>CM067085.1:8025656-10525656 GCA_034008185.1 Gorsachius magnificus | reverse complement strand
GCTGTTGGCGTTTATTATATAGCCAATGGACCTGGCATTAATTTTCAGTGAAGAGCCCTTCTGTAGGATACAGATCAGTTAAACTGTAAAGTAAAATGTACAGACTAGTCCTGCTCAAATGTAGGATATCCATCTTGTAGAAAATAAAAATATTTCAAAATCTTTTGAAATTCGGTTTTGGGCAGAAAGACAAAACATGAGAATTTTACCAAGAAGTTCTAAAAAATAATGTTTTGACATAAATAAGAAAATGCTGACCTTTTTATCAGAACAAAAATGGCATTTCAAAATGCCAATAGTTCTGATAGTTCAAAATCCAAGTCTGTTGCTCCAGCTTTTTCTGTTTGGGGTAATATCAGGGAGATAGGGACCTCTTCATAATATTCCCCAAATGTCACCTGTCTTGAGAATTTCCCAAATAATCAAATTTATAAGTAAGACACCATCATTGAACAGTAGTACATATACCAAGATAAATTATATTCTGGGTCACTTTTTTATTATTTACTCTAATATTGGGCCACACATTTTTATTATTTACTCTGATGATCTGTACAGATCCAGATCATATAAAAACTCTGGTGTGTATAATATTATGTGCCATTTCAAAAGGCACATGCAATGCATTTTTTGAGCTTTGGAACCTTTGGTTGTTCCAGATTCCTTAAAGTATTTGGGTGCTTAGAGTGAGAACAAGCTGCCCTTTCTGTGCCTGGATGGAGCTGAAACATCTGTTCTTATATTAGAGAATGGGTTCTGAGCAACTGGTCTCCAACTCAGTAACACAGGTGGTGACAAAATCAGTCAGTCACGGTCTGGCTTTCAGCTCCTAAGTCTGAGTCTAGGTAAGAATAATAAGCTGTATTCTGGCAAAAGCAAAAAACAATCATCACTTTCATGATACAGCTCTAAAGCTTTGGCAGTTCAGTTGTGACCACCAGCCAGCTATCTATCCAAATTATCCACATCTTTCCTGGTATTTTTCCATGATCACTTGATGCCTTTGCTGAGATGCTGCTTCCCTTTTTATGATGTACTTACAGCACTTTCTAGGAGTAACTGTTTTTCTCTCACCCTTGAATCAGGAGCTCACAGTAAGGAGAAAGTTTCTTGTGCTCCTTCTAATTGGAAGGAGACCTTCTGGATCTGAGTGAGAATGCAAATGTACTGCTTCCTAAGTGCTCCCCTATTAAGGGTCATATACTAATTATTTTGCAGATGTTGAATTTTGCTTTATTCCACTGGAATCTCCATTGAGTGACATTAACAAGATTTCTGGAAAATGTAGCGTTTTTTTCATTATTAACACATGCTACAATCTAGACTGAAAAGCAGAGCTGTGGACCGGAACAGAAGGTTAGGACAAAAGCTTCGACTAATCCTCACATTAATCAAGCCTAAAGGTGTTCATCATTGATTTTGACATAGGTCTGAACCAACTCTTCAGATGCACATTGAATGGCTATTCTGCATGTGCTACCCTTACCAGTTGTATGGGGCTTTGTTTTGCATAGGCAGTGATTTTCTTCAGGTCTCAGATTGATACTTTCCTGGAGAAGTCACTGAGCACTTACAGTTAGAAGAAAATGTATCAGAAGAAAAATTCTACACTGGGGTTTTATATTCCCATGTAAAGTCTAGTATGGGTCACTTACTGCAGGAGACAAGATGGGCCAGATGGACCAACCATCCAATCCTGCTGGTTCTAACATTCTTGATGCCACCTTTCTATCAATAATATGATAATTATGCATACTAAATAAAAAATACCTTTGAAGAATTCCTTAATCAAAAACCTTACTGATACAGCCTCCTGCTGGAAATATTCTTCTCCTTGCCATGAGCAAGCTTAAGTGTATAACACCATGATTTGTTAGGGGGAAGAAACTGTATGACAAAACACTTGAGGGATGCAATGCTTTTTGCCAAGCAGCTGAAACTGTTTTCTTGATAAATGCTCATGTCTCATACTATTAACACTGTCACACAGGTAAAGTTTGATCTCCTGACAAAACCTCTTGTGGCTGTATCTTAATCTATTCAGTAATCAATATTAACACTGTCACATGTCTCAAAACTTTCCTTTTAGCTTGTTTGTTTCAGTATGTGCTATATACACATACACATATTTCACTCCATACATTCATTCTGTATGTGTATATATATTTCATTCCAAGTGATAATATATGTTTTCTTTGGTAACTGCAACAAGCCAGAATATAACAGAAAGATGAACACCCAGCTAACCTGGCAAAGAGCACGTTATTAAAGATCTGGAAAAAAGGAGACAGCTGCTTGCATAAACCTGCAGTTTGTGCTGGCCGTCAGGTTCCACCAGGATCTCAGTACAGTCTGACAGTTCTTTTTGCTGTCTTAGGCATCTGTTTGGCTTTGCAACCTCAACTCTGCCTGACACCAGCAAGAATGGACAGTGCTCGGTTTGCTATGGGGGACAGCCACCCCTCTTACAACTGAGCCTATCACATCTCAGATATTTAGGTAGCCCAGTAATAAAAGATGCAGTTCTGTGATAAACAATAGATGGTTTGCCTATTCCACATGTCTCATAATATTTAAAATAACCTGTGATGATGCATAAACCCAAATACTAGACTGTGCCCTCACACCTAATCACTCCACTCTACATGCTAGTGAAGACAACCTTTCTAGATTAATCACACCAGCTACCTTGACTCCTTCTCAGTGCAGCATATTCCATTTTTCTCTTAAACACATATTGCCTTAAGGCCATCAGAACTCCAAAGTTAAAAGCAAATTAGCTTGTGTCTTGGCTTAACTGAGACCTGGAAGGACAGAAGTGCTATTTCTTGGAGACCAAATGGGTGTAACTTTGCAAAATTTGAGTTTTCAGAAGCAGACACTGCATTTTAGTAATTTATCTTCTCAGAGAAGCATATTGTACCTTGAAGTAGAGCCTGAAAGGTTTTACCCTGTAGGGAATACAGCTACAACAAAAAAAACCTGAAAGCCATTTGGCTGCTTGTGACCAACTCAGAGTTCAAATTGGCTAAAATCCACATACAAGCGTGGAGAGAGACACATACACACAGCGGCTGCAACCAGCTCACAGTGCCAAATTTCAACCATATTTATTATCCTTTCAAAACAATTGGTTCCATTTTTGTGTGAACAACAAACATAAAAACAATGAAAAAACTGATATTTCTTTTAGGAAGCAAAGTGTCCTCTTTCCCATGCACCCAGCAAAAGCAGTCATGTTACATTTCCTGCTATTGAGTTGAACAACACCAGCCATTAACATTTGTAGTTTTTTGTAAAGGTTTCTTTTGAATAAACATGCTAAAAAATAAGAACCTTTAAAGTTTTGATATATATTGCCTTTTCTGACTAAATCCAAGAAAAGTCGCTCACACCTGACTGTGCGGCCAAATGCTCTTCCTGACTTAAATTATACCTGTTCTTGTGAAGCTATTTTTTCAATATCAGAAAAAATGGTTTGCTCTTTAATGTGCATGAAAATTGCATTTAGTAGTGGCACAGAGTGAGATTTCATACCTATGCTATGTGGATATTAAACTTGCGATGACAACAAAGACTCTCTCTTGACACTCAGACTTCTTCTGAAAGAACAAATTCATTTGTCAAAATCACGCACCATATTCATATATGCTGATGCATATATTCAATATGTAAAAATATTTTACACTTATACATAGCCAGGTTTGAGGGCAGACCATTAGCTAATGACATCGGTCAACACCATTTAAAATTTATACCACATTAGACGGTCTCGTTTCCTGTTGTGCTGTGCTGAAATTTAAAGTTTTCTGTTTGAAACTCTGTTTGAAGAGACTCCCACCATTCTGAAGTTCCAAGAGACGGGCTCCCTCCACTGCTGTAAATCAGCCCGCAACAGCCAATTTCATCCTCAGAGGATAAGTCCCACATGATCCAGTAATATTTCTAAGAGCATCAGTATCACATACTGAAAGTTGTTTTCATATCTGAAGTAGCAAATATTTATTGAAGGGAAGATGTTGATCTAGCAAATAAAAAGATGGAGGCAATATTTTCCACTGAAATGTAGGGCAAAAAGAAGGAAGGGAGAGGAGGGAGAAGGGTTGTTCCCTAAAACTGGGGAAATGTGGACTGCACGATGCCACTTACAATTCTGAAACATGAAGCAGAGCTGCAGTAAAACGACATTAGCAGCTTTCATATGATAATTCGTATAGAAGAGAAGGTTGTTTCTGGGTGGAGCACCAGCCAAGACCAAGTTCACTGAACCTAGCACACCATTCAATCAACCATGGAAAAAACAATGGGAGATAGAGATGGGGGAGACTTTTATTTTGACTTTGTAGCAGACGGGAAGGCAGGGGGTGAGTATAGGGAGGGGAAAGTATGCAAAAGTGAGAATTCAAGAAAGCTAAATATTTGAAATGTCTCTGAATGCACATATATTATTTATAACAATAAAATAACTATTGTTCCTGCATTGACATACAGTGTGGAAAACCCAGCAAACGCAAATTTATATGATATGTGTAACATATGAAATAATGAAAGAAGATAGTGGCAGTCTGCCAAGCCTCCCCCTCCCCACTGCCCCCCTCCCCAGTCATTGACTTTCAAAGAGGAAAAGATTTCATACAACAAAATCTACCCTGACTTCCAGGAGAGGCAATGGGAAGGGATTTACACTTAGTTGTATCTTCTAAATAGTCCCAAATGAATTCAAGTTTCAAGTAGTTGCTTGCAAGAAATAAGTCTTTGTAGCTTGCCGGGACAGACATACAAGTTGGCATTTTCTTGCCCATCTCTTTTAGCTAGGATTTTTCACCCCTTTTATTTGCTGTCTTTTGGCATCATTTTATTCTTATTTTAAAATAAAAGCTACAAAAGGCTGTTCTATTTTCATGGAAATTGCCCAGCAGTAAGAATTTCAACTCATTTCCAGAAGAATAATCTTTGTGCTGGTCAATTCAGCCAAGAGAGTTTGCTGGCTTTCACACAGCAATTTACTAATTAATGACAAATTAAATAGTGTTTTGTATGAAGACAACTTCAGAGGTGGCGCGTAAAGTTTGGGATTCCTCGAATACCTTCAGACTGGCTACAGTCCATTTGCATGAAAATATGCCTGTTAAAATCATGTTGAGTTTTTTTGTGCTACACAGCACAAAATAAACCCTTCTGATGCACAAGCATGTTTCCTATAGTCATATAGATATTTACATTTGATTCAATACTCTCAGTGTGCCTTAAAACATGTTTATAATTCAAAACCACAGAGCTATCATATTAACACTTTGCTGCACTCTTTGGGAAAAATCGTTCAGGCTGCTCTGAAAGATGTAAGCCATGTTATCAAAATGCATTGCTTTATAGCATGGCTTCATTTTGAGGGAGTGTGGGAATCTTTCACAGTGCTGCGCTCCTTGGTGTTTCTCACCAGGGGCATCATTTCAGAGTTCGGCATTTTCAAGCACTCAGGATTGGTATCATTTTAACCTCACTGAAACGAACAGGTAGCTTGTGCTTGACTTCAACGGGACCTCACTGTGATACAATGCTTATGAAAGAGCCCTTGAATTCCCATCCTAAACTGCCCCTGAGACCCAAGGTCATTTCAGGGTGCCTTGGCCTCTTCTCCAGCAGCGTCAGCCTCCCTCGAGCCTGGCTGCACCAGCAGACTCCAGTGTTTCTGGTAGGGTGCGGGCACAAAGCAGCTTAAGGAGCTGCAAATCTGTGCCACGCAATGGGCCCTATGCCAAAAATTCAGGCATCACCTAGTAGACGTTGGATGCATGTCTGATGCATCTGTAGTAGCTTTTCACTTTGTGACCTGATGCACACTGTATTCCCAGACTAGATTTACTGAAATATTCATCAGAAGATCAGGAATTAGTATATTTTGACATCTAATGCTAGAAGGGACCATGAAGCTGTAGGGTGGTAGAGAAGACATTGCAGTGGAACACTGTTTAGGGGGAAGAGGGGTGGCTGATGACCCTGTACCTGAACCATAAGTTGGCTACTTGGTCTAAAGCAATTTTGGTTGCACCTCAGCTGCTTTGTACCAGTTTTCCTACACATCATACATTGGGTATTAAAAAATCAGCCACAAAAGCCCCTGTTTTCTCTAGTGGTAGATGGTGCAGCGTGGTGGGCTAATCTCACCAGACTTGACGAAATGTGCAATAAGACAGGAAAGGTTCAGTTTTTAAAATAAATTGAATGTTTGATCACAAGTTAGCATTCTGCAAAGCTGTGTGCTGTTACTATGACAAGTTCTTAAAACTAGAGCTAGCTAATAAAAGAATTTTATTGATTGTCATGCCACATCAGGTCAGAAATTCATTTAATGTTTTATTGCATTCCTAGCAGCAGATGTTTCAGAGGAAGGTGTGAAACTCCCATAACAGAGAATTATGCAATAACTTGCTTATGAGAGAATCTTCTTCCTAACCCCAATGTTTAATGGTCAGCATTACTGTTCTTCTTCCTATATACTATCATCCTATTTAAAGTGCCTGCAACTGTTCTTTCCATATATAATCCGTGTCTTGCTGTCTTTGTTATGTTACTCAAATGTTGCCCTTGTGCAATGAGTTCCACAACTTAACATATATACAAATGGTATTTCAGTGGTTTTCTGCCCTTTAAAAAAAAAAAAACAAACAACAAAACAAAACCAACACACTTCCTTTGACATCACTAATGACCAAAAAAGGGATCTATCAGGCACTAACCCTTACTAAGGACTTTTCTTTTGCCTCCTTCAGTGTTTACCTCTCTAAATTCAAACTGATTCAGTAGCAATAAGACAGTACATAAAAAAAAAAAAAAAAAAAAGAGTCATATACTTGAAGACTTTTACCTCTCTATACATTCCTGTGTAGGGTATAAACAGATCACAGTTTATTTTAACTTATTTCTGTGAAAGATTTCAGTAACTAATTTATGCCTAGTGGTTTATTTAAAAGCCTTTAACCTGGCTAAGCAATACAGGTAACTCAAGATATTTTCATAGTATGTAAAGAAGAACAGGCATGCATAAGTCCATGAATGAGAAGCCAGGTTACAAAATCAAAATAAAATTTCTGCAACTATTCTCGAGTGTCGACCAAAAAAACAGTGCTTTCATAAACTTTCCTGACAGAAGCTCCCTTTCAAGAAAGCTAATGAAACTGAACCCAAAGCAGATAGGAATACAATCAAGATAAATTTGTTTTCCAATTCCATTCAGTTGTTGTGGATTTTTTTTTCTCCACTCTTCTACTTTCAGATTCTTCATCTGTTTTATGGGTTGCTACTACTTACTCTCCCCATAGTGAAAGATCAATACATTCATATTTTTAAAGTATTTTCAAATCTCTGAGTGAAAGGGGCAACTATATCAAATTCATTTTGTGTTTATAAAAAAAACTTAAAAGTTACTTCAGCAAAGGCTTCAAAATCCAGATCAATACAGATCTGAGAACTGAATATAGTGAATCCAAATACGGTGTTATATATGTGTTACTCAGTTTGGCTCTAACCTAATAAAGCACTTAGCCGTGTGCCTAGTTTTACACGCTGTAAGTAGCACCATTGATCTCACTCAGCCCTAAGTGCTTCACTGGATTGGGGCCTTCTTGCTATGGGGCAGAAAGAAAAGTGCCACAACCATTAAGATATTCAGGAATCCAATTACATTTCTCTCCCAATAGATCTACCTATAAGCTCTCTGTTTATCACCCTGACTGTATTTTCTTTAGTCCACAAGCAATGCCGTTTAATTTACCAGCTTTCATGAAGGCCGGTGTTACGTGAGCATTCCTTTCAGCAGCTTTGACATCCTTAAAATTAACCACTAAGTTTCTAAATGTAGGCCAGGAGAAACTCAGAAATAAAAGCCAAAATGTCTCTCTGTAAAGTAAATGAAAGTCAACAGTATTCAGCTCACACTGAAAAAATTTATTCAGTCTAGGTAGGCACAAGGAGAGACTTTGCACAACAAAGCTTTCCAGTGCTACTGAAATACTACCTTTGGCTCTTCCTACAGGATAAGAACAAACAAGCTCTCATGTTTCATTAAGGATTTGAGAAATGCATCTCTCTCCCATTTGGAATACAAGTATAGACTAAATTAAGAGCTGATGTTACTGGCAAATACTTTTCATCAGTCTCAAACTCATCTGGATTCACCTCCTGGTTGTCTTAACTCATAGAAATATGGGAGTTTGTGCTGCTCTGCCTGAACGCATCAGGTACCACCTTGCAATACAGGGAGTTAGATTTCTGTAAGGGCACTAGCTCACATTTATTATATTGCTTCCCACAGGCCACGGGCAAGTCTATGTTAGTATTTTGGTTGTGACTAGGAACTTTAAAAGGAAGTTTCCTAATTGTACTGACTTACCACACCTTGGTTCACAACACAGAGCAAACTCAGAGGGTACAAGCAGGCTCCTTTTCGGGTTAAGCTAATGTGTAAGATGCGCTCCAGAGGTCAGCTTATGCCAGCTCAGGCTCCAGTGGGCTACAGCCCAAGGGATAACACTGGACTTAGTCTAAAGGAAAAATCTCCAAAATGCAGGGTGTGAACCTGTCGTCCTCAGCACCAACAACATCTCTCTATAGGTCTTCTCCTTTTGCACTGCGTTGCTCAATAGCGTAGATGACAGCAGTAAGCCATAACTTACGAATTCAGATACTTATATTCCACCCAAACATCAATTCTCTGCTGGACAGCAAAATCTGATCTTATTTCCAAATGATGCAAAGCACCTCAGTAAATCATATTTCTGCTGCAGCAGATGTGGAGCTGTGCAATGTGGAGATGCTTTAGGGAGCCTTCAGTAACAGGCAAGACACACTGCAGTGGTGTAAGCTGGCCCAGCTCTCCCAACAGCACCATGGGCAGGCTGGTCTCTTCTCCCCTGGCAGGAGAAGAAATAGTGACACTGAAGAGCAGAAAGGAGATCACTCCAACTGGGCTTTTGAGGAGAAGTTAAAGATCAGAAGGCTTCATCCTTCTTTCATGCAGGTCTGAGAGAAGACTTTAGATTTTCAACCCAATGTCATTCTGTTCTCCTCTTCCAGCTTTTGCACCTTGCAGTAGGGGAACTCAATTTCACACACACGGGTGGGATTCATGTTCGATCCTGTGTGACTACATTTTTGTTGGCTTTGTGGTACAGAAGGCTCCGGCATTGCAATCAAGTTCATAATTGTGATCCTGGCACACACATGCTGATAGAACATCCATTTGACTTCTGTGATTTCTGATCTGATCAGTAACGTGCCTGCACTGGGTCTATGTTCAACTCACAGGTCAAGGGAGCAGGCAAGCATGGTACGAGCCTGTCCCTCTCCTCACCCAGTCATGAGACAACTCACTTTCACTTCTCTTTGCAAGTGTCACCTTCCTCCCATTTCTTCCCCCATGTTACATGCCCATAAATACCACCTGCAGTATAGATTTCCAAGAAAACTCTTAGAAACTACTATTACAATTTATTTCCTTTCGTTTCATGGATCTGTTTGGTGTACAGAAACTTTTTAGATGGATGCTATAGGAAAGTACCTTACCTCACCTCCCTAAACAATCACATGCTGTGCATTGTGGAGAGATGCACCCTCAGTTCGGCTCCTCCTTGGTTCCACAAGGAAACTCTGAAAACAAAAGCACAATTACCAAAGCATTATGCTTTATTCAGTATTATCTTAATTTCTATTTAGACGGAAGTTTAATGCAAAGCCGCAGCACTTAAAATATTGTGCTTCCACTAAAAGCTTTTTCCTGCCTATCTTTTTTTCAATTACGTCATTAAAGTATGTTCACAATTAAGCCAAAACAAAGATTTATTTTTTTCTCCTGTACACAACATATAAAATTATTCACACTGTGAAAGCAGAGCTCTGTTCAAATCAAAAAATTTAACCTGGGGATATTTGCAGTAGAAATGTGTCTTTTATAATTATCATCTTGTGTTAAAACAATCCTAATCAGTCCAGAACCAGTCTGGCTGTGGATTCTCTCTCTCTTATGAGAGGCTGCATGGAAAAGCAAAGATGAAAGCAAGGAAGAAGTTTTAAAGTGCCTCTTGCAGTCCTTTCTTTCTCTGGCTAGGATATGATTAAAGATATCTCATGTAAACTGGAGTAGGCAACACTGCCTAGCGGCTAGTTCAAATTCTGCCCTTGAGAATGATGATGATGATAATAATAATAATAAATCCTCGTTCTTACACAGCGTTTTTCACCATGGATTTCTAAGACATTTCTTGTCTCACTACTAGGGCACCCTGTACCTATGTGGACAAGTTTTTCTTTCCTTGCTTGCTGGCACCCTTGGATGCCTGGAGGGACATGATGGGGGTTGCATGACTGGGCATGATCAGGGAGGGTGCCAGGAGAGACCTTTCACCATCATACGCTAGAGCCCACGGCACCGTGATGGCCAGGCTGTGGTAAAGCTGCCCCAAGCAGGGGGCATGCTGGAGCACCCCAGCACCACAGGCAACGGGCTCCTTTTAGCTCAGAGATGCTCCCTGGACCACTATTCTCACTCTGTTACAGCAGTGACTGCTGGAGTCTCCAAGAGAGAAATCTTTTCTTCATCATATTATAGTGCAATTCCTTTTTCATCTGTCTCCTTCACTTCTAAATCAATTCTCACTCAATGTATTCTTTTCTTTGTTTCATTAACTGATGGTTTTAAGGACTCTCAGTGTTGCATACTTAATAACTTTTCTGTAGCTTGACTTTTCCATCAGTTCACATTTCCAAACCAATTAATTCCTTGTTGTTTTCCAATGGTTATTAAAAGGTAGAAAAATCCAGTTTAACCCAGTCTACCGTCTGAGGGATGCATCTATATGCTAATTACTTTTCCAGTTTGCTAACAGAAAACTCTGCATGATAGAAAGGACCATTTTCTAAAATTATCAAGGGCCAGACTTTTAGAGGTAGTTAGGTACTTAAAGATGTATTAGTGCCTAGTGGGGTTTTTAGAAGTGCCTAGAGATCTAAATCCTATTGAAATCAGTGTGATTGAATTAGGGGACCGAACACCTTTAAAAGCCTAGCTCCAAAAGATGCAAAAAGAGTGTTTTAAAAAACTATATTGCAATAAAATAAGCAGTCATATAATGAGGAAATTAAATGTTTAAAAGAGTGGGGTGATTTTTTTTTTTTAATCTTCAGTTAATTACATTTTAGGTTAATCAGCAGGATTTATTCACTATTCAATTCATGGTGCATTCAGCCAAGTGACTTCAGCTAACAGAAAAAACTGAAAACATTTCATTATTGCCATTTCCAAAAGATAAACTTTTCCCCCTGATTTGTTTGTTTCTTAAAAAAGTGCTTGTATTATTCTTAGAAAGGATAATAATCTGTGAGCTAAGTAAAATTATATTCTTTTCCTCCTTCACCAAGAGAACTACAGAAAATGTGTTTTCAGTTGAACTTCACCCACTTGTATATACACTTGACGGTTGTTTTTCCCCCAGAGCTCTGCTCCCATTGACTCATTTCTCTGTAAGAGGCTCCAAGGCTGAACTCATGGCCAGGCTTCTCGCCTGTTCACATTGCTTAATTGAAAAGGCACCCTCAGCACTTCATCTGGCAGCTTTTATCTGTCCCATCTACTTCTGCAGCAATATCACCTGAGCAACATCAGACAGCTAAAAAACAGCTTGAGGTCCTTTTTCAGAAGAGCCCTAATAGCACAGAGGAGAAATGGTTTGCAGGTGGCTTGAATTCCAGTCGGCTTGGGTGAATTCAGGATTTTACACAAAGCACCAGATCTCAGGAGAGGACAGAAATACAGGTTACTCCAACCAACTATTTTATAAGTAGACTTTGAAGATTAATTCTCCTAGGTGCGAAGAGAAGGATACATTGTCTTGCCTCACTCTTAATGCCCTTAAACATTGGGCTACGAGTAAATTTTGAAGAAGAGTCTCTGTAAGAGTTTTCAGAAGAGACATATCACCAGACCAGTCCAGACCCCCCCAAAGGTATAGGTTTTGCATTAAGACATAGAGACCCAAATACCTTCTGGACATGAATCTTGGAAAACACAGTTTGGCTAACTTTAAAGTGGTGAGCAAAGCACAGACCTGCTAGGGGTGGGATCATCTTTCAAAGAAATTTGGTTGGAGTCACCTGAACTCCTGCCATCTACTTTATGAAGAATTTTAAAAGCATTTTAACACTTTAGGTTAGACATCATTGACAAAGTAGTAAAACAAGGTTTATGGCCTCAATCTATGGTTTGGTTTCATTCTAGGACACAGTGACCATGCACCCCTTAAGACTATCATCTTATAGCCTTAAAAGTGCAGCTGAGCAAAAACACTGGAAAAAATTTATTTCAGAAAAGTGGTTCACTGCTTGTTTATCTGATTTGTCCCTTAATCCACAACTTGTACTTACTTCTTCCTTAAAAATATTGCAAAATTGCTTAAGGACAGGATGGCTCAAGGTCTGGTAATGGGATTTTTAGCCTTTCACACCCAGCTCATTTATCTGAGCATGGGTAGGTCTGCAGGTCAGTGAGTTGTTACCCGCTGACTCTTGTCCAGTGGCCTCTGAAAAAAATGAGCAACTTCCATACAGTGAACAGTTGCCTACCCAAAAGTTATCTGTGAAAAGGGGAGAGTAGCAGAAGAAAAGCCATAACTACACATAGGTAGAGCCAAAATTTCTTTATGAGCACAAAAAAGGGTGACACTTCTGAATTATGCTGGTAGGGAGATTTGAGGAAGCCAGCACCACCCAGCCCATCCTTCTGGTTAGAGATATATTTTACTGATCCCACACTGAATCAGATTTCTGCTGGGCTTGCTCAGTACTTTTTGTGGGCAATAGATTTGGAAAAAATAGGAATTCTGTCCTTTGAAGAAACCCCTAACACTATGAAATAAAACTTTGAGAGATCAATAAAGTCCAATATTGTGTTTAAGAAAAACTTATTTTTTTGTACTGAACACTGTAATAAAACCAGAAAATCATAAGCTATGTATATACACACACTCACAAAAATAGCTGAATATGATCTTAAATTAAGGATGTTAAAAAAAAGCAATAAAGCCATAATGATACAAAAGAAGAAAGCTCAAACAAAATGTAATATCTTGCATAAAACTTCTTGTGTTATTTTTCCAATTAAAAGCATTCTGAGCAGCTTTACTAGGTACAGACTTCAAAAGGGAAGCGTGGGCAGAATGAAAACTGAATTGGGACTGCAGGAGCTGACCTAACTGGCATTCCTAGCTGCAAGTTTTACCTTTCGCTTTTCATTCAGTCTCCTGCTTCCCACCCCACAAAAAGATCCACGTAGTTCAGCCTGCTCTAGGGCTTTCCAAAAGAAATTAAATTTTACTATTTATACTATTTCATCAGGTCAAGGATTAAGTCATATTCTAATAAATAAATGTGTCTATTACATTTAAGCTGCAGCTGAAAACAATCTTTCCATTTACAGGCTGCAGGCTGGTTTTAGTAGACCACCATAGACAACCTTCAACAAGCCAGACCTGTCCCCATGGACGTTCTTACTGCTCTTAAAGCATACTGAAGAGACCTGCCGGAGATAGAGACACCCCAGCATGGCAGTACAGCCCACTCCGGCAATTTCCCATAGAAAGCCACTTTATTTCTTCCAAAGCCTCTGCCTCACCAACACAGGGGTAGCTTCTATTCATAAAGAAGCTCCTTCAGCAAAGCAGCATGCCATAATTAGCCATTTGAGTACTGCATGTTTCCAGGTCAAGATAAAGCCTCCTCTGACTCCATATATCTGGTTGTCAAACACCATCCCCTATTTGAATGTACTCTGATACTAGAGGAACAAATACAAAAACCATTCACATCTCAGTAATAAAGACCCATAAGAGCAGGCACATGACGGTCTTTATGAATCATGAACCACAATCTACTCAACCAATGTAATAAAATGAATTAAAAAAAAAAAACAAAACAACAAAACCCCCACACCAACACTGGATGAAACCAAATAGGTACAATATAACAGAATAGCCTTAAAGAATTGCTAAAGAGCAGAAGCATCCAGAGATTATTTAAAAATGGTTGCTTTATCTCTGTTTTCTCATTCCTGATTATCAAACTCAGCACGCCAGTACCTGGAAAATGCAACCTTAGATACTAAAATTCATAATGCTAAGAGATACAAAAAAACACCTCACCAGAGAGACTGCTTTCATGGTATATTACTCTTTCTCTCAGTTTTCAGTTCCCACTAAGCCCTAATTGTTCCACAGGTGTGAATTAAATAATCTGTAATGATCTAATTGATTAGCATATTTAAATTAAAGTTAATTGCCACCTGCTATTTAGTTGAAGTTTGATGCTTGTTTTAGACCTCAAAAAGACCTCACATGTCCATTTTTACCCCACAAATATATTAGCAAGTATGTAAAAATACATCTCTAGATCGCCATACCTGTATCAGTGCCAATAAAACAAAAAAAGCAAGGTACCTGTTTGATGATTCTTCATCTGAATTAGCAAAAATCATATGCAAACTTGATGGATAATTGCATGTACGAATATGGTATGATTTGGTCCACGTGGGCATTTGTTTGTATATACATCTAAAATTCATGCCTCCCCTGAGTACAATAACATGTAATAAGATTTACTGCATACCACATTGCTACGTCTGAAGAATATTGCAGTGTGCTACTTATTCAATGTACACAGTTTTCCTAGGAGACTGTATGTTAAATATTTAGTATCATCCAGGATACAAGGCAATATTTTATTAGATATCTGGGTATTTGGTTTGATTTACTAGAACAGGTAGAACCACAGAATAACTTGACTGGAAGGTCATCCAGTCCAACACCCTACGGTTTTCTGGGAAAGTAGGATGTCTGCATGAAGATGTTGGAGGAGATGCAATGAAAACAAAATGCAAAATGTGAGAATCCAGTCCTGTGTCACTTACAGTGTTTAACTAAAGAAAAGACAATTCCTGACAGTCTAAGTTTCACAGATTTCTGTACTCTACATCACTAAAGATCCCTGTGCCTTTGGAAATTTCCGTTCATTTGTTTAGGTTAAACCAATTCTTAGCACATTCAGATAAACTGAAACTATCCCAATTTAAATTTAAATAATAGTATTCATGTGGAGATGTAGTTCAGTAGTTCTATAGTTCTAAAATTATATTGCAAGCTAAGCCAGTGAAGTTTTCTTGTGTAGTGGTAAGAAAAAATACCTAGCTGATACCTAGCCTTTGCACAAAGCATTGCACATCTCAGAAGGTAAAGGCCTCAGACCAAAGTTGTGCAGAAGTTGAGGCACTTCCCCTGTATATCCAGCAATTAACTTCCTCCTAACAAACCCTGAGTAAAGCTCAGTAAACCATCTGCTGACACTGTCTGACACCAGCTAGGGATTTGTTACAGGGAATGCAAATCCATAGGCGCCCAGGGAGGATTGCATGGCTGTGTGCAGGTGGAGGGCAGTCCTCAGTTTCTAGGCTCTCTTCTGGCATCTGCCCATTCTCTACATTTTAGGCACGGCCCAAAGCCCGTCGGATCAGCAGTATGTATGTAGCATTGCATGTCTGTTTGACCATAACACAACTTCCAGGTACGCTGCGCCTGGGGGTTAACTTCACCCTGTAAGCAGCAAAAATTCCCAGCATCCATGAAAGGCTACAAAGAGAAACTGCTGAAGTCTGCAGAGCTGTCGGCCTCTTTTAAGTAGAAACTCCCTTTGCTGTAAGCGCATGGAGCATGGCTTTAGGCTGAAACTGGATGTTTTCATTTGCATTGAACAGCCCGCTGCTAAAACACTGGTGACACTAAGGTCAGCGATGAGTATCCCGGACAGAAGTGCTATAGCAGATCCAGCGCCTGCTGCAATCAGATCACACTCACACGGGCCGAAGGCGAGAGAAAAGCCAGTTTAACAGTATTTCAGCAATGTAACATCAGAGCAAAATCGTGTGCTGCTGAACGGCCATCTCAATAACAAGTCATGCTCAGGGTGGGGTAAGCGTGTGGGTGGGGATGAGAGAGAATAGGTCTTTGTCAGAGATCGCACCAGGGCTCCAGATCAAAACATTCTTCAGCCTCAGAGGGGATTCGCCATCCAAACTTCGATGCAAACCTGAATCTCATTGCTACTCCTCTCAGCACACTGAGCTAAATCAAATTCCCATGCGCGAGACTGAAATATGAATCCCAATTGCATAGCTTGGCCCCATCTCTAATTTGTAATATTATCAGTAATAAGCTTTCCAAGGAAAAATGAAGGGGCATCACACATCTGTCACCCTCTACATAAAACATGCTGGACCAAATTCTTGCATTTACATTTTGCTATCAAAGCCTACAGAAAAATGTTGATTTAAGCAGTAGGGGCTCTGTGCCTATGTCTCCCTGTAGATATGCATGTTGTCTCTGTGCCAAAGCCAGAAATGAAGTCTTAGGGTTACTGAGGCAGAGGAAGCTCAGAGAACTCAACGGAAATTGGAAGAAACTTGAATCCTAGTGTTTTTACGAGGATTTTTTTCATAGTAATGAAGGCTTTTGCATTAATGATTTTTCACACAAAGGGGTGGCCAGTCAGGACACACGAGTGTGCATGTGTGTGCGTAAGGGAGGAGAGGGGTAGAGGTAAATGTGGGTAGCTTCACACTAAAATTAAATTAGGCTTTTCCATAAAACAGATGTTAGTGGTTCCCTTTAAAAAATAATTAAATTAACAGCGAACAGAAATGTTCAGGAGAAGGAATTTGGGGTTGGGATTTTGGCATTAGCAATTCCCTATACTTAATCCATAAAAGTTTTCTTTTATGTTTACAGAAGGGGGTTAAAAAAAGAAGCAAGTCTGTTACTAAAGGATTTTAAGATACAGTGGAGATGTGAAAGGCACAGAAGATTTTCATTTCCTGTGTTATAGGGTGCAAATAATATCAGTATGAAAAACCTGGCAGGAAGATTTAAGATAGCAGTTTTTACATTGATAAGTATTTGTTCATTTCCTGACAACAAAAAATATAAATCTCTTCAGAAATTAAATACCCTGGCTTGTTGAAGCACTTTTGTGACGTTCTGTGGTAGACTGGCTTCCTTTCATTGGAAATCCACAGCTAGAATAATAATCACAGCATCAGTTATTATACTTGTATCAGTTCTGTGCGGCAAGAGGCTAATACAGTGTATGGCCGAATTCTCCTACTTTTGTGTCACTTATTTTCTCTGTGGGCCAGATTTGCATTTTAATGGAAGTAGTTTATAGACTTCTTTGCTGCCTTCATAGTGCCACAAGTGGCATCATTAAGTGAGTTAAGCCGGATTAATGCTGATAGTAAAGTCAGATAATACAATAACAGAGGCCTTCATTTCCATTTGGATTAGGTGAAGAGAGCAGGCCTGTCTGGTGCAGGGTGATAATTTGTAAGCGCGATATGTTGTACTTGAGAGGATAAGATTAAATTTAGTGGGTTTAACTGTCATCCCAGTAAGTCAATTACTTCATCTTTTCAGGCTTTGAATTTCTTTTATAAATAAAATAAATGGAATATTGAGCTGCTCCACAGCCATTTCGAGCTTCCTGAAGAAGAATTATACATGCTGGGCCAAAAAAAAAAAAAAAAAAAAAAAAGAGAGGGGAGGGGAAAAAGGGTTTCTGATTCGGCTCCATAAGCAAAATATAAACTGCATTCAAGTGCCAGCATGGCAACAGCTTGGGAATATTGTCCATCTCTCATATCACAAGCATGACAGATTCCATTGTGACTTTAGTTTATCCATAATAGGAAATATTTATGTTGTGCCTGGCCTTTTCTATTTGTATCTATTAGACTGTAGAAGGAATACACTAAAATACTGATCCCTGCTATCATTTAACTCTTTTACTTTTTTTTTTTCCTCTGCTTGCTATCTCCTGTATATTTAATGCTTACATCTTGCTGCTAAGAGAGTCTCAAATGGAAATAAATAAAGGAGATCTGTTTGATTTTGATCCGTATCAGATAAAACCTTTTTTAATTCTCCTGTCTTCTCTCCCTGTCTCCACCCCCATTTGGACACCAAATCCTTGCAATACCGTTTCTTGGGCACACAAAGTTTGACAACAAGCTTTCTGTGAATTAGATACAGATAGATAAGCACCAACATCTTCATTTCTATCCACAGACCCAGACTGAACACAGGTGATGTCAAGGGATCCTGGGCATGGCAACAAGGGAGTGCTTACCCATAACAAGAGATGATTTCAGAAGTCCCCCAAACTCAAGATCCTTTCACAACATCACTTATAGGCACTTAGCTCTCCCCTGTGGTTCCTGCTGTGGGGCATTATCACATGCAAGATGAAAGAAACCTCTTTTAAACTGTTGATAAAACTCAGCACTACAATGAACTGAAGTCTTAAGACCTGGTGCAGCAAGGTGGTAGGCACTCTTATCTCCCACTGATGCTGAGGAACAGCTGGCATTAATCTCCCAGGAGGGAGGAAGGACGTAGCTAAAGGCTAAGGCAGCTGGTCTTCATTCCTATAAAAATACTTGGTAACATGTACTATTAGCTAATTCAGTCAAATGAGCATCCAAAGACCCTGGCATTAAAGGACACTTTATGGAAGATGCTCTGCAGCCTGCAGGACTAAATCCATTGTATGCACCCTGATACCCCAAAAAGGCAGGGCACCTGCAGAGCCAGCCAAGAGTGATGGATAGATTTAGACAGGTCTACCTAGGAAGAGTCTTTTTATTTTCCTGCGGCTCTCACACATACGGCACTTCTCCAATTTTACTGGGAACTAAAACTGTGGTACTACAAGGTGAAAGATGCCCTTCTGGGTCAATGTGGATAGGGTAGGTATATACTTTGATACTTACTCTGTGCCAAGGAGCAAGATATTTTCCACACAATTAAGCTGACACAAACCATAAGTAAATAACTATTTGCAGTGGCCATTTATGGCATGTTTGCCTCTCTTCTATGCTGATATATATCACATACAGGTACCTAAAAGTCAGGGGAATCACCCAATGACCAAACCTGTAAGGCAAAGAACTGAATCTTTTCATGATACAAAGGTATATAAAATAAAATGTATGTATCAAATCACAGACTCTCTACCTTAACGGGAGGGCACCATTTAACATACAAAGGTTCCTCTGTAGGGAGGAGATATCTAGCAAAGGAAGTTGTGCTTTGAAAAGTGTTAAATAATTCCAATTTCATAATTTCATGCCACAGTTTGATGGTCAATTTGACTTTCAGGTATCTTAAAATCTGACTAACCTCTTTAAATTTTTCTTAATAGCTGACATTTACATCTTCCCGTCTCTTGTTTTTGAACAATTTCTATAATTACTTATATAAAGACACTAAATTACTTTAATATTCACAGGTTTGATTTGCTGATATATGGGGTCTATAATCAAAATCCCAATCCTGAGTGTTCTTACAGATATCAGTGTCCCATTTTCTCTCAAATTAGCAATGTCACGGAAGCTTTGAGAGGCTGTAATTACAACCTCAACAGAGCAGAAAAGCCCCAGCAGCCAGCCAGCCACATTCTGCTCAAAAATGAGTCTTCCCTTGTCTTTTAACACCAGGGAGTTCTTCTTTCTTGCATCTGAGTGTTGTGACTATGATCCAAATTCTGCCTTTTTTTGGACCCAGCAATGCCACAGTTTTTTTGTGCAAATGTTAGTATGGCAGAATTTGACCAGCTTGACTTTCATCTGCCCTGATTTGTCACACAGTTCTGCCAATTGAGTTCCTTAGATGGTATGGAAAATTGGTGCTGCTTTTCTCCAGAACGCATGTTTGCTCACTAGCACAGCATACGGACGGTCAAGTGTGCGGTAAACAAAGAACAAAATAACTCAGTGGCTTTGTCACAACCAGCTGGGCTACCAGTCTGCAGTTACTAGGTTAGCTAAGCTATCTGAGGGAAATTAGACTGTATGCCAAAATTAGGTACCTAGGTGTCTTCCTTTGCTGGGCTACCGGAGCATCTCACTAATACTGTGATTAGTGTCACAACAAATCTGTGAAGTAAGGCAGCATTAATCTTCATTTCCTAGGAAATAAGCCACAGAAAGAGATAAGGGCAGGTTTAAAGGTAGTCAAGGTGACAAAAAAAGCAGAGAAATTAGTAATAAGTCTAAGTTAATAAGCCTCCTTTGCTGACTTTTTCGCCTTCCTTTTTTCAAGACTCAGCTGACCTGCTTAGACTGGGATGTAAATATCCCAGGGGACACCTGCTTTATATCTTTTGCTGTTTAAATGCTTTTCAATCAGTTTTTAAGAAGCATTATCAAGAGTAGCCCTTATGTCCAATGAAGCACCCCAGTTACTATGCAATGTTGGTGAGGCTGAGCAGAACCTCTGTGAGTAGCTCAGTAAGGAAACAGGGATTTCTGCAGAGATCTGCAAGGCTAAAACCCGTTGAATATTCTGTTTGATGAACAGCTTAGTCCAAAACCTTGGCAAGCTTCAATTTATTTAAAAAGAAAGAAGTGTGTGGAAAGCCTTTGCTACGCAGCAGTCTAAATGGACCGTCACTGTCATAGTGAACACTAAAGGACAAAGTCAATGGGGTTGTACCTGTGCACAGGAGATCCTTAGGGCCAGCCATCACCCCACCTTATGTGGGTTTTATGGAGCGAAAAGTTTCTGAGGTTGATGAGGTTGCTTTTGGTTAGGTACCTGAAGGTACTTGAAATTTATGTCTGCCCACACCACACCGGGCTGGCAGAATTAATATTGGCCAGAACATATAGAGGTATTAAGTTGTCTAAGTGCCAACTTATGGCTCTGTCTCAATCAGTTCTCATCTGATAAAGGACAGCTTTGCTCTTGCTGGTATCAGAAGCAGAAGCCTGTGTATTTGTCATCCATCAGTTGTCATAGAGTATATGCGTGTTTTAGAGAGAGACAGAGATGGATCCAAAAAAGCTGTAGCAGTATCTCAATTTGTTTTCAAGTAACTCTATATGGGTAAATACTAAATTGTGTGACAGGGAAGGTTCTGCCCCTGCCAAGCTTCAGCCAAAACAAGGCCTCTCCTTATTGTGTTTCTGCTCTGCAAAGCGCAGGTTTGTTAAGTTTGTATTAGACAGCTTTGACAAACAGTTGTTCAAAAATATTTTAAGCTTCCTAGATGCATGTTAAAGAAACGTATATTACAAATGCCATACAAAACTGAGGGTTCTTGGGAGCTGAAAGCAGAGACCTGTGCCAGCAAGTCTCAAAAGGAGAATTTCTACCCATGAGATCATGTTATCCTATTCACAGCACAGAACAGAAGGAAAGTTTGGGAATTCAAATCCTTTTGAATGTGATACAGTAGCTGCAATGGGAAGGACAGATTTATAGATTTGTAGAGTGGTTAATGCGCTCTTGTATTTAGCAAAGTGTCATGTCTTGTACATTAGGTCAACTTCTCCAGTATGGAACGGACTGTTTTTATCACACAGTAAAATGCAGCATAAAATCTATTTTAGCCATCCCGGTGAAGATCATTTGATGCTAACAGCAGCTCCTGATAACTGCTGAGTTGAAGTTAGTTGCTTCCAGACTGCAAACCTTTCTCCTCCAAGACTGAAGGAAAGCAGGTATGACAGAAAGGAAAAAAAATCACAGGCTGGGTATGAATGTGAGCCGAGCTGGGATGTGCTGTCCTTCAAGGCTGGTATCAATTAAGGAAACCATTGAACAGCTCTGAAAAAACATAAGGGACCTGCCTGCAGAAAGCAATGCAAGGGTTAGGGAGGGCAAAAATGAGTTTTAAGCAACTGCATCCAGCTACCCCATGAAATTCTGAACATTGCATACATATGCAGTGTGAGCAGTAACGTGAGTCTACAGTGGGCTCAGACCACTAAATACCAGGCTCACTGTACATGTACATCACTGTACACTGTACATCATCACTTTTTTCTCTTCTTCTATCCTTCTTCTTTTAACATACATTCTTGTTTTAATATGCAGGATATACTGGCTTAAGAGAGGAATAAGAAGAATTCTTTCAAAGAAAAAGGAATAGATGGGTGTGAACTGGGTAATGTAGTCTGATATACATGTTGAGGAGGCTCAACAAGAGGGTAAGCAGGAGGTCTGTATGCGGTTACATTAGTTCTGCAGCCAACTAACTCAATCTCTAAACTGCATCAAAGAAAAACCTACCTGCCAGAAGGAAAAAAGCACAGTACATTGCAACTGAGTACTGAGGAAGCTAATAAAGCATTTTATGGATGAAAAAAGAGTGCAGCAAGCCTAGGTCAATAAAGATGGGCTGAACTCTAGAGAGGAAATTAGTGTAAATACACAATAATAGGAATAAATATTATACAATAATCCATTTGTGCAGATTTGGGCACAGAAAATAAGTTTTATTATGATGTTTCTTGAGCATGTGATCATTCACCTAGTGACTATCATAATACACATGTGCAATGTTAGTTTTACAGTTGTCTTTTCCTTTACATCTTTTAGTTTTTGAAGGTAGAACCTTCTGAGTTCTGAATATAGCTCTGTCTGGGGAATTTTTAAGCCTTCTATTATATTTCCGTGTGCATAGAAGAATGTCCATATGTACCTCGTGACATTTCCACATGCCTCACCACTTATAATAGAAACTCTTTCAGAAGATGCTGTTACTTTAAGGATTGACTTGTCATATATTAAAATTACATCTGTCAGATTGCCAAGATTTAGAGAGACCTTTGGACTGAAAGTGCATGGGTTGCCACTTACATGTTGGTTTAGAAGATTTTATCGCATGTTCTACATGCCTGGCATCAATTTAACCAGTTCTCAATTTCTGTATTAGACTTTTTATAAGATTTTTCTTTCTTTATAAAGAAGGTTAAGGTATTTACTCACCATGTTTATTATATATGAAGTTGTTGAAATAATGAGGGCAATAAAATTGTATTTAGCATTGTCTTTATTGGTATGAAGGTTACATTCATAAGCTTTGTTTGTTTTAATAGGTTTATTGTACAGTTTTAGGCATATGCTATTATGCAGCGATAGATATGCTTTGAATATTTTTGTAATTGTGGGTCGTATAAAAGTCATTTTCTGTTAGATTGCACAAATCCATTACATTAGTAGAAAGATACATTATTGTAATAGGATTAATGTGCAACACATAAACATGATCAGTAATATTCTTTTTGATAAATTATCTCATTTTAATCACTTGGTATGTAGAGATATTTCAGGATAGTTCCATCTTTGATTTGCATAATTGTATTACAGACAGACAAATTGCATTATATTCTTCATTAACAATAGATGGCTCATATAACTATTGTATTTTTGAAGGCACTGCTCTTATGTTCATCCTGTAATTTGTCATTTCATGACACCACTGTTTAGCTTAGTTTGGAGAGAATAGAAACTAAAAGATTATTTGATTTTAGCTGAGTACAGTAATATCTTTGCATTCAACTGTAATGTGGTAAGCTATTGTTTGTTTTAACAAATTATTATCCAACAGCTAAACCTAGTTAAAAAATATTCTTCTCATTTGTGGCAGATCCCACATTCATGGCTTTTCACAGCAAAGTGTCAGCACTTGTAAATGAACTTCAATACAAAAACACAACATTAAATTAAATTAGATCCATCAGAATGTTTTCTACTTCTGTGCTTGGGCTCACTCTCCCCCTTTCATGTTTTTTCTCCCTTAAACACACTCACACACACAAACACATGCTGTGTCTAGCTTTCACTGAGTTCTTTAGGGTTTTGTAATTCCATAGGGTAAATAAAACAGCTGAGTTGCAAATTATATCATAAAATGTATTATTCTTTTTTTTCAATGGCAAATCTTTCTCTTTTAAGATTGTGTGTCTTCTCTATGAAAAGCTAAATACTCTCAGAGATATTTTAGGATAAAACAAATTATTTCTTCATTTTTCTCTAACCAAGCCTTCTTCAATCATTTTTGACTGCTAAGAATACCAGTAAATTAAAAGTTAGTAGCATGAGACAGGTTTGCACTCGTACCACATCAAAACCAGCTTCTTATTTTAGAAAATCTAATTCTTGCAGCCTATTAGGGCATCTTCAGTGTTGTGATTCTTTAAAAAGAAATTGGGTTTAGAAAGAAATTAGTATAGCTAAATCACAAATAGATACCTTTGTTTGATAATGAAACACAAAACTTAAGTACCTGATTTAAATGCAAGTCAGAATTCAGGCCTATCTCACTGAAGTTTGCTATGTTAAACAGAATTTCAAATATCTGGGCCAACATTCTTATAATTTGAACCTAAATTTAGGTTGTTAGTTTAGGTCCCAATTCCACAAGGGTATATTTATTGTTGCATGTAATAAGTAATTCCATCAATGCTGATATAACCAGTCTCAAATGAAAGTCTGATCCTATAAAGTTAATGGAAGTATGGCTGTGAGTCCAAAGAGGCCAGGTTTTTACCCTCTTTGCCCATCTGCTGACACCCACCACAGCTCTGCCCTCCATAATAATGTTTTGGGGTTTTTTACTCCAATACACACTGAAAATAAACTTTACAGAGATGGGAAAAGGAGAAAGGGTTTGGTCCAAATTTACATTTTCCTTCAGCAGTTAAAATACATTATTACAACACTTTTGAGGCTTGTACCATGTTTTATGTTTTATGACTATTTTTGTCAAAATGGGTCAAAAATAAAATAAAAATCTATATCTTGTGGTTTCTGAAGAAACAAAATTACCAAAACACAAGCACACACAAATTTGCTGGAACTCTGTGCATCGTCTGTAGAATAAAAAGGATAAAACTGGTACAACAGAGGTAGAAAAATCTACTCACAGAGAACACAATTAAACCTCTTAACTTGATTTGGTTATGCTTTTTAAGATTGTTCTTTTCAACTTTCTCAAAATAGCCTTCATACAAGTTGTATTTGCACACCCTGGTACTGAAGGTGTCATATTTTTGCCAAAGGCTGAAGGTTAATATTTTTCTATCTGTCTTCCTGAAATCTCTTTGAATGTCTCCAGTGTGGCTTGGCAAAATCTTAGTGCTCCAATAAGGGAGGATAAACATTATCCGCACCATCACGTGGCCTCCATGGCTGACTGCATATTGAGAATTAACAGTTAATGAACTCTGCATATGCAAGGACAGTTTCTGAAACAGACTGGCAAAAGGAGATCACATCCTAGTGCTGACGAATGAGAAAACATATAAAATGCAGAGTCTGCTTGCAGATAATTCCCAAACACAAAATAGAATTACATTTGCAAGCAATTTATGACCAACAAATTGCCAAGCAATGTGTACATTTACATCAGCTCTGTCAAAAGTCATTTTCAAAAATGTTTCAGCACTGATATCTACAGCTGACCTCTCCAACCTACACAGCATCATACATAGCTGATGTGTCAGTCTGGGAGGGTTTTATACCACTTGACACCTCAGATCAAACACAGAGACATACTGGTTTTTTTCAGTTCCAATGTTTTGTTTGTTTGTAAATGTGCACATTGCGAGGCAATTGAGATTTAGGGTCATACATATTTAACACTCTAAAGAACTCCAGGAAATATGTTTTTGCTGTTTATACTAAATAGCCAGAAGTCTCACAAAACAAGTAATGTGAAAAATAAGCTTATGCTGTTATTTACCATCACAATAACTCCTCTAATCAAATAGACACAGGCCACACTTTCTCAGAAGCATAATTCTTTAGACTGTTTGGAAAAGGGCAAAACAATCACATCCTCACCATTGCATCAGTTGCATGTACCATGGCTCACTGCCAAACATGCTCTTCCAAATTCTCTCTCTCTCTGTATTCTCCGGGTTAAAAGCCTTATCACTCTGGGTTTTGTCCACCATAAGTAGTCTGTGTGACCATCTCACGACCAATGGGGCTTGGAAATAGCTACAGGGAGGTCTGACTTCTGGCCACCACTGACTCATCCTCTGACCCAAGACAAGCATATTCTGCTTTTACCTCTGCACATATTGTTTGTTCTCTCCATTAAGATGTCCCACAACAGGTTCGCCTGCCGGTGTGGTTTAACCATGGACCTTAGAAAGATAAATAGGGAGCAATATTTTAGGATGTGTATTTATTCTTCTCCTAATAGCTTGCCTTCCACTGCCTAACTCTTATTAATGCAATTGTGGAAGTTCCCTCAGAGAGTATATATTACAGTATCAGTGTTTTTAATTCTTGAGAGTTTTCCTCGCCCACCAAGAGGATAATTATAAATATCAACAGAAATAAAGGCCACTACATGTAAAAATATATCAAAACAGAAAAAAAAAAAAACCCAAGCAAACCCCCAACCAGTTTCTCCTTTTTTAACATGTTTCCCTTAAAATCATTTTTCTCTGTTCTCTGCCTCTTTCAGAGATCCCTCTGAACAGAAAAATAAGATGCACATGCTTTATTGTCCATATGGAAACTAAACATAACCCCCTTCAGGAATTAATAAGATTAAGTTACACTTCAGTAGGAAATCAGTGTACATAAATTAATGAAAATTTCCTGTGGATGGTGGCAAAGAAAGCCACTCACTGTGCTAGTGAACTGATGCAAACAGACATCTTATGATGAGGAGATTTACTGAAGAAGAATTAATAGGACTCATCTACTGTCTATGACAGAATATAGGTGACCTTAAGTGTCCCTACCCTGTGAGTCAAATGTTTTCTGCTGTGTCTGTAAATGAACCAGCAAGAATACTTCTGATGTTTTCTATCTTCGACAGCAGGTAAGGACTTTTCCTAGTCATGAAAAATGTCTCTTTCAGGCAACCACATCAGTAGTTGCTTAGAGGTGAGAATATGTTCAAATGTTTCTCTAATATTTGGCTTCAAAAAATGGACAACATCTGCTATTGTCTTACACATACTTCACTGCAGGAGATCATCAGCTCCTGTCAAGTAAGCAGTTGTTAGATATTCTCTCTTGTCCTTGGATATCTTGCTAATGGTTGTATCTCTCATTCCCTTTTAGAGCTGTGAAGATTACAACAGAGCAATGCTGGTGTCTTCTAGATTCTCCAGATTCTCTTGTTTCAGGCTCACCATCAGCCAGAGGATGCATGGAAATGCATTTAATCCTACTACTGGAAAGTTACTTAGTTCAAAATCAGTCTATGATTTTGATACTGATAGTAAGGATGCATTTGAGCCACATATTTAGAGGTGGTTCTTGGAGAACAGGCTTTACCTTGAAAAATCTATTTTTCCCCCACCCAGAGATACCCCAAGGTGGTACTGGACATCTCTCCTGTAGGCCATCACATACGGATCTGGGGAAATGAAGTTTATTTCTCTTCCATCTTCTGCCTGTTATTTTTGCTTGCTGTTGAACAGTGATTTTAAGTACAGTTCTCTGAATACAAGCGACATCCAAATCTTGGATATCTTAAGTTAAATATTCTTCTAATTAGGTTTATTCTTTCAGAATCCAAACAACTTTTCATACAACCAAACAAGCTAGAGGAAGGAAAGGGCATCTGGGTTGTCTGCAAGAGGCCGAATTTATTAACATGTTGCCTAGTGCATTTTAAAGTATCAAAGAAGAAAACTTCCAAAATTTCCATAGGGATGCTATTTTCTTTTTTATTAAAGCTTACCCTTCAAAAGCGTTTTCCAGCATTTGCATGTGCCTATTTTTATTCTATTATCCCTAGTTATGTTGTACATAGGATCACTAACTACTAATTAATTTTGGTGGTTAAAGCTAACCCAATAATATTTGATGAAATAATCATAACATATTTAAGATTCCCAATTCTGAGATTATGTTTGGTACCTTAATATTTATTGTAGCTGTTGGAGCTCTCGATGCTTTTAACATTCTCCTTGTGATGTGCAACTGTAACATGGAGTTTAAATATCTCACCACCAAGTGAAGCGACTGTTTTATATACTAGAGAAGTATCTTAGAGATATAAAAACGCATCATTGCCCTCCTATTCTTTGCCCCAAGGTGCCCTAGGAAGTATCCAGTCACTTTAGACAAATGGGATGATGACTACTGAAGGATTTAAGTGCATTTAAAATTCAGTCCTGGATAAATAATTGTTTATAACTGTGGGAAACACGAAGAAGTTCTGTTGTTCCTTTCAGAAGTTGTGTAACACCACAGATCAAAATAAAAGAAAAGCTCTGAAATGGCTAGGTAGCACCATCCTACAGAGAATAAATATAAACACAGGAAAAATAGGTATTTTTTCAGAGCTCCCATTGGATCTAATACTTAGCTCTAGATCAAACACAGGGGCTATTCTGGGATCTGAAAATGGGCTTCCCAAGAAAACCCAAATGCTCACAGGATTTGTGTTTCCCTTTTAACCATCAAAATAAACACTCCATAGACTTATAAGCAATGGGTTTATTTCAAATAACAGTAAATGGCCTTCTAAGGTCAATATATTAGTTTTCCTCTAGATATACAGTTTCAATAGCAAGCGATGCATGAAGTCTGTTAAGCCTTTTGAATTGTCTATCAGTTCTGGGAATTATAGATTTTAACCCATACAGATACTTGGCTCAACCACAAAATGAAAAATCATTAAGAAAAAAGCACTGTATATTATTACTCCAATATGTATTTGCGATTTAGAATTGGCATTTCAATACACAAAGAAAATTCCTAGAATCATCCAGCTAAATGCAAATGGGTTCTATAAATATTTTAAATAACAGAACCAAAAAAGCTCATCTGAATTTACTACTCATCCAAGTGTATATAGCTTTTTCTATCACACATCCATAAACACTCTTTGTACTTCTACAGTTGATTGAATTAAAACATGGAAAAATCTGAAAACACTTTTGTAGCTTCTTGAAGTTGTACTACTGCTGTAATATCTTCCCTGGTAATGCACAGGCCATATTCTGTAAATAAATGTGTGTTTCATTTTCAATTGGAATTTCATTAATCAAACTACCCTAATAGTGGAGTATTTAAAACACATTTCTCTAAAAAGGGGGTGGAACTTGCCAGCAAACTACTGACACAGTTGTGCAGCACAATGATTTAAACCATCTGAGGAGATGGCCTTCTGCCTTTGGATTTCATGACAGCCTGCCTGGGCTTGAACTTCTCCCCTTCTTAGAGGCTCTCAAAGCAACTCTAACACAGTAATGAACTCTTGTATCTCCCGTTCTGGGAGACAAATGTGTAACTCTCCTCCCCGCTTCATTCACAGGGAAATCTCAAGCAGAAAGAGGTAAGTTAATGCATAGGTGCCATATCTATGAATCAAACCAAGGGTACATAGGTTACGGTGGCCTACCTTTAGTAACAATATCTTCAGATGTAGTCAGCAACTGCTGTTGTTATATACAGCATTTCATGTAAAGTTGGAAAAGTATTTTATGGATGAAGAAACAGGAAAACTGAGAAGGGAGTGACATTAAAATGTCCTCCATTCACTGAGCTGGGAACAAACACAAAAAATTCAGTGTCCAAACCCTTTGCCCCCATGTCCAGAAAGTAACAGCAGGGAGCCAGTAGCCTGGACCCCCAGATGCTATCTAACACAAATATACCTCAGCAGCAGCAAACCCATCAGTATCTGCTTCCTGTATAAAGCTGGGTTGTACCTGAAGCTTTCAGTTAAGGTGTGGGTAGCTAGAGCACAGCCACTCAAAGACTTCTGTGATTCTCAGGAATACCTGTGGCCTTGATGTTTGCAAGTTTAGGACAGAAATAAACACTGTATCCATTAAAACCAACCAGCACTTGCTATCAGCTTCATATTTTGGTCCTTAGTGTACAATGCTGTAGGTAGAGAGAGGGAAGGAACAGAAAGGAGAAGAATTGCTTTCCTAAGAATCTCTGAGGATTTCAGGCAGAACAATAAAAAACTAAATTAACTTATTAATTTTTATCACCTGATGAGCATAATTAGCAAACAGTGCATATTGACGGCAAATAATGGTTCTTTTTCTCCTATTAAGATAGCTTAATGACTGTATTTTCCCACAGTCTTAAAGCTGTGCTGTATTTACCAGTTGTACTTACCTGAAAAATGTTTTGTCTGTCAATATTGAAGTTAAGCTGAGCATGGAGGCTTTTGCAGCTCTCACTGTGCTGAAAAACCTCTGCGACAGCAACTCAGGAAGGAAATGTAATGTAGCGAAATTTAATCATTCACTTCATCTTCCCTGTATGATGACTAATAAGCAACCTTCATTTGTGATGTGCTGCTTTCTTTTATGAGTTTCACTCTCCATGTATGAATCCCAGAACAACCATCTAGAGAAACCTGATGGTAGAACTGCATTTTAATATAAGCACTTTAATATACAGCTCCAGGATCCAGGTACCCTTTGGTAACATTGAACTATCCGTTTGGGTTTCAAGGTTGTGAATAAGGTATCAGGCTGGCTTGCTCTGTACTCACACTGAGAGGCCTTGCAATTAAACCTGGAGAAATGGATTTGCTGAATTTGCTAGTGTTGAAATCAGCTTTTTGCAACAGGAACAGGATGCAAAATATCTTGTCCAATGACAGCGTTTTCATGCTATATCTTCAGCAGCGAGTGACACTGATTGCGTTGGCAGCTATTGCTATCTACCACCAGACAAAACAAACTCAAACTAATTTGGATGGAGTATAAAATATACCTCTCCTCAGGGCACAGTCTTGCAAGACTCCCAGAGACTGAACTCCCATTGATTTCCCTTGATTTAAAAGGCACAAATGATTCGCATGACCAGATCCAGAATGGATAAAGATGGAGAACAGCAGTGATTCTGGTATCATCCTAAAAACCTCTCTGACCCTCACTGTATGGCCATCCTTTGATTCATCTGTCACAGCTGTATCTATCAGGAGTATTTACTTTCAAGAATCTTCCCAGCTTATCCTATTTCACCTACTGTTTCCCAGTCATGGCCTAAATACCAACTTCTGTCTCTTCCAGATATCTGTATTCCTCCAACATCTTGTTGCCATATGAAGAGAACGGAAGTATCTCTTAGTTCTCTTTTTCTACAGCAACTTGTCCAACATGACAATAGTCTATAAGCAATGCTCCATGGTCAATTAAAGCAAACAATATACAAAAGATACACCTACAGAAAAAAAAAGTGCTATTCTTCCTTCTCAAATCAAGTGTTTTGGCTAAATGGGAAATAAAAATAATATTAGATCTGACTTTGTTCTACCCTAGCTTGGTTTTTTGGGAGATTTAACACTGACTTTAACAAAATATCAGCACCCTAATTTTTTTCCTTTTTATTTCATTCCTTGATAATAGGTTTTTAAAAAAACTCTACAGCTTTAGAGAAAGACAGCACGTGGCACTTCATCATCACCTAGGTGATTATGCTGGTAGTCTTTCTGAGGCTTCTAAATTCTGTGTTATTCCATACAGTTGTATTAGCTACAGGTACATTATGCTGGTGGATGTATTGCTCGTCTGATGGAAGAAGCATTCTTCATGCCTGATGCAGTATGGGAAAGGGAAATGTATTGCAGGAAATGTAGTGTGTTTTGCCATTACGGAAAAAAAGTGGGCTTTTTTGTTATTGCTTTGTTTGTTTCTTTTTCTTTTCCTGCAGAGGAAGAACTTGCATCACTAATGCCTCTTCCAAAGACCCATGGTTCACATGGGTCCACAGCTCACCACATGTACCACATTTAGTAATTAATTTACTTCTTTGGAAGGATCTATGAGTCAGTAACAAAAGGGATTGCAACTATGGTTGTAGGAAGTTCACCTACTTCTACTTTGATGTAGAGGTCACTACATTTAAGAAAAGATATTTACTCTTATTGCCTCTCTTATTACTTCTTTTCTGGTTGTGTTTTATTTCTTTCATCAGATATCAGCAAGGTGTGAAATGGTGATGAGAAAAGACATGCCAGCCATTCACGTTTCTGTTACAAAGCAGGACTCTGAATGCTAGAACCAAACATTAAAAGAGTAGACTTTATCGTGCATGGCTTTTCTGTGTGGCTAGAAAATGTAGACATTGAACTTTATTAGATCCAGTTGACTCTATCTTCTCATTACAATGAACACGCGGCATTGATGATCTGACTGTTTCTAACAACAGCCTACTAAAGAAGCGTACTTAACAGCAGAGGATAATTCAGGGAAGAATCTCAGAAGATCTCAGTCCTTCAGCAGCTGGATTTTATGCCAAAAAATAATTATGACAAGTAACGAAACCTTGTCAAAACTAAGCTCATGCAGCTTGAATTATCAATCATACACTCATCCTTTTTTTCATCTTTGTCATGGCTATTCCTAAATAGACTTTAGAACTAGGGAAGAGTGGCTCATGGCTTCTGGACCAAGTTTTTCTTGGCATGCTGAAGATCAACATGCACTTAACTGCCCTGTATCCAATGGGATATTAGTAGCTATTACAAAACAATATACATATTGTAGGTACAAAGGAGAGACTGGAAGAATGAATGAGAAACCTGTGTATGCAAATACATACTTGCAAATACACACAAATGCTTACTAGTATTATAAATGTTATATAATATGCTGGCACTTGTTCAAAACTTTGAGGCATTGGCATTATTTTAATCATTTTTCCATTGAAGTAAAGAAACTGAATGTATAATTAAACAGTTGCATTGTATTGTAGAAATAACCATGTAATGACATAGTTAGAAGTTCTTGGTTTTTCATGGTAATACCAAGTATAATTACCATGTAATCTTCAGAAAGCAAACAAGGCTGTAATTATTCTGTAATCCAATTTAATTACAGGGTAACAGATTTGTTATTTCTTCCCAATAAAACATACATGCAAAGGAAATAAACTGGTAGAGAAAAGATATTTTTTTCCTTTGAAGAAACTTATTTAATTAAAAAAAAAAGGTTCACTAGCACTTCTATGTCAAAGAACACAAATGAACCTAGCCGTGGACATTCCTGCAGTGTACAATCTGCCATCACTCCACATGGGAGATGCCTTTACTTCTTTCCTTTCTTTTTGGCTGCTAAAGCTGTAACCCTTCCATTGCAGTCAACACTATACATATGTATGATTGTATAGGAAGATACTTATAAGTATTCCCAAAATAGGCATTGTGTGGGTTTTGGAAGTCTTAGCTTCCCTATGCCACCTGCCGCAGTCACGTGGGACCAGCAGCGGATGAGCTGACTGTTGAGGCCATCTTCTGCCCCAACAGCAACCACATCATGTCACTGACTTAGGCAGAGAGAGCTCCTTTCATTTTTGCAAAGTGCCCACTTTCAGCTGCTGAGAGTCATTTTGGTTTTCCCAAAGCTAATCCATAACTGAACCAGCCACTTCTACCCAAAAAACATGTTAGAGATCAGATCATCCCCTAGACAGAAATTAAATATTTCTAAAAGCTGTACTCAGGGTATTTTGTGACCCCACCACATTCCCATTTCAGTTCTGTAATTCCAGTCAGATTAAATCTTCTGGTCTAATTTTTTTCATTTTTCTTTTTTAAGAATAATAATAATAAATGTGAAGCATGCCACAGAAATCTGTAAGTAAACTGGTGAAAAGGCTGTGCTGCATGTACAAAGGGAGAGAAGAATGCAGCAGCTTCCATCCATTCCTGCTGTAAGTTTGAATGACTGTCCTCTGTAGTCAACAGGTTTATGTCCAGTTTGAAACTTCCTAAAGAGCTTGACTATCATATGACCGAAAACATCATGTCCTTTTATATATGATATAAAGACATTTTTGAAAATGCTGGTTCTAAAAAAAACCCCTTTGCATCCTGTAAGCTATTTCTACAAACCTGCTTCTTCTCCAGATATTTTTTCTAGCCCACGACTGCTTTCAGACCACTTAAAATCCTAGCCTTGTGATGACAAGATCAGGTCTCTAAGCCAGCAATGCTCCAATGCTTTCCGGACTGTGTACATTAAGGGTATACACAAAGTCAAGATAAAGCCACCAAAAGCCAAATTGTCATCAAGTGCTTTGCTGCTCTCTTTCTCTGCTTCAGAAGTTTAATTGGAAAAATACCAGAGACAGTAGGTACCATTTGCCACAACAAAAACTGAACTCAACATTTGGTGCTAGCCCCATGGTCGCAACAGCTCTCGTAGTTCATAGGCGTAGCCCTACATCCTTTTGTCTACAGCACAGTTCTGTACAGTGCCACAGTCTAGCTCCAAACGAGAAGCTGCAAGACATGACCAGCACTGTTAGATCAGAAGGGCACTAAAGAAAGCTCCAATCTACTCCCATTTACCATGCAAGCAAAAACAGTCACAGAATTCAGTGGCCATTGGAGTTATAAATTACTGTATTGCAAATAATCTCTTTGCCCTACTCTTGTCTGCCTGGCCTGCTCTGGTCTCCTCTTCTTTTCTAACCTTGCACTACTCTAATCCTCAGTGCTCAGTTGTTAATCCTTTTGAGAACAAGATGAAAAGTGGTGCAGTAAAGCGATGTTTGAGGGCATGCAAACAATTATACTTCTGCCCTTAGCAGGTGCTGTTTCTATTTCTGGAAATTGTTTAAAGCTCTTCAAAGTATGAATAGATGGAGAGTACTCTTTCTGCTCTGTTTCCTCATACACAGCACCTTCCTCATGAACAATACATTCCACACTAAAGGAGTCCTGGGGGTCAGGTTTTCACTTAGAAAATTTGGGCATTCTTCATTAGATATTAAATAAAAGCTCAAGGCGTTTCTTCTATTTTGATATAAATATCATTTTGAATGTGCATAGTGTTCATTTTTAGAGCATGAAACACATACACCACTTGAATGAATTGGGACAATAGACTTCTGTCTCCTAGAATATAAGTGTGAATTTCTGGGGAGGGGGATAGGATGAAACAAATTTCAAGGGTCACACACTCCTGTAATACTTTTTTTCCTATCTGCCTCCTGAGACAATTTTAGAAGATTAAAATGAGGACAGACTATTACACAGCAGTAGCTCTAAAAAGGAAATACTTATACCAACATGCCCATGGAGAAGCAGTTTAGAAAGTCTGCCAGATGTACACAGGCTTTTGCCCCATGTTTTGAATTTATGGATATTCATTTCTTAATAAAGTACACCATCCTGGATGTGTGGAGCTGATTTTTTTGCCCTTGGTCACACTTCTGTAAAAGTTGCAAGTGGGAAATCACATTGGTGGAAGACTGGTGGCAAGATCCATTCCTGCTTTAAGACCACAAGTCCTCTGGTGAATGGCTTGGAGGGTGGAGAAGGAGTCTCTGCTTTTTGCGTGTTGCCTTTTGGATGTTGCTTTTTCCCTTTTCTCTTAAGGGAATGAAGCTTATGCAATCATGTCATGTCTAAATGTTCCCTCATCCTTTCATTTCACAAATTATTTTTGAGCCTACCAGGCAATGTCAGCCAAATTTGACAGGAGGGTATGTACTGAGTCTCTACAAATTTCTGTAATTTCTATTCTATTCAATTCTAAACATAGCAGCTGGGAAGGGTGAGAGTGTATTAGTGCCCCTATGGAAGGTAAGACTACAGCTTGAACTTATTTTCTATTAGCTATGGGAGAAGCCATATGGGTAAGAGACATTATGAGTACCAGGGCTAGAAAACCATCAAACAGGTCTCACATCAGCGGGTACAACTGCAGTGCACAGGTCCATAGGGAAGCAGGTTTCATCGATTCCACTTGCACCACAACTTCTTGATCCCTGCTGCAGCTCAAGTTTTAGTCTCACACAACAATCCGTGAAAAAAACCCTCTTGGCATTATCAGAGCAAAGCTGCATACGAACAGATGCAATGAAACCACTATCAAATAACACTAAAAGAGCATTATAGTGACAAAATCAAGCTCTAAAAATGTTGGGAATGACAGTTGATTCAGCATGTGCACGTACATGGACTGTAACTTCAGTACCCAAGGTCTGGCTTCATTTTGATTCAATCAATCTTTTTACTTCCTTATTTGATACGGCCTCACACTAATATTGTCTATCCATCCAGTAAGGAATTGTTTTTTTCTTTCCACTCTGTCTCTGCATTGCACTCTCTAGAGTAACCAGTAGCTTCACAAACATGTGGCCCACTGCGCTTCGTAGCACTCTGCAGAACAGATTTTATTATCCCCATTTTACAGCTGCAGAGCAGAGGCACAGAGCAGCTAGGACCATAACTGTAAAAGAGTGTCCTCTAATCCCAGATATCTGAAATCAGTTTGTTTGGGTTTTTTGTTCTTGGGTTTTCTTTTTGAGTAGCTGGCATTGTTATAGCACTTTTTACATTCAAATCATAGCTCAAGTTGACTTCTGTTACAGCTGTAAGAACTCAACATCTCTTTAAATTTGGCCACAGATGAGCAGCACTGGGCACCCAGAAAATAAGAAACTCATCTTTAAAGACCCAGCTGTGCTGAGACTGAGGATCTGCCCAGTTTTACAGACCAGACAGTGTGAGACAGCAGCAGGGATGGAATACAGTTTCCTTAACTGCAGGACGTGGCTTCTCCTACTATTGCCCCATTGCCTCTGTCATATGCCTTCCAGCATGGGAAAAAAATGGGGTGAGGTTCTGCACAGAGAGAGCTTCATTGATTGCACAGTGCTAACTCACTGCCAGGGCACTACCTGCTCAGTACACTGAATAAAGCAGGGTTCGGGTCTGTATTGGGTGAAGCTGCATAGTGCTGTGCTTTCTATTGGTATGTAGGAAGGTGTTGATAACACACCGGTGTTTTGGCTATTGCTGAGCAGTGCTCGAACAGCATCAAGACTGCGTCTCCAACATTTCCCCCACCACCACCAGTGGGCAAGATCTTGCGAGGGGACATAGCCAAGATACCTGACCCAAACCAACCAAAGGGATACTACATGCCATATGACATCAGCTCAGATATAAAAACTAAGGGAAAAGGAAGGGGGGGGCATTCATCTTTTTATGGTGTTTTGTCTTCCAGAACAACAACTATGCATACTGAAGCCCTACTTGCTGGGAAGTGGCTGGACATCGCCTGCTAATGGAAAGTAGAGAATAAAATCTTGTTTTCCTTTGGCTACCGCACATGGCCTTTGCTTTTACTTATTTTATTAAACTGCCTTTATCTTGACCCATGAGCTTTCTTTCTTTTCCATCTCATTCTCTCCCCGCCTGTCCTGCTGAAGAGGGGAGCGACAGAGTGGCTTGGTGGCACCTGGTGTCCCGCCAAGGTCCAAACATGAAAATTTCCTAGTCTGAAATATTTTGAGGATGGTATCAGTACTCAGATGAGTGAAACTGCGTATTAGTGCGATAGAGTGTTCCTGCCTGCCTGTGCGTATTCCTTGAGGATGCTAAATCTTATTTTCTTTGCCACTGAAAATGAATATTCAGGCTTAGAATGAAATAATGATTTTTAAACTCTGTGCAACAAACCCCAAAAATCTTGTGATGACAGGAGCACTTAGTGCTCTGCTAATTGAGTAATTTGGATTAGTGAGCACTGGCAGAATGGTATTCCACTGTACAGTATGTGCTCATGTAATTAAAGACTTTGTAATGCATACAGCCCTATTAATACCATAATAACCACATGCTGAAGCCTTGACTTTTCAATATTAACATTCCTTTTTTTCACTATACTTTCTGGATGGAATTCAGAATTAAAAAATAAAATTATCTCCTCCTTCATCTTTCTCCACACTTCCACCACGCAAAACCACATTGACTCCACCCAAGGTCCGCAGTATTTGGAAAATAGATATTTTATTATTTCTCTTGAACTGTTGACAGCCAAGGACTTAAAAAACCTCCTACAGCCATTAAATAGGCATTGATCAGCCAAGGCAAGCACCGATCTCTGCAGAAAAAAAATATGGAATTTGGGTGCTCATTTCTTTGCTCATCCAGAATGAAACCTTGCCATGGATACAGTTCAGCAAAGACTGGTTAGAATATCGTAGAATATTGTTAAGATTCACTCAACTCAGTGCTTAGCATGTGCTAATTAATGTGCTTTGATGAATGAACTTCTGAGTAGCAGTACTGTACTCAAACTACAGCTTGAAGTATGCCTCAGCCTGACTAATAGTCACAACTTTCTGAAATTCTTGTTCCTTAAATGTCATCATTTCTCTCTTAATTTGGAAACAAATCATTGAGTGTTACTTACAGGGATGAAAACCAGTTTGCTGATGATACCAAACTGGGAGGTGTTGTTGACTCTCTTGATTGACAAGACGCCTTGCAGAGAGATCTAGATAGACTGGAGCATTGGGCTATGATTAATGACGTGAAATTCAACAAGTCCAAATGCCAGATTCAGCACCTAGGATGGAGTAATGCCGGGCACAAGTATAAATTGGGAGAGGAGTGGCTGGAGAGCAGCCCTGCAGAAAGGGATCTGGGGGTGCTGGTCAGCAGCAGGCTCAATAGGAGTCAGCAGCATGCCCTGGCAGCCAAGAGAGAAAACCCCATCCTGGGGCACATCAAACACAGCATAACCAGCCAGCCAAAAGAGTTGATTGTCCTGCTGTATTTAGCGTTGGTGCAGCCTCACCTTGAGTACTGAATGCAGTTCTGGGCCCCACAGTTTAAGAATGATGTGAAGGTCCTTGAATGTGTTCAGAGGAGGGCAACAAAGCTGGTGAAGGGGATGGATGGAATGTCCTATCAGGAGTGGCTGAGGACTCTGGGTTTGTCTAGTTTGAAGAAAAGGAGGCTGAGGGGCAACCTCATTGCTCCCTACGTCTTCCTGAGGAGGAGACGTGGAGTGGGAGGCACTGATCGCTTCTCCCTGGGATCCAGTGACAGGACGCATGGGAATGGATCAAAGCTGCGCCAGGGGAGGTTCAGACGGAACATTAGGAAACATTTCTTTACTGAGAGGGTGGCAAAACACTGGAACAGGCTTCCTAGAGAGATGGCTGATGCCCCAAGCCCATCAGTGTTTAAGAGGCATTTGGACAGTGCCCTTAACAACATGCTTTAACTTAGGTCAGCCCTAAATTGGTCAGGCAATTGGACTAGATGATCGTTGTAGGTCCCTTCCAACTGAAATAGTCTATTCTATTCTGTTCTATCCTTGCCAGTGTGACACCCATTTACAAGGAGGGACAGAAGGAGGATCCAGGGAACTACAGGCCTGTCTGACCTGGGTGCCGGGCAAGATTATGGAGCGCATCCTGAGTGCGCTCACCAGGCATGTGCAGGACAATCAGGGGATCAGGCCCAGTCAGCATGGGTTCATGAAAGGCAGGTCCTGCTTGACCAACCTGATCTCCTTCTGTGACCAGGTCACCCGCTTAGTGGATGAGGGAAAGGCCATGAATGTTGTCTACCTGGACTTTAGTAAAGCCTTTGACACTGTCTCCCACAGCATTCTCCTAAAGAAGCTGGTGGCTCGTGGCTTAGACAGGCATACTCTTTGCTGGGTAAAAAACTGGCTGGATGGCCGAGCCCACAGAGTTGTGATGAATGTGGCAGCCGTTCACAAGTGGTGTCTCCCAGGGCTCAGTTCTGGGGCCAGTTCTGTTTAATATCTTTATCAATGATCCGGAGGAGGGGATCAACTGCGCCCTGAGTAAGTTTGCAGATGACATCACCTTGGGTGGGAGTGTCAATCTGCTCAAGGAGAGGAAGGCTCTGCAGAGGAACCTGGACAGCCTGGATCAATGGGCCGAGGCCAATTGTATGAGGTTCAACAAGGCCAAGTGCTGGGTCCTGCACTTGGGTCACAACAATCCCATGCTACAGGCTTGGGGAAGAGTGGCTGGAAAACTGCCCAGCAGGAAAGGACCTGGGGGTGCTGGTCGACAGCCGGCTGAATATGAGCCAGCAGTGTGCCCAAGTGGCCAATAGAGCCGATAGCATCCTGGCTTGTATCAGGAATAGTGTGGCCAGCAGGAGCAGGGAAGTGCTTGTGCCCCTGTACTCGGCACAGGTGAGGCTGCACCTCAAATACTGGGTTCAGTGTTGGGCCCCTCACTCCAAGAAGGACATGGTGGGGCTGGAGCGTGTCCAGAGAAGGGCAATGAAGCTGGTGAGGGGTCTGGAGCACAAGTCTTATGAGGAACAGCTGAGGGACCTGGGGTTGTTTAGCCTGGAGAAGAGGAGGCTGAGAGGAGACCTTACCGCTCTCTACATCTGCCTGACAGGAGGTTGTAACAAGGTGGGTGTTGGTCTCTTCTCCCCAGTAAGAAGCAACAGGACAAGAGGAAATGGCCTCAAGTCGCACCCGAGGAGGTTTAGATTGGATATTAGGAAAAATTTCTTCACTGAAAGGGTTATCAAGCATTGGAACAGGCTGCCCAGGGAAGTGGTGGAGTCACCATCCCTGGAGGTGTTCAAGAAGCATGTAGATGTGGCACTTCAGGACATGCTTTAGTAGGCATGGTGGTGTTGGGTTGATGGTTGGACTTGATGATCTTGCAGGTCTTTTCCAACCTTAATGATTCTATGATTCTATTCTATTCTATTCTATTCCATTCTATTAATAATCTCACCAAAACTGTTTCTAATAAAATATCAGCCAAGTGAGTTTTGCTGTTGTGTTGCTGGCTTGGAGACCCATTTTTTTACTTTCATTGAGGACTTCTATATAAAAGCTAAGTTAAAGATGCATTTGGATTCAGTGGAGTCTTAATTCAAATGGCATTCTCATGTGCATAACCTTCAATTTTTTGAACAGCATTTGTGTTCATTGTGTGAGAGCTCATGTGCACACTGCTGCAGAAAGAAAGCAAGAGAAAAATTGGTTCAATACCCTTGAATTCTTCTGAATCTCAACGTAACATTAAAATACTTTTCTATGTTATTTAGATATAGCACTTGTCCAGACTTTCAGGAGAAGGAATAAGGAAAGGAAGGATAAAAGATGTGAATAGAAGGGTGTAGAAAAAAACCCCAACCAACCAAAAGCAAACAACGGACTGCAACTGGCTCCTTCAGAGCCATTCTAATCTTTTATGTCAAGGCATACTAGAAGAGATCCTTAATTGATGGATTATTGACACCACAGGAGGTAACGGCTCCTTTGGAGTTGTTACACTTGGTGCTGTTAGTGTCTATTTAAGGAGCTTTAATCTGCCAGTTATTGACATGACAGAAAGTAATGGCTCCTCAGAAACCATTATGTTGTATTGTGTCTGGGCAAGTTTTCCTGCCTAACCAAAGTGATACTCTCTGCAATTCCATGCTTTAACGATGAGTAAGAGTGCTGCAGACAATACTAAGAAATACTGCAAGACTGCAGCACCAAAACTTCAAAATCAATACTATAGGCAGCAAAATATCCACCAATGGATTGCAATAATTCTTTCTCTGTACAGTTTCATCTGCCTGTATAATGAAAACAAAACAATAACACTGAAGGAAAGATCAGCATATGTTAAGTTCATATCAAGCATGGAATCTGTAAAAAAATCTTAGGCTAACAGTTCCTGTGTTTGAGATGTAAGTGCTTCATCCCCAAAGCTCCTGAGCAAGCACAGTGGCGCTTAAAATACCCAGCACTTCTCAGAATGAGATAAGGAGTAGCTCGTTGCCAACTCACTGAAGAGCAAGTGCCTGTGATTGAGACTTAGATGCAGATAATTATCTTCAACACCACTTCTCTGATGACAGTGCCAGCATTCAGGTAGAAGGCCAAGCACATGCTTAGGGAGCTCTTTCAGCACAGCTATTCTGGTATCTCCATACTGTAGCGTTGTTTTGCCAGTACAGCTGTGCCTGTGTCAGGATATTTTGCCAGCACATTTATATTGATCATAAACTGCACATCTCAAAGCCCTTAGCCAACCTGACGAAGATCTGTGCATCTGCAGTGTGGTCCCACCTTCCCTCCCCAATCCTTGCATTCCCATCTTTCTCCCTTGTGACAGCATTAGTGACCACACATTTGGCTGTGAGCAAAAAATTACTATTTTGGGGGGTGGGGTGGGGGGTGGGGATAAGATTTCATTTGAGCTGGATCAGCTCACTGATCCAGGCGACTGCACAGCTGGCCCCTGTTAATGCTAACACAGAGAAGGAGAGGGTACACACAGCAGGACCCTGGTCTTTCTTTGGCTTAAAGTGCTTCATAAACCACACTCTTTGAGTGGTACGGGGAGTGATATCTCATACAGCATAAAGATCACTGGTACAAAATCATCAGAAGTGACAGCTTTGGCCTAACAGAGAAAGTCTATCCAGGCTTGGTGTTTCGCATCATTCAGTCACAAAATGTTTTGATCCAGTACTAGAAAGCAAATTTATTATATCATTGAACTATGGCCTCAGTCTGTACCCCAAAGTACTTCCAGTTTGAAAAGGCAAGTAAAAAAAGGCTAGAAGAAAGGATGTATTATGTACCCACTTTCAGTGGAAGATGTAAGGTCAAGTGACCTGACCAAGATTGCACGTCAAGTCTATGGCTGAGCGGGGAATTTAATGTGGATTTTCCAAATCTCACTTTGATGTCTTAACCATAAAACCACCCTTCCTCACTTTTATGCATATCCTTTTCATTCCAGGGACAGCAAACTATAAGGCAGGATTCTTCAAAAAAGCCTTATCCTTTTGAAGTACCACAAAACACATTTCAAAATCTGACCTTTCTGCAACTGCTTAAGTGAAAAGTGAAAAATCCGGCTCAATTTACATATGCCATGCATTTGGAAAATCAACACAGAATAGTTGCTTTATTGCTTCACTGCTTAGGTAAAACTTTGAAGATGACCAAAATTTGCAAAGTCATAGAGCAAAGACATAGGCAAAGTAGTGAGTATTCTGCTCTCTTCCATTTCTCATTGTCAAATATGGTTATAGAGAAGATTCAATGCCTAATATGACTATTACAGAAGTGGTAGAGTTTTCTGAGTTTCAAAGTATTGGCACTTGTTTTCTTAAACTAGAGGAAAATTAAGCATAATTGTGATATAAAATTTTCTTTTCTGTTACAATTATCTACTGGCAAAACTATCACTTTGAACACAATAAAGTTATTTTAATGAATCTATTCAATCTAATCTTCATAATCATGGTATCTCCAAGGTAGAAAATTAATTGGATGAAGTTAAATATCCCCTTTTCATGTCAACAAAATTGGTTTTTCTGGGGATTAAAGGATTAATGTGGTGTTAAGTCCCTAAAGAGGTTAAAACACTTTATTATTCATTACAAAACACAAGGATTGGACTGGTATTTTGTTCTTATGTCACTGTTTGTCATTTCATTGAAAAAACCAAGACAAGAAAACTTTAATGATTAAAAAAAACCCCTAATGCATAATTTTAAAAAGGGTGTTGAAATTAGCAAACTTTTTGCCTATCACAAATTACCAATCTTTTTAAACAACTATCTGCAATTTTCAGAATATATTAAATGTATCTATAGATGAGGAACAGGAAATAATACAGAGTGGAGTTGCGGTTCTGCACTGATATGGTAGAATTTCAGATAACTCCACAAGTATTACCAAACTAATCTTTTATTTTAGTTATCTTTCTTAAAGCTGTAGAATGAAGAAAATGGTCCATTACCTCTGTGTTGAGAAGGAATTCTTGCTGAGGGGAAGGCTCTTTAAGTAGAAGAATTAATCCTCACCGAACACTTCCCTCATCACTCTGGGACTGATCTAATACCCATTAAAGTCAGTGAGAGTCTTTCTAGTATCTTCAGTGAACAACGGATCAAGTCCTAAGAACTGTGCTTGGTCAACATCATTAAAACCTACATTTTTTTAATCTGTTACAGAAGCAAAACTTTGCACTAAGATGTTCTTTTGATTGACATTCTTTATTAAATTTAAATAAGTAAAATGCTGCTTATCTCAACAGATTCTTCTGGTAAGTCCTTTTGCTACTCCTACTCTGCCAAATCAATGCAGTAAACAGTTCACAGTTTAACGGTGCCAAAAGTAGCATCAGTGTATGGATTTCCTGGTGAAATCCAAAAATGGAATCCTAAAGTGTGTGAAAAGCCAAGGGCGTAAATGGGTATGTGATTTTAAAACATCTAGATTCATGGTGGCCTCTCACAACCTTCAGCAGAAGTCAGTGGGCTAGACAACTCTGGAGAAAGACTGACTTACATTCGCTATGTGCCCCTAATTCATGACTAGATTCACCACATCCAAAAACCCTGCCCCCTTCACCAAACTCACCCTTAAAACAAAGTTCAAAATGGATTTTTCCACCAGCTTAAGACATACCATGAAAGACATTTGCATTTTGGCAGCTACTTCACAAAAATTTCACTGACACGAGTGAAGTGTCACCTCTGACACTAACTAGCAGCATCTGGAAGACTTTGATCATCTGTCAGTTAGCCAGTAATCAACACTTCATTTCTATGGAGCACTGAGAGAAAGTCCCTGCGTGTAGGCATGCCTGCTGAAACACATCACATAGCTAAATCTCATTGTTTTATTTGTTCTTAACTGGAGAAGGTCCTTGGACACTGAGGAATGTCCACATGGGAAAAGTATAAAAGACTTGATCAGGTTGATTTTTGTTATCTGTTGCACTGAGGGTTTGGCTCAATATTGCTCTAATAACAAGATACAGTGCTGGAATCCTTGGCACCAGTAGGCCATTCTTGGAGGAAAAATGCCTTACAGCAGTACTTCAGCTTCTGTGAATTCAACCCAACTTTTAATCTGTACCACATAAGACAGACTGTGAACCCCACAATGCTTTACTGCATACAGTATAGACCCAGCCAAGGTGTAAATTCAAGCCAAAACAAAGCAAAAGCCAGTTGCATAAGGGGTATTTTAGAGAGCAATCAATACTAAACATAGGGAAAACAAGAGGGAATTCAGGGGCACAGGCTGGGGAAAAAGAAACTGTTTTCAAAAAAGATTTGAAGAGAAATGGAGAATCAGGGAGGTAGAAACATGGGAAGGTTGTTCCAGATGGCAGGAGCTGCAGAGAAGCACACTCAGGCATATCATCACAGAGTGGTGGGAGGCAAATACGTGGGCATTTAAAGGGTGCCTAAGCACCATGTATCATGTCGAAACAGATTGTCTCCAGCAGTGTAAGCTCAGAGATACTCATCTGCTTGCTCAGAGATGCTCAGTCCCTAACTGAACGTCATGCAGTTATATCTCCATCACTGTTTTGTATACAAAAGCATATGCCAAGGCTGTGCTTTCCTCCCAGATCTTGCTGCTGGCTGTGAAACCATCCCAGTCCCATTTCCTCAGCTGATGCTACCCTGATAAGAGCAGTAAATTCCTTTAACTCCCAGTCCTCAAGCTCTTCTCTAACCTCAGTGTCCAATTCAGCCAGCCTCATCTTGTCATCTCTTCTACAGAGGTTTTAGTTCAGGCTTCAGCTAGTGAAAAAGGAATGACAAAGTACAAATAATTGAGAAATGAAAAAAAGGTGCCAAAATATCACAAGAAAACTGATCTTGGAGAATTTCCAGGCTGAGCCAAAGCAGGAAATTCTAAAAACATCATAATAGAGATTATCTTCTTGACATCTCCTGCCAAATTTTGGCAGTCCAGTAAATTGGAATAAGCCAACAAACTTTGAATGCTTATCCACTGAATGTAAGCTTTGACCCATATTAGCTATACCCATCTTTAGTCAAAACTCAGCTCCACAAACCCCCTGGGGCTTCTTCCAGTCCTGCCGCTTTGATGTCTGTATAAGGAAGATTTATACTCAGAGCTTCTGGAGTATCTCACATGGTTCAATTTTCAGTATTGAAAAACAACATCTTTTCTTTTCCCAATCCTCACCTCATTTATTATATTAATGAGGGAATCTTCTGTGCTGCTGCTCACTCCACTGCAGAGGAAAAACTTTTCCACATCTTTCCCAGCAACAGACACCCTCTGTACGGCTTTGTTTTCAGGAGGCTGAGAGCTGATGGAAAGGGATGAGGCTCCATGGAAACTTCCCTTTTGCTGGCCATTGTCGACAGCGTGGGTGAGAGCTGTATCCCTGTCACTGAAAATCCCAATGCTGCAATTATATCACAGTGTGCTGTATTACCTGACATGATGTTGAAACAGATGCTGACTAGCACAGGCACATGGCATACATTTTGAACAAGGCAATTTCAATATTCACATCATTTAAAGAAACAGTAATTTTGGAGTACAGGAAAGAGTAAACACTGATATGTATTGAAGGTAATGCACATTCTTTGGCTCTTTGTTGTGCTCAGCAGGTGGTAATCAATGACCTGATAAGATTAGTGAGACCTTTAACATTTCAGAAAGGAGTGTAAGAGCCATGAAAAAGCCTTATAATTGACGAGTATTGCAGCAAGCTCACCCAAGGCAAGAGAGTACTGTGCTCATTTTTTGTTTATCTCATCTCTGACAGTAGATAACAAACTTGTAATGCATTTTGGGAAAATAATAAAGTATCAAGACAATAATCCTACCAGCCTTTTCTTTTTGGCTAATGATGGATACTTTTATTAATCAAAGACTATCTGGATTTGCAATGGAGAAAAATAGAAACCCAGAAAGTTGTCCCTTGATTTTAAAGAAGTTGTGCTGGATTCACCTAGCAGTGCTGATTTCATACCAAAGATTAAACACTTATGAAAGAGATAAAGAGATTTTGAAGGTAGATACATTTCCTGGTATATTTAATGACAGCAATATTCTAAAATTACGATTGCTGCTGTAGTTTTCTCAGAATGGATCAGGTGGACTTTCACACTGTTTTTTCCACAAGGTAGTAAAAGCCCTGGACACAGCCAGCCCTTTCACTTTGTTCAGTTGCTGTATCCCAGAATTAGATATATTGGAAATCATCCAGTATTACTTTTCCTTGCAAACAAGTGTCTTCAGTGCTATGGGTATAATATATGAGCATGAACAGAAAGCAGGTAGTTATTCTGGCTGGAAATAGGAAAGCAGAATTGTATGGGCTGACCTCTTTTATAGCTGCTTTGTGTGAGTTTGGAGTGCAGTGATTTCAGACTGAAAGTCTGATAGTAAAGCTGGTTTAAGATTTAATTCAGGACTCAGACATTCATTTCCAACTAACAACTCTGAAAAGTTTCAGTACCAAAATGGAGGAATTCACACAAGACTAATGATAGCAGTCATTTATGAGATCTGATCTCACTACATTTCTATCTAAAGCCAAAACCAGTTGTAAACACAAAATGCATGTTAACTCCTGTCAGCTAAATCTATGAAATGTCCTGTTTGTATCCATGAAGGGTTGGGGAGTTATAGAAATATTGCAGCCCAAACTTCTCTAAGTTTGAGCTTATCTCTAACCGAACACTTTGCATGAAATAATTGGAGTTGCAAAAGTAAAGGGACAGAACCTCAAAGTTTCACTAAGTTATACTGATTCACATCTACTGTAAGTCAAAGGGTTCAGCGGGTTGCCATGCCAATATAGTCTCCATCCTCACCAACCTTACCCATGTGCAGGACCATCTAGCTGCTGGAGCAGTTGCTTCTGCTGCAACAGTTCCAGACACCTTCAAGTATACATTAGCAAAAGCTGGATTTAATGAACAACAATTTCTTTATGTGTTTGTCTTATATGATGCAAAATTAATTTTTGTGTGGTAATGGAAGCAAAGCCTGACCTTTTCTTAGATTCTATTTCTATAGTTGAAATCCACTGCATTGCTTTTTTAATTGAATTATTCAAGACTGTGGGGTTGTTGACTTCTCTTGGATGTACAGGTTATGCCAGAATCTAGGCTTTGAAAACTACAGAGGAAGGTTTGGCAAAGGTTGGAAGCAATTTTTGTTTCTGTCAACACTAAGTATGGAGAACTGTTGAACTAGAGGTGGACACAGCTTTATTCTGGCTAGATTTTGGTCTAAAATTTAATTTGGGAAATTTTGGGAAGGAAGAGAAGAATGTAGCTTTTCTCTCTAATTTATGCAGAATCAGCTTCCAGCCACCTGGAGTTAAGACAGTGGATATGGTTACACCTCTGGTATTTGACAGGATATTTGGGGAAAAGGGAGTGTATTTGAAACCCCAAAATGGGACAGAATATGAAGACAGGCTGGAAGATCAGGACTGAATTATTAAGTGATATGAATGTAAAAAACAACACATTTGGGAAATTCAGGAAAAAATAAGATTTGGACTCTGTGCAGTTTTAAATTGCATTATTGGCCTTTTCCCCAGCAAATAACCCAGAAAATCCTCACTTAGTTTGCCAGAACTCTAGGATGATTCTCTACATGAAAGAGAAGACCTCTCAGATGAGAATAGGCTGCTTCCTCCAGAATTAGGCCCTTTAATTTATATTTCCTCTCTCACATAGCCACAGAGAAACCACTTTGGTCCTTGGCCACATATGAGTAAGCCCTGTTGAAGAGTGGAGATGTTGGACAGACGAAAGCAGGTCCCAGATCAACGCTTTCACTACTAAATGAGGTAAATCTTATCCTCAAGTTTAGGGATCCCTTCCAATCTGAATTACCCTATGAGCAAACTAAAATATTAAATGAGAAGGCAACCAGCCCAGACACTATCTGCTTTATTTTGCAACTCCTGCAGGCTGTGTACTACACTACAGCTGCAACTAACTGCATAGTCCTCAGCACTAGCTGTATACATCTTCAGGTGACTACTGTGCCTGAGATGTACAGTGTAGGCACACCTAGTTTTGAAGCAGCTGGGCAGAGTACTGCTAGCATTGTACTGGGAGGCTCAAGACTCAAACACTTGTTCCTCTGCCTTAGCAGATTCTTATGTTTGCCCTGAGTCCTGTGCTGCTCCAGTGGGATTGAAACCCATACACAGGCCAAACAGTTTAATTCCAGTGTGGCTGTACCTGTGCTGCACTTCAATGCTAGAGTGCCATCCCCACCTTTTTTACCATGACTTCTTTGGGAAGGAAGCAATAGACAGAGCCCTCCAGATTGCATGGGCTGCAAGAGCCCTAATGTGATGCAGCCTATATCTTTGCATGTCACCACAAATAAGGCAGGGAGAAGCAGGGTTTGGCAAACCCATGACAGCCATGAAATATCTTCTCTCTGCACTGAATGACATTGCAAACTCATGCAGAAGACCAGGCTTCAGCCAGGAAGGGGGTGAGCCACAAGGTCTCTGGAACCGCCTGTAAGGGTGACTAATCAGGGCGTATGCAGGGGTCATCTGTTTGGAGGGTGAATGGGACAGTGACATCTCTGCCTCTCCCTGGCATACTCTCAATCATGACCCTGCAAAGCACAGCTGAAATATTTTTCAGCAACTGGCATGAATGGAAGTATTTTAATTGACTTCAAAAGTCCTTGAATCTGGGTCATAATGTGCAACTGAACTTTGGACAGTAAAATCCTTAGGGTAGGAACATCAAGTTTTTATTAACCTGGCAGTCACTTAAACCTCCACCCACTTTCACTTAGAGCACTATAGAAATGATTAGTGCGAAGATCTCATCAGTGCAGTACTCTGCCTTTGAGCATGGCTCAGCTGAATTAAAGGTTCACCAGAGTCAAAACTTGGCCATTTTAATAGATCCCAGGAACCATAGTTCCACCTGCCAGTAAAAAAAACCCCAAGCCATGATAGAAGGAAAAGGGCTTGCAGCATTGCACAGAGGACAATAAAACTGGTCAGATCTTCCATGACCTTGTCTTCTTGCCCTGCTAAGAAGAAGGGGTTAAGGGGAGCATCTCTGGACTGTGTAAGGAGCAAGGGAGACAAATGGAAAATGGACACAGAAGACAATGTAACAGAACTGCCCTCTGCGGGAATTTTTGGTGACAGCACTAATTTTGTGTGTGTAGCTATATTGCACAGAGCAGCGTGCTTTTCGTTAGACTGACTTGTGAGCCTCCAGACTATCAGACTGTCAGATGGTGACTGTCAAACCCATACCAGTGTCTCTCAGCTTGTCATGGAGAACCAAACCAAACCCTAAGAGCACTCCTGACACCACCCCATGCGGGAAAAAAGAGAACAGTCTTGCTGAACCTAATGTACCTTGCATGCACCATGCACAATATAGAATGTCTAATTTTTAATTTAAATTATTACATTTTAAGGATAAAATAACTAGTAATTTACCTGATTTTATGTGCTATTTCAGTATTTTCAATTTAGGAAATAACACATAAAGAAGCCCCTCCGATAAAAACAGCCTTGATACTCATCCATAGATTTGAAACTATAAAGCGTTTTGTTGGCCAAGAAGAAATCATTATTCCAGCCAAGCTGTAATAAATTTCTATGTTGTAGTTCCTAAAATATTTTCCTGGAATTTATGGCATCAGTGGAACTTATTCCTTACATTTTTAAACACATAACTTTATTATTTCGCCAGTAATTTTATGTTTTACACTAAATCTCTGGGTTATAAATGTTCCCATTCTTTTTAGACTTTGTCTTTTTTAAATCAAATTAATCACAATTTAGAAGTACATAAACCCGATAGGACATTTTTATAACTTTGTTGAGCATTTCAAACTGGCTGTACACAAAAAGCAATTAAAATAAGAAAATATATTGAATCAATATTATTTTAATTCATTTATCAGTGGTATAGAATAAATTACAGCTTCTAGAATCTGATGTAGGCCACTCTGTAGCTTCAGTGACAAACACAAATCATGTACACGCATACAGACTTCCTTACATCTCCCCAGTCTCCTCTGCGAACAAATCTGTTTCCTTTCTGTCCACTCAGCCTGCTCAGTCCTCAGTCTTTCTGCACTCTGGGCCTTTGTTTTCTATTAAAACAACACGCTCAGCTACTTAGCAGTGAGCACTAAGAGTGAAGAAGTCTGCGTACTCCTTTGGTGCTGCCCTGGAATTATCTTTCCGTACAAGATTTAACTTTCTCTTCTTCACTTTCTCCAGCTATAAAATGCCAACCCTTTGCAGCTGAAGAGAGGCAGAGATTTATTAACCTGTCTAAACCAGACTTTGAGAAGTGCAGAGGAAATTTCTGCTGAGCAGATGCCCTGCAGAAGGCATTTGCAACACTTAAAATTAACTTAACATTCCTTTTCAAGGGACTGAGCAGCCCATAAAACTTAGTCCAGCTTTCAGTTCTGCTGCTAATGTTATTTCAGTTATAGCTCTTGCTTAGCCTTGGTGGTAGAGTTTCAGTGCATACACCATACTCAACAGTTGCCACAATCAGGAAGAATAACAGATCCAGCTTAGACAGCAACTCATTTTAAACACAGGGTGCAAGCCTGCAAGCCCCATTGCGCAAAACAGCTTCCAGGGAGGTGCTGCGAATGCAGTCCACAAAAATGGGCTCAGAAGAGTTATGAACTGCATTACTCCACTCTGATCTTCTCTGATTTCTCAGCAACAGCCCATTTTAGGCCCCTCTAAACCTCACACAAACACACTTTGATAAAGTCCACAAGTCCCCTGCAATGCCTATGATCTTCCTTGTCTTTTTTAAGGAGCAGCTGGTTGTCAGCATGCTTTCCGCAGAGCTGTTTCTGTCCCAAGAAACAGTTATGGCCCAAAGTTAATTCGATGACTGAACTATAAAACCTGAAGAGAAGGGTCTGTATAGGATACGCTGAGAGACTTTTAACAAGGACACCACAGCAGCAGCTGGTGGGATAAAAGTGCTACTGAAAGATTGTTTGAAGAAATAGAGCAATTCAAACAATTCACCTGACGAAGAAAAATGTATTTCACCACTGTACATCTCAGTGAGCTCCTTTTAGATCAAAACCAAATAAAATACTGATATATATATAAAATATAAAATACATATTTTTATAGATTTATAATTATGTGACTTTTTAGTCTGAAAAAAACCCATCTGGATGGTAGTTGCAGAATGAGACTCATTTTAGTGAGTCTGTTGCATACGTTCATAGACAATCTGTCAGGCTTAGTATTTATTATCAAAGGGCTTGCACAGCAGCGCTGGAAACCTACATATGAATAATGTTTGATGCATCACCCCATCTAAATAAGGTCCTAGATAGTCCCAAATAGGCCTGTTTCCTTGGTGTGGCAGGTCTCAGAAGTGAGCATGACACCTGGTAGCAATAGCACTAGCAGAATCAGAACCAGAGAGCAGGAGAGCGTTGTAAGCTTTTCTTAAACCTGACAGCTTAACCTACTGCTGAAAAAGGAATTTATGGACTTCTAGTTTTGATTTAAATCACTGATTTATCACTTTCATTCTATCCCAAACTTTTTCCACTGAAAGACTTTGCATTCACAAGTCCACTTTTCTTTGCAGAATTTCTTGGTGGAGATTCCTTAGTATTAATCAGGCTCTTTCAAAATCCACTTTCTGCCAGTGTTTTTACAACCACACAAGGTGTTTCCAACACAATGAGGTAAAATTTTTCAGAAAAATAATATACTCATCAGGAAATGCCATGCTGTGACAATATGTATAAGTATTTGAAAATTCAGGTCAAATTCAGCAAATAATTTGTAAATAGCAAAGTAGACAAATAATGTCTAAACATTTTATTTATACATTTGCTAAATGAAACATTTCAACTGCTGATGTCAAATTATTGCTTTATCTCATGAAATTAACTACTTTTTAAATTAAACATTTTAAAGACATTTTAAGGGTAAAACGAAAAAAAAGAAATTGTTTATATTAAAGCTGTTGACATCAAAAAATCATTTTAAGCAATTCCATGAAAGAAATATTGTTAAAAAGATTACAGGAAGTCATTGCAGATTGTGATTCCCTCAATATTTTGATTTGGTGACTTGATAGGAGGTGGGGATGGGGAGATGCTATTTGCCCAGCTCTGATTACTGCCACAGGCCCCCCCGCTGATGCTGTGCTATGCAGGCAAGGATGGGTGACCGCCAGAATTCATATTGACACAGCAATAATGGCCATGATCTATCTGAGCTTGGAAAAGTGCATGAAGCTCTGATCTAAGGACTGGTGCACATGGAAAGAATTTGTTTTAAAAAACATACACAGCATTAAGGTTTAAACTAAAGTTTTGTCCTCATATAGTGGTTCCACATATTTCAGCTACCCACAATATCTTAAAAAAATTATGGGATTGTGATATTGCATATAAATGATGTGCAATACCTGGAATGAAGTGCGAGAAATGTCAAGGACATTCATTTTAGCACCACTTCATAGGATGCCCCAAGAAGAGACATGAGTGAAAACCATGCAGATAGGTGCATGAAAAATGGACCTACTTTCCCGCCGTGTTCAGAAATCCTGAAGCACTGGTTCCTGGCTGCACCACAACTGCTCTTGACTACATAACAGTAAGCAAAAAAGGTGTTGAATAAGAAGAACAATGTTTAGTGGCTGTTTATTATCAGTGTTACAGCTGTTTTTTCTAGTGTGGAAAAACTCGGTCCTAAGTTATTTCCTTCTGTCACACTCCTAGAAGAGTGATTTCTCATGCCTACAAAGACACTGTATCGTCCAAAACGCATAGCTGTTAGCACACATTTGGATATCCTGACTGTATTCTTCTCTGAATATTATCCAGATAAATCATTCATTGTTTTTTAGCAGTTCTTGAAAGCACAAATGAAAAAGAGGAAAAAACCCAACAAATCTTAGGAAAAAATCTAACGCCAAATACTGTGCAAAGGCGGAAAGGCTTCATGCATGCCATTTGAAAAATCAAGGCACTGGTAAAGATCTCCATATAGCATCCTTCAGCCTATGTTGTCCGTGGTTTACCATGCTATCAGCAGCATATCTAAACATGAGGGGAATTTTAACCTCTTCACAACATCACACACTGGCTCCTTGCATTCTTCAAATACACCCTAAATGATACATTATCTTGCACTCTCTCTCTGCATTTCACCCAGCATAGGTGTTGCCTGGCATATAATCCAAAGGATGTGCCTTCCCCTTTGCAATATTCCGGTTTACCCATTGCTGAAACTTGTTCCACCACCATAATTCCTATAAATCTAATTACCAGTGTTCAGACTCAGCTCAGCTAAAAAGGCAGGTATATCTGGCAAAAGAATGAAAACTGAAAAGAGAGAGAAATAAACTTTATCCAAGCCACTGGCCATTTGTCAAGCTTACCCGAGCCTTGCACTCACTCAGTGGTAGGAAGCAGCTAGACAGATCTTACACTGAATCCAGCCCTTATTCTGCTCTTGGGTTATACAATATATTATACCTTGAAAACGATGCTTATGTAAGTAAAGTTACAGTGGACTCACATTTCATGTGTAGAGAAACAGCTGCTTTTTTAATTTAAAAAATCTAAATTAAATCATAAGTTAAAAGCTATGGTTCATCATCTACAGAACATGCCAAATCATATGCCTGAAATATAAAACTGATGCTGAAATTCTGGTAATATTTAACATGTTCTTCATGAAGAAAACGTTCTTCTTGAGCTTGGAAACTGACTGAACAATAGCAGCTTTAGGACCTCCAAAGCCGAAGGCATACAAAGGTTATGAGAATGTGTCTGCCCAAAACTACAAATCAAAAGAGTAACAACAATACCATATGTTACAGAACATAAAGTATCTTTCACAAACACTATAAAACCCCCACATATCTCTGCCTCGAGATTCCCACTGGCCAGTGGAAGGTTGTGTTTCATTACACTATCACCATGTAAGAACATTTTTTCTCCATTTTTAATGGCATGCCGAAAACCTAGCGATACCACTGAATGACCTTTGGAGGGTTAAGATTAAGTAGTAATGACAGAAGATTGTCTTTGGCCTAATACTGTTTAAAAATGCAGAAGCTGATTTCATGGCGAATGGCTCCAGCTGGCTTTAAACTGCAGCCAAAAGTGGCCTTTATTGATGTTGTTGGTTTGCTTTATTTAATTTAGGGGTGGTGTATGGATTTGTCCACCCCCTTATGACCCATTTCTTATTGCAGTATTACTCTTCACACAGAAGTACTGTAGTCCCTGTGCTCTAAGGTATTACAACAAGTAAAGAAATGGACATGTCTAGGCTGGCACTGAGAACCTGCACCCAAACAGGGGGGAGAGAGAATCAGTGACCCTCCTTGTTCAACTGCACAGAGCCTCCAGACTCTGGGCTTTATGTCACAGGCATGCATCGACTACGTCACTGGGCAAGGAGTGACCTGGGAGAAAAGCATCTTCTCCCACAGCTCGTGGGAGAGGGGAGATTGCACTGGAGTGCCACCATTTCCATAACAGATTATTTCTTTTCTTCCTTGCAAAAGAAAGGAGAGTGGCACACAAGCAATGCCTTTCAAGCATCTACATGCCACAGATGTGCTGGTGCTGGCATGTTTTTCATCCACTAAAGGCGCAGAGAACTTGGTCCATCTTTCAGCACTGCAGTAATGGGACCTTTATGAAACTCTGAATTAAAAGCAGTGGATGTAAAGATATATCTACAGTCCATTTAAGACCGCTCTGAAATCAATGTGTTAAGCTCTACAGCAGTCTCAGGAGAAAGCACAGTGCAACACAGACGAGTTCAAGCTTTGAGCTGTAATGTGTCTGCGCCTGGCACCTGGGTTAAAGTCTGCAGATACGCAGCCTTGTCCTGCATGTGGCTCTTTGCTGAAGCTCACTTCTCTTTTGAGAAACATTAATACAAAACTATCTTCAGGTTCACTAAACATAAACATCAAGCATAAACTTTATCAATAGCTTCCCCAAATTTTAAGAAGTATCTGGAATACTCTTAAACGGCTCTTTAACTAGAAGATAATGAATAATAAAACTGTCAGCCTCTCTTTCCTGTATCGATTTCAGAGAGATTTTCTTTACTCCATTAAAACTACTTTTTCAGATTCTCAGCAGGAACATTCAATCTTTCTCATCAGAACTTAATCACAACCTATGTCTGGTTTACATGGAAGCTTAGGTAGACCCTTTCAATATGGTTATGAAAAGAGAAATTCCCTGATACAAGTGCTCCAGTTTCATACTAACTTGTGGATTGCTCAGTACACTTTGTCAAATCAAAAGGAAAATTACATAAAGACAAAATGGAAAAGGTTGATAACTAGATAAAATAAAATAGAGTGGAGTATTCCTACAGAACCCTTCTCCTTACAAGGCTCCCTTCTTCCCAGGAGGTGGAAGGCTAGAGGAGGCATTTACAGATATCCCCTGTACTTGATATTCTTGGACTTAGCAATATAGAAAATTACAACTTTAAGCAATCACCAGTAGTTAAAAATGTTATGTGTTGTAGGTTCTACAGAGGAAAGCTTTTGTGTGCCCATTTAGAGATGCCTGAGACCTAAGAGGTGAGCTGTAGATGGAAAACCATGCACAGGTTTCCCCGCAGCACAGAAGATTTGGAAGGAAATTTCTGTAAAGTTCAGCCAAGCCCAGCACTCCTCATAGCCAGAGCACAACCACTGAACAATGTCCCCTTTTTTTGCCTCGTGCCATGTGTTACAGACTCATCTGTAAACAGGGCTGAGGAGAGACAGTGACAAGAAATCTTTCCAGGCTAGAACTTAAATCCATGAATTTCTGATTGAACTGCAGATTACTGTGGCCATATGCTGCCTTTCCACAACAGGTGGAATACACTTTATCAGATCTGCCATTGCCAAGACAGCTATCATTTTACTCATTTAAAAGATTTATGCCCCAATTGTCCTCTTTCTCTCAGACAGAGGTCTTGCCTATGTGGCAAATTTGGTGTGCAGTAAGCCAAGCCACAGATTTTCAGCAGACATGTTTTTCCACAGTAATGCTCTGAATGCACACTTTTAGGGCCTAGTATTTGGGTTGTGGGGTTTTTTTCTTTTTTGAGGCACTCTGAAATAATAAGTGGTTGCAAATTGGTGCAGAGAAGCTATGTAAAATGCACGGCCTTCCGTGACACAGACTGACTTCCTCTGGAGAAAGGAAGCGTAAGCAAGCTCTGATAAACTAGCTGAGAAAACAAAATGGTGCATAAGACCCAGTCTTCCTCTTCCTTGCTCTTCCCTTCTCCCTCTGGAAGCTCTAGACCTTTCCTAGACATTACTGCTTCAGAAGTCTGGCAGACCGGAGGCTTATTGCTGTGGTCTGTATTCAGACAAAGGAAAAAAAAAAAAAAAGTCAATGTTCCACACCAGGTTAATGGAGCTAAAATACTTTGGGCCTACAAGGAAAAGGGGAAAGTTATTCCAAAGTGATTCCAAAAACTCTGACTGGACTGTTTCCATTGAAGAATGCAAAAAAAACATTTCACAGGAATAATGGGCTCACCTGTCTCTGCCACTCTGGTATAATATAAATATAAACAATATAAATAATAACATACTTGGGACAGTCATCAATAAAGTGTAAATATATTGTGTCAAGAAAAGAGGACAGAGAGCAGCGCGAAGTGAAAGGCAGCTGGTACCTGCTGTTCGGGCAAGCGGTCTCTCAGGCATATGAAGCAGGCTGGTGTACTTGATGTGCTCCAGAAATGGACATCCCCACCATTCCTGTTCCCTCAGCACTTATTTTTGGACTAACGTCCCCATCCAGCAGGCCACCTCACACAAGAAGGGAGCCAGGAGCAGAGCAGGCCCTGCGCCCCACTACACTGAGTGAGGGAGCCAGGCGGGCCCCAGGATGGCGGCTGGCGTCGGCCCAAGCCCAGGCCCTCAGGAGGGTTCACAGCGATGAAGGGGCCCAAGGCCAGGCCAGGACATCAAGTGACGATGCCAATCGGCATCCCCTGGCCTCGCTGGGGCAGGGAGGAGGGCCCAGCCTGGGCTGCAGCGGGATCCTGGGCTGCAGGCAGGGGGAGGCCGCAGCGGGGGTCAGGGCCAGGCAGGGCTGTGAGGGCCACAGGGCCATGGCAGCGCTGGTGTCCCTGTGCACCAGTCGTACTGGCACGGAGGGCAGTTGGAGCTTTGTGCAATTCAAACTGAAGAATTGCTTATTCTAATTTTTACTGCTTATTCTAAAGTGCCCTTTTCCTTGCATGCTGACTACCTAGTCATCTTTCTCTCTTTCACAGAAACATCCCTCCATCTTAGAGCTTCGCTCTGGAGCCACCTCTTGAATTTCTACCTGAGCCTGCCTCCTTTCTTGTTCAAACCTCACAGAAGAGGGGGCATCACAGGACAGAAAGCAGAGCCTTCATGAGGGGGAAAGCAAAAACGGAGTTTTTGCTCTGAGCTGGACTGACATAAAGTGCTGCAGCCAGACCCAGGGTCAAGGAAGCTCCATGGGATCCATCGTGCAGGGCAATAGCCCAGCCATGTCATGATCAGACAAACCCTTGGGAAGTGTCTTCTTGTGGCTGCAGCCAAAAAGCAGGTAGTTTGTCAGAAAAAAAATCCCATCCCTCACTCCAGCTAATTGCATAAAGAAAAGCATAGACCAGAGTGGGCAGATTTATCATCAAGAGCACCCACATCCATTTAGTTTCAGTAAGAGGTAATTCTCCGTGTTGACTGGAGGTATTGCACTATCACATTTATGGCAGTGCCACATATGGAGAGCATAAGGTGTTGCTGTGCCAGGTACTGTACATTATTATTATTTGTACTAGCACCATGCCAGGAGCCAGGTGCTGTACAACATAAAACAAAAAGTAATTCTGTCCTGCGGACAGGTTACAGAATAATAGCAAAGGTGACCACTCCTGACCTGGACAGCTTAGTCTGGATCAGGACAAAATATGCATCAGATGCCACGGTTAAATAAAATATTTGTTCTTCTCACGGAAAGGGTCTTTGTCTAACAGGAGTCAGGATTGCAACACTTGGACACAGTCAGAAGGCGAGGTGAGAAGAGACACCTTTATCACACCGTGTTTATTCAGAGGCCTTTTTGAAACATTTCGTCACAGACTTCAAACTGCTGAAGACCCTGCTTAGAAACCTGTTCTGAAAAGTATAGTCCTGCAAGTGGTAGAAATAGCCATGAGTCTCAGCACAATTAGACACCAGCATTTTGCTCTGCATAAATTCATCATCTACAAACACACATGCAAAGCACTGCCTAGCTCATACCCTGAAAAAGCAAACATTATAAATATATCTTAAAAGCCCAGTGAAGTTGTTTTGTCAGCAGGTGAAGATAGAAGGACACATCCTCCAGCAGGCAACCAGGTTCTGGCTGCGGTTCCATGTTAGGTCATGCCTCAGCACGGCCAGCTAGCTTCTCCATGAAAATGGACCGAATAATCCTTTAATGAAAAGGGGATTCTTCATGTTAGACTTACAGCTTTTTTCTGAGGCCTGAAAGTTAGGGGGGGAAAAAGTATCCCAAATCAACATATTAGGTTTAGAGCTGCTTTTTAAAGTCAGAACTATAATTTATCTAGTGTCCTTACAGCAGTGACTATGGCCTCACCATCTGCAGCAGCCAGGAAGTAAGCAGATCCAAAATGACTGCAAAGTACCACAGAACAAGTGAGATCTAAATTTAAACAGGAGCAAAACAGAAAAAAAGGGAATTATTAGTTACTTCTATGGGGAGGAGGTTGCCTTGACATAGGATGGTGCTTCAGATATGGATGGAAAGCTAACCTGGGATAAATGACATCAGGAAACAAAACCTGCCTCTTTAGGGACTTTACAGTGACTTTGTCAAGCTGGCTGAATGGAAGAGATGAAACAAGGAAAACATTTACAGAATTTGCTTAACCTTTTTTTTTTTCTTGTGTATGCAAATTTCAGATTTTAAAGTTTAAAATTGTAGTGGAGTTTCAACATGTTTAGCAACAAAGTGTGGGACTGGAACTTGATTTTTACCTTCTTTGCCGTAAAGACTTTTTGCCTCCTTCACAACTCAAGGCAACATTCAAAACCTCCAAGATAATTTCATCAAAATGTCAGACCTTACAGGCAAATGAGGATATTTTTTGTATTCTGTTAAGATCCTTTAAGACTTGCTTTGCCAGCTCTCCCTTCATCTGGGTGCTCATTGTCATGTATCTCAACTCCACACGCAGGGGCCAAACAACTGAACTGCAGTTTCGCCATTGCCCCTATAGGTTGATGGATCACAGTCCTAGTCTTTTACCTACTTAATCCTTTCTCACAGAGGGATGCCCTTAATTCTAATTAACTGAGTGCCTTTAGGTCCCTAATCTATGCAAAATCCTTTTCAAAATTTGTACTGATAAAAGTGCCAGGAACATATGCATGTGCCAAGATCCTACATGGAAAATACAAGAATTTACTTTTCCAAACACAGTCCTTGTGAGTATTCCTTGACATGTGTAAATCTTGCACTTTTAGTATAGAAACAACATTTGAAAATATGTTGTGGAAGACTGTCCTGATAGAGTCTAGAATTGTTTTTAAGATGATGAAGGCACGCTGTGGCTAAAACCAAAATATTTCCGAGGGAAGGGTGGAGAAGGCAAAGACTAAAAATTCTGATTGCTGAAAGGGAGATTCAAATGATACAGAAATTATCATCTAAGTAGCCAAAAAATGAGAACAAGGATAGTACCCAAAAGACAGCCTCTCCAGGACAAGACGCCAGGTGTCATAACTTGACTTAGCGTTATCGAAGCTGAGATAGCAAAGCACAGACCTCCAGAGCAGGGCATCCTGGCAATACAGCATCAGGGATCTTCAACTAGCACTACAGGCAATTGCCTCTGCAAGGTGGGTTGGGGTTAGCCCTCCGTGCCTTGAGAGAAGACCACAATACCTTTTGACAATGCAGCTCAGATGACAGTCCCACCTGCTATCCTTCTCTGAATGAGACACTTCTGAAGACTTGGGTTAGGAAAACAAGCTAGCTAACAGAATTTAGCCCTTTTTAAAAAATATGTTTTATAATTGCTGGAGCTAGATCTTGACATGTTTACTCCTGGGATCTACAAGAAGTTCTATGTAAAATGCTGTTCCCAATGAAAAATAGATACAAGAATCTATCTGGGAATGAAGTGTATGAAGCCACATCTCTTTCCTAATGGGTTCCAGAATCGGTGAAAATAACTTTAACAAAATACAGGTCCTCCCTCCCCCATCGGTTCTTCCTCTGTGTGCCGAGTATTGTGGGTTTACCTAAGCCCCCTCTGCAAGCTGAATGACAGTCCCAGCCTCTCGAGAGTCTCCCAAATCAACAAAATGCCCCCTCCTAATTCTTTCTCCGTTAGAATTTGTTTTGCATGGAATTTATTTGCTCGTTTTACATGAGCTGTTTGGCTGTAATCTCAGCAGCATGCAGCCTTGCCAGATTTCAGAAAGATGAGTAAACTTCTGAATCTGATAGTGACTTCAGCAGAATACCAAAAAGGGCTGCCTTTGTTCTCCACAAATAGACTATTTACTTTGATCTGGTAAAATGAATTAATGAAAGGAAATTACACCTTCCAATTTTGTGTGTGCAGGAGAAAGGGAAGTGGGCTTAATTTTTGTTTGGGTTTGTATTTTTTTTTCCTTTTTCCGAGGATGGAGCAGGCTAAGGGACATCCTTTCGAAAGTGCAGCGCTCTTAGAAACAGACAGGTCTTTTCTCTGGTAAAAAGTCTCCTCATAACACTGTAAGGTCCATGTATATGCAAGCAGTTCAGAGTTATTACAAATCTAAAATAGGAAGCTATTCACTTGATCTTTTGGTTCAATCCTATTAGGACCCCCCTGGAGTTCTAAATGGATACCAGCCTGTCACAGGCCTGTTGCTGTGACGACCCAGTCTTTACAGAACAAGAAAAAGAAATGATAGTGATTGGCAGACCTTCCTTGCCCTAGTATGTAACACAAAAGGAGACAAAATGAAGAGGAAGTCAGACTCTTATTATAGGTTTGATGCTTCTTAACCTTACAGCACCTTACACCTGGTAAGTGTCACCCTGCAAACTTAAACCCTCGGAAGACCACTGTTACATTTCAGTATCAGATGTGAAGAGCTAAGTCAGGGATTAATTTATCCGTCCTCTTGTTTCAGTTGATTGAAATGCAAACAGCATTCCTAGCAAAACTGCATCCGCAGAAAGAAGAAATAAACACAGAGGGCCAAACCCTGCTCGCCATGCCCTCATAAGTAGGTTTATGGTTGTAAAAGCACTAGATCAGGCAAGATTTAGCCCACGGCATAAATGAATGAGTGGCTAGCAAAGCGAGGACTGCAAGAGGGAACTGTCTATGGCCCCCATTCGCCCTGCATGAGAAAGGAAAGAATTTGATAAATTCTACCATATGGTGCCATACTGTATCTCGCTAGCTATAAATAATAGTCTTTCTGTTTCTGGTTTTCTTTAGCCTTCCTTGGTAGCTGTGACAGATTTTCAGCAATGGTTATAAAAAAGTGCAAAATGCAGTTTCTCCCTTTTTTTTTTTCTTTTTTATTTTTTTTTGTGACCAGCTAAACAAAAGAAAAAAGATCAAAAGAAAGAGAATAAAATAGGAAACTTGCATTAACTTAACAACATGAAGATCCAGATTGTCATTGTGATGTTAGAATATTGTACATTCAATTTTTGCTATCAAAAGCTGTCAAAGAAAATGATTGCTTAAGGGCGATAGATATACACCTGAATCCACAATGCCTGAGCTATATCTGTACCTTATGCATGTTTTTCCCAAACTTAATTATAAATTTTGCTACTATCATGTAATAATCTTGAAAAAAATCCCAAGAGCCAAATATCTTTCTCACAGCACCACAGAGAAAGTGAATGGAAAACTTTTCATTCCTTTCTGAGTTCTCTTAAAAGCAACAAAGTTTTTACTCATAAACTTTCAAACAGCATTTCTGACATTTGTAGTACAATCTCGTGTTTAAGAGTGTCACTAAACAAATGTTTGCTTGAGTAGTCAGATGAAATCCAATAAACCATGATCCTTAATGATGGTATAAAAGTTTGCTGCATTACCATGCTCGAAAAATGACATTCTCTAAAGATAATAAGGGAAAGTTAAATTAGCAAGAACAGAAAATCTGGCTATATTCTGAAATGGCTTTTTAATACTCTAAGTCACAGTTCAAAACATTAATTTTCTTGAATAAGCAAAGCTGAACTTTTAAAGGTTTGTAGAAAAGCACTTGCGCTTAAATTAAGATTCAAAACAATAGCACAGGTTGTTAGCTGATCTAAGCCAATGTAGCTCTATGGGCTTCAGCGATTCTGATCCAACTTTCTAAAAGCTTTCAGACCTGAAATTTAGAACAATATGCTATTGAGTCTTTTGGATGATGTTTTGGATATTTACATTTACAGCTGTCCACCATTATTCCTCCCTAACCACTCACTTCCAAAGTGCCACCTACCTCCAAAACATAATGCAAAATAAATATGTATATGTGTTATTATTACGGTAGGGATAAAAGAAAAAGCAATCCAGCATTTCTCAGAATTTAAAAAAAACATGGAAGTTAGCACAAATTTAATATACCTTAAAAAAGATTGCTTGATAATATGTTGAAGGGAGATACCCTTCTTACAACATATATACATATTGCCCGATAAAGTCTGCATTCATAAAAACAATGCAAGCTTTTGTACCTGGAACATATGTAAAAATTGCATGAAAAAGTGTTTGTTAACCAGGAAAGGAAAAAAGTTCAAGGTGTCAAAAAATAAATTCTAAAAAATATTATATTTCATTTTTTTCCAGAGGAAGTATGCTGGAATATACTGCTTTTTGTGTAGTGGCAGTCTAAACTATCCCACAATAGGCATTGTTAATCATTGCCAATTGAGAAGCTGAAATGAATGCTTCTTTTACAGACCCTTGTTCCTCTTTAAAAACAAAACATCACTTCTGTAATGTGAGGAACAATAAACTGAGGCTATTTCTTATTTTCTGGGTAAGAGGAACTCATGCCCATACAATTTTTTTCTTACAGTGTAAAACAAGTTTTCCTATTGCAGCTTTGTAATCCTGCACTGAGATTTTAAAAATGAAATAAGAACTTCAATTTATCTGTAACAAATTATTTATTTTGCCAATGCTTCAGTAATTCAGCAATCAAACCATGTTTTATACAGTTTTGTCACAAGGACGAATTAGTTGTTTTGTTCAATTAACACCAAAGGCTGTAAAATATATTTTAAAACTACTTATGACTAATGTACAGTATTTCAGTAAGGAGAAAGGGAAAGCATTTAGCAGTTCCTGTTTTGAGTAAGAGATAACTGACAACACACTTCTATGACATAGTTTTTAATTTGTTTTTAATTAAGACACATGGAAACAACGGTTTCTGAAAATCTATTTGGTTTTACTCTCATTAATTTATTTTTAGCATTGTTTTATGAAAAAGTTTAAAAATAAAGGAGAAAGCGGTTGTACAAAATGAAAAAAACTGGCACAAAGAATCTAAAATCTGCTCACATTTTTGTCTCCATTCTGCACAGCAAGAATCATTTGTCCTATAAATATAATACTTTAAAAGTCATTTGGTAATACCTTTACTTTATTGCCATTATTGCAGCACGATAACAGCAGTTAGCACTACAAAGTTCCCCTGCATTTCCTTCCTTTCTCATAGTTAGTATTATCAGCCTTAAATACATACCAAAATACCAGGGTTATAGGAGCATGCTGGGAGGGCTAAACCTCGAGTATTTTTCCTGGGTAGCACAAGTTGGAGAGTAGCCCCTGGAAGAATGAAATTTGTCTCCTGTCTCTGGGATGAGCAGGGCCTTTGCACCACCTCCTGGTGCACTGGGGAACAGCCAGAGAGTCAGCTCTCGCTGACCGATCCCTTTTCGCTTCTATTTTTCTCGGGTTTTTTCCCCATTTTTACCCCTATTTTTTTTTAACCCCTCTTTAAAACTCAGGGCCGAATAGCACCAAAAGCCCTTATCCTGCCCTGCTGTCCCCAAGCCCCTAAAACACACGGAGAGAGCAAAGGGTCTTTGCATGCACCTTCTTGCTGCTCCTCTGCAAGAATACTTCTGCGGATAAAGGCAAGGGTATGCACATTGCTGATTTAACACGGACCCGGGTCTGGAAAGCACGGAGACCCCGGAGGGATGCAACCCCCCCCAGCTTGCACTAAGATCTGCGCTCCGGGCTGGCAGTGCTGGGTGGCATTCCCATGGGGTGTCAAATCTGGGCAGGACTGTCTGAGCGGGGCCTGTGTCACAGCCCTGGCCCCTCAGCCAGAGCTGCTCGCGAGCTTTCATCATCCTGAGCTGCACATTTCTAGATGAGCCCCCAAAGGTCTGGTCTGAGGGCTTGCAAAAATGAAGAGAAATATTCCTCGGGATTCCAGTGGGTTTTGGGTCAGGCCCAGAGATAATAAACTCCCGGCAGCAGACCTTTCCTGGGCTGGGCTAGTCCTGCCTCCTGTTATGCTTGTTAACAGCTTCCTAGATAGGTCTATGGGGTTTCTGCCACAGAAAATGAATTAAACAGAACAAAAGGAAAAAAATACAAAATCCCAGAGCTCCTGAACTGAATCCTTGTCTCTTGCACTGACAGAGCCACTGTGTGATGGGGATTTGGCCCCCTAAGTCTAGTAACAACCTAGAGCAAAACAAAAGAGCTAATAAAGGGGTTTCATCATCTGTTTGGCTTTGCACTCCCAGTTTCAAAACAAAACAAGACTCTACCACCATAATACCAGAAAAATAAATGCTTTTCTTTCTTAGGTTCATAAAACACTCATTACCCATAATTAATCATAATGACATGCTGTATTCAGGCCTCTAGCTAGGCTCTGGCTGGAAGTGCAAAGAATTGGCTTCTCATAGCTTCCAGTCCTTTGCCCAGTGTGTTCTTCAGGATGTAAAATCGATTATCCAAAATAGAAATCTCTTAGTTTCCTTTGTTTTTGTTGTGTTGAAAAACCTATTAGATAGTTGTTAAGTCTCTGCATTTTCCACTTCCCCTAAACAGTTGGCTGTTTAACTCCGTTGAAGTTAGGGTTTATGCTACAGTGCAGTTAACCTAGGAGCTACAAAGTCATTAAAAGCTTGGCCAAAGATTGACCTGATCCTCTCTAAAGACTTTGGGCCACTACTGAGATTGTTAATAAATTATGTATGTCTTAATACTATCTCCTCTCAACAGACCCCAGGATATAATATATAATATTGATTGTAATACAATATCTCCTTGTTGAAATAGCAATTGATACTATTTATAAATATGATTCTGAGATTTAAAGTAAAAAAAAAACCCACCATAAACACTTTAATAATACATTTCTAAGGCACCTAAACCTATACAAACATCTTTGATTCTAAAAGTAAGAGTGGAAGGAGAAAGCAAATGTTAGTATATATCCATCATCCCAGCCAACTATGACATTTAAACTAAGAGTACAATTCTGCTGGAGAGATTTTGTTCACACTCACATCACTTACTTTTACACTGAACTCTGATAACGGGAGGTTGGTGCTTGATCCAAGGTCTATTTAGACAGCATTTTTCTACTCATTTCAGCCTACAGGTCGAATTGGATCAACCCACAGGAGACATCATGCTTGTTGGCTTCCCCTGCTCCATGTGTGCTATCAGGTCAGCAACAGAAAAACACCCACTGGCTCTTGGAGTAATTTCTACTTCCTTCAAATTGGCTCCACACAAAGCATATCTACCCGTACCAGCCTTCTCATGCCAGCGGCTCCCTTCCCCTCAGCCTCCGAGGATGGATAGTCATTCTGGCCAAGACAAGTTTTGAGCACTTCTGATATGAACCAGGTTATTTTCCAAAGCCCAGGGAACTGAACAGACAATAGCTGCTCGCATACTTAAGACAAGCATTTTGCTTTCTTTTTTGACAAATCTGACTATGAAGCATGTTTGGTGCTGCAGAAGTAATCGCTACTGACTGCTCCTCAACAGGACATTTACACAACACAAACAGGACACCTCCTTCTCACCTGCTTCAGAAAATGGGTTTGTTCAGACAGAAGTGGCAAACCTACAAAAACCTTCGCAAGTCTGAGTGGACATCATCATGATTTCCTCATAGAGATGGTCCTCAGAACTTAGTAGCTGTAATTTTTAACGAGTGTGCAAAGACTGCCTGAAGGATTATGGATTTTGCTGTAGGGATCTAAAACAGACTTAGAAAGAAAAACTCCAAAGAAAAACTCTCAGTAAAATTCTGTGGACCAGACTGTGCTCACTTTCTGCTGAGCTTAATGCAGTGGTAGGGCTGTCAGTTATGGCTCCCTAACACATCCCCATGGGCTGCTCTAGCTTTCACCAGATGGCAGTGGTGCCTCAGGGACTATCCATCAGATGAGGTTAACAGCAGGCTCTCCTCCCCTCTCCTGACATGCCTACCAAATGGGGGACTTTGGGGAGCAAAGCACCACACCTTCTTTATCCTGTTCAAGACTCTCCCATTTCCTATGGTATCCACAGCAGAACATTATAGAAAATCTCTAAATCCATAGATCCACAGATCCACCTGAACAACAAAGAGAACAACACTAAAAAAATAAGGGGTCCTAGCAGTTTCTGTAGTTACATCTCCAGACTTCTGTGAAATTCCATAGATGCCTTCTGTTACTAAACTCAAAAGGAATTTTTTCAGTAAATACAAGGACAAATAACAGTCACATGGAATCAGAACTTACGGATTTGGTTTTGCCACAAGCCCTGCATTTGGGCTAAGTCATCTTTCCATTTTTCAGTTTGCATGATGAGCACAGTAATTCTCCTTTAAATAATGTATGATGGGGTTTAATTCATTTGTCATCTGCAAAGTGCTAAGGCTGATGAATATAATGGAAATATCTATCTAAATGTTTGTACAAAGTGTACATTATTGGAATATAGGCAATATTTGTATTCATGACTGTAGAAACAGGCTGGAGTTTCCAGCAAGAGATTTCCATCTACTTCTCCTCCCAGGATTTCCATAGCCCCCATCACACTCCACACTCATTCATAAGCTCACATTTACTTTGGTTACAATGAATAACCTATCGTTCCTCCTATGTAGCAACCAGAACCATTTTCCTGGTTCTGTTCTCACTTTCCTCCACTACCTAAGAGTCTGGGGCAGGTGGGACTGAGACGTTTCCAACAGTGAATCCTACTGATAGGCAGTAGGCGCGGACAGATTTTTCACCGTGACATCCTTTTACATAATGAGCTAAAGGGGATGTCAGGACACCAGCTGGGGAAACCCTAGCAAGAAACTGCAAGTCACTGCATGAATTTGCCCAGAAGTGACAGAGTCCAGCCAGAAGGTGCAGCCCAACTCAGTTGCCACAGAGGAGAATGGCTTGGGAAAGAGTACCTTAACAGACAGGCAGATGAACATGAGCCATTTTCTTCAGAAAGTTGCCACTTACCCTTTAGTGGACCAAGAGACCAAGCAGATGTTATTGGAACTGTTGATCTGATCAAGGAATATTAATCTATATATGTATATCCTGAGAGACAGAGATACACATGTATATAAAGGTACACACATGCACTTTAGGTGCGCCCGGCAGAAGCACACATGTGATCTGCTACAAGTCTCTTGCTTGTACTACAGCTCTGATAGAAGTTGAAGGTTTTCCATATCCATTCTTAGATAAAAAAAATTGTACTGTCAAGAGAAATGTTGGCTCCAGTGGCACTTCCCGCTTCTCTAAGTGCTGGAAGGTGGGCAGAGGACTGCCTGTGGCATGTGCGCTGAGACCTGGTACCGCCTCAACCCTCCTGAGATGTGAGAAACGATTATTCTCTTCTGCAATGTGAAGTGTGTTCTGAGGCACAGGAGAAGTCTTGTCTGTCGCAAAGAAGTACAAAGCAAAAGGAAAGGGCTGGCCAGTACAGGTTCTGCTTATATGCTGAATTTATATTCTTGAGATGCTGAATTTTGAGCCACAGCTTCATCCTCACCTCACCACAATCCTGCAGCTGTGCAGATGTACATGCTGTACTGCACAGGCAAGGAAGAGACACATTTTTAATAAGTTGTTCTGACATTTCTACACTATGGCATTTGTATTTATTACAGCAGACCATCACAGTGCACACTGCAAATCAATAAAGTGAATGTGAAGCCGTTCGTAGCACTCAAAGCCTTGTCCATTACTGTAATATCCAGTTGTTTACAGTGCAGTAATGAGGCACTTGTAGGCCTCACTCAAATATGGCTTTCATTCTCCAGCATGATCAAATGCCAACATGCTGTACAATGGTTCCTTTGTGGATCAGGTATATCCTGATTTAGCCTTGGATAACACTACAGAAGTCAACAGGGTTGTAGTTCACTCACATCATCAGGTAAAGATAAATTAAGTCAAAACCTCAGACCCAAGCAGTTTCCAGAATTAAGGAACTTTTGGCTCAGATCCCTTTCTATCAGGACAAAGAATTTAGAGAGGAGAGAGGGAACACAAGGAGAAAGGGGGTGTGGAGACAAGAAAAATATGCCATCTCAGCTGTACATTGGCAGCTTCTGTAAGAGAGGTCTTGGGCACAGCTCAAAAACCTATTTTGCAGCTTCTTTGGCTGAAAAAAAGTCTGAGCAAGTGTCTGTATTTCATTTCCTAACATTACAGACTGATTCTGCACAGGACAGACTGCAGAGACGCTTGCCAATTCTCTTTGGCATGTCTCTTGACTCTTTCGCATGTCCTAGGTATGGGCTGTTGAACGGTCATTTAGCAAATATTCTTGGAGAGCTGGGCTCCATCTCTATTGAAACAGGTAAACAGTCAATTGAAAAGGTTTTAAAATTATTATTCCTTGTTTTCACATTGGAAACATTAACCCTCCGGGGAAGGGCTTGCTGACTGCAAGTGGCGTACTTTCATCACGGGTTCCCAGGAAGGAATATTCTGAATATGACTGTTCTTTTCACACCAGCAAGGCAAAGGGCCTGTAACAGGCACAAGGTTTGAGCAGCTACCATTTTGGGGGCAATCTGGTGCTGTACTGGGAAATTCAGAACCCAAAGAGCTTGTTTGCTTGCAGATCAGAAAGATTTCAGTGAGATGCTATGAGCAGCACAAGTTTACTTAAAACAGGGCTTTGTCCTTCTTTCAACCATCTTCAATGGCCACATCAGAGGTAAAAACTGAAACTTGCGTGGAGAAAAGGAATAGATGGAAGATAGGTATTCTGAATTCTCTCAGTTTGTCCCCAAATGCTCATTTCCTTCTGGCAGTACTAATTTCTTCAAAATTTTCCACTTACACTTTCTCTCTTCAGATTTCACTTTGTTCCTCTTTTTTTTCGTCTTTTTTTCTCTCTTTTCAGTCTCTCTTTTACTGCCAAGGATTTCCCTTTCCACAGATCCCTCAGCTCTTTTCCGTCACACCCAGCTCCTCCAGCGGCCCTCCCCTAATGGACCTCACTCTGCTCCTACCCCGTCGTTACCTCCCTGCGGCAGGAGGCTTTATCATACCGCTGTTCCTAACCCCAGCCCAAACCACCTGTCTTGCAGCACCCCAGTTCAGAATGAACAGCCCAAGCAGGCTACACCAGTAGCTGCTCACCAGTGTGGCCAAGGAAGCCAGACTGATCTACCCCAGTGCAGAAGGGGAATGGCTCCGCCTAGATCAGGGCTGCGAGAAGGTTCCTGCCATGTTTGCGAAGGGGCAGTAACAGGGTAGGAGAGTGGATCTGTAAATCATTACATGTGCCTCTACAGGAAAAGCTAGAAACTTAAAGAAACTGGACAAAATAAACACTTTTGCTGTGATGGTCATGGTTTCGATTTTATTATTTTGTTCTGATACAGCCATCAGTTTTTCACCAGGTTATGGCTTTCGCATGTGCAGTGGATATACTTCTATAACAGTATGTCATTTAACCTTTTAACTATGCAGACTGATTCTGTGAATCCAATCAAAACCACCAAAAATACCCAAATAATTTTGTTTAGATTTTTTTTTTTGATCCAAAAAAGTATATATTTGCCGGTTTGTGCACTCTCAGATTTAATGCGCTCCTGCAGACCTTCTGCTCAGCACCCAAGCAGCAGGGCTGGTATATCCCATGTGCATCAGAGGGGCTGCACATGCGTCGTGCATCTGTCCAAGATTTCCAGCAGCCTGCTCAGAAGAGCAGCAAGAACCTCAAGCCCTGTTCAAGCTAAAACACTGGGCAGAAAGAGGCCAGGTAGCCTTCACTTCCTGAGCTTCATTCTGCTTCACAGAGCCGCTGTAAAGCACATCAATAGTGATAGCCTTCATTCCCGGCTCCTCCAGGTGCTCTGTGACAACTGAAGCTGTGACTGGCACAAAACTTGTTCAAGAACATGTAAAACTAGCCCTGGAATAGAAAGGTTGAGTGACACATTCAGTGAGTAGCGGTTATACAATATGAAACATAGCAGGCTGGGCGGCAGCCCGAGTGGTAGCATATTGTGATCATTGCTATCATGCAGAGTAGAGAGGGTGCAGACAGGACTCGTACAACCACCAGCACACTGAGCAGGTAGGTACAGCAGCAAGGCTGGAGCCTCAGTGACAACTTCAACCAGTGGATGATGTGACCATCCCCATGTCAGCTCCTTGTCCAAGACCAAAGCGTTTCTCAGAAGTCAACAGTAGGCAGGGCTGCCTTTCCAAATTGTTTCAGGATACTTACAATGAATTTCTGCTTTATCTGAAATGACTCTGTTTGCTTGCTTTAACTCCTTTTTGGCTGTATTTGCTAATGTGCATATTATAGTAAATCATTTATTTGAGCCAATTTTAAAAGATGCAGTTTTGGAATCCCCTACATTTTTTTTTTAGACATACACAATCAATAAAATTTGCATTTTATTCAGCAGCTCCTAAGGAGCTGCTTCTAATTGGTGTCTGAAATGAAGCTTGTTTCAGCCACTGGAAAAGCTGGGTTCTGAATGTGAGGTCTTGGTGTATCAGCTGGGAAGCAGCAAAGCTCCGGCTACTGGGTTCCCTGTGTTACACCTACCCTGACTCAGTACGGGTAAGTACTCAGTCACATCAGAAAGAACGTTACTGCCTTAGAGCTGTGCTATTCTGTTTCACAAATCCACACTTCTCTAATGTGTACAAATAAAAAACTCCCTCGCTACCGCTCCAAAAATATTTAACAGCAGTGGCTCCAGGGATCGTTCACATTACTGAAATGTAATTAGTCCTACAAGAAATGTAGGAACACTTACTAGTCTATTATATTAGCATAAAGAATAATTACACTGCGTGGATTTTTTTTTTTTAACACAGCTGTAGGAGTACATATTTTGCACTGTCAGCACATGGAAAGGCATAGAGATTTGGTAAACCCACGGACAAGTGTTTATTTGACTCATGGGAAGAAGAAAATATCCAAGGTTTCTAAGTATCCTGAAAAAGGGACAAATGTGCTGCAGCAATTCAACAAAGTGCTTATTCTAATCCTTATAAATACGCACCACGTGTATCTTTTATAACTGTTATGTTTTGCAGTATTTAGGCAATAGTCAGTATTGAAGGCTTTGTTAGCTATGCTTCAATGGGTTCATAAAAGCACCTTCCGTTTAAAGAAAGAGGATTTCATAGTTATGGGCAAAATTGTAAGTGCTGTCAATGGCTACACTTCATCTCATTGATTTACACTGTGTAGGATGATTGCCTGATCTCAATCACATATGCCGGAGACATGCCGCATTCAGTGCAAAACAACCGGATTTCACAAAAGAAATGAACTAGCAAAATCCGCTGATCCTCAGTGCGGCGACTGTCCGTGGAAAGCTTACGGGGTTACGCCGAGATGATCTCAACAGTGAGTGGAAACTAGCAAACTACGCGTCTTCAAATGAGGTCTAAAAGCTGTCTGGAGCCAAAATACACCTACTTAATTAGCAGGTGTTCAGTTTTAGTGCAGAACATTGTTGAAAAGAGGCCTTGGGCTGGGACAAACTCTAACTACAGCTAAGCAGAGGGCATTTCGAGATGAAACTTGCAGATTGGGGTGGTTGGCACTGTTAGCAAAACACTACCAAACGCTAAGTGTTTATGTTTGCTGGGGCTTGTTCTTGCCCTGGTTGAATTGTCTGCAGGGTGGGAGGAAGCACTGGATGGGTTATATATATATATACAACCTGAACTATCTAAGTGAAGTGGTTCGTGCAGCGAGGAGGAGTGCTTGTTTTGCACACAGTGCCTGTGTGATTGTGAACAGCCTGTATTTGGCACTGTAGGACTGGTGGTAGCCCAGCATCTTGGCATGCTGACTTCCCTTTTTCCTCCCCTCTCTGTATAATGGGTGTTAAAAAGGTCAATGCCTTTGGGGGCTTTACCAGTTTAGGGTTGAACTCTGCATGCACGAAGCTATGCTTGTCACGTGCCTTGGACTTTGTAATGGTCTTCACAGTCAATGATAAGAGGTAACACCCTGGCAAACACTCCGCCTAAACTGCGCTCGCACCAGTAACTCAGAAGGTAGAGATTTGGTTTGCCGTGCAATTCACAGCATAAATCAGATGCAGAGATCACATTTTTTTCTCCTGACCTATTTCTTATTAGTACCCCAAAAGTTACACTTTTCTTCTTCTATATTAATAGATGAAATAAGAGCATAGTCTGGATACTCCAAGCAAGATTTAGCTTTTATTTTCTCTCTCTCAAACAGGGATTCAGTCTGTGAACACACATGGAGTAAACACGTAACTCTTTCCCTGAAGTACAACATTAGAGCAAGCTCAGAGTGAGGTTTGTTGATCACTTGTAATAGCTTAAAATTTCAGCTTAGAGATGTGCTGATTATTTGACGTGTGCACTGCACAATAAACTTTCCACAAACCTAAAGCATCAAAACAATGAGACACAAAACAATTTTAGCACAACTGAAATCTTTAGCATGTGAGAAACTTGAAAAAGTTGGTCTGGATTTAAAACATGGAGTGTAAGCCTAAGCAGACAAGAGGTTAACACAGAGCACAGAACAGGACAAAGGAGCCTGAGCAAGGTCAGAGGAAGGTAAAACCTCCATGCAGCATGGCGGAGAACCATGCTGAGTTTGAGTCCCAGAGGCAATACAGATGCATCAGTGCACATGTTAATAAGCCTCATCTCAGTAAAAACTATTAGCATGGGCACAGCCTCCTGCTACACCAATTATTCTGCTTTGAGCACTAGTTTAGTTTCTCCAAGGTGCTCCATTGCAAACAACTATGCCCTCTTCTCCCATTCCCTACACGGCTACTTTGCTAGCAGAGGAATCTGTGGCATGCAAAAAAATCGACATGGCTTAGTTGTGGCTTGGCCTTGCCTGCAGTGCTTGCTTTGAGTATCCCAGGGCTATAACGCCTTGCACTATGTCTGAGGAGCTCCCCAGGGCATTTTTGCTTTGACACGTTGAGGGTGATGGAGGGTATGGATTGGGAATGCTAGCAGGGGCCCTTAAAAATCCACAGAACCAAGGCTGGCCAGTGCAGAGGGCTGGCAGCCAGCTATTTGCGAGCAGAGGCTGTTCACATTTACCCTCACCCTGCATGTACATGGTCAGCCCTGGATGACATTGGGTTTTCTCTGTGTGCTGAAGGCCTAGGAGCCAGGACCTGCAAAGCAAGAATAGTGCTGGCGTAGCTGGCTGCTGCGCTGTGGCTGCAACCCATCGCTGCGGCAGGAAAGCGCCTGCCCGCTGGCTCAGGCAGCTCCTGCCCAGCCTCAAACACAGCAGGACTTGCTTTGGGTCACATCTGCCCCAAAAATGGTTTGGCTGAACCAGCTATTTCAATGCACCTCCCATGTTTCTGCCCTCTACCTCACGTCTTTGATGGTGTCAGCCCAGGGATTTGTTGTGAGGTTGTGGAAGTCCCCAAGAGAAAGGGCTGGATTCAAATGGAGGGTGCAACCATGGCCAATGCCCTGATTTCTGCTGGGACAGAGTTAATTTTCTTCCTAGTAGCTGGAACGGTGCTGTGTTTTGGATTTAGTACTAGAAGAATGTTGATAACTCACCGATGTTTCAGTTGTTGCTGGGTAGTGCTCAGACTGGCCAAGGACTTCTCAGCTCTCAGCTCTGCCAGGAGCACAAGAAGCTGGGAGGGGGCACAGCCAGGACAGCTGACCCTAACTGGCCAACTGGCCCAAGGGCTATTCCAGACTATATGATGTCCTGCTCACTATATAAGCTGGGGAAGAAGAAGGAAGGGGGGCACGTTTCAGAGTGATGGCGTTTGTCTTCCCAAGTCACCGTTACGCGTGATGGAGCCCTGCTTTCCTGGGGATGGCTGAGCACCTGCCTGCCCATGGGAAGTGGTGAATGAATTCCTTGCTTTGCTTTGCTTGCGTGCACGGCTTTTGCTTTCCCTATTAAACTGTCTTTATCTCCACCCACGAGTTTTCTCACTTTTACCCTTCTGATTCTCTCCCCCGTCCCGCTGTGGGGGGAGTGAGCAAGCGGCTGCGTGATGTTGAGTTGCCAGCCGCGTTAAACCATGACAGCCAAGTACTTCAGAAAGGGCCGACCCTCTCCAAACCCAGGCATCAGTGACTGCTCCACTGCCCCATAGAAGTCGCCTGGGGAGGTACAAGATGCAGCCAGGGAAGAACATAAGTTCTGAAGCCAAAGAAAATAAAGCTTTAATCATAATTATGAGGGTATTGTACAACATCGCAAGAGATTATCAGGAACTTTCCAGTGTCTTTCTCTTCAGACTCATTTTAACTGAGCTAACTTCAACTGAGTTTTCTGTGAATTATAAGGCTTGCTTGGGGGACAATTACATCCCTTTGATGTGTTTTATGCTGGTGTGATTGATATATATACCAGCCTTAACTTCTTAATGCAGGGGGTTTGGCGCAGTTCAGGAACCAATTCTCCTGGTCCCACTCAATTTACATTTAAATGTAATAGCCAGTACTAAAGGGTTTTTCCCCACACAAAGGGCCAGATGCAGAAGCAGGCCTCAGACATCTGAAATTATACTTTTGGCACTGAAATTTAGAGCCTCTTGATCATTTTGCAAAGCCTCTGAAGGCCATGGGATGAGAGATTTGGGAGCAGCAGGAGCAGCAAATTGCTGCTGTGTCAGACAGACCGTGGGGCTCAGGTAGCAGGTAGGTCCAGTAATGGCCCTTCTTCCAAAAGATGCTGTGAATTCGTCCCATCTCTGCTGCCAACCATTTCATCCTGCCATATCCAGAGAAGCCTTTCTGTCTCTCAGAAAGGAAGACAAGCCTTTTAGCCCAGCCAGCCCCGGGAGGGCACACTGTGGCAGGATCAGGGACTGAACCATGAAAAATAGGCACAAGTATTCATGTTCTGAGATACTGCTGAAGCATAAGGAGCTTCCTACTGAATGCGAGTTCAGCTGAGGCACAGGAGTGACTCTGCTGACCAAAACAGGCTCAGCGCGTGGAGAATTCAGTGAGAGAAATTGCTAAATACGGGGCATGGGGGGGCACGCGTTGAACTTTTCCTGGAAAGGACATTTCCTGCGCCCCTTTATGCAGCTCTTTTCCTAGATGTTAGTACCTAGACATCACAGCTGTAAGCCAAGACCCTACTGTGCTGAGCACAAAATTCCACCCTTTGCCTGACCACAGGTACGAGTGCACGAGGATTCACAAACCAGGCAAGCTCTGCACGCTCTGACCAGCCAGCAGCGTGAGCACCGTACCCATCGGCACAAAGCAGTACAGCATTATCGCTGCTGTGAATCGTTCTCCCTATTGATCTGTGACTCCTTCAGTTTGTGATCTCTCTCTGGTGAAGTATTCTGCCTGCTGAGTTTTAGCTCTGTTGAGCCTTTTGACTTTGGACATCCTTGAAAGAAAAGCTAGGTTAGCTTTCTGCTTTTAATTTATCATCCTGTTAACTGTCCAGGACCCTGTGGATTACAGCGCTACAGACAGGTTTTCGTTTTCCTCAGCACCTAGATTGATAAGGACGGAGCAGTTTGTATCATCTGCTCTGCTTGGAATACATATGGTCTTCTGTCCCTCTCAGCAGAGGTGCTGATATACCCAAATCCAGAAGAACAAACCCCCATGGAGTGAGTCAATGACAAGATCTCCTTGAGGATATGTTGAGGAATCAAGGAAATTAATTCAGGTTTCCAAAACATTTCTGAAATCCTTCAAACAGCAAGAAGGTGTCTTGGCAAAGGAGCGGGTCAATGGGTGGCTTCCCTGCTCCTCCTGCACTGCCCCAGCCTTTAACGCCTTCCTGTGCTTTGCAGGAGGCCATGCTGGTTCCTCTTGCAGACAGTCACTCCGGTTACCCCTGCACAGCAGAATGCAATGAAGAATTTTTGCTTTTTTTTCTTCCAAACAGCTACAGGACCGTTCCCAACCTTCAGAATCAGTAGGATTGCTGTTGACTGACTTCAGGCTTGAACCCATGCCCAAAATAGGTATGGAAATTATGTCAGCCTGGGCTGAAAATGACGGTGTTCACATGGCCAGTGCTGGCCAGGCCTTGGAAGATGATCTAATGGTCCTTTACCGACTGTAAAATCAATGCATCTGTTATGATGGTAATGCTGATAATGATTCCTCAAAAATTGCACATTATCTCTTAACTGTCAGTAGTTCAAAAATACCCGCTTGGAAAATTTCATAGGCTGAATCCATTGATTTCAGAAAGGGTGCTGCTCTTTCCCACAGTTTGTGGAGGAAGTGGGATTCAGCACTTTATTAGACTCTGCAGTGATGCTGGTCAAGTTCGTTAGGTAATGAAAACTGCCTGCTGACACTTAGCATGCAGGACAAAAGTTCTAACACTGGTAGGAAGTTCATAACCCGTTGGAGGAAAAAAAAAATTACCTATCCTAATACTAGATTCAGGAAATTATCACAGGCAAGAGTGTTCTACTCAGAGGACATGCATGGACCCAGAATGGTAAAGGAGGGTAAGAAGGGCAGCACAACTGAGGCCAAGTAACCTCAAAATGGTCCAGGTCCATGGGACCTGGTCTTAGATATAGGTCTAGAAAGGGAGCAGTATGCAAGTTGGATGTCAGTGCAAAAAAGGTCTCGGGCATCCTCTGCTACATGCTTGCTTGGCCTTGAAGGTCGTTCCTTCTTTCCTCATCCCATCTGGTGATTCACCATGGCTAGAAGCAGAGGCGGGCTGAAGGTCCATGTGGTGTCATGAGTGGATCCCACACCTGGGCCATGATGAAGGTCACTCTTTCACTTGTTAAGTGAGTGGAGGGGCCTCACTTCTTCCTGGGCCGGGCTGGATGGCTGATTCACGGCTGTCGGTGGAGCCAAACACAACTGCCTGCGGAAGATATGGTTTGCAAGAAAAATATGGAAACTGCTAGATATTGAGAGGAGCAGCAAGGAGATGAGAAAAAATGTTAATAGAAGAAATGAAAGCTGGTCTAATAACCAGACAACTAATGACCAGAGTACAGTATTCAGGGACTGGGTACCAGTTCCTACTGTCTGCCACCCACTTTCTTATGTCCTAGGGCAAGTCACTTTGGATTCCATCATCTGAAGTATTTTGGCATTTCATGAGCCTTCTTGCCTCACTTTCCCTTCTGTAACAGGGAATAATACCACTTCCTTACCTCTCAAGTAACTTGCAAGAATAAATATATGAAGGAGTATCAGGAGCACAGGTATGAGACGATGCAAATTAGCAAATACGTCGGGGCTTTTCTGGGTTGAGAAGCACACATGCCACCAGTGCATATGGGCACTGGGTGTATGGAGCCCGGCTGGGCCCAGGGGGGCCACGCAGACCCTGTGTGCACCAGCAGCGTGTCGTGGGGGAGCTGGTGCCACAACGTGGGAGATTTACACCTTGGCTGGCTCCACAGTAACGTCCTTGTGCACACAAGTTCTCACTGTACCTGCAATGTTCCCTGCAGGGATGTGCTATTAATTCATATCCCAGCCCCGTGTGCAATAATTTTTCCACAGAGACAAGCCCCAAGACAGATGCGAGAGTGGAAATGTAAGGCAGAGTAAAAATTAAGGGCAGCTGGAGCGGCAATGTGGGGGGAAAGGAGGACTGTGCACCCCTTCTCCACTGCCACAGGCAGGACTAGCAAGGATCCCTGCAGTCCCTTCAGCGCTCTCTCCTCCCCGTGCCTGAATATGTCAGGGAATCAAATATTGTGAGAGAAACTTCCGTAAATCAGTGTAGACAACGTGGAAAAAGATGGAAGGATTTGTTTTCGCCTGGCCTCTTAATGCAGACCAAGATGCAGATTGCTACGGGATTGAGCGGTTGGCTGCGGTTTGTGCCCATGGACTCGCGCAGCAGCACAAGGTCGGAGGGAGAGAAAGCGAAGGCGTGTGAGGAGGAGACGCAGAGCAAAAGCACACTGAGGGAAACACATGTTGGGCAAAAAGAGAAAGTGGACATGCCTGCTGTGAGCGAGTGTGCGGCTTCGGAGAGGGCATGTGCGAGGCAGAGGGAGAAAGTAGATGAGGGACCTGCCAGCGGCAAGTGTGAAGATGAACACCCAGTAGTGACAATGATGTTCTGGCCAATCAATGATGCTTGATGCATGGGAGACAGGGGAGATGTCATTATTCTACAAAACCATACACAAGCAAAACCAAAGCCATCTTTTTTTAAATGAAAATGAAAGAGCAATGGCAGGCGAAAAGCAAAATATTTGTGAAATGATTTAAACAAAGAGAAGTAAATCCAGAGAATATATTTTTTTCCCAACCAATATGATGTACTGTATAGTTTGCGAGAGAAGAAAGAAAAAAATCAATCCGCAGCAATATCTGATGTGCCTCTGTGTAATAAACTGCTCTGCAATTATATGAACAAGGTGGTGGTGGTGACGAGAGGTAGGGGATTTTTGTGTCTCAAAATGTGCTGGGTTTGTATCATCCTGTCACCAGTTGTTCAATATTGTGATACCGGACAATCTCCAGTGTTTTTCCCAGTAGGTCAGTGAACTTATTTTCTTATCAAGCCTTAAGGCAGGTGCAGACATGAGGAAGGCATTTGCCTTTGTTTTTCTCCTTCAGCCCAGCCCAGCAGCTCCTTAGTATGCGGGGCCAGTGATTCAACCACACAAGTTTCCTCCTCCCAGTATTTTCTTTACAAGGATTGCAGTGAAAAGCACAACGGGGAGAAGTTTCATCTCCCCCCGTAAATGCGAATGAAAGAAATGTCTCATACCTGTTATAAAAGATGGCATTTTAATTACTGCGCCGCACTACAGCAGGCGCACACACACCTCTGTGTGCACGCACACACCGGCACGTAAACACACATGCACACACACCCCCGTTGCACCTCTCCCCCCCTCCCCGGTATGAAGAAGCTCTTCTTCTTCCTCCAATCCCTTCTTCGCCTTTATGCAACCCAGGGAACACAGGTTGATTGGAAAGGTCTCTTTCCTTGATAACAACAATTCAATGCGCCTTGACATTTTAATAGCCTGCCGTCCTAGTGAACACAATCGAGCTGAGCAGTGAAGCAAAAATCATTAGGTAAGCAAGATAATCTAAACGAAAAATCAGCCTCAACTGGCTTCCCACATCTGGGGCACATCTGGGCAGAGGCTACCCTTTCCCGCCCGCTTCCGAACAGGAATCCTCTCCTGGGAAGGGTGTCAGGAGAAAAAGGAGTGTCCACGGATTTATTGCCAGGGGAAACCCACCCCCTCCTGCCCCCCCGCCCCTCCCGCCTGCAGACCCCTTCCCTCCGCTCACTCTTGCGCCCCCCTCCCTTTCCAGAGGAGTGAGATGCTGACTTTGCAAGCCATTCACTTTATGAATATGACCCTCAAAGGGAAGAAACCCTCTCACAAGCCCAGAACTATGTTATCATCGTTATTAAGGAGCTTAAAAAGGAGCTGGGAAGAGGAGACATCGGTGGAATTGCAGCCTGATTGTGATTGATGTGTTCCTATTAGCTCCTCACTGTTATCTCTCTGGATGGCAAGAACAGCCAGTGGCTTGTAACACAACAGATTACCTGAGTTTTCAGCCCTAGACGGATGTTTAAATAAAATATAGTCCCTTTTAGCGAGAAGCTCATTTTCTCTCCGAGGCTCCCAGACTATTTCATGTCAGCTGTGATTCGCTGTGACTCTCCTCAGTAAACATGTCTTATCATTAATAATTCTTTACAAGCACAATTTCATGGAGTCTTTTTTGTATGTGTGCGCGGGGGGAGGAGGGGGCGTGCATGCGCAAATGTTGGTCTCAGCCTCATCTCGATACAGTTTGGGAACCCAAGGTGCTTCTCTTCAGAATTTCACCTGCCTTGCCAAAAATGATTGATTACCCCTAGCAGACTGGGTGTCCAGCTATACCCAACAAATGACTTTGGCCCCTAACAACAGGCCTTGGCCAGATAGAAATCAATATTTCACCATTAAAATCTATCAAAGAAGAGTTAAGGCACCATCTGTCCCTGCCGCCTTTCCATGGTGTGTGAACATTAAATCCGACACTTGTAGTACATGAGTAATCAATATATAGTAGTTCACAGATCATTTGTGGTCCCCTTTTAGCAGTGATGGATGCTTGGAATAGTTGTGATTCATTTTGTCACACCATTAAACAAGATTCTGTCCAGTTCCTTCCTGATTTCATTTAGAGGATCATTCTTCACAGTTCATAAGAGAGAAACGGTTTTACCAATCTGCTTCTATTTCAATAAGTCACTTTATAGAGATTTTGTGTCCTGCAGACTGTAAAAATTCTGGAGAGATAGTACAAACATACCTCTAAAACTATTCACTGCATGACATATGCATAAAGTGTGAAAAACTGAATGTAAATATGTTTACCTCTTCATCTACAAATATTGGCTTTAACCCTCCCCTTGCTAGAGGGGTCTTTAGGCAGAAGCACCTGTAAATACAGCCTTGCCTAGGGCAGATAGAGTCGAATTTGGCAATGGGCTGTAATTAAAAACATGAATAAAACAACCGCAAACTCAATAGAAATAGAGCTTTTCTTCTGAAAGTAAAATGGAGAGGCCAGGTGAAATAAACACCTTTCTTAACTGCTTCTGCTGATATTCTCCCAGCTTTTTCTGAATTGTTCGTTTTACACTGACCATAAATGCGTAATTGCTAAGCACGTTTAAATGGTTACAAAGAAATGGCCGCCTTTTTTTTTTTTAACTTTTCTTATAATTGCCATTATTATGCAGATTTCTTCCTTTTTGGAGGGGGGGGAGAATTACATATTAATGTTCCGTAGATTATTAATCTCGTAAAAGACTCGTTCTTTCAGTCCCCAAGTCATTCAATCAGATCCTCAGATGGTGTTGTAATTGGGCATCGTGATGGGGCTTGTCAGATTTAAATGCTTTAGGAATTGGCCCTGTCTGGACTTCCCCTGGCTGCAGTAAGAGATCCAAATAATACAAGCAGCAGACTTGGATGCAGAGATAAAGTCAGAGGGTGTACTGAAGATCTGTCAGAAGACATTTTCTAAAACACGCATTGTACAGCAATTTTCCTAATTAAAGGACATAAATAGCAGTGATTCATGCAACTAGCAGTGCTAGCCTGTCCTCCGTGGAGCGCTTTACGCAGTAATTTTTAATCAGGTTGATCATTTATAACCCATCCATTTTTAAGGACCCTATCTGACTGGAGCACACTGACTCACTAAACACAGCAGCGGAGGAGGAGGAAGACAGAAACCCATCCTCGGCTGGACGAGGTCCCACCAAAGTCTTCCTGGCAGTAGACCAGACCCCACAGGCATTTAATTCAAGTGCTCCTTGAGGGACAACCTACTTTCTAGAGTGCAAACCACCTCAACTGGGGTTCCCCTTTCTGTATGTGGCTGTGTCCCAGCAGCGTCCAGTGGCTTGAGGCAGATGGGAAGAGGCAGGAAGAGAAGGGAAGAGCCCTGTCCTCTCCACCGAGCTGCATGGAGATCACCGGGAGCAGGAAATGCAGTAAGCTGATGAGTTCATACTCATACAAGAAAAGGCACAGGGCCAGTATATTAATGACAAAATGGTACAGATGATTTGTGTTAGTAAGGTCGAGTCACTGGAGCAGAAATCCATCGTGAAGAATTCCTGGGGTCAGGCCTGGCTTTGTCACAGCTCCTGGGTGGCTGGGTTCAGGCACTTAAAACTGCTCCAAGCAGGAAAAAATGCCCCAGCTCCACAGGCTTCTGGGCTGGCGTCCCAGGAAAACCGCCTGTGGTTCCGCACGGGGCGGTGCACAGGCGCGAGCAGGGGAGCCATGCCCAGGAACCTGGCTCCCAGACATTGGCTTAGGCTGTAGCTCTACCTTTAATTTCTTCCTTTATATATCCACCATTCATTAGTTCCATAAAACGAGCTGTGCTCCTGGGAGATAACAAATGTAAAGTATTATTGCTAAAAACGAGCTACTTAAAAAAATAGGGCCAGAACTTCAGCACAAATCAAATATCCACCTAGATCTCGGTGAAGACGTGCTGATTTGCACACATGGAATTCCCTGTCCCTTATGTTTAGGCTTACTGGATTTCAGAGAACAGAGATGGTAAAATAATTACTGACTATTTTCCAGAAAAAACACATTGAATCATCGTATGAAAGCAGTTCCTAATTTCAGCCGTATGCCTGACATCCTGGCGCTGGAGCATGCTGAAGGTACCGTGGTTCTCCTGTTACCACCAACCAACTCTGCAGGTTCAATGCAGAAGCCAAAGAAAGAAAACAAAGATAAAAAAAAAGAAATCCAGCAAGAATCCTGAGTTATTACCTGTGAAAGCGTTGCATGGGGAAAAGAAGATGAAAGCATGCATCATCTCTACTCTTCAAATATTATGCAGAGCACCCCCTGTTTACCTGAACCTCTAATAAGTGTAAACAGATACATGTATTGATTTTTTGATAATAAACTGCATAGCTGTGATTCCCTTATTATAAATCTTTTCCTAAGCACAAAAGTGAGCAAAGGGAGGGGGAAGGGGTTGTAGGGTAACGAGACTAATCAGGACTTCACCATCAAAGCAAATACATCCAATTAACAGCTATTAAAGAAGAATTTTATGGCACCGTGCACAGTGAAGGCCATTATATCCACTGGAATTAATCTTAATTATTTGTACCTGTGTACATACATGCAAAGGAAAGCAACTCGCATTAATCTACATTAAACTTAATACTCAGTTGGTGTATTATCTTCTGAGTCAAAATTGACTGCTGGTTTCTGCATATGTATCTGCGATGCTATCGTCAGTAATTATAGTACAGTATGGCTAAAGACACTATTTGCTCCATACAGAGCAACTCAGCAGTTAAAACCTTTTCTGTGATTTTTAAAGAGCCAAAAAATAGAACAGTATAGGCAGATATTATCTTCTCAGAAGACTTTCTTAAAAAAAAAAAAAAAAGAAAAAAAAAAGCCCAGAAGAAGCTGTACAGATTTATTATCCAGCTTAAAGGGAAACCGAACAAATATAAATCTGCGGCTTTCTGAGGTTTAAATAACAGCAATTACTACCCCCAAAATATTGCATTTCATGCACTGTGGACAACGTTGTTAAAACCACCCACAATATTTTGGACTGCGGGGATTTTTTTCCAGGTTTTTACAGAAGTTGACAGTAAATTATGTCGGTTGTTTGTTCACTTGGTTTGCATTATTTGATAGGGCTGGCTGTAGAGGTCTGTGCTGCGGTAACAATAATGAATGGTGTACTTTTTACTTTAAATCCCTGCCTAATGAATATAGACATAGGCAAACAGCTACTTAGGATTCCAAAATATAACTAACCACAAAGCAGAGCTCCAGCTGGTCTTCCCTCCCAGTGCATTGTTCAAGGGCATTTTCCTTATCAAAAAATAGCTTCTGAGTCCCAAGGAGCAAAAAGAGAAATTGATGTCCACTCTGCCCAGCAAAAGCACTTCCCATGTGGTGGCGATCAAGTATGCAATTGCTTAATAGTCTAATAAATGTTTATACTTAACTGTGGGTTTTATTCAGATCATAATATGCAAAATCCTGACCGTGCAGAAGTCAGTAGGTCGCAGTTTCATGCTGTGTCTCGGGTCAGGAACCCCAGGGCAGATGTTACCTACTTTGGCAAACATAGGTCAGCGCCTCGTCCTGTGTGAAAGCCTAAGTACTGGATTGTAGTTATGTTTTAATATATGTTAAATAACCTTCACTAGCGATCAAGATTTTAAAATCCTGTGGAGACACTATACAAAATATTCCTCTTAGGGATAATCATACCTAGCAGCAAGTTAAAGTCCTTTCCACACCAGCGTTTGCTGATGTCTCAAAATATGCATTAAAGTACCGTCGTGCTCTTCAGTTGTTATTAATGAGAATTTTGAGTTAACATTTGTTAACTATGAATCTCTGGTAATAAAACTGGTAGATTCATGAAGATTTTAAAAAAAGGCTTGAAAATGTCTCAAGCAGTCAGGCTATTTTCACTCCTTCAGCAATGTTTAGCCTGTTCTTGAATGTTTTAGGAAATGTTGTATTTCACTCTATGCTTCTTAAATGTTGATGCATGTTTGTCAGCTATTAAACCATTATGGCTGAAGTGATTTCTCCTGCCCAGGCTGCTCCCGGGGCTTGCTGCAAGTAAACCCGCACAGGATACACAGTGCTCCTGAACTGCTGTGCAGTCTGGCATTTTAGCATGAAATCAAATTCTGATGTGAACCTTTGGTTTTGCACTGTCAGGGAATACCAAGAGGGCTGGCATCACTGCATTTGTTTTAATTCAGATGCTTACCAAGATTTGAAGTCACTATTCTTTAACCAGAGGTTTTTCCCCCAAGCCCACGCCACTTTCCTGTCTTTGCACATTGACCATAAATCCAGAGATTGTGTTGCCTTTGGGTCTCTCCATCAGGAAACAGTGACAATAGAAGCACAACAAACTAGAAAGTCTCCCAGCCCAGGGGCATCCAAGCAGCAAGAAAACTAAATGGAGAAGTTCCTGTAAAGGTGGGAAGTACAGAAGATGAATGGGGGTGAAAGGAGATAAACATAGATGAAAAAATGGGAGAGTCACCTGCCAAGGACCAACATACTCAGAATAACCTCGGTGACTCTTTTTAAGAGGATATTGGAAAATACACCACCCCCCACTGTAAAACAGTAAGATCAGAGCTCCAATGCTCTTCAGAGTAACTCTGCACCGGGATAAGTTTGCAAGTTAAGGTAATGCAGGTGGAGGTGAACCTTTGAGAAAGCCAATGGGCTCCGTGAAGGAATGAAGGCTGGAGGCAGATGAAGTATGCGTCAGGACAAATACCATCATTAGCTACATTTCTGAGGTCTGCAAAGTACAACAGAGTTGTCTGTTCATGCAAAAAGTTGTTAGCAAGCCTGAAACCACCAAATAAGCGGGTGGGGATGGAGAAAAGATTTGTATACAAAGCTGTGTCATTGTAAGGAAAAAAAAAATAAACCACAAATGGATGTTTCTCAAAATATCTCAATCCTGAAAGATTAGCCTCAGCAGAAGTGTCACTGCAGAAACCATCTGCATGTTGAAGAGGTTGCCTAGCAAGGGTTTTTTTCCTCATTATTATTTTCTACTTAGATTGCTAAGAAAAGATCTCTCAGGAGGAATAACAGTAGGATCTTAAAAATAGTTCCAAATCTGCCATTAAAAATTCAACACAGATATTGTCTAAGCCATCTGTACCCCTGTCGTTTTGATGCCATCTCTTTAAACATGCTGAGATTCTCTGCTGGGCTTGTTTTTAATTCTAAGCACCCGCTGAAGGATTTCGCCGAGTTAGGTGGCCAAAGAGAAGCACGGTGCTCGGAGTGCAGCGACGGGGGTTTGAGGGTGCTGCGACACCATGGTGCCGTGAACAGGCTGTGTCCGCCTAATGACATAAAAGAGGACAAGGAATGGCACTGAAACTGGAAGAGGTGACCCGTAGGAGTTACCATGAGGACAAGGAATTGCACTGAAACTAGAAGCAGCAACTCAGAGGGGTTGCCCCATGAGAAACCCCAGCCATAAAAGTGAAGAGGGAGCAGACTGACACCTAACATTTTCTCCTCTGTGCTGTGATAGATATGTTGTTATACTGTGACTGTCACTGCTGCATCTTGCCCTTTTCTGAAATCAAATTAGTGATTTCTCCCACGTACTACTTTTCCTTTCATCTTTTCCCCTCTGGAAACTGGGTGTTCTGTGTAAAACTTTGTTCTCTCCCCATCTAATCCTCTTCTTGCTGTTTTCCTTTTTCACTGCCAATCTCATCCAAGGCCTCTACTGCTCCCTTCCCCTCCCCTGGACCTGCTGCTTCTCACCTCGCAGGATCTGAAGAACCAAAAGAGCTCAATAAAGAGCGCCCTCCTCTTTAAAGCAGGAATGGCACCAGCTAGCAGGTTTCATAGGCTATCGCTGTATTACATACTCTGCATATTAGGCATCTTTCTACCATAATTTGTGTGCCTGGACAATGGCAGGTGGTAGGAGTCCTGATGGCAGAAACACCCTCTAAATCTGTTCCTGCAGTGCCATGTCCAACTGGAGCACACACTTGGGCGATCCCCAGTCATCACACTCACACAGAGCAGGATGCAGCACTCTTCTGCGGTGCAGATGTTTGCTTCTCTTCATATTATTTACTGAAATGAATGTTATTTGGATACATTTAGCGAGGATGAAGGAAGCAAGCAGAAACCCGTGTTAAATTATGAATGTCCACGTCAGGAGGAAAGTGAGAAAATGTTGACATTGGTTAAGAATTTTCATAATTCATCTTATTGTGTAGAATATAAATGGAAGTGGGTAAAACCTCAACCCTAGTGAAGCCAGTTGCAAAATTACTACTGACTCCTTAAGATACCCAGCAGAAGCCATAATTTTAGGTGGATAGGAAACACTGCAAAGATTTATTATATCCTAAATTCTCCATCACTATAGCCTCTAAGCACTTCTCAAACAATATGACTCATTGTTTCTCTTGACCTTCCCCAAGGGAAGAGCGGAGAATGCACTATGAAACGGTTTCTTTTGCAAACCAGCTGTATTTCGAGGTGGAGTGATGCACCTCCTATTTGTTTCTGCGAGAGAGAAAGGAAGGGCAGGTAATTGTGCCTTTGATGACCACCCATCCCCAGAGGAGTTCACTTCCCAGGCTCAGGCTGGCCCTGCGAACACCCGTTCCAGCAAAGAGAGAGCCAGGAGGCTGCCTGGAAATTAATTCCAGCGTGCCCGAGGCATGGGGTGGGCAGGCACTGCCTCCGTCTCAAGCCTTGAGCCAGTCTGTCGTAACGCCTGGTCACAAGCCACCGAGCACTTTCAAGTCTTGGACCTGTTTAATAACATCAGCGAGCACATAAAATATTTTTGTGGTCCCACAGAATAATTAAACTTCCATCAGTGCTGCTCGTCTTGCCAATATAACAATACCAGCTACTGCATGCCAAAACAATAAAATAGCTGTTTCCATGAGCAGCCAAATGTAATTTGAACTCTTCAGTTCTTTCCAGTTATTTACAAGTATTGTATTTCACAAACAGACCACCTCTTTCATAACTTTCTTTAGGAAAGCTGTGTATTATGCTGGCATATGTCTTCTTCAGGGAGAGCATTTTGTTTTAAGAAAATGTGTGCCACCATATTTAATCAATCAGATTGATTGACACCAGCTCTAGCTGCGTCTCCCAGCAGATGCTGCTGCTACCTCATTCTTATTCCAGTTTCATTTCTCAATCAAATCCATGTGTAAAAAACATAATGTGCTGCCAACATAATGTAATAAAACTTCAACTGAAATGCACACCACCACAACTGAAACTGATAAGTCAAAGTATGGGGAAAGTTAACTTTAGCAAAATCATTTCTGACATGAAAATATTCAAGTTTTACAGTTCAGATATGCCTAGACTAACCCTAACATCAACGCGAAAGTTTCACGAGTGTTAAAAAAAACCCTATAGAAAGAAACCTTTCTAAAAGTTATTGAGCTTTTAGCTTGCTCCCAGAGTTTTCTAGTGTTTGGAGTTTGTTCGTGTCGCTCCAGTCAGGTTTAAGCATGGGCTGCCCAAGTGAGATGAATTATAACTTTTACCCGACCAGCTCAGGTGCATGCGCGAGGTGAAGACCAGTTAGCGGTGATGCATGGCTCTGTGTCAGAGGCTGAACTAGCAGGTTTGGAAGTTAATGATTCATACAAGCACAGAGGGTACCCTAATTGTTAGATGTCACACATGGGGTGAAACTACTCTCAACTCTATTAAAGTTCATTCTAAATAATCTGCACATCTCTCGTTACCCAGACGGTACATACTGCTCACCGAGCAGTTTCCTGGGGAGTTTGCCTTGAATGTACTTATAGGAGTTGGTTTCGGACCATGGAAGTTGAGACTCGTCTTGATATAGCCAGGTCCCTCATACTCCTGCGGAGGTTACACCTCAAACCCCCACAGTTAACCTTCAGCCTGCCGGCAGTCCCCCAAAGCCAGGTGGGGATTAAAGCTGAGCATCTGATAGCTTGACAGGTTATATACTGCCTGCATAATGTTTTAATGTGTAATTACTGAAGGAGGTATGAAAAGAGCTCAACCAATTTCTTTAAGGCCCCACAATAAATGACTTCCCCTTCATTTATTGGATCCTTCTCTCAGTGATAGTATGATAGGAAACACATGCTATGAATTCACATGCCACTGATTTCCATACGTCTGTTAAAAAGGAGAACAGAGGTTTTAATCTGAGAAAATGCCTGGTGCTTCAGAATGCCTTTTTAACTCCGTCACTCATTTTCAAATAAAAAGGTTTTGTTAAATGCAGGGCTATGCTTTGAACAGCCTATAGAGCAATGGTGGTTATACACAGGGAGAGATATGGACATCTTAGGCTGCAAGGAAATTACCACAGCTGTTTTTCAACCATTTCTTTAGGAAAAATCCACGAATGGTAAATACATAAATACAAACAACAGTTGAAGAAATTGCATGTCACAAGTATTATCAACCTCTCAGTTTTCATCTCCCCAGGACTCTTCCCCAGGAATGAACCCAGTTGTCAGGTGGGCTGGAGGACGCCCCACCAGCAGCACCGTGGGCGGTGCTGAGCTGTGCCAGTCGGTTGACATCCCTCCTTTATTCCCATTGGATCCAGCAATTATGCTGCTGAATCAGCCCGCTTTGCTCAGAAATAATGTGTTTCTGAAGAATGTTCCTTTAACATAGCCAAATGTCTGGGGGTGCTCCAGTTTCACAACACATGGGCGATCACACATAGGCTCCATAAAATGGGGGTGAGGATGGTGGTAGGTGTTGTTCAAGCTGACCTCAAACCCAGAGCTGACCCTGGTGGGGTCTGACTGCTTGATGCTTGAGATGGGTTGATGTTTTCCCTTGCCTGTCCCAAACTGGTTCTCACCACCAGGGCTACAGCACCAAAATGCCTCTGGGCAACAGAGGCAGTGAAGCCCAGCAGTGCCAGAGCTACCACCCCACCACTGCTCTCCTTCTCCTCTTTCTGTGCCTTCCCAGAGAGGGGCTGGGGCTCCCTGCCTGCCAAACACAGCAAATCCACATGGGCAGCCTGAAATCAATTCCCAAAAAGAGCCACGGGAACAATTCAGTGTTTGGAAAAAACTGGTTTGTAGTGCAAAGTTCAGTCCATCTCATTTAGTAAAATGAAAATTCAACAATAGTTTAGTTATTGTCTACACATAATACAGGGGAAGGAAATTTCTGACAGTAGAGGGCTCTTTACGTTTACAGGCTGAGGTACCGAAGTATCTGGTAGCTGCAAGCTGAAGCTAAACACATGTGGACTAGAAATAAGCTGAAATTTATTAGTGATGAAAAAAACTAATCCCCAGGACTTTCTTGCTTTAGAAATGAGTTGGATGCCATAGCCCTCGACAGCAGATTAAGTCAGGGTGGAAAAGAATGGGTAGTTCCAATTGGATTGTAAAGACAATTGTCATTTAAATTAAATACACTTTTTTAAAGAAATAAACTTGTTTAAAATTGCATTTGTTACTATGAAAAGCTATACTAAAACCTAGGTTTACTGTTCTCTTGGAATACTTCAGATACATAAAATAACACACTGCATCAATGAGATAAAAGTGGTTTCAATTCCATAAGCCTTGGGTTTTAACATGTAGTCTGAGGAAGCAACTTGAACTTGTGAAAAGAACTCAGGCTATAGAGACTTGTCACCAAACCATGCAATGCATTGACCGCATCATTTTTTTTGAAGTTTAAGAGTTCTCAGAAGTTCATTATTTGCTCCCAGCCCATTTCAGGACCCCTAGGACATCTCACCCCGACACTGAGACCCCATTGGAGGGTGTCAACCAGACCTCCTTTGGTTCTCTCAAAAAACACGTGCCCTCTCCTTCAGTACAATGAGCTTCCTGAGTTTGACCGATTTTGCCCATGGATGGTTCATGACTTGCTGCTTGAAGGAGCGCATGCGCTGGGCTCTGCAGCATTAAAGTCCTCAGCTCTGAAGACCTTGTCTGTATTAATTAGATCCAGATAGACATGTCTGCCAGAAAAAACAAAGCTGCCCATTTTGTGAACAAGACACCATGAAGCAGGTGATGTATCGCATATTTGAGGAAAGGTAGAGCTAAACGGAGCCAGAGCAGAGCTTTCTTGGAGATGGTACAGTGAAAACACTCCTGTGTGGAAAAAAGGAGAAACCTTTCTAAGAAGTTTTCCTCGGCGCTGCTGCTGAAAGGAGCGTTGTGCCTCCACGGTTCAAAGCGCAGTGGCTGGAGTAGGGTTTTTCATGGCATTTCGTGTGTGCCTCGAGAAGAACCTGTCTCTCAGCGTGGTTTTGGGAGACAGAACTGATGGCCAGGTCGCAGGGAGAAACAGCTTTTATTAAAACATGGATGAGAAAGAAAACATAGCAACGTAACTCTTGAGCCTAAAGTATTTAGATTAAATGTCATCCAAATCTGTGCTAAGCCTTTCTCTGGCACAGCCCGAGCAATGTCCTTCTAGGTTGTCACATCACGTGTTATTCCAGAAAGTACCAACGGAACATAATTATATCTGGACTCAACACTGCCATTTTCTGATTAGCAAGACAGTCACTTATCTTAGCATCTGGGCATGTTGTCTTTTCCTAAGGGCAGCAATTTGCACTGGAGATCACAAAGCCTCTCCTCACTGTTACTGAATTACCCCTCCCAGAATCTCCCTGAACAAGGCACAGTTTGCCAATGTGTACGTGGAGGAATTAAAGCCCAGAGAATGAAGCTCTGTGGCTGAAATGTAAGTTTCTGTTGCCAGGTGGGATGCTCTGGGGCACCTGAGGCATCAGTATGGGGTTGGCAGGTAGGAGAGATGACCTACATGAGACCCCACCTTCTGTAGTGAAAGCCAGGGACAGCAGCTGAGTCCAAAGAAGCATGAGGCACATGTGTTATAGCAACTGAATCCCCTTAAAAGGGATTAAAACTTGCCTGAGCTCTCCTTCAGTATGAAAACTATTTATACAGCATGAGCAGCTCTGCAGCAGTCTTCCAGAACAGAAGCTGGACATGGACCCCATTCATGGTCTTCAACTGCCCCAAAGTACTTTTGGTATTGACGAACCCTCAAAACAGGGAATGAGAATCAGCATCCTTTGCAGGAGGGATGGACATTGCTTGTCTGACCCTGACACCCTGCAGTCTCTGCCAGCTCCTCATAAGGATGCTTGTTTGACTAATACCTTTTCCTTCAATGTCTCTGTGACCTTTTCTGGTTTTTGTTTAACACACAGTTCAAGCCTGTCAAAGACGTAATCACTGAAGTGTATTTTTGTGCGTACCTTTGTCTCTAAACAACCATATCCGTGCATTTCAGTCTTCCACTGCTGCTACTTGTTGCTTCCTGGTCTTTAGATGCAATTTTTTTTTTAATTATGCTTTTTTCTCCCCTCAGCACAATTTTATAGTATACAGAAGGGTAACAGTATTTCTCCCTGACATGAGCATTTGAGACCTGAAGCAGAGTGTGCTACCACTGCACCAATGGTCATGTTATCTAGTGGAAGTGAGGGGATGCTGTGCAAGAGGGAGAGCTCCGGATGCCCGTAGTCAAGGTGGGGAGGACACATTTTTCCCTGCTTTCTGCTCCCTCTTGCTGCCCTTTCCCTGCCATTGCCTGGCACTGGGCCACAGGTATTGACTCCTCCCCAAGAGCCTGAGAGCTGTGACCCCATGGTTTGACTCTGGATGACAGAAAGAAAAAAAATGAACCATAGGAGCAGGCGATGAGGGCAGAGGACATGCTGCTGCTGCTCCTCTCTCCACGGCCGGCCGGCGTCGTGCTTGCCCCGGCAACCCCAGGCCTTCCCGGCACAGCCTGTTCCCGCTGCCTCCGCTGCTCTGCTCTGCTACGGGACTTTTGGCATTCCATTGGTTTTGGCCGCCTTCCAAAATTTCCCTCAGGAATGCAACTGAAAGGAGGGAAACGGCAATTTTTAACACTCCATATTTCAGCCCAAGCGGAATGAAATTTTAGCAGAGCAGAAACATGGTGGTTGAGCACCTTTGTAGCCTGAGGGCTGTCTGCTCACCAAACACCGCAGGCACGCCGCAATCCGAATGTCAGCATTGTGAAGGGAAAAGTCATAGGACAGTGTTGTGAGGGGGACGTGTTGCAAAGCCTGGAAAAAATATTTCAGCACATACCCTCCTCTAATACACACCAGACAAGTCCAAAAAAATTTGGACATTAATGTTTTGGAAAGTTTTGAAAGCTCAAGCTAATAGAAATATCCCCAAATTTTGGTAAATTTTGAATTCCTGTTCAGCATCTGTGGCCTGACTCCACTTGTAATACATTTGTTACTGCACAGACGTTAAATGTCCTGTCCTGTTTGTCTTCCACACTGAGCGCTCTCCTTTGCACAGTGATGCTTTGCAGTCGGATTGCAGAGCCTTACACACACACACTGTTCACCCAAAATTTGGCTGCGGGGTTATTTACAGCCCTCCCTATTGTACAAGGCAGGGTAACAGTTACCAGCTGTGCTGGTGGCTTTTGTGATGAGCAAACTGAATGCTCTGAATTTGGCTGGAAACATATAATTCATTGCACATGAAAAAAACTGAACAGCATCGGATGTGAACGCTCCTTTTAGATGCCCCAATGCTTGGCACAGATTTCTCCTACATCTGTGTGAAGAAGTTCCTGCGTGGCCCAGGACCATGGAGGAGCTGGGACGGCAGCTGTGTTGCAGTCGTCGTGTTGGAAAACTGTGGGATTTAAGGCTAAATTTACACAGACTTTGGCAAAGTATGGAGAGGAAGAAACTTCAGGGTATCTGGCCAACCTTGGGAATGTCCCACCAAGGAGAAACCCTTCAGATGGAGATGTTAATGATGAATTAAGTTGATTTTATGCAGTTTTGCACTTCCCCAAGCAACTCGAGGAACAGTTGAGCAGTACCAGGAGAGGGCAGGGAACAGGGGTTAGACTGGAGTATCCTCATCCCTCCCCTTGGGCAGATGTGAATTGTGTACCCAGCTTATCTTAACAACTTTTTTATACTAAAGGTTTTGTTTTCTCTCATCCAAGGCATCTCTCCTGATGTTTTTCTTGTTTCATCCAGCTGTTAAGGCTTATATCAGCAGACTGTTTGGGACTTACATATTCATAAGAACGGAAGTGTAGCAGAGCCATGATTTGGATAAAAAGGATAGGTGCTGCCACGTTATAAAACAGGATTTTTCTTATTCACGTTTAGGACAGGAGAATATTTTGGCAAGTAAACCTCTCTATCAAGTACAAGAAATTCCTTGCCATGACATTGCAGTCTCTAGAATAACCGAACTGACTTTATTTCTTTGCTCCACAAGAGAAATCATACGGACTGGGACTTGATGAGAGCCATTCAAAGTGCCGATCTCACCTCTGTTGTCCCGACATTTGAATAACACCTCCAGGAGAATGCAAGGCAAGAAGGATCAACGCTTAATCAAATTCAGGATTTCATTTGCCTTGGACTAACAGCTAAGGAAACTGGTTTAATTTCTTCTGTGAGAAAAGTGAGATAAATGATGTGTACATGTGTCTCAGGTAAAATACGTGATCGCTTACCTTCTTAGTCATCACTGGTCTTTAATTGCTTATTATGTAATGTTACACCCAATACAGATTTCATCGGCAGGGGGGTGGAAATCACAACCATGCAGCCTGCAGAAACTGGGAAGTAATTTGTCTACAGGAGGAAGGATGCTCTTTTCTGCACACTCCGTGCACAGCATCATTTATCATCTGGGAGAGTCACCCGGAGGCAGCAGAACAATGCTCAGCTGAAGTTGCATCAGGCCAACCGTCTTCTCGGGAGCTCCTGTCCTCATAGTAGCCAAACCCTATGACTTTCCCAGGGCAAAGGCCTCCAAAGCGATGCCAAATCAGTCAGCCCAAACAGGTTTAGAAGACTTTTTAAACTCTCAGCCACTACTGTAGCGAAGTATGGTCTTTTCCAGGCTACCTCTGTGACAGTGACCTATTCAGAGACCTATTGTACTTGCAGATTGAAGACAGATCTATTTGGTAATAACAAAAAAAAAAAAAACAAAAAAAAAGAAAAAAAAAAGGGGAAGGAAAAAATAAGAGAAAAAGAATCTCAAAGCCAAACCCTCCAAACAAATTATTTCCTACTGAAGAAAGTTTTCTGATCCTATGAAACCTAGCTACAGTTTGGCATGTTTTCCCAAACACAGCATGCAAAAGTAGTAATATTTTATGTTGTGATTATAGGACATCGTGGGCTGCAGCCATCTGCTAAGAGAGGGACATTCTGCTCCCTGAACATCCTGGCTGTAATTTGCACAATATTTGAGTTTCTGAGAGTTACTGGGAGCTCTAACATGGTGTGGATACCCATCAGCACTAACAGCACATAAAACATGGGAGAGCTGACTTGGAGGTGACAGTGGATTTTGGCACCTCGGGATTTTTTCCCCAAGCAGTGGAAAGTGTTCCAGCATGAAATAAACACGTAAAAAGGTTTCCCTGAAGCACGTGCTGCCCCTATGGCAAACAGAAAGCACGAGGGGGTGTCTCATGCAATAACATTATCTCCCTTTTTCAGAGCTACAGTTGGGTTTAATTTTCTATTATTGCAGATCTTTAGGGTGGGATTTTTTTGAAGCATTCAGCCTTGGCCCAAATCCTCTCCCGCTGGAAACAATGAGCCCCCCGACCCTCCCACTGCTTTAATGGCAGAAGAGCGCAGCCAGCACAGAGCGCTTCGGGAAATCCCTCCCCTCACGCCCGGTCCTGCACAATGGGTCAAATGTTTCATCCCTGCGTGAAGCCTGAATAAACAGGCATTGCACAAGGAATCGCAGTGGGGAAGCGAAGCTGCTGTGCCAAGGGCAGGCGCTAATGCTGCAACCACTCTGCATTAACTGTTACGGGTCACGGACCGGGATCGTTCCCGGGAATGATGCTGCTGCCCCTCCTGGGAGAGCCTGCATGCCCCCTGCAGGTTGTTTGACTGACGTCCGTGAAGCTCTGCAAGTGGTGGCTGATGGGGCTGGGCTGGCCATGATGTGGTTCATACCTCCATATCCTCCTACAGCTGACAAAGATGGTAATCTCTGAACTTGAGGGCTATTTATTGTAAGGTCAGTTTTGGTCCCTTGATGCAAATTTTGATGTGAGTTAATATCTTTGAAATTCAACCCATTTCATTCATTAGTGGAAGAATAACATGGCCACAAATTGTTACGTAGGACCTTCAGAAGGAGAAGACGACCTTACTGTTGGTTTGAAATAGCTGAACAAAACTGTACTTAATCACTCAAAGACAAATTAAACCTGGAGATACTGGGTTAAAAGGGACATCTATTTGCCACACCAGCCATACCCCAGTAATTTCTTGACAAAAGCCTGTCTGAGCACCAGCTCGGCTTCACCCAGGCATCCACGACAATCTGTGCTGAACGACTTAGAATCACAGAATCATAGAATTGTTTAGGTTGGAAAAGACCTTTAAGATCATCAAGTCCAACCGTACTTGCAAAGTTCACCCACATTTTTCTCCTTGGGACTCACAGGTGGGGATTACAGATGGAAAAGTACATTCCTGCACTGGGTGGAAGCTTCTTCGCCCATGGGCTACCTTGCAGAGAAGAAGGCATCTTCTTCTAAGGGCTAAATACAGGCTCAACAGCCGTGAGCCTATGCGTACAGCAACCCAGCCAGAATACCAAGCTCGTATTGGGTGAAGTTTGTTAATTTGGTGCTAATGCACACTTTTACATCATTATTTCTTCCTTACCTGCGATGTTTCTGGTGTGGTTCATCAATGTTTTGCCCTCAGTCTCAGGATGTGTTTCTATATGCCAAAAGGAATAAATAGCTTTTTCTTCTGCATTAAGTAAAAAGGCACAGTAAATGGACTCTCCCAGTTTACTTTAGCTGAGGATCTGTCCCATCACCTTCAATGCCAAGATGAGCACTTCCTATCATCCTTCTATCGAGATGGCTACAGTGATGGCACAAACCGCTTTCTTCAGGCAGCCCTGTGAATATCGTGCTCATTTAAGAGGTAAGTAAAGAAGACATCACCGCTGGCTGTGTGTCCTCTGGTAGCAATCAATGCACAGCATACACTTTTGATGAGGTTAGATAACAAGCATCACGTGGAGAGAGGAGCACCATGCACACACAACCTTCTGAATATGTGTCAGCAATAAAATGAGAACTACAAAGGCAAGCAGTAGCTGCCCGCTGTAGGATGTCTAATCTAGTTCAGCTCAGCTGTGTGATACAAGTCTAACTCTCTGTAGCTTGATTAAAAAAACCCCTAGAACAACAAGAAACCCATATACTGCTCTGAAGGATTAGCACAAGGATATATCTTTGTTCACAGAGCCCTTTTGAGTTTTGAAGAAAGGAGTTTCTTATATCAAAAATAGAGAATTCTTTCATGTTACTGTCAGCACCGTAGCCCACCTAAAACTGTGTTATTGCCACTGACAGAAAGACAGGTGTTAACAGCTGGAAAGAAAACAAATGTAGAGCACTGTGGCAAAATTTGAGGAGAAACAGATGTGTGAGCAACTTTGTCTTTGATATTTATTTTAATGGCGCTTCTCAAATGTGTTTAATATTTATGTGGCTGTAGTCTCAGCTTTCACTGCCATACTCGAGCATTATTCACCTCTGCCACCACTTCTTCTTTTCTTTTCCTCCCTTCTAACCGTCATAAACCAGCATCTGTAAATCTCTCAGGAAACGCCAGTTTATTCCTCCTCCCCTCCCCCAGTATGAAATGGATGGAGTTTTTTAGCAGTGGGAGTTCAGTGTGATTAGTATGCTAATACGGGAGAGAGAAAAGGAAATGGAGATGAGAGATATGGTCCTTTAGCGAAGAAAAGCAGGAACAACTGAAAGGAGGATCTCTGCTAATCAATTAACCTACAATGGACCTAATGCCATAAGAAGCTATTGTGCATAAAGGGACAAAATTCTCGGTGACAGATGGCACTTGGGCTCATGATATTACGGGGTTACTGCTCGAGAGCTTGTTTACCTCCCGTACAGGGGTAAGCAATAAAGCAATAAAATTGCTTATTTATTTTAAAGAGAGAAGTTGAAATGCTTATTTACCAAATCAATCAAGGTTTACTAAGGCAGAACAGCCACAATCCTCATGGCCCTAAAATGCTGGATACTTCACTGATTTCAAATAGCAATTATCTATCGCAGTTTCTTGAACCCACTCTGACTGCAAAGAGACATTTAATTTGCAAATTTTGATGAAAATTGTCATTTTTTTAATTGCCTATTTCACCAATTTGAATTTTAAAACAAACGATTAACTAGAAGCTCATTTTTAGTTGCCTTGGGCAAGCCCGGAAAATATTTGTCAAGACCCAAGTCTGTCTGCTTAGCATTTAAGTTGAGAAATGCACAACTGCCTTCAAGTCAACATTAGCTGTGACAGAAGCAAGACTATTATTTAACAGTAGCTGAAAATGTCAAAAACAAGCAGCGTCTGGCATTTTGACAAGACGGTGTTGAAAAGAAACCACTTTTTTTTTTTTCCAGCACTTGCTTAACTGTAAAGCAAAACTGTACAATTATCACTCGGCTCCGAGTATGGCTTTGGTGGGTCTCTTTGAACTGCTGGCGATGAAGGAGAGTGGGTGGGTCTCCATCTTCTCCTCGCAGCCGCCACCAAGCCCCAACCACGGGCCAGATCCTCCGTGCTTCAAACAAACCCACGCTCTGCTCCCAGGAACAGAGACGGCATCATCGACCAACTCATGTCAGGTCTCAGGCACATCAACTCGATGAAGACATCCCAAAAGCTAAGCACATACATAAATGTTTGGAGGTATATGTTTTAGATGTTAATTGCCTGTCAGAATAAAATCCAGGCGTTTTTTTTAAAGACAAGTGTTGTGCCTGGGCATTAATCTGCCTTTTTTACATTAGAATTCATAACAAAGTGTCGGCGGATATAATTAAAAATACTATTGTGACGAAGAGAAGCCTGGTATTGAAGTAGTGTAGGAAAACTAATATCTAAACTATTTTCTTCCCACTGGAAGATTAAGTTGGAAGTCACCATTATAATCAACAGTAAGATGCGACAGTGCTTACGATAAACAATATTGTGAACTGTCTCAGGGAAACAGTGCAACGGGCAATAAGATATTGTTTTCAAGAATTTTAGATAGCAGAATGAATAGGCCGTAATAACTTAAGAGATACCAAAGCAATGAACGTATGTTCATCTTCATTGCACACACCAGATGATACTCAGCACCATTTATCTGAGCTCGCGTAGAACAATTTTCTAGCAGCTTTTCCTACCCGTTAAGTCCCTTTAACATCAGTCAGCATTAGGTAGGGTATCAAATCCCATAAAGATTTGTCTGTACGAGTGTCACTTGTCTGTTGATGTCCTTCCTCAGTGAAATCTCGGCACTCACCTCACAGCAGCTGTGCAAGAAAGACATCAGGAGAAGCATTGCATGGTCCCATTTCTAGGTTGCATCCCTTCGTAATCTGCTGTGTAGAAGCTACATGACTGACCTCACCACATCTCTCTGGGTATAGCTAGTTACTGCGACCTTGGAAATCACAAACTATCAAAGTCTGATAGTTCGTCAAAGCGTAAGTACTCCATGAAAAGCTGATTCAGATGATGCCAGAAAGCACATACTGTCCCCTACAGCTTTGAAACTTCCCTGATGAGATAGCTTGGGGGTTTCTGGTAGCAACTGGGTCCCTTTCTTGTTGCACAGCATCTCTGGTGCCTCGCTTTTACAACCAGTGGAAAGCAGGAGGAGCCAATACCACTGACAAAAAGAGGCCTTCCCTTTGCCCTGACCTGTGCATTGGTGCTGTGATGGAAAGGAAGGAACTGGGGAACTGCTCCTGCTTCAACTAAGCTTATTTTATTTCCTGGGAGCAGATTAAGGGACCGCATTTGTCAAGCCACAGGTTGCAGGAGCAACACAACCATCCCCATTTACCAGTGAGCTGATACAGTTTGGTGAAACCCAGTGCTTTTCAAATCCCAAAAAGCACTCCAAATCCAGGGACTTGGGGTTCAAAAAAGCTCCTTAAAGCCGCACACATGGGTCTGAAAACCCAACTCTTCCTCCCACCTTTAAGTATACTGCCACGGAGGTTAAGGTTTGAATGCAAACGCAACTTGTGATACCTCTGTCTGTTGCTTGGTACTTAAAGGTGATTCTCCTTTATAAATTTACATCTAAAAAAAATATGAAAAAGCCAGTGTGTGTGTACTATACAAATACCATTGGTATTTGTCTTCGTGCTGGGCATTTTGACCTGACATCAAAACTGAGCTCCCTTTTGTATCTAGCCAGCTTATCTCCTTGCCTCGCTGCTCTTTGCTGGCCCAGAGTTCATCCCCTGGGCCCACTGCAACGATCAAAGTCTGCAGAACAAACCTGAAAAAAATGTTTCCAGGAATGGGTACTCACTGTCTACCAGCTTCGTTATTTCTTAACACTGCATTTCTACATCTATTACTTACATAATACTACATGTCTATCATCTCTTATACCACTTCTCACCACAGTGGATACATCACTACATCGATTCATGTCCTTGAAACATCAGCCTTCAGGATCTTTCAATTCATCTTCTTCAAGCTTCTACTCCAGCTGGATTTTTGCTTGTACACTGATCTGAGGAAACTGCTTGGTAAGCGGGGCTTGAAACCGCACAAAGCAGTATTATTTCACTCACTCCAGTTTAATCACAACAGGCACAGGTCCAAAACAAATCCTCAGCTGAATTTCCTACAAGAGAAATCTGGGCAAAAAAAAAATGCAAGATTGTGGCAAGCATTTATGACAACAAGCTCATCAGCAGCCAATGTTCTGCATTTGCATCATTATTAATCTGATCTGCCACATCTGATCCTTCTAAGCCAGTCCTGAAGAGCTGATATACCATATAGAAAGCATACACTGTAAATCACAGAAAACGATGAGTTTTCACCAGTGGTGAAAGAGAAGAGGGAAAGGCAGATTCTGCAGTGTACTTGTTGCACAACGTAGGAATTTTTTTGACCTCTATCACATTGGAAAAGAAGCGAGGTCTAAACAATTCCATCCTTTTCAAACACAGTGGGCCAAATTCCCAACCAGCATGAACTGCTGCATATCCACTGCAATCAACAGAGCTATGCCAGTTCAGCTGAGAACTTGGCTTTGCATGTCAGTTCATTCAGCAATGATTGCACTTGACGGGCAGCACAGAACAAGCATTTGTTTTTAAAAAGAAAACAGTGGAGTCTTTCAGTGTTAACCCAGCCTATAAATAGTCCTGGTTCCAAGAACAGGATTAACTGTTCTTAGCTGAGGCTCCTGTGTATTTGTGCAAAGGAAGAGTAAGGAGGAGGAAAAAAGCATATTCCTACCTCTTGGGCACACTGATGGCAGGTTTCACCACTCAAGACAAGAAATGATGGTCTGTAGAGCAGGGCAACTTTGCTTTTCGTTAGAACCTATAATTGACATATGCAATTAATGTCCTTAGAGGGACTTTCACCCCCGCTTAAACACCATGTAATCATATCACTCACCTTTACCTCACCATTACCAACCAAAGTGCCCAGGGCCAGATCACCAGTTTGTCATAAAGCTCAAAAGGACTGTGTCAATCTCAGCTAGAAGTTGCTAAAGTCATTTTCCTGTGAAATCTCTGGTGGCATGACCAGGCTTACCCCAGGCATCCCTAATCACTGAGGAAACAAATGGCACACCTGGGTTAGAAGGAAACAGACAAGGCAAAACATGCTCTGGTGATCATGGCCAATAAAGAGATGCCTTTGGAGACAGATGAAGATCAGAACAAGTCAACACAAATGCCTGCATTGGAAAGGCTCCCCTTCCACTTATTTTGAAACCCAGGATGAAATCAGAATGATTGCTTGAGGTCCTTTTCCTTCTTGCAACATTATGCAAAATGATGGAGCTTCTCCTTAGAATCATAGAATCGTTTAGGTTGGAAAAGACCTGCAAGATCATCAAGTCCAACTGTTAACCTAACCCTGCCATCCCCCCACTAAATCATGTCCCTAAGCACCACATCTAGATGGCTGTCAAACACCTCCAGGGATGGGGACTCAACCACTTCCCTGGGCAGCCCGTTCCAATGCTTGACAACTCTTTAAGCGAAGAAATTTTTCCTAATGTCCAATCTAAACCTCCCCTAGCAGAGCTTGGTCTCCTCTCAGCCTCCTTTTCTCCAGGCTAAACAACCCCAGGTCCCTCAGCTGTTCCTCATAAGACTTGTGCTCCAGACTCCTCACCAGCTTTGTTGCCCTTCTCTGGACACGCTCAAGCCCCTCAATTTCCTTCTTGGAGTGAGGGGCCCAAAACTGAATGCAGTATTTGGGGTGCGGCCTCACCAGTGCCAAGTACAGGGGCACAATCACTGCCCTGCTCCTGCTGCCCATTCCATACAAGCCAGGATTCTGTTGGCCCTCTTGGCCACTTGGGCACACTGCTGGGTCATATTCTGTCAACCAGTACCCCCAGGTCCTTTTTCACCATGCAGCTTTCCACCACTCTTCCCCAAGCCTGTAGTGTTGCACAGGGTTGTTGTGACCCAGTGTGCAGGACCCAGCACTTGGCCTTGTTGAACCTAATACAGTTGACCTTGGCCCATCGATCCAGCCTGTCCAGGTTCCTCTGCAGAGCGCTCCTGCCCTCAAGCAGATAGACACTCCCGCCCAGCTTGGTGTCATCTGGAAACTTACTGAGGCTGCACTCGATCCTCTTGTCCAGGTCATTGATAAAAATATTAAACAGAACTGGCCCCAGAACTGAGCCCTGGGAGACACCACTTGTGACGGGCCGCCAGCTGGATTTAACTCCATTCATCACAACTCTCTGGGTTCGGCCATCCAGCCAGTTTTTTACCCAGCAAAGAGTACGCCTGTCTAAGCCATGAGCCACCAGCTTCTTTAGGAGAATGCTGTGGGAGACAGTGTCAAAGGCTTTACTAAAGTCCAGGTAGACAACATCCACGGCCTTTCCCTCATCCACTAAGCAGGTCACCTGGTCACAGAAGATCAGGTTGGTCAAGCAGGACCTGCCTTTCATGAACCCATGCTGACTGGGCCTGATCCCCTGGCTGTCCTGTATGTGCCACATGATGGCACTCAAGATGATCTGCTCCATAACCTTCCCCAGCAGAGAGGTCAGGCTGACAGGCCTGAAGTTCCCGGGCTCCTCCTTCTGGCCCTTCTTGCTGATGGGCATTACATTTGCTAACCCCCAGTCAACTGGGACCTCCCCGGTTAGCCAGGACTGCTGATAAGTGATGGAAAGGGGCTTGGTGAGCACTTCCGCCAGCTCCCTCAGTACCCTTGGGTGGATCCCATCCGGCCCCATAGACTTGTGTGTGTCTAAGCGGTGTAGCAGGTCGCTAACCATTTCCCCTTGGATTACAGTGGCTTCATTCTGCCCCAGGCCCTGTCTTCGAGCTCAGGGGACTGGGTACCCCAAGAACAAACGGTCTTACTATTAAAGTCTGAGGCAAAGGTGGCATTAAGTACCTCAGCCTTTTCCTCAGCCTTCATCATTATGTTTCCCCCCGCATCCAATAAAGGACGGAGATTCTCCTTAGCCCTCCTTTTGATGCTAACGTGTTTATAGAAATGGTTTTTATTGTCTTTTACTGCAGTAGCCAAATTAGGTTCTAGCTGTGCTTCGGCCCTTCTAATTTTATCCCTGCATAACCTCACAACATCCTTGTAGTTCTCCTGAGTCGCCTGCCCCTCCTTCCAAAGGTCATAAACTCTTTTTTTTCCTGAGTTCCAGCCAAAGCTCTCTGTTCAGCCAGGCCGGTCTTGTCCCTCCTTCTTTCGGCACATGGGGACGGCCTGCTCCTGTGCCTTCAAGACATCCTTCCTGAAGAATGCCCAGCCTTCCTGGACCCCTTTTCCCTTCAGGACTGCCTCCCAAGGGACTCTCTCAACCAGGCCCCTAAAGAGGCCAAAGCCTGCCCTCTGGAAGCCTAAGATGGCCGTTCTGCTGACCGCCCTCCTCACTTCTCCAAGAATCAAAAACTCTTTTATCATTTTGTGATCACTGTGCCCAACATGGCCATCAACCATCGCATCACCCACAAGTCCTTCTCTGTTCGTAGTATGTTCCTTGCAAAATTTCCATCTGGTGAATTAAGTTGCCAACCTATTCCTCACAGCTTTCTTTTTAGTTCACATTTTCTCTGAATAATTGCATGAAACAAATCTTGCTTTAGGTTTGATTACCAAAAAAGTATTAAAATACCTGAAATGTGGGTTTATCTCACACACCACATGGTATACATTGAACTAATCAGAGAACAGAAATAGCAGAATTATGTTGTGAATTCAGACAGCAATATGTTCATAAATACAGATTTCAACAAATATTTTGCATATTTGCTCAAAAGGCACAATTTCAGGATTTCTACCAACAAACTCATGAAAAGCAGACCTTATGGCTAATGCTGTGGACTTTGTCATTGCAGATACCCTGCAATGCACACTGGCGTCCCTGCATAACTACAGCACAACGTGTCACTCCCTGCAGAGAGGTTTTTAAGTGCAAAAGTCGAGGCAGAACTGCTGCCAGTACAGAAATTGAATCCTATCAATTTGGATCTGGGGACGTTGTAGGTTGTGCATCCGACACTGATGTACATGGCACACTGGACACCACTGAGCTCTCAGCCCACGTGGCCTGGGGAAAATTAGTAGCAGCCCTTTCCCTTTATAATTCTCTCTCATTTGTGTGGGGTGGTTCCTATCTGCTCTAGTGCTGGTCAGGGTGAAAAACAAAGTAAGTGTGAAAGTGCAATGAGAGCTGCTAAACTTCTGTGCTTCAGAAATGAAGAGCAAGAAAGGAAAATCTCAATAAAATGCAAAACTACGCTTCAACCCAGATTTCGGCTCAAATCAGATCAGGAAACGACCCCTACCTCTTCCCCAGGTACTGGGGGAGGTAAACAGGACAAGGCTCTGGACCATGCTGCTCAAAACTTGACAACAGACACACCAAAAATCCAAGCTGGCTGCATGCATCAATTAACGTAGTGTTTACTATTCCATGACAGTTAACATGTTGGGCTGACCTTCCATTTACTGTTTAGTACTGAACATTAAGCTGCAAAATTACTCATGCTTTGCGTTTAGTACTGGCATCAAAACTAACAGCATTAGATAGCTATTCCCACGGCGAGACACGCGTTCCCTCTGCCCAGCTGCGCATGTACTTCTATAAGCATTGTATTTGATATTTAACATCACTTCCACAGGTTATATTCATCCATTACCATTAGGAGTTATTGGTAACACTGCTCCAAAATGTAAAAAGCATATGCAAAATGTCCAGGGTGACGCAGCTGGAAAAATTACATCCCTTTCCTTACATGCTGGGAGAGATAAAAATGGAAGGCTGGTGTATGCCCACAGGTCCCTGCAGAAGCTCCCAGCCAGATGGTCCAAGTACAGAAGCTACGGAGGAAGCTTCTTTGTTTACTCTCCTTCTAGCTGCTTACAGCAGCCACCTTGTAAAGGGAGGCACAAGATACGTTTTGCAAGAGCCTGGCAGCCTGACAGTTGGAACACTCTCTCCGAAATGGACAACTTTCTATTTGACACCCTCAGGCTGAACTTGGGCAGGCAGGAGCTGGAGTTTCCCTTCCCTGGATGATGTTCTCATGGACAGACTACAGATACAAGGGAGAGGTTAAATCTCCAGGAAAGCACCTTTGCCAGTGTGCTTTTGACTGGTCTTGGTGCCATGACTCAGTAAAGTCACCGTTAGTTCTACCTTGGCTGTAATTCCTCTGGTCAGACACTTGGCACGCCCAGGGCTCTGCATTTTGACTACAGAGTTCAGGGTTTTGGGTCACAGGTTGCCCCATCCAACACAAACATAGGTCTTTTCCATTCACCCCCATGCTCTTTCCAACTTTCACTTGTGTTGCCGTCCTGCGGCGGGCGCTGCATCTCAAATACTGAGGAACCCCTCTTCCCACCCTTTCTTCACCTCTTCATGGAGGATTTTTCATTACACATTTCTAAACCTCTATTTGTTGCATCTTTTTTGAGAGAGTGAAGGGCGGGGCCAAGGGACAGTCTGTGAATACCAGAATAACATTCAGTTCATATCCAGACCAGAGCATTAATAGATACAATAAATATTAAGGGATTCCCTGCCATTTTTTTTTCATATTCATAGGTGCTATTTATATCTAAATCTGTATTTTCTTTATTGCAACTGAAGTTCTCTGGCTTATTTTCCTCCAGCTCAAATATTCCCATTGCAGATTCAAAAGGGCAAATTTTCAAAGGCTGCTCAGCATGCTAATTATGATAGAATCGCTGCCAATGTGATCTTGCCTGCTTCTTTTTTAGTATTTCTAGACAGGTGTTTTGTGCAACCACTGTGCCAGCTCCACAGTCAAAACTATTACAAGATTGCTGATAGAAGGCAACTTAGTGTATTTTAAAAATTAGTATTATTTCTTAAAGAAAGAAGAAACCTGTCAAACAAGGTTGTAATTGTATTTAATGCACATTTTGCTTTTAACAGCAATTTGCCAGTTTAAACAGCATAGACTTTACAATGCTTAATTAGTGAAGAGGTTATAGTGCTTATAAAGTTGTATCTAAAATATACCTTATTCATTCTCTATTGAACAACATTTTTAAGACAGTCTAATGTTATAATTACACACTATACAGTAGCAGCATGTTCACACCACTACAGTTAAGGCCATGTCAGCATTCTCATCATGAACCTTTTTCAGGGTTTGAACACATCAGCCATAAAATTACAATGCAGTTTGAAAAAATATGACATCCAAGACATGAATCTTGTACCGACTTTAGTCCAATAAGAATAAAAAATAATAAAACGCATATAATAAAGGACTCTACCCAAACTTATTTTGGATGATTGCTGCCTTTGCACAACATGCTCAAAATTTCCAAAATGAAATTTAAAAGTTAGCGGACAGCGCAGTCTAATCAGGTTTAGATGAATCCGAGTGCAAAGTGTTGTAAAGTGGGTGCCACAGATGCACAATAACCACTTCTCACATACTCCACATTTTAACATACACAAGGCTTCTTCTGTGTAAATATTCAGACTGGCAGGTAAAAGCAGTTCTACCACCAAGTGAATAATAAAAACTACTCATCTCCAGTTGTATACACTTCTCTGTCACAATGAAAGCAAATTGTTTACCAAGTCAGCACACTGGCTACTGAGGTACCATGTTATTTCCTACAGTTAGGATGAGAAACATCTGAATCTTTATGCTATTCATGCCCTGATAATTCAAGAGGGACTCATCATGCTGCCCACCAAGCTGAAGCCATTTGTTGAAGTAAAGAAGGCGGATGAGGCCAAATACTGCATGGAAAGGGATGCAACGGCTTCTTCAGTGAAATGCCAGAACCTGCCTAAAGAAACTCACCCTTAGTTCATGCCCTATCAGTTTCTTGCTTTTATTAATAAAATGCTTCTTATTGCCATATGGTTTGATTAAAAGAAAATCTCCAGTAAAGGATCTACTTAAATATGTTCCACCTCTGCTGCTTAAAGCAAAGCACACCTGTAAGTGCTTTCCTGAAACATCACCCAATGAAAGCACGCTTCAGGTGCTGAATTGTCATGGAACTGTAGTAAGCTGATGAAACCATGTGGAGCTGCAGAACCAAGCTCTTTATACATAATTTGCTTCTTTATTATTTTTACACTTCCCCATTCTAGGCATTTTCCTTTTTGTGACCACCTCTTTCGTTACAACGCTTTTGGAAGCACTCCATTGCATGCTTTTCAGACTTAGAGATAAGCATATAAGACTGAAAAAGAGTTGCCTATTTCAAGCTTCGTGTACAATGCATACACACATTTATTAATAAAAACTTGTCTAAACATCTATTTGTTCTTTGGACCAACTCCAGCCTCCCTAGGTGACTGTAATATATCTTATAAACCTTTCATGGAAGATTTAAAAAAATAGTACTTCAAGACAAAAAGGAAACAAAATACATTAAAACATCATCAACACAGAGACAGAAAGGGGAACACTAAGTGGCGGCATCCTGTGCCGAATTCACTGCTGGTACAGGTTAGCAGTGTCCTCCTGAAGTCTGCTTTCTGCCTTCTTGCACGAGTTCTTTTTTCTCATGGTCTTAAAAGGGAGCTGCAAAGCCAAGAGGAAATTCCATGTATGCCCCCAAATATGGGTCACACGCTAAAATCCTTCTTCTGAAGAAGGCAACTGAGCAGCGCACAGCCTATTTCCGCTCTCTGTCCCATCAGACTCTCTGTGCACAGGCACCTGTAAGATAGGGGTAAGACTATTCCTCTACTTCAGAAAATTGCAATGAGAACAAATGCATTTATGGTTGCCTGGACCATAGTCACAGCGATAAGGGCTACATCAGTACCTAAAATACAGCCTTGCCTCCTTCTGCCGATCCCTGCAAACAGAGCAGGTAGTAGACAAGAACTAGCAAGAGTAACATTGGTAATGAAGGGTTTCACGACACTATATGGTAGTGGCTTATTTAGTTCAGTGGAATTACGTTTCGCAATAAAAACTCCCTAAGATTTTTTTTTTTTTATAAGGGATAAACACAAGTCAGCTTAAGGGACTGTACAAGAATGACCCAGTTATTCAACACAAGTAGTTTCAGAATCTGTCCACATCTGATGATAGCCCACATAAGTTCATATACAAACATGTATACTGGTTGTACCAGGGGAAAAAACCAGCAAATAATTTCCAGCCTCAGTTTCCATTTTTGTATCCTGTGATACTGGGCACGTACCACAGACAAATGAAATGCTACAGCAATAACCCATACGATCTGTATTAAGTTTCCTCACTTGTGATGTTAGAACAACAATACAGTGTGTTAACAGGCAGAAATCAGTTACTTATTGCATCAAAGCTCACCTGTAATCCATGAATTTCATAAAGACATTATGGGCTATCAGCATGGAAAGAGAAGATCTTCACTCCCAAATTTGAATCCCCTGTCTTTCACTGAGCTATTAAGAACAAATTCCTCAAAACTTTCAAGATAAAGTGAAGCAGAAGTTTCAGCTACAGAAACGTAGTGCAAAGGTTCAGTTTGGCACTGCAACATTATGGCCAGACAAGAACTTACGGTAAACTCAGTTTAGATTTGGAAAAAAGAATCCTATAATTGAACCAATATTGTCAAATGTATTGCATACTATTGTAACTTCACAGTAATCAAAATCAGACATCAAGGTTTCTATAGAAGCAGCAATCACAGATTGCAGTAAGTATACCACTCAAGGGAAAAAAAATTGCATTTTGGCAATTTCATAGTCAAGTGTTCCTTATGCTCCTCCAACAGTCATTTGTCAGATATTTTCCTGTTTAAAAGGTGCATATTGTTTCTCCTCAGTCCTCATGAGACTTCTCTGCAATGACTTTGCATTCATACTGAAAAACAAAGTTGACAAAATTAATAATATTAATTTACTAACTAATAAAAAAGACTGCTGATGGGGATTTTTCTATACAACAGGTGATAAAATAGCTTAGCTTACACTTCACCCAGGTAAGTTTGGTGTCCCCAAGTTCTGTGCACACACTGTTGGCTGCAATTTCTGTCTCCTTCAGCAGCAGAAAGAGCCCTTCAGACTTAGGGGATGGCCCAACTTCTCCCCAAACATGGGAGCTCTTACTTAGCTCCTGGTCATCAAAGGACTAAAAGTATGCGACTGAGAATGTACACAGCAAAGTCATGGGCTGTGCTCTGAATAACAGTACTAATGGCTCACTAACTAGATCAAAAAGCAGCGATTACCGAGTTCTACCTTAATCCACATCCAAAGTCAGTTAGCTGGTTGGTATACATGAAGGAAGGAACAACACCTAGATTAAAACTTTTACTAGAAGGCAATTGATCACCCCTCCAAACCTACCATTGCCAGCTGCCTGCCGATATTGCCCATAGTTATTCCACCAGCAAAAAATATACATGGCAACCAGGAACGAACATAAAGGAAATCTGGAGATGTGTACCTGGAAAAGAACACACATTTTTGAGTCCAATGTTGTGGAGTCCTCCAATCGCATCAGACAAATCCACAAATATGAATATTACAACATTCCACATAAAAAAAAACCATGTATTACTGAAATTTAATTACTTGCAGCAAATAACAAAGAATGCTTCTTATTGATTATAATCGCATTTGTTGAACTAAAAAAAAGCATGTTACGTTGTTGGTAAGGTAGCAATTTTATTGAAATAAGCAACTTGCAACTAGAAGTCTCACTTACAAACACATAAAAGCTTTCATGGACAGTTCCATTTACGTTACACTCAAAATTAAGAGCTGGCAACTTTGGAAATCACGTCAAATTCTACCCTTTCAGTTACTCTGATTTTGTGTTATAGCTTCAGGAGAGTATCATTTAAGCTTAAAGGAGTAAATACTTACTGATAAACTCCATTGTAGACCAGAAGTTGTGACACCAATGTGGCCAGGAAAGCAATTCCTACTCCAAGACCAAAGCCACTTCGTGACCTATCAAATGTCCACCACAGTCCAATTGACAGGGCTGCTAATGTGAGAGACAACTGGATATTGTTGGCAAAATCCACTTTCTGTGTTGATTGTTAAGGATAAGCTTGGAAATATCACATGCAAGTGTAAAGCAGTTTTCTTCATTCTGTTTATCATATTGTGGTACAACAGAAAATACCATGAAAAAATACAGCACTAGCTGTATCAGCTATAACACAGCTGTCAGGGATAAGGAAATAAGCCTTGCCAGTGTTGCAAATACATCAGGAAACTAAAAACTTATACTTCTTCACATTTTTTAGGGTCTTAGCACTTACAAGAGCAAAGAGACTACGCAGATAATGCAGGCAATTTATATAGACATACAACGTGCATGTTACTGTTCACAGTAAGGACATCTCATCCTTACCTGGTCCTTTACTACACTAAGTATGAAATCTTAAATCTAGCATTAGACTCCTCTAAATGACAAGGATTTACTGAAAAAAGGTATTTGCCACTCTTACTTAATTGCAATTTTGTTTAATTTACGTGCTAGTTTATGTTCAGTTAAACATTAAAAGTGTTAATGTTGTCTATGAAACAAAACATTACTGTGAAAGTCATCACGTAAATCAACATTGAAAATCAGTTTTGTCAATTCTGTGATAAAAGCGTGAAGGCACTCCAGATATCTTTGTAGCGTTTCAGATTTTTCAAAATGTTTTGGAAATACTAACTCACCCTCACTATTCCTGTCCAAAACAGACTACTAAAAAGGAGCTGTTGGCTTTCATAAGCCTGAAAGCAAATTTATGGGATGACAACATAAAAACACTGCCCTATTTTCTCACCTGGAGAGAGACCTAGAAGAAATGAGAAAGAAGTTCAAGTAATGGAAATAAACAATTACAGGATAAAAATCAATAGCATCACAAAAAATGTCAAACAAGACCAAAAAACACACCAAAGATGGTAACGTGCATAACTGGTAATAATAAGCTGAGAGGAAAGCAGTCTGGAGAGCTGTCAGGGAGGAAATACAGACAGTACGCTAATGATGTCCTGGAATATGTGTAACAGCTGTTAGAAAATTGCAAGAAGGTTTGCCGTAAATAATCTGACCCATGCAGAGAGAAGCTGTCATTTCTCTTGTATTTCTTAAAAGCAGCAAAGTTGCATGTGCTTACACAACAGGTACAGTCCAGGTGGGTGAGAACCCCAGGACCAGATTAACAAGTCTTTGGCAAGGAGAGCAAGGTTTGCGAGGGACAGTGGGAAAGATCCTGAATCTTGGCAGCGCCAGCGCATTGGGCCATACTGGATAGGACAGCTGGTGGGAACAAAACCCAACAAAACAAACACCACCCGAGGGCCAAGCCACCTCAGTAAGAATTCAGCCAGCTCCCATATCTTTCACTTAACTTGCCCTCTTTTCCTAGAAATGAGGAGATTCAGTAGCACACAATCAGAATTTCTTAGTGCTGTTTCTGCAAATCATGTTGGAGCTGACACTGAAGGAGATGAGAGTTCCAGAGATGATCAACTCTCTAATTACAAGAACCCAATTTTCACAGACAGATCCTGATTTTACCAGACAGAGGAGGCACTAGACATGACTACACAAAACCACTAAGACTCACAGCATTGCCAGTAAGGTGTGTCAGTCCACATGAAAAACACCCTGTCACCCAGCATCTCCCCAGCTGCTTTAGAGGGAAGGGACACCAGTTTTGAACATGCTTGTGCAAGGGTGTATCCAAATAGCTACACAGTTAGGAGGACCATAGCGTACTGCAACATGCTGACTGGCTTCTAATTGCTCTTACTGAACGACCACAGGAACAGTAACTACGCTCTCAGCATCAAGGCATCATTTGCAGAATGGGGTAACAGCGCTTACTCGCTTTGTGTACTCCTGGTTATTACCTGGTCCTGAGTTTTTCCCCACTCTTTGCAAAGCGCGTGCGCTTCACCAACAACCCCAAGACTGGGCTTCAACCTCTTACTGCAGTGTTAAAAGGACATAAACCCTTGGAGTGTCTTCAAGCGCTTCTCTGTAATACCTACTGCGTAAGTATTTCCCTGCACTTACTTTAATTATTCAAAGAAAATAAAGACTATAAGTAAGACAAAGCCCAATACTGAGACATTTCTAATGAAAAGGTTTTTCAGAATGAAAAGACATGAGACTTATCACCTCCAATACTGCTATGACAGTTTAACACTAACACATATTCTGCATTTCCCTTGCAAAAATACTGCTCGTTATATCTTTAACAATTCACCATGACTGACTGTGAGCTTTGTTTTAATGGAAACCCATTTGTTACCACCAATTTCATTAGAATATAGGATACAGCGCTGGCATGATTTATTCCCACAAAGACAGCTACACATCGCATTACACTGGACCATTCTCTCTTAAATTTATGTGGCTCTCCCAGATGTCTGTCCATGCATGGGTACAATAACCCAATCACAGCTGTGGAGACAGGAAAGAAGAAAGGCCCAGAAGTTAAAGCACTGACAATATTTATCTCAAATAAAGACTATCTAGACTTTGACAATTATTGTGACTATCAAAACAGATCTTCTAAGGACAAAGAGTACAAAACATACATCATAAAAGAATTTCATTCTTTAAAAAAGCCCTGTAAAACTTCAGCACGTCTTCCAACCTCTGCAGCAGCAACCTGGCAGAAGTAGCAAAACAGAGACAATTTGTACTAGGGGCAAAGGATGAAAGAGCTCTGCACCCTGCCAAAATCTGCCATCTCACACTGTAGTTCAAAAAGAGCAGTAATAGCTTGCAGGCTGGCACTTTTGAAAATCCCACATATCAAACATACATGTTTAAATAACTGCAAAAATAAACACACCACATTGAGGGCAGTGTAGTTTACATCACTATTTTGTATCTTCTTTTGTTGTTGTTACAAGCAGTTTTTGTTTGGATAATGTTTTTATCTTCTTCAACGCTACTATAAAGGCTCACACAGAAGAGGGAAAGCCAAGCGCCTACGGTAGCTGTTGAACAGAGAAAGCAAACAGGACTTTCAACCCCAGGGAATTACTATGCTCTTTGAACATTCCTTCATAAATGTGTTCTCTACTGCAATTGCAGCTGAAAAGACTGCTACTGACACAGCTGAGGAATAACACTGGTGCTTAACATTAAGCTGGTGCTGTAGGAGGGGGGCAGAGCCTGAGTCATCAGTATAGACTCCAGTGTCCTCGGTCTGGCACGCTGCTGGAGGTATGTTATGGCAAATGCTCTTTATTGTGCCAGAGAGGAAACTGATCCCCAGGATTCGGGAAAATAAATCACCAGTAAAGCTGGAGAGGAAAAAAAAAACCACTCCCCGAGCAATTTTCTTGCCAAAGCCATTGGGCCAAACTGATGACTAATAACAGTGATGGATGAAAGGACTTCTCTGAAAGCAGCCTCAATGACCGCTGATTATAAATATGCAAAATACCTTTATTCTGTTCACAACAATAAACCATACTGCAAAGAAATGTTTATGTCAATTCCAGGAAGGCTATGCAAGTACGAATGGTAAGAAAAGGGGTTAATGATCAGCATTTACCACAGAGGTTCCCTGTATGTATGCTAGCAGAGAAGATAAGGAAAGAAAATGGAAAAGACTGATAATGGAAAAGAAAGAACTCAAACACCTCAACAGGGGTCACTCCTGATGGGAAAAACCAATTAAGGCAGTAATATCTTTAAATCAGGTGGCTTGAAATCAAGCAGTGAAAATACCTAGCAGGTGACTGACTACACTTTACAAGCCATAGCCAGTCTTTTCATCAAAACCACCGACCCATCAGAACCAGAAAGGCTCACAAGTTTCTTCTGAGATGATGGCAAGACCTAGTCTTCACAACTTCCCCATGCACAGCTGCAGACAGTGTTCGCAGACAACCCAAGAGAAGTAAGGTGCAGCTCGATGCAAACAGCTGACAGTGCAAACAGCACGGTGAACATTGCAGACCTCATGCATTGCTGCTGCAGGTTGGGATTCTGTCACTTAACCCCCACTACTCCACATTTAAAAGATCAAAACTTTACCAGACATGTTTGTTAAATAAGTTTAAAATATAAAAGAAAAATACAGCAAATGCAGGATACAATCCAGTAACATCCACTATCTCAGCAGGATAACAGAAAGAGGAGTAAGACAACTAGCAGACAAAGAAGGTATGTAACTGCCACCATAATATACCAAATGCATTTCCACAGTAGAGCAAAAAAGACATGTTCAGAGAGATATTTGGGCAGTTTCCTTTCAAATCCAGCTCCTCTGTGACATCTGGGGTGTAGTATTTCAACAAGGTATCAAAAAGAAAGCAATTAGATGACTAGGAAAAAAATAGACTTAAATATTATCATTAGCAAAACAGTGATGCCAACTCAAAAGCTAGTTTACTGACTCATATTAATACCCAGAAATGTGAGCCTCTTAATCTTATTAAAACTGACCTCTAGGAAGATACCATTTTTACTGTAAAAGTTTGCTAAAGCAGAATTCTCCAGTATTGGCTGCTACGAATATTCCCTTAGTAAAGCATAAAACTGACCCATGGGATCAGTGATCTTCAGAGCCAAGTAGAAAGCCAAATTCCTCCAGCAGGCTTCTAGCACAGAATACTCCTTGATACTTGAAGATGAAAGAAGAGGAGAAAGGGATATTTCTTACTACCTACAGTAGACACCTCACTTAAACTAGCCAAACACACAAAAACCTCAACTCCCTACAAGGTCATGGGAGAAATGGAGCATGTTCACATCATCTGACTTCACACATGAACGTAACCGAGGTGCTCTGTTCTGCAACGGGCCTCTACAGCTGCAAACGGCGTGCCCAGCCTCAACTCGCTGAGACACAGTCAGGTCTGCCAGCTTTACGGAGCTAAAGCGATACCTCGAACTGGAATGCAGAACAAATGGAAAGCTGGACTACAAAAGGGAGCATAAGTCAGAGTGGTTTGCTGAGCTCAAAACAGGATACCGCGTGCTGCACCATCTGGCACTTCCAGGGTATTTTCAAGGGCTGCCTGTAGAGCACACTCCTGTAATACAGCCTCAAGGTTACAGCCTTCTAAAGGTTTACACCTTCTAAAGTCTGTTAAACTTGTGCTCTAACCTAGCAGAAAAAGCAAATGTTACACTCTGCTAACAATTATTACAGTATAACATGTTAGCAGAACAACAATTTCTGGACACATGCATGGATATTTGTGTATACACAAGGAGATCAGAAGGCTAGCGATAGCTCAAAAAGGGCAGTGATGCTGGAAGAGACATTTTTATCTTCCACACCTTTCATATAGTTTAACTATATAAGTACCTATCCACCCTTTCATCTCCACGCCAGGCATACGTACATGACTGAACTTACCTGACGCTGTGCCACAGCAAGGTGGTACCCACCAAGCTGAGGAGAAGATGCTTGTGATCACATCAGGGGGGAAGAGAGTAACGTTTCTCTGGATCTGAAGCAAGTTTAATACTAATGCAAGAAATACGCCAATAAAAAACAGCACTATACCACGAATTACCAAATTCATGCCACGACTGGTTACAGATGAAATGTATGGGCCACACTTTTTTGGCAAGGTTGGCATCGCGTCATTTTCTGCCATGACTTCTTATGTTCTCAGAGACATCCAACAGGCTGACTGAGGAGGATTCACTTGCAATCAGTATTTTGACTCTCCTCAATTAGGAGATACCCAAATCCTGAAAAATAATTAAGAAAGGGTGAAAATTGCAGATATAAGAGACATGAAATATATTTCTCTTAAATAAACTGGAGATCGGGTTGAAGAAGTATGGCTATCATTTTTCTGAATTGGCAATTAGTCATCTGAGAGCAGAACCAACCACAGCTGCAAAAATGCCTTGCAAAGAAAACAGGTTTTACAAATAGCTTTGTCTACTAGGAGACAAGAGGACGAAGAAACTTGGGGGATGGGACAGGTAGAAATATGACCCACAGAGAAGAGGTGAAGAAATGGAAGCCAATACCAGATGGAAGAAGGGCTCCCTTTGCAGTAACAATAAATTGTTTTTCTCCCCTCTTTTAAGCAACAACTGGACATTACGTAATTCAGAACCAAGTAAACACAGCCCTCAGTTTCAGGTCAGCCAGAGGTGTCCACAGATCTCCCTTCTTGAAGAGATGCCAGAAAACGTTTCTCAACTGGAAAGCGAAAGCTGAGAAATATTTTTCAGGATGGAGTCCGAATTGCAGCAATCCCGCAGCGCGCCCATTTTTGTAACCCCAGATAAGAGCAAACGACTCAGCAAACCAGAGAAGTAATCTCAATGCAAAGAAATGTTTACCGAAGTAACACACTTTTGGTGAAAACTGCCATACATTATTACAAACCATAATTGTAATCAGGCACAAAAGAACCTGAGAGTGAAGGGAAAAGGAGCTCCCCCCTGCCCCTGCAGTAGGGAGTGTCCTACATGAGTAACTCTGCCAGCACTACAGGAATGGCAGAGTTCCCACCCCAATCACTCTTTAAAAAACAAAAAACAAACCTGTCCATCAAGACTCTTGTTATACATGGATTCAGTGCCACACTCATGTATAACAACAATTTTGAACGACAGCTTAGCCACCTGGAACTTAAGAAAAAAAAGCCCTGACATTGTTTTTAAATTTGGAACTGCCAACTGGTGGCGGCTTTTGTTAACTCTTACTTATGGCCACGCAGGCACAAGGGGAGCCAAACCAGCGCATCCATCCCCTTTGCTCCCCAGCTTCAGCAGATCCCAAGGAAGCTCTCTGAAGCAGCGTAGAGGATGCAGCATCCACTTCTGCTGATTGTAAGCCAAAAGGGAAGTTAAATACATCCAGGCTAGTTAAGATACTACAGGTAACTGCACAGATGATGTGATGCCACGCTGTGGCATCCTCCATCACTCAGAAAGAGTTCCAAGAGACAAAACAAAAGAGAAAAGAAAAAAAAAAGAAGTTCTGATCATAACTTCCCGCTGACAGTTTGGGGAAGCAGCAGAATCCTCTTAAGAACACAGGATCTCTTCTACATGGCCGATCCTCCACATTATTTGTAATCATGAACACGTCTCCAGAGGGACAGAGGGCAACCACGGTGTCTGGCTTCTTAGTCCAGCTTCCTGACTCACACTGAACAGATGTCTGTGTCAAAGCTGGCACTGGAACACACTTCCCTCAGGCAAAAAGGAGGTGCTCCAGATTTATTTCTTTTTCTCCTCCTGCAGATAGTGTGCGGTGATCACAGGAATTCCCCAAATTTACAGGAGTCTTTTCAATAAATGGCACTGGAGACTGCAGGTCCCAATTGCAAACTTTGCAGGAATACCACACCTAGTGGGGGCTTTTGGACTGTTACATCCATCCTTAGCTTTAGCTTGGGGACGAAAACGAGCTAAACTCTTGACTCTCCACTTACTTCACCATCTCAACATCTCTTGGCACTTCCTGAAGTCTACACATCCCTTTTTTTAACACATGACCAGAGCTGACATTTATGATCCCAGGTTCAGCTCTCTCAGCCTTGTACAAGGAAGTTCACACTTTTGCACCTCTCTCTAAATGAGCTCTTCTGCTGCACACAGAGGATCACAATTTCTTTTTTCACTGTCATAAAGCAGTTGCTCACATCCTGTGATCCATTACTATGTTCAAGTCTCTCATTCTCTGTTAGTGAACTCCTTGTTCCTCGGTACCAGCCCCAAACCTTCCATGCCAAATTTCAGCCCATAGGTATTATTTACTCTGACACTCAACGTCACTCCGTTTTTCCTGTAGGGTATCTCAGCCCTCTTTGACCTAGCAAACAGTTCCCTGCTTTGGGTCATCAGCAAACATCATTACTGCACCCTATTTTGTGTACCAAGGTCATCAACTAAAATATCGAGCGAGATCAGCCCAAGTCCCTGTCTCTGATGAAATCTATTAATAATTTCCCCGCAGCCATTATTTCCCCATTTTATACTAACTCTTGATATCACGCTCTAACAAGACTCTGTTTCTTGTAATTCTTCAAATACAATAATCTCCAACTTAATTAAGAATCACCCACTGTCCCACATGGCAATACCAACATAAACACTGATCAGATCTTACTTTTTTTTTTCCTAGAAATGCTGATGATCAAATAAAAGTCCAATTTTACTCTGGCATAAACCAGTTTCAGAATATAAAACCTGCATTTACCCGATTTCCATTTATTTAATACGTCATTCAGCAAATAGATGGTATTTAATTGTGAAGGCTTATAAAAATGTAACAGGACTTTGCTATGCAAGGAAATCAGCTTTTACACAACCACTGCAGCTGCAAGTCATTCTAGCAACAGATTTTTACTATGAGGTAAACAGCCTGACCACAGCAAGGGCACTTGGGTGGGTACAGGTGCGATGTTTGTACCAAGTAATGCAAGTCCCAAATTAGCATCATGCAGTAGTTTCCATCCTAGTTTCCCACCCTATACATATTGTTCCTATCTGTTTTACCCCAGTTTCCAAATTTTCTCCGCTCATTGGCTCAGAGACCTTCTATCACACCACAAACTGAGCGACGGGCAAACGGAGCAAGGCGACCAACGCTCATGTAAAGATTCTTCAGTGCCCCGGACAGCCTGCGTTCATGATGTTCAGGCACGGACAAAGGTATTTACTATCATCACCTTTCATGAAAATGGAAATTAAGATTTCTAAAGAAGACACAACGTCCTCCTTCTGGACTGGGAGGCTGGTGTGCCTGCAGACAGAGGAGACGATGTCTCTCTCTCCTTTTAAGCCTTGTGTTTTACCCAGGGCTTCCACTCAGATGGGAACGGTTCACGTATTGAACCAACACTACTGAGCCTTCATCTCTCAGGAACGCGTATTCAAAACTGTAACACCACACTGAAAGCTGCAGGCTTGGCACTGCCACGAAGCCTCAGCTGCACTTTCCCTCCTGGGTGGCACACGGCTTCAGCCCAAGCTTTCTAACATACCACGCGAGAACATTATACACGACTCGCAAGGCAACCACACGATGTCTGGCACTGCGCAAAAAGTTAACAAGTAAGTCATCACCCTAGACATTTTCAAAACACTTAGTCACTTAACTGTCTTCTAATTAGAAGATCCGTCCGGCAAGTGCTCCCCGGTGCTCTTCACGCTCATGAAGAGCCTTCTGCTGTCTGCGATTCGCAACTTCTGACGCGATACAGACACATTAGGAACGACGCAGAGTAGCACGGGCCAAGAAAGAGAGGATTTATTTAAGCAACACCGCGCAGGAGATGGCAGAAACAGTGAAATTATAAGAAACCATCTACCTTCTGCGAGGCAATGCCAGAAGCAAACCACCCCCCTTGCCTGGGCACCAGGCGAGGCGGCTCTCCCGGCCGGCCTGCTCCGGGTGCCCCGGGTCTGAGGGGTCCCACCCGCCCGGGCACCGGGCCGGTCGCTCCAGGCCAGCGTTAGCACCCCCCCCGGGCCCGGGCGGGCTCAAGCCTCGCTCCCCAGGTTTAACCGCGGCCGGGGGGAACGGCTCCCGCCATCCTCTCCCTCGCTCACCCGCTGCGCCCGGGAACAGCGGGCAGCCGCCGCAGCCCCGGACTCACTCGGCCTCCGCCATCTTCTCCCTCCCTGCGCCAGTCCCCGCCCCGCGCAGCCTCCGCAGCGCCCCGCCGGGCCCCGCCGAGCAGCTGACGGGGGCGGTGGCGGGGCGGGGAGCGGGGCTTGGGCTTGGGCCACTGGCGAGGGCCGGCGGGCCCCTGCGGGGGCAGTCGCGTCCCGTCAGGCGGGCCCTGCCCCGGGATGCGGCCTCCAGAGTAGCCTCCAACGGGGATGGAGTCGCTCACAGAAACTTCAGTCGGGGCCTGCTTAATCTGCTCTTCCCTTGGAAAGGGGGCTGTTGCCGAACTCAAAAAAAAGAAGACATACGCCGTCAGGCTTTCTGCACCGTGCCGGTGCTCGCAGCTGCGTTGGGTTTGGCGGAGCAGGGCCGCGTCGGGGCCCTCTCGGGCGTTTCGGTCACAGAAAACCGCCAGGTGCAACACTTGCACCCCAGCGCAAACCGCCAGCCTGGCTGCGGCTCTGCCCAGCAGCTGCTTCTGCAAGGACTTTCGCATCTGCTCGACTTTACATTATGGCAAAAATAACGCAGCTCATTACCCCAGAAGCCACATTTTCATCAGCAGCCTGGGGCCTCTTGGGGAGAACGTACAATGTGAAGCAGAAAACAATTTGCTTTAAGCTCTCTTAACGAGTAGTAAAGGCATCACAATAAAAAAATACTATTTATTGTATGTGTGTGGGGAGGGGTATAGGAGAATAATGCTGTTATATTCATTCAAATATCATATATTCTAACATAATCCTTATTCTATCAATGAAATTTACCTTTCTCATTGCACTGATAATTAATACAATTTATTAAAAATATTTGCACGTTGCATTTTCCCAAGCTTAGCCAGACTCTTTGCAGTGGTGCCCAGTGACAGGACAAGGGGCAATGGGTACAAACTGAGACATAAGAGGTTTCAGTTGAATATGAGGAAAAACTTCTTTACTCTGAGGGTGACGGAGCACTGGAACAGGCTGCCCAGGGGGGTTGTGGAGTCTCCTTCTCTGGAGATATTCAAAGCCCGCCTGGATGAAGTCCTGTGTAACATGCTCTAGGAGAACCTGCTTTAGCAGGAGGGTTGGACTAGATGATCTCTGGAGGTCCCTTCCAACCCTTGCAATTCTGCAATTCCGTGTATTTCATTGCAAAGACTTTGATAGAGATTTCCATATTGCGAGGTCTGCGGTGATTCAGTGCAGATCCCATACAGTCCCCAGAATCATGCCTGGATAGGATGGAATTTGTAACTGCATTTACTACAGTGGCATCTTCAGTGATAACCGTGGTTTCTTGTTGTGAACAACGGTGTCACCAAACATGTATAAACGCAGGGAGAGTGTATGGGTCTATAATAGACATATTAGGAATGGAAAAGGAAAAGATTTACAGCAGCGGGAAGCCACTGTGGTTTAGGTGAGCAATAAATGAATTTTCAAATCACTCAACTTTGGTTTTCGTCACACAGAAACAAAATCTTTTTATTCTCAGTAGTTTCAGCTGAGCTGCTTGTCCTGTCTGTGGTTTAGATAGTTACTTTGCTGTGCTTGAACTCCAAATTTTGGATCGAGAAGGACAAAAGGGTTTTTTAATCAAATAAATTAGCTTTCCCTGATGTCAGATAAACGCCTTTGGCCAGCCACATGCCTGAGGCAGAGCAAAGTGCCCTATCTCTCTGTGCCTTAAAGACCAGGACCATCAGAAAGCCTGAAAGCAGCAACTTTGTGAACATAGAGTGTGTGTATTAGAGAGGAAAGCGTGGCATAAGTAGGTGGAGACTGCCAAGGACTGCTGGATCTTTCCTTCTCTAGACGTGTGTATATATAGTCGGGTAATGATTTGTCTATAAATAAATTCAGATTAGTTATAGTCAGGTCTGCTGCTGTGCTTGGTACTATAAAATTACAAGAGCTTAATTCCTACAAAAAATAAACTGATAGTAAGGGAAATATTAGCTATATTAGTGGAGGGGTGTTAAGGCTAATAAATGAGAAAATAAATAATCAGTGTTGGTGTAAATCAGTGCAACTCCAAGGACTCTATTGGCATTGCCAATTTACACCAGCAGAAGACTCCCTACACCCCATCTGGTTGTCCTAGAGGGTACAACGTCCTGCTGCACAAAAATGGGAGGAGCCCGAAGGAAAAGCATGCCAAAAATATACCTGAATTGGAAATTGCCAAAATAAATACAACAGCAAAGAGTTCTTCAGACAAAGGAGGCAGGCATATGACCTGCAGAGAAATGTCCCTCTGCAGGTGGGAGAAGCATCTTTTTTTTGGAAAGCAACGTGGAGTTATTTCATTGCACTGGCTACAGAACAAGACAATACAGAGTATTCTGGATTTAGTTTTGGGAGAGAAATGTTGTTCTGGGTGTGATAAATCTGATGATGAAAAACTCAGCAAAGTTCATACAAAGCAGGGGAGCCTAGAGCAGCCACATACTGATAGAAAAAGTGGAATTGCTCTCAGGTCCGTAACAGTGGCTTTTTAAAACTTGCATTTTGGAAAGACCTTCATAGCTGCCTGATACAATGGTTGAATGAGCCAAGGCCTTCATGTTGAGGCCTTGAAGGTCTAGCTGAAGATGTGTCCATAGCAGGACCACAAAGGAAGGGTGAGAAGACAATGGTTGGGTGGATGGATGGATAGATGGATGGATGGATGAGAAAGAGAGACAGACAGTAAGACAGTAGGTAGAAAAACCTAACCTGAGTCTTTCTGTGGCAATCCATGGTAAAATGATCACGTGTTTCTGGAACTATATGCATGTGTAACTTGGGAAAAGCCTATATGTATGAAAAAAAAGCCTTCTGTAGAAGTTTGGAGCTGACTCCTGGTAGGGCTTCTGGAGTTTATATGGATAAGGACAGCGTCAGGCCAACATTCTTTCCCTAAGCATGCCTTTACTGTGTGGAGTAGTGGGGCAGCCACAGAGTGCATTCAGTGTAAGACGATCATCCGGGTAGGAGTTTTGTTCTCAGGGGTTAGGCCAAGTTTGCAGTTGGGTGTATGAATGAATGTCAGTAGAGCTCTTCAAGCATGGTTGGCAGATCCTGAATATCTATGGCATCCCTGTAGCCGGAGTTCTGAAGAAGCCTGCTTGTGAACTGTGCTGAAGGATGGCTGGTGACCAGCAGCAGTTTTGCAACAAGGAATGCCTGTCCCTTCCTCATTCCATGTTCCAGACAACTACATCAAGTACTGCTGTTATTTGGGGCCTTTAGCTAGTGTTGTAAAAAAATACTGTAAATTACAGAATTTTCTTCATCAAAATATTCTTCAGGAATATAAATCTCCTTCAAAGCCTTCTTGGAAGTTCTCCATGCATACAGAAGGCTTCTGGAAGGCCTTCAGAAATGAAGAATTATAAACTGGGCACATTTTCCACAATTGCCTTTTATTTCACCAGCTGAGGCTGCTGTCTTGTCTCTTTTATTATCTGCAAAAGAAGGCGTAGTAGCCGTCCTAGTCAGCGCACAGCTGGGTCGCAGGCAAAGATCAGCATGGCTGACAAGTCCTGCAACATATGGGGAGCTTGTTAGGCAGAAAGAGGCAGTGTACTGTGAACGAGTCTGGGGTCTTGGCAAGGGCAGAGCATGCGGGTGATAAGTTCTATAAAATTGATTTTCCAATAGGGTTGGCATTTTAGAGAGGGAAGGAAAGAGAGACAGTAGCAATGTGAAACCGTCGGATCACGTGCATTCTTACATATGAAAAGGGCTTGTGCTTATCTCAGGTTAGCAACAGGATACACAGTTCTAGGGCTGACATCAAAGGCATTTTTTTTATTTATTTGGCCACTTGCAAAAATGCTGGGTTGTCAGCTCCAGAGGCTAAAGTCCTTTTTATTTATTCACTGAAAGGTGCTGCATGGACAAATGCAGCACGAGTTTCCCTATATCCCTCTGCCAGTGTGGCTCAGCCCTCATGTAGTTGCCACACTATTCGGTACTTGCTAAAGTAGTTACCTAGGGAGTAAACGCTGCCAACCACAGTCATGGTTTCTGAGATATGGAGTCCAGCCCAGTCAGAAGTTTACCGAGATAACCTCATTGCATCACATGCCAAAGAGCCACAAGCAGCTGTAGTACTGAAGGACTATGACATTTAAATAAGATACTGAAAATGCAAGGTGATCATCATCACATTACAATACATCCAAATATAGGATTTAGAAATTAAAAGACTTCCTACCATATTTTTATATACAACATCTAGATTCAATGGACAGACTAAATAGCTGGGACACTGAGCTTTATCGGGGCGTATTTTCTTCTGGTGGAAACCAAGAACAGTGTGGAGCCGGAAGATACACAGAGAAGGTCTACAAATACATTCCAGTCCTAGGTGTGTGTGCGAGTGTCGTTAGTGTGTCACTTTGCTAAGAGTCAAAATAAGGTCAGTGCAGATGCATAAGTGTATGCAAAAAGGGCAGGAAGGAAATTCGTGTCAAATCAAGCTAAAAATAGGTGGCTGAGAGAATGAGAAGAATGGCATAAAAATGCAAACAGAAAAATTGCAGTGTCTGAGAAGCAAAGCAGCTGTGCACAAGAAGTTAAAATATTTTCTGAACTTGATTGAAAATATTTTAAACATATCTCATTGAAGATAGAAGGAAGTGTTTTCTCTGTTAATGTATTTAAGGTTTGGAGGTTCACAATTTCTCTGCAGCTATGAAATTCAGTCCCTTCCTTTCTTTTTCTTAATTTTCTTTCTTTTTTTCTTTCTTCCTTCCTTCTTCCTTCCTTTCTGCCATTCTTTCTCCCTTTCCCTCTCTCTTTCATTCCATTTGTGGCATCTCAGATCCACAAGGAAGGAACAGATTCTAGCAACTGCATTTGAAAAGCTTCTACCCAGTATCACAAAGCTTGCCATGTAGTCATTAGCAAGCAATAGCAATGCCAATTGCATTTGGCAATACTGTGGACTGAACTTATTTAAATTGGCATTATACTTGTAGAATTATAGACCTTATATTTATGCCTACAAAAAAATGTTAACAGCTCATTTTAATTTATTTTGAGATAGGGCAATAATCCACCCCTATTTAATGGCAGGGTTAGGTTAATGGTTGGACTTGATGATCTTAAAGGTCTTTTCCAACCTAAATGATTCTGTGATTCTATGATTCTGTTTTGTTACTCAGTGTACAAATACAGAGTGCGACCCAGTCTACCCCTGCAGAGTTCACAGTCTAGAGAGAGCAGCAGATTCCTCTGCAGGTGGTAGAGAGAAACAGCACATACGGAGTGATCCTCCTGCTCATCTGATGTATCTATTTTAAGTTTAAAATTTTTTTTTTCTCGAGAAGGCTGTTTCTTTCCTTTACCTGTTGCAGATGGAAAAGGTGCCAAACTCCATAGACATCTAACTTTTAGGCCTCAGAATAAGGAGATAATGATGTTATCCTGTGTAATTTGTTCAACAGCACGGGTTATCTGGGTCAGTGTTGAGGAATGTTTGTGTTGCAACCGAGTCTCAGGTGTGGCTGTGTTGGACAGCAATCGCTGCTGGCATTGCCATTGCTGGGAAGGACGCGTTACTGAGCAGTTTGAGAAATGTCTGTTTCTCTTAGCCAGCTGAAATTTGCAGATTTACAGTGACAATTCAAATAGCAGAAGTTCTCATTTCCAACAAATATTTCCATTTTGCAGCATTCAGCTTCCTCTCAAACTTGACCTTTCCCTCAGAAAGCACACGGTGCAAAATGCAAAAATAAAGGAAGCAAGAGCTCACTTAGAAACACAATTTTCCATTAAAAGCAGTTTTAATGAAATATATTCCATCAGCCTTAGTTGCTTTTGACAGTCAGTGAGTGATTCAGGTGCCTAAGCATAGGATTCACGGTCCATCTTCGAAACACTTTAAGGCATCCAGGACACCTGCATGGAGCTGGGGATGTGACAGCCCCATGCAAGACCCCTTACGGTCCTGAGGCTGCAGCCGCGCCTGGGGAGGGACACTCTAGGGTATCTAGAATGGCATTACACACCCTCGGTTGGGCAAGCAGTCTCTGAATCTCTACAGGGCTACACAATTTCGTACAGCAAAACATCCCATCTGATATTGTTATTAATGGGCTGTCAGAGCTTGATAAAGGAGAGAGGTCAGTGGCATGGTGTTATGCGGGGGTACTGGTTGGCAGCTGGCTGAATATGAGCCAGCAGTGTGCCCAGGTGGCCAAGAGGGCCAACAGCATCCTGGCCTGTATCAGGAATGGTGTGGCCAGCAGGAGCAGGACAGTGATCGTGCCCCTGTACTCAGCACTGGTGAGGCCCCACCTCGAATCCTGTGTTCAGTTTTGGGCCCCTCGCTACAGGAAAGACGTTACGTTGCTGGAACATGTCCAGAGGAGAGTAACCAAGCTGGTGAGGGGTCTGGAGCACAAGGCTGATGAGGAGGAGCTGAGGGAACTGGGGTTGTTTAGCCTGGAGAAGAGGAGGCTGAGGGGAGACCTTATTGCTCCCTACAACTGCCTGACAGGAGGCTGTAGTGAGGTGGGGGTTGGTCTCTTCTCCCTGGTGAGGTGGGGGTTGGTCTCTTCTCCCTGGTAATGGGCGATAGGATGAGGGGAAATGGCCTCAAGTTGTGCCAGGGCAGGTTTAGGTTGATCATTAGGAAAAATTTTTTCACCAAAAGGGTTGTTAAGCACTGGAACGGGCTGCCCAGGGAAGTGGTCAAGTCCGCATCCCTGGAGGTGTTTAAAAGACAGGTGGGCGAGGTGATTAGGGACATGTTTTAGTGGTGGAATGGCAGGGTTAGGTTAATGGTTGGAATTGATGATCTTGAAGGTCTTTTCCAACCTAAACAATTCTATGATTCTATGATTCTATAGTGCTCTCAATTCTCACCCTATATCTGTGACACTCTTTTGGCCCCTCCTGGTCATTTTACACCAGAGCAGCCAGAAATTCCTCCATGCCATGACCTCCAGCAAGCACTAAGCTGGGTTGTTCACCCGCCGCCTGCAATGCCAGGTCCTAGAGCAAGCAGCAAGCTGCAATCCAGGCAACCTGCAGCAAGAACCGGTGCTCTCCTGGGAACCCTCCTAGCACACGACGTGCAGCCTCAGCAAGTTTGGCAAGAAAAAAAGTCACGTCTGGTGTTTGGCAACCTGATTGTGCAAGGAACACAGGGATAAATGGAGTGATAGCTAGCAACCAACTCCACATAGCTCTCCCTGAAGCTATAGAAAGACAAGGAAGACTAATAATTATTTTTTTTTTGAGTCGCAGAGTCACAGAGGGAACACTGGAGAGCCATATGCTGGAGAAGGAAAGAAGGTGGAAGAACTTAATAAAAAATAATATAATGGAATTTGTATTGTAGATTTTTTGGTCCTACAAGATTGAACCCTTTTCCTCATTATTTTACTGCTTCACCTATAATCTTTGTGAAAATGTAATGAATTGTCTCTTTCTTTTATAGTGACCCACCAGCTAGTGTCAGTGACAAGTTGTTAGGCTGTCCTGGATTTCTGGGCTACTGCTTCAACTTGTCCTTTTCTGATGAAAGCAGGGAGAGGAGAGCAACCAAGCTGGTGAGGGGTCTGGAACACAAGTCATACAAGAGGCGGCTGAGGGAACTGGGGTTATTTAGTCTGGAGAAGAGGAGGCTGAGGGGAGACCTGGTCGCCCTCTACAACTACCTGAAAGGAGGCTGTAGTGAGGTGGGGGTCGGCCTCTTCTCCCTGGTAACAGATGATAGGACGAGGGGGAATGGCTTGAAGCTGTGCCAGGGCAGGTTTAGGCTAGACATTAGGAAAAACTTCTTCACCGAAAGGGTTGTCAGGCTCTGGAATGGGCTGCCCAGGGAGGTGGTCGAGTCCTCATCCCTGGAGGTATTTCAAAGAAGGATAGATGAGGTGCTTAGGGACATGGTTTAGTGGTGGGATGGCAGTGCTAGGTTAACGGTTGGACTTGATGATCTTAAAGGTCTTTTCCAACCGAGGTGATTCTATGATTCTATGATTTAGCCATGTTGTGTAAGATCTGATGTTACAACCAGAACATGGGGTATGAACCTTCTGAACTTATATTTTAATGTGACAGCAAAAGGATCTGTTAACAGAATCAGTTATCTTCTACATATTTTTTTTAGGTTTAATGAGGAATCATAGAATCATAAAATCTTAGAATGTTTTGGGTTGGAAGGGACCTTTAGAGGTCACCTAGTCTAACCCCCCCGCAGTGAGCAGGAAGGTTTAAGAAAGTTTAATGTGGAAGTTTTTTTAAATTCTTACCCGTTTTAGTAGAATTATTACACACAGGTTGAACCAAAGTACATAGGACTTTACATACACTGAAAAATATGTACCCAGCTGCATCGCTGACATGGATCACTGAAGTACGACCAGCTAAACAGGCTCCTGGGTTTTGTCTTGCCCTTTACTCCTAGGCTACACATATTGGACCTGAATTTCGGCTGGTATTTTAAATGTACCCCAGCAAAGAATTTGGCCTTCTCATTGCAGAGAGACAAATAAAATCTCAGTATTGTGTTGGTGTTTGAATTGTTCCTACTGTTTTTTTGTAGGGTTGTTTTTTCTTTTTGCTCCACTGATTCATTTATGAAAAAAGATGATGAGATTCAGGCTTCTGATGGTATTTCCATTATCTAGGAATTGAAGTAGCCTGAGCAGGCCAGGACTTGCATAAAGATAAACACACGTACCCAAAGTGAACGCAAATACTTTAAATACAGAAAAATATTACAACTTGTGCCCTGTGCTACTTACCCAGCAGACCTTCTGCTGTGGATTTATGGCTGTTGTCACAATACTTTCTTCTCTGGCTTCTCTCAGAAGAAAGCTTTTTCAAGAACTAAATTAATTAAATTCATAGAGGGTGTTAAAGTAAAAATAGTGTCCATACAGATACATGCATATATATGTGGTATATACATGTAATTAGCAATCAGTTCTTGCAGAGATTTGATCTAACTCCAGCAGATTAGATTATCTGATAATTAGTTTGTTTTGAGTTTGGATCTCCAGGGTAGATGCTGGACTCCAAATAAGATAATTATTTTGCAAAAGGGCACCAGCTTCTCAGCAGTTCACCGTCATTTTCTCAAATGTGCTTCCTGAGAGTTGTGTGAAGATCTTCCATTCCAAATAAACTCAAAGCCATGTTTCAGTTGCCAAATATATTATAAAAAATAAGGGAATTTCATGCACTGGTCTTTTTGAGAGTAATCTGCTTATACAATTTCTTGATTCTTAACTCAGCTTTTTCCAGCATTTGTGGTGCAGCAGAATAACTATCACGTTTTATTCTAGTTATGAAATTTTAGCTATATATTATTAGAGATTTCAGTTTGATGAGCTTGTAACCAAAACATGGGCCAAAAGGAGTATTGTGTTGCCATCAGTGAATTTCTGCCGCTTCAGAAAAAGTGATCTTACCTTCATAACCATCCATGGTCTTACATCTTCTGATGAAACTTGGTCTCTTGTGGCTGTGCTAGAAAAATGATACATTTTCTGTTTGCTCTATAAGCAGAATTTCAGTTGCCCTGGCTTTCTCTTTTGCTGCGTAATAAATAAGGAGTGTCATTCAAGTTTTATTTTTCCTATTCATAAATAAGAAATCTCATTCTCATTTGGTGTAGAGATGCTTCAGATGCTTTACTAACATTTTATTGCCTGCTTCAGTAACAAATACGCTGTCTGTCCGGAAACACTGTGGCTTCCATTAGACCGTTCTATTCGTTTGACTCAGGTAGACAATAAAAATGCTGAATGACAGTGTGTCACTGATGACTACAGAGCTTTAAAGAAAAAACATTCTGCCTCCTGCCTTTTCATCCATTTTCCTCTATCTAAGTGTTCACCCTCCCCAATCTATTTTAATGGAGGCATGGCCCTGTTGATCGAGTTCTGTTAATTTTCAGTGATTAGCCCAGTGTAAAGCTTTGCTAGATAAAACTGATTACATTATTTTTTCCAAAGGGGAACAGGGGTCCCAAGATCTCAAAGGTCAGTAAGACCCTTGCTGTTGGAAAATGTTGGTTAAATGCATTTCTGGTAAATTATTCTACAGTACTTGAAAAACATTGGAAAACTGACTGGGGTCCTTTAAACAAAAGTGTATATATGTATGTCTGCTCTGGGCATGGATAGAAGAGATGGGTGAGAATCAGTGCTAGAAATGGCGAGCCTGTGACTCGCCTTAGGGGTATAAATTGGTAAAATACCTGGTATGGTAGCAAAAGACATTTCTTCCACTCAGGCTGGAATTTACCGTATTGCAGAAGCCTGGTACAAAGCCAGCACCACTTACGTTCCCGTTTGGCTTATACAGTGCATAGGTCTCATGTGCTGCACAGGGATGAGGTTTTATTTACATTTACCTTTTTTTTTTTTTGTTTTTTTTCGTCTTCCTAGTCAAGCAGAAGTACAAGTGATGCAATCCTCTCAATTAACTAGGCATGATCCTTCGGCAGCTTCTGCCTGACACACATCTGGTTTTCTGGAGTCCATAGGAGGTCCCTTATCATGGAATCATTTAGGTCGGAAAAGACCTTTAAGATCATCAATTCCAACTGTTAACCTAACCCTGCCATCCCTCCACTAAACCATGTCCCTAAGCACCTTATCCACCCGTCTTTTAAATACCTCCACCTGAAGGATCACCTGAACCTTCAGATGCCCTCCAGATATCAGATGCCAATATACAATTTTCAAGGTAATCCAGGACATATTTATTTCTTTCTGAAATGCAAGTAGGGTTTTTTCCTGTTTATCACGTATTTCTTATACAGGGAAGGAGTATTCCAAAGTGTATTGGAAATACTACCTGCCTCTCTGAATACTTACATTTAATTCCTTAGAGAGTCAGCAAGTGCCTCGGGGCTGTAACTTGGATGCACTGGCCTTCTTTCAAGAAATTGGTTGTTGAAAACTTGGCCACAAGCAATCAGCTAAGAGGGTTTTCATGTGTGCTTTTTTTAAGATGGAGGACTGTGGGACAGCAAGCTCTTTGGGAGAGGTGGCATCTTTTCATTACACGTGATTGCAAGACGTAGCGTAACTGTGACATCTAGAAGCCACTGCAACATCTCTAGGACCAGACTATGAATCTCTGCTGTAATAAGCTATTGCTTACCCAAATGACCTCAGTGAAACTGGTACCTGCAATATGGACCATAATAAATAATAATGACAGAAATAATAATAACAATGCATTTCTGTGGCTGCCTCCCTTTTCTATTACATGAGCGACATTCAGGTACCACAAGATGGATACAGTATAAAATATAGATTTATTGTATTTGGAAGTAGTAATAATGGCAGCACAGGCGAGGTAACTAAATGAACTATCTTGGAGAGTGATGATAGTCTATGCTCAGAATGTTACATCTCTCCACCTCTTGAAATTATGTACACTATTTACAACATCTCTTGGTTGAGTAGGGATTTATTTATGTTGGTCCATGTCCAACTAAATGTTGAGTATGACGTCATGCAGTACTGCTCCATCTCTGGATGAAGGTACAAGTGGAATGACATAGAGAACTTTCTTCTGTGACATTCCCATCTACAGATACATATGAATTGATAGAAATAACCTTTTGTAATACCCACAATTTTCTGTAGTTCTAATTTTTATTGTGCCTGCTGCCTGAAAGATGATAAGACTTATTCATAGAATTCACACTCCAGTGGTTTGATAAATATATAACAGTCTGAAAAGGAGTTTCTTGGTGCCATGTATGTTATTCATCAGGTCTCAGTTTTCCTTGGTTTTGGTCCTAAGGTTTATTCTTTTTTAATTTTTTTTTTTTCTATTTGACATTTTTGGCTGACTTCTCTGATCTTCTTCCTACCAATAGCCACAAGGAAAAATAGCACTTGGGACAACTAAAACTAAATATGGCATGACGAAAAATATGTTTATATACCTTTATTATATTATCTCTTATTCTCTATCTGACAAATGAGGAGGCGAGAATATTGTAAAGTGATATTCTATAGCCCTCACAACGCTTATCAGTTATTTTCCTTTGACCTTCTGCCTTAGAAAATTAATTCACTTGAGCTGTTCGTACACTAGAACATTAGGGAAAAAATAATGTTAGCACTAGTGAATATAATCTCTGCAGGAAAGTTGGGCAATTATTCAGTGGTCTAATCTTATCTCTTGTTTCATTTTTATACGGCAAGTCTACATTTAAAATATTAGATATACTGTGCTTCTGCTCAGTACCATCAAACCACAGTAAATAAACGCCGCTAAGTGCCACCACGAGTGAAGGAGCTTATAATGAGAAGTGTGAGCAGACGTGTGTGCCATTCATCATTCTGTTCAGTCCAATATTGGGGCTCTTTTTATCAGCAGTATTCATAGCGGTGTCATCACCTCTGGTATAAATCTTCTGTCAGTATCTGTCGTCCCCGTGCCCTATTAAACTCATGCTCTCACATAATCACCAAATGACCTTTGGATGTCTTTCATTAACCTCTGACCTGAGCCCCGCTGGCTTCTTGTTGGTAGGTAAATCTATAACATGACATTTGCTTATGACTCAACCTTTATCCTTGCTTAATAGTCGCACCTTTCAATTTTTATTCTTTTTTTTTGTTCTGGAGCAAAAAGATAGTTACAATCTTAAAGCACAGCTTGGATTTCAAAGGTTGGAACACAATATTCACCAAAGTGTCTCCTAATGGGCTTTCTGATATTTTTCCACTGCTGCTTACTGAATCTTATCAATTGTAAATTGATGCAGGACATTAGCCTCACAAATAATATTTTTGTTTCTGACAGAAGTCTGTCTTCTCTCAGATATTTTCTTCTTGCTGTGTTCCCCTAATCAGGGATTAGGGATTGACTAATTAAAATTCAGCTGTGCAGCTGTGCCACAGCTTAGCCTAAAATTTCTGGCGCTGGAGATGAGGGTAGCTATTACACAGCAGCAATAATAATAATAATAATAATAATAATAATAATAATAATAATGACGCAATATTTAGTTTTCATGAGGAGCAAGTGGGCTGGAAAGTAGTTCCTCCAGTGCTCTATGTTGCCGATGTCTTACTGCAAAGCCTTGGTCAAGCTACTTGCTTTTTCAATGACTCATTTACCTCACTTGTAAAACAGGCCATGGTAAAACTGTACTCTGCAGAATAAAACATGAAAAATGGCTTCTATTTACCTCTCGTGTGCTTGGGAACCGGACTGATACTCTTATTAACCCTGCTCAGCTAAGTGTGTGTATGGAGCTGAGAGTGTACTGAATACTATTTCTCCTCCTTCAGCCCTACCTCCCCCCTGTGAATGTGCCCCTAGTTACAGTTAACTATAATTAGTACCAATTAACTAAAATTCTTAGCGGTTGTATTCCTGCAAACCCATTGATGAAAGGGGCTCTCAGCAGTGAACAGGAAAGTGAGCAGTTTGGATTTCTGCGGGCATCGGAAGCGGAGGGTTCGTGGAAAATTGCAGGATGGGCCGGTGCTCCCCTGGCGAGGGCTTGCGGGAATGTGCTTGGTGTCTCAGCAGAGAAGTAGGAGAGAGGAAATGGATACGGCACCAGAGGAACCAGGGACACGAAATGCAGGTATGAACTGTGAGGGAGGTTGTGGGGAGAGAACGTGGTGGATAGGTTTGAGGGAGGGCTGTCTGCAAGTGCTGTGGTCCTGGGTCCATCTTCTGAGTGACCACATAAAAGGGCACGGGGCTTCCTGAGGGAAAATTGAGGTAAAAACCTGAGTGAACATACATGGAATGGCTTTTGCATTTTCTGCTGAAGTGTGTAAATCATCCTGAAGCAATGTTAAAATAAGAAAAGATTGGATGACGTTATCTTCTCCTCAACTTTATACCTTTAATAAGGGCATTTTAGCAGACTTGTGCACTTACAATACTTTCAGCTAACTTGTGTAATGGCAGCAGTGTTTCCTGAACCACACAATGTGCACACACTCATTAAATCCATGTCTTGATGATTTTGCTATCTAGAAAGCTGAAGCAAAACACCAATAGTTTGTTCCTGAGTTTTTCTCCTCTCCATCTCTTTTTCCTGTGTTCACGAATGGCAGACCTGTCTCCTGTTTTGGTAGGAGGCTGCCTCCACACAGTTAGAGGGCCATCTCTTCTCAGCTTGTGACCAAGCACCATCAAAACAGGGAAGATTTCAGGGAATTGGGAATGGACAGATAAGTAGTTTGTCTCTTCTTTAACTTACTGTGTTTTGATATAGCATTCTTCCCTGTTTTTATCAATGTTGTCCTCATTTCTCCTTTTTCTCTCTTAATTTTCTTCTGTGCTTGGGTATGTCTCTTTTGATATCAAGGGCAAAAATCCTAGTGTTGATATTTGGCACTTCATAAAATACCTGGGGCAAGTTACAGGGATAGCAAAGGAAACTGTAACAAACCAGAGATGTCAATACATGCCCACCCCTGGTGTGGGCTGACTGCCCTTTCTACCTCTCTGGAAAGAGATGTTGTTCTAGGCATCAGCCAGCTCCACCAGAAGGTGACAACACCGCACGTGCCTGGGACCAGCATCCTCTGAGCGGCTCGGACATCCTCTGGAAGAACATCAGCTTCCTTGTGGTGTCTGAACTCTGGATACGGGAGATATCGAGGGATGTGGCTGCAGCCCTTTGGTGGGCAGCAGAGATGACAGCATTGGCGAGTGCTTCAGTCCTTCAGATGATCTTCCTTGTTTTCAGAGAAATCTTCACATCATACAGATGTGGAACAACTGAGAACTCATTTCCTGACCCCATGCTCGTTGCATGATGGTATTATCAAACATAATCAACTTACGTGTGGATAGTTTGATAGCACTATGCCTTTTATTCAACACACTTGTACTTTTTTTTTTTTCATCTTCTGTTAAATCAGAGTGAGAAAGGATAATGACAGGATAAGGAAAGGAAAGATTTCCACTCACACGTGGTAACCCACATGTCCTAGCTCATTTGTAAGCACATTGCCCTTCCCAGTTTAATGTACAGCTCTTTGGGAGCTCACAGACGGCAGCATGGGGTAGACTCTGAAGCAGTGCGATGAGATTGGTGGTAAGTTAAACCAAGAGTGGGTTAGATGCCAGTTCCAAGAAAGAGTGTACAAAAATGTCCTGGTAAGAGGCTGCTGCCCGAGCACTGTCTGCTTTCATTGGCAAAAGGGAAAAAACCAGGGCAACATACAGTGATACACCAATCCCTTGGCCATTAAGGCCTATTCGTGCCCTCAGGGCGCTGACACAAAGTCCTGCAGTGGCAGGGCAGACAGCAGAGAATGGGAGAAAATGTGATGGAGAGGTCATTTCCCCCAGAAGTGCCGCATGCCAGTCTTTGCTGGTGCTGTGTCCCAGCATCCCAGGTGGTCCCTGTGATGTGAGCTGGTACCTGGGTGCACGTTTGTCATGTTACTGGACGGGTCCGTTACAGCAGGTTTCATCAGAGGTGAACGTTGCTATTATGAACAGTGGTATCAATAATGATAACAGCAATAGGATACTGGAGTACTCCAGAGCTCTAGCTATGGATCAGGACAATATTGTGCTAGGGAGAGCAATGCCCTTTCCATCACCACTGGAGAGTGAGATGAATAAAGTCACAAAAGCATGGGAATAGAATGGGAAAATAAAGGATTATATCTCTCTACTTTTTATTTAGATTTACAGATAAAATTGGAAAAGCTTTTCAGGGTGGAATTTGGCAGAGTGCAGTTGAGAACCTCTGGAAAAAAGTGGCTTTTGAGGAGAAACATGTAGAGCAAGGACCCTGTCCCTTAGACAGCTCAGTCCCACAGACAGCTCAGTCCCACAGACTTGAGTGGGCTTTTGATCTGGCTGGGACAGAGCAGAAAATTTTCAACTGATGGTGACAACTGAGGGGACTTGGGATGACGGCAGCAAAGAAACACAAATGGGTGGTTAATTGTGTGACCCACAGGGAGCACTGGAAGACATTAATGAGTATAAAGAGGCCATATTTCCATAAATGACCATTAGTCTTCTGCAAATGTTCCTTGAAATGTAAAGGAATGATTTCCTCTCTCCAATTAATCATGCTGGGAACCCTCCTTCGTGTAATCTTGAAAACACGGGAGAGGACTTAGTATCAGCCAGTGTTGCCAGATGTACAAAATGGCAGAGTAATGTGTTGTACAAAATGATTTTGGGTGGCAGAAACTGGATAAGAAGCCAAGAATGCTGCACCAACATTTCAGCTTTTCTGAGAGAGGCGTTGCCAGCCTCAGGAGGGAGCACTGGATAATTTATAGGTTAACATTTTCTTTTTATGTGAATAGCATTTTTTCTCATTTATAGTTAATTAGGTTAAGCATGCATGGGGAGCGAGGGAGGAAAGACTTTCAGAGAGAATCTAAACGATTAGTAATTTGAATGAAGTAAAAGAATCTGCTAAAAGATGTAGCTCTGGAATTAAATATGTTGCTATAACAAGTGTAAGTATCAGATAGGAATTTTTAAGGTTCTTACATTAATTATAGCAGCGGCATAAAAAGAGGTAGAGCGTATTTACAGATTTGGCACGTGGATTCTTTTCACAAGTAGCTGCTGTTCCATTTTACTAGAGGAAGGGAAGCTATTTGTCCCACCATTTCACAGGTTTATACCTTTTGCGCACATTTCTTGTCTCGGGGGTTTTGGCTCACATGCAGGAGCAGTTAAGGTGAACTACAAAGTAAAATGAACATTGACTTAAGCACTGCATTTCTTCAAGTCTTTTTTCCTGTATAAAATCCTCTTGACACTTCCTGGTTGGCTGAACATTTTTTTGGCAGGTTCTGCGTGTCCATCTATATGCTGGGAGTGGAACAGTTTCACTAAGGCCCATCTAAAAACGCTGCACCATATCTAGAGTGGGGCAAACTTTTATGCAGACGCTCGGAACGGCATTCAGGGCATTAAAATTACCGGGGTTGCAGTTAGATTACTGGTATAGGGACTTGTCAAATCCGTGTGTTGATGGTGTCATCTCCCATCTCCCACCACCAGGACGGTACGTCTCTCCATCGCAGCACCGCACCCCGGGCTCTCTCCCATCCCGATGCCCCATTTCCCGGACACAACTGGCTGGTTTCTCCCACACGACCAGTTCTTCGCTCCCTGCCTCCTTTGGGTGATCCAGCCCATGGCTGCAGTGGCCAGAGCTATCACATTCCAGGATATCTGTGATGAGCAAGGCAGAGTTTTACAAAAATGAAGATATTATGAAAAATAATTTCAGATGCATTTCTAGCTGGAATGCCTTCCGCTGTGCAATTTTTGAAAATGCCCAGAACAGTTTTTAACTAATTTTCAGTTTCCTTTGCAGATTACCCTTATGTGTTTGGGTGGAGTTTTTAAATGTAAGCACATAAGTTCAAATTTAAGCACTTTTATCCAGGGGATCTGATATACAAGTTCTCCCAGCTGAAGAGCATGCAGTACTTCTGAAAATCAGGCAGGACTTTGAGTTAGATACTAAATATAGATTTAACAGTTTATCCCCTGACACCCAAATCATTCAAGAAGTGAATGATTTATGATTTCAAGAAATGAATGATTATTTATACTGGAAAACACTGCCTTTTTTATTGCACATGAGAGTTCCACATGGAGAGTTATTCAAAGTAGTTTGATGGTTGTGCTGTGCCCATAAAAGCCAGTTTCTTTTTCTAGACAGGGGTCTTTAAAATAGCCTATAGGAATTGAATGCTGAAGCCCCAGTGAAAGTCAGGGAGAGATAAGCACCTAATTCCCTTACGCTGTTTAGAAAATCCCAGTGTTTATTGACTTACCCCCAGCTGTAAATCAAGCCCAAATGCTGCACCGGTTGAGTCTGCATTCCTCTCTATAAGGCAACTCAAGAGAAGATGCACCCCGGGTTGCTCAGATTTACACATGCTTTTGTGTTTTTAAAAAGAGCATGCACAGGTTGTGCTGTGTTGTGTGTGGATGCGATCAAGGGATGCCCAACTCTGGCCAGAGTGAAGCTCAGTGGAGCACAAAGCCCAGGCTGGGGAACCCAGGTCCAGAGCCAGCCAGGAACAACAGAGCGCAGCCCTGAACTGCACTGCCCTGCACTACACCATGCTGACACAACATTTTAGAAGCAATTTTGGGTTCTTCCAACATGACACGTGTCGCGCAATGAGTTTAAATGCCTTCCCTTAGGTCATGCAGGGAAGCAATAACAGATGCGGTAGAAGAACGGAGGTGCCTGACTCAGAGCCCAGGCACCTCCTGAACCGCCAGCCTTCTGTCACGAGCCAAAGGGAATGCTTTCACACGCACAAGGAGAAACGTCAGAGAGAACAACAGTTCACTCAAGCTCATAGTGAGCTCGGATAAACAGGTTTTAGTTGAGCAGCCAAAGCTGAGGACCAGAGCCCAGAAGTCGGAGTTCGGTTCCTGGCTAACTGTGTCTGTGCCTCTGCCAGCTCCTGGCGCATCCTTCCCTTCCCCACCAGCCTGCAGAGCCGGGGCAGAAATGACTTATGGAGAGATTGTGAGAATTAGCTAATTAACACCAAGCAAATGCTCTGCCCGAGAGCTGCTCTGCCCTCAGTGGAAGAGACTGCGACGTGTGCTCTGTCCAGGGGTTATAGGCTGCTCTCGCAGGGTAGGATTTAATTGCAGAAGGGGTCATCTGCTGCTGCTGTGATCATTGGAAGGTATTCTGATCCACCCTGTAGCCTGTGTACTTGCCCCAGTAGCCCCATATACTGAAGCTGTGACTGGTGCAGCAGGAGGTGAGTTTAGGCATTTGGGGCATCATCCAGCTCCCACAGAGCAGCTCAAAGATGGAGCTATGTGGAGCTGTGCCGAAGCAGCAAGGAAGATCACTGCTGCCTGCAGAGCAGCACCAGATCAGGAAAGGCAACATGAGCTCTGCCATACCCAATTGCTGGACCTCTAAAGCATGTCCACAACTCTCCGTGAAGTGATTCCAGCACAGCTAGAACGCTAGCAAGGCTTGTCCCTCTGCCCACGTGTTGGTTCCCCCACATGGCAGGAAGGGCTGCAGCAGAAGGATCCAGGTGAGGAACCACAAGACTTTTAATTTCCTAACGTCCCTTCTGCTCAGTCAGGGCAGTTCACAGGGGGACAGCTCTGGGTTAGGCGGGCGGACTGTGCGCAGATACTGCTGTATTCATCCCAGCAGCATCAAATGTATTCTCTCTTTGCCTAAGAGGGGAAGGAAGGGAAGCAGGCACAATATTTTGTCACTGGTAAAAACTGCAATATCCAGGGAGAGCGATCAAGAAGGGATAAGAAGGTCTGAAGTGGCATGTCTTCCTTTCAAGACCTGGATCATACCATTGACAGGTGAAACACTTCTTGGACCGGTTGGTTTTCCCACCTTTGGGAAGGGCTCCTTCCCTTGCACCTGGGCTGTGTCTCTTCTCCACTCCTGTACCTGACCGTCAGGGCAGCGGGAGGTGCTGGCGTTCAGTAACATACTGCCTGGACAACTGCATAGCTTTTCCTATTTCCTCATGGTATCACTCCTGGAGCCTGTGCCAGTGGATGTTCCAAGGCTTGGCTCATAGTAATGTTCCTTTGAGAAATAACAATTTCACTGGAAGAAGTTTTCAGTATGTTAAAAATGTAAGAAGGACAGCATTTTTCATGCAAACACTTGCTGTCAATATGGGTAATGAGCTACCTGCTGCTAGTTTCCTTCTTCTTGGGGTGGGAGGCAAAGAAGGAAAACTGGACTTTGTGCTGAGCGGACGGTTGTGAGAAGCCGGTGCTATTCAGTTATTTGCGAGCAGCTTGCAGACATCGGGAGTAAAGGTTCGTTACATCTCTAATTTCTTTTCTTCCTTTGGGCAGGTGGCCTAACAGCCCAACAGCTGATCCTACTTTTTAAATTTAATTTTAATTGAACGCACTGCTAGAGATGCCTTAAATTGACTCTTTTTGTTTGAATTTCCTAAGGGACTTTGCCCCGAGACCTCTATCCTGGTGATAACTTATTCTGGCCAATGGAGCCAATGTGTATTTATCGTATAGCTCTCTGTCCCTTCTCTGGCTTCTGCTACCATGAACACTGCAGTTGCTGATGACTGGAAAATTACTCGAGTGTGAACTGTTTCACTGCCTGTCACTTTCCTCATTAGGCTAGTGAGAAAATGTATCTACGACTCTGTCACACACAGCCCTCATTAGGTTAGCAGCACATTGAGATCATTGCCTTTTTTAAAGATGGCTGCAGGAAAATGGCTGGGTAGTTTGATGCTCTGCAGTAATAAGTGGAAGTAGCAAAACTAGGGCTCGCTGCACTCTCCTCTGAAATAATTGCATTTGTTTGCAGGGCCTGATCAATGGAATGAAGTGTTACTGCCGGGGAAGGCAGATGGCAGTGCATAATCCCACTTCTTGGTTCTTACTCAGAGTGAAGGGGGCAGAAGATGCTCGAGGTAAGACTAATTTGTTGTGCAAAAGAGATTTAGGGCAAGAACACTATCCATTTTTGGCATCTGCTTCTCCTTGTGCCTGTTAAACTGGAGGGACTCTATCGAAGGTGGTGTATTTTCTTTTGTGTGTCAGTAAGAGCAAATTTAGGTCTATCAGCTATAGCTCTAACTGGTAGCAATGAGGGCTACCAGCGTGTTCCTAATTCCTACCTTGAGCAGTTAACCAAAGTAGCACTAATCAATAGAGGCCCGTTTTAGCCTTTCCCAGAAGGCTGGATTTAGACACCCTCACTGTCAAATGTCCATGCGGAGTTTCTGCTAGAAAAGATGTGCTAAATGACTGCATGCCTTCTCTCTAACTAGTGCTACTTTCTTTTTAGTTCACTTCTTTTCCTAAGCAAAGAGTGCCACTGCCTTCCACAGTGGCATTTCCCCTGAAATTGGTCTATTAACTCCTATAAGCTCTAGAAAGACAGGTAGGTATTTTCATGCCTGATTTCTTTATTTGAAAAAAGGAGAAAAAAAAAAGAGCAACAGTAGCAATAGTAGCTATTGTTGAGCTGCAACGTACTCCAACCACCAGAGCGGCTACATAATCCTACCTGCTGCAGGGCCAAAGTGTGGAATGGGACCATTGAATTGGTGGGAACTGCTGCTTCCTTTGCTGGAAAGGGTGTTTCTGCAAATCGCAGTACAGCCCAGTCTGCTGTGGCTGTTAGGTGCTCGCTTTGGCGCAGTCCACTGGTGCACCAGTTTGGCGCAGACATAGTCTAGTTCACCTGCTTGCTAGATGTTGTTGGCATTGGTAGGTGAAGGTTTGCATGCTGAACTGCAGATAAAATGGCTCAGAAAAGTCGCTTTACGCAAATAACTTCTTTTATGCTTTCATTATAATGTATTTTTACTGCTGATTGCTTCTCTATTGTGATTCCAAAGACCTGGAAGGCAGTACACATGAAAACTTTGGCACCTATTGGATCTTGATAGAAATGTGTACGGCAGTATCTGGCTGCCACATCAGACCTGCAGTGCTGATGTTCCACCTCTGTTCTGCCACGCAAATGTTCATTCATTAGCACTGGCGTAGAGGATCAGTGATGCACTGTAGCTGATTAGGTTCATAGCAGATATGATTCCCCTAAGGATAAGATGATGAAAAAAACTTGTGGCCTTTTTGCTTATTTAAAGTTGATATCCAACTCTGAGTTAAATTGGATATCAAGTACTTGACTTGCTTTGCATATATTTTCTTCAATTCCAATACATATGATTCTTCTCATTATCTGCGTTTACAAATTCAAAGGCAATTAGCCCTGAAATAGCTAGAAATGTAGAGAAAGAAATGTTTGAATTTTTATTTCCCATAAAGTTCATATTTTCTTTTTCATTTAAGTGGGACTTAATTTCTTTTGAAGAGCGTAAGACAAATGTTAAAAAGAAAAGTAAGTCCCTCATGGGACTGGAGGCTGAAAAGGACCATTATCATGAAACAGAATATTTACTTCCTAAGCTGGTGATTCAGGTATTTTTTGAGAGGCTGACCCTGTACTGGCAGGTAGAAAGCAGCCCCTGATCTGTCATCCATGTGTCGAGACTGCCAGCGCTGGGATGGCTGGGTCTGGTATTTGGGTTTTTCTTTTTCTCTGGGCAGCTGAAGCTCAGGCTGTGTGCAATGCTGAGTATTTCTAGAGGGGACTCTGGCTTGTCTGCTTGACGCCAGCCTGCAATGTCACTGCAAAACACTGACAAGCCTGCACCACTCCATCTGTTGTGGCCAGCCCATCTCTGCAGCGGGCTGGCATGCAGCTGGCTCTATAGTCAGTAGTAGGAGCTCAAATTTTCATCCAAGCCTATAGCTTTGGAGCTACCTATACAGGAGCAATTGTGTTCAGCCAGGTGCTGAGTGGATATCAAGGAACACGTGAGCTCAATAAAAGGCTCAAACTCACATTTAAAACATAATCCTATGTGAAATGAGCCATTCCAGTTCCAAAGGAATAGGTGTCCTCATACTAAGAATTAGCAGCCTGAGAAGGGTCAGCTCTCTTAAAATCCAGTCACCAAGCAGCCATAGGATAGGAGCCAATTTCTTGGATTTTGCTCCCTAATGTCAGAACCACAGCACGTTGGTCAACAGGAAAGCTTGGAGTTGCGACCGCAGTGCCTGGTGAGGAGGGCAGCTCCGGCAACCTCTCTGCAGCTCTCTTGGCCATCGGCACATTCACTGAAGTCCAGGCTGTACACCCCTGCGCCCCAAACCGAGCAGTATTTCCATGGCTCATCCCAGCTTACCAGGGTGAATAACAGGTTCACACTCTATATTAACTTCATAATTGCCTTCAGTTTTATATTAGCAATTAGGTTTCCTTTCCACACCTAACTTGGCTCCTGACACACCAACTTTTCAGGAAAATAATTCATTTACAGCAATATTACTTAGTTCCTCCAGCTTGCTTGTTGTGTCTTATTAATGCCTAGGTACAAGACTGTGTTTTTTTCATTCTGACAGGGATTCTTGGAGTCTCAGTGAGCAATTAGTCTAAAACAGCCATCCTGGGGAGACAGAATTGGTACCAAAAAACCCCAAGCCCAAACGTGTAAATCTTCAACATGTCTGGAATTTTGTGTATTTTTTTATTCATTAAAGGATACATTATTAATTAGCAATCTTCCCCAAAATACATATCAACTTCAACATATCAAATGAAAAAAAAGACTAATAGCTTTTTCTTCAGGGTTTCAGAAGTTAATTTTAGTAATTGTCATTTGAAGTATAATGTCATATCCCAAGAGGTCAAACAGTGTCCTGTTTAATGGATCACACTTCAAGAGCTGTTTGGTTTCATTTGTTGTTTGGGTTGTGGAGTTTTTTTGTAGAACAGCATTTTCCTAAAAAGGTGCCATTTCCCAAAGCATAATTATCACAGGACTTTACTTTGGACTTTCAAAGGACTGTTGGTGGCATCAGTTTCTTCTTCTTTTTACTAGAGCTGGTGGGAGCCAAAGCTAGATTGTTGGGTTTGCAATATGTGTAAACTACGCAATAGCTTCTGCAGTAGGAAAAATAAATAAATAACAGCAGTGCATGAAGACATTATATGTAACATGTCCCAAGCTGGTATCTCACTAATGTGTATGTAACCTGCTTTATAGAACCATATCTTAACCAGGCTAAGGGCTTAATTATTATTGATTAGTTCTGCCCACTGTTCCAATATCAGTCGTTATTGAAATAATCTCCGTATCCCTCATTAAACATGCATCTGTTTCCATGGGAATGCATTTTTAAATAAGAAGTGCTATTTGAATATTATTGGTTTCACTGGTTGTTCAGGCACTCGGTCCTGTGGTCGCCCAATCTGTCATAGTTAATCAACTCTCATCTCTTAACACTGGCTGCAGTTATCAATGAGTTGAGGATTAATATTCTGGGCGAAGCAGATGATAAATCATTTGTATATAATTAGTGTACAGCAAGGTTACAGCTGACATGAATTTTTATCTTAATTATGGGAGAAATTTGTTCCATTAATTTAATTTAGTTTGCATGAGTGGCTAGACACCTAACAAAGTTAATCTTACACCTGTCATTACAACATTAAGGAGAGTCTCATTTTCAAGCTGTAGACACAGACACTCTAGCATATAAGGATAACGTTGCTCGTTCTGATGTGAAAATAGATGATCGTAGACAGAAGATATAGAGCCTACTCTTTTTAAAGTCTTCCCAAAGGATTTATGTGAGAATATGAGAGAGGTTCAAATGCTGTTGCCACTGTACTGAATAGACTCATTTTCCTTCAGTCTTCCTTCTGTGCCTCCTCATGAAAGCAGCATCCAGTACTTACAAACAAAGGGAGAGATTTTTTCCTTATTTTATCGATAGGTATTTTAATGACTTTAACTGTGTACATACAGTTAGCATGTGACAATGCCATACCACTTGCGTGACATGATAACTGCATTAAGGGCAATGGGTGAGGAAATAGGCGCTGCCTGCAATCCAGCCTTCCATATTTATGTGGAAAAGAATTATTCATAACTTCATCTACTACACAAATGGCAATTATGCAGGCATTTCTGAGGCTTCAGCACACTGAGTAAACCTAAATCCTGTGTTAATTATCCAGGCAATTATCAAGTCTGATAAATCATACATGATTGATAGATAAGGTGGGGCTGTTTGGGTAACAGGATATGGTGTTAGTTATTTTGCTGATAATTAACCAAGCACCTAAATGAAAGACGACTATTTGTGGCATCCCTTATAAAAATGTTTATCTTTATAGATTTGTTGATTATAGTTATTTTATTCTGGTGGGATGACTTCGGAAAAAGAAAAGCCAATACCCGAGTCTTTTTACAGCTAATGAGATGAGACTGAATGCAGCGGAGACAGAAATATAACTGAAAATTGCATTCTGCACCAGCTCAAGTCCAAATACATATTTGTAATACAAGCCACAGTCCCCTTCACATTTGCAGCATAAAAATAACCCTCGAACAGAAACATTAATTGAACAGTAACTCAGATTAATGTTTTGTAATATTAGTTCACAATTATTACTCTCAGCTAGGGTCAAGAAGTATATAGTTGGATATTCACAAAGAAATGACTGATTTAAAAACAAAGAGCTCTAATGGAATTCAATAGTGCTTTTCAGTCATTCCAGTTGGCATCTCTATTACCTGAAATGATTCACAGTCCATTATGGGAGCTTCCATGCTAATAGAATGTCTATCTTCTGTAATACAGACACATCAGGGCACTAACTGAGAATCTGTCACAATGAATTTCATCTAGATTTCACTTCATCTCTTCATGGACTGTAAAATTTGCTCTTGTACAATGCCTAAATTTACTGTGGGTAATTGAGAGAGATCTATAGATGCAGCACACGGTAAAAAGCGGTTTTCCAAAGATCTATTGTAAATTGTGCAGATTTGGTTCAGTTTGGAAAAGATGATGACGTGCAGTGCACCAGTGTCTGCTAATTAAAAGGTTTTGGTGGGCTCTGCAAATACGTTGAATGGATCACAGTGAATAGGAAAGCGAAAACAGCAGCCTGGTTAAAATGTCTCTCTTGCAGCTAGAAAGGCAATGAAAAGGCTTTTGAAATTTAAGAAACCCCAAAAAGAGGTAGGCAAATGAGTGAAAGTAGGCTCCATTACCCCTGGTAAGACTGATGGATCATATCAAGTAGACCTGTGGTATTTTTTATCTGTCTTGTGTTTTCATAGTGCAAAGTGGGATATTACCCACTTAATCTGACTTCCTCTTGTTCTTCAGACAATCCTTCTTAAACAGTGCAGGCAACTCCATTTTATTTTTGCGACAGAGATTATTCATCCTAACTGAAAACGTTGCTGTTAAGTTCTATGCATGGACTGTTGATAAAAAATTAAAGTAACGTTTAACGCATGGCTCATTTTTTTTTTCCTAGCTGAATACTTCCTGCTCTGCTCATGAAATAGATATGCTGAGCATTTTCAACCATTCTTTCTTTTCTTTTTCTTTTTTTTTTTTTAAATTTTACTTGTTCCCATTAAAAGCTAAACGAAATTATCAGTATCCTTACTGATCTCAGACTTTAATATTTGTTAGCCAATTACAATTGTGATATATTCTATAGCTTTTTTCCTAAGCCACAAACAGAATAATAGCATCACGCTCCACTGCAAGTGAAGTGATCTCAGCCTTTACATTAGGAGAAAATCAGAATGGTATGACTGCAGTTCATTACTGAAATAGGTAACTGATGAACTGAAAAGACAAAGGGCATTGTTAAATGAAATGTCATTATTAGAGCTGCTCATGTTTAACAAATGTACTGTAAGTTAATTCAGTGGTGTTTTCTCCAAAGTTCTCCGTAGGATGTTCACCATTCATGCTTATGTTCTTTACACGTTCAATGTATTTTTATTTTCTTTGTGGAAACAATGCTAACTAAACCTTAAATAAACACCAGCTAAACTGTTGCACAAAATGTTGCATCAACTTTTGTCCAAGGTTTACTTCCAGAGCTATGTTGCTTACCCAGTAATCTCTGAAAGACAAGCCTTTTCAAATGTTTTTAAATGTTTATTTCTATCAGATTTGAATAAATGCCTTGTTTTCCTTGAAGAAAAATGGAAGGTAAATTCTGAGTTTCCTGGGAAAAGGATTTAGCCTTTAGGCTCCAATTCAGCGATCTATGACTACGCAACAAAGCACTTTGGCACGTGTTTAATGTCAGGACCCAAAGCATCTGTTTTAATATGTTGCTGAATTGGGGCCTTAAAGCACGAGCAGAATCTTGGACCTCATATTTTAAGAGCTGTGTAAAAGTGGTGTTCTGATATTAAATAAAAAGCATATCATACTTTCAGCATCTGTGGGAAACTGTTTGCATTGCCCCAGAGGTGATAAAAATAATTTATGGACCTCAGTATTTTTCACAACAAGGAAATGACCTCAGTTTTGGCAATCTGAGGTAGTTAGTGAAGCTCTTCTGCTACGTTTATGGATTTACTTGAGCTACATATTCTTTGACCTGTATTTTAGATTTATTGGCAGATACATAAGTCACAGTAAATAACCTAAAAAGCAATTGATGCTCTGTGCGTTTTGCTCATGGACTGATTGACAGATTCAGAAGGGCTGCTTCTTCACAAGTGATTGAAACTTGTGCCCTTGCTTGTTATAAATATGTCTACTGGGGAGTCATGCACATTTTTTAACCAAAAATTCTAATGTAACTGGAAGATTAAAAGCATATTCAGACTATAGTTTGCGTAAACATGAGCTTCAAAAGAAAATACACAGTTATGCGTGCTATGATAAGGGCAATCAAACCCTTGGGAGCAGCCCTGAAGCCCTCTCTTCTCAGAGCAGTCCCACTGGCTTGATACCTCTCTTGAGAACAGGGCTGCAAAGTCCAGCTCTGGGCTGCAGAGCATTGAGGGGGACAACAAAGGTTCCTCTCCTTCTGCTATCACAGTATTGACCTTCAGATCAGCACTGTTAATAGCCGAGGACTCTTGCTAACGTCTTGAACAGGTTTTGAAATGAAGATTGGGCCTTGAGTGCTGTATGCAAGGCACTCCTCGAGTGCTTTGCATAATCGTATGGGATTGATAATTACCTTGGTATGTGCTGGGTTTCCTCAGGTGGATCAAGCACTGCACAGTAAATAAGGGAGACGGATACTGGGTTTGGTGGTCAGGCATCTCGCTGGAAATCACAAAGCCCACAAGCATGGGGTTTTTTTTCATGACACTGCTGTGGGACTAATATATTAATGACATTAAGTAGACATCCCTAATATCTTTTAATCCCTTTTTAATTTAGACAAGGAACTTAAAAGTTGCAATCAAATATCTACACTGACATCTCCATCATTTGCCTGCTGGAAACTGGAAAACAAACATTCCCCTCTGTAAAAGTTTACTCTCAGCGTCTTTGTTATTATGGCTTTAAACCAAGATCTTATTAACCCTTTCACGCAGACTTTTTGAGGTGAAAAAATTGGCATTATAAAAGTTTTAAAGCAAGCCATGGTGATATATCTTCATTCTCTCGGATGTAGCACAAGATACATAATAAAGAATAAAAGTTTACTCACTTGGAACTGAGCTTCATCCTCATCTGTTCAGCTATGCATAGGTTTTAAATACGGATGTAGGCAAGAAATGATAACAGATTCTATCTGTTCTACTGTTTCTATGACCAAAACCATCACAAACAAAAGAAAAACATGACTTGGATTGCAAACAGCTATGGATAAATTAGTATTTTCTGCCACCTGAACGTGCCACGGGTGATCTGTGCACTGGAAATGAACCTTGCACTGTCTGAATATGCACGGAGCTCTATGAGCTCTCTGCAGCAACACCATCCAGCAGGCAAAACACATTTTCTCGATTTATTTCCATCCATTTGTTTAACTTCACTGCCATCTGCTGTTAAGGAAGGGAACCTGTACCGCAGGCCCAGGGAATGGCTGTGATGTGCCCAGGCATTTGCCATAGCACTTCTGAATCTTACACATTTTAATGTGCTTTAGTAAAGGAGAGGAGGGAAATGTTTGCCCATAAGGCTTGTGTCCCATGGGATGCTATGCTACCACTGCCGTTGCCAGGAGTTCTTCTAATAGACGAGAAGATGCTGTGTTCCTGCTAAATTAAGTGTTAAAATGGCCACTGACTAAATCAGAAGCAAGCCTGGCCCCTAGCACAGCTTGCTGCTTGATGCCATCCTGTGCACGCTCATACCCTGCCCAAGGGAGCGTTTTGTCACGCCAAGACTCCAGCAACATGAACCTAAGCGATGCCATCATTCTCGGTGCACATTTGCCCTTCAGCATTATCCTCCCGCTTTTGCCCTAGAGAGAAAGCCTTCCTCGCGTCCCTTTTCCCAGCCCTATTGCCCTATGCTTTCCAGAGCCTGGAAAAATCCCATCTTTTCCACCTAGCTTGAAAGAACCTGGGAGAACAGCTTGAAAAGTAATCAGTAATTATAGCATCGCTCATTCTGAGCAATGGAAGCACCAGCAGTTTATTAGGCAGAGAGGACTGGACCAGATGGATCATCAGCTCTTGTCATTCAGTATGTCAGGTAGTTCCTTCCAGCCTAATTACTTAATGCTGGCATTTTCACTGTATTTAACAAATAAAAGTATACACAGTATGGATAATGGATTGCATCCAGCAAACAACCAGGGCTATATGTAAAGACTATGAATTCAAACAAGAGTTTGATTACGGAAAAGGTGGTAAAAGTAGAAAATATGCTGTCACTGCTGGGTGCAGTTAGATATAGAAAGTCTGCAAAGCAAAGCATTTTCTATTACTTCCTACGTACGCTTATGCAGCTTTAACTCAATGACTTAATTCTTTGGCCTGACTCAATATAAAGCAACAGAAAACTCTACTTTGACCTCAGCAGGCTTTGGCTGAGGCTGTCGGTAAAAATACTGTGCAAGCTAAAGTGATATTTGATGATTAACCTAAATATTGTGTTTAGGTAGTTAATCTGATGGCCTTGAAAGGTAAATGATGATATTAGACAGTTATTTACATTTATTACAAATAGTAGACTTTTATTCTGCAGTGTCAGGGATAGGCTCTTGTCAGCAGCAGGTTACTACTCTAGTATTAACTCTTTCCCCATGGCAACACCTACAGTCTCCTTGCTTTTCTGATTATTTGTTTTTAATTACTAAAAGGCTTGATAATCAATATAGCTGTAGAAAAAGCAAGATACAGTCTACCTCCCCTCATGCTTCAGCAATAAAATTGCTCAGTCTTGATCTCTGAATATCTGTTGCTATCAAAGATAAGTTATGAAGTATATGGCAGAAAAAATGTAGCTCGATTTTCAGATACTCTGTTAAGTGCAGACCTGGCAGTTAGAAAAATCTTATTTTGCCTTACAGATGGAGTGAATTTGATATGGAATTCAGTGAAAAGGCATCAGAATGGAACACCAACATGCCAGTTCCCAAGCAGAACAACATCACTTGGGGCAAACAGATTTGTATAAAAAAATTTTATTCAGCATTGAGTTACCTGTTAGCACCAGAGGGGTTCTGGTGGACAGTGTATTGTAAACAGTCATAGTGATGTCCAGGTCACCTGAAAAACCTCTGTATGAGACGTGGAACAAAATACTCTTAAAATGAAAGAGTTAAGTAAAACACCTTAGAAAGAGGTTAGTCCAGAGCTGAACAAGTCAAAGGCCAGAGACATGGGGTTTTTTTCTTCATGTTTTATTTCTCTGTAAAGTGTTTTAAATAGTTGCTCTGACTCTAATGCTTTTGCCACGCATTTCTTCTTTCCTATGGTTTCTCCTATATGAACATCCACACTTTCACACGAGCACCCAGCATATATCCAGGCAGAATTTCAGTATACCACAACCTCTTCAGAACTGGCTTGTCATTCCAAATTCTGCCTCTGCTGTCAAGTTCAAGGGTAATTGCTGCTACTTCTGCCTTACTGCCTGGCACAAGCGCCGCTGCTTGCCATACGACTTTGGAACCCCCAGTTCACGTTGTCTTACTGAAAGCAGACTTGGTTTTTCTCTGTCTTACAGGTCAGCACAGACGTGATGTCTCTGAGCAACCGTGAAGTGTGCTGCTTCGCTTCGTATACACCGCCAGAAATACAGGCAGGTGACTCCTGGTGTGATGTTCTGATAGAGCACATGCAGCTCATTTCATCCTACCTTCTAAATCAAAAAATTGCAGGATATTTTCTGCTATACAAAGAAGTATAGCAGAAGGATTGACTACAAGGCAGCCTGATAGAGAAGCAGAGACTGATGAAAATGCATTGTCAGATTTTTCTTTGTATCTGCAGTAGAAAGGGAGCCAGGAGAGAGTCTATCCAGAACAGATGAAGACAGAGATGTGTCTTTAAGCTCAGTAGAACAACAGTCAAGGTAAAAGGTTAGTTATTCTCTCTGTGGAAGTTACAGTCCCTGAATTAAAGGGGGCAACTGCATCTCCCCCCCTAGAAGCAGTTACTGGATTCCGGTCATTTCTGCTCCATGAGGACCATGCTGAACTGCCAAATTAATAGCATTGCTCAGTGCTCTCTGCTCAGCTTCCCACCAGACCTAGGCTTCCCCAAGTGCAAGGAAGTAATTTCTGCTAAGTCCATCTGCAGGGACTGGATGCTTTTATAGGACGGCATTTTAGTTTACAAAAAGTCTGAATAAGAGAAGCAACATGTCTCTGCAATCACAGGTCACCACAGCCAGGGGTAGGGTGCTAAAGGAGTACCAGTAAGTTCTAAGAGCGGGGCCAAGAGATAGGAAGCTGGAAGAGGTCATATTCCCTACACAGGGGCAGATTTAGGAGAGAAGAGCTAGTTGCACATCTACTTCTGACCCTAAGCAAAAGTAATACGGATCTGAAGAAGGAGGGCAGCAGCAATGGGAAGCAGAGCTTGCTGGAGCTTTTAATGCTTGCTTTGTGAATGAGCTGTGATTTTAATAGCCATTCTGAACAAACTGGACTGGACAGCCTAAGGCATAGCCCAGGTGTTTGTTTGTCTATCTGTAGAAACTTTTTTCCTAATTTCAAAAGTCATGGAAGTTACAAGGCTCCTTTTCCATCTTTGGTTTCTAGAAGGCATAGACACTGATAAAAGGGCATGCTTTGGGGATATGCAGTATAACTCCAAACATATTACTTCCAGCCTTTCAAACTCACAAGAATATGAACTACTGGAGACAGTAGAGAAATTGCTAGGAGAATTCTACAACAAAAAGACCTCATTAGCCTTGAACTATAAAAAAATCCAACACAGTCACTGGAGTCAGCCAAACTGCTGCTTTTGAGTTGACTGATAAGAAAAATGCTAACAATCTTAGGGGCAAATCTTTGTCCTAAGTGGCCCTGCATAAAGGATGTGAAGCTGTGTAATAAGGCATTGCCAGTTCTCCCTGTTTTTATTATGGGCCTTGCAATATTCGATGTTTGTTTAAAGCCCAGCTCCCGGAATCAAGAGATTAGGTGAAAGTCTCTGTTTTAATTAAGAAACAAACAAGAAAGGTTTTCCTTCATTTTGTGGTTGCTGGAAGAAAATCTCCAAGGGTGCAAAAGCAAAAAAAGCGGATAGAAAAAACCTTCATATTGATACCTGATTTAGATACATTAAATCACCTGACTTAAGTTGATTACATTATTTATGGGGACTGAATTTTTAATGGGCATTGTTTAGTAACACTGATGACGCCAAACCCAAGAGGAGGTTTCTTTTTTAAATGACCCATACTTTAAGTAGCAACAAAAAAGCTTCAGAGAGATTCAGGCTCAAGTCAGTTGATTCCTTTGTGATAGTACTTTTGAAGGAAATAAAAAGCAGGTAGCACCGATAGCTGATGTGACCTGTACGACCACAGCTAAGCAGGATATGCAGTATAAAGACAGCATGCATCCCTGGCTGTTTCCAAACTGAGTTGCCGCATGACTGACATTAGATGCAAAAGATAATGGCAATAGTATTATGCTGCGGCACACAGAAAAGGAAATAATCTTGTCTGGAACACGTAAATCTGCCAAAGAGGAATCTTTCCCTTCTGGCATGTGACATTAGAACTTTGGCAAGACTGAATTGCAGGTATCTGATTCTAAAAGCAAGAACCCCCACTGAAGTTAACTCATTGGTGTGAACACGATACACCTTTCTGGCCACAATGGGCATGCGGTCTTGCCAGGACAGAAGGCTATCACAATTGAATGTGGGCTGCTTAGCATCTCTGCATGAGACGGCTTCTTCTTAAGGTGAGGGTTGGTCTCTTCTCCCAAGTAACAAGTGATAAGACAAGAGGAAATGTTGCGCCAGGGGAGGTTTAGCTTGGACATTAGAAAAAAATTTCTTCACCAAAAGGTCTGTCAAGCATTGGAATGGGCTGCCCAGGGAAGTGGATGAGTGCCTAACCCTGGAGGTATTTATAAAGATGTGTAGATGTGGTGCTTAGGGACATGGTTTAGTGGTGGACTTGACAATGCTATGTTAATAGTTGGACTTGATGATCTTAAAGTTCTTTTCCAACCTAAATGAATGATTCTATCATTCTTCCAAGCTGTAGAGAGAGCTGAATTTGATGAACCTTTGCTGTGAATGTAACCCTACTAGGTGGCTTTATAACAGCTGAGCTAGAACCTGGGTCTTCTGGACTTGGGTCTCTCTTGCTTTCTGTTTTTGAATTCTTGCCTTCTAAGAAGCCTTAGAAGTCCTGTACAAATTGGATGCTAAGGCTTTTGGAGATGTAACTTTTTTCTCTCTCATTCTTTTGGGCAAAAATGGACCCGTTTTCTAATTTACTGTCTAATTCACTTTCTAAGTTAATCTCTGCACAAAACAGTAGACTTACCAGTTGGGTGTTTCTGCTGCAGTGTGTTCAACATTGAAATAAACAGAACACTTTTAGAAGGCATCACAGGCTGGAAATTCATCATCCCAGTGCTGTGAGATGGTGGGTGGAAGCAGGGCATATCACTTTTCTTTCAGGATAAACATCATGCAATCTGCATCGTGCAGACTTATTCAGACATGCTGCACAGTTTTATGCTGGGTGGCATTCTGATGATTATCATTACACTTTGGAGAGGTGATGCTTTATTATCTTATTAAATAAAAGATTAAATCAATATTATGTGGACCAGGATCATATGATAAATTAAAAAATAACTTGATAATTATATTTCCATGTTTTTCATTAATTATATACCTGAGTCCCACATAACAGGTAAGAACTTCCATGGTTCCCACATTGTTGACCTTTATCTAATTTTTGGCAAGGTTCCCTGAGGTTTAGGGGCTTTGCGCAGCTTTTGACGTGTGAGAGAGTTAGTCTGCACAAACCACAGCCTTAGAAAACTAGTTCTCTCCAGACTAAGACAGTGCTTTCTAAGCTTATTATAATTACTAACTGCTTTTACTAATTCCTGACTAAATTCACATTAATTTGCCCTTGAATTTTAATAAAATGGGTGCAATCATCATTGTGGAAAAGAAGCTATTCAAAAAATCATGTATTTTATTTGTTAGCATATTCAGGTTCAATTTGTGCTGAAATTAGCTATGATTTGCAAATAATAATCAGGTTAAGAGCCATCCTTTTTCCTTACCTCCAGATAGCTAGAATGGTAAAAGGTAATTAATTTTTCTTAATGCAAAAAGGAATGTGGAAAAATCTTTGAAAAGACAGCTAAGCCAACGTTCTTGAACGCTGTAAGAAAATACTTGGATCACACACAGAAAAAACCTTGAAATGTCCACTGCAATAAAACTTGGGACTGCATTTCATGGTACACATAAAATCTGCTCCAAAGCCTTCTAAAAAATGGCTCAGAACAATTCAGAAAATGTTTGATTCAAATTACAAGAACTTCTTAGTGATTTAAGGGACAGTAGAGGTAGGGTCACTGTCAGCTCAGATTTGTTTTCAGCGAGCTCACTCTTTTACTTCTTATGCATAATTGAATAATGGATTAAAACATATTAAAACACATCAACACAGGCTTTCCAAAATACAGGCTCTACACCATGAATATATTTTCTGATGGCAGCAGAATATAGTGATGTGCCGCGTGTCACCAGATGGTGCTCTTCCACCATTTGTCAAAGTGTTTGCCTTGGTGTAAGCAAGATTTGATTCTCAGATGTGTTGTTCTAATGGCAGTTTTGGATTATGCCAGAATCCACTGCTTAGAAGTAGTCAGAAGATGGAGGGAGTAGACTGAACAGTAGCAAAGTTTGTTTTTCATTTAGTGTTAACTTGCTGTCAGGCTAAAATTCCTAAAAAACATTGCTCTGTGGGACTGTTTCAACAGGTACATGTATAAATTCATCAACTTAAACTTGGTGTCTACCCAGACTGTCTACAGCTAATTTTTTCTGCAGGCAAGCTCCATTGTAAAGCAGCTTGTAAATGGTCCTGGATATCTTAAAGGGGTGTTATTTGTGTCGTGACGGGACATTAGTGTAAGCAGAAGATGGAGGATTTATAAAAGTTAACATTTTTCATCCAAATTTTTTCACCAAAAAAGGCTGTAGATTATGTTAAAGTTAATGAAGTGAATTAATTGTTGATTGTAATTCACAGAAAAGGCAAAGTCCTGTTAACCTGAGTAAAACAGGAACCAGGTAAGTGGGAAGGCCTTTGTTCAGTACTTCACATGCCTTTCCGTTCACTCTTGAGCCCATTTTCCTTTTTGCTTAGTTCTGCTCAAGGTCACACTTCAAGTGCTCACCTTCTATCTCTACCTTTCTGTCTTTTCTACCTCTACATCACTGGCATTTTCTCTTACACCTCTCACGACTTCTCTGCCTTTTCAATTCTCTTTCACAAAAATTGACACAGAAGAAGAAAGGCCAAAGAAACTCCTCCACCTTAGACCGCCTTTCTCTTGGGAGTGAGGTGTACCTATGAGAAGTCTGTTACTGTTTCAGATTATCTGGCTCCATCGGAGAACCTAACTGCACGTGCTTATGACTACTTTAACTGAAGGATGTGCCATACCATTATGACACGTAGAAGGTAAAGTCTAAATCCATATATTTTGCCTAAAAAAAGGTCACGGTGAAAATATACACATCTCTGCCCCTTTGTAAGGATTTGTTCCAAGACAGCCAGTGATCCAACAGCCTATATTATTTTGGTCTTTGAACATCAAAGAAATCTTGAAGAGTGATTCTATTTGGAAAAGTTTTAGCTTTTAAAAGTATATTATAAATTCCTGGGCTTTTTGTTTTCTAACAATTCCAAATCAGATTTGCTCAGTCTAAATATAAAAATGAAACAAAACATTTCTTCCCGGTGCTAGCATCGCAGACACAGCTGCGATCAGAAATTTAATATCCTGGCCCAAATCGAGGACTGCGTGACGCACTTACAGTGCAATTGTTCTCATTTTCTTTGTACCTTCCCAGGTAACGGCTCAATGACTCAGACTTAATTAGTTGTTCCATGGATGATACGTGAGTCAGAAAACCCCACTTCATTCTCTCATAGATTAATTTCTCTTGACTGTAATAGCTGCAGATGCCTTGAGACTTTCAGAAGAGAAGATGGGTGATGACACTGTCCCAAGCAAACTTCACTGTGGGTCAGGGTATACTGCGCCTGTCCTTGCCTGGGCTTCACAATGTGTACCCATGTAGAAACCAAGAAAGTCCTCCGTAGCCTGATTTTCAAAGAGGGAACAGTAGGCACTCTCTGAAAATCAAGCCTCTCATAAAGTTTCTCAAAAATCGAAGTACCCAAAATGACTAGCTTACTTGAATATTCGGACCAGAGTCTTTGAGTGATGTGACCAAAATCATGACACCAGAAAAGAGAAGTCTGGTAAAAACTTTAGTATTAATCAGATACTTAGTTAGAATAGTCTCTTATTCTACAGACAGACTGTTACGAGAACTTTCATGGATGAAACTGTAGAGAGGACCAGCCACCTTTTTTTTTTTTTTACTTTTTCCTATAAAGACCATGAGGGAGCTGGTTTTTTTCTTACCAGAACATCAGCATCTTCACCACTAGACTGTCTTGTCCTCTACAAGTTCCACAGACCATAAAGTCTTTCTTCTTCCTCCTGCTTAAACAAGGAACAATGCTAACTACATCGCCAAGAAGGTGACCATGAACAGGAGCGTCTTCCATTACTCCCACTTGTATTACCTGTGTTCACCCTGGGTCTGGTTGGGATGAAATAGCAGCTTGGTAAGTGAGCTAAAAATGTTGATGTTAATGTTGCCAATCTTAATAAAACAATATTAAAAATGACATGAACCTAATTTTCAAGAAAAATTTCTTCCTGTCTCCCTGTATGTTTTAAACTATTAAATGCTGAGAATAGGAATCGTTCAGAGGAGAGACGGAATAGGATCTTGGCTAGGCTGTACCTTCTAGATGTCACCAATGGATGCGATAGTGGGCATGTTTAAAACATCACTATTTAATGTTATATGTGGTTGCTGAAAGGGCACTATACCTTGCAAAACATATCAGCCTGTTTGATGGGATGCAATGGTCTGCTGCCGCCCCTAACGCAATGGCTACCGTAACAGGTCTGTGACTTTTTCATTTCACAGTGCACAGAGTCTCACTTCCACAGATGATAACTGGGAATTTGCAGTTGCCTACTGAATGGTTCCTCACACCTACTACATCTCAAGCAATAGATGAAGGGGGGCTGAATAACTAAGGAGATGGGATACAACCAAGGCAACAAATAAGTAAGAAGAGTATATACATACAGAGGAAGATACTGCTGCTATGCCTGGCAGTCTTTCTCATTCCAGAATCTAGATTGCAAACTTCATGGCAGGAATCATTTCATGATGGATCAGGGTGGAAGTGATCTCTGTGCTGGAGCTGCCAGGCAACAAAATGGGTTGAAAAAAGAGCTCATCCAAGGTGTGGACCACAGAAAACAGTGCAAAAATTGATACTGACTCCAGAAGGCTTGGGCTTCCACTTCTCCTGAAATGAGGAATACAACTCAAAAGATGCAATTATGGCATTATTGAGGTCCATATTCCAATGAAGTCACTGCAAGCCTTTCCATTTACTCCAAGATCTGTCCATGACACTTTGTTTTATGGCATACAGAAAAGAACTCTGTACCCTGAGGGCACAAAGACCGTGTACAAAGGACCATTACACAGGGAGTTACACTTTATTTTATCTATCATGTGGAATTTATAGAAATAAATCTGATTTTTGGGCCTCCTCAGCTTAGAGATCATTGGAAAATTACCTAAGTCTGTTTATTTATCTAACTGTGCCTGCCCAACAAAGAGTGGAGCCTTTGCTGTTGCTGTTACAACCCCATCTCACATTTTAATTCTTGTTACAAGAAAAACGAAATTGTGCTAAAAGATACAGTGAAACCTATTGCTACATTTTCAGTGGTGACCAAGTCTGATGTTGTCAGAAGTCCAGGCTGAACACAAATAAATCGAGCGGTTGTAAAAAAGGGAGGAAGCTCTTTAGCACAGCTTCATCGGGTCAAGATTAATGAAATAGAAAAATCAAGACAAGATTGTTCAGAGCAGCTGGCTGCACCAAGAGCCAGAATTTGGCTTATCTTCACAGATCAAAATAGAACAGGGAAAGGGAAAACGAAGGCTAAAGCTGAACCTGCTAGAGATTTGCAAGCACAACATCTAAAGATTTGAAGGAAGGGAGGTTTTTCTTTTTTAGACAGTACCCCTCTTGGGACGTTTTTTCAAACCTAATTGGTATTTAGAAGATTGATTATCCCAATGTCATAGGGGACAACAGCTCTGTCTGGGTAACTGGGTGAATTTGCATCACAATTAAGTATTGGGAAGCAATGTCTCTGCGTTCCAACCCTTCTTCCTCTCCATTTTTTGTTTGTTTCAGCCTTCCTCACCGTGACAATGAAGTTAGAGCCCCACAGTTCTCTGTGAGGAGAAGGCAGACGAAAAGCAGAAAGCCTGCACTGCTCTGGTGAGCGTGTTAGCCTCTGGGGCTGCATAACAGTTTTCTGCAACTCTAATTAAGACGTGGCCTGTGGTTACACCAGTATGCGGCCTGAGCCAGTCTAGCATATTTTTGCTTTTAATATCAGTGTTTTCATCACTCTGCCAGGGCAGCAGTCAGTACAGACTGGCTCGTGGATGCTTTACTGCCCTCCAATGGGTGGAGACGATGCACTCGCCTGGCTTTTCTTGTGCTTTCACCTTCCTGAGATGTCTCTAGTTGTAGCCTAACAGAGTTGGGTTTTTATAAAGCTCTGTGGATGGCGAAGGGCCTAGGAGATGAACGCCCAGGGTAGACTTGAAAAGAGACCACTATCAGGTATTTCTGAAGCTGCCATCAACAAGACGGGCTACCCTGCCTCCAAGCTGTGGATCAGTTTACTACCAGGCTGTTTTCACCCCACAAATCCTTGTTGCATCGGTGCCATTTTATTCATGAGTCCAAAGCGTGGTGGAGCTGGAGCAGGGTGTTAGCGACCGACAAGCGCCCAGGCGCAGCTTCCTGGCCCCTGGCCCTGCCAACGTACACCCCCCACCCTGCGGGGCCTGCCCGGGGCTGGCATGGGCGGGATGGGAGGCCAGGCTCCAGCACACCCAGTGCCTGCCGACAGACAGACCCCGCATTCCCAGCGGGGCTGCGCTTGGCCACGGGCCCCATGTCCTGGTTTGGCTGGGATAGAGTTAATTTTCTTCATAGTAGCTAGCATAGTGCTGTGTTTTGGATTTAGTACTAAAAGAATGTCGATGACACACTGATATTTTTAATTGTTGCTAAGTAGTGCTGAGACTACTCAAGGGCTTTTTGAGCTTCCCCTGCTCAGCCAGGTGCATAACAAGCTGGGAGGGAGCACAGCTAGGACAGCTGACCCAAACTGAGCAAAGAGCTATTCCATACCATATAACGTCATGCTCGGGGGGGGGGAGGGTTAGTCGGTCAGTCGCAGGCAGAGTGATGGCAGCTCGGGCAGAGTGATCATGGCTCGGGGAGAGTGATTGCTGCTCGGGACGGGCTGGGCATCGGTCAGCGGGTGGTGAGAATAGAATCGTAGAATCACTTTGGTTGGAAAAGACCTTTAAGATCATTAAGTCCAACCTTTAACCTAACCCTGCCATCCCACCACTAAACCATGTTCCTAAGCACCTCATCTATCCTTTTTTTAAATATCTCCAGGGATGAGGACTCGACCACTTCCCTGGGCAGCCCCTTCCAGAGCCTGACAACCCTTTCGGTGAAGAAGTTTTTCCTAATGTCTAGCCTAAACCTGCCCTGGCGCAGCTTTAAGCCATTCCCCCTCGTCCTATCGTCCGCCACCAGGGAGAAGAGGCCGACCCCCACCTCACTACAGCCTTCCTGGACCCCTTTTCCCTTCAGGACTGTCTCCCAAGGGACTTTCCCAACCAGCGTTCTGAACAGGTCAAAGTCTGCCCTCCGGAAGTCCATGGTGGCGGTGTTGCTGAACCCCTTCCTTACCTCACCTAAAATCGAAAACTCTACTGTTTCATGATCACTAAGGCCAAGACAACCTCCGACCACCACCTCTCCCACCAGTCCTTCTCTGTTAGTGAACAGGAGGTCAAGCGGGGCACCTCCCCTGGTAGGCTCACTTACCAGCTGTGTCAGGAAGTTGCATTGTGCATCACTTGTTTTATATATTCCATATATTCTCTTACCATTATTATTATTACTATTGTTGTTATTCTCTCTTATTAAACTGTCTCTATCTCAACCCACGGGTCTTACTTTTTTTTTCCAATTCTCTCCCCCAACCCACAGAGTGGGGGGGGGGGGGAGCAAGCGAGCAGCTGCGTGGTGCTGAGTTGCCAGCGGGGTTGAACGACGACACCCCAGAATTCGCCTGCTGCCAGGAGGCAGAGGTAACACCGCACCAAGGGGGTGCGAAGGCTCCCGGGCGCGGGGCCTGGATGCAGGCCAGGACAAAACAGAGTTAAATCCCCCTCGGGTGTTAGGTCACCAAGCGAAACCCAGGGGCTAGTGAGGAGTGTCAGCGCCCCGTGGGGCGTGCGAGGCCGTGAAGCACCTCTCAGGTCAGCGAGCGCTCAGCAAGCCGCCCTCCATGCTGCTGAGAGGCCTCACCTCCCCTTGCAAAAGGAAAAGAAGAAAAAAAAAAAAAGAAGGGCGAACGCCAGTAAAACGGGGCGGGGGGGGGGGGAAGCGCCCGGGGCCACCCTGTGGCAGCAGGGAGGAGGCGGGCAGCGAGGGGCCGCCCCCGCGGCTCACCCCGCGGCCCACCCGCGGCCGTGGGCACGGTGTGGGGGGGCCCGGTGTGGGGGGGCCCGGGGGCCCCAGGGCCGCCGCCCGCGGGCACTGGCGGGCGGGGCCGGGCCGGCGCTCCGGCGGTTGCGCTCCGTGCAGTCACATGAGCCGCCGGGGAGCCGCGCAGCCCCCGCCCTCCTTCCCCCGCACCCCTTTGGCCGTGAATGGCACGGCCCGGATGCGCTTGTACGCAAGGAGGGTGCGGGCGAACCATTGAGCGGGGGCGGGGGAACCAGGCAGCCGCCGGCTGGGAACACTCCTTCGCCGGGCGTTGCGGCGGGGGGAGCGGAGGCGACAGGCTGAGCGGCTGGGCGCAGGCTGCCCGAGGCGGAGGGCGATGGTCGTCCCCAGGGGACAGGAGTACCAGGCCCCCCAGGAGGTACCGTAGCGGCGTCTCTCCCGGTCCCCCGCCCCGGGCAGGGCGGCGTTGGCGAGGCGCGGCCGCCCGCTCTTCCTCCAGCCTCGCCGCACTGGCTTCCCCGGGCTCCCTGCCTGCTCCTTCCCCTCCTCGCCTCCCCGCGGGCTGGGGCGCTGACCGGCTCGCCCCCCTCCCTCGCGTTGCGGCCCTGAGGTGGTGGGGTCCCGCGGGGAGCCGGGCCCCTCCGCCCCGCGCCCGGGGGAGGCCCCGTGGGGCCGGGCCGGGCCTTCTGTGCACCACTGGCGTCCCTGTCCCCTCTGCTCGCCGGGCTTCCGTGGGCTCCGTGGGAGGGAGAGGACGGGAGAGGGGGAGGTTTTTGGTTTTTTTTTGGGGGGGTGGGGGGTGTAGGGGGGGTCCCCGCAGCCCCTGAGGGGGATCCGTAGAGCCCTGTTGGCCGTCTCTCCGGCCAAAGTCTGAGGTGTTGGGGCGCTCTGTGCCTCTGGTAAATCACGTAGGTTCTTGGAGCCGTGGGGTTTCACCCTGTCGCACGGGGACAGAAGCGCCCTTAAAAGGGTGCTGTGCACCTTAAAAGGTGCTGTGCTCTTAAAAGGGAGCTGTGCTTTGGAGCACTGAAGCTGGCCGGGCTGCCTGTCAGAGTTTAGTCTGACTGCCGTACTTGGAGTTTGCTTAAAATTGCGTTAACCCAAAAAGTGGAATTCCACACGAGTTTCTCCTCCTGTTTTTGTAAAAAGATTATAGAAGCGGTAATGTCAGGTGTACGATTTTGTGAGCTCTGAAATTGAAAGAAATGTGCAAAATGGAGAATAAATTAGCTGTCATGGCAATAGGAGCAATCTGTCTAGCTGGAGGCAAGCAGTTGAAGTGCAAAAGCAGATTAAAGTATTTAACTGGGCGAAAAAGACATGATGTTAAATCCACGTAGAAATGCATTACTTATTTCTTTAATGTCTTTCAAATTAACAACCAAGTTGCTAATGGAAGTGAAGGTTTTCCCTGATAATGTGGTCTATGTTAAGATAAATTTTGGAAAATGTTCATTTGAAGAATGAAAGAGAAACACTGAATTAGGGTGGCATTGTTCGTTTGTCAGGTTGAAACAAGAGAAGATGAGGAACAAAACATCAAGTTGACTGAAATTTTGGAACTGTTGGTGGCTGCTGGGTATTTTCGAGCAAGAATCAAAGGATTATCACCCTTTGACAAGGTGAGACTGATGCAGTATTTTTAAAATCCTTTTTTGAGTAGATAAGGATTACATATGTTTTGCAAGTTAGTTCAGCAGTTCTAAGTGATTAAAAAAAAGGTACTTGCAACACATGAGGCTTTCCTATGTAAATAATTCTGCAAATGACCCAGTTTCAGACAGATAGGACCTCCTCAGTCGGTTTTGCGCAGCAGGCCTGTTTTAAAGGAGACAATTGGATGCAAGCTAATTGCTGCTGTGCTTTTTTGTGGGTGTTGTGGCCTAAGTTAGTCATATATGGGGAAATTTGCCCCTCTCTCAACTGCATTTAGAATAGCTAGAAAGACTCGATACTTGGAGGTAGCATGGTAATTTTAAAAAGAAGTATTCATTAATGAGAAATGAGGAAATACTTGTCTTGAGAGGCTCCATGTACGAATGGAGCAGTTAGCCTAGTGAGATTATTTTGGGGCTGGTTTTACATATCTTTAGAATGTCATGTATGTCAACCTTTCATTGTCCTAGACAGGAAGTATGTGATACTGACAGCGAGCAAAGTTCAGGTTGAGAACAGACTTCTGGATGGTTTTAGTGCTGACTCTGTGAGAAGTTCCTGAACCGTGGTTTGAAAACAGAGCTACAGCAGCCTTGAAATGGACTCTTCTGTTTTCTGCTGTTTCTTTGATGATAGCACAGCCCTACTTTGCAATACAATTTTAGTTTCTTCAAACCGCTTGGCATTACTGACCTTCACTGCTCAGGAGGCTGTGCACACAGACACAAAGTAGTTTCAAGGAGACCGCCTTAGGATGTAATATTGTTGCATTTATGTGTAGAAATGAGTGCATCAGGTTTATACTTGCCTAAATACAATTGCAAAGTTACCATTTCATGACGGTGCCCAACCTTTACAAAAATGAGCATTGCTATAGAAAATGATCTAGCTGCTAGTATGAAAGGGGTACTGGTTAACTTTCAGACAGGAATGTGAGAGGGGTAGTGTGTTAGAAAACCTTGTACAGAGCATCTCATTTGCTGTGTGATGTTGGTAAGCTATAGCACATTTTAATCCTTTTTTTCCCTGTTTGTTGTCTTTTCATACTTTTAGGTTACGTTTATGCAAGGTTGTCTTTAAATATTTACATAATTTATGTAAAGTTGATGAAATGGCTCAGGAGTTTAAATATGCCTATGTATTTCTAGGAACAAGGCCTGAAATAGAGATTTCTGCAGAGCTGGGGGTTTCCATTACTATGTTGATACTGTGCCTAGCACTTGTTGTTGCATGTGTTGGAAAGCAAAGCATAATAGTATCAAAGGTGTATATATAAAGATAAATATGGTCCTTGATAAAATTTTGATATGGTCACTTTTTAAAGATCATGACATGTAACATACTGTCGTGTTTAATCTATTGTTTTTGGTTTTAATTGGAGTGCTGTTTCAAAACTAATATATAAAGCTAAGAGAGGAATTTAGGATGTTATTAACTGCTCTGGTTTTTTTTTCTGTTGTCTTGTATATATGTATTGTACGTAGAAGTTGACATGTATTCTATCTATATGTATTTCAGTCTCTATATCAGAATACTGGGGGTGGGAAAAATACTAAGCTGTAGTTTCTAAATTAAATAAAGCCTTTAAGAGGTATTTGGTTTTACCTCAAATTAAAATGGAACTAACTATGCTTTTGCTCCTTTACTAGGTGGTAGGCGGCATGACGTGGTGTATTACTACTTGCAGCTTTGATATCGATGTTGATTTGTTGTTTCAGGAGAACTCTACTATTGGTCAAAAAATGTAAGTTGATTAAATGGCTAGTGTGGGGTTTTTTTTTTTCTTTTTAGAAAAGAAGTGGGTGGGGTGGGGGAAGTTACCTGATATTTGCTTGTTTATATGAAGGATTTTTAGTCCTAGTTTCCTGCTTTTCAAGACCACACATGTGAAAAACACTGAACTGGTTTCTCAGACTGTAGTTTTTCAGACTGTAGTTCCACAAACTCTAAAACCAGAAAGAAGCTTATTCCAAAAAAGGCAGCGCTATTCCCTGCTGGGCTGCCATGTTCTTATATCCCTACTAAGCAGTGAAAGCATTTATGTGGCTCCACATTGAACTGGATTTGGAACTGATCCAGATTAAAACCTACCAAAAAAAGGAAAAAAAGAAAATAGTTTTCATGTGAATCAGTTCCTGGATCCAGTTCTCTATGCAGCTGCACAGATGCTTGTGCTGGCACAAGGGGATGATGCAGAGGCCAAAACAAAGGGCAGAGGGAGACCACGCTGCTGGAAACTAGAGTGCAACATTAGAAGACCTTCCTTGAGTTCTCTATGTCTGCAGTTCTGCTGTGTAAATAACCTCAGATTCTCCTTTATGGATCTGGGTCAGAATTGTAGGCATCAGCAAACAGAATTTAAGGCATGACATGGTTGCCAAAACAGTTACCAGCCCCATACTGAGGAGGAGGAGTTCTTCCTTCCTGGTAGTGACCCAATGAGACCATTTTGGTTTGATTCATTTCTTATGCATGGAATTTGCTCATAAGCTAGCTAGTTCCTGTATTAGGCAGGTTGTAAAAACTGTTTATGCTGAGTAAGGGAATACATTCTAAACTACATTATTTCTTTGTGCATTTCTGTGATGAGTGTCATAATTAAAATCTGCATGAAGTAAGAATAGCTGTCAAGTTATGGTTGCACGAAGAGACTTGTTTGCTCAATGTAGTTGAAAAGAACATCTTTCTGTGCTGTTTTCCTGAAAGCCATTTAACATCGGCAAGACTGTAACACATTTAAAAATAAAGATTTGTGATTATTGCCATTAAACTTGGAGACACTCAAATCATTGTAGATAAGTAACTACATAAAGCATTAAGTTCACAGAATTAAGTAGAGACTAGGAATGAAGATGGTGGTGGTAGTTTTATAAAAATTTCCAAGTTTGTTATTCTTAAAAACAGCAAGGATAGGAAATGGTTAAGTTGTTCTGAAAATGTTCTGTTATCTTTCCAGTTGACTGGATGCAAAACTGGCAAAACAAAACCCAGGCTCCTCTCCCAAAACAGCAACAATGATTTACTTGTAAATCTAAAGTGTTCAGAGTCACACAGCATAGGCTGTTTTGATATCCATGTAATGTTTATATTGGTGGTGGCTCAGTGTTTCTGTGATCTTTTTAAGATAAGGAGAAATTAAGTTATGTTTTCTCAGTAGTATTCTGAAGACGTTTTGATGGTGTCCTGTTATTTAATTGCTGGGTTGAAATAAACATGGAAACATATATTAGGAGAGGATCTCAACAGATCTCGCATCTGTTGGATAAATAACTTTTTTTTTTTTATTGCATTTGCTTTCATTGTGCTGAGAGGCGCTGCTATTTTCATGTTGTAGAATATTAGTATGGTGCCATAGTGAAAATTGCCTTATAAGAATTATGTCAAAGTTTTCACTTCTCTTAAGAAGTATAACTTCTCAGGCTCTGTTCCCAGACCCTGGTCTCTGTCTCATATCTCTTTGTTCCCCTTTTGTTCTTCCAGAATATCAGTTGTCTGTTTGGGCAGTACTGAATATCACTGGGGTCAGTAGTGGACCAGTTAATTTTTTCCTTCATGGAAAAATAGTTTTAGTTTTCCCAGTATAATGTTCATCCCCAGTGCTGACACCTGCTTTAAAAATGTGCTTGACAGCATTGGCAGAAAAAAAAATACCTTGCCCTAAAATAAGGGATTCGGTGGAAGCAGGATGATGTTCTTGTAGATGAATCCCTTGTGTTAGGGTAATCCTTTCACTTTACCAGTTCTTACCTGAGCTGTAGAACGCGATGGTTTCCAGCAGATTCAGTTTTACTCACTTCAAAACCACGTGAAGTACACTGTGTATTTAGCTTTTAGGTGTAATATGTATTTAAACTCATAAAATTTCAGTAGTAATGTCAAGATATATTTTTGGAGTTCTGCTAAACAAATACTTAAGTCCTTGCATTTGATTCCGGACTTTCTTTGAGGGCATATCTTTTACATAGTTTAAGTGTTCTTAAAGCTAGTGTTTCTTCATGTGTGCATATATTATAATATGCAAAGGTGTTTGTAGATATAGCTTACATGGGCATTTCATCTAAACAGACATGCCAATCTTAAAATTTTGTGTGTACTACTGTAAATGAAATCACAAGCTAGGAGCCTGCAAGAGAGGTTTAATCACCTCTTCACAGACTAATAACATATATAGTACAATGTAAAAGCTATTTTGTAAATGGAAGTTTGATTGCTTTTCACAGCTGTATACAATAGAAGCCACTAGAAGGAACCTTCTAACTACTGTTTGCAAAAATAATTTGTAATTTACAAAGGAAAATTGTAGCATATATACATGTGTGTTTTTGTTGTTTTATAATAGTGCCTTAACTGAAAAAATTGTGTCAGTATTACCAAAAATGAAGTGTCCTCATCGTTTGGAACCACATCAGATCCAGGGACTGGATTTCATTCATATATTTCCTGTTGTACAGGTAATAATTTTGTGATGTATCGATACTTCGTTGAAAAAGGCCATAAAACTTGCATAAAAATTTTACCAAAGATCTGTTATTATTTGGCTATTTATTTATCTTTGGAATGAATAATCACAGAGTAGTTTAAATTAATGTTTTTAAATAATTGAGTGATGGATGCTGGAATTCTTAAGTATTGTTTGATCCACATTTAAGAAAAACAGAAAACAAACTATTCAAATTCTTTGGAGTCGGGTTCTGCCTTTTGTGGAACATTGGCTTAAAGAAACTAAAGTTTAAGCTTGTTATGGAATCTGATAATCTACTTTGCCAGACTAGGAAGTACAACAAGTATCTTGCAGTCTATGTTTAAGCTTATGGAGTAAGTTATGCAGGTAGTCACTCAATCAGAAGGATATGAATAAGATGAAAGCCAGTTGGGATTGTTTCTTTGAGCATAATACATCCTTCATTTGTATCACTTAAAAACTGTATGGGTGGAAAAATAAATGGCTCTGACATGTGACCCTATTGCTGTGTATTTGTTGAGCAACACTAATTGACCATATGCATGCTCATAGTTCTCCATTTTATTAAGGTTTACACTAACACATGATGTGTTCCAGTTATGTGTGGTATCTTGAGAATCCTTGGTATGTCATCACTGTTCTTTGATTTTACTTTCATCTGCATACAGAAATGTACCTTTGATAAATAGGTGAAAGTGAAGACCGTTAAGCAAGTTTCTTTCTTCATTAAATATCTTCTTACTGCCTGCCTGTGAAAGAATTTAGCAAGTAAGAGTTAAATCTAAATTCCAGTTTGTAAAAAGTGGGGAAAACTTCCTATTGTCTTTTGCTTGTTACCTTTTAGTAGGGGGCTCCTGAGGAAAACCACTTAACTGCACTCCCCACAAAAAGTTATGTAGTATGTGCTTATACAGCTTTCAAGCTGTGCTTGTGCTGCCTAAGGTGGACAGTTTTTATCTTGTTACTACAAGCAGGGAGGAAATTGGCTTCTAGATTTCTTCTGAGAGCAGTGATTCTCAGTATTACTAGCTGGCCAGTAGGTGGTATATCTCATCCATGCTTGGTGAAGAAGTCTTCCCTGATGAGCTTAGTTTTTTGTATGTAGAGGATGGTTTTTAGAAATTGTGGCTTTCTGTCAGGTCCCTGTGAAGTTCTGCCTGCTCCAGATACTGTTGGTTCCTCATTTCATCCAACCAAGACAGGCTTTCAAGAAAACTTTTATGGTGTCACCAGTATACTGTGTTCTGAAAAAGACCATGCAAGAGCTGTAAAAGGCTGATCACGCCATGGCACGTAGGAATTATGCATTTGATAATGACACTTTACTCAGTGCCCTGTTAAATTCAAGATTTCACTCAAATCAGTCCCCAAATCCCCTCTTTCTTCCACCTGGCATTGTGTCCCAATAGCTCTTGCACTGTGCAAGATACTCTGGTGAACTTGACAGGAGGAATTTAGATGAATCCTTCCCTGCAGGAGGAAATTAGATTGAGTTGGCTGACTGCCATAAACTGTAGCAGAATTTTACAAAAAAAAACCAAACCAAAACCCAAAAAAACCCCAAACCCTAAAAAAAAAAAATTCTAATGGGCAGAAATGGTGCTGTTCTTCCTAGTAAATTCTGCTTATGTTCACAGAGAAAAGTATGTACTCAAACTGGTGTTGAGATGTGCTTTGTAATTAATAGTCTGTATTTTCATCTCTCTTGTTGTCATCATCCTCCCCTCGCTTTCCAGGGGTTCTTGGTTACAGCACAGATAACTGTTGTTGGTTCAAACTTGGATCCCAAGATTGATCTGATCTCTTATGTGACCTCCTGCACAGGCTGTCAACAGCCCGCAAGATTTATCTTCTCCAACATAATTTAAAGTATACTTCAATCTCTTGTGGCTTTTTGTGTGGTCTTATAAATGTCAGAAGAAGCCTTTTTTATTTACACGGGCATGTGGTTCTTCTTGAGCATTTCATAGGCTTGAAGATACTGTTTTTAAAAACTACAGCTCCACTGTGAAAATATGTAAGTGATCTATAGTAGGAAAATTTGATAGAAATGCGTATAACCTAGCTGTAATGGGTTGTACCTGGGGTACAGCCAAGATTAACGAGATGAGGTCATGTTCCAAGTGGTGCCTTCTGTCGGAGTATAACGGACTAATGATACAAGGCAAGTCCAGTGTTGGGTCCTGGCACTGAGAGCCCAGAACATTTTCTGTGCAACTTCTAATTGCTTCAGATTCCAGCAGAGTTCCAGCCCATCTCCACCTACTCAGATTGCTAGACATGGGTGCTGTGAACAGTTCAAGCTTGCTTTGTAGAAGGATGACCATACCGTAGCCCACAGGTTGCATAAAAGCCACGTGGACTACCTGTTTGTTTTGAAGTATACTCCCAGGGGCTTCTTTGGAGTAGAGAGGGATGAACCTGTATGCATGCAGAGTATAATCACTTTTTTTTACACGTGCTGTAAATCCAATGCTTCCTAGAGCCGAGACATTTATTATATATTCAGTATGGCCTGCTCAGTAGAAGGACAACATTGATAGCTTTTAGAGTACAGTGCAGTTATGAGTTTTTTGAATGTAGAACAGGGTGTATGTTGTGCTGACTGGTACAGCTGAGCTCTTGGTCTGGTGAGTTGTGAAGTGTGCAGGCTATTCCATGGTATAGATGAAAACAAAAAGCCAGAAGATGAACACCGCTTTGTTTTGTGAACTACTGCTGTGTACTTCTCTATAGTATGTATTGTTCTCTATGTTGATAACATAATGTTATTAATGTTTAACAAGTAATTGCAATGAATACTATAGATAATATAGCTGCTTAGTGTGGTGAAATGTATTTTGTTAGAATGTATTTTTAGCTTAAGTAGTAGATTTCTTGTGCTAGCATGTAGGGTTTATGCCACTCATTTTTGGGAGGGCACTTCAGGGTTTTTTTGGGGTGTGTGTGGAATATTTGGGGGGTTTTTTCCTCCTTAAAGATGCAAGCTAAAAGAAGAATGTTTAAAGCGGCCTGCATCTATTTCTATTCCACAGATGTTCTTCTTTTTTCTTTTTGGAATTAATTTATTGAAGATTCAATTTTTTGGATTACAGAAATTCATATTGGCAAAATTTCAATGAACTTTGCTCATGCTTGTGAAGAGCTCATATGTTTTTGTTTCTAAATTAATTCGCCAACTAAGAATTCCTAACAGTTGAAATTTGCATTAGAATTTTCTTTCCATACTTACTATAAGAAATTGATTAGAATGTAGAAGCAATTCAGTATATGAGAGGTTATAGTGCAAGCTAAATAAAGGGGAAATCATGCAACAAAATAACTAACTTTGCAATACACTATTTACAAACAACATTCAGAAAAGTGGGTTTTTTTTGGGATACCAGGCTCTGTTCCAAGGAGCTTATAGAGGAAGGCAGCTTGATATTCTTTGGACTATCGAATCCCACTGTAGTATGGACAGTACGGCTCACTGAAGTTTGTATGGTTCAATATAGTTCAACAGGATGAAGAATGTTTAGGTTTTTATATATAAAACTTTGATTACAAGAAAAGCCAGGCTCTACTAAGCTTTTTAGTATGGAAAAGCAAACATGACATTTATCAAATAGTTAATGCTGAATCATTTTGTTAAGAGTAGGTCCCTGAGTTACCATGTTTACAAATAAATGTTTTTGTTTATGTGCTTAAAATGTGCTTTTAGCTTTTATCATGTATTAAGAATAATTTTGCAGTAGTTTGGTGTTTGCTCCTGTTACTCTTCCCCTTTCCACTGATACAAACTTTTTCTCCCCCCCCTCCCCCCCCCCCCCAGTGGCTGGTGAAACGTGCAATAGAAACAAGGGAAGAAATGGGAGACTATATCCGTTCTTACTCTATATCACAGTTTCAAAAAACTCATAGCCTACCAGAGGTAAGATCAAGCTAGTTCTTGTTTCTGTTATAGTATGTCAAATGCTCAGGTGCGGTACCAGCTTCACAGCTCTGAAATCAGCACAATATACCAGAGTCGCCTTTGCTATAATTTTATTAATTGATCCTAGAGGACTCCATGCACAAATTCAGCTGGGAAAAAAATTAAAATATTATTATGACAGAGAGTTCATAGATACTGGTTAACTTTTGCTTAATAGTTGCCTTAGTTTTTCTGCAGTATTTGGTACTTCTCTGTCAGTCTGGGTTGCCGGATAGCTCACCTCTGGAGTGGATATAGAGCTCTGTGCAGTGTATCCAGGCAAACCGTGTGGCTGGAGCTACATTGCCTGAAATGTGTTTGAGAACACCTGGTGTGCTGTGGAGAAGCTGATCTAGCTAAATGAGAATTGATATGCTGTGATGCTGTATAACTTTGCTTTTGTTTTAGAGTGCTCAAAGTCAGCTCTTGCCTCCCTGTATCCAAACCCCAAAATTTGTTCTTGAAAAATAGATTTCTAAAAAACTTCATTCAAAAACTGAGCTTGGGGAAAGACAGAGGGGGGCAGGTTTGAGTTAAAAGGAAATACATTTGTCTCTGTAAAATATGATTGCCAGAGGAGTGAGAGGTGCGGTTTTATGTAGAAGTATAGTGGTTAAGAGTAATTTTGCACTGTTTGAGGTACTTTGATCATACTCCTTCTGATAATAGTCAAATGCTGCCCACTTTGAAGTTACATGCTGACAACAGTGTTGTGATCCTCTCTCCTTCTTATTCTGCAGTAATGATATGAAGGTTCCTTGGTGTAGGAGGAGAGCTGGAAGGAGCTTGGATTTGTGCCTGTAATGCAGAGCCATCGGTTCTGTTCATGCATATCTCAAGCCAATTCCGTATTTAAAATCTAGAACCCAAGTTTTGTCTCTAATTCAGTAACAGCATTAAAAGTAGACGTCCCTAGTATTGGGAAGGACGGATGGATTTTATTAGCTTGAGGTGGTTTGGATTTTGTTTGGGGTTTTTTTATGCTTAGAACTAAAATACTAGTAGGGGAAACTTCTCTTTTCCACATTAAACCCATCCCAACTTCATTTCTTCATAGTGTGGTAATGACTGGAGATCCCGGTAGTGGGCTGGGATTGCATTTGTGTCAGGTACTGTATAAGCAGGGAGCAGAAAGACTGGTCATCTGGATTCAGTTTTAAAGACCTACCTACCTCTCAGATGAGAGAAGCAAATACTTTTCTGTGTTACAGGAACTCACTAACATTTCACTAAATAATTGGGCAGCTCACTTAGAAACTATTTGGCAACTTTGTTTGCTAAACTCATTACAGTGGTTGAGTTTTAATCTCCATTCCTGGTATTTTTAATCACCTCCGTTAATGTCTTGCAGGATGATGAATTTATGCAAAGAAAAGAGAAGGCCATCAAAACTGTTACTGATATCTTTGTGAGTATGTTAGATTTTTAAGAAGCAAGTGGTTTTCATAATGAAATGGTGGTTGTTAATTCTGTTTAATGCAGCCGATCCTGGGTTTTCTCATGAGAAGGTCCCAATTAAGTTACATGTTGAGCATCATTCTTAGAACAGGTCTCAAATGCCAACATATCAGACTGAAAACCTTCTAGGTGTGCGCTGTATGAGTAGATAAACCGTATCAACTGCCTGCCTGGAGAGTGTAGAGTTTCATGCTATCAAACAAAAGTCGCAAGGTAGCTTACAGGCTCTTAAACCCCTAGCAGACTAAGTGTTTGTTTGAAGCTATCAGCCGTTGGACTATTTATGTTGAAATTAATCAGAATGGCAATGATCTTCCTCTACATTTCAGAACTTATCTTTTTTACTACTTATAATTAGCAATGAAGATACACACCCTACTTGGGAAATGTAGCAGGTGTTGGTTGGGAAAGGTGGTATCACTTGTGTTCTCCTTCTTCAGGTGCAGATCTTCTAACTCTTGGATAAACTTTGTATTTTTTGAAAGCTTGTTCACGAACGCTACTTGGAGTGACATGTAAAATACACAGGCTGTCTCATACCTGAATTCAGATGCCAAGCTAGCAACTTGAGTTTCTGTCCTTGCTTTCTCTCCAGTTTCCCTGTTTGCTTATGGCTGTCAATTTACCATTGCTGACTTCAACAGTTCTCTACATTTGTTTTTTTTTTTTCTCTATCATCTTCATAAATTCACAGGCCAGCATTTGACAAGGGATGAGAAATCTGGGTATGCTTTGAATGGGACTCTTCCAAGGCTCTTCAATAGATGGTGAAACCCCACTCTTGTGAGAAAATCAATGCTATTTCAGGTAGCTCTAGCCAGACACCCTAAACTCTTCATCCATGGATAGAGGTGTTAAGTGCCAGTGTAAGGAGCTATATGATAGCTTGCATAACGGACCAGACAAGTCATCTTAGTCATTTGCCATGTTTTGGAGGTAGTTGGTTTTCCATGTTAATGACCTGAGTGCTGCTGAGCTTAATATATGTGGTTGAATTACAGTGTATGTTTATAGAAAAAAACAGTGCTATGAAAGTCTGCAGGTGGTGACCAATGCAAATCCCTTGTTAATCTATTTGAATAATTACTCATGCTTTGAAAATTTCAATTACAGTCTCTTAACTGTTGTTCCCCATGGTTTGGTTGGGGTTTTTTAATTATTAGCCGACTTACAATGAGTCTTTTACTCCAACCAGCAATACTTGTCTTTCCAGTGATATCTGTTTTGTTTTACAAGTAAATGGGTGGTATTGTTTTGTTTTGTTGCGAATGGAGTGCACTTAACTCCTAAGAAAGGAGCAACAATATACTTTATTGATATAAACCAGTGAGTTAACAAAGTTCAGTGGTAAATGCAACAGTGGTTTAAGAAGATTTGATGGCAAGGTACCCTTGATTATTTACTGCATAGAGGACAGGGTCAGACAAAGCTGTCAGGGAGACCCTCCCGTTGGGCGATAAGGTTCAGAAAGGACACCCTTGCTTTCTAAACTCCTTCTCTGAGAGGAGTCTAGGTGTGGCTGGATCCAGTCCTACTCCCAGACTTGACCAACTGTTTATGTCTAAAGGGTTACATATGCACAATCAATCCTTTATATCACTTTGCTAAGATTTCAGAGTTCAGCGTGTTATTAGTCACTTAGTGAGGATCTGAGGCGATAAGGATTCTCTCAACCTGGAGGAGTAACCTTCACAGTCATCCCTACTGAAGGGGAGATCCTGGCGTGCAGCCCACTGCCATGCAGAAAAGCTCAGCGGGCCCTGGGCTGTCCGCTGTTTAAGGAGTAAGATGGTTAACCGATAGTCATAGTGGCATACCGGCAAGAGGTCTGGGTCCCTGCTCCAGACAGCCCTTGGCTTTTGTGTTGCCATCCTTCCCCAAAGTCCAGCATAAGCTGGATGCAGCCATCACCACCCCCAGTGGTGTTTATTGCTTACCAACAAGGGGGGAGGAGGGGAACACGACAGTGCCATGTTTGTTCACCTGTATAACCCTTTAAATCGAGAGAGAATGCAAACCAATGTAGGAAAAAAATGCAAATGTGTATTGTATCAAGTAGCACTTGTAATTCATTGAGCTTCTGCTCATTTTCAATTTTCAGAAAAATTTTCCTAATTTTTCAAGTGTTTCAAGTGTGTCCATTTTCTACCTGCACTGAAGATTCTGTATCCAAGTGGCTGATACCTTGTCGCTGAAGAGACAGAAACAAAGTAATCAAAAGGCTATTACAAGACACCTAGGATTTTTAGTGTCATTTACAAAAACCCAGAAGATATTTGATTAACAGTGATGAAAGGATTCCTTTGGTTGCTGAGGAACAGAAGTGATTTCAAGGCTTAGTTTTTATGTTCTAATAATTTGTTTTTTCAAGTTTATCCTGTTTCATTAATGCATTTATTTGAGAGAACGTGTCTGAAAAAAAGGAATGCAATCTATTTTCAGTGTGCAGTTACCTAGTAAATGCCAGGTCTGTTTGAGTGCCTTGTCCGAAGTCCCATGGTGCTTGGTAGAGTTTCTTTTACATATCTACCTGCGTGTTTTCTGAAATTGCTTTTTAGACTTGGAATAGAATGACATGGCAAAGGTGAAGCAGGTACATGTATGCCAGATCAGGTGTTTCTTTGCTGGCTGAAGCCAGTGAATTGGTTTTCGCTTGCCCACTATATTGGAGCTCTTACTTGAAAATTCTAAGTCATGGTCCTGGAATCAGATACTTCTGCAGCTAAGGGAATAGTTTCATATTCAGGGTCCAAGAATGAAACAGGTAATGGAAAGCAAGGAAAACAAGGTACAGTCTTAAAAGTTTGATAGTATTTTGCACCATTCAGCTAGCCTGTCTGAATATCTGAATATTTCTATCTGCAGGGTTGATAAAGGTGTATTCTGTCTTTTCCTCTGGATCACAGATCTCTAGTTTTTAGGTGCATCTTCACAGTAGATAAAGTTTTGATATTTGTTCATCGCTGCTCAGGGTATCTTTAGACAAACACCTCTTCCTTAAATACATGAGCTCTGTCAGGATTATATCCTCTACAGCTGGTACCTGATGTTCTTAATGAAAGACTAGTTCATGAGATCTCTTATGGCATCAAGGCAAGAGTGCAGTCTAGAAGATCACGCAGAGTGAATTTTCAGGGGAGAAAGTGCACAAGCTTTCCTAGCTATCCATAGGAACTGGAAGAGGGAGAAGGCAGCTACTAGGTGAAGGTTCTTTCACAGGTCACCTTCAAATCATTATGCATTGGAATTGGAACAGAAATCCGCTTTTTCTAAAAGAGGACCAGCAAGTGTGAAAGATTAGTCTGTTGTCTGAATTCATTATAACAACTCTGGTCTAAGGACTTACCCTGCTCTTCTCAAGGGGACAATACAATGAGATTTATGGTCACGAGCAGGCCTATAGTTAGAAAAGGGAATATTAAATATCAGGAATGGTTATTGGAATAAGAACTACTGCCACTGAAAGGTGACTATCTAGTGAATTGAGATTATCTTGAAGTGGTTTTGTTCAGCTAATCAATTATCTGATGCCAAGACTAATGTTTATGGTATGATGCCTACACTTTATATAGCACAGGTATAATACAGACTGCCACCATAAAAGCTATAATTACTTTTATGACTTACATTGCTTTTCTGTAGATGTGAAAGTACATTTTATGGGAGATTCTTGATCATAAAAAGCTTTTCCATGTGACAGGCAAAAATGTAGCAAGATTTAATAGCTGGAAACCAAGATGAGAGAAATTCAGATTAGAAATGAAGTAAAAATCACAAAGGGTAACTTACAAATTCAGGAGAAACTCGCCAAGGAATATTGTCTATTTTCAGTTGTTTGAAATCTGTGCTTTGGGATTACATGTCTTCGAAAAAGGTTGAAAGCTATTTCAGCAATGTTATGGTGCAGGAATTGCTTGTTGAAAATAATAGTTTGTATTATACAAAAAGTCAGATCAAGCAAAAATCTTCCTTTTTTATTTTCTTTCATAATCTTTGCAACCTGTTGCATTGAATCTGTTGCCCCATGTGAATAGGATTTTCTGAAGTTAAATGTAGATATGGAAGGCCCAAGCTTCGATTTCAACTTCTGCTTTTGTAATGTATTTGTTCTAAGCATTTGGAGTCTGGCCTTCAAAGGATTTAAGAGATATGAATATAAAACAGACCAGAAGAGGGGGGTGTTCCTTTTTGATGCTGTCTCTGCTGTTATCAGGGCTGGAATTTCATTTCAGAAAAAGGAGAAGAGAAAATGCCATCTCATTGATTGGGGGGGGGGACACTTTTTAAAAAATACCAGTTGGAGTAAAGAAAAAATATCTTTGAGATCACAAGTTCTTGGTTAGTTTTTTTCAGTTTCCTTGCTAGAAGGATAGCACTAAATGCTAAACTTCAATTAACTTAAAAATCTAGGTTCTAGTAACAGAAATGTTGCATTACAGACTCACTGCATCCTAATCTTTCACCAAAAAAACAGTAAAAATAATTTCAGTCGAAGTAAACGTTATCTTGGTTCCAATTTCTAATTTGGGGAAAGCTGAGGATCTCATGATTATTTTTTGTTTGGTTTGGGTTTTGGTTTTGTTTTGTTTGTGCTTGAGGCAGAATAATTTTTCTAACGTTGTTATATAGACTTTTATAGTGGAATACTTGATCTATATATGGAAGGAAGAAGAAAAAAGGTACTTCAAAGTAGGCCAGATTTACAGTGCTATAACAGTTGTGTCTGTGTTAACAGTCAGGGTAGCAGCTCTATGCTTTTATTTCCATTTTGTTTTTAAATTGGAAGTAGCTCTATCAGCACAAAATAGTACTTATGAATCCTTGTTTTATTTGATGGGCTGTTGTCCAGCTATATGATCACATTGGGATAGAATGAGATCAAATAATTTTAGTACCAAACTTCTTAAGATATTTTTGTTTCTGAAATTGCAATAAAATCTGCTTTAATTCCATTGTAAACTATGATCGTTGAGTAGATAACAATTACCTATAGTTATCTAATAAAAGATTAAAAACGAATTAACGTGTAAAGGAGTTAACATTTCTAGACTGGCATTATCAGCTAAATCATAGAACTTTTTTTAATAGATGTTGATTGTGTTGGTTTTGACTCTTCTTTCAAACATGATGGAGGAGATGGTTGAAGAAATCTTGTTTGTTAAATGCCCATTTATAATTATATATTTTTTTTTTAAACCTGGAAAGACAGGTCCTATAGCAAATTGTTTAGAAGCAAATTCAGTAAGATTTTATCATGTAATTCCAAAAAGAGAAAGTGAAGGACATTTATTTGGGTAAGTATATTGAGTTGGAAAGCAAACAGTGGTATATATCACTCTAGATAACAATTCTTTGTTTATTTTAGAAAGGCCTTTTACAAGCTCTGAATTCATTCACTGTCTTACAGGAGGTTTACAAACCACAGAGAAAATATAAACGTCAGAAGGGAGCTGAAGAACTGCTAGATGAAGAATCGAAGGTTCATGCTACACTTCTGGAATATGGCAGGTGAAAGGCTTTATTTAATTGTCTGTGGGTTTTGTATTGTGTGTATTTAGAAGCATTCCATATAAAATTTGGATTGTGAAGTTTTTTTCTACTACTTGAGAATCCAACTGTTTAGATTTACTCTTGTTTGATTTCAGATTTTTTTTGCTTACCCTGTAAATTCTCTGTGGACTGGACAGTCCTCACATGTGAACAATATTTTGTACAATGGGAGCCCAAGTTCTGACTTTATGCTGCTAGTAGGGTATTTTTCTTTAACATACTTGTTCTTGGCTTTATAAAAATGGCATAAATTCATGATGCTTCTAGGTAGTGTCTGCCAATCAATATTGCCTCTTTGCAAGCAATCCCTGGAAAGTTGGAAAAAAAGAAGCTGAAGTTGTTGCTGCTTCTTTTTGTAGTTCTAATGTGGTTGCTACATCAGGAGGCTGAACCATGGTTTAGTGCTTTGTCTTCTTACTTTCTGCAAACTTCCACACAGAGATGAAGTTACCAAGGTTTGCACTTACCCATTATCTTTGAAAGTCCCTCTGGTGTACTGAGAGCTCTCCAAACACATAAAAATAACATTGCAGAGTTTCTGTTTCTAGTTTCTCTTTCCAATTTTCTTTTCATAGTTAGTAATATGGACAGCTCATCTACTGTCTGAGATCTTAGTACTTAATGAGTGCGAATGACATTTGATTTTGGTTTTGTATCTTCTGTGGCTTCTTCTCCCTCAAAGCCATAGGGTTTTTTGGGTTTGGATGTTGTTTGGTAGGGTTTAGTTTTTTGGTTTTGTTTTTTGTCTCATTATTTTGAGTACCTTCCTTTCACCCTTTTTGCACATTTGTCTTGACACACAGTTGAAATCAGCAAGTGCCCTGGTTGCAGATTGCTTATAATCTTCCCCTTCATTCATGGTGGTATTTTGTGAGGGCAGCATGGACAAATTAACATCTTTTTTCCATTAAAGTGGGATGAAATCCTCTGTGTGTTCCTAGTGGAATGAAACTATTGGGAGACATCTGGGTGTCCTGTTACTCAGCAGAGCTCTTCTGACGTTGCATAAACTTTATATACAAATGGTTAACTGTAGCACTTCTCCCCTCCTTCCGCTACCAGTGGAGTTCGGTGCAGTTATCTGAAGTATAGCAAGGTGATTCAAAAGCCTAAGATGACTGGCTACTGTATTGAGCTTAATGCGTTCAAAATGGAGAGCGCTACAAGGACATACAGTGTCTATATATGTTAATATATATGTCTATATATGTTAAACAGCTGATTTTATTAACACAGTATTCACAAATTCTGTGGGCTGTAGTCTTGAATGAGTCTTAGTATTTTTCTAAAGGTATTAAGAGTTAGGCTTGATTTACCTTATTCATTTTAGAGTCCAATCCCTCCCTCCCCAATGAAATTGAATTTGCAAGTTGGTGACAGTGTCAGGGATTATTCTACTTGGCACGTGGATTTCTTCCCTGACTCGTCAGGGAAAGACATGCATGCTGAAATCTTTAGATTTAGATCAGGTTGTTGATACCTCATCAGTGCTCACAATGGGAATCCAAAGAGCTGGTATGGAAAAACGAAGTGGGGTACTCCTATCCTGTCTGTTTATAGTTTCTTGTACTGCTTCAGTATCATCAATACATATTGGTGTCAATAGACACCTAATAAATAAAAAGAGTATAAAATAGTTTATGCAGTTGAAGGGAATTTTTGTGTATGATTTTTCTAGAGTTATTTTAGGTTTTTTTGTTTTTTTTTTTTAAAAAAAGGCAAAACTGGAAATGAGTATATAGCTTGAAAATTGAAATAAATAGATGTTTTCTATAGAGGATTGGTTTGGGACCAGTAAGAAAGATCACGAAGAAGCTATGAATTTGAGGAAGGAAAATACCTCTCCAAGACAGTATTTGTTGGAATGATCTTGATGACATTGCAGAGTCCTAGCAGAAGAAGAAATGCAGAGGAAGTATTTGGTGGGGAGGAGGGCATGGAGTGTGACAGAAGACGTACTGGACCAATTATTTAAATTGGCAATATGAATGAAGGACAGTACTTACTAGAAGACAAATACAGTTACTTTTTGGGTGAAAAGCTTAACATGAATGGAAGTGGGAGAAAATTAGGATAGTTGCAAGATTTAAATGTATTCTGGTAATGCTTTCATAATGACTTCTTTATATTCTTGATCAGACATACTTTTCTGATATAATGCAAAAATAAAGAACATCTGAGAAAATGATAGTAGTGAGCCACACAAAATGTCTGGTTCATATGTTTTGGTAGACAAAGAAACTTTTAAGGAGGATGACAGTATGTCTGCTGTGAGCCTAGTAATAAAACGACGAGTACAAGGACTCAGATACATACAGAAATCTCTGGAGGCAGTAGGGATTACTGTTCACTCTTCAACAATGTTAGGGGCACCAGAACACTGCTGAAAAAGGCAAATAGTACATTTTTGGTAGGTTTAGGGGTAGCATTGAATGTTTTTAGAATTCAAACAGTTAAAGTGAACCTTTCATTCTTTTACTGCGTGTAGATGGCATTCGTAGAAAATCGTGAGTAGAGGTTTTTTTTTTTTCTTCCGAAATACCCCTTGGCTATCGTAGAAAATGGCTCCTTTCAGAGAACACTAATCATAAAAGTTAATTTTCTTAGTCCAGCAAATAGTCTAGGGTCTTGCAATGTCCTGATGCCAAACGCAGCATTATTCAGGTACAGCCAGTGATTATGCCATATTCTAAATTGGTTTTTGATCCTGTGGCCTTCAGCTTAAAGTTTATCCCAAATGAGCTTCAATGTGGTAGGCAGGAGTCTGGCTTCAGAGCCAGTGAGCATCTGTCCATGCAGTTGCATAGCCTGTTTCAACTAAGGGCTTTCGTTGCCACATCTTTGCATATTATCAATCAGTTTTTGGCAAAATACAAAGTCAGTTCCTATAACAGAAGTGCAATGTTAAGCCTGGGAGGCATCTGGGTTCTCTGTTGATGTAACTGATGTTTAAGTTTTTGTTATTGCTGTTCTGATGCAGTTCATTACTTGGATGCAACTATCTGTGTGAAAATAAAATTGTGCTCCTACAAAAGTGAGAACAGATATACAATAATGGCAATACTGATTATAAATGCTTTTATACTAATACAACTTCATGCATACTCTGTGGGAAGGTAGTGCTCTGCCACATTCTTTGTACTGCTAAGTGTTAAAATGCAGAGAAAACTTAATGTTGGGGAATTCTTGAAAACTTGGTATTATGCTGTAATGAAGTACAACTGAATTTACCTCTAAAGCAAGAGTCTTGAATACATGTAGAACTGGTGACAATTGATACTGCTGCTGAGGATGACTTAACTTTTAGCCAAAATTCAAGCTAGTCAATCAGGAATTTTCTGTGTATGTGCTGGGTTTAGTGCTTCGTAATACTGAAGATGATTGCTTACTCATTATCAAAATTTAGTTCTACCTCTTATTTCTTTAAGATACTATTTCCAAACTAACAACATAACTCAAATGTCAATTTTTCCTCTCCCTCAAAAAAAACAGAAGTAAAAAAGTTTATTTGAGTGTATATTTAAAGCTCTGAATGCCATGATTCAGAAAGAAATTGAAGATTCATCAAAGCACACAAGCATGAATATTTTATGAGGAGTAGAGATTGCACTGACAACTTCCTGAGGCCTTTCCAGAATTTGGAAGCATAGAGCTAGTAGCTGAGGATTAACTTCCAAATCAAAAGAGAGGATCGCTTTTTCCTCATGCGGGCTTTACATGACACTATTCTATGATCAGCCTAGATTTGCAAATCGTAATGGAAGGAGTAGATGGAGCTGAAATTATTCGTAAATATGCTGCAGTACTTGCCTATTTCGTTTATTTGAAGTATTCCAAAGCTAACCTGAACCCAGCTGTTGGTTTTGTGAAACGATTCACTTTTTAGTGCATTTATGTTGAAAACTGATAGCAACTTAATTTATTTGTGGAAGTTGTAAACAACAATTTATTTCTTTCATGTTACTATTGTTCTTTTAGGAGATACGGATTTAGCAGACAAGCAGGGAAAACAGAACAGGTAAAAATATATTAATTTTAAACATTCATATCATGGGAAGAATTGCATTGTTTTTGTTGGAGTGTTGGTTACTGTAACATCTTAAAGGAATACAACAGAATGAACAGCTATAACTTCTATTATTACCAGCTTTTAAAAATGGCTAACTGAAACTAAAGATCTGCATGCCATGAAAGATACAGTTGATTACTATCTCCTTTTTTAAAGCATTTCCTTCATCTGTACTCAAAGATCACATTTTGCAAACATTTTTCACTTAGAAGAAAGGGTGTTTGGGGGATTGGTTTGGTTTGTTTTTTAATGTGAGGTAATGAACATATCCTGTCTGTTTATTGAGCATCTTTTAACAAAGTGTTCCATGATGTGATTCATTTTAAAATAGTTTTTTCTATTTCTTTTTAAAGAACCATTCGGCTTGGTAAGAAATTTTTTAAGCATTTATTGCACAACAGGTTATTTGATGTGATAGAGAAATATGATACCATGCCATAAATAAATCATAGTGCCTCTTGAAAAGTAGCATCCTTGCTATGCTTTCAATGATTATGGAATCATAAAATGTCCTTGTCAAAGTATTTGCAGTTTTATTATGTCAGTGCAGATATTACTTTGGCTACAAGCTTTTATTACAAACGGAGGTAATGAAGAAATGCATTAAGTGTGTCAGGGATCCAGCAATACACTGAGTACATTAAGGTTGGCCTTCTTCATCTCAATATTTTGCCTACAAATTTAGCATTTAAGTTTTATAAATGGAGATGTTTCCAAGTCAAGGCATACCTTTTCCCCTCAAAGTAACTGCCAGGCTCCAGTCATGTTTACAGAGTTCATTTTGTTTCTTCAAAAATTTTACCGACTTTGGAATGTCATCTATTAGAAGGTCATCATGTTTTTTGTGTGAATTGAGTCACCAGTAAAGCAGAAGTGGAAGATGAAATAGTCAGGTTAGCGGTGCAATAGAATGACCTGGAAATCTAATCTGTCTGTTGCCAGTTCTCATTATTCTAGTGGTATGAATTCTTCTGACTGAACTATGAAATTTTACACTTTTTTATGTTGTATGTTTGTTACACTGATATTAAATTATCTTAAGTTATAAAAAATTATTTACGCACAAATAATCATCTGTCTTCTTTATAGCAGGCAACTGGGGTAGCCAGTTGGTCTTGTGAGCTTGGTAGTTCTTAGAAGGTTGTGGAATAAGGGATCTTTGGGCCAAATGTGTCCATAGCAAGCCAGAGACACTGTCTTGAACAGCTGGAATACTTAATGAAGTCAGTGAGGGTTTCACCGCAGTTGGCGTGAATTGGAGTGTGAGGATGTTCAGTAGCTAACACGTTCATAAAACCAGAACAGCTGTATTCCAGTTTTCTCCTTGTTGTCTTCCTTAATACTTCAGATTACTGGAACTAGATACAATATTTTCTTGATTTTTATTTAAAAGGCTGAAGATAAAAAAGTTGCGCTACCTCCAGGGCTTGCAGCATCAGGAAAAGTTGAGCCTTGTGATGAAGATGACCTTCAGGCTGCTGAAGAGGTGTGCCATATACACAGTAGGCATGGATGTTACTAACTTGGGGGGAGGGAACAGTTATCACTGCCCTGTCATTCCCTGCAAGAAGGAGAATTTTCATGCTTAGCTAAAGTGGGAGTTGCTTCACACAGGAGAATATGTAACCTGAAATTGATGGACAAAATTAAATGTTTAATGCCAAAAAATTCAACTTTTGTTGTGGAATCCAAGCATTTTTAAGAGGTCAGTTTTCAGTTGATAGTGGGAGCTGAATACTCTGAATGAACCTGTACTGTTATGAGGAATTTTCCTTTGTATGATAACTTTAGCCACCTCTTCTTTTACTTTCATAGACTTACTGTCCCATTGCATTCATTAAAAGACATGTTATATGGTACTAATTGTATACATGTGTGCCTGTCATGAGGCAGAAATAAGTGAAATATTAAAGATAAACGGTTACGTGTAATTTCTCATATTTTGCCGTAGCTTCGCATTAAAACTCTGATGACTGGAATGGCTGCAATGGCAACAGAAGAGGTAAGAAGCATTTAAAACTAATACAGCTTTTTAAAATTATGGTTGGTTATGGCAATTATTTTCTAAAATTGGGTTAATGGTGAGTCCGAAGTCTTGGAATGATTGCATTTAAATTTTCATTAAGGGAGTGCAAGAAAAGGTGGTTGAATTAGGAAGACAGTAATTTTTATGAGGCTGATGACTTAATCATTTGTCTTAAATTGTTAAAAGCAATACGGATAAGGGCCTCTTTCAAATGGTTTCTACAAGGAGAATTTCAGGGGAAAGGCATCATGCTGCAGCAACCCCAGATGCAGTATGATCTTACTTTATTCATCTTGTGAAGGTATACAGAGAAGTAATCATTTTTTTGGGGGAGAGTGGAGGAAAATCGTATGCATTTTGAGGTGTTTTTCAAAGCACTGATAAATATTTAGCAACACCGCCATTAGCGTAAGACACTGAAAATACTGGATATGTATCTTGTTTTCAAATTCTTAATTGGCTGAAGTCATTAATATAATGGAACTTTTAGGCTGTTGTAATTTTGAAAATTCTTTACATTTTGATTTCTGGGTGAGAGGACTGGGAAGAAATTCAGTTGTTAAAACATTGTTAAAACATTGTTTCTGTTTATGCTGAAGTCACAGAAGAAAAGGTAGTAATTAGCCTAGTCTCAAAGTTGATTGACATGCTTTCTACTGAAATCCACTGTAGAATTCAGTTCTACTTGAAGATTGTTTTTGTACATGCATCCAATTTGAAAGGTGCATTCTTTCACATGTCTGCATTGTTATAGTTTGGCTCAAAATGTGGTCTAAAAAATTTTTTACTGTGCATGCAAAATTCAGTACACAGAATACAATTCGAAGTAAGCTTTTGAATATCTGAATTCAGATTACCACTGTTGTTTGCTAAAAGGCTGTAAGTGAGAAATTTCCATGAGTGAAGGGGTTTTTTGGGGTGGAATGTTTCTTGGTCTTTTTTTATGATTAGAGATTTTTAGCCAGCGTAAAGGTTTTGTAAATTTCTGTTAATATTAGAGCTTGGGGTAATTGCCATGTAAAAAGCACAGGCAGTTGCAAAAGTCCAAACATTTTCTTGACATAATTGCAGGGCAAGTTGACAGCGAGCACAGTTGGCCAGATTGTTGGACTCCAGTCAGATGAGATCAAGCAAATAGTGTCAGAATACGCTGAAAAGGTAAGTCTGTTACCTGATTATGTTTTACCAAGTCGTGTTGATAGCTTGTTAATTTAGGCCTTAAGCTTCCAACTTAATTGCTCTCGATGGTTCTCCAGAAACAAGACTGTTTCATATATGCTGTGGTTAACAGCACAGTCAGGATTCAGGAAAGTATTTTAATGAGATTTAAATATGCACAAGCTTTTGGTGTGACAGCACATATTTACAGATTGCATTCATGAGTAGTTTGGGTTTGAGCACTTGCTTAAATGTTGTCATGAATAAGAAGGTCCTGGGTTGATACCTATTCAAACCAGAGGCCTAAACTCTTAACGCATTTTAAAATGTTCAGTGTTAAGCACAGAAATACAGTTCTGTGGGCCTGCCCAGAGAAAAATCTAGGCCGCTTCCACTCGGATTTTCAGACACTGGGATCTTACTTATATTGGGCTCCAATTATCAGTCATGTCCTGGATCTCTCGTTCTGAATCTAGTATCATCAAAACCAAGCCTTTGCTGCTTTTAGAAGTCAAGACAATTAACTGTGTATATTAGCTCCATTTATTGTGTTCAGCTGTGATTGTTTTTACGGTAATGTAAAAAGAAAATCTGGCTCTTCAAGCAATTAATACATACAATACATCACTGCCAGATATGAGTTATAGGTCGCTCTTATTTGTCCAATAGTCTTCTCATATTTCTTCCTTTTTGTTGACACATATGAGGTATGGAGCTTTCCCATTTGGGAGATAAACCCTATAACTCAACAGAGTCTATAGCAAATTCTTGGCCTTTCTTTATTATAAAGGATTGGAAGAACAGAAGCCCAAGGGTCATATTTCAATGTTACATTTCTTCTGTTCTGAGAGAAGGCAGCAGGACCTTGACTATTATAGTAGAGCAATGATTAATACTCTGGAAAGTAAGAACTGATTCAAGTCATACCAAAAATATATCACTTTTCAAATCTATTGGATGTGACCAAAAAAAAGAAAAAAACTTCCGTGTGTGCATGCATGCCCCAGGAAAAGAGAATTAAGGATGTTATCAAACAGTTTATTGAAGCATCAGAAATATTTGGATATAGTTCTAATAGCTTTAACCCCTTGTAACTGTACATAGTCTGAAGAACACAGCAGTGCTTATTTGTCTACCAGAGTCTTAATAGAATCCACACAGGATCAGTGAAGAGAGCTGGCAAACGAAATTCTAGATAAGATGTTGCCATGTGCCAGGGTCTTGCTTACAAGATGGCATTTTTGCAGAAGATCAATTCAATACATTTTTCTGCATTTTCCCCTCCTTTCTGCTGCTGTGTTAACTTGCTGGGTAAACGAAGATTCTGGTGTCGTTCCTCACTTTGTAAAATCCTGGCAGATGATTGTTAACGTGGCTTTTATCTGTCTGTTCATCACCGGCTTTCTAAGGCTAATTATTCAAAGTAGCTTTGATTTTACTGGGTTAGAAGGATTCTTCCTCTGAGAATTTACAAGTATAGTTATATACAACAAGTGGTTTTGCTAGGAGTAGAATAGGAGGAAAAGCTTGTTCCCTGGTAAAATGAGAGAATGACTAAAACTAGAGGAGTGCTTCCTCAAAACTATCCCCTTCAAAAATGCCTGAATGAGAATCCTCTTCAACAGTTTAAAATGCTGTTTGCAAGTTACTTATATCTTGAGAGGCTGACTCAGACTATTTTTGGACTTCTAGAATCCTATATCAGAGATTACTATGCACCATACACAGTCAGTTAAAGTAGCATGAAATAAGCATTTCAGCCATTTAGTACGGTTAAGGGTTGTTGTTCAAAGAAGATACTGAATTGGTATTTTTATATTTATTTTTTTTTTGGATTGAGGAAACCCTCAAAGATAAAGTGAGATGCAGTGATTTGCATCTTTGGGTTCCTGAACCTTGGGAAAGCATCAATTGAAAATGACAGCAAATTACATTGAAATGACTGACATGCTAAAGATCTATGTGGAACCTGATTGAAAACAGATTTGAACCGTTATGAGGCTGGAGACTTCTGCTTCCTCCCTGCACCTCCCCCCCCCCCCCCCAGTGGGCTTCAGACAGTGGACTTCAAATTGAGGCAGCTCTGATGGAGGTAGTCACAGATCTAAAGCTCTGAAAATTATTTTCCAGTAGGAGGTGGTTGAACATAAAGAGATAAACAAAAGCATTTACTGCTACAAAGTTTGTATTTTTGTATGCAGACTTTTTTTTTTTTTAAGAATGTGAAGTTCTCTAATGATTGAATTCTCTTTCTTTAATTATTGGAAAGTTTATAGCACTAATGCGTGTGAGAGAATCTCATTACAAAGAATAACATTAATTGCATATATTTCCTTCTCATTTACAACTTTTACATGTGAGCAGTGGGAGGCAGGCTCTTAAAGTCTAGAATTAGCCTTTTATTTTGGCTAGCAGTTTTTGAGCTGCCATAGATTAGTGATCCTCCTGCATAATTAATGTGACATTGTAACTTAACAAATTCTGTCATAGAAAAAGAGGCTACTAACACTTCTTAATTGTTTATTTGAATTGGCTACATCTTTTTGGGGCAGTTGGGCAGTTGCAGGGAATGGGGAAGAATGCAGAAGTGAGTCTACACCTGTCAGTGGTGGGGATAACGTGTGTTAACAGAAGCGTTGAAGGTTGTATCCATAGATCCCTTTTTGTCATGTGTAATTGAAGTTCTTCTCTTAAGATAGAGTACCAAATTGATAATCTTTAAACAGAGACACTAGTGTTCAGGTACAGCTTTCTTAAATTATGTTCAAAAGGCAACCACTGTTTCAGTTTAGTAAGAGACCAGGTAACAACAATAGTGTCAAAAGCAAAGTAGCTTCTATAATTTGTGCCTTCTCCCTTCTATGCTGAGAGATGCATTTTTCTCCACAAATTGGAACCCAATTCCTCAGTAGCTTTAAAGATGTAGTGTTGCTGCAGAGCAGATCCTTAGCCCACTTTGACAGCACGAGGCTTAACCCTAGCTTTTTCATTTGCAGACCAGACGGATTTTTCTGCAGAAACCTCTGTGTTACAGTGATGGTTATTTCCCATTTTCAAAAAGCAAGCTTTAACAGTCCATTTCTTGAGACATGAGCTTTTCTTTATGCCAGAGCTGTACTGTATGGATTTTTACTATTTTTGCAAGATCGGTCTCAGACCGGTTTAGCTCATGTTTCTTTCGCTTGCATTTCCAGTTTTCTTGATTTGCATGTTATGCATATTAGATAGGCTAATCGTCTGGTGAGAAGGTTAGGGTCTTAGAATGCATGACATGATGAAGGAATGTGATTTGGCTAAATAATGAGAGGGATAAGTTAATCTGAGTGTCTAGTTGTTGAATGTTGAACATTGTTGAACCAGTGTTACAGGTGTTGCTTAGAGGTATTTTTCCTTTCCTAATAAATGGAAAGAAAGTACGTGAATTGTTGGGTTAGGATGCGAGAATTGGTCTTTTTTTGCTGTGGATGTAAAAACATAAATCATTAAGCTGCTCTTTAATACAAGTAGCATAGAAAAATGGAGAAGAGGAAGACAGGTTTTGCCTGTTATTTTCATTTAAAATTAAGCTGTTAATGAAGACCTGCTTACCCATCTTCCTAGAGTGGGTACCAGGAGCAAATATGAGTGAGGAGTATTTCGTATTTCTTGTACACTTTGACTGATTATACATTGTAGTGGTTGTCAACATCTGGTAATTATTCAAAAAGCACTTAGTATTGAAGCCTTTGACAGACTCTGAAAATTAGCACTGATGTACTTGAAAATTAACTTTTTCTAATGAAATACTGGAAAATGGGTTAGCTGGAAAAAGAGTCTTGAGTGCATGAAGCAAATTATCAAAATAGGTGGATATAAGTATTAAAGTGAGGACTTTCAAAAGGTACAAATAATGTTAAGGCAAATAATCACTTAGACATCTAGCTATCACTGATTTTTAATCATTCTTTTGTCTACTGCAAATATACAACTAATATTATAAGTGTTGTTGCTGGTAAAGAATGTTTCTGGCAGTTTTCCTTTCACAATTCAGAGAGAACAGGAGACTGGATCCAGATTGTTTGTCTTCATTACGTATTTAAGAGACGCTTTCTTGGCAATGCATGCTCGATTGAGTGGTTTTCAAAGACTGGTGTCCATAGTACACACACACACACACAAGAAAACATTCAGAGTGGTAAATGTGTCTACCACACTAAGTATGTCATTGTCATTCAGCGTAAAGATGCATTCAAGCCAGTATTTCAGAATCTAAATATACAGTTTTTCAAGGCTTTTGAAAAAGTTCTGGATCTACTTATCGGGGTATGGGGCATCTCTGATTCAACAGGTTCAGTAAATACCACTGCTTAAGATGGTTTTTAGCACGTTTGTATTTTTTTCTGTTTAAGAACTCTACCAGGTTTAACTGTAATGCTGATGTAAAAAATTAGTTCTTTACTATACTGTAGTATTTTCTGCTCATCCCACAGCACCTGAATTTGGTTTTAGCTTACTTTACCTGTTACCTTTGGGACACAATTCAGTTGTTCAGCTGCTTCCTTATCTTGATGTGAGATAAATCAGCAAGTCATTCTTTCTGTTGGATAGTGGGGCACAGTCCTTGGTAAGGAATCTCTCAGGTGTGCCCCACTATAGCATTTCCTGAGCTACTGAAGTAGCAAAAAGTAAGGGTGTGAGGTCCAACAGGCTGTTGTTATTGTTTATTTTAGCAATCTGAACTTTCCGCTGAGGAGCGACCAGAAAGACTTGGAGCTGCCCAACAACATAGAAGGAAGGTGGCATCTCTGAATAAGCAGATTTTGCAAAAAACCAAACTCCTGGAAGAGGTAGGTATTGTGTGTGTAATAAAGAAGAAAACATTGATAAATGTGGTTGATCACAAAGTTTTTGCCATCCAGAAAAGATTTGCAAGCTATCTTTTGTACCAGCAATTTGTCATACTGAACGTTCGTTCCAGTGTCTCTGAATGTCTTGCTTGCACATTTATTACTAAGACAATGTGGCTGGCTTTATATTAAAAAATTGTATAGCCCTGTCTGTGAGGAGGGGCCTAGCTAACCAAAATATGCTTTTACTTTTTTTTGCATACCTCTCTTGGAGAAAAACAGAGTATCTCCATTTGACTTGTTAGCTATAGTGTTGAATGGGCTGTTTTCACAGTTTCAAGACACAATTTAGGAAGTTACTCTAAAATACGCTACAAATGACTGTTTATCACTTCCTGTCCTTTATATGAGCCAGCTTGCCTCACTGACTAAGGTGGGTTTTTTGCTTGTTTGTTTGTTTGTGGGTGTTTTTGCACAGTCACTGCTTGATTCGCATCTTCACAGTTGTTTTAGCGGGGAAAGGCTCTTGAATTTATGACTGATGTTCTGTTCATATCTGTAAGTAAGAGCAAGAACCACCATTCCTGTATTTCAATCTACTTATGCTATTGCCATTAAAACCCAGGAAAGTGTAAGTGGAAAAGCTATGCCATTAATGAAACGCTGCTTTTTATTATGCGTTTGGCTACAGTCAGCACCATACCATCTTTAGCTTGCAGAATCTGATGAAAACATTGCATCAGAGTCAGTAACTGGAAGAGCTTGCCAAAAACCAAATGGTACTTGTGGAAGAACTGTTGCTGATGACTTCTGTGGTTGATGTTCCGTCAAGTACAGCACTGCTCCAGCAGCCTTCATCTGGTTTTTGTTTTGTTTTGCTCTGCTCGTCAGTAACGTCTTAACACCTTACATTTTAACTGGTTTTACCTACTAAATGTTGGTGGTACAGGGGCTCTGAAAGACAGGTGTCTGTATGGCACATTTCATGAGACAGTGATATGTTCAGTCTTACAAACAACAGAGGTAAAAGAACGGTAGCTTTGAAAGCCTTACCTGCTAGAGTATAACTACGGGAGCACTAGATTTTAAGCCTTCCTGATCAGCCACTTACTAGACCTGACTTTTTAAAAATTTATTTTTAAAATTAGAATATTGCACCGTTAGAGACTACTTTAAAGTCTTTGTTTAAAGAATATTTATCCTTCAAAACTTTAATGTCCTTTCAGTAAAGCATGCGCTATGAGACATTTTTTGAAGTCTCTAACAGTCAAGTAATATTAAGTTTAAATAAAGCTATAGAAATGAAACTTATGCACAAAAAATTGGCAAGACTGACTGTCCTCTTCTTTGTTTCTTCTTTTTTTCCAACTTTAATCAAAAGCTTTATGAAGAACCTGTGCAAGTTCTTAATTTATTTTGCACAAAAAACCCTCAACTTTCAAAGGGTAGAGTATAACAGTGTTTTAACTGGTAAATATTAGAATGCAATTCTTTTGCAATATGCCAAACTAGTTTCAATCTTCTTGAACTGATGCATTTCTGTTTGTACTCTGTCATTCCCCATCTGTTAAAAATAACGTTTTTTCATAGTCAGTAACACTACAATTATTTGTGCTGTATGTTGAATGTAAACCATGTCTGTCACAATACCTCTCCACTCTAGAATGAAATATCAGAAACTATTATGATAGACAAAAATTATGCTATTACAGTATACTCAAATTAAATATACTTTTTTTTTACTTGAGTTTGTATTCTTTTAACACTTCTGTAATATGAATTTTCCATGTCTGTTTATGTCAAACATAACTTTGGTGCTTGGTCAAGATGATGACTGTTAGTTAAAAAAATATTGACAATACCTAGCATTTAAATGCAGGCTGAGGTGTCAGGCTTTCAAAATCATAATATGGGCTTGCAGACGGTTAAACCCTGTGTGAATTCCCATGTTGGTTTGAGGTTTTTTTCCTGAAGTAGAAACACAAATTACAGAATGAGATCTTTGGAATTTCAGAAGTCGGGGAAAAGATGAGGATGTTCCGTGTGTTCTAAGCCACTGCCGTATGTTCCTGTCACATTTTAACTCTTCTTTTAAACCACAAAGGCTGTGAGATAAATGCATATGAAGGGAGATACAGATGTGCTGTGTGTATATTGTAGAATGGAGACAGATGCAGGCGCGCTCAGCATCTGCTCTGAGCTAGCAGGTTGCAAACCTGTTTTAGAGATAAGAAGCTTTTTTGCCATGAGAGGCAATGGTTTAGCACTGCCCTATTATAGAATGGGGCATGTTTGCTCAGGTTTAAGATGTTCTAGTACAGTTCTACAGATTCTGAACAGATTTTGGTTGTGACTGCCAGCTCACATCCATCTGCAGTTTTTCTGCAGGCAGTGTGTAGACATACTGGAGGCATGCTCAGTTTGAATGTACGTATGTACTGGAACACTGCACCACAGCCCTCACATTGTGAGAACAGTTTGTGTTCTTGAAGGCCATTAGCTCAAGCTTCATTTTGGGGAGGTCAACCCCAAAGGTTGGTTGTACAGGTACAGTTGTGTAGTACGAGTGGCATTAGGAAACTGCAACAGCTAGCTTGGGTTTCAAAAAATGAAGATGTGCACTAGCACAGTTCTCCAGCCGTGCTGTTTCCTTGATCTTTCTTGCCCAGTTGAGCACTAAGAGAGGCTGGTAAACGAGCTTAGCAGTTGTGGGTAGCTTTTGCAGCTATTTTGTGTCATGCTGTTATGAACTGGAAAGCAGAAAGAATCTGCCAATGCCTGTATGCAGTCTCAATGACTGAAATGTTCAAAAGCATTTTTTCTGTAGCAGATGGCTCTTATATTCTGGACAATTGCAGCGCAGTGTGGCTAGTGAATTATGATATAGAATATGCCTGTAACTAGATCTATGTTGAATGGATTACATTTTCATGCCCAGTGCAAGTAATTTCCTTTACCAGTTTCCCGGGCATATGAATGAATGTATTTGCTTGCTTTCCACATGCTGCTGAGAAGAGAGCAGTTTGGGGTGGGGAGGAAACATGGTTGTAAACCACACAAAATTGGTAGATTTGTTACTTCATTAGATCTGCTTTTAACTGCCTAACTTCATAATTCACAGGAAAACTTATTTCTAAATATATTATCATGCTATCTGCCATTTTAACAGTTGAGGACCCTTTAATTCTGTGTTGCTTATTTCCAGTCTCAGTGCTATATTTTTATATGGGGAAAAAAGAAGTGACAGCTATAAGCCAAATATAATCCTTTTATCACTTCAGTAAAGTAAAAATTTCCTGGCTGAACTTTTTTTTTTACCACTTGCCAAAGACAGCTTTTGGAATCAGTGAGTCAAGACCCCCGTTTAAAAAATGTTTGTGAAGTTCTGTCCTCAATACTACAGTAAGTTTCAGCAAGAGTTCTTGTAACATAGTTCTTTAATCTTTATGTCAATTTTCATGAGATGTGGACTGCAGGCCTAAATTACATATTTTTTTTCAACTAGTTAGTATTCAGCCCATTGGTGAATTATTGGTGAAAAATATGAAAAACAATGAAGAAGCTTTCTTTTCATAAGTTCGGCTGTGGAAAGGGATGAGTGTTGAGTCACAACTCCATGTTGTAAACCGCAAACTAAACCATCATGAAAAGAAGTGGAACAGAAAGACAAATGCGCATTTCTTTGCAACACTTCTCCCCCACTTTTGTAACCCACGTCCCATTTTTCTGGTTACTATTTGCAATATTATCTTAAATCATAAGGACTTTAAGGAAGGATGTTCTGCTAAAATTAGCCTCTGTAAATTATTTGACAAGTGAAATATCCAGTGGTGTTTTGCTTAACTGCCTTCTTATTAGACTTGCCATAGTTACACAAAAGAAAATCATAAACTAGCTTGCTTATTTGGAATGGACATGTCTGTGGTGTGGTGCCATGGTGCTTTTATGCAAGTGTTGAATCACCCTAACTTACTTGGAGAAGTACAAAATGGGACTCTCTTCTTAGCCTGGTGTGAAACTAAGCCAGTATAACCAGGCTAAATAACTTCAAGCAATTTAGCAGAGATTCTATCCAATAAGGTACCATTCTGTTGGCATCCATTTTGTAAAAGCTGCTGTTTATTCTGGGACTTAATACATCTAGAAGGTCAGGTGGAAAATGTTTGCTGTTATTAATTGAATATTCAGTCAGAATTCTTGCAATCAAAAGTATAGGTGAAAGAGTAGGTGAAAAGAAAATACAGTGTTTGTGATCATTGGCCTATTGTTTAATAGACAACCATTAATAACAGCTTAAATATTGCTATTTTCCATTACAGATGTAATTAGCATGAATATAGAATCAAACTCTTTTCTTTCTCTTTCATAATAGTTGCAAGCTAAATGTGCTGATCTGCAGGCAAAATGTACCGAAGCAAAAAAAACGTTAAGCGAGGTAACCTTTCTTTGTTTTTCTGTGCATTGATTCTAGCTGAATCATTTTTGAGAAGTTCTGTATGCAGAGGGATGTATTAAATGGGAAAGGTGTTCGACAACTTACCTCACTGATCCCATGGTGTGGGAAAGCTGAGTACCATGAATCATTTTATGTGGGGAAGCGTATTTCAATTTATAATTAATTGCAACCCTTAGGTTAAGAGTTACAGTGAAAAGCTGGACAAGGAATTGGCAGCCTTAGAAACAATAGAATCCCAAGCAGATTCTAGGTAAGTCTCTTCCTTTGTGACCTTTGAAATTCTGAAAAATGATGGGTTTAAAATGAATCATTCAATGTTTCTTGCTTTTTCAACCTAAACAAATAACTAAAATTTAGAAATCAAGTAATTCTCCAGCTTGCTTTCCAAAGGCAGGAAAATACTACCATGGTATTCAGTCAGAATGAAAAGTATCAATCTGTCGTTGAAAATAATTGTAGGTGTTTAAAGCAGGAGAACCCTAGACACATTTGACAAGTAGATGAGGCCTTCCTGATTTATTTTCTTCATATTTGAAGCCTTCATCTCACATAAATTAAACAGGAGGCGCTCTCAAAACTTCACAGTAATGAGGTCAGAACATAGCAAAACCATCGAAATATGCGGTGTAAGACTACATTTTTTATGTTGACCTTGGTATATCAGTGGTGATATTTGAGTTTTTAATTTACACAGATTTTATTGGAAATTTTTTTAGATCTAGGCTTGTTCTAATGTCTTTTAGTTCTCTATCTGTTTAAATTAGAAAACAAAAGTCTAATGTGGTTTACTGGATCTTCAAATTTAGCATATTACAGAGTCTGCGAGCATTGGTGGCCATGAATGAAAACCTAAAAAGCCAGGAACAAGAGTTCAAAGCACATTGTAGGGTAAGTTTTAGTTTCTTATTTAAGGATTCATTTAAAACCCGGTAAATAAGCATTATATTTTTTCCTGATTTGTCATCGTGTTGTGTGTCCCTGCTGTTGCCCTCCCCGCCCCATTTACTGGTATTTCCAGGTTCAGATTAAATATTGCCACCAGCTTGATTCACAGCAGAATTACGGACAGTTGCCCAGTTCAGCAGTGCATCACATCTGCAACAAGGCTGATAACCGAGAAGGCTGGAACTGGATTAGCCAGAAGGACTTGCCCCCACCCTGAGACAGGGAGGTTTAAGGAAGGATGCCAAGGCATCTAAATTAGTGTGGTCTTCAGTGTTCTCTTGTGCCTGGGACTCTTTATTAAAGGGCAGTTCCTAGACATACAGTGCCAGATCAGCCTTGCATTGGTCATAGCTGTGGCTCTCCTTGTTGCTGTTACCATTCTGCTGAGAGCAACTTGGGGTACGTTGACAGGGAGCACTAAAACATAAGTTTGAGATTGGGCTGTGCTAGATACCCACCTGTGCTCTTCACAGCCTGAAATGGATTGTCTCTTCTTGGATAATGCAGCCAACAGTGTCCTGAGGGAGAGGTACAGTGCCAAAGAAGAGGGCTTAATGAAGGCCCGTAGCTTTGGAGCAACCCACCAAAAGAGACAAGACTGAGATTGAAGCTATTGCAGTTTTCAGAGCATATTTCAGTTTTACTACTTAATTACTATGTTTTGCTGTCCTGTTTATTGCTGTGTTTATGGACTGCCTAGAAATATGATTGGAAAGAGTTATTTTAATTCTCTTCTATTTAAACTGTAATGGATGGGATTTAATGATAGAATGAAAAGAAGTAAAAAGAAATAGTGCCCTGAGGGATAGACTGAGCGTAGGATCCTCATTTTCCCATACATACTCACAGAATCACAGAATGGCAGGGGTTGGAAGGGACCTCCAGAGATCATCTAGTCCAACCCCCCTGCTAAAGCAGGTTCACCTAGAGCATGTTACACAGGACTTCGTCCAGGTGGTCTTTGAATATCTCCAGAGAAGGAGATTCCACAGCCCCCCTGGGCAGCCTGTTCCAGTGCTCTGTCACCCTCAAAGTAAAGAAGTTTTTCCTCATATTCAACTGAAACCTCTTATGTTTCAGTTTGTGCCCATTGCCCCTTGTCCTGTCGCTGGACACCACTGAGAAAAGTCTGGCTCCATCCTCATGGCATCCACCCTTAAGATATTTGTACATGTTGATGAGATCCCCTCTCAGTCTTCTCTTCTTCAGGCTAAACAAGCCGAACTCTCTCAGCCTTTCCTCATAGGGGAGATGCTCCAGTCCCCTAATCATCCTTGTTGCTCACCTCTGAACTCTCTCTAGGAGTTCCTCATCTTTTTAAAGCTCTGAAGAATTGTAATGGAAACTACCTTGCAAGTAACTTTAGGTTCGTTCATTTTTACAAATGCCGTATGTTGCAGTCCCGTGTCATACTGTTGCTACTGTAATATTCCTTTGCTTCAGCAGTTTAATTTTCTATGTCGCTCATTAGTTGGCTTAGCTGGATCTAGTATATTTGCAAGTAAGAAATAAATTTGTTTCTGTGTTTGATAAAAGCAGACAGTTTTATGTAATGAGTAATAATGGATGCCTTACCCTTAAGCAGGGAATGCTGTTTCATCTTACAAATTTAAATATAAAGTGTGCAGTCAGCTCCACAGTTTTGTTAGAGGTGTATGTTGTCAAGCTTCTTGCTCCCCCCTGTTAAGAGGACAGGCCTCAGTTAAAAGCAATATAAACTTCTTTTGTTTTAAAGGAAGAAATGGAGAGACTTCAACAAAATATTGAGAACTTGAAAGCTGAGGCTGTGGAAAATGGGGAGGAACAGGTAATAGCAAATGTCTTAAGTTTTTATTTTCAATTTGTGTTTTAAAATGTTGGTTTAGGTCCTTCTGACTTCTGGCACATTCTTGTAAGTATTAAGGTATCCATTGCAATCTCTGAAAAATTCTCTTCTCCCCCCATTAGTAAAGCCACAGTTTAGGCTAATAATGATAGAAATACAGTAGACTGAAAATAGCTGTAGTACTCTTCATTATTCATGCAAAATCCATGGGGCTAACTCATCGATGCTTTTGTGCCTTTTATTTCTTCCTTTGTAGTACCAGAGAAGAATCTCTGGATGTTGTGTTAAGAGCAGCGCATACCTGTGACAAAACCAGGTCTTACTCAGAAAGTATGTTTGGTTTGGTTGCGTTTTTTCTTAAAAGTGGATTTATTAGAAGAACGAAAGCACAAGTTTTCAGTGGCTCAGTACATTGTGTGCCGTGAGCAGCTGTCAGAAGTTAAGCTTTAACACAAGTGGATCCAGACTGATGGCAATGAATAATGAATGAACAGAAAAGGAAAAGCTTGAATTACTTGTATTTTTAGTGGGTAACATTTGATACATTTATGCCTCCGGAATGAAGTAGATTACAGGTTCCATGATGCTGCTGTCCTGAATTCAGCGTGAAAAAATAAAATAGCAAACCTAAATCGTACATTTCTGAACAAGAAAAAATTATCTTAAATTCCACAATCCAGGAAATCTAGAATACATATCAGAGTGTTTAGCTTCTGTCCTGAGCTATGTTTATCCTTAACCCCGCCACTGAATCAAAGTATAAACATTCAGACAAGGAGTATGGACAGTCTTCCAAAAAGTATCTTCATTTGAAGTGTGACTGTTATAAAGCAGTGGACAAATCTGAAAAGCTAAAACATCAAAGGCTTAAAAGCTAGCAAACTGCACTTGTTTACAGTAAAAGATGTCAATTTTTAAATGCAGATTATGAATCATTGTTAACAAAAATAACAGCAAATGGTGGTGTTATTGTGGGAACCATTAAATGGAAGATAGACAAACACAGAAAACAAACCCAGTCTGCACGTTTTTGCTACTCTAATACACAATTGTTTTGGATTCTCAAATTTTAGGAGCCAAATAAGATTATAGAACAGCAGTACAAAACTGAGAAAGATAAACTTCAAAAGATCCGGCTGTTACTGGTGAGTAACTCTCTGTAAATTTTCTTGTACAAAATTATTGATGTTTTTCTTATCTTGTAACTTCTAATACTTCTTTTTGTTCTAAATTTTTTTCTGTCACAAATCAATTACAAAAAAAATTGAACCTCGGCCAATGCTTTTTTTTTTTTTTTAATTAATTATTTAGTAACAAAATATTGCTGGGGGGGGCTTCATCCATTTTAAGAAGAGAACAAGAAGAGGCTTTGTTTTCTCCCCTCCTAACTTTCTATTCAGGCACGAAGAAACAGAGAAATAGCCATTTTACAACGCAAGATTGATGAAGTACCCAGCCGAGCTGAGCTAACACAGTATCAGAAGAGATTTATTGAACTTTACAGTCAGGGTATGTATATCAAGCAGGAACATCCTGCTGAAGGCTAAAGCCCTGGAAGGAGGGCAGTTGCATTTTAAGCATATGGCTTGTAACAACAGCACTTGCTAATTTTGTGGTATCTAAAGGGGTTTTTGGTATTCATGTTGCATACCCTATTTTCAAGACTTTATAAACTGGCTGTAAGAATTTTCCTGAGGGCAAAACTTGATGCACAAGATCTCTGGACTAAATTTTGTCTGCAACAGGTTCAGTCATTTAATGACAAGTGGGTTTAGAAAGTCCTTAATTCACCATTTACAGCTGAGGTTGCTGTAAATTTGAGTTGTGTTTAATTGCTCTTAACATTAGATTGCTTTCATTGTTTTCATTGATGTGAGATATCTGGTTTTGAACAAAACTATGTCAAGAACTACAAAGTAAAGGCAATTTCTAGAAGGGATTGTTTTCGTACATTTTTGATTTATAAATGTCCTGCAGTATCTTGGTAGGATCAGAGTACAAACTGTCTTTCAACTTTTTTTTAATTATAAGAAGCTGTAAAATGGGGAAATGTGCTTGATTGACTTTTTGGATAGGTACACGTTTGCTGTGCATGGATGGTATGAAGCATGCAAACTGAATAGAATTTTAAAGTTGTTCCATTAAACTAATAACAGACCAGTATGCTTACTGGTGTATATTTAATGTAGCTTGTGTATTAGCATAACCTAAAATAAGTTTCTACAAAGGACAACTAGCTATGTTCTAAAGGTGTTCTGCATTCACAAAATACGTGTGTGAACCAAGCTTTTGAAGGTTGAGCAGTTCTAAAATTGTTATCTAGCTTTGATTCAAATCCCTTGCCCTGATGAGGCTGCTCTAGTGATGTAGTTGTGTGCTATCTTCCGTGTGTGTTGTCTGACCCCATGCATGGGATAGATGTACTTCTGCAGTGAGCACAAATCCAGTACTTCCCTCCCCCTGCTTTGCTGCTTATGTGCCATGCAATTTATTTAATCAAGTCCATTGATAAAGACAAATTTGTTGTCTTTCATTACTTTTTTTACAGATTGCTTTCTCTGTCATGTCTAAGTGAATTCAGACAAATAATCTGTGGTCAGAGCATCTAGCTGCTCACAAGTTTTATATATGAAGAACAGAAAGATTAAGGTCCAAGAGACTTGTGCAGCTTTGGGTGTAGATATAAGATGCTTTGAATTTTATGGGACTTTGTCTTCTATACTACAAAACATGTGTAGTAACTTAGATAATGCACTTCTCGTTTGTGGCTGGGAACCTGCATTGTACAGGCTAAGTTTTTTGGAAAATGGGCTTAAAATCTCTAGCAAGTCTTTCTGTGAATTGGGGTATTTTTCATCGGTTTTTAATTTAGCCAGATTCAGGTGATCTTCAGAGTTTTCCAAACCTGTTTTTTTGAACTTTGATCCAAGGTGTGTTGGACAAGACAATCTTCAGCGATGCCTTCCAACCTCAGTGATTCTGTGATTCTGTACTAGAATCCACTTTATTTTTGACTAAACTGAAGCCTCTTCCTTTGAAAACATTAAGCTGTGGTTTCAAGAGAATCAGTGAACCAACTGGCTCACTCTTCCTCTTCTTTCTTTGCCTTTCTTAACTTACATGGGCTCTGGTGTGTGCCCATAAGGCTCCACAAGCTGGTACAACTTTCTAACCCAGTGGAAATACTGAAAAGTTTTCTTCTGGGTTGGTATGTGGAATCCACTCATAAAAGATCTGTGACTACCAGAGCTGCTGCAAGAAAGGGAAGAACTGCAGGAAGGAAATGGTTTGGGAGAGGCCTTTTCCATTTGGCAGCAGCAAGTCCTGCAAAAATGAACTAAGAGAGCACACCTGAAGTAAGCTTGTTGGTGATCCTTGTATTTGTGCACTTTTTCAAGAAGCAGCCTGATTGCAGCATTTGGAACATGCTGAATAGCCCTTACTCGTTTGTCAACCTATCCCAGGCTTTCCTGAATTCCTCGGTGCTTTCAGGCTCCCGGTTACTCGGTACGCTTCTCAAGGCTACAGCATGTGCAGAACACATGCCAAAGTCATGCTGTGGCAACGAGAAAGCTCTTCATGCCAAACATCTTGCTACTGCAGAAGTAGCCACTGCTTGATTTCTGTCAGTAAAACGTTTGAGCTGTGGGTTGCTGTTGGGCTTCATCTGGAGAACAGAATTGTGCAAATCAAGAGATGGACTTTCTTTAATAATTTGGATGTTTAATGACATTGTGAGATGGGAATGAGGTCATGCTGTCTGTAAATGGTTCCAGTCAAAAGCTTAGTCCAGCATATCAGTTCAGTAAAGGTTTTATTTAAAGATGGCAACTTGTTAGCCTTTAGAGTTTAATGTATTGAGCATTGATTTCACGCATGGTTGAATATTTCATTATTAAATTATTTGATCTTTTTTAACCGATGTTTTTTCCAGGTTCAGGAATCTAGATAGTGCTTAATATATTTTGCCAACTTGTCCTTCTCTGTCAAACTCTTTCCTTGGGAATCACAAATATCTTAGGTTTCCTTAAGCATTGAAGAACTAAGGAATAGATGAAGACTTAGCAGATTTGAGTATCGGTCATCATCTTGTAGGCCCAAAGGGGCCTCATATCTGAGCCATACCTTCCCCACCGAGCTATAACCAACACCTGCTATAATCACCTAAACCAGAAAGTATTATTTGGAAAGAAAGTATTATTTAATCCTTCCTAATTGTAAGAAGAGGAAAAAAGGCTTTAAAACAGTAAAAGCTTTCTTGTGCATCTTGCACGTGTGTAGCCTGGAATACATAGTATAATGCACTTTTTTTCCCACACAGTACTATCAGATTATTGGTTTCCTATCTGTCCCTGCCGAGCCTGTGCCTCTCCGCCACCATGAGCAAGCTATGTGAGGGCAACTGTTAGCAGCACAGCAACCTCTATGGTGTAAGGGTAAAGCTTATGAAGGAAGGATGAACAGACAGTGGTAGAGAAGCACAGCTGATAGTGCCAGCGTATGTTTGCATAAAGGACTGTCAGCAGTTGTGGCTTAATTTAAACACTGAGCTGTGTTGTTCTTATAAAGCCTGATAGCTGCAAACCCTGCTGGAGATTTACATGCAGAGGGAGTATTCTTCTGGAATGTATTAGAGAGTGTGTTCCATTATTGATATTGGAAAGTATATTATATAAAGCCTATGATGTGTTTTTACAGATTCCATTTCACCTCATGCTCTTTTATTATTCTACCCTTTTTTTGTTTGCAGTCTCAGCAACTCACAAAGAAACGAAGCAGTTCTTTACTCTTTATAATACACTGGATGATAAGAAAGTATATTTGGAAAAGGAGGTAAGAAAATGTTATTACTCTTTTCTAAATATTCAGTCTGTGGAGAAGGAGATAAAGAGGTTTTTTACTTGGCTTTCACCATATTCAGTGGTGTCAGAGCAGAGTTAGCAGTCTTTCTAAAAATTAAACAATTGAGTCATAAGAATATTTATAATGTTGAGGGGGAAATGGTCTGTGTTGTAGAAGTGCTATTAGTACAGCATGTTTAAACTACTCACTGTGCTCACAAAACATGAGTAACATTTGATCAGCAAATATCTCTGTCTTGGTATCACAGGACCAAATTACCCTCTCTTTTTGGTCAATAATATCTTTTACTATGAACCAATGCTACAGTCAGTAACTTTGGAGGGCAAATTCCAACTGCTGTCAGCAACATCAGAGTTAGTTCTCAGGGTCTGAGCATGCCTACACTGAAGTTGCTGGTGATTTTACTGGACCAGGATCAGAAGAGTGGTTTTATGAAAGCGACTTGTTTTTTTCCCCTCCCCTCTCTCCCAACTATACAGAGTTTGGCTCTTTCTTGGGCATGACTTAATCGAGTGATTTCAATTTTTTTTTTTTTTTTTTTTTTTTTTCAATGACAAGCATGTAACTTCAGTAGAGATGGAGAAACAGGAGCAGTTAAGACCTGATAAAAAGTATGACATTACTTTTAAAATATGTAATGTTTTGATACTTCAGGCTTCTCTGTTTATTCCAATAAAATAAGAAGAGATTAGTTATTTTTGCATTACTCAGATATATTTGTTTAGTTTGAAACAAGCAGTAGTCAGATTTCTCATTATGTAAAGACACTTTATCTCCTGTTTCTGAAGATGATGAGCAACCATTTCCTTCCATTAGGCAGCTGATTCTAATACATGTGCTAGATAATTTTCAATTTTTCAGTTCAGAAAAGTCACTAATTTATGTAGCTTCTTTAGAGGGCGTGTGGTCCTGACAGTTGCTTGCCACAAAACACAACTGAAGGAATAGGCTTAAATACAGAAATATTCTTTCACAATTAACGTATGCTGCAAGTACTGTACCTGTTGTAAAACTGTGAAGAGGGGTAGTGGGGGAGCAGGGGGAGCTTTTGGCAAACAGTAGCCCTTCAGGATAGAGTAACGTCAGGCGTGTACGGGAGTGTGTTAACTGTGGGGAAAAAACCAACTTCATCCCTTCTCTTACTTGGTTCTACAATAACTGTGTAGGGTTTACCTGCTTTGGTTTTGTTAACCTTAAGTGCTCCATGTGAGTCTGCTGGAAAGGTCACCGATGTTCTACTCCTGTGCAGAACTTACTCAGAGATACAATCTCTTTTTCCTTTGGCAAACATACAAGACTGAGCTTCCTCACAGATTTTCTGGAGGCCAGGATGATGAGGGGTAAAAAAAAAAAAAAAACCAAAACCCCAGAATACTGTTTTCACACTACCATTCTAAACTGTAACTGTCCCCAGTTTACCCTGATAGAATTATTTTAAGGCATGACTGCAGTGTCAGGGTAGATCTGGCCGTTTCTGTTGCAGGAAAGTTTTTATACTGCTCTGTGAATGTTGTTAGAATCCAAGTTGCATCACAATAAATTCAGGAGTAACTTCTGTGACTAGGTGATTTAACACCACGTGTAAATAATACATGTAAAAAAAAAAATCTCAGGTTCTGTGCTGAAATGAGCCTTACAGCTTTTTTTACTGGGGATGTGTGTGTGAGAGAGAGGGTGAGTTAGGTGAGTGATCAATACAAAGCAGGATCTTACCAACATTTAACCTGCTGTAATGATTGTCATGTGCTCTAGAAATACGTGATTTCTGGGACAGGTTTCAGTTTAGCTGTTTCTAAAAATTATTCTACCTGATGGTCCATAAGATCCTCAAATAAATTATCTTGGAATTACTGGTGTAACTTACCTTTTCCTCTTCTGAAAATACCATTAAGAATTTTCCTTGAAAATTTTTCAAACATCGGCTTCTTACAAACCAACAGTGATGATACCGTGTGATGTCAGTGACACGCGGAATATTCGGGAACCCCGGCTGTACAACTTGCATCTGTGTCCAAGAGTGGGTGGTATAACGGCTGCCAGCAGTCCTGGCAAATGGCTTACTTTAGGCTGTAAGAGTATCACACGCTGTGTTTTTCTGTGGTCTTTCATTGGGTTTATTTTCTTATTCCAAATGGTGAAATAATATATAATACATAATATATAATACAACAGGTTGCAGATAACAGTATACCAGATTTAAGATACTATGTCAAGTAGCAGCTGTAGAACTCATATTACTTTAACTTCTCCCCTAGTTTAGAGTTCAATACAGATTTATCTTTTTAATTTTGAGGGCAAGCCTGCAAACTTAAAGAGCATACAGATTGTTTTTGAAATGGGCACATAAAAACCGTCTGACAATACAGAGCAGATGTATTTCATTGTTGTATAAATCGGGAGTACTCTTGCCAATATAATTTCAGTGCCTTTTGGGAGGGTTTGGTTGGGGTGTTTTTTTTTTTTTGCTTAGTTCCAAGCTTCACTTACATGGATATAATTTCAAAAGGCAAATAAATTGATCAAGGGTTTCTTTTATCTTCATGTCAATCACAAGAGAGAGAGGTCTGAATGTCTTCTGATGCAGTCTTAACTTTGTTAAATGTATAATATAATTGAGGTTTCCTTGTGTTGTTTTTAATATTAGAACCAAGCTTTCAGCAAGTGAATATTGTCTAGTAATGTACAAAAGATGCCTTTGGCAGCTGTGCCTCACGAAGATTTCCAGAATACGCTTGAGCTTTTTCTAGCCCCCCCCTTTTTTTTTCTTTTCTCCCCCTGCCCAAACCCAACCCTTTCATAAAATATGCCGAGCATAATTGCTTTAAAATAACAATAGCAAGAATTGTTATATAGCAGAGTCCGGGACTATAAAGGTTATAGTTCTGACATGAAAGGTCTCTGAATATGGTTGAAATTTTAATCCTATTTTGTGAAAGATTTGTTTTTAAAATGCTTTTAAACTCATTTTTTTCGTAATGTCTTTGATTTGGGGGGGCTTATACACCAATTTTACTGTCTGTAATGTAACACACCGGCATGCTTACTATGCGATAGTTGTGTACTACTGCTTTTCATGACTTGAATGTTTTGCGGTATAAACTGTAATTACATTCTTAAACTCATGCTTATTGCAAATATCTTGAGGCAAGGATGCGGACTTGGCAAATATTCATGGATCATGCGATATTTTCTTTCCTCTAAGTAACAGGAATTCTTAAACATCTTGGCTGCTTTGCAGTCTGTTCAGAATTTGGTTTAATTTTTCAGAGTAAGGTCAGGAACAACTGCAGATTCTGCCATGCATGTGCTTATCGCTGTCCCATTCAGATGGAAGGGTTTAGATCTGGGAGAGATCAGGTTAGCTTCCCATAGCAGCGGGGCAAGTCATCCTGTCCGCAATGCTTAGGTTTGTTTAGTACAGAGCACTTTCAAATATTCATCAAAAGGAGAAACTGCTTGCAAGGTTTAACCACAGGAGGCTTGCAAGAAGTATTCAAAGCCGAGAGAGAATCACGTTAATTTCTTCTTGGTGAATTTTAGTGCTCTCAGCAATATGTAGAAAGCAAGAAAAAAAATCAAAGGTGGTTACATAGAAAATATGCAATTTATAGTTTAATTAGTTGGGGAGTTTTATAGTGAGAGCAATAAAATATTCCTGCGATGTTGTTATAAATTTCTATTTCTGTCTTGATTCAGTGCAGTGCTAGTATCTCATAAGAGAAGCCATGCTTGTGAAATGCCATTCTGTACTTTTTAGAGGTTTGTCTTTTAACAGCCTGTAAAATACATATAAGCGAAGCAAGTAATGAGGCATGGCTGTTTAGAAACCTGTAAAACTCATCTGCAGAGCGAAAGCAGTGCAGAAATTCACCTGTTGTTCCTGCACTGCTTGGTGAGTCTTTACAGTATTACGTGGAGATACTGGTTCCAGTCTCAAAAGCAAAAGTGGGGGGTCATTTTTTCTTCTTGTTTTGGTTTTTTTTTTTTAATTTTTTTTTTTTTTTCCCTGATGCAATGCTTTGCTCAGGCTGGTGAGCTAAGTTGCAGCTACTTGACAGAGCTGTGCTGCAAACTAAAAAAACTGGCATCTTCAGAACTGTCAGTGCAGCCTGGGTTTCTTTTGCTTGGGTCTTGGGGAGTTATTGCTTGGGGGTTTTGGTTTTGTTTGGTGTGGGCGGGTTAAAGATACCTCTTCATTTGCCATCCTCTCTGGCTTGTAAGCATAGTCTCAGCCCTCAGCCTGAGTGAAACTGTTTGTTCTGGTTTATCACTACAAGTCAGACTAATTATGCAAACCTAATATAGCCACAGCATGTGCTCGTGCACTGTCGCTGCTGACTGCTGGATGAGTACCTGTACAGTACTTGTATGTCACGTCTCACCACACGTTGAAGAGATGTATACGCCATTTTACTTCATCCCTCTAGTTTGGAAAGGCGTCATGCTGGAAAATTCTCAATAGTGTAATTGGGCATCAGTAAAATTAAAAATCGCAACTGTGGTCCAAGACTCGCTTCTGCTTTCTGTGGCTCCCCCACTAGGATAGATTTTATTTATACAGAGGGACCGTGATTTCTTTTGCAAAAGAAAGCTCATGGTCATTTTCATGCAGCAAACTGCTTGTCAGGGCAACATCTATATAGTCAGTTTTTTAACTTGAATTTCATTTTATTGTCTGTGGAAACTCATACCAGAAAGGACAAATGTGTAATTTTTTTTTTTTTTTTTTTTTCCTAATTCACAGGTTAACTTACTGAATTTATTCATGACAACTTTAATCAGTAAGTAATGGTCATTTTTCTCTTGCTAGTTGAAATGAGTAGCATGTTTGGTTGGAAAAATGGGAGTGGGCATGAGTTAGAGTCTTAAAAACTGTTAGAATTTGTTATTAATGAAACTTGTTTTTATAAAATTGTTTATTAATTCTGTTTAAGCCAATGTTTGGGGAATCAAAGACTTGGAATTACCTAACTTCTATAGCCAACATATGTTTTTAATATCTGGCTCTTCAGTTGCAGTTGTGGAAAGAAATAATTCAGTTATGATTTTCCTGGCATTAATTTAAATATTTTTCTCCATTCTGTGAAGTTGTGGTTATTGCATTATGTACAAAACATTAGATTCAGCCATACTTCAGACATCTTTATTGTAGACTAAATCTGTATTTAAAGGTTTTGATGAAGTGTGAAGTCTTTAGGTAAAATCATGGTTCCCTTGGAAGTTCAAGGTCAAATATCAGTCTATGATGCAGCCAGCATTTTTTTTTTCTGTGTTTTTTTGACTTCACAATGAAAAGTCGAGTATGAATTTTTGTCACAACACTACAATTCAGTAGAGTCATGAGGGAGAAGATGGCCATTTAATAGTTTTAAACAATTCTTCCTGTTATATCTTTTTACAACTGTGTTGTGAAATTACAAGCTGCTTTTTTTTTTTCCAGAGTAATTAATTATCTCTTTGTTTACTTTGAAACACTTGTGTCCTTCTGTGTTTGGTCAGAAATTTTTATTCCCCCCTCGCCTTGTGAAATCCAAACCTTTTAATTACAATAAAAACTAGGAATTAAGTCTTATTTCAGATGTTTTCCTTTGCAGCAGGGATTTTAGATCTGTTTTGCTCAGTGATGAGATCCTTTTGATTCTGTCCAGTCAGTAGAAATCAATGCTGTAATGAACAACTGGGGTTTGCATCAGGTTTTTTGTTGGGTGTGTGTGTGGGGAGGGGGTATATTTTCTGAGTTTTATTTTTTTTTTAATCTGAGGTATGTTACAAATCTAAAATTACTTCTGGGCTTTCCCTGTTAGGGCATGAGATTATTTTTTAGAATATTTACTGATCTACTAGTCTTCTACTCGCCATCTTAATATTCCCAACAGCTGCTTTTCTTAAAAGTTTGTGCTTTTGGTTAGTTAGTTAATAGCAGTTTATTTCTGTACAATGCATGAGAGAGAGGAACAGGCTTGAAGCGACAGGGTGAACACTTGTGATGAGCTCTATAGTCTCTGTTCCCATCCCTTTGATAGTTTATGCCAGCTGAAGAGCCGTGCTATTGCCTGAAATCAGTGACTGAAACGATGAATTTTTACATAGAACACTAAGCAATGTGAATTCTTTGACATGGGTAAATACGCAAGACAACTGCAAATGAGACGCGTTGTCCTACATCTCTGTCAGTTGTTACCTTTTTTTCTTTCCAGAGCAATGGCATCTTCTGGTTCTCGTGAGCAGTTTTTACGGCAGATGGAACAGATTGTAGAAGGCATCAAACAGAATCGGATGAAGGTCAGAGACTCTTCTCACTTCCTTTGGTAGAACCTGGGAATTATTTCAGAAAAGCCTCTTGGACAATAACTATGCATGGAGAAACCCATTATGTGAGGTGCAAATTAAGCAAGCAACTAACAAGTGTTACTTATTTTCACATCCATAAGAAATTGCTTGCCAATGAAATGCAGTGAATAGAGTAGAACAGAGGTAGTATAACACTTCTCTCTGGATGGGAAGCTTATACCCTGTAACTTTGTTATTGGCAGTGTAGTGATGTCGGTGCTTGAAACAGCTGTATGTCACTGAAGTCAGAATTCTGTCTGGGTTGTGTGAAGCCCATGGAAGGGGCTTTGAGATTCTTTTCTCCACAAAATCAGAAAATTCTTAGTAGTGGATTACAGCTGTTCTTTATTTGAGTTTCAATGGAAGTATGATAGACTATAAATCAATATATACTAGAACGTGTACTAAAAATGCAGTCTGTCCAGGTATTGGGCTGTTTTATCTCAATAGCTGCATAGAAACTTCAAGTACAAACTATGATAAGCACGTGTATATAGAAAACCAGAACAGGATGGAACTTGAGCTGTAATAAAGCTCTCTTACACTAATAAACTCCACTATAAAATATATGACATCTCCTGTAGGCTGCTGTGTTCGAATAGGTGGCTAGTTCATTGCCCCTTTTTTTTTTTTTGCAATTAATTATTTTTATTTGTTTGACTTCCTATTTTCAGAGAGGAGAAAATGGCAGCAGAAAGAATAGTGGTATCGGTGGTTGTATGTATGGGCCAGTTGACGTAATGAGTGACTCAGCATCAGCTTGAGATTATGAATATACTGTAGAACAGTGCAATTCTGACTAGTGAAGATAAGCTTGAAGATAATTACATTTCTTTCTTCTTTGAAGGATGACATAATTTTAATTTCTGCAGCGAGCAACTGCCCCAAATTGGAACTCTCCAGGAGTTCAGTGTTTTGGATTCTGTTTTGTCCTCTGTTATGCGCGCAGAAATGGGTAACAGCACAGCAAATGCAAGGAGTGAACGCAGACTGGGAGCTCTGCTGTGACTTAACTGCAGGTTCTTGCAATTGAACTGTTAAATCTTTGAAGTCCATAAAGTCATTCTGGACTTTCTTACTGTATTCTCAAATAGAATGAAAACTTTCAGCTGCTTCATTTTCAGATAAGGGAGAAGGAAGTAAATGGGAGCTATTGTGTCAGAAGACCTGTTACTTGGGGAGGATAATTTTGGCATCCCTGATGGTGGCTGAAAGTGATGGCAGCTCGCGTCACTTGTGCTGTATTTCTGCACTGGCCGTTTGGCATCTTGTGGGCGAGTTCACAAGTGATATTTCATTCCTAGGTGTAGGTGTCTGGATCAGCAGGAGGTGGCAGTTACAACTAATGGAGAAAGACAAGAATTTCTGAATGAAAAAGCTAAGCTTACCTCACTTGAGAGAAAAAATTGATTGTTCGTGATGGAGTAGATAATCATGTGGTATCTTCTCATAATTGATTTCTCAATGCCAGTGAAGGTATTGACAACAAACGGATGCTAAGACACTTTTAACAATTCACACGGTTCCTTGGGGAACAGCTCTGCCACAAAAGGGAAGGTTTTCTTACTCTTCACCTAGGAAACGTCTGTTAGATGGCTTTTTCAACAGACAGGCTAGGTGTACGTGGCAAGGGTTATTCATCCCCGTGATGGCTTAGTCTTACCTGTCCGACTTCTGTCTGCAGTGCGTTAGAAGGGCTCAGTCACTTTCACAATTCACTCTTTAAGTACATCCACGTTGTTTTCTGTCCAGCCCTGAAGGGCTTCTACCTGAAGAGAAATTTTGGTTATCAAAGCCCATCATACTGTAACTGCATTGTGTAAGAGGCCTAAGGAGAAATCAGCCATACTTGTTACCAAGCACGCATTACTTGCAAACAAACTTTTCGGTGTGGAAACAGATATTCACGAGATCTGAGGAGAGAGCAGGCCAGTTTTTGCCGAGAGGAGCATGTCGAGAGATTTGTTGTGGTCATGCATAAAAGAAGCAGTTTATCAAAGGATAGTAATAGGGTCTTTCCTCTTCACAAGAATCTGGTTCCTAGATGTTTTAGCAATGCTGGTTTTGGCCTCATCCTAAAAATAACGAGACACATGTGAAGTGCTTTATTCTGCATTAACATATTTAATGCCGCTTCTTCCTCAAGCATAACTTTTTAAAACCTGCTGGCCCTGATAAGTTACGTTAGGAGAGATTCCCTGATGTTTTGGACAGCAGCTGGCTTTGTAAAGGAGACATACCTTGTCAGCAGTGTTCATACTCGCGGAAAGTTTGGGGTCTGCTCATTTCTTCTAGGCATAAGAATTGGTAAGATCAATGTTGATACATAAATCTAGAAATGGAGCAAGTTCTGCTGCTGCAGAATTGCCTGCTTGTGTGGGCTTTAGGGGATTCTCGCAGGTTTTGGAATTGTATTTTTCCCTGTCAAAATTTAGGAGGTGAAAGCCTGTCAGAGAGAATGCAAAGATAATTTTGGGGGAGAGGAATACAATAGGGCTTTTTTTAATGTGGTTGTGCCCTAGCACCGGAGGGTGGGAGGGAGGGACAATTTAGTCTCTGGACTAGCAGCAAATGTGTCTGTGAAGCTGTGATGGAAGAGCTTCATTAGAACTACACCCACGAGGAAGGCAGTCTGTTCTACAGTGAGAACCCATCCTCTTCATGTTGAGGGACGTGTTACGTTTGTCACAGCTTGGGCACAAGGAGCAAAGAGATTTCTTACGTGTGGGTCTTGAGCAAGTACAGCATTGCATGGGACGGTAAAGATGTCTCCTGCCCTCCCCGTTTGATAAAACTGACATAAACAACCATGTTAATATCTCAGTGTTGCATCCAAAGCCTTTTTTTTTTGTTTGTTTGGGGGTTTTTGGGTTTTGTTCTTGTTAATTAATTTTTCTCTGTCATCATTGAGGTAGGATTGTTCAGTGAGCAAGGTTCCTGGCTTGCAGAGATGTGAGCCTTAGCTTCATTCTGAACGCTGCCTGTAGTGCCACTGGTACTGAGACCTCAGCATTAGCTTTTTCCTTATTTTTTTTAAGAACAGGCCTAAATGTTCATTGTATTTAAAGCACAAGCCAGGGGTATCGTTTATGAAGCATATGTCTCCCATTTTCTACTATAGGTAGTTGTTCCTTATACAGTATATATACGTGTGTGTTTGTGTATTCCTGATACAGTATATGAACTCTTACCCTTCCTCTTTACCAACAGATGGAAAAGAAGAAGCAAGAAAACAAAATGCGAAGAGACCAGTTGAATGATGAATACTTAGAGCTTCTAGAGAAACAGAGGCTTTACTTTAAAACAGTGAAAGAATTTAAAGAGGTAAGAACACTTTCACTAATGTTAACAGGCAGGTGTTCAGTGACCCATTGCGGCTTGACTTGTGCATTCCTATATGCACACGAGTTCCTAATATGATGATTATTGCACCATGTCCACGATGTCTCTTGTGGGTTATTGCCACACGAGTCTTCGACTCTGGATTTGATTCTGGAAATTCTTTTTTCACTGCTAGACTAGCACCCCTCCATGTTAACAGGGGAAGGACAATTTGTTACCGAGCAAGCTGGGTATTTGGGCTTCCAAATGGAATCTGGTGAAGATCTGTGAGCAGTTAGGTATTGGAGCAAAGAGGGTGGTGGAAATGTGTGTGAATAAGGGAGAGAATCCAGAGCCTCAGTAGCTATAAATACCTCTAGGAACCAGCCTTGTTTTCTAACCACGGTGAAAGCAGTGTTGAACACTTCACTGACTTAGCCTTCCCTGAGCTTTTCATCATAATCTGCCTCCGTTAATCATTGTCTCCATGATAATGAATGACAAAGTAGCGCTGCCAGGCAAAATTGTCGTTTGGCTTCAGATGTTTGAGGAAAAACATCTTTCTGTAATTTGTCCTGCTTTGTTCTGAGACAGTTGCTTCCTGTTTCAGACAATGTACTCTGGGAGAACAACAGGGACTGTTCAGCTAGTTTTCTAACATATGGAATTTTAAGTCCTGGTTGCAGAAGTTAGGTGTTTTTTTTGTTTGGGGCGGGGGGGGGGTGTTGTTGTTGGTTTTGGGGGTTTTTGTGGAAGCATAAATAAGCCATTTTTCTTCCACTGCCTTGTGAGGGAACTTCTACTCAACCATGCTATCCTTAAAAATAAATGAAGTCATGGTTGTGGTGTTGAAAACAGGTGGTACGTACTTATGTAAACGTATTTCTTGACCTAGAGTTGTTCCCTGAACACTGACTTTTTTGCAAACTATCTTGTGAAGTTCCAGATCACCTAAAAGTCATTTCAATTTCAGACTTACTCAATTTATAAGTAAAAAAGTTAGATTTGCTTTAGCTACTTGTAACAACTTCAGGCGAATGGTCAAGCAGCATTCCTTTTGGCTTCAATGTCATAAAGTTTAATGAATATTATGACTGGAATAACATTATGGATGAACCAGAATTACCTTTGACTCGTCACTGACTCCAGACTCCTTTGGATTTTAGAGACCTTTCAAAATAAAAGGATTGGGATTTGCTGATGTGAAGCTCTAACTAGTGGGGTTAAGAGCAACAACCTCCTTATCTGTTTGCTTTCTGTTAACAGGAATGCCGTAAGAATGAAATGCTGCTGTCTAAGCTGAAAGCCAGTTCTTCCTGAAGAACTCCAGCTGAAGTTTACAGATGATTGTTCAGTCCGTTGAATCTCTTTTGTGAGGTGACAGTTACAACTGCAATGTAGATATAGATATATATATATATAAAAATATATATACACACAACTGTAAAAGTCTGGGGTTTTTTCCAGTAAGTGTTGAGTTTTACATTCCTTCATCACATGGCTGTATTATTCATGATTGCCTCCACCACACAGTAAAGAGTTAACACAGTACAGCAAAACAGAAATATTGTCCAATTTTATTTATTTGGGTTTGTTTTTTTTTAACAGTAAGGACAATGGGGTTGTTGTTTATTTGGGTCTTAACACTGAATTGGGTCAAGATTCTGGAATAAGTAGATATGTACTGTGTAGCGTGCCCACTACCGCAAGTTGAGCACTGCAGAATGCAGTGGTTTGTTAATTTTGGCCAAAAGAAACCACAGAATGAGATTCTTGAAACTCTCCTCACCAGCTAATAACTTCTTCAAATTATTTTAATTTACATGCTAGCCTTAGATAAGATTCCAGAGGATACAAATTAATTTCTAACGGTTAAGACATAAGAAAATGGAAACTTACCTTGGGTAATTCCTGGTGTAAAATTATAGATCTATATTTTTATAAAGTATAGCTGTTGTATAAATTTCTTTGAAATTTCATTTTTATATAGAGAGTGTGCTTGTTAAATTAATAGCTCCAGGAAAAAACACTTTAATCACTAGGACCATCATGTCATCTCTGGCTGGGATGAAAATCAAAGTCTGTGTCACCTGTAATATAGGAAGATAAAGATCCAGACGTTCTGCTTGAATGAACAGATGCTCACCTTCGATGACAACAACCTGTTCACCCTGCTGAAGATCTGCCCTTGGAAGTTTAGAAACTTTGTGGAACACTCTCTGAAACATTTTTATGTCTGTATGTACAGTATTTTATAATTCAAACAGTTGCTTTTTGTACTTAACAGCAGGATTTTGGACTGACTTCTTAATGTAAGTCACATCTTCAGGCAAAGAAAAACCAGGTCCTTTTTTCCCCAGTAACAATGATGCCAGTGCTGTTCGATAACTTTCTATGGCAGCGAATATAAAATAAAGAATGTTTGGAATCCCGTGAACTTCCGCTATTGTGTTTTTAAGGTGGACCTTGCTTTAGAAGCCTTAATATGCTTTTGAATTACGAGTGCATTAAAAGATGAATTGTGTCAATATTCACTTATGTTTCCGTGTGTCACGTAGCAATCAGTAACATTCTGTTTTCTCTTGCTGCTTTTGGGAAGCATGGTGTTTTGGTATTTGGCACAAACTGTCAAACCTGGTATATGCAAAGGCGTCCATGGAAGGTTATCTTCGTCTTCCATAAGTGCCCACTTAGGATACAGAATTCTCAGCAGAGGCAGTACGAGTTCATCACACTGCAGTCCTCGATTCCTCTCCTTTTGAATACAAGGGAAGGTTTGATATTAGTGTGTGAATTTATGCAAACTCCATAGCATTGAAAATGGAGGAGCGTAGGCATTTGTTAAGCCTTGCATAAGGAGATTGTTGATGTTCTGTCCGGGTAAAATGCAGTGAGCTACCAGAGCTGTGGTAGACTGGGCTCGATGTGATGCACCTCCTCATAGGTGAGACTGTGGTTTTGCGACAACCTAAAGCACTTTTCCTGTTCCTTCAGTACAAATGGAAAGAAAACCTTTCTGTCGAGCCAGCTTGTACCTTAATCCCCCGTGCTAGTGACTGAATACATACAGGCTGCACCGCTTGTATGTATTCAGAGTCAGTCTTCCTAGAGCTAGTGAATAGTGACAGCAAAATTCATTCCAAGTACCTTCAAAGGAGGAAAAAATCCATTCAGAGTTCCTTCAAAGAAGGTAATTTGCATTGAGTGCTACTTGCAGACTTTCTACACTGGAGCCAGCTTTAATATTAGGAGACATTATTTATGCCTACAAACTTGCCCTGTATAAAAATGATAATTCTCTTTCTAATTTGTAAATTGAATAATTTAACTTTGGCACCAAGACAATCTGTTTGTGAATTCAAGCCGTGACACATTCGCATACCGTGCACATCTAAAAAAACCAACTTGAATGGACATTTCAATTTGGGTTTTATAATTTTCATCAAAATTGCTTTAGTATCAAGCAAAAGTTCCTGGGCAGGGTAAGTAGTGAACTTTACACGTAGAATAAATGATGTAATTATTTGTTCAGTGTAACATTAAACTTTGTGCTTACCTGTTACAAGCACAGTAACCTGGAAACTTCAGCATGGAATATAAAAACATGAGAACCATTGCTCTGGCTGGGAGCTGGTGATTTTGACTAAGATATAAATCTGGGGTTTGTGAAGATCCAGTTACTGCTCGTAGAAAATAAATCAGAGTCCAGATCATAACTTCAGGTAACAAGTCATTTTCTTCCTACAGTAGATTGAAATCCAGGGCAGACGGACACTGTCTTTGTTGTCAGATCCCGGTGTGAAAATGGGAGGAAAGAGGCTGGAGAGGTATGAAAAAAATCCTTGTGCATGTTGCGGGGACCGTTTCTTCCCGTACCTGAGGAGGAATGGGAATGAGAGAGGTGCCCCTCCAGATGCCTCCTTAGCTTGATGACTGTTGGGCTTAACCCTTACGTCAGGCTGTCCCCAGTCAGTTTTAGCATGGAGGAGCAAGTACGCACCATGCTATGGCTGCTCGTGGGAAGGTGATCTTTGGGAGCCGTATCCTAGATGCTATTACACTATATACATGACAGTCCTGCGAAGCAGAAACAGCTGAGTTAATTTTGGCTTCCAGTGAGATGGTGACAGCTACTTGTCAAGGGGAAGGGCAGTGTCAGGAGGTAAATTCCAAGTGGAGTTTTCAAAGGAAGGAGGGCAGTGCTTTAAAGTGATTATTTTCCTTGAAATTGATAAGCTTCAATGTGTACCACGTCTGTGCTGGAGATTTAAGGTCCTTCTGCATAATTATTACATTAATTTTTTTTTTAATCTACAGAATTCAAAATGTTTAATGCCCATGGTTTGGTGATTGGAGCTGTGCAGCTGAGGCACTAAATTCTGAGAGCGTACATGCGTGTATGCAAAGGCCTATACAAACCTATAGCAAGCAGAACCTGGCTTGAGCCTCCATTTCAGCTGGTTGCAAGGGAGGAGCTAAGAGTTTCTCAGATTTTTACCTCAGTGTTGCTGGAGATCTTTGACTGTTTAAAGAGAAAGATCTGTCCCTGAATTCATTTGGTGTTACCAGGCTTGTAAAATAACATTTACAGGTCTTGTAGCAAAACTTTTATTTGATAGAGCTTTAGTTTGAATTCCAGTAAATTTAATTATTTTGATCTGCTGGTGAGTAAACTGCTGTAAAGTAAGTCTGCTCTTTGTTTCAGAAGCTGAGACAGTCTCTGAACTTCAGGCATACACTTATCTTTTAGACCACGACAGTTTCCTTTAAATGCAGTTCCACAAGTGCACTTGTAAAATATCTTTTGAGAGTGAAATCAGTGACATACACCTAATCCAAGCATGACAAAATCCGGATAATCTTTTTGCTACAGTATGTCAAAACGAATGTAGTGCTGCACCAAGTCACTATTGATTTGAATAAAAGAAAATCTTGGAGGGCAATTTAAAATGCGACCAATATTTTCTTTTAAGGTTTCTTTCTTTCTTCCTCTGTATTTCAGGAAAAATCTGCTTATTGAAGTGTGAACTTAGCATGTCAGTTCCTGTACCAAACAGTATTTGATGGAGGGAAAAATGTGTGACATGCAAAAGCATTTTACTGCCTGACAAAGTAGCATGTTCTACTCTTTATTCTCAAGACACTATGGCACAGGGTACACCCAGCCATACAGGAGGTAGCAAAATTTTAAAGAAAATTCTTCAGAAACATAAAATTACTTGCATGAGGGAAAGGGTATTCCTTCTTTTAGCTCCCGCTTTGTTTAGCTGCTGGTAGTCAGGCAAAACAGCCAGCTGGAGAATAGTGATTTGCTGGTGCACCACCTTAGCGCCAGCTTTGCTAAATTAGGCGTGTAAGTAGGGCACATGTACAAGGCGATACACAAACCTCGCTCGTTTGGGTGGCAGATGATCTAAAAAAATTTATGAACACCAGCCTGTTTATTATTCTGTTCAGCCTGTTCATGTGTTCACACAGCCAGCTGGCACGGGAGCTACTGAGGCTCTGGCCCTGGAGCTGGAGGCAGGCACTGCCTCTTTACCCGGCTCTTCAGGCAGGGTCGGTGGCCACTTCGGAGCCGGCAGCGGGTTCCCCTCATCAGCTGCTGCTCCTACCTGGTTTCTTGGTGACTGTGCTGTAGGCTCGCTCACGAGGTACTGTGCGTGGGGGCTTGTCAAGGTGTGTTCTCAGGGCCAAACCCTTCTTCTCTTCTTTGGGAGTTCTCATGTAAAACAGCTATTTAGAAGCCGAGACTGAAGCACGGCTGCAAGGTGGGGAGCTCCTGGGTACAACAATAAATTACTGAAGAGCCTTCATTGTGGAAGCTGCAGCACGGATGTGGGTTTCATGGAGCGAGGAGGAGCGTAGGAAGTTATTAGCATTTTCCGTATACACTCATCTTCCAAAGCTCTTTGATTTCTGCACAATCTGTGGATTCCAACAGCACAACAAACTGAGGCCTTAATTTCAATGTAGCTGCAGGGTTCTTGGAGCCTCGCTGCAGGACACAGCGATGCCTTTCTGCGGAGCAACAGTCTCCAGGGGGGAGTTCCAGGAGCAGATTCAGTGTCAGGAAATAAAACCCACTGCGTACAAGCAGAGGTGACTGGGGTACTCCAAGCTGGCAACTTCTCTTTGAGGAAATAAATGACCGTATGTCTAAGCACTGCCAAATGATCTTTCTTTAGAACAGCTGATTTATTTTTTTTTCTATTTAGATATCCAAGATACTCTGTCATTTATCTTCATTCACATGGGAGTTGTCCATATTTTTTTTGGTCCGTCTTGAAGCCGAGGATAACAACACAGCAGTAATGTAAGAGCTGAATGCTAATGCTTGAAGTGCCAGAAAGAGGAACGCTTGCATGCCTGATTTTACTCTTTCTTCTTTCTTCAATTAAAATAAAGTTGCAAGTTTTAATAATGAGAGTAATTAATCACAGAAATAAAGTACCAAGGGAGGTAGAAAATTATCCACAGTTCCAAGGGTTTTTTAATCAAGGTTGATGACTATCCAAGAGTTACGCTCCCTTTGCACCAAGTTCCTGGGTTTGGCACGCAGATCTGTGGGTAAGAGGCTGCGCAGCAGGGCAGGGGATGGCAATGCCTTCTCTGGCTTTAAGTGGGAAGCAGCATCCAGCAGGTTAGGCCCTAACCCCAGGTAACGTATTTCTTCCCGGCCACGCTAAGCTCTGATTCCGTGCACTTAAAATCCACAATTTAAAATCCTGGATATGTGCTGCTGCTTTCCTAAATGCAGACGTGCACAGAGCCCCTGTGTGGGCAGTCGATTTTGTTGAGAGCTTTCTAAAACTGCCATAGCGAGAAGAAAGCTCCACTCATTTCTCATCGCCTCTGGGTGTGTATGCAGCCAGGCTGCTTTCGGTGGAAGCCTGTTACTGTGCAACAGCTCGCTGCTGTCACAGATGCTTGGGTGGCAGAGCACTAGTTATCTTGAGAACTTCTCCCAGGAAAATTACGGAGGCTCAGATTCACCTCCTAAGGAAGCTAAATTCATCTCTGAGGAGGCGGAGACCTGCGTCGTATGCTACACCAGTAGCCCTGCTACCAGTTCCCAAGCTGGCTGAAGACAGCCCTGCTGCATCTTGCGTGCCAGTGCAAGCGCACAGCTGCGCCAAACTGCACGGCAGCCTTCTGGCTTTATGGGGTTTCTCAAGTTCCAGGTGCCAGGCCATGGCAAAACATACCCCAAAATCTGTGTGGCTTCTCGGAAGGGTTCCTGCACCAGAACCAGAGGCTGGTGTTCCTCCAGTCAGGTGGTGCTTGAGAGCTGGAACAAAGCTCTCCCTGCTGCTGCTGCTGCTGCAGCCACAGCCTGCGACGGGCCTTCACGTCGGTGCAGCAGATGTCTTCCCAGGCAGATGGGGCACGGGCACTAAAATTTGGCCAAAGTGTGATTATGGAAACTTCAGGAGTGGCCACATGCAGGAGATTTGCACGCTGTTCAACAACCAGTTAAGATGACCTCTTCGTTTTCTCCTTCTGTGTCATCTCTTTGGATTTTAAGGTTTTTAGAGCTGTCGCTATCTTATGTGAAAAATTTGACTCACTTGAAAAATTCATCAGTGGTTCTAAATAAGGCCTGCAGGTTTTAGTAACTTTTAGGCTCTTACATATGTGTCTTCCTTCTGGTTTAATTAAGCCTCCAAACACTAGTTTGAACTGTAGCTATTCCATATGCAGGCAAATTGAGATTCACAAGGGAAGGCGTTTCATAAGTTGGCATTTAAAAGTCTGAGCTGCTATCTAACAACTCTTTGAAATTCTAGGTTATTAAAATTTCTTAATTCCTACTGAAACTGAGAGGAGAAGCATCCTTGCAGGTACATAAGATAAACAGGTGACTGTGGCTGCAGACAGCAGGTCACACTGGAATTTCCCAGTGCTGCAGGGTGTGAATTGCAGCGGTGCCTATCTATCTCATGCACCTTAAGGACCTGGAGGGATGTGCACTTTGACAGCATTCGTTTAAATCGCTTATTTAGAAAGGAGCTGGAGCTTACCTTGGTTTAAGTTTCCCATATAGCTGAGATTAAGCTCAAACTGACATCGCCAGGTACAGGAATCATGTTAGGCTGCACTGCAATAAACTTGACTTTACAGTTAAGCAAGTAACGGCACCATCATTTTTCTGTTTTGCAGACTACAGGATACAGACATGATAATACCTCTCTGACACAGCTGTTAAGTACGTCAGTCCCTAGCAGATGGAAATACACCTCGCTGCTGTCGCCCGTGAGAGACTACCAGGATACCAGGACTTTGGTAGGAGCTTTGTGGTCAGTACTCGTGTCGATGTGATGCCTGTTAGCATGGTAACTGTCAGAGATGCGGCTGAGTGTGATGCACTGCAGGGAGCTCAAGATGCCAGTGGTGTACGCTGCTGGAGCTGAAATTCATGACTTCTAGTCATTCCGTGCAGTTTTGTGGTGTTTGCCTGAGAGCACGCTTTGAATCAAAGAGTTGCTTAAGCAGCAGAAAACACAAAACTGGCAGAGAAAGGCAGCATAGAAGGTTAAGCCTCAGCTTCAACAGGAGCTGCGATGTTTTGCCCTTACAGTACCTAATGGAGCTTTAGGAGGAGGTGGGAGAGGGTGCTGGGGCTCTGTGTCAGTAAAAAGCTGCCATGCTAGAAATACTCAGAAGTGCTGTCAGCAGCCCCCCTCGGGGAAGGGGAGGAAGTAAAACCCACCAGAGAAACAAATGTGGAAAGGGAGAGACTTGTCAGTATGCATGGAAATATTTATCTTTCAATATATTTATCCACATATTGTTAGAACAGGGGTGTGTTACATCTTGGAAAAATGCTTTAAGGCTTGGTTTTTGAGTCACTTTGGAGTTTTTGGAGACACTTAGACCCGATGACATCAATACTTTTTTTACAGTAGGAAGAAGTCGATGCAAGCTGACAAATTGTGGAATTCACTCAGGTAAGGTGATGAGCACAACATTTAGGGTGCAAGGACCCCAGACAGCATGGTGCAGATACTCATGTACTGCTGCCAAGCGCCCGCATGTCGCTGCCAGCAAACCCGGTGACTGAATACAGGACGTTTGGTGTTTGTAACACAAATGCATGCTTAGTTTTATGGTAGCATGAAATAATAATACATACAGTCCCCCTTTGCTTGGAGGTATCAGATGCCTATGTTGAGCTCACCTGGGTTTCAGAAAACAGGGAGAGCCTGAGCCCTGCGGAGTGAGGGAGTACAGTCCAGGTGAAAGCTCTGTGCTAGATGTTCCTCTTGTGCAAGTGGGTGCGAGCACATTCTCAGTAGCTCTGAATAATATTACACTTGGCTCCAAAATTTCACTTAACCCCAGGGGACATAACCGACCTGTATTTCATCAAGACTTCCCATCAGGGACTGCTGCTTGCTAGAGAACACGCGGCCCTTCAGTTATACTAGGGCGTGTTTTTGAGCTGCTTGGTCATCCATTTTAATTTCACATCAATTCAACAACTGATTGAGTACAGCATGCTTATTCCCTTCCAAATAAATCTCAGAAATGAAGCCAGCATCCTGCCCATATCACAAACATTTCAGTATTGCTCAATTAGCAGTTCCCACTGGTGCCTTTACTAATGATGAGCGAGCTACAGAATGGCACCTGTAGCTGGTTAGATGACATCAGTCCAGTTAGGCTTGACAGTCCTGGTGTTAGACACACACAGTGCTTCGCTTGCAGACCTTAACACGCGTTGCTTCAAAGATCAGACGGGAGATATTCACTGCTTCAATCTTCTTTGCCAAACCCTGGAGCAGCATCTATTTCCAAGGGGGAACTGTAAACTGTCAGTAGGTTTATATCCAAACATCTTCCATCTTCTTTTTCATTGTTCCTAAATCCCCTCGGGTAGCTCTTGCACATGAAAACTGTACATATCACGGGCATGTTTCCCTCAAGAAACCTCTGTATTGTGCAACAAAGGAATCATTTTCTCCTCTGTGTCCCCTTTTATCTCTGCTTTACAAAAAGGTTCTTGAAGGCATTGTTGTAATTTTTGTTAAATGCTGTATAAATGAGAGGATTAAAGAAAGAATTGGAGTAGCCAAGCCAAAGAAAGATGCTTTTCCAGACGGGTGGGATGTTGCAGGAACAGAGGGGACTTATTAATTCTGTGATGAAGAACGGGATCCAGCACAGTACAAAAACTCCAATTAGGATGCCAACCATCAGAGCTGCCTTTTTCTCTTTCTGTTCTCTCCATGTTTCTCCATCTGTCTGGAAAGTGATAGCTGCATGACGAGCTGTAAACACCATCTGTGGTTCATGCGAAGCTTCCTTCACCTCAAAACAAAAGCAAACATGGATTCTTACCAAGACAATTTGTTTGAGTGAAGTATTACTTTTAAATGACAGCACGGCATCTGTGCACCTACCACAAAAGGCTCCATCTCCGTTCCTTCCATGCTAAAAGAAAGAAAATGCCCCAGAGTGCCAAAATTTCCAGGCTTCTCGTGATGTTGGAAAAGCTGCTGAATGTGACTGACAAACAAAGCTAAATAAAGACTAACTGATGCCGTGTGTGTGGCGGGCATTTTTTTTCAGTTTATTTTAGTGGATGCCTTGACACCTAGTGGGAAATCAGGGTCTTAAGGACGACTAACAAAGGCACGTGCCTTCTGCCTACCAGACTCTCCTACACTGCTGCATGACCTCTGGGGTTCCTCAGGCCTGAATTGTAAATGAGTTTCATTCCATTGCAGGCCCTTTGGGTCATTTCATTGGGAGGGAGTCATTATCAGGGAGGGACCTGCACCAAATGTCTGCTTGTCAATGACAAGATAGAGCTAATTTCTTCAGCCTGGCTGCCTGGATGCAGAGGCCAAAATCCCATCCCTGGTAGGTGCAGGAGCTTGGCACTACCACTTGTTCTGCAGAAGGGACAAAGCATACCCCAAAAAACTCAGCTAAATGTGCAAGAAAATTTTTCCATCAGACCCTTTTTAAATGAAAGAATGGGATTTCAATTAAATGAAAGTTTTAAGAAATGTGTCTGATCTTTGGAAAATGCCGGTATTTCATTACCCCCCAAAATCATAAATGCCCAAAATAAAATAGAGTACTTTGAAACATTTCAGTGTAAAGTAAACCCAGCAAGAAGAGCCCCTTATGAAAGAACTCAGGTGCCTTCTGCTCTTCCTTGACAGCGGCCATCTCATCACTGGCGCTTCTGCCTCCTGGAGAGGGACAGAGCAGTGCCAGCTGCAGCCTGGTCACAGTGCCAACACAGTATGTGACAATGGGAGCATAAGGATTCACCTGAAATGACACACCCTCGGGCACTGTGCCACCATTTTGAATTAGCTTATAAAATACTCTGGTAGTACTCAAAGAAAAGCTTTGCTGGAGAGGCAGCACTTTCTGGTCCTCATTTTCTCTCTTCTGTCACCTGTCCTTTATTTCACTCAGATCTACTTGGTATTCTCACAAAAAGTACTCCATTGCCAGAAAAACACCATTTCAATTGGCCTTCAGGTCAAACTCTGGCTTCAACAGAAGTTACACAAGAGCGGGGAAAACGTCAGCTACTCCAGGCTGCCGATGGTGCTTCTTGTCTCCTCTCTTGCCACGGGCAAGACATTCATCTGTGTAGAGAGTACAGCACAGTGCTCTGGGTGGCAGCGAGACTCTGGCAAAAAGGTTCTGGGCACAAATTATTGACCTGCTTAGAGTCTACCCAGAAAAATATACTCCTTTGTGATTTTAACCTGAAGATGAATGTATCTGCGTGTTTGAAGTTGTCCTAGGCCCTACAGTTACAAAGAGCAGTAAAATAAACAGTTTAAAGATGCAGCCTGAGGCTCTAAAATTTGCCTAAGTGATAATTCACAGGCACCGCAAGACTTTGACACCACTCTAAAGACAGCTTGTTGTTAAATTAGCTACCTATTCCACATGTGTGTGCCACCTTTGTGCAAGCTTTATAATAGATGGAGAGTCTCTATTTAATATGAGCACAGCAACTCAGAGCGAGAAGCACTGGCAATGGCTAAACAATCACTCTTCAAGATGGATATCCCTGTCTTCACCCTCAGACATCAGACACGGCTGCAGGATGTAAGAACAGCAGATTACGGGCATGGGCAAATAATGGAGGAAAATGAAAATCACATCTGTCCTGACAATTAAAATGGGACACCCCTCATGTAGCAAGGATCACACCATTTGTCTGCAGAAGGACTTGCTCTGCACATCCTTAATCACACTCTGCAAAAAGGGATGAATGTATGACACGAGGACAAATTTGTGACAAGCAACCCTGAAAGATTACGTCTTAGCCCTGAGGAATAACTATGTAAGTATGCCTCTTGGGAAGAGCCACACAAAGGACTTTGTCGCTAGCATTGGGCATAGTTTGGTACTATATTTAACCTTCCACTCTTACTCAAAAGATAGAGCTTGCTGTGTGCCACCATCAAATCACAGCCTTTTCTTTTCAGGTTTGAGAAGGCTTATGACTGAACTGCAGAATTTACTAGTAGTGACTCGTCTATCACTTAATTACATACTGTGAGAAAAAGTCACTGAATGTATTTTGATAGCAGATACCACAGCCCTCAGGTGTTTTCCCTAATGCAGCATGCATTTGCAGCCTGGGCAAGCTCCCACTGAAATCAGAGGAATTTCCACAAACTCCACATATTGTTAGGTCAGGGCTCTGAGTACTAAACAGCAAGTGAAAACAGATCCTGGTATTTTTTGTAAATTACAGGACAGCAGTTGTCTTCCTATCTACATAATTTCTACTTTCTCCGTTATCATAGCTGTTTTTTCAATTATTTTTGACTAGTTCTGCATGGGACTTCTGAATAATGCTGTAATAACAGTAATAGTAATAAAAGTGCAAATAGAAGCCTGGTGCTTTAGAAAAAATAATGGAATCTTCCATTAAGTAAACTGCATAAATATCCCTGGCAGACTGGAGATACTTTGCTTCAGTTTTCCATAAGAAATCCTTTGAAAGGATACACAAGAGGTTAACTTGCTCAGCAAGGTCCTTCAGCCTGTGCCTTCAACAGGACTCAAACAAGCATTTCAACCATGGAAGCTGTATGAAAGCCCAGCTTTCCATGACCATCAGCGTCTAATGCCTACCCTGTACATCGTTTCCAGCTGACCAGCCGCGCATGCTGTGAACGACCCTCGCTCAGCCGGCGCTCTGTCAGGCTCGCCCGCCACGACACCTGCCTCTCAGGCATTCCCGGCATGGGGCACCGCTGCAATTGCCAGCCCCTGGCGTGAGCGCTGCCACTTGGCAGACCTGTGATCCACTGGCCAGCTGCTCCTGGCTTGTGCCATCGCAAAAGGGACCAGACCTTACGCAGGGTTTCTAGCGAGGCCCTGTACTCAGTGCTGCTGTGCTTAGTGCCCCTGGTAAATGTGACAGCTTTGTGGTACCGTGCGCCCTCCCTGCCTGGTCACCATATACACCTACAACAGGACTGCCGGCACCTCGTCCCTGCTGCGGGGAGCGATTCATCAGGGGACAAGTCCACTAGATTTTTAAAGTTAAACACAGATTTAATTTGAAGTACTGTTCGTATCAGAAAATAAGTATCAGTAAAGACTGCAGAGCTGGGAAAGCCCAAACTCTCATTAGCATTTCAAATTTTTAAATTTTCTTTACGCTATGATTTGCTGCAGACCTGATTCATCTCCTTGGCCTGGCTGGTGAAAGGTTATCCTTGCTACAACTATCAACCCCCAAAACTATGTTGTCAGGGCTGTTAGTTATAAGCCTACCCACACAAAGTACATGGGAAGAAGATTAGTCTATTGTAGGCAAACACTTTTGTGGTACACAGTGCTGGTGGAGGAACCATGCTACAGGATTCATCCCTTATGCAGGCATGGGGTAACCCACTGTACTTTGGCATTGACTGAACAAGAGCACAGGCAAAAAGATTATGAGTTGCTTTCCAGCCTTGCCAGTTGCGATTTTCGTGAACGAAACACACCTCTCGCTGTAACAAATCTGCAGTTTCCAGTGTCAGTCCTGGGCGCTTTGCATGACTCCAATTTCTAATGTAAGTCACAATACCTGACCGTTATCCCTGTGCCACATGGAACAAAGGACAAGCCCGACATAAAACCTTTCCCCCCATTTTGGGCCTAGCGAGCAAGCTGTGATGGGGAAAAGGTGGTCACAGACTGCAAATTAAAGCAATCCATGAAGATGCCTCAGTTTATGCTGGGGACATCTCTCATATGTGAGCATCTCTGCACGGTGTTGCACACTCTTCTCACTTGGTGGTTAGCAGCACACTACGCCTTGGGCACAGATTTCCTTCCATCCATCCAGGAGCTGCGAGTCAGGAGTAGAGGGGAAAAAAGCTGGTATGAAAGGACTGCTACTCTGAAGCCAGAGCTAGGTTCTGAATTCATGAAATCAACTATTTCCAGGACAACAAGCTCTGAGAAGCGCAGAGATGACCGCTTTCCAGTGAAAGTATCATAAAGAGACTTAAATGAAGGAAAAGAGCTCTCAAGTACAGATTCTTCTACAGACACAAAGGAGTTTGGGTTTAATTTCAGAAGTCATTCTTCTGTACATTGATCAGCAGTGCCACTTCTGTTGTCTGTCCCCAGTAAATTACTACTACTCGAATACTGGCTGTATGTTCCTAGAGCTGTATGTTCCCAATTCCTGTGTTCCTACCAGCGTTATAAAAAGCATGCCACCAAGGAGCTTCTGATGAAACCCCTTGATTTAAAATGTTCCTTACAGCTTTAATGATTGTTATTACTGGTCCTTCGTGGCAGGTACTGTGTATGTGTTTGTACTGTACCTCCAGGGCCTGCAATAACAAAACAACAGTAAAGGTGATAAACATCAATCAAATCTGGCTTACCACCACAAATTCAGGGTTTTGCCTATTACAATGTGATTCAGCAAAGATTGTTACTGCCTCAGTGCAGCTTTGGCGTACTTCTTGCTCTTGGAACAAGAACACGAGGAACTGAAATGCACAATGAAGGATCAAAACACAGGATGTCTACACTTTCTTGGATGCTCCACTGATATGACAAACGGTACATCTGATAGGGAGAAGAACACCTGCTTTCTCTCACAGGATTTTCTTCTGCTGTAAGCAGGAATAGCTTTGCATTTCTCCCAGGAAATCAATAGCAACTCCACTTGGAGGAGGCAGGTGCTTCCTGCCTCACCTTTCCCCTATCCGACGTCTGCTGGCACTCTTACGGACAGTTGTGCTTTCTTTCCTGTCCCATCTCTTCTACTTGTACAGTCAGAGGCAGAAATAAGAAATAGAAGGCCTGAGACTCCTTCAGAGAAGGAGCATCTGTTGCTCTCCCATATCGTCCTGACCGGTGACGTGGGTTGGAGAGGCTGAACGGGCCAAGGTGCAGAACAACACTGCACTGTTGGAGCTCCGGGGCCTGACACTATCTGAAGTGGGAAGGACTCTCAAAAAATTGATAAGGTTTGGATTAGGCCTAATTGCTTATACACTATACAAGGTACTTTGAGAGGGGAGAAAGAAAAAACAAAACAACCCAACCATCAACTGAACTTGATTTTTAACTCCTCATATGGAAATTTAATCCTGACTCTGCAATTGCTACGTGTAAGTAATCCTCACACTCAAGATTCTGTCATTCTTGGTTTTGCTGGGCAAAACCAATGATACAAATAACTTCATTGATTTAAAAAAGCACTATCCAGCACTATCTGCTGTTTTTCAAGCAGTCTCATTTATTTCAATTGGACCATTTACAGAGAGAATTATTACCTACTGTCACCAAGGTGTGACAGAGTATAGCTCTCTGTCAGTGATGGTATGTCACTAGCTTTTTTAGGAGGGTCACGCATGTCAGTATTGACTGTAGAATTCAGTGCTTAAGGAGTTTCATCATTAGCAAACAAATAATTTTACAAGCACCAATCTAATTTAGGGTCCCAATTCTGCAATTTTTTTGTTTCAAGGGAAAGTAGGAAATGAGCTCTCATTAAAACTAGAAGCACCTCACATGTTTCATGTCCATCTCCCTGACCTTATTTTTTTTTCAAAGACTTTACAAAGTGTTTTTCAAAAACACAAGTAAAATTTTCACCAAACCCAACTTAAAATAAACTTTTGTAACTATTCTATTCAGCACCTCTATGAGTACAGAAACCTGCCGTATGTATGCCAGCTCTCAGCTCAGAGAAAGCTGCCCTTTCTGTCTAAATAAACATACATAAACATGCACAGTAGCAACCTGCAAAGCACTTTGGTGCCTGTTGGCTGAAAAGCACTGTGCAAAAACATTAAGGTATCATCATAATTGTTCTACTCGGTGTATCAGTTTCTTCAAGGCATTTCTACTGGCATATGAGTACTATGACCTCAACTCTTTTCCTCATTAAATTAACTTGCCAGTATTAACCAGCTACACTGCTGGGTATACCTCAGGCCACAAACGGTAGCCCTGGCATGCAGTTCCAACTCAGGGCTACCTGACAGCTAATTCCTGAGTGCAACATGGACATCTCTGCCAGCAGGGATCACCGCTGTTAGTACTCACTTGCAGCCTGGGAAGCACTGCCAGCTTTTGGCATCAGCTGCCAAAAGCCCCTCTAATGTCAGGTCAGCTAGTGCAGGGCACCTGAGGCGAGAACTGACATTGATGCAGAGGGCACTTCACACTCAGTGACAACAGAAAAATGTTGCAGGGTGAGCACAACAGGTGAGCATTCTCAGAGAAGGAAGGGATGAAAGAAAGTAAAGATAGGAGAAACTCTGGATGAGAAAGAAACAGAAAATTAGAGTGAGTTGATGGGCAAAACAAGATTAAGTGGAACAGAATTTGACCCATCAGAGAGAAGGACAGCGCTGACACTGACAGCCTCATTACCCCCGAATGTGGAGATGCAAAGTTGGATCACCTCACCAGGCTTGCCACATACCCTGCCAAGCTCTTTGTGTTTGCACGTTGAAAAAAAAAATGGGTTTTGCCAAAGGAACAGTAGTGATTTATCTGAAGATTCTTCTCCAGAATTCATTAGGGACCTGCTACTTTTCCTGTGAACGTGATGGATCCTGCTCCTATAAGCTTAAAAGGGATCAGGATAAAACTCGGTAAGTCTCAGTCTCTTAACTTAGAAAGAAAACTGGGAAGAAATGCATCCTGAATGCCAGCTCCCTTGACCCATGGGTTCATTTAATGTAGATGTGTGCAGTTGGGCATCAGCTTTTCCTTTAGATGATGAGTAAAGGCTTGCATGTGCATCACAAAACTCTTTGTTTAAGCCAGCAAACCAAGCTGCTGGGACAATGGGAAAGGTTGCGTCTATATACCAGTTGCAGACTCAAGAATCAGTTAAAAAAGGAGAAGTCAATATGTCAATCACTGCAAATATAAGAAAGATGAAGAGCTGCTGGCTTGAGCATTTGCTGGTACTGCAATAACAGCTCTACTGGCAACCCCTCCAGAATGGGTATTCAGCTCATGCTGACAGGAGCTCTTTTGTCAGTATAGCCTAAACCAGCTCCCAGACACTGCATCAGCATAAAGCATTTACCTGCTAGCCTAGCTGTGCCCACACAAGGGCATTTGCAGACAGAACTATGACAATTAGGAGCCAGACATTTTCATGTTAAAACTGACATACCAACAGCGTGTCTCTGTGTAGGCTAAAACTTAAGCAGCAATGCCTCAGTTCACTTAGCTTCCCAGAATTTTAGATTCCAAACAACTAGTCCTGTACGAGTATGTGTATATGTAAAAGATAAAGCATGCAAAACCACTACAAATATTCAGTTAGCTTTTGTGCTTGGAAAGATTATACATTAACTCCAAGCAATACATTCATCATACTTATGACGACTTGGAATGAAATTTGGTGCAAACCAGAGGATGAGGGCCACAGGAAAAAAAAAGTGCCACTAGAGGAGACATTCTCATCTTTTCTAACATATTTCATGCTTTTGCATAGAAGACAGCTTCATAAATCAATTTATATTAAAAAAATCTTTGAGACATTACGATGCAAATCTGCAAGTTTGGCTGCATATAATTGCCAGTGCTGTCATCTCTTGCTAGAATCAGGGGACACAATCTATGGACTTCTATTTGTGACTGTAATGTTTCCTACCATCACTCCAAATCAAAGTTAGAGGGATTTAGCAGAGGAGTGAGGCTCTGAAGGATGAGCCCCAACTGAACAGAAACATTCCATGTCTCTTTAGGTACCTCTAACACCCACACAGTTCATCTTTTGTTATTGGGAAGGGACTGGATTTAGGAAGTATTACATGCAATCACAAAAGCATGAAGAATCTTTTCCACAGGTAGGAGCGAGAGTAAAGAGTATGTAACAGAAAGTGGAGAGACTTTACAGAGAGCATTACCGAGTACCTTGGCAACATGGCATGGGTGACAGTGTCGTCATGCAGAAAGCCTGACTTAATGGGACACAAGGGGCCAACCCCAACCCTTCTGCAGGGCCAGAGCTTTCCTGTCAGGTAGGTGTATCCCTGAAATGAATGAGACCTCCCACATGACTAGGGCTTTGAGGGATTACAGGCAATGTTTAGGATAAGAAGGAGGAGGATGTGTTTTTTAAGACAGCTGGTAATTTTAAAATAAAAACAATTCATTGCTCATTGCTTCAATACTATGCAGTGAACAGTATGTTCCCAGTATTCAAGGTAAAATAGCCCAAGCACATAAATAGTATAATTTGCTTATTGAAAATCTATTCAGACAGCAATAGATCCCACACAAAGTCTGTACTGATAGATAAAAGTGCGTGCATTTACTCTGTACACAACTAGGGATCTGTTTATGTCTTTGTTTACCCCATCAACACTGTAAAAAAATAAAAAGGAAAAAACCCCAATGAATAGCAAATTCAGACTAAAGAGATGATTTTTAAATGTCTCTCCAGACTGACAGTGAATGCACCTGACACTTACTCTTATGACACGCTTAAGAAAAAAATGAGAATAAACCTCTTCTCCAAGAGTGGTGCTTTTTGACTGGCTAATTACCACTCACGTCCAGTCTGCAACAGAGCTAAATTCACACGAGAGCCCCAAGGGTTGTCTCAGTCTTCTCGCTGCGCCGAAACCACTGACGTGGGGGTGACGGCTGGGAGGAGACAAGAAGCAGGAGTGCGGGTGCCTGGGGGAGGCTGCGGGGGCTCTCCTCCCTGTCCCCCACCCTTACCTGGGCAGTCTCAGGCAGGGGCACCACGGCGTTCCTCCTGCGGCCCACCATACGGAACTTGGCTGCCTTGTATATCTTCCAGTAGACAAAGAGCACCACGCAGAGAGGCAGGTAGAAAGCCCCGCCAGTGGAGACGATGGTGTAGGAGGGCTCCTGGCTGACCTGGCAGCGCTCCTGCTCAGGGCTGTAGGTCTCCCCCCAGCCAAAGAGGGGGGCGAGGGAGATGGCGGCAGAGAGCGCCCAGGTGAGAGCAATCATGACGTTGGAGATGCGGCGGCGGGTGAGCAGCGTGTACTCCAGGTGGCGGGTGATGGACCAGTAGCGGTCCAGGGCGATGGCGGTGACGTTCCAGATGCTGGCCGTGCAGCACAGCACGTCGAAGCAGACCCACACGAGGCACAGCTCCCGGCCCAGCCGCCACCGCCGCCCGGCCGACAGCTCCTTCACCAAGCTCAGCGGCATCACCAGGGCTGCCACCAGCACGTCCGACACCGCTGTGGAGGCCACGAGGTTGTGGGGCACCCGGTGGAAAGCCTTCACTCGCAGGATGGTCGCCAGCACCAGCAGGTTCCAGAGGAAGGTGGCCACGGTCAGGAGCACCAGCAGGGTCAGGATGAGGACGGTGAAGATGGAGAAGGGCTCCCGGCTCCTCCACGTGCTGCCGCCCACCAGCGCGGAGGCAGCCGAGGAGGCGTTGGCATCCATGTTGGCTGACGAGGTGTTGGCGCCCATGTTGGCCTGGCACTGGCCCCGTGGGGTGCAGGGGCCCAGGGTCTCTGCCATGCCTGGGACCGGGGCTCGGCCCCTCGCTACTATTGCACACGAGCACTCCCCCCCTCCTCAGGCCGCCTGCCGCCCCGGCACCGTCCCCAGCCCCGCTACTGGGGAGCGGGAGCTCACACGGGGCCTCCCCTCAGCGGCCGCCCGCCATGTGCCGCCGCCGCAACGCAGCCCGTGCCCTCCCCGCGGCGCCGCCGGGCACCCGCTGCCGCCCGCGCCCGCCGCTCCTCACGCCCATACCGGGCGGCTGCGGCGCCGCCGGGGAGGCTCGCCGGAGCGCGGCGGGGGCGGCAGGGGGGGCGGCACCGCCGCTCCCGCCCCGCCCCAACGGCCGCCTTGGGGGCGGGGGCGGAGCCCCTACGCGGCGGTCGGCCCGGCCCGGTCCGGGGCGGCGGGAGGCGCCGCTTCTGCCGGCTTCTACCCGCAGCTGCCGTGAGGCGGCCGGACACCCCCTCTCCCCGCAGCCCCCGTGAGGCAGCCGGACGTCCTCTTCTCCTCTCAGCCACCCCGAGGCGGCCGGACGTCCCCTTCTCCTCTCAGCCACCCCGAGGCGGCCGCCCCCGGGGGGCCCCCCCCTCCTCCCGGCCCCTGCCCGCCATGTTCCCCTCAGCGCCGCCGCCACAACGTTGCCTCCCCTCGAGCAAGCGGCCCCTTCCCGCTGCCGCCGAGCACAGCCTGCAAGGTTGGTGGCGTTTCTAGTACTGAACACGAGTTATTTCTAGGCTGCAGCATTTAAATGGGAATTTTTCCAGTTTAAAAAAACCCCAACATCTCTGAAATTCTCTTAAATTTTTAAGTGGCTGGGGACATCGTTTTTGTATCGGTTTCGGGGCAGGTTCATGACACAGTTTCTTTACGAAGGGCCTGTGCCCAGCCTCTGAAAATGCACCCCTCTCCTGGCCCTTTTCAGTAACTATCCTCAAAATCAAGATATTTCCAAAATAACTTTAAACCTGTTACACAACCTCTTTTAAGGTCTGTAATAGATGTTAACAGCGTGATAGGCGTAAAGGAGATGGCGATCAGCTTTGTCACCTCCTGAGTAATAAGTGGTGACCAGTTGTGTGATAGGATTATATAGCAAACTGGGTATTATATTTAAGGTGTGCTTAAGGTATATCTAAGGTCTTCAGGAAGTGTCCTTTATTGCAGCCTGCTTTTATTCCTGGGTTCCTTTACAACCCGTAAACAGCATTTCCACCCGCTTGGACCATTACCAGGACAATTTTAGTGGGAGTTACTGGTCTAAACACAGGCTTTTTTCCCTTACCAGGTCATACTGTGCTATCAAGAGCTCTCCAAAGGTGTTTGAAGTTGTTGATCAAAATGTTGATGCTGAAAGTAAGATCAAAGAAGGTCAGTGAAGTTTCCTTGCAGGTAATAGCAGCATACCTATAATCACAGACTGTAACGGGGCAGAGTTTGGGAGCAGAAGGTTGGTTGCTTGTTTTTGAGATAGAGAAGAAGTATTTATGGTGTCAGGGTAGTGCCATCTAAATGAATGCTGCTCAAATCAATGCTTTTCACTTGCATTCATGTTCACTGAAGAAGCAGCACCACCTGGCAAAACACAAAGCTCTCACAGCACCAGCTGTGTTACCCACAGCAAGCAGGGTCCAACTTCAAAAGCTGGCACAATGATGAAATATTACAGAAGTGAAAGACAATGACTGTCACCAGAATAACCAGGCTGTTTGGTTAACTTTTGGATGCTACTTCACTCACCAGATGAACAATAAAACAAATCCTTTCCCAGGTTCTTAATGCAGACACAATTTTAGTTGTTCTTTCCTATAGTCATTCTAACAAGTGCTGTAGTGTGAGCCAGCAGCAAAGAGAAAATTATCAACATTACTTACCAGCTTTTATTATTAGAAGAAAAGGGCTTCTGAGTGCTAAATGTCTTGCATTTTGCCACCTGAGCTTCCAATAGGCAGACTCTGACAGAGCTTGTCAAGAAAAACCTTTTCACAATACCACTGCAAGTTAAGCCTAAAGCAGCACCTGAAACAATTAGACACTGGTAAAAATTTGTCAGGGTTGCCAGACAGCATGTGACTGCTTCACAAGCAGCTTCACATGCTTTGTCTTTTATATTGCTCCTTTCTGCGTCTCATTTTGTTAGTTAAATCGACTTCTAAAACGCCAGCTAAAGAATTACTGAACATCACTTTGTTCCTTTAAAAGGCACCCACACCTAAAAGCAGTAAGGGAAACAACCAGATAAAAAAGCCCTTTAACTTTTAAATGTTTAAACAATTGTCAGTCCAATTCTGTGAACTTAATAAAGGAATAAAAGAATCTTGTCACAATTTGAATAACTCAGCTATTAAAGAAAGACTGCAAACAAACAAACCCCACATTAACTTCAGAAGTTTCACATTTAGGGGCCCGAATGGGCCTGCTCCTGCAGAAAATGTCTTTTTCTTGTGTGAAGGTACTTTATTTGCGCGTTGCGGGCTATGTGTGGGCCACCATTAAAGCAGCCCAGATGGTCCCAAAATCTTCCTTTCCTAGAAGCCACGTGTCCCATCCTTCTATTTATTGTGTACATTATGGGCCACATCTGGATAGCCACATTCCAGTCTGCGTGTCAAATGCACTGAAATCTCCCACTTTTTCCTCACACTTGGCTGAAATAACCTAGTCCTAGAATACAGAGGCTTGAATAAAGTCTCGAAGGGATTTATTTTTTCTTGATTATTACCCCACTGCTGTCTCGTCCTGTGAATGCAAAGGCTTAGTGCTCCTCAAAGACTGCTATGGCAACACATTACAATGTCTGAGAAACCAGGGTATACTTTGAAAAAGAGAAGAGGGAATTTTAAAAAATGAGGAGACTTGCAGGTATTCATGTATTCTAAGTAACAGAAAAGCAAGTAAATATTGCGTGAAATTATAAAAAAACCCTAACAAATAGACAAAACAAAACCACACTTTTCTTCTACTGAAACTAAAGGAGAACCTGGTTTACTTTTATGTCCTTACAGTATTACAAGTTACTGTTGTGTCAAAGTGCAATGAAAACAATGATAATCCTTTGTTGCAATTACTTCAGAAACTACAGTGTGCATCTTCGTAGTTTCTTCTTTCAACACACTACAGCAGTGTGTATCCTCAAAAGATAACTGATATCACCAACTGGTTCATTGCTCCTAAAATAAGCAAATAAATATGTGAGTAAGGACTTGGAGCAAGATGATGGAATTAGTCATAAACACAAAATAATGTCATCTTTCCATCTGGATGTTTGATGCTTTGTGGGCTAAGTCTGAAGAATGCAAAACACAAAAGGGTGGAAAATAGTAATCTGCTTGTAAGTCTAAGTGTAGAAATCCTTTACATCTTTCTTTGCAACTTTTCTCACTTTTCCCTGGTGACAAGAGAATCACCTAGAAAAGGACTTGTGACAGAGGTGAGGAATTGGTGAGGAACTGCAAAACATACTTCCTAGCCCTTATCAGCCTTCCAAACACCACCTGCAAAGCTCTCTCTTCTGGCTGCCAACATTGAAATGAATCTCCTCAGACTCAGTCTTGTCATAATTTTATTTTTTTTCTGTCAGTCCAAAAATTCTTAATTTAGCTTAATCCTCCTTGAATCCTTCTAATTTCTGTCCAAGCTCCTTCTTGTACAGTTGTGCTAAAGAAGCGGCCACCTTCACCAGACAGCAGCTACTCAGGCCAGCTTCATTACAGCGCTCTGTTTTCAAGCACTTTCAAGGACAGTACGCTGCTTAAGAACAGCTTTGGAGGAGGATGATTCATCTAGATAACAGAATTTCAACTCATTATGTGATGTTGTATTTTTATAACAAATACATAAAATTTAAACATCATTTATATTTTTCAGAAATTTGCTTTTATATGTTAGAGAGAAGCAGATTATTTTTAGACCATTATAAAGGGACGACACTGAACTTTACTGGTTTGACTCATTTTCCACTTTTTGTTTTAGATACAGAAGTCCTAGGAGAACTTACAGTAGATGCAGTTTTATTCCAACCTGCCTTCTCTGCTAGTTCTTTAATAGAAGACCAGCCTGCTTTATAAAGTACTTTTTCAGAAAACCCAGGTATATAAATCCTGCAATTGATCTGATAAATATCTAGAAAAAAATTCTAGAAAGGGAAAGGGAAAAACAAACCCTCAAAAGCCTTGACAGCTGATTCCATATTTTTATGATTGAAAATGTGATGGAGAATCTAGATCTGACATTAATGCTAGCTACTGTTGATTTTATTAACAATAATGACCAAATCTTTGACAGAATTATTTCCATTCAAGTATCAGTTTTATTTAACCTATGAGGATGCGAACCACTAAGTGTGAGGTTTTCAAACACAAGGGGTAGGCAGCAAAGATCTGTTACCTGCACGAATTAGGTTTGCCACAGAGGCATGTGCGGGTATGTTAACAGATAATGAGCCCTGGCACAGTTAAGGCCAATAGATGAATACAAAGGAGATTATATAGTATCAGATTTGCTAACATTAGGCTTTCCTCCCATTAGAGCAGCCATATAACACTCCCTCCACCCTCCCCCCCAACAAGTAAACTTTAATTGAGTAAATCTAATTTGCTTGACCTTGACTACTGGCTTCTGCTACCACCAATAATCTTGAGAGCGCCAGATTTTTTTTTTTATTTTGACTACGTACTAGACATGGGCTTTCTACCTGTGGATTTTAATATTTTTCAGTGTCAGATTCAAACTTATTTAGGGGCCCACATCCACTGATTTCTATTTTAATTGGTGTTTGAGAAAGTTGTGGTGGCCAAATGCCTTTGATTCTCATTTGAGCTTGCTTCAAACCGGTGCAGCAACTCTCACATTTGTCTTGAGTTTGGTAGAAATGGCTTTCTTTCTCTGGACAAAGTGTTCACAACACATTCCTTAGATGGCCCACACATTACTACTAATTAACTCCACTGCTATTATAATGTGGAGTGAACACACAGTAAAGCAAGGCCTTTATATGATTCATCATGAGTACAAGTCTGAAATATCTGTATGTGGTTTATTTCTCTGTGCAATAGACAAGTTTCATACCCATACTCAATTCTTTGGATGAGTTTAATGATTAAAACCTGTATACCTTATTGATTAGTTTGCACCTGAAATATTAACTATCCTTATTTACAAATAATCCCTCACTGAATTTATGTAGAAAATGGGACAAAAAGTTATAGAGAGTTTACATAAGGTTATAGTAGCAGATACTTGCAAAGCACCAGAAAAAGATTCATAACATTTTGCAATGAAGTGGCAAATACAATGTTTAAATAATCATTTAGCAATTCATATAGTTTTGTTACAGGTCATCTGCAGCTAGGGCTTAGTAGAAGTTAAGGATTCTTTTTCTAGTATTAAAGAATCACCTCTTTTAGGCCTACAAGCCATTTAGCTAACTTCTTCTGCCACAATAGAGAGAAGAACGTAAAGGTATCTGTGAATACCTTTTCTATGGGAAAAATAAGTTGCTTTTTTTTTTTTTTAAAGCAACATAATTTTATGGTTACATTTATGTCTCAAATTACATTTCGTAGGTATTAGTGATACTATGTACTTTCATAAATTAATTCTTAGGTTTCCTAATAACAATTAGAGAAAGGTGCTGGGTAGAACTTACCTGCTACTCAAGTCTGCTTTCCTGTACAGAAGGGGTTTTATTAATTGGAATGTATCAAGAACGCTTATCCAGAGCTTAGAAGGAAGACTCAATAGCTCCTACAAATTCACATGGTCTCTCAACACCTATGAGTGAACATCCAGTTTTAGTTATGCAGAGTAACACATTTAATATTCCTGTGATTCTCAATATTCATAGGGGATTGCAACCACTCATAGAGGAGTCCAGAAAGCCTGGCACAGCTGAACATCTTCAGATGACAAACAAAATAAGAGAGAAGCGCTTGGAAGAAGTTTTGGAGCTGTTATACAAGATTTTGCAGGGCCTATGATTTTCTTCTTTTTAATTCTGACCAAGGGGGGAAAAATAGTAAACAGTTATGTTTTTCAGTGTTGTAGCTTACAAAAATGTTTGGGAGGATGGGCTGCTATTGCAGAGTATTCTGAGGATTTTTTTTGAAAGGTGAACGCAGTTCTTAAGCTGGATGACACCAAAATAACAAAGTGAACGTGTGTCTAGACAGCACCCCGATTTTCCATTTGTCTTCCATTCTCTTAATGGCATCCCTCCTCTACCTCTTCTCACAGCTCTGTATCAGAAGTTTATTGTGGTGGCTAAGAGGAGGAAAAAAAAGGTAATCTCTTTCCCACGTGGCTGTGCAATAGATTTGACACAAGCAACATTATAGTATTTATGACTTCAATGCAATCCAGCAAATTTTTTAGAAGTAGAGAGCATTCCAGTTCAAGAGGCTGGATTCTTATTGTCATGGCTCAACATCTTCTATAAATCTAGAGCAAAAGCGTCGGAAACAGTTGCATGAATTCTGCTGTCAAGCCAAAAAAATAGTAGAGCAAAAGTCAAGAGTGGAGACAGATTTGATTCTGCATGTCGATCCAGTTGATTCTAGGCTTCTTCCAGCATTGTTACTTTAGTTTGGGGGGAAAAAAAAACCCAAACCAAAACCCAGCCCACCTTTTAAGGGTTAATAACTGGCTCTTTTCTATGGTTATGTTTTTAGATCTCTGTAAAATCCCTTGTAAGGTTTGGGGGGTTGAAGTAACTGGACAACTATCACCTAAACAGGACAGTGGTGGAATTAAAAACACAAGTCACAGCCTGTGCTGTATCCTGTCAGTACCCTGCTTTCCTTCACAGTGGAAAGAAATTTGAGACCTCTACTCAAATGTTTTTGTTTTCTTTTTAATCACATAGTCGTTTTCACCCTTCCTGGGAGAGCTTGCTTCCCCTGAGACTGAGATTACTGGCTTGAAAGCAAATCATTAGAGTATCTAAAGCTTTGGTAGCTTTCTTAAATTATCAATTCATATGTGAAACAAAAAGGCTAATTACTGCCAAAATACAAACATACTTACAGCAGACCTAAGTAGATAATATCCAGTTCCCAAGTATTCTTGCTCTGCACTGTCGATAAACATGCCCTCTACCTGTGACATTCACCCTGAAAAATTTGATGCAACACTTTCTGACTAGGCTTGTGCTTGTGCATAACTTGGCAGTGTTATGGCGTAGGAAACTCACATCATGACAAGATTTTTCATGATTATGAGCAGTAGCTTGGCCATGGAATTCTCCTTTATGGGCCTGTTCCAAGAAGTGTCAAAAAAAATCTTCCAATTCAAGCAGGACAGTTTTGATGACCCCCTTAAGTGGTTTAAAGAGTCCAATTTCTATGTCAAGGTTCTCAGAGAAACACAGCAATTTCTCAAGGCACACAATATTAGTCCCCAACCTATCAGTCACTGTTATGAGACAAGCCTTGAGAGTCTGATGGCTGAGGTCTATTAACTGCTCACAAGATTGATAACAGGGTAAGTTGCAAAGGAAACGTTAGATTTCCAATCAGTTTGACAATCTTTTGAACTTCTTGCAGTACCCACAGTAGAATAGATGCTGCCTGATATACACAGGTATTTCATCAGAAACTATTTTTTATTTACGAGTCCATAAATGAAGAGAAAGGCAACTGCACCTGCACAAGCCAGGAAGCTGAACACCTTCTCTTTCAATGCCCACTTAGCCTCAGCTCGGGTATTTCTCTTCTGTTTAATCAGGAAATTAGTGTGTCATAGAATCATAGAATGTTTTGGGTTGGAAGGGACTCCAGAGGTCATCTAGTCCAACCCCCCTGCAGTGAGCAGGGACACCGCTAACTCGATCAGGTTGCTCAGAGCCCCGTCCAACCTGGACTTGAATGTTTCCAGGGATGGGGCCTCCACCACCTCTCTGGGCAACCTGTGCCATTGTTTTACCACCCTCATTGTAAAGAATTTCCTCCTTATATCTAATCTAAACCTACCCTGTTTTAGTTTAAAACCATCACCCCTTGTCCTGACACAGCTGGCCCTACTAGAAAGATTTTCCCCATCTTTCCTATAGGCCCCCTTTAGGTACTGAAAGGCTGTAATTAGGTCAAATAGCAGACTGTAGTTACTTCAGACTGCGCAGCCATTATACATCTAAAACATTTAAGTAACAGTACCATCCAGTCTTTTCATCTCCTAGATGAGATTATTTCAAAGATTTCTTTGTATTAGGGTATATAAGAAAATGCAAACCAAAAATACCAGAGTTGTGCAGACTCATGCCAAACCCCTATTTTTCACTTGTCCTCACGTCAAGACTTTAGAAACTGAAGTGCCTCAACTCTTCCAAAGAAAAAAATAGGTGGAGCTGGAGGTTGTCTCACTGCTGGGAAAGCAGCGAGCCTTCTGTTCCCAGAATGATGAGTGATAGAAAAAAGCTGTTCTCTGTGAAGCAGATTTTTGCCTATGCAGAGAAGTAGCGAGAATTCTGATGCGCTTTTAAGCCCCCCCAGTTCTGGCTAGGCAGCACCATGGGCAGACAGGCGGTCACTGACTGCGCCCACCATCTCAGCTTTCTTCCTGTTCCAAACGAATACATCATTCACGCTGCTTGCACCCACATAACCACATTCTGATCTTTGTGGTGGTTTACAGCAGCTTTGCTTACATCTCTTCCCAAGTAATTAATTTTGCAGTTCATCTAATGAGTCTCTCAGTCAATTTCACTAGGATGTAAATTAACTCCGATACTGTTACTACACAGCTTGCAGGTGTAGACAGAACGTTTCAACTGTATGATGCTATAGATCTGAGATAATTCTTGAAATGTGCTATTAATAGAGAGACATGATAACTATTTTGACATCTATTATTTATAAATATATAAGCAAACATGGAATCAAAGATTAGAAATCGGTGAGCCAGGCATCATGTACTTAGTATTGCTTAGCCTTCAGAGCAAATTTTGCTTTTTCATTGCAACTCTGGAAGCATGAGACATTCAAATCCTAGTAACAAAATTAATTTACTTAAATATTCTGACATATCAGAAGTTCTCAACATCTGACCGATGTTAATTGTCTTGAAAAGTCCATTAGGGATAAAAGTCAGTCATGAAAAAGGGGAAAAAAGCAACATTCAGTTCTGAATGGTGCAAGCACTAGCAACAGAATGGTTGTAGTATATTCCCCCCAAAATGATCTGGTTTCTCTTAAGGGTGAAAAGAAAGTTTGCCCATGTTCTTCTGCAGTACTTCAATGCACATACCATAGTTCTAAATCTGACATTCTACTTTGAAGGACCTAAGGAATAACAGTCCATTTTATATTGGAATAGCTACATATGCTTTTGTATTCATAATTGGTCCTGGGTTACATTTTAGATGTAAACTAAAAGCTGTTTTACTGTAATCACATGGGGCCCAGATTTCTGGATCTGTGACATTTTAAGTCTTTCCCTACAGTGACAGATGCACATTTTTAAAATACTACTGACCACCACCATTGCAGCCTCATAAGAACAGTTATCTACTTCTACTATGGTAGATATGAAAATAACACACGTAATATAGTTACCCTACTTTTGCCCAACTTCTGTATTTTTTTTTTTTTAACTTAGCCTCCACCTTTGTTCTGTTTGTAATGTGTATTCCACCCTCCTCCATTTGAGTCTTTTGCATTTCTCCCTCAAAAAAAAATCCTTCTAGTATATTTATACCTCATTTTGCTTTCTCCCTTACCTAGTCTCTCCACCCCCTCAATCCTGTGGTAGTATCTTTGACTGCCCATTATTCATCTGATAAACTAAGATCAAAGAACAATTTACTTTTATAATTTACAAGATACAACTGCAAAAATTTTCACTGCATCAAGGTTATGGAACATGTTAAAAACCATTATCTGGGCTGATTGCTTCAATTTATGTAATCTGCTTTTCTTAATTCTTTGCATATTCATAAGAGAATACACTAGACATTACCAGATGCATAAATTCGGATTTAAAGAGAACATGAAGGAAAACCACTAGAACGTTGCCATTTTATCTCAACATTAAAAGAAACAGTATTAAGCATGTCCAAGATGTGGTACAAGAGCATTTTTTTTATTATTTTGGACAGTGTACCTGTTATACAGATACTATGACTGAAATTAATCACAAGCTCACACAGCCTTAATTATTCATAAATCTGTTCTCTTCTAAAGGAATCTTCCTATATTCTTCAGCATATTTGATAGACAAAGTAGAGTTTTGTAGCACTAAACACCCTTGCAATGATTCATGTGAGCAAAATTTTTTTATCTCGCACTGTAATCTGCCCTTGCACTTACTCCAAGAATTTTCAGACATGTGCACAGATGGGTAAACGTAAAAACAAATTCTTCTATAAAACCTAGAACTATTTTTTCTTTCTTTAATAAAAAGCTCTGTAGTATTGACTTAAGAAAATTATATTCAACTATCTTCTTCCTTACAGCAAGCATGGCAAAATTAGCTGGCCATATTCTCCTTTCTATCTTTAGTCTCCCTTCCAAAGAGTCTTCCTGAAAGATAAAAGATGTTCCCAGAAACAAAACCATGAAGACCCCTAAAAATGTGAATAGCGCAGTTTAAATTGGAAGTAACTGTCTGATGGTTTTGATCAAGGTAGTCTGTTCCAATGCCACAAGTCATTTTAATGAGTGTATGATTAACGAGAAAACTGCCGACCATCTGATTTCTTGCTAATGTGTTTGAAGATTTTAGCTTTGTGGACGTTCTTCGATTTCTGGTAACCAAATCCTCCACCTCCACCTCTTTTCTGTAGTCTTCTGCCATGGTTGCTGTTCACATCTGGAAGTTTATTGGTTAAAGAACTTAAAGAGGAATAATTTGAAATGTTGCTTTTTAGGTATTGTAAAAGTCATTAATGTGAGAAAAAAACAACAGCATTATACAAAAAGTTGAGTTGTGTAACTACAGACAAAACCGGAACTTTGTGCCTGTGGTTCTAAATAATACTTTTTTCCCTCCAGTTGTCTAACTAAGTTAACCAAGTACTAATCCTTCAAATTCCATCTACTGGCAGGTTGGACTGTAATCTAGATAGAGCCTTCTATTTCATGCTCTTGCCCCTCTCTTTCAGTACTCCATGATTACGAAACTTACCTTTCAGCGAAAGGTAATTCACATACCTTTCAATGAAAATAATTCTGCATGCAGGACAGTACTGTAGAACTTGCATGCAATATTCCAGTATCTGCTACCCTGCAGCAACTGAAGCACGTACATGCACTGGAACAGATGTTTGTAAGAAAATACTAAACGGGCAAAAACTGCAATTTAACATTTGCTTTGATAAACCATTGTTGGAACATGACGCATTTATGTGATTAATAGCAAAAAAACCCCAAACCCAATGAATTTGAAATGGCATAGGAACTTCACTAAGTTGCATTTAACATTTATAAAGCAGAAATTCAACTTTGAAACACTGCAGTGAAAGGATACTGAGGTCAACAAATGGAGGAACTTTAAAACCAAATGAAAGGCTGACTTTGGGAAGATCCAAGTTATTGACGTTATAAATTTGCTTCAGAGAATGGGAGTCATAAGCTCTAATGTAAGCTTTGTATGCTTCCTGGGCTGACTTGTGAAGGAAGTAGTTCTTCTCAATCAGTTTCTCCAGCTGGTGAGGGGAAAAAAAAAAAAACAAACCCAAAACAAAAGACATAGCCAATTATAGCTGTAACAGGTGTATAAATTATATTCAAGCAAATAATTTAGTGTGTGAGCTGCAATGACATTCATTATTCACTTCAGCAAAATTGCCCTCAAATAGAGGGACAAAGAAGCCTGAAGCTGAATTACAGTACAAAGCCTCAGCAATATGAAAATTTACAGAAATATTAAATTGGGTTGTCCCAAACAAGTTGATCAAGGAGTATACAACTGCAGCCTCACCATGAAACCATGGGTACTGAGAATTAATGGACAACGGCAGTATACTTTCAAGTCAGACATCTAAACTACCATTCCATGTAATTTTATACATAGTCTTACCTAGTCTGGTGCAAATGCATTGTAAAATAGGCAGTATTAATTCTAAGACAAAAATGCAGTTGCGCTAGTGTAGATTGAGACATTTTATTTGTTGCAGGCTGAGTTCCCAATACTTTTTAGATCCAAGTGTCTCATTTGATGTTTAATAAACATTAATTCAGTATACTAAAAATAAGTCGCATTAGACATCATTACTTCCCAATTATTCTTAACTAGGAACCTCTTTCTATAAGGACTGTCTTCACTGTTTCTTATACTTGCTATTTCAAATTTAGGTTACTGCAAAGAAGTTTTACAGAGCTCTTATCAAAAGAATGATTCACAGAACTAAACAACAGACATTGACATCTACAGAACTATCTACACTGTTCTATTCAACTTTGTGCTCCGTGGCTGTTTTTGTAGCACTGGAGCACAAAACAAGTTTAGCTGATGCTGGGCTTTATTAACACCAGCTAGTTAAAAATACACCTGGAGTATATACTAATGTTTCTAAGTGTTGGTACTGGATCTCTTGCTGCACCCTGATATCCGAGTAAATCATCTTATAAGACATGTTACTCACAATTAATCCAAACATATGTAACTACTCAATAAAAGCAAAAAAACCCAAACCAAACCACCCCAATTCTTATAAGCAAATTTGTACCGTGTAATGATGGCAATTTGGTACTAGATATTAAAATTTATCTTTAATTTATAAACATTTTATCACTTTACTGTCATTAGCGGACAGTTTGGCAGGAGGGTTTACTGCACAGTACTCATCTACAGGAACTTTTCCAAACAAGCATACGTATTTTTAAACGACAGTTGTTACAGACTAACATTCTCCATGTAAATTATTATACAGATATTCAGTGTAGCTGCAGTATGAAGTAATTTATACCTGAGACTGGATGTCTGAAATTTTTGACCAAGAAAATTCAAATTCACTTAGTGGTACCTTAAAAAAAAAAAAAAAGAAGTAAAATATCAAAATTACTTACTGTGTAAATATTGAATACATTTAAGACCCAAAACAAATAGAAAAAGACATGCTACGTAAGTTTTTTTTCCTAATACCACAGCTGTATCTGTAAAGTGCCTTTGCATCAATATAGCAGTATTGTCACTTCCTTTAAGCTACAATAATAAAGATGCTCAGTATGACACTTTTACCACTTTAGCTTTTGCTTTAGAAGCTACACCACTTCAGTTACAAGTGGCAAAAGTCTGTAATATAAACAAGCCCATAAGGTGAGCAACCAAGAAACTATGTGCAGTTCTATCATATTAAAATTATTACATTTAGAAGGCAGCTATGCTTCTGTTAGAATTGAACAAAATGCTCTCTTTGAATAAAAAAAAAAAAAAAAAAACTGCAGAAGCAACATCTGGGTTTTAATTTCCTCTGGATGGTCAAGCTCACAGTATCCTTCCACAGAGAGATTATAGGGAATTGATTTATTTTTTAGTAACAGAAGTTGCAGCGTTGCAAAGCAACTATAAATACACTCAGTATTTACCTTTGTGCTGATGACTTTAAAATCAGATGTTCAGTTAAATATTTTCTAAGCAACAGTATGTTTTTTGTGTTAAAAAATTAGAATGTTTGATTAATTATTATTATCAATTATTTTGCCTTTAAAATCCTGTTGCACAGTAAAAAAAAAAAAAAAAAATAGACATAAGTTTACCCGGGCTTGCTTTAGGTAACGAAGAAAGCCCAGTTCTTCGGGTCGTAAAATGAGCAGAGCGTGTCCTCTACCATTTATGCCTCTGGCAGTTCTACCAACACGATGAATATATTCCTTTTGGAAAGAGTGAGAAACAACAAGTCCAATCAGTCTTTCAAACATGTAATAATTAAACAGCTTCACAAAACCCCCCCAAATTTCACATTAATATAGTCTAATGCATCATCCATTATTTTTTAAGACTTGTTCTTAGCACTGACACATGGATGAGGGAAACCAAGTGCAGAAGATGCAAAGCACAATTAGGCAGAGACAGAACCCCGACTAAAAGTATTTTACCTTTTACTGAAGAAAAAAAGATATCTTAGTCTGCTGTAACTGAAAATTAAACTTTGATTTTGGTGTATTTGCTCCGTATATTTGTCAAAACTTCTGAGTTTTTTGAGTTTTGCTTGTTTACACTGGACATTTATTCAATCAAGAATACGGACCTTTAAATAAAAAAATCAAAATTCCACTGGAAAAGCTGCTAGGAGACTCAGGGATGCATATATAAACTCATACTCCTCCTAAGAAGTGTTGGGTTGTTTAGCTGATTAGATTTTAAGTTAATTTAACAGCACAAAGAATAACAAAGCAACTCATAAAAAGGTAATGAAGGTGTTAGCTAGGTGCTGCATTTCCTAGCAGCTGGTGAAGGGAAGTGGAAGAAAACAGCAGCCAGATGAGCTGAGTTCTGACCTCTGTCAAGCAGCAGTTTCAGCTTTTCTCTGCAACTACGTTTGTAGCTAGGATTTGATTTGTTGCTGTGGAGTTTCTCTACTTCCTTAACTTACTTTTGGATCATCTGGAGGGTCATACTGGACTATCCAGTCAACTTCAGGAATATCCAATCCTCTGGCAGCTACATCGGTGCACAACAATATTCCGGATTCTGCATTACAGAACTGGAAAAATGTCGTAGTACGCTTGGTTTGTTTCTGCTTGCCCTAAAGGGAAATGAACACTTTAATGATGAAATATCAACTAAAAGAAGAAAAAAACCCCACAACTGCCAACTTGTGAGCTTAAATCTAACTTCCCATTTCACATATTATATTACTGCCAAAAAGTAAAATAATTTGGAGGATCTTCCCATATTATGGACGTGTACAAACCAAGCAGGACTATTTCACTGTGAAGAAGCCATGCTACCACAGTAAACGGCACAGGGCTACATGAAATTGTATCTCTTGGAGGTTAAACTGCAACTTCCAAAGCATTAAAAATTTGGTTGCCTAAGCATTCCTTCCAAAAGGGCTGCATAAATGCCTGAAATTCAGAAAAGGACATTTGCAAGTCTAGCAGTACATTAGATACATTACAGGTTTAAAAAAAACTAAAGAAATACTTGTAACAGTTCTATCAAAGTTCAGCAAAAAATATCCCCAAAAGAACAAAATAAAAAAGGGCATCAGTTATAACTATTTCATAAACTTTCAGTCAACTCCTTCTCCTGAACTGTGCATTTTGTGGTTCCGATAAAAATTTAAAATACTCATCCAAATGGTGATAATTGGCAGGGTAAAACCAAACATCACCCTGACCTCAGAAAAAGCACCCAGCACTCCAGGGATCAGGGTTCCTCTGACAATAGCTTTGCTCCACAAAGTGAGTTTTAGTGCTTATGAAAGGCAACCCCTTGGAAGAAAACAGAAAGCTTTCTACACAGCGAGCGTAACTTAGTATCAGTGTTCAACCCTAGTTTGGAAAATAGCAAGATTAATAATGTTGAAGTGTTGTTATTACATAGTCTTTGCTTTCTCTCCTTCCTCTACAGCCTAATCAAGACCTTCATCAGTTTTGTGAGCACTGTTTATTAGAAACCGGACTGAAATAAACAAGGTAAACATAAGGTCAGTAAACAAGGTAACCGTAAGGTCAGTAACAACTTACAGACACTATCAGGTTAATTAATCAATGAATGAATACTTACATGAATGGCCAAAACAGGGAGATCAATATAGTTGAGTAATTCATAATGGTACTTCACTGACATACATGAAGAAAAAAATACCATTAGTTTCTTCTTCCGGTTCTTCTTGAGGAATGTGAAGAGCAAAAGGAATCTTTTTTCAGATGGACACACTACATACCCCTGGAAAATTTTTAAATATTGTTAAATAAAGTAGTACGGAACAAACTTTTGTTTCAGCAATACAGTTAAATCAGGGAAGTGTATGTTGTGAAACAACCATGCCAAATAGTTGATTTTTCCGGCTGTATTGGGCCAAATGATTTGATTTATTGTCTGTCCCTCACCTTGGTCTATGAAACTGCTAAAGATGATGAATTTGGCAAGAAACTTACTGTCCTAACTTGAAATACGAAGAAATAATTTTTAATTAATTTTCCAGACTAATGCAAGTTCAGTGAAAATTAAATAGTTTATGCAATAAAAATTAATTTCAAGAACTTTGAATTGCTGACATTAGGCGTGGAAAAAGGGTTCTTAACATTTTTTTATGATTTTAATAATTTTATTTTACAGAATTCTTGCTACTGGTTTACTATTTTTAACAGCAATACATAGCTACTGGCAATTTTATAACACTCATCCTGTCAACTGCACAAACACAGAAACTGCTGCACAACTCCATTTAGCTATTATCTGAAGCAGCAACAATGAAATGTATCTGAAGTGTGTATATATATATATATATAGTCAGTAATGTGGAAAATACAGTTAGAAAGGCAACTGGAGCTTACGTACATAATCTAGATAGGAATAGACAAGTGTAAGTAACTATTTCAGAAGGTTTTATATCATCTGTCCTGCAAACATTGACTAGATGCGTGTAACTTACTACAGGCAACTGATAGCTTTTGCCCATTAGGAAGGTAAACCGGTCTTTAAGACAGTGTTTATACAACCCAGTTAAAAACACACAGGACTTGGTATGTTCACAGATCGTGCATTTGTGTTTTACCTGTTCAAGACCATCTACTGTTGCTGTCTCCTTGTTATCATCAACCCCAACGTATAGCGGCTCTTTCTTCAGAGAGATCTTTGCCAGATCTTCAACCTTTCTGGTTTGTGTAGCAGAAAAAAGCATCGTCTGTCTGCGTTCTGGGAAAATATTAATATTTTGAAAGACAGCCTCATTTTTTAAAGGAGAATTCAAATAGCAAGTCCATAAAATGTCTGGCTGCTAACTTCCCTGAGCAAGTCTTTTACTTTTTCCAATTAAATTCTAATTCAAACATACTGCTACTGACAAACAAAGTAGTGTAGTTGTACTACGGATTGTACAGGACATTTACTTAGGCTGCCCCACCCCCAAAATCCTAACAGCTATCAAAACACATTATTCTTCCTCTCTGGGAAAATATTAATAATCATTTGTACTCCAATTTGGACACAACCCATTGATTTAAATACAGACTGACCTTGTAATTCTAACTATAAATTGATTTCACTCCCATGAATGTTAAAAAATTTTTGTTTAATAAAAAAAAGTCATGCTAGAGATTATGCAAGAAAAAACTTACCAAAACTGAAGTGCAGTGTTACTGTTTGTCTTGCAAAATCAGTCTAGAACACACACGTTTGCGCGTGCTATTTAGTCACACGGCAGTACATCTGTACTGAGCCCCCGTGATTTCAGTGGTCTTAGGGCAGGTGTAGGAAACCCCTGGCCTGCCTGTCATCTCTCAGCTCAAACGTACACCCCCACCCTGTAACGTTTTCTTGTTACATGAGTACATGGAAAATGCAGGCTTAGCCTGTTCCATTTCTCAACTGCAAGAACAGCAGCAATCGTTCTCGCCAAACAACCGGTGCCACCATTTTTGAATTTTTCTTTGCCTGTTTTGAAGTGTCTGTTTTAAAATATAATTTCCTTCCTAATGGGACAAAAACCAAATTAAACTCATGCAAAGTAAAAATTTCTTTTATCGATCATTTTCCACTTCATGAAGAACATGTCATTTTCCCACTCTTCCTTCACAGGGTGTTATTTATTAGATTCATATATCTGCATTTTAAACATGCAGACCTGAATTTAAATATTTAAGATGTGGAACGTCAAAATATTTATCACTGATTTTTTATACACTATTTCCATGGGGTTTTTTTTCCCTCTGCATTTTGAAAATTAAAGGGAGAGCCTTGTTGACTCTGAGAATGTTTTTAATACATCAATTACAAGGAATAACTAAATGAAAAATTAGGAAAAGAAAACTTTAAGGTAAATACTTAACTTCCTTAAAATACTGTTCATGAAGTTGTAAAGAAAATTCAAACTGCAAGTCATGAGACCTTTACCCTTATATTTAAGCCTAATTAAGAAATACTGAATTGTAGGAAACAAACAGGCAGAGGAAGATCAATGAGAGAACACAGATGTTTAAATAAAAGGATCTTATATGCACAGAATTCCCCAAAGTACATACAAAAACTCTGCCCTTCAGAGAAATTATGTTAAATAAAGTAATATATACTATCAGAAAAAAAAAAAAAGGACATAGTAAGACAATCACTCTGAAGTACATTTACAGAACTATAAAAATTAATGATTTCTCCTATAATAATTGAGTCATAAAGAAGACATAATGTTAGTCAAGTGATTTCCAGGAAAGACAGATTTTTTTTTTTTTTCTTACTTGGTAGAAGTTTTATGATCTGTTTCATTTCTTCTTCAAATCCAACCTCCAAGATACGATCTGCCTCATCAATTACCAAACACTGCAAGTTCTTGTACATGAAACCTGGAGTGTTCTAGAAGATTAACAAATTCAGAGTCAGACAGGGACAGGAGTTTTACTATGTTTTAATAACACAGATTAGACATCAACATTTAATCTACCTGCATATGATCCAGCAGTCTTCCTGGTGTTGCTACAATGACGTTGATTCCATTTCCAAGTTTCTGTGCTTCTGCTGATCTGTTACTGCCCCCCATTATCAGACCATAGGTGTGAACATGATGATTCATAAGTTCTTTAAGAACCCCATAGGTTTGCATAGCAAGCTCTCGAGTAGGAGAAAGAATAATAACACCTGTTCCTAAAAAATACATCAATTGGACAAGAATAAGTTACGACTTGTCCAATCCCCCTCCTAGCCACATCCCTAAATGGCTGCGCCACAGTGAAATTCAACTGTGAAATTAAGAGCCTTACCATTTCTAGGCATGAATTTTAGCTTGTAGATGAGCTCTACTGCAGGAATAAGAAACGCAAGTGTTTTGCCACTGCCTGTTTTTGCAGCTGCTAAAATATCCCTGTGTGCAGCGAAGTCAGAAAAAGAAGTATTTAGTTGACTGTACAGAGAAAAGAACAATCTTATTTTGCACAATGTTGACAATGTAAAAATGTAACGTGGCTTAAAGGAAACCAGTAGAGTTGGTACTGAGAGCTCGGTGGCAGACGTGGTCCACAGTAACTGGTCACTATGCCTCTAGCTGACAGCGCCAGATGGCGTCTTTGAGACACACTGACAACAAGACTAGTGAAAACAGGCTTCCCTGCTGTCAAAGCCAAGTGCAACGCAGTTTCCATGAGCTTACCCTAAGTATTTGTTCACATGCAACACAGATATACTTTGTTAACTTATATTAATGTCTATAAACAAAATAGATAAAACATATGAGAACCTATTTGAAAAAAAAACAATACAAAATTTAGCTGCAGAAACTCACACTTTGGGTATTTAGCTTGCTAACAAAATTTACACAACATTTGGGGTCAACATAGTGGTTAGAAAGACATGTTTCTTACCTGCCTTCCAGAAGCGGCTTAATACTTTTATGCTGAATTTCGGTCATGTGCGTAAAACCCATGTCATTTATGCCTTTCAATGTATTCTCACTGACAACACCAGCCAGGGAGGTAAAAGAATTGTCTTCAAAAGCACCTGAAGTGAGGGGGGGAAATAAAAAAAGTATTCAAACTTATTTTTTCAATTCCATCTGTCCTCTGTGATTACCCAGTTAAAATTGACCTAGATGGGGGGGGGGGGGGGGGGGGAATCAAAGCAAGACTTTATCTTATTCCTTTCTACCATAACATCTGAAGACATTGACAAAATACTCTGATTAATGTGTTCCCAAAAATACTACACAGAGCTGTTAGAAACGAACATGAATGCACTGCTCCTCCTGCCAAATGTACTGGCCATACACCTCCATCTTGCTCTTCATTGACTTTTTCCTCTGCAGTTAAAAATGCGTGTGTATGTGTTTTAAAACAGATTTTCACTAGTAACTGTAAGATGAATAGAAGCGTGCATATAATACAAATTTCAAAGAACAGTAATGGAGTAATAGCTGTACAGTTACCAGTGCCACGTCACCTATATTCAAATATCCGATTTATAATGCTAATTTGAAAACTGCAACTTGCTCTGGAGGGAAACGTTAGACCTTGGCTTTTAGTACATATGTGAAAAAGAGGACACAAGATACCTGTTACACCTAGTGGCAAACTGGGCACTTCATCCTCCCCCCCCTCCTCCTCTTCCACTTCTTTCTCTCCAGAATCCTGATCATCTTCTACCTCCACAGAGTCATCTTCTTCAGTTTTTGCTTTTTTAGTTTCTGTATCTAGAGCGTTATTTTACAGAAGACAAGTCAGTTAGAGATAACGAAGGACATATTCATCATTAAAAGCTGTTCCACTGAGTGCATGTCTTTAGTCTGTAAGCCACATACAAATGTCACGCTTTTTTCACGGGGTGAGAAGGGGGCAGAAGGGGACGCAACGCTTCTGTAGAAATCTCTGAGGCAGAGAGCAAAAGATTCAGAAGTTCCTTGCACACAATCCACTTTGCACAGTAAAAGAGTGAAGCTTAACATACACTATATGAAATCTTCTGTGGAAACACAGAGCATTACAAAATTCTTTCCTATCTGTCATGCAGACATTGAGTTTCCAACATGGTTTGTGCTCAGGTCATGTGAAAAGTAACATCTGTTCCTTTTTAAAGTACCTGAATCCTCAGAGAACTGCATGGAAACACCTCTTTATTTGCATAACCATGAGAAGTATCATGAAGATCAAATGTGTAAGAGACAGACGTTTCAAATATCTACAGAAATAGATATGTGTGCGTGTATATATGTATAAAAATATATTAAAATCTAGCAATATTTGCAGGTTGCAAATTTTTGGGGTAGTTTCCCAATACACTTTATAGTTTCATAAGATAGAGGTGCTGCCAAAAGCTGGGTGCATTGCTAAAAAGGCATACTGGCTGGCTGTTCAAGCACAGAAAGCATCCACCTGCACCAAAGCTCTACTTTGAGAGACTGTATACATATATATTTGCAGAACAAACAACAAAAACATCCCAACCTAACCTTACAAAGCAGAACCCTAGGCAGCAATTAAATTGGTTGCTACTGGTTCAGTGCATGTTGGAGTTCAAACGTTACAGCTGGAATAAGGAACCGGGTAACACCGAGGACCCCCAGGGCGCTAAAACCTGCAGCAGACCGACAGACGGTGCCGCTCGCAGTCCGGCCGGCCGGGAACCGAAAGCCGGGGCGCTCGGGGGTCTGCCAGAGCCGCTCAGCCGCGGGCGGCAGCGGCGTTGTTCGGATAACGTACCGCCCTCCGCATGAGCCGCCGCTTTCCTCTTTTTCTTCTTCTTTTTCTTCTTCTTCTCCCCGCCGCGGGGCCCGGCAGCCTCCGAGGCCGCTCCGGCCGCCGCCGCTTCCACCTCAGGGGCCGCCGCCGCTTCCACCTCAGGGGCCGCCGCCGCTTCCACCTCAGGGGCCGCCGCCGCTTCCACCTCAGGGGCCGCCGCCGCCTGCTCTGCCCTGCTCCTGCTGCTCCTCCACCTCCTCCTCCTCCTCCTCCTCCTCCGGGGGGCCCCGCGCTGCCGCCTCGCCTGGCGGAGGCACTTGTCGGAGAGAGAGGGGGGGAAAAATTCCAAGTCAGCGCCGGCTCGGCAAGCGCTCAGCCGCGGAGAAGCTGCGCAGGGCCGCCCGCCCGCCCGGCCCCGCCGTACCTGCCCCCTCGGCCGCCCGCAGCTTCAGGTTGCGCTGCCGCAGCTTCAGGTTGCGCTTGTGGATCTTCCTGCGGAGCAGCCGCATGGGCAGGTTGCCCGCGGCCACCGAGACCGACATCCCGGCCGCCCCGCTCCGCTCACCCCGCCACACGTGGGGACGGCGGCGCGGCGCATCCGGGCCCCGCCGGAACCCGCCCCGCGAGGCCTGACGGGCGGCCCGCAGCGCCCTCCGGCGGCCCGGCGGAGACAGAGCCGGGCGGGAGCCGCCCCTCGCCGGCAGGCAGCGGCTGGTCCCCCGCCCCGCACGGGGGCGTCCCCGGACAAGGCTGGGTGGCCGCCCCGGGTGCCTGCTCCGGGCCGTGCGTCCCCCCTGCCCGTGACCCGTAGCTCGGCGAGCGAGGGCGGGAAGCGCCCGGCTTCACCCTGAGGAAGGCAGCCGCCATCTCCGCCGCAGAGACACCCCCCCCCCCCCCCCCCGGCACCCGGTTGCCCGGCGGTGGGGCCTCCGCTCGAAACCTTGCAGAGTCCCCAGCACGGGGCCAGCGGCGCCTTCGGTGAAGTCCTGCGCCTCCGGTAGCCGCCCGGTCCGCTCCCCGTGCCCCCCGACGGGCGCAAAGGGCGGGGAAACCCCCTGGATTTGCACCGGCCTGGCAGCGCCAGCGAGCGGGCTGGACCGGGGAGCCCGTCGTTTGCAGGGCACGGCCTCTTGGAGCTCCCAGCCGCTCCTCGATTCCAGTAATCGGCAGCAGGACCTTTCCTTCTAGTGTCCTGCTTTTTGGCTCTACATCCTCTTCCAAGGAGTGATTCCCGCAGGCTGAAAAGCAGCACCCTCCAGATCCTTCTTCACCAGCAGGTGGCACAAACAGTACAGGGATTTACAGCAGATTTGCTGTAACCGGTAACCAGATTTGCTTAAACCAGTAACCCTCGTGTTCTTAGAAACCTGAACGGTTACGAGCTGTGTGAGGTTCAGCCTGCCATACCTTGCTGTAATGCAGATTAAATTGCAGGACTATTACTACATTATTTTCAAACTGTTTATAGCATATAACTTTTTTTTTTAAGAAACTACTGATTTAGAGATGAAACAAAAGTAATTTTTCACCGTCTGTAATTTCTGCTTGCAGGGGTCATACGGATCACCAGGATGAGAAAATTTTTTGCCAGAACTTCAAAATATGAATGGCATGATCTCGTCCAGACTTTCACAGTCTGGGTAACAGGTCTGGCCACGGGTTTATTAAGTTGAAGGGATAACTGCTATCTCCATCAGCTGCATTTTGAAAATAAACAAGCATCCTCAGCAAGAAAGGCTTTTGGTACAAAACTCCAGGGCAAGTCAGTTCCAAGCTGAATTTTAAGCAGGTAAAAGTTCTTTACCACACCTCAGTGTAATTCAGGTTCTGGACATATTTTCTTCCTGGCTGCCTTATACTGTCTCTGCAGAATAGATTTTTAAGTAGATGCGGGTTTGTTCTTCCTAGTCTGTACTGATTTATACGTAAGTGACTAGGTTTAGTATTTGGATCCAGATTTAACCCAGGTGGTGCTGCCTTCTGGAATGTGGTTGTTGTACAGACAGAGTGAATACTGACACTAATATTTACATTAAGGGAGAAAAAAATTATGTCCTTTGGGCATGGCATGGTCCACATGTTCCTATCTTAACCAGTACTGCTGGGATCATCACTATTTTGCTTTCACCCACGTCATCACACCCCCAGCTCTGCCAAGAATTCAGACCTGGAAACCCTGGTCAGGTAAAACCCTAAATAAAGAACCCACCTCAGTGTCCATGTTGGGTCCCAGCTGACTTGGCAAGTCTTTGTGAAATTGCATTAGTGTGGCACAAAGCCCAGATTGATAAACTGTCCTGAAAAGGTATGTTAGATCCCGCTGAGCAGAATATATTGGCTATGTCAATTGACTATTATCAGCGTGGCACACAAGGGAAACTTTGTTGCATTTGCAGATAAATGATTATCTTGCATCAGTGTAAACAGATATCATGGCATTAGGTATAGGAATTCAGAAATTACAGATTTCATGAGTTTCCAGAGTATCATGTGCTCCAACATTGCTTTGTCTCAATATCTTGTAAAAGATGTTGCTTAGAGTTAGCAAAGAAATGTGCTTCTCTGTGAATTTCAAAACATGTTTTATGAGCTGCTTTCTTTTTGTGTTTTTTTTTTTTTTTTATTTGAGCTGCAATTGTGGAAAGTCACAAAATAGAAGACTCAGAAGGCAATAACGATAATTTTATTGTGACAGGTCTAGACAGTAGTTTAAACCACTAACTCATGTTAATAGTTTTTCTCTGAAGTTTGTCATTTCTTAGATATCATATGAATTCCCTCTGGTACATGTCTTATTTCTGTCCAATAGATTAATTCCTAATTGCTTGATTTATCAGGCAATCGTTACTAACAATAGGATTTGCTCAAATGGTTACTGAGTTGTTGTCGAAATGTCTCAAATTTTCAGGTGTTTCTGAGAAGCAGTTTAATATCTCAAAGTGTTAGGCCGTCACCATTGCCCTTATTTAAGAGAAGCCAATATTCTAGAGTTGGAATAATCTGGATCATGCCAGGGTGAGGATCTGAAACCATTTTAATTGTTCTAATGATCTCCCTTTTATACATATAGAGGACCAAGGCCTAATCTCACTCTTTTAGACCTCTCTGCAGAGTTTAGCATGGTTGATCGTGAAATCCTGGTGTGTCATATGAGCTGGATGGCAAGAGACCAGGTTACTGTGCTAGACTGGGCCCTTCCTGAGGAGGTGCATCCAACAGATAGTGGTGATCAGCTGCATGCCTACCCCACTTGATCCTTAACAGCTGGAAACTCACAAAAATCAATTTCCTTGTGTCCTTTTCTAGCAATGGAATGTAACCACATTGGCAGCTGGATTCAGAGGGTAGCAATTTGCAGATAATACCGGGCTGTGTGTATTCATTACCATCTGTGACTACATCATCGACTCTGCTACTTACCAAGGTGATCAGCTAATTGTGTGAGATTAGCTTAATTAAACTGAAGTGAGCTATATAGATGTGACTACAGCTAGAGTATGTGATGTTTATGGGCAAAAAATCTTCCATGTTTAGGAAATACCACGTAGTATAAAATGCTGTAGTTCTTCCCTGCAGTAAGAGGGATTATGCATTTTGGGTTTACCACAGAAATTTATGCGAAGGTCAGTATTTTGTTCCTCATCTCCAAAATACATCACTACTAGGGCCCAGCTTGCCTAAATTATTGCTTAAATCTCTGCAATGAGGACAGTTGCAGTTGTAGAATCACAGAATGGTTGAGGTTGCAAGGCACCTCTGGATATTGCCGAGTCCAACTCCCCTGCTCAAGCAGGATCAGCTAGAGCAGGTTGCTCAGGACCCTGTCCACTCAAGTTTTGGTGTCTCCAAGGATGGAGACTCCGCAGAAGACTTCTGTACTTTCTCCCATCAGGTATTTTTACACATTGAACCTTCTCTTCTCCAGTCCCAGCTTTCTCAGTTTCAACTTGTGTGCCAGATGCTCCAATTCCTTTATCATTTTTGTGGCTTTTTGCTGAACTCGCTCCAGTATGGCCCTGTCCTTGTACTGAATAGCCCAGAGCTGGACTCTCTACTCCACATGTGTCTGACTGGTGCTGAGAAGAGGGAAGGATCACCTCCCTTTTGTTTGTCACAGTTGTCGCAGTGGGCCTTTCTGTTATAACTGTATAACTCTCTTTTTTCTAAGAAAACTTTGCCATTTCCAAGATAAATATATAGTCATTTTGTATTTAAAACCTACACACTACAAAAAAAAATCCTCCAGGAAAACAAAGTGCTATACACATTTTTATCCTCACAGAGGCAATGAGAGAACAAATAATACATAATACAAGAGCAGTGCACAATGTATTGTGTACTACTGGTAGGCAAGAGGGTACCATGAGGATAACGGTAGCATAAAAGCATGGATGGCACACAGCTGAATAGGTTGGATTCTATTTTATTTTATTGTATCAACACAGAACAAGTTGTTTCTGACATTTGTAATTTAAAATTACAAAATATTTTTGGGGTACTCAGAAACTGCTTTTCTGAATTGGATGAAATAATAATCAAACATTTTCTGTTCTGTTTTGGAGGCTGTTTACAGCTGTTTGTTTCAACTGTTCCACCATCCCTAGTAAGTATTGATAACTAGCCTGGTTTGCACCTGACAGTAAGGTACAGGCACTTCTATTAAGATAGCATTTAAATTCATTATATTATTTCTTTACATATGAAGATCCATTTTTTGGTATTTTCCTGTTATAAGAAAACTTAGTGAAGGTTTTTCAAAATCCTGTAAAGGCTGTAAGTAGGATTGAGTGATTAATTAACAGATTAATCAGACTGCAGGGGTAGCAGCTAGCTTATAACTTACTGACAGCTTCATAATCTTTAAAATAATAATTTTCTCAGTCATAAAAGGCTTTCCTTTTATAGTGTCCTCATGAATTTCAAGAATCCTAGTAAATACGGGTTGGACTAGATGACCTCCTGAGGTCCCTTGCAATTCTGTGATTCTGTGAATATATTACTGTCTCCTTTTCAGAAGGGGTGTGTCTTATATTGCCTTATCATTTAACGTATCTTTGTTTAAAATAGCCCTGTTCAAGTAATATAAAGTCACAGTTAAAGAGATTATGAAATCTGAGACAGTAAGTGAAATACATAGGGTCAGTTAAGATTCTTTGCAACTATTTTGAAGATAAAGTTTCACGGGGAGGGATAGAGCTTTGGATGTTCTGGGTGCATGGCAGCTGGATGGAGACAAATCTGTGGCATTTTGTGGATGGAATGAACACAAGATGTCACCCTAACTATGAGATAGCTCCAACGCAAAAATGCCATTAGTTGAAGAGAAAAGGGAATGAAGGATTGAGGTTATTTTTGTTTTCCCCACAAGTTGTCCATCACGTGTTCCTTCACTTAACTCTCACTACAAAGTTTTCTATGCATTGCTGAATATTTTAAATTCAATTGTATTATACCATTTAAGATTTTTTTAACTGTTGTTTTAAAGTAGGTTCCTGAAATTTGAAGTCAGATTTGACTTCCTTGAATGGTAGCCCTATGTTTCTTATACTGTTAGTGAAAAAGATGATGGAGAACAAAGTGTAAGATTTTTCTGAGTTTTCTTCAGTTTTATTCACTCCCATACCTGTGCCTAGAAGTCTGAAAGCTTATCGAAGGATGCAATGGCAACTATTGTGAAAAACTTTCAGATAACATAACATAGTTAAATTGTTATGTTTCTTCCTAAACAGTGTAAAGCTTTTTGTGCTGAAGAGTAATGTTTTCTTTATGTTACAGTTTGAAGTTTTTTACCTTTACTCTAAACATGCAAAATTCCTCCTTCAAGGAATAAGGGGTTGAAAATCTTGAATTAAACAAAGCATTATTTAAACAACAGTATTAGCATTCTTCTGATTATGGATGGGGAACTGATACCTTAAATATTAGACTCCTTGAGTTCAGACCCCTGAGTTCAGTAATACTGACAACACACCTATGTTCAGAATGATGTTTATGCTTTAAATGTTTGTTTCCTTCCTGTATAAAATAATAAAAAAAGATTTTGCAGTCAAGACACCTGTCTGGGATTTGTGAGGACAGAACCCAATGCCTTCTTATGCTGTAGTTGCTTATATTATCTTAAGTGATCATTCTAATTTCATTTATGTCATCCATGCAGTGAGAATGTCTGAATCTGTAAGGGGAGGATAGCCATATTTCTTTACTCTCACTGCCTGTTTGTATTTAGATAGCAAGCCCTTAAAGCAAGGACTGATTAAAAACCAACATTTGTATGGGACCTATAACAAAGAAGGCCTCTATGTATCAGGGAGCTCCGGACACTATTGTATGTTAAACAAAAGTGTATTACTCTTAACTACCAACTTGTAAATATACAAGTGATAGTAAAATACTATTTTGTAACAAAGTATGCATCGTAGAGTACTAGATTCTCATAAACCTGGACAGAGGAGGAAAGTAAATAGTGAACACACAGCATGTCAAATAATCTGTGATACCTCTACCCAAGTGTTCCTTTAGCCCATGGTGAATAACAGAATACCCTCAAGCAAATACCAAGTGAGTTTATTCTCACATTTGCTGCAAGGTGCAGTTAGGAATACACTTAAGAGTGATTTTCCGTGCTCAGTCTTATTAGTATGCTCCTACATCCATACTTTTACCCTACTCTTTGTCTTTACATCATTGTGCATGTCCTTACAACCAAAGTTACTGTCGTGGTTTAACCCCAGCTGGCAACCAAGCCCCATGCAGCCGCTCTCTCACTCCCCCCACAGTGGGACAGTGGAGAGAATCAGAAGGGTAAAAGCGAGAAAACTCGTGGGTGGAGATAAAGGAAATTTAATAGGGAAAGCAAAAGCCATGCACACAAGCAAAGCAAAACAAGGAAACAAGGAATTCATTCACTACTTCCCATTAGCAGGCAGGTGTTCAGCCATCCCCAGGAAATCAGGGCTCCTTCACACACAGTGGTGACTTGGGAAGGCAACCACCATTACTCCAAATGTCCCCCACTTCCTTCTTCTTCCCCCAGCTTTATATGCTGAGCATGATGTCATATGGCGTGAGATATCCTTTTAGTCAGCTGGGGTCAGCTGTCCCGGCTGTGCCCCCTCCCAGCTGCTTGTGCACCCCCAGCCTACTCATTGGCAAGGTGGTGTGAGAAGCAGAAAATGGCTGCGTAAGCACTGCTCAGCAATAATGGAAACACCCCTGTATTGTCAACACTGTTTTCAACACAAATCCAAAATATAGCCCCATACAAGCTACTATAGAAAAAAATTAACCAGTCAAAACCAGCACGTTCACTTTTACTCTTAAGACCCTTTCAGATTGCCATCTAAAGGAGTTTCAATATTCCGGAGAATGAGAATGGTTAATTTTTAGTCCATTATGTGTTATTACATTCTTTGATTGAAACTCAGTGGGAGCTCGGACAGTCAGTGCTCCATAATAGAACGCTCAATAGCTTATATTCTTGGACTCTGAGCTTTTATCGTTCAAGGCTTTACAAACTGTGTCAAGCTGTGATAGGTATAATTATTGCACACGTTGGCTTAATCTATATAGTGTAGTCATAATGCATTAGCCTCTCCAACTTTCACTTGCCTGTCCTTTATTATCAGTGACATTTTCCCCTAAAGGTTCAGAGCAAGCATGACTTTATGATGTGCTGTAAGCTTTAACTAAACCAGCTCTTTTTTTCCATGACAGACTGTTGTTGAAGAAACCAGGAGATGGCAGTCTTTCTTAATGGATCAGAGTTAAATTCTACTGGTCACAATTTCTGTTCTTGTGCCCCAGAATAGGCGAAAATTTAAAATGAAGGAAGAGCCGCACATCTTGTTGGCATGGCAAGTCATTGCATGCTTGACCCCGCTGGTATCTTCCAGAGCCTTTTCTTTCAGGTGTCAGGTCTTGAACAATCATGTAAATCCAGGGGGAATCATGGTCTTCCCAGTCTTCAGATTGGCCTTAGTGCAGTCTGGCTGTTTCAACATACCTGAACTACAGTTCTCTCTTCTCTCGTAATACTGATAGGAGAATTCAATAACTAGCCCGCCTCCCTAAGACTGTGTACTTCATCTGGAGGCAGGCTATTTCAGAGGAAACCATCTCAGAAGCAAAACACAATTCATTCATGTGTGTTTAATCAGTAAAAATGTAGTCACTTGGAGGCTGTATGACCTACTCTGTCCCTTTGTTAATTTGCTCCTAACAGATACCAGTCACTGTTCTTGGGCAACTCAGCCTCCACAGGGGATCAAAGTGGTTTTAACTGGCTGTGATGCTTTTGGTCTCTGTTCATGTAATCTGACAAAGGCAGTGTCACATCAGTTTATAACCCAGTGGGCTATCACTGCACTAAGATATGTGATTGTTCTTACTGGAGAAGTAATTGTTGCACGGCAGTATTAGATATCAGTTTCTTTTGAGCTGTTGGCAGCAAACATAAACAAGAACTTTTTTATATGTTTTTCTGTAGAGTAAGCACCAGGGACTCTGAGACAGGAGAGCATAAAGGTGGCTTAAACTGACTCTGTCCTTATTGTCACAGTCCAACTCAAACAGAGCTTAGGAAAACTATGATCTGCCTTCAATTATTTACTAGAACTAAGGACCGCTGGTAGATTTAATTCTAACAAACTAATAATCATCATGGTTTTGTACTCCCAAAGCTATTACCGCTGTTACCAGTCCTTCCCTTAAACTGCAGTAAGGTACGTGAGAATGGCAAGTGTATAGAGAGCAAGAGCAAACAGTATTCATGACCACATCAGGCTTATACATTGTTTGGACTAACACTTTGTCTTCTATTGGGGCAAACTCTTGCTTTGTACCTTACAACCATTTAAAACTGTCTTAAACAACCCCTCACTGACTAATAACAATAATAAAAGTAATAAAATGAACAAATTCTTTTAGGCAATGCTGAATAAAATGAGCAGATGTAGAAACAAGCAAACGTTTATTAAGTATTTGGTTGCTAACTGAGCTTATTGCAGAACCAAGCAAGGGAGGAAAACAATAAATTGTTCCAAATGTCCAGCTATATTCTCACTCATCTGCCAGTTTTATAAGGGAAAGGTTTTTAGTTTTTTAAGTTAGAGATAACAGACCTCCATGTCACGTTTGTGTGTAAAGGTCCTCAACCTTTCTTCTGCAGCTCACCGTGTTCAGTTTGATGCACGTTGCTCAATGTCCTGCCACTGCTTTCCTGAGCATTCATGCCTGTAGACATCCTGCAGATGACTGGTTTTCACAGCAGAGCTCTATTTTTAACTTGGCATGCAGGAAGACAGACTGTTCACATCTAACAGAAGGCAAATGTCTTTGGACTTGCATGCCAGGATTCTGGAGGTGAGAATCATGGTAAGGAATAACTGCGTATAGGTTTGTATTATGGATACATTGAAAGTGAAAAACTCCTTGGCTTGGCAAAACTGCTTGATATACAAATGACACTGAATATATTGACCAAAGTTTGTTATTTTGTCGGCTACACAAAATCTCAGTAACAATTCCCGGATAGCTATAATGGAATTTACCTTAGCTGTGTATATGAAGTTCAGTTGCTATGCAGCATCATTATACAAGCCTCTAAAAGCTGTGTTAAACATTTAGCATGCACTTAATCATCTGCCAGAAATGTTTAAAGGCATAATGTCTCATTAGTAATTATTAAATCATTGAGTCATGCAAAGAGAGATGTTCCATCTTTACTTACATAATGGTAAAACACAGGTCATTTACCAAGCATGCAACAGCACATGCGATATTGGAATTTTCTTGAAGGGAATTAACAGAACCTTATTAGAGGATATGTATTAGTAAAGGAAGGAAGCATTTGGTGATTGAAACAGTGTTCAGCCATGGCATACAGTCTAGTTTCTACACTCCCCTGTACTCTGACAGCTTAAAACATTGTCATGTAAATTGGCAGGTGTGAAGAAACTACATTAATATTATAACCAAAATTATTCCAGAGTGTCACTCAGTTATGGGACTGAGACTCAGAAAATATGTGTAGAACTTCTACCTCTGCCACAGACATCCTGCATGATTGTAATAAATCATTCATGCTCACATTCCTGCCATCTAACTACGGACATTAACAGAGGTCCTGTATTAAAGCACTCACTTCAAAAAGCAGTTCAAATGTCACATGAGCTCCATAGTGGTGCCTGTCTCTCTTCATTGACTGTTGGGAGTTCAGAGTGAATAGGCTCTTAACACAGTCAAGGTCCTTAAGTGCAGTTTTGGAAATAGTGCTGGAGGTTTATCTGGGTTTGTAGGCTTTAAGTTTTACCTTGTTGAGTCAAAATGCTAGACTTCCCTAGAGGGTTCCTCATACTGTTTTGTATTGAGTTCAGTAGTTACTTATGCTTGCTTATCCATGATAACAATCAGCCTTTGCCCCGGGTCCAAGGTATGTAGGGAATCAAAGCTCCTGGTTACTGTCAGAGACAGGGTCTGGCCTAGAGCTGTTCCAGTGTCCTTCTGGTGAGCCCTTGGTCTCTCAGAGAGCCTGTTCTCCCTCAGCTATCTCTCCACAAAACATGAGGGAGCCCTGGTATTCAGCCTGTTTGCAGCAGTTTTTGTGCCTATGCCTTCATTCCTCTTCTGGAGAGTACAGAGTGAAAAAAGTTTGTTTAAGCAAGATTGAGTGAAATGGAAAGTATTTTTGTTTTATTCTAGTCTCAGACTGACATTGCTTCTATATTATGCCCATCCTTTGGATTAATGATGTGGTTTACCCTTTGCCATCCATGTCGGTAAGGAATTAAGATAATCAAACACAAAGAAAAGGAGGCAGCAAATCAGTATAGGTAAGCTCCAGACAGAGAGCAAATGTCCTCACTCCGTAGTGTGTAAAAGGGCAATTTAGGGCTTTAAATGAAGCCTGAATTACTTCAACCTTGAATGGCAAAATGCATTAGTCTGTAATTATGTAATTTCACAAAAGAAAGGAAGAAAAACAGGAGATGGCTAACCAATTTAGATGGCAAAATGCCAAAAAAAAATCCTGAGTGGGGATTTGTACATTTCAAGAAAAATAAAGCAAGGATGCACATGGAAACCTGGAACATAAGACATATATTACAAGTGCGCAGCAGGTTTTGATGAACCAGCAAGTGTAAGCACTCAAAAAATGTCTTGTCTAGATACCAAATGTGGAGCAAAATTTCTGTGTTAAAATGCTATTTAAAAGGCCCCAGAACTAAACTTTGATAAAAAAAAAAGTGATAGGCTACTTCAACAAAAAGATTTGTTTTTTCTGTACCCTGGAGTCCCCTGAGTGTGCTCTTCTAAAAGACCCCATTCCCTCACTGGCCCTGACAACAGTAGAGAGACAGTCCTGTGATGATGCCAAAATGCAGTGTCTCACATCCAAGCGCATGCCACATTTCGGTTGCCACCATCTGCACATTGTGTGTCCTCAAAGATAAGCTTGTGTTTTCTCAAGAAATTGATGGCTTCTGGTTGATTAACTCACATCAGAAGGACAATGAGTACCTCTGCTGATGGGTGGTGCTTACTAAGAACAGTGGTGATGTCTTTGGCGTGAGGTCAACCATATTCCCTGTGCTTAGGGTTGACTCATCCAGGCCTGTATCTTACATGGGTTTGGGCATTGTAGTGTGTGGGATAAGCTGGATGCCATGTCTCAGCTCCCTCAGTTGTTCTCCCTGAGTTTCATGAGCCTGTTACAAGATTCCGGCACAATAAAGTCAGGAGAAATCATTAGGGAGAGTAAGGAACTGGCAGGACACTTTGCTGGACTGTGTGTTGCGCCATGGAGTTGTGCATAGTGCAGGTGAGGTGGTGGGGATGTAAGTATTGGAAGGGATATGTGAGAAGCTCAGTAAGGATGGAGTAGGTGGAACAGGTGTTATTTAAAATAAATCTTGCTATGCTGGCAGCTCAGACTTGGGACATGCAGAGATCTCGGCTTCCTCAGAAAAATACATACCCTGTGAAAATAGTGTTTTCAGTTGCATTCTGTGTTCATGATCTTGCAGTACTCTCACACTGGCTGATGTCATACAGCTGTTTGTTGGTCGCTGTGAGACTTCCTCAAGAGTCTGATTGCTCGGGGTAAGAATTTACCTGCAAAAGTCAAGTCATTTGTGCTGTGCCATAGAATTAGTGTTAGTCACTTTTTTTTTTCTGACAGAAGAAGATAAAGCATTGAGTAGGTCTGGCCCTGCAGGTGATGCTGAGAGACACTGGGAGATACAAAAAATTGAATTCCCTAGCCAGACTGATATTAGTGTAGAATATTTACTGCTTCCAGGGAAGTTAAACCTCACCTCCACCATACATTTCTAAACATTTACACCTTTTACAACTTTACACCTTCTAGGCAGGTAACTGTCTTCAAAGAGGATAAACAAACTAATTGTAAATAATTTTTTAAATTGCATAATTTCCAACATCATAATATCTTTCCATTAAACAGCACAGCTTTAACAGAGACACAGACCTGTGAGGCAGCAGGTGTGGATCTATTAAGCTCTCCTTCATTTTTAATGACTTGCTTTCATTGGTTTTAAGACAGATTCCTTCAGTCATGTTTTCAAAACCGTCTTGTAGATTTGCACACATGATTTTAAGTGTCGATGATTTGAAAGCTTCCAGTGTCCCTACCTGACTTCTGTGATTTTGCCTTTTTATATTACAGTGAAGGTGCTGAATGAAGAACTGATCCCAACTTCAAAATTATGTCTCTATCTTGTTATATTGCACTTAATGGGAAAATGTTTATAATTTCAGCATGTAATTTTCCACTATGCTCAGATGACTTTAGTGGTGTAAGCAGTACTCAGGGCGTGTTTGAGATATACTTTGATTAATAAAGAACTTGTGAGCTACTGTGAAGAACTGTGTAAAGACTGAGATTTTCCTATACTGTTGGAATGGAACGAGACCCTTGGGTAAAATATTTTAGGAAACAAATCCAGTAAGTGTCCAATTTCAAGAAAAAGTCCACTTACATGCATAAGTACAGGTGTCTGACGTTTCCTCTCTTAAAGAATTGCCCCCAAAGTTATAAAATAAGAATGATTACATTTAGCAAAATTTTCTGATCATTTATTCTACCTGGATTTTCTGGAGTACATCTTCAGATCATGGATTATATGTGCATATCTCATTATTACTAATGAGAATTTCAATGCAGCATATAATTTTACTGTGCTATTTTGTCTGACTTGTATTACACCTGTCTGCTTTCCTCCCGCTATTTCATTAATATTTAAATATTAATATTTAAAGGTCAAACTTATCCTGTGGTGATATTAAAATATATTATTCAGTTTAATCTGACTTGAGGAGAACATCTTTGGGACCATGTGCACTAGATAGGGAAAAAGGCAATCATGATACACTTTGCTACCTTTTTAATGCGTTTTTTTTTCTTCTCTCTCTAGTAGAAACTGGGCAGTTTCCATCTGAGAGAGGGAAGAGAGAGATTTGTAAAGGAATGAAGTATAATTCATACTGCAGTCAATGGAGTGATGTGGCACTCTTCTCTGTACCTCGAGCGTCTTGCACTGAAGCAGTTGCAGAACTGAAAGTCTTCAGGGAAGGAAAACTGTTTGTCCACTAGAATATCTCAGTGGAGGATGTATCTGTCAGGCTCGATGCAGCTTGCATTCAGGTCAGTGAAAGAAGGTGTGTGATGGCAGGATCTGGACCAAAACCCTTCTCCTTTTTGCTGGGTTCTTGAAACAAACATGGAGCACATGTCAGTAGTATGGCATCCAGGAATAAAAAAGGAATGCTAAGTCTTAAGTACAGTGATGTGGTAAAGGTAGTGCTCCAAATTAAGCAGCGTTTGTTTACGTAAATACTTAGATAGCTGAACTGTGTTCCATATATGGGATTTTGCATTTTGAGCAAAACTGGGTTATTGTAGAAACTGCTTATCTGTTTAAATATTTGTGACGTCAGAATTGAAGGTTATAAGGTCAGGTTTGCAAAGAACTACTAATACAGGATGCAAACTCCATAAACCAACGTTATCTGGCTCAAGACCATTCTAAGTCTAACATTTTTCTGTGACTGAATCCTGAAAATGCCAAAGAAATTATACAGCCTTTATTTACTTGCTATGTTCCAGAAAGTAGTCTGGTGCTGCAGAGAAAATGGAAGAGGTCCTACAAAGAGTGGAATGGATCTGCACAGATAATCTTCACTGCATCAAAGCTGCTTCTCTTGTGAATTTAAGGGAGTCTGCCATGCAAACACCTGAGAGGAAGGTAAAATTAGAGCTGTGCATATGCTGTGTACATAAATAGTTGCCTGTAGCATGCACTTGCTCGGAGTGCAGGAGTCCTTGCAATGTTTGCTCATGTGCAAATGAAAGGGTCCCAGGAAAGACCTAGTAGATGGTAAGTTTTCTTGATCTCAGCCATGAGACATTGCTCCAAAAGGAAGTGAGGTATGTGGTAGCAGCCAGGTTGAATGTAGCATATCTGTCCCATCCACACTGGATATCGATGTATTTGGACTTGTGCCAAGAGACACAAGGGATCCAGCCTTTCTCATCTTCTTGTCTCAATACACACCAAGGGATTATGCAGTCCTAAACCAAGAGTTGTGTCCACACCATGTGGGCACGGTAATAGTTTGGACTGAACGCTAGTTTGGCCAGCTGTTGATTATATAGACATACCTCTGGTGCTGGGGAGCTGTGCAGCTTGACATATGTTATTGTAAACGACTATCAAGGAACATGGAAACTATTTAGTCAAAGTGTCAAATCTCTATCACGGATGTGGACAGAAGTGTAATTGTTGACTTCAGTGACAATCAGTCTCCAAGTGCCTAACAGTCTAAATAATCCTGAGCTGATAGCCTAAATCTGTCCTTGCAGTTGTTCACCACTGTTGAATGCCAGGCTGTAAGTTTTTTTTAACTATGGATCTTCATATTGTGCCCTTTGATAGTATGTTAGTTCCACAGGCAATGTAAAGAGACCACAGTCTTTGAGTCTTTGAACTTGCCTAATAATATGTGGCTGTGAGCTGGTAAATTAAAATGGACCGTATTTCTTTTTTCTCCAACATTTTACCTAACCCAAACATCTTAGAACAGAATTTTCCACATCCGCACAATGAGTTTGCAATTACATCTTTTGCTATTAGATATAAAAATAGAAATTGTAAATGCATATACTTTTAACAGGAGAAATTATCTTCAGCTGTGTAGCTGTTTATCCAAAACCTAATGTCATTCTTATGAATCTAGAGCTACCTGCTTGTAAAGGTCTAATGTAAAGTTATAATTAATTTTGTGACTCTCCTCAGCTTAATATCATTAATCAGTGTGATTTTCCGACCTCATCTGGTGCTGAATAATCAAATGCCCTTGCTGTATCTCTAAATGCCTCTTTCGAAACATAGAACAGCAACAAGAAAATATAGTTGCAGTTACATCGAAGGAAATGTTTAAAGTGGGATATGATATAAATAGGTGATCTTTTATCACTTTTGGCATATCATCACAGAAGAAAAAATATTTTTAATAAGCTAAGTGAATCTTCCTAAATTCAGTAGCTGAATAGTTCCTCTGGGGGGTGTGTATATGGGAAAAAACAAACCTCTTCTTTTCTGCTGCCATAGAAACCATCCTTAACCAGGACGTTGTAAATTAAAAGAGCACCCTCTGGCTTCATATTTATGTTGCATGTGTATTCCTTTTTAAATATGAAAAATTACAGTTTCTCAAATAGGTAGCCTGTTGATTCCCTTTTAGATTTGGCTGTATCTTCAGGAACAGGCTTAAGAAGTAATTTTTGACTAAGAAATGAAAAATGCACAGACCCTGAAAAATGCAGAGACCCTAAAGAAACTGCAGAGGCAGCCTGAGTCCCACCATAGACTTGTATCTCATCACAGAGTGCCTTTGGTTGAAGGAGTCAGGATGTTCCCATTGCATCTCAGTACGGGGGAGAAGTGGCATATGTGCACCTCTTCCCTTACTGTGCCGTCACCCTTCATATACCTCCTCATAGATAGTGGCTTTTCACAATTTCAAGTCTTTTTTGTGAGAAATCAAACATTTTGTTAGAGTGGAGCAACTGAAACAACCATTTTCCTGTAGCTCAGTTCTCACCATAAAAAAAAGACTCACATTTTCCAAATAAAGGATCTAGTTGGTGCTTTGATTGATAAGAGTCCATCTGACAGCAATATTTGCCTTGAAAAGGAGTAAGTTTCATTAAAGTGTCACAAGCTAAAAACCCCAAAATGAAGGCACTGAAATGACACATGAAACGCTGTCTCTATTGGCATGGAAATTTTGGCACATACCAACTGCTTCTTGTGGAAAAGAGAGTACACTAGGACATTTTTTGCAAATATCATGTTCAAAATTGCAGAAAAATTATTTCAATTCATTTTAGTATTCAATCTACTTTTTTAATAAAAAGCTTTTTTTGGAATATGGCTGAACTTACCTTGTTTCTCACCGTGATCCTACTCTAGAGCTCTATTTCTAGACACAACTTTAAAATATGCTAGTTTTAGGAGAAAAATTGTATGCTAACTACTAATATATCTATGGACCGAATTAACAGCTAGTGGTTCCACACATTGTGTGTGGTGTCTGTCTATCTGCTTTTGGTGCACTATGAAATTGCACATTGCAGATTGAAACTCCAGCGACCTATTTATCCTTGACACTGTGGTGACTCTTCTAGGGAGATAAGACTGGGCTGGACTGGACTGGGAACATGGCTCTGTAAAATAAAGGTCAATCTGTCTGTTTAGTGCAGCTATACTTTTCCAGCCATGTCTTCGGTTTCTACATGTAACTTGGGGAAGAATATATTTAATGCCAACATAGGTTAAAAAGGCTTTCTACCACTTGCTCCTGCTGCCTCAGGAGGGATGCCGTCTGATTGCTGTGAATCTCTACAATAAAAAGCTGAAATGCTCATTTTAACATCTGTGAGAGTGAAACCAAAAGACAAGGCTGGGCACAGCCCATTCTGGAGGCCTGCAGGGGCATTCCTAGCGGTGTTTTCTTGTGGACCACGGGAGTCCAGCTGCACCATTGTAAGGAAGAAACCTGGCAAAAAAACATTCTTTGGAAGGGTCCCACGCTGTTGTTTGTCTGATGTCAGTCATACAGCAATGCCACAAGGATATACAGGTACATGAAAGCAGCCAGATCGCAGCCTAGTTCTACATATTTTACATATATAATGGAAAAGCAGTCAGCTACCCACAGGCTGGGTGCTGACGGTGGCTGACTGTCAGTAGGTACAAAATACTGTGCCTGCTGCAAGAAATGTATAAATATCTGCAGTCAAGTCAGGGTGCAACTAGCAATATTCTGTGTGGAACTCTGCTGTTCATTTCAGTAGGGTCTAGGTGAGTCCTCGAGGCTTTGTGAAGGGCGTGCTGAAACTGGATATCCATGCTGTAAAAGAGTATTTCGTCATAGTCCTATCTTTTTTGCCTTTTCCTGGTTTCTTTCTAGCACACGCTGCACTTCTTTCTTCTCTGACTGGTCTCTGTGTTCTCACTTTAAAATATATATCTCTACCTTAAAATGCATTCGTAGATCAAAAAGTATCTATGTAAGGATAGCTTCTTGCTTCTCAATAAGGCTGCACTCAGAGCATAATGCTCACTAACTAGTGTGACAAGAGACAGCTTTGAATTATTTTTTTACTCTGTTAGCAGAGTGCCTGCAAGGTTTGCTCAGCCAGTACCACAAAGAAAAACACGTCTTTCCTTGTCTCTGTTCAGCATTAGACCCATTTGCTAAGTCACAGCTGTGCAAATGCACTGACAGCGAGGGTGTTACACACGTGAAACTGGGCACCTCGTCTGACCTACACAGCCTTCCCCCTTGATGATAACGTCGTACGAGGAATGAAGAGCCAGTGTAAGGATTAGATCTCTCTGCCTTTCTTGATAGCAAGACTATTCTTTCACAGAAAGGTATGGTTTAGTTCAAATAAGAATTAAATGAACTCTCTGGGACTTCTCCAGGTGCTAATAGCTGGGGTGTGGTATAGGATATAGATGCCAGGATAGGTGTTCAAGGGCTGCTTCTAGGGAAGAAGCAAAGTCAGGGGTGATGAAAAGGTAGCACATGGGGGAGGAAAAGAGTTGTTATATCCATTTTAGCTCCTTGGTAAATGGTTGTTTGACCAAGGGGCTGGGAGTCTTTCAGGGTTCAGTGATACACTTGGAATTCAGAAGTGGCTTCGGGCAAATGCAGCCAGACCCTCATGGTACTGGGCTGTGTGATTAGCAGATGTGTCCATAGAGTGACTGACAAATTGACTAGAGGGATGTAAGCTCGGAAGCAATACAGTTCATTAAGATAGTTACTTAGGTTGCAGAGTCAAGTGTCTTAAGCCTGAAAAATGCCAGATTTATGGCTGGCTGTACAACATTAACTATATGTCCAGCATCTTAAATTATAACATCCTACTTTAGTTCTCTACAGGGTACCCACCTTATTCAGTGTGCAGAAGGGGCTTACAAAGGGAAGGGAATGGGGGCAGCTGAACTGGCCTTGACTAATTCCTGTGCAGTAGACTTTGTTCCTAATAGCTCCCATTTCGCTTGGTTTCTATTGAATATAGTGGATGTTTAATGTTAGTCTGGTAATACCAGACTGCCCTTCCACCTGAAGACTTCAGGTCCTTTATAAATGGTACCTTACCTTAGCAAGCCTTCTGCAAATTAAATATTTCATTTTACAAAGACAGCTAGATACACAAATATGGAATGATTTACTTGGACCCACAGGCACCTAGACTCAACCCAGAAATATAACCTAGATGTATGGGCTCCTGACCTTCCATTTTAATAACAAATCTCTTTCTCTTGTCTTATGCCTAGTAGTTATTGATTTTCAATACAAATGGGAATCACAAATCTATGGTCCCTTTCAGTAGATCTGCTGCAAACTGCTGGAATTATATTTTATAAAATTTCAGGCAGGGTCTCTGAAACAGGTAGAATGAATCAGTTAGAACCAGCTGTAGATCTGTTTATCTGCTAAGTGATGGAAGTCTGAAAGTGAAGTCTGTTGATACATCCAGCAATGTTAGTGCGAGAGGAGACTTAAATGGAAGAGATTTTTCTTTTCACAGTAACACTATGTGAAACTACAAGTTTAAACTTTATCTATACCTGTATCTTCATTACAGTTCCCTCTTTCTGCTTTCTTCTGCAGTGCATGCACTTGCCATAAATCCTTAAGAAGAAATTGTACTGTTATTCCCTCCTACCAAATTTTGTGTGAGTCTGTGGAGGTGAAACTAGGATTGTGACTGTCTTCTCCCCCAGCAGCCAATGTAGCTGGTCAGTGTGGGACTGGGAAGGCTCTGGATAATGGGAATGCCAGAAGAGTGTGGGGAGATAAGGTGACAGTCCCTCCTGGGGACTGTGCATGGAGACAGTCCAAGCCCCATGCTAAGCAAGGTGGATTTTTGCTTGGAAATGTTAGTGCTTCAATAGAGGCATAAACTACCAATTTTTTTGGCTTAAGTTGAAAAAGGGGTGTTTTAAGGGTAAAAAAAATTATATATATAAAATACAAATATAATACAAATATATTTAAAAATATATGATCCTCCAACAAATGTGGCCTCATTGCCACACATAATTACAGGTTTGTAGAACTTGGAGACAATTTTAATAACAAGCATACTAAATACCTTTTTTAAGATGCTGTACTAGGACCATAGGTTCTTTCTAGCAGAGACCAGTGACATGTGTACAGCATCACTGGAAGGTGTGATTGCAGCACAGAAAAGCAAATCAGTTTGCTGTAGGTAGAATGAATACGGATAGCAGTGATACTCTAGCATCACAGGCTTCAGGGTGAGCTGTACATGTCGGTCAGAAATTCCAGGTGGATCTTTGCAAATAAGGGGTGTCAGCTGATATGCTCTGGTGTTGGTCTGCTGTCCCCTGTGGCCATTAGCACCAAAAAAAAGACCTGACCTTGGGGTGCTGTTAAGACCTCAGATACCCTAAGTATTCTTTGTTCAAGCAAAAATGCTGTTGTCTCAGGAGCATAGAGAGAGAAGAGGAGAATAATAGTAGATGTTGTTCTGGCTGTAATGGAGGCCTGTTTACAGAGTAAATTATTTGTCTACATATCTGTGTGGAATAAGGCTGCCAAAATTCCTGCCAAAATGTAACCACCAAAAATACATATAAGCATACTCATGTTTTCACTACATACTACGCCAATTTCTTTACTTAGCATGAAGTCTGGAAGGGGAGATCCATTAGCATGAAAACCTACTGTGTAATTTAAGAAATAATATTTGTCTTAATCCATCTTTCCTTTTATCTCCTCTCCCTCCCCCATTCTGTCTCCTTCCTGCTGCAGTATGATGTAGTGCTACTGAATGCTGATCAGACCACATTAAGTCCAACCCCAGCCACTCATAATTGGTCAGCTAAGTTGGCACCATAGCAGCATTTAATACTTCTGACTGGGAGAAAAATCTATGGAGAAGGCTAGTCATGATATTGAATTCTCCAGGGAAAATGTGGCTTTGTTTTATTTTGTTTTGGTTTTTAATGTGTTTATTCAAGTCTGACTTGATTACATTTCTTCCTCACCATGTTCATCTCAAAGAGGCAAAGTCTTCCTGTGTTCAATAATCTCAATCTGTTTTCTGAAGATGCACATACAGAGAGAAGCCAAGACCTTCCTTCAGCATGCAGTGAGAGAGATTTACTGTTCGTATTTCCTACTGTTTCTGTCAGGGTAGTGCCTGTGTGACTTGGCTGAAATGCTTCTTGCTCCAAAGAAGTTCATAGATGAAACAAGCAGATTCAGCAGAGAAATACCAGAATGGAGCATGGTGTTTTGAAATTCAATATTCATGCTATTTGAGACATAGATACACTAAATTTAAGTAAGATTAATCAGTACAGAATTGTTGTTGTGCTTATACTAAAGCTAAGAGAAAAAAAGAGAGAGGCAGTGATTGCTATTAAGCAGTAACTGACTACAAGCAGGTGCCTGTGGGTGAAACAGCTCTTCTTCAATAAAATATATAGATGGATTAGAGGGGAAAAAGGCTCTGAGAAACAGGTCCCTGGGCTTAGGAGTTGTAAGTATAATCTATAACATGTAAGTGCTATTACGTTTGAATTATGAAAGCTTTAAAATATACAAAATATGAATTACAATTTCTTTGTGTGTTACCAAAGAGGTTGGGCTCTTTCATAAATACATTACTTTGGAAAGAGCAATGGCATCCATTCTTTCAGGTCCTTCCATCTAATAATGGTACCTAGACAGTAGGAGCAGTCACACTAATGCACTGCAATATAAAGTATACTTTAAAACCATTTCCCTAACTGCAGCTGTCAAACTCAGTGTCCTGGCTAGTGGAATACATACTTTTTTTTCTAGATTAAATAGCAGACATCTCACAATTTTGTTGAATTGCCCCACTAAAAGATATGTAGACAATCAACCAAAATGGTAAATTCACATAATCCCAGAATGGTTGAGGTTGGAAAGCACCTCTGGAAATAATCTGGTTCAACTCCCCTTCTGAAAGCAGGGTCAGCTAAAGCAGATTGCTCAGGATCCTGTCCAGTCAGGTTTGGAATAGCTTCAAAGATGGAGCTACTCTACAACCCCTCTGGGGTTTAACCTCTCAGTTAAAAAGTTTTTTCTTATGTTTACATGGAATTTGCCATAATTCAGTTTGTGCCTATTGCCTCTTCTCTGGTCACTGGGTACTGCTGAGAAGAGTCTGACTCCATTTGCTTTACTTCTCCCATCAGGCATTGATACACATTGATAAGATCACCCTGAGCCTTCCCTTCTCCAGCCTGAACAGTCCCAGCACTCTCAGCCTCTACTTGCCTGCTGAAAGCCCTTAGTAATCTTTGTGATGTTTTGCTGGACTCACTCCAGTATGTGCATGTCTTTCTTGTCCTGGAGAACCCAGAGCTGGACACAGGGCTCCAGATGTGTCTCATCAGGGCTGAGTAGAGGGGAAGCATCACCTCCCTTGACCTGTTGGCAATGCTGTTATTTCTCCCCAGGTACATTTCCCTTTGTTGGACTTCCTGAAGTCCAAGATTATTCTATCCATTTTTAAACCCTGCTGAGGTCCCTCCAAGTGGCAGCACAACCATCTGGTCTGCCAACCACTCCTCCTGGTTTTGTATCATCTACAGACTTCCCAAGGATGCCTTCCTGATCTGCCCCATCATTTAGATCATTAATGAAGATTCAAACAACACCGGCCTCGCTATTGACTCTTAGGGTACACCACTAAGGAATGGTCTCCAGTTAGACTTTACGTTTAGACAACCCTTTGAGCCCAACTATTCAGCCTATTTTCATTCCACCTTGTTGTCCACTTATCTGGCCTGTACTTCATCATTTTGTCAGTGATAATGCTGTGGTAGACAGTGCTGAAAGCCATAACAAAATAGAGATAAACAGCGTTTATTGTCATCACCAAGCTGGCCTCGTAATTGTAGAGGGCTATCAGGTTGGTCAACATGATTTCCCTTTCATAAATCCATGCCAAATCACATTTCTGACCTTCATTTGTATGCAAAGGACCTCTGGGAGGTCCTATGTCCTATGACCTTTGCCATGACTGAAGTGATGCCATCTGGCCTGTAGTTCCCTGGATTCTCCTTGCCATTCTTGAAGATAAAAGTGATGTTTGCTCTCTTCCAGTGCTTAGGAACCTCCCCTGATCACCATGATCTTTCGTAATTGAGAGTGGCCTTGCAATGACATTGGCCATCTCTCTCAGCACTTGTGAATACACACCATCAGGTTGCATAGATTTATGTAAGTCCAACCTGTTTAAATGTTCCCTAACCTGAACCTCCTTCACTAATGGCTAGTCTTCCTTGCTCTAGATGTTCCCACTGGTCTCATGGACCTGGGATTGACAATGGCAAGCTTTACCAGTTAAAGACCAAGGTGGAGAAGTCATCGAGTACCTTGGCCTTTTCTGTGTCCCTTGGTACCAGGTCAAACTTCTAAACTCCACCACGGGAGGCTGCACGGAGGTGCTTCTGTGTGTTTGATCTCTGCTTTCACACCTGTCTCTCACTGATAAATGTATCTTTCATTTTCTGATAAAACAATTATTTGACACAGGTACACTCTGCCCAAAATACCAAGTGTTGCAATCCAGCCTGTCAAGATAATCCAAAATGTAGCCTTCTGGTCTGGAAGTGCAAGAATGTGGGTTGTATAATTTCATATTTTTCCTTCCTGGTAACTGTGTGAGTTCCTCTGTAGCTGTAAGTGTCTCTGAACTTAGCAGCACATTTCATTATCAGAAATCCAGCCTTAGAATCAAAACCGAATCATTTATTACAGAAAGTTAGCATAAGAGCAGATATGTACCTACTACCTAATGGTGTTGTGCTGCGCTGTTAATTATGCTGAATCAATTCTTATCAGAATAAGATGAGCATATGTACTCTATATCTGAGTTTTATATAACTTCCCCCAGAACAGGCAGATGGTTGCTGAAGCAAATTGAGTTTCTACCTCTGCGCTCTGCTGAGAGGCAAGCACTGTAAACCACACGATTTGTATCTGTTCATATTTTCCTATTTTCCTGGATTTACATTTTCCGTTTTTTCCTTTTAAAGGAAAGTTGAAATGGTGTGCATGGTGCTGTGGTGCAAAATGCTTCTGTTGCTCCTGAGTCAAAGCTACGTGTAGCTCTGGCTGAGGCTTGTGAAAAACAGCGTTTAGCTTGATCTGTATGCACTACGCACTCACCGGTGCTGTGGCAGGCGGCTGCTTTGCTTCATGTCAGGTTTCTCACTAGTCCTGTAAGAAATCTATGGCAAATGATTTGCAGGGCTTTCCTTCTAGGTCAGCAGTTTGCAAACTCTCTTTCAAAACTCAATTAAAATGTTCCATTTTCTCATTGGCATGAGGATAATAAATGGAAGAATTTCAAGGCTTAATATGTCTCTCCCTCAGAAATACTTCAGATTGCACAGCTGTGAACAGCGGCGCTTTATCAGAGATTAGTTTGTTCAGATTTCCTCCATGACTGAAAATTGTTAACAAGAATTCGATTATTGTTGTGGGGAAGTAAGCTAGGAAATAAAGGCTATTGCTGGCTATTTGCTGAAGGAATCAGTTAAAGTAATAGTATCAGTTAAGGGCAGTTGGCACTGCTTTAGAAGTTTCTACTAGCTTAATAACAATCTTTTCTGATGCAGCATCAGGTAAAAATAGAACTGCAATATGTCCTGCACTTCAAGTTGCTTAAAAGTCTTGTGCTATATTTTACGTGTGCTGTCTACAGGGGAGATCCAAAATTGGAGAGTGATGTTGTTTGTGCGTCATGAAAGCTTCTTCATGGCGCATTTCTGTCTGGGTGCACGCAAGCAAGATCCTGCTCTCTTCTCTGCCAGTCTTTCATTGCTCTGCTGAACGGTTTAATACTTCAGGGGTGAAATGCTCCCCCTCTTCTCCCTGTCCCACAGCAGTTGCAGGCCACATTTCAGCTTGCAGTGACCACGTGTCCCTAGTAGTCCGCACAGTGAACGGCATGTGTTTCCATCGGCTCATAGCATTTCTGCCAGTAGCCATGGCTTCATCCAGATGTATTATATCACTTTGTACAGCTAATTCTGGCTCAAGGACTAAACATTTAGACACAGAGGTTTAGCCCAGAGGTTGGGCTCAGTTAGCCACCCTGTCCTTCAGCATGCAAACTGTGATTTTGTTGAAGAAAAGTTAGGTTTGTTTTGAGTGGAAAAAAATATGTAATTTACTGCTTTCCTCCGCCACCCACTGCAAAGTATGGGACTGCCTTCTGCTTCCCCAGCTCTTCTCACCCAGATATCACCAGGTTTCTTATGGTCTTCCCTAGCTTTGACACATCCCATCGCAGAGTGATTATGCTCAGCCTCCCACTGGTTTCCCCTGGATTGTTTCCTCCATCAGAGGAATTGTCATGCTCATCACTTCTTGCTGCTCTTTCTGAACTTTAATTAGCTCTGCCCTAAGGGCTTGTGAGCCTGAGGAGCTCTTCTTTGACAAAAGCAGGTTTGCTTGCGAGGCTAAGTAAGTGCAGATTTTCTGAGGCTCCCATAGTATATATCCTGCCTAGCTTATCTTTACATTGAGCTCCCTCATCTATGATTAATACATGTCAGAGATGAATCTGTGCTATAAAATTTTCTTATGAGGATGAGTTCTTCCATGAAAATATTTATCAAGTTCTGCTCACCTTGACCATAGCAGTGAATTCCTTTGTTCAATTATTCACAGTCCTGTGAAGGACTGTGCTCTACTCTGGGCTAACAGAACTCAGGCCTAAAACCTCTTAAGTTTGGATCCAAAGTTCAAATAGCATCTTAATCACAGATTGGGTGGGAGGTACCATTGGCTTTGTACTTGGAGTCTGTCTTCAGAGGAATTTAAAGCATTTTTTTTTCATGGATGTATTTGAAGGCCTTATTTTGTTTACTTGAAGAAGAAAAAGATACGCCAATACTGCCTCTGAATTACATTTAAATATATGAAATTTTGGTGCCTGACTTTTCCCAGTGTGCTTGGTCTCTGCAGCTTTCATTAACTTCAGAGGGACTTGCAGTCACCTGTACTTCTGACCATAATTTTCCAAGCTGACTTGACTCACCAGTGACAGAGCTGGGAGAAGGAGTTGTATTTTTCATTAATGGCTAGTGATTTTGAATACGTCAAGGTTTTAATTTCCAGAAATCTCGCAAGAACCCTTTTCTTTTGCTTTTTTTCCCCTAACTTCCCACCTTAACAACATTGCCAGAGATATTCCTTTGAAAAATCAGGTTCCTTTATTTCCATGTTTCAGATTAAAACTGAAAATGCAAAGTTCTGAAAAGTGCTTGTCACTCGCAAAGGTCCTGGCAATATCCCCTTTCATCTCCAGCATCCCTCACAATTCACTCTCCCACTTCAGTGGAGCTGATTCTAGTGTTTTCATCCCATCCTGTTAAATTGAGAAGAATATTTCTATTGATTCAGAAGCAGAAGGATTAAGCTCTAGCGTGTGCTTTGCTCCATTGTTCCAGGGAGTGGCTTATAACCAATTTATATCATATGCAGCTGTAGTTTACTGAGTGTGGTTCCAATATCTAACTGTCTGTTTACATCAAGGTTGACATCCTGACACAGATAGTTATTTTATGTTGTTATAAGTGATATATATATATATATATATATATATATATATATGTCTTTCTGGAAATTAAAATGATTTTTTGTTTTGTTTTGTTTCTGCTGTGGCTGCCTTAGTAAAAAACAATCAGTCTGGTTCAGCTGAGCTGGGTTCAGCTGACAAATATACCTACTTTTGTCACAGAGGTAGAGAAAAGTGGTCACCTGGCTGATCCTCCCCTTGGGTATTCTGTGCTTGGAGAGCTTGTGCTTACATTTTTCAATATTCTGCCCATTGAAATAGTGTGATGTTTAAAGAGCTACTGTCAAACTGATAGGATTAAGAACAGTGCTTGCCATTGTGTATTTGTTTACTAGACTGAGACAGCTCACTGTGCTGTCTCTCAACTCTGAGTTTCTACAGGCCTGGCAATCAAATGGGCAAAAAGTTGGTCTCATTCATTGTTTTTTTAAAGCTGTGCTAAAGGACTTCATCTCAGTTTGACTATACTTAGCAGTTTGTATTTAATCCAAACAAAAAATATACTAAGATAATTCCTTGAAGTGAAGGTGAAACCAGGCTAAAACCCTTTAGGCACCAAAATATGTTGTTCTGTTTGCAAACATTTTGAAAAAAAAGAGATCTACAAGTGTGAACCAGCAGCTGTCATTCTCTGTCTTGGGCATGGATCATCCATCACTGATACAGAGGACTCTGAAGGTGCTGTTTCATGCTTGTTCCCTATGGTGTCTGGACTCCCTAGTCCTATGGGTGTAGGATCCTGGGGAGCTGGTAGTCCAGGCCATGGAGATGAGGTTTGGTGGTCAGCAGAGGCACGAGCAAAACTGACACCAATGATACAAGGGCCACATGTGGAGCTTGTCACTGAGCTTATTCTTTTGAGCCCAAGAGATGATGATGATGCTGTAATGCTGCTGCTGTACGTGCTGTAACTCTGCTGTGTGCTTATCATGAAGGTACTGCTGCCAGGCAAGGCCATGTCTCCTGCTGCTCATCCTTTGCAGACAACATTGGGATTGGAGGCCTGGGATTGGGGGTGAGGAATTGGTTACCATTTCCTATAGACAGCAGGACTACTCCTCTGCTTTCTTCAAAAATGGGTTATGTAAGGCTATGACTGCATGTAGCCTTTGAAATGTAAGTCTACAAGTCCCTCAGCTCAGAACCTGTTAGAATATCCTGTATCCAAGCAAGAGCTGCCAGTTTTCCCTGGCTTGGCATGGGGCTGTTGCATTGGTGATTTCATCAGACATGCCTTTGAAGGCTGCCTCCTCCCAGGTATGTTCCTGTGCAGATCACAGGACTCCTCCTTTCTCCTGGCTGTGACTTAGGCTGCCAGCTCGGTCGTCAGATTGATGTCAGTCTAAATGAGAAGGCCACGTGCATTGCTGCTGCCGTGGGGTTTAGAGGGCATGCCACGTGTAAGGGTGCGCTGGTGCTCGTGTTGCAAAGCCCTGATGTTGTAGGCTATGCCTGCAGTCTCATTACACCTGTAAGTACGTTTCTGCCTACAGATATTGAACACACAGTCTGTATATATCCAATGTATCATAAAAAGATGTTAGGCTTTATTGAAGCCTGTGCTTGAAAAACAACTAATTAACATGGAAAGCATATAGGATAAAATGGTAAAGATTAGTACTTTGCTGCACTGTAAACTCTGGAAAAGAGAGATTTATCTCAGTTTTGAAATGTTTAGTTCTTTGCTTCTCTTCTATATGTTACATGAGGAGAAGAAAATGGGAAAATGATCAGAAAAGTTGCCTGAATATATTTTAATAATAATTTTGACATAAAAAGAGAAAAGTCATAATTTTGTTCAAGTAGTTCATCTCCATTCAGACAATACAGAGGTTACTGCAGAGCTCATGCCTTTGATTTCTTACTTTACTTTGGCTTGTGTACCAACCAATTCTTGTTAAATATTTATGGACAAGATTAAAGACTTTATAAAACTTAGCAGCTGGCAGCTGTCCTCGCCTAAAGGATAATGCAGAGTTTTCATTTTAATTGGTTAACTATGTGACCGAAATATGCAAACCCCAAGGGAAATACAAGAATTGAAATATGTAAAGTATTTTTTTAAAGAAAATACCCTTTTACATTCTGTACTTTCTTTTTCCCTTAGTAGCTTTTATCTGAAGGTGAATTTGCCATTTCTTTTTCACTTCTTTCTTTTTAAACTTATATTTAAAGTTGGTTATTTTTTTTTTTTCTTCCCTGGGAGTTAAACTTTTCAGATGGGGTTCCTTCTGTTACAGGCTAGGCATGAATTAACATGCCTGTATTCTTCCTTCTCTATTCTGTCTTCTCTTCCTACACTATTTCAGTTTTTAGTACTATGTTAGTGGGAATCTTCGTATCCCACCCTTTGAAGATTAGTCCATCAACACAGTCTTGTAGGCTAAGGTCTTCCACATTAGCTGCCTATGCACACATTCTTCTCCTTCCGTATGCCAATATTTAACATACACCTTGCAGTCCAGCTAAAAGAAAGGGCAGCTGTAGCTGAGCAAAACCAGGGGATCCTATTTCAACCCTTTTTGTTGATGTACCCTTTGGTTCTATGTTTCTAAAACTGTTTTCCCCACCATCTTAAGCTGTCTTGTGACTACTGAAATCAGTAAAGCTGTGGCTATCTTTGCATGAATGTCTGCATGGAGTGTGGTAATGAAGCAACAACAGTTTCTTCCTTCACCCTTTCAGCATTTCGTAGTGCAGGGACATACACATTGAAATAACACAGTTCCTGAGCCCTCATTTTCTGCCTGCATGGATGCTCTCATGTTTTTCTTCTTAAACCCATTTTATGATTAGACCCATTTTCTTTAATACCATTCCTTAAGATATTTTCAGATGTGTGCATATTAGCTATGCTATACAATCTAGTTTGTTGTCCCATGAATAGTTTAAGGTAATCAACATACTTCTATGAATTTGAGAGTCACGTGTACCTATGTGTATTCAGTTGTTTTGTCCTGAGTATTTGCCTAACCGGGCATGTACTGTTATGCTCAGTTTACCTTTTAGCTTAGCTTTGCCATTGAGTTGCAGTGGCTTTAAAATTATTGCTAATCACTTTGTCCAGGATGCTGTGATCTAAGCTAAACCGGGCATCTACTGCCTCCATCAAAAGCATGGGGGAAGCCAGACATTTCCTAGCAGAGATCAGCAGGTGGAGAGGAGAGCACAGGGTTGTCTTTGTTATTTCCCAAGAATAAGAAAGGTGGAGAAGGGCTATAGAAGATGCCAAGAGGCCAATGGGGAGACAGCTCCTTCTGCTTGAGGATCACAGCCTTGCTCCTGGAACAGTGCTACAAAAAGTGAGCAGAGGTCCTTCAAAATCCAGTTGGAGAAGGTGCCCTTTTTATAGCCAGTAGCTAGCTGATTAGAAAGGTGAGCCAGGCTATAGGAACCATGAATTCACACCTCCACTGACACCTCCGCTGTCTGAGGACACAGTAACTCCTAGAGTGCAAGTTGCTGGGGGAACTGGGATGGAAGCAGAAAATCACTGTCAGCTGCAGATGTGAGTTTATGTTACATGGCAAAATTAAAGATACTCTGTGCTAGAGAAAGTGAAGCTGATCTCTAGCCCAGTGTTGGTGCTTTTGTGGAAGGACAGAAAGTTCGATTCTATTGCCTTTTTCCTTGACTGTGTACTATTTATATGTATCTGTGCAAAAACTCTGTAGACAGTGGTTTAGAGGAGGGCAAGCTGAAGTAGGTTGCTTCTGAAGACTCCCAGGAAATTAAGTTTTAAAAAGTTTGTTTATCTTTGGTAAAAAGTGTTTCAATGTAAAAAGGTTAAGAGTCTGTGGAGTGGCGGCTGAGTGGCGATTCTGAGGACTGTAATTTGGATTTGCCTTGCTCAAATGGAAATTAGGCAGGACTTTGGAACCAAAGTTCTTCTTCAGCTATGTCTTAAAATGACTAACCGAAGATCATAGGTGAAGTCCTTGTCAGAGAAGAAAACCCCCAACTGGCTTTGTAAATAATAAATTAACGTGTCGATATGGGACCTGTTTTTTTAGTTCCAGTGTTACTTCTCGTTTCCCTGCTGGCACTTCAAAGCAGTGACGTTTTAGATTTGACACATTAGATTTGATAAATGTGTTGTTAAAATGACCTGCAAAAAGCAGGGGGCTATGGAGCTGCATAGGAGCTGCTGGACCTATGTGCATTTTTGGTGTGCTTTCTCACCTTACAGTGACATACAAAGGATAAGTATGTTTTGTTTTATTTAAGGTTGTAATTATTTCCCAGGCTTGCTTCATGAAACGATATGGTTGTCTTGCATTTGTTAAGAAATGAAGACTGATTAAAATATTATAGTCAAGAAACATCTAATGAAAATGACATTTTTATTTGTTTCTTCATCTCATTGTAACAGATAACAAGAATCAACAGATGATATCATACTAATTATTATTTATTTTAATAAATGATATAATAAATGTATAATATCTCCTCTAGTTTGGTTTGTACTGAGATAGTAAGGTCATTTGAATACATAGGGAATTTCTCTTCTTAGATGATGCAAGGAAGATCGGCTGATCTTTTTGAAATTACATAAAAATCTTTAAAATACTCTTATCCAGTGCTGTGTTATTAATGTATCTTGTTTCTGTTCTTAAGTCTTGGACTGGAATCTGTAATGACAAAATTCTTGGTTGGATATAAGGATCTTCAATAGCTGTAAAGACAGCTCAGTCAGTATTTATGTCTAACAGATAACAGTGGTCAAACTGCACCACAGAATGCTTTTGTGCCATATATGCTTTGAAGAGGAATACTGACATCAAGGTTTAGTGGCGTGCTGGGATTTTGTTTATTCCTTCTTATAGTAGAACTTTTAAATATTCCAGGTGGTACTTTAGTCCCCTTTCCGTCATTCTGTCTAATGTGGGCCAGTAATTTCCAGTGTCACCCACCTTTGTTTTAACTCTCTGTGATTAACTTTCACTCTGCTTGGAAGTACTTGGAGATCCAGGCACAGAAACTTCTGGTTTAACTCCTGTAAGGATTTCACATCAGCCATTTCAAATAGGGGCTCTTGGCATCTACATGACATGGACATTATTAGTACAGATTAGATGCATTGATTAGCCACACTCCTTCTTGTGCACTTTATATAATCTCTGTGACAGCATCTCTAATATCTCAGTTTGTTAAAAAAGCATGTCATGTTATCATCATTTCCCTACTTTGTGACCCAAACACTGCTGAGAAGCGTACTCATCCTCTGTTTTTCTTCCTTTTCTGATGGAATTTCTGTGATTGAACAAATATATTGCAAGAAAAAGAAGATATGTTATCCCTGCACTTTCTTAATCTCATAATCATGTTAGTGCTACAAGTAATGTCATCCAGCAAGAGTCACTTCCATCTGTCACAGTTTACTCCTCTAATACACTTTCTGTGGCAGGTCCATAGAGAGGATAAGGGACTTATTTCTATAGAAGTGAGTTTTTCATTAGCTCTTCTGGTTGGTGTTCTGGATATATATATGATAGTTTGCAGTTTTAGTCCTCTCTCTTTTCATATGATGGAAAGTGTTCGTTGTATGTAGCATCTGAAACCTCTTACATGCTGGACATCTAATCTAGATGTGACAAAGTGATGAGAAAAGTCTGTTTATTAGAAAAGAGTCCAAATACCATCTTAAAGCTATTATGATATACCATTCTGGTTTTGTTCTGCCTTTCAGAGTTCTTGGGCTATGTGTCTGGGTGTGAGATTGCAGGAGTAAAGGCTGTGTAACAGAAACCTTCCTCCGCATTTTGGGAGACTCCTTCGCTGGGCTGCATGTGTTCAAGATACCAGTTATTTTAAAAATAGGATCTTTTTTTTTTTTTTTTTAACTTTTGTGTTAAGTAATGCTTTTGGCAGAATTTTAAACAGATAAGGAAGGAAAATGTTGAAAAAAATTATTAAAACAGATTAAAACACTGGGAGTTTTTCCCCTCCTTCTCAACTGTGGTTTTACCTGCACAATTCAACCTGTTTCAATACTGTAACATAAAGGGGAGGAAACCTGCAAGGCCAAGAAAACTAGGGAAAAGCAGAATATTTGGTTACTTGGCAAAGCTATAATAAAAATTGGCTCAGTATAAGCCTTACATGTATTAAGAAGGAGATTTAGTATTTGCTTCGTTGCTGCAAACAGAATCTCTATATTGCTTAGACTCACGTGTGTTGCACAAAGGGCTGTAACACACTGGTGAGTTGAAAATAAAGTTGTAGCTAAGAGCTCCATAGAGAATATGTTTTGCTTGAGTATGCTTGAGAAGGGTGTACTTTTAAGCCTCTCTGACGTACACAGTTGGTAACTCACAATGGCCAAACAGTCAGAGGGGGTCCACATTTGTGGGTGGTTTGCAGAAAGAAGGTGCTAAGTGACGCTGATTAACTGCAGTTCCTCTTCACTCAGCTTCTCTGAGAATCAACTCTCCACATCTCTGGTTCAGTCCCTGAAGGGAAGGACATCAGTCTTATCCTGAGGCATGTCTTAGTTCCCATCCTGTGCTCATGACTCATTAACTCAGCAGCTTGTAGGACTCAGTGCCAGCCTGTCAAAATCTAAGAATAGGGAGTGCTCATCTTCTGCACTGCCATTGCCTTTAAGCTGGCATCTGTATCTGCACATCTATTTCTTTGTTGAACCCCACCTTTGCAAATTGGACCTTTAGTCTCAGAGTTATTGAACAATATTCAGAACTGAAAAGAGGTCTCTGATACATGGCTTTTCACCCTCCCTTCACAGGTTCTTTGGCCAGGCGGAGTACAAATAGCCGAGTACAAATAGCTTTTCAGTGATCAGTTGTCTGTACATGAATTGTCATCTCTGAGGATACCTCTTCACAGTTAAGCAGTACCTGGAAGTGCTATGAGGAAACCAGATTCAGGGCTGTAGCAAACAACTCTGGTTTTGAGTTGTACAGTAGAATATACTTTGAGAAGAAAAATGCCAGCATTGACTGGGGATGGGTTACATGCAACAGGGAATGACAGCAACCCCTCACCATAGGGATCTGAGAAAGAAAGATGTGTCCAAAGGGTGAAGTAAGGAAGTATAAGGGACACTGCTCAGGAAAGGAAAGAAAGGAAAGCAAAATGCCACTGAAGAAAAGAGTTGGAGGGATGAGGCTGCCCGAGTTGGCAGAAACATAACAAAGCCTTGTAAGGAAGAGCAGAATAGAGAAACAAAAAGGGATCAATGAGATTGTTAAACCGCCACATCTTGGGGAAGCCTTTTTATCTGCCATACAGCCCTCAGCCTACAAGAAAGCTCCTCACTGCTTAAAGGAGTGCCATTGAAGCTTACATGACCCACAGCAAGATTTAAATGAGATTTATAAGTTGGTCAAGGGGGAGAAGAGAAGGCAGATTTTCTTCTGTCATTAAAATCCTTACAAATGTACTTTATTTTTCCCATAACTTTCAGCCTTTGCTTTTTTCATTTTTGTATTTAGTGTTTAACTATTAGGCAAATTTAGCATATTTCTCTTTTTCTGATCACGCTTCCAGGTGGAAAAGCAGGACTTACTTTTGCTTTTTTCAAAGACTTCACCACTGAATCTCCTTCAGGGCTTAAGGAGACTTGAAAAAGGCCCACAGAAAGTGATTACTTTTCTGTTCCCACCCTTCTTCCTTCCCCTACCCTGAAATTTCAGTAGGCTTTTGTCGCTGAACATTCAGATTGTAGATGAAAAAAGCAATTAGAAGAAATATAGCATGTTCCCTTGGGTCACAGCAACCTTATTTATCTGAAGCCTTTGGCCTTAATGTTAGAAGCCCAATATCTGCTTTCTGACATGGTTTCCAAGGTGCCTATATGCATAATAGCACTGGCATGGGGAAACTTCTGAAATAAGCACTATGGAACTGTGACTAAAGACCCTCCTAAGGCATTAGTATTGCCTTGAAAAGCAAGCTCAAGATGAAGTATCTAGTTGCTCACAGTCGGAATAGCAACACTTAAACTATATAGCATGAATTTAATCAACACTTATTTTTTTTGTCATAATACATGGCTGTAGGACAGCTTGGTTTTTGTTACTCACCGCTTCCCAAGCAATGTTTTATGAGTATTTTGTATTTTTTAAGTGTGCAGTAGAAAATGTTCTAGGCACTTTGCAGATTGAAAGGAAGATTCAGTGTTAGTATCAAAGGCAATACCAGTAAAAATAAACACAGGCAGACAGAAGGCCATATCCATTTTGGGCTTTGCTCTTCTGGACAGTAGCTTTACATCAGTGAATTGTTTGTCCTGAAAGCTGAAATAGGACAAAAGGGTAACAAGCAGGCTGCTGATGAGGCATCCCTTCTATGGATGGTGAAAGGCAGAAGTAGAAAACCAGAATTAGGAGTCGTATGTGTCTTTATCATCCCCAAAGGATCTGTGAGGAAGAATGTGGGATTTAGGAAACAGTGGTTTTTTCTGTTATCTCTCTTCTGTTATCTATCTTCTGGTGGGGAACCTGCTGGGAACAATATGCCCAGTTCATGAATATTACCAACTATATTTCTCAGTTGTGCAATCCAGTGGGATAGAAGAGACTGGATGTGTGCTTCACCTTTTCCTCACTATCTTTCTCTGCTAGGATTAAGCAGAGGGCAGTGAGATTTACTTTCCTCTCCTTATGTCTCCTGGGGAAGGCAGGGTCTGAGCAAGGCCACAGAATAGCACGGCTGTGGGGGCCTTATTCCCTATTTTACACTTTTGCATCCATCTAGGGTTAGACCGTTATCTGGCATAAGCCAATGTCCTGGTTGGTTTTGGCTGGGATATAATTAATTTTCTTCCTAGTAGCTGGCATAGTGTTGTGGTTTGGATTTAGGATGAGAAGAATGTTGATAACTCACTGATGGTTTAGTTGTTGCTGAGCAGGGCTTACACCAGTCAAGGACTTTTCAGCTTCCCCTGCTCTGCCAGGGGCACAAGAAGCTGGGAGGGGGCACAGCCAGGACAGCTGACCCCAGCTGGCCCAAGGGCTATTCCAGACCATATGATGTCATGCTTGGTATATAAACTGGGACAAAACTGTTCAAGGGGGCTGCTGCTTGGGGACAGGCTGGGCATCAGTCAGCTGGTGGTGAGCAATTGTTTTTCATTTGCATCACTTGTCTTTCTTGGGTTTTATCTCTCTCTCTTTTTGTTATTTTCCTTTTCATTACAATTTATTGTTGTTGTTATTATTTTATTTCAATTATTAAAATGTTTTTATCTCAACCTGTAAGTGTTCTCACTTTTACTCTTCCAATTCTCTCCACTATCCCCCTGGGTGGGGGTGTGTGAGCAGGAGGCTGTGTGGTGCTGTCTGGGGTTAAACCACGACAAGCAAGGAAGGCTCCAGCAATCCAGATGCAAATTAGCTTCTTCTTGAATGTAAACACACCTAATACCCTACTGGCCAGTTAGTGAGATAGCTTCTGCACAGAAAACAGTTTTCTTTGCCAGGTGCAGGTTTCCTAGTAGGATTCATCCCTCTTTTTTTCTACTTGCTGGTGGTAGATCTAAATTGTTGGCTACGTATCAAGCAATTCATTGACAGCTTTGAAGTCCCCAAGGTAAAATTTATATTTCTCCATCACCCATTCCAGGTGAAGAAATTAGGTTTTCTTCATAATGATGTTTTGCTTCCTAATTGTTCTCTCTGGCAGTCCAGACTCCTAGTCAATGGAAAGACCAGTCCTGTGTGGATGAGGAACAGAATTCCTTGTCCCAGAAACAGCAACAAAATTTATTGCAATATGGGGAAAACAGGACAAGAAAAAGCCAAGGCAAAGGATGAAATGATTTGGTGGTCTCTAATATAATATTAATCTGTGGATTGGAATGCTGAAAAGATTCTGAAAGGATCTAGTATCTTTCTAGAAAGTTTATAAGACAACCTAGCTGAATGTATATTTTGTGGCAGCCTGTCTGTTCACTCTCACCGTATGCTTTTTCTTGTACACAAATCTGACTATCTTCCTAACCAGTGGTCCCAGGTGGTCTCGTACAGTGTTGCTGAAGAGCTTGCTGCTAGACAAAATTTCTCTTGGCAGCCACACTGGCTGTATTAAAGTTAGTTTGGGTAGGTCTGTGCATGGTATGTGCTAAGGTGTTGAGGCACTTCACAGTTTGCAAATCTCCAGTGGGACGTTAATGCCACACCAGACAAAGCACTGTTTGTGGGATTTGATGGGATTATTTAACAGACCATCTTCCTCTGTATAAAACTGGAAGCCCTGTGGTTTGGACAGCATGCCCTCCCCACTCCTCTTCCATCCCTGTCTGCCAGCAGGGTTTGGTCCCAGCCTGAAAGAGTTAGCAGGGTTGTTGAACCACTGACAGTTATCCTCTCCCCAGGTAGGCAGGGAACAGGCAGGGATGTGGTTATAGATTTTGTTTGATGCCTAGAGTGCTGGCAGCTTGGCAGGAGAGGAGTTTGGTATCAGGATCAGAGAGCTGTAAACTACCTGTCAGGGGGAAGAAGAAGGAGAGAGATTATGACTGTGATGAGATGTGGATTATAACGCTACCGGTTATCTGGGGCTGTGCTTAATGACAAGATGCAGCTCTGTGAAGGCTAAAGAGTAAATACATAGCTAAGAATTTGTGCTGGGGTATATATCCTCACAAGCTCTCTTTAAAATCATTGGAATAGGGGGGTCAGAAGACCCAGCAGTGAGGCAAGATTGCAGCTGAATGATTCCTTTCCTCCTTGAGCATCATATTTTTTTCTGTTCTGTTGCAGCAAATAAACCAGCAAAGTTAAGCAGGTTGGAGCTAATGAGAGGCCACTGGAAAGCAGTATGTGAATAATGTAAATGTCTTACTATGATAAGACGGTGTATTTTCATTAGGTTGGAACAGCATTGACAGGCCAGCTGAAGAGCCCTTTGGCAATATGAAGGCTAATTACTTGCCATGAAGAAACAAAAACTTGTCAAGCGGGAGCTCTGTCATTGCTCAGTTCAATAAATCAAGGCAATAAATCATACCCAACAGAATCCCTGGGCCATTTTAGGCTATCTGTAATGTGTCTGGGAGTGGAGAAACCAAGCACTGGAAGCAGTGTCATCTTAAAGAGGGGCTGATTTTATGTAGTTTATGGAAAATTATTTCCATGCTTGGGTTTTATTGTTTTTTTGAATAATGCATATGCACCAAATGAGGTGGAGAATGGTAAAGAGGGTGTATCGTAGATGACTATAAAGGAAAAATGGAGATGCAGGGAAAGAGGTTTATTGTTTTCTTTGCTTAGGTGCTCAGGACAAGAACTTTAAATGTGCTGTTTGGTTCTGATTCCTCAGTGCATGACCTCCACCAGATTACCTGTTCAAGAGTGTTTTCAAGAGGTGCAAATAGCTCTTCAGGGCAAACTGGTTCTGTAGGGGCCATGGTGCCTCTGCTTTCTGCTTGTCTTCTGGGTTAGGGGACCACTGAATATCACCCTCAGCTGGGCACTGCCGTTCCAGCTCTGCTGCCAACCCTCCTGCCCTCCGGTAACGCACTGCTGCTCTCTGTGCCATAACTCTGTAAAATGAAGGAAATAACACTCGCCTGATTTTTAAACTTCCCTGAAAATTACATATTAAGATACCTACTAAAAATTAGTAGCTAAACCTTCTTTGTTGTTGCTTTTGTTGTAAGAGGTTATTCAATCAGGATACCTAAAATAGCTTCAATACTGTTACAGAGCTGGATTTTATTGAGACTGGAGGAGGCTACCGTTACCTTTGTGCTTGTTCCACCATCTGATTTGCAATTGTAAATATTCTCTGAAGAGATCTGAAGAAGTCCTTTCTGATCTCTTTCAGGTGGTCAGCTTCTGCTGCATCTGCCTGTTAGTTTCTAATTAAAACAAGCAATCTATGAGTTCAAAGAGAAACATTACTCATGCTTGGTTTTGGCTTTTACTTTTATAATTGTTCTGAACAAATACTGTTATCGTGTATTGTTTTTCCCTGTCACTGATCACAGCAATTCAATTTCCTCACAAATTATGTGTGTAATTAATATGTGGGGTTCTTTTACTTCTGTGGTAACATTATTTCTTTATTTTTAAAAATTGCTAGGGCAGGAGATGAGAGGATCTGGCATTAAAAGTATGTAAAAGCTGTAGCTGTCTAAAAATAGCTTAGATATTAAAGAAAAGTTGCTTTCTCCTTCTTCCTTGATTTTTAAATGTAATAAAATATTACTTCTTTTCCTATTGCAAATTGAGTGTTGAGATTCCCATTGGATTTTAAGAGGGATGTGATAGGTGCCAGATGATAAGAATTATTTGGGTTTTTTTATCTTACAGTCAGTGGGAATACCACAGCAGCCCATTCCCATATGCACCCATCTTCCCTCTTGGGGAGAGGCTGTGGAGAAAATGAGCTGGAGAAGAGGAGGGCTAGTGACAGCTCTTGACATAGTACGGGGGAGTGCAAGGCTACTGTGGTAAAGAGACCTTCACGGTGCAGAAAAAACATCCAAAGGATGTTTATAAACATACATAAGGAAATAACCAAAATATTGATAATGACTTGAAGTCAACATCAAAAAATCTAGAACATGAATATTACCTGAGGTTTCTGAGATTAGACTGCCCTCAGTCCTTTTGAGCTGTTTTAAATTATAAACACAGATCTAGGAAGTAGAATGGAGGGTGACAAATAGCATTGGTTGATGACTTTTTTTTCCGAGGTAGGCAAAGGATGGTATAAAACAGTCATTGGCTGTGTTGATCTACTGCCTGTGTTTCTCTTCAGTGTAAGTTTACTGGGGGACAGCAAGAAATGGTAAATTACCATTAAATTGACTTCAGCTGTTTAGTTCTTGTGCACAGCCCTTCCTCCACTCCTAAGCCTTGTTGAATTCATCATCCCTAGTCAGAAAAGTTTAAGCACAAGTTTAAGTCCCACTGACATTAATACATTTCAGTATATGCTCAAACACTTTGTGGAAGTGAAGCCTAGTGCACTTTGCTGAGGAGTTTAAAAAAGCTGAGTTTTTCATCTCCTTATCCTCTGAGATACTACAGACATCAATATCAATGATACATGGAGGTCTACTCAGCTTCAAATTTCATTCTTAACAGGCAGAGTCACCTTTTTTACAGATGTTGCAGTGTCTCACTACATGAAAGGCTTGAATGAGAACTAGTGCGAGGTTGTGATAAGCTCATGTGAAACAGGTGTGCTAACAGGAGAGAGAAGAAGAAATCTTAATTTTTTTTTTTGTTTTCTTTTTACTCAAAATTGTATTTTAGTAGAATGCATTTCCTGTCTTACTCCTGATATTTCAGCATATGCCAGATGCCTTCCCAGTGTTCATGGATTTTTCAATTGCAAATTATCTCTGAAGCATGTATCATAACACTTTTTTACATCTGTGCTTGTTGATTTACATATGTATGATATTCAGTCGGTACTTTGGCTGATACCAACTGGTCACTCCAAAAAAAGAATTTCTTTAGCAAAAAACCCAAGTAAAATAACTATTTCCAGAAACAGATACTTCTCAATACCCAGAAATATCCCAGTATACCTGTCTCTCTACTTATATCCAGATTTTTTCTTAAAAATATTTAATAATGCAAATGTAACAACCTTATCAGTATATGACAAAAACCTTTTGAAAATGAAAATAATATTTCCTGTCTGCTAAGCTTAATAATACTGTATATCTGCATAAAAATTCTCTTAAACCAAGGATTTTCATTGCTGCTCATTTCTATTCTCAGTAGCCTGATTATTTTAATAAAATTAGTTAATAGAGCTAAGAGAAATAAGCTTTATCAAAAGGTATGAATAAAGAGGAAAATAATTCTCTGGTCAGAGATGTTGAATACTACTTATGCTTCATTACAGGAAGATTTTAGTTTTGTTCCAGAAAAAAGGGACATTAACAGAGGTTTTAGATGTTTTTTGGGTCAAATGCAACACAGTAACATTGACAGCACAGTTAGCAAATCTTGTGCTCGGTGCTATCTGATAAAGTTAGTTATATGATTGATAAGGTTGTGTGATTCGAGCCCAGCTTTCACAGGAACTCAAAGAACCCGTTATGCACCAAATCTGATTTTTCCTGTTTCTCAGGCTGCTACTTGACCCCTATCCTAAGCCCAAACACTTTAGCTGGAGTGAAATATTTTACTGGCTTATCTGGCAGAGAGCAGGGAGATCCAGTGTCCTATTCCTGCAGTAGGAAAGAAATAAACGTGGCGGGTTCCAACCCCTGTGCTGGAGAGAATTTTCCTTCTGTCTTTCTCGCCTCACCACCTCACAATTCTGAGATCCTTGTCACTCCATGCTAATGAAAACTTTTTTCTGAACCCAAATCTGTATGATCATAATCCTGATAACCATGGAAGAATGAGGATCCTTCGTGTCATCTCTGATCCATGCATGTAAGAGCGCTGAACCTACCAATGTCCAGCCTCAGAGGAGAGCAAACTGACAAAATATGCTGACAGTTTGGGATGGCAGAGGTGGGAGGAGGTAAGAGGCAGGTCCCTTTTGACTTCTGGGACAAAAGGCTGAAGCGTTGTAACTAAATACAAAGTTAAGACAAAGCTGTGCTTTATGTTGAAATTTTTCATGAAGAAAAGAAACCTGCATTGAGGTTATTTTGCCAACACTAGAAAAACATGACATCCACTTGGTTGACTTTCAGTGTTTGGAGTTTGGAGTAACAAAGTTTTTGCTGTTGAGAGGAAAGCATAAAGGTGTTTTTGTAACTAGCACTATAAAATTGCAACAAAAAGTATTAGGTCTAATTTAGCCCTACTGCAAAACCATGAAGAACAACAGCTGTATTTATGGAGTTGTATTCATGGAGATGTATTTAGTCCATTGTGATACAACAGTAGTTGTAGAACTGAAAAAAAAATAATCCTTGTGTAATTCCCTCATCTTCACTGGGTAGCTCATTAAAATCTCATTAATGGAAGAGTTCAACTTTTTGTCAAGTTCCTTGAGGCAAATTTTTTTATGAAGACAGCAGTTTTTTTCCTAGCAACTGAAAGGTGAATTACCCTTGGGTAATGCATATATGTGGAAATACCCTAAGATATTTTCACAGTGAAAAGACTGTATTAGTGGTCATGTTTCATTCCTCTCTGTTTCTTTTTTTTCTGAATTACATTGCAGGTAAGGACTTTTAAAAGCATTAGCATGTAACATATTACAAAGTGTCTATCAGCAGTTCTGTGATAAAATTCCATTTTTAGGTTGGGTTGTGTAAAATCTCATTTTAGGCTGATAGCAGTAAAATAAGTTGGAAACCATGCTGCATAGGAGCTGTGGCATATTTATCTCATATTTCAAAATCACTTCTCAGAAATTGAAATCTTGTATTTATGCCATCAGTAAGGTCTGAATGTAAGCCTTTTGTAACTAAAAATGATAGTTCCTGGCATAGGAACTAAAACCTGAAGGGCTGAGACTACAAAAAGAGGATTTACGGGATCAAATTTTCAGAGGTATTTAAGCTCCTGACTTAATTGAAAACAGTGGGAGGCATCCATGCAGGTGCCTGTAGAGATCCAAGTCTCAGGTATGGCAAAGCTACTGTTAAAATGCTGGCCTAGTGCCTGCAGGAGATCTAGGAGTGCTGAGTTCAGCACGTGAAGGGGGGACGATAAAGTGTGAGCATGCTGCTTAGAGAGCTGCCGAACCCTAGATGGACACTGAGAGCGGGGTGTCTTTAGTCTTGGACTCAGATGTAAAAAAGGATTTGGGGGAAGGTTTCATGAGACTGCTAAGCTACCCTCTTAGTCCAAAGTGTATCTTCCTCTGATTCCCTTCTGCCATCTCTAGTGATCTTCTGGTCCTATTATTGAAACCAATTTGCTTGCTAAACCCACAGAAATCAAACTCAGCCAAAAAAAAAAAAAAAAAAAAAAAAAAGACTCTCCTTTCTGCCTTACTGAATAGCATTCATGTTTAATGAGTTGCACTGGCTTTCTGTGGGATAAGACAAGTGTTAGAGCCAGAGAGTATGTGAGAAACATGTAGCTAAAATATGGGAGAAGATGGTGGAGCTGTATTTCAACCTTTTGAGACAAGAATGCTGTAGTCAGGTTGGCTCACAGGAGCTAGCACACCTGTAGCGCTGCATTGTGTTTGGTACCATCCAGTACCTTAGACCTTCTCTTAGTATGTGACCTCACTTTCCAGTCAAGGAAGAAAAGGAGAGGGCATGAGCCCTATGACCTCATGCACAGGCTGTGCATATCGGGAATTAGCAGATTGCCCTTTGGTTTATGTCTGTATCTCCTTTTCCCAGGAGAGCAGCGTAGCAGCTGGATTCTGGCGGTACCCTTCCTCTTAGCCTTTCCTGCTGAAGGAAACATCCTGTTGATGTTCAGTGGAGAATTTGGCAGTGCTGGGGTGGTGAGGAAGAGCAACCCAGGGTAAGTCAGTGAGGAGTTCTCCAGCCCTGACGTGGGTAGGGGGAAGAAAGGGGCTTTCTGAGTTGGAGCCAATGCCCTGAGCCAACCTTTAAAAATCCCACTCTGAATTACTTTTGCCCACTCAGGCTTTCACCTTTCATCTGGGACCACAAATACCACTTGAGATGAGAGACCTTGAAATGTAGGCAAAGCTGTTCACTAGGAAAATTCAGAACCTCCTGTTTGTTTCAGATGGACCACCATGCAGCTATAAAGTAAAACCTGGATCGATTATTAAAAGAAGAAAGTTCCATTATCTCTGTGGCATTATTAATCCCAGCTCATCCAGTCTAAATATATTTCAAACTGGTTAATATTCTGAGCTGTAGTTGTAGGGACATTCTGTACTTTCCATTTACGAGCATGCTAAATTTGCATCCACAGTATGCAGCTTAACGGCAGGTGATTTTCTAGTGCTAACAACAATTTTGTAACTAGTTTGCATGCACAGTGCTATATAAAGGCCAGCCGATCAATGCTGACTACTGAGCAGCAGGAAAAAAGAAATCCATCGAGAACATTTTAAACCCCTTTTAGAAATGCTTCCTGAGGACTTTTTGACAAAATTTATGTAAAAGGCATTCTTTTCTCCTACTTAGGCTATGTATTAGCTAATTTTTTAAAGTTGTGGTTTTGGAGATCTCTGATGTACCAGTATCCGTCCACACACACACTGTTCCCTCTAGCACACGTCCTGGGAAGTTTACAAGACCAGCAGGGTCCCTGTTTCTCTGATCGCTCTCAGTGGATGTAAATGCAAATACAGTGATGAGAATGAAAAATGAGCTACTTTTTGCTATTGAAAGCTTTATTGATCCATTTGTAGAGAGAAGGTTTTAGAAGTCAATAACCTTTGCTTTTTTTGAGCAAATATTTTTGGTCTAACAGTTGAGGAGATGTTGGCAGAAGTAAAGCAGGGCAAGCTTTAGAAAATGTCTGGAAGGGAAGTTAGGATATGGGCCTTTCATTCTTTTGAGTAAGGTAGACTGAGGGAAGAGGTAGCAGTTTTTCTGGTTGTTCTCATAGGTGGTCCTAACATTACTCAATCCTTCATGACTTAAATCAAGAAAAAGTTTTTTCCCCATTCTTGAAGTGGAATTGAGTGGAAGGGCTTTCTTAAAGAATATGAATATATATTAATCAAGAATTTCCATAACACATAATGTACTATTTTGAATGTGGGTTGTTAAAAAGATGATTTCTCTTTAAGGGAAAAATAAATACAAAGACACAAATCTTTACCTTCTGCTCCTTACAAATCAGCTTACACACGTGCCTTGGGAGTTCTCTAACTCTGCTCTGACATACTAATGGTTATTTTTATGGATCCAATCAAGAGGTCCCAAGGACCTCTACAGAAATATAAAGAAAGAGTGGTCCTTGAGGATCTTGCTGTCTAAAGCTGTCTGTGAGTCTTAACTGCCTTTCCAGAGTTTGGGTTTTCTTTTAAATGTCTGATCCAGAGTTGTAATCCAGAATCATGAGGAAAAAAGCTTGTAACTGTTACCCCGCAAATTTCATTTTGTGAAATAAAAATGTGTTCCCTGTGATCTCCAAGAGATTATAACCAAAAGCTCTGTGATTCTTCTAATTTTAGATGAAACCTCTCTCTCCAAAAAGCAGAAGTGCAACTGAATAATTGGATCTTGTGACTACGCAATTGCAAATACGAGTTTTGGTAGGCCTGAGATTTTGGAATTGTGTTTAATATCACTGTCTTGGAGTGGAAAGTTTGTATTTTTAAGATCACAGTTTTGTGGCAGAGAAACTAGACATTTTAAAGGCACTGAAAGCATATAGCATGACCATGACCCTGAATTCCTTGATTCACAGTGGGATTCATAAAGCTTCTGGTTCCTTGGGTGAAACGTTATAAATGTTTGCAAGTTGGATCTCCTCCAAAGCTGAAAACCCTGACCTAGGTTCCCAGAAGAAAAGCTTTATAAAATTTGCAAAAACTGAGCCTTCACTGTGAAACATGCATTTTTTTTTACTAATTGTCCTTTTATAACAGAAATCTGTTTCATCATAAGGTTTTGACTGCTTGTAGTCATAACACTGTGAGAGGTGACAGACAGTAGTGTGGGAAATTATTTCTTTTGCAAGGAAAGAAAGAGCATATAAACTGAGCAGAAACCACTCCAGCTGCGTGAATGAATGCTCAGAATCTCTGAAAATAAGGCCATTTCATTTCAGGTTCTTCAATATCTTTCTAGCTGCAGTATGAGAAAAATGACCAGTAATTTCTAAAACACTGTGATTTTTATTCTGGTGTGGTCAATTATGTTTTTTTTTTCTTTCTTTCTTTCTTTCTTTCTTCTTTAATATTCAGTATAGTTTATTTCTGACTCACATCCAAATCCCTCATTATTTTATTGCCTGGCTTACTTCCAGAACACCATGGACTCACAAAACTCTGTGCTGCATGATGATACAGGATAGCTATCATTTTCCAGTGCCTGATAAAATAGCAGCTCAGTGACAAAACTGCAATGTAGTAAACTGCTCTTTGGTTTTATTCTTCTACAATGGCTCCCATGTTTGGAATAAAGTATAAATATTTTCAATATAAATAACCTTACAACTTTTTAAAATGTATTGTGATTTTTATCATACAGAGAAATGTCTGAAACCCTCATCTTCTGCCTCCTCTTTACATCCCTTACTCCAAGTAAAGGTAAACGACTCTTAAGAATCAATCATTTGGCCATGGAAATGTTCTCTCAGCTTAGGTACAATCAGGTGCTGCCTTCTGAAAGCTCCTTTGCAAAGTGTGTGGCATGCTGCATGGGGGGAATTGAACTGCAAAGGGTATTAGAGAGAGGACTGGAGCTCGGATTAAATTCTAGGTAATACTGCTGTAAAACAGTCTGGGGAAGTTACTGTACCTTGGAAAGCCCTGGGTCCTTGTCCTAATTAAGCTGTGTTCCCTCCAGAACTGGGTACCGAGGTGTTTAATGACCCCTTAATCCTCCTGTACTGAGCAGCCTGTGCTGTGCTACCACACAGACTCTTACTCAAGATGACTATCTTAAGAGCTAAAGGGAATTACATGTAGGGAAGATAATGCATTAGAGACACCAGAAATTAGAGTTCTGTTCCATTTCAGATTGTCTCTCCAATAAATGTGAAACCTTGCCTTTGTCACCTTGTAGTAATAGAGGCAATACTGTATCACTCTTCTCTGGATTCTAGCAGCAGTTAACTGGTGAAGCACAGAGGTAAGTAATTACACTAATTAAAATTGGAGAAAGGTAGTCACCAACCCTGGACCTGAGAGACCAAAGTTTAATGCACGTAGCAGAAGGGTGACATTTTTAGTCTGCTTTAAGACACACTAAGCAAAGAAAATATTTAAATTTGTGGTCTTGGAAGACCAAAAAGAAATAACCTGTGGTAAATTGAAGAGAATAAGCAGGAATTTTAGAAATTAGTTAGTGATGGGGGAGGATGGAAAATATAATATAGAAGAAGTAGACTGAAAGAATTTATTTCCTGATACTCATATGCAGACTAATAGATATGCTGGGATTAAAATCAGTAATGCTGGGGACATGTCTGACTTCTTCACTAGTGTTCCTCCTTTCATAATTGATAGATCAAGGGGGGTACTGATACCCAGTGATGATAATGACATTAACTTGTTCTTGAAAGAAATTGAAAACGGCACTGTTAATAATGCCTGAACTGTTACAGTATCTCTGCAAATTGTAAGAATGGTTCAGTGGCATTTGAAGAATATGTAAATGGAATAAGGTAGATATTTTGATGGTCCCATGTATCTAAATATCAAACACACCTAATATTTGTCTATTTTACCAATTGCCAAATGTTAAAACCTTGGAGTTGGAATAAAAATTGCCCCTTGGAGAGGGCTATAAAAAAACACGTGCATGACTTAATCACTGCATATTAGTGTGCTGTGTTGGCCCTGTAAACAAAGGGAAACTTCACTGAATTTGAACAAAGGCAATATAAGCCAATGAAAAATTATCAGTGCTAAAGAGAGCAGTACTCTGGTTATTGATGTAGGAGAATTAGAAAATATTGGTTTATGGACAGTGCAATCAGTAAATTTAATAAGTCACTCCTGTAGTTAGTCAAAGTAATTAACTCAAGGGCATATAGGGCAACTTGAGCCAGCAGACTCTGGCACTGGAATGACTGACTGTAAGAGAGCCATTAGCTCATGATTAAGTAGTTTATCATCAGAAATCAGCATCTGTAGTTATAAGTACTGATTTATAACTATTTCTGACTGGTACTAGGATTGCATAGGGGCATTACATAGCCTACTTCCTTAAGGGAAAAGGACTATACTCTATTTGATATGGGAAAATGTTCTGCTTTGCTTGTTTCAAGCCATCATGAAGTTTTCATGTTCCTGAAGAAATGGACCCTGAAGAGAAGCATAGCCATGCATCCTTGGCTGTAAGAGCCCACTGGAGATAGAGCAGTGTGAAGTAGCTGGAGCAGAGGATAGAGAGCAGAATCTTTCTACAAAGATAAAAAGTGGAATCAGGAAAGGCGGAATCCCTCCAGCAAAGAGATCCATGGGCAGGGGACTACAGAGGTATCAGGAAAAAGGCGTGTGTCACTAGCAAAAAGGAAAGTTTGACCTCTGTTTGGTGATCAGAGTAGGAGGTCAGCCAACTTCACAGGCAGCATCTTCATCTCTAGGTTTTTAGTTTTAGAGCTGATGTCAAGAGGACAGGACAGAAGGCAGAAATGTGGTTTGCAGGTAGGTGTCTGAAAAGGGTTCTGCATATTCTGAGAAAAGGAAAATATTTTGGTGAGCACATTTTACCGTTATTTATAAGTACAGTTGGACTATAACTGGGATATAGCAAGAATGGTGTCTCAGGAGGTGATGACATCAAAACCCTTAAAAATGGGTTAGAGAAGCCTGAATACAGTCTTTGAATGCAGGGAGACTGAACTGAACTTCAGGCATTGCAGTGAACTAGAGTTGATCAAGTAAGATCATACAATATTTTGCCAGATGAGTTTGTGAAAAGGACACACCCAGGGTCTATCAGCAGAATCCCTCTTTGTTAAACTTCAGTCTAACCAGTCATCCGTTCTGCAAACGCAAAAATCCATTCCCTGATAAAATGAAATTCACGGTGCCAATTCACTTGCTGCTGGAATGTGGAAAATTTGGGGGCAAAATAAGGTGATGCTAACGATTAACAATGCTTCCTGCATACTGTTAAGAAGAGACACCAAATTTTCAGCTGATACGAATCTCAAAAATCAAGTGAAAAGGAGAGAGTAGAACATCAAAGTTTATTTCATTCTCTAATTTTCTGCCATCTAAAAAACACAAAAGAAAACATGTTCTATTAATACATGTTCTAAGTTGTTTTTTAAAGCATATTAATAACCAGCCTGGAAATGCTCCTTATTAGCAGTGCTGCCCTCTGTTTCTAGCTACAAAACCATATTCTCAGATTCTTTTAATTTTGCCAAGCTTGAACCATTTACCCTGAAGTTTCTTACTGTTTGTATGCACACCAGGGAACAATTTTAAGAAGTTCATTCAGTCCCAGCCTTCAAAGAGCTGCATCGGCAGCCCTGATGTTCATCTCACATTGTTCTTTCTGAATGCAGAAACACAGTAGGGGACCTCATGCTGTACTGGATTTGGAAAGTCTTCTCTTAGATCAGACCTTCTCAAAAGTGTTTGTGCCATCAAGATGTCTGATAATAGTCAGCCAAGGATGGGCATTATCTGTAAACATCTGGTGTAACAGTTGGGGAAGAAAATAACTTCAGATATTGATTGTAACTTGGCAGTATGTATCAAAGATGTACAGTTTTTTAGTGAACACCAGTATTTTTCCAAGTACAATATTCTATTATACACAGGGGGCTAATCTACTAGAGCATAGAAGAAATTTCATGACAGAGAGCCTCTCCAGGCTTATATAAGGAGTGCTCCCTTGACCCATTTGCCTTTCATGTCTTCTGAAGATGTCCACCTTGTAACTTGAAAGTTCTGATTCAGGGTCTATAAATTCCACTACAAGAGTAACCTTTGCACAATCTAACCTTGAGTTTCAAATACAAATACTTCTTTTTGACACATGTGTCAATAATTGTTCTATTTCACTTTAAAATGCTGTGAATTTCATTGGTGGATGTATCCATATGCTGGAATGCAAGACAGACAAATGGTGTTTACTTGCACTATTTCTCATCTACATATAACTTCCTTTCTCTCCTCAGCTGTGGATCCCTTGGACAAGTGTGTCTCCCTGTTCTGTGCTGGTATAAACGATCTTGTAACCTTCCTCTCTTCGTTTCCACATGGAGTCTCATGTGGTGGAAAAGCACGAAGCTGGGGCATGTGCCATCTGGCAGGATCTCTGAATGCAAGGACAGTGCCTTGACGCAAGACAGTGTGCCCATCTGTTTCATGTTATGACTTCAAACACTATTTGGTTTTTGGCGAAAAGCTGCCTATTGGGACAACAGAATGTATGAAGTGGGGGACTCAGTTTTACAGGCCAGTATTTTTCAGAGTTTCCTTGGCTAGTGGGATTACTGTTGCTCTACTTTATACTGATCATACACAAGGGAGGAAAGAGATTTCTGAGAGCAGAGCTCATCTACTGAAACAAGACCTGAGAATCTGTCCCACTTCTCCTTCCAGTCCAGTGGTATGACTGAGCTACATTTCCTCTGAATGGTAGTGCTATCTCAGATAACACTGCTCATCCAAACCTGAGTCTTACAAAAATGCAGTGACTCAATCATACATCATAGACAAATAATGGGAAGGTTTGTGTGGATCTACTTAAAAATTGCCAGTCATAGTTAGAAAGACTTGAAACAGAATGAGAAATGGGAATGAGCGGATGTGGTAGGTAGACCAAGTTGAAACTGTAGAGCAAATGGATGGGAAAAACTGAAAACAGGAATAGAAGGTGGCAAGAAATATCTTGACTTTACTATTTGGTAGTAGTACTTTTAATAAAAGAAAACTACATAAGAGACCACATGGGGGCAGGGCTAAATCAAAGATCTAGATCTCTGTGAATATTCCTGGTATTTATGTTGAAATGGTCATTTCATGTGAATGGACCTCACCTGGCTCTATTAGTGCAAACAATGGGTGAGTAAGGTCTGATGTAAACACAGAAAGATCACTGATGAAGTCTAAAATAAGTGTCTAGCCTCTAATGAGCTCTACTTGATTAGAGATCCTCTCTGAAAGACCTACAGGTTTTTTTCAATGCAGCATATGCTCTAGTCACCAGTCTCTGTCTAGTGTAGGAAGCAGAGCTAGTATTTCTTTGTCTGGTTTTGACTGTCCATAAAAATGGCTGATTGACATAATCAAACTGACTTTCCATAGCCCAGTGGAAGTTCATGGCATGCATGTTACAAAAAACTTAGCCTTGATACTATATGAGAGTAGTAGGAAAACATATAAATTGATGGTACATACATTAGGGATCATGGATTTGTGAAGTCCTGGAAACTGAGTCCTCTGAGATACTCACTCTGGGGAATTTTACTGTCTGTGATGTTTGAAGAGAAGTTAACGTCATTCAAGCTCGTAGGAAGTATGGATTAATTCCCCAGATTTATTGTTGAAGGCACAGTGTATCTTATCCCTTAATGAACTAACAAAGAATACGTAACATGAAACAGATGATACCGTAGGCTTTCCATAATACAAGAAACACACTAAATCCAGCTCCCTGAGGCTATTTGGATTTTAAGGGATTTTAAATTTTGGCTAAGCATTTATATTCATATTATGAGTCCTTTCCTTTAATTGCTGTGTCTGTAGCTTTTTTTTGTGTTTAATGTGCATCAACCTGTAATAACTAGGGATCCATATATTATAGGTTGGTGGCAATTTTAAGAAGTCCTCACTAAAAAGTCTAGTATATGGTTTAAATCACCAATGTGAGGCAAGTGACCCAGAGGCTAATTCCTTAACCTGTAACTCCTCCTTACATGTTGCAGGTGATTACTCAAGCTTGTAGATACAGCACACGCACAGTGGAGACTGCTGCTGCCTTAATCAGCTTCATGATTAATTGAAAATGCTAATCACATAACTGTTAAATTCTTAATAACCAGGAATCACTATGTCATTAATTTGAAATTGCTATAATCACAGGATGCACAAATGTAGAATTTCACTGGTGAGCTTGAACAATTAATGTAATTTCTTAATGACGAATGTCTCATAAATGGGTATTGTACAAATAGTAATTAAGTGCAAAAGTACGTGTTTCTTTGCTTTCAATCATATTTATTTAGTTTTCAGACAAGCAAAATACTCAAGAACTTTTTTTTTAAATCGTTCTGAATTTCAGAGAAAAAAGTTTTTGTGATTATTTCATCCCAGCATGGGTCTTTCCTAGGGCTGTCCTAGCTTCAGAAAGAAAAAATGGAAGCAAAATAATCAGTACATCCTTACAAATGGAGCAAGACTGTCTTCTGGGCCCAGTCAGCCAATTTTGCATTACCAAATGCATCTAGAAGCATTATTGAAACTCAGTCCTAGTCCTTTTCTTATACAGGGATTCAGTATTCCTTTTAGGTGCAAAAAAACCTGTCCATGGAGTAGGATGTCTAATGCTTGTCCTTGCTGCACCTCCTTTAGAAGTGCTAGTTATGGCTTTTCTATGCGGGGACGTTATCACACAGACAGCTACATGATATGTGGTTCTCTGTGCTACGTTCCTTGGGAGTGCAAGCAGTAGGTTGGAGGTAGTTTTCTTCATTTCTGAAACCTTTGCATAATCTATACACTTTGTATGGACGCATGCAACTGCTCCTTATGTCAAGGGGGTAAAGCAAAGCTTGGTCTTACCGCACATTGATTGCATCCATGAAATATCACTGGTTTTACTAACTGACTTTGCCGTGCTTTGGTATTAATTTTCAGAAGAGCCACCTCTGATTCACACCTTGGCTTCCCACCCCCTCCTTCTACTTAGGTCCAGTTTGTCCATGCCCTTTGCTATGAAAACCAAGGAAAGGAGATATTACAAGAGTTTCATGTGGGAGTGTGCAGAGGTCTCTCTGCTAGGTATGAAACACTTTCTCTCTCTCTACCTAGGGAGATACCATTGCGGCTGTGGAGATACTGCAATGCTCAGCAGGCCCTGTAGGCCAAGGATGTCACTTTATATTCATTTTACTGAAGCTGAACTGAGGCACACAAAGTGGCAAGAATCAAACCCACCTGCAATAGCTTTTTAATTCCTCAGACTCCTGTGGAAAATCCAGTGAACTGCTGGGTGGACAAGTATGACTGCATCTCCTGAATCCTTAGCTATTCCTTTAACACTTACTGTGGTTTGTTTTCAAAGAGATTATACACTTCTACAAGCCAGTTGAACATATACATGGTTGTGTCCATTAATATTGCATCACACTTTTAATTTCCTCAGAAAAATGGAATAAAAATAGGCCCATGTAAATTCACTCTTGTTCATTGTTCAGTCTCAAGCCGCAGTGGAGTAAACTTTCCATGCAGCATGTAAGAAATTAGGCATACTGGCAGCTGTGAACATCTAATTCCCCCTGCAGGGTGCTGACAATGTACTCCAAAGTAATGTTTTTCACTAATTACGTACTGCACTGACCATGGATGCCTTCCGCTATCCCATGGCAGAACAGTAGGATTCCTACCGCTTTTTCGTTTAATTGAAAGTGAATATGAGGGACTGTTACTGTTGTCTTCTGGGATCTAATGAGGCTTCTACAAATTGCAGACTTTTAGACAACTAGTTAAAACTATGTTATATTGTTAGCTATCCCTTGCTTTCATTTGGGAAAAAACAAAACCTCTTAAAATAAAATCCAAGAGAATGTTCATTAGGTAGGCTTCTCCAGAGATGTGCCATGCTGTCAGTTATAAATTAGTTGGACAAAGGGGTTGCCTTGCTATTGCTCAAACCTAAGATTCAGGAACAAGAAAAAACCCAAACCACAAAATAAAATGATGAGTAACTTCCTGGAAGTTATAGGGGTTTTTTTTTTCAGCTTTGCAATACAGTTTATTGAATAAATTCTTTTGCATTCATCCAAGAGTGATTGTTTTACTGGACATACTAAGTCATTTAGCTTCAAAATATGTTTTCATCTTCATTAGTTAATCTTCATACTACTGAATTAGCTTTGAGAAAAACAGGATTAAACTCTAATAAGCATAAAGTAGTCCTGATAAGACAGGAAACAGAGAAATCAAACCTGTTTAAAAATATGGTACATACCTGTGTTTTATACTTTTAGTGGTTTTATATTGCACTATGTAACTTTATAATGTGTGCCTTCAAGCAGCGTAAGGAGAGGACAGACTGGAACATGTGGAGTAGAGCAGGTATTAACAGGGAAGGTGCTTTTGCTGTCCATTTGCGTTTGTACCCCTGAAATGGAGGCACTGGGCCTTGCACCGCTCTGCATCTCTTCATGGCAGTGCAGGGCGCTTGAAGTGCCACTTTTTGAATATACAGAAAGTAAAAGAAGGTGCATGTAGGTTACTTTAGATTGCAAGCTTGTGGAGCTGAAGATGATGTTTATTTTTTGTCTGTACTGAACCAAAGAGAGTTTTGCCAGAGAAGCTATTCAGTGACAGCAGCAAGAAGGCAAAGGTGAATTCCACCGAGAAGAAGCCGAGTAAGAAGGATGAGGGGGGCTCCATCAGATGACAAGATGAGCAGGAGGTGGATAACTAAGGAGAGAGCAGTTCTTTTGCCAGCAGAGATTAGGTGATATTTGTTACATTTTTGTGAATATTTGAAATTCTGTCAGGTGGGAAGGAGGGAATTTTCTTTTTACTTCACAGCTTTAGCCTGAATACCTATTTATATTCACACACGTGGGAGTTGCACGTAGTGCTGGTATATGACTTTGACTGGGGTTTCTTTGAAGACTTTCAGACTTTTGCTTGTTTCATATTTGTCTCTCAAAATTAAAGAAATTAAAGACTTTGAGCACGTGACCCTGTGAGTTTGCTGTCAGCTGGGTCTTTTTGAAACAAATTCTGCCATTTACAAGGACAAGTGGAGTAGCTTAAATGAAAGAATATTTTTAAAACCTTGAAAGAAATTACTTCTGCACAGGAGAGATGTTTTTAGAAGCATGAAGATGAGTTAATTCTGACAAGAATGCTAAGGTTTTAATATGCTAGTTTATATGCTTAAGGCAGTCAGTAATCAAATGCCTGAGTACCGTATGTACTGACATTTACAAATCACAAACAGATTTATATATTATGATTCCAGAACTTTATCACAGCAAAATCATACTCTGCTGTTTAAAGCAGATGACAGAAGAAGAATTAAAGAGTCATGCTTATGAGAATGCAAGCAGCTGTCTAGTGTTTATTATATGGGACAGAAAGTAAGAGGAATGCATTTTAAAAAGCTTAAATAGCCTTCTGAGTAAGGTGCTAACTAGATGGTTACCCAGAAGATTTATACTGGGCAAGTCACTTTACCTCTCTGTTTCCCTCCTGTCAAGGAATAATTATTTCTTTCTGCTATTCTTCATCTGTCTTGCCCATTTAGGCTGTGAGTTATGTTGTGTAGGAATTAGAGCTGCTTCAGAGTTTTTCCTTTTGAGCTATTAGGTTTCTTACAAAACAACTCCTGCTCCCCTGCAAACACCCCTGATTTTTTTAAAAGTGAAAATACCTGGAAAAGCCAGCCCTACCTGAAACTGTGCAAGTTTGGATAATCTTGTTTTGGGAAAGCATTCTCAGGACAGCAGGTTTCTAATGCTGGCTCATGTCTCCCAGAGCAGTCATGATGTTCTGAGTTAAGGCATTTAGCTGTGGTAAGTGGGAGAATGGCACAGCAGAAAATTAACTCTAGATTTCCTACAGCCCAGGCAAACATCTTCATGCTGGACTCTCAAGGAATCTGGGATTTCTCTTTTCTTTTATGGTATGCCTGTGATGCATACAAATATCCAGGAGCTGGGCGTGCTTCTTGGCTAATGCACATAGGAAGCACGGTCACAGCTCTCAGAGTGGTGCTGACTCTCCTCCTTTTTTTGCAATTAAGGTGTTATTTAGTTAAGAATTGAATCTACTTTGAAATAATAAACATAATACAAACTACTATAATCTTAAAAATGATGGATAAGATGCTTTGAGGTGGCTTAGCGTTGAGCAGTCTGTGGCATATATGTGGCAGCACGGCCTGAGAGCATTCAGCATTGGCTTGGCTTCCTGGCTTGGCCTCAGACCTGCCTTCTGCCTGTGGACTGCCCCTTGATCATGGGGCTGAGACTGCCCCCGGTCACTGCCCCCGGGCCGGACCCTGACCCGCACCGCCTGCTCAGCACCCTGCCTTCTGCTCGGGGAGGCCCCTCCACCCCTGGCCCTGCCGTCACCCCCAGCTCCCGCTTGCCTTCCCTTACGGCAGCAGCCAGCCATTGCTGCTCCCAGGCACAAACCCTGCTGAAAAAATGTAAGAAGTTTCATTTTTAACTTGTAAAATTGATGGGTGTAATATTTAAGTCAAGCACTTCTTATTCAGCAGTATGATTTCTGGGTATTCAATGGAGTTAATGAAGTGAACATGTTAGTGAAGAGCTGCAATAACGGGAGTTATCCACTAACATTCAAGCTTCGCCTGATACAGTAATACCATTCATCCAAAGGCATTTTGTTTTGGGCTCTATTGATCTCATTCTTTCTTAAAATGTTTTCAGCATCTCATCACTGCCTAAGTTCAGGTTTTTGTACACAATGAATATTGCTGCGTTTATGAACACCGCTAATTATGAAATCCACAGCATTTAAAATACTGCTAACATTTTCCTAGTAATGGAAGAAATTAAGCTTGTTATATAATCAATGGGTTTTGTCATTTTCTCTTTTACTTCGGCAGATATTCTCTATTAGTCCTTTCCCACAGTAATTCAGTTTTTGGTTTTTTGTAAGATTTTGGTGTATTCTGAAAGATTCATCTCACCTGAGAGTTGTGAAACATGGATTTCAAATGAAACAAAAAAAAAATCTATCTGTGCTCCTGGCAGATGGGCCAATCAGCAGTCACCAATAAAATGATGATGATGATGATAGTAATAATAATAATTGCTATATAAGATATTATAGTAGAATTGCTATCCAAAAAATATTTAAGATTTCAATGCAAGAATAGAAACACAGTGCACTTGCTGTTATTTAAACCAATAGAGAATATACCTACAAGGGAGATAGAAAAAATAAAAGCATAGGCTGTTCATCTGCTTCACTGAGTCAGTGAGTAAGCTTTACATGCTAGACCGAAGTGCTGCTGCACCTGAAGTTTTTTAATTTACAGTTCTCCAGAAAGAGACTCAGAGAGAAGAATAAAGAAGAAATACGCCGTTTTGAGAAAAATCATCACGTAGTTTCAATTTTTCATTCTTCCTCCTGAAACGTCACGTTTGTGAATTGCAGGCTGGTCCTGCTGCTTCTTGTCAGAGCGCAGCCCACTATCGCCGTGGGTTACAGGATGAAATGGCGTTTGAATGATTCTCTGCATCCGCTGCACTTTCTATCAGTAGCTAGAAAATCATTCCTGTAACAGGAGAAGTGGGAAAGGATTCCCATGGAACAGAATGGAGGACCTAATGCCCAGCTAATTTATTTTGTAGACATGATGTCAGTCATATAATAGTATGCTTCTTCCTGAACCAAGCAGACAACTTCATAACTTGCTATTATTTGTGAAAAGCTTCCACATTTTCTACCTCATTCTTTTTTTTTTTCTTTCAGTATTAGAAAAAGGCTGAACACCAAACTACTGTCCAATTCAAAATCAGCTTCAGGTCCGAGATATCCTCTTGGCTTTTGTTAACTTTAAAAATGTGGGTATTTTAGGAGAACAGGTTTTTACTGCACTATCAAATCTGGGGTCTAACATTACAGATCTCGGTAGGGAACCTAAGAAGCAGCTCCCCACATTCAGTGAATGTTTTTCTTTTTCCTTCCCATTCCCTTCCTGAACCTAACTTTGTATCTAGCTGTGACCCAGTGTTCCTACCTTTGAAGCACAGGCAGCGAGGTAGAAGGTGCACTGGTATTGACTTTGCTGAATAGGCTTCACATGGAAGCAGCCAACTCATCCCTCCATTCTAACCAGCTTTTCCATCCTTAATTGTCTTATTATTTCCAATGACTAATTGCTTGGAGCTGCTCTATCTCCTCCCATGCTGAGGTTGTGGGCGAATGTGGTGAAAATTTGAGGCAGGGAGTTTAACTGGAAATCAAAGAACTTAGGAACAGCAAGCCCTGGGCAGAAATTAAAATTCACTGTAACTGTGCACAACAAGTAAGCAGTCTGACATGGTTGGGTTTTGGCACATATGTATGAAAAAAAGAAAAAAAAAACAGAACTGAATTTCCTGTGTGCACAGGTTAGTAGAAGGGAAGAAAATACGAGGTTAAAGGAGTGTACATCTTTTTACCAAAGCAGTCTCCTCTGCCTTGGTGTAGGGAAGATTTTCAGATAGGTTTGATGTGGAGAAGAATCTGGGAAGGAAATGACTGGAGTAGGAAGGACATATATCGCATGTGTTGACTACTTCATATCTAGAATTAGAGCTGTAACCATTGACTCAGTTTTACTCCTACAGACCTACTTACATCTGTTTTACCCGTAGGTAGGGCATCTCACCTCTGTCCACTCCAAACTGAGCAGTGGGTGTAAGTTACAGTAAGGAGGGGGATGAGCTGCGGCTTCTTTTGTTTCAGAAACCTGGAAAGGAGCCTTAAGCTCTTGTTCAAAATCTATGTGTGAATCACAGGGCATCGGAAACTGTTCCCAGAGTTGTCTCTCTGATAAAAAATGCTAGTGCTATTCTGGTTATTTTAATCCCATGTTGGTTAAGCAGCACAGCATCAAAAACTGCAAAGAGGAGACAAAATATACTTGTGAGGAGGAGCTCATCACTGCCTGGGAATAGAGGCGGCTAGAGTATTAGAGGCTATAAATACCTGTATGGGAAAAGATGACTTACCGTGAAACAAAAGCAAGAAGTTATGGCTGAATAAAGGAAAAGTAAAGGATGAGGTTCAGGAAGCAATTCTTAAAGGGAAACCCTCTGATAGTGTTTGGTACAATCCCTGCGGGGAATTAGTCCCCTGGTGAGAAGTCGTGGTCTGTAGCTACGGCACCGCATGCAGAATCATGCGCTGTGGTGAAGGTGCTCAGGCCATTTGGTGTCAGTTCCCAAGTCTGTCGCATCCTTCTTGAGTGACATCAAGCATGTCAGCTCACACATTGCTGCAGACAAATGTCTCAGACCAAATCCTGATTCAGCTGCCAGCCACGTTATTTAAAAACAAGCAAAAGGTTAGCTCAGGCTTCTAAGGGTTGCTCAAAAAGAGCCTGAGTGGTGCTGGTGCTCTGAGGCAAACCCAAACATTAGCCCATGTAGTCTGGATGGTTGAGGCAGAGGTGGGACTGTGGGTGCTCAAACCAGGTCTGCCTTGGTGATATCCTTGGCTCATGTCTCCTGAGGACAGGGCGGGTGCTTGGAGCCTCTGCTGCTAGCAGAGCATAGAGGAAGCTGTGCCAGAGACATCATCTTCATCTGTGAAATGGGAAGGTGGCAGGATGAAAGGCCCCCACTTTGTCTCCCATCTGTATAAGCTGGGCCACGTACTAAATGCCTAGCAGAGGTTTTCTATCAGGTGGACTTCTAGGGGCGCTGCCTGCAAACCGTTTATCAAGCAGCAGAAAATGAATGTTTGATCCATTAAAGAAATGGTCCAACTTAAAGCCTACAAGAATTGGCCAAAACATTGCCACATGCATTTGTTCATCGACTACTAAATTAATTACTCACTCGATCAGATATGAATTACTGTAGGCTATGGCCTACCAATGCCAGCGCGGGATGTACTCCTACTCAGATAGCTGCTTTCAAGCTCTTACCTTCCATTTTTCCATCCTTCCCTAAACTGGAGCGGGCTACACACAACTCCTGGAGAAAGACAAGCTGTCCAGCTGAGGACTGCTAGCACCTGAACAACAGTTGGTTTTGTTTCTCTGCATTGCCATCAATAGAAATTACAGAACTGTTAATGACAATGGCCCTGAAGGATGGTTCTCCTGATCAGGCAGCAGCTGTTCTAGTGTATCCTGGTACTCAAATGTGCTTGTGTATCTGTGCATGAGTCAGCCTTTGATATTTGCAGCTGTAAATACAAGGAAGGCAAACAAAACAAAAGATCTCTTTAATTCCAGTGTTGTGCTATCAGCTTGAGTGTGTATGTACATGACCTGGAGTTTGCTGTTGTCTCCTTTTGTTTTTAGAAACAGGAATCACTGAAGTCTAGGCTTGGACCATGGGGCCGTTGCAGCCTGCGACGAATGTGTAGCTGCTCGCTGCAGGGTGAGGGCTTTCCAGTTGTCCACGATTCCTTCCATAGAATCATAGAATGTTTTGGGTTGGAAGGGATCCCTAGAGGTCATCTAGTCCAACCCCCTTGCAGTGAGCAGGGACACCGCTAACTAGATCAGGTTGCTCAGAGCCCCGTCCAACCTGGCCTTGAATGTTCCCAGGGATGGGGCCTCCACCACCTCTCTGGGCAACCCGTTCCATGTGTGCAAGACAGCCATGAACTAGCCAAGGAGGAAGATGACTGTGGATCAGCTTACTAGACCAGAAAACGCAGTCCTGGGAATCCCAGCAGCCTTCCTGGGCAAGGCCAGTGCTAGAGTAACTCTAGTGCAATAGCTCAGGCTTGGATTGCTCTCATCTGCAGGCTTAAATAGAAGCGCTGGTCACATGTGAAGATAGGAGTCATCCATTTGCAATTTTGCTTCTTGTTTTGTATTGTGAACGTAATTTCTTTGTGCTATTTGCACAATGTCCAGCACACCAGTGCTCTCCAACCCCCCAATTCAATACAGCCATTAATGAGACCTCATGTGAATGTCCCATGTCCTGGCTGCTGTACATCTGCTTTGCTGGTTTACATTCCATTGAGAGTGGAGGATCTGGCCGTATCTGCTCTAGAAAAATTTGTGGATGAATTGAAATAGCTGCTTCCAGCGGCACAACCTGGAAAAGTGCTTACAATGACAACAGAGCTAATAGCAGAGGGCTTAACTGATTCCTCCCGCTGACACGGTACTCTGTTTGCACTAAAAGCACAGATCTTAGGATAGCAGCCGAGCACTGGGTCAGCTGCCCTGATGTCAGTGTCAGCCTTCAGATTTATGCCTCGCATTTACTGAGCAGAGGAGCTCTGATTGTTTAAGACATGGCCTTTCCCCAGCTGTTTGCTGTTAAAAATGGAAAGCCAGGCTGGGCTCACCTGGCTGAAGCAGGCGCCCGGGCCAGCCGGTGGCACGGCTGCCCGCAAGAGTGGCAGCAGGGCTGCAGCTCAGCCCTCCCAGCCCTCCAGCTGCAACCCACTTCCCCGTGCTTATGGTTACAGCTTCCTTTCACAGCCCCTCTGAACAAGGTCCTCTGGGGGCCCGTGGCAGGAAAGCTGCCCTGCCTTTCCGCATGGCTGCTGGCGGAGAGCCCCAGCAGGATTGTCACCCCTTTTAGTGCCATTTGCTCCCAGGGTGTCAGATCCTCCATAAGGTAACAGCCCACCTTGCAGAACTTGAGCCCGTCCTAATAGAAGAGGAAACATGTGGCTACCCCTTGGGAAATGCTTCCATGGTTTGATCTCTTGCTATTGCAATGTGGATTGTCCGGCAGCGCTTGATCGCTCTCCACTGCAGTGTTTATCAAAATGGGAGGGTGTGAGAAATGCTGGCCATGCCTTCTGCCTCGGGACACCATTGCCTTTGGTGAAGCTGTGCAGGCAGTATATATTGCAGGTTTATCTTTAGAAATTGCCAGGCTAGAAGTATTAATGCTGCTGTTTGGCAAAAACAATCAGAGAACTGCATAAGGGAGAAGGAAGAAACTCAGGAAACCTCTTACACCTGAACGGCTATTTCTAGATGGCTGAAGAAGACCACTGTTGGTGCTAAGATAAAGCAAAATTAAAATATGCGTGTAATGCTTTTCCCAAGCAAATGTGACCAGCGAGACCTGTAAGGTGAGATGTGCGTATTGTTTGTGAAAGGGAAAGAGAAGGCAAGCACTCTAATGGGTTGCAAAGGTTTCTATATATGCTGCCATAAATATCTCCGGACCATAGCCAGCATCATATTTTTGTGGTTTTTAAAGGTGATGTCTTCTTGAGAAGAAAAAGGAACAGAAGAAGCAATGTCAGTCTAAGAAACTGGGAAGGAAATAACTGTGTTCACCAGATCTGTTTGATATGTGCACCAGAAAGGCTCCAGCAAATGATGTTTTTACCAGGCATTGCTTCCCATCTAGTCCCCTTTTGGCTGGGAAGCATCGACCGTGAAGCACAGCTGTTATCATGCTGGGATAGAAGTCCACCATATCTCCTCTGTAACCTCACACTGGACAACAGTTCTGGAGCCAAGCGATGAAAGGTAAGTACATTCATTTTCAAATCTGAAAAATTGGTTCCAAAATACCAGCTTTGTTTCAGGCCAGCAGTGTTTTCCATTGGCTATAACGCTGGCATAGAAGTCACGTGCGTGCCTAGAACGTGCAGTCGATGTGGAGAGCAGAAGAGGGAAACCCAGTGACCAAAGCCAGGCTGAGCGCACCCCTTCGATGTTCTCCCTGGCAGCGCAGAAGGGGCTGCATTCGTGAGGACACCAGCAGGTCCCGCAGCAACAGTAAAAGAGCTCTCAAAGGAATTTATAAAAGTAATTGTTCTATAGTAAACATTTTTTTTCCTTTAGCTCTGACTACACAACAAATGATAACATGAAATCAAACATGACACCCTACCTGCAGGACTTGACTCTGACAGATGGAGCTGCATTTAAATAGCACCATGTTGCCAGTTCCAATAAAGCAAAATACACAAAAACTAAAATCTAATGGGAGAACTAAAAATGTTCAGTTCTTGGAAGTAGACCAGAAAAAGGTGGGAGCAAAGAGCATGCCAGGGAAAACTCTTACACTGAGATCAAAGGAAAAAGCTTGTCACCAAAGCAGAAACCCAGAAGGACTGAGCAATACATTTCTGAAGTGCTGGAACTTGATATTATCAAAGGAAGCTCAGATATTTCAAGACAAGCAGAGTGAAGGTGCAGATGTATTTAGGTCCAGCTCTACAGGTAAAAATGGGCACTTCCAAGTTTCTTAGCTCTGAACAGAACTGTTACTGAAGATAGCCTCTCTTTCTGCGGAACTTTAAGATCAGCTTCTGGTGTCAATCAACACAGCTCCACGGAAGTCACCATATGAATTCCCAGTTATGTTCAGTGGGGATCTCAAAGCCGACAGCAAGAACGATAAGCCTGGGAGTCGCTTTGAGACACCTGTGTGAGCTGTGAATTTTGAATTATTAAGAACTTCCGAAAGCTTAGGCAGAAGCCTGTTTTGGAAGCATGAATTGCTCAGACTTCACAAGTTCTTTGTTACGGTATTTAGTGTTCTGCTTCAGGTCTCAGTTTCCAGTTCTTGGCAATTATATGAGAATTTCAGCTTCTGTTAAGCTCTTGTGATTGCGAAGAAGAAACTTGCAAGAAAGCATTGACTGAACCTTGAAGATGAAAATAAGAATCAGAAGGCAAAGAGTAAAAAATTGTAATTTTTAATTGAAATCTCATGGTTCTGAAGCTTCTGGCTTAAGATTGTTGAACTTTTTGGGCTGGCAATACTGGCATGTGGCTCAGGAGAGCTGAGTGCTGCTTGTTCAACAAGAATAGCCAAAGCTGCTTCTCTAGGCATATTAAAAGCTCCAAAATACACACCATCTAGAGACTATTAATTACATTTTTCTCCCAAATGCGTGAAATTAAGTGATATCAACTCCAAGCCCACAGAGGAGAACAGAGCAAAGGACTTCCACACTTCACCTGCTGTAGAAGTTCAGTTTGAACTGCTGCTTTTAAGCACATCCATAAATCTTTCTATCGTCGTGCATGGTAGGCATGAAGATACAGTTTGTTAACGACAGTTACACAAATATGAGATGGAAAAGGAATGAAGTGGCTGGTTCTACCACTCTGGTTCAGGTTGGTCAGCAGCTTTGGGATGCTTGGATAACCAGCAAACCACATAACCAGAAGTCTTGATCATTTGATATTTACAGGCTGAGAAGGTTTATTTTTAGTTGACCAGGACTTGCTACCCAACTCACCTTTCAGTGAGATGGTGCTTGCCTGTCATATGATGAGTCTTTTTTCGTAAGCAGATGAACTACGTTCCTTTAGGTTACATCTTTTTCTACTTGCTAAGTGCAAATAATACTTTTTGATAGCTTCCCCCCCCCCCCGCCATCCTTTATTTAGAAGACTTATCAATGAAATATTTGAATCTGAAGGATTTTCTCTGTAGTATTTCACAGTAACTGTGTGGGATCTGAGGTATTTACTGAGTTCAGCTAAAAGCATTAAGCAGCACAGCTTATTTCATTTGTTTGTGACAGGGCAGTTGCTGGGGGGGATGCATAGTGCATCAGATAGCAAGTGTCTGATGCTGTAGGAATACATTGTACTCCTAGATTAGATGTAGAATAACACAAGCATGTGAGGAGATGCTTAGGTCCAGCCTAAGAGGCAGCTGGGACCCCTTGAGGCTGATTGCTGGGTGCCTTGGAAAATTGATGTCACCTGTACCTTGTGGAGGGTGGGGTGGAGTGGGTGGCCAAGGTTCCCTTCAGTAGAGGGGATTTGGAGAGTGGTGTGCCTGGAAGGTGGTCATATTTGGAGGAGAGGTGTTTGAGGTGTGGGTAGGAATTGAACCAAAGTGCTTTCTAAGGTCTGCAGTTGATCCTCCAATGATTCCCTTTGATAAAGGGAAGTAAAGGATGCCGCTTGCTACGAGATGAAAGATGCATCTTCTCCTGGATGCTCTAAGCTTATGCAGAGGTACTTTATCTATTTGTGAAATGTCTTTCTTGGTGCTTATTTGTATTTCTGCACCTTAAAAGTGGATTAAAGTAGGTTGTATGTTTGTTAGTGGTTTAATTGTAAGGCCATGCAGAGCCTATCTAAGGAGAGCCAAAAGCTCTCATGCAGGGACAAATGAGATACAAAGCTTAGCTTGCTGGAACTAAGTGCTTTCTCAGGAATGCCAGAACGGTTCACAACTATATAATAACAAAATAAGTTGTAAAGAAAACTGCTGAGCCAAGAGGCCCAGGAGATGGGGAACTTCCAGGCTGTACAGTGGAAGTCTGGATTCAGTTAAGGCAGCTGGAAAAATCCTGTGATCTTTGGACCTGATCTAAACAAATGGAGTTTAGGAATATCTTTGTGAATTTCTGTGCTGTTTGGCTTGCTGGTTTTGTGATACAGCCACAGCACATGCTCCCCTCTGTCTTTTCTCTTCTATCTTCTTACCCTTGCTCTGTTGACCTGACAAGGAATCCAAGCTGTGGTTTACGCATCAAGTGAAAAAAAAGAGCAAGGAAATAGGTGGAATAAGGGGGGCTGATTCTTGGCAGGTGACCTATAAAAGTAGCATTTGAACTTTTCTACTAACTTGTGTGTAGCAGTAGCAGACCAACATATTTAATTGTCTTAAGTCCCATAGCTTATTTGTGTGAATAGTTATTGCTTTTGGCTTGTCTTAATCTGCATTTTTCTTTTGGGTTATTGTAAGTAAGAGCAGCAGAGAAGCTGATGTTTCCCCAGGTATACCGTTATTTTTTAGCACAGTTAATTAAGTTTAAGGAAAAAAAAGTGCCATTTTAATCTAACAGTGGTGTACTAGAAAGAGACAAGGGGGAACATCACAACTTCACTGTAACCACTTAACATAAACTGATGCAGAATGCAATGTATAATCTTCCAACCACATCTTGTCAAAAGCTGACACAGAACTATCATCTTGAAGGCTTTTCTTATATCTGTTCATACATTACATCTGCTTGTTATTAAACTTGACTTTTCTTTCAGAATTATTACATCGATTCATTTCTGTTCCTTTCCTCTCACCTCTAAAAATCACTCAATAGCAAAACTAATAAAAAGCTTTTCTTGGACAAAATAAGAGACATTACACTGTTTAAATTACCTACTGGTTTCTGTCCTCCCACAGGATTTCTTACTTCTATTGATAGAAACTGTAAAATAATTGAGGCCAGTCTTCTGCCCTCTTTTTTTTTTTCCAAAGTTATTTCATCTTTGCTTTAACTAAAGCAAAGACTTTTGCTGAGTATTACCAGACCTTCTGAGATTTTTATTGCAGTAGAAATGGCTAATGATGAAAGGTGGTTTTTGTGTGGGTGTTTTTTCTTCAAATAACATTTTCACTACAAGGACAGGTTAGTTGTAGCCAAAAATGTATTTTTTGCATTGCAGCACATGAAAACAATTCCTGACTTTTCTATAACCCACTCTAAGTTTTCATTGTATTACAGTTCCTTCTACGGTAGTTTCATTTGTACAATTATCCAGGTCTGAATAAGCAAGACAAAATAAAGAAAACATAACACAGGATTTAACATCTGGAATATCACTGGAAAAGAGGGAGGAAACTACCCCACCATGTCCCCGCACCCTGGTACCATCTGTGAGGACGAACACCGCCCTGACGCAATGGCACAGGAGTAGCATTGTACTAAATATTAAGGTGCTAATGAAGAAATAATGAGTCGGACTCAGACTTCTGTGGCTCTCTTGCAACTTCAACACTGACTTAACCAAGCAGCAATTACAACAATTCAGGAGAATGCTTGATGGGTGCAATACGCTGCATTTCTCACACCTGTCCTCCAGAAAGCTGCTTCAGTGTGGAACTTGATTTACTTATTCACTGCAAGGTGAGTGAGCCTTAGAAACAACATTTTCTTCAGGAACTGAAATGTTCTTCAGCTGTGCAGCTTTTGGAGCACAAGCTGTGGGGGCCATGATTGTTTAAAAATCAACCCAAAGCTCTACAGGCACCCTGTGCAGCTGGGCATCCCTCAGCTCTGATTTGTCTGGATCCCAGTGCGTTTGCTTAAGAGTTTCAAACAACTGTGGGACATGAAATTAATAACATATTTTAAGTGGTTTTTATTACTTGACGCCTCTTGTAGCAATTGCTGAGTCTGGCGTTGACCGGAGCCTGTTCCATCCAGCTTTTCCTCTGATGCTGCCCCCCTTCGTAACTGGAGGGTGTCAGGAGATTAGTCCCTCTGTGTTCAATCAATTATTATCAGCTGTGGTGCAGGGGGGACCTCAGTTCTTGCAACTGAAGTTGCAGAACAAAATGTAAATGCTGTGCAAGATATGAAATATTTACTGCTCTTAAAGGCATAGATGAAAAGGACAGATCAGTTTAATAAGACAAAAGCCTGCCTTGAAGCATCATCTTTGTACTTCCATAGACTCATAAAACTCAGGATTTAGACATGGTTAGCAAACTAATTTGGGCAGAACAAGGGTCTAATATCTTCTCCCTGGTATTTCAGTCTAGGAATGCTGTTGCTGTACTCTGATATGTAGTGAATTCATATCTACTTTACGTGGAAATGTCTTTTTTTTCTAATTTTCCCTGCTGCCATCTTTTCTCTCAGTGCACCTAGTTAAAGACTGTGCATATGCTTTAAAGGCTGCTGTATATAGTAACATACGCAGGGGACATGGACTCTACCACTAAATAAAAAGGTGCTGTTGGACAGGGAATGTTTCTTACAAGTTGCTGTTATCGGCCCCTATTAATGCTGCTTTTCCTGAGGGTCTGTCAATGCTGCTGTTGCAAGCCCTGCCCCGAGGCACACCCGGCTTCTTCCTTCGTGTGGAGCTGCGATTTGCTGTTCTTCTTGGATTTCAGAAGAAAGCTATGCATTTAAGCCAACTTCCTCATTTTTATATCTTGGGCAGGTCAGAGCCTAAAGGTAGATCTCTAAATACGTGTTTAGGTACCGAAATTGAACACCCTAATGAGGGAGCAGGCTGTTCCCAGCACCTCTGCAGTGGCGGAGCTTGTCTCTGTTAGGTGCAAACCTGGGATTTAAAGGCTCAATCCTGCAGAATTTAGTGGGGTTCTTTATTTTTTTTTTTTGGGGGGGGGGAGGTATTTTTTTTTCTTAAAAATGGAAAAAGTACCCTTCTAGTTTAGTATCTCAAACTTAGAATTTCTAACAATATGGTTCAAGTGTTTCAATTTTGCAAGGAGCTTATTTAAAACCCGGATGCTCTGTCCTTCTGAGTCACAGCCGAGCATCTCATTGTGAACAACTGCACTGAAACTTTCATTTTGGAACTGTGTGATTTTCCACCCCCCCCGCCCCTTGAGCTGTTATGGCTGAAGTCGCATTCTCTGCCTGCAACTCCAGCTTGCTGGGCACAGGTTGATGCTTACTCTCCCTGGTGCGACAGCTCAGGAATGGCACCTGCAGCGGGACCATTGATCTCCAGGGCTTGCTATTGCTCAGCTGTGCTCTCGGCAGAGTTTCAGCTTCTGATTACTAGGCTTTATATTTTTATTTTTTTTTCTGGGACTTACAGCAGTTGAAGGAAAGAAAACAAAGTTTTGCAGAGGATTTTATAAACTGAATGGTCTTTAGTCATTGACAAAGTGCAGGAGATACGGCCAAAATGAGGTACCTGTGCACAGGTCCCCCGTTCCGCTAGCAGGGATTCCTGCTGCTCGCTGCAGAAACCCCTCCAGCTTGTTCTGCTGCTTCCCCGTAGCCTGCTGATATCTGCTGGCAAAGTGTTCCTGTTGCTCATAAACACTTTCTTAGGGGCTTCTTTGAACTTACACTTTATGAAAAGCCAACTCCAGCTCCTTGCAGCTTTCCTTTCCTCATCGCCCCAGTGCATGTTCTTACAGGGAAGCAGAGCAGATGTGATTTCTTCCAGTTTATTTCCCTTTGTTCTAATTTGTCCCCCTTGAAAGCAAGGTTGCTTATAACAATTGCCATCAGCTATTTCTGGCCTGGAAGATGCGGTGCATATTACACCATGCAGCTGATTGATTGTGCATTGAAATTACTGAATAATGTGGGAAATCTGCCCACTTAAAGTTTATAACATCTGTTTGATATTCTGATATTTCCTAAACAGCCAAGATATACATTTATAAATAGCGTTTATGAATTTGAATACAATTCAAATAGGGAAATTTGGTATGACTCTTCTTTTTGCCCTCAATTATGCAGGTTAAGTCAATACACTGGATGGTTTATTTAGACCTAATGAATATGAACCATGAGTTACTGCAGGGGGATTACCCGGGCAGCCTAATGCGGGCAAAGGAAATCTGCGCAATCAAGGCACTATGTAACAAATTTGTTGTATCTAGAATAAGTTTTTTAAAGTAAGCTGCATCTGTTAAATCAGGATTGGGTTGGGCAGTAGTTGTTATTGCTTTCTTCACAAAGGATTTGGCACACCTTTCCAGGAAAATCCATTAGCCATGGCTTGACCTTTACCAGCCCAAAGAGTCTGTGTGTTTCTGTTGGTGCCTATGAGTGCTCTCTGGCAAGGAGAACCTCTTAGACCACTAAAGCAATTGCTCAGGAAAAAGAAAGCTCAACTTGGAGAACAATGTTATCCAAGAGAATCAAGGTTTTCTGTCTAGGAGGAACTTTCAATCAGACGAGGGTAGTATAGGTAAAATAAAGCTTCTATGGTGTCCTCACTTTTAATTAAATCTATAATGTTTCTTCAACAGGCAGATTGTGCTAACTAATTTGATTCTTTACACTGTCAGTGAAATTAAACAAACCTACAGGAGTTTAAGATCCCGAATTTGATAACTTTAATTCCTAATGGATGCCTTCCCTCGCATGTTGACTCATAGCACTGGTGAAACTGTGCGTGGCTTGCACAGTTATTCAGTATAAGGATTTAAAACCTATATGAGCGCCAAAATTTATTAACCTCTTTGTGTAACCTTGGATGAATAGCCTCTTCTGTTGCTACTCTTCTAGGCTAGATTTTTTTTTATACAAGGACTAGGAATATATTTAAAAACTGAAAATCACAGTTGTCCTTTTCCTCTCCTGTGTTTCGCCCAGGCTGGGTGCAATACAAAGAACCCTTTTGTGCCTGGGCTTGGAATAGGGATTTTGCATTGCTCCAGCATTTAGCAGGTGGTGCTACGGGCCTTGGTACCCATCCAGCCTTTCGGGGGCTTCATGGCTGAAAGCAGACACGCATTACTGCCGCTCTTGATGCACGCGGTTCTGTTCCGAAGCCTGCAAAGCTCTGCCTAATAGAAGTTCTGCCTGGTGTGTGAGTAGGCTGATAATATTGCGTGCCAATAAAAAAAAAAAGTTGGTCAGTTTTACAAAATGTCTTCACTCTATCTGCCATGCCCAGTATTGAGAAACATGTGATGTCTCTTGCGGGGAAATTACGAATCCAATTTGAAGGCAGTCAGAAGGCACAATGCTTATGCTGCCCAGGGGCTGGTGAACGTGAACACTCTGCGCTGAAGAATGTGTGTTTAGGTGTTCAGGAGCCAGCAGCTTTTCTTTTGTTGCATCAAAAAGGGAAGATTAAAACCAAATTTCTTTGGGTGGAGATCCTGAGGGAAAAGATGTTCCTAAACAGAAATTGATACTCTCTCTGGCACAGGAGTTGCCCTAGTTTCCACTGAATTAATTGGATTTTGGGAAAAGCTGGGTCAGCCCCTCAGTTGTCCTCATTGGTACCAAGGCTGTGCAGTTCAAGAGTATGGTCCTCTGCAATGAGCTGAATTGGCTGATTAATGAAAAACACCTTTTTCCTTTAGTAGGGATTATTTTGAACTGTTTAAATGCTTCTGTTAAATGCTGGGAAATGCACGCAGCAACAGTTCCCTGCTTTGTGCCCCGTGAGGCAGCGGGTGCCTGAGGCTGGCTGATGTGCAGCCCAGAGCTGGGGCCATAGCGTGGGGAGGTGTCCCGGGGCCCCATGCAGCGTCACTGTCCCTGTCCCGTGTCCCCGTCCCCCCCCCCCCCGCCCCCGGTGGTGTGGGGCAGTAGCTGCCTGTCGCGGTATGGATCCACCTCATCTCCGCGTGACCAGTAGCTGTACGCCAGGATGACCAGCTTGTTTTGTACAAAGGGTTGCAGTGGGAGTGTGGTGGGGGAAATGCTCGTGAAGGTGCTTGGGAATTAGGGCTGAGCATCTGACACTGAGAGATGACTAAGTGAATGCACCTCTAAGCAGATGCCTCAAGTTCCAGTTAGCAAATTATCTTGATATTTCTAAATTTAGAAAAAAATAAATTGGGATGTGTAAAGAAATCTTTTGTAAACAACTTTGTGTCTTTTTTTCTTTTGAACAAAATTCTGCTCCTAATTATGCTGACAAACACTGGTGCAGCAAGGTTTTGTTGCTGGACAAACTGACAATTAAATTCAAATTGTAAAGCACAGTAGCGATTCTTGGGCAAGAAGGGGAGGTGGTAGGAGTTTAGCTAAACTTAATTCGGTGCGTAACAAAGATGATGTTTAAAAAAACCCACTCTGGGTTCCAGAAGCATAAGAGATCCTTCCTGCATTGGAGACACAATATTTACATACCCAGGAGAGATGTTGCAGAGGTACTATGCCAATCCTGCTGCCTCCTTCCCAGGCAATTGCATTTCTTTAGATGCTAAAAGGCAAATGTTGCATACTTCTGAATGTTTATAATTTGACTACTAGATAAACTTACAAATCACTGCTGTTCTCCCGAGTCTCTTCCAGCAGGGGATGCAGGGAAGATGCCTGCCATGTCTGTCTCGGAAACGATTTAATTGCAGAACTTGGTGTTTGAGCTAGTTTGCAGCTGCCAGTTATGTCCTTTGCTTTACAAGCTTACATACGAGGTTATCTTTGCTTGAGCCTGATGATCCTACTGTAGGTGGGAAAACAGAAGAAATAGTCTTCTGAAAAGCATTTATTTTGAGACTTAGTTGTCTTCACTGGTTGTGGTTGATAATTAGAATTGTGCCAGAGCTGAGCGTAGCCTGGGCTCTGAGGTCTCAGACTGCTTTGGTGGTGGCTTTGTTATTTTAACATTTCTCTTGCCACTTAGTGATCTCTGGGACTCCTGTAAAGGCTCGGTTACTCTGACCCTGCTCACTTATTTTCTCTCTTCATGGTCTCTCATTTGCCTCAATAAGTTTGTTTATTCTTTTTTTGTTATTGATACAAAAATGCTTATGAAGAAGTTAGTTTTATTTTTTTTTATTATTTCTGTCTGCAGAGGCAGTTTGTGCTGTAGCAAACCAATGAAAATCTTGTCGTGCACTGTCATACGCAGTATTTTACCAGCCTTCCCCACAAGCTCATAAAAAAACCTCAACCAACCAAAACCAGTTTATTGACAAAAGCTGCACCCTTCCCGGGATCCAGTCAAAGCTGCGCTGATGGTGATTTTTTCAACTCTTATTTCTGCCCTGCTGTCTTATGTTGTCGTTTGTGCCACAGCCGTGTGTCTTCTCAGTGCAGCTGCGCAAACCTGGCCTCCCATCGGAGCAGCGCTCGATGTCTGATGCTGTCAGCTTCGTCCGTCCTGTCCATCCCCTCCCTAGAGCAGCCCCAAACTTCATCGACTGCCAGGCGTTCCTCTTCAAAGGAGCTTGTGCTGCTGATGGAGAGGGCTGATCCTGAGCACTCTCGGTACCATTTTGTGAGGTTGTATGTTACCACTGCAGTCGCAGTGATGCCTGTTCCCGACGTGTCACTGGGAACTCGAGTATCTTGCATGCCAAACTGAACGTGCAGTGTTCCTTGATACAAAAACACAGTGTTCGGATGCTGGGTAAGGTAAGATTCCCCTTTTTAAAGGGAGGAATCTGAAAATTAAATTTCAGATGGATGTGGCGTGATGTGGTTTGTTTACAGTGAAAACGCCTCTTGTGCCTTAGGGCCTGATACCAGTATGACTCCACTGACTGTAATGCAGGCTCTGCAACTGCCCCTGGGGGACAAAAAAAGCTTTATCTGGTGTCAACAGCTACCCAATGTGTTAACTGTCTTTGCTGAAAATTGACTTCTGGGACTTCTGAAGACCAGAAGATCCCTTGATCTGCTTCAGTGGGACAAACTAAAGCTGCATTGCAACAACAGGTTTTGTGGACATCCCAATCACTTTCTCAGTGGCTTTTTCTTGTCTTTATTATATGAGATATAATACCAGAACTGGGTGCTAAAAGTGCACAGCTAACTAGTGATGTAACTATTACAGGTGACATAAACTTAGTTGAGTGAACATGTGTGGTTTCTTTTTTTTAAAATACTTGAAAATACACTCATGTTGTTGTCATCCACACACCCCCTCAGCTCCCTGTGGTATCTATAGGTAGTTTGCCCTGTTCTGTTAGTTTATTTTAAAAAATGTTATTTTCATGGTATTTCTAGATAACAGGGCTAGTTTGTGACTGTGTTGCACTTTCCACATGCTGAGTTATTGTCTTGTATTTTTGTCTTTTTTTTTATTCTTCCAATAATTTAATTTATATGAATTGCAGTGATGTGATCTGTTATGCAGAGAGTGCATTATTTTAATATTGGGAAATGCAACTAATTGAATACCACTTTCTCAGACTGGCTACTCTTCTTCCTCCTCCGTTGATGGTGAAAAGGAGGAGAAAAATGTTTCCGTTCCCATCAACATCATTGGGAAGATCCCTGCTGACTTCATTGCAATCTTGATTTGATACAAAATGGCCATTCATGGACAGCCATTTCTGGTTAGCTTCCTTGTGCGGGTTTTTTAATGTTCTGCAAGAGTATCTGGGAAATTTTGAGATTAATTTTTTCCTAAGTCAATTTATCAGCTATAATTCTGGACCCTTGAAGAGGCACTCTTTCCGTGGCTTTGTGGGTAGTTCTGTTTGGTAGCACTCATTTGCTGCCTTCACTGATGCCTGAACCTCTGTTGGCATCTCTGCAGAGGTCCAGAAATGATGCTCATGCTGTAAGTGCGCTAGAGTTGCACGATTTGCTTGGGAGATGCTTTTGGGTAGCAAGTCCTTTTACCTGTTATATGAAGATGATTGTTATTTATTAAGGTTATATCAAGAGAAAGTTGGCTCTTGTGTACCTCCACTTCAGTGAGAACTAACCCAAACCCAATCCCCAGCATCACGTATACAGTAATGGAGAAAATGCAACTTTTATCACCTGAGCAATTAGCCCAGAAACGTGTCTTACCCTCACATTGCGAGGGGGTTTCCAGTCTTTCAGTCTTTGCAGAATTCAGCTGAGAACTTGTCCTCAAAAATATTGAAAAATTAGAAAACAAAATGTGGTGTTTAACATTGGTTGTAGTGAATTGATATTTTAAATGAATGATGATGCATTGCAGAGATTAGCGATGGCACAGGAGCCTTCTGGGGAAATAATGAGCTGTCTAAATGGTCAGGAAGAAATTTACCTTCATTCCATCACCTCAGATGTACAGGAGAGAAAAGTGAAATAATTTGCAGCAGGGCTGTGTACCTCTTAACACTATAATATATTAGACTTGTGAAGCTGTGACACTAATCACCAAAAATTCTAGGGCTGTGTCATAAATTAGGTTGTGCTGCATCTGATTGGGCTTTTTTTGCCTTTATTCCCATCGAAAGGCAATTATTTTAAATTAACCCAGTTTAATGGTGCATGTAAAATATGCCTTGTAATTTGTCCTTTATTAATACTGTATGGTTTTCTGCAAATGGGGGCCACTAATTATTTTGATTCTTAGATATTGGGGTAATAGACCTTCAGGATATAACCTTTGTTTAAATTATCTAAATGTACGTGTGAGAGACATATGTTTTGATCTTTCTAAGGGCTGCATCACACACTGTGGTACTTAGAGGAATTATCTTAACAGAGTCAATATAACTGCTTAAATGAACTCAGCAAGCCAGGGTTTAACAGAGGTTCTTATACTAAACTGTGATAAACACTGAAGTTAACCCTGCATTGGCATAGCATATCTCTCTTTTTTTTTTTTTTTTTTCCTTTTTCCCTTCCTTTGGTAATGAAACAACCTTGGCACTAAAAAAATTAATCTTGGGCTAATGAAACTCCCTGGCAGATCAAAACTAAAAGGCATGAGTGAATAGTGAAAAGGGGTTTTGTATACAAGAAGTTAATGACCTTGGAGAAGAAAGCAGCAAGAATAGGATCAAATTCAGCAGCATAAGATGCAAAACCACATGTACTGAAGGAATGGTGAAGTATTTGCTGATCTAAGCTGGGAGCTCTAACAAGCACACAAGATGCCAATGTGATGGTGATAAATGCAACTGGAGGATGCATTAGGACAGGTATTTCCATGAGGGTTTGGGATGTACTGGTGCCCAAGGACTGGTGAGGCCTCTATAAGAACATATGCAGTACGTGGGCATCCAGTGTTTCACGTTTATTCAAGTAAAGCTTGCAGGCTTCAAGGTTGCACCTGGAGAAGACTAATTTTTTTTCGTACCTGACTGTACATTTTCACTGCTGCTTATAGACCATGATTAAAAAAGCATAAATGAATGCGAGTTTTTAAATTGAAGGATAAGGTTGGCATTGAACAAAGCTATAAACTGGCTGGGAATGTATGTAGGCAGGTTTTAGGATGAGATTTGGAAAAGCTGTAATTGAAATACCCTCAGATAGGAGCAGGGGGAGTGAAAATTGGAGGTTACACAGGAGCTATATGATGCTGGTTGTAGTAACAGGAATAGTGAGGTGACCCACATAGCTTGTGCTTAATTGGGTCTGTTAATGGGCATGTCTCTGTGAAAAGAGGCTAAGGTATGTGTGTTGTTTCCACAAGTCTGTAATAAGGAAACTGGTAAAAAAAGGCTGAGGGCAAAAATGGCATAGTTGAGATGTCAGGTAGGGTCTGGGTTGGTGATTACTTCAGGGGTTGAATGTGTATCTCGGTCACATTTCTGTACTACTCCTGCTAATCATTTAAGCTAACTTTACTGGTTGGAAAGTGTAACCATCTCACACAAAAAGCTTTTTTTAAATAAAAAGCAATTTCTCTACTTAAATTCTATTTAGAAAGCTTATTTCAAAATGAATGGAAAAAGTTTCTTAATGAATGAACAGTTCTTTTTCATTTGGAAAGTGGAGAAAACAAATTATTTCCCAAACTTTTAAAGGGGGGGGGAAAATTCCATTTTTCTTAATAACAGAAGCTTATAAGGAAATATTGAAATTGTATTAATTTATTTTTTCTGATAAGATAGTAAATACTTTTTACTATGTGTATTAAACAGAACCCTTGCTATTTTTCTTTAGTTACAGATTTCTGAGTAACTACAACTCAGACGCTGATTTCGGTTTGCAAGTAGCGCACATTTGACCAAGGCTTATTATTTTTTAGAGGATATACATGTCACATCCTCTAATGAAATTGAGCTTGATATTAATTGAACGTCATTCAAAATGTTTGTTCTGGTCCAGCCAAAGCCACACGCTTGTGCTGCGCAGAGATGGTAGTGGTGATTAGTCATGTTATGTGTCAGCTGTAATAGTTGAACAGGAACGAGGAATGATTTGAATACACGCTGAAAATGAAGATAGCACTGCTCTGCTCATTAAACTGTCTGCGGGACTGATGCATGAAAACAGTTACTTTTTCCCCGGCAGCCATGGAGACGTTGCACAGTAACTTTATTTTTTTAGAATGCATCTGAATCATCCCGTCTGATCTAGTTGTTGTCCAGCTACAATAACTGAGACACAAATCCTATTATGTGTGGCATTGTATCTTGTGAAACACACCTTCCTGGTATGCACTTTTCATTTCTCTGTAATTTTGTAGCCAGAGCTTTTGAACTGAGTTTGCTTTGTGTCCCCGGCAGGATTCTAACTGAGAGTCTGAAAATAAAAATAAAAAAAAATAATCAGTGGTTTGGGGCAATTTGAGACAACGGAAATGAGCTGAGAATTGTGGATCTAGTCTTAGTCTAGCCACCCTAATCTCAACACAAAACCTGCATGTGCTTAGACTGCAAGTGTTGTTTTGGTCATGAATTTGTACACACAGGGTAGCAACCATAACCGTGTCGGACTGCAAGCCCGGCAAAGGGGAATTGCGTGGGTAGAGCTGGGCAGAGCTCGTGGCCTTTAGTACTCATAAAGCTTCATCCCCCAACTCGCCTACCACAGTTGTGCTCCCTAGAGGTCAAAGCTAGGACAACTCTGGATTAGTTAATGCTTATTCCATCCATGAGGTTGCTAAGGATGGTGACAACTGGGATGCCAAAAAATGTCCAAAAAATTGGCGGGGGGGAGGAAGTCAAATGGTGACTTTTGATGTACTAGAAGGCATAAACGGATACAAGATAAAATTGGGGAAAAACTGCTATTAACACAGGCTTTTGGCATAGATGAAGAAGAACTGTATTTTCTGATTGCTCTGCTGCTTGCTGCATGATAACCATTGCAGCTTAGAGCAACATAGATCTGATTTAGATGCACAGTGAGAAAAGACATGGGAGTGCCTTTGCCAAGGCCTCTTGGCCTCATTTCTGCTCCAGTCGCTGTCAGGGGAGGAAGAGGACAGGAATGAAAAAGAGGTTTGGAAATATAGCAGATTGCGATATTGTGATACTGGGCAAAGTGCTTAGCTGCCTAATATTAATGTGATAATTGTAGCTGAAAATAGGCCAAGAAATTCAGGTCAGGAACAATTGCATATCTTGGGTCTCTCTGTTTTTAGTGTCCATCTTCAATGAGCTGATAGGAGGACAGGAGTTGCAGCGTGTTCTGTATCCACCCTCTGAATTGGCTCTCTTCTCCAGCGCACCTTGTTAGACTTCTTAAATTAAGCACCCAGAGATGTTCAGATATGTTGGTGTACATCCCTTGCTGAGCGGAACTGGCAGCTTCACTGACACCAGCGCAGCTGAGCTGGGTTTGAAGCTCAGTTCAATAGATGCTAAAATCGGGTCGAATCCTACCTTGACGAAATCAATGGCAGAAGTAATTTGGCTGCGGTCTTGTCTGCACTTAGGCCACTTTACGCTCCTCTGGCATCGTAAAGGAGGAATGAATTACGCTGTGACTTATTTTAAAGCCCCTTTAGGCTGCCAGGGTGATCCGGTGGGTTTAGAGAAAATGAAATTTCAGGCTAATTTGCTTTAGTGTAAATGAGCATCAGGGCCATCAACTTGTTTGGACCAAGTCAATAATGAGATGTGTGTGTGAATGAGTTGCCCAACTAGTTGCTGAGTGGCTGAAGTGGATCCTCTGTGAATATGGATGAAGATGACTGCTGTCAGTTTGCAGAGCACTGTGTGGCCAAAGGAGAGGTGGGGATGAGCTGTTCTGAAGAACATAAGCCAGCACTCAAGTGGCTGAATTGTGATGGCAGGAACATCCTTTTCACTTCGACCATGCTTTGTCATAGTTCCCAGGGTGAAAATTGGAAGGAAATACCATCCCTTGGGAAAGATGGGGAGAGGAGGGAATTTCCCCTTATCTTCCAGTTGCACATTAATGGTTTGCTGCAGTGGTGCTGATGGCCCTTTGGGCTAATGGGGACTGAAGTTCTTTGCAAGCTTTCAGACTGGCTTTGCCTCCTCTCCTCAAAATAACAGCAGCAAAGTCCCTCAGAAGTTTCTCGTTACAGGGGACTTATTTAAGATTTTTTATTTCTATCTGTGGTCTGGACCTCTTCTCGCTGCTTCATGTGAGGTACTTCAGAAGTAAGGCACTAAACCAAATCAACCATTTTATAGCTGTATTGCAGAGTTAAATGGGAGCGGATTGTTGAGACATAACAGCACATATATTTTGTAAAAATAGCCAGAAATTTATTTCCTTTCAGTGGTTACAGTTAAGGGTTTTTCAGGAGAAAGGTGGAAGAAAAGCTATTCAATTACACAGAGGGTTGCAGAAATGCCCTTGAATGAATCATTTAATCCTTTTAAGTACAATCATTTTCCAATTCTTACCTGTTTTGGGCATTTCCCGCCTTACATGACACATCCAAGAATAAAAGGGAAAGATTGGTTATGGCTTGTTTTGTGCTCTCTGTCAATCTGTTCGTGAGCAATAGCTGAGTATGGAAGTAAAAGTCCCATATGCACATACTCCTGTATGTCACTGATACACACCTACTCACCTCTAGGTGTTCCATAATTTAATAAATATGTGGGATATGCTCTTATTAATTATGTTTTGTGATGCATGCTTTTGTCATGCGATTGTACTATTTGATTCTCTGTGCCTCACACTTAGGATTTAGTCAGATATGGCTGGCATAATAGCACACACTTAAATGGCAAGAAAGAAATACAAGAATAAGCAACATGCAGGGAAAACTTGAAGTTGTCTTTTCCTAGTACACTGTAGTCTTTTTCCTCTGTGTACTTACAGCTTGGATCCAAAGTCAACAGGCAGCAGCAAAACCAGAAATGGGGATCTGGAGGAAAAGATACTTTGACTTTTCAGCACTTCTGTAGGTTTTCCCAAGACAAAGGAGTTTCTGTTAAATGTAATGTCTCTTTCCTTCTCCCTCTTAGTGTCTGGCTTCGCAGTTGTTCTTGATAAAGATATCCCACTCTACTCAGTGCTTGTCAGGCCACATCTGGAATACTGTGTATAGTTCTGGTCCCCACTATACAAAAAAGATGCGGGTAGGCTGGAGGGGGTCCAGAAAAGGGCCACCAAGATGACTGAAGGTCTGGGAAGCCTGCCATGTGAGGACAGGCTGAGAGAGCTGGGTTTGTTCAACCTTGAGAAAAGGAGGCTTAGAGGGGATCTCATCACCATGTACCAGTACCTAAGGGGTAGCTATAAGGAAGATGGAGACTCCCTTTCTACAAGGAGTCACATGGAGAGGACAAGGGGGAGTGGACACAAGTTGCTTTTGGGGAGATTCTGATTGGACACGAGAGGGAAATTTTTCACCATGAGAGCAGACAACCATTGGAATAATCTCCCCGGAAGAGTGGTTGACTCCACCACATTGGACATGTTTAAGACTCAGCTGGACAGGGTGCTGGGCCATCTCTGGGTCTAGGCTGTGCCCTTGCCTAGAAAGGTTGCACCAGACGGTGCTTGAGGTCCTTTCCAACCTAGAATTCTATGATTCTTGGGAATGAGAATTATGCTTGAAGTTGGTATGATCTTGGTAATAGTAACACAGGATACAATTTAACGAAATTTGAAATGACTTAATGAACTTGAAAATGACTGGTGTGTGTAAGGATCGCTTTCTTAAAATGCTTGTTCTTGGTTTGCAGTGGTTTTAACCTACTCTGGTATGGGGTATGTATTTTTAAATGTTTGTGCTTATCCAAATTAGCTTTTATTTTTAATACAACTGAGTATTTCAATGTAAGCTATTTCTTAAAGAGATCCTGCAAATTTCATTTTGTCTGGTTTAAGGATGTAACTTAGTGGGAATACGTTATCTGAGCCTAAAACTTTCTGTCAGTTTTTTCAACAGATGCAGTTTGGGCTGTTTCCCCACACTTACAGAACTGTTGCTTCTTATCAGAGAACCAGAGAGAATAGATAGAATAATGTATCTTTATTACCAGGAATTTTGGACTACATTTTCTGAGCTTGCTAAGCCGCAGGCATCTCAGTAGCAATTTTTGAGATATTATTGGCACTTATCAATTATGGTTTTGTAGCAAGAAAGAAAATAAGTGGAAGCTTAAAAGGCTCAACCCCCATGAAAAATAACACTAGAGAGCATAAGGATCCCATCCTAATAGAAGAACAACTGGGTTTTGGGCTTTTGGCCTTTTAGGGATGCTTTGGTAATGTTTAATAATGTGAGATTCCTTGGTGAGACCTCAGTTTCCACAAGCAGGTAGTGTCTGACAGAGCTTAGAGCTTAACCAACTGGGAAAAGCACTCTCTTTCCAAGCTGTGAGCTAACCAGGACGGTGCTACTCAACCGCTGTCACAAAAGGAGCAATAAATTAATTTTACTCATAGACTGCTGACACAGAACACGCAAGCGGCTATGTCTGAAAATTGTGTACAACTGGAAATGAGATTTATATCCAAGGCTGTTTTGCCACTTCTGTGGAAGAAATATTGCCTACTGTGTGGGGTTTTTTCAAAAAAGTGAAGTACATAAAAATAAACTTTAACTTGGGTTGTTTACAGAGAGAAAATGGGTTGCTTTTTTTCATAAAAAATATTTAGTCATCTGTTTTGTTTACTATTCCTGTCACTGTCTATACTTAAAGTTATAAAACCCTGGTTTTTGAGGTGCAGTGAATACTGAGGCCCTTATCTATTTTTTTTATATCTAATTTGTGCATGTCTGTTTAGTTTAATGAAACCACCTTAATAGATGTGCCGGGACTCTCGCTCATCTGAATATGTTTCTTAAGTCCTCTATGCTGACATTTTCAATTTCACAGAAAAAGGGTAAGTTAAATCTTATTTTCATTAAGTTAAATTGGGCTTTTGAGGACAAAGTTTTAAAATGTGTTTGTCTTATGCTTCGATGCGTGTCCCCACATGCTAAATTTTAGCATGTACTTGCATGCCTTTCTGGAGGGAGTAGTATTTTATTTACCGCATGAATTGGAGATAAATGAAAATTTATATTCTGTGGAAGGACTCTTGTGAAAGCCAGAACAATATTTATGAGCAATTTCTTATTAAGAGAAAAAATATATGGGGTTGTGCTCCCTTGCACCTTTTCTCAGTGTGTTGGCTAATGCTTGCCAAATGACTTGCTTAAGACCTGTATGGCTGTGTGGAGTATGAGCTATGTGAGAGCAGTTGAGGACTCGGAAGCAAGAAGTCCCACATCCAGTGTACGTATGGAATGTTGTTTTGTCACTGGAGCTGTGTCTGGGTACCCTTTGGTACCCTTTTAAAAATACAGTCAAGACCAGCAGACTCAGTCTAGGGTTTAACGATGAGAGTCACAAGGTGTAGAACCCACCAGGCCAGATATTTCCACAGAAAGAGAAAAGATTAAACTGATATGGGGAAAAAATAGGCTCTTTTGTCACCTTTTTGTGCTCTGCTTACCACTGAAAGTTTCAGGGTTTGTGCAGTTCCATGTCTGCTCAAAGGGGCAGCTCTAACTGGTATGGAAAAACATGCTATTTGCCTCAGATGCCCTGGTGTTTTGCAGTGTTACCTGGTGTAATACTTTTTCAGCCATCCTCATTGTAATTCTAGGGAATTTGACTTCTGGGAAATTTGCTTAGTCTTGACTTAACTTAATTTCTGTTAAAAGAAAACCTGAGAGGACTGTCTTGATAGCTGTGCTATAATAACGGAATATCCCCAATATCTGATTAATACAGCCGGGAAATATATTTTTGTTTCAGAGTCAAAACAGTAATTGGGGAGGGAAACAAGTCAGGCTGAAATGAGAGAGAAAGTTTTTAGGGTATCTGATAAATCAAACTTGGACTGATCTGAAAAAACCTGCAGAGTAAAACATTATTTTTTTAAAATTTAATTTCTTTTTGCAATACAATTCTTAGAGCAAAAATGCCAGGTAGCCTACATGAAATCCTAGTTCAACCTTTTGAAACTTCTTCAAGCAAGGTGGTTTGCTCTTAAGTACCAAACCACATTGGATATTTAAAAAAAATAAAAATTATGGTGATGACAGCAAACAAACAAGACCCCAGAATCACTGGGTTTAACTAATACTTTTTGCTGAGTTAGGCCAATATGCATATAACTCACTTCTTAAGCACAGTTTTTATGACATTTATCATCTGAATATTAAGTAAAGAGTTACAAAAGCCAACTTTATGAAAGGACCGTATGGAGGCTTTTACGGTAGTATTTGTGGACACTGCTTGCTATTAGAAAGCAGACGCATGTGTGGGGCATCAAGTACACCTAACGTGACTCCTAATTTAGGTTTTATCACAAGCTTTCTCTGTATTACTAAATCTGAATCTTGCAGCCTTATCTCCTCAGCCTCTTGTAGGGTTTCTGAAGATTGATATTTTAATGTCCTTATGACTTGAATCCACTGGTTGCATGTTAAATGCTGAAAATGGTTGCTAAGCCCTGTTCTGGGACCATCAGCTGTATAAACAGCTTGGTTTGCTTTAAGCAGTGCTGAGTCGTGACTCTCTACATCATGTACTGCTGCTCCTGGAAGCTGGTCCTTGTGCTGGAGGACTTCTCTTGTGTGGTCATATCTGCTGGCTCTTATGGGTGGCATGGGGCCACCCACAGGGCACTGGCTAGGGTGGGAGCCCACTTTATGTGTCAGGCAGGGTAGCCAAAAATTTGTTAGACTTTTTTTTGTTTTTGGCAAGGAATAAAAATATGATTAGCTGTAAATAAGGTGGCTGTTCCCAGTGTGGTTTGAGGGTTTTTTTGGTGCTATTCAGAAAGATGGACTTGGAGGAGGTCTAGGAAAGCTACTACTGCAATACTGATGGGTGATGTGAGGACGTTGGCCAAGCTGGTCTGTATTACAGGGAAGCCAGATGGAAAAAGATATCTGGATTTGACTGAAAGTTGTGGATATCCCAGCCCTGAGGGGTAGGGAATGGAAATGAAGTGGATGTGCTGCTTGCTGGCAGTGCAGAGAAAATGTGGTACCCACACCATTACTGGTAGATATCCAGCAGAAAAGATTGAATTGTACATGTAGGTTCTTGTTCCTGGGGACGTGTGGCTGAGCTTGTGGCATGCACCATCACCTCCTAACGGTGTTTATCCTTCAAAGTGGGTTGAGAAATTCCCTTGCCTGGGCAAATGGTGAGCTGCACTACTATGTTTTCTCAGTGCTGTCCTCCTTCAGGAAGCAAGGGCAAGAGGGCTTGCCGTGGGATGCAGAAGAGGGGATACTGAGTGGTACTCGGGAGGACACTGCCACATGGGGCAGGTATGTCACATCCCCCTTGCAAATGCCTGTGAAGTGATGGAGGAATGCCAGAGCACACAATTTCCAGAGTATAAACAAGCTGGTTTTTCTTTTCTCTCTTTATTTTTAAATCTGGTTTGTGTCATACCGTCGTGACAGTTACTGTTCCCTTTGTGCTTTGAAGTAGATCAATAGGTTGTTTGTTGGGTCAAGACAAAGGGCTTGACAGCCCAGAAAACAAATTACTTGTATCTCCTCTCCTATTCAAGCTTCCTCTGTCATGGAAGTTGTTAGCTGTAGAAGACAACTCTTTTTGTCTTTGTCATCAAGCTGTGTTGGTGTCAAAATATCTGGAACAGATAAAATAGCTATTTATCTCTACGTAGTTCAGCAGCGTCTTTGCTGGGTTCAGCTTGTCTTCATGATAATATTTTAGTATATTACTGTGATGCCGCTACCATCTCTTCAAACAACTGCCCCTCTGTTTGCTTGACAAATGAACAAGCAGCGGAGGATGATCTCCTTCAAAAAGGAGGACTGTGTCTTCGTTTGGGAGCAGCTATAGTAATAACAGCTGTGACAATACTAATAAGCTCTTATTTCCACATCATAGCAGCCAGATATGTTTTTATTGAAGCAGAATTCTTAGTTTCTATAGCAGGAAACATTTTCCATATCTCCTTTGTATGGAAGGCACGAGTGGAAAGAGATTACATCAGAAATCATCCATTTTGTCATGATACTGACTTTTATTTTCCATTGGGTCCTTTTAAGATTTGTATTTTACAGTCTGTGTCAAAGACCAATTCTGGTCAAGACTTACTGCACACAGATGAGCTATAAACAGAGTTATGAAAAAGGGCATTTGAGGCTTCTGTAAACATACATCACACTGCACTTCGGAAAAGCCTGTACCCTGTGAGTTTCTCAGTCTCTAGTTTCATTACTGTACCTTCTGCTCTCCTTTCAAGCAACCCTTTAAATCTACGCTTTGGAGGTTTGAGGCACACCATGGTATGTGAACGTGGTTACCACCCTGGTCTCCTTCCCAAACCACAGCTGTGTCGGAGTGGTCGCAGGGGGTGCAAAGCCTGAGCCACCACGCAGCACGACAGTCCAATTCGCATGCCAGTGCTGGTCTTATGTTCGGTTGCTCCAGGCGCGCCTTGTTGGCTCTGGTTCGTACTAATAAACAACAAAATAATTTCAGTTTGGTTCAATGTCACTTACCTCTAGAAAGCACGGGCAAGAAGATACAGCTACTTTCTCTTAGTTTTTGCACTTAATTTCACAGTCCCCTCTGGATTTAATTGAAGATTTTTATTTTTTAATTCTTTCTTATATTTATGCTGCAGTTTTTGAAGGACATGCTGTGTTGTTCTTATATAGCATGGTGGAAGAAAGAAAAACTAAGCTTTGCTTTAACTAAGAAATCATAACCATTTTCACATCAGTAAAGTTAGTGCAAATTAAGAGAATTTCTATCAGGATATTTCTGTACTCCAGTGGCTGTCCCTTTGCTCAGTATTGGAGAAACACCAACTCTTTAAACTGCAAGTGTTGAGAGCTCTTGCTGAAACACCTTCAGCTGGTTCTGAGTGGGGATGAAGGTTGCTGGCTGGGCACAGATGTCTCGGGTTGCTTGTGGCCACTTCAGCTTCTGTGCAGCCAGAGGCTGACGATGTGCTCCAGTGCTTTGGTCAAAACCACCAAATGATCGAAGTTTTGGTGTTGGCAGGAAGCCTAGGCCTTGGAGAGGAAGGGGATGTTTGCATCCCAGACCTGCAGTCCTCCTGAGCCGGAGGCAAAACTGGGCTCCCAAATATGCACGTTCCCCTGGGATAACATGGTCATAACTAAACATCTGCTGATGGAGGGCACTTGAGGGAGGAGTGATAGCTGGTCCCTTACTCTGATTCACCAGGTACCGTTTCTAATTTGAGGATGCTTCTCAGGATAAACCTGCAATGAGATTTAAATTTGGGCTCTGTATCTGTGCCGTAAAGTCTAAGGTTTATTTTTTTCTTTACGTTCTTTTCCTGTCTCAATCACTGTAACTGAAGTGAACGGTGCTTCCTGTTCATTTCAACAGTGAGGGTTATAGGCTGAGAATACTTCTCTGAGAAAATGATAATTTCTGGGAAACAGTTTTCATAGGGGGGTGGGAGTGGTGGATTTCACCCAGATTTCTTTCCCAGCACTCCAAGGTGGGAAAACAAATGTGGTAATGTTACATTAGTTATCAGGAGTAATTACATGTACTGCTGTTATAAGTGATCACTGATCTTTCCCATATTCTGCACACTTTCTTGTGATAAATACATGCAAAATTGTCCCATTCATTCCCTAGAAGTTTGCTCTATCTAGTTGGGGTATCTTTGAAATTTAGGCTTCTATGGAGAACTACTTATGTGGAATATAAATCACTGTTCCATTGATGACTATTTTCTCCATAACTGTACAAGTAAGTATAGCCCCCCCCTTTAAAAGGAGAACTGCAGGTTTTTTTGTAATTCGGTGCTGCATTTGTACACATGTGACCTTTTTTTTTTCTTTAAATCCTGGTACATCCCATTTATTTCCTCTTTCTCATCCATTCTATTTTATGGACCATGAAAACTCTGAGGACCACAGTAACTGTTTGGTAGCTGTCAAGCAATTCCATGTGGTATTTCATATATGGTGAGGGGCATCAAGTATCATGCTTGGAAGATCAGCTTGATAAAGGGGACACAGAGTAGAAAGGTTGCACAGATGTTCTGGGACCTCAATTCTTGAATTTCATAGACCAGGAGTTTGATTATATTCTGAAATCACTGAAGCAAAGAGTAAATATAAAGCTCTGTGACCAGAAATCCCTGCAGCAGCTATATGCTGTGTGTTAAATCTCACAATTAAACCACAGTGGTGCAAAATCTGCTTCCAAAGCATGATCTGTAGAATTTGATGCTTGCTTCTGAAGGGACCGTCTGTAATGCCCCAGTGCCTCCAGCAGGAAGGTGGGATTGCTGTTCGGTGCCTCTGCCATGGTGAGAGCAAGAGAGCCTCCCTTTCCCCTTCCATGGCTTCAGCCAAGCTTTGTCTGCTCAGTATAACCTCTGTTGTTGTGTTTGATGTTGAACATTGCATACACAGAATTTCTATGACTTAAGTGTATTCATTTTGCTGTATATTTGAAAATGTTGCTCGCTTAACCATGACTAATAGATAGCTTGAGCAGAGATCTCTGAAGAGAGACTGAGTTCAGAGCACACAAAAAACCTCATCTAATCAGCCTACACATACAGACACATCATCAACCTTTGCAGTTGCATTTCCCCACACAGAATCACTGCTTGTCTGACAAAAAGATGTATTTTGGTTCAATTTTGGATTAAACAAATTGTAAAAAGGAATGTTTTGCTCAATCTGATCCAAACAAGAGCCACACTGTCTGATTGAGGGCTGCATATCAAATATGTGCTGCAACAGAGGAGGATAAAAAATAATTTTCTTTTGGCTTTTTATGCCAATACTGTTTGACTGGTGCTGAAGTATGAGGAGGAAGAGAAGAGTTGCTGTGAAATATTAAGTGGTGTGAGATACATGACACTTGGAATAAAGTCTGCCTGCTTAAGGCAATGCTGAGGTTAAGTGCTATTAATACTATCTGCTGTATCTGTCCAGTTTGCTCATATGGTTGGTGTTCCCATTTTACAGAACAAAATTTTGGCAAATCAAATTCACTGTAAGGCTTAAAAGCATTTCTGTAGTGAGGGAGGGGAAAAAATGACAACTTCCTACCACTAGTGTTAATCAATTTATTGGCTTTTCTCCTTCAGGCACCACCAAATATAGTGGCCAGCCACAGATATTCCTGATCGTATTGTTATTCTGTTAAATAATGGTTAATACACTTGTTAAGCAGCTTGACAGTAAAATTCCCTTCTTAAATAATTGGGCAAATAAGTTCTTGTATACTTGGTTATGTTACTGTACCTAGAGGTGGCATAACAGCTATTGCAGTTGTCCTCACTTTTGTGGAGATGGAAAGCTCTCTTTAAAATGATGTATTTTGCAGCATTCCCTTGTACCTAAGGGGAAGCAGGTGGTCTTTTCATCTTCTTGTGTGCTCCTGTGCTTACTGGTTATTGCTGTTTTATTTGGATATACTCTGCCTGGGAGGTATTGAAGCTACTTGGAAGAATTGGATCACCTTTGCGCATCATGGCTGTGTAACTGGGCAAATGTTTCCCAGAAGCAGCAGCTGTTGGTTTCTGCAATAGTGGAAATAACCTAAAATCCCAGTTTCACATGTCCTGTGGAGCCTTTCAGTCCTCAAAGAATTTCTGTGGGTTTTTTAATTGTTATTTATATAAAGTGTTAAGCAGTTCACACAGACTCGCATAACTTCAGGATAAACACACAAATGGTGTTGATATTTCATGGTGCTGAGCAACAATAAAACTTCAAAGCACGTATTTATGTCCTATCATTCCAAGTGTGATGTTTATACAAGTGACAGATGCAGAGAAAGAAAAACCATTAAAAAATGGAGAATCCTAAATAGTTCTTTGTAAAATATGCACTTTTTTCCTAAGACCAGCTGATAGTAGCCAACATGGTTCTTTTGGTCTCCTTCAACCCCTTTCTTGAGATTTTTCCTTGAAACTTCTTCAGCCCTTAAATCCAAAGCAACAAGTAGGATGTGAAAGACCTGTGGCCTCTTGGGTGTTATGTAGGCTTTTTGCATGTGCGTGTTTCCTCTGTACTTTCCACCCTTGACAGCTAATCACAGAGCCTCAGTCATTGCTCTTTCTATCTTGACAGCAAATGTTCCTCATTTTAAATGTGTCATCCCTGAAAGGCCACTGTTTGTTGTGAAATGATTTAGCATTGGGTTGCCTGTCTCTGTATCCAAGTCCCTTTATGAAGGTGGCACTGAGTTCTTGTTTACGTGGAAAATTGGCTGGTTTACACCTTGTTGGTCCAGCCACAGCGATGTAACCATTTTAGTAGAAAACCATTGTCAGCAGTCTTTGGATCTGCTGTGGTTCTTGTCTCTAGCACTGTTAGTGAGACCCTGGGCATCATAACTACAGAAATATCCTTCAGACCTTTCGGGGAGCTGTTGGCAGCGAAAGGCAAGGTCCTTCTGGAAGTTTAGTGATGGTTGCATTAGGTTTGGACTGTGTAATACCTAAGCCTTGCTTGGTTCATCTCTCGGTGTGACTATTCTGCACACTGCCATGGACAAGGTGTCCTTCCTCTCTATCTGCTGGGAGCAGTGTATTATAGTAATAGAAATAGTGTTGTGTGTTTCCTACAGCATCATAAATATTTATATCCACCTTGCATCTATGTTACATTAGCATTCCTGGAAGTGTAATGTTAATGTAAAACAACAAGCACTGCAAACTAAATACATGTTACAATCACACTGACAATTCAAAATTACCAGAAAAAACAGTCGCATGCAATTGAACTTTTTTCCCTGGTTCTCCTCTCTTTGTTAGCGATGAATATGATTTGCGGTTATTTTATTCTATCTGATATGTTTTTGCAAGGGAGAGACTTTATTTTTGACACATATCATATATGATTTAGTGATGAGAATACAAAGTTGACAATTTATTAATTTCATTGGCTTTTAAAAAAGAAGTCCTAGATTTTGTGCCACAGTGCTGCATGCTTTTATTCAGCATGTTTTCTAATCTATACTCTCTGCTCTTCCCACCCTCTTTGAGCTACAGACTCTTCTAAATTGCATTAAAATTCTAGATGTTGAGAATGTCCAAATCTCTGCAGGAAACTGGCATGTTAATATTTTTTGTTGTTGTGAGAACTTTTTTTTTTAAAAAAAAGCAACCCCCCAAATATCACCAAAAACACCCCAAAGCAAACAAACAGCAACCAGCCCAACCCCCACCCACCAGACACCCCAAAGCACTAGAGAATAGTTTTTAATGTTGGCTGGACAGTAGTTAGATAGCAAGTTTTGAGCACTTGTGTTGCATGCACTTGATGTCCTCAGCAGAAGCTAGGAGGGGCAGGCCTGGTGCATCTGCCGGGGCTGGTCGGGCGGCTGAGAGGCACCGAGGAGGCTGCGGTCGCAGCCACTGCTGCAGCTAGCTGATGTAAGAGCTGGTCCAGAGTCTCTGGATAATGAGAAGTGCTGTGACTGTGAGGTTAACAGATTGAAGTAGAAGAGGGGTCCCATCTTTCGGAGAAGAAAGAACGGTTTGGCAGCTGTCGTTGCGTATTAGGTGATTTCATGTGCATGCATTGAATGTGGAACAGGAAGACTTTCAGGAGAAACTCATGCGCTTACTCATGGAATATTATATTATTTCCAAACCAGACAGAGAAGAGATAAGGAAATAGCTTGGTATTTAAAAAAAAACAAACAAAACCAAGCCCCCCCCAACAACTCATAGAATCATAGAATCACCTCGGTTGGAAAAGACCTTTAAGATCATCGAGTCCAACTGTTAACCTAGCACTGCCATCCCACCACTAAACCATGTCCCTAAGCACCTCATCTATCCTTCTTTTAAATACCTCCAGGGAGGAGGACTCCACCACCTCCCTGGGCAGCCCATTCCAGAGCCTGACAACCCTTTCAGTGAAGAGGTCTTTCCTAATGTCTAGCCTAAACCTGCCCTGGCACAGCTTCAAGCCATTCCCCCTCGTCCTATCATCTGTTACCAGGGAGAAGAGGCCAACCCCCACCTCACTACAGCCTCCTTTTAGGTAGTTGTAGAGGGCGATCAGGTCTCCCCTCAGCCTCCTCTTCTCCAGGCTAAACAACCCCAGTTCCCTCAGCCGCTCCTGGTATGACTTGTGTTCCAGACCCCTCACCAGCTTGGTTGCTCTCCTCTGGACATGTTCCAGCAAGGCAACATCTTTCTTGTAGTGAGGGGCCCAAAACTGAACACAGTATTCGAGGTGCGGCCTCACCAGCACCGAGTACAGGGGCACAATCACTTCCCTACTCCTGCTGGCCACACTATTCCTGATACAGGCCAGGATGCCATTGGCCTTCTTGGCCACCTGGGCACCCTGCTGGCTCATATTCAGCCGGCTGTCAACCAGTACCCCCAGGTCTTTTTCCACCAGGCAGCTTTCCAGCCACTCTTCCCCAAGCCTGTAGCGCTGCATGGGGTTGTTGTGACCAAAGTGCAGGACCCGGCACTTGGCCTTGTTGAACCTCGTACAGCTGGCCTTGGCCCATCGATCCAGCCTGTCCAGGTCCCTCTGCAGAGCCCTCCTCCCCTCCAGCAGATCAACACTCCCATCCAGTTTGGTGTCGTCTGCAAATTTACTGAGGGCACACTCAATCCCCTCATCCAGGTCATTGATAAAGATATTAAACAAGACCGGCCCTAATACTGAGCCCTGGGGGACACTGCTTGTGACCTGTGACACTGTTTAACCTCCTACTTACAACCGAACTCAAATGTCTGAGGTTAAGTCCTGGTGTCTTTCCTACTGCTAAAATTAATGCTTGAACATGGTTGCTAAATTCTGGCCTGTGTACATTTACACTCTTTTAATATTTAAGCTTAGTAATAACTATTATTTTGCAAATACTAAAAAACCCCTTCTTTCCTCCTCTCTACGGTAGCTATTAAACTATTGCCTTGCATGAAATTGCTGTGGTTTAACGCAGCTATTTGCAGTATGCTGGTTCATATAAAACTTAGTTCTTGCCTTCTTTTGACTACTTGCTGCTGCTTTTAATGACTATTTTTCTGCTTTCCAAGAAAAAAAGTGTTGCAGAGCTGTGGTGGGAATCATGAAATCAGAACCGTGTAATGCCTTTAGTCTGCTGTCAATTAGTCTCTCTGATACAAACCCATGATGAATCTCATGGTGCCTTTTCCCTGTTGAGCCTAATATAATTCATTTTCAGTTTGCAAGTCTGTAGATGTCCCTTCAAGTCTAAGGGAATAACAAAAGATCTCAAGCTACATGTCAAACTAAAATAGTGAGAAAGTAGAAAAAGGAGAAAAAAAAAACCAACCTGTAAATGAAACAAAAAACACTCAGAAAGATGTATTTGCCATTGAATATAACTGACTTCTGGCTTATTTAGTAACTCCTACCTCTTAAGTTTAGTACGAGCTCATCATGGTAGACTGTGTTTGAAGTTCATATATCACACTTAGAGGTGTTGCCTCTTGTTGAGGAGAAAAAGGAAATGGCTTGGCAGGCCTTGGAAATACTGCTGTATATTCAAAAAGAAAACTACCTTTTAAAGTTTAGAAAATCCCAGGTGAATCCCTGTGGGAGGTGGGTCTAGATGGTCTGAAGAAGCCCTTGGAAAGCCACAGGGGAAGGGGGGCTGCCCGTGCCTTAGGGGGGAGCTGGCTGGGGGCTGTGGTGCAGAGCAGGGGGTATCCTATGGAGGCGCTTGCGCTGTTAGCTTGGGAAGTTGGCTGCTCCTTGGCCTTGAGAAAGCCCTCCATGGATGCAGTGGTTTTGAGCAAGGAGGTAAGCGAGACCAGGATGAACGGAGCAGTCAGCTCTGATAACATTAAAAGTGAATGCCTTTTTCTCCCCCTGCCCGAGACAACCTGGTATGTGACTGTCCTAATTACTGAGCTACTTATTAATGCTTTGAGAAAGGAAATAATTTGAAAAATATTACTTTATTTCCATGGGGAGTCCTTTCCTTTCGCCTATGACCACATATAAGATATTCTGGGACATACTTTTTTACTGCTCTGCTCCAATTGTTTTTAGGCTGAAGGAATGCATATATTCTGCAGATTCCTCTCCTGACCACCTTTCATTTTAGAGAGGTAGACATTTTGGATATTTCCCTATACGTAGAAATCTTATTTAAAATTGCAAAGAAGAAAAACATGGATTTTTCTAAAGAATTTAATTTTAGAGTCAGTTTCTGAGTGGGCTGGGTTAAGCGTAGAAGGTCGATATATTGTATTTGTGACAGAGCTAACAAGTGGGTAGGTGATTATATCCTCATTTATGTGACCTAAAAGTTTGTAGGTATACAGTTGTGGTTGGCTTTTTTTCCTGATGAAGGGTCCAGAAGTCAGCGAGAGCCTAATTTACATTGCCAGTACCTTTGACTCTGTGACAGGAGCTGGCTGACAGGCAATATCATAACCTCAGCTATTCTGCCGTTTGAGAAAATGCTTGGGTGATATTGAAAATCAGGAATAGGGTATGGCCAGAAATCACTTCAGAAATGAAGCATTGATTCTGTTTTGAAGAAAACATGTTGAATACTGGAATGCTGTATTCTCCCTTATTTGACCAGAAATCTTCAGTGTTTATTGAGGGTGAAATTCATCTGTGTGCTGCAAACTGTGTGCTCCAAATAAAGCTTCAGTGAGCTTTTAATGTCGGTTATATGACATGCTGGCTTTCCTGCATAAGGATGAGTTTCTCCTTGAAATCAAATGAAGACTGAGAGCAGATAAGGTAAAATAATGATGGGATGAAATAAAACTGGTCTATCAGAAGACATGGCACAGAAATCCAATTAGGGGCAGTAAAATAGGCATAGATATTATTTTCTATTGTATGCTATTTCATGCAAATTATGGTTACAACAGGAAATCAATGGAAAATAAAAGTTACATATAGGACCAACTGCTAAAAACCATGAGGCTGTCCTTTCCCATTCAAATTGAAAGGTAAATGCAGCAGAGGGATAACATACGGGTTTCGTATCTTCGCATAGCTGTAGGTTTGCTTCCTTCCTCTGCTGATGTGCTATCTTCAGCTTTATTCTCATGGTTATTTTGGTGGTGTGTGCCTGTCCTGATTACACAGTGAATGCAGACAAATATTCTGCATGAACATTTTTTTGATGCTGCTTCTGTCTGTAACTTCTTATTTTCAAATTAGACTTTCTTTGAAGCCATTTATATTTCATGGCATCAAATCTTTCCCATATCTAGATGGATCTGATGCTTACACCATACCTGTACTTAATCCTATTTGTCCTGGTTTCAGCTGGGATAGAGTTAATTTTCTTCACAGAAGCTAGCATAGTGCTGTGTTTCAGATTAAGTACTAGAAGAATGTTGATAACACTCTGATGTTTTTAGTTGTTGCCATGAGTGCTCAGACTACTCAAGGACTTTTTGAGGTTCTCCTGCTTGGTCAGGTGCATAACAAGCTGGGAGTACAGCACAGCTAGGACAGCTAACCCAAACTGAGAAAAGAGCTATTCCATACCATATAATGTCATGCTCGGGGGGGTTAGTTGGTCGGTCGGTCGCGGGCTGTGTGATTGTGGCTCGGGACAGGCTGGGCATCAGTCGGCGGGTGGTGAGCAATTGAATTGTGCATCACTTTTTTTATATATTCTGTATATTCTCTTACCATTATTATTATTCTCTCTTATTAAACTGTCTCTATCTCAACCCGCGGGTCTTACTTTTTTTTTCTTTTCTCCGATTCTCTCCCCCATCCCACTGAGGAAGGGGGGGAAGTGAGCGAGCGGCTGCGTGGTGCTTAGTTGCCAGCCGGGTTAAACCACGATAGTCCTGTTTTGGCGCTCAGCGTGGGGCCCGAAGGGCTGAGATAACGACAGATCTGACCTGTGTTTGTCCTCTTTGTATTGGCCCCATAGGTCATGGTGCTAACCTTAAAGTGACTTGTGTGTATCTTAAAATCTTCAGATATAACCCTCACAGTCACCGTGAAATAGCTGGTAGAAATAAAAAAAACTGCCTAGAGTATGAGATGTTCTTTTTCTCCCTTATAGTATACAAAAATGGTCAAAGTACTTTAATCTTTTAATGCAAATATGCTGTTTTGGATTTGCATCTTCATTCGTAGTTCCCATGAAGAAACAATAAGATTCAAATGTCAGTGAAGCTTTACTGGTCAGGGAGGTAATTCGAGACAGCCAGCATGGCTTCACCAAGGGCAAGTCCTGCCTGACGAACCTAGTGGCTTTCTATGATGGTGTGACAACAACAGTAGAAAAGGGAAAACCAACGAATGTCATCTATCTGGACTTCTGCAAAGCCTTTGACATGGTCCCCCACAACATCCTTCTCTCTAAATTGGAGAGCTGTGGATTTGATGGGTGGACTGTTCGGTGGATGAGGAACTGGCTGGATGGCTGCATCCAGAGGGTAGTGGTCAACAGCTCAATGTCCAGGTGGAGATCGGTGATGAGTTGTGTCCCTCAGGGGTCCATACTGGGACCAGTGCTGTTTAGTATATTCATCAATGACATAGTCAGCAAGGTCGAGTGTACCCTCAGCAAGTTTGAGGATGACACCAGGCTGAGTGGTGCGGTTGACACACCAGAAGGACGGGATGTCATCCAGAGAGATCTGGGCAAGCTGGAAAGGTGGGCCTGTGTGAACCTCATGAGGTTCAACAAGGCCAAGTGCAAGGTCATGCACCTGGGTTGGGGTAACCCCCAGTATCAATACAGGCTGGGGGAAGAAAGGATTGAGAGCAGCCCTGCCAAGAGGGACTTGGAGGTGCTGGTGGATGAAAAGCTGGACATGAGCCGGCAATGTGCGCTGGCAGCCCAGAAGGCCAACCGTACCCTGGGCTGCATCGGGAGAAGCGTGGCCAGCAGGTCGAGGGAGGTGATTGTGCCCCTCTACTCTGCTCTGGTGAGACCTCACCTAGAGTACTGCATCCAGCTCTGGAGCCCTCAGCACAAGAAGGACATGGAACTGTTGGAGCGGGTCCAGAGGAGGGCTACTAAAATGATCCGAGGGCTGGAGCACCTCTCTTATGAGGACAGGCTGAGAGAGTTGGGCTTGTTCAGCCTGGAGAAGAGAAGGCTGAGGGGAGACCTGATTACGGCCTTTCAATACCTAAAGGGGCCTATAGGAAAGATGGGGATAATCTTTTTAGTAGGGCCAGCTGTGTCAGGACAAGGGGTAATGGTTTTAAACTGAAGCAGGGTAGATTTAGACTGGACATAAGGAGGAAATTACTCACAATGAGGGTAGTGAAGCACTGGAACAGGTTGCCCAGAGAGGTGGTGGAGGCCCCATCCTTGGGAAAATTCAAGGCCAGATCTGGTTAAAGGTGTCCCTGCCCACTGCAGGGGGGTTGGGCTAGATGACCTCTAGGGGTCCCTTCCAACCCAAAACATTCTGTTATATATATTTAGTAACTTCTTTGCACCAAAAAAAGAAAAATGCAGCCACCTTCAGGGAAGATAACTGTAGAAGGGAAGAATTGAGATTTGATTAATATCTTCTGAAGTATCTTCCTCTTGGCTCAAAGTGCTCTTGTGACAAGTTTCCATAGCTTTCTCTGCACTCACCACATCTGTTTCTTTATATTTCTCTTGCATTTACAGTTTAAAAAAATAAGTCTTTCCACCTGCTCTTTTTCTTTTTTTTTTTGCTTTGCTGTTTGAATCCTCAGTGGTTCATTACCTGTGGTAGACCAGCTCTCACTCTTGAGCTGCTGGCTCCATATGAGGTTACCTTTTGAAATACTGGAAAGTGGGGGAAATCAGTTAAGAGTCTCAGTCTGAGTTACTGTGACTCTAGAGAAGATCATTCGGCCATCTGGAGATGAAGATCTACTGGAATTTGTGTTGGTTAATGAATGCATTCTCTTTTCTACCTTTCTACTTAAGTCAAAAGAAACTTTGATTTAAAACACTACAAACTTCATCTTCTTATAGTCATCCAGTTGCCTTTACTAAACAATAATTGAATTGTTATGGTCTTGACTATAGTGATCAAGACGGCTGTGTGCTTTTGAGATTATAATTATTCAGTAAAAACCTTTTGAGCTTTCAAGATGCATGAAATTCTCCAAGCTGTAAATTACAAGGTTTATGTAAAATGTATGAAGTGAAGACTCTTCATGGACAGTGACTCATACAATTTTTTCTTGGTTTATTTTGTTTGTCTCGGAGTGTTTGGAGTTGTTCAGCATTCATATAAGAGTGTTTATTAGTCAGAAATTTGACTGACTAATGGGAATGCTTATTGATTAAGGAGTTCTTGTCAAATCAGTTTCTGGCCTAGAATTTTTCAATTGGCTGTAACAGTCTGCCTGTTCATACTCAGTGGTATTTTTTTTGGTTGCCTGACCAGTAGCATTATTTCTGCTCTGCTCTAGTATTTCTAAGAGCATTGGGTCTCTCCTGGGATGGAAACGTGCCAATCTGTGCTGGTTTGGGCTGGGATAGAGTTGATGTTCTTCATAGTACCTAGCATGGGGCTATGTTTTGGATTTCCGCTGAAAACAATGTTGATAATACAAGGATGTTTTTGTTACTGCTGAGCGGTGCGTACACAGAGTTAAGGCTTTTGCTGCCTCTCACCCCAACAAGTGAGCAGCAGGGGCTGCACAAGAAGCTGGGAGGGGGCACAGCCAGGACAGCTGATCTGAACTGACCGCAGGGGTATCCCACACCGTATGATGTTATGCTCGGCACATAAAGCTGGGATTTTTGGAGTGACTTCCCAGTCACTGTTATGTGTGAAGGAGCCCTGCTTTCCTGGAGATGGCTGAGCACCTGCCTGCCCATGGGAAAGAAGTGAATGAATTCTTTGCTTTGCTTGTGTGTGTGTCTTTTGCTTTCCCTATCTTTATCTCCACCCACGAGTTTTCTCACTTTTACCCTTCCGATTCTCTCCCCCATCCCACTGAGGGGGAGTGAGCGAGCGGCTGCGTGGGGCTTGGTTGCCGCCTGGGGTTAAACCACAACACATTCTCCACCCTGAGCACCCTTTTGTCAGTTGTGCTTACTGAACAAGGTGAACTTGAGTTTGGATGTTGCTGGGGTGTTTTTTTATGTATGTGCATGAATACGTGACAGAACAAATATAAGCTGAATCTAATGTGTGGGACCCAGAAATGTTTCTCAATTCCTGGTTCCTAGTGTGTGTCTCGGTGATGTCTCTACTCTAAGTTAAGACCCTAGGTATGGACCATTCTGCTCTTTTCATGTAGAGGAAATCCAAGTAGATAGACAGAAGAGAGAAAAAGTAGACGTAATTAGGATGCCACAAAGTAAACAAGCTGGGGCTCAACTAGAGAGCAGAACTGTGCCAGCAGGCCTTCTGGAATAAAAAAGCTCAGGAACAACAAAATTTTTGCAGAGAAAAATCACGTTAGAGAAGCACATCTTAACTTCTACACCTGACTAGGTTGCTGTGAGCTTTGATATAGATTTTGCCAGTCTGGTTCTCCAGTTCCCATGATACCGTGTCCTATAAATACATATATAAATGAATGACAGAGCTGTACTGCAAGGAGGTTGTCATAACTGCCTGTTTTCTGCTGTACCTGTTGCTGTAGGATCTGCTTGTAATGCCTCTGCAAGACTAGGCTGTACCTTGATGTACTTCTCTGGGTTTATTTAAAAGGTTGGGCTGCCAGGATGTCTCAGTATTACACCTGCACTTGAAGCATTTCACACTGCTCTGATCAATAGAGGTTCAGCATCAATTGACTGGATTTGGCCCAAAGAGGTGGGTTTTTTCCCTCTGAGCACTTAGTGATACAATGCTCCTTTATCTGCCTTCCAAAATGGTGTTGGCCTTTTGCTGCTTACTTTATGAGGATGAGCTGGGCACAGGCACTGTTATCTGTTGCTTGCTTTCTTGCAGTAGTTTCTCCCTCCTCTCCCATTCAGTAGCTGTGATTTATGGTACTTCAGCTACATCAGACAGGGTTTTCCTTATGTTGCAGACTCTGTGATTGTTTGTTTGGGTGTTTTTCCTGTTTGCGTGGGCTATTAGCCCTTCCCAGTGCTGGATGACTCTTAATTATTTTTTTTCCCTGTTCATACCCTCCCTAGGGAATTAATGACGTGATGCAATGTAAGCAGTCATTAAATTAATCCTTGAGTTAGGACAGTTTTGTAGGACTATGACTTTTAAACCACGCTGAGCCTGCAGGAGCACAGAGCTGGACTGTGTTGCTTTGGTATTCCCCAGTCAAAAATGACTTTTTCAATGACAAAAGGTTTCCTACACCTTGCAAGCAGGAGGGTTTTTCTGAACCCGCAGCCTATGACTGCAGAAAACCTGATTTCCATCACTGGCTGTTGTGTGAGAGGGCAAGTCTGTCAACACCGGGCCCTGTCCTAGAAACACCTGGGAGTTTGCCAGGTGGGATTTGGATTTTTCTTCCCTATGGATGATGACCTATTTCCATTGCATTTTCTGAAAGAAATAATGTACTTTCACATTGTATGTACTAGTATATATTTATTTTTTGTATGAAAAAAGATGAGGGGAAAAAAGAAAGAGAACTGATTTTAAGTATTTGATCCTGTGTTGTGTGTGGGCTTTTTGATGTGGTGTTTTTTTTTTTAATACTTCTAATTTTATTTACCTTAAAATGAACAACTGTATTATTTCTTTAGGGTAGATTCTATTTTGCTCACAGCAGCAGAGATTCTTGTGGGCAATTACTCAGGGCAACAGTTAATTATGAATGCTTACTGGCCTCAGTTACGGAAATGCTAATAATAATTCACGTCTCCTGTGTTTGCTGTTCTATAGAAATTAAATATTATGAAGCAGAATACCTTGTTCGGGAGCTTTTCTCCTCATACATGTGGGAGGTAGTGTTATAATTGAATCCTGTTTCCTTGAAGGGGAAAGATGTTTCATTCCTGGTGCACGTGTGTAGTCTCCAGTTAACAGCAGCACCTGCAGCTTAAAGTAGAAAATGTGCATTTGAGTGGGAAATAAGAAACAATTTCATGGAAATGTTTGAATTTATCTTCCTTATGGACATCATTTAGCAGCTGTAGCTTTGGAGAAGCTCTTGCTCACTTACAGGACTGAAGCACTGTGTTCTCCACACTTGTGAAGAGATGCTTAGGGATGGGAATTGAAGAATTATTTTCTTTTTCCTCATCTTCCTTAAGACATTATCCGGTGACTGGTGAGAGACTGAAGGATTTTCCTCAAGCTCTGCTGAGAGCACTTGGTGGAAGCGTAGGAGCCAAGCTGAGAGCTGAGTACTCCTGTCCATCATGTCCTTGCTATGACAGGTTTTCATGCGCAGGTTGCTTTTCCTAGCTATTTGTTCTGCACAGACTAAATTCTTCTTTATGCTGAGAAAGATGTGCTGAAATGTCATAAATCCTTACGAAAACCGTCCTTGTGAAAGCTGTGCATGCTTACGCAAGACCACAGAAACTGAGAGATCACAATAAATCTGTTCCCATTTGCATTCTTAAGAGTTTTATTGAAACAGGTTTGCTTTATGTTGGTCTTGTGAGTAATCGGGGGTGATATTAGTGTAGGTAATCACTGTATTGGGGATGCCTCCGGTGTCTCCCAGGCAGGTACTTCCATGTCAATATCCCTTAGTCTGAAGGGAATACATTTCCTTCAGGTCCCCTTCCATGGATTTTTCTAAAAATCCCGTGTGTCATTTTCCTGTCTATCATTCTTTGTCTATACCACTTTTTTTTTTTTGTTGTAACAGCTGTCCCCTTCTACTTCCACTTAATTTTGTAAAAGTGTCCCTGTCTTCTTCCTCACTGCTCTGTGATGTTTTTGGGGGCTATGGGGCACCATTCAAAACCTGAACCTTTGTCCAGTCTGGAATGTGAGAGCACTCGGAGCGGGGTGGAGGGAAACTCTGCCTGGCCCCACTGCTCACCCTCAGCCCCTGCCAGTAGCAGATGCTTAGGGGAAGGGTGCGGGAATAAATCAAACCTGCAGCTCAGATGTGCTCTTCTAGCTCCTGGCAACCTGCAGTTTAGGGACTTTCTGAGCTGGGTATTATATTGTACCTTTGTACTGAATAGTTCTTGATGGTCTTTGCTTCCATGGTAGGGCGCCCTACTATCATTTTTGAGGAAACTAGGGTGAGGATATGAATGCTGTGAACAGCTGAGGTATCTAAAATGCTTTTACATTTGCAGATGGGATTCAGTCCCACCTCTACATTTCACTGCTTTTTATTGTCTAGTTATTAGGATAACACTGCAAAATATGTGATTTTGGCAGTGCGTGTTCCCCTGTGCTATAACCAATGCTTCTGCTTGTTATTTCTGCCACTTTCTTTTCCTATTCCACTAAACCCTTGGGAGCTTAGATTGGCAAAAACTGTTGTGGGTCGCAAGAACTTGTTTCTCTGTCCTCTTGTCCTTCTTAGTTTTGAGACTGTGTCTTTTCAAGAGTTGCATTTGTCATTTTTTGGGTGTGTTTTTTCTTCTTCCAAGCCTGAGTCCTTTCATAAATCATAAGGGAACCAAAACGGCTGGATTTGATGCATAGCTGTGGGCAAATATCAGCATTTGCTTTATCCTTGTGTCGCTATCTAAACAAGATATGAAGGTGTGCTAGAAAGTATGAAGAAATGCCTTTGTTATTTAAGAATTAAAAAAAAAAAAATCATGCTCAGCAGAAAGTTTCTTACTGCTTTTTAATGCAGTGTTTTAACTGGATATACTTAATTCTTTATTCTCCCCAGTTGTGGGCTGGTGCTGGGTGCACAGGTGGGAGGCAGTGCTGCCCACAGCACCGCAGCGGGGTACGCTGCCCCCCTGCTTGGTCGGCTCCTTCCCACTGGTTCTGTGCTCTTTGGCTGGAGAGTGGGGAATATTCACCCGGCTTAGATGGCCCGTCAGGCGGTAGCTCACCCATAGCAAACTGCAGCAGTTGGCTAGCAAATAATTTGGCATCAGTGGCTTTAAAGATGCTTGTTGAAGGGACGGGGAGATGTACAGTATTGCTCTTAGTATTATTCCTGACTATTTTCTTTTCCTGCAGATTTTTACAACTGTCTAGCTATGAAGTCACGGGTTATTTTGATCCTCCTCTGTACCTGTGATAACAATGCCCTAGGGAACATCCTTGAAACATTAAAGGCATGCACATTTTGTCATCAAAGGACAAATAAAGGATGGTGGATATGAGAAACCATAGGGTCTTTCTGAGCTCTGATGCCATTGTGCAAATGCAGTGCCCGTTCCACGAGTGCGGAGTAGTCACTTCATTTTGCCTCTGTGGGGCGGTGATAACTTCTGCAGCATGCAAGATGAAACATAAATAACCTTTGTCATCTTTAGAAAAGGCACTTGCTGAGAAGTGTTGTATTCAGAGCCTTCCTGGGCAAATTGTGAATAATTCAGTTGTTAGGCCCCGGGGTTCTGCCTACCCAGAATCCGTGCTCTGCCGAGACGTGAGCGGAGCTGCTCAGAAGCAATTGAGGACCTTGGAGGATGGGGGTGGTGGCTGCTTAATTGCAGTGGGCTTCAATCTGTTTCCATTTTGCTTCTAATAAACTTAAATGAAATGCTCAGTACCCACCCCTAGTGCCCATGGTGTTTCCCATCAGAACAGCTTGTGGGACGTGATAATAAGGGAGAAGTTTAGGGCAAGGGGAAGGACTCTGGCTACTTTCAGTGGAGAAACTGCAATTCTAATAGACATTTATTTAGATTTTTCTGAAATTCTGATACTGTCCAGCTGCTAACAGCTCCTTATTAAGCAGCAGCACTTGCCATCTGTTTGCTGCTGTCAGAGTTCAGCTGAGTGCTGCCAACTTAAAGCTGGGCTCTCGGGTGACGTTTATCGGTTTAAACTGTGGTCAAATCCTGTGCAGTTACGAGATTGAATGACACAGAATCAAGATGGTGCAGTCAGCTTTCCCCTCTGCAGCCTTTCCTTGTGAGAAAGGTCTGTGACCCTCAAGGATATTTAAAAAAAAAAAAAGGTAGTTTTGGTAGGTTTCAGTCCTGCTGGTAGGTGGGAGGTAACGGCTACCCATGATCTGTTATGCTAGACATCACTGAGGAGGGATTTAAAATTAATAACAGTGAACTCTCAGCCAAACTAAATAAACTAGCTCTGGAGAGTAAGGTAAGACTTAGACTTCAGTTTGCTCGTTTTTGCTTTGGGTAGGATGGTGGAATTTCATTAAACTTAGGTTGACAAGAGACTTGGCATCTTCTGTGGGCTGGTCTTGTCAAATATAGTGCTGGTTGTGGATGTGCATAAGGGAGCTTGGGAGGCAGAAGGTCACTGCTGTCCTGAGACACAGCTTGGATATTTCATGCTCTGCTGTCAGGGCTTGATCTTGATTCTGGGTGAACATTTGAATAGCACTTTGTAGGTTGGATATGTCAAAGGGACCCTGTCCTCAAACCAGGAGAGACAGGGATGATGATGTTGTTGGCAGGACTGAAAACCATTTACAAAAAGTCTGTCTTTTTTCTTGTTCCTTTCCTTTTGATGGCCTTCTTACAGGCTGTGAGTGAAACTAAATAGACGTTCTTATTTCTTCATCACACCCTATCATTGGGAAACCATGTGTTAAATAGAACTTGGCTTTGTGGTCCGAGGTGAGGTGCGCTCTTGAGGAAGCGCAGTTACTGTTGTTCCTCCGCGCTGGCCCACCGAGAGCAGCTCGCTTAGAAGCAGTGAGGTGGCCCGTGGGTTTTGAAGCACGATGTAGGTGTCACGGTAGTTTGTTTATAATGGTTTCTTGAATAGCTTTAAATGAGCTTTACTGTGGGAGGTGTATGCTGTTCCAGATTTCTTGATATTCCAAGGCATGGTAAGAACGTGATCTAGAAAGAGAAAGACACACCTACCTCTTCACTCTGTTATTACCGGGGGACTTTTCTGCAGGAGGCTTTCCTCAGGGAACGAGGAGAGCAGAATGGATCAGATTTGTTTTTCCTCTGTGCGTGTGAGCTGGTTACCTGTGTGTTTAGGTTGGTTTTTTTTTTCCAGGTCTACAGATTTATCAGTTCCTCCCTATTAGCTTATTTATTTACTTGCTTGGAAACAGAACGCACTCAATGGATTCAAAATTGAATTGCATTTAAGAACCATATTGCCTTGCCTCATGGAAGGATTTTCTAGAGCTCAGAGCTTCCATTTTTTCCAGGCTCTTACTGCTTGATCTGCAATGGGTTGAGATGACCATGCTCATCACTGTACAGTAAATATGCTCAAAAAAAGGTTAAAAAAAGCACAGCACACTCAGTAAATGTTATATGAAAATACAGATGAGTTTTGGATCAATTTTCACTTAATTTCAGTAGATAAATACAAATAACTTATTTTGAAGGAACATTAAAACATTTGGGTTTAAGAAAAGATAAACCAAAATGTTTGTGTTTTGACACGTTTCTTCTGAAGCTTCCACTTTGGTGAAAAATGAACTGCACTGTGAACTTTTATCCTAACCTTAAAAGAAAACTAACGATGGAGTATCAGGACTCCAAAATGCGCTTGGATTCCTCCCACCTAATGAACTCCAATCTGAGTGCTGACACGTGACTTCAGTGTTTCATAGATCTAGAGGCACAAGACTGATTAAGGCATCATCACTGGAGCTATTTCTGTTCCTTCTGATGTTCCTTCTCAAAACTTGCCTGTTACCTCAAAGGCCCTCCTGCACACCTGGAGGAGGAGATCCTGCAGCTGAGGCTCCTTAACACTTAAGAACGTATTACAAGGAAACTGCTTGTTTCTAGATGTTTATAATAGCAAAAGTATAGTACTGTAGTAATTAAAGCTTGGCTGGTAAGATGGGCCTGCGTAGCATGTGGGGTAATTCGGAGCGAAAAGCCAAGGAACCCTAATCAGAAAAGATTTTTTTTTTTTCCTGATTTTTTTGCAGGGTGACTTGGTACAGCGAGGAGTTGGATTTGTGTGGCAGCTATATGATCATCCTTCCTCAACACTGGGCTATTTGTCCTTCCTTAATAGCTGACTGTGTAGTCTGAGAAGCTAAAAATAGTAACAGTTAAAGGGAGAGTGCGTTTGTGCTTAGACTCTCCTGGAGCCTGGTGCTTGGCTGGGGGGCAAGCAAAGTGCAGGGGCTCTGCTTGAAATGGGCTGGCTGAAGCCACGGCAGCTGCTGAATCGCCGTTGGGTTGAATTGCTCAGAAGAATCTGATAGACTATAGCTGTTTTCTATTTTCCCAACTAGAGCGTTTTAAAACTGCTGACTTGACGTAATAGCTACATTTGATGGACCTTCCAGGGAGTGTTTTGCTTCTGAACCTCCTAAAACTCCCCTGAAAGGCTGTTGACCACCGCAATGAGTTTTGTATTGATGTTAAAGATAGATTTATTGCGCTTAAAGTTTTGCTTTCTTCTAGCTTATGAGGTCTTCAAGAGCTGAGACCAAATAATTCCTTGTAAATAGCTACTCCTGCGTTTGAATGAAGCTTCTTAAATATGATATATTACTAGCAGTGAGTGCGAGCATATCCCTTCTGTTGTTTCAGAGAAGTGCTGTGTGGGTTGTCTTGCTGACGGGAAATTGGAGAACCATAAAGGAGTCAAAATCTAGTAAGATTATAGCTGGACTTAATATGCGTTGGAAATTCCTTTTCCCTAATGGGGGATTTTGCTGGGAGTGAGATGTAGATCAGAAGTGATGTTCTTAGAATGCCTTTTATTAAGCTACTGTTGAGCTGTTATTAAAGGCAGAAAGTTACTTGTACATCACATTGACTTTCACATTCAGCCTAGCTGTAGCAACAGCTTGCAGCTCCCTGGCTGTTTACTTGCATACCCTTTGCTTTACTTCTACGTGTGTACTCCTGAATTTAACTCGTGTATTCCTGAAGGTGGCGTAACAGGTAAGAAGCTCTGACTTTCCTGAGGAAGATTTCTCCTTTGCTCCCAGAAATGTTAGCCTGAAAAAGACCATCGTCACCATAAGTTGGTGGTAGTTGAAAGCACCTACTGTAGCACCACGGGCTACAAATGACTTCCTAATCCATATCCTGGACTAAAGGTCAGTAATTCAGATGTTGGAGGCACGGTTATACTGTAGTACAGGGAGAACAGGAGTCATCAGTGCTGTTTGCAATGCCCTGATTCACTGCAATAGGTAGGAGTTCATTTAGAAAACATCTTCTGTGGTCTGAGAGAATGAATATGCTCTATAGTAGAGGAGACAACAGTCCTTGATAAGGTTTAATAGCCAGATGTTTGATGTCCTGACCTAGTCTTTAGACTCCTCAGGCTGTTGGCAAAGCACACCAACCTGCCACCTAAGAACTGTATGAACATCTATGGCCATCAGCATACCTTGCTCTAACTTGATTCCTTTTATTCTTGATCATGTCACCTCAATCAAAGCTTCTTTTAAGAGTCTAAAGGTTTGAATTCCATTTTGCATATTTTAAATTAATTTTGTTTCTTAAAAAAGAAAAAACAAAGAGGAAAGAAACATCTCTGCTGTCTGTCTGTTCTTCTGTCATAAAGTAGGAAAAATGAGGAAATAAAGCCCTAGAGAGTTGCAAGGCAAGTTTAAAGGGAAAGGAAAGTGCCCTTTTATTTTTAAATTCATTTTGTTTTCACAGAAAAACCAAGCCTAGTCTGCTTAGACAATTAAAGTAGATGCTTTTTCAGCAGCAGAGAAATCTTTTATTTGCCTCCAGCCCTTTCCATTTTTCATTACAATCACTGAATTTTCTTCTTAAACTGCAAACAAGTCAATGGAAGCATGGTTGGTAGGATAAAATGATTATGGGATAATTTATGTTTGCCAGACCAAACAAAATCAATCACTATTGTTTAGGGACCAAAAGCATTAAATAGCTGTGAGATATTTCTGGACTTCTGCAAAATGTGGGTTTTTTTTCAGGACAGATAAGGGAGAAGCTGTCTAACACCCTGAGGAGGTGTTGGTAATTTTCAAATTTACACAGTGATATGAACAATACTTATAGAGGGAATCATCTGTGTTTGATATTTTTTTCTGTTTAAAAATGAAAAAATCAGACCTGACAACATTGAAATTCACTCCAGTTATACAGCATATTCTGTCAGGCAAAAAGTCTTAATGCTTGCATATATATACTAGAAACTGTATTTAATGAAAATATGTATAGTAGAAAAGAAATACCCACTCTGTTTCTTATCAGTGAAGAGTGAACTGGGTTAAAATGGAGATCAACAAATTTCACTGATTTACCAAGTTTTTTCTAGTTTTAATGTAGTGTAATGTTATACTTATGAAATATTTCTAAGATTTTAATCATTGCCCCTTGCCACCTCTAAGCCTGTCAACTTGTTGCTGGGGGTGTAGCGGTGGGTCCTGTTGGAGACCTCTGAGCCTTTTCCAAAAACTGCAGCCAATTGTCTGGCAGGTACTAGGAAGACTTCATCTGTCTTCTCTTCCCTCCTGAGCCCTAAGCTGTTCAGTTCAGCTATTTGTTTAGCTGACAAAACAGTGTCCCACAATCTGCTTTAAAAAACTTGCGAGATTGATTTTTGCCTGAACTGGTGTAGAGGAAGAGGTGGGGACGTGTGGTGAGGTTGGGAGGAAGACACTCAAGTTGGGAAAACTGGGCATCTTGTTCTTAGGACCAAGGGTATAGTGTTATAACTAGTACTGAGTTAATTGACTCTACAGAAAAAAATACTGTTCTAATGTTTTTATTTTGAAAAGGCAGGATGGAAAAGTGTGTGCGCTACCTGTATTACTGAGGGTAAAACAGGGTATAATGAGGGACAGGTGGAGACTTCAAAGCTGACTAGTGAAATTACCCAACAAGTGCTTTTAAGGGTAGTGGGTTTTAAACATAATATCCCTTTAATGCTATTTAATCTCAACAGAGTCTAATTCCAAGCTTTGCAGCTATGTGGAAATACTGTATTTTGCCACTCCAAAGGGGGCCGGAAATTTGGTCCTCCTTCCTATGGTAATAACTATTAAACCCAATATTTCAGTCTTCTGTTACTTCTCCCATACCTTGTCTATGAAAAAACCTAATGTGTTAATGAAGGATTATATTCCTCTTCATTTTTGTCAGCTTCTCTTATGCATTGCTGCTTTCCATTCCACCAAAATTCATTCTTTCTTTCCCCTTATCTTCACCACCGTTTCACAGCACTTGACTGTGGGCTGGCCATCCTACCTTCTCCTGCTAAAACACAGGGCTCAGAACACAAATGACACCAAAAATGGTGTTTTTCTTGGAGACTGACAGGATAACATGAGGGCTTGCTTTGGTGGCTTTAGGCTGAGTGTAGTCTGAAGGCAGAATTCATGTCTTTGTGGCACTTCAGGGATGTGCACGGTTTGGAGGCGAGTTATAGAAGAGCAACCAGAAAGATTAAGTGACTAGACAGATCTGATTTATAAGGCAATATTAGGAGTGAAATATATTTAGACTGGATACGCAAATAGAGCAGAGGACATGATAACTATCTTGAAATACTTTCTCGGTTAAGACCAATGATAGTGAAGAATTACTGTGGAGAGGAACAGAGGGGTATAACTGAGAATAATGGGTTGAAATTAAGAAAAATAAAATGTGGGCCGAATGCCATGATAAAGCTTCATGACACTAAATTCAGAATGCAGAAGAGAGAAGTAGTGAAAGACCCATCACTTAAGCCAGTTTAAAATTAGATGTGAAAAAGAAGTAGAAAGTGTGCTCTAGAGGGCGATCCTTCACTGGCATGGGGATAGAGTGAATATGCCTTTCCATCTCTAATTTCTGCGACTGAATGGTGCTGTGATTAGGTGATTTTTTTTTTTCCCCTTGTGCAGACCCAAGATGCTACTTAATATTTTAAGGGAGCTTTTAAAATAATCTGTAGTAACACTGAGAGTTCGCTTTATCAAATAAATTGAAATACAGCATTAGCAACCCTATGTCCTTCAGGGAACAGTGAAAGATTTTTTTTTTAAAAAAAAAAAAGTTAAAAAAATTTCATGACAAAATACTTCATGCAGCTTCCTCCCAGGCATTCTGAAGCCTGATGTCAGCTCTAAAGAAATGGTGTAAGCTCTGTTGACATCTCTTGCTTTGTAAGCTCTGGTGAAGTTAACTGACTGCCCTTCCTTCCATCACCAGAGGAGCAAAATGTCAGAAATATGTTAAATGGAAGCTTGAGCCCATACAGTTGCTCTCTTGTGCACCATTCAAAAGAAGCAAAGAAGAAAGTTGAAGAGATTTTAGAAATGGTCCTTTTTTACCTTTACAAAAGTACTGAATTTAATCCCTTTAGCCCGAAAGATCTTGCTGGGGAAAAGGATTAGGAAGAGAACAAAAAATCCTGTATGTCAGAATTGGTCAAGTTTTTGCGACCTGGCACTTGTAGCACATTTTTTTCAGTCTCTTTTCTTCAGAGGGCTTAATTTCGTGATATGTTTTAGACTGATATCTGTAAACTGCAGGTCGCTATTTTGTGTAAGCAGCAATCTTTAAAGGGCTGTTGACAAAAAACCCCCCACAAACACAAACCAAAAAAACCCACTGAACTTTCCTCCACTGTCTGTTCCCATATTGGTCTGAACTTGATCTGTGGGAACATGGAGGTATGGATTAACCACCCTTTTCTCCATTTTTTTATTAAGAGATTGAAGGCAAAAAAGCTAACAAGCTGCAGGTTTTAGTAAAGGAAATACTTGGCTATAGGAATCCAACGAAAGCTAAAATGTTTTTACAAAGGAGCAGACATCAGATGAAAACAAACTGCTTTGCTTTCATCAACAACTGTCAACAACCAAATAGAAATGCCGTGACTGATCCAGTCCACGGTGCTCTGCTCAAATTAATATATCCTACTTTCAGGCAGGCAAATTATTTGGTCTAAGGGCTAATGTTATTATATTGCTTCTGGTTCCCAAACTTTATTATCAGAGCAATGTCTGGTGTCTCTGTGTCACATGGACATATCCCCAAAGAAACTCTACCACTGTTTAAGGCTAGTTGATAATCTCTCTCCCTCTTTTCTAGAAAACCATGATTCTTTCCAGCTGGGGGCTAGAGTCTGGAATTGCTTTAGATTTACACGAAGTGCAACTCTGAGGATAGGATCTAACAGTTTAGATGCTCTTGCAAGGGTGCAAACTCATTCTGAGGTGCTTGAGGATGCTGGAAACCCTAGTGATGTTCATTGAGCACATTGGTGGGACAAATAGAATCATTTTGGCACCTCTGATGTCAATGAGGGTTTTGCCATTAATTTCACTTCAGATTAATGTAACCCATGAGAAATAACACGTTATTCTGGAGTTACTGATTTCATTGTTTATCTATGTTAGAAAAACAGCATAGAGCAAAGTGAGCTAGAAAGAGGAGGGAGATCTGAGGGCAAATGGAAATACAGAGGGGGGAGGGAAATAAGTTATGTTTGTTTGCATGTCTGTGGCAGCTGTGGAGATAGCACTGTGATTTAATAACCCTACAGTGTGCCATGTGTCGCTTCTCTATTGCACACTGATGTAATAATGCAACGGGAAGTTGAATTATTTGTAATGTCATATATTGTGAGAATGAGCTGCTCAGAAGTAAACAGCTGAAAAGTGTCTTGGTAACAAATTGTGAGGCTAACAAACAAGGAGGGAAAACTAGCAAAAAAGAAATTGCCCCTGTTGTGGTGTGTCTGGTAAGCTGATATACGTTACTCTGAGCAATGCACTGCTAAATGTGGGGGCTCCAGCAATGACAGCGTGCAGTGCAATTGCGTCCTGTTATCTCTAATGGTTTGCTATAAACCATAACACTATCCTGCACTTCATGAAAATGAACAATGGGGTAATGTTATGTTCTGAGATTGTTTTAAATAGGTACGAAATTATTCTATTGAAGCTGCAAAGCGGCCCAAATTTGCATACAGATTTTTACCTATTTTAAATGCAATTCAGGCTGTTGAAAATGCCCACAATCACCTTTTATAATCTTTGATTCTTTTCCTACTGGGTTGTCATTAAATCTAGCCTGATCATATCTATTTCATAGTGACATCTGCAGCTGCATAGCCACCTGTCCCTCTGCATGTTTGGATTTATCTGTTCAAGGTGATGGCTGCAAATAAAAGAATTACAAATTTGAGCATGCATATCTCATGCAACCATTTATGAGGGAACTGCAGTTTTCTAGAATCAAAATTTTTGGAGTGGCAGCTCCAGTCCAGTTCATTGGTTGAGATCAAGTTAGCTTGTGACTTATTTTTTGCCTCCAGTGTGGATTGTATTGCCACATGGCTTGTGCAAAAAACCCCCCAAACCCACCAACTTGAATCTACAGCAACATGAATTTATAGTTTTGAGTGAAAAGGAGGTAACAGAGATACTGCAATGGGTACATTTGCAGGCAGGAGTTCCTGGGGTCCCCTCAGGAGCTTGGATGCTTGTTACCTTTGAGATGCAAAGTGCGCTTTCTAGTAGTTAATGTTCAATAGTGGTAATGTACAATAGAAACAGGAAGATATGTTGTCACCCTGTCCTGGGAGGTGATAAATATTGGAAGAAGAGTGGAGAAATTGGTGCCCATGGGGTATGGGTGTGATAGGAAGCAGAAGTTATGCCCATATGTCGAGATGTGCCTACTTCTGGGTCGATGCTTTATATTCAAATAAGATACACTTTATATTCAAATAATGATAATAACATGCCTGCCTAACTACTATTTTACACTGTTTCTCATTTTTAGATACATGGAAGTTAAATGAGCTTGGGCAGAGAGCTTAACTGTGGATGATGTACTTAATATTCTTACAAATATCAACTCAGTTTTGAAACTTCTTTGGGCCATTATTTTATCACAGCCACAGTATAATAATACAATACTCTTTTAAAAAACAAAATTATTATTTTTAGATGTATTGCTCTATCAAGTTCTATTTGGCAAGTGAGAGGAAAAAATGTGTGTTCTGCCTATATGTATCTGGCTGTCGTGGTTTAACGCGGCTGGCAACTCAACATCACGCAGCTGCTTGCTCACTCCCCCCACAGTGGGACGGGGGAGAGAACCAGAAGAGTAAAAGTGAGAAAACTCGTGGGTTGAGATAAAGACAGTATAACAGGGAAAGCAAAAGCCCCAGGAACAAGCAAAGCAAGGAATTCATTCACCACTTCCCATGGGCAGGCAGGTGCTCAGCCATCCCCAGGAAAGCAGGGCTCCATCACACGTAATGGTGACTTGGGAAGACAAAAGCCATAACCTCAAACGTGCCCCCCTTCCTCCTTCTTCCCCAGCTTATATACTGAGCAGGATGTCATATGGTGTGGAACAGCCCTTTGGTCAGTTGGGGTCGGCTGTCCTGGTTGTGCCCCTTCCCAGCTTCTTGTGCCCCTGGCAGAGCTGAGAGCTGAGAAGTCCTTGGCCAGTCTGAGCACTACACAGCAACAACCAAAACATCAGTGTATCTTCAACATTCTTCTAGTACTAAATCTAAAACACAGCACTGTTCCAGCTACTAGGAAGAAAATTAACTCTGTCCCAGCTGAAACCAGGACACTGGTATTTGCCTGCTTGTTGTCTTGTTTCTAGTATTCTTTTTTTCTTCTAATGGCTCTTACTCTTTTGGTTTTACTTTTAACCTGGTGAAACTTCTCCAGTGCTCTGTTTTTAGAACTACGATAACCAAAATCAGACACTAGTTTGATGTCAGAGTGTACCTGAAATCTAAGTAAAAATTCTGTGTTTTAAGGCTATTTTCATTCATTTTTAATAGAACTTCACATCTCAAGCTTTTTGTCTGTTACCGAACATCAAATAGACATTTTAACTGGGTTGTCTAGAATGAATATGAGCAAATTTGCTCCTTTACTACACTTCTGTATGTTGAGAAACCTTTGTCCTTAGCATCATTTCAAGGAATACTTAATCAAGAAAGTACTTTCCTGGATCATGATTCTATTATGTCTTTGATGAATTTGATGCAATCCATCTGAATGTGCATCACGATATCACTGAGACTTCACCGGTCTCCAGAATCTGCTGTTAGGGAAAGTTGCTATCTTACTGTACACATCTTAAGTAAATAGAACTTTATAAAACTGGTTTTTCATTACTTATTTTCTTCTGCATACTTAATTCACACCTCCAGCTTTTAAAACACGATGCTATGCAGATGTGTGGAACCAGGCTGTAATTTGCATTTCTTGTTTTCTTGAGTGGTTCTGCATGAAAAAGTCGCTTGTTTTCTATAGTTTATTGAGACAGAATCCTTAATTATAAATGAAATAGTTCTCTCTGTAATCAACACTATAAGCTTATGCATGCAGAGAGATGATATTCCTGGTAGATGCTAGGGGCTGGTATTTCACAGCAGAGTAGGATGCAAGTTAGGAATTCTCCAGGCAATACCGATTAACTTTGTTCACAGGCATTGCTGAAATGTATTAAAAGTAACGGAGCAGAAGTCAGCCTACCCCCAGTATCCTGTTCTTGGCATCTGTCTTATAGAGGATAACAATTTCAAAGCATCTTACACTTTTATGTTCCTTATTTCATTTTGCAACAGCTGAAGATCATCTCACTAACAAAGCATTGTGGCTGTTGATGCATATGGTATTTGATGTTGGAGAGGAATGATTGAATGAATACATTCTGAAACAGGGTGGGTTTTGCATGCCCTTGATAGTCGGGTTTATTAAATGTTATATAGTTAGGTAGAGCCCTTTCCAGTATAATTTTCATGATTATCTTTTCAGTGTAATGCATTTTCGGCTATATCAAGAAGGCTGTGTCTGCAGCTGATATCAGCTTGGTTCAGATACAAGATGTAGGATGAAACGTGTTATTAAAAAAACCCCCCCAAAAACCAAAACAAAACCCGTGGCAAATGGTAGAGAAGTAGGGACAAAATAGAGCAGCAAAGAGAGAACCTCCAGAGAGTGAGGAGATGCTGAACCATGATTTCATAAAAGACTTAATGAACAAGAAGCATTGACCCTAGATAAGAAGTTAGAAAATAAGAACAGTTCAGACTCTTAAGGGAATAGTTCTATCTGACATAAAAAAATGTAAATCAGGTTTGCTGGTTTTTAATAGGATGATCCAAACGAGAATTGACTAAAAGGTTGTCGCAGAAGTGCTGATGAATGGGAGAGAACACAATTTTTCAAGCATTGGTGCTGATAAATGAGGAAAATGAGCAGTCTAGGTAGAAGATCTGTAGAAAACTCTGACCGGATTATTTAATTGAGTTGTTTCACTATTCTTGTTTTCATGCTAGCACTTCAGTATGGTCACCTAAAACTTTAGCGCTGAGATAAATGAAAACCTGAAGAGACCAGCAGCACTGGAACCACCTGTGCTTGGCATCTGGGACTTCAGCAAGACTCAGCAAAGACATAGTAACCAGTGACAAACGCTCTGATAAATGCAGTGGTTTTGTATTTTTAACAAAACTAACATCTTCACCTTGTGCTGCATTTGTAAAAACAAACAAATAGAAACCCAGAATAGCTAAACAAGTCTTCATTCTCAAAACATGCAAGATCAGGATGCAATAACTCTCTGATGCTGGATGAAGCATGCTAAAGCACTTTGAGCTCTGCACAGCGTTAGGAGCACTGAGTAGCAGTGAGTTCTGCGACCAAAGTACAAATCCTTGGTATTTCACCACCATCACTTGCTGTTGCTGGCATTCTTGGCAGTGGTCAAGAAATGTGGTGTGTAAGCTCTGAAATGATATCTTTATGCATATTTACATAGCTGGATACCCTTCAGCATGTATTGGCTGGAGTAGTCACATAGCTACAGGGTATTGACATAACAGTAAGCACTTGTCTGTAAAGTTGGGCCCTTTTATTACTCCTGTTCTTCCTTATATGCATATGTGTATGCCTACGTATGTGAAAAGCTTGATTTTTTCTTTTTTTTTTTTGAGTGCTTATTGTTATGGTGGTGCCTTGCAGCATGAGGCTATCTTTATGCAACCTGTCCTTAAAACTACAGCTTTCCTTGGACTTGATTCAGTTTTATTCATAGAATGGCGATAATGAAAGTGTTCACAAGGCTTTAAAGAGGTAACACTAAAGATTAGATCTGCTTCGGGCTTAACAATAATTTGCCTCTGTGGCTGCCTGGCCCATTTGACAGCACAGGGATGGAGTCTAATCTTCATTCTGAAAATCATAGAAAGTTTTGGGTTGGAAGGGATCCCTAGAGGTCATCTAGTCCAACCCCCCTGCAGTGAGCAGGGACACCACTAACTAGATCAGGTTGCTCAGAGCCCCATCCAACCTGGCCTTGAATGCTTCCAGGGATGGGGCCTCCACTACCTCTCTGGGCAACCTGTTCCGGTGTTTCACCACCCTTGTTGTAAAGAATTTCCTCCTTATATCCAGTCTAAACCTACCCTGCTTCAGTTTAAAACCATTACCCCTTGTCCTGACACAGCTGGCCCTACTAAAAAGATTGTCCCCATCTTTCCTATAGGCCCCCTTTAGATACTGAAAGGCCGCAATCAGGTCTCCCCGCAGCCTTCCCTTCTCCAGGCTGAACAAGCCCAACTCCCTCAGCCTGTCCTCATAAGAGAGGTGCTCCAGCCCTCGGATCATTTTAGTAGCCCTCCTCTGGACCCACTCCAACAGTTCCATGTCCTTCTTGTGCTGAGGGCTCCAGAGCTTGACGCAGTACTCTAGGTGAGGTTTCACCAGAGCAGAGTAGAGGGGCAGTATCTCCTCCCTCAACCTGCTGGCCACGCTTCTCCCGATGCAGCCCAGAGTACGGTTGACCTTCTGGGCTGCCATCGCACATTGCCAGCTCATGTCCAGCTTTTCATCCATCAGTACCCCCAAGTCCCTCTTGGCAGGGCTGCTCTCGATCCTTTTTTCCCCCAGCCTGTACTGATACCAGGGGTTGCCCTGACCCAGATGCGTTATCTTGCACTTGGCCTTGTTGAACCTCATGAGGTTCACACAGGCCCACCTCTCCAGCCTGTCCAGGTCTCTCTGGATGACATCCCGTCCTTCTGGTGTGTCAACCGCACCACTCGGCTTGGTGTCACCTGCAAACTTGCTGAGGGTGCACTTGATCTCGCTAAGTCATTGATGAATATATTAAACAGCACTGGTCCCAGTACGGAACCCTGAGGGACACCACTCGTCACCAGTCTCCATCCGGACATCGAGCCATTGACCACTACCCTCTGGATGAGACCATCCAGCCAGTTCCTTATCCACCGAACAGTCCACCCATCAAATCCACAGCTCTCCAATTTAGAGAGAAGGATGTTGTGGGGGACCATGTCAAAGGCTTTGCAGAAGTCCAGATAGAAGACATCCGTTGGTTTTCCCTTGTCCACTGATGCTGTCACACCATCATAGAAAGACACTAGGTTCGTCAGGCAGGACTTGCCCTTGGTGAAGCCATGCTGGCTATCTCGAATTACCTCCCTGGCCTCCATGTGCCTTAGCATAGCTTCTAGGAGGATCTGTTCCATGATCTTCCCAGGCACAGAGGTGAGGCTGACAGGTTGGTAGTTCCCAGGGTCTTCCTTTCTACCCTTTTTGAAAATGGGCACAATGTTTCCCTTCTTCCAGTCACCAGGGACTTCACCTTCATAATGGAATGCACTGGGAAGTTGTACCAAGGTTTAACTATTACATTACTGATACAAAACGACTCTAGAAAATATTAATTTTTCGGGATGTCAAAGCTAGGAGTTAAGTCCATGTGCACCTTCTTGGTTCAGAAATCCAGGTACTATCTAATTTTGAAAATGATTATAAAAATGATTGTTTTATATCTATTTCCACTAGTTTAGTATTGAATGTTGTACTTTTATGGAAAGGGACAATGAAGTTGACATAGCATAGCTGTGTAATAGGCTTAATGGACAGATGAGCTCACACGTTCAGGTCATGAAGGCCAGTCGGGTGTATGAAGCACCCAGATCTTCCACTGTGATTATTCCTTTCTACCGCACTGAACATGTTACACAACGCCCATGTTTTGCTTTGCTTGTCAAGACATACACGTGCGTTTCTGGGAGTTTTGGTAGCTCCCACTCTGAGCAGGCAGCCAGGAGCATTGGGGTGGTCTCAGGCTGTGTAGGTACATCCACATGTGCAATTCTGCACAGCCTTGTCTCTTCCAGCCAAGCAGTCACTTGCTGAAGGACACCAAAGGCTTAATGTATTTTGGAGAGGAAGGGGACCCCAAAAGCATACATGCTTTTGCAGGTCTAGATTTGTATGATCTGAACTCCCCCTACATCCTTGGGTTATAATCTCCTATGCATTCTGAAGCCCTAAAACTATTCAGGAGGAAACTGTGTGCCTGAGGATTTTGTAGGAATGAAGGTGGGGTAGCTCAGGCTTGAGTGCCAAAAAGTCATTAATGACAGTGTAACATCCAACTTCAAATGTCACTTTGTGCAAGACTTCCCATGCTGTGAGGAGCTGCCTCGTGGTCCACCAGGGCTTATTCCAGACAGAGATTTTGTGCCAGGAACAGAGCCCGAGGGGGAGAATTATATATCTTCATAATGAGCTCCTTGAAAACCCTTTGGTTACAAACTACCTCTCTGATATGGTCCTCACAAAGAAGATGAAAAACTTTTCATTGCCTCTCTTAGTAGAGGACCAATTCTCTATTGTCTCTGGAGCATGTTCGAGTGTTATTGAACCTCGTTTTGTTACGGAGCTAAAAGCTGACTTGAAAGAATAGTCACCATGAGGAAAATGGAATAGCAATGCCAAATGTAATGTAGTATTGACAAAAAGCCTTGACTTGGCTCACAGCACACATTTTCCTGGGTTTGTTTTGGTGACATTATTCTTGCTCAGTGTAGGTGCCACAACTCACTTTCCTTTTTTTTTTCTTTCTTTCTTTCCCTCCCCCCCCGGTGCACCAGAGTTGGATTTATCAAGAGGCACTTTGGGTTATAACACAAGATATCTTAATGCCCTCCTACCTTAAATGCCTTTTTTTTGTGAATCTATGAATGAGGACTATCACTCTCACTGCCGTTTGTAATTGAGATTGCTTTTGCTTTTTCCTTGAAACTTTTTCTTGGAGGGGTTCTTTAACTTTTTCTCTCTGGTCCTTTCTATTTGGATACTTCTCTTTCTCTTTGCTGAACTTTCTCTTCACCTTTTATCATTAGGTATTCCATTTTCTAGACGCTTTTCTCATTTGTAGCCTATCACTTAATTTTATTATTTTCTTGCAGCCTCTTGTTCATGTAGAGTAATGTGTTTTTTCTCTATCTCTTCACAAAACAAAAATATAACAACAGGATGCATGAGGCTTCCTTTTTGATTTGTGAAAATGAAATCCTCAGCTCAACTGGCTCAATCTATCTCTGATTTCTTCTTCATTATCAAAGTGCACTGGCAAGTAATACCTCAAATATGATAGTCGGCCGCTGGAGACCAAGAGCATGGTGCAAGCCATGTTACTCATATTAACACCAGTCCCCTTAATCCCTTGCTTATATCAACCTTTTAAAGAAAATTAATTTCACATGATTATGCTAATATTTTCTTAATGAATTAGAAAAGAAACCTGTGCAGAACAGTAATGAATCATTTTAACCATCCCTGCTAAGAGATTTCAAGATAGTTCTTTCTGTAAAAGTATATGAATATTAATATGCACCCTGGTAATTGGTACAAAATTAATTACTGTAATTCTGCTATGGTAAAAAAATAAATCTGTGTAATATGCAGTAATAGCTAGTGATTAAGATGGAAAACTTGAAGTTAAAATATCAACCCATACATGTGAAGTGAGGGAAGAAACAAATTTGATGTAATAACTAGATATTTTAAAGAAGTATAATTTGGCTATTAGTTTCACTCAGTTAATGTAAATAAATATTCTACATAATTTAGTTGTCTGGGTCAGTGAGTTTTGCCTCTCATTTGAAATCAATAGGGGTGGGATCTATCTCTTCTAATGTCTAAGGGAATAATACAGGTACACATGGCAGAACCTGACCGTGGAAATTGGAACGAGCAAATTAATCGATACTGTAACATTTTAATAGAAGTTTCTGTGTTGTTATTTGGCACTTGATAGGATAACTTGCCTAGCTGTTTTCCTGAAACAATGAGTAGTCAAAGCATTTTAATTACCCTACAGTAGTTATGGTCATAACACTTGTGTAAATACCTATGCGCGCACACATATATTTTTGATAGTTACTTTTTCTGTGCTTCCTAGAATAAAGATGACTTTTCCTCCCAGTGGAATAACCATGCAGGTAGTCACTTGGGTCTGCCATGCTGCAGAAATCTGCGCTTCTTTCCCAGTATGGGAAGGGTAGGAACTGTAAGCCTGGTGGACCCTGGTGCCCAAATTCTGTCAGAAGCTCCAGGGCAGAGCTATGAAACCCCACTCACATGGCTGGGTATCGTACCCGCTTTTCATTCCTCTGTGTCTCGTGTGTCTTCACTGCTCATGTCTTTCAGGTTTTTTTCATGCTATTTACCACGTATGGAAAATTATATTTTTAAGGAATGTTTTTATCTGAGATTGAAAGAAATGTATATTTCTGTAATTGAAGTTAGAAGCCTTACAGCTGTTCAGATGGCTGCTCTTAAACATATTATCACTGACATAAACTTTGTGTGTCTTATCAAAAAACTTCTTACAATGATATATACAATAATTTTATTTCATTTACATCTAAGAGTTAGTAGCATACTTCTAGTGAAACAGAAGTAATATGCAGCTGTATAATATGTACAGAAATTGTTATCTAGGCTTGTAAGCTCTTTATTTTTTCTAGTGTTTATTATGTTGCTCTCTAACCTAATACGGGTGCAGATCTTCAGTGGGAATTTCTGTCTTGAGAATGTATTAATACATATAACTATTAACGAGTCCAAATTGAATAAGATGCTTCCTTTTAATCTAAAGACTGTATTATCTGTTCCCACTATTGCAACACTTATTTATCTTTTACTGTAGGCTTTTTAGTTGTTCCAAGCCTACAATTTTAACATTACCATGTAGACTATAATTGAACAGGAATAATCCTTTATTAATTTTCTATTAGAGAAAAATAAACACATAAGAAAATCAACACATAAGAATATGAATACCAATAGGGAAATAAAAGCTTTTTAAAAACTGTATTCAGCATACTGAGTGTAAGCTGGAATAATACTCCCTAAGCAACCTAATATTGGATTGTCAGGTAGTAATAAAACGGTGGCTTAAGTGATTTAAAAATGTCATTAAGTAAAGATAGGTTTTTTGCTATATAGTTACCACAGAAATTAAATGAACAAATATTATTTTCCTTCACAGAAAGAAAATAACGAGCTGAGTGCTGGAAACCTTAATTCATGGAAATAGCTTTTTTCTCTCCTTGTGCTTGTATGCCGTCTTCTAATACTGCACTATTTGTGTTGTGTATATGTATGTTTTCTTTTTGATTATCATTTTATGTAGGGGTTTTAGATCTGATTAATATGAAATCAGGAGTAAACCCGATGTACTTAGGCAAGAGTTACCCTTGAAGTGATGGTCCAGTCAAAGGCCTGTCCCGGCTCATCTGGGTAATGTCAGGATCTCACCATTTCCAGAAGTCAGCAAAAAGAAATGTGGTGATGGTTTTAATTTCCCAGTCTGAATGACCAGATATTAATTCCATGTGTGTCATCTTGAAAGGGCAGACATTGGTCCAAATCCAGAGGGGAAACTCAAATTCACACCTCTGTTTTCACAGAAACCTACTTTAATGTGCCCTAATACCCTTACTTTGGAAGGAAGAAGCAGAAGGTCCCAAGCCCTCATTAGAAGTAGATTGCTTTGAGCCCCAGTAAGCACCAGCAATATTCTACGTTCAGTCTTCTGTATTTCCACCCTATGCTTTTGTGGGGAATACACAGCCCCTGTCTAATAAGGTGATTGGGTTATGTCTGCAGTCTGGGTGTCCCCTGCATTTTCCTCCTAGTGCACTTGAGCTCTGCAGGGAGCTGGTTTCACAGGTTTGGATTTCATAGCAGAAGGGTGGATGCAGTTCTGTGAACTCACCCCTCTTGCTGCTTTCAGGGAGAACATTAGGCCTTCAGCATTTAATACTTATTTGAATTGATTTCTTTGAGAAAAATGACACTCAAAAATGGAATTTCCACCCCCCCTCCTGTATTTTGAATAATTTCAGTAGCAGAAAAGGTAAATATGTGGACCACAACTTCAAAAGGAAAGATAACAGAAATGCGATTTTGGGACCTTTTTTTTAGCTAATTAATTTTGTTTTCCATCTGGGGGGGAGGGGAAGGAAGCAAAAACCAAAATTTGGATTAAATAAAAGCCCTTTTTCAAAAGCTTTAGTTGAAATTACTCCTCACTGAAGTTCCCGTTTGGCTTTCCTGGTGCGTATATGTAAAAACTTAAAAGCTCCAGAAGATGAATTCCCTTTGTGTGTTTTCTGTTGTGTCCCTGCTCATCTCCTTCAAAAACTTCAGCAATTTTCCAGGCAAGCTGTGCATCTGTCTGCATTTCTGTTAGGGTAACTATCAATTACGACCGAATTTCAGATAAATTCAGTTTTCCACGCCATGAACTTTGTTTTGCCGTGTATAGGATTTCTGACTCTTCAAAACAAAATAAAAGCATCTCGTGACAGATGTTGCTCTTTTGTGCTAGAAGGAACAAAAGAAATGTTTTTCATGTGTGTCTGTATAGATGAATAAACTTCAAGTTCTGAAGACCAGACTGTGATCATCCCAGCTTCATGTAGCACATCATGCCAAGCAGTGACTGTTTTACCAGCTCACACAACCTTGTTCCTGGATGACATATTTCCTGTTTGAAAGTAATCCACCGGCTATTAAATATTTCAGAAAATGGAGAACCTACTATATCCCTTAGAAATATGTTCCATAACTGCTCCAGTGGTTTAAAATCCATGCCTTATTTTCAGTCTGAATTCCAGCTTATTATCATTGTATCTTGTTATGCTTTTTCCTAAGACAAGAAATATGCTGGCAACATCTTTATCGACTAATGGAGTCTAATTTGTTCATCCTTTACATGTCCTCTTTGGTAAGCTCTTCTCATGCTCTGCTTCTGAGTAAAGCACTAGATTGCCCTCTGGCCTAGCTTTCTATGGCCCAGACACACATAAGCTCACACCTAGCTTATATATTTTTCCATTTCCACATCCTGATAAGCTGCTGGCTATGAAGCTGTTGGATAACTTCACTCACAATATAGCTATTCTGATTTTGGCCAACTAAATCTTTTTTTTGGTCTTCCTGCTCTGAAATTGTTCTCATTTCCCCATGCTTCTGACATTTGCACTGTTAATCAATGCAGTTTGGAATTTGGGACAATGAGTTGTAAATCTGGGCTTTTTTTGTGCTAATATCTAGTTTTAATTTTTTTTTCTTATGACATCCAGGCTTATTTGATCACCAGCTCTGTCTTTCCTTCTGACTGTAACCATTGAGCACTCATCCATTTTTGACACACAGCATCTCAGGTAACTTCCCCCAAGTTTTGGCAGTTTGGTGGCAGAGTTTGCAAAGACTGCTCCCCGTGCCAGGATCTGGCTGTGCCTGTGTGCAGCGATGGCTCAGGGCTGTGAGAGAGCCAGCTTTGCCCTCACCCTGCTGGTAAACGGGGTCTGGTAGGGAAATCTGAGGATGCTGCATGGTTAGAAAGGGTGTTGGGGGGGCACATGGGCTGGGCAGGGGGAAATGGGGTACTGCTGCTTTGGGAGGAGAGTGTGGAGTCTGGTGTTGTGGGGTTGTGTAGCAACGTGGAATACAAATGTGTGAGAAACTGGACTTCATTAGTTCTGCTGGTATTAGATGTTATCAGTCATAATGCAGAGGTGTTGCTCTATGAGGGAACCTCACTGCAGTGCTTATTAAATCTAATTCTCCATCTTCATTGTCCTTGCACAATTTAGAAAATTATTCATGACTAAATTCTACTTTTATGGGCTCCCCAGACTGCCTACAGTTGTGAAATGCCAGACATCAGTGACTTTAAAAGTATTTATGTATAAGGAAAAATGATTGATCTTCTATATCTCCTCCAAACTGCAAAAATTATCAGTGGGACTAATTCTGAGTTAGGCCTAATTTTCTTCCCCTTTCATTCCTGCTCTAGCTCTTTCAGACAAATTAAAAGATAGTCTGGTGTGTACCTGCTCTAACAGGTCAGGATCCCAATAGTTTGGATCTCAGGTGATACAGGATAAAGCTGAGTATTGTCTTCTGAAGATTAGTCTTCTATTTCCAAAATACAGGGTCTGTCAATGATATTTAAAATTCAGAGAAGCTATTGGAGTGATGTTGGTAATGGTATTTGTGATGCTGAGGTGTAAGTGGGCCCTGTGGGACAGATGAAGAAGGCTTTTGTAAAGCAGACTGTGTGACTTTTATGGAATGAATTAATTAAACTGACAGTTCCTAAACCAAAATATCAAGATTTGAGCATAACTAGGCTACTTCTGCCTGAGATACACTACATTTGCATGAAACTTAACGGTGGTGACTTTATGGTGAATCTCTGGGTCTTTGAGGAAACCTAGATAAGATTAGACTGGAAGAGGACAAAGGCAGCTTGAAGCCACTGCAGCTTGTGCCTCTCCGTGGCTGAGGAGTTGGCTGGTTTTTTATTGGGGAAGGAAAAAAACCTTCACTTTTTGTCAGAGGTTGTAGCAGCTGTATCTTATTTTCAGACTTGTGACCTCTTCTTCATTTTGACTAGAATAACTGTTTGGGTTCTTAATATCTTAGCTGTTACTTTTACTTGAGTTTTATGAGGACATTTTACAAAAAGCTTAGCTTTTATGAAGAGCAAATCATGGAAAACAACATGATGACTTTTACAATTAAACTATGAAAATCATTGATTTTAAGGTATGGGACAGTTAAAATTCCCTGACTTAAACAAATATTTGGCAATGGTAAGATGTTAGTTGAGGGAAAAAAACAGATTGATTTAGCTATGAGAACAGAAACATGGATTAAAATCTTTCTAAAGACTCTAAGAAAAAGAAATTCTGTTTAACGTATTCATTAACCATCCAGGAGGAAGAAAAGCAGTTTAATGATATGAATTACGTATTCACCACACACTTGGTTAGATGTTGGAAAAGAGTGGTAATACAGTATAGAAATAGCAAATGTGAGCTTGAACTTTAAGATGACTTTGCCTTGGCTACAGTCCTGTAATTCTGGGAGCTGCTTTCTGTGATAGTGTGGAAACATTGCCACATAAAGATTAGCAGAAATATACTATTAAGCTCAAATACTGCAATATGCTCTGAAATGGAAAGAGAAATCCAATTCTGAACTGTGGATTTCAATTTTGATGTTCAAGTACATAATTTGGAATTTATTTTCACGGCTAGATGCATAGTTTTCAAGGTAGATCTTGTTGAGTCTACCATACTTAAGAGACCCAATGAAAGCGTAGAAGCAGTAAGATATAACTTTTAAAACTAACCAGCAGAGCAGGGAACATACAACAGCTTCAGTGAAATATTTGCAAGCAGCTTGCAAATCCGATTAATTACTCGTATGAAAAATTGTCAATACTCTTGAATAATAAATCCAGTGGAGGCTTCTGCAATTTTTTCCCAGGCAATTTGCAAACAGAAAAAAAGCTGAAATCCCATTGGTGCAATTTTCACTATAAATGACTCATTCAGTCCGGGTGTAGTCAAATAAATAATACAGGATACACAGAAATGTTTGGAAATACATGCAAAAAGCAATGGAAAGGTCCAGCAAAGAGAAACTTGTGCCAGGTTTTGGAACAAGGTGACCAACAGTTGAAATGGGGCCATACAGAGCCCACACCTGACTTCCAGACAACCCCAGGTTTCTCACCTGGGGCAAGTCCTCATTGACATGACCAGAAAATGCTTGGGATGGCTTTTGAATTCAGTGTCATTCCTCTCTCTTTCTGAAGATCAAGCCATGCACTAAGTAAAATGAATATTAGCAAAAAACATTATCTCTGGATATATCTCATCCTCTGCAGAAAATAAAAAATATAGAGCACAAAACTGAAAACTTCTTTTGTGTGTAAACTCTGGTTTATCTTTAAATTGGACAGTTGAGTTTTGGTGGTTGTCAGAGTAATTCTCCTATTGGTTTTAAACTGTTGGTTATAGCTAACATATCAAAGCCATGTCTTGTTAGTTCATTTGTCTGTGGGCCACATAGTTACTCTGAATTGTCACTGCCTGATTTGGACTTGTCTGCTCTTGGGCTCTGAAGACTTAATTAAAAAAAAAAAAAAACCAACCCAAAAACCCTAAAAAAACCCACTTCCCAAAATACAAAAGAAAAAAAAAACCTACCAAAACCCCCCAAAAAACCCACCAATGGTGAGTGTAAATCTTGGAGGAAAAAAAGATAAATCTCCAACTCTCAAAAGCAAGGCAGGCCAACAGAGCCAGGAAGACTGGTAATAGGAACTGTGGCAGAGATAAGTAATCAACTGAGACAAATATTGTAATAAAATTTCTTGCGCTGAATTGACACTTTGGTTGCATAAGCACAAAAAGATCCCTATTTCATTTCTTTCAGATAGACAGGACTCTCAGGAGTCCTGTATTGGGTAGAACTAGATGTTTCTCAATAGAATTTACTCTGAAACACAAATAATATCTTCAGTTTAGATAGAAATTCAATGAAAAGGACAGCAAATGTCTTGTATAGTTTGTAAAGCCCTATGGCTTGAAGCCCAGTATCACTGTATATATCTGTTGGTGGCCAGGAAGAGCATCTCTCTATGGCACTTCCTAGGGGAGAGGACTTTCTACCAGGGTTCACTTAAAAAAAGGGGGCAGGGGTGACAAATGGAAATAGGTTCAGCATAAAATCTTCCTACTAGAGGGCCTAAAAATTTTACTGTAAAGTTCAGTAAGAGGAAGATAAAACTGATACTGTGTATATTTGAAAATACCAGCAAATAGGCAGGGAGAAATTTTGAGTCATGCTGACTTAAATATAAACATATCAAATAATTTTAATTTGTATTAGATTTAGAAACACTTGTAAGATTTTCACATTATTATTGTAAATTTTCTTGATGTTCTTGGCTGTATTTTTTTCTTTTCCCCTTCTACTTTGTCTTGTTATCAAAGTGTAACTAACAGTATTTGTCAACAAACGGGTACATAATTTATTTTTGTTGCTTCAGTTGTATTCCAACTTTTTGTTTTCCATATATGTGGTGTAGTGAGCAGTCCTAACAGGTTGCCCTTCTTTCTCTTTAAGAACGGACACTTCTTAATGGAGCATTTTAAGTGCCAGAAAAATCCTCAATTAGCATAAATCAGTGCAGTTACTTTTAAAGCCAATGGAGTTCTGCCAGTTGACACCATGTGATGATCTGACTTTGTTTCTTTTAACACTTTTAAAATTTTTTTAAGTCTTTCATGTTAGGCCAGCTCAGTTCCCTGGTACTTCCGCCGCCCCCCCCCCCCCCCCCCCCCAAAAAAAAAAAATCTAGCTCCTTTAAATAGATTTCACACTTTATGTTCTTCAGAGGCTGTAAAGTTTTGATGTCATATGGTAGTAAGCCAGTAATAGTGGTGTGTCCAGGATGCCACAGATCTGACAGCTGTGTTACTCCTCTGCTATTAAAAACACAGCAATATCAACAAATCTCCAATGGGGGATTTGACTGCCAGTTATTACTATTTTCTCACAAGACCTTTCAAAACCTTTTTGGTTAGTGTATAGAGGAATTTGTTGTTTGCTTCAAAATTAATTGTTGCTGAACTGCATTCTCCTGTTGAACCATTTACTGAGATACTTACAATCTGTTTGGGTCATAGTATTTTATCTGTAGTGTTCAGTAACTCATGCAGATTTGGGACGAGCTCTCCAGCAGTGAGGCTTATGCTTTCTTACCTCTGGTTGTTGTGACAACTTTTATCTTTCCTTGTTAATTTCAGTCAAATTTACAGTTTAGAATTGTACTAAAGGAGTCATGGAGGTCTTTGCTAACTACTGTACCACAAACACTAGCCCTCTTGATCCAGGTAGAGCCACAGTCCAGTATTCACACTGCTTGAATTCAAGCGTTTCCTAAATATCCTAAACTAGACAGTTTGTCTCCCCAGCCTTCTTATAGTTAAAAGAGAAACAAAGTCTTTTTGGAAAGTGCTTCAGAGTAAAAGCCTAAAACGGCTCTAAGCCATCCCCTGTAGAAGCTGGTTTTTCTCTACTGGCCATATGTAGGGAAGGGGAAGAGGAACCTTCTCATATAGGTTGTGTGGGCCACCCTGAATGAATTGGAGAAAATAAGGTTGAGAGGGAGATCTTTCCTGTAACTTATCTTCTTAAATATTGGGTGAAGAATCAGCTGTTCCTAAGAAATGGCTGAGCAACAAGTTCCTAAGCTTCCACTGATGCTGAGACTGTATCTCAAACTACTGATTTTTGTGTCCTAATTACACTACCATTTTTCCTGATGGCCGGCCTAAATATGTCCTTTCTGTGGCTCAAGCATGTTGCTTCCCTATAATCCATAGTGAAGATGGAGAGCATCCTCCTATGACAAATTTTCTTTTTTTTATGATGGCATGGTATCAGTAACTTGTGCTCACTTGTCACACATGATTAGACCCTTTCTAAAACACTGATAACAGCTTTTCCCCATTAACTTCATAAGGATTTTTTTTACTTGTCATACAGGTGCATATTTCTTTGTATTGTTTTACCATTGTTTGATGAATTGTGTACTTTATTTTTGACCTCTTCCCTAGTATGTGAATTTTCTGTCTTTCCTCATCTTCAGACTTTCATGCTTACAGCTCTTACGAATTCTTGCCATCTGGAAATCCAGTGTGTTCTCCACTATGCCATCAAGGTCATTAGTGAAAGCAGTGGGGCCCGTCTTGGAGGACCCCACTTGATGTCTCTTTCCAGACTGATGCTGAACCAGTGAAATCTACACTTGAAGGATTTGCTATCCCACTTAGGTATTTCTTTCAGATGACTGCACTGGGTGAGAGTGGTGACTACTCCCATGGTGCCCCATTACTCTTACTATTTTGGAGGGAAATACCTGGGGCAACCCAGTCCTCTTTGCCACAGGAGAGGCCACCAGGCCTGCTACACTAGCTGTGAAGCTACACAATTTCTCTAGCTATGTGGCCTTATACCCTATAATAGGGGCACACCCCCCCCACCCCAAACCCAACAAAAAACTATACGAACATTTCTTTGATGTTTTTCTCTTGACAAGTTGATGTGGTCTGTTATGTATTTTTTTCTTGTTACTTTCTAGACTTTTTTCAAATGATTCCTGTACTTTCCAGTGTTTTCTGAATTGCTAACACATTTCTTTCCGCTCTTGAGCCATTGCCTGTTGAGCCATATGTCCTAATTAACCTGGTGGTTCCCAATTTGCTAAGCAATCTTGAATGTGAAATCTCATCAAAGTACCCTTTGAAAATCTGAATATGCTTATATTTCCACTTAATTTCCCTTATCTAAAATGGTAGTAGTATAAAGCTGTGGCAGATTAGTTAGCTAAGTATAACCTCCAGTGCTTTAAGCCACTCTCAAACTCTGTATTTATCAAAAAGCTCCCAACAGATGGAATATAGTTATAGCACCAGCTTAGGACCTGGGAAATCTTAAATGACAGTCACTTACGAAACCACAGACTTTTCTCTCATGTTGAGTAATTTTAATCTTCTCATTGCCTAGATTACCTTTTCGTAATTTGAGTTAAGAACACTTGCTCCTCTTTCTTTTATTTGCTCCCCTCTGTTCCAACTTCAAGGACAAGGACTTTGTTTTCTAAAGCATTTAATAATGTGGGTAAAACAAAGAGACTGTCTTAAGCAGATTTTAAGTGGTTTTGCTCATTTTAGATGTTTTCAGCTTATTGAATGATATTTTTCCTATTCACTTCCTAAAATCACACTTGTAAGATATAGTTATAGTCTGTTCAAGGAATCCTTCCTGCAATTAGAACTTTCTCCAGCAGAAGGTTACTGTCTTCCTAGGATAGCTTTTCTGGCCAGCTCAGGCGTGGTATAGATGTTCCTCTTGACGAAATGTTTGGCCAGAATATTAGTGGTTTTATTGAATAATGGAAGGACTTCAGCAATAGGATCACATTCTTCATAAGAACAAGAAAATGCTATTTACTACAACTGGGTTACATACTGTGTTACAACCCTGTGCTCAGACTTCAATTAATCTAAGGGGCTGATAGTCTGCTTTGGACAGATGTGGAAATACCTGGTGCTGTATTATTAGGGAGGAGCCTAATAACGTGGATGCAGAAGGTAGTGGCAGGGGCTGTACATAGAAGGGACATCCAGCATCCCTCAAAGTTCAGTCTCGGTGGTTGTAAGGCCCTGTAGAGATAGAGACTATCCTAACTCTATGTTGCTCTACTTCAGTATGGCTCAATATGCTTAATTATAGTTTTCCAGCTCAGGTTAGACTATGTGCTGATGGTACATGAGCCACTGAGTTAAAAGGAGGGCATTCAAAGATGATTACTGTAGGTCTCTTCCACCTGAACTATGCTCTTCTATGTCAACCCTGTAATTGTTTTGTGTTCTTCCCCGAAAGGCTAGCGGTCAGAGAGAAAGACTCTGCATGTCTTGTCAGTCAGCGTCCCACAGAAATACCTGATGGAATTCCTATTGTTATCACTAAAGTGATAACAGAGAGGGACTGACAAAGGAATTAAAAACCTTAGAATATGATGCTTGTGAGCAGCTCAAATTCTAATGAAATTGATTTTTTTTCCTTCAGAGTACCCAATTATGGTTGCTGACATTGAAATAGGGTGTTTTCTGCTTTAAAATGAATTTTAAATATTTTAAAATAACCTTGGGTATGTACCAGAAAGTTTATACTCAAAATTAATGTGGTTTTTGCTGTGATATCTGCTTAGCAAAACCTGGTGTTTTCAAAGTAACGACCTTAACACTGTGGTTTCCAGTTAAGAGTCATTCTGTAACTCAGTTCCTTCTATCGAACAGAAGAAATCAATAATAATAGGTTTTAGGACTTATGCTGTATAGGCACAAAATACATTTTTATGCAATGTGATATTTGAGTTTTCACTGTAGGGATTATATTGGAAAAATAGACAGAAAATGTATTTGTTTTAGCAAGCAGATTTCATAGAAGTTTGAACTCTAGAACTCAATGCATTTTTCTGGTGAATCTGAGTTCCAATTATGATGATTATCAAATCTGAAATGCAAAGTGTAAGTGCTGTGTTGGGTGCTTATTCATAGTGCATAGTAATCTTTACACGGTGAGTTGCCCTGGGATGTTTTACAATTCAGGACAATATGTAAGAACTTAAAGCTTTTCTCGTAAGTTACTCTTTCTGCTTATAAGCTCTGTGTAGGCTACATAACCACAAGAGAATATCTTTATTAAAAAAAAAACCTACTAGATAAGTAAATTTTCCAGTTACAATCACAAATACATGTGCCATTAAACACACTGGAAAAGCTGAACTCCATTGCAGTGCTCTGTCAATGCATTCTGTATAAATGATTTACGTTAATATCAGAAATCTTCTGGTACGAACACATGAAACTAGACTATGCAATGCCATGGTAATAAATGAAGTAACTTTCTGAACTCTCTCCCAGATCTGAATTCTGCCTTAACCAGTCCCTGAGGTGCTCTGTGTTGGGCACAACTGGGTAATACAAGTGACCGTGGTCAAAGTATGAGTCTAGGAAGACCATGCTCACTTTCTGTAGGGACTACCTGGAAAGTACCATGTCCTCTTTCTTGATCCGTTGTACCCACTATGTGGGTCTTGGAGCTGATGGCTATTTTATACAACTCTCTGAACTTTGACATTTTCCATAGATGTTAGCTGAGGTCAGAAAGAAAGAACAGTGATGTCATTCATTCCATCTTGTTCCACTCGGCACTTGCCCTTGTTGAACTTCATCAGGTTCCTCTCCACCCAACTCTCCAGCCTGTCCAGGTCCCGCTGAATGGCAGCACGGCCTTCCAGTGTATCAGCCACTCCTCCCAGTTTTGTGTCATCTGCGAACTTGCTGATGGTACACTCTGTCCCCTCGTCCAGGTCATTGATGAACAAGTTGAACAAGACTGGGCCGAGTACCGAGCTCTGGGGAACTCCACTAGCTACCGACCTCTAACCAGACTCTGCCCCGCCGATCAGAACCCTCTGAGCCCTGTTGTTCAGCCAGTTCCCAATCCACTTCACTGTCCACTCATCCAACCCATACTTCTTGAGCTTCCCTGTGAGGATGTTGTGGGAGACAGTGTCAAAAGCCTTGCTGAAGTCAAGGTAGACAACATCCACCACTCTCTCCTTGTCTACCCAGCTGGTCATGCCATCATAGAAGGCTATCAGATTGGTCAGGCATGATTTCCCCTTGGTGAATCCGTGCTGGGTACTCCTGATGATCTTCTTTTCCTCTATTTGCTTGGAGAGGACAGCCAGAATGAGTTGTTCCATCACCTTTCCAGGGACGGAGGTGAGACTAACCGGCCTGTAGTTCCCTGTGTCCTCCTTCTTGCCCTTTTTGAAGACATTGGCTATCTTCCAGTCCTCAGGCACCTCTCCTGTTCTCCACGACCTTTCATAGATGATGGAAAGTGGCTCAGCAATGTCGTCTGCCAGTTTCTTCAGCACTCATGGGTGCATTCCATCGGGGCCCATGGATTTGTGGGTGTCCAGCTTCCTTAAAAGATCCCTAACCTGATCCACGTCGACAGAGGGAAGTTCGTCCTTTCTCCAAGCTTGCTCGCTTACCTGTTTTGTTATGCATCTTGTAGGTAAACACAAAAGGAGACGCTCATCTAGTTCTCCAGCCCCATTTACTACGCCACTGCCTCTGTCAGGAGGTTGCTGCTGAAAACACTGCTCCGTATTCATCCCAGACACTCTATTCCACAGTAATCAATAACCATAAAACAAGTAATGATGTCTTTAATATACACTTCCACCTCTATCACCCATTTTGCCCTTAAGAAGGTTATAAAACAGGATTTTTAACATTTCAGTGATGCTGTGAACCATCCCATCTGGCTTCACTAATGCTAATTATATGAATTTTCTTCCCACTGGTGAGTTTCCAATTCCTCTTTCTGTGTTTTGCAGATTCCTGTCCATTGATACAGTGATAACTGAACTGTTTCTTGTCTTTCCTTCCTACTTCAGCTGAGCTCATTAAAACTTGGACTTCTCTGTACTTCATTTGTTTCCTTTATCAGCTTGACTGTATGCTGTTTGTTTAAAATCTCCTTTGTTGCTCCAGTTAGTCCACAGCAAAGATTAACCCCTTTTCTGGATGATAAATGTCCCTCAGGCCTCTTCCTCACCTGAAAAATGGACTGGTATTCCAGCTTTTAGTCTCAAATTCTATGAAGTTTCATATGAAGATAGTGGTCCTTCCTCTAGTATTTGCTTTGTTAAGAAAAGATCTTTAGGAAAGTAATTTCCAATTTGTTGTGCTGCTAATTCTTCTGCTAGCTGAAGACCCCCAAGGTCTTCTGTGACCTGCCTGGGTGATATCTTGCAGGCTTTTCCCTGTGCACCACTGCTGGTGGAGATTTGAAAAATTACTTCATATCCCTCCCCATCCGCACATTGTATAGAGGAAACACATAGTGGGTTTTTGTCCTTTGCTGGATTGTATGTCCTGTTCTTACAGCTCTGCTAATAATGGCTGTGTGTTACAGTGGCTGTAAGAGGTCTCTGGGTAGTTGTGTGCTCCTCCTTGGGTATGTTGTTGAGTTTGTCCCCAGTGAGAAGTGCTGCAGTGCCTGGCTCCCGATTCAGTAATTCTGCTTTTAATGCTGGTCGATTCCTTTTCTGTCTCGGTCCCAAATCGGATGTGGTTTGCCTTTGCTATTTCCAATTCCTATTCTCTCTGGGTCTGCTTATGGTTTGGTGCATCTTGTAGCTGGCACTTCATGAATGCCTAAATCAATTCTGCTCTTTGGCAGACAGAAAAAGGAAAACACTGTTTTTTCACATAGTCCACTGTGGACCCAGCTGTAACCCTTGCATGGTATTACAAGTCCTTTGGCAATGCTAACCCAGGTGTTTTATCTTAGGGGATAATATAAACTGCTCCTAAGTGCTGCTCAAGCTCATGCAAACAAATAAATATACAAGGCTGTGTAAAAATATTAGCCTGTATTGTGTATACACATGATAATTTAAAACTACTATTTATTTTCCCTATGAGTGTATTCTGTCACAGGTCAGCAAGTCTGATCTCTCTTTATGGTTGTAATTTTAGTTGCTGACTTTTATTAGAGAGTAACAGAATTCTTGATGGCACAAGTTATTTTCATAAATAAGCAATAATGGAGAGGGCACCAGAAATACAAGAACAGCACCTTTAAAGCAGTTTAAGTTATGGGCAACAGTAAATAAATAGTCTCACATTATAAATGTTGAATTTAGTTAGAATATAAATATCATGCTCTCTGCAGACATAAGTGTTCAAATCCTACTGAATTTAATTGGAGTTGTACAGGAATATTTCAGAACCGGGGCTGGACCTTCTGGAAGGATTTTAGAAAAGCTATGGTGAACAATTTATGGACTGTGACTACATGTAGGTTTTGAGCTACTTGATTGAAGATGTATATTTCAGTGCAAATTGAAAATGTACTTAATGAGCCATGTCCTCAGATTTTAATTTTTTTAAAGGGGTTTGAGTCTGCTGTTGTCCTACAGAAGTAGTCTTGTTCAAATACCAGGACAGACTCACCATGTCTCTGGCTGAACTCTGTGGCTGCTGCTCACAACCACCTTTCACGGCTGTGCCACATCTCTTTAATCATGTGTTGGGATGATAGAGGGGGGGACTGAAATACCCAGCCATGTCCTGATAAATCTTCACTTGCTCAAGGATGATGTCGAGTCACTTCCAATGCAACCTCAAGATTTATTCTGCTGTATGCTGAGATTAGCAGCTGGATTTTTCATTGTTTGTTGGATGCTTGCAGTACTGCAGCGAATAGGCTAAAGGCGGGAAGGAGAGGGGAAAGTGGCTGTTGTGTTCCAGATTTTGGTTCTCTGGATGTCAAGCCTGCAGGGAAATCGGGACATCAGCTTGTCCTGAGTAGTAAAGACAATAGGTTGCTCAGCTTTGTGGAAACCATATATCTAATAAGACACTAAGAAACTGAAATTTTAACATTGAATACTTTAGTAATGATATGATATGAAATGATAATGATATGATATGAAGAAATATTATTACAAAAATGAAGTATTAACCTTTTGATGTTTCAGGTTTCTGTCTTTTATTTCCCCCCCCCAAAGTAATATTTGTTTTATTTTTGTTTCTTATGAAACAGGATATTATTTTAAAACACAAAAGGCAATGAAATATTTTTTTTCTCTTGGAAATTCTGTTTCAAACAGATCCATTATCTGTGCTGATCTTACGGTAAATAAGCAAAACTGAACAAATGAAAAAAAAAAAAAAAAATTGCCAAACACAACTTTAAAAGAGCTAGCAATGCAAAAAAAGCCCAACAAAAACCCAGCAAAACCCCAAACCAACAAAAAACAAAACCCAAAGGTAAATACTAAGGAGAGAAATTTTCCAATATATGTAAGAGGGATTTTGTTCACATGACCTGTCTCACTGAAGCTGTTGAAGTGGAACTTCTCCTAAGAGGAAGGCTACTCAAGTGTGTAATTGCTTGCCGGGCAAACTCCTAGTCTATAACACACTGTGCTTTGTTAGTGTACTGTAAAAATGCATAGTGATATAAGCATACAATAATTCTGTAATTAGAATTACATTGGGCATGATGTTTTTTCATTAGAACATTGGCTGGTTATAATAATGATTTTGAAGTGTGTGTTTCTGTGTTTCCCAAGCTAGTTAATGAATGTCTTCAAGCCTTGCACACAAAAGGAATCGAATCTTTGGTCCTATACATGGCTTAGAAAACTGTTGCATCAATTTGTTACAGTAATTAACATTTAATATAATTTTCACCTCTGATCAGCCTGGTCCTCATTTAAATCAAAACTTGTCTAATTCCCACTTATCAGCAAACAGATTAGCAGATGATTCAATTCACCTGAGAAATTTAGGTGTCTGATAAATATTGGCTGCGAATCAGACTAGTAAATGCACTTTGTCAATTTATAGCTGTGAGCCTTATTAAGTATCTAAAGAAAGTGTTACATGTTCATAAGCAGTTGATAAAGTAATGAGGAAGTCTTTAAAAATGAAGAAAGTTATATTATGTGCATATACTTGTGTATATACATATCTATGTCATATATAAAGTTGAGTACAGCTCTTGGACAGTTGTGAGGCCACGGCTCTTTTGCTGCCACTGTTGGTCTGCTGTCCCAGGAAACAGCCTGTTTTGCACTAGTATGTAGTGCATAGTATGGCCATACATACATAGTAATGTATGGCCATAACTTATTTATGAATGTAGCTTCCATTTTACTTCTCTGAAGACAATTTCAGAAAATCAAGAGGAAGTCCTTGTTGTAGACTTTCCCATCTACAAGCTTTAGGTTTGTAATTTTCTCTTAACAGCACAGCTCCCAAAACAGCTTTGTAGTTCTACCTGTGATTATTATCTTAGCTGGAATATAATGAAAGAGATATATATGAAGTTGTGCCAACAACACATATGACTGAAATGTTTCAGAAGTGTCACTGAAGGATAGAAGAGCTGAAAAGCCTGAAGAATGAAGGATCTGGGCAGGATGTTAGGAAGACAGGAAAGAAGGGGAAATGGAGGATCCCTTATTTCAATCATTAGTTCTAAATACAAAATGATGGATTTTCCACTAATTATCTTGGCAATACTGATTAATGAGTTACAGATGTAAATGAAGCAAATTGAAACCATCTATATAGCTGTGTCTTAGTCCCAATTTGAAAGTTAGGTTCCTGTGTTAGGGGACTAATTTTTTTCCCCCCTGAAAAACAGGATAACGTAAAGAACATGCTTTACTCATGACTAGATTTGCTGTTTCAGTGCTTGGCGTAACCCTTAATGTGTTTGTTTCAAATAACACAGGCAGTTATCTGGAAGTGAGAGAGCGGAATATCTGCCCATGCAAACATGAACAGAACTGTTGTTTTAGGCTTGGGAGCAGAAACTTTAGTAGTGTCATGGCTATAAGAAGTGCAAAACCAGGTTGCTCACCTGACCACAGTAATCAGTCCCCAACTGAAACACTGTGGCACTGCATACCAAAACCTGCCGCTGTGCATTGAGTGCATAGTGCCCCAGTTTGTGCTGTATTCCAGGAATGAAGTAATAGTTCCTGCTTCAGTGAATTTGTGAAATGCGTACTATTAACATATTATTAATTACAGTAAATTGTGTTGTTCTTTGTCTCCTTCCCTCGCCCTTGCTTGAGTTGCTATAATGCTGTAAATGCTTGAGGATGCTGGGAAAGATTAGGTGTCTCTTGGGTAATGCCCCTGAAATCTTATTTTCTACTGTAGTCCATTAAGAAGATGCTAATATTAACCCAAGAGTCCGAGATCAGTGTACACTCCATGAATTTGTCCAAACATGGATGTTGTAGGTGTAAGTCTTTGGTTATAAAAGGCTTGACTGTTTCTTCAGTGATTCAACTTTTCTGAATTTCAAGCGTAAACATAGATTGCATAGGAAAAAAACCTAACAATGTAACGTGTGTCTTTTGATTCCCAGGGTAAGCTAGGAAGATGCAAAACGCAAATTAAGTGGAGAAATCAATAAAACTCTCAATACATTTAATTATTGACCCCAGTATAAAAGAGCAAACTTTCCATTGACTGTACTGAAAATACAAGAAAGGAAACTTAAGTATTAGAGGCTCCACTGCAGTTTTCTTTTGTGTAAAAGCTTCTGCAATTCTTTTGTAGTCAAATGGGAAAAAAAGTAGTTATGTCACTTCTGCTGGAAGCAACATATGACAATTGTACAAACCACTTTCAGTTTCCCTGTTCTCAAATACCAGCACCTAGAATTCAAGATGTTGGTTAGATCCCATGGACTTTGATTCAGTAGTTTGGGGTTTTTTTTTTTCAAATCACACCTGACAAACAGAATTGATTCATATATCTAAAGGTATTGGTCCAAATTAACTCTTGGTGCAAGTTCATTGACTAATAAAGAATTAGTTTGGCTCACTTCTATTGACTGCTCTGACTCAAAAGGCACTACCCGGATTTGTCCCTATTACGTTTATGCAAATATTTTGTTTTATTTATCCTCTGTCCAGAGAAGTGCTAAATGGTGTGGAATCAATGTGAGCAGTCGTACACAGGCAGATCACAGTGCTCTGACTACTAGGTGGCATCACCTGTTTTACTAAGTCAATAACAGAAAGGCTGAAAGAAGCTTTCCAAGAGGCTTCTGATGGCTTTAAATGTTACATTGCTGATTTATGTATTGCTGAAATTGTAGTTCCTATTCTGTTTTGCCAGTAATGCTGCTTTAACTGTTAATAGCATAGTGGATTCACAGGGGAATTTCAACCTTGAACATGCCTTCAGAAGTGGATTCAGAATAAAAGTCTTACAATGGTACAATACAATGGTATTGTTCCATCTGCCTTTTTTTCAGGTCACTTGACAATACTTGATTTTATCAGTCAGTCTGACTCTTCAAAGTACTTTTGCAGTTTAGCGGAGTAGATTTACTTAGATTTGCAAGTCCTATCTCAGATGAAAAATTAGTGATGTTGTCTTTCTTAAATGACAGCTTAATTAGGAGTTGTATACCACCCTGTTGGATCTGTCTTTGCCCTTCTTTATGATGTCAAAATACACTCACTGTAATGTACTTTGAGTTTTATACTTTATCTTTCATTGCTTTGTGTTTGCTTTGTATTTTATTTTTTAAACACTGAATACAAACAGATGTTAAAAGATTTATTTAATTTTTTTTAAAAAAATACATATGATGTCAGGAATGCTGTCTCTAAACCCGTGGTATCCTTAGGTTGGGGATGAATGTGATCACATATTTGGTCTGCCTGGGTGGGGACGTGTTCTGGGAGCGAGCTTGTTGCATCCTGTTTGTGATTCAGAGTCCCTCTTGGTCCTTATGGTCACTTGGTTAAGAAATACCACATAATTTGTCTCAACCAAGCAAGTGTAAGTTTTCATGTTACTTTGTTTCATAAAACAAATTATTCATAGAGCAGAGGAAAAGTATGAACTGACTTTATATATAATATAAAAATGTTGGGCCAATTGTTAGTTATTGAAATAGGCTGAAGCAGAAGTGACTGTTCTGAATACACAGGAATTGTTGTAAGTTAATAAACAGCTTCAACACTGTGAAAAGAACCAAAGAACTGATGACTGTGGTCTCACTTTCTTTTTCTCCTTCATGTCAGCTTTCCTAGCAGCTTATATTGTAAGAACTTCAATCAAAAGGTCTCTTCCCTTTGTGTTTGAAGAGTGCCTCACCTATTAAAGCCCTGGTAGGGGGCCTTATGTGCTACCATAATAGAAAGAATAATTGGATTTTGTTTGTTTTTGTTCTAAGTGCTTAAAAATGAATAATGATGAGGATGAATATTCCTTCATAAAAGTAGAATTGGCTTTTGTTCTACTGAAAGACAGCATTTTGAACAGCCTGGTGTTTTTGTGGGATTATAATATGTGTAAACTGTGCCTTATGATGCTATTCATACACTTCTTGCTCACTTTGCTAGCATTAGGTTCATCAGTCCATTATTTTTCCTCTGTGTTTGTGACTGAAGCTTTAGAAAAGCTTTTCTTTTGACATCAGCCAGTTTATGGCAAAAATGTCCTAAATTCTCCATTGTCTATTTACAGGAGTACTGCTTTAGCAGCTCCAATGTACCAGTCTTAATTTGTGTGACCTCAGGACTTGACTCCAGAATTTGTTCATAAGGGAGATTTTCCCACTGACCTCTCAGGAAATGGTTTTCAAATTCTTATACCAAAGTAACTGTAGTAATCCCAGGGAACTGGGGGAGGATTGTTTGTGTGGCACGGTCAGGTTACTGCAGGAGATGTGCTCCCATTCCTTATGAGATGACAGATCCAGAAGAACTGAAAATGGCAAATACATAGGTCTACAAACAATTTTGGGGCATGGATTTGTAACTGGAAGGACATAAAATGAAATTAAGTCACAGATTCAGCACCAAAAATGAGAAGTAATTTTTTACTTAAGTTAATAACTAAATTGTTAAGCGTACTACCACAAGGTGATTTGAAAGTCAAAATTACAGTTGAATTTAAGACAACCTCTGTATAAATTTGAGGGATACATCCATTAATGGCTATTTAAAACGATGTCTTATTTACATTTCTAATTCAGCAAATTTATTAACTGGTCTTTGGCAGAGGGTGTGAGGGGGACGCTGATATTATCCATGCTCGTACTCTTTTCCTAAGCGGTTTGTGTTCATGACTTGTCAGAAACACAAGTCTGATCATGTTCACTTTGGTCTTAGCCAGGGTGGCAGTTCTCAGTGTCCTACAGGGCAAGAGCACAGAGCCTTCATGGGTTTGCCCAGCCTGTTAGAGAGTCTAACTCGCATCAAACTTCAGCTGGCATGTTAAAAAAAAACAAAACCACACACACCAACCCCCCCCCCCCCCAAAACCCCAACCCAAATATATGAGATTTCTTGGGGTTCTGCACCTGCGGAACATATGCCCATGTGTTAATGTACATTGTGCTATTTCATGCAAATACAGTCTAGCCTGTTTTGCCTAGAGGTGTCTGGTAATGCCTGTCTGCAGCCTAACCCACTTGAACCACCTTCTCTGTATGCCCCTATGCCACTGTGTCACTCTGCAGTTTCCCTGATCTTGGCTTATCTTTCCGACCCAGTTCTCATCTTTGCACTTTATATAGTTGTGTTACATTCCCATTTTTTCCTCGTCCTTGATGCATCAAAAATAAAGTCACTCAGCCTGATCTTGCAGATAAACAGCAGGCTTGATTTATTGAGTCATAAGAAGAGATTTGGCCATGGTAGGAAAAAAAAAATCACCTGGCTCATTCCAGTGCAATGTAGAAACATGCAAACAATTTGGTGTGTTTAAAACTCCTTCTGCTTTAATTTATGTATGAAGTTGGCTAAAAATAATAATGTTTTGAAAGGAAGATTTATCTTGTGTTTTAACCTGTATAATCAATCAATAGCCAAGAAATAATGATCCCAATCCCATATATTACTCTTTGCATGAGAAAATAAGAATAACATAGGCATGAAAATTATCACGTGTCTGTTGAGCCTGTTAGTGTCAGATTAATTACTGTTTTTTAAAATAAACCAGCTCTAGCTCCTGTGGGCCATGTCAGCCCATCCTGGAAGGGGCTAGCACCAGAAGCCGATAGACAGGAGGAGGAGGAAGGGTAACCACAGCTTGCTGTGAATGGTTTCTCAGGGGAAGACAGCTGGCTTGGACTTCTTGGGAACTCATGGGAATTTCTGCCAGGGATCTCCAGTTATCTGTCATCTCCTGAGAGCTGGAGAGATCTCTGGGGGAGGATGGGTGGTGGGATAAACTGTCCTGGTAGTCGGTGGTGGTTCCCTGCTGGGGGGAGCCCATCGTGACCTGCTGGGTTGCCGGAGGGGTATCAAATTGGTTGAAGCCTAGACAAGTAAATGCATCTGTGTACTTCCAGAAGCTATGGCTAAAGGCAACTGAGAGAAAGAGAGAGCGAAAACAGGATGGTTTGGTTTGCTGACCTCTCCAGAGGCAGATGGGTGGCACAGGGTGAGACAGAGACATTGAAATGTCCTCTCCTCTATTAATTTTTCTAGGGTGGGATGTAGGAAGAGGGGGTGGGGGATTCTCTGCAGAAGGAGCTGTGGTCAAGGTTTCTCCTGGAGCTGTCACAAAAGTCTTGAGGGAATGCTTAAGGGGAGTGACAGCCACAAAAGGCAGTGGACCTAGAAGTTGTTCTGTTGAGAGTTTTGAGAATTATGTGCATGAAGAAGCACTTTTATTGGTGGGCAACTCTACTAAGGGGTTTTGCAGAATAAGATGCTTTGATTCTTATTGCCATGTATTAACTTTAGGGATTTTAGTGTTCTTGTGCAGGGTAGAAAAACAGGAAAATAGATCAATGATGTCTGGGAAACTGTTTCTTGGTGATTATTCTTCAGTAATACTTTTAAAAAAGAAATTATAACTAAACCTTTATCCTTGTCTATATTCCTCTCAATGCATGAATTGCTCGGAGTCCAGATTTGCCTCTTTAATGCAGTAACTGCAATTAAAAAATATCTGTTGCAACTCTACACTTCCAATGGTATGCTGCCTCAGACTGTGGAACAGAGAAATAAAATTAATCCATTTTATTTTCAGAAGCTAATGTATGTTTTTAATCCATTTTCATCCAACATTAAAAGCACTTTTTCTAATAAACTTGAGGGTGAATGAGAAATCACTTTGTTCCTTTGACTAATACAGAAATCGCTTTCCATCCTTTGAAATATATAATCCATGTACAAATGAAAATGGATTTTCAACTTGGAAACAGCTTTATTCATGCTTTAAAATGGAGTGAGAATGGCAAAGTTCCTTGAATTGAACCTGGAAAACCAGAGGTGCCCTATTAGTTTTAATAAGTCATTTTATTGTCAGTGGCCTAATAATTACTGTAAATAGTACATGTAACAACAATCTGTTACTTAATATAAGCAATTAGTGATGTGATAAGCTAAATGCGTAAGGTGATAAGGGAGGTTGCTAATTTCAGTAGTGACTGATTTCCCACGAAGTACAGTATCGTCATTTGTATGCTCTGCTGCAGTTACAGTGGCAGCAGTTTTGCAAATGCTGTCTGCACCCAGCAACTCTCTCACTAATAGAAAAGTACAGATATGCACAAATCCACAACGTTATTTTGGATTCTTTGAAAAATATTGTATCTTGAAACCATCAATGTGTATTAATAAATAAAAAAGCACCCATGATCCAAGAACACAGTGAAATGAAAGGGTATAACTCTACTGACTTCATTAGAAAATAGAAATAACTTCTTGGTCCATACAATGAGTTAAGTTTCCCAGGGTAGTTAACATGTCAGCTAGACAAAGCTTGAATATGTGCAGATGCAAACTCAAATTGGTTGGATTTGCTTTTGTTTTAAGTTCTAGGTGCCTGTTCTCCTTCAAGTATTTGCCCTTGACTTCCACCAATTATTTAGGATGTGAGCGCCCTAGGTGGTTGTCTCTCCTGTACTTCAGAATGACTTGAAGTTACGTGTTGAGTTTCATGTGCAATATTTTTTCCTCAAAAGATAATTTTGTTGCTCATACTATGTGATTGTGGTAAATCAGTCACCACTACTGGCTGGCAGGGTTTGGTTTGCTTTGCCTCTACAGTACTTGCATTAGCAGATAAGAGATCCTGCCTAGTTCTACCCCAGGGACACTAAGTATGCTAAATGATATGCACCCTGGGAGCTGTAATTACAGGGTGGGAACAGATCCCTTTCACCCTCCTGGCCCCTTCAAAGCCCCTCTTTCATCATCTGCCAAACCTATGCAGGAAGAACAGGAGGGTAAAACGAATACCTCTCAGCTCTCTTGGGCACTGGCTTTAAGGTACCCACAAGCTCCCAGCCTAGCCTAGCCTTTCTCATTTAATGGTCTAACTAGGTGTAATTAAATTTAGTATCATATATAGAAGCTACTGGCTCCTGTCAGAACTTTGTCTAAAGATTTATCATCACAATGAGATTATACTAATAATTGTGTTTAGATTGTCTTAACTCAAAATGTTTTTGCTACTCAGAATGCTGTTTGCTGACTTGGTAAATTACCTCCTACTTGTATTAAATGGAAAAATTATGTAAACTAAAAGCACAGGGTAATAATTGTAAAGAACAGTGATTTCAATGACTTGAGCAGAGATGGCCCATTACTTAATAACCTCTTCGTAAAGAGAGGGACTCTTTTACTAGGGATCTGTTAATACCCTCAGATTTAAACTGTCTAAATTCTCCGTCATCTTCAAATTAGACAGAAAATGGATGAATTATTATGCCTAAATGAGTAATATGTATGGGAAAGACTGTGTATAATAACCCTATAAAATGGAACACTTTGAGATGTGATGCTTAACTAAAGCTAGTTTTGTCTTGGCATTAATCCATGCTGTGTGTTTAATTGAACCAGCAAACACTGTCATTTGAAATATTTTTTTCAGAGAAAAATAGCTTTTTTCATCAAAATTGAGAACTTGGCAGAAGTTTGATTTCAGCAGGGTTGTTTGATGAAAACACCAATCTCTTTCTATCAAGAGTTAGATCAAGGGTAATATTTCCATATATGCCCAAGTGACTTATAGAATTTAATTTCTGAAACTAACAGAGGCATTTTACATGTCTCCAAACAAGTAGGCTTCTAAGGCACCCGAGTAATTTTTCTTTCAAAAAGACACCTACACATTTATTTTTATATTAAATAGAAAAATGTCAGGAAAATTTGTCAGATCAGGTATTTAGCCTAATCTTCTATTCATTGCTAGTTATAAAGTTTAAAATTTAAAATAATGAGCATTAAGAAAAATAGCTTTCACTTTTTTTTTTTCTAAAGTCACGATGAAATGGTAATTTAAGATAAGAATGTGATGAATCTGACAAGGCCAGATACATGAATAAGATCCTGGTATCCTAGATATTATCAATTCCTGGAGGCCCTTGGGAGATGAGATGATGTCTTCTCCGTGGTCCTGAGGTTGTAGCATACAGGTAAGGATTATATCCTGACCTCGTGGTTTATTGTCTGACTGTTCTTAAGCTACCTGCACTGCAGCAGACCCATGGTGGTTTTAGCTGCTAACTAACAATGTGGTAAACCTGCTGTGTGCGATCCTGTAGACCATCACCAGTGATGGTTTCTCTCATTCCTGAACAGGGTTTGCTCTGCCTGTGGCCTCTGCTGTTGCTTCAATCCCTTGCCAATGGGTCCAGTGGTCTTCGCACAGGACTACCAGCTCTGAGCCACTCTGGGCCATGGGTTTACATCCTCCCTATGGCAGGGCATGTGGGCTTCTGCAGTTCTTTGCAGTAATGAAAAAAAAAAAAAATCCGTTAAACTGTATGGGCTTGTTTCAAGAATTCCCTGAGATAACCTTATACAAGAATTTCTCCGAGCAGTCAGGATTTACATAAACGTGGAAGAAAATTATAATTATTTATTCCTTTCTTTCTGCTTAGGAGTGAAAACAGAAAGAAACAATAAAGCACTATTATCATTATGGTTTTGTGGGGCGTGAGCTTTATGCAAAGAACAGTGTTGATGATAGAATAAATACTAAATGTGTGTGCTCACAAACATAGCCACAAACTACTGCTCTAGCAAGAACTGTTCTAATATTGTTTTCAAGAACTTTCTTAGAAAACTGTTTTAGACACATTGGGTAACTTCAGCTGCTTCCCTCAGGCTGAATGTTGTCACAAAAATAATGAAATAATTCCTGTTTGAATTGCAACAGTGATCTGTAAATGATGAACTGCATAAACTGTATGAGAAGCAGCAGAAAGAAGCAGCAAAAAGGGACATGAAGCAGCGATAGGGCTGGAAATGTGTTAGGTAAGGTGGAGTCTCTAAAGGGCCTTAGGACAGCTGACTACAATGGAGAGGAAGGACACGATGTTGGCAGGATTTGGCTTCTGGCTTCATGTGCATGAAATCCATCTCAACTTTGTGTTACGGTTTCAGGACATCTGCCTTCAGTTCTTCCTGACGCAGTTGTGTATCAGACTGGTGGAAGGTGACACTGCTAGAAGATCTGTCCATTGCATGTAGGATAACTTGTAATGCAAATTCAACTAGTTTATGTTCATTGTAAGGAAAGAAGACAAGTCCTGTCACTTTTTAGTATCTTTTTATTAACTGTAAAAAAAAAAAATGTGTGCTCCATTTGGGTACTGATGGCACACTTCACTTTTCTGAGAACCAAATTTGAGTGTCCTTGTGCCTGCTGAGATACTGCCTGTGGTATTTCGCATTCAGAGATGGCATAGGATGGATTAGGATTTGGTACAGAATCAGTGAGTCCCTAAATAATACTGTAGCAGAAGAAAATCTTGTGGAAGGAGGAGCAGAAGTAAAAAGCATTGTTAGGTCAGCCAAACATTTAAGCAAGCCTTTAGTAGGACATTGTGGTAGTTTTGAGGTTAGACAGAGGAAGACTAGTGATTGTAGCAATAAGCTAGAAGCAAGATAAGATATCAATAATATTTACTGTGTGGAAGATCTAGCAAAGAAATACAGTAGACTAACAATAAAAGGCAAGCATGGTTTTACAGGTTTTAGGTTTTTTCCCTTAGCTTGCACAGTTTATACTCGGTGGCCTTTGATCTCATCTGGGTGTGTGGTAGGAATCTCATCTGAAAAAGAAATTTAGTTTAAATTTGCAGCTGCTATTTGTGAATTGAAGAATTTCTGAAAAATAGCTAGCAGTTGCCTTTAAAGAAAAGCACAAAAATTAGATCAGTTATTGAAGGGGAGCTGCTGAACTTTAGATCATAAGTCTCATGGCTGAAAAATGTAAAAGTACTAAATTGTAGTGCTACCCACACACAATGTCATCACAATTATTGCAATTAAATATATTATTGTAAATTTATAATATAATTATAAATTCTTAGAATGATAATTAATATACCTTTTAGTTTAATGCATAACTAGAAGTTAATCAGCTCTGCATATGTGAGAGGTGTGAAGCAGTCATTGGTAGAGAACCTCTAATTAACACTATAATATTAGACAACCTAACAACCAAAAGCATCCTGTAAGAAAAAGCTCAGGAAAATGGGAAACACAGCATAATGGACAAGTTCTTCAGGGAGATGTCCTCTGTGGTGAAACCCCCCCAAAGCCAGGGGATGTGTTCCTTCCCTTCCTCTGCGCAGGCACCTGAAAACCATGATGAAATAAGCACAGTTCAGAAGGATTCCCTTTTCCAGGAGTCTTATTTTTGCTGATTTTGGAAATCGTTCATTGCAATTTGAAATGATCTTTAATTAGGGTGTTAGTATAGCAGGTAATCATGTTTGATTATACTCATTCATCGTGTGCTTGATTATATTCATTAACTAAGTAATAATTCCTATGATCCCTAGCTGCTAGGACTGGGGATGGACAGTCGGCATGCATGCCTTCTCATGGCATCGGGGCTGGAGATGGCTTCAGTCAAAACAACTTGTTGCATCAGTCCAGATCTGCTTCCCACTGTGGATATAAAACAGGAGTTTGGAAGTCAATGAAGAGCCACCAAGTGAAAGAATGATAAACAGTCTTCACAGCAGAAAACCTTCTGCGGAATTTTAATTCAGTAAGTTAAAAGCACAGTCCAGGTGCACAGCTCAATGTTCCTGCTGCTATAAGGGCATCACGCAGTGGGTAGCTGAACCATAATTAACCTTATACTGCTAGAGCATCCCTAAGGAAAATAAGGAGCTACGTGATGATTACGCTTTTCCTCCCCTTAGCCAGGTTGTTATGCAGTCTCTCCCATTCATGTACAAGCTTCAAACCTTGTGCAGAGCTTGCACGGATCTCAGTGCTCAGGTGAACTGATTTCTGTTGCGCAGACCTTTTTTACAGGATTGTTGTCACAACTGCTGCCTTGTGCGCATTTGTGCATGGAATCTTTGCAAGATGCCAGGTTTGGTAAAAACATGAGAGTAAATGGTGTTAACTTCTTGTTGACCTAGTATTGTATTACATGGACCAAAGGGCAATGGATTTCCAGACAAGACTTGAGAGTTTCAGACAGTTAGTAAGATAAATAACGTAGTAGAGGGCACTGGTCATCTTTTAATATTATTTTAGATATTTGTTTGTGAAACAATTAGGATAAAAGTACCACTGCTGTTATGCACAGTGCATATTGATGTAAAGTTATGTTTATTCAATATTTGTCTACCTTACTCCTACATGAAAGATTAAAGATCCTCAGAAAAATGGGTCCAAGTGTCCATCCTGAGGTAGTCCAGAGGTGAAAAATCATACTGCTGGTACCTGAGCTGGCAGTGTTATTTAACAGAACTTCATATTGTCCGTTCATCGCCTTTACACAGAAACTTCAGATGCAATCTCAGATATAAACACAAATAAACCAGCCTTTGCTCTGATTTCTGCTCTTTATGGCCTATGGGCTTGCGCAGTTAATCTGGTTCTGCTAATATGGCAGGAGCTGAAGGTTTCTTCTGCCTAAGCCAGTTCATATCCTGATCAAATATGCTATCTAGCTGATGAATTATTTCAATTTCTGTTTGTTATGTTTATATTCATGCATTGGCAAGCTTGTTTTCAGCAGCTTCACTGTAAGAATTGAGCCTGAGATATATTTGTTAGTAGTCAGTATTAGTAATGTTCAAAAAAGTGCCCTTTTTGCAGAAAAGAAGTGGCATAACTGAAGCTGCAGGAAGTGATACTTTTTGCTGGAATGTTCTCAGTTATTATTTGAACTTTTACACCAAATTATTCTTCAGCAGGAGCCTGAAATAAGACTTGTAATCAACCTCAGCTGTTTCAGTTCCAAAATGAGCAGATAAAAAATTCTGGGGCTGTTAAAATGTGAAAATTTGGGTTTCCTCAAAAAAACCCAGGTGGTCTGCAAAATTTTGTGCTAGCTACTAAGTGGATAGGGATACTTTACTCACACACACACTATTTGTATTCTTATTTTGTTTTGGACTGTTCTTGCTGAGGGTGGCCAGGTTTTGCTTTTTACTTTGACGGTGCCATTCCTGTAGGAGTGAGCTCTGGGGAAGGGATTCAGTTCACTCTGACGGTCCAGTAGACCAGCCTAACGGGTACGTGTCCCTCTGGTAACCGGTACATCATCAGTTTTAAAAATAAAAGCCCAAAAGCTTGACAAAAAACCGTCACTGACCCATAGTTAAGTCAGCGAGAGCTTTTAGTGTGACCTGCTTCATTAAATGGGTAGGCTGCTCTGTTCTGTACTAATTGTAGTCTAAGGTCAGTGGTTTCATATTGGTGTATGCAGTGTCCTACTCAAATGCATGTAGTGATGTGCAAACTTGCTGTGTTGAAAGGTAGAAGAGACGTGGCATGTTGCCAGACGTAGATTTAGTTACAAAAACACTTTCCGTAGGCAGAGTGTGTTGTGCTTGCAAGTATATGAGTCAAAAGAAAGACGGTGGCTTGGTTTATCTGGCAGTAAAACATGAATCGAAACAACCAATGTAAAAGTCATTAGAGAACCAGAAAGTTGGGAGGTGAACATCAGTCAGAGCAGACAGGAATTTGGGCAGTACAGAGGAAAAGGTCTAGAAGATGGAAAGAGATGGTAATTCACGGTGTTTGTTTTATGTACCTCAAAAAATAACTTCACACCTTGTTCCAGAAAGTGTTGGGCTGGTTTTGGTGACAAGAAATGGAGTGGTTAGGCCCAGTGGTACTGCAGATCCCTGGTTTTAATTCCCTGTTTCAGTGCCCTTTCTTGCCCGACTCATTTCTTTCGAGATCCATACAAATATTTATGAATCCCTGCTCCCATTAAAGCAGACTTCAACTTGCTGAGACCTTAAAGATTAATTTTTTCTAGCTTTCCATCTGCAAAATATGAATAATAGTAGTATATTATCCTACTTGAGCTGCTAAAAAGTAAAAAGAACACAGAAGTGAGAGATGCTTCAAAGTATGTAAGTTCCAGAAACTGACAGACAGATGTGAGAAAAGAATATAGCCTAGGTATGAATCACTCATTTGAAGATGTTTCCACTTGTCACTTTTGCATAGAAATGCATACTTTAGGATACTTTCATTTTGATTATGTGTCTATTGAATAGCTGAATATCTCTTACGCTTTCACTGGATCACCAAAGCAAAATTCATAGGGAAGCGATTTAGAGAAACTCATTCTCGTAAGACAAGCAAACCTTTCACCTTTCCTAATTGCAGCACTCTGACAAATTATTGTAGTTCTGACTTCTTTGACTGCTATTGCCAAAAACCTTTCCTACCCCTGTGTTTTCAAAATATCTTTTGCTTGTGCCTTTTCAGCTTTAATTGTGTCTCTTGGGAAATCGCCACAGAAATTAAAAAAAGGGATGAGAGGATTGTTAAACATTTGTGGTTTGGTCTTCTGCCCCGAAAGCGTGTGTGCCTTCAAAAGTAAACATATAAAGGATCTTGCATGTCCTTTGCGGGCATAATTTGGGTTTTCTGGCCAGAAATAATTTACTCAAGGGAGGGCGTATGCCTGGATTATTAGGACACTGCAGCAATTCAGGGCAATGCACACCGACACGCTCTACCAGCAGCTGCCTGGCACAGCCTGAAGCCAGGGTACCAGCTTGGTGTTTGTGCATCAGCAGTGAAAATTCTCCTCGATGATGCAGGAGTGAACTGAATCCATACAGACTCTGTGGTGTAGATAGACCATATCTCCTTTATGACTTCTGGTGGAGAAAGAGAGAGCATCTAGGGCAGTGCAACAGGTTTGGATAGAGCCAAAAACTTCTCTTGCAGAAGTGAGGCACTGAAACTTTTAAAGTATGCTGAGGGAGAATATGGGCAAGAAAAAAAATGTGAACCACAAGAGAAGGAAAAAGAATGTTATCTAGAGAATTTGGTCAGGATGATGACTTTCGGTAATGACCATTTCTAGGACCTTTAAAGCAGCCACCAGATGAACCCATTCTCTAAGGAGAAACGAACCACAAGAAAGAAGACATTTATTATACAGGAGTACACTGACAGAAAGATGGTCAATGAAAATGTTTTTTATTTTTGGTAACTTCTCCCAGAGAAAGGGATGGGTCCCTCTCTTCCTACAGTAGTAGAATTCAATGGTTTTCATCTGTACCAGTTATTTTCTCCACTGCAGTAAAATATTTCCATGCTGAGTATGGCTGATTGCTAGTAGTTATGTAGACCCTTTTCTGCAATAGTGAGTGGCAGATGTAAAAGATGTTGGTGGGTTTTCTAAATGGCATTTAGGATCTATGGAATTACCTTGAGGGAGGAATCAAGTGTCTGAAAGTGACTATGAAAGTAGATAGCTTTCTGTATTTTATGTTCTTATTTACAGTTTTCTTAAATGTGAACAAATTATGCTGCTTGATGTAAGTATAAAAAAGGCCAAGTTTAAAGTCCAAATAGTGATAAAAGAAAAAGATACTTTCCAAACAATTCTACATTTGAAAACAGTCTGATACTTAAAGTCAATTAGGGTATATCTGTAATAGTATTTTTGTTGAGATTAAGATTTTTTGATGCAAAATTTCCAGATCTCTTCAGATCTTTTCCAGATCTTTCCATCTAGGTCCTCTCCTAAATTAATTCTGCTGTGGATTCTTCCTGAAATCAGGGATGTGTCCAAATGTCTCACGATATAAGGCAAACTGGAAAATAAAGCTAGGGAAGCCCATATTATCTTGAATCATCACCTCATTCCCATCTTCCAAATTAACTTTTTATAACTGCAACAATTCAGGTATTAGCACAGCAGTGATTGTGAGTTGTTTAGCCTGGAGAAAAGGAGGCTGAGGGGAGACCTTATCACCCTCTAAAACTGCCTGAAAGGAGGCTGTAGCAAGGTGGGTGTTGCTGTCTTCTCCTGAGTAACAAGCGATAGAACAAGAGGAAATGGCCTCAAGTTGCACCAAGGGAGGTTTAGATTGGACATTAGGAAAAATTTCTTCACCAAAAGGATTATCAAGCATTGGAACGGCTGCCCAGGGAAGTGGTGGAGTCCCCATCCCTGGAGGTATTTAAAAGCTGGGCAGATGATGTGCTTAGGGACAGGGTTTAGTGGTAGACTTGGCAGGCTCAGGTTAATGGTTAGACATGATGATATTAAAGGTCTTTTCCAACCTAAATGATTCTATGATGTTGAAATAATTATAATAAAAAAATCTTTAATTTCCTATTTCTTCAATCTAAACTGTCCTTGGATTGCAACTTGCATCATGTTACTTTTGTGTTAAGTAAAAAGAATTCTTAAACAAGGTAGATATGCATGTTAAAAAAAGTCTAAACTTTTGTATCAATACACTTTACCATTTGCATTTAGTATCCACTCCAGTTCCAAGAAAAAGTATAATTAACCGTGTATATATATATATATATAATTCCTTTGAAGCACCTAACAATGCCTGTTTACTGTCAAAAAAAAAAAAATCTATCTGGAATAGAAATGTAGGGAGTGCATGTCTGGCTGAAGATTGGAGATAGAGGTATTTTTATGAATGAACAGGATCCGTAGTGGTTTGATATGATGTAGATTTGGCCTACTTTTTAAACAGTGTGTTATTGCATGTCACTCCTGCATAATGTTCAGTAAATTCATGCTTCAGATGGAGTTTTAAGAAAATATGAAATTCATTTTGCATTTGCAGAGGTTCTGAAGTTATCTGTAAAATAGCTATTTTATTATGACATACTGCAATGTTTTAATATGCTAAATTTTTTTTCAACTGTTTAGAAATATTTTGAGTGTTATGGAAGGAGCGCGTTCTTTGTATCTGACTTTGGCTTGCTAGCACTCATTTAAAAAAAGAAAAAATTAGCAAAAGAAAACTCAAATCCTGTGATGATAATACTAAAATACTTTAAAGGCTATGATAAGAGTGGATTAAACTAACTGTCCCTATAAGTTGCTTTGGAAATTCAAACCAAATGCAAGGGTAGTAAAAGTAAACGGAGGCCTGCAGCTGGGGTAGATAGGCACAGCATGCGAGACAGGTTGGACCAAATATTGGTTCAGTCATGGACTGTCTGGGAGGCCTGGAAAGGTTTCCTCTGCTAACTGTCTGCCCTTGCCTTCCCACCCTTGTTTTTGCAGTAGCTTGATGCAGAATCCTGACCTCAGCTGAAGGGCAACAGAGGTATAAAATCTATAATTTAGATGGGCATGGCACACGGGTGTCCTTGGTGTCTCACGCTTGCCTTTTCCTTTTATTGTAATATTCATCTCAGGGATGACTTTGAAACCACATCATTTTTTTCTCTAAGTTACTGTAATAAATTTAATGTTCACAGAGGAGGCTGGATTGACAGCCTCAGAGAATAAAATTATTCACGAGGCAGGTAGTTAGAGTATAGGCAGGGATCAATCTCGTAATTATCATACTCTTGACTTTGAGGACTTCTGTTAGTGGGACTTCTGACTCTGAATGACACAACTGGAAACCAATCTGATTCCTCATACTTGTCCATAAATGAAAAAAATCAGTGAGAGACTTGAAGATGCATCGAGGACAAAATACCTGTCTGTCAGCTGCAAGCAGAGCACGTCAGGGCTGCTGCTGAAGGGGGAGGCCAGTTATAGCTATGTGGAGCTAATGTCCTTGGCCTGGAAAAAAGCAGCCCAAGAGCTGTTCTACCTCAAAATGGGCTAAAATGCCTATGGAGCACTGAAATTGGGGCTTGAATATTGGAGACACCAGGGAATCCTGGATGTGTTAAAACCTTCCCATGGCTGCGCTTACCTTTTTACTCCACTGACGGCAAGGTGAAGGAGTGCTCCGGGATCACCTGATCTCTCTCTTCACCTTTGCCAGGGCATTTTTAATGCTTTTGTTCTTTTCCTGGCTGGTTAAGCTTTTTTGAGGAACAGACTAAAGGACTGTAGGCTCTTGCAGTGGCTGCACCTCACCAGAAAAAAAATGGCCTGAGGTGACCCATCCCTATGTCAAAGCTAGCCACCGTGATGCTGACAAAGCCTGAGAGAAGAGCTCGTGGTTCTGCTCTGTATTCATTGCCATTGTTTTCACTTGAGCTGCTAATAAGAATTTATGATGTTGTAAACTAAAATTATTTCTGGAAGTGCTCCTTCTCTGAGAGAGAGAGTTTCTTGTGTGTCTGTCTATGGCTTTTTTATTTTTTTTGTTTTAAGCCATTGTGGCTTTTCTGATTTCAGTTATGTAGCCATAAGGTCAAAGTAACTTCCCAGTAAATTAATGCATTGAGTTGAAAAGTGTCTTTGCATAGCATGATGCAGTGTAGCTCGTGCTTTTGTTTTGTTTATGGAATAATCTGGAGAGTGTAGAATGAAAAATTAAATTAGAACCTGAGTCGCAGTTTCCATCATGCAGCCTGAGCCTGGCCTTTTTCAGCACATAATTTTGCAAAAGTGTTTGTTCAGTTGTACATCAAGAGGCATATCTGTGCATTACCCACTTATGGTATCCAGCTTGCAACAGCCATCTGCTCAGATCCCCTTTCCTTTTCAGTGCAGCCAATCTGAGTCTAAAATATTGATAAACAATCTCTGCTGCTAAATTAAGACTAAAAGAGTAAACAGAGGAATGAATGTAAGCAATGAATTTCCCAGACATTCATGCTACATGTGCTCCTGTTAATAACACTGTGATAAGGAACATTAAAAATCTGACATGTATAATCACTGTTTTCAAGTGGTATGAAGGATAAAAACTTTGGGTAGGCTAGCATAGAGATGATGAAAAGATACTCCCAAACACTTCCCCTATATCCACAGACAGTGTGGTCTCTGTGTTGTAGTCACCTGTGCAGATGTAAATAAAACATCCTGCATTGTGTCAGTCACCCCTAAATGCATTGCAGAAAAGAATTTCTGCTTTTCCCCTGGAAATATTATTTTGCTGATTTTTGTAGTCAAAGAAGAAGCACTTCTAAATACCATCCAATGTTTCAGTGTTCAGAAGCTGTCCCCTTTGGCAATAATGGAGAAGGATTAGGGAAAAAGTTTTTTTTTTTTCTCCTGTCTGCACTTCATTATCATTTCTCTGGTCAATCTACAAAAACATAGCTTTGTGAACTGCAATGGCTTGCAGAAGAGGTACTCTCCCAGCAATGGATTCTGAACTGATGTCAGGTCCAACTCAGTTGTCTCTACAGAAACTGGAAGAACACATCCAGCCCTTCACCCTGGTGAAGGGCCAGGCTGCCAGGCATGGGGCGGCAAGGGTCCATCCCTGATGGAGCAGAATCATGACAGATCGAAAGAAGGTTTAAAGCAGCTTGTTCTGGTACAGCAAGCTAGGGAGCACAGTAGCAAGGAGTTGAGGAAAAGCTGTAGAAACCTGTGTGGGGTTTAAGATGTACACTCAAAGTAGCCAGCCAGAATGAGCTCTGTGTTGCTGTGGATATGTTGCTATTGGTACCTGGGTTGGATGTTTTAAAGCTACTTGGAGGAGCTGCAGTTGTATTTTTGGCTCCAGGGTAGACATATGCAGAGGCAACAGCTCCAACCTCATATATCTTACTGTTTTAAAGTAAACATATGGTAGAAAGAGAAAAAGAAGCAGTTCCTAGAGCTGGAACAATTTATCAAGCTAGTTAAGAGCATTTGGTGAAGTTTCACATGCAGCCCTCCTTGGGTGCATGTACTAGGTTGGCTTTAGATATGAGGTTCAAATGACTGTTTGCTGCCATATATTGGTGGTGGTGGGGAGGACCCCAGTGTCAACAGATTGCCCAAAGGGTGCTGTGTGCCCCATGAAATCCTCCCATCTGTTGATGGGTGCCAGGAGGACACTGTTGCCTTGTCTGCTGAACTCCATAATCTCTGCATGCTCTCTGGAGAGCTCAGCAGTGCCTGAGACACCACAAAGATCTTCTAATCTTAAAATATAAGAAAGGGAAGTGAGATATGAGAAAAAATAAGGCTTGGATAGGTCCAGAGCATTAAAGTCAGTCTTTAAAGGGGAGGTGTGGGGAGAGGACTCTATCTCCAAATCTTTTTTGAGAAACATGTATTTACAATGTAATAAACATCCATTTCCTTAACACTTCTCAGGCTCAACAGAATGATTTGGGAATTTTTGCTACCTTACCCTTCCTCTCTAAATTCACAGCCCTCCATGAAAATTTCCGCTTAAAATCCAGCAGTTGGCAGGTTCTGCAGCCTTCCGAACCCATCTTTTGGTGTGAATGAGATCTGTGATAAGGTATGTCAGAAACGGAGAGGACTCTTCTGCGGTTATTTTCTTGAGTAGGGACAGTGGCGCTGGAGGAACACAGATGTACTCAGAGTAAATGAAGAGGTGGTGTATCAGAGAGATGACTGCTGAGGAGCGTACCTGCCATCACAGCCACAGCAATAAAAATATTTGTAAAGCCACTTTATTCCCTGCTTCTAAAAAATCCAGCTGTCTTGCTGCCTTGTGCTGTGGTTTCCAGGTTCCCAGAGGCTGCTTCCTGCACCTGCCCGGAGCGGCTGCTGTTTCTCCCCAATATAACAGGAATCAGCAGATGCCTCTTTCACCTATGGTTTGGTGTTAAATCAGTGGAAACCTTGTTTCCAGTGCCTGTTTGATAGTCATGTCCAACTCTCAGGATGGTGGCCACACAGTGCTGTGAGCTTGGTTTAGATAATTTTGTTTTCTCTCTCATCTGTGTCTCAGTTTCTCTGCTCCTTACATGTTCAGACACCCTAGGATCTCCAATGTATTGAGCAGTCTGACTTTCAGGGAAGTTAATTAAACTCGCAGCCTTAATGCTACTTTATAATATTTGCTGTTTTAATTTTGGTTTTATGTATGTAGTTGTCTCCATCAAAATGCCAACATTTGCTGTAATTTAAACACAGTAGTGTCTGATGCTTAGATTGCCAAATGACTGCGGCATCTTGGGTCCTACAATTTCATGTGGGGACAAAAAAATTCTTTGGTTCCTGACTCATGTAAACAGTATTTCATAAAGCTCTGAGGGCAGGGTATTGCATCTTTTTACTACAAATGAAGATACATAGCAAATCTAAGAACAAAATATACTTTTTGACCAGTCATAAGTTGTACTTTTATTTGGGGATATCAAAACACTACTCTGAGATAGATGCTATATGTAGCAAGTGCTGATTTGAGACATTTGTATATTGTATAATGTTATGGAGATAGAAATGTGTGCTTTTGATAACTTAGTTGCAGTGAAATGGCTAATTGGAAACTATAAAATGTGTCCATGGCATTTTTGCTTACTGCCTGGCTGTGGGTTTTGTCTTTTTCTAAATGCTGTTTCAGCATATTCCTGGCTAATAAGGATAGGTGTTTTACATCATTTTAGCAAAGTGGAACATTGGAATTATATGACTGAAAATCTATATTGCCATTTTTCATTTTTGTTATTACTCTTTCATAATTAAGCAATAAATATAAGCTATGCTGATGTCTATGATTAGGGCAAGCTTTCTTGCATACTGCAAAGAATGAGAGCGTAGGTGGAAAAAGATTTCAGCTACCCTTGGAAAAATATAAATTTAATCTCTTAGTATGTTGCCAGCTTAGCTTGAACTTCTTCTGAGCTTTTCCATGTACTTTAGTGGAACCGGTGACGTGCTGCTGGGCGATTTATTTAAGCGTTGATGTAGGCTGCACATTTTTCCAGTCAGTGTAACATTGGCTTGAATATGTTCCTGTGATGACCAACAGCAAAGACAAGGAGTTTTAGTATTGCTTCTTATAACAATGAAAACATCATCTATTTGCCAAGCTTCTGCAAAAACATTAAATACTTCCAAACCTCAAGCAAATTAATGGTTGTACAGGTGAGTGAGGCAAAATAAAACATTGAGAGCAAGCCAGGAAGGTACCAATTACTATTCATTTCAAAAGGAGTCTTGTGGGGCCAGCAGTATGCTTAAACCAAGCATGTTGTGTCCTTTCCTTTGTGTGACCCAGCAGATATGGGGAGTGTTGGAAGAGCTGAGGCTGTGATTCCCTGGGGATGTGGGAGAGAGCTGAAAGCACTTTCGGTAGGAGCTAAGGTGGGGGGAGCGTGTATATGTTTGTATGTATTGTACAGATCCTGGGTGAGTTGTGCAGGGAAGAGAGCTGAAGGAGTGGAGGCAGGTGAAATGGAATGGGAGAGCAGGACAGGGGTAACACTAGGATTAGGGAGGTGTGGCTCCCAGAGTGACAAAAATAAGTAGCACGAGAGCCAGCTCCTGCCTGCCCATATCCCATGGTGAGAGTTGTTTGGTCATCATCTTGGGATGGCTTGTTTTGGTAATCTGGCACATCTGTTTGCCAGATGTGATCTTGGTATTTGGTCTCTGTTCACATCCCTCTTTCTTTTTTTGGCTGCTACCCGTATGGGTGTTGCTGTCCTGTCTGAAGTCAGACTCTTTTTGGGTTTTGCTGCCACCATAGTTTACTTATAGCAATGTTTTTAAAATTGCTGGCCTTGACTTGTACAATTGTTGTAGGTCAAGAACATGTTTGGGGCATGTGACAGAAAAAGAAAAACTGTCCACAAGCCATGCATCTGTAATCTTTCCTAGTAAATTAGAGATGAACATAGTCCTTTGGCATTTTCTGAGGGTAAACTGCCCCTACTTACCTCTTCAGTGCCACTGCACTGTGTACATCTTGTGACTGTCTAATAAACACTTTTCCATATGTTTTTCTAAGGAAGAGAGAAGAAAATACATGCTTTTCATTCTGCCTATAGCTGCTTGAAATTTGGTAAAATAGAAAGGACAAAATCATGTGAGCAGGGTAATGTCAAATCCCTACTGCTCATTCCACGGAAAGAGAGGAAGAGAAGGACAAAAATAGTAATCTGAACCATGAAATAGCTCACTTGGTTATTTAAAATAGATTGTGTGAGTCATAGGGAGCTGTAATTTTGTAAACAGGTGCAGTGATTTCTGTAATGCGGTGAACTAATGGGGAACGGTGAGTCTAGCTTGGTTAGAACAACAACACTGCACTGCCACATGGTGTGCCGCGTACTCTGAAAGTATAAAGCAGTGGTCTGGAGTTTCAGGAGATTTTCAGCTCTTAGATTATCTTTGGCAAATCAGTTAACTTCACACTGCTTCTGTTTCACAATCTGTAAAACAGGCAGGATAATAAAAAAAAACCACATTGAAAGCTACTGATGAAAGTTAGGTGGCAGCATTATTTATCACATTAAATGTGTGTTCTGTGCATTTTTGTTCACGATTATGGATGTAAATTGTTGTCAAAGCTGCAGAAGGCCTTTGCTCCTCCTGTGTAGATCCTCTGTGCCAACTTTCTGCTCATCATCATTAGGACTGGCAGACAAATTTTCCATCACTCTTTTATATAAAAGATCTGCTACCACATTGCAGCACTACAGACTTTTATGTTTATTCTTATCTGTTTCATTTATTTATTTTTTTGTTTTCCATTACTGTTAAGATTTCTCAATTTCATAGTAATTGTGTCATCGTAACTATGTAAATCTACAAATAGATGTCTATAAGTGTCCTTAAATTTGCTTTTATCTGTGCTCAGAAGATGTAAGAATGTGGAAAAAACCCCACCCATGTTGCACGGTGTTGGTAAAGCAGTCTCTGTTATAGCCTTTATGCCTCTCTATGAAAAGTCCTAGTGATGAGCTTTCTGCTTACGTTTTGATTAGCAGGATTAGAGTTGTAATTGAGAAAAAAAATTTCAAATTATATAGTTCTTTCTTCTGTCTATTTGAGATGATCCTTTTTTTTCTGAACTAACTTACAATTGTCTTTCAACATAATTTGCTAAAATTGAAAGGTCTGTGATCTTTCAGACTATCAAACTGTTTTATTGAAACTTCCAAACTGGACCAGCTGTTCTCCTGATAATCATGACATTTCTAATAAGTCTGACCTGGCAGTAACTGAGTTAATTCTGTGTTCTGGCCAGTAACAAAGATGGATTTAAGTCTTCATGTTGAAGACCAGTTATGGGACCTTTCCCACAGTTCTTTCCAGATGAAAAGAAATAATAATAATGAAAATAATGTTCTTGAAGTACCAGGGCATACAACGACTATATTAACTGCATGATGGAGTTTCTTACACTGCATCCTGGTGCATTCCGTTCAGAGGCAAAAAAAGAAAAAAAAGAAAAAAACCAAAAAAAACCACCAAAATTTTCTTTGGAGGAAAAATAGAACTCCAAACCCTCAATTTTTTTCTGGAGTTGTAGAAATGACTTAGTTTATGCCCAGTGTACCTAAAGGGTGTGTTTGTAAGGGGTTGCAACCATTAGATATCATCTTGATATAAACATAAATCCATTCTCTCTTACGGAACAAAGCATAGTCCATTTAAATTTCTTCTGGTGTTGGCTGATTGGCATTCCCTTGGGGGGGAAAAGGGATTTCAGGCCTGCACAGAAGATTATTAAGGGTCTTTTTTCCCCTAGAGACTCTGCCTACTATGGAATTGTACTAGTGTGCTTATTAAGCAGCGTGTTGTGCAGAATATGATGTCTGCACCATAAACCCTTTGATTAATAGGATGTGAGGTCCTGGGTCCAGGTTCTTAAAAGTATTGTCCTGTTGCTTTACTAAGCATTGCAGCACAGAGAGAATTGGGACAGTAGCAGGGTGATTGTATTTTCAGGATGTTGTGACCTTCGCAGAAATTCCATCCCCATCCCAAGTTTAATACCTAAAATATGGAACTCTGATTCCATGAAATATTTAGGTATCGGCAAATTTCCCATCTTCTGATGATAAACTGAAACAGTTGTGAAATCCTCCAAATGCCACAACATTTCCTGAGACTGAGCTATTACTACTAATTTTATCATGTTTGCTGGTAGAGACAAAAGCACTTGCCAAGATACATGATTTGTTTGTAGGCGGTTGCAATTAAAGAAACTATTGATCCCTGTGGTAATTTGTAACTCTCCAAGATTTTTCCACTGCTCTTGAAAACCTTCTGGGAGCTGTGAATTGCTGTCTCTTCCTCTCTGGATAATGATGATTCCCAAGTCCCTTTTCTGATCTGGAACTAAGTTACTGACAGCAATGCCTTGTCTCTCAGCATTATATAGTAATGAATTTAATACATTATGCATGCATTGAGACAGTATGATATTTATGCTCATTCTTTTTTAGTTATTACTTTATAACCTTCTTAAAAGTAACTGAAAAACATTCCTGATGCTGAATTTGGAAAATACAGAGGCCACTCCAAAGAAGCAGACCTTTAACTGCAATGCTGAAATGTCAGACAGCAACTGGAGATCCTCAGTCCCAATCTTTCATTTAGTGTAACTTTGGTTGTTCAGATTGATGAGATAACAGCTTGAGACAATGAGAGTCTCATTACAGCCCTGTTTTGCTTTGTCTCTCCCATTTATTTGAAAGGTGGTAAAAACCTCACGCAGTGTGTTTTCTCATATGTGCAGAAATTCATTCTTTGGATTTCTGTTTAAAGCATCCCATCATTCCGTTGCAGAGTTTTATTATTTTGCTATAGATTTTGGGCTTGGCTTGTGATAACATGGCTGAGTTCCAGCATCAGGTATTGCTCAAGTTCATCCATTCCTATTATATGAACTGTAACCCCACAAGCTTCGCCCCAGTGGCAACTGTGGAAGATCTGTTGGATTTGCAGTATGGGTATGACTCTACTGCATTAAGGGCTGTAGCTTCCCAAATCAACAGACCCAAATAATTTTGTGTCCCGGTTAGAGTTTGTAGCTATGGCTGTTTGCATTCAAAGAAACTACAGATATGTTGTGAAGTCATTATGGACATGAGTAGTTATGCATAGGTGAACTGCTGGTAAACAGTAACTCCTGTTCGGAGCACCTTGGCCTCTGAACAAATCGCAGGCTGAGTTCAAAGATCTAGAGGAAGCAAAGGAGGGAAAGATCCTTAAATAAGCTGTTAATTATTACTGGTTTTTTGCACAGTGAATGGGGCATATTGCTGCACATTTTCAACTACCTGTAAAACACCCAAGCTACAAATTTGTGGAGACTTTGAATAGGGTCTCTCTCTATAGAGCTTTTTTGGTGCTTTGATAATTTATGAATGTCTGAAAAGCACTGGCGAACCTGTGGAGGAGACTGTCCCTAGATAAATGTGCATGGTGAGGAAGTAGAGGGAATTAATGTAAAAGCATTTTTAAGGACCCCAGAGGAAGGGAGGGGAAGGGAACTGCCTTTAAGCTATTCCTATGTATGTATGTGAAGTTCCAAGTAGAGCTTGCTCCGTTGGTCTGATACCACTGATCTGGAAGAAAAGACTTTTTATACCCAGGCCTGAAGAACATCTAACTTGAGCAGTTAAAACATATGCCAAGCTAGGGCTGAGCCTTAGGTTTGATGCAGATGCAGCATAGGGTGTTACTGGACCCTCTGAAGTTGACCCCGTAACTGATCACCTCCAAGCTGTTCTGCTTCTGAGCCGTTCCAGGAACTTAGACTTGCTCTGCTGGCTTTGAATACAGGAATCCATGATCAGCTATCTCACTTTCTTCTCCCTGACTTCTGGCCCTTTTGCTCTCTACTGTGTTACTCTGAAGCCTGTAAGTAGGAAAAGGTGGTTGTCTACAGACTGATTTCTTCAGGGGTTTTATGTCACAAGGCACGAAGAAATGTGCGCCTTGTGACGGGAGCCATCGCTGTGCTGCGCTGAGGAAGCGAGCACATGCAGATGGCTGAAGGGGAGGCTCTATACTATGTTATATAATAAAATTCTATTATATGGTATTATTATATTTTTATTATACTATAGAAAGGGAGGAGCAGCTTATGTGATTGAGACTAATTTAAGGCAACCTCACAGCCAGCTCTTACTATGTACGGACATAAAAGTTTTAATGCAACCAAAGTTTAAGCTGTGTGTGTTTTCCTTCTGTTTCCTAACCTTGCTCCTTAGCTAACTTATTCAATACTCTACAATACACATCTCTCTTCTTTTTTCTTTTTTTTTTTTTAAAAAAACCCTTATGGCTTCATTTCTTGGGTCTGCAGTCTTAGCAAATACTGAGCTATTATGATGGTTCTATTTCTGCAGCTTCTACTTTGAAAACAAACCAGAGCAGTCCTTCTGTGTCTACTAAGCTCAGAAGTGTGCTCAAAGCGTTCCTCCCATGCTTTGACTATAACAACCACAAAATGGCTACCTTACGGATGTTTTCTCTCACTCCTGCGGCGTGAAGTGTTTGTGAAGTATCACTGGATATTTATTGTTTCTCCATCTAACTCAGCTTTGAATTCACTTGATCACAAACTCTACAGCTCTTGCTGCTGTTGCAGCATGAAATCATGCTTGTTTAGAGAAAAATAAGATCAGAAAAATTTCAATGAAATGCTTTGTTCCTGTGAGAATTTGTTTATTTGTCAATGCACGCAGAGACCTGACTGATGCAGTGCCACTGCAATGTAGGTCCTGCCCTTAGGTAAAATCTTTTTGGAAACTTGATGAATTTCATCCTTTCCTCCCACTTCATAATATCCCTTCCGCGCGTTCTCTTGAGGGTGCCAATGCCTCATTTTGTGTTCTCTGTAGCATCTATTTGCCAGGGAGTAGGATTCAACCTACCTGACTTTGCCCATAGTCCAGATGATATCCAATGGGAAAAGAAATAGGCAATGAGAAAAATAAGTGCTGCTGATTCTGTCACAGGGAAAGAGAAACTACAGCACAGAAGAACCTATTTTGCTCCATTATATAGAAAGGAAATGCTTAAATGTAGCTATCTGCACTGCCAATGTCTAAATTAGGTGATTGCACCTCAGTCCTTATCAACTCTTATCCAACTTCATTATTGGCTTCCTGATTTGTAATTAGATAATGCCTGGCTACAATTTTTAAGCTTCCCCACTGTCATCACCTATTTTTCTTTTTTTGAATTATCAAGTTTTTCATTGGAAGGTGCACTGTTTTCATGCAGAAATTCCCCATGCAGCAGGGAAGGAAGCAAGGCATAAAATGCATTGGATATTCTGTTATTTGGAAAGAACCGATGTGTTTTAATCCTCCCCATCAGCAAATGGCCAATTTTCTTCAACTGATGTATTTACTTGAGCCTTCTGTGTCTGAGATTTTAACGTAGCAGAATAAGGGCAGGCAGCACTGCAGAAATGAATACGGAGCTGCAATTACACTTGAGATTGCAGGGTTTTTTTTAATGCAAGTTCCCTATTTCGCAGTCAGATCAGGACAGTTTAACACAAAGTTACTGGAAGTTTAGAAAATGAATGGCCAAAGGCAATTATCAGGAAACTCCAGCCCCATCATAAGAGTTCTGCATGTTCTTAAAGGTCTGCAGTTTTTCAGTAGTCCCGAAGAGTTTGTGATATGCGTAAGAACTGCAGGCCTGCGGAGGTTTGTTTAGACCCTGGGTCCAACTGCAGAGAAGGTTGGAAGGGCCTGGAGCTGTAAAATGAACAGGACTTCAAACCCTTTCTTTTCAATTTGTCATTTAATACTTGCAACCAGTATCTTTAGGGAATTCAGCCTTGCGCAGTGGCGCACAGTCACTGCTGCTGCTACTCGAGTGCAATCTTTCATGTAGGGGATGATTCAGCTGGTAAAATTACGTTACTTTGAAATTAGTTTGGTACTTAGCATTTAATATTCTTGTCTTTTGCTCTGCAATTAGCTTTTACTCATGCAATTTAATCTATTTGTAACATTTCTTGAAAATCATAGTAGACATGATTTGAAATGAAGCTAAATCTCTTGAACTTTTCCTTATGTTAATTTGAAATGCCAACAGGGCACCAACTGCTGTGAAAATTAATGAATGAGCTACACCAGACTGTCTTTCATTTCATTTGAATGACTTCACACTTAGAGAGCATATGTGAGAAACCAACTACTCTCCAACACTACAGATGATGCTGGAGCAAGAAGAATTTTGCTGCTTGTGGGGCTGCATGGACAGATTGTGGGTCCTGATTTCTTTGCAAGCACATTATGGATTACAGCTCACAGGAGAGGCAACTCCCCTCAGAAAGATGTTTTTTCTTTTAAAGAAACATTTTTTTATGTGTGTGAAATATTATTAAACTAAAAACGTGGTAGCATTTTACTCTAACTGTGCTTTGCTCCTCATTTAAAAAAACCTCAAACACAACACTCTGCTTTCTTATGAGTGAGGACAATTTGTGTTACTACTTATATATTAAGCTGCAAAAGCTGTATAAAGTTTACCGTAGATCTGAGCTGAACTAACTCATACTGTGCACAATAACTTTGTTCAAAACTGCAGCTTTTCCTTGTCCTGAAGAGCTGGGCAAATGGTTGGTCTTAACAGTTACAGCAGACCCCCTGTGCAACAAAATGAATTTCAGGAGAGAACACAATAAAACTTCTTGACTTCTTGGAGATGCTTATGAGCCAAAAGAAAATAAACACATGCAGATAAATTATTTTCTCGGGCAGTGTCAGTCACTTCATATCTATTAAAGCCCAGTTGCAGAATCTGGACTATTTTTGCATGATGATCAGAAGTGCTGTATTGAGTGCTTGGACAACAACTCAGCTGTCATTCTCTGCTAAAATTCCCTTTGCAATTCTGGAATTTGGCTTTTTTGCATTCAGACAGCACAGTACTTACTTGATTGCGTTCCTGCTGACAAAGTTTTAATATCTTTCTATTTAAGTACATGCTTATATTCCACTATAGTCTTGACACCGACATGCACCCAAGCTCACTGCTTGCTGGGGGTGGTTTGATGACTCAGGTGGGAAATTCAGTTCTTCAGTTTTAACTGGAAGTAGTAAATATATTTTTTTGTTTCACCATTTGGAGTCTCTAATAACAAATGAAAATAAAATCAAATTATGTGATCAGTAAAACCATGACACTACGTTCGTTCCTAGATAAACAATCAAATAAGCAATTTTACTTTCTCCAGACTAAATAGCTGGCACCCAAACCAATAAATTATTTTTTTATACTCTGCATTGCAGTCATATAATGAAAAGACTAATTGGATTTGGGCTTGGAAAAATGCCACTGCTGTGCTCCAAAAATTGAAACATTGACTAAATTGTGAAATAAAATAAAAGTATGGGGCAGATGTATTCTGGCTATTGTAATGCAAAGGATTCACAATTTCTTTTCTGACTTAGGCTTGATATTTAATGGGCATAATGGCAATGTTATGCGAATAGATACAAGCTGTGAACTCTGTTTAATGGAAACAAAATAATAGAATGTTTAAAGGCATGTTTTAGAAATGAGTTATGAAGAGGCTTGTCAACAGTGAACCCAGTGAGACAGGGCAAGAACTGGTGATGGACTCAGCTGGGCACAGAGCTCTTCTGCCTTGGTCAAGCCAGGGCAGATATATTCACTTTGTGTCACGCAGGGCAGTTGTCTCTCTTCGTGTGCTTGTGCTGTGTTCAAGGACAGACAAGGTTGTCTTCTGTGTCATTTTTTGTTGCTTTTCTAGATAAGTGGCATCCTTACTCTCTGCTTGCTGTCAGACACCAAAGCAGTTTCAGATGTAATTTATGGGTATGATTTATACATCAAAATACCTGTCAAACCGAATGCTTAAAAAGTAAATTTTAGAAGTCTAGAGATGTATGAATGGCACGTATTATGGTGTGATTTCAGGATTGTTTGTTCACAGAGGTTTTAAACTGGCATCTGACTTGTACCTCCTGGAAGCAACAACTGTGTAGGTTATTGCATGGTGCAACCTCCGCATGGCACAGTGCAGTGATTAAGATTCCCCAGCTGTGGGGAAAGACGTGTGGCTTTGCCTATGAAAACTGCGCTAAGAAGTGCTTTGATTGTTTGAAACTATTACCCCGTAGGGTATGTGGATTGCCAATTCCCACATCAAGTATGCTTAATGTTACTGGATAAATTAATGGATAATTAAATAGCTTATAAAATTATTGTGAAGGAGATCTTATAAGATATTCATAATAGAAATTGTTAGGCCAAAAATGGGTTAGGCAGTTTCACAGTTTTAGGATTTCTATGAAACGTACTGGTCCGGTTTTATATCATCTGGCTCAGGAAAGTCCTTGATCTTGGACCACCAGGTTCATTCATTCACATTCCTACATGTGAATCCTACGGTCAGGTTCATTGCAATCATGTTCTGTTTCTCATGCTTTTCTTTCAATGTCTGCAATCTGCTGCTAATCATTTTCCTATTGCTGTGGTTTTCCAAATAAATTGTTTTGGGCTGATACAATGGGGTTTCTTTGTATTTTTTCCCCCACCAAAATGAAATTAATTTGATTTGTTTTATCTTTTTTTTCTTTTGCATTTTTTAAGATAAAAATTCAAATACTATATCTGAAAATGTCAGAATTAAATATTCTAACATTTCTTACCTTGTTTCTGAAGATTTTTTCAGCTGCATGTCTTGGACAGTTTCTCTATGAATTCCTGAATAGTATGCTTGATCCAAACCTGAATTTATAAGCAATAAATCTATATATATATCCAACAAAAATATTTACTGTTCTACAGTGTTTAAGAAGAATGTAAACTGGTAAATATTCCTGGTACACACACAGTATTTCAGTACAGACTGTATTGAAATTTATTTTGTAGTACCTTGTACAAAAAAAACCCCACAAAAGCTACTAAGAAGGGAATTGTCATTCCTTCAGTTGGTCAAGAGATGGGAGCTGTTGAGGCAGTGCTGGGCAAACATGACATTTCGTTTGGTATCATAGCACGCTGTAGGTAGGGATCTGTCAACACTTCCTTTATTAACCTTGGTGTTCAGGCAGCCACAGCTACCAGGCTGAAATTTCATCCTCAACCAGTGCGTGTTGTTTAAGTTCCCTAAACTCACAAAAATAGTTTAAGCTAGTTTTCTTTTTTCCAAATTTAGAGCTGCCAGAGACAAAAGAACAGCAATAGGAAATAATAGGTTTCTGGCTCCTACACAAACTGCTTTGTGTTCCTACTCTGAATTTATCAACCTGTTACTTTATGTAATGCTATTTTCCATCTGTTATGTTTAACACACGATATTTTGCATGAGAAAAGGGACTGTGGTATTGCTTTTCATTCTGAAATTATCAGGGTGCTCAGAAACACTGTTAACTTTTTCATATTGATTGATTGGTTAGGTCACATTCTCCGCTTTGTGTCTGCACAAAACTCGTATGAACCTAACTAAGAGCAGAATAAACATCTCTGTTGTAAGAGAGACTGTCTCTTCATCTTAAATTATGAATCCATAAGACTGAAGCGAGGAATTATTTTGGTCTTGCATAATATGAATAATGCATGTAGCACCATTATACACATCCCACATGTTGTGGAACCAGAATGTACTGTTATGTTAATAAACATTCATAACGCTCACCATAACCATTCTTAATGTTTTATCGCCAAAAGAAATAGTGATCCCAAGGACATTCAGAAATGTCGGTCTTATTACTATAGCCAATTATTAAAACTTAAACTTATAGTTGTATTATAATTTCTCTCTATTTGACACAGGCAATTAGTTAAAATCTTTGTCTCTTGTAGGTTGTTTCTGTTACATTGGTAAGGGAGTTCATAGTTTCTTATATGCAATCTTATTTCATTAAAAAAACCCTCCTGTTTTTATGAACACAAGGGGAATCAAACAGGAGATGCATTTATCCCTTGTAACTCAGCTTTCAAACTGCATTGAACCCCAAATCTTCTCTGTCACATCAGTGGTGCTTCTAAGTCTGTGGGAGCAGCTTCTAAGAAGGTTTCTTCATTCCCTATCTACCCACTCCTGCAGTTCCCCTTGCTTGCACCAAAAAATGTCTGCTTTCAACCTAGTTTCTATCTATGCCAGTATTCAGGAAAAGGCAGTGAAGCCTCATGGTTGGTTGTGTAACCCAATCTCACCTTGTTCTCAGTGGTGCTCCTCTGGTTTTTGCCTGAGAGAGCCTATGAAGGCTGAAAAATGCTGCTGGAAACCAGTAGAGGAACTCTGGCCCAACGTGGTGCCACGTGGGCAGCTCTGAGAAATATGTGGATGTTAGATTGCTGATTTGCCTAAGGTCAAAGAACAGTTGATGTTCTATTTTGAGGATCTGTGTGGATCTAAATGGCTTGGAGGTTCTGTCTCACCCGTCACATGTGGACAAATTTGAGACTGAAGATAATTCAGCTGACTGAAATTAAAACTCAATGAAGATGAAAGACAGGGAATCTGCTGTCAATAATTTCTTTGATAAGAACAGAAACTATGAAAAAAAAAAATCTGTCCTTTTACTTGCTTTGATAATTAAGGAAAGTGGAATAATCTACTTTAGAAGAGGTTGCAGGCTTTCTTCTTAAAACAAGTAAGTAATAATTTATTCCAGGAAGAGCCATCGCTTTTTCTTTCTTTTTTTCTTTTTGTTTCTATTTTAAAGCTGTGTGCAAGTTAAACTTCATTGACTATCTTACTTAGAAGTGAACCTATTTGCTACATTCACAGAGAGATGAAACTCTGTCAGCAAAGTGGGTTTTTCAGAGTTGCAACAAGTATTTTCCTTGGTGGGAAACATGAAAATAATTAACTACCCAGTTATTGTAACAGCACATTTAATAATTTTGTTTGTTTGTTTTAAGCTATTAGTTCTGGGACATTTATTCTTAACTGTCTAACTGTTACTTTATCAGGAAAGGGGCTGACATTAAAGGGGCCATTTATGTTGATTCAAAAGTTAGTTTAGAAGATAAATCTTGTTGATGGGTATAAGAAGTGGAAAAGGAGCCTTTTACCCTCATCAATGTAGAAAATTTATGTATTTCTTTCATTCTGTTGCTTCAGAACTTATTATGGAACCATAGATTTTAAGGCCAAACTGGGACACTCAATCGTTTACTCTGACCTTGTGTAATAGAGGCCATCGAAATTTATCTTACATTGAACCTGTTAACTTCAGCTCCATCATAGTATATATTCTAGAGAGGTCTTCAGCCTTAATTTGAGGCCAACAAAGCATGATAAACTTATAGCTTTTTATGGTAACATGTTCCAGTAATTAATCATCCATATAAATACAAACATGTGTCTTGTTTCTTAAACTTATTTATGCTAATGCCCAGACTTTGGTCCCCAATTTCACCGCTAAACAAGAGAGCTCTTTACATTCTTCTTCTCTGTATTTCTGATAGATCCATTTTCTACCAGAGCTCTTCCAGGATAGTGTTTGCATGGAGGACTGCTGAGGCTGCAGTACATCCCTGTGACAGTGAGAGATAACTGCAGGTTTAGCATTCATTTGTTTTATGGTTACATGTAATTGTTTACCAAGCCGCTTGTCACCCTTGAAGGGCAATGTCATTAACTTCAGCACAGATACAAATCCTGACCGAGTTTTAGCCAAAAAGCTCATCCTGACATGACATTATAAACTGTGTTCTTAGGTGAAATAGAAATAGCAAGGAAGCACCACATGAAAAAACTCAGCAACCAGAGATTTTCTTTTCTTAATTTCTCTAGGCATAGCCTCCTGTGTAAACCCCTAGAGCTCTCCCACAGCTGTCCAAGGTATAGGATAAGTGTGAAGGAGTAACACTGACTTTCCCTTTTTATCTGCTGGTTCATTTTCATTCTTTCTTTCTTTCATTCATTCTTTAGTTCACTCTTCTGCTTCCCTTTGGGACCGTTGCAGAGCTCTCAAAAGTGTGTCCACTGTAAGGATTCATCACCCATAATGGCCACATCAAGCAAGGCTGTTACTGATTTTGGCTTCCATCAGTAGCTAGAGCAGCCTTTACCATCTTCCTAAAAGCATGCTTTCCAAGAGAATAACACAGTTTTTTCCTATACTGAGTACTCCCCTAAGATCTTCTCTCGCTTGGGGTGGTTTTTTTTTCCTTTCCTTGAGTGAGATTTTGTCATGTTTTGGGGTTGTGCCAGAACATTAGTCTTCAGACAAAACAAGCCTTTAGGCTGTTGTATTTGCTGTTTTGGTTTTTGAGGGGGATTTCAAAAAGGGAAACCACACTAGAAGTAATTTATATTTATATTCAGATCGGTTACTGTTTAAGTCTGTAAGACCAAATGTATCCCTGGCATGTGACTTGTTAAAACTTTCACTCCTGGTGATGTTACCCTTTCTTTATGCTTAAAGTTTTTCTGCTTTCAGTCCTTAAAGCAAAGAAATAGAAGCTTGTGCAGTTGCAACTTTGGTCACAGCCTGTCTGTTGTGGTTGTTGCTGAGCGTTAACATAGGCTTATATACCATTTCCCCCATGATTTCCTTTCCACACTGCTGCACAGAATTCAAACCTAAAAAGATTCTAATTAGAAAATGGAATTTAATCCTCTCTGCAAACTGAGTTTTTCTAATCAGGAAAAAAATTCCTTTTCTCCTTCTCCCTTCAACTTTGGGACTGGCTCTTTGCTCTTTATTTTTGCTGTTTGTGAGGTTTTGTTAAATATTTGTGTTTCTATTTTACTAGCAATTCAGAGCCATTAATGATGGGTGTGAAATGGTGGATAGCCCCATGTCCAGCCAGTGGTGCCAGAAAACAAGTCCTCAGTTGGTTCACATGCCTATTTCCAGTAAGATCATATTTATTGGTGTCATTTTTAGGAAAAGAAAAATGTGCATCATTTTCCTGTATCCTGACCTGTCTTTAGATCACCTTCTCCTATACTGCATACTATCATTCACTCTCTTCATCCCTTTGTTCCAGGAAACAGTTGTTCAGAGATGATGCTGGGAGAAAGGATGACCTAGTAGTTACTACTTTTAATGCAGAATCAGAGACCCTGTGTCTTCTAATCTCTCCATTCTCTTCTGGTGTAGACATAAAAATATAAAACTTGCAACAAAAGCACATGAGAAATGATTGGTTTGCATTTTAATTTGTTTCCAGTATGGGATGTCTTTTCCTGAAGGCTTCAAATATTTCTGTGTTCTCAGTTTCTATACCTCCCAGCAAGTTTCTTCACAGCATGCCAATTAAGGAAATAAAAGTAATGGGTGATGGTATGAGCACGGTATTTACATCTGTGTTTACTGCAGTTGGTTGCAGTACTAGCTCATGATGGAAATTTAAGTTGATGTTTTTGTAAAGAGAACTAATTCAGTAAGTTGCATTTAAAGATTTATGGTATTTTATGAAGGTGCAGAAGTCTTTTGCTGCATGTTCAGGGCTGCTGCATACCTTTGAACAGAGGCTGAAATGGAAAAAAATCCTGAAAAAGAGACCAAAACCAGCTCTCTACAAAGAAAGTAGAACTTAAAGGTTATGAGGGCTTTGGACTGGTTGTCTTCATAATGTTACCATCCGTAGTGCATAAGTGAGCTCAGCTTTCCTAGTCAATAAACCAGTAGGGCAGCATCCTAAAGGACAAAAAAGAAATGTTGGCTAATCGGGAAAACCTACTAGCAGACTTCTTTGTAGGAGTCAAGATGCTGTGTTCGCTAATTGAAAAGGTCTCTGTTTGTATTTGTTGGGCTTGGCCTTAGAGGCAGCAGAGTTTACAGTACAGCCAGCTATTTCCAAATTCTATCATCACCTACTGAAAAGCAGGGGACACAAATTTTCTTGCTTATTCACTGAACTGAATGTCAACCTTAGGCTATTCTTCTGGTCCTCACTTTGAAAGCATGCTAATTGCTTTCTAATTGCAGCAAGCTGGCATCAAATCAATCTCTGCTCAGACAAAATTTCCATGCCTGTTAGGCAATAAAAGACTTGTACGTTGATGAGCACCTTTGATTCTTCTTAAGTCACACATTCAAATCTCCTTTAAAATATGGTTTCTATTGGAGGAAAAAAAAATAAAATTTGTAAACCTATTTAATTATACTTAGATAACAGTCTCTGAAAATAAGAATAATTCATTTTCTCAATGAATTAACAACTCTGGAAGACGTCTTCTCTCTAAGAAGATAAATATTTGAACCTAAACCATTCATTCTTTCAGATTTTTCAATCTTTTTATTGAGGTTTTTTTTAGAGGGCAATAGAGGCAAGAAACCAAAATGGTACCCACACTAAGGGCTATTATGTATAACTTGTATAAACATGGAATGAAAGATGTCTTCAAAAAATATCCAAAGCACTGACAACTCAGACAAGATGAATGCTGTACATGGTAGGCAGGGAGAATGTAAATCAGATAGCTTTTATCTAAAGTTTTTAAAGCAAAAAGTGCTGCAAGACAAGGTGATTTCCAGTCAGAAAATACAGATTGGGAGTTAAGCTCTTTCTTTTGTACTCATTCAGACCTAATGTGGAGAAATTTGCAACCTGGGATTTAGAATTCAAATGCACAAACTGTACTGTGAGATTTCCACCCCCCCATGCACCTGAATTAGTTCTTCAGCAACCAGGGGTGCGTAGAGGGTCCCTGCCACAAGAGTGCTGCTGTGCAGCATAAACCTCCCTCTCCCTTTTGGTTTTCCTACGTTTGTTCAGTTGCCAGGTCATATTTTCCCTCCCAAAGCCTCTTTACCTGCATTTTTCTGAACCTCCTCCTCTTTCCTTTACTGTAACATATGGTGAATTTGAGAGAAGTCTTTGAAAACATCACTATTTTTTGTGTGCTTTACAGTAAGCTCTTCACTTTGTCTGGTTTTCTTGCACATTTCCAGAAAGAATTTTTAAGGTGCCAAGAGCTGCTTGGAGAGCCTGCCTTTTGTATCTTTGAGTAATAGCAATATTTAAAATTGTGTATGGTGTGGAGCCATGCAGCGTGGTCTAGTGCACAATTAACATCTGCTGGGTAGTTTATTCCTCTGGCATGTTTCCAACTTGTGCTGAGAATGCGAGCACAGCGTAAAGTCAAACAATTTGTCCAAGTTCTTCAACCAGGTAACGGTGGCTTATGGAGCACTTGAGCAATTATATACATTTATGCAACGGGTGTTAACAAGTGACTCGTAAAATAAGCATTTTGTTACTACTGCAGAATATCTCTGTAAATGCTTCCTAGTAGGTTTGTGTATTGAAATTACTGGACACTGGCATGTTTACATTTGTCAAAGTGCCTAGTTCATTAGCAGAAAAGAAAAATCGATACATTGAGAGGAAAGGAAGAAGGAGAACTGCATAATGATAACATAGATCCAACTGCTAATTTAAAATTGAAGGAGAATTTGCTGGGTTTCTTTTTCATTATGATAATAAAAAGGTATCTTGTCCATTTTGCCCATTTTTGTGCTCATTCAGCTTCACATAAAGCTCTTAGATGAATTTTTATGTTCCACCTATGCCTGAAAAAAATGCATGTTTTATTGGATAATATGTGTAACAATATTAAGCATTCTGTTGAGAACTGGGAGTTGTCCCAATTGCTACAGTAATCTTACTGTTAGCAATAATATTTTTGACAGTGGTCATGGAATGAGTTCCTGTAGCAGTTTCTTTTTCTGGTTACTTTAAAGAGTTTGGAACTGAATGTTTTCAAATAACAGAGTGAAACAATAAGTGTGCTGCTGAGCAGCAATTCAGTTGCTCGAGTTGCTGCATTACTTCAGTCCTTAAAAATATTTACTGCGCTAGTCTCTGTAATATCACTGGGATTAGGTGGAGTGTTCTGGAGGATTGCTGCAAAATATGGTCAGACATCTTATTTTGTGGGGTCTTTTTCTTAAGAATAAAGAGACTTTCCTGACTGCGATAAGATAAAGGAATACTAACACAGCTGTGCAGTGCCACAATATGGCAATAAAGGCATCTGTGTCATAAAACGTTGTCCCAACAGTTAATGGATCAGATTTTCAAAACCCAACTAATTCTTAATTGCTCCATTTCCATTTACTCTGGGTAAAACTGCAGTTTGTGATACACAGATGCTTTAGCTGTGTAAATCCATCAGGCCGCTCGGCTGCTCCCAACCTCTAGAGGCATCTGATTCTACAGGGTACCTGGTTCTCCAGCACCACAGCAACTCAAAGACACACAAAAACTCATACTACTCCAGCAATGTAGCCCTACTTGACATGAAGTGAGGTCATCAGAAAACTTGTTCTTTGGATTTCTCTATTTAATATGACCAGAAGCACCACTTTGGAGCTTTCCACTCATGAACGGGGGGAGCAAAAGAGGCTCCATTTACTGAGGGTCCTTGGGACAAGGCATGGACTGATTCAAATCCCTGCTCTGGGTGCTGGGAGAGCTGGAGACCATGCGCTGCTTCCACCTGCCCTCTAAAAGGGCAGCTCAATGACGGTAATTACGAACATCCTCAGGATGATCATAAAGGCCTTATCTGAAATTTATGTTTCTCGGTGACTTTGATTGGCTTTGAACTGGGCCCTTGGAGAGATACTTTACATTTGGGCAGAAATAGAGACTTAGAGTTTCACACTGGTAACATTAAAGGATTTTAAATAGATAATTTTCCAGGCCTAATCCTTTGATCATGTCTCCCTCTTTGCAGGTCTTCACGGACTTTTCATCAAATGAGGTACACATCTTTTTCTTTGAGGTTTTCCTAGGGTACCTTTAAACTACCAATGATTTCTGACTTGGTATTTCTTTTTATCTTCAGGGAACTTACCAATAGTGTTGCCAGTTGTCATAGTTGTTTTAATCTGATCAATGCATTGGCTGTGTGGGTTTTTTTATTGTTGATAGTGATATTTTATTTAAACTAACTCCTACTCCCAATAATGTCAATTTGCTTCTTGTCTGCATGCAGTCTTGAGACTGCATCTCGAGGTTGTAACTTCCAATTTCTCTTTGTGATCTCTAAACCAGCTTGAAATTAAAATATGTTAGTACATATGTGCTTCATTACAAAATGGACTTTCAGAATTTCATTAGCATCTGGTGTGTTGCTTACTGCCTTCTTGTAAAGCTAATTAAGTGTTATGCTATTATGAATAATTGTATTTTATTTTTTCTTAGGATACACTAGGCTGCTACAGGAAAGAAATAAGTGAATGACCAAGAGCATCACTGTGTGTTTTATTCAGCTCTTCTGCGCTCTCTTTTCATCATAATAATAATCACCACAGTGGCCAGCCATGTAAAAGTCTAATTTACAGATGCAGTGCGCTTATAATAACTCCAGCAGAATTCAGTAGTATCTGCAGATGTTCAGCATTTTGGGACTCTGATTTGTAATGACTGTTATTTCCTAATGTTAAAATAAGTGCATCATCTGTTCTTTCAAATATATGCTGTATAGCATCACTATGTTGTCTATCTACATTACCTACCAACACCAATGGCCTACATCTTTGAGCTTTGTTGAATTATAAAAGACTGCATGGAATAAGACTGGATTTAGCTACCCAAATGACTACTGTAGTAGGCTGTATTGAGTTTAGAAAGATGACTCTGAGATGTGTTGAGTTCCCACTGAGAACATCTTTAATGGGTTACATCACCTAGATCTGGACTCAAATCACTCTGAAAGCACAGAGAGATTTTCAGCTTACATTAGTGAGAATCTCCTGAGGTCAGTCAGTCCATCCCTCTTCCACAAAAGTAAAATCAACTTCAACTTCATTTGCCTTCCTAGGCCAATGTCTCCTTAATCTCTCCTTAAATGCCTTTAAGATTCAGGCAGTCTCTTCCAGTAATTCATTATTTTTAATGTTTGAGCTCATATATATAGTCAATAGTGTCTTCCTAAACTTAAGCAAACTTCATTTTATTGATGTTTCCTCACAAAGTTTGTTATCTGGAATTCTGATTTTTCTTCTTAATGTCTTGGGATAATGTGAAGCTCCTGAATTAATCCATTTGGTCTTAAAATTGGTCTGCCTGTACCTCATTTCCACAAATTTTGAAATGGAGGTAATAACGTTACCCTTACTATCAAGGTCTTCTGAGGATACATTCATAAATGATTATGAATTTCTCTAATAACAAGAGGCTTGTAAGCACCTAAATCAGTCAGAAAGACGGGCATCTAACCATCATATTAAACAGCAGGTTTAATGTGCATTTTACACACTCCTCATAAATGAAGTTATATATATATAAAATTATGCTGTTGGCTTATTTATAGAATCATAGAATCATAGAATGTTTTGGGTTGGAAGGGACCCCTAGAGGTCATCTAGTCCAACCCCCCTGCAGTGAGCAGGGACACCACTAACTCGATCAGGTTGCTCAGAGCCCCATCCAACCTGGCCTTGAATGTTCCCAGGGATGGGGCCTCCACCACCTCTCTGGGCAAGCCGTTCCAGTGTTTCACCACCCTCGTTGTAAAGAATTTCCTCCTTATATCCAGTCTAAACCTACCCTGCTTCAGTTTAAAACCATTACCCCTTGTCCTGACACAGCTGGCCCTACTAAAAAGATTTTCCCCATCTTTCCTATAGGCCCCCTTTAAGTACTGAAAGGCCGTAATCAGGTCTCCCCGCAGCCTTCCCTTCTCCAGGCTGAACAAGCCCAACTCCCTCAGCCTGTCCTCATAGGAGAGGTGCTCCAGCCCTCGGATCATTTTAGTAGCCCTCCTCTGGACCCGCTCCAACAGTTCCATGTCCTTCTTGTGCTGAGGGCTCCAGAGCTGGATGCAGTACTCTAGGTGAGGTCTCACCAGAGCAGAGTAGAGGGGCACAATCACCTCCCTTGACCTGCTGGCCACGCTTCTCCCGATGCAGCCCAGAATACGGTTGGCCTTCTGGGCTGCCATCGCACATTACCGTCTCATGTCCAGCTTTTCATCCACCAGCACCCCCAAGTCCCTCTCGGCAGGGCTGCTCTCGATCCTTTCTTCCCCCAGCCTGTACTGATACTGGGGGTTACCCCGACCCAGGTGCAGGACCTTGCACTTGGCCTTGTTGAACCTCATGAGGTTCACACAGGCCCACCTCTCCAGCTTGTCCAGGTCTCTCTGGATGACATCCCGTCCTTCTGGTGTGTCAACCGCACCACTCGGCTTGGTGTCACCTGCAAACTTGCTGAGGGTGCATTCGACCTCGCTGACTATGTCATTGATGAATATATTAAACAGCACCGGTCCCAGTACGGACCCCTGAGGGACACCACTCGTCACCGGTCTCCATCCGGACATCGAGCCGTTGACCACTACCCTCTGGATGCGGCCATCCAGCCAGTTCCTTATCCACTGAACAGTCCACCCGTCAAATCCATAGCTCTCCAATTTAGAGAGAAGGATGTTGTGGGGGACCATGTCAAAGGCTTTGCAGAAGTCCAGATAGATGACATCCGTTGGTTTTCCCTTTTCTACTGTTGTTGTCACACCATCATAGAAAGCCACTAGGTTCGTCAGGCAGGACTTGCCCTTGGTGAAGCCATGCTGGCTGTCTCGAATTACCTCCCTGGCCTCCATGTGCCTTAGCATAGCTTCTAGGAGGATCTGTTCCATGATCTTCCCAGGCACAGAGGTGAGGCTGACAGGTTGGTAGTTCCCAGGGTCTTCCTTTCTACCCTTTTTGAAAATGGGCACAATGTTTCCCTTCTTCCAGTCACCAGGGACTTCACCTGACTGCCATGACTTTTCAAATATCATGGAGAGTGGCTTGGCACTACATCGGCCAATTCCCTCAGGACTCTGGGATGCATCTCATCAGGTCCCATGGACTTATGCGCGTTCAGGTTCCTCAGGTGGTCACGAACCTGATCTTCTCCTACAGCAGGAAGGGTTTTGCCCTCCCTGTCTCCCTCATGCCATCCATCAACTCGGGTGGGGTGAGGAGAGAGGTTCCCAGTGAAGACTGAGGCAAAAAAGTTACTGAGTACCTCAGCCTTCTCCTCATCTGCTGTTACCAGCTTGCCAGTCTCGCTCCTCAGCGGGGGTACGCTTTCTTTAACCATCCTTTTCTGGCTGATATACCTGTAGAAACCCTTGTTATTCTTTGCATCCCTAGCCAAGTTTAGCTCCAGCTGAGCCTTGGCTTTCCTGACCCTACTCCTACACAACCGGACCGCGTCCCTATACTCTTCCCAGGATGCCTGTCCCTGCTTCCACTGCCTGTGCAGTTCCCTCTTCCTCCTTAGTTTGACCAGCATCTCTCTTCTCAGCCATGCTGGTCTCTTCCTTTCTTTGCCTGATTTCTTACACCTGGGGATCGAGAGCTCTTGCGCTCTGTGGATAACATCCTTAAAGATCTACCAGCTCTGTTCTGTCTTATGTCTTTGATATAAAATGTTTTACTATTCTTTTGGCCAGTCGTAAGAGAAAAGATCTCATTTTGAATAGTTCTCACCCAGGACTGCCAGGTCAGGAAGGGAGACTGCAGGTTTTAGTCCTGGCATTCTGCTCAGTCTCCTCTCTGCAACCAGGGACAGAGGCCCTTGTTCCGTGATTGCTTTTGTTTCCCCAAATGTAAAGAGGCATATTTATTAGTGGATTCAAGATACTTGAGTGAGAGTTGCTGCTGAACTGCTTGGGCCCCAGGTTCCCCATTGCGTGTGTGCTTAGAGGAGTGAGCACTGTGTGTTACAAAATGGTAGTTCTACTTCTGTCCCTCGATATCAGGTAAAAAAAAAAAAATCTGCTCTGCTAAGGTACAGATCTAGTTTTAAAATTGAAGATAAATGCAATATTTATGAAAGGCAAGAAATATGCATGAATTGAGAAAAACCTTACCCATTTTACATGAGTTTTCCCAAACAGCCCCACATTTGTAATTCTTCAGCTTTTACCTGCTGCCCTGGTGCAGTGAAATACCACATTTTCATGTTTAACTGAGGAGTGGAGTAGCGAAGTGTTTCAGCAAATATTGCCTTTCTGGTGGTAAACGCTGGACCTTCCTTCTGAAACCTGTCAAAACCTACAGCTGCTCAAAGGAACCCCAGTGTTCTAAACCATGTAGTGCCCTAATGAAACGTCAGGCCCAGAATGGAATGAGACATCTGCAATCCTACTGAGTGGTTATCTGAGATAAGGATTTGATTCAAGCCCACCAGAAGAAAAGCTTTTAGATCAGGCTGCTGTGTTATGTAGACCCTATTCTGTAATTTGTACTTGAATTTTGCAATCCATGCTGCATAGTCTGCCATTCTTCAGTGGTATCAGAGAAGCAACAGCTGAACTGGGATGAAAAAGAATAATTTAGAAACTGTGGAAGTAGCTTGTTGACTGATTGTATGTCCTTTATGAAGTGCCATCCTTGCTGGCATCTGAAGAACCAGCATCAAAGTTCAGTACCCTTTTGGCATGACAGTAAAAGAGAAAGAGCGAAACAAAAGGCAGAATAGCAATGTCTACAATTCCCTTTGTTCCTTAGCAGTACCATGAGGTTATTCCTCGCTTGAAAGACACAGAATTAGCAATTGAAACACAACAGTGGCTCTGGTTGAAAAGTCCTGTGTTCCTTGGACGTCAGAGAACACATTACAGCACTCTGTAATACATCTCTCTGTAAACAGCACCGATAACACAAGATCCTCACAGGCTTCCTGAGCAGCTTTGGTACTACTCACAGCACTGAAAAATCATGCCGTGCACTTGCTGTGGTGTGAAAATGCACACTCTTCTTCCAGTCATCTAGTTTATGAATCGCTTCTACACATTTGAAGAAATCTCCATGTAAGTTATTCATCAATAGCTGGGGTTTAACACGTATTGTTAACCAGCCATGTTAAATAGAGCGTAGCAGCTATATGTAGGTTGTTTCATTTGCATTCAGGAATATAGATATTTTCAGACTACTTGCTTAAGTGGAGGTGGAGGCAGAGGCATTGGTGAAGCTAAATATGGAGGTACTTGATATTCTTTTAAAATAATTAAAACACCCAAAACCATTTAAGTTTGCCCTAAAATACCAAGACTAAAGCTGACAGCTGGTAATTCGTGACTGAAAGGCACAAAGAACAGATGGGATTATGTTTATTTGTTGTCAGCCAATGATACAAACCCAAATACATTACTGCAATGAAAGCGTTGGAAGAACACTCTTCCTAGGCTTTTAGACAAACTTGTCCCAGCAGCTGTTCAATGTCATCAGTTATCTTTCCAGTTAAGGACGTATTTTGATTTGTCAGATATCGGATACTTGTCATGAATAATTCTGAAAATTCAGTTAAAAAAAAGTGTTCAGGAATGGAATTTTCCACTGTTTCTATTGCAGTGGATTATTGCAGTTGAAGATAGAGTTATACTTGGGATAAATAGTTCTTCCAAAAATTTCTTTGAGTTATTTCCTCTGTTGTCCTGCTTAGCCTTCCTGAAGACCTCTGTTGATCAGTGGTTTCTGGCAAAGATGGGTTTTAAACCAAAGATTCTGAGTTGATTAAAGTTTTTGGAGTGCCACTGGTGTCTGCAGTTATTCCTTGTTTACAGGAAATTAGTGTCTGACCCACGGAGCAGCTTTGCTACCCGCATTTGTGCTATTCCTGCAAATCCCCAAGCTTGCACTTTGCCAGCACTCTTGGGAAGAGAGGCAACCCCAGTGCTAGAATGGGCAGGCAGGTCCGTTGCTAACAATTTCTCACTATTTCCCTCAAGGCAGCATCTCTCCGTCTTTGCTGTAGTTGTAGAGGCTAACATCTGATTTCAAGCACTATAAGAATGCATAGTTTATGTATGCTTTCCATAGTTCAAATCCAGCTTTGAAGATCAGATTTTCTTACCTTTACCCAGACAAACTATAATGTTCGTATTCACTTCTGCATACAGAACTGAACTTAGACTTGACAGTCAGCTGTTTTGTCTGCTGACAGGCACTTCCCAACAAGTACATCCCTAAAGGAACAGCACTGTGTTTTCTGCCTGGGATGTCAGAATGTCTTTGCCCTTGAGTGCAAATGGCACCGTGATGTAGAAGAAAGTCATCTCAGAGGTTTTAGGGACTTGCTGCTTGTGCATCTATTCTGCAAACCGGGCTCTGAGCTCTTCCCCTGGCACTGGAAGTGTGGTGGCAATGCAACAGATGGAAAAAGGAGATTTCTGTGATGCCCCGACAGGCCCCTGCTTACCCAGAGTGTAAGTGTCTTAAATTACTGTCATAATTTAAATGCGCCCAACAGGAACATTGGGTTATCTGGAGGTGTTGGAGCTTTCTGATACCGCAGGAATAAAGGAGAATCAAGCTCTTAATGACTCTCAACATATGTCTTAGTCCATTAGCCACTGTTGGAGGTAACTCTACCCTACTAAAACCTAATCTTTGTAGACTCCTTCTCTAGTCAATGGGGAGAGATAGGCAATTCAAACCAACTGTATTAGGCCCCTGATCTGAATTGTTCTCTGGAGAAACTCATCTGATCCCACTAAGTGAATAGGAAGCGTGGTGTGACTCACTGGGCTGAGTTAGCTTTTGTACCTCTGCCAGACCCCCTCCCCAGGTCCTTTCTGCCCCAGTTTGGTGCTTCCCTTGCCGAACGGCGACAGCGCGTGCACCTCTCTGTGAATGAAGCCATAGGAAAATGTTGTGTTTTGCTCTACAAAACCGGCACAGTTAATTTGTCTTGATTTTGTGAGCGTATACTTATTTCACTAATAACAAATGGAAGCATTCTGGTATGTGTCAAGCAGATATACTTTTTGCAGTACAAGCTGACAGCCCAGAAATAGGCTTTTCAAGATATGTGGTGAGGCATGTTTGAGATATTATGATTATAAATGAGCATCTGAAGTGAAAATTAGCAAGCTAGTCTAATTTATTAAACCTATATTTAGATTTTACACACACACCTGCTGTCGGGTCAATTACTGCTAAGCTATGTTCACTGTAGTATCATAAATCCAGTACACTGATTAATTCCAGTCTGCTCGTTTGATGTAATATGAAGCTTTATTGTAACACCTAGAACACAGCTAAACCAGTTGTGATTTCATGTTAGTTGCTATATATCCAATACTACAATTTTACATATAATTTAGGAAAAAACTTCAGTTAGACAGGAAGGAATACTCACCTTCATTTCCAAATAATTCTGAAAGTTCAAAAAGTATTTCAATTACTTTGTACTGACTGCAGAAATTAGTTGTTTCCATTTTAAAGTATTTGATTTGTAATCTATTTGGTTTGCATCTTTTTTTACTCTTGCTTTTCCACTAGGATAGATCAGACTTCTAAGAGAAGCATGTTTCATAATTATTTTTTGCATCTTTTTCCAAAACATAGTCATTGGTGTTACCGTTTATGTAAAGTAATTTTAGTTGGCAATTTTGTGATGCTTGCCTGTTGGGGATATGATTCCAGATTAGTTTTTCAGACTATATTTCTCTCAGAAAGAAAAAAAAAAAAAAGAACTCAGACAGAGATTATAATAATTCTTGGATTTCTTGAGTATATGTTTGAGAGTCTCATGGGTTTTTTTTTACTAAATGATGACTATTTTGGATTCTGTGCATCTGCAGCAAATCAAACTGCTTTGAATACTTCCTACTGCGATACCATGGATTGCATATTTATCTTCAAACTTTTCATCTTTCCACTGACCCATCATGTAGGAGTTTGCCTGAGATCACACAGCACAAGGAACGGTCCTGCCTTCTTGCTGCTTCGCAAGATAGTCTGTGGGTGTCTGCACATACGCGGCTTTGCAACGCTGTGGGCCCTCTGGTGTTGCCTGACCTGATGGTTGGGATGGATCATCTCTGCTGGGACTGATTTTTGTCAGGGGAGATACCCTATCATGACAGTGTGCACCCGATAGGGCACGGCTCTGCTGTGGAAGGGATGCCTTAGGTAGTGGGCTGCAAAATGAATCTTAGACTGAAAGAGAAGATTTGTCTGTCTTGGGCTGCTTGCCAAAAAAAAAAAAAAAAAAACCACACCAAAAGAAAAGAACCCAATGGCAGGTCTTGTTAAGGGAGATTTGAAGTATTGTTTTTCCTAAGGTGTTTCAAAAAGATCCATTTCCAGAGAGGCTGGATAGATCATGTCCATTACACAGATTTCATCTTAAAACTGAAGGTAGTCATTTGTATATTTTGAAAAATTTTATGGTGTTTTCTTGATATATAATACTTCCCTAGACTGTTATAGCTGAAGTACTTGATGGGTTGAACAACTGACAGTGGGGAGAGATGTTGTAACCTTAGTTAATATACCTTTATGAGACTGTCTTAAATAGAAAATAACACTGTAGGAATTCACAGCAATATGGACTAACCTCCTTCTGAGGGCTTTTATGGTGGCCAGAAGACTACTTATCGGTTTTGGTAGTTTTTAGAAAGTTTGTGTTGCCGCTAGACTGAAACTGAGATCTGTCTTTTCTTGCCAGATTGGTTAAAGATTTCATGACTGATGTTGGGGAAATCCCTGAGTTTTTCTGTGTCATATTTAATGTCACTGTGCCTTGTTTAATTACACTGCAGATAGTGGGGATAAAACTTGGGCATTGCACAGAGGTGGGTAAAGATACCATCTTTTTGTAACAGCAACTGGTTTTGCTGTGCATGTGCGCTTACACAGTGATGCCCTTTTGATGAGGGCAGTTTGGGCATTAGTATCCACAGAACAAACAGTAATAGTACTGAGCACTACTTCTGTTTATATGTGAGCTCAGTACTATTGTAATTAGAAGTTCTGTAAACAGTAAATCAGTAAATAGGTGTGCCCTAAGATTCAGTGCTGATTCTGCAAAGGGATGTCTGCAATGCAGTGTCTGTGGGGGATAATCTTCTGGATGCTCTGAGAAAGCCCATAATCTCAAAAGCAAAACATATGAGTCCTTTTACTGGAATGGAAAATATTAGCAAGGAGTTAAAGTGGTACTAACTTAGAAAATCATGAGGTACCCATTAAATTGATGTTTACTAAGTTATAGTAAGAGAAAAATAGCAGCTTCTCAGAACGAATTTCGACCACTCTGTTGATTCAGTATGTATATATTTCAGCATTTACTTTCTTTATTGTTTGCGAGCATCTTTAAACCATCCAATAATATTAAAAACAATGAAGGTAAATGAGAGAACTCCGGTGATGTTCAAAAGTCATGGTGCCTTACAACTACGTAGTAAATACAGGATTTTTTCCTAGGATGCTGGGAGACTTTCAATAGGACTGACAAGTCTGGAAATTGAAAAGATTTTTCTGAAGTGACTAAACAATTTCAGAATGAAATAACCATAATTGAAAATGTTCAGATTTCTAATTTTCCATATGCTTGACAAGCTTATTGCTTTCACTGCAGTGATAATTGGAGTACCAGGAAGTTAGTAAACATTTAAGAATTGTGTGTAGCTTAGAAAGACTCCTTTGTAAGGGATGTACAGTTCCCTCACCGTCTGCTTTTTTGCCTCTAACTACAATGGTGGATGAGAGCATCTGGTTGTTTCTCTGCAAATACATTTAATATATTGTCTGCATAAATGTGATGGGAACTTATGGTCCTTGGAATAAGAACCATGTATTTATTCCCTCCTGGCAAATATGGGACTTTCTGTATAATTTTTCTTCTTGAGTTGTATTTCAAATATATCCTCTTCTCTGGGTATTTTTTAACATTAGTTTCTTCTCATTATTCTCACCCCTTCATAATTCTTCAATATTTACAGAAGTTGTGCCCACATACAAACTAGTAGTCAAGACTTCAGGGCCAGAGCAAGTAAAAGGGATAAAACCAACAACATATATAGCTTACTAGTTTAATGAGATCAGGGTGTAAGGGCCCCAGGGTGAGAGAGGAAATTGAATCCTGGTCTCTTCTGCCTGTGGAGAGTATTCCAGCCACGAGACTACTGCATTAGAACAGGCTGCAGCACTTCTGCTTGTGGCTTCTCTCGGTTCAGTCATTATTTCGAGATGCCTCCTTCCTTTTGGGGCCCTTGATCGCTTGGGCTATGTTCTAGATTGCAGCACTTATAAGTACCTAGTAAGATCTGTCTGTAAGTGAGAGATGTTCAGGGACACATGAGGAATGTGTAACAGAGTTCTGATCCTCCAAAATAAACCAGTGAGAGGTCATGGTGTTTGGTAGAGCTGGAAGCAGATAAACTTACCAAGCAACTACTTTTATTCAAATTCACTTGTCATAAAAAAAAAATTGATTTAAATTCCTTCAGTTTTTGCTGAAACAATCTTAACTGAATAGCAGTTTAACACTGGTGACCTCTGCAGATCTCTCTTAATGTGGATAATCACCCCGTTCATAGAGACACGTGCATCATAGTGCCACATACTGTTCAATCCATCAATAACTTCACAGAAGTCTAAAATTTTTTATTTTAAAACCTAATTTAATGACAGAAGAGTGATAAGAGTATTAGCCTGAGGCAATGAAAAGGAACATTTTGCATAAACTCTTATTCCTTAGCCAACTGAACATTAGCTTATAAACCCAATGTCAAATTCGCATTCATGGTGGTGGGAATCGATGGTTCTGCAGGATTGGTGATATGGTCCTGTGCTTTTGCAGCAAAAGGATCTCAATTAATCCCTGCTGTTATTAGTATATTTTTTTTGTGGTTTTAACAAGAAAGTTTGTTATAACAGAGTAGTGAATTCAAGAGGCTTTTCCGGCATTGTCTTCCCTTTTTCTTATTGCTCCTTAGCTTTTGTCTCTTAAATCTCCTCCATCATTAATCCCAAGTCTCACACATTGACATTAAAGTGTCTTTTATGCTAAGTCTACACAGGGCAATGTAGCACTGTATAATGTAGCACTATATAGCTACTCAAGGTAGCTCTGAACTAACTAGCTCAAATAATGGGTCATAGCGATACACTTGTTGGGTGTCACCTATTGTATTCTGCTTCTCGTTAGGGCTCTTGCAGAGCTGGCTCTGGTAGATTGATGCAGTACTGAGCCAAGTAGAAATCCTCTTAATAGTGTTGTGCAAGTAAGATGCAACTATTTGGGGATATACAAATGCATAGAAAGACACCCCCCTTAAAAAACCCAAACCTTTTTGTCTCATTTTGGAACAATATTATTTAACAAAGAAACGTCAGAAGAAATGAAAAAGGATAAAGGTACAAGTAATCTGATGGGGTTTACAAAGTGGACAAAGCTATATTTAAAATCATATTGAGATGCTGTCATAGACATAAAATATCCATATCAGACTGAAGCTAGAAAAGATATTTAATGAGGAAGGGAACATATCTTAAAATATATATGAAGTGGGTATAAATGTGAGGTGGTATGATATAAATTGAAGCAGGATGAACTGAGTTACAGAAGTGAGTTGCTAACAGCAGAGGAACATGACTTGCTGTGCTAGCACACACAGGGGTGGCATAATGAGGACAGGAGCTGGGAGAGAAAAGGGGGAAGGGCTTCCATTACTCCTTCTGAAATTGTGGATCAGTGTCGTGGTTTAACCCGGCTGGCAACTAAGCACCACGCAGCCGCTCGCTCACTCCCCCCCCCTCCCTCAGTGGGATGGGGGAGAGAATTGGAGAAAAGAGAAAAAAAGGAAGACCCGTGGGTTGAGATAGAGACAGTTTAATAAGAGAAAATAATAATAATAGTAATAATGAGAATGATAACAGAATATACAGAATATATAAAACAAGTGATGCACAATGCAATTGCTCACCACCCACTGACCGATGCCCAGCCCGTCCCGAGCCGCGATCACTCCCCCCGAGCCACGATCACACAGCCCGAGCTGCGACCACTCTGCCCGCGACCGACCGACCCACCAACTCCCCTGAGCATGACGTTATATGGTATGGAATAGCTCTTTGGACAGCTTGGGTCCTAGCTGTGCTGTACTCCCAGCTTGTTATGCACCTGGCCGAGCAGGAGAAGCTCAAAAAGTCCTTGAGCAGTCTGAGCACTCTTTGGCAACAACTAAAAACATCAAGTGTTATCAACATTCTTCTAGTACTAAATCCAAAGCACAGCACTATGCTAGCTTCTGTGAAGAAAATTAACTCTATCCCAGCTGAAACCAGGACAATCAGCTGTGAAGGTTGAAACTGGGATAAATTTGGAAAGAACAAGAGATCTTATAGATTTAAGATAGCTCCTGTAGTACTCTGGTCTTATTTGGCATGGTGTAATCTGTGAGCGTCAGCTTTAGTTTATAGGTCTGTCCAACCAGCAGGCGATTTTTGTCACTGAATATGGAGTAGAGGAAGATGCTCACCATTTGACTGTACTATGCCAGCATTAATTGACTTTTACATGGTTCCTAGCTACGGACAGGTTCAGTCATACACCACCCAAGGAGGAAAGTGCTTGATTAACTCCTGATTTTCCCGCTCTTGGTGCCTGCTGTGCCACAGCATCCTCCTCCTGGGGAGGTGGGTAACAGCTATGCTGCTGTGAAGTCCTCTCTCTCCACCTGTGTGAGGGCTGTAGCTAAGCAGCAGCCAGGTAAGGTGTTCCCTGGTGGATCGACACCTGAAGTTTGTCACTCCCCAGTTGTTTCTGATCTGCAGAAAAATCTCAGTGTTGGCAGTAGTGCTATCGCAGACACCATCTCCACTCTCAGCCATTGCCTGTATCAGATGTTGGCTACTGGCTGCAGCATACGCAACTTTTCCCTTTTAGGGCAGTGTATTTTTGATGACAAATGTTTTCCCTTCCTTGCCCCAAAGTTTGTGTGCTTTGTTCCTACATCTGCTAGGGGATGGATGGGGAAAAAGCTGGGCAATTTCTACCATCACCTGTTCTGTTTGTAGAGAGTTCTCTCCCATAGCATGTCCTGACTCCTCTCCATTTACCCTATCCGATTTACCTGATAAGATTCCTGTAAGGCTGCTCTGGCTATGCAGCAACACAGCAAAGCATTTCTCCTATGAGCACTGAAGGATCCTGATTTCCACCAGATGCTCCCAGTAGGTTGAGTCTGAGTGAACTGGGCCAGCTCTCCCCGCACGTGTCCATCCATGTTCCCCAGCTGATGCAGGAAAGCACTCTGCATGTGATGAGATTGCTGCGTTGCTTGTTCTCCTCATTTTGTCTAAATGTCAAGGCACAAGGTTATCACCACCATTTAAATTGGGTTACTACAGTCTGCATTTTATCATATCACTTCTAAGGCCCAGCCATGTGGAACACATTAATCGGCACTTGTTGGGATGCACAGGGCTTCTCAAGCGTATGAAGGCTTTAAGCGTCATTCAAAAAGTAATGCCATGACCTAAAACCTCTTTCAAACCATCAGTGAGCTTTAAAAGAGGCCATTCCATGTATAAAGTAATATTAGGAGAGGAGGAAAGAAAGATGTTAAAAAAAAAAGTGAAAATTGTTCTTCACCAAAATCAATGTGTCTGCAAATGTAACTTGTCTCATAAATCATTAGGTCACAAACCTGCACAATGTCAATGTGTTGTCACTATCCTATTAAATTAAATTGCTAACCAAGGTAATACTTAACAGCACATTTCACAGGGAACAATGTTTTAATGTATTGAGGATGCCTAATAAATATAACAGTCAGGTAATATGATTTGAAGGCTTTAGGCAGAAGAAATACTAGAGAGAGGTAAAGATAAAGGAGGATGAAAAAAAAAAGACAGCTAGTCACTAGGGATATAATGTACTGAAATACTGGATTGGCATAATGAGAAATGTCCTACTAAATCCCTACCCAGTAATTATCAAAGATGGGTTGAATGGGTTATATTTGGATTTGGCACCTTCAAACACAAGGGGGTAGGCAGACTTACGGATAACTGGTACTCTCAGTTGAGCTATGGGAAAAGCTAAACGGTGAACTCTGAACCTTATTTTTACTGAATGGTCCCTGTGACCATATTTATAAAAGGCTGGGACAGACTGTCAGGTCCTGAAGAAAACAATGAAATATGCTGATTTACACCTATTCCAACCCCCAGATATTTTAATATTAAATCATGTTTCAATTCTGAAGCCCCATGAAGTGCTCCACCTTGAATGGTAATACCCTCCCTCCCTGCTCTTCTCTTTGTCCAATATGGGACTAGTTTGCTTTTTTTTTCTTTTTTGCAAAAAACAAATTTTAAACACATTTCTCACAAAGCTGATCCTCCTGTCCAGTGCTTTAGAAGAAAGATGAGAGCTTGAAGAACTCCTACTATTATGAGAGTAAGTGGAGAAGAAATCATCAGCAAGTTCAGGCTTCTGCATTGACAGGTCGGTGGGCACGCAGTCCAAGTTGCAGTCCAGGCCAAAGTAATAGTGTATAATACTGAATATTTTACTGATTAAAATCTTGGACCTTAGAGCACTTGGGTATTAGTCCAGTATGCTAGAGCGCCTAAAGATGGAAATTGCAGTCTGACATTAGGTTTGGCATAATAAAATGAAAGCCCAGCACTTCTGGCCAGAAATCAGCCAAATAATGATGTTGTAAGGAGTTGTACTAGGTACATCGGACATGATCATTGTCACATTTTTTGCTGTTCAGCACAGAGGAACTTCTGTGGCTGTGTCTAGTATTAACTATGCTACATTCAGTTCTTGGCTTCGGTGCTCTCCCCCAAGGAGAACATGCAAGTCAAATGTCAAAATTTGATCCTTCTCAAGCTGTAGGGAAAAGAGGAAGGCAGGAGAAAAAGGCAATGAAGGAAAAAGTTACAAAGTAATAGAAACTCACGTGCTATCACATTCTAGTTCTTGGCAAGAGGAAAGGCACCATGAGAAGGAGTTGTTGTCTGGTCACAGTCTGAGGTCTGATGGAGAATTAGTTAGCTGAAGCACAGATATGCAATTGGATGTAATTTACTTTGTAGATATGAAATTTAACTTTTTATTTATTGATGTAATGCATAATGCAAAATGTTATCTAGCAATGGGACAGAACTCCCACTGTAAGCTCAATCTTATTTTTGCATTTTGAAAATAATATAGTGATGCACATTTTGTAAATGCGTGGATATCTTCTGTTTTTACAGGAAGCTATAATCTTATTCTCTAACACTGTTATATTGTTACATAATGTTAATGACTGTGATTAGGCTCTGAATCTTATGGCTTGAGTTCTTCCTTATTTTTATGAGGTATTTTACAGTGGTTTTAAATTATGGCATAAAACTTTTATTGTTATGTAAAGAAAAAGGAAGTGTCTGTCTGAAAGACATGCCATTATGTTGAAGTTCAAACTACTTCTTGTTAGGACACATTTTACAGTTTGTTTTGCTAGGTGCAATGGTGATGGAACGTTTTCTTCCAGCACCATCACCAGGCAAAACTATGCTCATGGACTACCTATTTTTCAGGGAGGGATGGGACAAGAGTCCTCTATAAAATAGCAAGCATGATGAGGTTTTGAGAAGTGTGTTTGAGTCTTGCATAGTCAGGTAAAATTTTGGTCCTAGTGAGGTATGCAGGAATTTTGTGGTTATCTTAAGAAACCTGGAATGTTGTTCATTACTACAAAATTTTCTCCACTAAAATTCACATGTTGAGAAATCCTGGACTGCTTTCAAATGCAAGGTCCATCTCTATGTCCCCATATGCAGTGCAATAATTCTAACCTGTGATTTCAAATGGAGCTGTTTGCAGAAGTATGGTACCGATGGACTTGGCAGGCAACACAGCACTCATCGTCCTCTGCTGTCATGACAGTGACAATTGTAGAGGCAAATGTACCATGTCTGTATTCACTCCTAAAAATGTCTACATTTGCTTTTAACAGTAGTTGCTTAGCTAACAGCAAATGGCTTAACCTAGCTATCAAACAAATCTTATCATAAGCTAATTTTATTTATTGCGCTGGTCCCCATAGAAATTAATTAGAACCTGCTTGCTGCTTCATTTTTACAGTGAAGATGCCTTGTTCAGCCCATCTGCTTGGGAGCCCTATTTCACATTTTCCTTCATTGCCACTTTAAAGGTGATTGCATTTTTTAATGTTTTCTGTCCCTCTGTTTGCCAGATGCATTGATTTTCATAGTCATACTATATTTCCTGCTTTCTAATAGGTTCCTGTCCACTGCTGTCAGCTCTAAATCAATGTTTTTAATACTTCAAGAACTCATCATAAGAATGGCTGTAAAATTTAGTCACTTCATTGACAGTTGTCTCTTGCTTGATGTTGAAAGCTATTTGCACTCACAGTTTCTGTCAGATATTGTAAAGATTATTTTTTTAGGACTGGAATTCACTGAGGTTAGTCTAAGGCAAAAAAAAAAATTCATTTCTGTGATTTCACTGAAGGTAAAACTTGTAAAACTGCTAACTAAATTTAAGGGCATTCGAAGTCCCATTTTGAATGCTCATGTATTTTTAGTTCATTGCTGCAAAATGCACTCACAGTTTCACTGATCGCAAGGCAGGAGCAGTGTGACTGGAGAGTGTGCAGCAGTCCCATCTGTTACAGATCTCTATCCGCCACTCACGCTGTATTTCTAGCATAACCTGTTAGGATTTCTAAAATTCAGCAATGTGAAATATGTAGGTTTAAGCAGAAAACAGTACTTTTTTTTTTTTCCTTCATTAGTAATTAGACATTTGGATGTCATTAAGCAGTCTCAGGCACAACCTTTCTATGTAGATAAGAGAGGGGGACAGTCATAGAATCATAGAATCGTTTAGGTTGGAAAAGACCTTTAAGATCACCAAGTCCAACCATCAACCTAACCCTGCCATCCCACCACTAAACTATGTCCCTAAGCACCTCATCTGCCCATCTTTTAAATACCTCCAGGGATGGGGACTCCACCACTTCCCTGGGCAGCCCGTTCCAATACTTGACAACCCTTTCGATGAAAAAAATTTTTCCTGATGTCCAACTTAAACCTCCCCTGGCGCAACTTGAGGCCATTTCCCCTCGGCCTATTGCCCGTTACCTGGGAGAAGAGGCCGACCCCCACCTGGCTCCCCTCTCCTGTCAGGCAGTTGTAGAGGGCGATAAGGGCTCCCCTCAGCCTCCTCTTCTCCAGGCTGAACACCCCCAGGTCCCTCACCCGCTCTTCATCAGCCTTGTGCCCCAGACCCCTCACCAGCTTCGTTGCCCTTCTCTGGACATGTTCCAGCAGTCACACCAGGCAGGAGATCTGGTTTATTGGCTGCCAAGCAGGTAATACTGGATTACAAGTAAAGCTACTTTGTACCTACTGTATTCCTTAAACAATGGGCTCAGATCCTTCATTAAGAGTCATCTTTAGCTGATATATTGCCTGATCAGTCTGGGTAAAACCATGGCCACACTAAGGTCAATAGAAAAGCCAAATTAAATATTTACAGTATTTTATTGTAAATATTTCCATGTAGCACTTGCGTTATTTATAGGTATATATCAGTTCAGTCTGGATGGTTTAAAATTTTTTTTTAGGAGGAGGACAGGAGAAATTTCAGCATCGCTCAAACAGCTGAATATATCACAATTTTCTTTCACATGCAAAGTAAACATTCATTACCATGTCTGGCATGTATAGCTTAATGTAATCGTAATAAGAATAACATGTAACATTATAATATGCTTACATTATAATTTAATATACTTCCATTATAATGTAATTGCATATTCCTATATGTAATTTATTTATTCTTGCTAAAATTTATTATAATAATTTGTCCTAATCTATATACATTGGGGAAGCACTGAGAGGGTTGAAATGAGGCTGGAAAACTGTATGTCGGCCTGATCAGCAACAGCAGTAAGAAAGTAGTCCTGAATCTGTACTTCTGACCAGAACAGGTTTCCTGGTTTCGGCTGGGATAGAGTTAATTTTCTTTGTAGTAGCTAGCATAGTGCTGTGTTTTGGATTTAGTACTACAAGAATGATGATAACACACTGACGTTTTTAGTTGTTGCCAAGTAGTGCTGAGACTACTCAAGGACTTTTTGAGCTTCTCCTGCTTGGCTAGGTGCATAACAAGCTGGGAGGGAGCACAGCCAGGACAACTAACCCAAACTGACCAAAGAGCTATTCCATACCATATAACATCATACTCAGGGGGAGTTAGTCAGTTGGTCGGTTGCGGGGAGAGTGATCGCGGCTCGGGGACTGATCGCAGCTCAGGCAAAGTGATCGCGGCTCAGGGAGAGTGATCGTTGCTCGGGACGGGCTGGGCATCAGTCGGCAGGTGGTGAGCAATTGCATTGTGCATCATTCATTTTGTATATTCTGTATATTCTCTTACCATTCTCATTATTACTATTATTATTATTTTCTCTTATTAAACTGTCTTTATCTCAGCCCACAGGAGGGGGGAGCAAGCGAGCGGCTGCAGGGTGCTGAGTTGCTAGCCGGGTTAAACCACGACAACAGGCAAATGGAGTCTGGTCTGTCGGCCCTTGCAGTTGACTTCTGAGATGAGAGGAAAACCTGTTTCTCTCTTCACTGCAGACAAAAATGGGTAGCTATGTGCCTACTTTTGGCATGCAACATGAGGAAGAATCTCAGCTTCGGACTGGTGGTTATTTCCAGAGGAGACCCTTAAGATATAGGGAGAGCTGTGTTGGTTTGCATGTACAAGCTGTGCCTGTTGACAGAGTTCTTTGAGGTTGACCATCGCTTGGATGTTACTGCGCCTTTGGCTGGGTCTTTGGAACTGACCTTAGGACCACTTTTTTTATAAAGTGAAATACATCAGTTTTAATCAGAAACCAATGGGCCACCCCTGGTGATCTTGGGGTTTTTTGTTGATGAGGGTGACCGGCATAACTTGTTTTGAGAAGCCATTATTAACAGAGGTGTTTGAAGTGATTTCTAGGATACCGTCCCACCCTAAACTAGGGAATACATGGCAGCAGCTTCTGCCTTACAGGTGCAAATGGACAGGACGAGGTGTTAACAAAAATCTCACGTTCACAAATGGAGATAACTGAGGGAAGACATCTTGCCGTCTAGCCATACAGGAAAACTGTGTCGGAGACTTGAAAGGAAACATTATCGCTTCCCTCATAGCGTCTTACTGCAGAACCAACCAGCAAATAAGTTGATAAAGATTTTAAAAATAAACAGGAGCATAAGGTTTTATGGTAAGATCATTTCAAGGACTGTTCATTTGTCTAAACAAAAGCAGGTTGCTAGTATGGTACAAGGGAACGGTGGTCCATTTGTTCGGCACCAAATGAAGCTTTCTTTCAATATGAAGTATAGTCTTTTCCAGGAACTGTTCTATCTCATTGGCACATTCAACTTACAGTGTTAGACTGGCTATATGAACTAATCTTTGGTCTAGGCTTCGCAGGCCATGGCTTCTAAGGCCCTAAATTAGAGTAGCTGCAGTTAAGAGCACGAATAGTAAAAGTGCCTCTATTAAATAAAGGGTAGTAACTAATCAAGGAGGGGTTATAAATGAAGCTATGCAGGGTTTGTTTCGGATTGTGTATTATGCCATTCCCAAAAGCAGAAAGTGTTGCTCCATGTTTCCTCTCTTGTAAATGACCAATAAGATAAGTAGCATCTACTTTCTTGTGCACCCACAGGTTCATAGCCTAATGAAGTTTAGTGCAACACTGTTAGTTGTTTATATGCTCTCATCTTTCATTCAGCATGAAATGTGTTTAAAAGAGAATGCTTAGGATTTTCAACAGCAACTGTTGGACTCAGGAACAAAAAGCCAAGAATTACTTTCCTGCTAATGACTACTAGAACCAGTTATTTATCTTTCTAACTATATTTTTTGACTTTTTCTATTTGTGGTCAGTCAAATTAGCTTGTCTTTCCAATATTCATGGGGCAGCTTATCATTTAGATCTTCCAAGTGACCTTTTCTTTTTGGACCTTGTCTATCATGTCAGATTTCCTAGCCTGGTCTATGCTGTTATGCTTTACCAGAACTCTGATGACTTACTGGCTTTCAGTCCCTCCAAATGCTTCTGGGGTTTCATTTTGCCTGTTAAATCCCAGTCTTTCTATTCCTGATTTAAAGGAGTGGATACAGTACATCTTGACTGCCTTCTCTTGGATGACAACAATTGCCACCAATCTTGCAGTTGTTGTTCAGGCAAAACTCCCCCCAAAGTCCAGAGGTGAACCAGACATGCAGGAACTGAAGGATTTGATGCCATGTCTAGTTTATCACTGAAAGAAAATTCATCTGAATGGCTTGATATCTAAACTACCTGTTTTAATGGAATGCTCACATTTTCATTAGTAGGCATAACAGGAAAATACGTGTTCTTACTGGGATAAAATGCCACCAGAATATAGAGAATCCAACTCTGCTTTCTATGTTGACAGTTAAAACTAACATCAGGTAAAAAAAAAAAAAAAATAGTTGAAATAGGCCGAGTTTTCTTTTTGTGGTTAAAGGAAGCAGATAAGAGCAGTTTCATGCAGGGAAGATATAGGGTAAATAACATCTTTATAGCATTTACGCTTTTTGAGTAACTGGAGCAATTTCCCTTTCAGTTTTTAGGGAATCATTCTCAGGTCTAATACTGACTGAGTCACCTCTGCGAAATATTTTTCAGCATTCGGAAGTCATCTTAAGTGGCTTATTTTCTTCACTGTTGTTTTCCTCATCTCACACATCCATTCCCCTCTGTCACAGCTTTTCAAAGACAGTCTGCTGGCATGCAGACTGCTGTATCAGAGGCTTGATTTCTATAACCATTGTGTGGGAGAGCAGAAGGAAAAGAGCTCTTTGGACTCATTCTCAATACTAGAGTTCATCTGGAGAATTCTGCTTCAAAGTCCAGCATGACATAGATGATTTCTGAGCAATTCCTTACTCTCTCATTTTCTTTATACATAAAATATCCTGTGTAATGTAAGTGCTATAAAAGAAAAAAAAAACCACTCTTAATGACCACTTCTAAATTCATCTTAAAATACATTGACATAACCCATAGAGATGCTCTTTCACAGTATTAACTTCTAGTGCCTTGGAAGATGTAAGGACTGTAATCTCTGTGTGTCAAGTCTAACCACACTGCTAAAATCAGACAAGTATTGAAAACAGAATTAACAATATTAACTTTACTATACATTTACCACTTTCAGTTTTTCACAGTGGTGGGGGATCCAGCTCTTCAATATAAAAGTGGTGTTTTTTTTCTGGTACATTGTTTTTCTTATGGAAGGAGTAAAAGCAATCAGCTAACCAACCAGCCAGTTTAATCTTTTATTCGGTAACTCTATGATTCATTAATCCATTATTTGGGTTTGTAGATAGAACTACACACCTTTACATGGTGCCATACTTTCTGTACAATACTAACTTTTGCAATGAGTATTCAGAGGATGTAAAGCCTAAAGACAGGAATTTATTCTCGCATACCCGTTTAGGGAAGCAAAAATTGCATGGTATGCTAGAGTACACTTATTTGTTGACTGTATCTTTTTCTTTGGCAGGAAGCTTCTTTCCAAGATTTATGAATCTTCCCTGGTTTTCGTTTGCATTATTAACAAAGTAACCACTAAGCCAGAAAAACTGTGGCAGAGAAATAACAATAACAGTATGAATGGCACTTACAAAAGGTAGAAAATGAAGAGTTAAAGTTGAAGGTGGCTTAGCAAATTTGGAGGCAAGGGACACATCCAGAAAGGTGCCATTTAAATGGAATTATATGTCTCAGTCTGAGAAGGTGCTCCAAAAATTCTTTGTTCCAGCAGCTGTAAAAACCTGTGAGAAACTTTTTTTTGGGCAACAGCATTTGTTAGATGCTTACATTTCAGCGGGTGTTCATACTGGCAAGCACCCTGACCTAAGCTGCTAGGAAGCTTGCTGCCATCTAAGATCCATTTCAACTGGAGCAGAGCCTAATTTCAGCCACTTGCTGAATGTGCTGCTTTGAATTGTGAATGAAAATTGATTCATTTTAGATAGGCATTTTAATCAATTTAGTTTTAATGCTTTCCTTCAGATATAGTGAAGACTTCCAAAGCAAGACTTATTACATGATGATAATAGATAGTGTCTCTTTGAAACACTGTTCACAAAAATTAGTGCTTTGACTCTATCGAGGTTTTTCCTACCACTTTGTAACCTATTACAGAGCCTATCTGATCATTTATGCACAGATATGTGGTGTATGCACAGGTTTATGCAGTCATTGTCCATCCAGAGTGCCCATGAAGATCTGGAGCCTACGTTGCACCCGTGTGGATGCAACATGCTGATATCTTGGAGGTCTTGGTCCAAAGCCAGAGGCATTTGGCTAGAATATTGCTAGCCTTATCTACCTGAACTAACTTATGGTCTGCTTCAACTGACCTGAAAACTTGAACAACTGTCTTATAAGCTCTGAAGTACTGGTTTTAGGTTGTCTTGAGACTGTGTTGTTGAGCCTCTCCTGTTACATTTGTAGTGGAGTAAGATAGTAAGAGCAGATAGTTTACCAGACCATCAGTTCAAATCTTACATCTTCAGTGGGAAAAATTAGGTTAATAAGCAGTGAGCAAGGCAGGGTTAAGAATCCTGTTAAATGACAGGCTTCCTTACTGAGGGATGTCTCACTATAAGATGAGCTGGAGCTCCTGCGGCAGGCCCTGGAGTCTTGTCACCGGCTGCCAAGTGACATACCTGCACCTATGTTTTCACTCTCATTTAAAACTTCATTTTGTCACAAAACAAGATTCACCACAATGGATGAGAGGGAAGGGATAGATCCCTTCTTTGTCTTTCAGCAGCTTTTCTAGTTCACAGCAATAAAGGAGGAGCTTCACATTGCACCTTCTTCAGCTCCTCCAAACACAACTGGCACGTCTTTAATTCACATGTTGCTGGCAGTTGCATGACCCACATTAGAGGTGAATCATGAAATTTTCTCAAGACATGTTTCAGGGTTAAGATTATGAGTCCAAGGGAATGAGCCTGGAGCTGCACACAAGCTTGCTTTCCTAGCTGTTCTGCTATTTTAACTGTAATCAGACCAACTCTGGTCTTGGGACTATTCAGGAATCTGAAATCCAGAGCCATCAAGATAATTTATTAGAAGCCATTTTTTTAATTTGAAACTACACATCTGGGTCTTGATCCTTTATGTGAGTGCTCCCCTGACTTCTCTTTGCCTTAGGGGCAGAGCTCCTTCTGATCCCAGCAGCAGTACTGGGACAGCCTATGCAAGTGGTTATGTCACTTGAAATCCCAGAGTGGGGTCTGTTCAGTTTTCTGCAACTCCGTGTAATGCTAGATGAAAGTCTCAGCACTGGAATATGATGGAACAGCTAGTCTCAAAACAGTACCTACTGCAGTGCATTTTGTTGAGGAAAATAAAATCTCTGTTGATATGAGTAACAGGTTTTGCCTGTTTATTCTTGTACTTCCTTACCCAACAAATTAAATTTGTCTGGGTTTTCTGATTTTTTACTTATTAAAAGATCAATAGACACTCAGCACATTTTCCTGTGCTCTGTTTCATGTTCATCAAGGACAAATGGAATTAGTATTAAAAAAAAAAGGATTCCTCAAGCTGCCATTACCCGAAGTAATTTCAATTCAAGTTCACTAGCTTAGAATCATCTAAGAAATACTTTGTAGGAATTTTTGCTTCTGTTTAGTAAGATAAGAAAAATGGCAATGAAACAAGTAGTGCTAAAGAGAGGTGAGGAGAAGGATTCAGCTGATAACTGTCTGAATTAATTGAAATATTCCTCTAAGAACAGTTTCATTGTAGGTCATTACAAGGGAGTGGGACTGAGGTTTCCCTCTAGAGCCCTGATGCAAGGCCGGTTGACACCAGCAATTAAATTCCTGTTTAAATAGGAATTGCACCAAACCTGAGCTTCTGCTGCAGGATGTAAAGGCTGACATCCACAAAGGCGCTTTGACTTGGTAACACTCAGCATTACAACACCCCAGCATTTGCAGATGGCCAAACAGAGTTGGATCCACAAAGCTGGAGGCAACCATTTTATGCATCTCTAACAAAGTCTCTTTGGGTCTATTAGGCACAAAGCAGCACATCTGAAGACATTAGGATGCTTCAGGGGTTCTCTGGGTCCTTTGTAGTCTCCTGCTAACACTTAGGTAATTGAAAAATATGCAGGTACCTTTTTAGAGTTTAAGCCTGCAGCCTTAACCTGCCAACTTTAATAGAACTAATATTTTACCAGCCACTAAAACAGGACAGAGCCTTACCTTACAGTGATGCAGGTTATATTCTTCTGCTTGATCACTGAGATGAAACAACGTCCACCAATTCCAGTGATATTAACTGCCACTGGAGCCTGCAATGATAAAGTGACATATAGTGGAAGATTTCCATGGATGTGACTCTAAAGGATATGACCTGTTAATTGTCAGTGAATTTAAACAGCCATTTATTTCAAGTCATGTTATTTCATCATCGCCTCCCAGTCTGTAGAGGTGTAACAATAGACCACCCCTATCCAAATTTTACTGGAAAGCTTATATTTGAGAGGCCTGGGATACTTGTGATTCCTGAAATGGTTCACAGATCAGTATTTTATATTGGTAATATTTTCATGTTTGCATTCAGTGCGTTTTCATGTTGTATTTTTCGGGCACTGTCTTTCCAAGGAAAAGGTGGAATTTGATTGTTGAGTAGTATGTGAAAGAAACCTCTTGTGCTGAGTTCCAAAATTGTCATGGCTTGATTAAAAGAAACCACAACTATTTCAAGGTAACTGTTACTGTGAGTCTATTACAAAGAAACTAGAGTAAAAGTAGTGTTGGGAAATGGATTCTGCTTTCCTTCTTGGAGTCTCACTGCTGAGTTGATACCAGGATCTGTATCTGCCCTGGTGTATATTGCCTTGTATTGCACCACTGCCATCTATTCAGAGTTCCTGCTTCATTGAAAATCTGGTATAATCACCAAAACCCAGAAAAGCATTTCAGATGAAAGCTTCAGGATTAATCACTCACTGTAATGCAATGTTATAAAATGTTAGTTTCTGAAGGATGCATCATCTCGAGAAGGGAAGGCTCTGTAGAGACTTTATTGCAACCTTTCAATATATATAGAAGGCTTAAAAGAAAGATGGAGTAAGACTTTTTATCAGGGCCTGTAGTGATTGGACAAGGGGCAATGGTTTTAAACTTGGAAAAGGGTAGATTTAAATTAGATATAAGGAAGGCATTTTTTACTATGGAGAAGTTGTGAATGCTCCATCATTGGAAATGTTCAAGGTCAGGTTGGACAGGGCTTTAAGCCACCTGATCTAGTGAAAGGTATCCTTGCCCATGGCAGGGGGGTTGGAATAGAATATCTTTGAAAGTCACTTCCAACAAAAAACATATTCTATGATATGTGTTCATATCTTGATGAAACTCCCCAGCTGGGGAGTACGCAGGTTTAGGTTGTGGCCAGAGTCCCAGTTTCTCTGGGGAGAGCCGTACTGTGTCAGACTTGGACCTACCTCAGTGTATTATTGGCAGTGGTTCTCAGGTTGAGGGTACTGAAAGCTGGAGCCAGAGATCGTTTTCTCTCATAGCTCTATCTGTGAAGCAGGTTACTGGTGAAAGAGAAATATGAGCTGCTTTTTATAGCTAGACTCTTTCTACTTCTCAGTGAAACAGCCTTTGAGGATCAACATTAAGAAAAGGTAAACAAACATCTTTTTCTTTTAAGTTGTGGGGTTTTTTTAAAGACCTTTGTCTTTGAAAGCAACTACTCAGTTGCAGAATGTACGATTGCTTGAAGTATTTTAGCTGAGAACTTATTCACTTTAGGTTTTAATGACATTTTCCTGAAGTAAACGATTGTTCGTTATGAGAAGGGTCACTGGAATCTAGATCCCTATCAAAAACTTCTCAGTCGGGGAAAGACTAATTTCAGCATAGTAAGGTTTATATTATGGTTCTCAAAAATATTCAGGTTATTTAGGACTGTTCTGCTTCACCAGGAAGGGCATTCCTAATTCAGCAGCTGCTTCTAAAAAAACAATGGCACCTTTAATTTTTCAAACTGCCTATTGCAGAAGGAAAAACTTCGTTGCATATAAACATCAACTATATGATATTAAGTAAGTAAAGAACTTCACTGATACATTTACTGCTTGTTATGGATTTCTTGTTTGTATCTTCTTATTAAAATGTCTTTTTTATTGCCAAATATCTACCTTTTTCATGTCAAAATTACAGAGATGACATTTCTGTTCCTCTAATGATTAGTTCAAGTAATTCAACATACCCAAGGTAAAGCCATGTGGAAAAGGTTGTGTTTTTCTTTACCTCTTCTTTTCTACTGTTAGACGTTACAGCCTATTAATCAGTTTGGTATGTAAGTAGAAGTGATGTGAATACCTAGGAATATTGTTGCCTATTATAAATATACATTATTAAATGGTTATTGTTATTATTTATTTAAAATTCTGGTTTATGATGCAAGAGAGAATCTATAGCATAACTAATTTTCCACAGGATGTTTAAGTGGTCAAAATACCCACTAGATTTATCTTAAAATAAATAATAAGGCTAGCCAGACAGTCCTGCCCCTCTACCCTTCCTTTCCCTTTTTCAGCACCTCTTTAGTTTTGGCATGTCTCACTCATTCTGGGACCCATGTACTGCTGACACTAAGCAAACCTGGACTTCGTGGGACTCGTATTGGCAAGTGTTCCATGTTGTGCCAGTCAAATTAAAATTGTTGTGTGAGGCTTCATGATGTTGGCTTCTTGTTTCTCTTTTGGACACAGTTGCATATTCTGCAATAAATAGGAAAAAATGCATCACAAAAACCTGTCTGTATTTAATCCCTCTGGTTTTGCTTTGCTTTACTCCAGCTTGCTGAAAGAACCAGAACACCTTCCTCTTGGCAAACGACTTTTTATAAATGAGGTTATGTTTCTTAGTCTCATTATTTCCTTACTGGAGCAAAATAAAGGCATAAATTAGGACATTGGGGGAATAGTCAATCAATTTATAATGATTTATCTTGTGATTTTGGGTCTCTTTTTTTTTTTGCGGGTGAACAGAAATGGATTGAGTAGCTGACTCGGTAAGAAAAACAGGCTTATTGAGGGAAAGGGCTGGAATTCAGCTTTGTGTTATCCTGGTTCTCTCTCACAGCAGAAACCTCAAGGTCTGTCCAAAGATGCTTTGCAGATTATTCAGCACAGAAGTGCCTTCTGCATTTTCTGGATTTGTTCCTTCATCTAAGGGTTGTTGGGAAGTGGCGAATACCAGGCTAATCTGCAGAGTGTGGCTGGCTTGGTTCATCGCATTCAGACCCCTGTTGGGAAATGATACGGGCCCTGTTCAGCTGTTCTGCGCTCTTTCTGGCAGTCCTGACCCATCCCCACATGAAGTGGCCTAAATCCGCGGGCCGTGCCCCTCAACCATGCATTCATACCAGGTTTGAGCCTTGCTGTGTAAGTAGGGAAGCATGGTGCCAGGGCAGCGGCTGGGACACCTTCAAGGGCAAAGCCAGCTCCTCTCCTGCCTGGACACCCCTAGAGAGCAGCCCGGACCCACAGTGCCACCATGGCCCTGTCAGCATGCAGAGAGCTGCCGAGATCGTAGGCTGCAGGTCTCACACACCTGCTTTTGGGTTTTTCTGAGACAGCTAGGTAAGGACCCTGCTTGGACACTGCTGTCTGGGTGGCAGGACATGATTTCTAAGAACTCCCAATCTGCCAAGAAGCCCCTAGCTCCATAGGGACTCCTCAGCCACTATGCCCATCACCATCCATAGCAGTTAGTCCACATGTTGGTGCTGTATCTCACTGCTGATTAAAGGAAATGCTGAAGTTTAAAATAATAGCCTTCATCAAAGCAAAAATAACTGGTTTTTGGTAAAAACAGGTTACTCAGAAATCTGCTTTAATATTCATTGTTATAAATATGAACTCTGGGTTGCTGTAAGACACTCATGTGCCTGGGAGGAAGTTTGCTCGTGTGTGCATTTATTTGCTCGTGCAGAGGCAGATTGCCGCCCGCCCGCCCGAGCGCAGGAGTGTGCGAGTGCTCTGCCCCGGGGGAGCTCGTGCAGCGCTTGGATTTGCCCTGAGAGTCTCATTGCTGCAGGTCCCTCATGGCCAAGGAGAGCAGCAGCCCCCTGTTTGCCAGATTTAAATGTTCCTCCATATCAGGCGATAGAAATGTGGGGCTTTTTTACCTTCTCTTATTCACAGGACATTTAACACAATACTAAATTAACAAAAAGGGGAAGCTGAGAGGAAGAGCTTGATTAATTCCTGTTAGCGATGCATAGACCTCCTGTTCTCTTCACTTTGTTTAGATTTGTTTTGAAACGTGAGACATTACCATGGTTTTACATGAAATAAAAGGATGAAATCAGTCCTAAAAGTTCTCCTTAACTCCTGCCTTTCTGAGATCTGCTGTGTCTTTATAAGAAGGATGTGTAAAAGTATGAGATAGAAGGTTAGAATTTGATCTCTTTGCTCGTTGTGCTGCTTTTTCCTGGGAAAATTGCTCCTTCCACCTAACTCCACCTAGGGGAAAAAAAAAGCCTTCTTGATCTGCAGTACTTTGTTAAAACACCTACTTTTCCAAATGACTTAAAAATCATTTGAATGCCAGATGAAATTGCAAGGCTCATGCACCCATTTTGCTATGTTAGTTGGGTTTCGCAGCTTAGACATTAAAGCTGCACTTGCTTTGATTTTAAGCTATCCCTCAGTGGCTGCTTATGTTGCCTCCAGACTTCACCAGCTTTGCATAATGCCAGGAGAACAAGCTTTTTCAAGAAAAATATCATTCTCTGTTGCCCAAATTCCATTTTTTTTTCCCATGTGCTTAAAGGCCAAAAAGCAAAGCACCTGGTGTCATTCTGGCATGCAAGGGGAAAAGCTCTGGCTATGAAATCTGAATCCCTTATGCAGCATGATGAAATGAACACCTCAACACATGGAATTAGGAGAAAGGTAGTTTCTAAAAATGTTTACATTTTAGGATTGTTTACATGCTTTCAGGCTTTTTCCCCTGAATTCAGCCAGTGAATCTCTTGTTGTTTAAGAGCTGGGTCACGTTAGCTGTTATTTTAGTCCTACCAAGCTTCTGGGACTTGTAGGTGTGAATGTGGCTACCTTTCAGCCTGCGATAACTGTCTGGTTAGCAAATGCCTCAATCACGACCCTGCTCCATGATGAGGCATGTCTGAGTGCTTGGGTGGTGGTCCTGGACCCTGCAGTGCTGTGGTATCCATAATGCTGAGGGAGAGATGCTCTTGATAGGAGAATACCTATTTTAAGTAATGTTGCATCCATCCTGTAATATTTTTAATCCCTAAGTATACTTATCCAGCATATAAAGAAGCCCTGTGGGTTAATGAAGGCAAAGATGGCAGGGGGCATAGGGGGAAGAAAAAAGAAAAAAAAAAAGAAAAAAGCTGATAATTAGCAGAAGTGCAGTGATCAACTGGAAGTCCTTAGGCAGGTGAGTAGCCTTCACCAGAGATTTTTCCCTGAAATTCCATTATTAGCCTAGCATAACTTGCCCAAGTCAGAGTACTCAGTCACATGAGGATTGAGTGTATCCGTGTATGATGCAAGGAAAGAAACAGTTTTACTTTTGCAGAGGGCAGTAGTCTTTCAGCAGGATGATGATTTTTCCCTAGTTTACTCAGATCACCTCTACCACCATCCAAAGTGGTATGTGATATGTCCTGTTCAATATCTTCCCTCTCTGGAAGTCTTCTTCCCCCTTTGCATAGTCAAAAAAAAAAAAAGCTGGCTGCCTTTTGAATCCATCTCTTCTTTTTGGACAGTCCCATCTTCATTAATACATCATCAAAGGCTCTCATTTGGATGATGCATTGGGCTAATCTGTACTGAGATACAATTACTTCAGAGACATATTGCTAAGGAAGCACTGCCAACTGGCAGGGATGGCTTTTGTGATTCTCACTAACTGTTACACTGTTATTTAAGGGCAATGAATTACATTTTGAAAGCCTGAGTCCTGGTTTTAGAAGGGGAAAAAGCATATGACCACATGCACAGCAAAGCTGCTGAAAGCTTAGCCGGCCTGTTATGTTTATAGTTTTGGATGACTGATGGAAACCTTTCTATTTTTGCAAGTGAACAGGCATCTGCTGTTGCAACTGCTGGTTAACAGGCTCTTTTCTCCATATGAAGTGCATCCAATTACATGCTTTAGGCCATCCCAAGAGAAGCACAGAAATAGGTGGCTCAGACCAGGACTATTTAATAAAGGAGTGACATAGGACTGGTGGGAGAGCGTAATCTTTGCTGTACTTAAACAGGCTGTGCTGAAAGGGAATTTGCCTTCCCTTCTCGTCTGAAAATAACAGTTTTAGACGAAGGTACATGGTGACTTTAATTTTAGGGCTGATCATTCCTTATTTTCACTTCTCTTTTCTCATTCTCTGTTGAATTTTATTTATTCTATGTTAAAATATATACAGGGTATATCTTTGTTTCATCCGAAGTCCCATGAAAAAAGTGGTGCTCTTCCCACTGACTTTGGTGACTATCGGATCAAACTGCTAGTGCCATTTCTATGATAGTTTTGGCAATAAATTCAAAGATCTTGCAGACAAAACTAAGTGGTTTTGACATTTATAAAAAAGTGACAATTTATTTTTAAAAATTTCTGGAGGAAAAGCTGCACACTATGAAGGCATTTCTCGATGTTCCAATCATTTTATTATGTTTTGGGGTTGTACTTTTGTCATCCTGAAGATGTGTGTTCCCTGCTTAAATTCAATTTATGGTATTAAATAAAGCTGTGTTATTCAATGATTATTTCTCTCATGATCCCTCTCTCCTCTGTCATTGTCACCCACCCTACTGTCTTCCACCTAACGCTCTTTTTCCAGCTCAAGAATGTCTACTGATGCAACTGGGAAAGCGAAATAAAACAGTTGTTTACAACAGATTGTAATTTGGTCCCCTGTAATTTTTTAATTCCTTCTCCATTAATGGCCCGAATAAATTCTTCCCTATCTTCCACACCACGTGTAAAATTTGCTCTTTTCTTGTCAGCCTTATAACAAACACATCTGAAATCAGCCAGCTTTTGTTCATATTCTGTACTGCTGTTCTTTCTAGCTTCCTTGGCTGCATCTTGTCCAACTTAAAACTTCCAAAGAAAATATTTTCTTATTCTTTACTGCATCAGCCACAGCATCTCTTAATTGGCCTCATCCTTTTGATCTTGTTTGTCCCTCTTCAGTGATCCACATAAAAACTTTTGGTCAGTGCAGGGCAACGAACATTTCGGCAGGACAAGCAGCCTGAGTGACTTCTGTGGGTCAAGGATTCAACGTTAAGCTCTTTTGCAGTCAGAGGTCATACATGGCTACCTACTAATTGGTAGAAAGAGAAGTGCTGGGAATACTTATGTCAATAAACGCTTGCAGAATTATTCCTGTTGGAAGTGTCAAAAACATTCTAGGTAATATAGCTAGTGGGGGGGTACCCACCTTTTTTGTCAAGACTTCTCATGTTACACTTCTGTTTCTGACTTTGGCCTGTTGGTTTGCTAATAATCTAATGGGCTCTTCTGAATCTCATCTCTTTGTAAGCTCCTGGTTGCTCTCCAGGACTGTGGGATCATTTCTGGTCCCTGGCTAGGGAACTGTAACTTCACCTGGACAGGAGCATGAGTTGTACAATTTTTTTTCTAGCAAGGAGATTATGAACGAGCATATTTGCATGACTACTTGTGGATGCTTACAGCTCAAATATTTACATAAATACATCTCCATACAGAACTTGAGCACTTCTTGAGAATCTGAAATGTATGTTTGGTCTTATTTTTCTTCAACATGTTTCCTTTTCTGTCCTAAATCTTACAGATAAGAGAGTTATCTGATGATCCTGTACAGTTTTTCCTCAATTTTTTTTCTTTTCTCTTCACTGAGGGGGCTTTTTACTTTTCATTCATGAAAATGATTCACTGTTCATTTATTCCAGTATGCTCTTGCTGAGACTCTGCAGGTCACTTTATAGCCTACTGTGCCAGCAGTTAACTGAGATTCTTTCGTCTCTTTTTCTCTTTCTAAAGCAACTATTTCCTCCGAATTGATAGCGTAATCCAGTGTAGTTTAAAGCCAAGTTATTTCTAGTAGAAACGCTTCATAGTTTACTGGTTTAACTTCATGCGCTCAATAGCATTGTAGTGTCCTTCATGTTAATGACCCATCTTTTTGCTTTCTGCTCCTATGCTCTCTCTCCCTGTATGGGGTGGGGTAGCTCACATTTTGTTAAACGAGCAAACCTTAATGTTCATCTTAGTTTTCTGTGTGAAAGTAATGGAAACTGTGGGTCCTAGTTCTTCACAGCACGCTTCACCGGTTATATTTAGAACTTCCTTCCAGTCCCATTTGATTAAATATCAATGTGGAAACAGGGTACATTGATCAACAAGTGAAGAAGCCACAGGGTGCCTTTCTGGCAGATTATCAAAAGGTCTTCCTGGGAGTTAAAGTCCATTGTCTCAGTGTGGCGCTTTTTTTTATCCTACAGTCTAGTATGCAGCCACTTCACCTTCTCCCTTCCTCGCCGTGGGTAACAAACGAAAAATTTTAAAGGCTGCTGAATACTGTGCATTTTCACAGTAGGTCAGGTGTTTAGCACAGGTGTTTCTGAAATAGCATCACGTTGGTAAAGGGCACTGCACTTGATGGCTTTACAATTTCTACTTCTACCCGTGTGAAGTAGGGGCCTTCCATATGTAACACAGGCTGCCATTTAATTTTATAATAACGATAGGTAGCTCAAAAGCAGGAAGGGTGGGTTTGGATCTCATTCACAAAGCAGAGCTTCAGCTGGTAAAGCTGTCAGAGATCTGGCAGACCCTGTAAAACTGTGGGTCTGAAAGGTGACCCTGGTGAATTTAGCCCTTTTAGGCCCTGGAAGTCAGTCACACGGAATTGCTGATTTCTCTTAATTCTGTTTGTTATTTCTAAGGTTTTGTCAAAAGATTTCAGTCAAGGATGCATTGACAAACTATTCTTTTCTTCTGTTTGCTATTTACTAATCATGTTGTAACTATATTGCATTTTCTTGTATTTCTATTCATATTATCAGTATTTTAAAAGAAGAAAAAGTCTATGTTGTGTAACAACTACAGCAGTCTGGGTACAAATGATTGCTTGTGTTAAAACTCATGAAACTTGCAAGATAAATGAACATTTTTACATAGCTGTCAGGGAATTCACACAAGACTGCAATATAATTCAGTACAACACAGCAAACAATTAATAATATGGCTCCAGAAATAACAGCAATCAGAACTCAATGCTTTAATTTATGAATGAATTTGCACATTAATTTTGTATTTGTGTAGTCAAGGATGGATGCTTTGTTTTTCTTCCATGTCTTCTATTGTCAATATTCTGTTATTTTCGTTACTATTATTATTAGATTTTAGATTTTTTTTTTGTTTTGTTTTGTATTATACTAGAACTGCAGAGCCAAATAATAAACAAGGCTTTCTTGTGCAAAACTGCTTTGCTAATACATAAAAAAGAGATAGTAGCTATCCTGAATATGTTATAGGTTGCAAGGAAAGGAGCATGGAGTAAGGCTGAGAACACGTAGGACTTGAATACATTTTGCATACTGGTTAGTATGTCAGATAATACAGTGCCATACTGTACATTTGTGCTTAGAGTTCAAAATAAAATAGGCATAAATACAACCTCATTTTTGCTTTGCCAGCGATGTGATAAGGCAGGAATTTTGATGTTTTCACCAGCTCTAACTGCAAAGGAATTCAGATACAGTGACTAGTCCCACATATGTCACTGGATGCATAGGAAAATATAAGCCTATTACCCTTTCCTTCAGGAGGGAGGGATTTAAGACCTCATGACTCTAGCATGTTACTAGGGTACCCAGTGCATCCTTGGTCAAGAAGTTCAAAGGTTCAGAGCATTGGACCCAAGACATCTGTGATATGATTTGCCTGTATCTGTAACAGTCTGTTCAAGAAGGTGATTTTACATTTTGGAATGCAGATCCTGCACATACACTATAGTCAAGAATTTCAAGTCTGTTTACTTGCTTTTAACAGAGAATCTCATGCAGAAGCTGCTGCTTTGGGGCTTTTATTTTTTTTGTTCTTCATGCACAAGATTGAATTTATAAATGGTCCTCTGCTTCATATTCCATAGAAGGCTACACACGATGCCAGGGACTTTGGATAATTTTAGATTTTCCTCTGCTTTTAACAACCAGTCTAGCATTTGAGCCAAGACCTACTTTCTCTTTGTGACACTGTCTCTTCACTGACCTTGTGCCCACCTCTTTTATGAAAAACAAGCAAAAATAAAAGTCACATTCAGAATGAGATCCCGATGTAGGGATCCTCTGCTGAATGTTATCTCACATTTCAGCAGCTTTCCTGGCTCCAGCACTTGGAAACAGCTACATTCCCCACTGGCTGGGATGCATGCTTTTTCAAAGTATTCTTCTAAGCTTGTCCTTCAATACGTGCTTAACTAGTTTGTTCAGATTCGCTTTCTGAGAATGAGCTTGGCAGATGAGGTACAGGGAGTCGAGCAATGCTCTTGTGACTGGGTACGTGCTGTTCAATTCCATTTTGAGGTGGTATCTTTTCTTTCTCAAACACAGTAAAGATACCAAACATATGGAACATTTTGAGGAATGCTGTGTGACTTTGCAGGAGAAAGTATGGAGCTACAGAAGACATACAGCTTTTCATAAAACTAAAAAAAATGTTAATTTTTCTGTTTTAATGTTAATTCAAAATCAATTTCTTTTCCTTCCTTCCTACCTACTTGAAAAATTACCCTTCTTCCTGACAGTGCTCTGGACTTTATGCAGTTAAGGTGAAAGAATACCTTGTGGAAAGAAATACCTTATAGAATAAATTAAAATGAGAAATAATAAATTCAGATAGTCATCCAGCTTCAGAAAAAAACAGGAAAACTGTGCTGTAGGTACTGACATTATACTGTGTACAGTTTTGGGCCCCTCACTACAGGAAAGATGTTGCATTGCTGGAACATGTCCAGAGGAGAGCCACAAAGCTGGTGAGGGGTCTGGAGCACAAGGCTTACGAGGAGCGGCTGAGGGAACTGGGGTTGTTTAGTCTGGAGAAAATGAGGCTGAGGGGAGACATGATCGCCCTCTACAACTGCCTGAAGGAAGGTTGTAGTGAGGTGGGTGTTGGTCTCTTCTCCCAGGTAATAATGGGTGATAGGATGAGAGGGAATGGTCTGAAGTTGCACCAGGGGAGGTTTAGATTGGACATAAGGAAAAATTTCTTCACAGAAGGGGTTGTCAGGCACTGGAATTGGCTGCCCAGGGAAGTGGTGGAGTCCCCATCCCTGGAGGTATTTAAAAGATGGGCAGATGAGGTGCTCAGGGACATGGTTTAGTGGTGGAATGGCAGTGTTAGATTAATGGTTGGACTTGATGATCTTAAAGGTCTTTTCCAACCTAAACGATTCTATGATTATTAAGGTTACTTGCCACATAGAGCAAAACGATAGGTCTGATTCTTAAACTGAGATTATCAAGAGAAAAATGTTTATATTGGTATTGTACAATACATATATATGGGGAAGTTAAGATACTATCTAATGTACTTACAGCTAATCTACAGTATATCGCAGTCCCTGCTGTTATCATGGAATTACTTTGTTCGCATGGGAATATCAAGTCTTACAGCAAGGCACCCTGAGAGTTGACACAGCTTTATTGACAGGACAGGGATTTCCCAGCAATTGCAACACCAGAGCCCGTGAGAGGAACCAGCTGCGGTGGCAGGAGCATACTTTTGCTGGTGTCGTTGGGCGTTAGGTAGCACCATTGCACTGGAGAGGTAGGGTCACGACTCTATTTTTGCAGGCAGCATTTTCTAGGTTACAAATGGTCCAAGGAGTCTGAGTGAATGTAGGTGTAGTTTAGGTATGTTTTAAGTTTTGTGTGTGTTGGCAGTGTGGTGTAGGAAGCTTCAAGGGGAATAAGAATCAAACCTAATATGGAAGTTCACCTCTCTTATTTGGACAAAATGTTTCCTATCACCACTTCTTTAGAAACCTGAAAGGAGTGTACATAATCTACACCTCACTAAGATGTGTTACCTTATTCCTGGCCCCTCTTCTTTGCCATAGTATTGGGGCTGTAGGGTTGCAGGGGAAACGTCCTGTGCAAATCACCTCTGGGTAGGTGGAGGTCACTAGTGTCCCTGGGAGGGGAATATGTGGAATATGTCCAAGGAAGAGCAGAGGACTGGCTTCGGTGAACTATGAATACAAATAGCCTCTGAAGTAATTTTTGATGATCCAAGTAACAACAAAATCTTTTGCTCCTCATTTTCTTCTCAGATACCTTCCTGGATGAAAATAAAACCATCCATAGCAATGAGTAGTAGGCTGGACAACAGATGCACAGTGTTATAAAAATTGTCAGTACCTGATGAAGAAAGAGGTGACCAGGACATGAACTGACCCCTGACTTTGCCAGGGCACTGCCAGTTCCTGTAAAGTTATTGAAGAAGCCCATGCACCTCTTGGTGCAGCTCTGAAAATCTTTAACCTCATTTTACCGAGATTTTTTTTTTATTATCTCTTTGTAGAAGTTTTACTAATGAAAATATGATAAAGGATAGTGAAAGGATATAAAGCATTTACTTACACATAATGTTGCTCTGCACCTCCAAGTTCCTCATGAGTTCAATCTTCTTTCCTCTCATTTTTATATCAGTCCCAGAAGCAGTGTACGTGCAAATATGCCTATTTCATGACTTAAGTTCCCATTTTGTGGGAATTCAGTCCAGTTCCACAACAGGGAACATCTCCAACATTTTTCTGCTGGCAGAGCTCCAGGCAGGTCTGGGTCACACAGCTGAGGAGCCCAGCTAGCTGCTTGTTTTGGTGGCAGTGCAAGGGTCTGCAAGTTGAAATATGGATGAGTGCTTTTCAGGGAACACACACCTTTGTAAATTCAGTGTGTCTTATCTGTGTATCCAGTGCCTATATTTATTCAGTGTTAATAAGCTGAATATAGGGGTAGGAAGTCCTGATTCCCCTGAGAAATTGAAACTTTCTGTGAAAATGAGTTTTTCAAAACATTGCCTTCACATGCATGAACCGTCTTAGGTTTTCCACTCCTGCAGAAACTTTCCATGCAATTTTGTAAAATATTTTCTCATGAAGTCACTTTGAATAAAAGAAAATCAAGTGCAATGAGGAAATCACAGTAATACATAATAGTTCAATATCGACCTGTTTAAATGATTATGCTCAGTCCTACTTGGAAAGGGGAATTTAGTCTGACAGACAGATTGCCTCTGGCTGACTTGGTTATGTACCTTCCCTAGTGGGTTGTTCCAGATCAAGGACTTGGCTAGAAGATACCGGTCTGTGGACTGGGTTTCTTTTCAGTGGAAATCAGAGCATGATGACTGTTGCATGCAAAAATCTCTCTTCGTAGAGGAGCCAGGATGTTCAAGGGCACAGACCTGTATTTAATAACTTGGAAGTGTTTCTAGGTCCATTGATTTAAACATAGCCATGATCCCCTTTCAGCTTCAACTGAAATTTGTGAAAATGTTACTGCTAGCGACTCACTGGGACTACAATGAATCTTGTGGCTCTTTAATTGTGTCTCTTGACGTCCTTTATAAAAAGTTTGATTGCTCACCTCCACCAAAACCAGTGAGCTTTATAATTGTACCCCAAAGTGCCAGAATTGTCATCTTCTATATATCCATTTCTTCCTAGCAAAATTAAAATGAGGGATATCACAGTTCCAATCATAGCTTCTCTTACAATTTTTTCTCAGAGTACTTTGGGTGCAATCCTTTAAGTACAAAATATCATGTGCTTAAAACTCTTGCTGTTCTTTTCTTCTTCTTAGACAAAGTTAACATTTCAGTGTCTCACTTGCACTTCAGCATACCTTACTGGATTTCTCTCGGGATTTTATGACTACATGTGAATAGCACGACCCAAGACAACCTCTAAAACAAGAGCATGATATAACTTGATAGTTAGGAACATTACAAAGTGAAAAAGAAAAAGAAGTTAATCTTGCTTTTTTTTGACCTGATGCCCCAAACTCATTAGCTTGTTTAGGCTTGTCTTTGGATTTTGTGATGAGTATTTCATAGCAACCATTTCCCCAACCGAATTCTTAAGCCATAGCTTCATCTCTGTCTCCCAGGCTCCTCTTTCATCTGGTCACATGCTGTGATGGGTTGGCCCTGCCTGGACGCCAGGTGCCCGCCAGAGCTGCTCTGTCACTGCCTCCTCCCTCAGTTGGACAGGGGAAAGGAGATATAAAGAAAGGCTCATGGGCCAAGATAAGGGCAGGGAGAGATCACTCACCAGTTACCGTCATGGGCAATATAGACTCAACTTTTGGCGAAGACACCGAGGCGAAGGGCTCCGGAGCGGAGGATCGCGCCGGGGGACCCTTTCCAAAAAGCGGCAGAACCGCGAAGTCAAAAGCGCAGGGAGGGAGAGGGCACCCCAGCCCCCGCCCCCCACCTCAGAGCCAGCTCCTAACGGGCGGGCAGCTCTGACTCAGCGGGGGCGGAGTCAGGGGTGACGGCAGCCTGACCCTCCTGGCATACAAAAACAGCCCCCAGGGAGCGCGAGCGACCCGGAGCGCGGCGAACAGGACGGGCAAACAGGGCGTGGCGCGTCAGAAGGGCGTGGCGCGGCAGTTTGCGCGGGCAGTTTGCGTGGGTAGTTTGCGCGGGCAGGGCGCGTGCCCTCCCCCGAGTGCCGAGGTACGCTCAGGAAACTCAGCTGCTGAGAGGAAACCCGGCCATGGCACCCCCCCGTCAGAAGGCTACCTCTAAACTGCTGGTCAGAACGGATGCCTCAATGCAGACTGAGGGCCTTGGAAAGCATGCGGCTGTCCAGGCCCTTGGCTGCAGGGAGTGCCACCAGCTGGCACTGGAAACGGACACCAGCAAAGGCAGCACCTGCATAAGATGCGATCAAGTGGACTACCTACTCTGCCTGGTGGCGGAGCTGAGAGAAGAGGTGGACAGGCTACGGAGCATCAGGGAAGCGGAGCAGGAAATTGACTGGTGGAGCCGCACCCTGATGTCCCAGAAACCTGTGCAGGAACAGCCACCAAAAAAGGCCCGGGATCAAAGGGAACTAGTATCCCCCCCCCCCGCCAGGATGAAGGAAGGGCCTCAAGGGAGAACAGTGACTGGAAACTGGTCTGCAGTTGGGGCAGGAGGAGAACCCTTTCCTTGCCCACCGCTTCTCCCCAGGTGCCTCTGCATAACAGGTATGAGGCTCTAGAGGTGGAAGACAAGGTGGTGGACGGGGTAGGTGTTGACCTATCCACATCAGAGGAGGCACAAAGATCAGAAAGACCTCCCTGTTGTATCACCACTACATCCATGAGGAAGAAGAGGCGAGTGATAGTAGTGGGAGATTCCCATCTGAGGGGAACGGAGGGACCGATATGCCAGGCAGACCCTGCTCTTAGGGAGGTCTGCTGCCTCCCAGGAGCCCGGGTTAGAGACATCACTAGGAAACTTCCTAGCCTGGTCCGACCCTCAGACTACTATCCCTTGCTTCTCTTCCATGTGGGTGTCGATGAAGTAGCAGTAAGTAGCCCGAGGGTAATCAAAAAAGAATTCAAAGCCTTGGGGCGATTAGTGAAGGGATCTGGAGCGCAGGTTATTTCTTCCTCGCTCCTTCCAGTGGTGGGCAGAGACATGGGACAATATGAGCAGACTCAATCTATTAACATGTGGCTTCGCGACTGGTGTTGCCGCCACAACTTTGGGTTCTTTGACCACGGGATGGTCTACAAGGCACCACGCTTGCTCAAGTCAAATGGGAGCCAGCTTTCTCAAAGGGGGAAGAGGGTCTTTGCCCAGGAGCTTGCGGGGCTCATTGACAGGGCTTTAAACTAGATGTGAAGGGGGAAGGGGAACCTGTTGGGCTTGCCAGTGACAGGCTAGGGGATGAAACGCAAGGGTTAGAGGGACTGGGGGCTAGTATGAGCCTTCAACCTGTTGCCCAGCAGTGTGCCAGGGGCACTGCAGAGAAGTTGACGTCTGGTGGAGGTGAGCCGGAGGCTCCTGAGGTAGTAGGAGCCAACAAGGAAAAGCCCGTGAAACACCTCAAAGTAAATGAGGGGTGTTCTGCTATGAAGGTGACGAGGCCGACAGCTCAGATGAAATGCCTCTATACAAACGCGCGCAGCATGGGAAACAAACAAGAGGAGTTGGAAGCTATCGTGCTGCTAGAAAGCTACGACCTGATCGCCATTACGGAAACTTGGTGGGATGAATCCCACGACTGGAATGTAGCTATTGATGGCTACAGGCTGTTCAGAAGGGACAGGCGAGGAAGGAGGGGCGGAGGCGTTGCCCTTTACATCAAGAAATCATTAGAGTGTGAAGAGCTGGCCCTGAAGAATAGCCATGAGCAGGTCGAAAGCTTATGGATAAGAATCAGAGAGAGAGGCAACAAAGGGAACCTGGTGGTTGGTGTCTACTACAGGCCGCCAGATCAAGAGGAGCCGACGGACGAAGCGTTCTTCCTCCAACTCCGGGAGGCTTCGTGCTTGCAGGCTCTCATCCTCCTGGGGGACTTCAACCACCCCGACATCTGCTGGAAAACCAACACGGCAAGCTGTAGGCAATCCAGCAGGTTTCTCGAATGCATTGAGGACAACTTCTTAAGCCAGGTAATAGACACCCCTACCCGAGGGGATGCGATACTGGACCTGGTGGTCACCAATGCAAGTGAGCTCGTCAGAAATGTCAAGATCGGAGGCAGCTTGGGTTGCAGTGATCATGCGCTGGTAGAGCTCACGCTCCAGAGGGAAATGGGAAGAATGAAGAGTATAGTCAGGACCCTGAATTTTAGAAAAGCAAAATTCCAGCTCCTCAAGGAGATAGTCGGAAGGACTCCCTGGGAAACGGTCCTCAGGGACAGGGGAACAGAACAGAGCTGTCAGATCTTTAAGGAAGTGATCCACAGAACACAAGAGCTCTCGATCCCCAGGTGTAAGAAATCGGGCAAAGAAGGGAAGAGACCAGCATGGCTGAGACGAGAGATGCTGGTCAAACTAAGGAGGAAGAGGGGGACAGGCTCCTGGGAAGAGTATAGGGACGCGGTCCAGCTGTGTAGGAATGGGGTCAGGAAAGCCAAGGCTCAGCTGGAGCTAAACTTGGCTAGGGATGCAAAGAATAACAAGAAGGGTTTCTACAGGTATATCAGCCGGAAAAGGATGGTTAAAGAAAGCGTACCCCCGCTGATGAGTGAGACTGGCAAGCTGGTAACAGCAGATGAGGGGAAGGCTGAGGTACTCAACAACTTTTTTGCCTCAGTCGTCACTGGGAACCTCTCTCCCCACCCCACCCGAGTTGGTGGATGGCATGAGGGGGACCGGGAGGGCAAAACCCTTCCTGCTGTAGGAGAAGATCAGGTTCGTGACCACCTGAGGAACCTGAACGCGCATAAGTCCATGGGACCTGATGAGATGCATCCCAGAGTCCTGAGGGAATTGGCCGATGTAGTCGCCAAGCCACTCTCCATGATATTTGAAAAGTCATGACAGTCAGGTGAAGTCCCTGGTGACTGGAAGAAGGGAAACATTGTGCCCATTTTCAAAAAGGGTAGAAAGGAAGACCCTGGGAACTACCGACCAGTCAGCCTCACCTCTGTGCCTGGGAAGATCATGGAACAGATCCTCCTAGAAGCTATGCTAAGGCACATGGAGGTCAGGGAGGTAATTCGAGATAGCCAGCATGGCTTCACCAAGGGCAAGTCCTGCCTGACGAACCTAGTGACTTTCTATGATGGTGTGACAACAACAGCGGACAAAGGAAAACCAATGGATGTCATCTATCTGGACTTCTGCAAAGCCTTTGACACGGTCCCCCACAACATCCTTCTCTCTAAATTGGAGAGCTATGGATTTGATGGGTGGACTGTTCGGTGGATGAGGAACTGGCTGGATGGTCGCATCCAGAGGGTAGTGGTCAATGGCTCAATGTCCAGGTGGAGATCGGTGACGAGTGGTGTCCCTCAGGGGTCCTTACGGGGACCAGTGCTGTTTAATATATTCATCAATGACATAGTCAGCGAGGTCGAGTGTACCCTTAGCAAGTTTGCGGATGACAGCAAACTGAGTGGTGCGGTTGACACACCAGAAGGACGGGATGTCATCCAGAGAGACCTGGACAAGCTGGAGAGGTGGGCCTGTGTGAACCTCATGAGGTTCAACAAGGCCAAGTGCAAGGTAAGGTCATGCACCTGGGTCGGGGTAACCCCCAGTATCAGTACAGGCTGGGGGAAGAAAGGATCGAGAGCAGCCCTGCCGAGAGGGACTTGGGGGTGCTGGTGGATGAAAAGCTGGACATGAGACGGTAATGTGCGATGGCAGCCCAGAAGGCCAACCGTATTCTGGGCTGCATCGGGAGAAGCGTGGCCAGCAGGTCAAGGGAGGTGATTGTGCCCCTCTACTCTGCTCTGGTGAGACCTCACCTAGAGTACTGCGTCCAGCTCTGGAGCCCTCAGCACAAGAAGGACATGGAACTGTTGGAGCGGGTCCAGAGGAGGGCTACAAAAATGATCCGAGGGCTGGAGCACCTCTCTTATGAGGACAGGCTGAGAGAGTTGGGCTTGTTCAGCCTGGAGAAGAGAAGGCTGCGGGGAGACCTGATTACGGCCTTTCAGTACCTAAAGGGGGCCTATAGGAAAGATGGGGAAAATCTTTTTAGTAGGGCCAGCTGTGACAGGACAAGGGGTAATGGTTTTAAACTGAAGCAGGGTAGGTTTAGACTGGATATAAGGAGGAAATTCTTTACAACGAGGGTGGTGAAACACTGGAACGGATTGCCCAGAGAGGTGGTGGAGGCCCCATCCCTGGGAACATTCAAGGCCAGGTTGGACGGGGCTCTGAGCAACCTGATCGAGTTAGTGGTGTCCCTGCTCACTGCAGGGGGGTTGGACTAGATGACCTCTAGGGGTCCCTTCCAACCCAAAACATTCTATGATTCTATGATTCTATGAAAATGAATTTTATTACCAATCAAATCAGAGTAGAGTAATGAGAAGTAACCCCCAAATCTTAAAACACCTTTCCCCCACTCCTCCTTTCTTCCCAGGCCCAACTTCACTCCCAGTTTCTCTCCCTCCTCCCCCCAGGCGGTGCAGGGGGAAAGGGAATGGGGTTGGGGTCAGTTCATCACACGCTGTCCCTGCCGCTCCTTCCTCCTCAGGGGAGGACGCCTCACACTCCTCCCTGCTCCACCCTGGGGTCCCCCCACGGCAGACCGTCCCCCATGCACTGCTCCAGCCTGGGTCCATCCCTCCCACGGGTGCAGTCCCTCAGGAGCCAGACGGCTCCAGCGTGGATCCCCGTGGGGTCACCAGCCCTGCCAGCAAACCTGCCCCAGCCTGGGCTCCTCTCCCCACAGGGCCACAGGCCCTGCCAGGAGCCTGCTCCAGCCAGGGCTTCCCATGGGCCCCCCCGGGGGGCCCCCTGGGCTGCAGGGGGAGATCTGCTCCTCCTGGTGCACTGGCCTGGTGTTTGCAGGGCTGCCTCTCTCGCATATTCTCACTCCTCTCTCTGGCTGCAAGAGCACAGTTTCTTTTTCCTTTTTTCCCTTTTCTTAACTATGTTATCCCAGAGGCATGACAACCGTCGCTGATGGGCTGGGCCTTGGCCAGGGGCAGGTCCCTTGGAGCCGGCTGCATTGGCTCTGTTGGACAGGGGGGAAGCTTCTGGCAGCTTCTCACAAAAGCCACACCTGTAGCCCCCCCACTACCAAAACCTTGCCACGCAAACCAAATACACATGCACACATGTTATAGCCAATACCCATGGTTAGGGTGGTACTATTTTGGTTTCATTTTCGTTTCCTAGTGATGCTCTGTAATGGTATAAAATGCTAAGGAACCAAAGTCCACTGCCTTTTACATTTACATTGGAGCCAAATCCTGCACTGCATCATTGAAGTCTGGGAAACAATTTTTGAAGGAGCATTCACAGCATTCCCAGCCAAAGGTATAGTGGGTTCCATTTGGGACCCAAGAAATTCTAAAAAATCCTTATTTATTCTTCTCTTGATGAGAATTAGAGCAAATGGATTTAACTTTTTTCCAGCCTAACAGTGAAAATTAGTGCAGCAACTAACTGTCTGCTAACGTTTTCAGTTGGCCCGGAGTCCTCTTTGCAGCTGGTAACCACTTGCACATCGCTTCAGGCACTTGTTGCTTAGCAACTCTGGCGTCAGACAGTGATATCTGGTCTCAGTTACCTGAATTATGATAGCTTAGACTGGTGCTAATCTAGACCCCTGTTTACACGTCTAGATTCATATGTAAATGCCTACATTTAAATACCCAGTTTTGATCATTCATCCTTTGACCACAAGTGCAATAGATATCAGTCAGTTTGCTGTATGATTTTACCAGGAGGGTTATTGCTTTTCTGTCCTATCTATTGCCATTCTTTAAAAAGCAGTGATACGGAACAACCCACCCAAAGGCAACATTTGTAAGCTTGTTCAGAAATGGAGGGTTTAGAAATAAAAGCATGACATCGCCAGGTATTTGATCAGCCTCTGAGTTTGGCTTCAGAAGTCAGTGGAATATTTCTTTGACTTTGGTGGGCTTTGGATCAAGCCCTGCAAGGCACCATGCAAAAAAGGAGAGAGCTGACCTATTATTTTCTACGAGCGCTTCTGATTTTTTTCTCTCTTCTGGATCCTCTTTTAAGGCTTCACTTGTTCTGACTAAAGCAGTCGGCCCCTGACATTGGGATAATGGCTCACACATGCAGCAGGATGAGTTTACCCTTTGACTTCCATCTTCCCTTTCTGATACGATGCATGACATTTGGGTTGCCTTACAGCACAGCTTCTGAAACTGAAAGCTTCACTTATGTGTGCCGCTGAGGGATGCAGAGGTGATCGCAGATCAGATGCGCCCTTTCTTGCTGAACACTTGGCACCCTGGTTAATTACAGAGATGGAAAAGCACTTTAAAGACTTGCTTTGATTCTGGCTCTCCCTCATCTTTACCCTGCCTTGCGTACTTTATCAGTTGCTTAAATGTGGGAACATCCTTTAGCTTTCACCTATGCAGGACTGTCTTTAAAAGGCACAAAGTATTTTGACACATGAAGATCATCCCTCCCCCCATTCTCTAAAAAGACAGTTGGATCTTCACATGCTTTGTTTACTCTTTTGACATTTCTCCAATTCAGTTATTGTCACCTACCATGGTAATACCTTGATTACCTTGACAAGACATCACTATATTGCAGCAGCTGTCCTGGGTGCTTTGCAGAGCAAAGATGGCAATGGAAGGGCAGAGACTGCGGAGAGGGGTTGTTCACAACTTAAGTGGTTTAAGCTGAGGAAGTCTTTAATAACAGAATCTGAAGTGGTCCATAATGTAATGATTAAAAAGCAAGTTGGATTAGTGTTCAGACTTCTCTGTTATGGCTTGTTCATGGTGCTCTAAATGGAAAGCATCCCTTGTTTCATGTCTGACCAGTTCTTGATTACCCCAATACCTCATCATAATAAATGTAGTGCTAATTTGCTGAGATGTTTCAAGTATTAATTCCTCCCTGTAGTTGCTTAGACATGAAATGCTCTCTTTTTAGTGTAAAAGCTTGCCAAGTTCTACCCACAAATAATTTTTAAAAGTAATTAAAGCAAAAAGGCTCAACCATTTTTTGCTGAAAGAGTTGTGAAATGATAATTGTATCTAAAATTTATTATGATGTTTCAAATTTACATGGGTATTAGTTTTTTTCCCTAGTGGTTTTGTCTTCTGTTTTGCCTAAAGGAGTGAGTAGGGGGTATATTGACTATAGCTGAATCTAACCCACTCAATTACTTTATTGTTTACAGTGATCATCCATCGAAACTTAGACATACGTGTTGCAAATCATGATGTTCCTAATTCAGTTAGATTTTCTTGCTAATCTACCCACAGAAACATTAAATATTAAGATGAATGTAGGAGCTGCCAAATATATTCCACTGATTTACATATTTATTTTACTTAATTTATAAATAAATTAATTTTTCAATGATGACTTTGAAAAACAATCATCTCTGATGTTTTGATCAGTGACACTGCTGGCCTCTCCGAATAATTACCTTTAAATAGAAATCATCTGGGCTTTTTTTGCCATTCTCCGATGTGACAAATCATTGACAAAGCATACTCACTCTGTGTTTTTCCATCATACGCAGATAATGTAATATTGTTGTATTTTCTTTGATCTTCTGTAGTAATGTGAATTTAAGAAAATATTATTAAATAGCCAAATCATATTGCATCTTTAGATAATTGAATGAAGTCATGTCATTAGGAAAAATGTGTTGAGATTACAAAACAATCTTGGGACTTAGACGCAGGATTTAGATACATATCCTGTATTAAAATTAATGAGAATGCCAATGAGTCCTCTACATCATTCTGAGTATCTCAGCAAAAAGCTGCAACTTGAGGCTTTTTAGAAGTAAATGGTTATTGATGACATTATCCTTCATATTGAAATTGATTTAATAGCCAGGTAAATATGGTAACCAAATGTATTTCATATGAGGTATCATTTTGCTTTTCACTACACAAGCAGACAATACCAATACAGCAAGAGGAATAGACTACAAATAACTTACAAACCATGGGACCATTAATCTTGTTTCCCACCTCTTCAAATAACAAAACCTGAGCTTATTTTGACAAGAGGAAACGTAGGTTGTCTAGATTAAATGTTCAATCCTGTGTAGTCTTTGGGGTGTTATTCATAGCCTACTAAACATATATATGCATTATATTTAAAGACATAAGTTTTTTGGGTTTTAATGGTTTCCTTGTAACTGGATATTGATGCATTTAAACTTTCTTCAAGGGAAGAACCAGATTCCAAGGTTCTTGTGTGTTGTAGCAAGAGTCGCATCTGTAAATTTGAGATTAAAGATACGTTTTGCCTGTTGCTAGTACCAGTTGTGTGACTACGCTAAAGGACTTGGAAGGTAGATCAGATAATAAACTGGATGTCCTAGTTGATATTTTTGACTACACGTACTGTTGAGCTTAGGCATAAAAATGTTACTGCTTTCTGTCCTTTGGTCTGATGAAGTTCCCTTTGAAGTCCTCACCTGTATTTGTGCTGTAAGTTCTTGTTCCTGATGGAGAAAAGCATTATTCTAGTAGGTCCTTTCCAGCCCAAACTGCCATATCTTGCTTTCAAGAAACAGAGGAGTGATTAGTAACCATTAAAAGGTTACAGAGCCATAACATCCTCCCATTTTTTAAGATCAAACTGGGGACAATGGTCCCCATCTATTCTGTGTAGTCATGTAGCAAGCCCTGATCTCTTTCAACTTTAAGCAAAGTTCATACTGCAGCTTTACCTCCTCCCCCCCAAATAGTGACTAAGTGAATTATTTGAAAGATCAAAAATCCATTCTAAGGCTGAAGTGACCAACCTGTATTATGGTCTAGATGTGTCAGACACTCCACAACATGCCGTGTAAGGAGGCGGTCAATCAGGTGTTGTGTGCTTCAGCTTACCCCTAAGGATCACTTGGAGTGGTTTGTGCCAGGAACTTAGGAGTTTGCTCTTAGCCTGTGAAAAGAAACTTTAACATGTACATTAGGCTGCTTCACCTCTTTGTAGTTAGGGAGGAAAAGCTTGATTCCTATGCCAGTAGGAAACTATTGGTTTCGGTGTGGTTATACCAGAGACACTCAGACATGAAGCAGAAGTGAACTAAGCCTTAATTTTTGATAGGTGGGTTTCTTGGTCGTATCAGTGGCAGATGAATGAAAACTAATATTGTAGAATACTTTAAGTGTCTTGTTATTAACTATATGCAAAGCAATGATGTAACATCTAGGGTGCATGATAAAGCTGACTTCACTTTTCACATACCGTATTATAGAGGTCTATTTTTATTTTCCTCATGGGCCATGAATGATTACAAAAGCAACTAAAGAAGACATAAAAGCTTCACTGAGTTATAAATAAAAGAACATGGGCAGTATATATAGTTCACTTGTTAAAATAAAACCATTCTAATATCTGCCTGTGAGCTTCCTTGCGATACACTGTGTGCTTGGTTTGGGCATATTAGAAGTTACAAGAAACATTTCTATATAACACTTCCACAGAAACGTGCTTCTGCAGAGGTATAAAGGCTTTCCTGTGAGTTCTGTGTGGAGAAGTTAAGGTTCATATGTTGGACCAGCCACTGGAATCTGCAAAAAGCAATTTATAGTAACTATGAAAATGTTATGAATATTTTGTGCATCTGGATGGACTAAATATTGACTATGTCTTCTCAAAAGATTAGCACAGTGCTGTCACAGATTACCTTCTCTCTAGAAGGTGGCACACAAGAGCTAGACAGTGCACATTCCCCATTCTTCTGCAGGATCAAATTTGTGAATTTATCGGGTTACAGTGCCAACTATAAGTTGTTGGAAAGGGCAAAGGCCATTTGGAGTTTCTATTTGAAATAAATGGGTTTTCACTTTTTTTGTCCTGTGGTCAGGTAAAAAATGAAAAAGTCATGATCACAATGGGACATTCAAATTCACTCAAAAAGCGTTTGGTTTTTTTCCTGCTGTTCACTTTTCAGTTTCTTTGACTGAAATGGTTCTCTTTTTTTGTTGCTATTAAAAGAAGCAGCAGTCCTCTGGATGGGTTTGTTCTGATGGATGTTGATTCTGGTTGAAATTCTAAAAATAATTATTCACCCACTCAGTATTAAGCACAGGAAAAAACACCTGGCTAAAAAAAAAAAAGAAAGTGTAAAATGTCCCATAGAAGTGTGATTTAAATGAGGGAAGAGACACATTATTCTGCAAAATGAGATTGCTATTACTGGCAATTGATATCATAGTAGTAAGTATTATTATTTTTGCTATACCCCCATTATGACAGTTTCAAAATACTTGTGCAGCTTAGAATGATGTAAATATGCAAGTGTCTTAAGTTATTTGTAAATCATTCCACTTTGCAATAGCTCCAGTAGATGACAAAAAAAGAATATTTTAAATGAATATATTATTTGGGAGATGAAACACTGGGAAAAGCATAAAAATGAATTTCTAAACAGAGTTCAATCTACTCCACGTGACACCATTTTATATGGCTGCCATTTCTGCTTTTATTGCTCAGTGAGCGGTGACACATCGTGTGACTAGACAAGTCTTATCTTAAGATTTCTTAAAAAGGCTGTTTTACACACAGTTATATGAAATGCCCGTTATTTTCCAGTTAAATAAAGTTTACAATGAGCTTCCTCAGTAAGCCTCTACCAGTCCCTTTCACTCCCTCAAAACTTCAAAGGTAAATTCAAATATTGCCTTGGATACTCACTTGATTCTTCTTTATTTTTTCTTTGCTCTATGATGTTTATAGAAATGTGAATTTGGAAACACAAAACCTGTAGTTAGAAGGACACGAGGGCTGAGGTACACAGCACCACCAAAGGAGGCATGAAGTGGAGAGCAGAACCTTGCCCTATGCCTTCTGATTCTGTAGCAGGGCTCATTAAGAAAGAATTTAAGTATCTTATTGTGCCTAAACCCTAGAAAAAGATATTGTATAATATGTGCTTCTATGTATTCTTTTTATCACTTTTCTCAGTTTGTGTCACAACATGAATGCTTTCTTAATGTTGTTTTCATTTTTGGTTTTTTTCCCTGATAGTTAATAGCTTGACAGAAGTCTTTAAGTTGTGATTAGAGCATGTCTCCTGAGTAAACTATATTTGCAGTCTCTGGTTAGTTTTGAGTTGTTAGGAAAAATCCCTCTGTGTTTTTGCAAGAGTTCCATTGTAGTTCTGTGCATTGACTGCTAAATCCAAATGTGCTACAATAGAGTAGAAGACATAAACATTATTTTACGGGAAAAAATTAACTCAGTTGATGGTTGGTTTTCTCTTTAGCATTATTCACTTTAGGGGTGAACAACCTCTTAGTTTAGAGTGCGCCATTCACACACAGAGTAACACGTGCATCCCCATCGTGTCAGCTGCTCTTACCCTGTCCATGTCACGAAGGAGTCCATGAGACTTTCTGCACATCAACTTTTTAACTTTTTCCTTTGATCCAGTGTTTTTTTAATTTAGAAATTGACTGAGGAATCATATGGTTAAATCAAAGTATTTGAAAGAACATATGATAAAATGTTCACATAAAAATGTAGGATTAACAGAAACTACTTTATTTTTATTTTTATATTGTCTTGGCTATTAACAGCATTTTTGAAAAAGTTTTGGGCATTTTCAGTTATGGAAAACCCCATTATTTTCCAATTTATTTATTTCCACATCCACAGGAGGGTCTGGATGAAGTGAAGGCTTGTTAAGCTGCTTCATTATGCAAAGGAGATGAGGATAAAGAGCCACATTTCTTTTGCCCATGCCCCACATGATCCTTTTGGGAACATCTCTCTGGGACTTCAAGAATTTGAAGGAGGAATCAAGCTGTAAGCAGGTAATACTCAGCAAGAAATTAACTGGCTTTTGGATCCAGCCTGGTTTGTAAGGGGTTGTGGAATCCATCAGGCTGGAAGTCGTCGTAAATGTGCCTGTTTTCTGCTCTCATAAGTTACCCCATAGCCTATGGAAATATGCAGGTGCCACTGAGAATAATCAAGCCTAGCATCTTCTCCTCATATTTTAATATAAAGTAGCTTATCAGCTGATAAGAAAAAAAGACGCATGTCATGTAATCAAGGAAAAGGAGATAAATATTAGCATATTAAATCACCTCTACCCATAAACATTATTCTGAGTGTTCAGCATTTCAAGGTGAGAATGTCCTTTCTGAAGAGAAGAAAAACAACTTTTGATATTTGTCTTCGAGTAAGAATTCTCTCTTTCAGAATCTAACTTTTCTGTCCTTGGACTAAAACACTTGTTTCCATGGAAATGAACGTGGTGACAGATTCAACATTATGTATTCTCTGGAAGAAACAGTATGGGGGGAAGAGTTGGGGGAAAAAAAGGCAAATATTGAATTTGAATAGGTTTCTTCTGGAATTAGTGATTGTGAGAAAAATGGATATTGACTGAAAGAAGAATGGCTTAAAATCTAATGTGTGCACAAAGTTTTGAATCTGTAAGAAAAAAAAGAAAATCCTCCCCCCCCCCCGCCCCCCCCCCCCCCCCCCCCCCCATAAGAAAGCTTCATTTTGCAACTTTTACTGCTTAGGACAGTGGTGTTTCACCATAGCTTGGAAGGAGACCTCTGATAACTTTTGAAGAGTTCTGTCCTTGAGGAAAGCTGTGTCATTTCTGTGTTATTCATCAGGAGTGGGACTGTGTCAGCCAGCTGTTTTCCTGCCCAGCTGCTCTGCAGAGATTCTGAGTGATGATGGACTTGCCTTTTGTTATATTTTAGGCATTTGGCTAGAGGCGTGCGTGTCGTTACAGAATCGTGCCAGTCTGCTGCATCTCTGCACATCTAGATTTTGGGAAGATGCCACAGGCTTACAGCTGTGTCGGATGCAATGGTTGTGCAGGTCTCTACAGCTTCTTTGCTGTTGATTAGCTTTCACTGATTAGATGTTACTGAGTTGTCAGGAAGGAAGGAAAAAGTTCATGCTTTGTTTTCTTCTTGTGATGACTAACTTTATACCATGGAGTCTGTTGAAACCAGTCCCTCGTACTTGTGCAGAAAGTACATCAAAAGCTAATATTTATTAGCTTGCTGCTCTGGAGATAGCACCTCCATGCCTTAGGAAAGTTTCAGATTTTCGTGCTCAGATGAGTAAAACTTGGGGTCTCTATGTTTTTCCCTATTTTACCATGCAATTACAGAATGCAGCTATAGTTGTTGTCTTCAGATGCTTTAGGATCATATCCCTTACGTAGTCATTAGGAAGGAAGATGGGCTTTCTTGTAGCTGTAAAGGCTGTCACTTTTTCCAATCACATAAGGATATTTCCCTGCAGTAGTAAATGAGTAATGGGAAACTAATAAGAAAGGGATATGCCAATTCCTTCTCTCTGTGCTCTTCAGGAATGTTAATAACTGTGGAAATGGCCTCAGCTCACTTTTCAGGAATGAGGTGAGATTAAATTTCTGATGTCCATTATATGCTCTCAGGGACCTGTATAATGACCCTTGTCTTTCTTTTGGAGCTGCAGAGAAGGAACATGTCTCCCTTACTACCTCACCTGGCTGTGTAGCTTCTCCTTTCCTACAAGCTCCAAAAGGTGCAAACAGACTGGTTGGGTTTGGAGATCCAGAGCTGTAGCATCTTGCTGTGGCAAAATAGAGTTCTCCATAACAGAGAAATATTCTAAAATACTGATTTTAGTTGCATGGATGCAACTTTGTGATTACCTTAAATTCAGTTTAGTGTTAATATTTTAAGGGAACTCTAATCTTCCAGAACTGACAGGGATCATTTGGGACTTCAGGGACACAGGTTGTCAATGATCTATCAGCCCTAACAAAAAAATGGGAAGTCATATTGTGATGGCTATAGGCTTTGGATAAGCCTATAACTGACATGTACTATACTTCAGTATCCTCTTACTAAGGTAAAACCCTCACTTGTCTATTCATATTCTGTTATAATAGAATTTTTATCAATACTTCTTTGAAAGGGACAGCTTTTAGCTACATTTTTTTGTTATAATCAAACTACATGATCTGTCTTTCAGTCCTAGTTTTCATCATGTCATTATGATGATCTTTGATAGATTTAGCTGAAGCATATTTTAGCCAAGGCAAAACATATTTAGCATATTTAGTCTTCAGCTGCAAAAATCTAGTTCAGTTCAGTGCTACCAGACGGAAGTGCCACAGAGGGTAATCTCATGGATGCAAAGGTCAATCCTCTATTAGTGTTTTCCCTATTTAATCAAAGGGACTTTCAAGTGTTTTTCCCTGCATGTTTTTCCCAGCTACCATTGATATATCTGTCCACAGATACTAGTCTAACTTCTCATATGAACCTTGAGGATAGAGGTTTGACGCTTCCCTTAATCTGTTTCAGTGCTCAGCTCCTCTTACTGCTTCACTTGCATCCTCCATGCTGCACTTCGTAACACAGACTATTAATTTTCTCTTTATAGCAGCTTCTTTTTTTTTTTATTTAAGGAATGTTGTGCAGCCTGCACTCAGCTGTCTTGTCTTTAGATTAACCAGTAACAGCTCTTTCAGTCTTCCCCCACAGGTAATATTTTCAAGTCATAGAATGACTTTTATTGTTCACTTCTGGATTCCCTCTAATTTCTGCGTGTGTCTTATATGTTGCAGTGTCCCACATGGATCACAATACTTTAGCTAAGTTTTTACCAAAGCCGAGATGACTGAAGGGTTCCTTCACTTGCCTTACAGGCTATACTTCCAGCAGAATATATCTACATTTCAGCCAGATTGACATTTTTTTTTCACAATAATATGGCACTACTGATTCTTTTTCAGTTTATGACACACTGTCTTGTCCCAGATCCTTCCAAAGAGCAACTGTTTTGATATCTGTTCCAGGATCTATTCAAGCCCTTATTTGATTAACCTCGTTATGGGTCTACATTGGGCAGTATAGTCACCTAGCCCAGTGTAGCGTAATCATATGGGGAGGACTCCCACTTGTGTGGGCATAACATAGCACTACCTGATCAACAGGTAGCATCACCTAAGCCGAAGCCTGTTGTGTGGTGTCCTTAGGAATGAGAGAAGAAGGGTTGTTGAGAGCAGGTGATTTGACATCCATGATTACACCCTGAACATCCCATTCCCTAAAGTTTAGTTCCATGACATCAAGCTCATGCAGAATTTCAGTCCCACACTTTCATAGTGGTGATTAAATAGATCTATGTATGATACATGCTCCCTTTTTTTAAAGGTAAATGTCATCCATGAGATGTATACTCCACAGGACTTCCACAGGATACAATTTCATATCTACAAAAGCGTGCTTTGATTAAGTTAGTGATGTGCATTTGATGAATCAGACAGTCCTAATTAATTATTGATGCTTTGTATTGAATGTTTTATGACAAATGAGTAAGGCAAAAGCTTTGCATGTGGATATTAAAAACATTTCAATGTGGGGTTTTTTTGGCTAGAGTTTTGCATCAAATGTAATACATTATCTTGAAGACACAGTATTCCAGTAAACTAGAGATATCGATTATATTTGAAAATACTAACAATCTTTAAGGTTCAAAGAAAATCTTTTTAAGGATATATTTTTAGCACATAAAATTATATTTTTAAGACTGCAGCCTACAGACTTTTTTTTTAAACACAATATAGTTTGCGAGACATAATTCATAAGCATGTCCATCTGGACTGGTGTTATGTCATGCGCATGTAATTTTCCATTGCTGGTGAAATACTGTGTCAAAACCAGACATTCAGTAAGGGAAACTTAGGGGACATACACAACCAAAGACTACATAAAAAGTTTTGAGTTAGCTTCAACTTTGGTGCAAACAGTTTCTTCCCTTCTTTCACAAAGTAAAGCTTCATGGGAAAATGGGAATTGGCAGTTGAATGTGCTCGCTTCTGATGTGATTTATATAGTCCTGCGTAACTCCCAGTGAGATCAGAAAACAGATTGTTTCCTTGTATTAAGTATCCTGCACTGATCACCTTGCATGTGATGAAATGGGACTCAACTCCAGATTGTGCTACATGATGTGATCTCAAAATGTTGTGGTTTGCTCACTTTTGTTACCCATATTAATAAAACCAAGCTATTTTTATGGTGCTCTATTCACCAGTGGAATTATTACACTACTACCAGGAACGCTTGCCATGGCATTTTCTATGTGGGTGTTTAATCAAGTTACAACATTGTAACAAGGAAGAGAAATTAGTGGTTCCAATGTTGGTGGATCGAAGCAAACTACTGGGTGTTTTCAAGATTATTTTTTGCAAGGATGACAAAATGGTGGTGTGACATAAAAAGGGTTGCTAGCTTTTCAAATATCTCCTTGTTGAGGGCTTATGTCCTACTGCGAGAACAGAGGAAGCTGTTGTAGAGAGGGGAGAAAGGGAAGTTTTGCTTCCCCTTATCTACCTGAGCTTATATGTGAGCAATTAACTTGGGGTTTAGACTGATTTGTCTTGGGTTGGAATTTGTCTAGAGGCTGAAATCAAAAGTCTGAAAGCGGACATCTGTTGAAGCCTTGGCTCAGACATGGCTGAGATGCATCCTTGCGGTTTTGTACGGTGGGTTATACTCTATGCGGGCTTTATGCTAGGCTGATTGTTAAATCATCTGAGATCACCGTCTGATGATGAATGCGTTTTAGTGAAAGGAAGGGAGTTTTGGCTTCTGCTGCTGAAGCGGATGGTTATACTGACAGTGCTTTGCTTCACTTTGCTTTTTCTTCCTCTAGTAACAGGCTAACACTGTCCACCTTACATCCTTGAATAACCCCTCAAAACCATTCCTGTCAACGGGTAGGAGACAGCCAAAAGTTATTTCACTTTTAAAATAATTCTTATGCTTTTCTGTTTGATTGTTTATTTATAGTCACCGAATAAAGCCCATGAAAATATCATTATCTGTATGTGAATTTGAATCAACATATTTGTTTAGCTTTTAAAGGCACAAGAGCAAAGCATAGAGTTCTTGATCTGACTTTTAGAAAGCAAAGGCAGAGGCCCTCTAATTGCTGTAGTCCTTTAACTAATTACCTCTTATAGCTGTAGTTAAGCTGCAATTGATTCTGTAATAATTGGGTGTTACCAGGGATGATGCATATCAGAAAGCAAATCTTTGGTAGGAAAAGATTGCCAAGTTAGGTACACTGTAATTATTCAAGGACAGACAGTTTTAAAAAACAAGCATATAAGAAGGTCAGGCTGAGCAATTATTTTGGTTTAGAATAACCCTTCTCTGGAACATTATTACTTGCTGTATGCTGTACACAGCTCTGATCAGGGTCAGGAAACAGCCAATAAGCTTATGCTTATGACTCCTGTGGTTGACCAAAGCCATGTGAAGAGGCAGCTCTCTGACAGTAAATGGGAAGCTCTAAAGATGTCTGGACCAAGTAATAATTTTCATATGTGAATGAATAAGCATGTCTTACAAAGAGCTCAGCATGTGGGAATTTCAGTATTTTTTAAAGTCTCACCGTATGTCTTGCAGTGGAAACTCAGCTCTTTGAATAGCTGATCTGTAAAACAGGCTACCTGATTGTGGGGCATGAGATTTCAGTTATCCAAAAGTTTTGCCAAAGAATTTGAGTCTTCTCAGTTCTCAGTTCATGGTGGAGCTAGAGTTCATGGGGATGCTGGTGACCAGAAAGTACAGAAGTGCTGGCCTATGACTGAGTACATCTCCCCTTCCGTATGCTGTAAGATAACAAACTATATTGAGCACTTCCATATCTATTTTAATTTTCTTAAGATTTAATTCAAGAATTTATCACTGAATTCTGGTAATGATTCATTTTAAAAATTTTAGTTCTATTTCGTTCATGAAGCGGTAAAAGGAAATACATGTGTGTGTGCATATATGCATGTGTATACATCTTGACATACAATAAGATGGCATGAAGGACAAAGCACAGACAGTTTTTTGGTCTTTTTTTTTTTTGTTGTTTTTCACTGCCAAGGTGTCACATAGGGGTGTTTCAGAAGTAACATAGTGGGATTTTTTTTCTACTTCTGACTGGCAGTGGCACAATTATGCTAATAAAACAGGTAAATATAGCTGAAGCAAATGGAAATGCATTGAATCAAAGCTTCATGTGAAACTTGCTTTTGGAGGCACCTAACCTGAAGACTGGACAGTCCATAAATATTTCTGGAGAGTGGTTCTGATGCTCCAGGTATATAAAAGCCCCAAAGATCAGCTGGGGAAAGAACTCTTCTTGCAGTTGTCGCTGATATTTTCAGTAGCTTCATTAGCTTCCTTGCGGTGTTGGCCATCATAAGGCAACATCACATATCTGTTTACACAGAGGCAGAACATTACAAAACATACCTGGCTTTTGCTGAATATATCTGAATAAAGTCCTCAAATCATGTCGCAGCATGCTCTGTGCTCAGATTAAAACATAGTGAAACCTGTGTTACATTAATTCTCCAGGGATGTAGATTCCCGTGTTTGCAAAACCATCTATCGAGTCAGGGGTCTGGAGGGATTATATCCAGAATACGCTGGTCCTTGTTTCAAAATATGACTGACACATCTAATTGGCTATTGATAGGAATGCTGCTTTCTCCTAAAGTGGAAATACACTGAAACCAAGTGTAAGGCCTGAGGATGATAAAGTAGGTAGTGAAAATCAAAGGAAGATTGCTTATTGCGGATAACATTTGGTTGATTTTCTCTATAGTACCTGGAAAATGAGATATCATGGGTAGACTTGTAGCAGCTAGAAAGAAATGTCAAGGGTGTTCCAGCCACAAAGATTTACATTTGAGTTGAATATCTATATAGTACCCTGCAACTATTAATACATAATCAGGGGAGGAACAAGAGTATTTGGCTAGAATCTCTGTATATACATAAAGGAGAAGAATGCTGTATGTGTTAGTATTCACTTCTAACATGAGTACATATGAGCAAGTGAATGCACTTTGGGTGCACTTCTTGATAATTTTTTTTTTTTTTGGTTACAGAAATGAATAATGCAGAATGATTCTTAAATAATCAAGTAAATCACTGTGTAGCAACAGCACTGCACTGAACAAATTGCTGCTACTGGCAGAGAAACTTATTCTAATTTTAAGTCTTTCTCTATTCCAAGTAACAAATCAGAAAAAAAAAAAAAAAGTCTTGTTATAAACACAAAGAATGCCAGTAGAATGGGGAGCAGGCTCTAAGGGCATTGTGGAAAGTAAATGAGAGACAGGATGCTGTGTAAAACCTGGGATAGAAAAAGAGAGGTAGCAGATGGGATGCATATGCTTACGAAGATACTGCATCCCAAGCATAGATAGGTCACGTTGGGTGGAAACAAAGCAACCTCAGGACAACAGAAGAGTGACCTGATAAAATCCAATACACTGAAAAGGAAGGAAAAGCTCCGGCGTGGGGGAGGGAGGATGCTCCGTGTGGCGAACACTGATGCTGACAAATGAAGGGCAGACTACAGCCAAACAAGGGGACAAACCTGCAAGTGATTAAATAGACCATTCAAAAGACATTAAGTTCCTGTGGAAGACAGATGGAGTTGACATTAGGAGAAGAAAGCTGCAAATAGAAATGGGAGAAGCAACTGAACTTTGGTTTTCTCTCTAGGGAGGAATTTTATGTAACCTTTTTTTTTTTTTTTTAAACAGAATTGGCAAAGCAGATGATAAACTCATAGAGGAATGATGGTTCCTCTTTTATTCACTTCCAGTAGATCTTGTCTGTGTGCAGATCTGATCTCCGCCCTCCAATGAATCACAAGTGTCTGGTACGCCAGACTGATTAATTTGTATTAACACTGCTAATATGTGTGACAGCTTATGCTGAATATCACTAATAACTGGTTGGTGCAGCATTACCTGGGTTTACTCTGAAAAAAGATCAGTGTGACTTTTATAGATAATTGTACGTTATGGCTGTACGTACATGATGAGCATTAGAAAGAGGCCTCTGCTACACAACTCAGATGTGAGTCCAGAGTTTGATACTCCCCTCTAATTTGGATGTATTCAGTTTTGACTTGGCTCATTATGAATGGAGAGAGCAGCTGCAAAATTCAGATGCTGTTCTGAATTTGGAATCTGAAACTTGCCAGAGGTCAGGGACTTTCAGAGATAAAAGTGAGGTTTAGAACTCTCTCTAATAGGAAGATAATATATATTTCAGAAGGACTGACTCCAGATTTCCTCTTATCTGTGATTCACTAGGTACATCACACTTGAGGGTTTTTTTATGAAAACTCGTTTGCATGACCCTCAATGACAATTCCATGTGTTGCCTGGATCAGATTCTAATCTTTTACTGCCCTAAATCAGTTGTAAATCTGTAATATTTTTATCAAGCATGAGAATGAAGTAGCATAAGGGAATAGTATGTATGGCATTTAGGGGTGTACATGTTGCATATGATTATAACATAATAATTTGCTATTCCAGATTACTCTTTGCATGTTCTTAGGGCTGGATCAGGATAACACTTCCCATGCCCAAGGTAGGATTTAGGCAACTTCCCAGGAGCAGGGCAGTGACCCTGTACTCGGCACTGGTGAGGTCCCACCTTGAATGCTGTGTTCAGTTTTGGGTCCCTCACTACAAGAAAGACATTGAGGGGCTGGAAAATGTCCAGAGGAGACCAACAAAGCTGGTGAGGGGTATGGAGCACAAGTCATACGAGGAGTGGCTGAGGGAACTGGGGTTGTTTAGTCTGGAGAAAAGGAGGCTGAGGGGAGACCTTATTGCCCTCTACAACTACCTGAAAGGAGGCTGTAGCCAGGTGAGGGTCAGTCTCTTCTCCCAGGTAACAGGTGATAGGATGAGGGGAAATGGCCTCAAATTTCTTCACTGAAAGGGTTGTCAAGCACTGGAACGGGCTGCCCAGGGAAGTGGTGGAGTCCCCATCCCTGGAGGTATTTAAAAGCTGGGCAGACGATGTGCTTAGGGACATGGTTTGGTGGTGGAATGGAAGTGTTAGGTTAACGGTTGGACTTGACGATCTTACAGGTCTTTTCCAACCTAAATGATTCTATGATTCTAAAGTTTAGATACTAAATTCCAAAACTTTAAGCCAAATTCCTGGTTCAGGTCTTTGCTGTTTCCTGAAACTGGGTCCCCACGTCTTTGACCTGATGGATCTTGTAGGTGCCTGAGCAGTTGATGCTGTGTCTGATTCTCATAGGGATCCCAGCTGGCTGGTGTGCCCAAAACCACCTTACAGCTGGGCAGATTTATACTCATCAGGAAATGCAGAGGTTTATTATTCAACTTTTTATTACTGTAGTTCAGGTCTTTACATGTCAAACCCAAATGTCAGGCAATATTGCTGGGATCCTGTGGGAGTAAGGGTGGGAAAACAGGAAACCTACACAGCACAGGAGAGATTAACAAATGCATCTTGCTGGTCTTAGCTGACATACTGATTCATAGTACTGAAATTTTGTATTATGCCAGTGTGCTTCTGGGAAGGAGAGATATGGGGAGCAGTCCCCTAAAGAGGCTGTGCCAGGAAGGGACGGAGAGAAGTGCTGTGCTATGTGGATGTTGTTGTCAAGCACTGCTGATGAGTTAAAACCCAAACAGGGAAGGGAGCAGACCTCTGCCAGCATCCTTGGCTGAGATGACTAAAGAACACAGCATGAATTGCACGCCAGGCTTGCCACATGACACTGCTAAATATCTTACGTGAAGCTGAAACCTGAATCATTCAGGTGTCACCCTGCATAAATTTTTCAGGTGCTCCCAATGGGCATGCTGTAGATTTTTGTTTCCTACATCTTGTCCATGATCTATGGCTTACATCAAGGTTTCATGCATTTAAAATACCTTGCCTAATGCTTCTTTTTTTTTTTTCTTTATAATAACCCTGTGAGTTTGAATAGAGCTCATCTGTCTGTATTTTAATAAGTATACTTTGTTCTTTATGTAGTTCTGTGGAAACACTGACTTTTCTCAACATGTTTTCTCCCTCTTCGGAGAGGTGTTGGCCCTCCTTGCTATCCAATAACAGCCCCCTTCATACCCAATTTTCATTATATTCCAGAGACTGTAAAATCTGTATCCTCTTTTTTCATAAAAATTAAATTATTTTCACTATAGAATAATTAATTGTTTAAAACCATTTATGAGTTTACCATCTTGTAGGGTACAGGGTTGTTGATTTGCTGTGGAGGAGGTGGGTCCTATTATAAGTGCTTTCTGGAAGAGAGCAGATACAGGGAGACGTAGCAGCTGATTTTAGGTAGAGAGGGTTGAAATCAATGAAGAAAGCTCAGAAAACATCTGAAAACAAAATTGTAATTGATGAAAGAGGTTCAAGATGTGAAAAATTATAGATCTGAGCCACTGCAAAGTAAAACTGATATGGCAAATAAAAACAAAAAGGTGATGGGAGGACTGACTGGCTCCAAAGAGCTTGTAATTGGTACAGAAAATTTTGTGCCTGGGTCAGTGGCTTGAATTTGCACCGACTTACATGGGACTTCTGTTGAAAAAACATTAAAAAGTTCTTTTGTTTATTTCCTTGGGTTGATGCCATGAGAATCATTATGATACTCTGCCCATGTTACTTTTGACAGCTGGTACCCAAGACTTGCAGCCAGATTGACAGAGATGTTTAAATGCTTACTGTTCATTAAGCATGCTTGCGGTGCAGTTAATCACATGTTTAAAATACATGTGTTACCTTAAAATTCAATCGTGTCTGAATGAACCTTGTATTATCCTTGTCAGTTAAGCAGGACTGTCAATACTGTGTGGGGGTCTAATGAGTATGGTGGGTTTGCGCTCCAGTGCTTATGCCAGTCCAACCATAAACATAACTGTCCACATTTATTGGTGTAAATCAGGAGTACACAGAAAGCAATGGACTTCTTAATTACTTTGTTATGTTTCATAAATATGCAGTTATTTTTCTCATTTGTTTTCTATTAATTCTCTTTGTGAGAAATACTGAGTTGAAATTTTTAGACTCTTGAATTTCAAAGGGAGTTTATAACCAACTGAGAAAAGCATTGGATAAGCACTTTTCTGGATTGGGTTTGTCTGCAGTTGGGAAGTGAGGATACTCCTATTTCTGGGGAGGATGTTTTGTTTTCCATTTCACTTTTTTGCTTTTTCCATTGTGTGAGCGCATTTGGATTTCTTTGAGTGTTTATGAATTCTGCCAGATCTGTTAAGAGAGTGATCGCTCCAGGCAGGAAGAGCATATGAGGCTTCTTAGACCTTCACCCCATACGTGGAACAACTCATCAGGTGAAAGCTCCCCATCTTTACATCTCATTTCAGGGTCTGAACTAGAGTGACTGTGACAGCAGCATCAGCACAGTGTCAGGAGCCTGATAGACAGGACCACTCACTCCCAAGCAGCTTGGAAGCAGCATGCACAGTTTGATGGCAATATTCTTAAAACCTCTAGTTTTCTCTGGTGGGATAGCAAAGGTTATCCCTGCTAAATGAGTGCCACAAAGCTCCAGGCAAAATATGGCTTTGGGGTGCACATTTTGGCAGACATGGCCAGACAGCGGTGATTGCCGTTGCTAGGTGTGCCCTGACACTATGTCCTCTCCTCGACATTATCTTTGGAGTAAATATGGCATTGTTTTATGTATACTGTTACATAGAGGACCTACAAAAAGCCCTAACATAAAAAATGAAGTTGATGGTGTAGTGGTTTGACGCCAGCTGGCAACTAAACACCACGCAGCCGCTCACTCATTCCCCACACCCCCTCCCCCCTGCGCAGGGTGGGGGAGAGAATTGGAAAAAAAAAAACCCATGGGTTGATATAAAGGCAGTTTAATAAAACAGCAGAGGATAATGATGACATTAATTATAATGATAATAATAATAATGTAATAAAAATAGAATATACAAAAAAAGTGATGCACAATGCAGTAGCTCACCAACCTCTGACTGATGATCAGCACAGCCCTGAGCAGCGATCACTCCCCTTGTCCCACTCCCCCCAGTTTATACACAGAGCATGATCTCATGTGGTATGGAAGAGCCCTTGGACCTGTTGGGGTCAGCTGTCCTGGCTGTGCCCCCTCCCAGCTTCTTGTGCCCCTGGCAGAGCAGGGGAAGCTGAAAAGTCTTTGACTGGTATAAGCCCTGCTCAGTAACAACTAAACCATCAGTGAGTTATCAACATTCTTATCCTAAATCCAATCCACAGCACTATGCCAGCTACTGGGAAGAAAATTAACTCTATCCCAGGAAAAACCAGAACAGATGGTCTGGTGGCATTCAGCAGTACCGAGGTATACAGCCTTTCTTGTCACCTATGCATTCTTGCTTGCTGGCTTCATCTGTGATCTGTGGGGAATCGATGTATAATTAAGCCTGGGTTACACTGGCTCAGTAGTGAAAAGGGGCTTTGCTGCACTGAAGAGTTTTCTGTGATGCCTGTGTATACAGCTTATGTGTAATTTTACTTGTGTTAGAACTGGATGTGAGACAGAATTGACTGAACAGCCTTTGTGTGTAGGGGAAGGTGACAAGAATGTTATACCAATTAGTGCAGCACTAAATTGCTCGAGAGCTTCGAGCTCAAGTAAAGACAGCTGTAAATCTCTGAGCAGCTGTCATGCCCATCCAGTAAGAAGCCCAGCCTCTGAAATACTTGTCTAGAGACATGACTGAGGAGATCAAGCCTTGTAGGCATTATGTGTAATCTGAACAGAGGCACTGGATGAAGTCGTATGGAAGGATTGATCCATGTGTGTTAAATCAGGTGAGGTGATGTGCAATTAACAACTGCTTGTTAAGTGAAACGCTATACAAAAAGCCTTAGTGCATCTCCCAGAAAACACAGTCCGCTGGGAATAAGAAAAGTGTGGGTTGCTGTTAGGCTTGATAAAGACACAAGGAGTAAATTCCACCTGCTCATACAGCAGGATTTTTTGTATCCTCCTCAGTAACAACCAGCTCAGCTGGAGGTGCAATATCTAAATAGCTGTCTCACTGACTTGTTTGTTGTGTCAGTAATATGAGTGGAATGCAAAGAATTTTGTCATTTAGTTGTATAAATCTAGACTTGAGACTTGTCTAAATCTTGAGAGAGGGTGGAGAAAAAAAAAGGCACTCTTGATTGCTTTTATCATGGTGAGATGAACTATGCATTAGGAGTGCCTGTAGTCTCAATTTCCTCTGAAAAGAAAGTGAATGAGTAGGTCATGTGTAGATGTGTATTGCAGAACTACCTATATTTTAATTCTATAGGATAGAAACCTGGTTGAATAACAGGGGCATGCCCATTGTTATGGATATCACTACTGACTATAACTTCTATCGCACAGTTTTCCCAAGGCATACATCAGGGAATAATTTGTTTTCTCTGTTATTAATTGCCTGCTATGACAATCTTTTCACCTATTACATTTGTATAATGTGTAGTCATCTCCAACCAGCATGGGTCAGGGTGACATCAATTAAAGTTCAAAATGGAGAAACAAGTGTTATGAGAGAAGTATGGGTTTGTGCTCAAAATAAGCACTTAACAGGACTGGTGGGCATGGTGTTACCCACTGTGCTTCGTTTTAGAGTTTCCTGAATCATAATCAAGGTGACTAATGGCCCCGCAGTCTTCACAGGAAAGTAACTGTTTCCACAGCAGGTTGAAAAGAAGTCAACATTAGACAATTTCAAAGATAAAGACAAATTGAAATTATGGTTTGTGTCATCATCCCTTTCCCTGAGATTAGAGCAGTCTAATAATGGAATACCTTTATTTTATATGTGGGACTTTAACCTACCACAGTCTGTCTTGCACAAGTGACAGTGAGCCATCTATGGTTCACATAAAGGTCCAATTCAAACCCATAAATGTACGATGAAAAGAGGAAATTCAGAAGAAGTGGTAGCTTTCTGGTTTTCCTCCTTCCTTATACTTGCTTTGTACATTTGCATATGTCATTTGTTGGAGGGTTATATCTGTAAAAGGGAGGCAGACTTGCACAGCTGAGAATATGTTGGTTTTCTTAGAAGTTCGCTTCTAATATTTGAATCCTTTTAGTCATTATGAAAGGCTCACGTGAGATGAATTCTATAATTACAGTTGAAAATAGGATCTCATGGAGCAGTGCCTTATTGTTATGGTTGGGGTAACTGACTGCCCTACTCCCAGGCTGTAGAAAGCCAGGCTAAAGGAAATGGCAAGGAGTCGCTGAGCTCATCTTCCAACTGGACGAGCTATACCTGTCTCATTTGTGACAAAGCCTAAATCTCCAGTGGTGAAGACTGCCTGTGGAGCTTGTAGGGTTTGTGGCAAGGTTTCACAGTGAGGAGAGCTGCAGGTTAGACATTCAGAGAAACTCCTAGAAGCTCTATTACTCCAGGTAAAACCTGTTATCACTTCTCTTTATCACAAGCAGATTACTCCCATATTGCAGAAAATTCTTATGAGGAGTGGCTGGGGGAACTGGGGGTGTTTAACCTGGAGAAGAGGAGGCTGAGGGGAGACCTTATCACCCTCTACAACTGCCTGACAGGAGGTTGTAGTGAGGTGGGTGTTGGTCTCTTCTCCCAGGTAACAGGCAATAGGATGAGGGGAAATGGCCTCCAGTTACGCCAGGGGACATTTAGGTTGGACATTAGGAAATTTTTTTTCACTGAAAGGGCTGAAAGCATTGGAAGGGGCTGCCCAGGGAAGTGGTGGAGTCCCCATCCCTGGAGGTATTTGAAAGATGGGCAGACGAGGTGCTTGGGGACACAATTTAGTGGCAGGATAGCAGGGTTAGGTTAAAGGTTGGACTTGATGATCTTAAAGGTCTTTTCTAACCTAAACAACTCTATGATTCTATGATTCTATGCTATGAAAATTTGTATATACTTGACTGCAGCTATTGTGTGTCTCTTGTCTACCTTAGCCAAAATTACATGTATTCTAGCAACTTTTTTTCTTATATTTGCTAAGATTTCCTGAAGTGCAGATTATTCTCATTCACTTTCTCTGGAATCCCTCCAGCAAGTCCAGCTCGGTCTCCTTTGAACTGCAGCATAGTGCCTTATGCCGGATGCAGTAACTTCCCAAGGCTGTCCTTCTGGCTGGCAGAACATCACCGGACTTCATGCATCTCTCATGTACAACTCTTGTTTGTACATCTTGGTATATTTTTTGCCTTTCTCTCAGTAGCTTCTGTGCTATGTTATTGCCTAGCTACTTCTCTGTTGACCTGCTCCTTCACCTCCAGTCCCTCACCTGGACTTTGCAGAGCTGATTATTTGTCTCTGTGTAAAATGACGCACTTGCCTTTATGAAGTTGCATCTTCTTCCTTTTTTTCCCCCCCTCAATCGCCTCTCCAATTAGTCAGGCTTGCTTTCAATTCCAGACCTGTCCTCCCCAGTTTGAAGATGTCTGTGAATTTAAAAGCTTGCTCACTACTCCATCATCAAGGTTGCTAATGAAAAACATTGAATAGTACTGCATTTGGACATAACCCAGGGAATACTGCTCACTACACCTTCCACTTTCACTGATAAAATGAATCTCTGACTATAGTTTTCCAGCCAGTTAGATACCTGCTTGATAGGCATTGTTCCCCAGTTCACTTGTGAAATATTGGCACTAGAAAAACAACTGCCTACCTGCTAAATCTGGTCACCACACTTCTGTCTCTTTGATAAACAACGAAGAGACCAGACGTCCATCCATGATAAAACTTTGAATGAAAATGTGTGCTCCTACAAACCAAAGTTTTTCTTATTGCTAAAATAGAAAATAGTCTCAAACCCTGCCTCTGTAGTGAAACCAGCATGATCTCTCTGCCACAGCCATTACCAAGTTTGTGGATCCATTCCCTTCCAGGGAGGCTTGCCCAAAGACATCTGTCTCTGTTGTCCTGACCTTTGGACTGGTTCGAATTGTCCATCTACTGTATCAGCAGATGCGCAACTTTGGTGTCCAGTGATCAGACCTTCAAATATAAATACTACACAGACATCCTCCATGGTTTGTAGAGAATGGCGATATATGGGGTTTCTATAATTTTCTGGCCCTCCTTTTCTCCCTCTTGGGGAAAACCAAACAACTCAACCAACCAAAGTCTCTCTCTTCAATTCTATCCAGTTCTCAGCAGGGATTTCTGCTTAAAGTCCACCAGCACCTACTGAGCTGAGCAATAGCTACTTCTCATTTTATTTCTGAGACCTGTTTAAAAAGGGGATGCCATTCATTACAGCATGTTGGCAGGGAGAGATTGTTTCAAAGAACTCATTTTACTCTCTTTAGTTTTCCTCTCCAGATTCATTAATAAGAGATGGGATAATAGAGCAGAGTCTTTCAAACAGTTATAAGAAAACATAGCTGGGCAAAGTCTGGTTTGACGGACCGGGTTGGTTATCTTTTGGAAATGGCAATGAATATAAGTTGCAGGTAGAATTAATGAGACTGTAGTTTATTGTTTAAACACTAAACATTCTTAAACTGTCTGTAGCCACTAACCTAATTATCACATGGATTTGAGCTTGAAATATGTGTGCTTGTTGAATAAGAAGTAACGTGAGAGTACATTACTTTCATTCTGTTACTTATAAAGGATTCAAATGAGCAGATTTTCTAAGTTAAATTACATTAGCTGCTTCATTGCTGTATGTCATATAAAAATCGAGTTGCGTACGTTTAAGTCTTCATGCAAATCTAGATGCTAACAGATGAATCTGTTTTCTCCTATTCTATTTATTTCATTGGCTGGTTAGTGTTGCAAGCTAAGATTTCACTTATCACTTGTAATTGTTTTCTCACATACAAAACATTTAGTCAAAATCAATGTTCATGACCTGGAAGCCACTCTATAGTAGTGGCAGATCTGAAAGAATGACAGTGAGAACGTACTTTTGATGTGGGAGTGTTTGCTGATAAGTTGCCTGAAAGCTTCAGAAGTGAGTTTTCTTGCTGGATTAATACCATGAGTAACACCCTCTTTAAAATAACGGAAGTCTTAAGCATGTGGTGTAATGGATATTTTAAAGGAGGTAATACAACCACGCGTCTACTGGGTATTATCATTTATTATGAGGAACCATTTTCATATATAATATAGACATTACTCAGCAATAATCAGTAACTTCTAGATTTTCTTTTATATGGGCACAGGTGGCAATTAAACCAAATGTGCTGTTGTCCAAGATACAATCTTAATAATTGTTGATCCTAGAAAGAACGGGAATTTAGAGAAGTGCTAGTTCAAATGGTATTTCAAAAAGCTAAGGAATGCAATCAGTGCTTGAAGGTAATATGCAGATTTTCAGAGAGAATCTTATCAAGAGTTGAGTGACAAGTATAATTAGCAGCTTAAACAGACTGGGTGAGAAAATCTAACAATTAAGATGAATTTACAGATCCTAAAATGTAAATGTTTGAGTTGAAAGTGTTTATTAAAGCCTTCAAATGTGCAACTGACAAAAAGATTTCAAGTACAACTGAAAAAATAGCAGTTTAAATGACGTTAAAATGAAAACAGTGCTTAGCAACATCTTCTGTCTAAAGGTACCTAGACAAGAAAATGGAAATATTTGTTTCTTTGAGAAAGCCAGAACAACAGTCACAGTCATAGTGCCAGGCTGAGGAAATTGCTAGAGGGATCATATAGGGAGATTTTTGTCCTAAGAGTGACTCAAAGCCAAGAAAACAGACTCCCAAACCTGGAGTCCTTCCTGGTGCTCAGCCCCAAGGAGACCCTTGCTGGTCCTGGTCCCTAGGTGCTGGGTGGTGATGTGTCCCTGGTCCATCTTGAAAGGGGGGGGGGGGTGTCAGTCCCCCACCAGTAGGGTGGGAACATTTTCTGTTTGTTTCTTGGAAATCCTTGGAGGAGTTGCTTGCAGAGGAATGTTGTCTTCATATTACCTTTAATAGATTTTCTTGTGCATTTCTCTTGTACCTTCTCTGAGAAATTTTCAAGTTTCAAGGTAACCTATAAACTCATGGTAGTTGTTCTTAGACCTGCATATAGGTAATATTTTGTCCTTTGGCTAACTAAGAAAACAAAATGAAAATCATAGCTGTAAAGTTCCCATTGACTTCCATGGGATTAGATTCATCCTTTAATCCCATTGACAAAATTGAACCTGCAATAGCAGTCATTACTAATCGGGGGGGAGATGACTGGAGTATTCTTTTCAGCAGATTAAGACTGCAGATGAAATAGATTTATGGTACCATTTCAAAGTCAATAGCAGTATGATGATTTGCTCTTTATACCCATTGAAAAATTTCTAGAAAACAGCTACACTAGTTCTGCAGATTTACAGAAACCTGCAGTGATAAACCTAAAATAAAATGCTGCCTAATCTGAATATTTGGAGGAAAAATGCTTTCCTTGCATTCAAAAACTGGTGAGAAGTAAACTACATAATTTTGTGAAACTAAGAACTCCATCACAATTTTATTTCCTCCAAATGTTTTAGATGACAAATGACAAAATTTGTAGTCTATAGAAAGAAATAGCTAAGAAATAGCTGCCTCTTAATGGCAAATATAAAAGTAAAATTGACTTGGGTAATCATTTTCCTTTTAGAGCTGGACTCAACTGTAAAGAAACTTAATTCACTGCTATTTATGTTGCTAATGTTTGAATGCATATTAACATGGTACGATGATGATAAGGACCACAAATAAAAAGGAGATTACTGAGGGCATGTTAGGAATTTTTTTTTCCATTCCTAGTTTTAGCTACAAAGACCGATTTCTAAATTCTAGTTTCCTTTACTCTGCAACATTTATATTCATAAAAGTCCCACGGCGCTTGTTGCAGTGAGCTGTTGCAACCTTCATTCAGGCATTGGGTGTTGTCAAGTTTTATAAGCTTTGCTGAGGAGCAAGGACCTATGGGACCCCACAGCAACAATCTCCTTGGTTAGTGGTCTATATTATGAGAAAATGCAGAATTACAGTATTGTGCAATGAGAGGACAACTGTGCATGGGGAAAGGAAAGACCTTGTGTTTCAGGGCATAGCACTCTCTTCAACCTGTGAAAACCAGAAAGAAACTTTAATTATAGCTCTTTCCAGTCTTGCAAGGAACCCTGTGAAAAGAAAATTTCTGTGAAATGGTTGGTATTGACAAGAGCCTAACACAGTAGAGAGAGAAGCTGAGAGGCTGCTTTTGAAGTAGGTGCTTACACGTTTCTTCAAACTTTTCTAAGTAATTTCTAAATCATGCTACACAAACGGAAATTATTCAGTGGAACTGAAAGTGATGACTTGAAAAGTACAAATCCAAACATTTCAAGGAACTTAAGTGTTTTGGAACACTCTCTCTTATACATTTAATTGACTTAAAAAACTAACACAACAAAAAGTAGGTAACTTTTGGAGCTCCCAGCACAATTGCATGTAAGGAACTAACTGTTTTATTATAAATGAGAGTCCTAAAATATTCCTGATAAAGTAGAGAGGACAGCACATCTGTCATCAAGCACTGACACAGCATGACCTGTGCTTCTGCCAGCTCTGTTAAATAATAAAAACTTTCTAGGGATGGAAGTGAAATCCTCTACTGTGGAATCTCTCTGTATGGTTTAGGGACTCTGGTGAACTGAAGTGGATCTTTAGATTTTTAGATTAGACCATTAGCACACGTGATATCCCACCACCATTCGGTTACATACCAAAGTATGTATACCATGTTACAGGGTATTGTCTCCAGATTTCATTTCACACATTCTACTGGAAATAGTCAATAAAAGAATATTTCAATTTATTCTGCTACATTTGGTCATAATCAACATAATATTTCTATCTAATATTTCTATCTAAAATTTATCTGAAAGGAAGGTGGTGTCTTAACAACACCTGACCATTGTTGTTAAAACTTCCTTGAGCAACTGCCTGTGCCAGTAGTGTTTGGCTTCTACTTAGTCAAGGTCTTTTAAGTCACCAGACTATCAGGCTCCCAGTTAAACTCTACTCACAGAGAAGTTTAATGAAAATGTCACCAGACAGTTTCAGTATGCAGCTAAGTAGTTCATAAATGTTTCCTTTCTTAACATTTCCTCAACTTTCTGTTAAAGTCTCTCAGGTGAACGTGCAGCATGGATTAGTTGTTTACAAAGCTGGAGATGTCCTGGTGTGTTGCTGCAGGGAGGTGCTGTGAGGGCTGGGGTGAGAAGTCATGGGGAATTTTAAATCCACCTTTTCTGAAGGGTTGTCTCCAATCCAGGTGATGCAGAGACATCCTAAAGAATGTTCCTTAGGCTGGATGAATGCAGTGGGAATTGCAGAGATGGAAGTTAAGCATCCTAAATTGATGGTATTCCCTTAAACTCAAGGTGTCATGGTCTTTTGGATTGCAGCTGCAGCATTTTTCATTTAAACATGACCTTAAAACTACAGTAATATTTACAACAAGCTACACATTCGTGCCTATAACTCTGAAAAGGCATGTACAAAGTAATACCAAACTGTTGTCAAATTTTTGTAGAGGTTCTGCTAGGACTTCCATTTCCCCAGAAGGAAGGCATAGACTTGAAAGCATCAGTCCTCCTGACCTGGCTTCCACACCATGTAGACCAGAAGTCTGCAGGTTTTAGGGTTTTGCTAGGCACACACTTAAAAAAAAAATAATAATAAAAAAAAAAAATTACTGAACTGCTACTTGAGCAGACAGTTTGTCTGTCACTAGTCAGCAACTCAAAGGCATGCTTAATATCCACATTAGCTATTTAATTGAAAGTTTCCCACATAGATAAAGTGCCAGACCTCCTTTGGTTTAAAAAAAAAATAATAAATCCTATCACAGATGAAAAACTACACTATGCTTTCAGTTTAAGACTTGTTTTCAGATATGCAGGGTGAGTTTGTTTGGAAGCAAATTGCAACGACAGTGGCAGCATGCTCTGCGCTGATCTGATCCAGCACCCTCTGAAGACGGAGGAGCATGTTAGACCTTGCTGAAATGAACCTGCTTTACCCTTGATGCTTCAAAGGGATTCAGTTTCTTTGAATATTTCTGCCAGAGGAACCTTTATATAAACAAAACTGTTCTGTAAAAAGTAGCTTCCACAGAAATGGCAAATACACATAAAATCAGGATATGCATACATTGAAATAATTGTTAAACCTTCTGTGCCAGTCTTTAACTGAGCTCCCAAAAAGATATTTTCCTACTTGATAATCATCACCATTTCCAGTACTATGACCTCACCCCAGTTAACTCTTAGTTAGTAACTAACAGTTATAGATTTCAGAGGAACAATACAGTGGCAAAGATGGTCTTGGAAATCAAGATTTTACCTTTGTAAGTAATTGAAACTGACGGAATTCAAGGTCCCATCAGACACAAGTCTGAGTCTTTGTGGGTCTTCTTGTAGTAGTTTACATTTCTAAACTCTGTTTTGTCATTCAGTACATAAAAGTATCGGGTATGAGCTCTGCAATAATCAATGTCTGGAGAGGAAGAAGGGGAGTTAAAGTATCTGGTTTATTTTCTTTGTATCTGTAAAAACTCAGAGCTTCTCTGTGCCTGTCTTCAGTGAAAAGGGAATAGATAAACTCATAGCTCTTGAAAAGCACTTGGAGACTCATGGGTAGAAAACAGAAAACTGTAAGTTAATCTTGTTATTTGTTGACATAAAGAACAGTGTAATCGAAGCACATCCTCCAAAAGTGTATATGCATAATTATTTAGTTTTAATCAACTATAATGATTTTATTGCTATGCTAAATTAAGTTTTATATTGGCACAAGGAAACCTTAATTTTATTTATAGTGCCTTTTGGTAACAGATCTCCTAAAATGTAATGCTTTGAATTATACACAGCTCATGTTTGCATCTGTTTCTGCAGTATATTTGTCCAAAAAGCTCTTGGAAACCCTACAGATAAGATTTATGAAAAAGACCTGGAGGGATATTATTTATGGGTTGTCTTTCCTCTTCAGCTTTTCAAAATACAGAAGAAATGCTGAAGACCTAATGGGTATTACTGTTTCTGCAACTGGTGAGCAAATATTGGTTGGCTCTTCCAAGGATCTCTAGTCTGTGTTCTCATTAATGTTCACCTCAGAATGAACGAACTGCATTTTCAGACAAATTCAGAGGGGCTATGTTTCTTTCTACACTGTATAAAAATGTAAGCAGAGAACCAGTTTCTTTCTCCAAGTCTCCTTCATTCACAGCTTCTGGAAAAGTTTACAGAAAAAGTTCAAAGCAGTTTCTGCTTCCTTAGCTGGGTGTTTCTTGTGTGGAAGTAGTAAACAACTACACATATCAAATATATTTCCTTTTGCAAGTTATATCGTGTAGGGTATAATTGCGGCATTGTAGCAAGTGTTCAATACAAGATGCTATATGAGAGGAAGATGATTTCATTTAAAGACAGATGTAATCTCACTCACATTCACCCTCTCACCTCCATATACTTTTAAGCACCCAGATACGTGTGTACCAGGAAGTGTATCCAGGTGGTCTGAACAGGATTTTTGCAATGCAAAAGAGGACAAGGGTTACTGCCCAGCAAACCTGTGTTGTATCTCCTGGGTTCTTAGGTTGATGACCATGTGTTTGTTTTGGACACATCTTTCTCCACCCATTAGGAGCAGTTGTGATCTTCTGCCTCTCCATCCTCTCCTGCCTCTTTTTGAGTCATCAGGATTTAGTCAGTCCTTGGCTACCTGTTCATATATCCCAGGAAGCCACAGATCCTCCTGAGTGCTGAGCTCTGGATGACCTGTTAATCCAGGAGCCATCAGCACCTGCCCCTCCTATAGCTGTTCTTCTGCTATTGCTCCCATTTCTTCTCCATATGTATCAGTCTTCATATTTCTGTTAAGATTCCACAATTGGCAGCATCACTGCTGCTATGATACCATGTGCAGAGGTGGCTCCAGGCCAGCTGACCCACCTACGGTGTGCGACCTTTTGCTGCTCAAGTATTCACAGCCTATTTGCACCAAAGCTGGAGGATCCAGATGCTGTTTTAACATTTCTTCCACAAAGTAAGTCTACCTCAGAAAGTTTTGCAGACAGAGGGAAGCTTTTAGATTAATGATAACAAAATCGAGTCTCCAAAGTTTTTAAAATGTTCTGCCTGTTTGCCTGTCTAAAAAGCAGGTTAAAGGACAGTTTTGAGTTAAGGCAAGAAGTTGCCTGAAAGAATTCACTCAAACTGGGTGAAAATACATTCATTTTGATGTGGATTAAAAATGAAAAATTAGATTGTATGAAGTGAGAACTAAACCAAAGAAATGGGATCTTGGCAAAATTTACAAGTTTTCCAGAATAAACATTTTCTCTCTAGGTATTTTAGGCTCCATAGTAAGCAGTATTGTTACAGAATTGTAAATAACTTAATTAGCTGCCAGAGCTGATTAAAAACTCTTTATAAATCAAATTAAAAAAACTTCACTCTCTTGCTACTCTGCTAAACAGACAACAAAGAAAAAGTGATTCCTTTATTGAACTGAGTTTTAGTGTTACACTGGTATGAAATCTAACTTTGTGTTAAGCATGCAGAGAAGTAAGATTCCTGGAAACAAGACGTGCAGCTCTTCCATAGCTCCCCGCAGCTGTGCATCTCAAAGCCCCGTACAAGGACATGCTGTGCTGCCTCTGTTTCTTCCGCTGGGCCAAGGTTGTTGGCTGTCTGCTGGGGGAGCTGGAGACCATCCATGGTTCTGGAAGCCCACTGCACCATCCTGCTGTTGCTTTCTTTGCTTGCATTGTGGTAGTGTCTTAAAGCTGTTCTGTTGTTGTTTGGATAGAGTTTAAAGGGCAGAAAACCCCCCAACAAACCCAGACCCCAAACTGTTGCATTATGTTTTGGTCAAAGAAGGTTTTCCACTTTTTCCCAAAGCCCTTTCCAGCTCCTGAGTGTTGTGCTATTTGAGGAAATGGAATAGGAATAGACCAGTTAGACACAGTTACATACACGGCAGCCTGCAATTAGTACTATTCTTTCTCTTTCCAGTGCATCTGGAAATTAGCTCAGCTCCCATATATCAGAGATGCCCAGCTTCTGTGCACTGCATTACTTTGTGAGTTATCTATATATTTAGTCTTCTGTGAGTACAGTGAAGGCATTTGTATCCTCACCTCCTTTACTGTCATTTATGCCTTATGATCATTTATTCACATCTCACAGTTGTCCTTTCATTTAAGTGTTTTTAAGCACTTATATAAATGTATGAAAAAATATAAGCATAATTCCCGGAACCTTATTATTGGGGCACTAGGGCAGAACAATTCCCAATCCTGCAGCAAACAGGTGAAAAGAAATGAAATTTTTCAGTAAGGCCTTGGACTGCTACTGTGATCAAGAGGCATTTGGTGTGTCTGAGAATTTATCTTCCTATCTGGCCTGTTAGCCTTCAAAACACCTAGTACAAAAATGTTACTATCTTGATTTTGTTTCCCCTGCATGCAGTGGCAGCATCTTAATCTAGTTGATCAATTATCCGCAGGGCAAAAGAGAGTGAGTATTAACGTTTTCATATCTGTACTGGTTTAAAGAAAGGAAACAGTGCTTGGATAACTAAAGGACTATTTAATTAGGCGAATCTGAGAAATCATTGGGATGATTACTTCCAGTTTTTAAAGCTGAGTATGTCTCTAGAAACTTGTCTAATTTCAAGACAAAGAAAATTGGCCCAATAAAAAGCACCCTTTGACCTGTGGCATCTTTTTCTATTATAGCTTTTTTTGAGGGGAGGAATCCTTTCTTCAACAAAATTATAGTATCAGTTTCTAAATGCTCTACAAGACAAAATCTGTTTCTCGGCGCAGATTTACATGATCTCCCATGCTTTCACATATGATCCAGACTTAAAAAAAATGCTGTTATTTTCATGAGCCACAGATGATTGTTTTGTTGCAAGCATCAGCCTCTGAGCTTCTGATCTTGGGTTGTATTCCTGTGTTTGGGACTGTTCATGCTTGTATTTCTACATTTTTTTTTGAAATAAGGAGTAAATTAAAAGAGAAGACAAGGTAAATTGAAAGCCACAGAAAAAAAACTTCTACTGTAGAGAGGAATGTGTTTATTCTCTTTTCCTATGAGCTTCTATCTGATTATTCTCTCATTCTTAACCCCAAGGAGGTTAGTTCTGAGTGCTACATACTGGCCAACGAATACTGGTGAACAAATATCAGGGATAGCAGCATGGGAAAGAGATGCATGAACTCAATTTTTACATTATTAATGAGCAACTTGGCATTCAGAATTTGGGGTGTAGCTGTAGAGGTATGGATGTTGTTGTGTTTTATTTTTATTTCCTTAAGCCCAACCCTCTTTGTTGCCAAAAGCAAGTTTCTGTTCTTCAGCTCACTTCATATATTCAGCAGCGCTGCTTAATAATTCCGTTTACCTGAACCTGGGACTAAAATAAATACGTGCAAGTTAATGGAACTGCTCAAAACCTGTGTGTTGGGGCCTTTATTGTACCTTTCAGCACTGTAAAGGAGCTGTTATGCTTAAAGCCTTGTTTGTACGCAAAGAGGAAATACATCTTATATATAAGGACAAGGATTTATCATAAAGACAATTGAACACTTAACAGTTTAAATCAAGAATCATGTTCATTTTTATCCTTTCTTCTTCCTCATGCTAGGATCCAGCTGGGATCATTTTTTATGTTTCCTATCACACTTTTACACCTTTTTCTTTCTTCATTGATGTGCAGCTCCACATAATTTCCAAATGAACTTACTGTACACAGTTCCTTGTACGTGTGTCCGTTAATTTTCTCCATATTCTTCGTTAGCTCCAAAAGGTGTTTTGCCTAGCTCCAGGTCTGCATGTCTTTAACCACGGATAAGTTGTTTATAGCCATGAGGTCTCCAGTGCCAGCCCATGCTCCATGCTGTAGAACCCCATGCCACCTCTCCTCCGCACCACGTCATGTGTCTCCCCTTCTCTGAGCCCCATCTCTCTCACCAGCCTGAGTTTCTCTATGCTGTGTTATGGTGTTAGCTCTAAATATCTCATTCTGCATAAACCAACTGCTTGTTAGTGCTATCTATACCAAACCAGTGTTGTAGCTCACAAAGATAAACAAAAGTAAAACAAATTAGCCACAGATGCCTGGTCAATTAGGGAAATTGCTGTCACAGTTAAACCAAGTAAAACAAAGCTGCAGGCAGGATGAGAAATACTCAGAGCAAGCCTGATGAGCCTCTGTCCTGAGGCCCTCCAAACTTGGTACATAGCTTATGGACTGTTACTAGCTGTACTATGGCTTCAGAGGAAACTATCAAAAAGGACAACAACAGTAAACCTGTGGTATAAGTTCACTAGTTTCATCTCAGAAGAATAGTGCTTAAAATTCATATTTATACTTATATATAGCCATACAAAACATGAAAACTTTAAGATATTTTTTCCTCATACAGAAATCTGTAATTTCTTTAGATGGACATTCCCAGATATGAAGTATATTGTAATGCAGGAAAGGCTCACAGCATGTCCAAATGCTGACAAAATCAAACCAAGCAGTCATTGTGACTACTGAAACCCTGAACTGGACCCAGCTACGGTTAAATTCAAATGACCTCAAAATTTCAACTCAAGAGTTTAAACGGAAATTTAAGATACCTAAGCAACTATAAACCTACTTGCACAAAGCCTTGTTTCTGGTGTATTTTAGCGCTTGCAATCCAGGATTAGCAGCAAGGTTCCATGCAGGGTACAATACATTTTTATCTTTGATCTGAACCTGACACGTGTGAGTCAGGCAGCAGGGGTTCGGCACATAGGGATTGAAGGATTTAGGAGGCAAACTCAAAATCCACGTCAGCCAGAGCTTCCCACCACTGTGACAGAGCTGTGGCATTGCTACAGATTATACACATATTTTAACAGGGCACCCATTATACCAAAGCATTCGCCCAATACTGAGTTGACATACAGCTCTTGGTAAGCTCAAGCTTAATAAAAGATTAAGGCTTTTGAAATGTCAGAATTTATGGACAGAAAGAAAGAGAAATGAATGTAGAAGAGCAATTAGTGTATTCCTTTCATTGCTTGGGCTGGGGACTTAAGCTACTGCATAGGGGAACGGAAAAAGGTTCAGCAAAACTTTTAAGAGAAATGGTTGAGTACAGATTTAGTGATAGCTTGGTGACCAGCCACGATAGAGGAAGAAGTCTGGTAACACTCACTCCAGCTGTACTGAGCACTTATTAAATATACTTCAATTATATTTATCTAGAGAAAAGTAGTTTTGTTGTACAGAGTTTTGGTAAAAGAGAAAAAAAATATTAATTTTACAATGTCGTCCATATTTCCCATGCAACACTACAGACTTGGAGAAGAGTGGCTGCAAAGTTGCTTGGCAGAGAGGGATCTGGGGGTACTAGTGGAGATCTGACTGAATATGAGCAAGCAGTGTGCCCAGGTGGCCATGAGGGCCAGCAGCATCCTGGCTTGTATCAGAAATAGTCTGGCCAGCAGGACTAGGGAAGTGATCGTGCCCCTGTACTTGGCACTGGTGAGGTCCCACCTTGAATGCTGTGTTCAGTTTTGGGCCCCTCACTCCAAGAAGGACATTGAGGTGCTGGAGCATGTTCAGAGAAGGGCAACAAAGCTGGTGAAGAGTCTGGAGCACAAAGCTGATGGGGAGCAGCTGAGGGAACTGGGGTTGTTCAGTCTGGAGAAGAGGAGGCTGAGGGGAGACCTTATTGCCCTCTACAACTACGTGAAAGGAGGCTGTAGCCAGGTGAGGGTCAGTCTCTTCTCCCAGGTAACAGGTGATAGGATGAGGGGAAATGGCCTCAAGTTGCATCAGGGCAGGTTTAGGTTGGACATTAGGAAAAAATTTCTTCACTGAAAGGGTTATCAGGAACTGGAACGGGCTGCCCAGGGAAGTGGTGGAGTCCCCACCCCTGGAGGTGTTTAAAAGGTGGATAGATGAGGTGCTTAGGGATATGGTTTAGTGGTGGAATGGCAGGGTTAGGTTAATGGTTAGACTTGATGATCTTACAGGTCTTTTCCAACCTTAACAATTCTATGATTCTTTAGTATGTCTGATACTATGGTATCAAGAATAATGACATCCAAACAGGTAGTTAATTTATTTTATTCCATGTTAAAGAGAGAAATATTTTCTCAAGACTTGATTCTTCTTTCTGACCTCTGTTGAAAACACTTGATGGTTTGTTTGAGTAATAACTTACCTTTCAGGAAGCTTAATTATGAAGTATTCTACATCAGTCAGCAAGGGAAGATAGCCAAATGTTTGAATTACTGATGTGGGTCTCCTGAAAAGTTGCATCAGTTCCTTCCATTGTCCCAGGTTCTCTTTTTGGTTTGGACCTTTTATTTCTCCATGACACAGTGCCCGTCTGTGGAACATGAACAGCAACAACAAAACCCAGAGTATTACAAGACGACTGTGAGGTACTGGTACATTAATGTGCTTTTTCCTTCCATCTACAGTTAGGGTAGGAGGTGCATGTACATATTTAGGAGTAATGAAAATAGCTCAAAGTACATTCTCAGTGTGTTTTATGCTGCTGTAAAATACAGTAAAACAGCAGCAGCTATTTCAGGTAACCCATAATCTACAAAAGAAGTGTGGGGATAAGGCATAGATGGCTTACAGCAAACTGCAGCGATCACGATCATGTAAGAAACAAAATGAGTCTCTCCTGTATTCCATCTCTGTTTGTTCTGGTTCATGGCAGAACCCCAGAGGCTCCTGAGGTGTATCCCAGGGATACTCATTGGCTCTCCAACAGGTGTTTACAAACTCTCTAGCAAATCTCCTACTCTTCATCCAACATTAGGCAAGTTACCACATAGGGATAAGGGCCAAATGAATGTGACCAGGTCAGAAACACAGTGGAAGCCTTCTTTTTCCCAGCCTCCTAACTAGGTTTGTTCAGAAATGCCACAAGATGAATTCTGGTGCTGTCAGTCCCTTCCCTCTGACAGGAAAAAGCAGGAACAGAGCTCATTTTGTAAAAAGACATGCTACAATTGATGACTGTCAAAGGTACATTTTGATAACTAATAATAGAAAGGTCAGAGTTGAAACTGCAAAAGCTAATACATCATTTCCCCAGAAACTAAGTAGCTGCTATAAGTTATCATGGACATCTGTAGTAGTTTCAGTCTAGAAATTGTGGGTAGTTTAAGGGCAGACTCTTGTCATTTAGGTCTTTCTGTGATCTATTTACTCATGCCTCTGGCAGAGCAATAAAAATTCTTCTCTAGAAATCATACAGAAAATAACAAATATGAGAGTAATGATGTGACATTCTGTCATAGCCTGTGATTTGTTAGATAGCCGTTCTGTGGACCGTTTTTGGAAGGCTATGTTAAGTAAACGTATTTGCAAAAGGAAGCTTTACTCTTCTTAAGCGGTTCCAACAAATCACATGTAGCCTTTGGGCTCTGTCTACAGAATGTTCTCCTGGAACAGCGATGTTCCATGTAATTTACAACCATCCTATTATAGAAGTTGCAGTTACCTGCTAACTCAACTCTGGATGGTAGCGACAAAGATACCTGGAATGTGTATCTTGGTCATCAAAAATACATTATGAAAGGTAAATAATTAACAATGCATCATGCCTAGTGAGGATCTGGAGGCGCAACTTCACAGGTGCTGAAAATCAGGCTTAAGCAGGGCTTGACCCAGGAGATATGGAGAAAGTTCAAGGCTAAACTCTCAAGAAGGGGTTTCTGAGATGGCTTTGACAACAAAATGTCTCTCCTTAGGAAACAAAACTTGACTTTAGCGTGACTGAAATAGTACTGTTGTTTGGACTACAGGAGGGCCGAGTTCCTTTTCTTTTGTCTGCATTTGAAGAAGTCAGGATTTGACAATATCCTTAAAGTGTCTTTAGCTTCCTTTGTTATGGACAAGGAGCTAATTTGTACTTGTTTATGAAATACCTTTAAACCATAGCTTCTTCATACTACATTGTGCAGATATTTGCTAGGCATTTCATGTAAATTTAAATTACTTTTTCCTATAAAATGTACAGTTTTTTTTTTTTTTTTTGCTCTTCTTCTTACAAAATTAATGATATTTATAATCTAGAGCCATAAAGACACTGTGTTGGCAGGCCTGTGTCATGGGTTGTACACTGCTCTGGCTTGCTGCACAAAATTTGAGGATGAAATCCAGCAAAGCTAAAGCCCTTTGTAGTATAATGCCTTCTGAATCACTGCTTCAGACTTGTTAGAAGCTTTGTCTTGTCATTTTAACAATGTCATAAAATCATAAAAAATTAAAGATATTATACTTTTGCTTTTACTTCAACCAAAATATGTTTAGTTGCAAAAGTGGTGATTTGAGGAGGGATTGGGGAAGCAGAGACGGATACCTCAGCACCTTTAAAGGAGATTTGTTCCAGAAACTGGGAGTTCAGCATTTTCCAAGGAAGAATGTTGTCAAGTTGGCCACCAGAAATACAGGTGTTTAAAATCCCCTTTGATTTTGTCACTAATATAATCTTACACACTTAATTAAAATGTAATCTTTCTTCATATCACTACCAAATAGTTCTCTTAGTGTGGTTATTTTTCAGCCCACTGAATTCTCTCAGTTTGCTGTAACTTTGATTGTTTTATTTGTCTGAAATATGCAACCGTGGTTTCAATTTTATTACAGATAGAAATAGGCAGGGAATTGGGGTTAGATTCGATGGCAAGAGTATTTGAAAGGAACCCTGAAATTGCTGATGTCTGAGAATGCCCCTCATATACATTTTAGAACGTAAAACATTTTACCAGACTTTTATCAAATGTAGAACTGATTAGAAAAAAATAGAATTTTTATCCCATGGGAGACTTCTTAGAACTGGTGTAGAATTGTTGTGAAAGAATGATTTATCCCGCCTGCCCCTTCCTCAATAACATACTTAGTCCGTGTGGTTAAGGCAAAGAGGGAGAATAACAGCCTGAGGATTACTTGTGTGCAAAACTCTCCCTTGATGAGACCTCTGCAGGAAATTTCACATTAGTGTGTGTTGGCAAGCTCATGAATGACACCAGGGAAATGACTCACCTCCAGGAGTCTATATCTGTCATTGAGGAAGATGGAAGAATCGAACTTTTCTGACTGAAGAGATAACAAACTGCCAAATGGCTGGTGTCCAGGTGCCAGGAACACAGCCATCATAGAAAAACCTGTAAGAGGTTAGATCTACCAGCTGGACACCTTGGAAAGCTAAACATACAGCCAAGATATTAAATTCTGTTTTCTTTTAAATGTTTTGGTATTGAATGAATGTTCTTTGATTTTTAAGGCTGCCTAGCAATTAGCCATCATTGCCTTTTGCCCTAGAAGAGGAGAATCACAGGCACAGAAAAAGTCAGGACACCTCAGCTAGCTGTGGCTGTCCACGGCAGAGGGTGGCCCTGGAGATGAGATGGAAAATCATGTCAATTAGCCTCAGGAAAATTAAGTGCAAGGCTCAAGGTCTGTAAGACATGATCTCAAGGAGAGCAGAAAGGAAGAGAAAAGTCATTAGCCTAGAGATGATGGTGTGGGTTTTTTGGTATGCAGCTTCATCCCACACAGGGGCAAAAACGGGCACAGTTGCTTTAGAGATGTTTTCCTCACCACCTCTAAAACCTGAAACACTTCAGATTGTCTAAACCACCTACTCCACCTGCCTGCGTGGCTGATGTTTATTGTGATCCCTTCCTCTCTAAGCCAGACTTCCCTGCCAAAAAAGATGAGTAACTGGCATATTGGTACACCTGTGAGCTCAGGCCATGTAGAGAAAATGCTGTGATGCATCTGGTTTAGCAAACAAAATTACTTAGCAGAACTAAAAAATACTTATGTTTTTACATATACTGTCCTTATTATGCTTGAATAGCTTTATATGCTCCTGTGTAAGGCTTCCTTGCTACTGCGAACAAGTTTGTTCTGTAAATATCCATTTTACATGAACAGAGACAGTATATACAGATATCTCTAATTTTCCAGCAGGACTTCTTCAGAGGAATCCCAGAAAAACAAAACATCTTTTAAAACAGTGCTTTTTCACATCTTTCAGTGGACAATAATAAAGACAGGAGACTAATTTACTGTTCTAGTATGCACATTTTCAGATTTTTCATCTGGAGGAATATAGTCTTAAAAATGCCAGTATTTTACCCCACATTTTAATTTTCATTGTTTCTATACATATCTGATGTCTTAAGAGAGGAATAAACCAATTAATAAAGATACTTCTTACATTCACATTTTTGGAACAACAATTCATATTAGGCTTGGATTTAAAGAAAAATTAGTATTTTAATATGTCACACCATTTTAATATCTAATATTAATGTATTAAGGCACTCTTGGTTTGGTTCATTTTTTAACATCGTAAGATGTGTATATATCCTTGGAAAGCTAATAATTTCTAGCTGTATGAGGATTGCTTAGGGATTATTGATTTTTAACTGATATTAAAGGACTTTGGAATATTCACGTATTGATATTCCCTCTCAGTAGCAACTCGATTAATAATAGTTTATGTGAATCATGTAGGGATATAAAGAATGCTCCACTACTTCCTACCCCATCTTCTTGCAAGATCCAAGGCAGCATTTGATTACGGCTGTCGAAACTTAATCTTTAAGCACAAAAATAAAGAATTTGCATAGCTGGTGACTTCAGGGGGTGATTTGTGCAATATTACAACAAGTTATTTAGAAAAATAATACTTTGTGTTGCCTACTTTTGCATTCTCTAGGGACAGCAAGGTATCAGTTCCCATTGGCAGGATCTTGACCTTGGATGCTCCCAAACTGGTATACTACTGCTGCTAATTGCCTGTGTCTTAAACACAGTAATTCTATAATATAAACCAAAGCGTACAGCAATTTCAGCAAACATTTCAGTGTTTGCTGAAATTTTCCTGTGCTGTAGTCAAGAGTCATCCCAGCTCAAGAAAAGATCTTGTCAAAGAAGAATTTGGGATTGAACCTGGCCCAAATATTAGCTACAATGACCAAAAATGGGTCACTTTTCTAGACCCATTCTCCATTGTCTGACACAGCAAAAGCTCCAGAATTTTTACTGGAATCTTGTAAATACATGCCTTGTGATGAATATTTTTTTTGTATACTTGTTCACATTTTCCATTAAGAAGTGATGTAATAATGTGCTGGGGTCCAGAACTCATAAACAGGTCAAAAGAGGCTGCAACTGTAAAGAGCTTTGAATCAGACTTATACTTAGCAAATAATAGAAACACCAAATGTAATGTAAACAATTTTAAATGAATTAGTAGAACATTAAAGAGAATGCAATGAAAAATCACAGTGTTGAAGAGCTTAAAGAGGAAGTGACAGGTTTCTGAAATATGAAGAGCTTTTCAAAGAAAGATAAAAAGGAAGATCTTGCGGAGATCCTGTCCTTTTCCCCAATGGCTAGAACAGTGGATTTGACCCAAGGTTAAGGCAATTAATGGGAATTATTTTCAGTATCTATAATGAGGTGTCTCACAGAGGCAAATTGGCAAGAGCTCAGCCTGGTACTCAGGTGCTCTATGAGAACTGTGCAACTATTAATGGAAAAGGCGCCAGCAGATGGTGCTCAAGAATACGCAGACTTGTTTCTGGTTCTGTAGGACCAGCTAATCTATGCACACAGTTATGTATGAGCAGCTTTCTGCATAACTCGCAGAGTGCCTTGAAAAAAAGCCAAATCTCAGGAGAAATCCTATACAATCTGTGCATCCTGTGCATCCTAAACAATGTCTGGAACCCTCCGGGTCACGATCTCCCCAAAAGAAGGGTCAGTGCAATTCTTTCTTCTTTTGTCAGGTCTAAGATGAATCAGTAGCAAATCACGATTGGTGTTGTCAAACAATGCTGACAAATTTGACAGTGAGGGCACTGCTGAATGCCCTAAAACCATATTTTTATCTAAAAAAATGTATTGCTTGGCTTATTCATAGCATTCTTTTCCTGGAGAATTGTCAGTGTCAGAAAAGGGCTCTAGGTTTTGTCGTAGATGTTGCCTGTGCTGAAATGCAACTGCTTTCTCACTTCTTTTTGACTGTGGATTTGATATCAGAAATCTGTCTATAAAGGTCTCTGCAATGTTACAGACAGGTTTAAAAATAAGTAGGAAAAAATAATTAAATCTCATGCATTTTTAAGGTATTTTATAGAATGTTTTACTGTTCTGCTATAGTTTGCATCAGAGTATAGAAATAGTCTCAGTCTTCACCAAACAAATATTTTCACCCAGGAACTGTCTAGGGAGCAGCACTACCACAAGCAATTAAAAAATAATATTTTTTTCCTTTGTTTCTAGAATTTGGGGCTTTTTTGAACTAGTGGTGTATTAGTTCCATAACTAGCATGGCATGCCACTGTTTGCACAGAATTATCTTCCAGGATTTTTCATTTCATACATCATTTAGGGCTTACCAAACTGCTTCCATGTTCTGGGGTCATACATACATCTTTAACACAAAGTGATGGACTTCTACTGATACGGGTTCTTTTCTTAGCTGTCTTCTTTATGGCTGTCTAAAACCCTGGGATATTTGGGGTTTGTGCTAGATCATAAAAAATAACCATGCAAGTGCAACACTAACATTTCATCATGCGTGTTGCTTCTGTGTTATCTGTCTTAGAGTCTTATCTGTTCAGTGTCTTTCAACGTTTGATTTAAACTTTGTTTCAAATTTGAGCTGTATTGACATTATATAAGTCAGCGGCAAAGGTGGTGAAATGTAGTTAGCCCTTGCTAACGTGCTTTTTCCAGCTGGGTGATCAGTGCTTTTCTGTGCCAGGCTTTTCCCAGCCTGATGATCAGTGCAACTTCTCTGCAAGCCATCAGCAACAGTGAACTCACACTATGAAATGTGGCTGAAGTCTGGCCACCTTCTCCTCTTTGGATGGGTAGATTGGTAGAAAATTAAGGGCAAGTGAAAGAGTGAAATGGCTCTTGCATGGGCAACTGGTGCAGGGTTGATTTGTTGTTGCACTTGCGTGGTGCAACCGTTGTTGTCTGTGTCCCTGCAGATGCTGCAGAGACTCTCCCACGAGAAGGTAGCTGGGCAGTTCCTGTCCCTCTTTGGCAGCTGGACCTTTTCAGTTTACTGTTATGTTTTAGGCTGGGAACTCTTTTTTTGAGATTTTCAAGCCTGTGATCTGATTTCAGATCTCTGACATTAGGCCAGGATTACCTCTGCTTAAGGGAGTGGTAGTTGTACCTTCCAGTTAAAAGATAAATTCAATAATCAGAATTGCTCAGAGATGGAGGGTAACTATGGAAACCAGTGATTTGTGGACAGAAGATATTCTTGTAAAGGTCCAGTCAAACATCTAGTTTCCTGCAACTCCTAAAATCATCAGGCAGGGCAACGATTAGTTGGAAAAATGCATATGCATTCCTTTGCTTTGGCTTGCAATAACCTAGTCTAAGGACCCAGATTATGTGGAAATGTTGATTTAGTACCCTAGTGATTGTGGTTTATGTGTTTCACTAGAAATGGAGGGTGTCATGGGTGTGTTTTGGGGCTACAGCTGGACAGAAAGCAGTGCAGTGTTCGGTACAGACTGCAGGAGTACAGTTTGGGTCATGAGGAATAAATCCAACTGGAAAACTCACTGGAGAAGTAAGTCTATCTGACTCTAGTATTCCACCATAACTACTGGTATGGTGCTGGGTTTGGTATCAGTTGTAATTGATAGGTTGCCTGAAATCCAATGAATTATCAGGGAACCATGCAAAATAATTTAGGAAGCTATTGGAGACACTAAATTTTTTTAATACCAAGCACTTTATTGTGTGAGTCGCAGAAATATTTGTGGGTTTTCAGAAGCCTTAGTGGCCTGCTATTTGAAAATATGTATTTTCAGGCATTCTCTATCCAAACATCTAATCTGAAAATTACTGCCTGTAATTTTTGCATAAAGTGTTTTTACATGAAAATTTATCACATCTCTTGCTGCTATAGCATGAACAATAGATTGTCTGAAACACATCCCTAGGCTTGCCATCGAGATGTCTTTTGCCTGTTTCACCATGAAGAGTTCTCTTTGAACGTGTCTGTGAATCTAAAAATGGCTGATAAAAAGACCATGTAATCTTTGGATGCCTTCTGAATGATAATAGGAAAAAATAAAGTTGAAAATGGAAATTATCCATAGAAATAACTACTGAGTGCAAGACTGGAAAAGACCGCCTCTACCATGAAGTTCAGTCTTCTGCAATCTCAGATAGTCCTGTAAAAGTATACTAGAGGTGGGTCCACAGCACATCTACTTGTCTTATTCCATGAAACAAAAACCATGTTCAGGCCATGAAACATTTCTTCATTTCTCTGTAACAAATTATCGTCAATGGTTAAAATCTCATTATAGTAACTACTATAACAGGGTATTAGTCTTCCTTGCAGCTGAATCTTCTGCATCAGTTTTCTAGGAAAACCTTTCACCTATTTTGTGCCTTCTCTTAGGGCAATAGGAATAGATTCTTTCTTGATCATCCCTAATTCTTGTTCAATGGAATACTACCCCCTTCTATGGTGATATTCTGGCTGAATACCTGTGAAAACACACGTGAAAAAATGTATTGCTATGTAATACAGTTTGTCTGTGGTATTATATCTTTTTAAAACTTTTATTAACTACTAGAATAGTCTGTATTTTTTTTTATCTTTCTCTGCAGATTTGCAAAATTCTCAATAAAACATGTTTTTGTGCAAGCTGACAACTAGACGACACAGTTCTATGCATCAGTTTAATTTCACAATCTTGCTAAATTTTGAAGAGATGGTACTTCTCATCTGTGAAAGATAATTCATATTAGATATTGCAGGGCAGGTTTAGGCTAGACATTTAGAAAAACTTCTTCACAGAAAGGGTTGTCAGGTTCTAGAGTGGGCTGCCCAGGGAGGTGGTCGAGTCCTCATCCCTGGAGGTATTTAAAAGAAGGATAGATGAGGTGCTTAGGGACATGGTTTAGTGGTGGGATGGCAGGGTTAGGTTAAAGGTTGGACTTGATGATCTTAAAGGTCTTTTCCAACCAAAGTGATTCTATGATTCTATGATTTCATATTATACACGGGTATAGACTGGATCTAAATTTTAAAGGTACATATGTAGCAACGACTCTTTGACACTGAAGGTTAAGAATAGGGGTGGGCAGAGGGGATTCTGCTGGTTCTAAAGGCTGATCTTACTAACAACCCATTAAGCATATATTACAATTTTGATTTGCATAAATGTTAATAAACACAAGGCCACTAAATCAAACACTGACCAGGGCAAGGCTTAACAGAGGCTAAGCATGCAGGGACATAAGGCTTTAAGCTGTTGGCCTGTCAGCTTGATACATCTGCTTACTGACTGTTGTTTTCTCTTTTCCTATTGAAGATACAAGTTGGTTTGTCTGAATTCTTTCATCATTTGAGCACCTGATTGTGTGCAACAGATTTGACATTCATATTATTTTTGTGAGAATCAAAGATCATGAGGAATAAGTGATTTACTGCGGATCTTGAGTTTTTTTGTGTTGGAGAGGAGTTTAAAATCTTCAAGTCCCAGCCCCATAGCTATTCTATAAACTAGTGCATCTCAGTCTCAATCTCTTTAGTTTATGTTTCTTTCCATACTTCATTTCACAACTCTTGTTATTTTCCTAATTTACTAGTAAGGCATGCCTCTTGGAGCAGTTCAGCATTATACCATCGTCTTTGCCCAGAGACCTTGGCCTTTGAAAAACAGAACAGAAGAAGTATCCATAAAACAGAAAGTCTGCTATTTTATTCATATTGTCACTGTCACCATGCCAATCAAGTGTATACCACCAGATCTAGAACTCTCTGGAAATTCATTTCTTACCACTGACAAGGGCTATCTTGAATTCTCCTTTCAAGTTTTAGAGCTTTGGTTCAGATGGGAATTTAATTTAATTTTTCTTTTTTTTTTTTTCCTCTCAGTTAAGGAAGTAGGAAATCTCAGTAGGAAATCTCAGTAGAAAATACAGCAGGACTTTATTAGACTGGGGAGTTTTGTTTCCTCTTGTATCAGTTCAATTAGATCCCCATCTGTAATGCTATTTTAAGTTGGATCAGGATATTAACTATTCAAGCTCACCCTCTAGTCCCACAGAAACTGGAAGCAGAGAAAAAAAGAAAACAAAAAGAAAAATATAACAAAGATCAAAAAGAAGAAGAAACCAAAAAAAAATCTCTTTATTTCAAAGAGAACCTGAAATTTCAGATTAAAGTTTTATCTGACTTCTTTTGATTATATCATGGCCTGCTATGATAAGGAGCTTTATTCTCCTTCTTTAAAAAGCAAACTTGAGTCAGAACTTGCACTCTAAAAATAACAGATCAGAACCAGGTTGACTGGTAGATGATCTTGAGAGAACAGGTAGACTTCAGAGAGTCCTTCCAGAGGAAGAAAGATTAATCACCTGCCCTTGTTGTAAAAGCAACAGCAGTGCTCAATCGTTGGAGGCAAAGGCTGTGATCGCTCATTACCATCCCAAAAGCATCTCTTCTACTTACTATGGGGTGGAAGTGCAGATGAAGACAAACCATAAGGGTAAAGCTCCTTCCCTAAATTGAAACCAGGTGCAACTCAAAGTCACTGGAGTAAAATATGCTGAACTTGAACCACTGAAAGTCTCACCTAAGGCACATGGAGGTTGGTAGGAACCTTTCAGCTAGTGTTATTAGGTTTTGCACTGGAAGCTTGCAGCTGCTTGGTTGACACTGAAGGCAGCAAAGGCAATCATATGAGAGTAACCAGGGACCAATTATTCTTTTTTCTCTTTTCCAAAGTAGGAAAATTGCCTAATTCTAACTGTCGGAACCAATGTTTGTTGAAATCAATAGTAGTCTTTCTAAGTAGAGCTACTGAACAGCATAACAGCGACAAACAGCAGCTGTGTTATGTACCTTGCTTCGGGTCCTTCTGGAATGAAAGCCACTAAAAATAGAAACAGCACCATGCTATAAGTTAGCCAAGTGAGTATACCCCAGTTTTATCATTGTAAAATTGCTTTCTTACCAGTGGGGGAATTTGATTCTTTGTCTGTGCCGAGGGATGAAAGCAAACAAACAAACTTCTTTGTAATTTCTGGACTCTCTTGTATTTTTGCACTTGAGCCAAGGAACAGTTAGAAACTAAATTGGTTTTGTATTTCTTATCAAAAATTCTGATACAGCAGAAAAATTAGAATACCCAGCAAAAAAATGGGGGGGGAAAAAAAACATTAAAGAGCAGGATAGCCAACCCTTTCTCTCCCCCTTCTTTTTATTTAAATCCCAAATACCAGCTGACACCACCAGGTATCTGAAAGACATCACAAAGCCTCAACAACTTGCACAAAACCTCGACTGTGCAGAGGAAGTCCTACATCATTTGAGTCCATTAAGCTGACCCCACCAAGTTTGGCTTCACTAAACAAAGTTGACAGAAACAAACAAATAGGAACCCTTTAGTACTGCAAAATATACAGTAGAGATTTATCAAATATTTCTTTTGGCAATATGGCCACTTTACAAACACTGCTGTTGATTCTTACGCAGATGAGGCAATTTTAAAAAAATGTGTTTCAACAATTTATGGTTCTCAGAGTTAGTAATGTTATTTTATTAATGGAAAAAAAATTCTCCATGTTGGACTTTAGACCTATTGATTTTATTGGTGTAGCGTAGGGGCAGATTGCTAAAGGTGTTAGCTCAGGAGAGCTGATGCAGCAAAAAGAAAAATAGTGTCTCTTACAAAAATTTAATTATCTTGACACTAAAACTGCATCTTATTTTAAAAATTAATCTCAATTTAAAAAAAAATAGGCAATGTCTAAAAGTAAAATACCTGTCATGCGTTATTGGCAAATCTGAAATGAAACTGCAGGCAAGAATGATTGATTATACCTAAGCAAAGAGCCATGATATGATAATAAAAGTGGTTTGACAGAAAAATATGTGACTGAGAAACTTAAGTTGGGACTCCACAAGTGAATGTTCTCATCAAAATATATGCGTAAGTGTGAAACTCACATAAAACCTGAAAAGATTTGGTGCTCTATCTTCTGCTGGATGGTAAAATCATATTTCAGCAGAAGAAATGTTGGTGGCATCAACCTGGATCAGTAGCACAGTCATCAGTGCTTTTTAATATCTTCATTTTTTCCAGTGTGGGGAGGCAGGTGAGCCTTCAGCAAGTAGCCTCATCTCTCAGCCATGAGAAGATGCTTTCTGGTTTTCCCAAGTGGGATTTTTGGCTGAGTTGTCCTGGACTATATTCTCTGCTCTTTACTACAGTTTGATACTGGTGTGTACAAAAGTGCAGTTTTCTAGTGCTCACAATATACTAGACAGCACAGTGTGCTATGTGTATGGGGGTGTGTGCATAGCATATATAGCTGTGTGTATATAAAATTGTATTGATCAATATCTTGTATATGAACACATACAGACTCACTACTCTATGTGTAGAAATACACTTTGTATGCAAAAAGCTGTATTAATAGTAAAAGACGCACAGTGTATTTGATATTCTCCTTTCTGCTTGGTAGTTCAAGGGTCCAAGGCTGTAACCATGGTCCCTGCTTCTACAGGAGCAGCAGGCCCATGTGCTGAAGCAATGCCCTGGCATGATATCCCCTCATTGCCAGTGTGTAGGAATCATCATTTCTCCCTGGGCATGGGTGTGATTTGAAGTGCTGCCAGAGGCACAGAAGCCATCCACACACAATCTTTACCTCTGCAGAAGACCAACCTTGGCTTGGAGATTTTAGAGGTAGCACTATGGGTGTGGTAGTAAAGTGTGCAATTAGGAGACTTGGCATAAAAAGGTAATAGACTCACCCAGAATCATATGAATGTCTTAAAAAAACAGCTTCTTATTAAAACATTATTAGCAACCACCTATTTTCTTCTTAAATAATATAAACTCTTTTTAGTGCCAGGATTGTGCTACTGTCACGCTCCCACCAAACAAAGTCTATTTAATCTTCTGTGTGGGAGGTGTTTAATCCTTTATTTTTTTTTTTTTTCAGTTCACATATGACTTTGAAAAGCTTCAAAAAAAAAAAATCAAAGGATGAAATACAACTGAATTTGATGAATTTTACTCATTATTAAAAATGAGTGAAAAGAAAACCAGAGCTCTTGCTAAATTAAATCTTCATGTATAGATCCATGTGACTACAAGGATGGCAATGCTTTCCTGAATAGACCAGTAGCAAAAGTAAAGACCTGGGAGTCCTGTGGATAAAAGAAAACCAGTGTATTTATGCTATGGCTATGTAGGAGATGCTGAAGCTGGACAACATCTGAACAGTGATGGCGAAAATCTTTTCCTTATCAGCTTTAAGTTCACTGCCATACTCATTTTCTTGGGCAGCAATAAAAGCAGACATTCTTTGTGTATACTGAGTATGCCCCACATTTTAACAGCAAAACACAAAAGAGTTTTGCTTCTATGTAAGGCTTGATACCGTGGGATGGCTGCCCCTTCCAGCTGCAGCTCATGCTGGGGCTCTCCTGGGTAACGTCCCTCAGGTGCTTCCTGGTCCCTCCAGTGCTTGGGCTGGAGCAGCTCTGGCAGAGGAGCTGCTTGGAGGCCAGGGGAGCAGCAAAGCGCATCAGCTTTGCCTGGGGTAGTAGGGCTTCCTGGGCTGGAGAAGGAGGGTTGAATCTATTTGCAAGGTACTTCATTTCTGCTTGCAATTGTTAAGGCCCCAATGTCCTTAGGGAGAGACTTTCCTAGGCTTTTCTTCAAGGAAAGATCTTGGTCTAGAAGCCTGAAGAAGCAAGGGCTTTCCCCTGGGGCCAGCTAGGATGAGGCTGGGAACTTTTGATCTGGGGGTGCAAGGGAATGAACTTGACTGTAAAAATCTCTGCTGTGTTTCAGGTTTATCCTCCTCGAGAACACGTACTAAATGGGCCTGAAGCAAAGACGTCTGCTTACCATGTGCTATCTTAGTGACATTGAAAAGGCACACTCTGTCTTGTGTTTGCATTAATAAAATAGCTATGAATTAAATTGATATCTAAATTTTTCCTCTGCACATCTCAGTAACAAGATACAGTGGCTGGACTGTCTGGCATTCGTAGTTAGGCATGTTTATAGACCAAGAGAAGGTAAAGAGATAGAGAAATGTTCTTAGAGATAATGCATCCTGTTTAAGAGGAAAGATTTCGCAGTGTTTGCCAGGTGCGCCTGTATGGATTGCACCAAAAAGCAGAGTAGGAAATAAATCTTAGACATAACAGACGTAGTTTCAGATGAATTCTGTGGGTCACATCTTTCTGTTGAAGTTCATCTTCATGTATAGTTAGAATATGAAAGCAGAATTTTCTGGGCTATAATATTGCAATTAAAATTGATTTATGGACAGAGTGCCTTCACAGTGATCTCCCACTGCAATTTCAGAGCCAAAGGTCTTACCACCAACAAACAGCTGAGCGCTTCTAGTATGTTAATGACAGAGAAGTGTAAATCAACAACCACAAATATGATTTCAAGTTTCACTCTTCCGTTTGAATGTACCACATGGGCCCCCACACACCCCCACAAATAAAGCCCTGCAGGCATCACTAACACAGAATCCAAAGTACGATATAATTCTATGGGGAAAGGGTATTCATTAGGGCATGTCTGGTTTAAATTTATTGTAATGTCTACTGTCCAACAGGCTGAAAGAACCTTGCTTTTCACTATGGAGGTCATTCAGAAAGTTCTGTGTGTCTTTTGTGTGCGATCAGGTAAGCATCATCATTCACACAAACATGCATCTATACATCAATTTTATAGCACTGAGAATTTCTACAGGCCAGATCAAATTAATATATTCTTTTTGAAAAGAGACGTTACAGCTAAAATACGAAACCTACTTTTTAAAAACACTTTAGGAAAAATTATACTTCTAAATCTGTGTTTCAGAACTGAAAAAGCCGATTCTGTTCTTACTTGATTTTTATTCCAAATGAATGCTTAATACCTAAAGTAGGCACTCAGCATGTTTTAAAATTGAGCAAGAATTATTTACACAATTTTTGAATTTAAAGATCTGTGGTACATAAATGCTTTTTATAATCTGAGCCCAGGGATTCAACCTGCTGAAGGACATTTATTCCTATTGGTGTGTTTTGCCACCAAGGGGAATCCACCCCACCCCCAAATGTCTGGGCAAGATGTTTCCCGTATGGAGACCCCCCTAAGCTATGCAGTATGCGGCACGTGGATGAGAGTTGAATAGCAGAGGCCTGCCACCTGTCATTTAGAACCAGATAATAAACAAAAAATATGTTAATTTTACAAAATGCATCTAACAGTGGTTCTACCTCTTTCTTTTATCCAGAACTTTTATGGGTTACAGAAACATATCCAAAAGATGTTACCAGAGGTCCCATCTCTTGTTTTTCACAAGAATGGGTAAACCATTGGTGTGCCAGGACTAAGGAGGTCTCAAATGCTCCTTTGAACCTGTTCTAGTTGGGAGGGTTGAATTAGTATTCCTGGAGATCTGTTGTGAAATGATGTAGTAGTTAAGGCATCCTCCAGAAACAGAAGGGAAGAACGGGGGGAAAAGAAGCTTTCAGTTCATATTTGTTTGTCTGAATGTTATATTTTGTACAAGGTGAAATAGCCTGCAGCCTTATAACATAAGAGATGGAAAAAGCCTAAGGCATTTGATGTGCCTGAATAATTTTGCTGTATTTTTGTATTCACATTATATTTAGAAAAAGACATCTATTTATATTATGTATTTTGGCTACTTAGTGGCTTAGCATCTGTTTGGTAATCGTTTGGATGCTATTTTCTGTAATTTGTATTTGCTTTTTTTCTGTGTAAGATCACACAAGGTTCCTGTTCATGTATTCACAACATATATTTCATTGCAATTCCCTGACAAACTACTGATAGGTAAAAGAAAAGGGTGCACTCTTTGTCACTGCATCTCTCACCTTTTCCCTTCTTGATTTATTTTTCCTTCTTCTTTCCCCTCTATGGCTGAGCACACTGGTGGCTGGAAGATGAGGAACAGATAGAATGGTTTCTCTCTTTTCATTATCTTTATTTATTCTGTGATATAAAGTATTTCCTGAAATTTATAAAATAACATCTGAAGAAGGAGATATTTTTAAAGAACTGACTCAAGATTTTTATAGTATCCTACCAAGGTAACACACTAGGCACTTTTCTAGCAAGAGTTTTGAGGAAATTTTCTCCACTGTGTGAAGGAAAGGAGTGGAGAGAAATGGCAGTAATATCGGTGCTTGCCTCAAGTAATTCTGTTGTTGATAGGGGGTAATTAACGAAATTAACCATGTGTTTTATGCATTTTTAAGTAAACTCATAGAATACTAGTTACACAGAACATATCACTCTCATTTGTAAGTGTGTAAGAAAGACCACGGGGGTTACACCAAAGATCCATTTAGCCAAGTGTGCTGTTTCTTCATTTGGCAGCAATAGGTGCTAAAGGAAAATCAGAAACTGAGACTGCATAGAGGGAGTTTTCCTCCCAGCGTGCTGTCCTGGCTTGCAGAATGGTGTCTTAAGCTCAAGGGGAAGGAAGGAGAAATTGGGTTTGAACACTGGTCCATCCTCAACTCTTCCAGTTGGTAAATTCAGGATCCCTAGTTACCTGGCTGAGGAGCATCTTCTGGATCCTTAATTTGTTTTTGTTTCACCCTTTTGGCGCCCAGCTCTCCTGAAGCACCGTATTGTAAGCCTCAGCACCTAACTGTGGGCTCATGTGTCTGATTTGAAGTCCTTTACTGGCTATAGCTCCTCAGCTGTAAGTAGTGGTTCACAAGGTTTGGGCCCGTGACGACAGTAATACTTCTCTGTTTTTCTTCTTTTCTATTTTTCTGTTGGTTGCTGTTGGAAGGAACAAAATTCTTCTCTGATACATAATTTGAATTACCCAAGTTGATTTTCTTATCCTGTATTATTCCATCAAGTTTAGAACAGAACAGAATAAACAAACTTTACCATAGTCCCCAAAACCTAACTGTGAAAAAAAAGGGGGGAGAATTAGAATTATATCTCCTTCCACCATACCTTTTCCTATTGCCAGGGTGTAGAAGGAAAACATTTCAAGATAACAAGTACAGAACATCAGGAAATCATAGGCATTTTGAAGTCTTGGTCCCAAATATTGCCTACAGGTGTTGCCTAATAATTTGCTAGTGATTTTGCTATAAAAAGCATTGGAAGTATTGTATGAGGTTGTTGCTGGAGACTGCTGAGTGAATATTTCACCTTTTTTCCTCCTTTTTCTATGGCTCCTGGTGACAACTAGATGGCCACATAGGCAAACTGTCACCTTCCCACCTTTCAGTCGTCATCTTCTCACTCTGCAGGTACCACGCACCCTCCTCAGGTGCCTGCGCTGATTTTGCTGTCCTTATGTATGAAATTCAAGTTTCTCATTATCTCTGGCAGTGCTTTACTTTGGAGCATGGTACACATTCTTCTCCATTTTCAAAGCATTATATATAGGGAAGGGGCACCTTTCTGGAGATCAGCCCAAACACACCTGTATCTGGCTCCAGTTGAGGGTTCATTTTTTCCCACCACGCTTACTGAGACTCTAATAGTACTGACTGATTTTCCTGAGGGGTTAGTGTAGAAACATGCTTTATTCAGTGTGATAGGATTGATTCATATAATTGATTTGGTGCATTCAGTATGTTTGAAAAGTCAGAAGGGTAAAACCAGGAACATGTGTGTAATGGTTGCTTTTAACAGCAATAGAGTGTTGCTTTGGTGACAGTCTGTTGAGTCCTGGACCAGCTGTTGAATTCTACAAATTCAGTGTAGATAACTAATGTGATTTTGACAGGCCAGGGAAATGGCACAGGAGAAACAGAATTTTATGCAAAGGCAAGGTGTTGGGTTTGGGCTGGTTTTTTATACAAGGCCAGTACGAATCAGGAATGTTTTAAGCATTATAGAACATCATAGTTCTAATGATTTGCTTTCATTTCCTGACAATTCTCAGGCCAAGTGGTTTAGATCCAGATTTAAGATTTCTATGATGACAGTTTGTCAGGGTTTGAGAGGAAGAGAAACGAAGACTCTGAACCGCTGCTGATGTTCTCCAGAGATGAGACCTCTTTGAGCCCCAATGCTGAAGCAGAATGGTGCCAGCCATCTCTCTGCTGTTAAATGAGAACTCCCCACTGATGCATTTCTGCTGCAGCATTGTTGCCCTACACAGCCCAGGAAAATGGGGAGACTTCTTCACAATATTCTGACTTTCCTTTAATAGAAGGCAACATGCAGAGATTTAAAGGGAGATGGGGTTTTAAGTACAGAGTTTAAATGCTAATTTAATCATACTGGTTGAGAGTACCTTGTCATCCACGTCCCCACGAAGGAAAAGATCCTTGTTTGAAGCCTGTAATGCGTGGAGCATGAGCCATTCTTTTTCCATCGACACCTCACATAGTGTGAAGTATAGGACCCCCAGACAGATTCTCAGGTCTCACGGTAATCAGCAGCTGTACTTGCACCATCATGTTATGTGAAAATGGGGCTATTCAGCAGGTGAAATGTGGTTTCCTGGGACTACGTCTGAAGCCACTGCACAGAGCACAAACTGACTACTGGCTGAGAAAAGACCTAATGATAACTGCTGCACCTGAATGGTCTTGGTTCTTCAAACAAGAGAGCAGTTATTTTCTTCTGATTATTCTCATCACCTTCCTTTTCAGAGGGTTCAACACAGAAGGACCACAGTGGCAATGCAAGGCTACAAGTTCAGATCCTCTTCTTCCTTTTCAGATGCCAGAGCTTTGGAAAAGTCACAGGTTCAGAGATTTAGAGATCTGAGATTTTTTATATTTGTATATACGTGTGTACACACACACTTCAGAGTGAATGAAGAACTGTAGCTGAAAGCAATGGGATTAAGTAAAATACGAAATCAGTCAGGGACAGGATCATAGCAATAGATGGAGTCCTGGAGCTCTCCACAGGATCCTCCCTGGCGGGTATTGCTTTGCTGTCAGACAGTATTGCCTCCCCCACCATCAGGGTGCTGGGAGGCAAAGCCTGAAAACTATGACATAGAGAAGAAGGCACCAGTTTGCGCTGAGTTTTGAGCAAACCTGTGCCAAATTTGGCTGCCACCTGCAACCTTATGAAAATGTGCCGTACAGTACAGACTGATGTATGCAAAGGGTGAAGATCCAGGCTCTCTCTTGCTACAGTTTTGTCAAAGCCCTTTTCTTTAAATGTGGAAATCTGACTTTTAAAATGCTGTGCAGAAGGTTGCTTTTATTTGGTTGTTGTGGTTTAACCCCAGCTGGCAACCAAGCCCCATGCAGCTGCTCAATCACTCCCCACCCCGGTAGGATGGGAGAGCGATTTGGAAGGGTAAAACTGAGAAAACTCGTGCATTGACGTAAAGACAGTTTAATAGGGAAAGCAAAAGCCCCAGGCGCAAGCAAAGAAAAGCAAGGAATTCATTCCCTGCTTCCCACGGGCAGGCAGGTTCTCAGCCATCCCCAGGAAAGCAGGGCTCCATCACACGTAACGTCATCGCTTCAAACATCTCCCCCTTCCCTCTTCTCCCCCCAGCTCTATGTGCTGAGCATGATGTCATACGGTGTGGGGTACCCCTGGGGTCAGATGGGGTTAGCTGTCCCAGACGTGCCCCCTCCCAGCTCCTTGTGCCCCCCCAGCCTCTGGCTGGTGGGGTGGGGTGAGGGGCAGAAACGGCCTTGGCTCTGTGGGAGCCCTGCTCAGCAGGAATGAAACCATCCCGGGGTTATCAACACTGCTTCCAGCACAAATCCAAAACACAGCCCCATACCACCTGCTATGAAGAAAATCAACTCTATCCCAGCCCAAACCAGCACATTGTTTTACTCTAAAGGAAAACAAAAAGACTTGGGTTTCATTTGAATGAGTAATTTTAGGGCTCAGAATCAAGAGGCAACACGACACGAGATCCTTATATGACATGGCTCCCTGCAAAATAAATAAATATATACATACAGACAAATAAAAGAAATGGGTAATCTTTGGAGGTATAAGAAGCAGTAGAATATATGGATTTAACAGATTATTTTTACCTGGTTATCCAGCATTGCTGAGACAGATGAAACAATACTTTATACCTTTCTAGTATCAACATATTTTATAAGTTGCTGAAACACTTATATTGGTACAGAAAGAACCACAGAAGAGATTTTAGGAGCTGAAAAAATATACTGCTGTGAAAGACTTAAAGAACTCAAATCTTTTTAGCATCTCAGGAAGATAGAAGATGATTTGACTGCAGTTTGTAAGTATTTTCATGTGGAGAAAATAGTGGATACAAAAAGAACCTTTAATCTCGCTAAGAGAAGTAGGCGAGAGTCACGCCTGGAAGCTGCCATAGAGAAATTCAAATGACAGCTTGTGCAAATAGTTTTAAGTGTGAAGATGATTAACCTTAAGATTACAAAGTAAAAGCAAGGAAAACAGTAGATTGTCTATCTCTTGATACCTCAAACGAAGACTGGTGCTTTAGGAGAAAGACGGTTATGCTTTACTGAGCTTAATAGAGGAGTAACTGTACGTAATAGCCTGTGGTATACTGGAGATTGAATGTGATGATCTAATGGTTCTCCTGGCCTTAAAGTTTATGAATCCCTTGAAAATCCATGCAGACAGAATCAGGGAAGGGAAAGGTTTACTTTAGCCCCTGAATGCTGCTACTGATAAAATGTGCCCAGCTCAGTTCTCTGCACAAATGGAGTGGCAAACACCACGCCAAATAGGCTGGATGGCAGAAACATTCACATCCTGACCTTCTGGTCATCCTTATTTGTGAAACCCAACCTGACTGACAGAAAACCCATTTCAAGAGCATGGGCAGAGAAGTCCCTGCCGGGCTTATTTGTTGATGAAAATGGTTATGTGACATTGCTTTTTGAACAAACGTACACCAGTAACTAATTGTGTAAATTAAAATGTACTGTCACTTTGATCATCCTCTTTGCTGATCACCATAGCATGGGTAGCATCCTTCAGCTTAAGCCTGGTGTATTTATTGCCATATCAGCCACACACCTGGGGGTTTATATGCACTTCTGGCCCATCATCATTTCACTTTTAGGGCTGGGATTGAACATGGAGCCGATACCAGGTCTATTCATCCGTTTCAAATCCTTTCAGAGGGGACCAATAGTTATTATCTGCTGCTATATTATAAAACATGCTTTACTTCATATCATTTCTTTGTTAATTAGGCAGGTTTTTAAGGTTTTCATAGGCTGTGTATGATTGTGAAGTATAAGACCCCACCTAACTGGTTTGGTTCTAGAAATTCAGCACTTTATTTAAACTTATTTTTGGGATGGGAACAGCAAGACTCTGACTAACAGAGGAATATTTCAGCCCCCAGAGTGATCCCACAGATGGGCTAGAAGTTAACAGAATTTATCCAGCTAAATCTTTAAGTACTCCATTCACCAAATGAACAGCGGTGGGTAGCCCATCTCATCCTGTGTTCATATTTTCTTAAACTTTTGTGACACCTCTAGCATTTTAAGGCTCTGCTGACTTTCTCAAGCTCTAGTGCCAGCTCTTGAACTCCACATTGATTTTCCTTAAGAGTGTCCTCAAATAAAACATATAAAATAGGCCCATGTCTGAAATTCATGTTCCTGCCAGACACAGTTCTTATGATATATTGCAACAATACATCAGAGAAAAGCAGCCCCGGTGATCTATTACAGCGATACTATACATCCTTGTAGAAGAAATGAACAGGAACTCTAAACTGAGAACCTGAACAGCTTTTTGAAGTTATCTTCTGGCAAAGGTACTAACACCTATTGTGTTTGTCAAAGGATCAAATGTTAACTTTAACCCTTCATGTACTACTGGTGCCCTGATTGGTGATTGTTAAATGTGATTCCGCTTTCTGTCTGCAGGAATGAATTACAAATGTTCAGGATTTTTTTACAGCGGTATCTTCTGTAATTAAGGGCTAAATAGAACCTGATGTTGTAAATGTGCTTTGCATTTAGAAAGAGAGGTAAAATTTTCTTTTAACTTCATTCTCTCTGATGTCATTTGAATCAGAAAAGAGCAAATACAGTGTTACCCATCAAGGGTGTGATAAAAACTTAGCCATTAACATCTGACATTTGTAGTATAATGAGGAAAAGCTTCTGCAGCTTGTTCTATTTTTCTAGAGAGGAATGGGACCTATGATTCACTGTTACTCCTATGGGCTCAACAGTACCAGAAATATTTCTTCTTAGTGATATTTTACCTTGACCTTTTTCAATGAGAATTGGAGTGTGTCTCCCCTTGAAGTCACCTTTTCTCAATAATTTTAGCTCATTGATGTCATGTTTCTCTAACCTGAAAAATCTTAAGCTTTGCCTCGGAGTCCTCCCAGTTTGCCTCTTGGGCTCACTCTAGCTGAGTTTGGGGAGGCAGTTCCTGCTCTGATCACTTGTGTTGCCGTGGCCCTTTCAGTTTATATGCTCAGATGCTGGTAAGTAACCAACAGTATCCATAAATGTCACTAAATTCATACAGCCTGAAACTTGTGTCTTCAAACTCTGTTCCTGCTCCATTAGAACGTCAGATCTTCCTGCTATACACTCAATTTTTCTCATAGTAAAAGATTATTTCTGATAGTACTACCACACTGCAGTCATTACTGACAGTTTTCTGCCTGAACAGTTGTGTCAATCTGGTATCAATTCTGGCTGTATGCAAGAAGGCTTACTAAAGACCTAAAACTCACTTTCAGGTCTCTGCCCCAACTTATTAAATAAGTAACTCTCCTGAATCATCTACAAACTACATTTTCCTTTAAGGCATCTTTTATATGGACAGATTTTGTAGAGTTTGCTTTCCATTTTTCCTCCGTGCCCAGGATCAGTGCATCCCTGTGAGTAGGAAATCAAGTAAATGAGGCAAGAGGCCTGCATGGATGAACAAGGAGCTTCTAGTGAAACTCAAAGAAAAGAGTAAGCTCCATGGAATGTGGAAAGAGGGTCAGGCCACTTGGGAGGCATACAGGAATGCTGCCAGAGCATGTAGGGAAGCAACTAGAAAGGCCAAGGTTCACCTGGAACTCAGTTTGGCAAAGGACATCAAGGATAACAAGAAGGGCTTCTTCAAGTACATCAGCAGCAAACGGAAGACCAGGGGTAATGTGGGACCGCTGCTGAATGAAATGGGTGCCCTGGTGACAGAAGATACAGAGAAGGCGGAGCTACTGAATGCCTTTGCTTCAGTCTTCACTGCCAAGGCTGACCCTCAGGCTCCCCAGTCCTGGCAGGTAAGCGAGCAAGCTTGGAGAAAGGATGACTTTCCCTCTGTCGATGTGGATCAGGTTAGGGATCTTTTAAGGAAGCTGGACACCCACAAGTCCATGGGCCCCGATGGAATGTACCCGTGAGTGCTGAAGGAACTGGCAGACGACATTGCTGAGCCACTTTCCATCATCTATGAAAGGTCGTGGAGAACAGGAGAGGTGCCTGAGGACTGGAAGATAGCCAATGTCACTCCAGTCTTCAAACAGGGCAAGAAGGAGGACCCAGGGAACTACAGGCCGGTTAGTCTCACCTCTGTCCCTGGAAAGGTGATGGAACAACTCATTCTGGATGTCCTCTCCAAGCAAGTAGAGGAAACGAAGATCATCAGGAGTACCCAGCACAGATTCACCAAGGGGAAATCATGCCTGACCAATCTGATAGCCTTCTACGATGGCATGACCGGCTGGGTAGATGAGGGGAGAGCGGTGGATGTTGTCTACCTTGACTTCAGCAAGGCTTTTGACACTGTCTCCCATAACATCCTCACAGGGAAGCTCAAGAAGTATGGGTTGGATGAGTGGACAGTGAGGTGGATTGAGAACTGGCTGAACAACAGGGCTCAGAGGGTTCTGATCGGCGGGGCAGAGTCCAGTTGGAGGTCGGTAGCTAGTGGAGTTCCCCAGGGCTCGGTACTCGGCCCAGTCTTGTTCAACTTGTTCATCAATGACCTGGACGAGGGGACAGAGCGTACCCTCAGCAAGTTCGCTGATGACACAAAACTGGGAGGAGTGGCTGACACATCAGAGGGCTGCGCTGCCATTCAGCGGGACCTGGACAGGCTGGAGAGTTGGGCGGAGAGGAACATGATGAAGTTCAACAAGGGCAAGTGTTGAGTGCTGCACCTGGGGAGGTCAAAGCCCATGCACCAGTACAGGCTGGGGGCTGACCTGCTGGAAAGCAGCTCTGCCGAGAGGGACCTGGGAGTCCTGGTGGACGACAAGCTGACCATGAGCCAGCAGCGTGCCCTTGTTGCCAAGAAGGCCAATGGCATCCTGGGGTGCATTAAGAGGAGTGTGGCCAGCAGGTCGAGGGAGGTTATCCTCCCCCTCTACTCTGCCCTGGTGAGACCCCACCTAGAGTACTGTGTCCAGTTCTGGGCTCCCCAGTTCAAGAAAGATGAGGAACTCCTAGAAAGAGTCCAAAAGAGAGCAACTAGGATGATAAAGGGACTCGAGCATCTCCCCTATGAGGAAAGGCTGAGGGAGTTGGCCTTGTTCAGCCTGAAGAAGAGAAGACTGAGAGGGGACCTCATTAACACATACAAATATCTAAGGGCAGAAATCACGAGGACGGAACCAGTCTCTTTGCAGCGGTGTCCAGTGACAGGACAAGGGGCAATGGATACAAACTGAAACATAAGAGGTTTCAGTTGAACATGAGGAGGAACTTCTTTACTTTGAGGGTGACGGAGCACTGGAACAGGCTGCCCAGGGGGGTTGTGGAGTCTCCTTCTCTGGAGATATTCAAAGCCCACCTGGACAAAGTCCTGTGTAACATGCTGTCCTGGTTTTGGCTGGGATAGAGTTAATTTTCTTCACAGAAGCTAGCATAGTGCTGTGCTTTGGATTTAGTACTAGAAGAATGTTGATAACACGCTGATGTTTTTAGTTGTTGCCAAGCAGTGCTCAGACTGGAAGAGCCCCCTTTTGTGTTTGTTTTTCTTTGCAACTCACATACTCGTACCCCACGTTGGGCGCCAAAATAGGACTGTCGTGGTTTAACCCTTCGGGCCCCACGTTGGGCGCCAAAATAGGACTGTTGTGGTTTAACCCGGCTGGCAACTAAGCACCACGCAGCCGCTCGCTCACTCCCCCCCCCCTCCCTCAGTGGGATGGGGGAGAGAATCAGAGAAAAGAAAAAAAAAGTAAGTGGGTTGAGATAGAGGCAGTTTAATAAGAGAGAATAATAATAATAATAATAATGGTAAGAGAATATACAGAATGTATAAAACAAGCGATGCACAATGCAATTGCTCACCACCCGCTGACCGATGCCCAGCCCGTCCCGAGCCGCGATCACCCATCCCGAGCCGCGATCACACAGCCCGAGCTGCGACCACTCTGCCCACGACCGACCGACCGACTAACCCCCCCCAAGCATGACGTTATATGGTATGGAATAGCTCTTTGGACAGCTTGGGTCCTAGCTGTGCTGTACTCCCAGCTTGTTATGCACCTGGCCGAGCAGGAGAAGCTCAAAAAGTCCTTGAGCAGTCTGAGCACTACTTGGCAACAACTAAAAACATCAGCGTGTTATCAACATTCTTCTAGTACTAAATCCAAAGCACAGCACTATGCTAGTTTCTGTGAAGAAAATTAACTCTATCCCAGCCAAAACCAGGACACATGCTCTAAAGTGAACCTGCTTCAGCAGGGGGGTTGGACTGGGTGATCTCCTGAGGTCCCTTCTAACTCTTGTGATTCTGTGATTCTGCGATCTGGAGCTCGGCTCTTGTTTCCTTCAGGCCAAAGACATGACTGCTGGTGCTCCACATCCCAGGTACTTGCTCTGTCATACAGCTACTGATTGACAGCCGGCTGAATATGAGCCAGCAGTGTGCCCAGGTGGCCAAGAAGGCCAATGGCATCCTGGCCTGTATCAGGAATAGTGTGGCCAGCAGGCGTAGGGAAGTGATCGTGCCCCTGTACTCGGTGCTGGTGAGGCCGCACCTCGAATACTGTGTTCAGTTTTGGGCCCCTCACTACAAGAAAGATGTTGCCTTGCTGGAACATGTCCAGAGGAGAGCAACCAAGCTGGTGAGGGGTCTGGAACACAAGTCATACGAGGAGCGGCTGAGGGAACTGGGGTTGTTTAGCCTGGAGAAGAGGAGGCTGAGGGGAGACCTGATCGCCCTCTACAACTACCTGAAAGGAGGCTGTAGCGAGGTGGGGGTCGGCCTCTTCTCCCTGGTAATAGACAATAGGATGAGGCGGAATGGCTTGAAGCTGCGCCAGGGCAGGTTTAGGCTAGATATTAGGAAAAACTTCTTCACCGAGAGGGTTGTCAGGCTCTGGAATGGGCTGCCCAGGGAGGTGGTAGAGTCCTCCTCCCTGGAGGTATTTAAAAGAAGGATAGATGAGGTGCTTAGGGACATGGTTTAGTGGTGGGATGGCAGTGCTAGGTTAACAGTTGGACTCGATGATCTTAAAGGTCTTTTCCAACCGAGGTGATTCTATGATTCTATATAAAAGAAATCTCTTCTTCATTTTGACCAAAAGTTATATGACAGAGCCAAGAAAACATTTCTGGATACAAGCTTGGTGGAAACTTGTACACTTTTGTATGATTCTGAATTATTCTATCAGCCCTTTTTCAGAGAAAATGTTCTGCCAGTGCTGTTTGAAGACATTTTGGCCATGGTGCTTTAGGTTATTTGACCTGCCAGCATAGCCTTATTGCACTGGAAATGTGTGAAGCTGGGAATGAGATCAAAGGAAAACTCTAGGTCTGGCCTCTTTCATGTCTTAAGGCTGTTTTTCTTCTACAATAAGTTTTAAGCCTATTTCCCAAATTCAGGAGGCAAAGACGAGGCATTAAAGTAACAGTGGCAAAGCTATTACTCACCTTCCCAGTTTTTACCATTCCCTTGCTTAGCACTTAAGTGTGAGAGCATTTTGTCCTGTGAGCAGTGTTTCTTTATTTCACACATTCACCACAGCCAATTTTCCCAGGTCCTTACGATATTTTTAGTTTCCTACCCATCAGATTTCTTCATACTTTCTGCCTCTCTTTCAAAAAATAAAGAAAGAAAAAAAAAAAAGGAAGAGGAAAGCCTATTTTAAAAAAGAAAATAATGTAGAAGGCAATAGCTAAAGGTAATAGTTCTTTTCGGTTTTCTTAATTTCATTTTTCCTTAAAAGCCACATTGCCTGGTTCTCTTCCAACCTCTTTGTCCATGCTAGTACAAAATGTAGCTCAGTCTGTTAAGGTTCAGGCCAAGAGGCTGGAGTGGTGCAGGCTATTTCACTTTGACTCTTTTACACCATCTCACTTTTTATGACACAGCTTTCACTTTTGATAGAAGAAAACTTTGGGTGACTTCCTTTTAGTCCCTCCCCTTTTTTAAGAAAACCCCAAAGTTCTCAACCTTTTTTCAACTGCTTTAAAAATATTTTTAATATTTTTTTATAATGTTAAGTATTGTGGGTTTTTTGCTCAGTTGGAAAGATGCAGTTGTTTTATATCTTCTCAGGCAATGAGAAATAAGAAGTCTTAATTTATTGTGTTTGGAAGATACATAATTAAATTTGAGAGTCTATCTGAATTGATGAATTCCTTGTACTTCCAGTTTTAGCATAAATGTTCTTGGATTGACACTCCCCCATTTCAGAAACTTCCTAATAATGATTGTATATTATTTGTCTTGGGAGGACAATATGTACATCTTTATTTAGCATGTGTAATATAGTGTATAAACTAAGTGCACAAAACAGCTGAAAAATAGCTGAATATAACTGCCAAAATAATAGAGATATCTAAAGACGGGGAAGTGATCTAAGATGCTCACTATTGCTCTCAGTCTATCAAGTGTTACAGCTAGAAATTTTAAAACAGATGATGGTAATTTTCTTAGAGACAGCCTATCTGCCAGCTTGAAATTAAAGATTTTAATAAGCCTACAACAGTGAGTTCAGGCAGGCACTCAACTATAGCAATTGCAAAATCAGGAGTCAGTCTGTCACTTCATGAGGGTTCATCGATATTGGCTGGCATCTGCTGGAGGCAGGCTTGACTTCTTCTAGTTGCCACCTAACTAGCAGGTTCCTCACAGGAAAAAATTACCCAGGTGTAGTCTGTGTTGCCTTGGCCTCTGCTCGCTGATCTTGAAATAAGCTGAGACATATTTGCTTGAGATTAGGCAGGAGTTGTCTGATTTGATTTGCAGTGTGCTTGTTCTTGAAAATAAGAAAGTTTTCAACCCTGTGCTCATTTTTGTATTACAAGAAATATCAGATCTGCTGTCAGGAGCAATGAACACTGTAGCTAGACCAGGTCTCAGAACGAGTATGGTCGTATAACTGCCCATGAGCAGGAGCAAAGTGCAGCAAGGTATCTTGCAAGGAACCTGTCTGCCTCTGATCTTCTTGTCCCATCCCTTTTCTGGCTTAGTTCCTGGATGTGGCCCTGAGACTGTCCTGCCAGTTCTGATCAGTGAATATGGATCAATCTTGCTTACTTGCACTTGGCTTCCTTTAAGCTACTTACTTACACAATTTTTGGTAGAAGAGAAATATTTTTGTATAATTCATTCTTTAGTTCCTCCTTTCTCTGCTAAAGTCTTAGTTTATATGGGTCCCTAGGGTAAAAAGGACAGAGGTAAGTAAACACAAGTGCAGACATTCTGCCTATGTAAAATGTTAAGTAGTTTCTTACACCTGCCTGCTCCGAACAGTTAGTGTGCATGCTGTGAACTTGCCTGAGCCACAGGTTGAGTGGGGCGTGCTGGGCATGGACCTCTGGGACGAAGCAATTAGTGTCGGAGCTCTTGCTCTGCAGGAGCCGTTCTGGGTAGGATGCCAGGGGTGAAACTGCACAGCACTGGAGGGGTCACACCTGAACTCATTTCTGAAAGGCTTCAAAAGACACCAGGATCATGTGGCTCCCCATCAGTCTGGTGAATAACTGATTAAATCTCAGGCTTATGACTAAATGCTCTCTACTTTTCCTAACAGTACAAATGAAATGGGATTTATATTTCCTCATCACGTCTTGGAGCACATACCCACTTTCTTTTTGTATAGTAATTTCCACTGATTTGTGATTTTGCCTTTTTATTCATCTCTTTATTGTTTGGAAGTACTTCAGAATTAATATATTTAGAAGAATATCTCAGATCAGAAAGATTTTAGATTAAAACCTACAGGCAAAATCTTTGCTCTTTTTTCTTCAGGCCTTAGGTAAAAATGGAGCATCACCATAATAGCAATTATGGATGGTTATTACTCTTGATTAAAATTAAATTAAATTGCAGTTGTCAACTAAAAAGATTTAATTATCACATAAAAACTGTCAGCCTTTCATTTTAAACATCTGCTAGATAAGCATGCCAGTAGCAGTGATGTGGAGTATTTGCCAGATACCTCGTCAACAGCCCCCTTTGTGTCATCAGATAATTGAGACAATATGGTCTGAAATGCTTCATTTTTCAAGTCTGACTGTATCTCACACATTACATAGCTCTTAGAAGTCTTTCTTCAGGTCAGATGTAAACAAATCCAATATTTTAGGATTATTTAAGTCTTCAGATAAAGTGTTCCCTGGTGTTATGTTGAAAATATTGTTGGGTTGTATCAGTATCAAATGTATTGATGTTTGGGATCTAAAGGATTTATCTGGCTACCCTTCTCTTTTCCTGGCCCAGTTTTTCGGTGTCTGTAAATCTCTACAATCCTGCTGACATCAGTTCAGCAGACCGATTTCTCAGGCTGACATTTTCAAGGGCATTTAGGTGTTTACACATCCCTGAGGACCTCAGACTAACACAAGCTGCTATCTGAACTTCTGCCTGTGGCTCCTCTGTACCACAGAAGAAGGTCGCATTCTGATACCAGGCATAAAAGGCACATGTCAGCATATCCAGATACCTGCCTGGAGGAATCGCTAGGTACAGAGACCTTCTCTATGCAACGTGCTGTAAGAAAATGGCGTTCTGAAGCTGCGAGTGTGCTCAGGAGAACTTGGTGTTATCAGAAGAAAAATTCCACTACTAGGCTATTGTAAATTTTCAATGTTGATTTTGGTCTCTTGAAGCTACTTGTGATGAAGGTCACACATTTTCATGAACTGCAAAGTTTGGAAACTTTTTGATGTACAAAAGCTGAAATAAAAACCACCTCCAGTTGTAACTGGCATCCACTGTTAATTTAAACCAGAGAAGTGGCCCTCAGTATTGCTGCAAAATCTGAACGTGTTATGAAGACTAGAATTTTTTTATTTTGAGGGCAACGCAAAAATATTGTTTCTGTTTAAACTGTGAGTGTTTAAACTCTCACATGCAGAGGTAGGAGTGATCTCTGCTGCGCAGAACGGCACTGCAGCGCAGTGCCCACCTCACCAGGGTGGTGTTGCTCCTACTGCATTGCTAGTGCTGCTCCCTATGCCAGGTGCTGCTTAAAATTAATTCTTTATTGAGAAATATCTTACCTACCATCACTGGGCTTATCAGCTGTGCTAAATTCACAACTCAGCTGGGGCTTCTGGGTAATAAATGTATGAACATCAGGACAATCTCAATAAGCTAGTGCATTTAGCAGGAAAACTATTGGTACTGTAATGCGGAGAAAGGAAAGAAACTTAATCAGCCTTTCAACAACATAGTTTTTAAAAGTCAATACAGCACTGGCTTCTTTGCTTATTACCAACATGCAAAGAAAGCACAAAGGGAAACAACTAAAGGAGAAGTCATTGAAGAGTCATTAGAAGTCACCGCACTTCAGCATTGAGCTCTTTTGCCAGTGCTCAGCAAGAACTGACTGTTCTCCTCAGTCTGCAGGATGGTGGTCAAGTGGGAATGGTACTTTGGGATATTTTCTGAAAGTAATTTGCTATTCCTACTGCTTCCGAAGTTGTGTTTCACGTTCTGTCTGCTATGCTTCCATTAAGAGATCAAATCTATAACATACAATATTTCATATTAAAATTTGGGGAAAAAAAAAAGAATCCAGGGCAGCAGAAGGAATAATTTTATTTAATAAATTGATTTTTTAAAAATTCCTAAGAAAATCTTGGCCCATCTGTTGCAACTTTCTGTCACCTTTTTTAATGCAGAAAGCTATTTACCAATACTTATGTGGGATTCTGCCACAAGGATATTTACTCTCGGTGAAGAAATCTGCCAGAAAATGAGCCTCCCTATTTTAGTGCTTGACAGTCAAATTAATGCATTTGATTAAGTTGGAAATGTTCAGATGGAATGTGTAATGTGATACATAATGTGATTATTGATGTACAGAGTGCCTTTTCAAACTTCATGGTGCATTATTATTATTATCTTTTATTTATTGACTGTTTTCAGTGCACCTGACATTTAAAGACTTACAAATCACTTCACTAGAAAGTTTGACTTAAAACCCGCCCATACAGGCTGTCAGTGGTTTACCGCCTCTTAGGGGAAAAAAAGCCTCTGCAATTCCAGAAGCAAGGTGACTCAAACATCCAGATCAGCAAGGAAAAGTAATCTTTGTCTATGGCTTATATTTTTTCAATCAACAGAAAATTGTTAGGATGCTGGACTTTTAGGATTTGCTTCTGTAATCTTGAAAAAAATTACAAATAACTGAGGATTCTGTACTACTTCTTCAACTGGCAAATGGAAGGGCTAAATAGGGGGAGGGGGAGGGAGGGACTGAGAAATGCTTTTTCCTCTGAAACTAATCTTTCAGATGATGAGTGAAGTGCTGACCTTTCCATCTTCTGTCTGACATGGGATGATCATCTTGTCCAGTCTTGAGCTTCTCCTGCAAGTTTTGGGGCTGCTCCCATGCCAGATTTCCATCTCATGCCACACTCTAAGATTCACCCACATTCGCTCTCTCACCCTTTCCATATTGAAAAAAAATACTTCCAGTGGACGAGGAGTTCAGTGTACTTCCAGTGACCCATTTTCATCTTCTCCCTGTCAACTTCTCCTCTCTGGACTGCTATGTGTCTCATACCTCTTGGCAGTATGAAGATTATGATATGTATTTTGCACAGTAGGGAATGTTCACCCCTCCTGGTTTCATGTACAGCTCCATGAAGCCTAAATTACTTCATTTAAAGAACTGAGAATTGGGCTTCATAGGTTATTTTGCAGCTGAACCTCACATCTTTCAATTTTTCAACCCAGGCAGACACTGCTTTATATTATTTATGTTTTATAGCACCTTTTTAAAGGAGAAAATTAAAATTTTTAGTCTCCTTAAATGAAAATGCGGAGTGAAGCACTGCCTTCTGTCTTAACCCAAATTTCACATGACTCCATCTGTATCATCAGGTGGTTTTTTTCAGTTCAGTTCAAAAGCTGATATCTTCCCTAATCTCTCTATTGGCTCTACCAGGTTGCCTGCTGCAGATCCTTACACACAGGGAGAAAAAATCCTGAACAAAAAGCACAAAGATTGTTTCCATGTCTTCAAATCCTGTTTTATGGAAAATTTTATTTCTTCCACGTGTTCACCTAGAGAGGTGTTGTAGTACACTCCACACATTTAATCCCAGCTCTCAGTTCTTCTTGCCACCTGTGTTGTATGAATTTTGTTGCCACTCTCCCAGGAAAGAGAGGATCTTGCTGAAAATTTTTTGAAATAGTCCAGGTCCCTCCTATCTGTCCTCCTAGTGATATTAAATATGGTACTTAAAAAAACTTATGGGCTTCACCAGTGTAAGGACCATGTGTCTATTAAATTGTTCTTTGCAATATGAGAGCTAAAGAAATGGAGTCAGTTCAGATATAAAATTATGATTACAGCTGGGGTGGAAGTGAAGTGCACTTTCAAAGCAGGGAAAATGGTCAGAATAGATACAAGCTCTTAAACTGTTTAAAATTAACATATTCTACTAAACCAAAATTGGGCATAATTGTAGCACTTAATATAACCTGTCAAGAGATGTTTTTAATGAGATTAGTTCAAATATTTCTGCCAAAGGATGGGAAATTTTTTCTTCTAGTTATAAATGTAATTTCAAGCATTGTAATATTATTTTTAAATGCTAATAATACAAAATTGGAGGTTGATGTTTGCAAGGACAATATTAATCCTATTTTGGCCTGATATGATTACTTTTTCACATCTTTATCTGCATGGAGACAGATTCTGACCCAACCAAATAAGACGTGTTTTGTAGGGCAGAAAAAGTGTTTTCACTTTTCTTGACCTTTTGCTATAAGACACGAATTTAAAAAATTCATTTTTCAGGTAGTAAAACCAATAGATTTTTAAATACTAATTGCTTAATAGCTTCATTTTTAACAGGGTAGTAGGTGCATAAAGTACCTTTCAAATTTGTGCAAAAAGTAACCCAGCATCAGAAATTACTTTAAATATATTTTTCAGTTTGTAATTAAAAATTACTATGATTAACACGGATTATGAGTTTCTTATCTTACTACTGTGTCTGCCTTTTTTTTTTTCTTGGTAAGCATTTTAAACCTTTACATCTACTGTTAGTTCCCTGCTGGATCTATACATACCAATGTCTACCTTCCTCTACTGCTCTGTTTATATGTATTCCTGACAAAATTATTCTATTTAATTCTATAATTCAAATGTACTCTTAAACTCATTGTGCAGGGAGTTCTTGACTGTTGAATGATTTTGAATAGCTGGATTTAATAGTCTATTTTTTTTCATAACCTAAGAACATCCTTATCTTGAAAAGCAACTTGGTCTTGGGAAAAGCAGAAAAGAACCATAGTGAGGTCTTTGTGGGAGATAAAATGCTTTTCCTGCCTTTTCTATAGCAAGTTGCATATCTGTACAAACAAATCCACAATACAGTGGAAAGAAACCAGATGCTATTGTGCAAATATCAGCTTTCCTTAAAAAAGTATTATAACAGAATAGAACAATATGAGATTCCAATTGAGTGGACTAGTGGTAAACTCCCTTGTGTAAACTAAGTCTACAAAACTGGGTAAGGTCAAATAGACGAATCCATTTAGGAGGTTATTTAATTAAAGTTTCATCATTGAGGTCCAGAAGTTTCAGTAAATAATAAGTAAAGATATGCACTCTCAGGAGTGCAACACACACCTTCAGCAGTCAACTTTACAGTAGAAATAATCTCCACACAAATTACTTTCTAGATATCATTAGTAGAATATTGGATGGTGCATTTATTATTCGATGTGAGTGTGCATATCTCCAGGGACAGGGTGCTTGCTAAACAGTGGATATTTATGTGGAAACAATCCAATATATCTAATAGTCAGGAGGTTTTGTGCCGTAATTATGGCAAACATATCTTTCTTATAAGCCAATCTAATGCACAAACACTTTGTTTCTCAAATAAAGGTATTCCCAACACAAAATACAGGTATTTCTGGGGTGTCATCTTTATTTATTTATGACAAATATGAAGTTAAGAAATTATTTAAGAACTTTTATTTCAAGTTAGAAAGCCTTTAGCTAAGTCATCTGTCCTGTACTCTATCATAGCTGTTTCAAAGGCTTTTTCAGCATCAAAGAATACAGCTACAGTAATTTTTTACCCTGTGTTCTTTGATGTCTTTGCTAGATTTTGATATCTTCAATGGCTGACACTTACCATCAAAGACCATCCTGATGGATTTCCAAAGATCGTTTGCTTTCATTATACCATTGCAGATGGACACTCCTGCAGAAGTTTACTCAAAATACATTAGGACCACAGTCAGTAGCTTAATGTACCTGTGATTAGGAGTCCTGTGATCTTCAGTTGTTTCAATCATTACGGTTACTATCTACACAGCTACATAAGAACATGGAGAAATGTTTCTGTTCTTTGTCATAGCTTCTAGTATTTAAAAAAGTTCAGAGTTTGCAGGAGGATTCATTAGATTTAGATGGTAATCTCTTAATTTTATTTTTCTGAAGTGGCTAAAAATTTACAAATTCTTTAATACCACAGTATCCAAAATGGTCAGTCATGACAAGCTCGATAGCTGCCACAGAGGCGCTCAGAGGCTGATGTCTGACAGGTATCTGCAAGGGGCAGGCAGGCAGGTGCCCCATCTCACCAGACTGGTCGCCGTCGTGGTGTGTACATGGGGCTTACTGTCACGCCGTCTTGTGTGCACGTATGTACTTGTTACATGGCCTGATGTGTGCTACTTGCCTAATGGATATCTGTCCATCAAGGACTAGATGAATTTTTCTAGCAAGCTATAGTCCAGCATATGAAAAGTTGGGTATATTCAGTGATCCGATGAATCAGTGTTAACAGAAATGAAGAACAACATATCAGACTTATTCCCAGTTCAGAGGAAATTATCGTCAATTTGAGAGTTAGCATTTAGAGAAGTGGATCAGAATAAAATAAGGGAAAGAAATAGTACATCCAGCACTGCATTTAGACATTGGCTGCCAGACTCCTAAATATCTCTGAGAAGGGCTAAAATAAACATTTAAAGTAAGCTTCCAGAAAGTGAAAAGGTGTTAAATGGTGATGAGAAGAAAGTGAATTTGCTGTTTTAAAGTCTTTACAAAAGAAATAGCATGAGATCTGAGCATCTGAAAGAAGTGTTAACAAGGAAGAAAACTGTGAACTTCAAAAACGTTCTAAACTTATCACTGTTTTTTAGTATGTATAGGAAGTGATCATGTGTTTGAAATACATATAATACAATAAGCATGCAGGAAGGAAAAGCAGAAAGCACCCCATCAGGATGCCTGAGATTCTTGTAAGAGTGCATTACTTTTTTTTCTGGTGAAACTTGATAGAACTCAAGGTTGTAAATCCAGTTTAAGGTTGGTGTGCTTGGTCTCTCCACCTACAACTTTTATGGTTTCCTTTCTCCAAGTCCTTCTTCCCCATCAGCCATGAGGAAACATTGCCAGATCAGGGAATTTGTGAGGCAGAATCTAAGTCATTTGTTGACTTGGGACAGAGAGGGATGGGAATAGGAGAGTGTCCATGCTCTTACCCAGCCTACAGGAGTGAAAGAACGCATGTCATTCCTTCAAGTAAAATATCATGTACTGATGCCCTGGTTCCTTCCCGGCTTCCTGGACCTATACTATCATGGACCAAAGTATTTATCATAGTCAGGGTTCAACAGGATGAGGTAGTCAGATGAAGCCTATGCTGTAAGATATGTTTTAGAAAAAAATATTATCTTAAATCATACTGCTCTTCAGATAAAAGGTCAATTTTTAAACTTAAAAGCATGGGAATATTACCAAAGAGAATTGCTAGGGTTAGTCTGCTGATATAGACAGCCTAAGCCAATCAAAAATGTTCATACTGCAATACAGCAAATGGTGAAATGCCAATTTCTTACTCTTCGTTTATCCTGTCTGCCTCTGTTAATATCACAGTTTTACTCAATAGAATCATTTTTAAGTGAATCCTAATCAATTGTAGTTATAGCTCAAGTTAATAGAAAGAGTGATACAGGTTTATAAACATTTCTGAAGATTTTATCATAGCTGATGAGAGACTACATTAAACTTAATCCTACTATTTATTCAAAATAGCATTGAATTATTGTGATTCCTTTTTGTGACTGGTACTGTTCATTGTGTATTTTATACTGAACACTGCCTGACAAAGAAAGCAATGATTAAATGTTTATCCAGCTGTTTCAACTGAATAGGCGCAAGGCTCACAAGCCATACTATAGCATGTATGGATGGAATATATTTCGAAGAGACTTTTAGTTACTACTTCTGCTTTTTGTTTTACTTATGAACACAGTGGTAGTGTGTTTTTCTAAAAGAAATATTTTAGCTAAGCTTTCTTCTCAAATTTCCAAGATCCCTTGCATCTGCAGGTTCAAATAATAGCAGGATTTGTATTAGGCTTTTACTTTACAGATAGAGGTAAGCAAAATTAATGGAAGTGTATTAAAATTAGGTTTTTTTCAGTAGAATTTTATGTAAGCAGTGTTTCTTCTGTTACTTTCCCCCTATTATTCTGTAATGCAATTTGAAGTAATACAATCATATTTCAGGAGACAATTTCCAACAGTCTGCTCCTCTGTGCCATAAATTAGAATAGCTCTATGACTGCTCTGAATTTTTGCTGAGTGCTGCTCAACTCATGGACTGTGCTAAGATTTTTATTTTTCTTTTATTTCACTTTCTACTCAGGCCAACCAAGGACAAAATGCAAGCAGATATTTGCTGAAAGTCTGTACATAAACCTGAACTCTATTTTTACTTCACACAAGGAATATTTATATGGCACTTGGCCCCAGCTGGAGGACGCTTATGTTTACCCTTTCACACAAAAAGGGTAGATTTTGATATTCAGAACCCATATATCCTACTGGCTCATAGCACCACAGGTCCGGAAATAGACTCAGAAAAATACACCGCAAAAACGTTTTATTGTTAGTAGAGAAACTGGCACTGAGTAGGCCAAAGGGCTGGGTTATTCTTTACCTGTTGTGACAAGAATAGGATGATGGAATTTGAGAGAAGATCCAAATTTGACCTCTCAACAAGTGCTGTGCTGCAGAAATCTCTGCCAAGGAAAATGTGTAAATGAGCAGGGGAAATTATAGCTAAGTTCTTTTCAGATCTGTGCCAGGGCATTAGACACCCGTGAGTTGGAGAAGCGTGATCTTCTCATGTCAAGATATCAGAGGTCAGTATTACACTGACTGTGTTGGAACAATGTGAGCTTATAAATGCATGGTAATTTGTCTAATTTTATATCAAATAGGTTAAATTCTGCCCTGTCCTTTCCAGTGATGAAGGTTGATAATAATGGGAAGAAAGATGATAGGAGCATGTGGGTATGTGCCAGTGTTAATAAGACAATACTATGAGCCATCACTTTTCATTGCTTATCCAAGCTAAGAACAAGACCTTAAAGTGAAAGTACTTTTAAATTCATTGAACCGTATCTTTTGACAAATAGCAACCCAAAGGTTGTTGTACTGGATATTTATCAAACTTCATCAATTATGTCACAGGAAAAATAGATATTGCAGCTCAACTGTTTCATCTTCTGAGACAACACTTGTGTGGAGTACTAGGCAGCAGAAGACAATATAAATAAAATTTAAACTTGAACACAAATTTAATACAATAAAATTGTGGGTTTTTAAAATATTGACTAATCCTAGATCAGATTGGGAATATGGACAGCTGCATTTGATTGCTACAAACATTTCTGCTTCCACCCGTAAGCTGATAAATAGATTTGTGAGGCTTGGAAAGATCTCTGTCATTCTCGGTAATGCTGTTGTTACAACTGCTCAAACAGAGTTGGTTCTGGTGCTAAAACCTGATTTTAATAAGCTTCTTCATATGCTGATTTGTACTGTCTGAATAGTCAACATATATATACAAGAAATAAGATCAAGAGGAGCAAGTTCTGACTGGCTTTGTATGCTTTTGTGTACAGGGGATTTTTTTAGTACTGTAGTCATAATATTTGTTTCTTAGAGTTGTTAATTGTATTTAAAATTACTAGCCCTAATGGGATCGATAGGGAAAGGTTCTTTTGAACTTGGTGACTACAGCATCTAATTTGAATTTTCTTTCTGCTTTAAATTAAGTAAACTGAATAAATTATTTCACATAAACATTAATAGACTTCTTAGGTTCCACACAAATGAATCAGGACTTGTGTTACCAGGTTAATTACTTCCAAGTCTCAAATATTTATTGACACCAATTAATAGAGACTACATTTGAATATAGCTACTTATTTGTTGCTGGTGTCATACTGAGATTCCAGAAATTTTTCTTCTGTTTGGTCAACGACCTTAGGAACCGACATTTTGCACCATGTTATTATTAAACTTGAACATATATTCAGGACATAATAGGTTTTAGCTTATAGATTGCAAATTTTCTTCTTTCAAGAAAGTACAACATTTCCATGTTTTTTTCTCACAAATTAAAATTTAATTCATGCCATTATTTAAAAATACTTCTCTTAAACATAGCCCCAGTCAGTATAGTAAAAAAACCAAATGGAATAATAAAGCAGCACTGTTGCAATACACCAGAAAATTCTGTTTGGTTTTATTTCAGCTACATATTTCATTGAAGACCTTGAGGTTTTCCCACAGTAGCTTTGGCTTGTCCTTGGCTAATCTTAATATAAGTTTTATTCACTTAGAAAATAATCAGAAAAATTCTGCTTTGCTTCAAAATACATTTTTTCCATTTTCAGTAGCATCCACTGTCTGCTCTGTCCCATTCTCAATTTTACAATGACCTTTGGCTGCATTTTTCCTTACTGTTTGCCATTATTTCCTAAATTACTGTCATTTGCCAAGCTGCAAGTTTTTCTCTAATTATCCTAATGATACAGCCCCCACCCTCAAATACTGACCAAGCTTTGTCTATCTGTAATGACTTTCTGATTACTTCTCTCTGCTTTTTTTTTGGTAATTATATCTGTTTGTCCTGAAAACCTTGCTATGAGCTATGTTTTAGCTATAATCATAAAACATAGGACTTGAATAGCAAATGTCTCTGAAAACCAAGTTAAGGAAGCCATGCATATAAACACTTCCTAAACCTGGTAGCTTCTTCTGAATCAGTAATATATTGGTGCAGGTGCATTATCCATCTGATGTTTTCTATTCCCTGGATGCTGCAGTGGATAACATTGCCTTCCTTAGTGCTGTTTTATACTTCATTGTGCAAAAAAACCCCTGAAAATATCAGCAGAAATTGTGGGCTAAGTAGAGAACAGATATAGCTTTCTTTCCTCTAAAACATCTAATGAAAATGCTTCTAATATCATACTTATATACACCTTTCCTTGAGACTGGATGCTTTCACAGCACTAATTGCTACCTCCCTAAATTTCACTCGTTACTATTGGCATTGGCAGGAGACAAAAGTTATTGTTAGTGAAGGTTGAGAGATTATAACTTCATTAACTCTGAAGAGCTTGTAACTTAAACAGGAGAAACAAAGCACGGGGAAAAGGGCATGCGCAGCATGCGAACGCAGCTGTCTGAAGCATCCTGTTCTATGATTTTTTTATGTCTTACTTATCTGAAATATGTCTTCTTTTTTTTTTAGTTTGTGGGGCCTTGTTTGTAAGGACAAAAAGAGGAGAGGAAAGGTGAAGGTGACAACTGCAAAAGATGGAATGTTAAAGACAAAGCGGAGAAGAAGGGGATCACAGGTAATGAGTGAGTTTGAGGCTTTATAGAAGCAAAGGAAAAAGTTGCCTTCGTTCAAATATGTGGAACATAAGGTATAGCTTCTAGTGTGATCTCAACCAAAATCTTCTTATGCTCAGCTTTAGGTGTAAATTAGAGAGAAAGTGTTTAGATAAGTTAAATTCAGAATTTCATGTATGTTGTATGTACATTATTTCTACTGTGAAATACCCTTAAGACGCTTGGCAATCTTTTCATAATGCGACTCAGTCTTTTAATTGAACAGTTACTTGGTTTGTTGCCTGTTTTACACAAGCTGCTGTTTTATACCTATCTTCAGTACCAATATACTGAAACAGGTCTTACAAAATGGAGATTTTTAGAAATTCAGAAAAATGTATTTGACTTTGAAAGGATTTTGACTTTTCAAAAAGATGAGGCAAATAGCAATTTGCAGAAAATGGGACATAAGTCAAAGCTTTGTATTTTTTCTTACTGTATTATAGGACTCCCAAATTTCATGAAGTACATTTTTGAAATAGAGAAGTAATTTTGCTTTTCCCTTTTAATTTTATTGACCAGGACTGCTTCTTTTCACCTATGTACTTAGCACATACCTCAGCTGTAGCTTGTAACCTGCACACGCCTCCTGGGGGACCGTGCTCTTTGGGCAACGCGCCCCTCTAGAATTCTTTAAAGATAAAGGAAATACCAAAATTTGAGCTTCCTTGTAGGTTTCTCCTTTTTCTTCTTTTTCTTCATAAACAACAGCTTGGTTTTTTTAAGTCCTGTTTAACTTAAAAGCTTCTGAAATCTTCAAGAAAAAATAATTTACGGAGAAAGATAATGAAAGCAAGGGAAATAATATCAAGACAAATGTTCAGCCTGCAGCTTGTTTCTTAAACTGGGGGTAATATGAAAAAAACTTATTTATTTTAAGAGTAAAATGAATTTAAATTGACATGCAGTTGCTAAAATATACTAGTTAACTAAATGGAAAATATCTTTCTGTTTCATAAAACTGCTGAACCTGATATTCAGTTACTTTTCTGGAACAAGGACTACTCTGACCTGATCAAGTTTTTTTTTTGTCAAAACTAATTTATTGCTGCACCAGAGTTTGATCTGAGTGAATAAAATATTTCTGTTCTACCTTCCGGCATATAGAGGCTTTCCCCCCCGCCCCCCCACCCCCCCCCCCCCGGTGACACTGCAGTCCTAGCACAAAAACATACAGTCTTCAGAAGAAAGAATGAATTACTGCCACTCTTGTCCAGATGCAGGGAAGACAGGGTACAAATTCTGCTTAATACTGTCAAGATTCCTAAAAGAGAAAGGGGAACATGAAAGGGGGTATTTTAAATAAATGTATCCACCTTGATTTAGATTCAGACTTGAATACTTGTATTGAGCCAGTGCTTTTCCACATGAGAAGTACAAATAGTATGGCACCCTTTGGAGTACAGGATGCTCCTCTACATTTTCTAGATATATCTGAAGCTGTCTAGTAAAAACCTAGAATGGTTCATGGCTAACTTGCCCTTTGGTCTCAGCAGGACTGGCCTTTTAGGAAGCACTATGCAGGTAGTACAGTCCCTCGGGGGTGTTCCTGTCCCAGCATGGGTGACCCATGGCCATGGACCCAGGAGGACCCAGTGTGGGTCACTTTACCCCGATATAGGTGAATCTAATACCAAACCCCCAGGACTACCAATGGTAGAGCTGCTGTTAGCTTTATGCTCCCACAAAAGGCAGTTTGTTGAAAAGCAATTAATAGATGCAGTCTTCTACTGCTTTGTGTTCATTTTTTCATAAAGCTGCTGATAAAGATTAGATACCAGTTGCATGCCATGTTTCAGAATAAAAAGGTTCTTAATTTGAACAACAGATCTCCATGGGCTGTCCCCGCTGACCCTTCCAGCTATGCATCTGCAATATTTTGTTGAACCTTATAAAAATAACATTGCTGATATGAAAATGCTTTTCTCCCTTCTGATGCCCCTGAGATATGTTTCAGTTTTCTTTGTAACCTTTGATTTTTTTTAAATCTTGTGGAAGAAGGAATACAAGAGGGTGAGTATGGTAGGGAAAAAAACAGAAAGGACAAACAGCCAGTCAATACTTTTCAACACAAGAAGCATCTTTGCATCAGATTTTCCAAGATATTTTGCATTGGTCTTGTTTAAATCAACAACAGTATCTCCAGTACACTGAACGGGATCGGAGTTCATTTCAGTACTGAGTGCTTTTGAAACTCCTTTCTCATTGACACTTAGCAGTGACCTTCAGTTTCCTTTCCCTGAGTTAGTAAACAGTTTTAGACATGCTAGTTAAAACTGGAGCACAAACTTCATAGGGTATTTGTCTGCTCCCAGTTGGAAACTGTAAAGAGAGGTAGCCAGACCACCTACCATAGCTTAAATCACTATGACTGCATTAGGTTAATTTTAATTCACTTAAATTCAGCCCATGTCTGTCTCTCTCTTTCCAACCAGATAATCAGAGGAAGCAGATGGAGGCTATTTACCATAATTAGATGAAATTTAGCAATGCATGAGGCAGAGCAGACTGTGGAGGAGGAGGGCATAGCATGCTGGGGTAGGGGGCTAAAAGTTTGCTGCCCTTGTGTACTGTGATGATTTTAATGGTGTCAACACTGATCAAACCCTGATATGGATAAGAGGAGGGTAGTGTTATAGTGAATGGTAAGCTGCTGGCTTTATAGTAGTAAGTCCTCATATGGGCTTACAATAAGTAATGTTTTCTCCAGAGGAATTTGTAAAGATTCAAAGCTACACTGAAACCTTGGTCATGTTGAAATCCAGCAGGGTTTTGGCACTGTCTTCAGTGTCAACAGGGTTTCCTGGTGGGTGTCCCCTGCAGAAGCACCAGGGAACACCACCATTTCATTTGCCTCCTGAGAGTCTCGCTGAAGCCAACACAGAAACCTATTCAATGCATCTGTTATTGCAATGCACTGAATCAATTAAGTTAAGAAAAAGGTGTGTAAAGGCTTTTAAAGGCATTCATTTTCCCAGTCTTCTCTGTGACTTCTTCTGTGTCTGTGCTCTTCTGGAGCAGGTACTGTTTGTACTGTGTTTTATGTCTTCTACAACAGTTCTCAAAGCTTGACAAATTATGCAGAATATTAGTTAACTTGTAGGAATTTTAAATAGAGCAAGGCTATTGTAACAGGAATTTTTAAGAGTATGATGGACTCGTTAGTAATTTTACTTCTGCAGTTAGATCTGATGTGTTTATTCACTCTTCTGGTTTTATTTGTTTGCACACAATATGGAGAAGGATACAGCATTTTATTACTCCTTTGAGCTCACAGCTATTCAAAGGAAATATTTAAAAGTCATAGACATTTTCCCAAGAAAGCTATGCATACTTAATAGGTTACTGATAGTAAAATCAAGTATGACAGTAGAAATAGTATATGCCTGAAAATTGAAGAGCTTAGTGTTTCTTTATTGACTGAGTTGATTTAACTACTCATTTTCTCTTTTGAGCTCTGAAATTCTAAGTCAGAATGAGAGCTGCATCTTTAGTTGTCACCCAGTAAAACAGAAAACAAGAACCAGACTGACACAGATCCCTTGATAACACCCAACACCCCCCCTCCTCTACCATTACCTATAGAAAATGAACTTTTTCCCCCTGTACAAGGAAATTGTAAGTGTCTGGGTTAAAGGGAAGAGAATAGTTACTAAATAATAGTGTTAACCACATGTGTGTACCCCGAGAATTTTCTTTCTTTTCCTAAGGGACCATAACTCATGTTCCTGTCTTGGAAATGCCATTCCTCACACCCAGAAATGTTTCTAAGTGCAGGATGACTCCCTCAACAAACGTAAATCTGGTGTATTTGGGATAGATCTGCAGTGGGAGGAGAGCAAGATAACTCCATGGATTCATAGAAACTGCATCTCAGGGTCACTGAGGATCTCGCCCATTTCTCATCACGGCAACAGCAGAGACACAAATATACTAGGCTGGATATACAAATATACAGAGACAAAAAAATACTGGGCTGGATATGATCCCTTAAGACTTGCTTAACACAGATATCTATTCCCTCTTCCCATATAACAAACTCTTACAACTGATTCATATTCTTGCAGGACACTGGGAAAAGCACAAGTAGCAAAAAAAGTTATTCCATAGGCATTGTAAAAAAAGCCCAAACATATGGGCCTTGTTAAATTACATATTTTCCCCAGCTGAAAATTCTGCTTCTTGGTTTGTTTTTTTTTCTCCACTTGTATTGGAGAGTGAGGTAGTTTTTCTCTAGTAACCAGGTTATAACATTCAAATAACAAACATGCTTTGTAAGAATAACATTTAGAAAATATTTTTTAAAATTTCATGTTTTCTGTCCTTTTGTTAGATGGTATTTGTCATGTTAAATTGGAGGAAAATAGTGTTAATTTTAAAAAAATTTTTAAATTTTTTTAGTTATTTTCTATAATATTAGGGAAACTTTGTTAGAAAAACCCAAACTTGTGGATAAGAAATAATGGGTGGTTAAAAAAAAAAAAAGTATTTTATTTCACAGATACTATCATAGACAATATTTTTGTATTCACTGAATATAAATGAGTAAAACATTTGCTATTTTCATAACTTTAAATTTGGGATAAAAGTTTTTAACAGAAATCAGTCTTTTAGGAAAAGTCAATTATAAACTTCACCCTGCCCTCCCAACCCTCATGCCGATCTCAACTCTGAAATAGTACAGAGGAACTGAAATTTTCAGCATTCTCAATCAAAGGACCATGGCCAGGAGAAGCACCTGTAATGATCTTTGATTTTAGAGATTCAAGATGTGATTCCTTCTTTCCCATAGATTTTATATTGGCTCATTGAGGGATGAGCCACAAGCAGGTATTTGGGTGCAGCACTTTGGGGGAGTGTTTGAAGGCCTCGTATAAAGTTATAATTGCTTGGAGCTCTTATTTGATATGCTAGGGAATCTTATTTCCTTCATTTGCCAGTTAAAGGAAACCTGTTAAGAAAACATTTGGAAAGCCATTAGTTATAAACTCAAAACAGCATATGAAGCAAAGGAAACATTATGGTGTTATTGGCTTAGCATCCTGTCGTGGTTTAGCCCAGCTGGCAACTCAGCACCACGCAGCCGCTCACTCACTCCCCGCCTCCCCAGTGGGATGAGGAAGAGAATTGAAAAAAAAAAAGTAAAACCTGTGGGTTGAGATAAAGACAGTTTAATAAAACAGCAGAGGAATAGAACAACAATAATGATAATAATGGTAAGAGAATATACACAAAAAGTGATGACCAATGCAAATGCTCACCACCTGCTGACCGATGCCCAGCCTGTCCCGAGCAGTGATTGCTGCCACATGGCCAGCTCCCCCTGAGCATGACGTCATATGGTCTGGAATAGCCCTTGGGCCAGTTGGGGTCGGCTGTCCTGGCTGTGCCCCCTCCCAGCTTCTTGTGCCCCTGGCAGAGCAGGGGAAGCTGAAAAGTCCTTGACTGGTGTAAGCCCTGCTCAGCAACAACTAAACCATCAGTGAGTTATCAACATTCTTCTCATCCTAAACCCAAACCACAGCGCTATGCCAGCTACTGGGAAGAAAATTAACTCTATCCCAGCTGAAACCAGGGCACATCCCTAAATTTTTTGTTTCCCACATATTTTCCATGGGCACTGTAGTTCTTTTTTGGAAAATAATATTTTAATTTTACAATTACAGTTTTCTGTGTACCTACTTACCATGGTTATAATTTCTAGCAATTAGTCTTAATATTTTAATCTGTTAACTTTGTCACCTTTTTTCCCCCCCACTTCCTCATTGCCTTTCCAGTCTATGTTGTGAATTTCATAAAGCTGGTAAATTAAAAATAGGTTCATGTGTTTTGCAGATATTTTGCTCTTGAGCTGAAGACTTTAGGTATGACAATGCACTTAATATGAAAGATGTTAAATACTTCATTTTACCTTAATGAGTGTCATATCCCTCCCTCTCTTGCTTGCTCACTCTTTCAGCCAATTAAGACAGGAACACTATTTTCTTCATCTTGTTTTGAGTATGTGAAACCATTATTTCTGTACATACTACATCATGCAAGTTATTTCACAGTTTTCTAGTGCATTGCCTTTAGTTTAAGGGGAAAAAATGTGGTGGAAAAATAATGTAAGATTCATCAAGAAAATTTTATTTCAAACTCTGTCACAAGGTTTTGCTATCAGTTGTACTGACTACCCTGCACCCTTTCCACCCCTGTCTAAGACCTGATCTTAAATCCCAGTTCTGGTAACTAGTAAAATGTATGATGGTTCCAGCTAAGATCCCACATTTGCCAAATCTTGATCTTCCAGCAAAGCCCTTGTCAGAGCTGAACTGCAGTGGGAAACATGAAATTTCCTTGGTCTTTCCCTGGCATTTTGCCTCGTCCAATTCACTTTTTTTCCAGGAGACTTCTACAAGGCAGGAACACTTCAACAGGCAAACTCACAAAGCGATTCCCTTATTTTTGTGAATGTTAAATGCACTTAAATGCACTTGCACAGTGTTTAAGCAAACACATCAAGACTTTAAAAAGAGATATTAGGAGAGAAGTTTTGAAGAACATTATATTTAATAAAAAAGTTTTTCTTCTGTTTTTTTCACTGTATTTTTCTAACTGCTTGCTTGGGTCATTTGGCAGGCAGGCAGCACAGGACCCGCATATCAGAATGGCTTTGCAGGACATGTCAATATGTCCTGAGGGACAGCTGTGTGCTAGAACACACCTTATCCTCCCTGTGATATGGATACATCTCTGGGCCTTTGGTGTTTATGATTGCAGTTATAAATTACCTATTTTTATAGCCATGATGTTTTATGAATGTTTCATTTTATGCAAAATACTTGTCCTGCTGAAAGCAAAAGTACCTGTTCCATATTTTTAGCTTTGGTTGCTAAAAAGACAAGTTCAAGTGTTTCAGATACTTGACACAAGAATGCTAATTTATAGCAGTCTTAGCTGTGGGACTGATCTGAAAACTTATTTCTTTATATAACTTCACCTTGTCTTTAGCTGTCAGGCATGTTTTCCATACCTCTCTTTCCCCCAGTTCTGAATTTTAATGAGTAGCTTCAGCAATTATTGTGGGGTTTCTACCTCACTTTTATATGGTATAGAAATTGTAATATATAAAGGATGAGAAGTGTTAGAAATACCTGGGTGGTCCTTTTTGAAACTTAATTATCTAAATTATATTTGTTATAGTTTTGTCTATTTTTTTAAAAGCTTTTGTTTGTTTGTTTCTCTGATATACTCACACATCAAATCACAGTAATGAATTCATAGAATCATAGAATGTTTTGGGTTGGAAGGGACCCCTAAAGGTCATCTAGTCCAACCCCCCTGCAGTGAGCAGGGACACCACTAACTCGATCAGGTTGCTCAGAGCCCCGTCCAACCTGGCCTTGAATGTTCCCAGGGATGGGGCCTCCACTACCTCTCTGGGCAAGCCGTTCCAGTGTTTCATCACCCTCATTGTAAAGAATTTCTTTCTTATATCTAGTTTAAACCTACTCTGTTTTCGTTTAAAACCATTACCCCTTGTCCTGTCACAGCTGGCCCTACTAAAAAGATTTTCCCCATCTTTCCTATAGGCCCCCTTTAGGTACTGAAAGGCCGTAATCAGGTCTCCCCGCAGCCTTCTCTTCTCCAGGCTGAACAAGCCCAACTCTCTCAGCCTGTCCTCATAGGAGAGGTGCTCCAGCCCTCGGATCATTTTAGTAGCCCTCCTCTGGACCCACTCCAACAGTTCCATGTCCTTCTTGTGCTGAGGATTCCAGAGCTGGACGCAGTACTCCAGGTGAGGTCTCACCAGCTCATGTCCAGCTTTTCATCCATCAGTATCCCCAAGTGCCTCTCAGCAGGGCTGCTCTCAATTCTTTCTTCCCCCAGCCTGTATTGATACTGGGGGGAATTACTGGATGAATGTAGTAAGTTACAGGAGATCAAATTCAGTCTTAAAAGTAAGGGTTACCATAAAGTATCTTTTAAATTTGTTGTGTAAATCCATGTAATGGATGATCATAATGAATGATCAAATTTCTTTCTGTAGCCAGAATGAATATAGGGTACTTTTCAGTAAAGACACGTGTGGAAGAAATTGGTTGGCAGTGGATTTTCAAGTCAAATTTGGCCTCATTTGGTCTAGTAGTTTTCTGTTACAATTTTAAGGAATGGAACCTTGGCTGTAATTTCCCAGTTCAGAATTTCCTAACGCTTGGATTTGTGGTATTCATATGAGGAAAAAGTTTTGGAAAGATTGCTTTGAACGTGAGTCTCTGTCATTCTCCTCATTTGTTAATAACAACCACTTCTGGTAGCTGTACCTGATGCTACTCCGCTAGCTCGTTCTTCCCAATGTTTTCAGTGCTCCATGACATAAACTGAATTGAGGGCAGGTGTTGCTAGCAAGTTCATGTACACCATGTTTTGATGGTTCTGGGCATACATCAATAGCATCCCCAGCTCAGGGCTATTGATTCAAGTATATCGATCCACGCATTAGGCTTCAAAGAGCCTTATTCCCATTAGTGAGAATCCTTGGCAGATTAAATGAGGTGCTGCATAAGAGCAGGAGCCCAGCCTGGTTTCCGCTGTTACATGTCAAGACCTTCTTTCAGCTCTTCTCCTTCATACATCTGTCACCAGGTCTTGACTCCGTGGCCTGTGATCACCTCTGTCTACAGGGCCCCCAGTCTGATGGTGTCCATAAAGAGAAGCCAACTCTTTTTATGGGTCGTTTGGAGTCAGTATCCATTTGAGATTATGCGTGCCCTGCCATGTTCTAACTGAGCGATATATACAGATATACAAGGACAAGAAAGACAGGGAACATAAATACAGGACATGTACCAATTTGGTCCTTAAAGGCACCAGAGGGCTTTTCTGTGGAAGTGCACTGAACAAAAACTAGAGCTCATAACCTCCCATCCACCCTCTGTGATCTGGAGTCTGGGTTGACCATACACTTTAAAAAGGGTGCCCACCTAAATCACTGACACTCTGTAGAGAGCATATCCTCTGTTACAAAGCACTACTTGCTGTTGGAAGTTGCTGTGGCACCTCTCAGAATAATATTTTCCCAATGTAACACATCACAGTTAGGTCATGCTGTGCTTCCTGTGCACACCACCAGTAATTTCAGAGCAAATATGCTTCAAAGTCACATGAGACCTTGCTGATAAAAGCAGTTCTCTGAACTCTTCCAGTCTGGGCACGTATTGAGGGGAACAGGAAAAATATTTGGGGGATACTCATATTTGCAGTGCAGATTCTAAGTTTGATACTGAGTAAGTCATTGCAGTTATTTGTTTAATAGTACCAAGAGTAGAGTTGTTCATTCTTCCCCAAAATGAATGTTCTCTTTCTAGTGGAAGTTACAACTTGAAACTCAGAACTGCAAAAAAAAAAAAAAAAAGAAGAGATTATAAAAAAAAATGGTGTAAATGTGATGTGCTGAGGAAGGAAAGTGCTCCATGTTTGGGGGTTTATTTGTGGGATGGGGGAAGGTTTTGGGGGTGAATTTATTCTGGACTCTGTATTAGCATAATAAAAACAGCTTCTGTTTCTCTGGGATTTGAAAACTTTTCAAAGGTTGTTCTGCCAGTGGTGATATCTGACTCATATTCACTAAGGGAAGGAGAGGAAAGATAAAAAGAGGAGGCAGAGAGCAAAGAAGATGATTTCCATTTCTGTCAAGTGCAGGAAGTTGGGGTCTTTTTAATTTATTTAACAGTTCCATCTGCATAAATTAGCTAGGATATCTGCTATGCTCATCTTAAGCAATGCACCTTTTTTTTCTTGTCTTGCTCTTTAAATTCCCTCCTTGCATTGTAAATGCTTAAATTGTAGTGTAGGCTAAATATTTAATAGAAAAGAGGGATCCAGAACCTTTTCTTAAGTACGTTTCATGATTTCTGCTACATTTACCAAAGACAGTCCTATATACCTACCTATTTTGGCAACAGACAAGTCCTTTTAAGTTTTCTTTTTTGGAAGTCATCTTCTGTTGAATCAGGATTGAATAGGATCAATAAATGTATTTTTAATGCACAGGAGGTTTCTTTTTATTCAAGCAGAAGATTCTTAAAATATTTAGCATCCTTTCCATTCTCTGGTGAAATACTTTCCTGTTTCTTTGCAGTACATGTTGACCTTGGTATTATTGCAGACTGTATTTCTGTTTCGTTTCATAGCAAGAACACTCTGAAAAGATATCGCTGCTTATTAAACCTATCCGTTGTGGAAGCATAACAAGATAGTACAGTGGTAATATACAGCTGGTTCTACAGGCCAGAGCTTTCCAAGGAAAACCTTAGACAATAGCTAAAAACACTATTTTGAATTGCATCAGCTGAGAGTCTGACCCATCCCCTTAAAAGAAATTACACAGCTCTTGCAAAAAGTCGCACTCTAAAGATGTCAGTGAAGACTCCCAGGGAACCCCACAAAGGTGGGCTGCTTAAGCTTTTGTTCTGAAAACCCTCATTTGTGCAAATAATCCCACTGAAGCAGATAATTTTTATTATTGCGTTTAGGCCTGGGTGTCTGATCACATGAATGAAGCAACCAGGATTGTACTCTTCGATCTGAAGAGTGAAAAACGATCACAGTATGTTGTCTATAAAAGAAGCCCCTCTAATCTTTCCTCCACCCTTCCAGCAAAGATTTTATTTAGTAGAATGTGATGGCTTTTATGCTGTTCTGCAGCTGGCTCTTCTTTTTTAATGAGCAGAAAGTATCTGAACTCATTCAGCATTAGAGCTGTATCTAAGGGGCGCTGCTCCTTCCTCCACTCTTTTCCTGCCATCTGCCAATCCGTAGTATCAAGTGAGATTCACATATTCACTTAACTAAAAGCTTTGTTTATTATTTGTCCTGAATAACCAGAAGGAAGAAGTACTAGAGGAAGCAAAGTATATTTATGGCTCTTAAATGCAGCAAGACGGTTGCTATCTGCCAAAGTTTTCAGAGGTGATCAGCAAAACTTTGTAGCCAGAGGGCTTGCTGAATCTCAGCAACTGCTTCTTCCTCATGAAAACCTCTGCAGAACTTTGAAAAAAGAAATGTTTCAGAAGTCTGAACATGTCCACTGAATCCGTACAGCCTGACCTTCAAAAATTCACGTTAAGGCAAAAATTATACTTCCAAAATTGTCTTGTTAGGAGTTTCTCTGCAAAAAGCTACAATTCACTTCTTCCAAAGTATTATAATAAATGAGCTAACAAGACACCACAGCCCTCCTGGGACTTGACCTGAGACCTCCCGAACTGAATAGATGTTTTTCAGACTCCAAAGCCAGAAGGAGATGTTGCATGGCCTAAACTTCCTGTGTAGAGCAGCCAAAGGACTTAATTCTTTAAATTCTCTCCTAAAACTAGTGAGGTGCATTTTTACTAAAACACAGCTTTCATAGAGAAGCTGCTGAGACTCTGCTTCTCGGTTATTTCTCTCTACCATTTCAGTTTTCAGCTTCAGTATTGGTGGCAGCTGTGGACTAGGTGATACTGTCCTACCACTTCGTACTTTTATGAAGCTATGCTATCTACAGCAATCAACGTGTCCTTTAATAAATTCCTATTTATGCCTGGTGTAATGGGTAATATTAGCTACAATGGGATCTCCATACAGCTCGTGTCATTCTGCAGAGGTCTTTTGCCTTCAGAAGTACAGTAATTTTACACAGCAGTATCTGGTTTGTCCTATGTAGAGTCCTGATATTTTAAATGTCACTTGAGAAAACACCATGAGAGGGGTTTTTTTTCCCCTTTTTATTGTTATTGTTGTCTGTCATTCGTAAAGCTTAAGCAAAGCAATCTTAAATCTCTTTCATGCTCTGATACTGCTGTACAGTAATCTCTGGATTTTTTTTTTTTAAACGCTACAATAAGCTGTACATCACTTTTACTGATGATAAGGGTGCCTATGACTATGTGTTGTAGTAAAAAAGGAATTACATACGGTACAGCTAGATTTACAGTGAGATGGATATTGTACTTCACTCTGTTTGGGTGGATACTAAGTTATGAGCCTGAAGGTCAACAGATCCCAGAAAAGGATTGTGGAATCTGAATGCCAGAATGATCTATTCCAGCCTCAGATCCCAGCTGCAACCTGTGGGGTGAAGGGGAAATGATACCCTGAAATAGCAATTTGTTTTCCATTAAGAAGCACTTTTAGGGGGTTTCTCACCGTGTCAAGTATCCACTGGCCCCAGTGCTGCCCTGTCTGACAGTATTTTATTGCCAGGATCGGTGAAGAAGAGAAGTTCCCCTTGATTTCCAACATAATGGATATATCAAATATAGTCTATTCCTTTTAGTCTGTGACACATCCAGACTGATGAATTGTATTGAGTAAGGTGAATTGCTGTTAATCTGAGCATTAGGATGCCTGACTGTGTACCAGAAAATCTCCTCTGTCTCTTGGTTGGTAACCTGTTTTTAAAAAGTATTTTGGTTATGAGAAGAGAAAATGCTGAGCTCCTTTTCAGTAGTTTTAGCTGTAATGTTGGTCATCCCTGTCTCTCGCACGAGGGAAATGGCTCCCTTGGGCCCCTTGTTCCCTGGTATGGTATGTGATGGGATTTGCCAATTCTGAGTTATTTACTGGATGGAAAGGCAGGCTGGCTTGCACAGGTCAATGTGGCGGGCAGAGGAAGAGTTCCAGGGACAGGGTAGTCTGTTTTGTGCCATGGAAATTACATTTCTCGTCCATTTGGACAAGTTTGTGTAAAGGTAATTACAGGGGGACAAGGTAGAGAAAAAAAATCCTTTTTTTTTTAAAGCGTGTATAGTTGCTGTAAAGGAATAACAGGCATTACAAAGATGGGACTTTGTTATAGAGAGATGTAGCTTTTACCTAATGTTTGTGGTATTTTTTCAAGAGGATGCCAGCTATATGAGAAAGCACTTTGCAGTACATAGTCATCATATTTCTGAACTCCTCATCAAGACAATAATTTTTTCTTATAATAATAATACTAAGTAATAATCAAGCCCTAAGCTTTTCATATATATTTTTATGCATGTAAGTGTTTCCTGTCATAAATTCTCACTGGTAGCATGAGTTTTGGCCCTGTGTAAGTAGTAGTAGCATTATAGACTACCTTAACAGCTCCCTACTTTCTCATATAAGTATATTTTTATGGGTGTTTTATAAGGTATTTATTACTGGTAGCACTTTGGGTGGTGCAGAGACTTTCTACATCAAGTTTTTAAAAACAGACCAATGGTGTCTTATTTAGAAAATATTTATTTTACAAGCAGTCAGGCAAACACTTAGATATATGGGTGGGTCATAAAAATAGGTGAAACTACTGGTCCAAGGGATATTTTCCCTTTTCAGAGGAAGGGTAAAGTTCATATACTCCTCACTTAAATCTTTGCTCTATGTACACATAAAAGAACTTTCTCAGTTTGTTTCCCTTTTCCACTTTCTCATTAGCTTTCTCTTATTTTCATTTTTACTTTCCCCATTTTATTGTTTGTGAAAAGCAACATATTCTTTAACCACAAATGAAGGGAAAGCAAAGATGCTCTCTGATTTCAAAAGTTTACTTCACAATCTCTTACACTTAGTCTTGTCATTTAGTATAGCCTGACTCAGAGAACCTGATCTGTTGAAACTTCAGAGGCTTTTTGCAGGCTACACCCAAAATGTAGGATCACTTCTCTGCTGTACTCTTCTTTAATAAACATTCTTTCCAAATGCTTACTTTCTTAGTGAATTCAAATAACCTCCAAGTTTAGGCAATATGTCAATATACCTAAGTGCCTTAAATTATGTATTTGCTTATGTGTTTTCCTGGCTCACACTGTGATTTTTCTAAAGTTTTTAGAGAAAACATAGGAGAGAGAGAAAAGAAACGTACTCTCAAATTCAAAGGAGTTATTCAGTCTCTTCACCAGAGAAGAAACCCCTGAGACTGTGCCTATTTGTTTTTCCAGAGCACCTGGGTTTGCCTCAGAGTGCTCTAGTAATCGATAGATTAATAGCAATGCTCTTGGTCTTCAAGGTATTTTCATATATAAATGCAGGCCAAGTTTTGTGGGCAACCTTCAAGCAAGAAAATAAATCTTTTTAAAAAAAAAAAAGTTCAATACCTCACTTTTTTTTCCTTCAGCAACGTATACAGTTTAGTAGAGGCAGAGGGGAGGCAATTCGGTTGTCTGTTGCTTTTTTCCCTGACACACCATTAAATCTTTTTCTTAAAAATAAAATTTTTCCACTTAAAAAAACCCAAAAAGTCTGCAGTTGGAATACCCAGATTAATTTCAGCTGAACTGAACTATTTAATCAGAAAGAGATAAGACATTGATTGCTATTTAGGAAATTTTAAAGCCCATTACTACAGTTCAATCTTAAAAAAAAAAAAAATAAACTGAAATAATCTTTTTTCAAGCCATATATTGAAACACTTTTTTGGAAATGCAAAATGGCCTTTAAAAATGTTGTTTGAAACTTCTACCCGACTCAGGCTCTGACAAATTTGACTTAAATTCATCAAAAATTTCATTGACGTTAAAACAGTTTTCAAGGGAGTGAATTATTTTTGTGGAAAAGTTGTTACAGCTCTCACGATCTGCTTAAATGGCCAGGTCTGTGGGGCGAGAGGTGCTTGGGCTGAGCAAAGGTGGTGAATCTTGGTTGGTGCCTGAAGGAATAATGTTGGTGTGATGGAATGTAAATAATAAATGGCAATATCCGCTTTGATTTTATTATATAGTACACCTAGCCAGGGTATTGCCTTTCAAGGCCCTTTCTGCACCTCCTCACTGGCATGGAGAGTTGGCGTCTTCACGCTCATCTTAGTGTAATTTCAGAAATAGTGAACTATGCAAAGAAGGTGGGAAAACCAGTTTCTGGCAGGAGGGAGGAATCCTGTGGATGTACCTGCTCCTGGCCAGTCAGTGTGTGCATTCTGCATGGGCAGGAGGATGGGGCTGGATCCCCAGGACTGTGGGGCACTAAGCCTCACAGCAGCTCCCGCAAAGGCTGCGGGCAGCAACTGAAAATCTGAGCCCCAGGCTGGGCCAGGCTGGGCTGCTGGGATGCAGGCAGGAGCCCAGGCAGGCGACGAAGTCCCTGTCAGGCCTGGAACACCAGCAGTTGCCCTAATTGCTCTCCCCTTAAAAGGTAAACAAATGCAGTGATATAATGAATCTTTCCGAGGACTGATTCCTCTGACATAGACATGCCTCTCTGCTTCTGATTTACTGTTCATTACTGTGCACCATTTGAAGGACAGATGTTCTACTTAATTACTGGAAATGGCACAAGTGGGTCAGCTGTGCTTCGCTGTTCATACTGCCAGTCTGACACAGGGCTTCCTCTCCAGCTTTGGCTCTGTCATTTCAGCCGCGATGAAAAATGGAGATTTTTTTTTTTCCCTTTTTATACTGTACAAGATATTTTAAAATAATCTAATGTTGCATTTGGTGTTGCTGAGTGAATGCTCTATAATTAAATATAAAAGTATTTGCCTCTAAGTGCAATTAAATTTGCCTTTAAAGCCCAATTATCTAACTTAAAGGCAATTTGATAAAGCCTCAGACCTTCAAAATGTCTTTCCCCTCTTTCCAGGCTTTCTCCATAGACATAATCTGAGGATAATTTTTGTATGTGTTTTTGGCAGGCAGGTGCTACAGGGCCAGAAAATGTACACACACCAGTTCTCTTCTGAAGTGTCTTTAAAATCTTTTCACATACTAATGAACTGAGCTTCTGAAGTAGTGAAGAATTATCCTTGTAATCCTACAAGAGGTCTTAGCCTACCCTTCTCAGCATTTATCTGTGGTGGTGTTTAACATTTATACCAAAGCCTGGTGTATATTGATTGTGTTTGGGTTTGTATTGGGTATTGGTTGTGTTTGGGAACTCAAAGCTTCAGCAGATTTAGTCCTGACATACACATATTGGAACCAAAACACAAGAATTCACATAGATTTGCTCTTAAAATTGAAGTTAATTGTGAACGTGCACACACGCACCCAGAGACTGTGCCCATGGGGTATACGTACCTGCTTTTGAACATCCCTGGGCACACAAACACCATTTCGGAGTGGATATGCCTGCATGGCTATACCATACTCACATGCGTTGGCTCAGAGTAAAACCTTGTAGGTAACTGGTTTGAGAAATTAAAAGTATTAATTGTATACAACATTTTAAAAAACCCTCTGCAGCAAGATAATTAAGCTGTTGTGCCTTTTGTTTCTTGCATTGTCTCTCAGTTTAAAAGAGTTTTCCAGAACCAGATTCAAAGGATCATTATCTCTTGGGCATATGTGTGTGTGTTTATCCTATAGATCAATGAATGTAAACCTCTGTCTGCCAAAAGGAGCCCCACGTTGAAAGAAGGGACAAGTAAGAATTTGTAGTAGAGCATTTAAAAGGGGTATTTTTTTGTTGTTAAATGATTGATTTTGCAGTTGCTTTCTCACTGGGCAGTGCCAGCCGATGTCGGTGCCAGCGCCACTGGTGTTCATTGTGCTTGAGCTGCGCAGAGGAAATTGCTTTCCCTTGCAAAAGAAACTCACTGTCAAGTTGCTGTTATGTTAAACAATGGGTGTAGGTGAAGCTTTTGAGCCACCACTTTAAAATTCTGACTTGATGCCAAGAATACTGTCAAGTGTTTGAAAGGAACGCTCCAAAAATAAGAATAATCACCTTAAACACACATACAGTATCTTTCTTTTCAGGCAGTGCTCCTAGGATTCAGGGCAGGAACCTTCTCTTTCTTCAGTTGATCATAAAAACATCTTCCAGAAATGTGAATATGTTCCTCCCACGTGTGATGGGAAAGGTGCCCTTCAGCCTGTGCTGCAAGTGAAATTGGTTCCACTTCAAAATCTCATATCAGTGTCCAGCCTTCAGATCTCAAACCCAAGCCTGAACTTCATGAGTTCTCTCTAAAATGGAGACAAATTTTCAGGCTTAAATAATCACATATTGTGAACAAGGATTTATAATATTTATTTTGCACGTATGAAAATATGATTCAATATTTGGATATAGTCCTAAGGAGGGTTTAAAATCTAGTACTCTGCTTAAAAAAAAAATCATACCAGGAATAGTTCATCTTCTATATTGTTTTGCCATCCATTAAAGTTCAGTTTATTAATATGACTTCAGCTACCTCTCACTACTGCAAAGCAAACAATCTGACCAGAAACAAAATTTTCTCTATCCCTGCAACATCATTGATTATTTCTTATTTATGTTTCTGTCAGCTGCTCTCTGTTAGTCTGAGACTTATCTGATCAGGGCTACAGAAATGTGCATTTATTCCTTTCCGGCCTTTCCAAATCCTTTCCTATGAGAGCTATCTGATTTGCTGGAGGTTATTGCTGCTGCTGAGACTTCTTCCCATGCCAGATACAGTTGGATTTCTACAGCTTCTACTCTCTGTTTCTGTTTTCTCCTTATTATGGAAGCTTCTCACTAGTTAAAATTAATAAATTATTTAATTTGGATCATTAAACTGATATTGCAGTTAGCTTTTCTGCCCTATATTTACTGCATGTGCTCCTAAGTTGCACAGATAACATTTCTGAAATCTTGTAATGTCTCTTACTTCCCTTTGTTGAATGAAATGGAATATTTTCAAATGTTGAGTTTCATCAGAGTTCCATCCCAAACTGTCAACTTTCCTCCCCGACATTCCTTTGTTTACCAGTGCTTTATGGAGATTTCTTCATATGTCCACACCAATGGACCTGCAGAAGTTAGAGAGGGTCTCCAGCGCTCCTACCCTTAGCTGTGTATGTGTCAAAAGTCTCTGTCTTCAGGTGAGCTTGGTTGTTCCCTAACATACTAGTTTTAGCAAATTCAGCTATGCCATAGCTTCCAGACAGAAAAATGAGGCCAGCTCTCCATAAACCTTTATTGATTTTGTTCATTGCTGTTTGTCCTATCTATACTAAATAATAACCGGTGGCCTGTTATCTGATTTCTCCAGAACTCTGGTAGATATTCCAATATATTCTCATCTTTGTTAGCATATTTTTTCTGACTATCAAGTTATGATTCATTTCTACATACACATGCAGTCTCAACATTTTCAGAATATTATTAAAGGGCTTGATATTTATATCTTTAAATATGTATGTGGTAATAGAAATGCTTAAAATAAGTTACAGAATTCAGCCAATTTAAAATATCCTGGAAAGGGTGTGATCAAAGTTGTGGAAATTGGATTAGCAAAGGGAAATGACGTGCATGGGGTTGCTTGTGAGCAGAGACTCGTTATGGAGGCATCCCTCCTGCCTCTGAGCTTTGATTCATGCATGAGGTTTTCTTACCTTGGCCGTCGTGATTCACCCTCTCCCATACCTCGAAGCTCTTGTCCTCCAGCAGAAGCATCTGAACTGCTCACCTACTAACTGCTGAGCTGCTGCAGGTAACTGCAGGTTTATCTTTGCCAAAAAAACCCAAGCCTTAAGGTATGGTCTCAATCAGCTTCAACTTTAGAGAGTTTGGATTCACTAGGTATTGAAAGAGGGTTTTTTTTCCTGTAAATTCAGTCCAGTGTCCAAGGGGGGAGTTCACTTGTTTGTACACTCATTTTCACAATAAATAAACTATTGCACAGAGCGGTAATACATGCTACAAAGCCGGGAAGTGCCCCAGTGGAGGAAAGTCCATGGGTACTTCTGCCCTGTGCTGTATCATACATTTAATGCTCCACGTTAGTCGAGCTGTCATCATAGAACAGGAAAATGATGTTAATAGCTGTCTGCACATCAAAATGCATTTTCTGAATATCAGTGTTTCATTTCTGCCTCTAGAATTCAGAAATACAGGGGTTTATACTGACACATTTGCAATTGCACAATATCTTACTTGGTTTGTAATAGTTTGAGGACAGCACAAAAGAAAATATTCCATATGAGCATACTACAGTGCTTCAAAAATAATTTACAGATAGCTTTTGTTTCTTTTATTGTTCAGTATCACAGGGCTGTTTAAAAGAACCAAATCTAACCTTAGCATTAGGTAATTTTGCATTGTCAGTGCTTGCAGCCAAAAAGTTCTCTGTAAAATGATGAAAAGAATAATGAAACTTCAAGTATCATGCGGATGTGTTCCCTCTTTGGAAATTCTCAGGTTTCTGCTAACACTTTAGGAATTTAGAAGGCAGAAAAAGATATTTCCCTTCATGTGTTATTTCTAATTGGTTCCGGTACTGGAGAGTTACTTTCTGACAGATTTATTTGGATAAAGCACAGCAAATATCTGTCTGGCACTTGAAATTCTGTAGTCTGAGAGAACAATATGTTTCCTTGCAAAGGGGCCAATTTTAATGACCCTCTTCAACCTTTTCCATGTTTTCCCAAAGCTATCATGATCAGAAGTAGAATAAAATCCGTTAAAATGTACAATTTAGGGATGTAAGGTAATAGCATGTTGTGATGCTTCACTTTGTTAAATGACTCCCACAAATGTCAGTTTGCCAGTTTCCCTCAGTCCCTCAGGGGGAAGCGAAGGGTTTCTGTTAGGGGCCTGCCAAGTCTAGTTGCAAAATAATAAAAAATGCTAAAGCAGGAGATGGAATCGTTCTTCAGCTCGTACTCATGGGGCAGGCAAGCTCACCTGTCCCGCTGCAAGGGTAGATCAGCTCTGACCGCTGCTTTAGGTGTTGCAGCTTTTGAGTGGAACGGGACACATATGCTTTATTCAGAAGGAATTTAACATCTAAGCGGAGGGGGATTTGGTTTGCTTATTCTCATCTGGGAATGGAGTGTAAACTGAGATGCTGAGAGCGTACGTTTGTACTGGTGTCCAAGTTCCCTTTCACTGAAGGTGTGCATATTAAAAAAGACCACGTCTGTTTCCATTTTTCCCAAATCTTTAATGTGAGGCTTCTGGTTTAGTGTAGGGAAAATTTCCCTCTCTTTTTTTCTTTTTTTCATTTTTTCCCCCATACCCCAAAGTCAACCTGACATCATAAAATCAAAATGTTTCTAGGTAAAAATCTAGTGCCTGCTATTTAGTGGTTGCAGATTCATTTTGGCAAATAGGACTTGTTGCATATGTTCCTAACACAACCAGCACATCTGTCACTATGCCAGAATCGATACAATTGTATGCTGATGATAACTCAGCATGATGGCTTACATGTGGTGAGGCACTGATTATTCTAGAAAACATCCAGCAAAGGGACAGGGCAAATCTGTAGAACTTAAATGAAATATGAATAATTGAAATGTGCAGCTGAATGTTTCTCAGCCAGAGTCTTCTACTTTGATTTAGTAAAGCTATTACTAAACCACTTCCAAATATAATATTATTAGTAACGCAGCTGGGAGGCATTGGAATGACAAGGGCTGGGTGGGGTGGTTAAAAGGTTTGAATGCCAAGAGAAAGATGAGCATTGAATATGAATTCTGAGGTGGGGGTAAGTGGTTCAAGAACAAGCTGCTGAACTGATGGAAGACTTGAACCAAGTGGCTCTTTGCCATCAAGGGAAAATGTTTCTAACATTGAAAATGGACGAGGAAATCTGGGCATCTGCAGTCTCTTCCTAACTTTGTTATAGACTTGCATACAAAGAAACAACTGGAGAAAGATGAACGTTGTGGTTCTCTTCACCATGCGGAGAGGAGTACTGTGCACACACAACTGCAGAGTAACCATAGAAACAGAAACGCACGAAGAGATATTGAAGCCAACATTGCGAGTAGAATGAGAAGTGGCCAGAGAGAAAGATGGGCTTTCATTTATCATCAGAACTAAGAGGTCTTTCATCACCTCATTAGCTTCCATCTCTTGCCTCCCAGCCAAAGCTCTTGTTGCTCTTGCCAGCATGGCACCATGGTTGCTCTACCGCTTCTTCTCCCTGAGTCTCAGCTGTAGCTTTTTAACCTGCTCATCCAAGGAATCTGGTGATGAGCAGTTTGTGCGTTCCCAAACGCTGTCCCCAGCATTGCTCGTGTCTGTCTCCACATCCCCCACTTCCCTGAGTCGCATGTACTAAAGGCCTGTCCTGTCACATAACCCACTGTGAGGGTACGGGGCTGCTCCCCTGCCCTGTGTGACACCAACACAGGGGTTCCAACTGCATGGCTCATCTCCACTGCATGGTGGCTCCAGGTGACTCTGGCCCAGTAGGGACCATTTGTGCTGTTTTTACCAATGTTATAATGAAATTTGGAGGCAACTCTGTGAGTCTCTGCAGGGGTCTTCGTACCGCTCATGGATCTTTCCCCTTCTCATTCACTTTTCCTATCAACTCCAACTGATATTGCTGAGCATATTTTGCATGAATCCAAGGGGAACATCTCCATGGTACACCATAAAGGAGGTATGTCATACCACTTCTGGACAGCCTGCAGCCACCCCAAGCCAGCCTCTCCAGAACTGGAGGCAGGCCCATCCTGTAGTCTCTCACCTTTTCAAAGTAAAATACTGTGAAACCAGAGGGGTGTGAGAGGACTTGCCAGAGGTAAGAACCTGAGACATGGGAACGCAGGGAATTGCTCTCATCTTGAAAGACAGATATTTTACGGGACTAAAGGAGACATGTAAATAAGCCAGGTATCAGGACATAGTCTTGCAATAATACAGGTGGCTTCAGGGACAATGGGGCTTATGTCACTTGGCCTCATGAACGTGAATGAGATTACTAAAGTAAACCTTGGGCACGTGTATATAGAATGGCACTGAGTATTTTTGCCCATTCCTTGTTTTTCTCATTACTCTCTGTTGATGCTTAACGCCCTTTATTTAATTATCTAAACCCGCAGTTGTTATTTGGTGAAATCATGTGCTGTCAGCTCCATTTATTCAGAAAGCTCTCAGTAATTGCCAGCTGATTCTATAGTAGTTTGTAAATTGTCTGTCTGGAAGGAGGGCAGTTATACCTGAGCCACAGTGTCTGCCTTTTTGAGATCTTGTTTATCGTCATCTGACCTTCTTGTTCTGGTTTGATCGAGTGCTGCTGTACAGACTCAGGTGGACACCTGGCAAAGATAAAATGCGGGACTGAATTCTGTCCAAATCTGTCTACAGTTTCCATTTCTGACACATTTGTTAGTGGAACTGACTGGTCAGAAACTGCCCTGAGGGGCATCATAAAAAGACCTTGTAGAATGTTGCTCTTTCCCAGAAAAGGAAAATGTGCTAATTGTAACTGTGTTTTACACAACATTAAAATGATCAAAAAAGCAATTAGTATTTACAAATGTTAAATGACAACAGCAGTTGTTTTCCAATAAAGTACATCAAAGTTCATGCCCCCCAGATGATGAGAGACCTCAAGTTGGGACTTCCTTACATCATTCCTGGGTTCTTTTTGAGCAGTAAGGCACATATATCCCCCGTGCATTGCTGGTACCATACGAACAGAGCACTCTCTGCTTTAGATAGCGCTTGTAAATAGTTTTTGTAAATAATAAATAGAAAAAAGCTTGTTGAAAGCTCACTCACAGACAAATTTGTATATCATAGCTGCCCAACTGATGAAAGTGTTCTGGGTTCTTATATTTAAGCCAAAATAATGTGCTCTTCATTTTTAAGAGTTGGTCTCCATTTTGAAAAATGATCTATCCTCTTGGATGGCAGGATCTTCCCATTCACATAGGTGGGTGTTGGACAACCGCTAGGCTCTGCCAGTGGCACTGGCATTTCAAAAAGTCCATTGCAACAAATTTGTTCACTTCTAGGCAAGATGAGCCAAGAGGCACCCTGAGCAAGTTTCACATCACTTTTGCAATTTTAACATCAGACCTTTCAGCCCCGTTATCAGACTGCTGCAGCACCTTCTAATGTCACTGTGGCTCATCCTTGTCCGTTTGACAAGGCAAGCTGGATGGGGATGCCTGAACAGCAGGTTTGAGGTTGATTATAACACCTGATAGCTGAAGGGAATGCTTTTGCTGACCACAGACTTAGTACATGAAGCATCATCTCACTTGGTTGCAAACATGATCCTTTAAATCACTGGTGTTAGTTCACAAGCCCCCGAGGAGACACGATGCCAGATACGCAGCATTAAAACAGGATGTTCTGAGGGATTTTACTTTCCTTTACTGTAGAAACACATTCTGTAAACATTACTTATAAAATAAATCTACATTGATTTAATTGTGCTAATTCATGTGAGACTATTCTGAACGTAAGGTAGATGAACTCTGACTCCTCATCAGTAATTTTTGACCTGTGACTTTGGATTTTGTCAAGTTTTAACATAAATTTGCAGCCAGAAGCTAAGCCTCTTGTTTCACAGCAGATTTTTACAATCCTCCTTCCCACCCCATGTTGTTAATAACCTGCTAATGAACTGACAGCCACTGTACTTACGTAAATGAGGAGGCTGTTGAACTGAGTTAGCTTTCCTGAAAAAAATATTAAATTAGCCTTCCCACTCTGATAACCCATTGCTTTCCTCATCTGGTTGTAGATAGAGAATATGCATCTGCATCCTTGGCTTGCTAAAGGGGCAAAGCCAGATAAATGTATGCATGTTAGGGAAATGTACTGGACTGTAGGTGGCTCTGATAGAGGTTCATATAGAACATCTGAATCCTCATGCCAAATGAGGATATGTCATATGATATATGTATGCAATAATTATGATCTTTTAAGTGCTTTGCATTTCTCACATGTATAAAGAATACAGCCTAAACTGGAATACAGCCAGTAAGGTGCATGTTAATCCTTACAGTCAGTCTTCCAGGCTCTATTCTTCTTTAGAGTATACTCTTTATATATGTAAGTATGTGAGGTGTACATGTAGACTTCTATATGAGACTAAATATATAATAAATCATAAAGGTCAAAATTAAGTTTCGGTAAAGTCTGTTGAAACTTTTGTATCCATTTTTAGCACCTCACTTCAAACAAAATGTGGACTAGCTGTCGTCTAGGGAGCAGAAACAAAAATGACTGACGTGTTAGAAAACATGACCTAAAAATGCATTATATAGAAAGATAAATATGAATTGTGGCTGGTTAGCTTAAAGATGAGAAACTATCAGGGACTGTGATAATAGTCTTCAAGGACATACAAGGTTATTGGGAAAAGAAGGAAATTACCCCTTTGCAGCAACAACAGACCCAAATTCCTGCCTGAAAGTTTGGTTAAACACTGAGAAAAACTCCAATAAAAGAACACTGAAGCACTGCAATGGAATAAAGTTATGGAGTGCCCAGTGCTGGTGGTCTTTAGGAGTTATTTAGACACCATGAGTGAGATATGACATAGTTATACTTCATCTCACTAGTGGTCTGGAATAGATTAGATAGACAAGTTTTTTGTCGGATACTGTATTATGAAGATTCATTACTTAATCAAAATTTCTGTTATAGAATCATAGAATGTTTTGGGTTGGAAGGGACCCCTAGAGGTCATCTAGTCCAACCCCCCTGCAGTGAGCAGGGACACTGCCAACTAGATCAGGTTGCTCAGAGCCCCATCCAACCTGGCCTTGAATGTTCCCAGGGATGGGGCCTCCACCACCTCTCTGGGCAAGCCGTTCCAGTGTTTCACCACCCTCGTTGTAAAGAATTTCCTCCTTATGTCCAGTCTAAACCTACCCTGTTTTAGTTTAAAACCATTACCCCTTGTCCTGTCACAGCTGGCCCTACTAAAAAGATTTTCCCCATCTTTCCTATAGGCCCCCTTTAGGTACAGAAAGGCCGTAATCAGGTCTCCCCGCAGCCTTCTCTTCTCCAGGCTGAACAAGCCCAACTCCCTCAGCCTGTCCTCATAAGCAAGGTGTTCCTGCCCTCGGATCATTTTAGTAGCCCTCCTCTGGACCCACTCCAACAGTTCCATGTCCTTCTTGTGCTGAGGGCTCCAGAGCTGGATGCAGTACTCTAGGTGAGGTCTCACCAGAGCAGAGTAGAGGGGCAGAATCACCTCCCTCGACCTGCTGGCCACGCTTCTCCTGATGCAGCCCAGGGTATGGTTGGCCTTCTGGGCCACCATCGCACATTGCCGGCTCATGTCCAGCTTTTCATCCACCAGCACCCCCAAGTCCCTCTCGGCAGGGCTGCTCTCGATCCTTTCTTCCCCCAGCCTGTACTGATACTGGGGGTTACCCCGACCCAGGTGCATGACCTTGCACTTGGCCTTGTTGAACCTCATGAGGTTCACACAGGCCCACCTCTCCAGCCTGTCCAGGTCTCTCTGGATGACATCCCGTCCTTCTGGTGTGTCAACCGCACCACTCAGTTTGGTGTCATCCGCAAACTTGCTGAGGGTGCATTCGATCTCGCTAAGTCATTGATGAATATATTAAAGAGCACCGGTCCCAGTACGGACCCCTGAGGGACACCACTCGTCACCAGTCTCCATCCGGACATCGAGCCATTGACCACTACCCTCTGGATGCGACCATCCAGCCAGTTCCTCATCCACCGAACAGTCCACCCATCAAATCCATAGCTCTCCAATTTAGAGAGAAGGATGTTTGGGGGACCGTGTCAAAGGCTTTGCAGAAGTCCAGATAGATGACATCCATTGGTTTTCCTTTGTCCGCTGTTGTTGTCACACCATCATAGAAAGTCACTAGGTTCGTCAGGCAGGACTTGCCCTTGGTGAAGCCATGCTGGCTATCTCGAATTACCTCCCTGGCCTCCATGTGCCTTAGCATAGCTTCTAGGAGGATCTGTTCCATGATCTTCCCAGGCACAGAGGTGAGGCTGACTGGTCGGTAGTTCCCAGGGTCTTCCTTTCTACCCTTTTTGAAAATGGGCACAATGTTTCCCTTCTTCCAGTCACCAGGGACTTCACCTGACTGCCATGACTTTTCAAATATCATGGAGAGTGGCTTGGCGACTACATCGGCCAATTCCCTCAGGACTCTGGGATGCATCTCATCAGGTCCCATGGACTTATGTGCGTTCAGGTTCCTCAGGTGGTCACGAACCTGATCTTCTCCTACAGCAGCAGGGGTTTTGTCATCCCAGTCCCCCTCATGCCATCCATCAACTCAGGTGGGGTGAGGAGAGAGGTTCCCAGTGAAGACTGAGGCAAAAAAGTTGTTGTTATATGATGTAATGATTTGTAAAGTGCATTAGGGCTAGTGGATGGAAAATATTACTGCAACTTTGTAATAGGGCTTGGACATTTCAGGCTTTTATCTTCCCTTTTTGTCATTTTCCCACTGGTATTAGCTGATACAACTATTTTGTGCCTTTTACTTGTTCTTATAGATTTCTGTTCCACCAGTCTTCCTTCTTCTTAAAGGCAGGCTATTTCACTGTGAAACAGGACAGCCCACTGTTTCAGACATCAAAGCGTATTGTCCTTGTTATTGCAAGAGTTTGTTAACCTTTATGCCACAGTGGGAATTATAGATAGAAATGTCAAAAAAAAATTAGTTTTCTCAGTTCCTCAGAGGTAGGATTTCATTATTGTGCATGTCTTTATTCCCCTCATTTGTGTGCTGGAGGTGGTGACACCCTTCTGTCCGCACCTGACTGTGCGCTGATAGGAGATGGAGGGGTGTGCAGCGGTCCTCTGGAGGTGTTCATGTCATCCATCGCCTGAACTCTATGGAAACTTCTGTCTGACTTCTGGCAGATGCAGAAGAGTAGAGCACCTAATTATGAGATCAAATGGGATGAGATGAAGACAGCTTTTTTCTTTTTTACAATACTGCCTGATAATTCTGGCTCAAACCCCCTGTAAGATTTGTCTCTATCTTATTTCCTCTAATCATGCCCCTAGTAAGGGAATAAGGACAATGACAGTGAATTAATGATAACAAGATGCTTGTTACGATGAATGAAATGCTTGTCTCTAGTTTATCTCTGCCATGAGGACATGCATTTGTATATTTGTAACACCTCATCTCCAGACAATTTGAAACCAATTTTTAAATATATACTGTTTTATTTCTAATTTAGTCTAATATTTTGCTGTGGGTTTTTTGTTTTCTTTTCACTATTTTTCCTGTCTTTATTTTGTTTTTATTTCCCAATAAGGAGTTAATAGATAACCCTTTCTCATTTGCAGTGTATGTGTTCATGGTATATAAACTAAATTAAAAATAGAACAAATTATGATACATAATATTTGGTCACTAATTCTATTGTGCAGAGGACTGAGGTTTTTAATTCAATAAGCTTAATGGAAGGTTCTATTAACTTTGTTTATATTATATTTTAATTGTACGTAATATCCATTTTATCTAATGTATTTTTTTCTATTTGTATATTCATTTTAATTTTGGTGTCCATCTAGCTTAGTGATACAACACTTAACTGATTCTGAATCAAACTCACTGTACTCTTTCCTGTTATTAACATTTTTGTATTGGGCACATGCTGTCTCCCAGAAAACAGGTCTCAATGTTAATTTTTTTTTTGTCAGCATATATGCATATAGTATTATTTTACAACCAAAGCTTTTTGCACATCTGAGGCAAGATCCAGAACTCATTAATGTCTTACCTGACTTCAGGGACTTTAAATTAAACTAGTAGAAGAAGGAATTATTTCAAGATCTTGTTGTGATATCCCCTGTCAGCTACATCACTAAAAACTGCTTCTTATTCTACAAAGAACACAGAAATGGTATTTTAATCATCTTTGCTCAAAGCAAAAAATTGGAGTTGAAGTTCAGCAGTGCTTATAAAACTTGTTTCAGAACTAACAAAGAGTTTTCAATTAAAAATTATAATGGACACCGCAGAAAATTAACTGGTGGAGTTGCGCTCTGTGAATGACAGAGACATCCTTGAAAAACTACTTCAAGGCAGATGATGTCTATTTATCAGGTTCCTAAAGAATTTCTGATTTGTGGTATTTTGTTGGAGGTTGGAGTTGTAAGGTTTAAAGTGTGTTTGGGCTTTTTGCATGTGCTCCTCATTCTGTATATTTTATCCTGGAAGAGTTTGATCAGGTTCCACCACTAGTGAGTACTTGTTACAGTGTGGAAAGGAATTTATGGAGGGGGCTGAGGGGAAGGGCCTGGGTGCAATGAGCTATCTAGCACCATGCTCACTTAGGCATGTCACTAAACTCAGGTGAATTTATGGCTGAGTCTGATGAGTTACAAGCTCTATGCACAAATACAGCTATGTCTGCATAAAACTTTAAATGCAGAAATGACATTCAAAATAATATTAGTGTGCAAAAATATGCAAGGCTGTGAGAAATGTCATATTTAAGATGGAGATGCTGTGACTTAAAAAATTTGCTCTACCTTTGGTTGTCAGGGAACACAGTTCCAGAAGCCATTTACAGGGATTATTCTTTTAAGAATTCATAGTAACTAGCAAACTGTTAATCCTTAAATTATGTATATACATTTATAATTCACTGAAACATTAAAATTCTGACTTGATTAGCTGGCACAAGATTTCCTGCTAGGAAATCTTTTTCCAATATAAAGAAAATCCAAACTTTTTTCCAATATATCCACTTTAATTAAGTTCTTAATGTTACTTGTTTAGATAATTTTAGTTATAAGACTCGCATATAGACCAAAAGGAGCTTGACTGCCATCTTTTTAAAACTGTCAGGAACTTATCAGGTAGAAATCTGTTTCTGATTCCTTATGCCTATGGTTCTGACTCACAGTATATTTTACCTTACACCATAGGGGATCGTTATTTTAATAAGTATCTTACTTATTACTTATTTTTATAAGTAAAATAGAACTGCCTCAACAGGAAAAAACCCAGTGATTTGTATAAGTCTGCAATTTTTTAGACCCCTTTTGAGGGGTAGGTTCCTAGATATGGTTGCTAATATCTTCCTCATATTTTTTTAATGATTGAAGATACATTCCTACTCTGATGCCTGCCATTCTGTATCAGAAAACCACTAAATAAAAGTGTCTGAAGATTAAACTTATGATACTGTTTTTCCAAAGAAAATATTTCATTGATTTAATTAAATATTTTGTACTGGCAAACCATACAGTCTTTCTACATGGAGTGCTATAAGATGGCAGCTTACGAATTTGCAAAAGTAGTTCAGGCTGCTGAGCTACACAGACTTTCTTATGTCATTTGTCCTTTCAGATATTTAAAACCCTCATATTATCTGTGAAAAATAATGCTAGGCTTCAATCCTGAAATTCAGTAGAGGAAGAGAAATTCTGAATAAATTAAAAATTTTCTTCCACAGATCTTGATCCAAAGTCACTGGGTAAAGGGAGGTAAGCAGAGGACATCTGAAAATTTTGTTGTCTCTTCTTTCTCCCTTTTGTCCATTTTATTAAGATCTGTGTGAAAGAGTAGTGGATGAATTACTAAGCCTTGGTCAGTTCACTGTTAACTTTTGATGTACTGAGACTGAATGAACTGGTCCCTATCTCTCATATTTTTTTCATCTCCAGTGGGAATTAACCTTCTTTCCATGAACTCTTATGTTAAGAGCTCTCCATGATAGTCTTTTATGGCTGCTAGAACCTGTTCCATCTTTCTTCTTCTTTACTGGCCATGGCTGCTAGAACCTATTCCATCTTTCTTCTTCTGTACTGGCCCAAGGTCTTCTGTGAACTACCACTAAATTCTATATAGATATATCTATCTATACCCCTTACTTATCTATACCCCTTACTTATCTATACCCCTTGGCCAGCCCTCACAGAAAGTCAGTTCCACTCCTTGTTGGCTGGCTGGGATGCACAAGCTCTCTGAGCCTATGCTCACCAGCCCCATGGTGTGGCTTTATCTCAGATAGGGTTCTAATTTGAACCTCTCCTGTCTGCTCAGCTTTGCTTTACATGAAACTTTTCAGGATATTTTATCCTTAAGACTTCAAACCCTGTCAAATGTATTTCAGAATGGTTCAGAACTGGCCATGTAACACAATTGTGTAAGTCTCATTTATGTAGGAACGGTGTTAGGTTTGATAAAAAAAATATCTTTTAAAAATGAGTCAATAGATTTAGGTTAATCTGTTTCTTCTCTTACTTGCAATCATAACTTCCATCTGTATGCACAGCACAATACCAAGCAGTTTCTAAAGTGCAAACTTCCTTTGTAGAATGTATAAAAAACTGTATTCAGAGGAAAGCTATTTTAGAGAGAAACAGAGCCCTCTAAGGTGAGGCATGGAGATGTGAATCAACTTACTAGCTCAGAGGTTGTAAGTAAGCCTAGGCAGTAAACATGAAAAACTATCTTATGTCTATGGGGTAGAAATGCAGGAGGAAATGAAAGGAAAAGGATGGAAATGTCTTAGACAACACACAGAAAAATAAATGGCAAACACTGAATGTGTTGAAATGTCATGAGAAGGTGAAATCTATTCCTCAGACTCTGTAGCCAAGATTTCCAGTCTGTGGATTGCAGTCATGATCTCAGCCTGAACAAAGACTAAAGACTTTTCTATGGCTTTCCAGTCATGAATATAATCCTCCTAGTCCCTCATACCGTCATAACTTGTCTTTGCAGGATCCTTATTCCAGGTATGTTGGAAAGGACAAGCACGATTGTAAGGTTGCCTTTCATACCAGCATCCTTTGCGTGCCCTACAGCACTGGGTAAGTCTGTGCCTGGCCATCTGATTCTTTCAGGTTTTGAATGATTCCATGAAAAAGTGAGATAACAGTGAGGGGCACAGAAATCTTATTAAGAAAAATTCTCTAACTTCTTATTTATTGTTGAATTCCTGTTGGCATATCACAACACAAGCTCCCATAATTTATGCTGAAAAGCAGAGTGCGTAATGGCCAAGTTCTGCTTGCTTTTACTTTGGGTGAAATTTATTCAGGCCGTTCATCTTGTCTCTACTCAGCCATCAATTTTCATGAAGCCTGTAAAAATTAGTTATCTTTGACACCTTTATTTTTTTCTATATATGCTCTACAATTAACAAATAGATTCATAATTATTTGGAAGGAGAAGGATTGACAAACAAATAGACAAGGAGATGAGCAGAGATCATAGTCACAGAAATTTTATTCCCTTAGAAAATCAAGCTAAGTAAGAACTTGTTGGAAAAGTTATCTCATTTTTGTGCATGCATGTGCCTGGCTTTATGTGAGTCAGTGCTTTAATATATTTTTTCAGTGTTAAGATGAGGCCTTTAGTTTCTTTTTATAAAGTCTATAGCTGATTGAGTTACCTAACCACAGTTCCACAGTGTTTGGAAAGCTAGATCTAAGCCACAAGAATGCCAGACCATTAAGAGCAAAATAAGTTTTTTCATGGTTAATGTATATCAATGACTATGTAAAAAGAATCAAAACAAATATTGCTGTGTTAAAAGAGTGTTAAGGTTACAAAGTCAAATGCGGAAAAGTTAGGAAACGCTACATTGATAGCTCTGTGCAAGTTTAATTTGGCTCCCTTGTGTGCATGCATTATGATACAGTCTTTAATTACCTGATCGCATACTGCTTTCTCCATGGGGTTCCTACCTCATTCCGTGCACTGGATGAATGTGTCTCGCTAAATGAGTAGCTATTCAGTGTTTCCTTTTATTCTCATTATTCAATGCGTAACACCATGACTTATTTACTGATCTTCTAATTCTCTTTGTAAATTCAGACTTTTTTTATTTCCTCATGGCCTTTTCAGTGCTGTGCCTCATTAAAGTACCCACGTGCTTCTCATATATCAACGCCTTTATCTTCTCAAGGCTGCTGTAAGGTGACATGAATTTGATACAGTCTTTGAGGGGAAATGGAGGCTGCTAATACTACTAGTATTCATTAATTTTGAGTATCTGGTTTAAGAATTAAAATCTGTATGTCCCTTTAAACTATTAAATCAATGGGATCTATTCTCCATCTTGAGTAAACCTCAATATGTTCTTTTGTATGAGACCTCACACAAAGCAAATAAATTAGCATTCCTGTTTTAACTAAGGTTTTAATCACCTGAAGTTATTTAAGTACTGAAATCAATGGAAGTCATGTATCATAGTGGGTTTTGGTATGAAAATTTACGCTTATCCTCTTATCCTCTTAGTAGTTAAATCAATGGGCTCAATATTTGTTCATACCAGCACCCAAATGTGGTTTCATGGGTGCATCAACAGTGCCAGTGGAATGCCTCATGCCATCAGGGGGTTCTAAAGGGGAACTGAAGGGCACAATTTACCCCATGATCATTGTTTGCATCCTTACAGGTCCCCGCCTCCAACAGGGCACTCTGATACGGTAAACAGCACCTCTTGGCATGATCTTAATATATTTGCTCCCCTTTAAAGCATATACGAAGTCTTGCCTCAGTCTTCCTGAGACCTCAGTGCTCTAGCTGAACATTAGCCCCCTTACAGCAGCATTAGTTTGATTATTTTTATATTGCAAATAATACATTGTGTACAGATAGTGTCATAAGTATCATTTGTCTCAACTGGAGCTGGTATGCATTCCTTTTACTTTATAAATGCCTATAGGAAATATGACTCCAGTGGGTAGTTATAGTAGAAGAATTTACAACATAGTTAAACCAAAGCCTATGTACTCTTTTTCACTTTAAGAGAGTGGTCATTTAGCACAATATGCACATTATTGTATGTATTTAGTATTTATAATGTGCTGTGTAACTCAATTCTGTAGTGAACTGTACATGATTTAAAATGGCAGAGAATAAGAAAACACGGGAAACCTAGTCATTCCAAGTGCATGTAAAAATGGAGATAGGCAAGTTTGTCTCTGGCAAAATCTCAGCTTTAAAACTGTTCAGTGCAGTTGTCTTATTGAGCAAGTTGATCTAATGCACCACTTTATTTAAACTTCATTTATCACTGTCACCATTTTTGTATAACTGTGAAATTGACTTATTTTGGCACATCCCATAATACCTGATTAACCTTCCTAAAGCTATTGCGAATGGAGATATTCAGAAGTCTTCTGTGTGATTTCCCAAGCTGCTCTATGTTCGCTGTTCTGCAGAAATGGTTTTTCTGCTGTGTGCATTTTAAGTACAGCAGCCTACTGTACAGGAGTCCCTGTTTTCTTTCTTTTCTCTCTATTTGCTCAAATACCTTAGATAGAATGTGTCTGAGGCACAGTTTCCCTTCTTGAAAACAAGGGAGGTACCAAACCCCTCATTTTAAACGTTTATTTGGAAAAACAAAGCTGTGATCCTCACATTCATGAGTGTTTTTAATTCAGAGTCCTGTCAAATCACTCAAACTCTGCAGTCTGGATTTAAAGTCTTAAACCTTGTAGAGTCCTTAACCTGGAGCTTTACTGGAGGGCATGCCACCAAATTTGTGTGTGCCACTGTAAAATCATTTCCTTTATGTCTGTTCCCTAACTGCAGAGTGAAATAATATCTGAGTATTTTATGGGAAATGTTTCCCTTAAGACAAGGATATTTGATATTTTAAAATTATTTCCAAAGCAAATCCAAGTTAAAAAACTTTTTTTTTGAACATTTCCATGCTCTAGAGGTATAGAAACTTTTCAGACCTGGAATAATCAAACTACTTTTTAACAGTTGTGAAGTAGATATTTTATCTTTTATCTTTATTTGTACATCTGAATTTCCCTGGAAAATGTCACCTGAAAATTTCTGGCCGTCTCTCAAATGCACTCCTGTCCTGCAGAGGTTGCAGTATGATTTATTTAACATTTCTGCACCTTTGTGGAGATATAGAGCATTGTAAAAATATTAAGTATCGGTGAAGAGGGGAGTGACTCTGATGCTGTAGCAGCATAGGGAGAGGACAGGAGTGAAGTTAACATTTCTGTATTGCCTTCAGTTCCGTGTTTATACAGTAACCCATCAGTGAGTGAATCTCCATCGTGGGGAATAAAGGTGAGAAAAGCTTTTGCCGAGGTATGCTACCTGCTATAAATTATCAGCTGCGTCAGCAAAACTAGGTTATTTGTCAGGCAATAAACAAGGAACATTATAAAGGATAAATGACTCTCCTGGAGAGGACTCCAGGGACGTTAAGCCTGAAGGATCAACTTTGAAATTAGCTCCTATGCATTTGTGAAATGATCAGAATCGCTATGCAATATCGCTGCTGGAACCCTTGTGAGGCAAAGAAGGAAAAGCTGAACTTTGCCTTAGCCTGTGCTTGAGCTATGACCTGGGTTATATAAAATGAAATGATAGAAATAGGGAAAGGATCTATGATCTTCTCTGGCTCCTCTATTTCACTTAGCATCTGCAAGGTTTGGACGGTAATGGCAGTGAATGACACAGAGATCCTCCAGGTTGGCAGTGTATGAGTTTATAAAGCACAGGGACAGTGGCATAGTGCTGCCATGCCTTTAGAGCATGGCAGAGCATCTGGGCTCATCTGCAGACTGTATAATTCAATATTCTAAGTACAAACACTTTTTTTTCCAACAGCTTTCCCAATCTTGAAAACCCTTATTCTCTTTGTAGACCTATTAGAACATTTTTCAGATTAAATTGTGTGTGCTGCAATAAATTTATCCATCTGAAATAATCTCAGTAGAATGAGATCAACAGCACAGGATTAATGCCAGTTTCAGTGGCCTACTAATAGTTGGTATGTGGGTACATTGTACCCCTGTATCTCTGTCTGATGGGGTACAGTAAGTATAATCTCGCAACCAGTGTCCCATCTAATCCTCATTATTAAGAAGGAGTCTCATGATGTTTCTGTGCATCTCCTGGGAGGAATTCAGATTATCATCAATGCCTGCTGAAAACCCCAGGAGAGGGTTACTTCTTAGTGATATCTGACACCAAAGCTGCGAAATATTGGCTGCTAACTGCCAAGAATTTTTCAGTGAATTTCTCTTTACTTACTTTGCTTAAAGGGCACATTTCAATACAAATTCCTTACTAAGTACAGAGCTTAAGCACACGTTTAGCGTTTAGAAGACCTGCGAGTTCAAGGTCTGACAATGAGGAAGGTAAACATCCAAAAAGGAAAGCTGGAAGCCTGGTGTGGAGTGGCTTGGCAAAATTAATTGGGAAGTTTCTAGGAGGAAAACCAGGGAGAAAGCTGAACTGACGTGTTGAATTGGAGCAGGCAACCACTACTGTATGTTTTGACATCATGTAACTGTCACAACTCAAGCTTATGTTAAAAAAACAAAACAAACAAAAAAAAACCAAACCAAAAAACAAAAAAAAAACCCCAGAAAACCAAACCACAAACCAAAGAAACCCCCTCCTCTCTTTATCTTCACAGATCTTAGGCAAACCTACAAGCACGACCTCTACACAACTGATTCGGTAGAGCTTGCCTGAGTCTGAATGCAGCCTGAAAGTGTTGCTCTGAAAGTCGTAACCAGCCCCAAAGCAGACTTTCCAAATCATACTGTCCTGCGGATCTACCACCATTTATGTCATCAGCTGAAGAATCAGTGGCAGGAGAAGAATGAGATAGGGTCTTCATTGCTAGGCAAAGGAGAATTTTTAATATCCAATACAGGATTATGAAGCAAAGATGGTGGCAGGTCTCAGTACTGGAGAAATTTCCTGTAGCTGCTCTGACTGTCTGGGAAGGGAGGTCCAAATGCAGTCAGTGCTGCCGTGGAGAGGGGGCTGTCCTCCTGCTGCACCAAGGACTCCTCTTTCGTGCATCAAGAGCAGACTCACCCGAAAGTCTTCGGTTTCAGTGTCAAATGCAACTGAGTAAGCAATCAGGAGAACTCACAAGAATGTGTACAGCTGGGAATACGACCGTAGATCATTGAATTGCAGGGTCTGAGACTTAACTGTCCCGACGCTTAAAAATCTCCTGATTATGCACAATGTAATGCCAAATGAGAATGAATCGTTACATGAGTGATATGTCAATTAATGTCATGGAAACAAATGTATGTCTGATTTTCAGGGACAGTGAGCTCTCTAACCATCTCTGTTCAGGTCACGGCTCTAGCAAACACTGATTTTTTTTCTGTCTTGTTTCCTTATTTCTTAAATCCCTAAACTCTCTCCACATTGACTACATAGTATAACTTCAAAAGTTTCTTTTAGTTTAGAGGATAGAAGAAACTACAAATAATTTTCTTTCCTAATATAAAATGAAACAGAAAAATAAAGGTTTCTTATTTAACCACTTCCTTATTTTTTCTTTTAATAGTGCAGAATGCAAAGCAGCTCGTGGCCCTCCTTTTACAGTTCTGCTAAGAACAGTGCACCTCTCCAGACCTTGATCTGAAGTTTTAGAAAAATGCTATCAAGTGAAATGTGTGTGGGTCGCCTCACTTGTTATAATAGACACATCAGTACAATGAAGACAAGATAAAAGTGATAGGACCCGTTTAAACCAATTTTGCCACTGGAAACATCAAGTTCTCTACCTGGGGACAAATAACTCTGTGTACCAGTACAGGGTGGGAGCTGATAAGCTGAAAAGCAGCTTTGCAGAGAAGAACCCACAGTGATAGGACAAGGGGAAATGGCATCAGGGGAGGTTTAGGTTGGACATTATGAAAAATTTATTCACTGGAAGGGTTATCAGGCACTGGAACGGGCTGCCCAGGGAAGTGGTTGAGTCCCCATCCCTGGAGGGTTTTAAAAGACTGGTTGACAAGGTACTTGGAGACACAGTTTAGTGGTGGACAGGTATGGTTGGACTTGATGATCTTAAAGGTCTTTTCCAAACAAATCATTCTATGAACGTGGGGTTCCTGGTGGACACCAAGTTGACCATGAGCCATCGAAGAACCCTTGCAGCCAAGAAGGCTAGTGGTATCCTGTGCTGCATTAGGCAGAACACTGCCAGCAGGTCAAGGGAGATGATCCTTCCCCTCAGCACTGCTGAGACACATTTGGAGTACTCTGTCCAGTTCTGGACTCCCCAGTATGAGAGACATGGACATACTGGAGCAAGCCCAATCATGATGATAATTGAGGGCTTGGAGCACCTGACATATAAGGAGAGGCTGAGAGAGCTGGGATTGTTCAGCCTGAAGAAAGGAATGTTCAGATGGGTCTCATCAATGTGTATCAATACATGACAGGAGAAGTAAAGAAGACAGAGTCAGACTCTTTGTGGTGCCCAGTGATAGAATAAGAGGTAATGGGCACAGACTGAAATACAGAAAATGCCATGTAAACATAAGGAAAAACTTTGTCATGAGGGTGATTAGACACTGGCACAGGTTGCCCAGAGAGGTTGTAGTCTCCAACTTTTGAGATGCTCAAAGCCAAACTGGGAATGGTCCTGAGCAACCTACTGCAGCTGACCCTGCTGCGAGCAGCAGGTTTGGACTAGACAGTCTCCTGGGGTGCCTTCCAGCTGCAGCAACGCTGCCATTTGATATTCTGCCTTTAGGAATAGGTTATAACATTCCTCCAAAAACCAAAGCAATTATTTCTTCTGCATATCATGAGTTCTTAATCTCACTCCTTGCCTACCCCACCCCTTCAGTCTTTCCCAATACCCTCAGAAATTACATGTCTGTGATGTTCTTTGATAATTAGTCACTAGCGCAACATAGCATCTGGTGACTGTTGCATTTTTTTGTTGGTTAAATGATCTGGATCTAATGCTGAAACAGAAAAATGCATCTCAGTAAATAAAGGCATACAAGCACCTTGCAGGCACCGTTAACTGCTTGACGCTGCTGAACTTCCTGAGCAGAGCCAGGGAGAATGAAGCTGGGATAATGGATTGGAGCAGCACAACAGCCACAGAGGAAGACCAGGGGCAATCAGGCTATTGAAAGGAGGCTGAAATTTATTTGCATCCCTGTGCTTTTGTGCAAATGATAGATGGAGGCCACTGCAAATCTGACTGAAACAGCAGCTTCCTCTGCAGTACCCTGAGCATAAAATTTGAATTTTTGCACCATATTGCCATCTTTCACCTACTCAATGGCTTGCATTTGCTGAGGTCTGCTTACACTCATTAGGCTTCTCCCACTCGAAGAGCATGGCTCTTCCATAAGCAGATCCCATTTCAGAGCTGAGCCCATTCAGCCTCCTGTAGAAGAGAAAGCGGTAGAAAAATCATTTTCTGAGCCAAGTTCAGATATGGCACTAGCTGTGATATTATAGCAAGTTGACATAAATGATCATAAAATGTTGGTACTTGTATGTCCAGGAGATTATGTTGCAAGGCTGTTTTGCACTGAATGAATAACTGGAAAGAACAGAGTAGTTGAACTTCCTAAAAGATGATTTCTTTGTTATCTCCAACCTTCCAGTCAGCACATTTATGGTTAGATACACCCCATTACGAATGTGTTGTTATCACTGTTTTGTAAAGCAGCAGCATCTCTTTCTGAAGTCCACCTTATCTCTCATTGATCTCTGAAGCTATAAAGATGAACGTTGTGTCATTTTGTGCAGATGCCTTATCTTCATAACCAGCACATTTTCAGAGCAAACTCAGCTTCTTATTGTTTGTATTCCACTAAGGAAAAGTTTATTTTAAACAGAAAGGAATCTGACCACTGCAGTGTCTGGTATGGTTACATTACCGTTTGCTCCCTGTATTTAATGTAATTGTCTTAGACAAAACACACTCACATAGGGCTAAATCCACGGCTTGTATTCAGTTTTTACAGTCTATAAGTTCTCCGTGATTAGCAAAGGGTCTTTGATTTTTGTTTAAATGTAGCTTAAACTTATAACTCCCACCACAAACTGAGAAATATGTGCTCTTGACATGACCTTGTTTACATGTAAATGTCTGTGAGATATATACATCTTTGTGTTTATTAATTAACCCCTATCAATTTGGGGTACTCCTCTTTTCACATGGCCTTAATTCCCTGAAGGTTTACTTTTTTACCTGTTTTATTGGATACAATTTCCTCATGAATGACTGTTACACTGAAGGAAACATCATGTATATAAACTAGATGTTTATATACTACAGTAAGCCTTGAGCAAGGTAATATGGTTTACATAATTCCATATGTGGGAAAATAGATCAATTGAAATGGAAAGTGTAGTTACTTTCCTAGATTTGTGTTGGGCTGCCAGACGTGATTTGAAGGTCCTCGGTCTGACTAGTTGAAGAGCTTGGGACAAGTCTTCAGACTCTCTCCCTCTAGTAACAGGGACAGTAAGGTTAATAACTTCATTAACATCGACTTTTCTTTAGTAAGACCAAAACTTACCCTGGTCGGCAAACTGTGTGTTATCAAAATACTATGTAAAGTGAGATCCCTTATTTTTATATAACCGTTATTTTTACAAAACCACCGTTCATTTGGCTGTTAATCACACCGAACCAAAACAAACGTAATTTCTTGCTAAATGTTTCTCATTAGCTTATGTTGTAAAATAATGGTTACATTCAAGAATTTAAAGAGCAGTTATCAGTTCCAGATACTTGGTTCTGGATTTTACTTTAAGGAACTCTAAGTCTCTGGGAGTAACCTCTTTTATGAAAATCAAACCCCTTTTATTTAGTCTTTATCAAGGTCCCAAATTTTAGAGCTCAGCACCGGAAAGTGCTTGTTTAAATGAGCATTTGTCAAATGAAGCTTACAACAGTTTGTCAGTTCAGAAAAGGAGACTGGGTAAGAGGCAGAGATTTGCCAGTATGAGAAAGTTCAAGCTTCTTGAATAGAAAGTAGTATCTTGTTTCAAAGTCAGGAGAGCCTACCACAGATAAAAGCTACGTATAACACCTGAGCATGTGGTGAGCCTGCGGCCATGGCTCATCTTTCCACAGGAGCCTGGTTATCCAGTTTTAATATTTATAATTAGATGTGTGCTGCAAATTGAAGAAATACAAAATATTGCTGGAGGATGGATCATAATGTAAGAGGGAAATGTTTTATTGGAATTAACTTTTTTGCACAATTTAATGTTAGGTTTCCTATTGACATTCCTATTTTTCAGCATTCTTGTCCTGCAGTAGAGGAGAGGAACAGTAGTCCAAAATTAACATAATTTGTCATAATTTTCCTATCAGGTGTCTTAATGGTTTTAATTACATTCTATAATATTACCAAGATTTTTTAATAAGCTTAATGGAACCATATTAATTAATGCCTTTGGGGAAGTTAGAAGAGAAAATATTTTTGTGAGAGAAAATATGTATGAAATATTTTCAAATGGAAATAATTACAATTTTTTTTCTTCCACTTTCTAGACCTCTTTCCTTGGCCTGACTGCTGCTTAACACTTTATATGATGAAAGAAAATTGTCTCCTTTTTTCTTTTGTTTAATTCTTGAAAATGAGCATGTTTTGCGTAAAGGAGAGCCGAAGACCATCATGCAGAAAAATCTACTTTGGAAACTCAATGAGTTACAATTGATTTTTCCTTCTCTCTGAACTACGTTTGCATGCTTTAAATGATTTATGGTTCATTAGTTCAGGTTAGAGAAAACTTTTACTCTGTTATTGTGAACTGCAGAATTCAATAAAAGAAAGGAAAATGCTTTACTTGCAGAGATCCTGAAAGAAAATTTGTGGTGCTTCAGAGTTTAAATTGGGATATGGCAGCAAGCTGCTTTCTTTTTTAATCCTTACTAATTTAAGAGCATGAGTCTCATAGAAGCATAATGGACTTATGGTCTGAAATCTCTCTAAATGGGAATTTCAAATGCACTGCTGACTGTTTGTATTAGGCAAAATTGTCCCAGTCCTTGTTTGACCAGACAGGGGGATAATAGGAAATAAGCCTGACCGTTACATCGCTGCTTGGCTTCTGCATCCTTTTAGTGAAGGCAAAGAGAGAATCTGAATTTCTTTCAGCTAATCCTGGAGTGATCCCTTTTAGACAAAGAGCTGACTCCAACAGTTCAATCCAGCCCTAGAATAAAAGGAATTTTTATATATCCTTTCTTGGACTCCATTTAGCAAAGCAGGTGTTACTGTTGCTTTGTGGTGACGTGGGTTTTTTTTCTGCTGGGGTAGCAAAAGGGACGCTGAAACAACGGGGAGAACAACAGCGTGTCTTTCCTGCCATAAGAGCAGAGGAAATGCGCCGGTTGTGAAGGTTTGTGAGCAAAGCAACTGTCACGTGTCATGATCTGTTTTGTTAAATGCGCAGCAAGGAGAATCATTTCACGCTAATTATTAATCACAAGAGGAAGCTTCACTTTTCCGTTTTCAGCAAACTCCTCAATAGGTAGCATCATTTTCAGTTCATCATATCTTTTAATTAATGCTTTGTTGCCTTTTGTTGTGATGAAAGCAGCTTATTTCATAAATAAGCACTGCTTCTAGGCCAGGTCTCCTGCAGATATAAGTTGACTCAGGTTTCATTGGATGTCAATGGAACCATCTCTTGGTTCCTGCACTTCTCCTGAGTATTTGTGCTACTATTTTTTTCTCCTATAGGATGCAGTATTTAAGGCAAGTGATCACGTTCCCAGGACAGTAGCTGCCAGCTTTGTTAAGTAACTGGAGAGCAGGAGTCATGCTTACGGTTCAGCCTTTGTTGACAGGAATTCAGCAGGGACAACAGAACTTTATTCCAAAGTACAGCACCGTCCTTCTCCAGATGGGCCAGGGAATGCGAGAGAAATGTATGAACAGGCAAGGCCCCCTGCAACAATCACGACTTATTAACGTTTGAAAGATAAGAGCAGCACCTTATGAGTCTGCGTCTAATTTTTAAAAATAGATTTGTAACTTCTTTGAATATGTCAGTTCCATTTTCTTCCTCTAGGATCTCGTGCATAAATGTGGAAAAGAGGATGGAGGCATTCTTTTCATGTCAATCACCATTACCTCCTCCCACTGTTTGGAGGGGTTTTTTCCTTCTTTCTTTCTTTCTTCTTTTTTGCATGTTTTAAAAATGTAAATCAAATTAATAATTTACAGTGAAAGTTGAAGCACTAGTTTGGAAAATATAGAAACTTTTGCTGTTTATTCTCATCCTCTTCCTCCATGGTTCATCCCTTTTCTCTCGCTTCCCGAATATCCTATTCATCACATTTAGTACAGATTTATTGACAATTTTATTGCCCTAAAACTGTTGGTTTCTTTCTTTTAAAGACTTACTGTTGCTGCAAACCAGCTTTTGCTGATCTCTCACTATTAATCAAATATTTTAGTAGTCTGATCATAAGTGTGCATATGTGTATTAGCAAGTGTCTTCATTTAACTTCCTGTCACTTTTTCTGAAAATAAGTAAAAGTTTCCCATTATTCCTTAGTCACTTGCTATATTGTGATAGATTCTTTGTAGTTATATATACACTTCATACAATTTGTAGACATGGGAGAAATATACAGGGAAAAGAAAAATAGTTTGAGGATTAAAACACAAGCCAGAGTCTGGGATCATTTGTGTCCATAACGCAGGACACGTGCGCTGCAGACTTTGTTGTCTTATGTGCATCCTAACTGTCTGTCAAAACAAGATATGGATGTATGCTTTCTGCTGCATGTTTATTTAAAAGACAGGCAGACGAGGTGCTTAGGGACATGATTTCGTGGTGGAATGGCAGTGTCAGGTTAATGGTTGGACTCGATGACCTTAAAGGTCTTTTCCAACCTAAATGATTCCATGATTCTATTTTATTTTTAAAAGAAATTTGAGTACACATCTATAGAGCAGGCTTTGTTTGTTTGTTTTCTTTCTTCTTTTAATCTGAAATGCTGAGATTGATTTCAATTTTTATTTGGCATGCACAATACATACATACATAACATACAGACGGGCTCTTGAGCAGTGGTTTCACTATTATTCCACCAGATACACAGTTCCTAGGCCAGGCAAATAAAAGATCATTTTTAAAAGTGTATAACTCCTTAGCAAGATAATGGCCTGTGCGAAGGCTATGATGGGTATTTTCTGTGTTGTGGATAATGAAAAGACACCCAAGAAAAGGTGACTGAGTCAGAGGGTGAGAGCTCATGGGAGGAGACTAGGTAGAAAGAGGAAATTAGAGGATATATTCTGTTTAAAGAAAGCAAACCTTGTGATGTCTGTGATGACATAGAGGTCTTCATTCTTAAGGATGGGTATTTTTCTTGTCCATGGCTTCCTCACTTCTGTCTTAAAAAGTTAAGGCAAAAGGTTAAGCTTGAGGACTAGCATCTTTTTGTAGTGCTGACTTCTTAGAAGAGATTTCTGTCCTCTGTCTACAAAAACCCAAGCATTAATAACTTCTCTGACATGTACCTAATGCTACTTCGTTGGTTGGAACCACCCACCCAGGTTGTCAGATCCAAATTCTCCATCATCTTAAACGACATGCTAAGTGAAATCAGATACAATGCAGCTGGAGAAAATGTGATGATTGTAGCTAGTTGCCCTAATTCAGTATCAGCCTGGATCAATTGATTCAGTGAGAAAATGGTCTTGTTTTAAAATATACGGTACTCTGTTTTCTAGGAAAGAAAGTTTCTGCACTTTACTACAGAATTAGGGCAGTCTTGTGCTGTAAATCACCAGAAAGAAGTTGTGAAGCATCTCTGAAGAACTGAAGAGCCATGTAAAAAGCACGCTTGAGTCCTGGGACTGATGTCTTGGTGAAACTTTTTCTGTCTGCTACATATTTCAGTAATGTGACTATTTCTAGTATTGTAATAAGGAATAAAATACCAGATAGATGCATGAAAACTTCTCCAGTAGCAAATCAGAAGTTTGCTCAAGTATTTGCCTGATGTCCATGTTCTTTCTAATGCCTGGGAAGAATTCCCTGAAGAATGACAGGGAACACCATGTGAAATGACTCTTGACTCACCCTGATCTGTCTGACAGGCAGCCTCGCTTGGTGTTTGCGCCAGGATAGCTGAGAACCACACTGGTGATGAAACTGTTTAGAGCTCCTCAACATCCTCCACTCCACTTCTTTTTCCCTGGCAAGTTCTGCAAAGTTATGAAGCAGTTTATCTTGCACATTGCTGTGGTGACGCTTGCTTTTGACATCAGCAAGGCAGAGCTGTCACAGTGAGTGATTGCACAAACTTTGCAAACCAATTAATGTGCCTGGAACGCTGAAAATACTAAACAATAGTCTTTAGTTAATCATAGAGCCAGGGGTCCAAAACCAGAAACAAGACTAATGTGGTTTGAACAGCACCCTGCAGTGAGGGAGACTCTGATGTACTCAGAGTGGTCTGTAACCGAGGTCACCGCTCCCACCCATCCTTTATCCCCCAGCTATTTGGCATACAGACTTTCCACTTCTGATGCTGGGAGCCTCCACATCGTAATACTAGTGTAAAAAGAAGCATCTCTGCAAGACACATTTTTTCCTGTTGCCCACCTGACTGTGAAAATTGTTTACTGACTATTGAATTTTTCAAAGCAAGAGTGAGTGATCTACTCGTTATTGTTTGCATGATACATTTTTCCCTGGGGGACCTCATGGTCAATTCATCCATTATTTAAAATTCCTGCTGAAATCAACAGGCCCCACAAGTATGGAATGACTGCCAGAGCATCTCTACATCTGTATAAGTAATTGCTGTGGATCTAGGCCTCATGAAGAGCTTCTTTACTCAAATTATTTCCAGTGGACCTCACACTAGAAATATGCTTTCTTGTCATGTGTCGTGGATGGAGTGGGAGGGAGGCAAAAATATAGTTTATTTGTGTAAAACAATGAGTTAACAAAGTTCAGTGGTAAATGTGACAATAGCTGATTTGATGGCAAGGTACACTTTGTTATTTACTGCATAGAGGACAGGGTCAGACAGAGCTTTCAGGGAGACCCTCCTGTTGAGCCATGAGGTTCAGAAAAGATCCCCTTGCTTTCTAAACTCCTTCCTCAGAGAGGAGTCTAGGTGTGGCTGGATCCAATCCTAGTCCCCGACTTGGTCAATGGTTTATGTCTAAAGGCTTATATATAATGTCCAATCAGTCCTTTATGTCACTTAGCTAAGGTTTCAGAGTTAGCATGCTGTTAGCCACTTACTAAGAATCTGTTGTGGTAAGGAATCTCTCAACCTCAAGGAGTAACCTTGAGAGGCGTCCCTCAGGGGGAGATCCCGGCGTGCAGCCCGCTGCTGTGCAGGAGAGCTCAAAGGGCTCTTGGGCTGCTCACTATTGATGGGGGTAAGATAATTGGCTCATAGTCATATTTGCATACTGACCACTGTGCTTAGGTGGGCACATTCCACAGTAGCCCTTGGCTATTGTATCATTATCTGCCTCCCCCACATCCAGTGGGTGCATCCTTCATGACCAGACACTTCTATCACCACCGGCACAGGTGGTTATCACTTGAAAGAGGTCGAGGGAGGGGGAGTTGGAGAGGAGTCAGGGTGTGGTGGGAGCACACCACCACATCATGCCATCAGTATTTTTGAATATTAACAAATACTGAGATGTTGTGAAATACTGAATAGTAAAAAAATAACTCTAGCTCAGCCTCCTGTGGTTGAGGAACATGCCCTCACAGAGTTTTTAAGATGTGCCTTCACCTTGCTCCATCTCTGAAGCTGCAGGTTGCTAACAGTTTCACAGGTAAATTAGTTAAAGTTCTTGGGACCATTCACCTAAGAAAGAATTATCTTGCATGTAGGAAATCAATACAGCTTAAATATTAACTCTTGTTTACAAATGGCTCTTTTCCCATTCATCAAGAAGACTAAATAGAAAGTCTTTAGCTGAACTGTCTCAGTTCAAGCAAGTGCTTGTTATGACAGTTCTTCCCTATTTAATCAAAATATGAAATTAGTTCTATTAATCTACTTAGAAAAAATGATGACAATGTAACCAACCTGCTACTGTTTGATTCTGACTGATTTCCTACCATAACACTGTATTTGGGCTATATTATTTTCTGGATGTTCCAGCTCCTTACTTTTTTTGACAATTAACTAAAATGTACTTTTTGTATATGAGAGTGCATGTACTGTAGATTGATGTCAATCAGTATGCACAGTCTACAATGAAAGGGTAGAGCAATAACAATACAAACACAAGGTAACCAGATGCCAACCGAGCATGAAGTCAGAAAAAGGTCATACATGGCAGCTTACAGCAGCTCAGCAAGAAACGGCAGAAAAAAAACCCACTGACATTTTCTGGACGCATTTTTCTGAACTCTTCAAAAAGGTGTACAAGACACAGTGTTGGCTTATGAATTTAATTTTCCTGTGCATTCACAGGAAAAAGCCTTCTGAACATAATCTGATGAGGAACTGGAGATGGTGGCTCTGGTATTCAGCGGTGCAGTTCCTTGGCAGAGTGGCTCCCTGTCCTCCCACAGCCCACCAAGCACTGTGCAGTAGCCACAAAGATCACAAAGATTAGAAAAACTCTATCAGCCAAATTGCCCCAAATGCAGCCCTCCCTTCCCTTTTATAGGAATTTTGTGGGGTTTCTCTCCAGTCTACAACAGGGCCACTCTGAGAATATTTCAGACCTCCCTTCATTCAGCTTTAAGAGGTACACTGCAGCTGGAGAGATGCTCATGTGCTGGGGGAATAGGGGTCTGCATCTATATTACATGTCATGAACTGAATGTCCCCCTGGAAACTTTGTCTTTTACCTGTGCCCTTCAAATCTCTGTGCTTCCTCTTCTTGGGGTGATGTTGTCTGCAAATCTGGTTTCTAGCCAGTGCCTTGCTAACTTGCTTTGGTGAGCTCGGGTGTTTTGCATTTTGTACGTGGAGAACAGATGGCACTCAAGCCTTGAAAGTGTATGTTTAGATTTTCTGAATACAGGCATTTTTAAATAGTAATGAATAAGCAGTCAATGCAATGCTTTCTCCTATATGGCATAAGAGACCTTGTTGAGCACTACCTCTTCATTATCATAGTATCTTCCCTTTACTTGGTGAGTTAATAGTACTTAATGAACAATTAGACCATGTTTAGTGTTTGAAAGGACTGGTTTCATATACATGTATTTATCCCATTGTAACCACAGGGTATGCAAAAGCTCCTGCATGGTTGAATCCTTGTCCATCAGTAAGTTGATGTGGTATTCTTTAAGCGATCTGGGGAAACAGAAGCTATGTATCTATGTCAGTATGGTGCTGTGTACATTACAGCCCAGGTTAGTGCTGGCTCAGGTATTTATAAAATGCTCCCTTTTGCACAACAAAAACTCAATTAACTTTGTGCCAGCTTTTTGTCTAGTTTTGACCTCTACAAAGGGAATACTCTTACCCAAGTGTGAGGAGGTCTTTTTATTGACTTGCATTAATTGGTAAAATCTCAATTGTCTCAATTTTTCTATAATAATAAATAATAAAATAATAATGATGTCGCCTCTCTCTTCCCATCTTATGCACATGTCCTGCAGTCTCCAAGGTCCCTCTTCACTTTTTATAAGGGTAAGGCAGGAGACAGTATTGCATAAAACAAGACAATATTTCTCAGTCTGAGAACAGTGTGAACTGTGGAGTGCCAGAAAGATATGAAGGGCCACTGAAGAAGAATTCAGAAGTATTCAGATACAATAAAGCAGGAGATTTATGCAGGAAAAATGGAGGGCGAAAGAAGATAAAGTGAAATCAGTCTTAAAGCATCATAGTTTTACAGTCAGGAAAGATGATACACCTTCTTTAAGATATGGTCTTTGGAATTTGTAATGGTCAACTAGAAATGGGAAGGAGTAAAATCCTAATTAAACTGGTGTTGATGAGTATTCTCCTGTATAATTTGGTACAAAGAAGATCACACAGAGTTATTTCCTTTTTGCATGAAACAATATTGTTTTAATAAAGAAATTGAATAGAATTTTAAGCTCTCCATTTACAACTCAAAGTTAGAAATTGTCAAAACATCAGATTATTAAGAATTCATGATTTTTGTAATTGCTTGAGTGAGGCACTCCAGCCCTTTCTTACTGTTTTAACTTTAAAAAATTCCATCTTTAAATTATCCAGATACATTTCCTCCAGTCCTCTAAATGGAAAGCTGTTGCATATCTCATTACCCTAATGCTGAAATCCTGATAATTAGAGAGTTGGTAATGAACTATTTTCATTAATTTTCAAATGAAATCATAACAAATAAATATGACATCCAAGAGAAGATAAAAGCTGCCACAGACTGGTGATAGAAACACCCTGTCCTATCTCCAGCAGCAGAGTTTGTCTATGGAAAGGTATAAGAAAAGGGGAAGAGCAGTATTTTCCGTACTCCCCAGATCCCAGAATTGACACAGACACTGGACAATGGAATTAACTTTTTGAATCCATAATGCTCAACAGTCTTACAAAAACTCTTCCCCTCTTCCCCCAAAAACTTGTTAGCTTACACTATGTTACCTGTATAAATCACCCACTCTTCTTTCAAAGCCCATCAAGAAGAACTGCCAGCAACTTATTATGGAGGCAGAGAGGAAGAGTAAACTTAACATTAGGATATGACTTGCCATCTGGTTGTGCTTGGTGTTCAGTAGGATGGGAGGTTTGAAATCAAATGAACTCAATCCCAGAGTCACTTAAAGGCATGTCTTTGTAGACATTACCAATATGTATGCTCTGTGGTCTTCCAAATACACTTGTATTTCTCATTCTGCTAATGATCGATATGCATAGTTACGCATGTAAGTGTCAGTCACTTGTAATTTATGCTTTAAAAATATTTCACTGTAATTCAGTTAATGGGGCCATATGTTGAGTCAGCACTTCAAACCTCTGTTTAATCTAAACTCTCCATTGTTAGTCCAAGCCATATATATATATTTCATTGCCAATGAAAAATATAGCTGGAGCCAGATATTCCGCTGATGTTGAGTCCTGCTGATTTAATGTCAGCTGAGAATCTGGCTTGTGGTTCATATTTTCATTCCTAAACCTTGTGGAATCAAACTAAGTTCTGTGGATGCATTTCTAAATGCATTTTTAACCGATGTGATTTGGAACAGTGAAAACTGACTGTTTAAAATGCAGTTGTCCTGTCTGTGGTCAAGGACTGAACTTTGGCTAGTAGTATCTGTTGGTCTCCTTCAAGTTGTTGAGATTAAAGAAATTTAAATTTCCTTCCCTTCTTTCTAATGCAAAGAAGAGAGGGCTTGTCATGCCCCTGTGGTTATATTCAAGCAGTTTATCACATGGTGATAACTCATTACAAGTTGCAAAACACTGCTCGTTCATGTGTGCTGCACAGGACAGAGATACAATGGAGTGCAGAGAGGTTATGTAGTTGTGTTTGCTCACTGTAAATGATACAATATGCCTTATTGACCACCACATGACATTCTTTGCATAGTGTCTTATTTTTGCTTGATATTCCCCTCATGTCCCTGTTAGATGTGCTTTAGCATCAGGTCCGATAAAAAGATGAGAGCCTAAAAATTGTCTTCAGAGCATGGAATAGTGACATTAATTAAATCAATGAAAGAGTTTGTTTTTCTACATTTGTTATAAAAATGAGGTCTTCATGTAAACTGAGACTACTCTGTAAATCAAGATGCTTGGCTGAACTTACTAGTTTTTGAAATAATTACCCCTTGATCAGGAACTGCTGGCAATACAAAGTCGATGCAAAGAGGCATTTGTTCTGTTGTGGAAAAGAAGTGCTGGAAAAAAAGAAGGAATAGTTATGCTTACCCTGTATGCTGATTTTCTTTTTGGTTTTAACTCAAATAGAGTGTCTGACAGCCATCAGGGTGGCTGAAAACTGCCTATGGCTTTTTATTATTTTTGCACACATGCAGATATCAGCTTTCTCAGTTTAATTGTATAAATTTGGTTTAACTTCAGAGGAGCTCCTCCAGACTTGCTCCATGATAACACTACAGGTTTTGCAACATTTACCTATGTAAAGTTGCAAGTCTTCCACAATTAATTCCTCCTGCTAAATGATGTGGCCAATCAGCAAAGTGCAAGCAGCTGTAATATAATTTTTAAGGGCTGCATTATTAAATTATCAACAGATTAAAGTCATTATCAATTCAGTCTAAAGTAATGCACAAAAAGACATGCAGTTACCTTGGAGGAATGAAAAAGCATATTAAAACTGGCAAGGAAACCCATCACTAAAACAGGTGATAATCAATCTTGAAGGAGTTTAACAAATGGCTACATCATTAAATGGATGCTGTCACAAGCAGTAAACTTTTTGGTGATGACTGCAGAAGGATAAGAAAATGGAAGTTTAAAACGCAAATATGGCATAAAAATCTTAGAAAGAAACAGGTAAACAAGATATAACTTTCATAGATTTGGTGTTCATCAGTACTTTTAAAGAACATCTCACTGAGGAAATACTATTCAGAAATAAATAATATGGTTCCCAATCCCCAAGGGGATTTTAGGGTGAAAAGAACTAATTCTTCAGTTCTCTGAGATAACTGTATTTTCAGTTTCAAATACAAATTTTTTGGTTTTAGCATTTTTCTGATTTTGTAGTTTTAAATAATATTTGTGGTTCAAAACCAGAGAAATGTAGTTTAATATTGAACTCCATTAAAAAAAAAAAAACAAACCAAAATTTTAGGTCAGTTCAAAGAAATTTAGTTCAGTGAAACAAGAAACTTGGTGTCAAGCCAACCTGAAACTGGTATAATGCATTGCTGTTTTTCTGAATGTAGCATGAAACACTTCAGGGTGAAAGAAAGAAACTTTCAAAAAATTCAATGATGTAGAAGTGGTATTTTAAATATTAATGTTAAAATTATAAATATTAACTATGTTTGATGCAGGATTTCTCAAGGTAGGATAGCGAAAGAATGCTTTGAAACAGTTAACCCATCATAAAGGGAATGCCACGCTCAGAACAAAGTGGATGGTGATCTTCCAAAATTCCCCAGGGTGTAGCAAAACCCTGGCTGTATCAATTGTCAGGTAGCAGGAGAAACCAGAACAAACCTCCAAGCTGAACACTCACTGAATTTCTTGAGAATGTTCACTTTTGTGGTCATGTTCTTCATCTTGAGGGTTGGGAAGATGTCATAATGAATAATTGTCTTTTACCCTTACCATTCTATGGTGTTTATTTTCTTTTCTTTCCATGTGTTGAAACCTTCATTGTTTTAATTAAATTCAGCTTGGAAAGCCATTAGTAAAAAAGATTAGGTATATTCTAGTAATTTGGTTTTTGTATCCGGTCTCTGATTTATGAATGTCTTAGTATCATGTAACGCCTCTGTTGTTCTAAAGGCTTATTACTGTCATCTCACCATGGCTATGTTATCATTTTAATAATGTATCAGAAGCAAGAATTAAAAGATAAAAAGAAAAAAACCCACAACCTAACAGATCAAATATTCCTCAAGCCCATGAGAAATAGCCAGCTCTGGGACTTAAAACAAGGTACAAATAATTTTAAAACATGTATCAGAACTCACCTTGTTTGAATCCCATTACTCAGCTTAGATCCAGTGAAGCCATTGGAAGGACTGAGTTAAGACCGTTGCAGACTTAACGCTTAATATACAGTGGCTTAGTTTTTCTTGAAAAGTAACAGTGTGCCTTCTCTACTGTGTCTGTTACTTCTTTCAACAAAAGAATTAGATGAGACTGTAGACCTATTTGGACATATATTTTTTTTAAGATTTATCAATAAAGACAAATTATATTTTTCAATCAAAGTCTTTCCACCTCTGAGATATATAGATAGATTTAAGTATTTAGGAAAAATCTTGTTCTCTCTGATTTTTTTATATAAAAAAAATGAATGATAGTAACTATTCTAAGTCTTTAAAATTTCATTGCAATCAAGCAATGAAAAGCCTCCATATGCTCAAGTGCAAACTCAGATATTTCAGAATGAAATATTTAATTCAAATTCAAATTGTTTCTATTTCTTTCTTTGTTTTAATGTTTTCACCAAAAATGTAATATTCCTAGATAAATTGAAACAGTTTTTCCCCAATATCATCAATTAAAGGAAAAATACATTCAGGCAGACTGCTTTACACTTGTGCATAACACTCAATATAGAAAATCCAGCTACACTGACGTTTTTTCCAAATTTTTAAATTTCCTTAACCTCTTTTGGCTTCATGTAGTCAGGTGCTATAGGACTTCTTACACATGAGAAACTGAGGAAAATCAAAAAGAATTGGGTAGAGACAGGTAAATTAGGATGCTTTAGGGTTTTTTCCTAAATTTGTTTATATACTTTAAAACAACCCAAACAAGCCTCATTCTGAAGAAAAGTTAATGAAGCTCTTCACAGGAATATACTGGTTTGTACCAAAGGATATTGCAGTATAAAGACACAGCATGATCACAGCCTTACGGAACATTTTACCTATTTACATGGATAGGGAAAATCATACCATACAGGTGTTATGAAGAAAGAATTTATTACACAGTATCGGTGAAGGTAAAGATGAAGGAAGTTATTGTGGCCATGTGATTTCTATCAGAAACTCAGTCTGTCAACAGGAGAAGGCAGCCAAATGTTGGGAGGGAGCCGAGATTGGAAGTGGCCAGGCAGAAGTTGTGGCTGCTGGGAGGAATAAAGAATTCAGCAAACAGGATCAAGAAGGCTTACAGCAAAATGAGAAGAGGCAGTGGTTACAAACTACAACAAAAGACATTCCAACTGGTCAGAAGGAAAAAATTGCAATGTCAGTGATTAAACACCAACATGGTTTGTCCAAAGTGGTCGTAGAAAACGAATGCTGTGTGTCTTATCCATGTGGGTAACATTTCCTAGTTCTCTGCTGGTCTGCCCCTTTGTGTGGTGAATTACCAGTGTTAATGAATATTGATCTCATCTAAATTAACCAGGGAGAGCAATGCTGCTCTAGATTAGGCTTCTGCATTGCTTAGCAATCTAAGAAGAAGTTCTGTCATGGGCAATAACAAACATTGCAGAGGAAACAAAAGGGACAAGATGCCTAAAAAGCACTGAACACTTGCTTGATCAGAAATAGGCAGTTTAAGTACAAAACAAGCAGATAAACTCAAATACACAGAATACCTGATAAAAGATAAGCAAACCCTACACACTTTCTTAACAGAGGAAGATATATCCAGGAGAACAGGCTGAATATTATTTTAAAGCAATGATCATTTTATTACAGGCTTTCCAGCAAAGTCCTCAAAGATCCTATAAAGCAGTAGTCAACCGCGATGTACAATTACACTAGTGTGAATTACTGACTTGCATCTGCATCTCAGAAGCTGCACATATCGATGTTTTCCTTGCCTTCCAGTTAGAATCAAGTGACAAAGTGATATGCAGTATGGCACTGATCTACTTGCTGCGAGCCCTGCTCTGAGATAGAGTCCGAGTGTCTTGGTATCACTGCAGACAAACACTGCATAAAAGTAAAAACCAACATGACCTTTTCATTTAGTTATGATTTTCAAAATCTCTTCCCATCATTTCCCACGACTCTGTCGACAATCTCTCTAACATTCCTGAATTTCTGCAAGTGCCTTATCAGCAATTTCTGAAAATCAAACCTACAACTAAAGTTTCAATTTTTGTCACTTTCAAAGAGTTCATCTGTGATTGCATCTATCTGATGTGCTTGTATGTGAGTACAAACAGTATATGCACTGCATACTGTACAATTTTTAATGTAATTTTGTGCATACTATACATTTTGTAAACTAGACTATAGCTGAGGACTATACGCTGCAAATCTGTTAGCTCTTATTTTATAAACATAACTCCGTGTAGCTAGACTCATAAAATCATGCCATGGATGAATTACTTTATTTGATCTGAGTAACTGAAGGGACTGTTTATTACTGTATTTTTTAAGACATGATCCTCAGACACCTGAAACAGTGAAGGCGTGTTCACTTTCTATATCCTTGTAAATACCCTTCCCAACCTAAGTCAATTAAAAACAGTAGATAAAGGGTATAACATGTTGCTTGATAACCAAAAAAATGAAAACAATGCAATTAGGCCTAGATTCAGAATTTAGTGCTTAAAATGTTGTTACCGTTCCATCTTACATCCAGACTGTCAGCTGACTTAAAATGGGGTCAGGTCATGCTGACTGTAAAGGAGTTACATGGAGTGTTACCAACTGAATCATAGGATCATTCAGGTTGGAAAAGACCTTTAAGATCATGGAGTTCAACTGTAAAAATAACACAGCCAAGTCCACCACTACACCATGTCCCTAAGCACCACATCTATCCACCTTTTAAATACCTCCAGGGATGGGGACTCAACCATTTCCCTGGGCAGCCCGTTCCAATGTTTGACAGCCCTCTCAGTGAAGAAGTTTTTCCTAATATCCAATCTGAACCTCCCCTGGAACAGCTTGAGGCTGTTTCACTTATTACTCGGGAAGAGCAATGTCTGGCTTGAGCTGGTTATAGATGAATATTTGATGCTTTCAATTTCTAGAACCGTCATGTACTTGAATGCACTGTTGCATTTGAGGAAATGCCATTTTTCTAACAGATATATTGGGTCACTAACATGGAAGTACCACTTGATATTTCAGCATCCATGGGATAGAGGGAGATGTTCTTGTGCAAGACACTGACATTTTATGGCTACTCTCAAAATCAAGTAAATGTGACCACAGAAGAGATCCATGTTTTGTTATACTGAGCTCTTAGATTTTTTTTTTTCTTTTTGATCACACAAGGTAATTAACACTAACTTGAACATCTTAAGACATCTTCATTAGTGTGATATTTAAAGAGCAAATCTGTCTAATAGGGAATAGGTATGAAAAATAGCAAAAGTTGAAACATAAACAGATCTGGTAGTTAATATTTTCAAAATACCCTTGTTTTAAGTTCTAAGGTGGTCTAGTTCACCTGTATGATATTTTTCCAGCTTATTATCAAATGTCTCTTGGTTTATGAATGCCTGGATAAGAAAATAACAGAACCAAATTAAATCAGAACTTATTATAAGCTTGGGGGGTTTTTTAGATATAAAAAACCTGCCGTTTTGACTTTGCCCTTTTAAAAATATGAATATGAATTTGAATGCTGAATTCAGGAACACAGCAAATTAACTATGTGCTTTTTCTGGTGGCTACTAATTAAAACAGAGAAACTTGAATGTAGGTGAAATTTACTCCTCTCTTTTTAGTGCCTAGATATTTACACTTGGTGTTGAGTCCTGTAAGGCCAGTGAAGGAGGGAGAATTCACTGGCTCAACATACAAAAAGACACCAGTACCATTGTCCTAGAGCTGGCAATGAGGAAATTCTGGACCTGCTTTATTTTTGATGTTCACATTTCCGTGTGCATGCATGGAGTAGGTCTCTAACAGATGCAGAAGCAAAAAGTTGATCGAATTAGGCATTTCTGGCCTTCAGTTGACATAATGTCTTTAGTTGTTGTGGATATTTTCTTCCTGTGAACTGCTGTGATGGAGGTGATGTGGGAATTGGCTTTCATGAGTAACGAAATTTTAATATTTCAGGTATTCTCTTACTCTACTTGGAACATCTGGGTAAAAACCAAAATCCTCTGAGATGATGGCTAGCCTGGGATATTAGAAAGTCATACCTGAACTTGCAGAAGGAGACACTGAACCTTTATTTCCCCCAGCAAAAAAGGAAAATCTTATCTTCTGAGATACCCTTAGGGGACGGGCTTAGCTGTAAATTCAGATGTGTAGGTACTAGACTTACATATTGGATAGTCCTGGGGATCCAGTTGCTTACATTCTCTTTGGTTCTGAACATAATAAAGATGAAATATTCAAACAGGTTTTCTCAGTTTTCATCGTGGAAGGCAGTCCATTTCATGGATTTTGTCCTTGAGATGGATTTTCACAGGCCAGTATTTTTTTTTCCTTTTTTTTTCTTTTCTTTTTCCTCAAAAACAACTTCTTTGAACCTCTGTTTCCGGACTTGCATGCATTCTGAGCATGAGAAGAGAGAAGATCAGGTGCTTTGACATTGTGTACTTGCAAGGCTTTCAGAGAAAAGTAGTATTCACCACTACTCCATTTTCTATGTTCCTTCCAAAGAAGGCACATACAAATACATAGAGAATCCAACAATGCCAGATACTAACACTGGCTGTTTCTGAAGATGATTGTTCTGAGTAGGCCCTTGCCACTGTCCAAGTAGACCCTGTCTGTCTTTGCATGAAATTCCCTCATTGGTGATGAATACCTATTCATTGCCATCATCAGCAAGGGCCCAGTGCACGGACTAAAGGAGGGTTTCCAGCATAGTTTTTCACTGTGGCAAAACTGAGTCAAAGCATACCAGGAGATAAGTGCCTTTCACTGTCTCTCCAGTAATCTTCCTTGTTGCCTTTTATGTTTGGAGGAGATTGAGATTGAAACTGGCCTCTGAGAACTCATCCATCACTTAATGTAAACTTCTGGATTCTTCGGTTGCTTGTTATTCTGGACACCTTTCTTAGCCACAGATACTATGGGAGTATTTTAGGACTCTGTTTTGAGGTGTTTCTGAATGAACAAAAACTACACAGATGGGAAAAAACCCAGCCAACCCATACCTGATCTTCAGCTTAGTTAGCTGAGTGTTTCTGATCTAACCTTGAATTCTGCAGCAGAATCTCAAATATATCACCAATATAATCATATTGGAGCATAATATCCAATCATTATAGGAAAAAAACAGTGAAAAGGTAGTAAATGAAATTAAAATATTTATAAACTATCCAGATATTTGCAAGTGACCTTAGCATAAATGAATATTTGTCCAACGGAGTGTTCATTCCGTATGGAACAGTTGCACGGAAACTGTTCTGCTTCTTACCTCTATCTTGCTATAAAATTGGAAATGTTCTGTAGGGACAGAAAGTCTTAGATTTGTAGAGACCTGTCAAAGCCCTTTGTAGACACAGTTAATGTGTGCATTTGGAGCTGCCAGTAACTGCTTATGTTTTTTGAATGTACAGAAGCTCCCTAGGAAACCAGATCTCTGTGATCTGCTTTTGTAACCTCTTTGGCTGTACTTTGAGGTTATTTCTTTCATCATGCAGTGCCTCAAATCTGCATTTTCTAGATTAAAATTCTATTTTGCATAAATTGATCTTTTTAATACAGTTCCTAGGAAGGTTTTTGGCACAAAGAGGAACTGCAGTATGTGTGTTGGTGCTTGAGAAATCAGCAGAGGAAAAAATCTAAGAGTAAGCCAGAAATGGCTAAAAAACCTAAGGCTAAAACGAATTCTCCATGTGTGCCTAACTACTGATGATGCTGTGGGGAGTTACATGTGTATCATGTTGAGAATACACCTCAGAGAGCTTCTGTCTAAAAGTCAAGGTTTATTAATATGGTATAATTAAATGAATACAGGAGGGAAACACCTGATTAGTGATATGAAACTATAAATCACAGTCTGGCTCACAGAAAGTGTATGGGTGTGAGTAGTTCCTATTGAAGGAAAAAGGAGTTCATAGTGTTCAATGGAATTTCACTGTGGGGGAATAAATTAATTATTCCAGTTTCCTCTGTTCAAGTAAGTACTATTATAAGAATATTTGTCCTTGAGGAAATACTACCTGAGGCTTTTTTGACTTGGTAGAAAATTCTTCTATTAGAAATGGTTTGTGGCTAGAAAGAAGTACTTCTAAATTGAAATATAGGTCACAAGGATTGGATCTACTTTATTTCAATATCAATATGCTCTCAGCTCAAGGACCATCTGCCAATTTAGTTTTTAGCCCTTGTAGACAGCATGTTTGGCTATGCCTACCTAGATGTGGGAGTGTGTGTGCAGATACACGTTTACAATGCTGTGATCTGAATTGGCTAAGTACAAGCCAGTTCCAGTCCTCGATGGTTTTTAGCACTGCTGAAAGGCAAGATAACTTAGTTCTGGTGCACACCTTGCTAAGATGCTTGCACAGATTCCAGAGTAGCACTGACTCATGCTCAGTCAGTTCAGTGCAACAGAAACACATGCCTATCTGCAGGCTTCCATCCACGTGGACCCAATGATTTCACGAGCAATGCTCTGTTGCCCACACTTGTTTGCATTCCTCCCACCTCACAAATATGATTTTTCAAGATACTAAGAATCCCCTAGGGTCTGTTTTTCCAATAGTTTTTATTGAATACAGGTGAGCCACTGAAACAGCTATCCTTGGTGTTGAGTTAAAGAACACTGAGCATCAGTGGCAACAGGGCTCTGTGGTTTATAGGACTGGCCAGGGCAGTAGCAGAGTGTAAGGTACTAAACAGAAACACAGTCTGGGGCATAGTTTGGGCTGAAAGGAATAAACCTGAGAGGCATTAATGGTTCCTGGAACAGGGCAAAACAAGAACAGACTAGGCAAGGGGATTCAGTCCTGAGTGGAATTTGGTGAATTCCCCTCTCCTCCTGAATATACATACATGCATGTGGACATAAATATTTATGTGTATGTGTTTGAATATGCTTTTGAACTAAAGTAATTTGACAGGAAAGCAGCAGAGATTCATCCAAAATATATGGAAAATTAGTCATTGCACAATGTTGGTGTCACGTCTGTAAAGATGACTAAGAATTTGGCTCCCCTAGAATTCTGAAAAGATGCACTGGGAACTTGCTTCTATTTCCACCTAAGATAAGCTTAACTTAGGTCTTTGATTCCCCTTAAATTATGAGTGGTGAAAGAGAAAGATTAGTAAAATAAGTAACGTTTTATTTTGGAGCTGTTGCTAGATTTCTCTTTGTGTTGGCTGTAATTGATCGTTGTAATTTCTGCTGATCATCTGAAGCAATTACACTAGAAGATAGATACTTCTCTGCCCTTATAAATTCAAACAGCATTTTTTTCATCTCCCTAATGCCTACCCTCCTGTCTGCTTCCATTGACTTATACACAGAATCAGCTTTTTGTGCCAGATTGTCTTTTACAGGGAGACACTTGTAACTAAAATGCTATTTAACGTAACAATTTTGAAGAATCGATACTTCAATTAAATTAAAACAGAAGCAGTTTATGACTTTTTCTGTTGATAAACGTGGGTAAAACTCAGCTGAGATGAACGGATTGACATAATTTACATTAGGACAGATTTTTTTTTGATTTGCAATCCTGGAAAGAAATGTGGCATATACTGTTCTTCCTCCTTGTAGAGACAGAAGCTTTCACAATAAAGATCTCTTTAATTTATGGCTTGCCATAAAAGACATTGCATGACAGGGTTCTCTGGCACTGTAGGCTCCTGCCAGGGACAGAGCAACTATTCATTATGCCTTATATTGTGCAGTCACTTATCATGTTCCTTACCCCACTGGTCTATCCGATTATTTTGCAGGAAAGCCATTTTAGGAACTGCCAGCAACTTACTTAAATTATAAATGGGTCTATGCCACTTCTGGTTTTGAACAAGGAGACAGGCTTTTGTGAATTAAGAACACAGGGTTGTGCCACTTGATAATGCGATGTGACATCATGACTCATCTAAACAACAAAATGTCCCTTCTGAACCAAAATTTGAAGTGGCATTATTATATGTATTTGTTTCCTCAGACGAATTCGTGTATCCAGAAAGACATAATCAAATCATCTGGATCCGTAAATTGTCTTTTAACATTTCATTTCTTTCTTTCTTCTTTTGGGTAAATAACAGAAAAGAATCTGGTTCCATTGTAAAAAATTCAAGCTTGGAAAGTCCTATGGATGATAGTATAGCACAGGATTAAAATGAGATAATATAATTCCACGCCAAAATGAAACTGGAGTGATGCACTGAAGTGAGTAGCTTTAGTCTGAATTTAAACAGCATAAATAAGTCTGACATCTGGTCTTAAGTCTGGGTAGTCTGACAGTTGCTCTTGACCTGTCTTGGTATGAATACACAGAGGGGTGATATTATTCTGGCTGTCTGAGGAGAATCTAGAAATTATTTGACAACCTTGAAAGGAGAAAGTTTAAAAGGCGAAGCAGTGTAATACAGTGCAATCTACCTGTGTTCCAAGAAATCCCCAGCAGGGTGAGTTGGGTGTAGCCTGAGCGGAGGAGTGCCACGCTAGTTGCTGTGGCACTGTAGGAAGGTGGCTTCATGTTCTACCGTCTGCTTGTTGTGGGTTTGCTCTGACGCTAATTCATCACAGTAGGTTGAATACTCAGTTATTTTTTCTGATCTGTTTTGAACAAATGTTACTGAAGTTATAGAGCTCTCTTGGGCTCCTTGAATAACTAATACTGTTGCTTATGTTTAGAGATGTGCTCAACTCATTTACAGCTGTGGAAAAACAAACTGATTTTTAGTCTACTAATGATTTAAAAAATGTTTTTAAGTATAGTTTGGAGGCAAAGAGAAGGTTTAGTTTAATACACAGTATGTTTCTTATCTGATGTCTTGAAAACGTTTCTTAATATAGTTAGATTTTAAAGTGCAATATAATCTTAAAAGAAAAATGTTTCTTTTAAATTAAATTGGAGCTATTTTATGCATCAGTCAAAATAATACAGTCAAGTCAAGACATTTATCAAAAGCTTTTTTTTTTAAAAATGATTACACAGTGCTGTACTTAGCAATCTCTGTATTTTGCAGGTCGATTTGGATAATGTTAGGGCATCAAAATATTGTTTCAATAATTAGATGTTATCCTTTCAATTTAACATCAGTTGTGTTAACAAACTGATTTCCTATGTAATAGTGAAATCAGAATAAACTATTTAATTTCAAACGCTGTCTTCTTTTTACACTGTGTTTTAGCAGTAATTTGGAGCTTTTTTTTAATATAAAGTTATAATTCAGTCTCAAACAGAAAAAAAAGCATTTCTGTTCTTTTGCAGTCAGGTTCAGGTAAAAAGTTTCAATTGCATATTTTTTTGAAGTTTAACTGCTCTATACTAATTTGCTACGAATTTCTTCACAGTGAAATCACAAAAAGTTAGATTATAACTTTGGGAATCTCTCCTGATGTCTGTAGCATTAGGAATCTCATTTCACTGCGAATGCCTAGTTCAGATTTCCTTGTACCATGTTAGAAACTGGAATTCACTCCAGCAACATCAGGCAAGTTTGTTCATATAGTCCAGTAAAAACTGTGATCTGAATTTGGACTATATTTGTTCTTGATCCCAGTAAAGGTCTCTGCATCCTCAAGCTCCTCCATCATGGCAGTAGGGCTGCTCTTGTACTCCCTGTAAGTAAATTTAATTCTTGGGTGGAACTTAACATCCAGCATAGGAAGGTGATACCAAGAAAAACAGTCTTACCGATACACGATGGAATGTTACAGGGTGCCACTTCTTCCTGAAGTGTCTGAGCGGCTGCCCCACTAGCTAATGCACTTCTTTCCTCCATGGAGAAGGCCTGTCTACAGAGAGAAGAGTGACCTTGTTTACTTGTTTCTGCTGCAGCAGCTTCCCTGGGATGGTTTTGCATGTTGTCTTTCTCAGGGGAAAAGAAAGAAAACAGAGAGCAATTGAGTAAAGGGAGGGTAACTGCTTAGCGATGCTCCATTCCTCAGTGATCAGTATTTTCAAGCAGAAGAGGCTCTTACTGAAAAAAGGGAAAAGTTCTAACTATGGCTCAGCTGGACAATAGGTGAAGTGTGTAAATTCATTTTAACTGTGTACTGCAAAGGGAAAGGCAAATACATATTTTCCCTGGGTTTATATTCTATTTGCTCTGTTTATAATGTCCTTGAAAGCTGGGAACTGAAATGATTCTTTCACTCTTGTCTTTCCACTTTATGCGTGTCTAGGTTTGCTGGTGTATGAATGCTTGGCTGACAGCTCTGATTGCAGTACCAGGGGCTTTGCCGTTTACTGAAAAATAAAAAAAAAGAAAAAAGAAATGTACCTTAAATGTGAGTGCTATAGCCACACTAATTTCTCTTTGAAATTAATAAGGATAATATATTTTGGAAAAGGTAGGAATAATACTACTTTGAATTTATTAAGCTCTTTTACCTGAGATCTAGAAAAGTTAACCAATTAAACATCACAATTCCCCCACGAGTTAGAAACTTCATATCAATCACTATATTTACTTGACATCTCTGCTACTATTCATTGTGATTTTAAGAAGGCTTTATACTAGCTATTTAATAACGTGTGATGTTACAAAGCAAGTTGGAGTAGGAAGTGAGAGATACAGAAACAGAGCTTATCCATGGGAGTAAACCCAGGAAACTTGAACTGAATGCACCCTAAAAGTCAATTAGTCAAACTTCACTAGACCCCTGTGTGGAAATTCTGCTTCAAAAGTACCATAGTCACAACTGGGGCAGGAGTGGATATGAGCATTGCATAGAAAATTTCTGCATTAGCTTGTTCTGATTTACTTTCCTGACAGTGACCATGAAGACAACATGTTGATGGAAATGACTGGAAAGTATGAAACGTTTCAAGAAAAAGGAAAATATTTTGCACACTTCAAAATGTGACATGAAAATTTTGAATATTTTTAAACAAAATTGATTTTTACTTAAGCAGGCAGGGAAAAATTTCTGTATGAAGTGAGAGAATGTGATTTTGTTTCACTATTGTAAAGTAACTTCTTGAACTTTCCAATGGCTTTTGAATTTTTAATTTAAAAAATAGGTATCATCAAACAAATAAATGTCACTGAAAATTTGAATTTCATTTTCTATCAGTTGCTTATTTTTATGAAAACGAATTATGAGCAGTTCCCAGTCAAGAGAGCCCACTGCATTTACAGTCAGGAAATACAAGTGGGAATAACATCTGCCAGAGTTGGTTTTTTTTTTTTATTCTCACAACTGAATAGTCCTTGTCTTGCCCTGTATCTGAAGTACTGATCAATTGCCATTTTTTTTTCCTAAGAGCTAAGAAACCATTGGCAGAAAATTGTTGAGGAAAAAAACCTGTGCATGGGAAAAGTCTTTTTGCAAATCTCATTAAATAGATTTTTGGCTTTTTTCCTGAAGTCTGCTATTATATATTACATATACTGTTGTTATTTATGCACAAACCCAATAACTGAGCTAGACATTTGTCCTCTGAAAAGAATGCCCCAAAGTTTTCGCTAATTAGATGAAATAACTGGTTCCTATTGAAAAATCTTACCCCATTGGTCTCATTGGCACCTCTGCTGCACTGTGTCCCATAAGCTGGCTGTGTCAAGAAATACTTCTATCGCCAGTTTACCCCGCAAAGCTTTTTAGCTGAATCCAGGCAATCCAAAAAAGAGCAAAGCATGGCTTTTAGGAGTCTTTAAAGGGTTTCCTTCAAGCAAAATTATTCAGCTCAAAGTTTGTGATTGATTAGCCTAAAAATACATACAATGCAAGAAATGCTTATCTTCACTGTCTTTTGAAATAAGCCGTGTGAGGTATCCTTGTGTTTTAAGAAACAAGGCATTACACTGTTCTAAAATAGGTAAATAATTATGTTGCAGTCAGTAGAATAGCATAGCAGAAAAGAAATCCATATAAAGACAGTAATTATCCTCTGCAGGGAAAAAATGGGGAAGATGGCTGAAAAATGTTAAGATTCTTAAATACAGAATGTTTTAATCAACTCTCATAATGATTTGCTTCCTCTTATTGTTGCTTTTGAGCAGTTTCTATGATGTTTTCCATTAGATATAGAAAGACACAGCTCCCAAGAGCTGCACAAATCCCATTTTAGCTCTAAAGCAATGAGTAAGCTACAAGTAATCACTGACAAGAGAGGCCGTGATGCAAGGAAGGGCCAGTTTCACTGTGACGAACAGAAATGGTTGTGGTTGAAATGGAAGAAAGGTGAATGGGGCACAGCAACGAGTGTGATATGGCATCTTGAGGGTATAAAATGAGCGCAGTGTGGCAGCTCATGCAACATCTGGGCAGTGTCCACAAGGTGTTGCAACCCCTTCATGCTCCCATCTCCTCCCGCTCATTTAAAAATATTTTCCCCTGTTCCTCCCCCCTGTTATGGAGTAAGTAATGTGTTGTAGGAGAAATGATCATTCAGAGCAGCATCAGGCAGGAGTGATATGGATGGCACAATTTTGCTATGAGACAGGCACTGACAGTTGCAAACAGGCTGGACTACAGACTGACATCGAAAAGAACATTTCAGGGAGCTGTGAAGTGCTGTACCTGCAAGGGCTGGGGACAGAGCAGATCACTGTTGTGCCAGAAAAACAATATTTTGTGCCAGGTTGTCAAGAGGTACCCAGAAGGAGCATTCTTTTGCTGGGAGTGGGCAGGAAATGCTCTGGATAGGAGAGAGGTGGAGGTACACTGAATACCCAGTGTATCGGAAGGTACTCCGGGATCATTATTGCACTTGATCATGTCTGACTGGGGAGATCCTGAGAGTCTGACTACATTTTGATTCAGCTTTCAAGATTTCAGCCTAGAAAAAATGTCAATGTATTCACTCTTTATAGTAAGAAAACTACAGCTGCTTGCCTTGCTATCCCCTTAGTAATGCAACGAGTGGCAGGGCTGTTCTCTGTACCATGCACTGTGATCTTCCTAATCCACCAGGAGGTCAGACTCACTGGGATGGTACGACGGTACCCAGTGCCTCTAGCAACAGGAGCAGCAAGCACAAGAGAAGTTATATTGTGGCTCTGGATTTTCAGAAGTGGAGTGTCTGACTTCTCTCCTTGATCTCAGCTTCACAGATAAGCAAGCAAGCTATGTCAGCTTTGCTTTCCTTTTCTTTTAGCTTGGTACTCTGCTTGTCTTCTAAATCTCAAGAGACCAGAATTGTTCACCAGTGAAATATGAATAGCTGGTCTAGGGAAAGAAACCCATGAAGGGCTCTCTGAGAGTCCCTTCCCATGCATCATATGCTGCATTCTTTGTTCCATGTTTTACCAAACAAATTTGGGTGTAATCTGAGGAATTTCCATCACCAACTGCTTACAGTGTATTCTCTTTTCTTCCAGTAGATGTGAATAACAGTCATAAAGAACTGTCTAGAGCGAGAAGGATGGTGCACCAGCTTGCTTAGCTTGAGATGTCTGGCTGAAAAAGCCCAGACAGTCATTCTGATTTCACAGGGCTTTGAAGAGAAGAGGGGTGTGTGGTAGGGGAAATCCATAGAAGGAGTTCCTAAACCCATAATTAAATGTAAGTAGCCTATAAACAGTGATTCCAGCATGGCTGAGGGCCTGAATTAAGGAAGTATGGCTGTTGGCTTTCTTTATTCATCCTTAGTTATCTGAGTTTGACTGCCTTTGTAGGCTACTGGGCCAGGAAAATCCACTGGGTTGTCCTGATACATCCATTCCTATCAGTAGTCTCTGCACAAACCCACCTCTGAACTCTATCAGCCAACTCTGCTACCAAAGTAGAGAAGTTGCAAATATTAATGGATAGAAGAAAAATAAGAGGCTAGCAAGTCCTCAGCTGTATCCTTCCTTAAGTGCTTGTGATATCGCTATTAGCTAGAAAACTGCCTGCCTGCAATGTCAACCATCCTTATGGCGGTAGAAGACATGTTTCGAGGCATGAGCTTGGGTTATGGCTCTGAAATCTTTCTTAGCATGACCTTCCTCTCTCCTCAGATTTATAGATTAGAGCTCTGGTGAAGGCAGCGTGGTTGCAATGCTAAAGACTCTTGAAAAGCTTTTAGCAGCTTGAATTCTACAGCCAATTTATTGCTGAGTAAAGCCCTGAGTTAGTAACAAAGAAAAAAAATTTAATGGTTGATTGACTGAGCATATTGGGCTGTACAAGTGACTTAATTTTCATCACACTTCACTAATGACAAAATTGTATGTTAGAGGTACAAACAGCCTAGGGAAAGAAGAATGTCTTTTTTCTAATGCTGCTGTTAGAAAGTTATTCTGGGACTCTCTGCACATTGAAAACTGATTACATTTCAGCACGGTACCACAAGCTGTCCTGATTGCAAAGTCATAAGTTTCCCTAACACAAAATAAATAAAGACTCCTGCTCTCACAGTTGTTGAAAATCTAGGCCCAACCTGGCCTCACACTACAAAGCAAAATGCTTTGACTATTTCAGTAGTGAATGATGCCAGGCCAATCTGTGTGTTTCAGCATTTTCTTTATCTACTTTTCCTCCAGAGGAAGATTTGTCATGAAACCATTGGAACAGAATCCAGGAGACTGGTTTTGAAATTTTGGCTCTGTCACAGACTTGTCATGGGACTTTTGGAGAAACTGTCTGCTGCATGTCTGCCTTCTATCTCTTTGGTAGAGTTGTTGAAGACTTTTGGACAAATTTTGTTTTAAAAAGCTGTGTTATTAGTATCAATTTTTTAATGACAGCTATTGTTAGTTTTGATATATTAACCAATTTTCTTGACTTTCAAAACTGAAAAAAATGTGAATTTTTTAATTCTTTGGAAATTTCTGGCAGCGCTTGTATTTGTAAATTCAGAAGACCAAGGAATGTCCCTGATCACTGGAAATCTATTACCTGTTAAACATGTATGATGTGATTTAGCTCATGTTTTTGCGCTCTCAGACAGGACAGTTTGGTAGCTGGCACATACCAGGGCACTTTGGCACCAGGCAGTTTGCATGTGGTTACTCTGGTTTTGGAGGCTAAAAGTACTTATGGTACGTGGATGGAGTCCAGTCTGTGACAGCTGGTGTTAATGGTAAGGAATGGCCCTGGACATTTTTAATTTACCAGTGAAAATTTGGTCTTGTTTTTTCTCCATTGAAAATACATTTTTGTTTCTTGATATAAAGACAGGAAGAGTAACATAACAAATATAGAAGTTAATAATTTCCTCTGGATTGAATAAAGAGTTTCTACTGACACAAAGGACACCATTTTCAAATTTCAGCTCATAAAATTTGGAAGAATTTAACTTTCCATTCAAATTCTTTTCCCTTAAATTAAAAACAATAATCAAAGCCTGGGAAAAATGTTGTTATGCCCATTTATAGCAGTTTCTACCCAGGCATCATGCAAGTTATGTCTTGTTTACACCATAACTTGGATGAAAATTAGATTTGGGTAGACAAAATTTTAATTTTCACTGTTTCTGAGATGGTAGATGATACCAAGCAAGTCAACAAGTCTATTTCCTCTATAAACTTTTGTTTTTCTTTTTAACTTAGAGGGAAAGAAACTGTTTATTCAGTAGGTGTTTGTCAGTGCCAAGCACAATGGGACCAGGGTTTATCCCATATGTATATCCCTGTAATGTATGAAGTTTGGGTGAATTAAACTGACAGCTGGAACAACATTACCTACCCACATGCAGATTTTGATTATAATGCTAGCAAGTCTTCTATATCCTATATTTCTTATATTGTGGACGAACTTCTTCAGAACATTAACTGGATCATTTTTCTCCCAGCAGATTGCATCAGGGCTTAAATCTTAGCATTGCAATGCTGGCTACTGCCTTGGGAAAACATTCAAGAAAATATACACACCTTTACCCCTTTTCTTTGTCACTGTCAAACTGTATCACACACTATTTTATTTAAAAGAGAAACTCACATAAATTCTTAATATGGAGAGCGTAAGCAGAAAAGTCAATATTTTGTCAGATTTTTACGAAACATTGAGACAGAAAAGTTGTGAAGAGCTTTGAATTGCCTATAAACTGAGGCCTTTTCTATATCTTGGATCAGTCCTTATCCAACGTTACCAAAGCCAAGACACCATATATGCCATCAGGTGTCTGGCAATAAGATCTAAAATTTGGTGCTTGAGTGCAGAAAATCCAGATTCACACCTTTTTCCTTATAAATATTTAGTACAATGATATGAGTCAAACTATATTTTCAATTTAAAAATAATGAATGATTAAATTTATCTTCATTGATGTCTTTTTTAAAGAGTCCTTGAGGTGAGTTTTCTTGCGAGTATTTTGGCATACTTTAGTGAAAACACCTCAGGACACCCATACACAGTTTAAGGCAAGCTGAGGGCACACCTAAGAATATGAAAATATTTTTTAATTTTTCAGAAGAGGGAATTATTAAAAATGTTCAAGCATGAGTAACAGGAATAATAAATATACATCTGAGTAAGAAATTTAGATTGAATATCGAAATCCTGCAGATATATTCTCTCCCTCAAGGGGAAGTATAATTTCATAGTATTAAACCAACAATATACTTAATGTAACATTAATTAATTAGAAACCTTATCAAATCTTCTCCATTTCTAAACATGCTCATGTCACATTTCTACTTGCTTTTTCTTGTGCCAGCTATGTTCTTAGGTAGCTCTTCTTCTTCATTGTTATTTGCCTCCCAAGGTAAATGTATGGAGACATTCATCACTTTTCAGCACCCATTTGGTTACTAAATAAGCGCAGCTCTTTTCAGCTGAATATAGTCTCTTTTTTTGCAAAGCAAGCACAGCACCATGTTGTCTGGTTTGTTTATAATTTCTGAAGTATCTACAGGCAAAGATTTGTGAGGCACGATTTCTGTTTTCCCAGTCATCCTTCTAGATGATAATTTTTTGAACAGTTTTCCAGGATTGTGCTCGGTCTCCCTGGAAGTCTGTCAGCCGCAGGCAAACTGTAGGGCAGGAGAAATCTCTTTCATGGGAAGGTGTTTGACATGTGTCAGTAAGCCGACACATGTCACCACGTGTCATGATGAGCATCACACAACAGGAATTTGATCTTGAGTTTAAAGTGCTACTTAAAAACAAAACCTTAAATAATATGTGAATAATCTAGTCTTTGATCCTTTAAATCATGGTTATGAAATTTGGCATTTGAATACTTGTCACAGAGGCAAGTAATGAGTCGCTTATTTAACTTGAATGACTGAATAGCTGCTGCCCTGATTCTGCCTCCTAGCCTCCAAGTATAATATTTTGACTTCAGTTCTTTTACTGCTAAACTTCTCCAGTTTGAAGTGTGTTGGTTAAAGCTGTAATTCTATGAATGTCAAAATACATCAGGAATAAGAAGAAAAAGAACATATAAAGCTGTGAAATGATTTCACAAGAAATCAACAAACAGAAATACACAGTAAATGTATTAGCTACACCTCAGAAATTGCACAAATCCACAAGGGACATCAGGGTTTGATCAGAATTTATACAATTAAAGAGCCTGAGGCAGTAGTTGCCTGAGTACCATGAGGCTGTATGTAGAGATAGTTCAGAGGTTTGGGGCACGTTTTTTGTCAGAAAATATCAGTTCATTAAGATTGAAACTTTTCTCAGAAACATATTTGTCTTGATGAAACTTCCACTGGCAAAAGTATCTAAGCCTAAACATAGAATTTCTGTAAAAAGGAGAATAGATGAGCTACCTTAAACATCTGAATACTGCAAAAGTAAATGTAAACACTTCTACAGCTTAGTTGGACAAATACACACTTAAGTAACTTGGTTCTGTAACATTTTTCACTCACTCAATTCTTAATTTCTCTGACAAAATCCAGATAGTCCCTCTGCAAATGTGAAATTTAGCAAGACGATATGAGCTGCATTAAAGCTTCTGAATGTTTTACCTAACCATGAAAATTGGCGGGGCTAGGGAAAAAAAAAACCAAACTGATTTGCAGAGACAAGAGCAGGTTAAAACTGCTGGTTTCCGGCTCTACAAGAAAAAAATACCGAGGAACTTCAGGGAGGCTGAAGGATTCTGTTCTTAGAGGTTTTTGCCTGGTAGCTCCAACAATGGTTTGGAGGAGCTGAGTGGAGGTGGAGAAAGGAGAACTGAAAGCAGGGAGTAGCAGTTAGATTTCAATTTAAATAGCACGGGAGTGGAACCAGGAAAGGCAGGGGCAGACCAATACCAACGGAAGTACTAAAAGCGGGAATCCCTGAATGTTTGTCATGGGTACATACAGTGTGATCTTTTGGGGTGGTCTTGCTAGGGTTTCATTTTCATTGTGAGTGACTTTCAAAGTGAATGGGAAACATATACAAAAGACTATAAAAATAGATATTATTTAAAAACAAAAGTATTTTTCTACATATTTGTTCATAGAGTTGTGTTCTTTTAAAATGAAGCTAAGGCCCACTTCTGTGAGTTTTTCTGTATAAACATAAAGATAGCCTCTGTACTGGAAAGTACCCAATATACATCTGCAACAGAGTCAAAGTGTTAGAGTAATATTCAGTGACTTACACAGGGAGCCAACAGCAGAAATGGGAATTTATCCTAGAGCTCTTGAACTTTATTCTAGTGCTTTTGTCAAGTAGAAACCCATCCTTTCTCTTCAACCTTGCTTGCTTTCAATGTTACTATGTGTATCTGTAAGTGATGGAAACCCTCTGACTTTAATCTATGATTACAAGTAAGATTGGGTACGTGGTGCTGCAAATTAGATCTATTATATCTTCTTTTTAGCACTTGTTATTACATTTCTCCGTTCTTCCCACATAACACAATGCTTTGTCACTACATTAGATTTAACACATTTTTATAGACTATGTTCGTTGACAGTTGTTTATTGTTCTCACAAACCCTGTATTTCTGAACCCTTGGCTTTGCTAGAAAGAGAGAGAATCACATGCTGAAGCTCTGCTCTGTGGTGGCTCTGGACCCAGGTTATGTTTGGGAAAAAACACCACACACACAATCTAAGCTGTCTTCCATCGTTTCAGGTCAGCAGCCACCTGGCAGGAGACATTCTGCAGGGTTAATTAACACTGATTGTGACTCTCCCATCCTCTTGTCAAGCTAATCTCTTGATACATGCCAGTGGATGTTTGTGAGATAACAAATCATCTATATCTATATAATGGTCTATATCAATAATAATAACAAATACTCAAAGTTAATTAACTAGTAATGGTGACATTTACCTCTTTGTAATTGACTCACAGATTTTCACCAAACACACCCAAAGTTTATATATTTCTGCAGATAAAGATGACCTCTGCATTTATACTATCCCATTTAGAAATTTGACAAAAGTTATCAGTCCTACCCCTTGCCAGATTATGTTTTGTTCACCACATGGCAGGAGAAAATTGTATTTCATGCCTGTTTCCTAACAGAAGCGGTGCACCAGGGGAAGGAGAGGTGCGACAGCCTGCTGAGGCAGATGCCACTGGGTTTGTGCCCCTTGCAAATCTTCAGGCCACCTTCAGCAGGCTATCTTTCTTAAGCTCGCTTTTTTGTGATCACAAATTTCCCGTGGGATATTGCCTGAGTGATCTGACTTCAAAAATATAGAATTAATTTAAAAGTTGACATTTTGGTGTAATTTTTTTTGCAAAACTGAGGTGCAAGGTGGCATGTTAAGAATGTTTAATAGTGACGCTGCTTTTTGTATGTTAGGGAAGTTCTTTGCTTCCTTGATTTGATTTTGTTGGTCATTTTTGCGATTATAATTCTCAAACTTTGGGAGTTTTTTCTCTGATTCAGTTTTCTTCTAGTTTCAGTTTGATTTTTTTTTTTAGGAAAAGAAGATAGTTACTACCTTTAAGCACTTCCACCTGTTGGAGTATGGCTGAAGGTTTTATCTCTTATTTCAGTAAAGGTGGCTTAAAGACTGCAATAGAAATGAACCTCACAGACAGCAGAATGAGTTCAGCAGTTACTAGACATGGTTGAAGAACTTTAAATTTCAAAAATTACTTTGGAAAATTTTGGTTAACTATTTCCAATATACTTTCCAGTTTGGGGTCTCTGCATTCCCTTGGACTGGAAAAAGAAGCGTCAGAAGTTCTAGCCCCAAGGTAATCACTGAGTATTTGTAGTCTTACAGGTATTTTTGGTGTACACTTAGTGAGAACAGGGAGGACTGAAAATAATTTAGCTACACAATCAAGCTGCTGGTTGCTTCATCAAACTGAAGTAGATTCACACATTTGTGAATTAAGGTTCCATAAGCAGCAGCTGCAAAATAATAGAACTTGCTAACAATCCTTGCAGGGAAGCTCGCGCTTCAGAATAAAAATTCTTCAGGTCATTATTGCCAAACCCACTAGATTCAAAATATCTGTTGAGGAAACTGACTGATGTCTTGAAATTAAATGTTATGAAAATATACTTTATACCGATGGCAAGCACAGACAGAACTGATAGACAGTGAAAAGAATGCAATGAATATTACCAGTTACAACTGGTACAAATTTAAAAGAAATACCTATGGCAGCACAAAGCTTGCATGAGCCTTTTGTTTCTGTTGCTGATGGAAATTTTAAACGGCACTTTTAAACTTTGGTTTAAAGCACACAACTTTTTTTTTTTTTTTCATTCATCCTCTCCGCTGATGCCTTGTTGGGAAGCCTGTAATGCTTCTATGGGTTTTTATTGCTTATACTTTGGGTTTTGCCTGGTTGGGCACCAGCCCTTTATGCTGCTGTGGGTAATCTTTACTCAGAATTCCCAGATGATCAGATCTCACTGCCTAGCTGATTGCATTGATTTTGCTGAATATGTGGCTGTTCTACTGTACTGCTGGTAATAGCAGTGTGGAACAACCCTGGATCTTGGATACGTGTGAATCCTTAGAAACATTTCCATCCTCTCCTCCACCCACCCACCCACCCACCCACCCACATATGCAGACACCCACATGCATCCTTTATACTCCATTAGATCAGGCAGAGTATTAATGCATTCACTTATAGTGTTCCCTATCTGTTAATTACTGTTGGATAAGGTGTGCTTCATCTAGGTATTTATGTCAATAGTGTTGTGAAGCCCCAGATTTCGTGTTTGCTGCTCATTAGTCTGCACCCGGACTGTTCTCCCAGGGCTCTTCATTGATGGGCAGTCTGTATTCGGCTGTGAGTAAAGGGCAGCGTGTATTTGCTTTTCCCCAGAAGCAGAGCAGAGATCAAATTATAGTCAGTTCTCAGTTGCTCAGTTATTTCCCGGGGAAACCCATCCCAACTCCTCTTTCCCAGCAAAACTCTACCTTCTCCCTGCCCCTCCAAGAGGAAGGCTGCATTTCGGACAAATTTACCTCTTGTGGATCTTTCTGGTACTTTATTCCCCTATTTAGCTACACAGGTAGATTCACAACTGGCCCCTTAATATTTCATACTCAATGCATTAGGTTTTAGACCTTAAAAATCCTGAGACAGAGGAGGAGCTGAGAGGGTGATTCGGGGATCCATGGGAGTTGCTGCAATTCCACAGCTCAGTTTCATACAGCATCCATGGAGCAAACTCGTTGCTGGCCCTCAGGAGGTAAGAAACATTTCTGGCATCCAGACCCTGCAATTCCCATGGGGCACAGAGCCGTTACTGGGGTGTGTGCTTTGAGAAGGATTTTCACTTTAATATCCATTTAATGAGCAAACTTCAACTTAAATGAAGTCTCCCTTGCAGCCCGCTGCTCACGCTTAATTGTGGCTGGTCTCCTCCATTTTCTTAATTTGCTTTTAACTTGCTCAAATCTTTTGAAGTTTGCTGACATGCAAATAGTGGAATTCATCCTCTTTGAAGATCAGGGCTCCTTGTTTTACCTTTGTTTTATATGTGAAAAGAAACCTTATTTATTTCATTTTTAGTGTGGTGTCTGTGATACCTGTCATATGTCTTTTCACCTTATTTTTTTAACTTTTAATTGAAGGATAAGGAAAATGGAAAAAGAATTTATCTTCCTTTATTAACTTTAAAATGTTTTTGTAAGCGATTATTTGCAAACAGTCTTTGAAAAAGTGCATCTACAATCTGCTCTTTAATACAATTTATTTTCCTCTACTCTTGTTGTGAAGAGGTTTATCATACTAAGGTTTCTGTACACAGCAGCTCAGCTGTTGTTTGATAGAAAACTAAACATTGAATTATTTCCTTTGGGGAAAAAGATAGATGCACAAAATTTCACGGGCTTAAAAAAAACTGGAGAAAGAATAGGCCAGACTTTGTTCTGACCAAGATAGAAAAGTCCTTCAACTAAGTCCTTCCTTAGCTGAGCTTCTTTTAAGTTTGTATTTTAAACTACAATGAGTTGTGGCATATCCATCCATTAAAAGTTGGGTAGCATAGATTGTGTTTAAATCCCTCAAGCTCTGAAGACCCATTGTCTGTGCTCAACTTCTTTTTTGAAGGGGTAGAAGCAGATACGTCACCATGGGCTTTTATTTGGTCACATTTAATGCACTGGCAAAAATGTACATGTAGGCTACAATTGGAACCAATGGCATGAAAAAAAATGGTTCTGTGCTTTTTCCTCCTAATTATTTAAGTTTTAACAAATTCTATCAGGTAAAAGCAGTTTACCCTAATTATTTAAGATTTGACAAGTACTGTAAGGAACAAAGCTGTCTGAATAAAATTATGAGGCATGTACACGTTCATGTTCCCTGCTGATGGGACCTGCGTCATTGCAGGCTGAGGTGGACTAATTAATCCCAACAAAGATTTGTCCTCTCAATTAACAGCCCCTTAGATATGCTGTCTGGTTGATCTATGGCTGCCTTGTGGGAAATCCAGGTTATGCAAATTTTATGACTCTGACCCCCTAGGCCAGGTACAAAGTTATCTCAAGGAGAGGAGCTGATTTGCTTTGCAGAAAGTAATAGCTGCGTGCAGTGCTTTAGGGCAAATCCCCACCAGGTAACCACAACAGAAGGCTGGAACTGGCATCCAAAGCAAGAGGAGAAATGTGCCCTCAGCCTGGTATGCTGCAAATTTCACCTCTGAGCCACACAAAGCCCCTATCATAATGTCTGCATCGCTGGAAACCTGGGACAAGACATTTGCACTCCCGTGACTGTCAAAGAAAGTGCTTCTGTAGCTGTCTTAAAATCCATTTTTAATTCCACTTATAAAATACATGTTTGTTCATAAACATGTCTATGGTTACTTCGTAGACATGGCTTACACACAGGATCAGATCTCTGAAGAGTTTTAGGAAGCCTTTTGGTGTATATTATTTCCTAACATGAAGGTACAACACACCTTATCTGCACAAGGTTTATCATGACAGACCGATGGGGTAATCAGAAGGGCACATACTTTCTTAAGAGAGGGGCTAAGGATACTGAACTTGAATATGGTTTAGTTGTGTCAGTCTGCCCATCCATTTTCTTCTTTTTGGATTCAGTTTTCTTCTATTTCTCCTAGGCATTGCTATTACCCTTCATTTCTGTCAGTGACTTCACAGAAGAGCGAGCTGAGCCCTGGATGTGACACACAGAGAAGTAGCCTATCTATCTCCCCTGATTATCCAAGATAAGACAAGAGGCCAGATCCTGTGCCTACTCAAACCTAACCCTGTAGAAATTGAAGACATTAAACTAAAGTGAAATTGGAGGGATGGAGAATGTTGGTCTGAATTCTCAGTTGTGACTCTCTCCGAGGAACACGCTTGTCCCTTCCTCACCACTCACAAATGGAGTCTGGGCTTATCACTTCTCTCTTGCTCCGAGCCCCGGCTGCCACCAAGAGACCAAAGCATAAGAGCGCTGGGATTAAACTGTATGCTTTAATACTTCTCTATCCTATTAGCACGGTGCTTAAATATGGTGGGGAATTTAAGGATGTTTCAAATTATACACTTAAAGACTTTTTAGTGCTTGGGAAGAAAATAGAATTTTTGACTGACAGAACCCAAATCTTTTCCCAGATGTACCTTTGCGACCTGCATACGCTGGTAATGTAATGGAGGGGGCTGCAGAGCCTCCAAGGGACTTTTAATTTCAAAATGGATGCCAAATATCCATTCACTAATAACAATAAATCATCCATAGAGGTTCTGCAAGAAGGAAAAAGGGCTCAAGGCATTTAATTTTGGCTTGCATACTTTTGCCCGCCCACTGGGTTCATAGAGTTAAGAGTTGTTTGAAGTAGTGTGGGCAGAAGGCCAGCCACATTAATAGTTGAGACTTCTTGTTTATATAAATTTAATTTTAATTGAGTGCATAGTGAGAGGTGTATCAGTCAGTACGATTTTTTGCTAGGACCTTATTCTTGCACTTCTGTTTCATGGCAGTAGTTTCTTTTGGGCAAGAAAACTCATACAGATTTATTGCCTTTCTCTTTCCTGTGCAACCTTGCCTAATAAGACTGGTGCAGTAGCTGTAGCCTGTAAAATTAGCCTGTGAACCCTTTGTATCCTTCCTTGTCTGTCTGTCTCAATCTCCTTCATATCAACCTAGTAAGAAGACTTTGAACTGTGAACGTCTGTCTTTTTTTGTTATAGACTACTGTTGGTTTAGGTGGCAGACTGATGAAATGCAGCAGGGCTTTCTGATTCACATTTGGCTCTCAGTGCCTTTCTTTCTTTCCCTTTCCATTCAGCGGGGTACCCACTACTATCCCTAAAATCAACAGTTAGAATGTGAAACACATAACTATGATGTGCCTATGACTTTTCAGATGGTACTGCCACTGTAATTTAATTGTCCTGGGGAAATGATGCCCATTTGCACAAATTCCCATTTTGTATCTACAGTGTGGTTGTGGCAATAGAGACAAAAGAGAATTAAGAGTTTTAGATCCAATGCATTGATAAATATCAGCAATAAAGTGATTTACTGGCTATCTACTGAGGTTTTTAATTGCTCTACGGGTATTTTATATACTTACAGCCTGCTCTTCAGCTTAGATACTGAATGTGAGCTCCTGGCCTCACCCTGTTCAATATCACTCTTTCAGTTGTTATATGGCAGATAAAATAAAGTGACACCTCTGTGCAAAAGACTGGGATGTCAGGGTTTTATTAAATATTCTGATGTCTGGACTCTACATCTGCATATCAGTTTATGCCTTATTTAGTTCAAACAATCCCCAAAGTCTTCTTTCATATGCATATAAGTGCTATGAGATCTCTCTTTCTCCTAGTTTGCATGCATGATTTGTACTAGACTCCTGAGAACTAACATATGCTCATGGGCAAGGAGAATTGATCCATTTTAAAATTATGTAGCCTGTTATTTTCTGGAGTTATAGACTGAGTCCTGTGGCTTTTTTTTTACCCCAACTACAGTACTTTGGATAGTTATTCTCAAACTTTAGTATGGTACATAATGCCATAGAGGGAACTTGCTTATCTAGTGACTGTTTGCACCCCTTATTAATGCCTGTATTAGTCAGACCCCTGCTGAGTAAGAAGACATCTAGAATAACTTTTTTTTCAGAATAATAGAATGAGAATGGATGCTTTGTGCTGCAGGCACTGGCCTGGTGTTTTAAAAATTGGAGCTCAGTTCCTGGCTGTGTCACACAGTGTGTGAAGGCAGGCAAGTCTTCTAGGGCCAATATTTTTACAATGCCTAAAGAGCCAAGTGACTATATACTGGCATTTTCAAAAGCAGCAAGGGATTGGCTTCCATGGGGCTTTTCAGCATTCCTCTAGAAAGCACAGATCCAAGCCCAGCAAGCCTCCCAGGAGTCACCTTTACCACTCTTCTTCCTATGAGCTGATGCCACGTCCAGTGCAAGGGCATCCCAGACATCTTCAGAGCTTCAGATTTAACTCTTAAAAACCAAAAGAAAAGGTAAACAGACAGGTCTTAAGTCTACAGGGATCCCAAAAGCTAGCACAGTAAAGTTTTCTTTTTAAACCAGACTCAGGGTAAAGGTGTGGCTAATATCACATCCCTGTGCCTAAATTACCACTTGGACCGACTGGTGGAAATTTCCATTGCAAGGTCTGAATGACTGTCAACATAGCCCTCCACAGCGAGATATCCTGAAGACACCCAGATAATAGGATCATGATGTATATAACAAAAAGCATCTGATGATTTTTTTCCTGCACAATGTCTGGTTTTCTCTCACGAGGTGGGAATTATTAAGCTGACATGACAGGTGAAAACCATTTTTATTATTTTCCTGCACTAGTTTTGTCATTCTTAGACTGCTAACAACAACAACAGTAATAATGATCTTTCATTTTTATGCTAAATAATCACAGTAGGAGCAAATGGTCTATTACCTTAAAGAGTTTGCAAGTAACTGTCTTAACCTGAGACAAGAAGAGAGGTACTCCATGTACGGGACAGACAGAACTCCTGTGCTCTCCTTTCCTTCTACTCTTGCCATGGTTGGGAATTCATTGCACTTGAGTTATTGCAGCCTGCATTTGGGCTGCATGTTTCATGTCTGACTACACCGTCAGGTACACTGAAGTGGTCGCTGAAATAAGAAGCCTGAGAACCCACTCAGCCAAGACGTGCCATCTGCTTTCTGATGACTGACAACAGGGAAAGTCTCTTGTGCTCCTGCCAGAGGAATTCTCTATTTCAAATAACATTGTGCAGTGCCAGAGTCATTTCATGCCATGTCATTAAAGCTGGGAAGGACTCAGACTTTCTGTTTCACAAGCAATTTTGCAATTTCTAGCCTTTTTCCTTTGGTCCAAAAAAATATGGACAACTCAAGAACTTCTTTCTCATTTTCTACATCTATGTCTTCTGCATTTTTTTTTTTATTCAAGGAAACAGTAATATTTTGAAAAGTAATTCTAATTGAAAAAGAAAAAGGTTTCATGTTGATATGAGCACAATGCTTATTATTTTTCTAAATGATGTGGAAAAAGTGGGATTTTTAGTGGCTGCCTTATGCAAAATATTTAAATAAAAATATTCATTCATTTCTGATTCTGGTGTTGCTATGCATCTCTCTGCCTCAGCGCACTGGTGATGCATGCTGTGGGTTGTTCACATATCAAGTGTCAATGGTGAAAATTAGTTGGTAAAAATTGTACTAGATTCTACAAATTTTTAATGGAAAAAATGTAAGATAGAATAACCTTCTGCTTGCAGAAATCATTTAACTTCTGCCAGTCTCCAGCACCCCAAAGGGGGAGCTGCCTCAGTGGAACTCACATCAACTTCCAGTCAGATTTCTGAAAAACAGAGTATGTCTGTAGTTCTAAACTGGGAGCTTGGGAGGGGAATCACAGAAACACCTCATTGCCTGGACCAGCACTTGCTTAAACAAATTGATTACTTTCCTTGAAATGAAAACCAAATGGTGCATTTTTCAGCTGTGGCTGAGGAAAATCAAACTGCAAGCAGCCACCAAAAGAGAAGGTGTCCCTCCCTCTGTGCCCCTCCTGCTCTCCGTGCCTGTTTGTATGCTCCCACCTTTTCCCTTGCACCAGGATTGGGGCTTGTTTCACCTGGTGAGCCAGTTCCAATCTTTAAATAAGCAGAAAACAAATTATTTTGGTTTTGTGTTCGGTGGTAGGGGTTTTTTTTTTATTTGTTTGGTATAAATTGCTAAGCCTATTTAGCAGGGTGAGAAGTTGGTTGCAAATGCTGCCTGCCTGTTTCTGTTCCTTCATCTCCTCCTCTGCTGTGATAGCGCAGATATTTTTGCATCCATGCCTCGAACTACCTCAAGGGATTGGTACAGGTTTAAAATATCTTATTAAGAATGGCTATTATTTTTCCGGATCAGTTTTCCCCACAGTGTCACAAGCAATTGTACCAGGATGCTTAAGCAGGAGATGTTTGAAGAAGCTGGGTGGTCAGGTGAGGGAGAGGAGAAGGGCACAGGCTGCCAAAACAAATAGATGTCAAATCTGCCCTTCGCATGCACTTGGATATCCACACAGGGAGGTAAAGAGCATAGCTGGGTATGATACAAATTCACATCCTAGCTTGGCATGCACTCTTCCCCCGCTGCAGATGAAGCTTTAGCTACTGTGATAATAAAAAGTTTCACTGATGGAGCTTGCTACGAAGCACTTGAAAGGGTTTGCCGTTCTGTGGTGCATCTGGAGTAAGAAGCACAAAGGAAGCTATGCTAATACGTTGCTATGTGTTCTGTTCTTCGGGGTTTATTTACTCTTCCATTTAAGACACATCTTGCAGCTGTGAGAGCTGAAGTGAACTTAAAAATAGAAAGAGACCAAGTATATTACACAAAACAACCTCTAAGTAGACTACCATGTCTGGCTTGTTTCTTTGCAGTGCATTGCGTGTCTAATCAAACATCATATATTTTGAACTCTACAGTGTTTTCAGCCTGAAACTTCTGTATATGTCCCATTATGGACTGTGACAGGGAAAGTTACATGAGCCCTGAGATTTATGAATACATAAAACCATGGACAGAAAATGGTGGAAAGTAGCCTGGATATAGTGTTCTCAGGAACAGATATAGAGGCCATATTACTGAGAACCTCTGAGCACTTGTCAACAACTCTGAGGTTGCTTACTGAAATCTCTTGGATCATTTAAGAACTGTTCTTTCTTTTAAAACTGAAACGGCTTTGATCCCGTGAGAAGTAGATGCAGGCCATGCACTTTATTCAGCTCCATCAGTGAGATGCAGGGAAGCCGACAGCCAGACTCATGCCTAAGATTTCTCCTCCACTCCTCACTAAGTGGATTTACTATTTTAACATACTTTTAAAAATATTTTTCCTTATTTTTTTGGTTGCAAGTTTGATACTTCTGCTCCCTGAAACTTGCTCACGGTCATCTGCTAATGGCATTAAGGGGTTTTCACATAGTGTGAGCGTACTGCTCTTTGCTTTACGCGCAGGGTTACACAAGCATGTGCCCCTCCACCACAAAATGATGGCAGCTGAAATGCATGTCAGCTGCATCAGCTGCAAGTTTGTCCTAATGAAATTTGGCTAAAGTGGTCAGAGTTGCTCCAGTCTAAATGGAACTGCCACATGTTTTTGACAGTTCAGATGACAGTCTAACACATCTCTCATAGCTCAGGATGGTATGCACCATTAGACTTACAAAATATGAAAGAGAAGCATATGCCAGAAGCTACTGCCCTTCAGGCTTTCACATTATTTTTCCACTTTCCTTGAAATTCAAGCAAAGTAGAAGCCTTGAAAGAACAACCATGAACACACACAGTTTGTAAGCTACTTAAAAAACAAAACCAGAAAAAAAGCAAAAATCCAAAACACAGCTATGATATTTTGCTCTTTAAAGAAAATCCATTTGTATTTAGTTTTAGGGGAGTAGGAGGAATTGCAAAGGGAAAACAATCTGTCCAAGGTCAGCATTGGAAATCTTGGAGTAAGAACAGTACTACTGCAAGTCCTTAATATATTTTCTATGCCTCCCCTAAGTCTCCTCGCAGGCGCCAGAGCTCGCAAGTCTCTCATTATCATTATCAGCAAGAATAAGGTGAAGAAAGAAATATGCTATCACAGGGGAATTTTCTTCTCAGGGCAGTAGGGACTTTACATTCAGTAGCGTACCATGTCAGATGTGACTCATTTTAGAAGTTATCTTTAACAGTAACACTGCATATCTACTGTCACTCACATCCCCTTAGTATTTGTAAGAAATATTTACAAATCTTAAGCTCTCCTATTTTTCTTTGAGATGACAGAAGCATTAAAAATGAAATGTGGCAAAAAACTCTTCACTTCTGCTATGCAAATTATTGTGTGAAGAACATACAAAAACTAGAGAGATATATATCTTTTGTGGCTTCAGTAAATGGAGAAATGGTAGTAAAGCAATAATAAATCTCTCTCAGCGTGAGGTGATGGTGGACAGACTCCTGAAGTGGAGTAAAGAGCCCATCTCCATTCACGCCAAAGGAATTGGGCTGACCAACATCACCACAGGTGGGAAGGACCTGGGGATGTACATCAAATATATTCTACAGCAAAAATGGAGAAAGAAGTAAAAATCAACCTCTGAAAAATTCCCTCATGGTTAGAAATATGCACTGGGGAAAGTAGCTATAAATAATAAATCTTTAGCTCTAGGAATGGTGTTTTTCACTTAATTTTCTGTAAAGTGAAATATTTCAGTTTATTTCTTTAAGACCTTAATTTCCCCTCCCCCATGTGCTTTGCCCTTGAGGAAAGCTCATAAATATTTCCTTGTTATTGCATTCTTTCTTAAGTTGGTCCCTGTGAAGAACTTGGAGGAATTTGTTTATCCACTGTGAATCCTTTCTCTCATCTGTTTTGTTCCTTTGGTCATGAGTGTGAAGCAGCACACAGGGCTTTTTTTATTCTGTTTGTTCTTTAATCTCCTTTCTTTTTCTTATTCCTTTGTTATGTTCAGTACTTCACCCTTGAGCTGTCTGTTCAAACTGCGTCCTTAGCACACTGGCCATGTAGATTTAGCATGCCATCTCCCGTGAAATCTTTGCATGTTTATTTGCATTCTGACACTAATTTGATGTGGCCATTGTTTTATCACTGGCTGTTTTTATAGAATTTTCTTACCTACTGTCAGTCTATTCAATTTATGTTTAGGATATTGTTGCATTCCTCCTTTGAGGATCCTTGTGCATCACCCCTCGGGTGTTTGTCTAGGAGAAGAGCCCTCATCAAAAAGTACCTTTTTTTTTTATTGTAAAATTCTGTTTAGTCATAAACCAGTTAAAAAATGTTGTTTTCCCCTTTATTACCTGTTTACTTACCTTCTCAGGAACTTACAAAAAGTCCACTCAATTGTGGCTGCTCCACGCCACCATCAAAGCGTTGGGCCAAGGCTGAGACTGGAGCGCGTGTCCTGCTGCCGGCTGCTTGTGGGTTTGCCTACTTCTGTATTTGACTCTGGCTTGCAGCTCAGGCTCCAGCCCAGCAAAACCAACCAGCTCAGCACTATTCTGTCCAAAGGCAGCTGAGAGCAGCAGGCAGCAGGCTGGCCAAGAAATGGTGGTTCTCCACAGTTATCCTGCCTCAGCCAAAAACATCTCTGGATTGCAAATTGTCCAGCTCCGCTCCACTGGTTATGAGGGCTATATTGTTTGCAGATAATAATATCATCCCGGAAGGAGGCACCAGCAGTCCCTGCCTCCCAGCTGGTCTCAGCACTGCAGTCGGGCTGCTCATCTTCACCACGGTGCCATGAGGCAATCGAGAAGATGTGGAGACAAGCTCGGCTCCGGGCACTGACCTATACATGTCCCCATGCAGGCAGAAAATACCTTCCATTCCTCCATTAACCCATGGGCATGGCTTCAGGCAAGGTGAAGGAAAAGCACACTCAGCCTTCCGTGGTGTCAGCAAGGGGACAACAACTAACACCTCTTCCTCTCAGAAACAGAGCAAAGGAGGAACACAGGTAACATTTAGGTTAATCCTGGGCTAAAGTGTTCACAGAGCTGCCAGGTGCCCGTCCTGGAGCAGCGGAGCACCGCAGTCCCGTGAGGGGCTGGGGTGAGCCCAAACAAGCTGCTCCACTCCTTTCAAACCTTCGCCTCACGGGTTTGCACTATCTTCACAAAGAAAGGCACACTTCATTTGTAACTGTTAAGAGTGACAATTGCAATTTCTTTTCCATTAGCAAAAATATAACAATACTGCCAGAAATAAGTTCTATTTTTCACAGCATTATAGTCCTCCGTTGTCCAAAAAACCCATAAAATTAATAAAAACACAGCAGCCCTTTAGAAGTGCCCTTACCCTATGAAACAAATTAGAAATATTTTCATTTGCTGGTTCTCCAAAGGACCACTGCATTCATGAACAAGAATTATGAGAACTAGTTCTTGGTCTTTAAAATTTTATAGAGAATTTGCAAACAGATGGTTTAATGCAATCATCTCTGCTAGCAGAACAAAGCAGTTCTAATTCCTAACTACTAACATTAATAACTCTTGTAGATAAAGGGAGTTGCTTTCTTCAAATCCTCTCCCAGCATCCTTCTAAAATAATTTCCAGCACCTTTAATATTTGTTTTCTCTAAGTACAAATTGTGGCCTGATCCAAATCTTGTTGCAGCCTGGGGAAAGATCCAGTCTCAGTGGAGGTGGAATAACTTCTTGAAGAGTTTGGCAACATGAGTTCAAAAAAGCTCTTTTTGGTTTTATTTTAGGAGTTATTAAAAATATTCTTCTATTTTCTATTGGAGTTTGCCTGCTCTGTAGTCCAAACATCCCATCTGCACACATATTAGCATCCAGGTTGTCTCAGCTGCACTGAAAGACTTTCCAATTGCTAGTTGGAAGGTAGTTTCATCCCTGATTTCACTTTATTCTTGACATCACTTCACTTCTTTAAAGTACCAAAAAAGAGTTTCGCATCACATTTTTCATTAGGCAGTAGCATCTTGACATTTAAAACAGTCCATATTCTCACAGTAAGGGCACACAGATAAAGGAAATAACTATCTACCCTTGTTTTGGAAAAGAAAACAAGAAATACAGAATGGTCTGAAAATTCAAAGGACTTAAATTGATTATAAACCCCAACCCACCTGTTAGAAATATTTTTTCAGGATAACTTTTTACTTGTTCCCAAGTGAATTTGATATTATTCCTTGACTTTGCTTCATTGTAACCCTGCTCCTCCCCATAAATTAAAAATTAAGCTAGATGCAGAGCATGTATTCCTACAGACAGTATCTGCATGGAAAACTTAACATGATTTCAGAGCTTCAAGCTTATCCGCTTAAGGATATTGCTAAGGAACCAGATGGAGGATAGCAAACCATCTGGGCCCTGCAATGATACATTCTGCCCTAAGCATTACTGTAGGAATTCACTTCATAATGGGAAAAAGCAGAGAAAAAGAGACAAGCAGAGAAAGAAAGTGCCTAATATTTTATATTGCAAAACATGCAGCCAAAGAGTCACCATTTTGTCACACATTACAGTTTCCTTGTCTCTGTTTATGTTCATAATCTGCGGGATAAAAGGTAGAGAAAATGAGAGTTTAACGGTTAATAAAGCATCACAGCCAGTTGTGAAGGAAATCAGAGATGGCATATAGGTTTTATTGGAACTTTTCTTGTATTGTTAGAGGTCAAAGTGCAATGGAGTAAGGCAATGCTTTCTGATAGGGCTACTAATAGTTTACACAGATACGTAATTTTAGGTCTGCTGCATTTGTTTGTGGAGTTCTGCACTTCAGGGCTTCTAGCCAGTTCTGTGTCCACAGCTGAGAATGGCAGTGGTTTGCAGAGAATAGAGAAAGGTAAGAAATACAGGATGCTCCATTAGTTTTGGAGAAAACACCAAATGCCCAGCACCTAGATGGAGTCAATGCAAAACCTAGAATGAGTGGATATTCTGTCCTGTTGTATGGTCTTAACATGAAATCTATAGATGAGAGGGTTTTAGGTGTTAGATACTCCTGGAACCAGAAGACCTAACAATTGTCATTTTTCTCTGGTGTTCATGAGGGTCTACAACCTGCCTTCTTGACTGCAAACTTTAGATGAAATATTCCATGCAGTTCAGGCATTATGGGGTTTTTCCTGATATGTTGATTTTCCAGCATCTAATATTATGTCAGATTTTTCTATCATCGGCTTTTCTCTGCCAGGGCAGTCATAGGATCTTTTCCCTCGAGCTATTCACCTGTTTTTGCAAAGCCTGTAGGAATCTATTGGAGACGTCTTTTCCTTCTGTCATTTTTTGAATTAAATTTGACGATGGCTTTACTTTCCTTAGTAAATTTGACAAAAACGGTAGACTTTAAAAAAAAAAATTACAAAAGAGAAAAAGTAAATAAACCAATAAATCTGATTTACCTTGAAGGTCTGATGAGTTTTGATATACCCAGATAATGCAGGTTAGTTCTAGTGGACTCTTTCATAGTGTGAACCTGGATAACAAGTTACTGAAAATCACTGAGCAAATGTCATCAACCTCCCTTGAATATTAGGATCTTACATAGGGTTTCCAACCGTAGCTTCCTTTTTTATGTGTATGACCGGTCAAGTGAAGTACTAAATAGTTATAAAAACCCAGAGATGAGTCCATTCAGCACATTTCTAAGCTGGATACTTGGAAATAAATAAAAAGCTTAAAATTTTCATGCCCTTTACTTAGATAGAACTGTCAGTTCTTCTTGATATGTTACAGCTGTTTTGTAAAAGGAGACAAAATTCCTTGTCATGATTTAAATCACTATTGTATCTTATGCTTTAACAATGTCCCACCACACTTCATCCTGGCACTGTGTGTGTGTGTGTTTATGTGTGTTTAGTGCATCTGGTTATCCTCAAGCCAATAACACAGGTAGAACTGGATGCCAGGTAATCATCAGTTTGAAAGATGATTTATTTATTTTTGAAAAAAAATCCCTGTGGGATACTCTGTAATGATACTTCTTTTGTTGCTGTGTGTCACTGCTGTAGAACAGGCTGCACCGTTGTTTAATGTTGAGATTGGCTTCAGGTATTAATGGCATGAAATAGTTATGCAGGTACATATCACAAAGATAGGTGCTTATCTGACTCTGAAATGACTTTTATATGAGAATCCAATTAAGAAAAATAATAATAAAGAGCCTTGTAGAACTTGTCTGCTTCCACCCATCAGTCCTTTTCTTCATCACTGTTGCACTGTGAACTGAAAAACGTGACTTTTATGAAAAGATTGGCTTGGCAACCATAGTAAGTGGCTTGCAGGAGATGGGGAGTTCATGTAGATAAATAGATCACTGTTTTGCAAAATATTTGCTCCTACTCATTAGTAGTACATTTTCTTCTTATGGAATTTATTGATTCATTGGAAGTTTGTGCAGCTAAGGCATGTTGGGAAAGAGAGGGATTGCCCTCTTTGGACTGATACTCTTCCCAGCCGTCTGGAGTGCAGAGCTTTCATTTGAACCCGTGGTGTTTCCTACTTGTTGGCTGTTGGTCTGTTGGTGATCAAGCAGTGGGTTCTATTTCTTAATGAGCAAAAAATATAGATACTCATTTATATCTTAGAGCTCAGAATACCATGAAAAGTGAGAGGAAAATTATTCTGGCTATAAGAAGAAAAGCTGTTAGGTTGCAGAGAGAGACAGAAATCTACCCTAAACAAGGAAAGATGTCTGTTCTTGCTTTTCTTACGTGCAAGCCTTGAGCTAAAAAGGATGCGGCAGTGCAAACAGCTGCTTTGAGGCAGCTCAAAGGAAACACTGAAAAGTTGCCTTTGTGTCTGGAAAGGTATTATTTTCAGTAGCTTTACCCTATAATTTTATTTGTCCAAAGGCTTGTTCCTCTCCTGTATATCTGACTGCCCTATTCTACCCACATTGTGCACAAGTTATAGCTCATAAAATGCGTAATTGAGTTACTAATGACATCATTCAGGAAATATCTTTTTTAAACACAGCTTTAAACCCTGTTTGTTTTGTGTACTCAAACTGCACTTGGCTATTAGTCAGCATCTGCCAGATATATCTGTTCTGCAAGAGCTGATCTGCAAACTTTGGCCAGGACACGTGAACCTTGGCCTGATGTTTCTCAATCCTGCAGTGCCGCATTACTGATGCACTGGGCTTTTGGGAGTGCAGCTAGGATGACAACCTCATTCAATAGAAAGGGAAGGTGGCACATAAAATAAAGTGGCAGTAAAAAATCAAAATAAGGCAGTGTCACCTATGCATATTTTTCTAAAAGAAGGCAAAGCAAGGTGTTGAAGAATTTCCATGAAAACCTACCCCACGGTTCTTTTGTTTGCCTGCTCCTGAAAACTGTGCTTTTCCTTGTACAAATAACTCTGTGCAAGGGACAGTTCATGGTTTCAAGACTTAAGCAATACCTCACAGATGGCATCTTAAGAGATGGCAATAGATTCTTGGTCTCTCTGGCTGACCCTGCTATACACTGAGTAAGAACAAGCCAAAAGTTTGCCTGCTCTACACAACTACTTATCCTGCAAGAAGATACGTGGGAATGTCCCAAAGGGCCAAACCCTGCAGTAGAGATATGAAGACATTGAATTCAGAAGTCAGCACAGCCCTTACTCTCTCTTCTTCTTCTTCTTCTTCTTCTTCTTCTTCTTCTTCTTCTTCTTCTTCTTTTTTTTTTTTTAATGCAGTTTTCTGGCTGCAATCAGCCCCCAGCTTTTCCAGTTAAAAAATCAGCTCATTCAGAGAGATTTTTTTGTACACAGAGGGGACAGAGTTTCTCAAGAAGCACTTTATATAAGTTGTCTTTTTGCCATTCGTGAATCTTCAGAAATTGTTGCTGAATGCGTGACATTGAAGTGATATAAGGCCTGCATTAGATCAGCTTCAGCAGCGCGCAATATGCTGCCCTGGGAGGGTGAGCGCTCAATGAGGTAGGCTCAATTTGCTCAGAGGGTCTGTTTTCACTAATGGAAAGTGGCATGAAATACTCAATCATCATTAAGTGGTCAAAGATTTGAATCTGTGCATAAAATTGCATCTAGAGTAATTAAGTTGCTGAGTGTGAGTGTCTTTAGTTGTCTTATCGCAGTGTTCCTCTGGCTCTGAAAAATGAGAAAAGTAACAAGTTTTGTTGAAAGACAGAATTTAGAATAATGTGAACCTGGAAGCCTAAAGCCTGCACAGACTCATACTGTGTTACAGCATCCTTGCAATTATCCTTAAAATAGGTGTGGAACAGAATACTGTGGAATTTGTGGATACTTGAAACAATCCTGTACCAAACACCCAGTGGCAATGGAGCTCCTGCATTTCATAGTGATTTCTTTTAACCAACACTACAGCTAAGCCAGGGGAATCACTGCCACGCAATGTTGTGTGTGCAAAAAATATTTACTTGTGTTAAAAAAGTTCTAAGACATGGGAGGAAAAAATGTTCCCCAGCTGGCTGTTAAACAGAAATTACCTTGAGCTTGTGTTTGAGAAACAAACCTCTGGAGCTGAGAGAGTGCATGGGGGAAGTATGGCTGCGTGGTGGCATAGCTCAGCTCGTCTTCCCTCAGCCTCCACCACTAGCTGCTGTTTGGGACATAAAACTGAGCTAAAGGCATCTTTCTTATGGGCTGAATGCTGCTGGTAGAGCTTGGTACCATTAAAGCACCAGAAAAACTTTTTATGCCACGTAGAATTCACTTATGACAGGTTTTACCTATTTTAGTTCCCCTTAATGATGTTAAGCAAAATTTGTCCTTTTAGTTTCAATATTCTACAGTCCTATGTTTTCTGTCGTCTTTTTTTCCCCTGATCCTCCATATTGTGGTGTTATATGTTGGGTTTGGGTTTTTTTTCTATTCACATTCACCTTCTTTACCTCAGTTTGGCTGGTAAGATTCCTCAAAGAGGAATGATCATATAAAAAGTATAGTGTGAACACTTACCTTTTATTCTTGGACAAATTGCTCACCACAAGGTAGAGTGTACTTCAGAATTGCTATACATAAAACAATGGCATTTTTATTGTGTTGTGATGAGAATAGTTCACCTTGCTGATGACCTCAGGAAAGCAGGCTGTTTCATGCATGCAATTTTAGCTCATTGAGATTTCAAAGATCCCTTTCAAACATATATCACAGAAAGCCTTCTTTTAGCACATTGACTCTTTGTTCTTCTCTTCTGTCATTGAGTTTAACATGCTGATGAAGGTCTGCAGAGAAGGCAGTGATGCCAATACATTGGGCTTGGTGAGAAGCAGACTTTGAAGGAATGTGAAATGAATAAAGAGAAACTTGGCTGAGATTCAATAATACATAGGGGAAGTGGGAAAGGACTAAAATTTTCAGATATCAACAGCGAGGCCACAATTAAATTTCAGGCTACTAAAACCAAATAATTAAAAAACTCAGAGCCAGATTGCAAAATCCATATTTTTGTTTGTGCACTCATATTGATCACAGGGTAAGTGTCATTCACCTCTGTGAGACTGCTCAATCATAGACATAAAAATTAAATCTGTGCTCTCTACCTGGTTATTTAGCAGGCTCACATCCTCCGGAGACTGGTACAGTGGGTGCCAGCAACATAAACAGAGGTTTAGAATAGCTCTTGTGGAGCCCATGCCAGATTATTCACACAAGTGAGTGCCCAACAGCTCGGGTGGGAATGGCAGCTTCAAAAGACAAGTTACTCTGGTATCCTCAGGATTAGACAAACGTGACAAAACCTATACAAAGTAGAAGCATATAACTTCTTGCTACATATATATATATTATAATAACATAAGATCTTCTGATGCTCCCAGTCACAGTTGGGGTACACTTGGGAGGTTGTCTGAACTAGGTTCTGCAATTCATTCCTTACAATGTAGCTTTGGCCTGTATTTTTTTCTAGTTTTGTTTTAAAAGTCCAGTTGAGGGGAACAGCATTGTTTCCACTTTAAGACACTCACCCGTGACTTAATTTCTCAACTTTGATTCTGCCTCTTCTGTCCAAGAGAGGGAGAAGAAGGAATCAAATTCACTCAGGGTGACAAAGAAATGTGTATGAAAGTTTCCTTCGTATAAATGGACAAGTGGTCTCGTCGAAGTGTCAGGATAAAATGGATAAGAATGGAGTTTTCCTTTCAGATTTTTACACTGGAGCCTCTTTAGAGGCTTCCACCCTCTTGTTTCAGGAGCTGCAGGAAACAAAATTTCTAGTCTGTGTTCCCTCCCCACTGCTGGAACAAAACTCCTTATAGCCTCAGAAACCAATTCTGTTCTCACAATGTCCAATTATCAATGAAGGGAAAAGAGAAAGGAAGGAAGGATGTTGTTTATTTATAGTGTCTTTTTATGTTGTTGAGACCCTGTATATAGAGTCTTTGTTCTGCTACATCTTAAGCATTTGTGCTGGAAGAGGCTGATGTATGCAAATGCCTTTGGAAAAAAGGGAGACACAAAGCACTGAAGGCAACCAGGAGGTTTTTAAGAACAAGTAAAGGGAGATAAAAGCAAGCAAATGACAAACTAAAATTGAAATCTCAAAGATAAAGAATGTTCTAGTCCATATATACTCAATAAATGAAAGAGAAAGAAAACACAGACTTATTTTAAAATTTACAAAAAGTTTATATCAACTGTTAACTGATCAGTAAAATTTATTAGTTACTTTCTTCTGATGAAGTCGTGGATCAGTCTTTGCAAGGCAGCAGGGAAAGAAGAGGAGGTAACAGTACTGGGCAGACGTGCGGACAGAAGAGTTGATCATGGAGTGCCAGGCAGGGTTAGCTAAAGCAGCAGGCCTGGAGAGTACGCACACACATGAGTTTTAGGAAATGAGCAAAGAAATCAGCAAACCTTTTAACTGACATTTAGAAAAGTTCACCTTTTCAGGAGTGATTCCTGAGAACTGCAAAGCAGAAAATAAATCTATATCTAGAGAATAGCCACCAGTTTCTGCTTTAGATTTATTGCTTTCAAGCAATAAAATAATTTAGGTTGAAAAACTAATCTGTCCATGACCCTTCATGCAATTACTTAGGCTGAGTGACTACAGAATTAGGTCCTTGCTTGCAACACACGTTTCCCTGTTCTGCGGGGTCTGACTTAAATACTCCAGAATCTCTTCATCCACTTAGTCCTACCGAAGCCTGGGGGAGAAAAGTGTAAAGCTGTGACCCATTCTTCATCTTTCTCATGGCAAATTGGTCAATATGCTTAATGTGACTGAGAGGCCTTAGTCTGAAACCAAGGAACAGAGGGATGCTTTAACCACATGCTGTTTCACTGCATGGTGATTACAGGGTAGTAATTTGCCTGCCCCCTATAAGCTGCAGCAGGGTCTGAGAGACAGGACCCCATCGTGCCCCAGGTTAAAGGCTCATCGCAGATAGTACCTGACCCCAGAACACCTACTGCCAGCTTTGCAGAGGAAATACGGGAGTGGTGACACTGTGTGGTTTAGGCAGGCAGGTGGTGCGCTGCTGATGATGCCCTAAGGCCAGAGAGGCTTGTGGGATACTTCCCTGGTTCAAGCCACTGTGTATCACAGGGTTTCACATGGGTTTACTCTCAGCCATAAGCTTCAGCGGCAACAGGAGCAGTCTGGCAGCAACTGCTTTGCCCGGTGGTTCACTTCACAGCACAACGCAAATGAAATGGTTAGGGTAAGTACACCTGGAAATGAAAGATGGTTTGACCCATGCACAGGCAAAGGAAAACTGACGCCCAGCCTGACCAGGTTGATATGGGTGGCAAGAACAGACCGGTGTGACTGCTGTCAGGACATGCTCTGGAGGTGTTAAGGGAAGATGCACAAGCTAAAGTTCTGTACATTTTATGAGGGGGCCAAAATTCGTAAAGTTTTCAAAGGTGTGGATGTACACAGGCCAAAAATTATGAAACTGCTGCCACTGGTTTCCAGCCTTGGCTGTTGGAACACTCAAAAATTGAGTATTCATTTTAAGTGTTTCCACTTGTCCCAGAATTAGAAATGTGTTCCTAGATACCTAATCCAGCACAGAGCCTTCTGTTACCGCAGTTTCTTTATAAATATTAATAATTGGCCACCAAGTATGACCATTGTGAAGCTAAATAAGCTAATGTGCTGTACTCACACATCAATCTTACTGGGGACTCAGGGGGAAAGCAGAAGCAAAATACTTCAATGAGAGATTAGTCTGGGTTATTCTCGATGGAAGATTAATCCAGAAATAGTCTCTACATTTTCAACTCATTTACCGAGCACAAGAATTTATTAAATAGTTCCTAAAACTGGGGAGCTTTCCTGTGACAGTTGTGCCATGCTTTATCCCTTTCATTTCTGTTCTTTTTCTGCTTTACATGATAGCTTCACTGAAAAAAAGTGGAGTGTACAAGACTTGGAAGGTTCATATTTTTCAGTAGACTTAAAAAATAAAAATGAAAGGGACTTAATATTTTTGTTTTATCGCTCTCACTTTGAGAAAAGCTCTTTTTTTGGCTGAATCATTACTTTGCCTTGCTTAGAAAAATGTTAGGGAAGGATTTTTTTCCAGAAGCGTATAAATTTTATTGGCTTTTAATAGGGCTACAAAATTCTACAGAATGTGGCAGGTTTGTTTTTTTTCTTTTTCATGTGGAAATGGATTTTAGACCTGTAGAAAACTTGAATCAATGTCCCATGAAAGAGCTTAAGGAAATTTACTGTGCATTGAGTCCCATAGATACATATAGATGTTTTTAGCTAATTTGTCATAAGGAGTTTCTAGGATGCTACCACCATGGGCCAGGGAATACCGGTTATTGTACTATTGTGTAATTCTTTGTCATGGAGCTGTGTACTTTTAAGACTAATTGGAAAAATTGATTTCTTTTGCTGATGAGAGGAGTTATTGGTGACTTGTAAGTCTGGAAACATCCTTCCATCCCTAGAAAATCTTCCTATTCTTTGGATCCCTTGGTGTTATTGAGACTGTGGCTAAGGAATACAGGGAAGGCAGGATGCTCTGCTGATGAAGCCCTGGCTCTGGGAAGTCCATGCTCGGACCCCCACACGTGTGTATTTACTCACCTGGTGTCAGTCTCATAGGTACAGACCTACAAAGAGGAATCTGGAAGAGGGGTTAGGTCTCTTAGCATCCTTGGGAATCTCTTAATCTGTGCTTTTGAGACTAACAGTACTTCCCTGACCCCATGCCAGTGTTACAAGAATAAACACATTAAGTGTTGCAGAGAATTCAGGAAAGGGACTATCTGTACACATGGAGAGATAGAGAGAAAGATGATTCACATTACCTTAAAAGTGAACACTGACATCCTGGGATTTAAGGATAAAGAGATAAGCAATCCTGTGCTGTTATGGAAGAGTATGCAGTGAATCACACAAATCTACACTTATCCTAAAACCTGATCCCATTGATATCAACGAAAACATTTTCTCTAACTTTAAAAGGTGCAGGATTTCACTCTCAGAACAGGAAATACTGACATTTGGTGATTTTCCTGGTAATCATTTTTCTTAAGGTTGTTTGGCATTGGGCAATGTAAGCAGCTGTGCAGACGTCTTTCTCCATGTATATAATTATTTTATTAAAAAAACACTAAGGACAGAGTTGTGTTTGAACAGCCGGATGCACTTCATCACTTTTTTGATAGTCTTGGATAATTTGTTGTGTTATTTATTGTGCTCAGGCTACTGCTTGCAGAGCTTTAATATCTTGCTGTGATTTAGACAACATTTGAAATACCAGTGGGATAATACTTCCATACAAATTCAAGAGACTACGCTAAATTTATAGGCTCAAACTCAAAATCATCCTAAGAAAAAAAAAAAAAAAGAAAAAGCTAAAAGATCTGACAGTTTTCAGAAGCAGTGATTCCTTATTCACCTTGGGAAAAGGACAAGAGGGACTTTGCTTGCCCCGAGTAAAGAAGAGGTGACCTGGACAGCTTCTTTTCCTTTTGCCTTTTTTCTGAGCATCCTGGTTTCATCTGGGATAGAGTTAATTTTCTTCCCAGTAGCTGGCATAGCGCTGTGTTTGGGACTTAGGATGAGAATGATGTTGATAACTCACTGATGGTTTAGTTGGTGCTGAGCAGGGCTTACACCAGTCAAGGACTTTTCAGCTTCCCCTGCTCTGCCAGGGGCACAAGAAGCTAGGAGGGGGCACAGCCAGGACAGCTGACCCCAACTGGCCCAAGGGCTATTCCAGACCATATGACGTCATGCTCAGCACATAAATCTGGGGAAAGAAGGAAGGAGGAGATGTTTGTCTTCCCAAGTCACCATTTTGCATGATGGAGCCCTGCCTTCCTGGGGATGGCTGAGCACCTGCCTGCCCATGGGAAGCAGTGAATGAATTCCTTGGTTTGCTTTGCTTGCGTGTGCAGCTTTTGCTTTCCTTATTAAACTGTCTTTGTCTCAACCCATGAGTTTTATCACTTTTGCTATTCTGATTCTCTCCCCCACCTCACCAGGGGGGAAGGAGTTAGCGGCTCGGTGGGGCTTAGCTGCTGGCTGGGGTTAAACCATGACACTGAGATACCATGTCTTTACCCATGGCTCCAAACTGGAACCAGTGACTACCCTGTCCCAAAACAGAGGAGTCAGATTGTGAATCTGTCTGCTTCTAAATTTTCTCTTGCACAGTTGAGTGAATTCCCCACGGTACCTGGGGAGAGGTCCACAGCCCCTCATTGCCCCTTGGAACAGGGACTTCAGCTCCAAGCAGTCCCTTCAAGGAGCAGAAAACCTCTTAGATACACCTTTTGACTCCCACATACAACTGTGTGAGTAAGGCATTTGTTTTCTGTAGACCCTGCAATTTTAAAATGGTATTATCTCACATAGCCTGGATTTTGTGCTCAGTAGTCATCACTGTAGCAGTGGCAGCCTGAAATTACACCAGCCAAGCAGAAAAAAAAAAAAGACTTTCTCACATGCTATACCCACTCCTATTCTTTAAATATTTTTGGGAAACGCAAATTTTTTTTTAGCATTGAATTTTTTGCTGTTCACAAACATTTGTATAACTGAATTTTTTGCTTGTAGAGATCTGTAGAAAACCCAGGCTTTTCTTCCTATTTTAAAACTCATTTGGAGAATCTCACTTATGCAAACATGTAAATGCAACTTGTGCAAAATAATACTTGGGCCTTAAGACAGTTACTGGTTTTAATAGTTTTTGGTTTCCTTAGTGGCAGTTATCAGAGAGATGTTATGCTTTAGATGAACAGTTCACATTACATTACATATAATTAATAGCAGATACCTAAAAGACAGTTGTTAAATGCATTATTGGTTAAAACAGGCATGCATAAACTAGTAAATTTGGAAAAAGCAAACATTTCACAGTCTAATTGGGTGGCTAACTACAGAGAATTGTTTATTGAGTAATAACAGTCTGATGGTTTCCACTGCATATTTATTTCAGGTTATAATTGATGGGGATATTTTTCAATTAAACATCTCCCTAAATCTTTCAGCTGATGGAGTCATGGTATAACACTATGAACTTGCCAACAAAATGACTCAACCGAAAGCTTACAAAGAGATTTAGAGATGGATATTTAAAAGGGGTCTAAATGTGTAAAAGGCGTTTGATATAAATGCTAGAATGTCTGTGTGCTAGTTTTTAAGTAAATAGCCACATGTAGATCCTTTTACCCATACTCTCTTTTCTCACCATTTTCTTTATTTCTTCACTGTGTCAGAAAGCTCTTTAGATGCTCCATGGTAGGACCTGTTTGAGCACATAACAAAATGTATGTGGTTTCCCGTGAAACTTGTTTTACACAGGTGTAAACAAATGTAGAGAGTACAAGAAGCCTCTCTTATGCAATCACTAGCAAAAAATGAAGTATTTATTTTCTGTATGTTAAGGGTCTCGGAGCATAGTCCGTGTTAAACTTCATCAGCATTTCATTCTGAGTAGATTTTTGTCTCATTCAACATTAAGCTATGAATAAGGTGTGACACCATCAGCCCATAGATTAACAAAAGCACAGTTGTAAGCATCAATTACCAGGGAATAAGCGTCATCATATCAGTGTTTTGCCTTTTAAATAACCAGGTTATCTGCAACCCTGACCGGTAATGACATGCCAATATGATTTGTAGTGGACAGGTACGGCTGGACTGGATGATCTTAAAGGTCTTTTCCAACCAAATGATTCTATGATTCTATGATTTTTCACTTAGTTTCCCAAACAAGTAAAAAACTTATTTAAAATGCTATTATGTTCTTTAACTAGTACAGTGTCATTAAAATAATACTCTGGAGATGTGCTGTAGTATAAGCATTAACATTAACATTCAGCCTATAACCCTTGTCAAGGTATTTGCTTCCCATGAATGAGTACTAGTCAAACATTTTAGTATTGAACTCATTGTTCCCATTTGTACCATTTTATTGTGAATGTTATCGCAGCACTTTTTAGAAGTGAACAGAATAGAAATTTGAATAACTAGAGATGGAACTTGGAAACCATAATGTGCTATTAATGTATTTTTCTGATATTTCATCAACATGGGTAAGCTGTATGGGCAGTAAAACTAGATGACACTTAATCCTTATCCTGGAAAGTACAGTTTGAAATAGGGAATGCACATGACCAGTATGTTGTAACCTTCAGACCTATCTTGTATAATATTACTTGCCAGATCCTAGAGACTGTAAATTAATTTCTAGTTAGATGTAACCCTTTTGTCTGCTACTGATAACAAGATTTGGGATCCCATGCAGTTGTTTCAATATGTCAGGTTAAGCCCATTTAACCTTGTGATCAAACTTCATCCTCCAGAGCAGATAGTTAAGGCTAAGTTTATCATGGACAGGATTATTTTTGGGGGTTTTTTCCTAAAAGACAAAGCTTTCATATCACAGTTTAAGTAGTAAAGAATAGAGTCTGTAGAAGGCTGCAGTGGCAGTAAAGGAAACTAGAATTGACTGTTTAGATACATACACGCGCACATATAAGTACCTGCAGACACCTCAGACTTTCTACCTGCTAGAATAGCTCTGTAAGAGAAGGCAGGAGTTTATGGTTCTGGAATCAAGAGTCTCTGACTGCCATAGCAATGCCCTTCATGCAATCCAAGAACGGGTCTTGCAGCAACACCAGTTCCCATGCACATTCTCATCGACTTTGTCTTTGCAAAGGCAGAAGGCAGAACTAACCTCTGCATCCAAGAGATAAAGGTGCTGGAGAGGGAATCCTGAAAGATAACTTCCTTGCAGCAGAGTTATAGCTCAACTGTGTGCCTTCAATGACAGGAATATTTTCTTCCCTTCCCGCTGAAATGATGCCTTAGGGGACTTTTGGTAAGCATATATTGCCATCTGTGATGGATGAGCTGTCTGGCCGACAGGTCACTTCGCTTTGGTGAGCGCTGTAGCAATTGGTATAACAGCCAGGTCTTAATTGCCTTTTTTTTTTTTTTTTTTTGAGCACATGAGATAGATGTTCTACGCAAAAGTGAAGTGTGTTCAAGGGCTGGAGATAAGACCTTGAGTGCTCCCTGATTTTTATCTGTCCCCGCACAGCCCTGCCCTGTGAAGCATTTCTCTGTAGGGTAATTTTTTTCCATGACATTGGAATATTCTTGAATGGAAAGCATCATTTGGCAAAGAAACTCAGATTTTCTGGGGTATGTATTACTTCTGCTGGTGAAACAGCAACCCCTTTGCCTAGTATATCTTGGCAAAGTGCTTTACAATATGTGTCTTGCAATGTGTATTTCATTCCAGTTGCCAGCAGTCAGGATTTAGTAGCTCTTTATGTGGTGCTAACAGAAAAAAACCTACAGAATTGCCCTAAGTCCTCTCAAGAGCCCATCACTACCTCCTAAGGTAAATTAAACAATTTATGGAAGAAAGAAATGAAATTTGCATTTTAAAAGATGAAAACTCATGGGACCTTCTTATTTCTTGTTTAGTTACAGGCAGGTCTGGTCCTACATCTGTACGTCAAGGTGCAGTGTTGGGGATTTACCAAAACTACTGGTCTCGCGATGTATGCTGAAGAGGATCGGGAATTCTGATTAGTTGGATTTATTTGGAGAGCTCATACCTCTGCTAGATCTCTTTGCCTGATGAAGCTTTATCTCTGGCTCCCACATCTTTGTCCTGGGCTGTGTAAACTGCATTATCCTGAGGAGCAGAGCAACCTCGGGAGTTCTCATTACCTTATATTGCTGTTCCTGTAAAACAATTAAGCTCAAACAGCAAAATTAAGAGCTTGTGCCAGGTAGAGATAACAACTGGAGGTGAACACCTGGCAAACAGCAGGGACCTTAATGGATAAATATCACCCTTTTTTTTTTTACGATCCTAGAGTACTTGTGAGTGATTTTTCCTGATATACTTGACATTTGGTTTATTTGTTGAATTATACCACAAGCTGACCCTGAAGAATCAGATTCTAATCCACACTGTATAGTTATGGTATTTAGTTTTTACTGCAAGATATATTATCCATTCTCTAAATTGACAAACACAGAGCTGATAAATTTGCATTTCTGATCTATTTCCACATGTCGCACCAACGTGTTTTTCTGTATGCTCCTATGCATGCTAAACTCCACTGCTCAAGGTTTACTCAAACAAAAAGCAAGATTCTGTTTTCAGCAAATGTTTTAAACAATATTGAAATAACTTTGAAAGTGAAAACAGCTTTGAAATAACATCTTCCAGCCTGTTCTCAAACTGGTAAACGCTTGAGGCATTCAGTGACAGAACATACCACTTGCACATGGTTCCAGTGACGCTGTTTTACCTTTCTTTTTCAATTCTACAGGTTAGGACCAATTTCCAGAAAGATTATTTGCTCATTTTGGGAAAGGAGAATATTAGGATGCTTACAAACCCTTACAAACAACTTAAAGATCTCGATTGAAGGTTTTTGCTAACCCACACAGTGTAGTCAAATGTGTATAGTGAAAATCACACCATCACTCGCATTTCACAGGGTGAAATCCTTGCACAATAAGATCAGAGTGGTTTTGCAACAAATGATAAAGAAGTCAGGATTTCACAAGGTCAAAAAATAATTGCCAGATTTCTCATATTCTTCTCATTCTTATGCATCACTATATTTTTTTGTAGATGCCTGATAAAGACAAGCTACGATTTATGTTGTGAAGGCAGATTTTGAGATGCATATGGCATTTAGTAAACGGAGTGCCATGTATACAACATGATCAGGTTGTCATGGCACCTTTCATATTCTAGATTTAGCATATTAAAATCAACATTAAAAATGCAATAAATACCTTTCTCTAACCAAGTGCATAAATTCTGAATACAAAACAAGAAGGAAAGTATATTGGAAGTACATCAAGAATTAGCAAGTAAATCAAAGAATTCTTAATTAAATTTTAAACATAAAATAGACAATATGGGCATTTTAGAACCTGAACAGAGTTCTGAAAAGTAGTGTGTGTCCCTATACACATACATCCTCTTTATTATCATGCAAATAAGTGAGTTTCTCAAATCAAAGCCCCTGGTGAGCACTTATTCCATTACTCTGCTGGAGACATCATTCATGTGTGGTTTATGTTTCAGGGATTTTTTCACAAAATCTAATTTTTTCTCTTTTTTTCTTTTTTTTTTTAATTAAACTGAATATAAGCTCCCTCATATTTGCAAATAGAAGGTGTCAATTTTGTTGGTGGTGTTTCATTTTGCATAATGTCAACAGAGTATTTCCCCTGTCTCATACTTTTACCTACTGCAGGGTAGAAAGAAGCGAAGAAAAACATGAGGCTTGACATAACTCTCCATTTTTGTCACTTAGCTGACAAGGTCAGTCAGACCCCTCAGGGTCCCTGTGTTGTCAGTCCGACCAAGGGAGGAAAAAGCACTCCTTTAGAATCAGAGCCACAGTCCTAAGTACCCTGCAACCATGTCCCCTTCCCACTTCCCAGCTTCTTGTCCCTTAGGTAGGCACAAGAAGCAGAAATGTAAAATCCTTTCCATTTTCTATCACTTCCTCCATTACGCACGGCACACCAGGTTTCCCTGGTACATCTGCCCATACAGAAGAACTGGAGCAGGCACCTCAGGGCCACGTCTGAGGCACTCACCGCAAACGTCACCAATCCTACAGCATAGCACAGGCTGAGTCACCCTTTGGAGAGTGCCTTAAAGAATTATCCTACATTCCTTGACTATAAAGAGAGCACAGGGATATTAGCGGGCACACCGAGTAGTTCCTATGAAGCCATTTCAATGTGCATTTGCAAATGAACTACAAATTTGTTTTCCTTTGTCTCATGGTATGCCAAAGGTATGGAAGTCACTAAGATTTCTAAATAGATTACATGTGTTAGTTTACACACCTATTGCTTCTATTGTATGCAAGACAACTCGCAATCAGAGGATTTAAATATGGATTAAAGAAATTATTAACTTGAAAATTTTGGTCAGCAGTAATTTAGGGACAGACATTCTGAAGAAAGTAAGATCCCTTTATACACCCTACTTGCAGGTACAACTAGTTTTCCTCACAAAATTCAGTTTCATCAACTACATCTCTAAGAATATTTAATATGAAGTAATGGTAACGATTACTTGCTGAGGAGCTGGTGTTGTAGTTAGCAGGTCTGCGTGGTAAGCATAGGGCCCACTTGTATTAGCATGTTAGTTCAGATCTGGACAACGCTCTTGAACCCCCTGGTTATTGAATTTCCCGAGAGCTCTGCGAACCCCACTTTGATTCATGTTGCAGAGGAGTCGAGGCACAGATAGTGGACCCTCTGTGGGCCAAACAAAACTGAAAGATACACTCCACCTGTGCACCCAATGTGTTCCAGCTGTGCACTTAATGCCTTCCAGCTGTGCACCTGATATATTCCAGCCTGAGTCAGGTCTGGAGCAAAACCATGTGGACATGTGCAGTGTGGATCTTGAGTTGTCTTCTGCTCTCTAAATGATGTAGTCAGATGTGTGAAGCCAATGCCTTGTAGGGAAGGTTTTATAGAAAAAACAGGAAGATCTGGCTTACAGGGCAAATTTAAAGAACTATCGTATTACAGTCTTCAACAGAAGAAACCTATGTTGTACTAGGAGGTGCTTTGAAGAGAAAAATACTATGTAAGTATGTTGAGCACCTTGGCAAGTAAATACATCTTTTTTTAATATATTCTCTCCTACTATGTTGATATACGTGTGCTGACACTTTTTAGTGATATAACGCATAGGTATACTTCCTGATTGTGTACTATAATGTTAAGTTTGGGACTGAGAGGCTCACAATTTATAAACCATCTTCAATTACTAATGTATATGGATGTATAAACTATGTTCTTAAAGACAGCTGCTGCCTAGTATGTATTTTCTGTATGAAAAGAAAGACATTACAGTGTGTCTGGTGAGGCAAGAAAAAGTGCAGTTTTCAGTAAAAGAAATGAAACAAGAAAATAACGAAAACAGATAATTGCAAATGAGATAAACAAGACTGCTGCCACAATAGACTCCCATCCACCATTACCCGCACACTTCATAAATATGCAATGGGATATAGGACACAGATAACTTTTTACTGAGAAGAATGAACCACTGGTGCCCACACACTCTTATGTGTATTTTCCAAGTGTGTGGGTAATGGTTGCTGGGAATCTGGTCTGGTATCATTACCAAATTTTTCCTGAGCAGAATGAACTAGGAGTGAACTTCAGAAGCGATTTAAACTCATACGTCACACCTGTACATCCCATTTAGACGTGCTCACAGTAGCCACTGACAAGAAAAAAGGGTGGTGGTTAGCAGAAACCAACAAGGGGAAGACAGAAGAGCTGAAAAGTGATACATTTTTCAGTTTAGTAATCCATAGGCAAAACATATGCAGTGTACACTGAACTGAAAATGAAAGATTTCTAGGGTATTATTAAAGCAGAGCCACAAAAGTAATCATTTGAATCACCTTAAGATGCTGGTTTTGTCCAAAGCAATCTGCTTGCTTTCTTTTCAGCTGCTTGCTCCCCTGTTTTAATCTTTATTTTTTTTCCTTTTTGTTTGTGTCACTTTTGAATGAAAAATGCCTTTTCAAAGCTGAAATGCAGTTTCATTTAGAAATGTGGAAATGAAACATGTTTTAACTTGGAAAATATTCATAGCAAATATTTCAATCCTTTTTTGTGTCCTTATTCCTTCTGTCTCATTTTTCTCAGCCAGAGAACAAATTTATTACTCATTATGAGGGCCCTCTTTTTTTAGGGGTTAGAGTCATCAGTTTCTGTGGAAGCAGTTCAGGTGCCCAGAAAGCTGGGAGAATGCCATTGGAGCCATGTGAATGTATGCAAGCCTTCCAGACAGGCCCAGCTAGTACATATACACATCCAGATGTTATTCCATTGATTCAGCCAACTTTGAGCAGTGCAAAGAGAATTAATAAATAAAGTTCTGTTTCTAAAGGACTATTTCTATTCATTCATCAACTCTTTTCTCAATCCAGATATCAAAATCGGTTTAGTGCTACTTAATAATAGAGGAGGACTCTGTATGGAGCACCTTATGTTTATATCATGATTTAGAAAGAGCCATCTGGTCAAAGTCTGCGTCTCCAGTTAAGAATATGTATTTTCTTGCAGGAAATTCCTATGTGAATAGAGAGAAGGATGTATAGACTTTAGAAAGAAGCAATGGAGATAACTTTGGAGGCTTTGAACACACAGGAGATGTGTCAAGGTAAACAAAGTTTTGTATACTTACCTGCATGTTGAGATAACTGCTAACTTTCCATTCAATAAATTTGCTATGCAGAATATAAACTTTCAATATTAAGTTCTCCAAATGGATTCCTAATTTTCAAAGAAATGTTGGTCCTGCCAACCTGTGCCACTTGAGAAAGAAGCCACATCACTCAGAAGTGAACGGTGACAGTGGGGCTGTAACTCAGACCCTCCTTTTGGAGAGAGACACAAGTCTCTTTCCTTTGAGTTAGAGTGAGTGCAGTGAGGTGTCTGGGTACAACTGTGTCCTGAAATAACATCAGGGATTGTTTTTCCTTCATTTCCCTTCCAACACTAGGGATTTATATTGGTTTTCCTTTCCTTTTGTTGCTAAGAATGAAAACCCTGAATGCTCAGATGGAAAGCTTTTTAGGCCTTGTGTCTTGCTAGTCTTGGTCTCCCTAAATTGGATATGTTGTAGTCTAACCTGAGAGTATCCTTGCATTTCTGACAAGGAGCCAGAGCCCTCAGCTGTTTTTCAAATTGGCAGGCACTGAGTAACTTGTAGAGAAAGTGAAGTGCTTGTTCTTGCTTACATGATTCATTATTATTTTTCCCAGTCATTATGAATTGAAATAAGCCATCTGTTATAATAACAGTGCGCCTTGCACTAAGAAGCATGGCTTTAACTAGGAATAGAAACAAATGTCACATAAAAATGAGCTCGGGGATCCACACATACATCCAAATTAGATAACACAATAATAGCAGCAATGGATATGTACATAAAACTTGTTTTGTGAGAATATTTACTGTTGTTTTCAAAGTGACACACAGTAGGTTGATACCATTTTAAACTGATAAAAACAATCTATTCACTTGAAAAGAATACATTTTATTCACTGTCCTTCAATATTAAATTTATGAATTTTTAGAGTAATAAGGCAAGTAAATCTGAAGTTGGATACTAAGTATGTTTTTCTTTATTGTTTTACATCAGTATTAAAGTAATTTCCAAAACAGCTTAACAAAAACTGAAAACAAGGCCTTTTAATTTGGGGTTTTTGGTTTTTTTAATTACACATTAAAAGCAGTCTACAAAACAAATTGTCATGCCTGTGAGAATAGATCTTACCTTTCCTGCAGAGCTCAGTTGGATGGCCTATTCTTTGGGGCTTTTGTCATGCTGCCTTGTCTGTTCTTTGAAAGCTTTATACTTGACACTAAAACAGGGCTAAGAATTTTATCACAGTTGTACTTTTTCTCACTTTTTGCAAATATTTACGTAATCTTAGTTGAGAAAAAAAATCTAAAATATGTTCTAAGGATGTAGTTTTCAGAAGTACCATTAGGTGTTGTAATGCTGTACCCTGTCTTCTCAATTGCTATTTTCCCACTGTTTCTTCATATATATCCTCACCGTTATTCTTCCAACTTACATGTGATTTCTTTAGGTCAGAATCAGCATTTGTTCTCTGTTCATGAAGCATCCTATATAGAGAGAGCACCAGCAGTTTAAAGGCCTATTTCAATATAGTAATAGAGAAGTACCCTGAAATCTCATCCAATAAACATCTGCAATGCTTGTAAATTAATCTCCCTACCAACAAGTTCTTCGGGTACCTGGCCTCTCAGGGTGAATGTTTTTTAGCTCTGAGGGAGGGATTCACACACCCAATAGATGGCATGGTGCAGCTGGGTGAAAACACACACCACAGCATCAGACAGTCCAACTCGACTCTGCAAGGTGTAACAGAAGGGACAAATGGGTACAACACAAATTTAAAACCTTATACTTAAGGTATTGTAGTCAGATTCAAGAAGATGGTGTCCTATTGAAGACCTGAGGAAAGACTTTTTTTTTTTTTTTTTTTTTTTTTTCCCTCCCCTTTTAAACATGTCCTGTAGAGTATTAGAAAAGGAGTTTTGGGGACAATTCCTTCCTCTGGCTGAGGGTATTTTAATCCATGTCTTTCTCTCTCTTTTTGTTAAGTAAGATAAAGCCTGAAACTAAACTTCCAGCTGCAGGTATGTTATGAAATGTAAATGTTCCCTAAGTGATCTACAAAATATTACAATAAAATTCTGCAGCAGAGCCAGTAAGTGCAGGATGTTAAACACAAGACTTATCTTTTCTCTCTCATGTTTGGATTTGTTATTTAAATCAATGGAAGTTTTTACCTTGCATTCACTGGGAAAAAAGTTCTAGTTGTTCTCTTCCCTAGCACCTTTAGTTTTGGGGGTATGTGTGTGTGAGTAATGGATTCCTGTTAACAGTCCTGTTTTTATTCTTACCAAACAACTGATGACAAAATGGTTTCAGTAGTAGGAGGTAGGCTTTGTCACAAGCTGCAGCTGGAATCTGAGTACTATACTCTGGGAGAGATTGTGCTGCAAGCTAAAGAATAGCTCAGGATCCCTATCAAGATATGCTAGATCTTGATGTAGGCTTCTGAAACCCACCCCCCAGTATTTATTTGCCAAGTGAGACTGAGGTCTGCATTGGACCTGGTGAAATTCCACTGGTCAGCAGCTTTAATCAGGACACCCCTATGAGCAAGCTGACCACCCTGTCTCACCATCCCAGGTATGGTAGACCAATTTTTTGTCTTCTAGAGGAGGAACATAGATGTCTGTACAGCACATAATGCTCTTACTATTAGATGCTTTATGTGATTCCTTTCCATCATTTATTCCAAAGGAGAAACAGCCTCAGAGGGGCTATATGAGTTTTTCGGGCCTCACAGGTTGAGGCACAGGCTACAAACTTGACAGACAGTCCTTTCAACAGCAGTGCCAATTTTTGCAGTTCTTGTCCCTGGCTGTTCTTTGTTATTTTGTTTGTTATATTTAAGAAATCCATTCACTACGTGGCCACTAATTCAATTATACCAGCTCTATAATAAAGCAGCATGAAGGATATGTGCTGCTTATGAAACAAGGAAAGAAACGTTTGTGGTATCATGGGTCATCTTCGTTTGCAGAAGGGATGAAAACATTTTTGAAGAAAAATGTGCAATCACACTGGAAGATAGACATAAAAAGTAATGGAAAAATAAGGAAAGGAAGAACTGGGGGTTACATTCTGTGCCACCAGTGAAGAATCGCACTCTTTCCTTTTTGCCAGTCAATGCATGTGCAGGCAGATTCAAAGTCACTGAAGAGAAATTAGTCTAGAAGTTTTCTTCCTTTCATGACAGTTCACAACTGAGAGTTGAAAGGGTCTTTCAGACAACACAACCTTCTCCATAGGAAAGCCCTCCTTGGTATGAGAGATGATCCTACACATGGGCAGTGGGAGCGTGAGGTCCCACTTTGAACATTCTTCTTTCTTGAACATTTCTGGATCCAAGTAGAATTTTATACGCATTCCAACAGATGTAAAAAGTCTTCTCTTGTAACACTGTCCTTCCCTTCTGATCAGGCATATGGACATTCAGAAAGGGACACGTGAACCTAAGATTTGGTTTAACACAAGGAAGAGAGTCCATCTTCTTATTTTCTTAAAAAAGTTACTTGAGGTGTAGCAGCCAATTCATTGAACTAAAAGTGATAAGTCTGTCCTGAAAAGATACATATTTTAAGTGTGACATGACCTGGAGAATAAAAATTATAAGGACATGTTAGCACAATATGATCAGAGTATTTTTTCAGAAGGGAACACTTGGAAAATAAATTTCATTTATTATATAATATCTGCAAAGATTCACTTCACAGTTCTGATCAGCAGGTACTTCTTTTCTACTACATTTTAGGTTGATAAATCAGCCAATGGCCCCTTCCTCAATGCTCTACTTGGAATGCGAAGTAGTAGTTTACTGTTGTGGTGACAGGATGAGATGGACAAGGCGCTTGAGTATCTGTTGAGAAGAACTTACGAATACATAGATAAATAGGTGACAGTTTCCTCTGAAAACTATTTATTATCTGTATATTGAATACCCGCATGTTAATTCGGCAAACATCCACACACGTTAGCATATATAAATCTTTAAGGGAGAGAATGAGAACCGCTTACACAGAGCACACACAAAACCAAAATGGTCTCAGACATGGTAACCCACCAAATAAAGGACAAGCCAGCCTTCAGGATCCATAACCGGATTCTGGTCCTGAGGTTGAAAGCAGACTATGGGGGTTATTATCAATCGTAGGGCTTCTCTTCTACTGCTGCTAGGATTTGGTAACCTCAAAATATATGTCAGTCATCCCTCAAGTGTGCACAACTATCTGCACATATACACATTCCCTGTCTTCCAGACCCACCTAAATTAATGGAAAACCTTGGAATGAAAAGGGTACCTTAATAGGGTATTGCTGTTGTACCTCATCGTTAGCTATCATGCTGTTATACTAGACATTCATCTTTTATCCTTGTTCAGCTCCAGTAATAATGTGTCATCGAAGACTCCTGACTCTTAATTAGAAATCATACTGCTATTCTTCACCTCGCTCTGATATGCCCCGCTGTGACTTTTCTGTCAGTCTGTTCTTCCCTGTGATATGATACAAGGTGGGGGAGCACAGGGGTTAATGCAATTATTTACATATGGTAATACAGTGTATAGGAGTGAATTAATAAAACAGTTTGCAGCATTTCAGAGCTAAAAAGCAATTAGACACCATCTCATCACTGATTTTCCAATTGAAGTATGCTATATTTAACTTTAAAACTTCATGCTCCTTGCACAATTCCAATGTCACTTTTTTTTTTTTTTTTGAGAACAATGTACAATCAGCCTGGATTTGGCGGGACTGGAAGGTGGTAGACATAAAAAGTATTCCTTTAGAATTCTCTTTGTGAATATCATGGCTTGTTTATGAAATCAGGTGTACAGAATTGTCTCCCCTTATAGTTTCACCCCTTTTTATACTTTACATTTCTCCAAAGTGGTCACAGTACAAAACCAAAGAAATAATAATGCATGGTTACCCTTTTTGAAAATAACTGCAAGTACTAAGTGTTGAGTGCTGTCTTTATGGAGAATCCAGACCTACTGAAGTAAGAGGGGAAAATTGATTTGACTTGCAGGAGGCCAAAATGCCACCCACAGAGGTGCCTGATTGCCAGACAATACTGGGCTCCCGCTGTCCAAAAACTGCTGATGTCTCTGATATCTAACATTGGTCAGTCAAAAAGAAAGACACTGGAAATAACCAGTGCGGTCTGAAAAAGCCAGATCCTTCACTTGTGCAGAACGATGTCACCCTGAGAGAAATTATACAATGATGATTTATACCAGCTGAGGAACTAGATACATGATTTTGCATGTACAATACACATGCTGGGTTTTTCTATATTTACGGCTATACCTTTGAGGAAACATTGATTAGGAATATAAATATTTATGTGCAATAATGATTTTAATAAGCAATTACATTCATTATTTAAATATTTTCATAATTGCTTAGTTCATAAAACTGAACACTAAAAAAGAACATCTGATAATATTATGCCATTATTGCTAATAACATCTAATCCACAGAAAAATTAATGTTCTTTCTGACACTGTTAGTTTAAAATCTGTGAGATTGTAACTGCAAACATAGAGACATAGCATCTCAATGAAAGTTGTAATTGAAGGGAATGGGTCACAGAGCTTAGAATGTGTTCTTATCAGCTACAAGCACCAGGCAATATAGGAAGAAACAGATAAGAGAGGCAGTTAGTAGTTTTTTAAGGTTATTTTAAAAATGCAGGAGCAAATGGATAGAAACATATTCTATGACAGAGTTTGTATTAAGGGTAATGCTCTACTAAGTATTTAAGCAAAGAAAATGGGAAAAATATGTTCTGCTCACTTTGTGAGTCAAAATGACAGTATCTCAGTATGGCAAACCTGATTCAGGTCAGGGTGAAATTTACTCTAACTTGGACATCATGAGAAAACACCAGGAGCAATTAAATCCCCTGCTGTCCCCCAGCTGGCTGATTATATTTCCAAATGAGTAAGAATCCCAGGCGGCTTCTCAAAATTTCAAGATTATAGTCTCAAGCCATCTTGGGGACATTCCTGTCCCAGGTGTGAGACAGAATCTGCCTCACCGGTTTGTTCAAGCTTGGGTTGTCATAGAATCACAGAATAGTTTGAGTTGGAAGGGACCTTTAAAGGTCATCTAGTCCAATGTCCCCTGCAATGAACAAGGATATCTTCAACTTGATCAGGTTGCTCACAGCCCCATCCAACCTGACCTTGAATATTTCCAGAGATGAAGCATCTGCCACCTCTCTGGGCAACCTGTGCCAGTGCTTCACCACCCTCATTGTAAAAAATTTCTTCCTTATATCTAGGCTGAATCTACCCTCTTTTAGTTTAAAACCATTAACTCTTGTCCTGTCACAACAGGCTGTGCTAAAAAGTTTGTCCCCATCTTTCTTATAATCCCCCTTTTAAGTACTGGAAGGCTGCAATAAGGTCTCCCCTTCTCTCTCCAGGCTGAACAACCCCAGCCTTTCTTCACAGGAGAGGTACTCCATCCCCCTGATCATTTTTGTGGCCTGCCTCTGTACCTGCTCCAACAGGTCCATGTCTTTCCTGTGCTGAGGGCTCCAGAGTTGGACACAGTACTCCAGGTGGGGTCTCACACAAGCAGAGTAGAGGGGCAGAATCACCTCCCTCGACCTGCTGGCCATGCTCTTTTTCACTCAGCCCAGGATGTGGTTGGCTTTCTGGGCTGCGAGTGCACTTTGTTGGCTCACATCCAACTTTTCATCCACCAGTACCCCCAAGTCCTTCTCCACAGGGCTGCTCTCAATGCCTTCATCCCCCAGCCTGTATTGATACCGTGAGTTGCCCTGACCCACGTGCAGGACCTTGCGCTTGGCCTTGTTGAACTTCATGAGGTTCACGTGGGCCCACTTCTCAACCTTGTCCAGATCCCTCTGGATGGCATCCCATCCCTCAGGCATGTCAACCACACCACTCAACCACATTGAGAGCCTAGTGTCAATAAAAGGAAGATCCATTAGAAAGCCTTCTCCCAGTTGCACTGGCACTACAGAGTAGAGCTGACTGTGGTGTGACACTGACCTAACAGAAGTGCAGGACCATATTTTTGCAGATTTAAGAGCCTATCAAGAGGGCCCTGGCTGAGTACCACTCAGCAGCAAGTGGCTCTCTGCAACCAGGAAAGCCAAAAAGTGATGCTGCACCTGAGGAATGGGTGAGGGGTGGCAGGGTTAGAGGGAGACTTCTTCAACAAGACCTTATCTATTGGATCAGGTCACCAGATTTTTTGCACGCTGGGACTTGAGTATGTATTAACAGTAATGGATTTCCCTGAAAATATAAGTTCCTTTCCTCTTCTTAAGCTTGATTATGCCATGTCTTAAATTAATAAATAGCAAAACTGTGGTAATGACAGAATTAACATTGCCAATTTAGATCAGAATTAATGAAAACCCTGAAAAGAGTCCAAAGCAAACAAATTTATGCTGTGTTCAGAAACCTGTCAGAAAGAGGTTGGAATGTGTATTAGTCCTTTGCAGAAGTGACTGCAGAGTTTATCCATCATAGTCTAGTCCAGGGATGCTGAAGTCACAAGAATTTATGGAAAGGGGAGAAGGGACCCATAGGCATACATGAGCAGAGGCAGGGATCCATTTTTCAGTGGAGGCAATACAGTCACTTAAATTAAGAAAACAACCAATAAACAAAACCAGGCAGTGACAGCTATTAAAGTTCTGAATCATTATTGTTCTGAATGCAGAATAAATAAGTAGTATTATTTAGTATGTAGAATAAGCAATAGGTAAGTATTTGTGAAGTTTATCAGTGATGATGAAGCAGAGGAACAGCATCTAGGTTCTGAGCCATGCAAGATGTGACAAGAGACACTGGGTGAAATCCCAGCCCAAATGAAATTAATGAGACTTCTATCATTGATTTCAGCTGGATGACTATTTAATGCCTTGTTCCCACCAAGAATCTTACACTGTAAATTAATTTCCTGGCAGTCTAATACTGTCTCTTGTTAGAGAACATCTTGTCACATTTGTATAGGATGGCCACTCTAGACACACAGTAAAGTAAAATGTCATGGGTGTTAAAAAATGTAAGGCATTCTTATACATTATACAGCTCCTTAGGACTACAGAGTTAAAGCTAAGCAGGGAAATTTATCTGCAATCTGGCAGTTCCAATTTTCTGCTCTAAATGTTGGTATAACCGTAGATCTCCTCCCTTTAGTTCAGATTTGTAAATGCAATGAAATCTTCCATGGTTTATTCTGAAAGGAGAATTACTATACTTTTATAGTGGTGTAATTGCTCTATAAGAGCTGATAATGATGCATCTGCAATAACATAAGCACAGTGTTATAAAGTCCAGTGCAAACAATTAGATCCTCTGTTATATCTCAGAAAGTTATTTCAGCAATGGGATGAAGTTCAACCATTCATGTAGACAGATGCTATTTTACTTTTTGGTACTGTAGTGAAGAAGATAGCTTATCTAACCCTTTACAGTCATGATCAGTTGTTTTAGAAGGTCTGTCAAAACAAAAACACTGTAAAAGCTACCTATGACTTTGGCATAAAAAGCAAAGGAAAAAAGTGAGAAGGCAACTCAACAGGGGGAAAGCAGGCCTCCTTCAAAAACAGATGGCACTTATGCATTTGTTTGTGTCTTTTGTGCTAGCAGCTCGGTTGGTTTAAACCCCAGTACTGCAGTTTGAGACCCACTCCCTTTTGAGGACTCTGGCAGTAATCAGCTCCTACGCAATGTGCTGTACACTCAGTCCCTGGACTACACTAGTTTGGTTAAGGGACTACATTAAAGAGAAGTTCTCATTAGGAAACTGAATTGAAATGTAGTTTTTAACAAATAGACTTTTTAAAAAAGATGCATTTCTTTTGGAAGGATCAGAGTTATGAAAAATGTCACACGTTCAGTGCACTGCTAACGGCTTCCCTGCCGAAAGCACTGTTGGCTGGTGGGCTGAAACAGATCCATCTCAAACGCCTGCTGGTAAATCCTTTGTACCACAGCAGTTTGGTTTGTATTCCTTTTCCACATACACAGAATCTATAGCAGCCATTGCAGATCCATATTTCCTGGGACCTGGAAGGTTCCCCCATCTCAGCATTGTGTTGGTTTGCATAAATGAATCTCCAGAATCTCAAGGCTCAACTCTTCCACAGGGAATCAGTTCATCTCCATTGCTGTTTTTCTATTGTGCTTTTTCCTTGTCTTTTGAGGGGCAGAGGAGCTCCTGGCAAGCAAACAGACACAGAGGAAAGAAAGATTTTATGTGAAAAAAAAATAATTCTGTAGGTATTATTGCTCAATTTGAACATAATTATGATATGGCTTATCTTGCAGTAGTTAGTCTCAGAAGGCGATGGCATACAGGGCATGACGAAAAAGCCTGCCTATGGAAAAAGAGACATATTCCTTTCATCTCCTCTCCTGTTGATGTTGTGCAGTGTTGTTAGGGAAAGGGCTGGGTGGGTTTTGGTTGGTTTTTTTTTCCTTTATTATCCTTTGCTGGCAGCCAAAAAATAATGGCCAGACCTGAAACACAGTGGGAGCTTAGAAACAAAACATGACAACGAAGGCAAGAAGGACTGAGGAAAAAAGATCGAGGAGAATGCATTGCGTGAGTGAACTTGAAAAGGACTGATAGAAACTGAGCCTGGACAGGGCTGCCCTGTGACTGAAATGGCAAACCCACTGCGCTGTGTCCGCTATCCCATAGCACACCAGCCTCCGCTGACACGGTGGGGCTGGAACACAGGGACTGTTATTGCAGTCTCAGGTCGATGGGAATGGCATTAAGGAAATGTCATGTACTGTTTAAATTATGCCTGGCTTGCAAAATTCCTTACTCTTTGAAGAATTCTATAGAAAAACATGACATAGCCTTCATAGGCCTCAGAGGACAGCTGTAGGTTTAGGCTTTATTTTCTCCTTTTCCCTGGGGAAATCTCCTATTGACTGTGGGTTACAGCTACACTACAGACCAAATTTTCTCATAAAACATGCTGTGAGTTATGTGCATGCTTCTCCATTTGCAGCCACCCTGCTTCCTTGGTGGATACTACTCTTCCCACAGCCACCGCAAGTGCTGGGCAAAAGCAAGGTGCCAAATGGGGCCAATGTGACCATGCTGCCTCTTAGAAGGACAGGTGGGGAGTAGAGGTATATTTCACTGAAGGTAATTCTTCCCCCTGCCAGAAAAGGCACATACTTCAAGGGCTGTCCCACTTTCTGAGCAGATGTCCTGCTCTCTCTAGAAGGCAGCTGCCTCTTATTTTGATTGAAAGATGGGTATTTTAAAATATTTCTTCTCTTCACAATGTGGGTGGCTTTGCTTGTCACATACAAGCTCATTTCAGATAGACTGTCTATTCACTGGCTCCAAATATTTATTTCGGGTCGCTGCTCCCTAGAAACTTTTATATAAATGCTGTATCTATTAACATGAGAATAAAAATCCTATCCTCCTACAAGCTTTTCCACTGTAAACCTTTCTGGCTCCCACACAAAAAGATACCCCCTTATTAAAAAAATCATTTTGCTACGCAACCTCTTCTGAATTCATCCTCCAGCAATGGGAGTCCTGTAAATTCAAGTGGAACGTTAACATTAGACATTATACATTAAATTCCTTTAAACTGGCTGAGATTATAATCATCACTATAGAGCCTGTCTGTAAATCCCACCTTGTCTGTGGTCTGGCACGCTCAGCCTTGCCTTGCCACGTATGGTGGACTTGATGTAGGATTTGTCAGGTGTGTTTCTTTTTATCAGGGCAGTCTGAAGACCAGGTTGATACCAAGCTTAGCAGTTTGAACACTGTGCGGCGGAGTTGAAGGGCAAGATTGAGTGCTTGAAAACAGGCCATTTATGTTTCTACAGGGCGTTTTCTGCCTGGCCTTTGCTTGCCATTCAAGGAGGATATAGAGCTCCTATACACCCCATGTCACTCCTGCTTGGCAGATGGTACACTTCTCCAGCACGGTGCCCACACACAGTCCACTGAATCCAGCCCTGACTGTCCAGCACCTCAAATCAATGAAAACAAGTACCCATTTTCCTTTACATAGCTTGAAAGCCTTCTTTATGCTTTACATAATGAAATATGTATTGGTAACCTCATTCTATTCATGTATCTGCCATTTGCTTTGGCTGGTTACTTTATTTCATAAACTCCGAGCACTGTCAGTGACACATCTTCAGGCTATGTACCCCTAAGTGATATATTTAGTCATTTTCTTAGTTTGTACCGCAACACCAAAGACATCTTGTAGACGGTTTGACACAAAAAGTTCTGCTTGGTGTGACGGGAGTGGTGCTTATTGGTCACACTCAAGTTCTTATTAAGATGGCCAATGACGATAATTAGAGCTGACATTCTTAAGGCTTTCTATTGCCTTGTTTGAGCCTGATGCTGGTATTCCTGTCTCTCTTCCTCTCCCTATTACTTTTTTTGAGAAGCAGCTGTAGCCCATGTCCAGATGCCTTTCCTATCCTAACCTTCTATGTTTAAAAGGACTTCGTAACCTTCAGGCCAGATATGAAGTTGTGTGTTCTCCACATCTCCATTCCTGACTACAAAATAGGTACTAAGGAGAGCAAGATTTAATAAAACCCAGAAAAGGTGAGAAATGGCAATATCATGTACTCCAAACAGTATCTCCAATTATTCATTCACTTTTAATTCTTTCTCATCTTCATCTTTCGTGACAGATGTGAAATGAAATTCTTCAGATGATGCAGCTTTTTTTTGCATTTACACTTTGACTATTTTAGAAAACTATGCATTGCAGAACAGAATATTTGCTAGTTAGCAAGAATAATCATTTATCTTACTGTAATTTCATGTCATTACCCATTAATAACAATGATTGGCAATGCAATTTTCTTTGCAATAAAACTAATTAATATTCACCTCATTAGGTGCTGTTCGGATACTTCTAAAAACAAAACTTGAGACTTTTTTAGTAAGCAGGCCATTAAAAGGAAAAAAAAATCATATGACATGTTAAAAATGGTATTTGAATACTTGAAAAATATGAGTGGAAACTGGCTTTAGAATGACTATTTCAATTAGGAGATGAATAAAAGAAACTGTCTGCTCTTTTAGGTAGCCCTGATGCATGATGCATTTCTTCTGGAGAATTAGCAGACTAGTTTTAGCCAAACATAATAGCATAATATGTCAGCAAAAGAAGGAGATAGGTTTATGATTTCTCAAGTGCACATGGCTTCACCTTTGAAATGGAAGACGTTTTCTGAGCAGTGTATGTCAGTGCTTTCTCTATTGAATCATCAGTATCAATCTTCTACAGAACTGTCTGAGAAAGTTCTTAAAGGTTTTATGATTAATTCCCTTTCACTTCTAAATTAGAAACATACTTCTAAAATAGAAACATCGTAAATACAATATTAGTAGTATCAGGTGATTGGGTGCCAAGACATCTGACAAACTTCAGTTATTTTTCTCTTTCTTACTCACCAGTTTGTTTCCTGATGATTTTGTAATATTCCAAACTCCAACAGAGCTCCAGAAAGCTGCAATAAAAACTTTATAGGCAAAAGAAAATGGGAAAAAGTAGCCAGAAAAAAATATATTTGCGTCTTTAATGGAGAATATATCCATCACATCACTCAACCTATAGCACAGGATAAAACTGAGAATCTGGAAGTGGGTTGCTGGTAACTGATAACCATTTCTTGGGTGACTTAATTACAACTGGTGGCATATTTAACCTTAATGTAATGCCCATTAAGAAGTCTAGATTAGTAGGACTGGTTATCCCTAAGGTTATATAAATAACTTGTTCAAGTAACTTCTGTCTATTTAGCAACTCCTTTGTAATGGTATACTACTTGTACAAAAAAACACAGGGATGCCCAGTGTCACAGTCAAAAAGCACATTTCACAGTTCTGAGGGATACTTTCTGCCTCAACATGTTTTCAGTGTGTTGAGGATTCTAGAGCTGGCAGCTCTAAAGAACATAGCTCTCACATTGAAAACATTCTGGATATTTATTGGCTTTGAAGAAATCATGAAAATGTTCACAGACCTTTGGCCCAACAATAAACATTTTAGATAACAAATGGTGGAAACTGTGTCTGTGAGAGTGTTTTGTTTGCCATCCCAAAACACAAGTATATGTCTGCCTGTGTATGTAAGCACAGAGGCAATTACGATTGTCCACATAGCATGGCTTTAAAAGCATTTTTGATTGCCATTGCTTTTTAAGCATCAGAGGAATAAGTATTGTCAAGGCCCATGTGGCAGAAGCTGTGTCTTGCTTGTAGAAAGTCCACAGGAACAATGGCCACCTTCTCTGTAGTTGTAAACTGATGGAGTTCCATTAACTTCCAGAGTGTTTTGCCAGGTCTACCAGGAGGGAATTCAGCATGGTTTCTTTCATACCTAAAGATTTTTAACATTGTCCAAAGGGATTAATCCATATATTGTTTCATCTTATTAACCTAAAGATAGCAGAAATAAGAATATCTCGTATGACCCAGCTGCCTAATAAGACCTAGATTAAGTCCAAATATAGCTAACATGTTGTGCTTAATGGAAGGTCATGGTAATTTAGCCGTGCTCTTTTGGACATTTTACCCTTCTCATTCAGAGCAAGATTAAGTTTCTTCACGTGGTGCTGCAGTCTACTATATTAAGACCCTATCTGTATGGATTTCCAGTGTGACACCCTGGATCTCCAAGATGTAGAACGTCATGGAGGCTGAATGTTTACATGACTTCAGGAAGAGACTGGACAGGTTCATGGTGGAATAAAACATTTATTGCTAAATACAACCAGATGACTTTCAGCTGAGGAAGTCTCAGAGGTACCTGAAGGAGTACTCTGGGAAAATACCACACCTGCTTGTCACCTTAAATACCTAGGTATGTTCTTTTGGTCATCTTGCAATCAGATCAGAGATGGTGAGCTATTCAACTCTCCTCATCTTCTAGTTTAGGGCACATCGTGCCAAGTTTTTTTGTTTGCTTTGCTTTTCTTCTGTGATTCAGAATACTTTGCACATGGTGGGTCTTAAAGGTTTCAAGTAGAAAGCAGTCCAAGAAACTTCATACTTCTTGTTATGGCCATTGACAAAGTGCTGCTAGAAATTTCCTGCAACATAGCTGCATTCTGTAACTGGTGAGTGGCAGTTAGTGGACTCCATAAAAACTACATTCCTTAAACCAGATGAAACATGGTTCTTAGCAGAATGGTATAAAAATGTAGCTATTAATCCTGTCACATTTTTCATTGATGAGCAGTCAAAAGTTTCACACCAATTTATCATATCAAGCCACAGATGTTGGATCATTTAAAAAACCCATGAAAATGGTAATTTGTGTCTATAGCTATGCAGCTGCTGATGCTAAGAATAGATCACAGAGACCCACATTCTGGTCAGTCAGCCTAAAGGATCTAGAATGTTATGTTTGGTTTGTATTTCAGAACTTGAACACCTACTATATCATAAAATATAGAATCAATGGAATTACATCATGGTTCTCAAATTAAGACTCCATGTAAGAGAGTCATTGCACTTCTTGGCACTTCTCATTTATGTTTTACTAAGTAACTAACATCAGCTAATTTGAATACTGCAGATTATGCTCAAATGAAGAAAAATATTGCATTCTGCCAAAGCCAAGTAGTTTTTGAATTAATTGCAGTAACACATCAGCTGCTCTCAACCACCTAAAATGGTAGGTTCCAATTTCCTGAACTCTTAAATAAATTCCTATCTATGATTGTGAATATCTGATGCAACATTATCCTATGAAATATTTAAACACATTAGAAGGAATATGAGGGACAAAGCAAGCAATTATGGCATTTAATCCATAGCAATTCACGTCTCAGAAATTTTTATTCAAACAGACCATATTCACTTATATTCTGAGCTTCTGTTAAGGCAAGCTGTTAATGAAGAAACAATATACTCTTTATTTTCCTTCATTATAGTCAGTGAATTAGCTTACATGAATTGTCGTCATGTAAATGATGAATCATAAGGATTTCTGTTCCCAAGTCAAGGTTTCCAGTGTTAGTATTTTGGGTTATATTGCTAAAGTTATCACTCCACTGTGGATATAAATTATTATTTGTGTCTGTGTTTCCTATTATTACTTGGAGGCGTTACAGTAATAAGTACCTTCATTGTCATCCAGAGGAATAGATTCTTTTCCCAAATAAATGAGGGTAATGCAGCTCTCCCTTCTTACAGTTTCATCATAGCCAGGAACAGAAAGTGCCCCACCAGAACCCACTTTGCTCAGAAAGATACCCAGAAACCCAGCTATAGGAAAGGAATTCCACATATAAAACATCCAGCAAGGTTTATGGCTTTCATAAGGAAAGCAGCAGGCATGTGGATGTACCTATTTTACATGGACTGACTCATCTCACTGTCACCCAATGCAATATTTTGCAAACGGTTGTTAGATGCTTGGAGCTAACAATTTCTAATAAAAAATCTGACTGAATTTTGTTCACTTTGAATGCTCGTAAGGTATTATTCATAAGAGTCTGACACCTATAACATGGAGTAAGTTCTGCTTTTGACATGGCGTGATTGAAAATTAAACAGATGAACAAAAATTAACAAATATACAAAATAGGGTGAAAAATAACGTAAGACAAAACACTATTTTTTGCTTGTAAAGGTTTATGCTGCACAGCTATTCAAATATTCCTGTAAACAAAACACCCCAAGCCACAAACACCCATATAAATGTTAAGGAATAGAGAATAAAAAGGGGCACAAACATGGCTGAACCAAGCAGCTGCTCAAAATTCAAGTACACATTGCAAACATTGCTTTGCAGAATTCAAGCAGCTTATCTTTTGCCACATCAGAATCAAAGAAACCTGAAGCCCTCCTTGTGCTACATGCTTGTAAGGATACTGACCCGTGATATTCAGGGTAGCTAGCAAAGGCTTTTAGACAAACGTCAAAAGCAGGCTGATGTATTTATTAAAACCTTTCTTGGTACTTGATAAAGAAAAAATATGTGAACAAGTTGCCGGTGGTTGAAGAGGTTGCCATTTTAAGAATCTTGTTTAAAAAAATACAATTTATTAACTACTTGTATTGCTTTTCTATTCACTATTGTCTAACAAGGTTGATATTAATAAATGGTAGTCAAGAATTTAGAATAATTTAGAAACTAGGATGTCACCGTCTGTTCAGTTGCCCACTGACAAAGATCATCAGATCTTTATGCTCAGTAGCCCACCCTCCAAAGAGGGTCTTGCTCTCCAAGGCAAGTTTATTGCATACTGTATTTATCTCTAGCTTACAATTTGTCTGTTTTATAACTTAGCAGCATATGTAGCTCCCTCACCTGTAATTTTCCTGACCTGTGGATTTTAGTCAGTTCACTATACTAGAACCCCAAATTTCCCAAGCATAGCTCTGGAGTATTAGAAAATTTACTGAGACCTGGTCTGTAACTCCAGCTTAAAAATGCTATATTTTGTTTTGGTTTTTTTCCTAACTGTAAATGCAAGAAATCTGTTTCACTACAGATTCACTACAGCAAACACAGATAAGTGTTGTGTGCTGTGTATTTAATTTCATTAAAAAGTAACTTTATGAATATTGAAAATTTCAGCATGCAGAGACACACATAAACAAAGTATGCTGTAATGTCACTTATCTGCCAAGCTGTATTGCAAGGAGCGGGTCACTTGCCAGAGTAAAGTTCTGGAAGGAATAAGCAGATGGTACAGTAGACAAAGCAGAGAGAAAGCTTTTGATCATGACTGTTCAATGTGTTACCCAGTGGAGCTGCGATTATGTTTCCTTTATAGCAAAGAAATCCATTAAATAATTTACTTAACTCTCACGTTATTGAAGTTGTTCCGGAGCCTAACAGCACATTGGTGCCTTTGGACTCTTGACTATTTAGAGTGCTTTGTTCATTAAAATTGGAGAAGGGCTTTCATTCTTTGCGTGTATCGTGCACCATACATGTTCTGTGTAGCTTTTTAGGTTTTGCTATGTAGAAAGAGATAGTCCTGGCTTTAGTGTTTTCATTGCTCAAGGCAAATTGGAAACAATCCCTACCATCACTCATTCTAAATGATCAGATTTCTGGAGTGCTGTCTATGGATAATGTTCCTAAGGTATCTAGGAACTTTAATGTTTTCTTTTAAATGATGCCAGTGAAAGGAAACATCTTTTACTGGATGGCTATGGACTGAAGGAAGTTTTGTAGCCCCCTAAGAAAGCCAGTCAAAGGAGAGAATCTGACAATAATAGAGGATAACTTTAATTACTGAGCTATTGTGAAAGAAACACAGCAGACTCTGGAATATATTGGGTGTTCCTGAAATATTTGAAGACAGTTTTTCTGTTCAGAAGCATTCAAAACTTATTAGAATGGGTGAGTTTTGAATTGGATTCTAACTGATGAGGAACAATTGCTTACATTCAAACTGTGAGGTATAGGGTTTTCAGTTCTCATTGAAAGGTTATTTTTTTGAAATTGGTTGACTAGAGAAGTACTCAGGATGAAAATATAAAGCTGGAAAACTTTTTTTAAAAAGAACAACAAGCTTCAAAAAGATCAAAAACCAGCTAAGGATATTCCCTTGGATGATAGTCTTGACAAAGAAGAACAGCTAGATTAATGACATTAACATATTTCCAAAAAAAAAAAAAAAAGTTATGCCAAAATGGAAGCGGATATGTTATTTAGAAATGGTACAACTAACAATGAGAAATTGTTGTGCAAGTGCATTAAAAGCAAGAGGAATACAAGGTGACATGTCTTCGTATAACAGGGGAGGAATTAGAAAATGCAAGCTATGAAGAAAGGCTGTAGTATTAAGCTTAAAAAAAAGGGGATGTGATAACAATAATTTTTAATAAACTGGGCAAAGATCAATTGCTTTGGGGCAAGAAGTCAGCCTGAGTTGACACGAGTACACATTGTGATAATTTGGTACCATACAGGATTTTTCAGTTATTCAGCTGAAAAGGGATGGACGCTCTAAAAAAAAAAAAAAACAAAGCCCAAACCAGACTCAAATTTGCTTTGAAATCCTTCTCTCTTTCTGGAGTTAGTATGAGACTGAATTTGACAGTGTTTTCCTTACCCTCTCATACCAATGGCTGTCATAGAATATGTGTTGACTCCAGTGACTTCCAAGTTCCCACCCATCAGCCTCACTTGCCAGCCAGACCCTGCTGTACTCACTTCAGCCTGAGCTCCCTGCTCTGCTGCAACTGCTGTGAGCAAGGGGAAACCAGCATTTTTCAGGGGCATAGGAATGTGAAGTTTGACCCACTGAATTTCAGTACTAAAAACATGCTGTTCTCTACTCTGTATGTATGCTTGCGCAGATGATGTGTTCCAAGTAGAGAAATATATTGCAGAAATTAATTATGCATGATTTCCAAAATGTTTCTTTTTCATGAGTCCATCAGTATTACAGATTTTTCTTTCTTTTCAGTTCTATTTGCATTGTTTCTCACATCAGCCTGGTCTCTTATCCTGGTTTCATCTGGGATAGAGTTAATTTCCTTTCCTCTAGTAGCTGGCATAGTGTTGTGGTTTGGATTTAGGATGAGAAGAATGTTGATAACTCACTGATGGTTTAGTTGTTGCTGAGCAGGGCTTACACCAGTCAAGGACTTTTCAGCTTCCCCTGCTCTGCCAGGGGCACAAGAAGCTGGGAGGGGGCACAGCCAGGACAGCTGACCCCAACTGGCCCAAGGGCTATTCCAGACCATACGATGTCATGCTCCGTATATAAACTGGGGGAGTTGGCCAGAGGGAGTGATCACTGCTTTGGGCTGGGCTGGGCATCGGTCAGCACGTGGTGAGCAACTACATTGTGCATCACTTGTATATTCTTTTATCATTATTATTATCATCATCATTATTATCCTCTGCTGTTCTATTAAGCTGTCTCTATCTCAACCCATGGGTTTTACTTTTTTTTTGCCCTGTTCCCTCTGGGGCAGGGCATGAGCAGAGTGAGCAAATGGCTGTGTGGTGCTTAGTTGCTGGCTGGGGTTAAACCATGACATCTTTATATATTTGTTTTAAAATATTATTTTAATTAACATTTTATTTTAAGCAATGACATAATTGTTTTCCTCACTATCTTTGTGAAATTAAAATATTTTCAAACTTACTTCTTGTTATATTTCTTACACTCTTCTCTCACTCCCTCCAGCTTTAGCAGTAAACATATTTGAACAACTTTCCTTGTAAAATGGGCAGTCAAAATTTTCATTAACTGGCCTCTGAATAAATAGAGGTGCTGACTTGTTATTATCTTTAATGTTTGAAAGTGACAATGAAAACTGTAAGATAGTGATATTATGTCAGACCAAAGATCTGTCAAAATAATTTTTTTCTTTCCTAACATGACAAGAAAGAAACAGCTTAGGAAAGATTTTCTTTACGAATGGGCTATTTCCCCAAGGAAGCCTCCAAAGTATTGTTTCAGGTACCTCCTAAGCCAGAGGTGGTAGTATCTATGTAACACACCTTGATGTATTTCTTCCCCATGAACTTGTCTCCCTCTGGTCCCTATAACTTTTAGCATCCGCAGCGTTCTGCAGCAAGGAGCTCTGCAGCTCGAGCACATGAGATATAAGGGAAGTTGCTTTTCTGTTTTTTTTTTAATCTGCTCACAGCTAATTGCATTTGATGCCTCCTAGTTTTTGTACTGGAAGAGACACTGGATAATCAATCTCTTTTTGCCCTCGCCAGGCATGATTTTCCAGACTTCTATCAAATTCTCCTTCAGCTGTCTTTTCTCCAGTAGGATAAGTCCTTGACTACTCAAAGTAAGGAAAGTATTCAATATTCCTTTTCATCTTTGTTGCCCTTCTTTGAGCCTTCTTGTAGAGGAGGAGGAGAACTGCATGGTATGGATTTACACAGGAGCATAAATGTTTTCTCTTTGTTCTCTATTTCTTCTCTAATAACTTCTAGCATGCCATTTTCTTTTTTTTCAGTCTTTCTGAGCTATGGAAAGTAACTGAACACATTGTAAGCCCAAGATCTCGCTCCTCAGCTATATCGTTGAAGGCACATCCCCTCATTTTATATGCAGAATAGCAGGCACATCCCCTCATTTTATATGCAGAATAGCCTTTTTTCACCCATGTGCTTTACATAACATTTACCTAGATTGAATTACATTTGTCCATTTTGTTGCCCAGATACAGTTTTGTGGTATCCTTAGGCCAACCTTTGCAGTCACAATCTTTTGTTCTCTTATAACTGTATTTTCAGCAAAATTTGTCGTATACATTAAAGACTTTCTTTTCAAAAAATCAGATTGACTCCTGATTTGCTGGTTTTATGTTACATTTAATGGCTTGTATTTCCCTGGATAATTCATAATATATTTCTTGAAAACTTGTCACCTTTGCTGTATCTGCTGCTTTCTTGTTCTCAGGCATGAAAGTGGTTTTAAGTGATACTTTATATATCACTGACAGTTGTTCACCTTTCTGGTCCTTGAACTCCTTTTGATTTCTTAGGTAAATGCTGATTGATGCAATTTGTTCCTGTTCAATTTTGTTGTTTGCTCTGTACCATTTATTGACACTTCAATTTGATTCAGATCTTCAGTGAATACCCAGTAATGAAGGGTTCCGGTGTGGGACCCTCCCCAAGCCCTTCAGCAATGAATACAAAAGCAGGAAATTAATTTCATTTTCTGGTTGACCCTTTTTTTCTGAGTACTCCTTTTATGCCTTTGTTATCTGTTGACTCTAGAGACCTTCTGGAAGGCTTTTTACTCCTAGTGTGTTTGAGGAACAATGTATTAAGTGTATAAAAACTACCAGTAAATACTTTTCAAGCTTTTTTTGGTCCATCTTACTGTGTCTCTTACATTCAGCTTGCCAGCACCTGTGTTCTATCTATTTTTCTCATTTGAAAAGAACCTTAGATTTTCTGAAAGCTACTACCTAACTTGAATGACCTGTCTTCCCCAGCAGTTTAACCCTACCTACTTCCTTCTTCCCTTCCTCAGGACTTTCCTGAAAAATGATGTGCATTTACTTTATGCCTTAAAATGTCATTACATAGTCTACCTGAAGGCTACAAAGATTTAACCCCAGCTCCTTCCTCTTAGAAGACCTTTAAGCCCAAGATTATGAAAATATCTAAAACTTTAAGAAAGTGTGATCACCATATCCATATATATTTATGGAAAATAATTAATTATGTGCTTTTCTGGCTGCCTGCAATTCAATAATCAGCAATAGTTTAATTTGATGGGTCAGTTTATAACAGCTGTACACTTAAAACTGCTTATATTAGTGGTATCTCAATGTGCACACATGGAAGAATAATTTTTTTCCTCAGTTGGATTTTGCATTGATGATTGCTCAATTATTTCAAAAAGTGAGGCTTAGAACACGTATTATAGCAACCTATTATCTTAAAGCTCCTTCTTCCCTATCTTCCCTATGTTATTTCTTGGTAGTGCTGAGCCAGTTATGTTAATTCAGGAATGTGCAACAACCATACCTCCAGAGTCTAGACAAATTTGCAGCAGATGAATATTTGGTTCATAATATTTCCTTTAAAAAATGAAAATGGCCAAAAAGAACAAGACTTTTTTTTTTTTTTTTCCCCCAAGATCTTTCTTCCAGGCAAAAATACCTTGTTGTAGTGCTGTGCAGAAAATACCACACTTAAGGTTTTGGTAAATTAAAAAGTTAATATGAAAAGAGGGAAAAGCAGGAGATACGGAGTTAAGTAATGTGGGAGCTTCCATCTTTTATAGCCAAAGCCTAACGTAAATTTGAATTACTTTTTAAAATTAGTATCTTGCAAAATTAGAGCTGTTTAAGATTTGGGAAATGTCCATCATTGTCAGTCACATAAGGTTCAGGAGACAGCCAGACCTTCAAGGTCCTGGTTCAAAGCACTCAGGGAAAGGATTCTGGTAAATCACTGCCCAGTGATCACCAGGATATTGGTTACTCGATAGGGCTCAATTGGCTAAACAAGGGCAATCTCTGTACACGCACAAGGAGAATTACCTTTTTACCTCTATGTATAGCAGAGGGCAGCAAAATCTCAAAAATGGAGAGAGTAAAAAAATTTTTTTCCAAGTTTTATATAAAGCTCATGTTGTAATTAGAAGTTAGAATAAATTCCAATTCATTCCCTGCCTTCCCAACAACAAAAGAAAAGAAAAATGAAAGCAGTATCTTATATCTTTAAAAAAAGATTATAATAACATATCAGAAATGAAATGCAGTGACATTAAATAATAATGAAAACTCTAGAGGAGAAATTTGTATTTGTCCTCGCAGGTTTTATTTTCTCTTTTTCTCCTTTCTGTTTCATCTGTATTTATATCTACTCCCTCAGCTAGGAGTGTTTGCTTTTGAAACCATCAACTCGCCACAGACTCCTAAGATTAGTCTGATTAGTTGATCCAGAAAGTTATCTTAGTTTACAACAGATTATTATTTTATATGTTCCATTTCAACTTTGTTCAAAAAGTTTTGTGAGGTTTTTTGTTGTTTTTCCCCCCCTTAATCTTGATGCATTTTGCACATGACAGTTTAGACAAGGAAGATGGACTACCTGGTTTCTAGAAAGGCTCTTCCCAAGACTCTTATGTTTCTGTCTTACATAAGTGTGCGATTAAACAGGTCATAAAAAGCTATAATATTGTTCAGGGGGAAAAAGAATGTATCAAATGGAAAGAGTGCAAATATATTTCTGTCAGTGGAGGAAATATGTTTCTAAAAAGGCAAGGAGACCATTCAAAACCTCCAGATTGATTCCCATTATACCTATGAGAGTCTTGTGGCTAAATCCCAACATTTTTCTTGGAAAGTATACTCCATAGCAGAACAGCCATTTGTCTTAACACCCCATGGCTGCCTACAAACAAAGCGTTCTGCCAATGATTAGCATAAACTTCAAGCTGCAGCCTGAAATCAGGTTGGTCCTTTTTATTTGTTCCTTTTTTTTTTTTTTCAATCTCTCAAGGGCACATCTCGTAGCCTGGATGAGAACACGGAGGAAAGCAGATGGCAACACCATTTGCAGCCTGAGTGACAGCAGAGGAAGCCAAATGCTAGATTAACAGCCTCGTTCCATCACAAACCTTTGTTAACTCAACTCTACTTGATCATGAAGCATTATTTGAGGACCCAGAAATGGGCAGGCACCTCTCTAACAACTGAAGGCCTGATCCCAAAAAGATCTGCAGACTGTATTCAACATTGTGCGCCCTGAAGACATCACGGTGATAGGAAAATATTGTTGAAGGTCACTGGCTACTGTGCAGCTTGGGAATTTTGGAGGGGGACAACACCACCTTCACACAGCTCTACTGTAGAATTTAGCTTATAGGAGAGGATTTAAAGAGGTCATTCATCTGTTTTGCTGTTCTAGGTTTGTCTTTTTTCCCCATACTGTGGCAAACCTCCAGACCAGGGATGTCTGTGCAAGTTTCTAACTACTTCAGAGCAGAGATGCGATAGACTGAGGTCTGCAGCAGTTGCATAGGCTGAGGAAGAGCTGCTATCACAGGGGTCTGGATAGGAAGAAATGCAACCCATGAGCAGTGATCTTACATGAAGGATGGAATCAGCAAAATATTGGATGAGATGCTGGAAACGCAATAGTTGCTGTGAAGTTTGGCACACTTTGCCTGGTTTATAGGACAGAGGTTTGTACTGCAAGATGTACCTTTCTGCTTCAATTAATAATATAGATCCTCTCAATATGTTAATAATATAGATCTCTTCAGTGGATGTTTGCTTCATCTAGTGCTTATTTTTACATATTATCCAGAAGGGATGAAAATAATGAATAATCTCTGAGCCGCTGCTTCAGCCCTGGTGAGCAGGACAAGCAAAGAGCATGAGGTAATGCCACATGTTCAGATACGCTTTTCACATAATGTGTGAACCCAGAGTAAGACCAGATCTGAGATAAAGGGCATGGGATTTGCCAGGCTGGATTAGCCAATACCAGATGCTTCAGAGGAAGGGGGAAAAAATGAGAACAAGCGAGAAAACCTTTTGACTAGTTCAGCCAGTTCATAGCACAGTGCTGCACACTAGGAAGATCCCTTCAGGGAAAGGTGGTTACATTACAAATCTTTTCTTGATTACCCTATGAATCTGAGTTTCTTACGTATTGACAGAGCAGTGTTTCCAGAAGCACCACACTGTAGCCCATGGTTATGGGCAATACAGGAATGGCTGCTCTTGTACACAGCCAGTGAGATCTTCCTGTCCAGGAGGTTCTGTATTGCTATAATCCAAAAGCAGTACTTTACCATAGGAGGGCACTGGCAGCACATCAAAGTGCCAACTACGAGATGGTGATCCCCATCTTTCAAAGCAATATTGCCCTTCTTCCAGGGAAAACCATGTATACTCAGTGTTATATTAAAAAGACTTCCACTGATTGGTTTTGTAATATCTTTCTGCCTGAAGGAGATGGTCCTAGTTTTTTGGCATAACACTTTCTCATGAAGCTACCTCTTAAAACTTTCTCTGTAAGGTACATGCTATGGAACAAAAGCAAAACCGAATACCCTACGATCTTTTTGTTGTGTGTTAATATTTTTACTTCTTATCACGAATCTACAGGCAGTAATTTTAACTATAATTTTCTTGAATACTGAGTGTGAATTGCATGGTTGGAAAAATAGAACAAGTTTACATTTAAAATAGTCCCACATATTTGACAGAAACTGCACTTTCATGTCTTGTAACAACACAGAGACCAAATGAAGTTCTAGTTGTAAGATAACCCAGATGTTTTGAGGTTGTTTACATTTGTTTCTATAATTTCTCAGTGTTGTACAAATGTCAGGTGATGATTTCTTCCATTAGAGGGAGGAAAAAAGATCAGAATAGCCAGAGTAGTTGTATTGCTTCTGTCTGGGTAAAATTCACATGTGAAGAGATGCTCAGCACAAGAAAGGCATTTAGACATTCAAGGATGATCACTGGGAGCCTGCTGAGATCTTTGAGCTTGCCAAAGCCATTAACTTCCTCTGGTTTATACAGGCACTGTGGTCATGGCCATCCTGGAAGTAAATGGAGGCAATTTCCCCAATCCTTCTAGTGGATGTTGTCTCCACTGACTCTAGATTTTCATGCTGTTTTTTTCTTCTTGAAGAGAGAATTTAATCAATTGATCTCTATCATGTCCTATTCTCCCAGACCATTTGGATTCTGATTTTCCCCTCTAAAATCCCAATGCACTTTCTATAGTCTGTCAAACCCTGTCACTTGGGCTTTGTTGTCTGTAGTCTACCAGCATCAATGAATTCTTTATTGCTCCCATCCATCTCATAGCTGATTTTTATCATGTTTTCATAATGAGACACACTTAAATCTCTGCCATTCTTTTGCATCCTGTCTGCTGTGTCTTCATACGTTCTTAGTAGCTTTTTTGAAGATAAAATTATCAAGCGTGTAGCATGACCTTATTCCTCTTTTGCTTATTTTTCATTTCTCTTATCTTCCCTCTTGACATTGATTGAAAAATGCCACCCAACTTCTGCACTTCATTACAGCTAATCACATCTGCTGACCATTCTTTCATTCACTGTCATGTTACTTTTGTCTAAGTTTCTCTTATACTGCTTTATTTTTTCCATCTTCATTATACAATCCTGCTCTGGTATTTCCTATTAAAAACAAACAATCTCACACTGTTGACCGTTTGCTTCTGTAGAGACCACTTTACCTTCCTGTTCTCATTTATCTTTATTCTTATTTACCATTCTCTTTTCAATTCCCTCAATTCCACGCTCAGACCTGTTAGCTCTGCCTTGCATCCTTTGCACTCGACCAATTCAAAGCCCAAAATTTTTAATGGCCTATTCTTAGCCAAGTCCCAGAACCTGTACTCTGTCTTCATCTCTGTGACCTGACAGCTGCCTTCAATACTGCCAAACTCTCTTTTTCTTGAAATATTGCTCTTCCCTGATGATTCAATTTTCTTCTAGTTCTCCTCCAAACTATTTATTCAGTCATCCTTTCTCCACAGGATTCTCTCTTTAATCCCACAAACAAACCCATCTTTGACTATGTGATTACCTGATCTACATCTCAATGCCATCCCTCTCTCTTCTGTTGAAAAATAAAACTTCTACCAGTTTGTCTTGTGGCTTAAGGATATGTAGCCACCTGAGGTCAACCTAAACTTGATTAAGCATAGTACTTCAATCCCAACCCCGATAGCTCTCTTGCAGGGCCCAGTGGTATTGTCCACTGGTGACTAAGAAAGTCAATGCGAAGCCATCTCACACCATAACCCTTTCATATCACTTTTCAAATTTTCTTTGAACATAAAGCTTATAACATCATTTCAGTAGTACTAAGGTCATGATTTTTTTTTTTTTTTTTTTTTTTGGCTGAGTAGCATCCTTCTACATCCTTCCAGTAACTCCCTGTCACCTCTTGTGTCACACAGAGTTTGTAGAAAGTTTTGTGTGTGGACCCTCCTTTTGCTCTTTCTACAGTGACTTGAAGTAAGGGATTTTCATCCCTGAAGGTCTATTTACTGTGGAAATCAGGGCAATAGTAAAATGGTGTTAACCACAGAAACCTCAGCTTGTGGATTGCTCTCAGCCTGGTGACCAGGGCAAGAAGGAGGACCCAGGGAACTACAGGCCGGTTAGTCTCACCTCCTCCCGGAAAGGTGATGGAACAACTCATTCTGGTGTCCTCTCCAAGCAAGTAGAGGAAAAGAAGATCATCAGGAGTACCCAGCATGGATTCACCAAGGGGAAATCATGCCTGACCAATCTGATAGCCTTCTACGATGGCATGACCGGCTGGGTAGATGAGGGGAGAGCGGTGGATGTTGTCTACCTTGACTTCAGCAAGGCTTTTGACACTGTCTCCCATAACATCCTCACAGGGAAGCTCAAGAAGTATGGGTTGGATGAGTGGACAGTGAGGTGGATTGAGAACTGGCTGAACAACAGGGCTCAGAGGGTTCTGATCGGCGGGGCAGAGTCCAGTTGGAGGTCAGTAGTTAGTGGAGTTCCCCAGGGCTCGGTACTCGGCCCAGTCTTGTTCAACTTGTTCATCAATGACCTGGACGAGGGGACAGAGCGTACCCTCAGCAAGTTCGCTGATGACACAAAACTGGGAGGAGTGGCTGACACATCAGAGGGCTGCGCTGCCATTCAGCGGGACCTGGACAGGCTGGAGAGTTGGGCGGAGAGGAACATGATGAAATTCAACAAGGGCAAGTGTCGGGTGCTGCACCTGGGGAGGTCAAAGCCCATGCACCAGTACAGGCTGGGGGCTGACCTGCTGGAAAGCAGCTCTGCCGAGAGGGACCTGGGAGTCCTGGTGGATGACAAGCTGACCATGAGGCAGCAGTGTGCCCTTGTTGCCAAGAAGGCCAACAGCATCCTGGGGTGCATTAAGAGGAGTGTGGCCAGCAGGTCGAGGGAGGTTATCCTCCCCCCTCTACTCTGCCCTGGTGAGACCCCACCTAGAGTACTGTGTCCAGCTCTGGGCTCCCCAGTTCAAGAAAGATGAGGAACTCCTAGAAATAGTCCAGAGGAGAGCAACTAGGATGATAAAGGGACTCGAGCATCTCCCCTACGAGGAAAGGCTGAGGGAGTTGGCCTTGTTCAGCCTGAAGAAGAGAAGACTGAGAGGGGACCTCATCGATACAAACAAATATCTTAAGGATGGAAGTCACGAGGATGGAGGCAGACTCTTTGCAGCGGTGTCCAGCGACAAGACAAGGGGCAATGGGCACAAACTAAGACATAAGAGGTTTCAGTTGAATATGAGGAAAAACTTCTTTACTCTGAGGGTGACGGAGCACTGGAGCAGGCTGCCCAGGGGTGTTGTGGAGTCTCCTTCTCTGGAGATATTCAAAGCCCGCTTGGATGAAGTCCTGTGTAACATGCTCTAGGAGAACTTGCTTTAGCAGGAGGTTTGGACTGGATGATCTCCTGAGGTCCCTTCTAACCCTTGCGATTCTGTGATCCTGTGACCATGCCCTTTTCAGGGGTCTTTCTGATTAAGAATCTTTCAGGGAACAAAGCTTGTAAAAGTTTTGCCATAAGGTACCCTCTTACAGTAATCGTTGCAGCTTCCACAGCAGTTTCACAAAGAATGGTATATCTTTAGCAGCTCCATACCACTGTGTATATATAGCCCTTCTGAAAGATGTTTATATTATGGGCTTTCTTGTATTAGAACATAGCACTCATATGTTTGAGAGGTAAGGTCAGTTGGGGTTTTTTAACGTGCACAATGAAATAATGTACCTGGTTGTTTGGGTTTTTTTAATCTCTCTTCTGTTTTCTGTTTTTATGTGAACAAACTGTACCTGCATCATAGCAGAAATATTAACTAAGACATAAAATTATCCTAAAAGAAGAAATTATAGCTTGAACCCACAAGAGACATATGATTTTACTGCGCTCCTTTCTTTGAATGACCTCTTGCAGAGAAACTCAAGGGTCATTATTGTGGAAACTTTCAGGCAAAAGTGATGTAACCAGAAATCATTTTAATGGAGCCTCATCTTCACATCCTATTGATTTATCTGCTAAGTATGAAGGGAAATCAATAAGCAGAATCATTTTCACATCTTTTAAACATCTACAGTAGCCAAAAAATATTGTCCAGTGCAGACATGAATCACTGGAAAGAAAAATCATAGCCATCGATAGGCACGAAAACATTTATTTCTTAATATATATGATTTTCATGTTTTGTCTACCATCTTTTGTTTGACGTATTTGTACTAAAGGTGAATTTCACAAAGTGACAGTAGAAATTTTATTTATTATGAAACAGAGCTTAAAATACTGAGATTTTCCAAATGATAAGGTGAGATCTCAGCTAAGCCCACATAGATTCGTGGATGTTTGCTTGCTGCAACAGAAGATCTCAACTGGATTATTCACTGCTTTTAAATTAGGAACCTCATTCCATAAACAGCTAACGGAGAGAAGATAGCTCTGGAATATTAATTCAGAGAACCCAGTTTAGAAGCATACTTCTTACCATGGATTATTTAAGGACAATAATATTAAGTCTTTCTAATGTTGGATGTATTTCTTTCATCTCCACCTAGCCACTCCAGTGGCATTGCATTCACATTACAAAAGAAAACTGCAAAATAAAACAGATGATTAATTATCCCATAACCCCATTTAACTCTTAGACACAAGTGTAAATTAAAAGTTTGGTATTTTTTATTTGTATGGAAAGTGCTTCATGTCTTTTCCCCAGAGCTAATTTTGATGTGGTAACTAGTGGGAGTAATGCTCCTGAGAAACAACAGAGCCACTGGTCTTCCAGGCAAATTCCAATACCTTAGAAGAAGAAATATAGTGGTTTGTATTTTATGGGAAATATGAGCTAAATGTTTACTTTCTGTGTGGTGCTTTGTCTGATTATCTGTGAAGATTAAATTATTTTAGTTTGATTATTGACATCAATATCAGCTATATGACAGTAAATTAATGTTATTTGGTTTTTTCCTTATTATCAAGGGGTTCTTTATAAATAATCCTAAATACAATTCTAAAAAAATCTTTTATCAACCAAATAAGAGACAGGTTTTAAAATATTTTCAGATGATTCAGTTGTTGGGTCTCTACCACATAGAGGTTGAGTTTAGTTGCTTTTTACTTGAAAAAGTAAGTCACAAAAAGTTATTTCATTATTATTAATTTTGTTACTGAAAACTATGCAAAAACATCAGACACTGTGCGTTTTAGCGGCAATGTTTGAACCCAGTCATTGATAAATTAATCCAATTATACGAGATAGTGGGGAAAAGTAGTTTCTGCCCTCTGGCCCCCTTGGCTGCCCATTTCTTTTTAACCGCCAGTTCCTGGAAACTGATCTTCACCTCCCTCATCACAGTTAAAATGAAAGGGAATAAAAACAATTATAGTTGCAAGTAATCATAGATTTAAACTTATTAAGTGATACTTTGGCTGCTTTGTTCTAAATTCAGTTTCTCTGCTCATTCACAGCTTAACTGAGCTGTCAGTTTGTCATCTCACATAACCAAAGATTACACAGTCCTCTACAGGGTTGACGATGAAGGTTGCAATCTTCCATAGTAAAGCCATCAAATCAGTTGGCCAAAAGATCCTAAACATAGCTGAAGTTTGACGAGTAATAGCAAATATGATAATGCCAAATTCTGTTATGTCATTATCTGATATAATTATTTTTGTAAGTATATATTTTTGTAAGGTTTGTGTGCTGTTGAAACCATGGATGCATGAATAACCATCAAAAGGATTTCTAATATTGGATGAGAAACATAAGGGTTTCAATAAATTCTTGAAGGAACTCTTTTCTAAGAGACTTTTTTGCTGACCAAAAGGTGTATTTGAGTGTCAGGTCTGCATGAGTGTCTAATTGGACTTCTGCATTTCTGCAGCCTTTTCCATTCTCTATGCTCAGAGGATACAGGCTGTGAATTTTATCACCCACCATTACAAGCAGGCTCAGCTCCAGGTAGTTTCTCTCCCCTTAGCCACTTGACAGATTAAAATCGTTCCATGTCTCCTCACAACACTGACCTCCTCACTGGCCTCCAGCTGTGATGGCTTCTGCTGAATAATGGCACCGCAGCTAAGGGGTGTGCAAAGGATAAAGGCAAGGCTTGCTCCTATTCCACCTGTATAAACTCTTTACTTTAATTATGTTCATCTGGCAGATGAAACACCTTGCTAATTCAAAAAAAGAATTTTTACATGAAGGGCATGCCTTCCTCAAGGCTTTCAAAACTAAATTAGTATTCAATTTAAATCTTTCTTCACCTTCTAATCTTTGAAAATCTAATCATGCATTTTTCCTTTCATTGCATTACCACTTCAAAGCAAAACTTGTTTTGGATACTTATTATTCTAAGTTCACTATCTTTGCTTACAACAATACTTTGATGAACAGCCTTAGTTTCTAGTAATCTCATCCACACTGTCTATTGTTATTTATTTATTTATCTATTTATTTGTTTATTTATTTGTTGTGGTAGGAGAATATTGAAACCTTTTTCAAAGAAACTTCCAACCAAGGACAATTCTTTAGCCAGTGTAAATTGTAGATTGATTTCATCAGGCAATTGTAAATGCTCTCTGGATATATTTACAACTTACCTGTTCCCTCTATCAGCCTCATGGAATCTTAATTGTGTATTGACTTTTGAAGAAAATTCAGCAAGGTCAAACTCCAGCCAAAATTTTTAAGACTATCTGAAGATTTTAATTATTTTATCGATTTTATAAGTATTCAGTAATACTGCCTAATATATACACTCAAGAGGTTTAATCTTACAGAGCTTTTCACAGATATGCAGCAAGTCAACAACATTATAAAATGATTGTTCTTACTGTTAGTACAGAAATTTGTGAAGCTTTACCTGTAACTGAACTGACCTCAAAATACTTATCCTGGGTTTGTGGAGTAGCCCTTGAACAGGGAAACCTTGAACCAAGAAGATATTCAGTCCTGATTTGAGTGAGGATCACCAAGGGCAGGAGGCTGAGGGCAACCCAGCTCCAAAAGCCACCTCAGATCAGCTGGCCTGGCTAAGCTCTAGCCAAAATGAGACCCCTCAGCACGCACATGAGTTTTCCTTTTCTTTCCTCCCTTTTTCAGACAGCTATCTTACTATGGACATATAATTGACAAACTGGTTTGAGAGAAGGTGTTATTAATCACTGCATTTCCAATAATCATCAACACTCCTCACAAGTACCAAAGCTACCTGTAACACCAAAGAAAACTTCTAGAAAAACAGAAGTCTGTAGTTAATGATTGGCTGTTTAGAGAAGAATATGAGTTGTGTCCTGAAATAAATGCTTTTACAGCAGTCAAAGGTGCTGCTAACTCTGTAATTGTAACACAGCCTGGTAGAGCACTTTCTTTTTTAAATCAGGTTTTTCATTTACAATGCAGTGAGATTATATGCAGGAGACCACGTGTTTTCATGGGTTTAGCAATGACCACCCTTTATTTTCATGAAGACGGCGATGTGAAACTGGAAATTCTTGTCAAAGCAGGGTGAACAGACACTCTCTGACCTGTGGAAAAAAGAACAAAATGAAACAACCATCTCTTTCTGCGTTCCAAAAAATCTACGAGGAATTTTGAGAATGCGACAGAGCAAAAGCTCAGAAAATGTTGTAGTTTGTTGAGTAGAGAAATAGATGTTTGCTAAAAACTGTATCATGTCTATTTTATGCCTTACTGACCAAAGCCCGTTAACATTCTTGACAAGTTACAGGTCTTATATGTTCTCGTTAAAACTCCTGTCAGCCCTATCTTGGTTGAATTTTAATGAGCTTAGCCTCAGAGATGGTCCTTTCTATGTTAGGCTCAGGGTCAGAGAAAGCAGAGCTGCTGTCATCACTGGATATCTCCTAGGATGAAACCACAAAACTTAGAGTGATGACCTTTTTCCCATCACTATTGTATCTGAGATCCCAGAGCACTTCCTATCATATACATTAGAGTGTTTCTGGCAGTGGAGTAAAGGCTTTTGCTTCCAGCAGTGCCCATGCTGGGCTGGTGGCAAGGCAGGCCAGGGAGGCTGGACATCACTGGAAAAGTCTGTCTGTAGTTTCTTAAGTCTGTGAGACTTTGTTAGATGTTAGCAGTGAGGCCACTACAACGTCCTTAACAAAGAAATAATTCTTTTGCTGTAGGACATAAGGAAACTCATGATCCTAAAGCAAAGGAAAAAGAGGAGTTTTTTGCTACTTGGATCTTTGTTTGAAAGCATCTGAAGAAATAAGCATATTTCCCCCAGACAGCTGCTTAAAATGTATTAGAGTACCCACTTGCATTATTTATCTGTGTGTCTGAGCTGATTGTGCCATGTAAATTCTCAAAGCAGAAGAAAGTTTGATTAAACAATGTGTGCCTAACTGCCTTTTTTTGAACTCAATACCAACTACTGTGCAATCATGTCTACCTCTTTTCACCTCATCATTTATGAGCCACAGTTTACTTCAATTTCCATTTCTATTTCAGCCAGTCAGTCAGTCTTACAGAAACACAGCCTATTTTTCACTTTATATTTGGATACATGAACTATTTTATTATATTTCAATGTAGGGTTGTATTCTGAAAAGCTTTGGAAAATGCTATAAAGAAATTTCAGATCTTGTATTTAGTTACCATAGACAAATTTTAAGGTAGATTACTATATATTCCTCTTTGACAGAGAGATCAATTATGTCTAATAACATAAAATTATAATAATGTTTTCAATTAATTCATATTTTAAAAACCCTAAAGCATAACTTTTTATATTACAGTCACATATACCATTTCATTTTGGAAGCAGGTGTTTTTCAAAGTCTATCTTGCCTAGTAGGTTCTTTAAATTACAGAATTACTGGCCTCAGCTGAAATCTCAGTCTTGCTGAAATCAGTGAGTATCTTGCCTTGGTTCCAAGGAATACAAGTCCCACCTGGATAAAGCCCTGGACAACCTGGTTTTATCTGATAGCTGACCCTATTTGGACAAGGAGGTTGCACAGGAGTTCCCCCGCTGAGTTCCTCCGTTCATGCACTGAATAGTTCTCAGTAAAAAGTTCTTGTACTGTCATTTACTGACAAGAAATATCCTCATGAGGTCCCCCAGGAATTTCTCAGTGGTCTCTTGCCTTTACATACTTATTTTTCCAAATAGCTGTGAACCACATTAGACCCCTGTTCAGTCTCTGTGATATTCCATCATTGGTCCTTTGCCATGATGCACTTCTTGTATTCTCCCTTTTATCCAGCTTTTTATCCCTGCAAGTGCTTTACCTCTCTCCAGAAGAGGTGCTTAGTTTTGATAATTGCCTCTTGAAGCCACCAGTATAACCACGGGAAGAGAAGAGTCCATGAAAAAGTTGTGAATGAGAAGGAAAGAACAAGAAGGGAAGAATAAGTGAAGAATAGGAAAGGAAAACAAAAGGCCACCTTTGAACTCGGAGGCCTTCCATACTGCATCTACTTCCATTGCCAAGAAGTCACAGATGTTCATCACATAGGCAGGTGAAAGTGTTACCGTGAGGTGTTTGTTGCTAGTTCAGAATCTTAATAGCACATAGTTTCCCCAGCTGCACTGGTATATACTTTTCTCTAATTTTTAATACAGAAAACTTTAAAAAGTAGGAAGTAGAAGTAGGATGAAGGCAACAAAAGAGATGGTAATCCTTATAGAAACCTCTTTAAAAGAATTTCCATGCACTTTCTTCTTTTTTCCTTTCTCTCTTTCACTTTCCCTTAAAAAGCTAAAATAAAATTAAACGCTCTAACAGACTTGGGTTGCTAAGATTTCATGGAAGCTCCTGTTCAGAAGGGGTAGGATAAGACTACTAAATTGTTTCTCCCAGCACTTTGGTTAAGACATTTCAGATATTGGAATAAAGAGTTACTGTTTAGTAATACTAATCTAGTTTTTTCAGAGGTAATGGTGAATATATCCACTAACTGATTACAGTATCGTTGTTTTCATCCCAGTTGTATTTCTTTCCACATGTCATATAGACAACATTATTTTAAAAAATATCTATTATTATTTTATTGCTTAGGAAGACCCCTATTTGCCATCTCATTGAATATCATCAGGAAAAGTAATCTTTTCAAAGACCATACCAGTTTGGGCTAGCCAAGTGCTAACGGATTTCCTTAAAGATGTTGTCTAGGAGTCTTCTGACCAGTTGCATCTGGTTGAAGCATGACAATTAGAATGAAATGCTAACCTGCTGATGGTAGGCATGACTCTTCTGTGATCATTTCCCATGGTAAGCTTTTAGAGGTTCAAAAATCAATCAGATTCTGAATTTCTAAACAGCTCAGGAGTGTGATAGTCATTATAGAAGTTGGTCAAGTCAATTTTAGCCATTCTGGTTATCCATGTTCTTAAACAACATATAATTTTGTTGTGTGTGAAACTTTTTAATAGTAATATCAGAAACTATTACTGGCAAGAAGAGAAAGTATTAAAAAAATTCTAATAAGCTGAGTCTCACTTTGAGCTGTTGAATGAATTCATTACATTTCTCCCTGAGACATTCTGTTGTGAGGGGAGGAAAGGTTCCTCCTGTTATTGGTCAAAGTTACCTGTATTATACCTATATACACCTATATTGTCCCAAATAGCTGTCTGAGGTTAACCATAGTCACTGCCAAACAAACGTACTGTGAGAGCATCCTCATGCTCTCCTACCTGGCATGCCAAATAAACTGGCCAGGCTTTAAAGCAGCTCTGTGCTCTGGTTTGTATCAAAACTCTATTTATCTGAGATAATGACACCAATAAGAAGTCCTGCACTAAAAATTAGGGGTATTTCATAAAGCTAAAGGAAATCTAATCAGAAATATCAGACAAAAAAAAAAATGGATTTTGTAAAAATATCAACACCTCCAGGATTTTTGTTACAGGATGCTGTCCTGGTTCTGGTGGGGATAGAGTTAATTTCCTTTCCTCTAGTAGCTGGCACAGCGCTGTGGTTTGGATTTAGGATAAGAATAATGTTTGACAACTCACTGATGGTTTAGTTGTTGCTGAGCAGGGCTTACACCAGTCAAGGACTTTCCAGCTTCCCCTGCTCTGCCAGGGGCACAAGACACTGGGAGGGGAACAGCCAGGACAGCTGACCCCGACTGGCCCAAGGGCTATTCCAGACCATATGGCATCATGCTCCGTATATAAAGTGGGGGGAGTCAGACGGGGATGAACTGCTGCTCAGGAACTAGCTGGGCATCAGTCGGTGGCACTTGTTTTTAACATTCTTTTGTTGTTATTCATATTATTTTGTCATTTTTTTATCCTATTAAACTTCTTTATCTCAACCCACTTTTTTTTTTTTTTTTTTTTTTTTTTTCCGATTCTCTCCCCCATTCTACTGTGGAGGAGGAGGAGTGAGCGAATGGCTGTGTGGTGTTTAGCTGCCTGCCAGGTTAAACCACACCAGGTACATGCTGAAGAGATCCTCTTTGAAGGATCCTAGTGAATTTATGCAGCCTGTAGTTAATTATAAAGGCAAATTTAAACTTGAATAAAATTACAAGATGTTGAGAGATCTGCTAGTGACCACCTTGGTAAAAGATACGTCATAAAAAATCAGTATTTTGAATATAAAACTATTATGTTGTGGTTCAGAATCATTCAAGGATGCATCAGATGGTTTCTAATAAATCTGAACACTGGAAGCCAGAAAAATAGATTTCAAATCCAGATTCATGTGAGGATCTCCTAGAAGCAAAACATTGCCACATACCATTAACAGTGAAAATTAAGTTGCAAAACTCTTTAATGTAATTGCTAAGGTTTTGTGTGCTGGACTACCACCAAGATAATCAGCCTTCAGAGTGAGACGTGATCAAACCTCCATTTAAATCAGTGGAACCCTGTTGATTTACTGTGTCTAAGCATTTGGCAGCAGACTTTTTTTCTTTGATTACTAGATGCAGTGAAAAATAATTGCGTAGTTTATACAACCTTCTGCTACAGGATAGTTTAAAAGTGATTTGTAGCAACTGACTATAAGAGAGTGGCTCATGCCACTGTGTAGTCCATGGGGTAAGGAGCTCTGGAGAAATGGATATATGTGGTCAGGAGTCTGCTGGGGCTCTGAGGGATGTAACTAAAGTAAGCAAGTGTGGAGAGTGGTGAACAGACCAAAAAGCAAAACTGAGTAGTCTGCTTCCTTTCTCTCCTACTCTTGGTAAAATGACTCCTAACACATGTGTCTGGGTAGAAAGGCAGACAAGGGAGTTGTGTTTTGAAGGGCATTTAGTTCTAGGTAAGAAAACATACCAAAACACTGCATAGGATTGTGGTATGATTCAGCTGAAATGGAAAGTAAGGCCTCTCCATGCTTGTCTGAGTAAATATTAACAGATACCGAATGCTCTTCTTGACATGTTTTCCACTGCTGAGGCTCAAAGACTTGACAGTTCCTCATGCAAAGGTGCAGGACCTGTGAAAATGCAGACATTTAATATTGCACGAGGCAAAGGAAGAGCTAATATGTGGCCTGAAGAAGATAACTTTTCAGTAGTTATGTGAGAGGCCAGTGATGATGCTGAGGTACTTAGGGGGAAAAAAATGCCTGTATATGCTGCAACGATTTTAGACAATAGGATATTTAGAATAATATATTATGAATATATATTGAGAGAACGAGAGCAATACCATCACATTTACTTATCAGCTGGGGTTCTGCCCAATATACTCACACTAGCCATAAAAATGATTAGGCTGTGTTTCTTCCCTAGCTGGAGCAGATGTGGGGAGTATGACTGACACTTCTTCTATACTATTATCACAAACAGATAGCTATCAGAAAGTCAATCTCTTCCCGGCTTTGCAATGTGTCTCCAGGCTGTGACGGCACTGACATGAGGCATATTTTAAGCTGCCTGTAGATTCCAGAATGAATGAGAGATTTAATATGGGAGAATGTTCACTGATAGAAGTGACTTATTTACCATGCCCACTCTGTGTGCTGCATTCCAAAAAGAGTAGATAAAAAGCGAGGAATAATAATAATAAAAATATATAGGTGGATTTATTCAAATGTGATGTTGTCCATCCCCAGAAAAAATATTTGTCTCACTGCAGGACAGAAACTGGGAGAAAGGGATGGAAAATGTATGTGTCCTGCTAAGCAGAAGCTGGAACAAGAAGAAATTATTTACACAGAGAGATGTCTATTAGATGATGACAAAGCCAGAATGTGTTAGGACATACCTGTAACCCAGTCTGCCCTGTGTTTGCAGCCAGGACAATTATTTATTAGGTCTTTTCAGCATTAGCGTATTGAACTATGAAAACTACACACCTTTTATGTGCTATTAAAGACATATGGGAGACATATGAGGAGCAGCTGAGGGCACTGGGGTTGGTTAGCCTGGAGAAGAGGAGGCTGAGGGGAGATCTTATCATTCCCTACAGGAGTGACAGGAGGGGGGAGCAGGGGAGGGCGTGTCGGTCTCTGCTCCTGAAGTAGTAATAAAAGTGATAGGACAAGAGGAAATGGCCTCAAGTTGCACCATTGGGAGGTGTTAGATTAGATATTAGGAAAAATTTCTTCACTGAAAGGGTTGTCAGGCACTAGAATGGGCCGCCCAGGGAAGTGGTGGAGTCCCCACCCCTAGAGGTATTTAAAAGCCGGGCAGATGAGGTGTTTAGGGACATGGTTTAGTGGTGGGATGGCAGGGTTAGGTTAACGGTTGGACTTGGTGATATTAAAGGTCTTTTCCAACCTAAACGGTTCTATGTTTATATGATTCTATGTCTCAAAATTCTTCTTTAAACTCCACCATCACTTTCACCATCCCTCCACTAATGAAAGAAAAACAACACGTATGTCCAGAGCTGTCTTTTGGACTGTGTTCCTGCTCCGCTCCTTCCTGCATCAATGCTTGTCAATTAAAACTAGAGCGCTATTAGATTTGAGATGGGAATAGTTTGGTGACAGGTGACAGGGAAAGGTTAGCTGTTTTTTATCTTGGAATGTGTTTCCAAAATCTTTGCTGTTATCACAAATAAGCTGAATTTATGACTGTATGGATCGTACCAAAAATGCAATACAGATCACATAATCTTGTTTTCCAGCCAGACCACTTAGCAATGCACATAAAAATATCCCATAAAAAGGAGTCTAATGCCTCAGATCTTTACAAATGCCTAACAAATAACAGTTTGCGAGAGAGAGAGGAAGAAAACATTATGCATAAAACATCATCAATGTATGTTGCCTTATTCAAAGAACATATTTATGTATTTTGAATATTTTCAATTTATACTTTACCATGAAATATTCTCTTGCCTTGGTTTCAGACACAAGGCAGGAAGCTGGTGGAGTCACATATGTAAGAATGTTTTCCCATTGATATGGCTTAAGCAGTTGTCTTTCATGAGGACAGAGACCAGCTATGAGAAGCAGCAAAGTTTATCTATGCTTTGTCAGACTGTAGCAAAGGGTGTACGTTCCTGGAAGCACTGTGATCTATAGAGGTATAGTATTAGATGTAAGTCAGGGATATGCTTTGGACTAGGCAATATGTTAAAAGTGGCTTTTCAGCATAATCTCCCTATTGGGTTTTTTTCATGAGCTTCAACTGAATCCTTAATGTTGTATTAACCCTTTAATTGTGGGTATGAAGGTGGGTGGGGAAGACTTGATTATAAACCAGTGGTAATTTTTATTACCACTTTTAAATTCTAATTATGAAATTATGTTTCATTATAATTATAAATTTAAGGTCTAACTATATATAATACAATTATGTAAATCTGTAATTATGGTTTAAAATATTTATAAATTAAAAATAGTAAAAAATAAGTCACATTGCATGCTGCCCTTTTTCATGAACTTAAAAGACAACTTAGACAAGTTAAAGTGAAATTGTTGGGAAGAGAGGGATGAACATTTTTATGAGCAAAGAGACTATAACTGTCCGCTTTTAGATGGAATCAAAGAACAGGTTCATCATTTTTCCCTGTGGCAATTTAATTCACATTTTGCACTGTTCAGGTAGAAGCATATTAATGGCAAATTACAGAAAGCAAGTCATTGTAATGCAGTGAATAGCTAATTCCATTGTTAAAATGTATCAGTGATTCTCAGTCAAGGATAAATGACATTGCCTTTTCTATGCATAAGGAAAAATCCTCAGTGCAGTCAGGAAACTGATTAAAATTAAAGATACTCTGTCTTCTTAAAACTCATATCCTCATCTGAATAGCTTGTGCCCACTGCTCCTGCAAGCCAGGCCTATTAAAAAAAAAAATATAAAATTGACAAAGGACAAGTGCTGATTTTCCATGTCACTCTGGTTGTTTTGTTCATTTGTCAGCACTCTGTGTATATTGTTTTCACCAATTTCCCTGGACATTTAGTAAAATGGTCCTAACACCTTAGTGACTGTGGGATCAACCAAGCCATAGACAGTTTCTGGGGTCTGCACAGATCCACAGACTGTGGGGGAGGACAGCGTTTAAAAGGACTAAGAGAACTGAACTACAAAACTTCACAGTCACTGTAAAATCAAGGAAAAGTCCTAAAATCAGATTTTTCAATGCAAAGTAATTTAAGGTCAATGGGCTTTGTTTAACCCATTTCCTGTTCTTCTCCAATACTGGGGATCAGTGCCTTATGCTGAGTAGTCTTCAGGGTCAGAAAGACAACAAAACCTGAAAGATTCCCTCTAGTTCCTCTGCAAGTCAATGGCATTTGACTCTAAGAAGGAAGGGAGAACAGTGGCAAAAGGAAGAAGCAGATTGATTTTACCTCCTGGATGTCATTCAAGTGTTATCCGGCATTAAGCCCAGCCCAGCCCTTCTGGTAGCCAAAGCATCTGTTCTAGTCGCCAAAGATATCTTTCCAATGAGGTATTAATCTTTGCAAATTTACAGCCCTTGGGAACTGTAAATACTTTCTTCTTGCTGCTATATTACTACTCTTGCAACTATAAGGAGCTATATGCATGTATATTTTTAATCCCTATGAGTTAATAAAAGCTCTTACTTCTTGCTCTGAATCTCAACAGCCAGTAGGAGTCTTTTCTTTCACTTCATTGTCCTCTTGATAGTTCCCCATAAGCTCTGACCAGACTACACACATAGAGAAACTGGAGACTTGTCAAATAGGGTATTTTTTGCTGTACAGAAGCACTGCACAGCAAATTTTCTGGGCTACCTCAACAGCTTACTGTTTTGAGGTATGTTAATAACAACAAAATGCAATTCAAAGCTAACAGCAAATTTTCTATTTCTCATAAGTTTACTTTTCCCATATTTATCATCCCGTGTTTTCATTCTTTTCACTTTCTGAAGATGTTCTATTTGGTTGTATCTCAGCAATAAATAAAAAAAAAAAGGGCTTGGAAAGTCTTCAGTATTGCTCCATTGGCTTCATAGATGCGCATAAATGTAGGAACAAAATAGTTTAGGAAAGCTTCCTGTTGCCATGGAAAATTCAAATAATATACTTGTCGATTACTAAAATTGATTAAATATTTTTCCTTAACAATAAGACTTTAATAGAAAAATGTTGAAACATTATCATATTAATAGAAATGGGGACAAAAATCTTGCTTAGTGCAACTAGAGCTGATATTTCAATTTGCTCTGCTATGGAAAAGAAACTCATTCGGGAGTGGAGGATTTTCTGCTTTTCAGGAAAAGATCAGGTAAGGTCACAAAAATGTCTCCAAGGCTAATCTCACAGGTTGCTCTATTTATTACTTCCTAGCAGTGGCAGGTCACTAGTTTAAAAGTCAGAAGTATAGGGTAAGGTTGATGTCTTTGTCTTGACCACCACCACCACAACTTAAAGCTGGGCTTTGAAAATCAGTTTGTTTTCTTAGTCCATTAAAGGCTCTTACACAAGAGTCTGGCTGACTCTTTTGTTCTCGGGGCAAAAAGACAAGGAAATATTACAGATCTAAGTGCTAACAGTAATTCCTTCCCTTGCTGAGAGGACTCCCAGGACTTGTTCCTCATACAGGCTCCCTGATACCTGTCATACTCTCCAGCAGATAAAGCAGCTCTCCATTACTTTGGTCATTATGCACTCAGACTGTAAAATCCTCACAAAGACATCTTTTCTTGTTTTGAGTTGTCTGTGGTGTAGTTTTTAGTTACAGCTGTAAACGGTCTCTGAATATACCTTTACACACCTTGGGCGCCGTACAGGTATTTCCATGTCTACTGCATTATGCTTTACTATATGGTATTCACAATTCTCTGTTAAATTTCTCGTCACTTTTCCTGTCATGTTATTCTGCAGACATTGCTGTTTAAATTCAATGTGACTATTCACAGAAAAAGATACTGCTCAGCATAAGGAAAGAATAGCAAATTTTCACAATAAAAATTACAGCAGTCCATTTACTACTGCAATTTATAAAGGCTCGCCTGCATTTCATGAATGCTGCTGTGCTATGCTGTTTCAGATATCATAGTTTCAGTTGGCTTCAGTAACTTCAAGCCAGTCGTCATTTAGTAGTCTGGCTGTCAGGGAAAAAAAAAACAACAAAACAACTCACAATCCATGTACAGAATAATTTATGCAGAAAAGTTGCAATGGAAATTTCAAAATCTTTAATTACTATGTATTACATTTGTATATACCATCTAGATATGTATACACAAAATACTTTGCACTATATCTACTATACCTGCCTTGCCTTTTTATAAGTAGTTCTGAAAATTGGCAAGGAAAATTTAAGTCAGTCCTTTGCTGACAGTTTCTGCGTGATTTGCCCTACAGATCACGCCTACTGCAGGGACAACCACCAGTGAAAGGCTGTGGGATTTGACAAGGGGTCATTTTTATATATTATTAATTTTGCTTGTTAGTCTTTCATAGCATAATGCAGAGAACTGGGGGGGGGTAGGGAGTGGGGAGGGGGAGGGGGAGGGGAAGACAACAAAGTTTTTTAACCCTTTTAAATAGCTTGGGTTTCAAGATGAAAATACCCCTCTCAAAGAAGCCCTGAATCTTCTCAGCTTAGAAATAATAGCTAACTTGCCTACCACCAATCTATTAACTCACAGATAATGAAGAGCCACAGGCCATAATCTACCTATGGCTGCATATGTGGGAGAGCTGAAAGAAGGGGTTAAATCTGGGGTTAAATCTCGAGCACCCGTGCATGGCCAGCCTCTGCAGCTGCCCACAGCCCTGGGGTGAGGTTTGCTGCAGCCTCCACACAGCTCTGACTGAGTCCCTTGCCATAGAACCATGTGGAGGAAGAATTCAGTCTTCTGGCAGATTAAATGAAGCTTGAGAGTCAGGGTGAACACCTGAATTCAGTTACGTACCTATGGGACCAGTTCTGTCAACATCTGACATTTCCTCTTGAAGACAATCTTTGGGAAGTGCCTGAAAATCAAGACACTCCTTTCCATGAGAATAAAGACTTGGTATCCATCCATTGGGGATGGAAAAGGGACTGGACTTCAGATATGAGAGCAGAAAGAAGATAAAATTGTGAAAATTGTCCTCTTTTTTCTTACTTTGAAAGCCCAACCAATTTAAGAGATATGGCCAGAATGTGGACATCCATGTTTTTTCTCTTGTTCAGTTGGTGGAGACTTTTCTGCCAAAAGAACTTTTTCATAAAAAATGTAGTTGTAACCCAAATAAGATTTCTTTTACTTTTTCCTCTCTCTTTTTTTTTTTTTTTTTAATAGGAGTTTTCTAGTCTCAGTCCTCAGAGATTGTTGTCTGGACTTTTTGGACCATCCATCTCCAATGTCAGATAGTAATGATTGACAATAAGAGCAGTAATAATGCTAGTAGTAACACTTTACTTTTAGCTCATGGAAAATGTTTTTCTCCCAGAAATTTTATTGTTCCATGTCATTTCTAGATAGTGGTTGCTAAAAGAAATATATTACATACAAATGATGTTGGCAGTTTCTAGAAATTCTGTTCAAATTAAGTTGTTAAAAGAACCAATGTTATTTCACCATCTTTTACTTTCTGGTACAACATCTCATGATATCCTGTTAAACATTACAGTCTTAAGTATGCATCATTTAATGCAAATGTTGCTACTTAGGTGGTTGAGCACTTTTTTAAGAAAGTGTATATCAAAATGAAACTTGCATTTCTACAGCTATTACACTGCATTATTTCAAGAAATAGAACACAATTAAATTATTTGTTTTCCATAGATTTGAAATTTATTTTGTAAAAGTCCTGATAACACTACAGAAAGTGGGGTTTTTTTTCCCTTTATTTTTACAAGAACCAATTGCATTTTGCAAACATGCCCACACTCACAGTAGGAAACTTTGTTCTGAACAAAAATGTTTTTTTCCTACTCCTATTGCACTTACTTAGCAGAATTGCAACTCATGTGCCCTTTTTTTTCCTACTTGTTTGAATCAGTGTGAACAGTGTCGATCCATGCTCAGGACTGCCTGTTTCTTGGGCAAATCTCCATGCTTGACTTAACTTGCCCACATTTCAACAAACCCTCCACTGAATGGAAAGGGCCATGCTTTGGGGAAAGAGAGGGGAGCTGGTACAAGAGCTGTATCTGTACTTTGGAAGGTGACCTTGTGCCACCTGCACTGTGAAACACAGAGCTAAAAATAAGTATACCGGCTATTTCTAAAATGGCATAGTTTTAAAATTTCTCGGCCAAGATTCTCATAGATCCTCAAAATTTAGAATCCATGCAGGCAGCTCAAACATAGCATTCACTCCTCTAAAACAAACTACATCCACCTTCATCTTCAGCATTACTTACTTGTTCTATGGTCTGCAGACAGACACGCATTTATTTTATACCTGGATGTTTGGATCAAACATAAAGCAAAATATTAAGTCTACAAACACCGGTTCTGGCATATTACCCAGACTCTTCTGGGTTTAAAAATAAATAAATAAATAAAATGTAAATAAATAAAATGTTTCTTTCTTTAAAGGGCTGTTCTGCCATCCCAACCGCACGTAATGATTTCCAGTGCAGAGAGCCCAGTGAAAAGTTCAAAGTGCTGCATGCAATCCAGCAACCGCTTACAGGTAAGAAGTCCCAGGGTGAGGGGTTTGAAGAGGGACAACAGCTTTAGTAGGTTAGCACTGCAAAACAGGTACTTTTGAAGCAATTCAAACTTATAAATGGCTTACCTGTCCTTCACAGAAAAAGCCCAGTCTTATTCAAAAATTCGTCATTTTAAATTTCACTGTTCATTATCTGTGCAAAATGACCACCTTTTAAAAAGCAATAGAACTGCAGTTGCACAATTTAAATTCAGATACTTATTAAAAATCGAGAACCATTTAAACATTTTCTTTTCTCAGAATGCTCTTTAAAATACTCTTTGTGTTAAAAAATAAACCTGAGAAGTTTTCAGAGCACATCAGGTATTTTAAACAAAGTTATTAGGAGCTAAACATAAGGTTTATAATGGAACTTGGCTGAACTGGAAGGGATTTATGCCTGTAATTAATTATGAAGGCTGCAACATAGCTCTACAGAAAGAAAAAAAAAAAAGAAAAAAGGGCAAAAGAAGACAAAACCAAAAGCTTTCTGATGAGCTGGAAATAACAGCTTTGCCACCAAGTTAGGCAAGCAAGGAGGTTAAATATCACAACAGGAAAAAGCTGTCTAAACTACCAGACAATTTTAGCTGAGAATCCTTAGGGAATATTTATAAAGGGCATGTCAAGTAAAAATAACTTCTTCACAGAGGAGGAAGTACTTTGGAGAAAACAATGGAGAGCAAAAAGAAAGGCGGCACTGATGCCCTCCTCAGCCTCCTCCAGCACATAGGAAGGTGCTGGACCCTGGGTTCAGTTCTCGCTTACTTTGTTGGGAGTTGGGGGGCAATCACTTTGATACATAGGCAGGAAAGTCAAACGTGCTTTCTCCCCTCACCCCAGAATAATAAAATATTATATTCTCACATCCCTTTCAGGCAAGGTACTCAAGCCTGGCAGCAAGGTAACAAGGAGTATTGCTGAGAAAATAGAGATGACATTGATTGGAAAAGATCCCTTTGTGTGTGACAGAAATAAATGCATTGGGGCATGGGGTAAGGATGAATGAGTTGCATTTTTTGAATTCTGAACTCAGTCAACAGCTTTCTAATATAGGAAAGAAAGAAGGGGTGGGTGGGGAAGAAGGAGCCATATTAGTCCTGAGGAAGTAATACCTTGGAAGAGGTATTTCTGTAGGAAAAGCTGTTTCCATATAATGGACTATCCTGATAATATAATTACCCATATTACAGCAAAAGAGAGAGTTTTGATTTTAAATAAATGTGGACAATCTTTAATTAGTGCGTTGTTGCCAGATGGAGACCTTCCCCGGTGATTTTTCAAAGGGTGGGACTGTATGATAGGGAACTATTTAAAAACAGTAGCTTTTGTTCTATTCTGAGGGGTCTGAAGTATATTGCAAACATTATTAAAGCTTCACAAGCACAGTAGAAGCCCCATGTTTGTCAGAAATGGTGACGTGAATGATGCTGAACCTTGGTGCCTACAGAAAACTCCAAAACTATCATCTGACGTGTAGTAAGGTCAAACTCACAAGCATTTAGCCCTGTGGTACTGAGAGGAGAGCCTCCCTGTGCGTGCCGAAGTGCTCTCTAGGGATGCAGACCAATACCTGGCATTTGTCTTTTTGCTTATTTTAAGCCTTCAGCTGAGTGTTTTGGACCATCATCCCCACGTGCCTCCAACATTCCCCATTGCACACAGCAGAAGTGGCCTTCATCCATCTGAGCTGGAAATCTCCTTAGGCTGCAATTACATGAAAAGAGATTTTTAGATGTTTCATAGAAAACTTGATTAATACATGGTAGGCTTAGCTGAATGACACCTTTCAAGATTTACCTCTCGGTTGTGTTTCCCATGCGCAGTGGGTGGATAGTACTTTCAGCATAGATGGCTTACTGCAGCAGAGGGACACAGCAAAGAACAAACATAAAACACCTCCGTGAAGAAGAAAGCAGCATTTGTGTTTCTGCCCCATAAGCATTCAAACTGTTTAATAGCTTTAGCAGCAGGCAGATAACTTTTAAGATTTATAAGAATGGCATGCAGAGTGTGGAGCTGTAGATACAAATGCCACCTGCATAATTATATTCTACTCTTTCTATTTTGAATTTGTGATTTCACTTGTGAGCATAATCGTGATGATGCAATAAATGCCTTCAGAGCACATCTCCAGCATTTTGTGGATCTCACTCTTCTTTTTTTTTTTTTTATTAAGGAAGTGAAGTATTTGAAAACATTGCAATATATTGGTCCTAATACCTGCAGGACTGCCTCATCATCCTTATTTATAAATATCACTATAAGATACAGCCAAACATTTTCTGCAAATTTGCAGTAATGTCCTTAGCTTGCACATTCAGCCTTCAGTGGGGTAAGGTCATTTTAGTCGTATCTACTACCTATGCTTTGGCCTATACCATCTCCCTGCAAGCTGGTCCTGAAAGATGTAGCCTTGAGCCTTCCTCTTCCTCTGCCTTCTGTCTGGGAATGGACTGGTTGTGCAGCACCAGAGCATGCACCTGGCCTGCGGAAAAGGACAACAGGTAAAACCAGTCTGAGGACCGGAGTCCCTTGCTTCAAAGGCAGCATAGTGTAAATGCCACCAACTGCACAATCTAAGGATCATATATAACCCTTCCAAAGCCAGATCATGAACCCTTACAGATTAAAAAAATGGAATCACTCCTCAAAATAAGACATTTTTGCTTAGCTTTTTAAATAACTTTCTCGTCTCTGGTTTCAGCTCTCAGGGAAGAACTGTGTACAAACAGGCAGAGGATCATGCTTAAAATGTCATGCTGAAATATCACCAGGACATACACCATTTTGATGCATCAAAATGGACTCAACGATGAAATGCCAAAAGAAAGGTTTTGCTGATTTCCACTGAAGATATTTGAATAATTATTTCAGTGGCCTGCAGTGAAATCTGTTGGCACAACCTCAGTAAGTCCCTTCCTGAAATGACATATTAAAAAAACCACACCCACTTACAGGGTCCTTAATATGAGTATTTTGTGATGGAGCACATTATGAAACCCTGAATAAATTACCACGAAGACTATCTAGTACTTTATTTAAAAATAGTAACAAAATTTTCCAATTTCCATTTCTTTATAATTGATGAGCAAATCCTACACAAAATCTTTACAGAATACTGCCAGCACCCTGCAGTGTTCTTGTGAGCTAATTACTGAAATATTACAGCTGCAATTAACTTCCAGAGTTTCTTGTATTTCATCCATCGTATGCTCCTCTTCCCACTTCGTAGTTTTTTGTCCCGTCCACGTGCTGTTTTCATTTACATGAGAATACAATGGCAACGTACATTCAGATGAGCAAAGAAAACTGTAGCTTGCTCCTGTGCTCACGAAGGAGGGTTATTAGTGTACTTATAGCCAAGGAGAATGATGTCTCTTTCCATGCAATTATTGTTATTCACTGAAAAGATGGTATTTGGGGGCCAGACGAGGCAACAGCTTTGGCTAATAACATAAGGGTCATTCATCAACATACATGCAGCCATGTTCAGCTCAGTGATGGAAAAGCTGCCTGACAATCAAAGCGTTATGGTTTCCTATTATCAGACAGATGTAGATAGTTTTGCTGGCGTCTGGCGAAAGGCTATTTAGGAGCAGGCTGTACGTCACTTCTTCATGGCATTTGTCAGGTGGTATCGCACTGTAACAGCCTCCATATTGATCCGGTTTGGATTTTCAACTGCAAGTCGCAGATGTAATGAAGGAGAGAAAAATATTCTGCTGCAAAGCAGCCACAGGCCCTAATGAAATGTGGCACATTCATTTCTGAGCTATGAAATTATATAATCCCGGGGGATTTATGTTTCCAACTCAAGGATCTCGAGGAAGACAAGAGACAGTCACTTCTGTGAAATGTCTGTTTTCTCCACACATCATCTGTGGCTAGGTTTATCTTTGTGTAATTGTCTCTAGGAGCAATGTCTCTCTTGAAAGTAGCACTCATGAATTATTGTGTGCGCATTTGTAAAAGAAACATCAGCCTTCTTGTTTTATGAAACAGGACAAAGGACTGATCGATAGATAAATACATAAATGAATAGATAGGTAGTTAGCTATGCTAGCTTAACTGTTTGATCTGACAAAAAAACCCTGGAAGAAAATACAAGTAATTTATGCTTTGTCGTATTCTTAAACTTGTAGAAAATAAATTTAATTTCATTTCCTTGATAATTAAACTCAAATGCCTCTGATTAAAACAATCCAAGCATTTTAAATTGGATGCATCTTCAGCCTTATTTGCGATACTGACATCAAGCTGTCAGCTGCCTCACTTCACACCAGGTTTATGCTGATGCATATGATACACAATCATGAACAAAGAAGCAATTGATTCCCATTTGAGACTTAGGTAGAGTGAACAGGAACGATATTACCATGAATAAGCTTAACTTTTTGTCTCACTGTCCCAAAGTCCCCTGGAAAGCCAGCAGCCTTGAAGCATTTTGCTGGGTAGGGGTTCAGTTTTCAGCACTTTGCAGATCAAAGCAAGGATGCAGCAGAAAGAGCAGGCAGTGCTTTCATCTTTACAATATGAGCCATGCAATTGTCCTGGACCTTCTTACATCCAGGCAATACAATTTCTTCTGTAATGAGGCCAAACCGAGTGTGAAGCAGAGGAAGAAAATCAAAGTGATGCCACTTGTTGAAGCAGGGGCCCAGGTGACAAAGGCCAGTGCAGCAGCAGGATGTGTTTGCACTGGTGGGACCTGGGAGAAAACAAAACACAGAAGCAAATTCCTGTGATCTCTGTGTGTGTAGGGCCACCTGCGTGACACCCCTCCGAGCCACCCCCAGAGCGGGGATAGATTCACTTAAGCACAGTCAGGGCTAGTGATTTCTGGAAGGCAGCTAATCTGGGGCTGGCCAGCTTGGAGCACAGACAGGCAGAGACTGCAGTAGAAAAATAGCCTACCCACAAGTCTGGAGCAGGCCTGGATCTCCATGGCAACTTGCCATAACTTTACTGATGTTACGTGAAAGTTGAATTTACTCCACAGCATCCTAAAGGTATTGCAGGTCCCAGTTACAGAGGAGCCTTTGGGTTTTCCATGACCTTGCGCCACAGGATTTTTGCGCGTATGTGCTGTATGTCACTAAACCAAGATAGTTGTTATCTTTGTCTATCTTCTTTTTTTAAAAGACAAGGAAACAGAATTAGTTTTCTGTTCACTTGAATTCCTCTTGTCTGAGCTGGTTATCACTGTACTGAGTGTGGCAGGATTTCCTCAGGCAGTATAATTTCCATATTTACTTGCCTTTTGTTATTGGTTCGCAGTGGATTATTGCGATCGAAATGTAAGCGCTCCACAAAAGCAGCAGCTTCATCCAGGATATGACAGTCAAGTAATGTTTGAAACCAACATATCGAATTTCTCAGATTACGTATTTATAAACATTTTGACTTAATGTTTTCCCAGCACCAATATGAAGCAGTACGTGTAATTATGTGCAAGACTTCTGGGCAGCTATAAGAGTATTCAATAACTAGGTGTCATTCCTTAAAAAAAAAAACCAAAATCTTTGCAGTTTGAGTTGGTCATGAGATTTCAAACTTACTTTGAAAGCTTCTCAAAACAGTTCTTACTTTCCTAGGTATTAGACTGGAAACGTAACTGAGGCATTAAAAACAATCTATTGTGCATAGAAATGAAAGCAGAATTCTGTTGACATAGTGAGGTTCACTTGTCAGAAATGATAGCATAGGAAAAAGGAAGATATGCTATCGAGAAAAGAAATACAAAATTCCCATGTAGATTGCCAGAAAAGATGATTAATATAGCAACTTACATTACTTAACACATCAATTTTAAGTGATGCTCTTTGAGATGCAATGGTTTTACTCTTCCTTCTCCCCAGAAACAGGAGTTCTTGGGTACTCAGTTAAGACCCTGAGAGAAGTCCTTGTTGCTTTGCAAAAATTAATCATCATTTTTCCCCATTTTTTTCCTCATTTCAACTTCCTTGTCAACTCCAAGTTTTTCTTTATATTTTTTTTTTACTTACATCAGAAGGAAAAGGAATTTTTTAAAAAATCAACCCATTAATAAGGGCCTATGTTAAGCAGAGTAATGGTGAGTTGGCATTCTTTCCATAATACATCTCAGGTAGCATTGACAGTTTTTCAATACGGAGGAAAACTTGGGAAATGATTGTATCTATCAAATGATTCTCAGACAAAAATGAGAAAGGATGGAAAGAGATCCACACTGAAAATAAAAATTAATAAATACTAAACCACATACATTAGAAATCTGGCATCTCTATACCTTCCTTTTTGCAAAGGCTTGATTTATAATGCAAGACTTGACATATGATAAAGGTGTGTGTGTATATATATATATATATCTATATATCTATCGATAGATTGATAGATATGAGATCATAGGCTGCTTCTTGGCTGTTGTCTAAAGAAGCCCAGCTGAAGCTGGACCAAAAATATATTAATCATTCATGTTCAGGTACAGATCAATATGCTGTGAAACACTTTCATCTTTTCCTTAGAAATAATGTTCAGATATCTTCCATCCTGCTTGATGCCTGCAAAATCTCCTAAGATACTAGTAAGGATTAGTCTTTGTCTATTTTGATTTAAACTCATCATGTACAATACAATATTATCCACTGACAACACCGTATGAAATGTTTGCTTATTAATTATGAAAGGAAACTTGATATCTGTGAAGTCACTGGTAAAACTCCAACAGCCCAAGATTAAAGTGCAGGAGCAAGTGTATGGAGGCTCTATCTCGATCCACATGTCTGTAACTCAGACGAGGACTCTGAAAATTGTAATATGGCCAAAAGATGTGGGAAGAAACTTGGAATTATAAAATTAAAATTATCTTATTTTCTTCCACAGTAATTAACCCAGGAAAAAACACTTAAAGATGTCCATGTTCAGTGTTGAATTTCTACAGGTTCTATTAGTGCCATTTGGAATCAGAGCTATTCGATGTGCCTAAAAGACAAATCCATGCTACTGCTTATTTTCAAACTATTTAGCAGACCTTCCCATTGCTTCTTAACATAAATAAGTATTTTCTTTGCTATTTAACAGATGGAAGAGTTGAAATATAAAGGAAATAAGATCCAGAGAGGAATCTTTCTAAGTGAAAAGTAAAAGTAAAATGCGAAACACAACTATTCTCTTCTGTTAAAAAATAAAACTGTGCGAAAAATCGTGTCATATATTTTGCTGGGTTCAGGACATTATTTCAGATCAGAACAAGAGGGTGAATGCATTGGCCTGGCCCAGGCACAACATCAGAGCTGGGAAAGTTTGTCTCACTTGTACCAGCTTTAAGCACTAGCTGGATACACACCCAGAAACATTCCCTTTCCAACAGAAGGAACATTTTTTCTTTCACGAGCCTGAGATTTCACCAGTTCTGCCATTTATACTGCTTGGTTCTCAATAGAGATGAATATTCTTGACTTGACTTGCAATTTTGTGTCTTGTTTGAAATGGCACTTGGCTTTGGCCACTTCAGATGCACTTTCTTCTTCTCCGTTAGCCTCCTGGACAGTTACTGTGTCGGTCCTGGTGTGTCACCTCTCACCAGGTGTGACCCCGCCAGCTCCCCAGTCCTGATTACTTCAAATATAACTCCCACTTTCAAAGACTTCACAAGTTACCTTCCCTGTGCTCATTATCATACCTGCCTGGGGGAGGATGCTTCCCCTGACAGCAGCCTGCAATGAGAGGGTCACTGCGACTGCCGTGGAGCATCTTCCTGATGTCTTCAGCATCAGAGCAGATGTGCTCATCCCAGCAGGAGCAAATGTCCATCATGTTCCTCTTTGAAACTCTCCTTTGCTGAGAAGCCAAGGAAAAAGACTGTGGGCTGCTGGGGTGGTAGAACTGGCAAGCTGATCAATAATACAGCACTTTTTTTCGTTACACTCCAACTTTTTAATCTGCTCAGTGCAGCACTGGGCAGCCCGGGGACCTAGGCCATGCCGAAGGACTCCAAATGCTTCAGTAATAAAAATACCAAGAATTATTTATTGTAAACGTCACACAGCCAAAACTAAAAGTGCTGAAGTGGACAGGTAGAAGGAAGGCAAGAAGCCATGAGATTTCCAGATCTCTGCACATCATTCCAAAATGTCTCACTTTAATGATTTACCCTGTGTGATGTACTGCCCATTAGAGTAACACCTTATACAGTATGAAAGGGTTTCATCACACTTTCAAAAAAAACCCATCTAGAAATACTTTTGTATCAAAAAATTTTTACTGTAAATACCTCAAGACGAGCAAATCCTGACAAGAAACTCTTGATTTCTCAGCTTGTTACGACTGTGCTGTTAGAAAAGACTGTTGTATTGATTTCAAAGCTCCATTTGCAAGAATATAAATCCAAAAGTATGCCAAAAAAACCATATTTTCTAGATATAATGGGGAATGTTCTTTCACTAAAATTATTTTTTTGCTGCTCTGCCACTACTCCCTTTTATATATACCCCATGGCACCTGTTGTTGAACTAATATGGCCATTCAACATTTCATTGCTTAATTGTAAATTTTTAAACGAGATCATTTATTTTTATTACTGATCAATCAAGTAGAATTTATAGCATATATTCCCCTCACCGTCCCCAAACACACTTACCCCCAAAGGTAAAATAACTTGAAATGGGTATAAAAGTTGAATTAAATCAATATGTTTTTATTCTGCTCCAGCTCTTTTCCCACTGTTCTACAATTAAAATTCTATGAGGAATGTAATATTGAAGAAATAAATCTTACAGTGTTTAATCAGACAAGATTCAAAGAAATAAATCACAAAGGAAACAGTGAAACATCTTCTAATGAATGCGTAAAGGAAATGGTGACTCTTCAGATGGATGGATTGCTCTGTAAAAATGTTTTTCTTATTTTAACATGTAAAAATTAAGTTTCTTGTCATCTTAACCAGGTCTGTAATGAAGTATTCAAGCTGGTATACTTAGTATACCTTAAATACAGTCAGTTGTGTGTATGTTTAAATTCCTTCTTAAGCCAACTTATGGTCTTCACCACTTACTGATTCCCTTCTACCTTGCTAGTATGGCTGTCAGTCATGTACTGGCATGATGCAGTACAAAAGCACTCTCCTAAGATCTGATCTACGCAGAATTTTCAACTGCTGAAGACCAGACTCTGCTGGTTCTGGTGGCAGTGCACTGGCTGGGGCTCTCCCCATGTCCGCTGGCTGCACAAGGAAGCTGAAGATCTGGAGGCAAAAGAAATATCCAAGCTCACAAGGTGCTCATGATCGCAGTAGCACTTACAAGGCATGTTCAGGGTTGAGAGAGCGGCATCGATAGTGAGGACACACAAAGATAACTTGTGACTTCCTTAGGCCCCCATCCAGAAACGCACTTAAGCCTCATTAATCTGTAGACACCTGAGTAATCCTATTGAAATCCGTGGAATTTCCTTCAGGTTTGTACAGAACTGCTGAAAGTTTGTACTGAGTTTGTGCTGAAAACCTCACTACTTTGAGACTTCAGTCACGCAAGCAGCAAAGCAGGTGAATGGTAAACATGGAAGGAGGAACACTGAAGCAGCGTGACATCTACAGACCAAGGATAACCTTCCCGTTCCTGTCCTTCTGCGGGAGCAGAGGACCGAGGGGAGCACAGGTCTGCTGTTACATTTCTATAACAGATGTATGGCAATGAGAGCAGCACTGTAGGTGTCAAAACCAGCAAATAAAGTACCTGCATTTAAGAAGAGGGATGAGAGGGGAAAGCGGGTCAGGAAATCCCTTCTGACCTTAGTCTATCAGTCCGACTTTGAGCCATTACTCTGAAAGAATAATTAAAAACATGAAGGTAAACGGCAAATAGAAGAAAAAGCAACAGGACTGGACAGAAAGAAATACAGCCAGATGTATGTTATATATATTGTTATATATTATGTTAACTGCCTGAAGGAAATACAGTAACTCAGCTGTGACTGAATTTCATGTAGCATTTGATGTGATTCTACATGAAGATTCAGAAAAAAATATGTTGGAGACTATGTGAGCTAGCTGAAAGAATAGCAAAAGATAAAGTATCAAAGCTGAAGTGTCAGGTGAGAGGAAAGGTTGAAACGGCATTCGCCAAGGATGAGTTTCATCATGAACCGGTTATACTATGCCTTTCACTAACCTGTATTTAGTTCATCAGCACAAAAAATAAGACTCTGTGATTTGCTGATGATACAAAGGTGGGAAGCATCATCAATACTGATAATAATCACTGTACTATACTGACTGCACTGCCTTGAGGAATGAGACCATAGATTTGGGAATTAAAGTGCAAATTCAAGCACATGGTGTTCAACAGTACACATTTCTGCTGTAAAATGGACCTTAGCAGTTGGAAATTACAGAAGGATAAAAATCTGGGAACACTAGCTTGAGGAAGGTCTGCAGTATTAGTGGACTACAGGATGACTCTGAACCTCAACTCCATCAGCCATGAAAGCGTCACCTATCAGGTGGTGAGGTGACAGAGAAGCACGGGTGGGAGATCCTCTGCCACACAGGCTGAGTGAAGGTGAGTTTTCACAAGAAATTGAAGACAAAGAGATATTATAATGATATGAGGGATGAAGAACTCATCTGAAAATGGAAGATAAAAGCGTCTCCTTCTACTTGTTTAGTTTAGGAAAATTCAGGCTGAAAGAGGATGTGATTATTGTCTGCAGAAAAACATAATATTAAAGGAAAACCCCATTAGCTTACAGAAATCATTTTGGTAAATGAACAGATTAATACTATTTATCTTATATATTTAATCTGGAAATTAGTAAAAAATAAGCACCTAAAGATTGAAGCAGCAAGACTATGCCACAGTCTTCCCATTGCAGTAAAGTAAACAAGTTCTACTTTTAAGAGATTGCTTGAGCTGTTTATAAAAAGGATTATTTCATGGAGTTGTCTGGATTTAAGGATTTAAGAATTCTGTGTTAGTCCTGCATGTCTCAAGAAGGCACTGTGAGATAGACTTGCTACAATCCACCCACCTACCAGATCGCTGGCTTTGTCCCAAAATTTAATGGCCATGTGGTTTTTCATAAGGATATCACCACATGTGGACCATCCCAGGAAAGTGCAAAGCAAATTAGTATCTGGAAAATGCCAAGAATTATTTGTTTAATTATTCAAGAGTGAAAGAAGCAAAGGAATACATTTTGCCTATGAATTTCAAATTATTCAGTTATCTTCTGGCAAAAACCTGTATTGGCTTTCTTTAGAGTGCATTTTGTTATTGCAACAAGAGGAAAATTTCCATCACGTTTTTTTCTCTTTCTTTCTTTTTTTTTTTTTTTTGTGTGTTTTAGTAGTTTTCTGTTTGATTGTGTATCATAGAATCATAGAATTGTTTAGGTTGGAAAAGACCTTTAAGATCATCAAGTCCAACTGTTAACCGAACCCTGCCATCCCACCAGTAAACCATGTCCCTTAGCACCTCGTCTGCCCAGCTTTTAAATACCTCCAGGGCTGGGTACTCGACCACTTCCCTGGGCAGCCAGTTCCAGGGCCTGAAAACCCTTTTGGTGAAGAAATTTTTCCTGTAACTAAATTTAGCAGGCAAATCAAACAATAGATATTATCTATAATAAAATTATTCAGGAATAAGAATGAAATATTTCAAAACTTTTACTTCAGTAACTGAATATAATAATTACTTGCATTACACATGTTTTTAATTATTGGCATAATTAATATTAAATATTAATTGAAGATTGATGTAGACATAAGTACCTGCTCTACACTGTGCAGAGGTAGACATGATCAACAACTGGAATGCTCATAAGCTTGATTTTTGAATTTTTATTTTTATAATTGCAGGTTAACACATTTTACAGGACATCTGTTTGTACCTACAACATGATGTTGCCCAGCAATTTACAGCTGAGAGGCGGCTCTTTGGGCCGTGATTAGATAGGTAGTGCTTTGGAAATGTCATGGTTGGATTTCTATGAGCTTCCTTCAAATAAACTGAATGGATAATTCTTACAGATCAAACATTTTAACAACTTCGAGTAAAACAGGCTTTACAAAATGTAGAAGTATCAGTTAGAGAGGAGTTAGGTCATTCTTAGGCATGATTCAAGGCTGAGCATCAGTACCTGGGGAGCCTAAACATAGCAGATTTTTCTAGCCCAGGTGATTACCTTCCATTATTAGGTGATAAAAAGTGGAACTGTTCTCATTTCTTGCCTGTTGAGGTACCCTGAATTCAAAGAGATGACTTCACCTCTTCACTATTTTGCCTCTTTATATAAGAATAGGTGATAGTCATACAACCATTAAGGAAATTAGGAAGGTTTTATTTACTGTTGTTTAGCTGAGTGGTGTAAAATAACCTGTATTGCTACTTTGGATAGAATTATTTCAGATGTTGTTTTTTTGTTCTTTTTTTTTTTCCCTAAGCATCAACAAAATATCTCTCTCTGACAGAGTGTGGTTCTGGTTGTGTTGCCCAGGGAATGGGTCAACAAAGAGACATAAAATCAATTTTTTTTCCAGTAAAACAACTCATCTTCACATCATTAAAGACTGCTATTGCAAAATATACTGTCTAGAATTTTGTGGGTTAAAATGTATTTGCCCAGCAAGAAACACTTCCCTACTGCAACTGCTGCTATTAAAAATATTGTTACTAAAAATAAAGAGAAAATAAGTAAGAAAATACCATTACATCAATAAAAAAGAACTGAAATCAAATACATATTTCCTATTCATATTGCATGTAGAAGAAAAATACGCAAGTTTAAAACAAATAATTTCACAGCAATTTTGAAGAGATATAAAAAGCCAGAACTGGTAGTGTTTAGGAACAAAAAGAATAATATCTTTGAAGTGGTAGTGTTGTAGATTATCACAGAACAAACAGCTCAGATGAATTCTGAAGTCTGGCAGCTGTAATAGTACACTTGACATATTTTCTCTTTAAATCTTGTGTTTTGGTACATTATGTTATATGTTAAAGTTTATAGAAACAGATGGAATGAAAACCAAAGACAATGTATCCTAAAACCTTATATAACAGGCCTTAAAAAATTTGCATGATTTCAATACTAAATTTCCTTTTCAATGAAGTATCTTGGACCTCTGGGAAATTAAAAAGCCATATTTCTGAAGATTTTGTAATGCCTTCTGACATTTAGACTGATAAAGTGTGTAAGCCAACAGTTCAGAAGAAGGTAATCAACTGTTGACTGCAAATAAGACTCCAACTTGGTTTTATTCACAGATTTACTGGGCTATAGAAGCATTATTTTCATCAAAAGGCAATTCCTGTAAGGCTTAGGATTTTCAGCCTTGGGCTCACTTGTTTCTCACACAGTAGATTACTACTGTTCCCCTTCCTCCAGTTACCTGCTGACATTCAACAGCTCTTTGGACTGAGTCTGACTGAAGAATGAGTAAGGACTTCATTAGAACATTTCTTGGAGGATTTGTTGATACCTACATCTTTGGTTGGAGCAGTGTCCGTGTCAACAGTGAATTACAGCAGACATTTTGCTTCACCTTGGCAATTCCAAATCTTTTATGCTTTACTGTTTTTTAATTTCTCTATTTCAACAGCTGACAGTAATCTTGGATCAATGAAGGGGATGGTTTTCTCCTAATCATTGATCCTTTGTCCATAAACACACAACTTTTTCTGTTGCTGGGGATACGGGGTGCAATTGCTCAGTTTGCCATAAGAATTGAGTCTATTTGGCCCCTGAGCTAACAAAGCAATTGAGTATGTACTTAAGCTTAATTGACTTGAGTGAAAACAAAGTGACTTTTCTATTTTATCGAATAGTGAAGCTTAAACACATCAATGTGCTTTTGACGTACAGCTTAGATTACGCTCTTGGCACACCACAGCAATGCCATCTATGGCAGCATTATTTGAGATAAAGTTTTCATGCATGTGTTTTTGCCACTGGTGATCAGGATTAAAAACACTGTGAGAAATTCCCTAATTCTCACATACAAGCTGTCTCTCTATTGTCAGCAAAATTTGAATGAAATAGGAGTTTCCTATAGTTTTTTTCCTATGCAATGAAAACCAGGGTCTGCATCTGCTTTGCGCTCAGGAATAGAGGCAGCTAAAAGCAGAATTTTGAAATCTGGAGTACGCAAAAGTACAAGATTTTAATGGAGAAAATTAGTGTCTGGTTTGGTAAATAGTTACCACTAATGCATATGCAAGTATATCTTTTCTGAGTTTTGAAAAAGACCTTTCACATCACCTGAGATGAAGGGGTCAAATTTCATATCCTACTCCAATTTAGCTGCCAATAATGGAAAAAGTAACTGAATTTCAAGATTGTGTGAGAACATGAAAACAATCAGTTGATGAGTAATTTGTTTTAACTGGGTGTTTATACTAAATAGCTTGGAATAGTGATAACTATAATTTGCACTGGTATTTCATTTTTCATCTGAGGATTTCCAAGTCCTTTACAAACATTCCAACAAACCTTTCAAACAGTAGCTAAGCTTGACACCACCAGTGTAGCAGGTAGGACGTAGGAATCGCCTGGAAAACAGTGAGCAGAGAATTGTCACTGCCATGGTGGCATTCACGAGCACTCTCCTTCCTAACCATGAGCAAACACAAACTCTGTACAACAACAATTCACAACATCACCTAGGTAAACATTTTTAAAAATATCCTGAAGTAAGAATAGCTTATAGTGGAGACTTTGAACTTTTTTTTTTCCCCAGCAGATATTTAGCAATGGGAGTAAAAATTGGAAGGGCACAAGTGGGAGTTGAACACTCATCGATTTGTTGATATGCATCTATCTGATTGCTTCTGAACCTTAGAAATGAGCTAAAATCAAAATAAGTCAGTAGACACCTGATTCAGCAAAGTCAGTAAGGAACACTTCACTTTAAAAGACTGGGAAAACTCGACCAGCTGTAGTTCCTATTTCCACGCCTTTCCCAGCTGGATTTTTTTAAGAAGATTGAAGCCTAAAAAAAAAAAAAGTCTTAAATCATGCTAAGGAGCATCTGACAAAAATAGAAGCTGACTAATCTAATGTAACAGACACATTAATGAAGGATCACTAATTGCTCTCATTTCACATTAATTCCTGTAAGATATAGAGTCAAATGACCTTTGAATACTAAACCTTTGTGGAGGCAGCTGACAACTTACTAACTTTTCCTCCTCCTTCCCACACAAATGAACATATTTCTGAATCAAAACAACAGCTTTTACAAAGTTTGCTCTTCTTCAGTTAAGGACCAACATTCTTGAAGGAAACACTTTTTCACCTTCTGTTTCATTTCAAATCTTCCTGAAAAGTTGGGGCTTTCCCCTCTGTTTTCTATATCTCATAGGAACTTCTGCAAAGTAAAAAATGAAAACTTTTGTGAAAGTTTCTCTTCATAACTAATTTTGTTGTAGTGTGCCTCAACAAATCCATCATACTCTCAGCTTAAATCTTTTTTTCTCCTGCCAGCATCTGCCAATACTCTTCCCTCATCCATCAAAACTGCCTTGACTATTATATATTAAGGTCCTCTCTTAAATTTTACCTTTTCCTACACTCAGAATTCATATTTGTTGCTGATGTTTCCATTGTTGCTGGCCAAAAAAGCTGTAGATTAACTTAGTTATCAATTAAATACAGATCTGAAAGTGAATTAGTAACTACTGCATTTTTAGTTGTAAGAAGCCTTGTGTCTTCTGTGGGATGATTAAGTCTTAAATCTTTTTGCTTCGTATCCCCCCTTCACTGCTCTGTCTTGACTAACTATTCAGATCAATCAAGCCCAAATTCATTTTCACCTTCACTGCTTGGTCTGAAATATCTGCATGGCTCACCAGCCATCTGTCATGTCTGGGGCATTTCATATAGGCGGTCACCTTAGCCACTCTCTTCTTATCTGACAGCAAGGAGTTCAATTATACTAAATATAAAAATATCCAGTTATATGTTGTAACACTAGCCCTGCTTCTTAATGGAAGGGGTCTTAAAACACACCATCTACAACTACCATGGGAGCAGGATCTCTGTGGAGAAGGTCCAGCCAGGCAGAGCCATTTGGTGGCCCAGTTTTGCAAAGCCTTGGTGCAGGAGTGGTGAAAGCTTTTGTGTGCAGTCTTTGACATGCATGAGCTGTAGAAGAGTACAAGATGTCTAGTGGCAGCTGGATTAAATTTTGATTTCATTCTCACTGAGGTTTATGTTCTTTCTGTGGCACCTGGTACCTAAGCCTGCATTAAAATTCTCAGTCTGTATTTATTTTATATTTATATATTTACATATATATTTATGCCTACTTTTATAACAATAACATAAAGCTACAGTGCTGAAGTTTATAGAAATGTGACACCTAACCACCCCGTAGAAAGAAAAAAAAAAAATCAATGCTGTCATCCACGAATGCAGAATACTTTCAATTTTTGAGACTCAAGTGATTAAAAAAAAACTTCCTTCATACCCAGCTGTGATCTTTCAACATATGTTTAGCATCCATTTTACTGGTGCAGTAAAGTAAAAGGTAACTCACTCTTTCAGCAGAAATTAAATTTAACAGTTGCTCTATTGTGGTTGTTTTAGATGGGGAAGGTCTCTCTAGAAAGTTTTAAGACATTCTACAAATAGTCCCAATATGCAGCTCAAATAAACAAAGCGTTCTTGTTGCTGAAAGGAACATCAAAGGCAATGACTGCTTCTGCCAGCATTATCACAATTGCACTGCGAAGTCTGCTCCACCCCAAGGTTATTGCAGAGGATGTTACGGAGGAAGCCAGAAGGGAGGCAAGAGAGAGGGATTACACTTCTATTGTTAGCGAGTAGCATTTCCAGGTACCATTGAAAATAATTTATCTATCATTTTTTGTTCTCAGCAATTGCCAGATGAGATGAACATCTCATCTTTATGAGGGGCTCACTAGGAGTGCTGCCTTACAATATTGCCCAAGGCTGTTTCAATACCATATAAAGAGCAATGTAACACAAGGTATTCAACCCAGAATCACAAGTAATGAGTTCTTTATAAATCCAGTTCATTTTACAGTTAAAAGGTTTAATGATAGAAATTAAGTTTCTTAAAAAACAGACAATAGCCCAGCAGTTTGGCTGAGCAGGACAAATCATGGGAAGCACCATTTCAGCTCTCTAATTAGGGGTCCAGGCCTGGAGGCTGATGTAAAATTTAATTCCTGTGATGCCCAAGACTCATAGAATCATAGAAAGTTTTGGGTTGGAAGGGACCGCTAGAAGTCATCTAGTCCAATCCCCCTGCAGTGAGCAGGGACACCACTAACTCGATCAGGTTGCTCAGAGCCCCATCCAACCTGGCCTTGAATGTTCCCAGGGATGGGGCCTCCACCACTTCTCTGGGCAACCCGTTCCAGTGTTTCACCACCCTCATTGTAAAGAATTTCCTCCTTATATCCAGTCTAAACCTACCCTGTTTTCGTTTAAAACCATTACCCCTTGTCCTGTCACAGCTGTCCCTACTAAGAAGATTGTCCCCGTCTTTCCTGTAGGCTCCCATTAAGTACTGAAAGGCCACGCTCAGGTCTGCCTGCAGCCTTCTCTTCTCCAGGCTGAACAAGCTCAACTCTCTCAGCCTGGCCTCATAGCCCTCAGATCTTTTTTGTTGCCCTCCTCCGGACTGGTACACTATTGGTATTGTTACACAAGTCAGGAAACTCAGTGGAGAAGGGTGAAATACTACCAAAACCAGGCTTTCAAAATTCAGGAATCTCCCTCTAAAATCAGTTTTTATGTTACAGTAAATCTGGAGACATTTTTATTTATCTCAGTGTTTTTGAGTTTTACTGGAGAAGACAGGTCAGCTCCCTTTCACCCACATGTGCACAACATATAAGTAAAGTTAACAGAGGTTATTCATTTGTTCAGCATAAGTCCATGCCTCAGGGCTTTGAGAGGAATATTTGGCATCGCAATAAATGACCACATCAAGTGGTCTCTGACTCTTGTGCCCCTAAGACATCTCTGAAGGGCACCAAGGCATTTTACTCTCACAACATACTTACCTGGGGGCAGCATCTTCAAAAATCTATGTCCTATGCATTTCTTTTTCAAGGCACCACCTTATTACTGGAACCTGATGTAATGATTATGGAGAAAAAACACGAAGACTGTAAAAGCATTGATTAAAAGTAAGAAATGTTTTGTTTGGGAATTCTAGTTAAAGTTTATGATGGAAAAATCATAGTCTCAGAATCTGTGTAAAGCCTTCTGCTAGAAAACAAACTAATAAATTGACCAATTAATTGAGAACCATTCAATGGGTTTGGGTTTGTTTGTTTGTTTGATTCCAAATGAAACGTTATCATTACTAAGTCATTGCCTCAGATTCTAGTTTCTCAGACACTATAGAATCATAGAATCATAGAATGTTTTGGGTTGGAAGGGACCCCTAGAGGTCATCTAGTCCAACCCCCCTGCAGTGAGCAGGGACACCACTAACTCGATCAGGTTGCTCAGAGCCCCATCCAACCTGGCCTTGAATGTTCCCAGGGATGGGGCCTCCACCACCTCTCTGGGCAACCCGTTCCAGTGTTTCACCACCCTCGTTGTAAAGAATTTCCTCCTTATATCCAGTCTAAACCTACCCTGCTTCAGTTTAAAACCATTACCCCTTGTCCTGTCACAGCTGGCCCTACTAAAAAGATTATCCCCACCTTTCCTACAGGCCCCCTTTAGATACTGAAAGGCCGTAATCAGGTCTCCCCGCAGCCTTCTCTTCTCCAGGCTGAACAAGCCCCCAACAGTTCCATGTCCTTCTTGTGCTGAGGGCTCCAGAGCTGGATGCAGTACTCTAGGTGAGGTCTCACCAGAGCAGAGTAGAGGGGCAGAATCACCTCCCTCAACCTGCTGGCCACGCTTCTCCTGGTGCAGCCCAGGGTTCGGTTGGCCTTCTGGGCCGCCATCGCACATTGCCGGCTCATGTCCAGCTTTTCATCCACCAGCACCCCCAAGTCCCTCTCGGCAGGGCTGCTCTCGATCCTTTCTTCCCCCAGCCTGTACTGATACTGGGGGTTACCCCGACCCAGGTACATGACCTTACCTTGCACTTGGCCTTGTTGAACCTCGTGAGGTTCACACAGGCCCACCTCTCCAGCCTGTCCAGGTCTCTCTGGATGACATCCTGTCCTTCTGGTGTGTCAACCACACCACTCAGTTTGGTGTCATACACAAACTTGCTGAGGGTGCATTCGATCTCGCTGTCTAAGTCATCGATGAATATATTAAACAGCACTGGTCCCAGTACGGACCCCTGAGGGACACCACTCATCACCGATCTCCACCTGGACATTGAGCCATTGACCACTACCCTCTGGATGCGGCCATCCAGCCAGTTCCTTATCCACCGAACAGTCCACCCATCAAATCCATAGCTCTCCAATTTAGAGAGAAGGATGTTGTGGGGGACCGTGTCAAAGGCTTTGCAGAAGTCCAGATAGATGACGTCCATTGGTTTTCCTTTGTCCACTGATGCTGTCACACCATCATAGAAAGACACTAGGTTTGTCAGGCAGGACTTGCCCTTAGTGAAGCCATGCTGGCTATCTCGAATTATCTCCCTGGCCTCCATGTGCCTTAGCATAGCTTCTAGGAGGATCTGTTCCATGATCTTCCCAGGCACAGAGGTGAGGAAGGACCTCTGTGGTCCTGTGTGAAGTGGACACATTTTGCAAAATGAAGAAGCTCTCTTCTTTTCAGCCTCCAAAAATTTTAGTGGAAAAAAGGCAGCATGAAATCAAAGCCCCAGAGTGTAGCAGCATGGTTTTCAACATCAGGAAAGGTATGGTATTTTACCCACAGAAGTAAGTACATATGTCCCTTGTTTTGATTGTTTCATAGCTGGTAAAATCTGATTTCTAACAATTCTTGAGGTGCAGACTAGCTGGACTGTAGAGATATTTCTGACTGTTTTTCTGGTTACTTAAAACAGAAGGAAATACAGAGGGTCATGACAATACTCACCTCCACTGACCATGTTTGTATAGAATTCCCCCAAATGACAACATCAATTAATTCTAGTTTGATAGCTGGAAAAGGTACATGGTAGCTTTCAGGTGGCTTCTTTTTTTTTAAGGTTTTTTAAGGATTTAGTACCATTAACTAATGTCGCATCTGCAGACTTTTAACTATGATTTCCAAATCAAGGATTTCTCCAAAACTGCAAAACCCATTCAAACTTACCTATATCTCCAAGCTAAAGCCTGTTCTGTGTGTCCAATCCTCCTGCATACATTGCTTCCACACCTGTTTCTTGACTTACCCACGGAAAAATCTTGCAAAGATTTGTCTACAGGAAGGGGAGACGGATGCACAGGCAAATCTCAGCAAGAGTCAAGGATCAAGGCAGTGATCTGTTGCATTTATTGTTCCTTATAAATCTCTGGCTCTTCATAGCTTTCACTGATATATTAGAGAACTCTTTAAAGGTTTGATCTTGGTCAGACCTCAGCAAATGTAAGAGTGTATCTTGGGATGGCACAGTATTTTCTGCTGTCTGGAGCCAGAGCTGAAGAGCTGGCTATTTCAGTCCAGCCACTTGCCCTTTCTGTTTTGTCACAAGGATTTCATAGAGGTATTGCAAGAAGGCGGCTACCACTTCTAAAATTTTGCTCTTAAAGTGTAAGAGAAAGGGGTGGAACTTCCTACCTTCTTTGCAAGACAGCATCTTTGCAACCTAGGAATGAAATCAGACCATTAAAAATGCCATCTTCAGAAAATTACTAAAAAAAGAGCTAATTCATGCAGTGGCGAGAGTGACTGATGCTACTTTCTGTTTATCCCTAGAGACTGAAGCAGCTTTGTCAGGTTTCTCCAGGTGGACATAGTTTACTGCATCTTTGATACTGCTATAAATCTGTATAAGTCCTGAGATGGCTTTTGAGTGGATTTCTAAACTAGCAAAAATGAATCCTTGATCTTATGCATGTACACATCTGAAGTATCGCTCAGATGATATCTGGGAACAGGGCTGGCCTCTTCAGTAAGTGGCTGCTTCAGCCCACTAGGAATATCAGCATAAACCCAGCTTAAGTGAGTTTGTTTGTTAGCAAAGATCAAAAAAGACATTTGCAGAGGACACTCATGCTATTGTTGATGCAGTTCCCATCCAGAGCTCAATCTTTCTGCAGCTGTATTCTGCACCAGGAATGAGAAGAATGGGACCATAAAAGGGTGAAAACCAGGTCAGAGAAGCTGAAAAGGAGAACAGTAGGAAAGTAAAGAGCTGCCCCCCACAAGTCCCTTCAGCAAACCACACGAGTGCAAGATGATGCCTGTACCTACACTTACTATATATACATAGTAGGGTTCCTTGCTCTGAACTTGACCCTCTCTACCATGAGCTCAGCAGAGCTTCACAGTGAACTCCGTGAGTTTTTGTTCTTGGCCACAGTGAAGCAGGAGATGGCTGTTTCTCTGAAGTGATAACGCTCAAATTTCAAGAGTTAGAAATGCTAGGGAAGTTGTTTCTCAGTAGGACATTTCCCACTAAATAAAATTTCATTAGAAACAAACAGTTAGGATTTGGGAGACTATAAGCAAAGTTTCTATTTATATGTGATAGCACAGAAATAGAGAATATAGCACTGAATGAGCCCAAGCTTGAGGGATTTTTGTCTACATTTGGCAGAGTCCCCTATTGGCAGTTCAGAGCCAGAGAAGCTAGTTTTATTTAACTGTTCCCAAGCTGATTTAACAGATACTTCTCACTCATTTCCCTTTTTATTTTATACATTGATTTTTTTATTTTTTTGATAAAGCAATGCTTTTTATGTCTAAATGTAACTGTGTAGTAAGACTGCGCTATTTAGAATTATAGGGCTTTACCCTGCTGGGTTTTAAGTTATGCTGCATGATAACTGCTTCAGAGCAGGAACTAGACAGTAATGTACTACACACCTTTACAGTGTCCTCAAATAATTACAACATTCATATTTTGAATTAGAAGCAAAGAATACAGTCTAACAGTCAAAGACCAGCAGAAAAGCCTATAGATTCATTTCAGTAAGCTGTTGCGAGTCTTAGACAGAAAGGACATTTTGTCATTCGTTGTAAGTATCAAATGCTAAAAACCATTTCCATAAGGCAATAAATATATGACTTGCTTTTCTATAATTTATAAAGAAAATAAGCCAAAGAAAAATGGGTTTTCTTATCTCGCTTTGCTTTGGCAGTGACATTACGGGAGAAGAGCACAGCTGCCATTTATGAAAAACTCAACCTCCAATAACACATTTTATGGGTTTTGATTTTAGACTCTCATCCATGAGCATGCATAATCTTTTGAGGTATCATTTTTTTACACCAATAAAAAAACTGATATAAGGTTTTATGTATGGCATTTTGTCACATGGATGGTGCAAACTTAAAATAAGATCAGTTGAAACATTTACCACACACTTCATTATCTCCTGTGAAATGAATATCTGGATAATTGGGAATGCAAAAATATTTGGTATAAGGATTTATGAATTGAATAAAATTACCTTCTGCAACATGAATTTCTGTGAGACTGGAATTTTCTGCTGAAAAACATCAGGAGTTATGAAGTGTATCCTAACATATTTCTTCCAAAAATTATACTTTTTTCCCTGTTTTGTATTTAATACAGAAACTTTCTCTCCCCATCCTATCTTGATTTTCAGTTTACTAATGTTTTGTTTAAAATAATCTTAAAATCTCAAATGCAAATTCTCTTTCAGTTCTCAGACCAGTCTCCTTCATAGATCATTTAATTAGTAACCCTGTTTACCAAAAGCTTTGCCTGTATTAGAAAGCACAAAATATTCAAAGGGAACTGCACTTTCTGATGTCTATCCCTGTAACTGATACTCACCCTTTCATACCCTTGGACTGTAAGTAAGTCTTTCATTACCAGATTAAAATGGATGGAAAAATTCTGATTAATCTAAGTGGGATTTAAATCTAGAGTTTTATCATAAGACTCTTTTGGTCTTTTCAATTTCTCTCCTCTGAGTCACTATCTTGTTTAGTCAGACCTCAATGAATTAACAGCTTAGTTTTTCTAAGGTGTAATAGCTCCTACTGACATCACCGACATCTGTGAATGGTGTCCTAACTTGGAAATCAGGGTGTGTATTGGTAACTTTAAGGAATCAGCGATGCATAAAAGGCATCTCTGGATTTTCCCCGTATTAAACACATATTTTCCATAATATTCTAGGTAATGTAAATACATGTCACTTACTGTAATTGCAGATGTCGTGGTTTAACCCGGCTGGCAACTAAGCACCACGCAGCTGCTCGCTCACTCCCCCCCCTCCCTCAGTGGGATGGGGGAGAGAATCGGAGAAAAGAAAAAAAAAGTAAGACCCGTGGGTTGAGATAGAGACAGTTTAATAAGAGAGAAGAATAACAATAATAATAATAATAATAATAATAATGGTAAGAAAATATACAGAATATATAAAACAAGTGATGCACAATGCAATTGCTCACCACTCGCTGACCGATGCCCAGCCCGTCCCGAGCAGCGATCACTCCCCCCGGGCCGCGATCACACCGCCCGAGCTGCGACCACTCTGCCCGCGACCGACCGACCAACTCGACCGACCCGACCGACTAACCCCCCCGAGCATGACGTTCTATGGTATGGAATAGCTCTTTGGACAGTTTGGGTCCTAGCTGTGCTGTACTCCCAGCTTGTTATGCCCCTGGCCGAGCAGGAAAAGCTCAAAAAGTCCTTGAGCAGTCTGAGCACTACTTGGCAACAACTAAAAACATCAGCGTGTTATCAACATTCTTCTAGCACTGAATCCAAAGCACAGCACTATGCTAGCTTCTGTGAAGAAAATTAACTCTATCCCAGCCAAAACCAGGACAGCAGAATTTGACAAAACAGGCTGAATTATTCCTTTAATACTATATAGCGCCATGCATTTCTGACTCAAGACTTTGCTCTCTAATATGCCTTGAACAACAGCCTGTGTCCTGCAATTTTAGACCTGCAGGCAACGGCCATATTTGTGTATTTTGCAATATATTCCATCACAAGTCATAGTCATAGCAATGGCATAAGAAGTTTTTACTTACGTATGTCTGTGGTTTAGTTACCTCTGCAGAAGTTTATAGTGTCGTCTTCCATGCCCCTTCCCCAACAGAGAGAAGAGCCCCCCCTTGTAGCAGATCACACACAACTGGGGATTAAACAAATTGTGTGACCTGTAAATATCTCCAGAATAAGGAATAAAAATTGCTACATATCAAAACAAACTAACAAAAAAAAAGTCTGAGCTTAAGAAAACAGTGAGATACAGGGATGACTCTTTATGCCTTTCTTGAACAATGTGTTCTTATCCAGGAAGACTGCTGTATTCCATAGGAGGACTCAACACTTTTCCTATGAGCCACTGACAACAGCAAGGGAACCAAAGGGAAGATGAGGTCTGTGCAGATGCAGAGCACACAGCAAGAGAGGACCAAGAAATCAGGAAAAGAAGGGAAGAGACCGGCATGGCTGAGAAGAGAGATGCTGGTCAAACTAAGGAGGAAGAGGGAACTGCACAGGCAGTGGAAGCAGGGACAGGCATCCTGGGAAGAGTATAGGGACGCGGTCCGGTTGTGTAGGAATGGGGTCAGGAAAGCCAAGGCTCAGCTGGAGCTAAACTTGGCTAGGGATGCAAAGAATAACAAGAAGGGTTTCTACAGGTATATCAGCCAGAAAAGGATGGTTAAAGAAAGCGTACCCCCACTGATGAGCGAGACTGGCAAGCTGGTAACAGCAGATGAGGAGAAGGCTGAGGTATTCAACAACTTTTTTGCCTCAGTCTTCACTGGGAACCTCTCTCCCCACCCCACCCGAGTTGGTGGATGGCATGAGGGGGGCCGGGAGGGCAAAACCCCTCCTGCTGTAGGAGAAGATCAGGTTCGTGACCACCTGAGGAACCTGAACGCACATAAGTCCATGGGACCTGATGAGATGCATCCCAGAGTCCTGAGGGAATTGGCCGATGTAGTCGCCAAGCCACTCTCCATGATATTTGAAAAGTCATGACAGTCAGGTGAAGTCCCTGGTGACTGGAAGAAGGGAAACATTGTGCCCATTTTCAAAAAGTGTAGAAAGGAAGACCCTGGGAACTACCGACCTGTCAGCCTCACCTCTGTGCCTGGGAAGATCATGGAACAGATCCTCCTAGAAGCTATGCTAAGGCACATGGAGGCCAGGGAGATAATTCGAGATAGCCAGCATGGCTTCACTAAGGGAAAGTCCTGCCTGACAAACCTAGTGTCTTTCTATAATGGTGTGACAGCATCAGTGGGCAAAGGAAAACCAATGGACGTCATCTATCTGGACTTCTGCAAAGCCTTTGACACGGTCCCCCACAACATCCTTCTCTCTAAATTGGAGAGCTATGGATTTGACGGGTGGACTGTTCGGTGGATAAGGAACTGGCTGGATGGCCGCATCCAGAGGGTAGTGGTCAATGGCTCGATGTCCAGATGGAGACCGGTGACGAGTGGTGTCCCTCAGGGGTCCATACTGGGACCAGTGCTGTTTAATATATTCATCAATGACTTAGACAGCAAGATCGAATGCACCCTCAACAAGTTTGTGTATGACACCAAACTGAGTGGTGTGGTTGACACACCAGAAGGACGGGATGTCATCCAGAGAGACCTGGACAGGCTGGAGAGGTGGGCCTGTGTGAACCTCACGAGGTTCAACAAGGCCAAGTGCAAGGTAAGGTCATGCACCTGGGTCGGGGTAACCCCCAGTATCAGTACAGGCTGGGGGAAGAAAGGATTGAGAGCAGCCCTGCCGAGAGGGACTTGGAGGTGCTGGTGGATGAAAAGCTGGACATGAGCCGGCAATGTGCGATGGCGGCCCAGAAGGCCAACCGAACCCTGGGCTGCACCAGGAGAAGCGTGGCCAGCAGGTTGAGGGAGGTGATTCTGCCCCTCTACTCTACTCTGGTGAGACCTCACCTAGAGTACTGCGTCCAGCTCTGGAGCCCTCAGCACAAGAAGGACATGGAACTGTTGGAGCGGGTCCAGAGGAGGGCTACTAAAATGATCTGAGGGCTGGAGCACCACTCTTATGAGGACAGGCTGAGGGAGTTGGGCTTGTTCAGCCTGGAGAAGAGAAGGCTGCGGGGAGACCTGATTACGGCCTTTCAGTATCTAAAGGGGGCCTATAGGAAAGATGGGGATAATCTTTTTAGTAGGGCCAGCTGTGACAGGACAAGGGGTAATGGTTTTAAACTGAAGCAGGGTAGGTTTAGACTGGATATAAGGAGGAAATTCTTTACAACGAGGGTGGTGAAACACTGGAACGGGTTGCCCAGAGAGGTGGTGGAGGCCCCATCCCTGGGAACATTCAAGGCCAGGTTGGATGGGGCTCTGAGCAACCTGATCTAGTTAGTGGTGTCCCTGCTCACTGCAGGGGGGGTGGACTAGATGACCTCTAGGGGTCCCTTCCAACCCAAAACATTCTATGATTCTATGATTCTATGATTTTCCAAGTCTTCAGCAACAAGCACCTGGAGACGTCATCATGTTTTGTTTGGCAGGCTCAACACAAGCATGAGCTTTCTAAGTAATACTAGAAAATATTTTTTAGCCAGATACTTTGTATAATCCTCTGTAAAACTGAAGTGAAGTGCACAGAAGGCAACTGAGGATGGAGAGGTTTCAAAAGGAAGGAGCTTTAAAGGGTAAGGAAAAGTATAAAAATTAAGCTTACTCCAGCGAAATGTTGGGAAAATTAGCATGGATAGTTCAGAGAAAAATACACATGTGGGCAGGCATTTCAAAAAAGGAGAAAGGCTATTTAAAGTACTGTGATTTTACTTTAGTGTGCAGTAATGACAAGAAATTAAGGGTAGGTGCATTGCAACTACAGTGCACGTGATGAAAGGTCTGCAATGGTGTATCCAGGTTAGTGAAGAATGTGATAATTTTCCATGAGATGTAGTAACAGAACCAGCACTGGAGTGTTCAGAAGTGGTGTAAAGAAGACATTTAGAAGATTAAAGCAATTCCAGCACTAATCACATAGGAGGTGAATTAGGGGGGGAAAGGAGGAGGGTCTTTCAGCAGCTCTGGCTGCACAGAACAGCACAGGAGAGCTCAACTGCTTTGTAGAATACAAATGCTTCAATGTGAGATTTATTAATCAAAGCAAAGAAGCAGCTTACAAAAAAAAAAGCTGCTGACTCAGATTCTTACTCAAAACTCTATGATATTGTTGGAAAAAATCACATTGCTTTAAGGAAGTCTTAGTCTTGGTCCAGAGTATTTATGTAAGGATGACAAGTATTCAGCATCCCACTCAAAAGCAGGCCGATTCACTGCATAAAGAGTTTTAAAACTCTGAAAGGTGATTGAAGAAAATTTGCTTTGCCATTGATAGACTCCTGTAGTGGTAAACTGTAAGACTTCCCAAAGCAATTTTGGATACGCTCTGGCTCTGGACTGGAGACAACCTTTCCACTGGCATTTGGTGCATCAGTGGGGAATTGGCAGATTTGAATGTGAGTGCCAGATCTGCAACCAGTGCAGTGGTGATCTTGTAATAACTCCTCTGATCTTCACCTCAGTTTTCTCATTAGCAAAATGCAGATAACAAGTAAAATTTTCTTTTACCCAGGCTAATACTCAGTCCAAGAAGAAATCTTATTCTAGTAATGGGAGCACCAGAGATGCCCTGTCAAAGACAAGGTCTGCTTCCTCAGTCTGCCACGGACTTCCCACAGGACCTCAGGTGGGTCAATTTTCTGCTTTACTTTCAGCTGTAAAATGAAAAATAAGAATATTTCTTTCTCTTGACATTTATTGGGAAGCTTAGTACTAGCCCTTCATCAGTTGGAAGAGATGTAAATGTTGCAAATCCTGCTGGAATTCACGGTCACAATGCATTGGGTCTCCTCGGTGAAGAGGCAGGGCTGCACCCAAAGTGCTGCAGAGGATCACGGCAAGCCCAGCACCCTGCTGGGGGGGACGGGAAGAGCTTCTCCACTGCCCAGCGAAACCATTGCCAAACGCTTGTGCTGGCATCAGTGGCCTTTGGGGCAGGACCACAGGTGGAGCCATTTAGATTAGGGAAGTTCAGACTGGTCTTCGAAGTTTCTCAGAACAATCACTGGTAGGCTATAGACTATGAATGTCAGATACAAGGGTTTACACATAATCTGATCATCTGACATTTTTGGCCTAAATCTTCAGGTAAGATACTTTATCTCTGACCACCACAAGTACACAGCTTTCAATAACAGGAAAACACTAGGAAAGTTACCTAATTTTTTAGGTGTGCAACTGTGGCTCTACTGCTTCTTCTGCTTTTCCCAGGTTTTCCAATCCACGATGATAAAGGACCTGATAGTCTCATGTTATGGTCATGCCTATGACCACATGAGTACCAGCCAACAGTATAGACTGGCCACCCGGCTGTGAGCGATAATGAACTCTGTTGCTTCTCTCTTATCCTAATGAAGTGAGCTTTTACAGTACCCAAGATCACATCGCATTTAGTCTACAGCTGGTCATTATAGGCATTTTTCTCTGAATGTCATCAGTGCAAGTCACGTGGTTGCTTTTTTTTTTTCACAGCATTTACACAAATACCCTTGTTTCACACTGTGGCATGGCAAGATCCCCTTCAGCTTAGCATAAATTAAATGTAGATGCAGAACATAATAGTGGCGCTGTAGGAATAGAAGCTTCATAGAGAGAAAGGGAAGGGTATTATTTATTCCTTGCAATTTTTTCCTAACATAATACATATCTCTGAAACCCAGAGGTCATTTATTGTAAATGTAACGAATACATTCATATCCACCAAGGGTAATAAATATTGCAAATTAAGTTGAATAAAGACTATACTGTCTATTTCATTTCTACATGAGAGGCACACATGGGACTTAATGTAAGTTAGTATTTATAATGCAATATATGGTATGAGTCTCATTCAAAGTTAGAATTGCAGAAATGTCACAAACACATTAATTTACTGTTACTGCCTGAGGAACAAGCAAAAAAAAAAAAAGAAAATCATTGCACACAACCAATGTGTATGGAATTTATAATGAATGTCTTAATCATGAACCTGCTTCATTTCAAGTTATGACTTTTTTCTTGTAAGAAGATCTTGGGATTTAAAAGGCTAAAGGAGAAAGGTAATGCAGTACAGCAGTTACTAGAAAAATGCTACTGGCCGTGTTTTTAACTGGATTGATTGTTTCAAATGTACTCTAGCTTACACAAACCTTCAAAATATTTCTATAAGTGACAGCCAGGACTTCAAAAATGGAATCACAATTTTTGGTGAAGAAGGGATGACAGGAGGGAAAAAAAGGCAGGCGTTGCCATAAATAAGCATAAGTAACGATAACCTAAAATGAGTTCTGGGCTGCTGACATGTATACAACCGAGAATACAATGTATACAACTGAGTTTCTAAGATTTTCGGTGACATAAATGGAGCACGTAAAAATTATAGATCTACTGTTCCAAGCAGCTACTTATGTTAAGTAGATCTGTGGCAGGCTGGTTGACTTTAACTTCTTCTGGGAGCTATAGGGAGGTGAAGGAACATGAATAAGCAACTGCTGTGGTTGGAATAATAGCGAATTGAATTAATTCTTGGGATAAGAATATAAGATATTACTAAAAAATAGAGGAAGTCAGATGTCTACAAAAAATCTAGTGATCTCATTTATCACATCAGAGAAAGCTGGGAGCCACTGCACTTCCTTCTAGTGTGAATTTTTGTAGGTTACTAAGTCCACAAGTACAAATTGTAATTTTTAGATTCCCAAAAAATTATGCAAGGATAGTGAATAGGGACTAAGGTTCCTGAATTGGGTAATTCTTGTTTCAGGAAATTAAAAGATATATTTTTCTGCTCACCTTATTTCCACAGCCAGAACTATAGCAGTTCTTTGAGGACCATAGATGTCCAGCATCAGTGGTGAATCTCTCTTGCTGGAGCCCAGCACTCTTCAAACCAGAGCTATCCGTGTTTGGATAGCAGATCTGAGGCACTAGGAAACTGAACACATCCTGTCATTTGTTTTCTTTGATACTATTTACCTTTTACTAAATTTTTGTTCTGATTATCTGCTTCAGAAAATAAAGAAATCGTCAGGTTCATGACAACAGATTACTTACACTGTTAGAAACATGGTAATTAATTCAGATTCTGAAGTTGGCATTAGTGTTCTCGCTCCTAAATCTTGAATTATTTTTATTCCTGGCCCAAGGTATCTCATTCCATAATTCCAGGGGAAACAGGGTGTACGTCTAGGAAATTTATTTCACTGTATACACTATATAAAAAGCCTTGCATCTATCATGGAAATATGAGTTATGTTGGAACAGTCAATCATAAGGAACCTGATAAAGACTTTCCTACTGATAAAAGACTTTGCTATGTTAGCATTACAAGCAGAGGTCATCTTTAAGTCCAGTACATAAGAGAAGACCTGGCAATCCACTTCATTGTAATGGATACCTGGCAGTGTTCAGCACAGCCTAGAAAGGCACAGTAGCAAATGTCACATTAGAGTCACCAATACTGTTCTTTTCATTATGAACAAATCTACTCACCCCAGTGTAAAGCATCCCCAGGATTTTTTTAAGCAATGGTTGGTAATGAAACAATATAGCAAGTAGGAATTGCTACCACACACATCAGAGTAATTTATGCATGTGCTCCAATTAGATCCCTTACATTGGTTAAAGAGTTAAAGGTGGAAGAATGTCCTCATTAGAACAGCAGTAACTGGTTTTGCAAATCTCTACCCACCTGTAATGCATGTTTTTAAGCCCAAGGATTATTGTTAGCATATTTTTAACACATCCATGCCTCTGGCTCTTTCTGCTTACTAAAGCAGGAGCACCTGAACACTGTTGCTCCATGATGGAATTAGTGTGGTAAGTCCATCCCTCTGGTGAGTTATAGGAGGCTTCCCTTTCAGGGGGGACTTTGAAAGTCTAGGAATTTTTTTAATGTGTGTATATATACACATGCTTGTATGTACTTTTATGTGTGTGTATATATATATATAAAAATCTATCTAGAGAGTGATATATATCTCCATATATACCTATACGTATTTATGCTATATATGTGCATATTTATGGCATGGGATAATAACATTTAGTTGAAGAAATCTGGTCCATACAGAAAAGTGAGTCAGCATTTATTAAAGGCTTTCTCTCCAGTAACTTTGGTTATCAAGGCTTGTCAGAGTTTCAGTGCTTTCCCAACCATAAAGGCATGTACAGTCAATCTGCCTGGAACCCAGGGTGTGAGAGTTAATGAAATCTGACAGCTGATTGATGTCAGATGCAGCTTTGATTTTGGAAACCCAATTACCTCTTTCCCTTTCAAAGCAGAGGTCATTCCAGTCAACACAACTGTACTGGCATACTTTGCAATTCAATCTGAGAGGTTGCAGGAGATGCTGCTCTTCAGAAAAGCCTAATGCACAGGGAGCAAAATTTGCAGATGAAGAAGGTATGCAGTGACTAAGGACTGGTCACACGAGCCAGGTGAAAATACGGACATGCCCTTTCTCCATGCAGACAAAGGTTATTTATATTAGTAAGCTGGTTGCCTGTGGCTGAAGTTGCAACCACAATACTCTATTGCAGTGTCGCAGTTCCTTAACTCCACGCCTTTTTCCCAATGGTAAATCTTTTCTTCCAGAATTTCCATGGTTCATACAGATTTTTATGCTAAAGGTTCAGGGGAATTACAGCTCTATACTTCATTTGGTGCGCTGAAGATGAAATAAATTTGATAGAGCTGGGACAAACTGCACCAGCAGAAAAATCTAGCCAATTACTTATAAGCTTTAAAGACTGACTTCCAATCTCACACTCAGCTCATTAGGCTCTGCTTGTCTAAAAATGGAACTACTGTAACTTGTTGTGCAGATACCTGCAAGCAGAAATCACTGTGTTGCAACCAGACGGGCAGAAATGTCCTTTCTCCACTCCTTAACTTGTTAGAGTGGAACAAAAGGACATTAAACAGTCAGGTGGATGTATACCTGCTTGGCATCTGCCTTGGACTTAGTTTTTAGTAATTAAGCATTGTTTAAAGGCACTATAACGTTAACATTTACAAAAGCAATTTTGTCAGAAAATGCAGAATAGTTCCCAAAGCCCCTTGAGGGGAAATAAGAAGGAGGAGATCGACCAGGCCTCTGGCAGAGAAGGACCACAATCATTACAATCATCATCCCAGGCTTCTCCAGGATGCTTGAGGTAGTAAATCAGAGCACTGATCTGTGAAAAGGGAACTGGCTTTTTATTATAAGCGCTTTGAAACACTCTCTGCATGAAAGGAGTGAAAAACCCAGTGCCTGATTCTCCTCACTATTATAAATCAGAATCACTCTGGGAAGGGATTTACGCTGCAATTTTGTAGAAGCAAAACCTGTGCATGCAAGGTAATGAGGATGCCATTTTTTTAGAGATCTTCCTATCTTAGTTTTATTTCAGTTTTGAAGAGCTAGAAACCTCAGCAGCCCTGAAAGAAATGAGAATGCCCCTAAAAGACCATTGCGTGCATCATCTCTCTGGTCATGTATAAAGTTGTTACAATGCACTTGTTTATTTAATCCCATGCATTTTAGGGTTAGCCTGGCAGTTTCCAAGATTCCTCTTTGAGAGCATTTGTTGTAGAAGCAAGTATAGGATCTGCAGGTGTGGCAGATAAGTATAAGATCTGCAGATGTGGTGGCTGAGCTGTGGGATCTGCAGGTGTGGAGACTTTGGTTTGGGACCAATGAGAAAAGGGATAAATAGCAACGGGATCACTCTGTGCCTATGCAGGAACTTGGGGTCCCTGCCTTCTCTGCCACATGCCTGCAATGCCACACCTGCCTTCTCTGCCACATGCTTGCAATGCCACAAATGGTGCCCCATGTGGGGAGTGAAAACTCAACCTCCGAAGGTCTGCTTGATGGTCCGTGCTTTAATTGCCACATTTACCATAATATCTGCTTGTCCACATCACTGTGAATCTTTGCCTATCAAGAATCATGAATATCTTCATAAACATAATCCTCCCCTCACCCATGCCAAATTCTGCTCCGTGCAGCACAGCCCTGCAGCAGCATCACCCCATCGGCTGCACAGGGGCTGTGAAGGGGAAAGGCGTCTGCAGACTCCTGCACAACTCTGCTGGGATGCACGTACCAGCTGCAGAATTAGAAAAGACTCACTGTTATGTTATGTCTTCCAGAACAGCAATATTTTTTTCACCGTGACATTGTGGTGAGTCAGGCTAAACCCCGTTGTGCCAAGTGCTGTTTGTAGCTCTCACTCTGAAAGGTTAGCTTCTAAAAAAGCAGGACATAACAGTAGGTAGGTTGTAAAGGTATAGAGAGTAATGAAATAACAGGCATCGTCCTTTCCAAGGAGTAACTGAAACAGATCCCACAGGTCCTCATCAGTTTGTCATGCCCGAGCACAGTTGATGTGCTCCAGCACAGTGGCAGAGGAGCCGCAGAGGAGCCCTGCCTCTCTGCTGAAGCCCGCGGTGAATGAATTTCCATCTCCAGCCCTTCAGAAACACATCAGCTTGGTACCAGGGCCAGGCTGCATCCCTCTGTGCTGCACAAAAATGTGTGAGAGCCCATTTCTTCCCCTACCATCAAACAGTGAAACGTTTCTCCCTGCAGTTCAGTGCTTAAACACATAATCGTCTCCAAAATCCACATCAAATACATTATATCTCAAATAATTACTACAGTATCCCGTAACAGCTGCTTCATCTAGAATACTTAATGGGCAAAAAGATTCAAGGAAAGAATGGAGAAAAAATTAAAAATTAAACAGTTGCTAAGGTTTTGATCCAATATTAATTTGCACATCTGCCACTGGATTTAGTGACATGAGGACACATGCACAGAAGAAGATGATGAAAAAAAATTTTTTTTCTCTTGTCTGTTTTTTAGTGAGTTTAAAAACACAGGACACCAGCTTTTCTGGTGGCCCTGCAGCAGAAAACAGCCAGGTTTCATGCTTGGGCATTTACTTATTTTGAGGCCTGGGTTTCTCATTTCAGTCTCCCTTTGGCATGTGCCTGCAAGCCTTGGGGTCTTCCACTCAGCAGGAAGACAGAACAACAGCAGTTTTTTGCCAGGAATAACTTTGCTGAAGGGGAGCAAAGGAACAGTGGTTGCTCTTTGGAAAGTGAAGAGCTGGTCCCAGGCTCCCTTCCATCAGAGGGGGATCAGCAGCAGCTCTGGGGGTTGCTCTGATGTCTTCCCCCCTCTGGCAGAGCAGCCACTGCCCTTGTGAAAAATGCGTGGAAACTCTTTTCAGAAAATGCATCTACTAGCAAACACTAACAGAACTTCATATGAATGAAATTGGGTAAACCTTCAGTTTCTTATGAGCCTGCCCAAATTTGGGGTAAATCCAGACCTTCCCTGTGACTCTCCATCACCCATATATTGCTGATTTTAGAAATACACCCCCAGGCACAGCTGTCAGGATCCCTGTTAACAAGAAGTGCAGGCGGGACCAGCAAGGGGGCCATCCATGGGCGCTGGCTGCCCACCCCTCGCTGCAGCACCAAAGGGCAACCCCGTTCCACTGGGAGGGGAAGCCAAAGCAGGACTGGGGAGCCTTCCAGCTGGAGGATACCTGCTAAGTGCCAGGCATTTCTGTTTAGAGAAAAAAAGTACTTGGTATAAGCTCAGACAAGTGAAAACCTTTGTGTGTGTCTTTGTGCGTCTAGATAGCTGCCACCATTTTATTTAAAGGAGCATTTTTGAAATGACACACTTGAAGAGCACTATTCATCTGCCTCAGTTTTCTCTCCCTCAACTCAAAAAAACCTTTTCTCGGTACTTTTTCCCAGCTGAATCAGTTATTTTGGCATGAAGAGGAAGATAATACAAACCTAACACATATAACACTAGCTGTAGATTGCGATCTCTGTTTCCAGTCGTGTTCAGAAGGAGGAGGGAGAGCGTGTGGTTATTCCAACCCAGGCAAGGCCAGAGGTAACCAAGAGCCACAATTCCTCCTCCTGGAGGGGGACGTGGGTAACCCTCCTCCCATCATGTTCCTGCAGGTCTCAGCAGGGCAGTGAGCACCTCATAGAATCAAAAATTTTGAATTTTTTTTTTTTGCATTTTATGTAGAGCACAAAAAAAAAATCCAGCCAGTAAATGAAACTAATGGAGAAGCAGCTGTGTGGGTGGACTAACTGGACTGCCTACCTGATGGTGATGGGGCAGCATTTTTTAATCAGCTGAGCAGAGGGACAGTCTCCTTCTGCCCCAGCCCAAATCCATGGTTACTTGGTTCATGGGTTCAAGCTGGTTCAAGCTCCCTTCAGCCAGCATGTGAATCAAGACATAAATGTCGCCTTGGAGCGCATGGGATTGTTTCGTTTTACTTTTCTGTTTCTTATGTGTGGGAGACATGCACCTTCTTTTGAATTTGCAATTCTATAATTAATTATTAAACAAAACCAATAACCTGGAAGAAAGCGATGTACACCTATTAGCTCATAATTTGTTAACATTATTAAATTCATGGCAAAGGGTATCTACCGGCTCTTTGACAAACATGTATTATAGCTAATTAACTCAGGTAAAACAGAGTATCTCACAGACACCTGGCCTCCAACCTCACATGTCTGATGCTATAATCCTTTTGCTCATTTAAAAAAATGTAAGAAAATCCCAAGGTCCAGGTCATCTGTCTGGATTCAGGAGACGTTCCACTCTGGATAAGTGCTGAGATAGGTCTGCGCACCATTTCAGGAGAGTTTGTTTTGAACTAGGCATATTATTTAATAAAATATAATTTTCACAATTTTCTCTAATTCTTTACACTGGTATTAAAAGTTTAGGATTAGCAAAGTCTGTCCTTTGAAAAAAATAAAATAAAGGAAACCATGAATGCGTTTCCTCTAGGCTCTCGGCAATATCAGCAGGTTTTTCAGGGCAAAACACAATTTTAAGAACTCAGACTCATCTTTTTTTTGCCGGGATTTTAAAATTTCACCCCGTTCCAAAATGTCATTTTTTTCATTTAAATCACTACCTTGAGGGTTTACAAACCTGCAGATACAAATTTATTTCTTTTTAAGCAGAGTGTAGAATTTGAATATACTGCTTCACATTAGAATATGTAAAGGCTTAACTAGATGGCATAATCTATCCTTCTCTTTTATGAAAAAAATAATTTTGAGCAGAATTACATTACTCCAAGCATCCTTTGTGCTCTGCACATATTACCGATATAATTTTCTGCCAGAGATATTAATCATTTTGAGAAATTTATCTCTTGGAAAGCGCCAGTTACAGTAGACCAAATTGCATTTTCCAAGACTAAATGAAGGAATAGCTTTTCCCCTGTTTAGGCTGCATAATTTGCATGACAGCTGTGATTATCCTCATGATTTTAAAGTTACTCAGCTCATCCCAAGGAAGACAGTTTGCTGCTTGCTTCAGATTTAGCTGATGTCAAAGTTTTACTATTTCTCACTATACAACGTTTGAAGTAAGACAGTAAACGCTAACTTTAAAAGCCCAGTTTGTTTAAGCACGGCCTAATCTTACAAAAGACTAACCTTGCATGGGATGAATTTTCGTAACAAGTAAAAAATCCTAGAAAAATTTTTCATTAATGTTGCAGACGTCGCTTTGCTGTAAATTGGAACCACGCTGTACAGCTCGGTTCACAAGTTCCTCCTTTATTTGCACCAGCTAAGGATGTATTACCCTACCATGATACATGGCTGTGAAGATGGTCTCAATGGGGTTTCTTTTGCCTTTGTTAGATTTTTCTCTGCTAGCAAAAAAATAAATAACAAAGATAACGTTGTCATTTTTCTTTTTCTCCCCCAGCCTGCTCAGACAAAAGCCTGGAAGCGGGATTAGAGCTTTAAAACAAAATCTAAAGGACTACTGTAACTATAGCCGGGTGGAGATTTTACAGCGAAGTACTTTCTGAGCAGCAAATGTCAGTTCATAAACAGAAACACTCTGCAGCAGTTTGCTGGAGTCAGTGAAGTTTCGTTTAAGGAAAAAATAGCTCTTGCAGGGCTTTGCAGAGGAAGAAACTGCAGAGCGCTGTGCTGCTGTGAGCTGAGACGGATGGACGTGAAAGGAGAAAAGGACAAAATCAGATAACTCAAAGAGAGGAAAAAAAAAAAGATAAATTTGTCTTTTGGAAAGCAACAAAGAGGGGAGCATTGCAAAAATCCTGCAAGAAACAGGCAAGGTAATGTCTCTGTGGGAAGTGTAAGCATAGGGACATACTGAGAGATAACTGTGCTCTTCTTCTGAGCCCCATTCCCCAATGTGAAATGATCAAGAAACAGGGGCAGGGCTCATATGGGCATAAAGAAGCGTTGTTTGACCTGAAAACAGCAGGGGTTTGGCAGGAGAGTGCCATTATTTCACGCACTGCTTTGCTAACGTACCTTCTGCAGGCACTGAGGCGGCCGTGGCTGCTCGCATCCCCCCAGGGCTCCCCACTCCACCCAGGGCGTCCCAGGCTCACATGGGACCAAGGAGCAGCTCCCCACTATTAGTACGGAAAAATCAAAGAAATGGTGCTGTTTTCCCGGCCTCTCATGTTTTGATTCTTCTTAGTCATGCACCCAAGAAGGAAAAAAAGCAAAATAAAATACATGGGGAGGTTGATCGTGGGAGATCTGTTTCCTCTAATCAATCTATATTACTTTGAGTAGCCTTGTTTCATATCACTCAAGGAATGCAATTACACCCATTTCCTTACGAGCACACCCCTAATAACATTATTTGGTATCTTTGGAGCTCAGGCTCTTTCAGGATGAAAAAGAATTTAAACCCAATTAAGTTAAATAGAACTTGGAGCACCAAAACAAGCAAAGCTCAACAAAAAAGCAAACAAAACCAGGGCAAATTATGTAGTGGGCCAGATCTGGATGTGCTTCTTTGCACTGCATCCAAAATTTGTACAAGATGTTGCTCAGTATCACTGAACCTCAGACCCTGACCCGGACCCTCTTGGGCCTTGAAGAAGAGAAGACTTATTCAGCCTAATTTAGGCGGGGTTTTTTTTAATCATTCTATTTTTCCATCAGCCACATAAAGGAGTAAAATTTGCTTCTCATCTTTTCCACTCTAATAACAAATGAGAGCCTGTCTTGCAAATTAGAAACAGGCCTAATTACACTAAAAATGTATCCTGTGGTAAATGTTAACTAAGAAAAAACACAGTTCTGTAGGGCTTGGGGTTTTTTTTAACCTTGGATTGAAATTATTATTATTTTAAAAGATCCAGCTATGCTCTAACCATAATTACAAAAGCTCATAGTATTTCTTTTTATTACCCTTTTCTGGTACTTTGCCAGCAATATAGAAACCTGTCCCTACCAGCCTTTGAATGTTTCTGTGTGTTTATGATGGTCTTGATTAATGTGCTGGTACACTACAAGCCCTGGGAGATTCTAGACTTAATCATACATAGCTTATTTATAGGGAAAGTATTTTGAAATCCTGATTTTTTTTTTTTTAAAGAACACAAGATTTTCTGAAGTCTACATTATTTCCTGTAATAGATGCAGTACAATCCCATACTTATAGGCTTCTAATATACTACAAGATACTTCGGAAGTCATTTGGTGTTTTGAGTCCACTTCATAAAGAATTTGCATATCTTTTAAGTATCTGAGTTTCTTCTGGCCTAAACACAAAAGAATCTCTAGAGGCACAAATCTCAGAAAGTGTTTGATGAATAAATGGAAGGCACTTTGCATACTAATATAATCCTATTCTTACATTTTGCCTTACGAAAAGGCAACTATTTATTGCAACCAGTTTGGGCACATGTTGGTAACTGCAGCAAATAGATACATTGTCAGCTCTGCACAAAAGAAAACTTATTGAGTCCTGTTTTTTTCTGAATTACTTACGTAATGCAAAACCTAAAAAGCTTTCAGAAAACTGCCAAAGAACTACAATTTACCTGTGCAGAAATTTGTCTTCCTTTTTTTTTCCCCCTGTTGCTTCTGTTCTGTAATTACATCCTTAACACTGTAATACCCATTTAAGAGAACAGAAAAGAGATGATAGGACAATTTATTACATGTGAAAAATACTGCCTGGGGAAAATAAGCAATAAGCAACCTGGAAAGCGATGCTCTGAGTGTCTTTAATAATAATATGAGTGTCTTTAATAATAATGTGTATGTATTCTGGTTGCTGCCCCATTCTCTAAGTGTTCTCACTCTGAAGCTCTCGGTGTCTGTAGGAAGTTCCTGAGGAAACACAATGGAAACTAAATTAAGGGCAAAATCTCTCCATATCCTTTGCACATCACTGAGGTAAAGAGACTAAAAGACCAGCTGAAACTGTCCATTAAAATACCATTTCTAGGAAACATTTTTCGCTAAGCAGGAACACCACTGAAAATTTACCATCTCAAAATTTCCATATAAATGAAACCAAGACATCACCTGCCCTGTTCTCAAGAATCTATTGCTAGTCATAAATATATGTTTTGAGAAACTACTTAATAAAGTAAAAGCACAATGAACCTTCCTAAAACATCTTTAAAAAACAACTGTAAAAGGATGAAGATGCCACTGAAAATTCAAAGCAAAAATAGAAAAGCACTGACCGTGGGGTGAAGGGGATTCCTAGAGGTGTAAGGTGTTTGTCTAACCTGGCATCTCCAGTGACAGCAAGACCAGAGGAATTTTTTTTTTTTTTTACTGCTAACTATGCTCAGTATTACAAAGTTCTTCTAAAGCCTAACCTAAATCTCGCCTGCTGAAAATGAATCCTGTTATTTCTTATACTGTTCTAAGTGGACATGGAGAATAATTTATTACACTGTCTTTGCATTAATTCTAGAATGGCTCTAATTATACCACACATGCTTTTTGATGGTAATAATTTTAACTAAATCAGGTAAATGGAAGGTTAACTACTGACTGAAAATTATCACAGCTTAAATAAAATATAGATAATGGGTCCCACTCCTAAAAATTACACTTATAAAATATGAAGCCATATTAATAAATTCTTGAGTTTAATTAATTATCAGGAAGGATAATAACAGTGAATTTACTTTGCAGTTGCAGCATTATTCCCATGTATTCACAGCTGGGTGATTCAAAATTAGTGGGATACAAGGCAACAACTGATTCAAAATAAAATAAACATGGTTATGAAAGAAAGCTGTAATAACAATTCCTGAACTTATAACCACTCCATGAAAATGGAAGTAATGCTTAGTTTGCATATGTAGATGGCTATTATGATTTTGAGTAAGAAAGCTACTTAAGCACATTGATTAAAATGAGGCTGGTGCTTAATTACTCCCCTGGGCTGTGCATATCTGTACAAAATTACTTCCCCCCATTTCAGAGTGGAAAGCAGTAATAGATTCATAAAGCCTGAATATTGAGGGTCTTGGGGGACTGGAAGGTGATGCCGCTACCTCACCGCCTGGCTTCAGGCTGGCTTCCCAGCTCCATGAGTTGGCAGCTGAGCCTCCAGATTAATGATGGTGCCTCAGACCTCTTTCTGCTGCTATGGGGCCAGCAACCAGGGCCACACACTCCTGTGGCCATGCCTGCACTTTTTCTGGCACATCCAGGACTGGCATCCACTCCAGAATGCATGAAGGCACATGTGCTCCTCCCAAACTGCCTGGCTAGAAAAGCCTGAGAGAGCCGCTCACCCACCACCCTGGCACCTCCAGTACCCACCCCAGGCCAGCCACAGGCTCAGGCAGGTTTGGGCAGCCCGGGGATCAGGAAAAGCTCCATATATTGCTGAATCAGCACCACCACCGTAGCCTGGGAAGTTTCCCCCAAGTGAGGTTGTGCTATGGGAGGTTGGTGGTGATGTCCAGATTCTCATCCATCAGGTGCTTGCTCAGCCATATTGTGTCTGTGGCCATAACACCAAAATCTAGCGATTTATTCAAAAGGGTGTGGATGGCTGTAGCAACTACCTGGCCATTTAGCCGCCCTGCTTAGCCATCAGTGGATTTCCCACCGTCCCTGGGAGAAGAGGATTTATTCCTCTCCGAAGCCTACCTCTGGCTGTGCACTGCTCTCACAGCCCCTGCGCGGGAGAGATCCCTGTGCACCGTGGCTGCTGCAGGATGGAAACCCCGCCAAAGGATCAAGTCTTGCCTTTTCTCCTTCAGCCCCTCCGTTCCCCACAGATCCCTGGGGAAAAAGCAGTGTTTGGAGCTCCAGGGAGAGCAACAGTTCAAAATTTCTCTGGAAATTGCTGTGCATGATACCAATCTAAATCAGGTTACAAAATCCAAACTTTTCAAGATACATTTTATCTCGTGAAAAAGCCATTCATTTGTTATTGTCCTATTAATGCATTGGGAAAACAAATTGAATTGGCTTTTGCAACTACCTTAGATTTTTTAAGTGGGATCAACTAAAATGCATGATGGCTAAGGGTGATTTTTCCATCTGAACATCAAAAATGGAAAGGGACAATGGATATAACATTTGCTCGAGTTCCTTACTACCTGAAAACAAGAAGTGACACAGCTTTTGGGTTGATAAAAGAGAAAGCTGTAATGAGGAATTAAAGAATCTGGGCCAGACTCTAATGAAGATCTCTGACTCCCACAGACTTACAATACGTATTTTGTGCAGTTCTGACAAAATCAAGGACACATCAAAGAAAAATTCTTCAGGTTGCTATTCTCATGATAAAGGTCTGTAATTGGCCTTTAGCAGTACTGTCTATAAATGCATTATCTTTATCTATTTCTATTATTACAGCATATTAGGCAAATACCCAGAGTGGATTTTCAGTATGAGATATTTTAGAGGATTAAGGAGGTTTTTTGTACAAATATATATACAATACATATGCACACTCATACAGCAGAATAACGATTGTTTCAAGGCAAGTTAAGACGTTATTTTCCAAGCAGAGGTTGGGAGGGACTATGAGAGTGATCCAAGAGTGTGAGAAGAAATCTATCCCAGAAATTGAGCTCCTTAAACATATATGTATTGCTGAAGAAGAAGAAAAAAAATGTGGGGGAATGATTTTCATCTATAGGCTTAATCTTACTTTCCCTGATATCAAATGCATTGATTTCAGCAATCCACGATAATGGGCATTAAAGGATTTGAATCAACAACGCTCAGATGGGATGACCACACCTGGAGAAATAGCTGATTTAGGTACATTTCTAAACCACGAGGCAAAGAGTTACACAAGCAAAAAGCATGGCTTTGTCCAATGCCCTAAAGAACTGAAACCCACCATTGATTTGTTGCCCAGGCTGCATTCCTGCTTGTCTTATCAACCCATCTTCTATGTATATCACCATATGCTTTATGCAAGAAGTCAATATTTAGCTTAAGGGTTTGCACAGACCAACTCAAAGAGACATAATAAAGGCTGACAGATTCTAATGTATAAAGTACTTTCTATAGAAACACCAGGTGACAGATTTTTATTTTCTCTCTTACATACAAGAAAAATATTTATTCTGCTTAAGGCTTGTGCAATGTCTTTGATACCAACTCATTTGCTGATGTGGGAGAGGATCTGACCTTACTGGAAGACCGAATTGTCTCCTAGCCCCAAGACACAATAGGAATATTTCTTTTGACCTCCCTGGCCACAGATCGGGCTCAGAGCTTTCTTTGTTGCAGTACAATAAAAGGTGACTCTCTCTAGGTTTTCTTTGTGAATAAGGTTTGATGGTACTGGGCTGGCTGGCACCAGTTTTTCCGTATTTAGAGTTACAATAGAGCTATACTGGGCAGAGGAAAAATGCTGATTGCCTCATGGGCATGGTAAAAAGCCAAAACCCTTAGGCAGCTATGGAGGATAATTATGCCTTGTACATCCCCAAAATAAGAGGAAAGTCAGGGCTGAAGCTGGAAATTTGTGCACTGCCTTCCACTTGTCTCCCTCCTCTCTTTAGACCTGACTGCAGCCAAGTCGCAGTTACTGTGGTTTATTCACTTGCCATCTTTCTACAGGCAGAGCAAGGGCTGCATTCCTCATGGATATTTGGAAGTAGTCCCCCCTCTTTCATTTCAAGATCTGTATTTGGATACTAGATAGATTCAGCTTTGGTTTGCATTTGTTTTCACTGGAAGAAATCCTGGCACAGGGCCTTCATGGCAGAACTCTACCACGAGAAGAGACTGTGCTGGCAGAAGTAAGGGGTGGCTTCAGCCAAGGGAGTAATGGGGAGGGGGTGCAGAACTTTTCACAGATAAATATATCTAAGGAATTTAAAGCCTGATAGGACCATAAAATCACCAAAGGTCACCTTCTCTGTGAGACTAACCATTACATACCAGCTGTGTATTGAGCACAATAACTTGCTTTTGGTCAAAGTCTAACCTGTTCTTGGTTAATGCACATCTTCCTGGGGGTTATCCAGTTGTCATGTGAAGAGGCGGAGGGCTCTGGTACTCACCATCACCTGTAATAGTTTGTTCTGATGGTTAATTCCCTCCACACACATAAAATTATTTACCCCTTCTCTCCCTCCATCTCTGCGCTCATCCTTCATATTTCATTATGGCTAGTTCGCCCTTATGGCTCTGGATCCCACGCTGAAGAGTTTAGTTCCTCTCACGCACTATCCAGAGCGTACAGCTACTTAAAACTGGTTTCTGTGCTCAGCTCTGAGAGATAAATACCTAAAAAATTGATGCTGCAACAGTCAAGGCAAGTCATTTACTTGCATCAGCAAGGAAATCTGTTGGGAACATAGACCTAAGTGCAATGATAGAAAGTAATCTCTCATTTAGCAAAAGCAGAAAGCAAACTTTAAATCCTGATATATATTACATTTTTCTGCACATAAAATCAATCTTCTTAATCAATGAGCATTGATTGGCTCACCAAATGGTAAAAGAACAGAGGAAAGCATATCATCTTCTAAAACAAAAAAGTGTGCCGGGACAAGTACAGCCTCTTTTCTAGATCATTTCTGAGGTAGAATAAGCTTAGCACTGTCACTAACACAGTCTGTGAAGTACTTGTTTTCATCCAGTGCAGCAAACCACATATTTCAAGACAGAGATGAGTCTCTGTACACCGCAATGAATGAAGGACTTAACTCTGTCATTGACCATCTGACTCCAGAAGTGACATGAGCAGTTGTTGCTCAGTCATTGGACTTCATTTCATCAGCATGGTCTGTGCCTGGGATTGCGTGACTTGTTACTACCCGCACATTGCCAGGCTCACACACAGCTCAGGGCCCAAGCTACATCAGTCATCATTAGCGCACTCACCTAATACCAACTGTCTTTACCCTGGGTTTAAGCAACATGTAGAAAACAGACCAGCCTTTCTGCATTTTGAAGGGATTGTGCTGCCAATTCCCCTCAGATTTCTTCATCTACCTGAACTCCATTTTTAGTGCATCAAAAGTTCTTTCAATTACAGATTTAAAAGATGATGTTCTGCATTTTAATGATAATCTTCTGGAGTTTGAGGGCTAGCAACAAGAGGCTTTCTTGAGTTCAGTTGTACCTTAAGGGAATGAAGTACTGTCAGCTAAAAAGGAAAAAAAATGTGATTTCAGTTTTATTAAACGTGTTCCTAAAGGGGTACATTCTGCTCTCAGAATAACTGAATTGATCTACAAAGAGGTGCTCTGCATTCACGGTGCTAATATAGAAAGAAGGACTTAGTCTGTGAACTGTACTACGAGATATTTGAATTTTGGAAATACTGTAAGGAGCAAGGAAGCCAATAGTTCTGCTTTGATGCTATTTTGTCCTCAGACACACAACTGACTTTTTTTCTGGTTTAAATTTGCTCCTGTGTTCACATGTCTGAACAGGTGAAAATTTCTCCACTTCCATATCTTCAGTTGTTTCTAGAAAGGAGGTGGCATGGAATAACATAAAAGATACCCCAAGATCACAGACTAAGATAGGTATAATGGTAAGGAGAGAGCAGCTGGTTATTTTCTCAAGAAATCCCTTTTGTTACCACAAAAAGACAGACAACCCTTGAAAAAGTGGATTTTCTTCCTTCCTGCATCTTTCCCAAATGCAGGCTACAATATCATACTCTTAACTATGTCTTGAGTCTTTGACTGTTCAGATGTTTAAATTTAGGATTAAGCACCGAGGGGCATTATGAGAAGAGCTTAAGTTATCATTTGCTCTCTTGACTCACAATTCAGATGCTTTTCTCCATAATATCAGTCCAGTGAAAGCTTTTGCCTCAGAAACAGTTAATTGTATTATCTAGTTTTTGAACACTTTTATCCTGGGATGTCATTTTGAGTCCTGGAAGTCAGGCTGATGTAGAAGTCATGGCAGTACTTTTATTTACGATGAATTGCACCTCACTGCATGAGCAGTCCCCTGGGGACCATGAGGCTCCTCCTGATTCACAGGGGAAGCTAATGGAACTGTATCTTTCTTACTGAACACCTACCACCTCCTGTTGCTATTCACAAATATATGCTGATTTGTTTGGGATTACAATTGGGGGCTTTTTTATGAACAAAATGTCTTTCCCTGTCTTAATTTGGTGCTCCACGCTATAAAGCAACTTATCACATCCCTTATCACGCAGGGTGTTTCCCAATGCCCATGTCAAACTGTCCAGCCAATGCTGCTATAAATTTAGAGAAGTAAGTATAGATTCCTATAGTTATCAAATTCAGTTACTCTCCAAAAGTCTCTTGGGATCTGAACAAGGAAATAACACAAACTGGAAAGACAGATTCTAAATTATCTTTCATGTGTTAAAATAATAAAATTTAATATTTTTTTTTTTAAAGGCAATTTCTCTAATTCTGGAGGTAGAACAGAATTTCTGTCTTGGAGATGTCTATTTCCCCACACTGCCATACTCTTTTCAATCTCTGCCAACTCTTTCTCTTGTTAACATTTTTAAAAAAAAAAGAAGAAAAAAAAAGTTTACACATAATAAAGTTTTCTCTGCAGAGGCAAAAGCACTAAATGTCTGTAAAAAAAGCAGGTAAATAAAGATAAATGGTGGCTTGGGATCTCTCCAACTGGATGATTCATCATCTAGCTGCTTCTTTGAGGTGTGTTTGATGCTAACAACATTCATGCAATATACCCGGGCTCGGGCATGACACTGCCTGCCACAAGAGAATAAACAACCTCCTGCTCTACTTGAGAACTCTATCTAAGCTGCATTACTATCTGCTATTACTACATTAAACTGGCAGAAAATGAGTCCTTTCCAATATGATTATACATCAGCCTCAATAACTTATTTTTGCCTATGTAAAATTCAAGCACTTCCTAATATTTTAACTGTACCTGTCCTAGGATTTTTTTTTTTTTATTATTATTCATTCAATGCCTCACAAAACCCACGATGTCAGGTCTTCAGGGAAGGGACCATGAGGAAGAATGAGGACAGTATCAAGCACTGGGAATACAATCTGAATTAACATTTCCTTGGTTATGACACTGATGAGTCAAGAGTAAACTGCAGCTGACAAAAAAATATCTAAAAAGTATACTAAAAGGGTTTGAGCCAACACAGTCCGCTAGCTTCAGACACGGGGTTTAGTGTCTTTCTTGAGTGACATAAGATTGTGTGTAAGGATTATTCAAATAATTTGTGCCACCTTGATGAAGCTAAATAGCTAAAATGGGATTTTCATGAAAGCAAGTTCGGGGCTGGGCATCTGCATCCCTTTTCATGTTGATGGGAGGTAAGAATGGTCCTTCTGGGCCAGACCAGAAAGCCGTATAATTCAGTTTCCTATTGCTGAGAATTGCCATTTCATATGTATTCTTTTAGTACACACAAAAAAATTAAAATTCAGGTTACAACCTATCTAAGGCTGCTTGAGACTCACTTCATGCTTAAATATTGTTATGAAAAATGCCAAACCTGTTATTGCTGTGTAACTGCCATAATGAGGAAATTGAGAGACAGAAAAAACAGTTTAAAAAACTAAAGAACAAGATATTATAGTCCACCATAATGCTAACAAAGGTCTATAGATGCAGAGGTGATATGGTGTGGAGGAGGATGCACAGACTAGGAAGCACGCAAACACAGCGTAACGTATATACAGCATGGACTGAACACATGGTGCTGCTAATGACTGAAGCCATATGGAAAAAGGAATTACCCAGCCAAAAAGAATGACAAAAGATGATAACCAGTAGAAACATATATGAAATAATATATTAGAAACTGGTTAAACCTACATGAAGAGAAATTCTAGCTTGACCTCTTTACACTCAGCCACAGTCAGGCACACCGTGCTGAGGGGTCAGTAGGACAGTTGCCGTATATTGAATAAGTAGTTATTATACACACATATGTATAGTATTGGCCATGTCATACAGAGCTCTGAATAAAATACCCTCCAGATTTGTTTGGGTAAGAGTTTAAACCTGGTTCCTGGATGAAAAAAAATTACCTTAGAGTATCAGACAGACTCTGAAGGGGCTGGTGAATATGGGTCAGGATGCCTCAGCCTGCAGTAGCCCCAGGGTGAGCACGAGTTGCAGGCTTTCTGCAGAGTAAAGGTGTCTGAGCCAGAACCGTGCCTACGTGCTGACCATCACCCTGAAAATGGGCTGATGACTCGGTCAGTACCAGGACAGGCCACCTGGATAGGCGACTGCAAGATTTCTGCAAGGAGAATAACAATTGCAGGCCAAAAATTAATAAGCTGTTTGGTATGAAGATCCCAGCTGCTGAACAATTTCCCCACCCAGCGGGATGAAGACCAGCCAGAGCAGCAGCACCTTCCAGCTTTCATGTTAACATTAAGCAATGCATGAACAGCAGCATGATGGATCGAAGTTTTCCAACATATTTAGTAAAGATGAAGAAAAGCTGCTAAATTATTTCACCTGTGTACCAAAGTACAGCTGCCAATGCAGTGTAATTCACAGGGCTTTGCCTTCAACACTTGATGAAACATTGCTATCACAAAATGGACTTTCCCGCTTTGGTCTCTGATGCTGCTTTTGAGTTCTGACAAACCTGGAGTTCTCCCCAAATGTCTTCCCTGCCCAGGTGAGGTTTATCCCAGGAACTGGATTAGGAAGTCAGCCTTGGGCCCCAAGCCTGGTCTTCTGTTATCACATAAATGCACACACTATAATCCCCTTTCATACGCTGATCAAAGTCTGGTTTTAAAGTACTTCAAGTTCTCCTTACTCATATTGGCTGTCCCAGAGCCTCACCTTCAGTGGGTAGCAAGTTTCTTCTCATTTTGACTTTGTGCAGACTGAAACAGCCTATTTTCTAGATAAAAGCACCTCTGATTTTTTCCACAATGAATTTGAACTTTGCCCTTCATATTTTAAAAAATAAATTGCATATTTGACTGCTTTATTGTCATGTTGGCTATATCTCTGCAGCACACGACAACAAACGTAGGGTTTTTTCTGACTATTCATTGAACCCAGCAGTATACAAGCTATTTCCAACCAAAAATCACATTTTCGCTTCCCCCAGGTGACATGTCTGGTCTCACTGTCAGCCCCACAGAAACTGCAACAATGTCCCCCAGGAGCCTCTGTGGTGCTTCAAATTAGATCATAGGCAACCTCTGAACACAACGCTTAATAAAATACAACAACATTTCCTGGAGAGTAGGAAAAGGTGTCTCATTTGATGGGAAGATGAATGGGCTTGAGTGAACTTTGAGCATATTGTAACTAAAACCTCCCAGCCTGGTAGAAGCACAGCTCTTGTCTCTTCAGCTCATGGAAATTACATTTGCAGGTGGTGGCAATACGCTGGCCTGCCTGGGAGGCCGTCGGACCTGGCCCCACACCTTCTCCCAGCCACCCTCCTCCTCAGAACCTCACCCTGTACAACAGAACCAGGGGCACACACCCTGGAGATCACTTGTGATGGACCCTCACCGTTTCCCAGACTCTGCAGGGCTGAGAGACTTGCCAAGGAAATTCCTTCTCTTCCACAGCACAAAGAAGCCAAAGCTGTCACAGGAAAAAAAGATTTCCAGATCATTATGGCTTTGAGGCAAGCAGAAGAAATTCCTCTAGGAGCAGAGTCCTGTTTCAGTCATCTTTCATCCCAGCTTGACTGCTCCTCACAGCACTCCCAGCCTGATCAGCAGCTCTAATTGAAGTTTGGGAAAGCATCAGACTTTGTGTAACAACACCCTGTTTAAATGGCACTTCAAGGAATATTTTGTCGCTGCTTCAAAATTTTGTACAATGCAACTTTTCAACATTGTAATGTTTTGGAACTTTTGCATGAGGAACGTGCCAAGGGGTGCAACTTCTACTGTTTTAGAGACGGGAGACTCAGTCCTCAGGAGGTGTGGATAGATCAGGCCTATCAACTGATATTCACACTTCTCAAAATTTACTCAAAGAATATCATTCTACTTCTAATTATAGATAGAACATATAATTTCATTACAAATTATAGTATTTCCTGAACTATTTTACTTTTAGCAATTTGATAAATCTTACAAGGTGGGATCTCAAGCTTTTGCTGGCCAAATATGATCAAACCATATTGTAATACTATATTATCTCTCCCACCAGCTTCTTATAATCTGTTTATAAAGAAAAAGAATCATGTTGCTGTGAAAATTAAACTTGTTTGTTCCAAACAAATATTTTTGGACTTCTAAAGAATCTTTCCTCTGAATTTCAAAAAATATTACGTGAGTCACACTTCCAAATGCTCCTAAAGCTGCTTTTTGGCCATTTTCCTTTCAGTTACCACCTCTATCTTCATTTGGTTTGACTGGGTTTCCTGTTAAGGCTGTCAGTTCTAATGAGCATCCTTCCATCTCATTTTGTTGGGTATCAGCACATTCAAATTGAGCTCTTGGTGAAGAGTCGTGTGTTAACTCCTGTCTGTTCAAGTTGGCATCAAAGCCCGAGCATTTTCTAGCCTCCACTAGCTCTGTTACTCAGCATTTTGTAGGATTAGGTTTGAAAGACACATATATTTGTGCCTGCCTTCAAGCACAAAAATGTTCAGGGTCAGTCTCTAATTTAGAAAGGGATAGGAAAGAAAGAAAGAGAAGATAAAACTAGCTTCAAGCAAATAGGTCTTCCAAAGCTTCAACTCATTTCCTTTACTAGTCTACAAGGCACCACTCACATGTCGTGAGAAGATGTAAGAAGTGTTTTGCAGCTATCACAGCTTTGTAAGTGACAGCCCGAGACTGGGATGCTGGAGTCACAGCTCCCACTTGGCTGCAGGGAACTCCTCAAACAGCTGCACTTAATGTACCAACAGATGGTTTCTCTCCCACGTCTACCTCTTCCTCCTCTGAAATGGAAGTATTTTGCTCAGTGGAGCTTGAAGAGTAGTGTTTGATTGCAACAGACACATCCCTGTTTCCAAATTAATAATTCAATATTCCCCATTAATTCTCTAAAGGACATAAGCCCTCCAATAGGAATTGGCTATCAAACGTAGCTGAGGCACTCCACTTGTGAGTCATTATGGCATGAGCCAGTGGTCACTGAATTTGATGAGGGTTGACATTGGTCCTGAGTCCTTCCATGCTTTATCATTAAAACTATCTGAGGTTTCTTATCCCAAAACAAGTAACCAGGGAAAGCAGCCACTTCTGATTTATTTTCCTTAACCTTGGGAATGAGAACATTCCCGTTTTTTCTTGAATAATTAACTTTTTGTATGCAGGATCATTACTATACTCTGTGTAAAATCTATGACTCTTTCCAGGTACCCCTTAATGTTTTTTGAGCCCAGTATATATGTGCATTAGACACTTGGGATTCATAACTGGTGTTAATCTACATCCATTAAAAATGCAAGGTCATTTGGAAAATGGGAAAAATCAGGCAAGCATCTTTCAAACTTGTACCTAGTTCTTTCCACTCCTCATTAAATTTCAATTGGTCTTCCTTAATCTTTTATCAGGGGGGACTATACCATACACAGACCATCTGGTGGTAAGTGACAGGTTAGCCACAGCGGGCTTTTAGGGGTTCATAATGAACGAGCCTAATATTGCCCAACAGCTGTCAGTTCTGTTTGTGAAAGGCAAGCTTACATTTGTGAGAGCCCATTCCTTGGACTGACCCTTTTGAACAAGTTGTGTAATAGTCCAGAAGTGTTGGGGGGATTTTCTACAAGAATCAATTATAACCAATTGCCCTGTGAGAATGAGTGAACTTGGTTGCTCGTACGGTAAATTATGATAACTTTTCCCTGGCAAGCTCTGTTCTTCATCACATGAGCATCTATTGTTTACTTCAGAAACTCTAGGTTGATAAAGAAGTCTGGGGGAGATTCACCTCGTCATCATAAATCACAAAACAAGTGGTTCAGCCAAAGATGCTAGGTGATGTTATGGAGCCCAGCTCTAAAGAAGAATATCTTTAATGTTAACGAGCTGACCTGTGAAAAATATCATTTATCACATTAATCAAAAAAATGACTAAAAAATTTCAGGTCTAATTAAATAATAATAATTAAAATTATTACATCTGATTGATTAAATTAGCAATCAAAAAAGTGGTAAATTTAATACCATAGGTTTAGCATACAGCATATATATATTTCACAGAATCATTGTAAGTAGTTGTCCATTTTCCATTTGTAAGATATTATGTGAATAACCCATGTTTTTGTCACTGTATTTTATGGTTTGGAGAGATAAAAGCTTCACTACTACTTTACTTACTGTCTCCTAAGGACATACATCTTTGTATGCAGTTTGTGATGCAGAAAGACCTGGATACTCAGAGATGGAGTTATGTTAGCTTTAAAAATATTTATAGCATCCTTTCTTCTTTTAAATTACACCCATCAGTCAAACATAGCACTCACTGAAGAAGCCTCAATCCAAAACCTGTGCAGTTTGAACTAATTTTGGTATTTCTGCAAAAGAACATAGATTGCTTGTTTTGCCTGCAGAGCAACCGATGACCTCATTTTGATCACATACTTTTTCTTTATTTGACTAGTCTTTTTTTTGTTTAACTTCCAGACATCAGCATGCTTTACAGATAGGCATAAGATATTATGCATCCCATTTCACACTAGAAAATCTAAGCTCCGTGTGACAGAAGTGACCCAAGTCACTGCCAATGCCAATGGAGCCATGTAGCAAGACATCTGGCAGAGCCTGGGAGAGACTAGACCCAGCCCACCAGCCACTCCCCAGGATGTGGGGCAAAGCTCCCTGACTGCCTCTTTGCAGTATCTCAGCCATTCATACCACAGAAGTTTTCCACTGAGTATTGTGTGAGAAAGATGGTTCTTTCCAGCCACCGCGTGATACATAATACAGTAAACCAGTTCTGGCGTGCAAAAGTTTTCAGTTTGTGGTCTTATGAGAAGGGTAAGTTAAGGCATCTCAGCAGATCTTAATATTTATACCTTTCCTACAGTGCCTATCAGTGTTATCAACCCTCAGCTAATTACCCTTGCAAATAGCAAAAGCCACAATGTGCTCTTCAACATACTGGAGAGGGACCGAGGTTTTAGATTTGACAGTATGACACTATAAAAGATACAGCCCACTTCTAAAATCTGAGCTGATATGCAAATACTAATGATCCTTGCATCGTAAGGCTGCCATTTGGTCTATTTTTCTGTTCTTGAACACACCCAAGGGCTGCACTGATTCTTCCAGTATCCCCAAAGGCGCAGTGGCCCCGCTCTCTTCGTGTGTCTTGACTGGCTATGCAGCACCTTTTCTCTTTCCTATGGTAGAAGGGATGTGTGGTCAGCACATACATGCACCTCTTTTGATCACTAAAACAACTTTATGCATGGCCCGGGCACTGCAGTTAAATCATTTTCAGATGGCAGCTTTTTGCCCACCCTTGGAGAACAGCTTTGCAAGATGACTATAAACAACTCCTTTTGCTGCCCTTTGGCTACTAAAACAGTGTTCTCCAAGTCACAAATATGACAATATTTTTCATCATTCCTTTTCACAGTGAAACTGGAACTAAGAAATGCTGTCTTATCATTAATGGGCTAGAAGTAGCTCATTAAATCACAGTGGAACTACCACAGAATTTGTCTTAGTTTGGTCTAGAAATACACAGACGTGTCTAAGGGGATGAAAGACAAAAAAAAAAAAATTACAGCTTGTTCACCTTGCAGCTCTTAGCTCTGACAGAGTCTCAGAGTATCTTTGGCTGGAAGTGACACCTGGAAGCTGCCCTGCCCGAAGCAGGACCAGTGGAGCAGCTTGCTCAGGGCCTGACCAAACAGAACTTCATCTTTCAAAAGTCACATTGCAGTTAACTGTTGGCTTAATATCAGCAAGTGTACTTCAAAGGCTATATCAGTGTTTGACATGTCTTAGGGCTTGAGTGTCATCTAAGGCACTGGGGACTTAAGGAGGTTGGTTAAGAAAGTTTTCAGCTACTGACCTCTAAAACTTCTGGTTTTAAAAAAGATGTCAGGTGGGAAGGCTTGAATGCCATCTTTAGAAGTATGATCCTTGACTGGCTCATCAGAAAGACCATTCATGCTTACAGGTGTGGCTTCTGCATTTAGCCTAGTTAAGCTAGATTCAGAGTGTGGCTGTTTCTTTAAACCTGTACAAGAAAGTCAAGTGAAGTGAGACAGAGAAAAACACCATGAAAAATTTTTTTCTTCAGAAAAAGGAAAAGAAAAGAGAGAAAGTAGCTGTAGGGCTAATACTGTTTCCCTTTTTCTAATAAATTTCTTGGGTCAGTTTTATAGCAGAAAGTGATTTTCTGGGATCCTGTGCCATTGTCATAAATGACACAGTGGCAGAAGGTGATTCATTTTGAACCAGCAAAAATAAGAGGCTAAAAAAAAAAAAAAATTCCCAAAGTTCAACTCTTGACATGACTTTCAGTTTGAGAAGGGCTCATGGCGAAGCGAGCAACAGTAGCGCTCACACTCCTCCACTCCCAAGCACAGAGTAACGCAGACAGCAGCAGAGGATAAATCAGCTTGTTAACGTAGACGTATTTTCACCATTGCATAAATTATTTGCCTTTGGAGGAATTGAGAGAGAGAGAGAGAGAGCGTGCATTTTAGTCCTAACACAGAAAGCATAGGTGGAATTCTGAAAAGAAGGGGAAAGAGCTGTATACCGGTAAAGTCTGAATTCCTGCATACCCATCTCACATCACAGAAACCTCAGCTACCACCTGGAGCACTTTGCACGGCACAGAGCCCTGTGCTCTTGCTCCCATCTGATGGATGGTGCTTTGAATTCTCTAATCACTCCCCAGATTCAGCAATGACTTCACACAGGCTCAGGAGAAAGGCTGCATCTGTCCAGCACATTCTTGCCTTTTCTATCACATTTCTATCGTGCGGCCTTACGAAGCATTGTAAAATATCCCTTTGACTCTCAAGCCTGGGTTTCTGCTATTTTCCTCTGGTGTGACTGGCTTTGTCATGACTGGAGACTGCCCCGCTGCCCTCACCACATCTTCCAGCCTGCCCTTTCCACACAACCACCTTTGATTTAGTCCTTTTCCCCAGAGACAAGGATGAGCACCGCAGACAAGGCGGGGGGGGCAGAGGAAGACAAAAAGTTGAAAGAAGCATTTTTCATGTTTCCTGCTACTTCACTCAATGTAGTTGAATCTTACCCACAAATGAGCAGGGCTTATCATGATCCCAAGGGAAGAATGTAATGGGGTGTTGTGCAACCCCATCATCAAGCATTGCTTTTGTAACAGGAGAGCAAATGAGCTGTACAGACCCAGGGTGCCTGATTGCATTCAGGCAAACAGGGTGTCGAGGGACAGTTCAGGAAGAGAAGTGCAAGTAGCCTTGGTCACAGAGTACTACACTACACCCCCAAGGGATCAATCCCCATTGGAATCTTTTTAGGGTACTAGCGATGGCACTTATTTTTGTCATCGTCATTTGTTGTAAGCAATATTGATGATCACAGTAAAGGCCCTGGCACTTCCCCTGGCAGCACGACAGCTCTTGGATGAGGTAGGCTGTATTGGGAGAGCACTCCCCAAACTCAGACCCCCATGAGCAGGGGGGTCACAAGCTACGAGCATTTGGGTCACTGAGTGCAAGGACAGGGTTGGGTGTAGAGGCAGGGTGCTCAGATGGGGAATTCTTGCTCTGGCGAAAGAAATGGGGAAAGAATTGCATTCACTTCTTACTGCTGGTGTTGGAGGAAATAACAGGTCTGCATAGAGCACCCTCTGCTACTTGTCAGGAGGGTCAGGGAGAGGCACAGGGGGTGAGAACCTGAGTTTTTCAGTCAAAGCAGCAGCACTAATTTGCACACTCCCTGCTCCTGCCTCTACCCTTCCCTTCCAGCCTGGTTCTGCTGGGTGCCTTCTGACAAAGTAACATTTTAATTTGTCTTGTGCTTCTAGAGATTTGAACCATGCCCAGGCAATGGATGTGCCCAGATTTTTAGCATAAATGAATTTCAATAAAGGTAAGGCAGGAATCTTTATTTCTTTAGTGTATGCACAAACACTGTATTTGGTTTTCAGGCAAGAGCCCGATGTTCTGTAAAAACACCACTAATGAGCCCCTGTAGGCTCACCACGCAGCTCAGGTAGGCAGAGCACAAGGCATCTCTGCAGGGCCTTGGGTACCACACCAAGTGTGAGCAGCACAGAGCTGTAAGTGGGACCTCTGCTATGACCAGGTGAATGCCTTCCATCTCAAACACCCCCTCATATCCTCACACACACCGAAGGGCTACAGCACGCCTCGGTTACATGCATGATGTCAGGCATGCTGGTCAGCGGGCACGGGGTGCTTTGCTTTTGGGTTGCTACAGATGTACTTCACTGGTCAGATCCTCCATCCTCTTTGGCTTCAAGCACGGAACGGTGACTTCACTACACAGGAGGAGAATTGCTGTGATAGAAATAGCCCAGGCCTCAGGAACACCTACAGCCACATGCTACACCTGACACTGGTCCCCCTAACTAGGCTGTGCTGGTCCCCTGGGCTTACGTGTGAATCCATGAAAACATCGCTTTTAGATACGGTGGGCAGAGGAAGGGTAGGTGCACGCTGGCAGCAAGACCAGCAGAGCCGGGCAGTCCCATCCCTCCAGCTCCTGCTGTTCACATGCACAATGCTAGCAAGTCCTGCGACTTCACCACCATTGTCCTAAGGCTGGATTTACCTCCCCTGAAGTGTTTCCAGGGTCTCTGCTATGGCCTGAGGTGCCCCACAGGCCACCAGGGTGCCTCTTACAAACAAGAAGATCCACTTCTGTGCTTGGCCGAGCACCTTCACCTGGTCCATTTGCACATTCCTCTGGTCAGCGATCAAGAACTTATTTGAGTGTTCACAGCTGAGCACTACATCTGGATTTTGTTTTATTTCTATTAACCACTCGGGGAGGGAAAAGAAAAGCAGTTAAAAAACTATGATCCACACTTTGATCTTCCTAAAAAATGGGGACTTTAGATTCCTCTGGGACACTTATTCCTACACCTTATTCACTCACACAGTCCCCAAGAGCTGGCAGTCACCAACAGCTAAATTAAAGACAAAGTTTACAGAATATGCATAGCTATAAAACTTGCAGCAAGAACCAAGAAGAAAGGAAAGATATTTTTTTTTCTTGGTTGTGTGAGAATCTTCTCCTCTTTTCTCTGCTCTGTGAGCTAATATGATTTAGGAATATTTTAAAAATAAGTATCCCACTGCGTATCAGGCTTTAAACAACATAACTCCACAAGGTCTGTTAGGATAAATTAAAGATTAAGAAGTTTTCAGAAAACTGTGACCACTTTAAAAAGAAAAAATAGGTATACACTGGTGTTTATGCAAAGCAAACTACACCACATCCAAATTGCATTGATAAATGGCAAATCTGCCAGCTGTATTAAATATGCCAACTCCTGAAATTTCTTCTTAGGCAAACCTCAATGCAGCAAATAAAACAGCAGACTTGCCTGAATACTGATAAAAGAAACTTTTCAGCTTTTGTGGGTCTATGACAAGCTGAAAGAAAACTACCCAGTAAAACCTAATGCTGAACCATAATAAGGAACCTGCACCCCGGGCCTTGGTCTCAACCTGAGCCTCATTGTTCAATTTAGAAGTCCCCTGGGCATCCAGAGATGCTCCTCCAGGCTCCCCTGCTCCCGGCCTCAGACCTCCTGGTGCCCTGTGTGGCCAGCCACAGGGGGCATCCATATGAACAAGTTCCAGGTATTGCTGTAAAGTTACACCAACAGAGAAAAAGTAATTCAAGAGTCAGTGGGAAAGAAAGGTGAATAAGGAGCAAGAGGCTATGCATCCTAGTGAGGAGACATCCCTCCAAAAGACAGAGATCAGATGTTCTGTTCCCTCATGTTGCTTTCTTTAGATTATTGAGTGATTGCTTTAGATAGTTAAGTTGGCAAATTAGAATTAAATTCCATAGAAAAAAAAAAAGGAAAGATTTTGTTAGTATTCCTGTAAGAACCAGCACATATGTCCCTCAGAAGCATCTACTATAAAAGGAGTTGTGGTTCATACAATTTGTGTATGTGTATACACATTGTGCATGTGTAAAATGTTTACAAAAACTATGAAAGCACATTATGGGAAGTATGAGGCTGGAGACCAAAACCTGAACAGGATCCCTTTTTCTTTCCCCTGACATAGCCCCAGCTCCACTGACCCAGTCCCACCCTCCAGCAGACATTACAGTGCACTGCCTGGATGCACGTTTGTCCCAATGCATCTGATTTATTAGTTATCAGAAAAGGAAATGACCAGTATGATCTCTGAATACTGCAAATAATGGACAAAGAGGATTCCTGGACTGATCACAGACTTTTGAGATCCAAGCCATTCATCAAACTCCTCCTATTCTTGTTATCCATCACCCTTTCCTTTAGGTAGGCTGTCAATAAACCTTGTGTCAGCAGGCCAGAAGGGGTGACACAGTTCCCACATTTGAAGGACAAAAAAACCAAAAAACAAAGCCAAAGGATGTCAGGAAACTGACAAAATACTTTCTTTGCTACATCTTCAACTATGTTTGTCCATGTTGAACACAGATAACACCACCAACTGTATCAAATAACTAGGAGTTATATATATATATCTATATTTTATATATCCTATGCATAAATATATATTTTATATAAAAGATATAGATAGATATATAGATACAGAGAGATATAAAAAACCCTAGGATAATAACACAACTAGGTCAAACTTGTCACTTATTTAATGAAGTCATTTCATATTTTTCTTTCTAACAATGTTTCATGCATCACAATTCTCAGAGGCCCTTCAAACATCCAGAACTGGAAATGTTGTACACCTTGGTAATGGCTGACTTGATCAAACTGAAGGGAAATGGGAAGAGGCATTTTTGTTGAGGATCTGGGTAGGAATATAGTCGTAAGAGTCCAATTTGATGCAAAATAAAAGTAGGAGAGAGAGGCATGAAGGGCCAGATGGTGAGCTGCGGTACTTACATATGTAAGAATCACTCAGCTAGGTGAAATATTCACAGACTTATATGAATTCAGCAAATAGATTCACTGCAGTCTGACTTTATGAATTGCGGTAAAAATCTAGAGTAATTCCACAGGCAGATATATACACATATATCATGCAAAACAAAGTCAAATCAGAATCTTTCCCTGGACCTTTCCCTTTGACAATACTATCTTCCACTCAAACGAATGGTGTGTACTGCAAGAGACACCTCTAATAGAGAAAAAAAAAATGTACTGTACGTGGTTTCCAAGATTGAATAAGACATTCTATCAACATGCAAAATGAACTAATTCAGCCATTGCAAATGAACAGATTCACAAAACAAAAGATAAACTTTCCACATCTCATTTAACTTATGCTATTATGTTTCCATTCTTCATAGCACTGAGAAAACATCTTTACCCATTCTCTAAGGTATTCAAATGTTATAAACTTTAATCATCAAAACAAAAACAAATAAAAATTATTAAATACTTCAGAGAATATTTTAAATGAGCAGGAGAATCAAGAAAATATTCCTAATTCACAAGTGTTTGCAGGTTCTGCAGTAGAAGTCTCCCTACGGGTGCGTATGAAAAAATGTGCAAGAACTGGATGCAGTAGGGTCCAGAGGCACACTGCTGAGGACAGAATTTGGTTTTCCACACACAGACAAACTTTATTCTTACAAAGATTCCTAAGGGTATCTAAAACCTTTAAAAAAAAAATAAAATCTTATTTTCTGGGGTTTGTTTTTGTGGCTTGTGTTAGGTTGAGGTTGAGATACAGATCTCTCAGGTTGGTTCTATACAGAAAAACAGAGGTTCAAACAATTTATTGTATCCACGTTGTCTTTTTCAGGTTTGATTGCCTCTAGTGCTCTCACTTTCTAGTTTTGTTAGGCAATTTCAGGTTTATCCCCTGCCCGTACCCTTGAGTTACACTTACAAAAGGTAATGTTTAATTTAACTGAAGGTTCCCTAGTTGAGCACAGAGCGAGCAGGCTCATGGAGCTTCCTTAACTGCCTTTTAAGAAGGGAGGGGATTTTTGAAGCACAAATATTTCACTACAGGTTGCAACCCTGCACTATAAGAATGACCCTAAAAGTTTAAATAATCAAAGGCTTCTATTCCGTGTCTGAAATAAAGGCAATTTTCAATGATTTGTACAGATCTTGAGCTGGGGTGATATCTTCAGACAGCCTAATCTCAGCCACCAAACTGTCATTAGATAGGAAACCAACAACAAAACATGGCGATTTTCACTGCTTTTACAGCCAGGCCTTTTCCTGAAGAGGACAAAAGTCAAGAGGTTTGTAATCATGCCTTGAATTTCTGCAAGAAGCTGTAGAGTTCTCTCTCTCTCTCATGCACAGACATGAAGAAACTAGAACTGTTCTGCCATCATTACAAAATACATCAGACTTTTTAATTATTTTTTTAAAAATGTCTTAATCCAAAATGTATTCTTCTTTTTTGATCCATTAATGAAAATCCTTGATTTACTCTCGGGCATCTGGTAGTAATAATGTTACTTTCCTGTCTTACAGGCTACAAAATACCAAACTCCATTTTCCTTAAAGTACCTCTCATGAAATGCATTTCTCTCTTTCTTGACATGTATAAATATGTATCTAAAGGTAGTAATTTCACTGCATCTTCTCCCTTTTGTGTAGGCAGTTTAAGTTACCCACTCACCTAAAGGACCATTTCAAACCTGCCTTGTCCTTGAGTACAAATCAGAAGGAGAACACATGTCCAAGATGCATTTTCTCTAAGGTTTTATCTTGTCATCTTTCTTAATTAAGCAGCGATGGGGGTGTTTGCAGCAAAAAGGAGCCTGGTTCTTTTTTGTGAAGCTCAGGCAAAGGACAGCAGGCTGCGTATACCGTAAGTGTAAGTGCATTTCCTAGGTCTTAAAATGTCCCGACAAACCAATTTGACAGCTGAGATGTGTGAGTTTAGGCCTGCCACTGCTTCAGAGCACATTGTATGTATTTTTTGCCTCACAGTGGGAGCTGTAAATCCACTGCAGTGTTGGCCAAAGTGCTCCTAGAGAAGCCTAAGCGCACTTTGCCAGGATCAGAATTAGCCCCATGGCCTTCTGCTGCCACAAGCCATTTCTGCCGTACACTACCCACGATTTTGCTTGGGTCTAAAGCATGATCTATATTCCCAAGCACCTTCTTTTGTCATTATTTCAGTTAGAGTGATCTTAGGAACATTTCTTTTGTAGAACTGCCTTTACTCGGGCCAAAGCTGAGCCCTTTTGAAGAAGTCTTTTAAATAACATTTTCCCGATCTCTTTAGTCCTCAAGAAATGACCCAAGCCAAAAATATGCTGTTACTCTTTATCTCTGAAGAAACACAGGGTGTGAAAAAAAGAAATAAATCTGGTTTCAAGAACAAAACCTTTCAACAGCTAGTTGTTTTTAAGCATATGTAAAGCCCTTAATTTGCCTTCTTTTTGTCTTTCATCTTCAGTAATTTTCCTACTTTCTTTCTTAGGATTCATGCAAAGGCTAAACTGTGCACCTCTCCCTCATTTTGGCAGCAATAGGAAATAAATTATATCATATAGTGCTTTTTACCCAAAATCTTTTAAAATTGTATGCATTTTCAGCTGGACAGAAATGTTCACTCACCTAAACAACTGTTTTCTTAATGAGAAACTGAATTCTTACCCATGTTGCAGTTCAAAGTCCACCCCACCTCTCTATGACTCTGCAAGTCATGTCTTGGAGAGATGCTGCTAGAAACACAAACAAAGTCCTGCACCCTAGATAAGCAGCAGCTGAACTGGAATGATGGAGATACCTGTGGCGTCCAGAAAACTTCAGGTACCTCATTACTTTAAGAGGTAAATAGGTCTTTAAATACATTTAAGATCCTCTGATTCTAAACTGCAGAATGGAGGTAACTGCTTTGTCCCGAGGATTTGCTGAGCTGCTGAGGTTACAAGCGTTGTACCTGAGCTACCTAGCTATAAGGCTGCCTGGCTTGAAACATTTCCATCTGGGGGTTTAAGCAGCCTGATCTCCCTTAAAAGATGTTAAACAGCCAATCTTTCTTACTTCTGTGTCAGCAAGGCTTCAGTTCAAGAGTCCCAGTAAATTAACGACACTTCATGTTTTTAGGTGTATATATTTTGTCCAAATGCCACACCCCGTGTCTGTTTTACTTTTACCTGCAGTATAAACTGACCTTTTATTGTTAATTTGAAAAGTATTTGCTTCTATATCTTGTTTTCCTCAATTCATTTATTGCTCCATAACAGAGAGGTGCTATTCAGTAAAGTACTTGAAAAATCACCACTTTGCTCTAATAATGTATTAACACCGTGTAACAGCAGGATGAGAGAGGCAGTTTATAGCACGCTTTAGCATTTCTCCATTCTATTTTCATGGAATGGAAAACATTTCCAATTATTTAATGTTGCATTAACTTCCAGTTTGCCTCATCCAGCTGCAATTTATCATATGATTCCATGCCAGAACTGGTGATTCCTTATAAATCATACCATGCAAATCGATAAAATAAAATAAAACAAATCATGGTATTAAACAAAGCTTCATAACCTAGATTTTTACTGGTTTATATAAACTCTAATTAAAGTTAATTTTAATTAATTTTAGTTAGCTTATCTGCCATGGTATAGCAAAATTACTGCTGTTTGTTTTGCATTTCTGTTTTATTTTGATGTAAAAGTTAGACTTTTGCGGAAAGGTCTGGAAATTACATGAGGATATAAAGCACTGGGAACATTGTTGGATGTTAGTGAAATAGTTTGACATTTACTGTGATGTTACAAGAGGGATTAGACCCTCTAAAAGTGACACCCCAGGAAGCAGTATCGCTCGTTGTATCACTTGGCATGCGCCTGACATAGCAGGAGTTCAAAGACAGTATTTGTGGAAATAAACAGCAAGGAAATCAGTGCTAGACCATTAGAAAGTAATGCAAAAATGCCACAATCTGTAGGGTACATCATCTCTCACACCAAGCTTTTCCTTTCATCCTTAACAAATTGTTAACCCTTCATGCAATGCCAGCTATGCCAGTTCTCTCCATTTATCTATCCTGTATCACCTCTCTCACAGCAAATCCTCCATACCTGTTTGGTATAAAATTTTGGATAAAAATGCACAAACCCAAAAAATGCATTTTGGCTAAAAATGGATGAACTCTTTCTGGAACAATAATCAACCTTGTTAGATGAAATTTCTCCAAACTTCCACTCAGTTTAGTAACAGTCGTAAGAATTGACTGTTACTTACTCACAGTGTTGGCCAATTCTGATGAATATGCTTTCTGAGACACATTTCTAACAAATCTTTATTGACTAAGGTTTCAAGGTTTGATGTAGAGAACATGTATATTTACTTGCTCCTAATCATCTTTATGAAGTAAATATTCCCATTTTCTGACTACCAGTGTTTCTAGTTCTACCACATCTTTTCTGAGGGAGGATAACAATACACACATTATTCAAGATTTCTGAATGGCTTTCTAAAATCCTGATTTCTACAACTGCTTAATAATGTTTTCCTCTTTATTCTTTATGCCTCCTCTATAATCCTGAGTGTTTTACTTGCCATTCTTGCTGTTGAACTCCATGCAGTATCCAGAGAACAATCCAGAATGGCTTCATGATCTCTCCCTTGCATAGTAATAGCCCAGTTAAAGCCCACCATGCACAGAAATAGAACAATTTTCCCCCTCCATGCATTAATTTGCATTATTGCCACTGAATTTCATCTGCAATTTTATTGCCCAGTCATCCAGGACTGCAGGATCCTTCTGTATGTGTTGGCAGTCAGCTCTGGATTTGTCAGAACAAAGCAATTTTGTATCATCAGCCTAGTTGTTTTCTTGGCTTCATTTTTTTGTCTCCTTTTCTGACCATTTATGAATACCTTGAGTAGAACAGATCCCAAAAGAGGTTTTGCTGGGATAACTAAAACCAGAAAATTCATCCCTGCCTTTGTTTCTCTCTTTTAAGTAGTTTTATTATTTTTCTATGGCATGAAACTTCAGGTCAGTAAGAAAATGTTGTGAAGGGCCTTGCTAAAAATCCATGCACTTGTTGCTAACCAGAGCGCTCCTGGGTACATACCTTGGCTTTTACTGCAGTAGGGATTGGTGCAAAATTTATCACACCTCTTCCCCTCTGTATCACCCATATCCATGAGTCTTTCCACCCATTTCTTTCCATAGCTCCTCTTTACATGTCAGATGCAGAAACCAGGCTTCCTGCAATGCAGCCGCTGCTCCTTACAGGCTTCTGAAATCTGGCATTGTTTGCCGCTTTCCCCTCTGCTACCGAGATGTATTTAAACATCACATATCGCCAGTAATAGTTCATCAGTCTTACACTTAAGGTCCTCAGAGACCTTTAGGACAAAAGCATCTGGGCCTGGCAATTTGTAACTGTAAATTGTATTGATTTGCTTTAAAAACTGAGATCTCGGTGTGGGACAGTTCCTCGGACTCAGCCCGGTGCAGGTCCCACCTCTGCTGTGAACCCCCGTGCAGAGATCCATTGCACTCACCCACAGGGCTCCCTTACGCCCCTTCCTCCAACTCCACCCCAGCCCCCGTGCCCTGCAGGCTCTCCTCCTTGCCAGGTTTTGTGAAATTTTCCATCTACTGTGGTTATACATTTCAGCTACCAGAACTTAGGGGTTTTTTCCACTTTTCCTATTCTTACATATTATTCACATTTAAAGGGTGTCTTTATTACTCCTAATAGCATCTCTTACACTGCTGTTGTACCTGGATGGCTTTCTTCCCCCCTTCTAAACAAACTTTTTTTTAACAAGTTGTTTACATTAATTCCAGGCATCTAAACAACCTCTATGCCCCTGCAAGCTGCTCCTTTGATTGGTTTTCTTCATTTAATGTTGTTCCCCTACACAAGGTAAAAGCTGCCGTATTGGGTGCTTGGCATGTGTCTTTCTTCTCTAAGGTTATTGCATAGAAAAGTAGCATGTTCACTGATACAGATGGGCTCTTGTACAGCTAAATCATTGCAAGGTTCAAGGAATTACTCACAACTAAACCACCAGCTGATCTTTCCCCTTCAGCTTCCCTGAGTACTTAATCCAAGAAAGAAGCATTAACATCTCTACAAATGTCACCTCTTCACCAAATCCCATATGGTATTTTTCCTCTTTGCTTAGGGAAAAGTGGAACAGAAAGTATCTCCTGCTCACTGCAAATCAGGACTGGTTTCCTTCCAGAAGCATATTCTCTAGACAATCTTATCTTTTAAATAACCCCAAGTTATTTGGATTAAAGTCCACTTATTTGGTAAATGGATGTAAGATAAGGAATGGGAATAAAAAAAAAGTTCCTCCTACATTAAATATTGAGAATATATGTTGCTGGCTGAAGTGTCATACAAGCTGCTGTGCTCCTGAAGACCTATTCAGCAAAGTAGAACCTCAGGGTACAATCAATGGTGTTGCTTCTGGATGCTGGAATGGAATGCAGATCTATAGGCCCTCAGATGATGAAAGTCATATTCAAGAAATTCAGGACCTAATTTACAAAGGATAATCATTTTGTACATATAAACCATGAGCGTGCATGTCCAAAGTGAGCTCTTCTTTCCATTATTTCCACTGTTTTCCCAAATGGGGATTTGCATTTACAAATCAAGGGAACTAAACAGAAAAATTATACTTGGCAAGCTAGGAACAGAATCAGTGTGTTACACATACGTATCAGCGCTTAGTAGCCTAAATTCACAAATCCACCCTAAAGCAGTGATTATCACACGGCATTGGAAAGAATTCTGCTTTTTTGGAAGATTTCCTATATATTCCATCTGAAAGCTAATTTAGATTCCTGTAAATTATAACACAGCACCACTAAAGCATTGTAGACATTTTGGGTGAAGCGGTTTCTGCTTTCAGGATTTTGCATCCTGAAATACCTAGAGCAGATGGTCTAAAACAGAGAATCCAACTCGGAGCCATCACATCCATGCTGTTGACTGCAAGTAACAAGATTTGTGTCACTTCATCAATCAGCATAACTGTACCTAATGCATGGTTAGCCTTCTTACTTACCCAGTAATAACAGGCTATCTGCTCAAGACTCATACCCTAAGCACACCTGCAGGTAGAAGTTGAGCAATTGCACTCTCTAAACCAGTCCAGAAGGGATGGTTTCAGAGCGGAGGACATCATGGGTAGAAGAGGCTGGACTGTGCATGTGATGTCCTCCTTTTGTTGGCTCTAGTGCTAATTCACATCCATACAAAACGCTGAATGAGACTTAGGAAAGAGGAAATCCAAAGGAAATCCATAGGGCTGTTACTAATTTTCATAGGATTGGGTCTGTCATCCCCCTTTCAGTCAAACCCTCATCAGTCAGACAGAAAAACCTGCATATAAAATTGCACTGTGCACAGTAGATGCAGAATGAGATATCAAAAGCTGATAAATGGATCACCCAAACAAGAGTGGGTGAATTTACCCCCAAGCGCCTCTGTCATTTTTGTTATTAAAGTAAATATCAACCTGCCATTTTATATTCTTTTTACTACACCTTTTCCCAAGCTGTACGTACACATCCCGGCTGTGTAAGACCTCACTCACCCATGAGCACCTGTGGTCCTGTGAGGGCAAAGCCTAAGCCATGAAAATGGTAGGCCAGTTCTACATTAACATGCAAACCAGAGTGCCTTCAAGGACCTCTATTCAAAGTCATCATGGACAGAACAAATCCTGTTACTGCCCTCCCTCCACCTCATCTCTGAGGACATCTCTCCGAATCAGCAGGACACACAGGGGTTCCCAGCACAGCTGAAAATCAACGCAACCCCACAGGTATTCTGGCTATTTTGCTTTCCTTGGTCAACCAGTGTCACGAGCAGAGAGGTGGCTCACCCTGAGCCCCCGTGGCTCTGGGAAATCAACGCAGTTGATCCACCAAATTTAAGCAGGTTTTAGGACAAGATTATGGTAGCAGCACAGTACAAAGTGACCATAACTCCCAGGGAATTTGTTTCATGGTATTGACTGCTGGGGGGGACAGTAAATGAATACAGGAGGAGGCTACAAGTTTTGACTGCCCAAATGAGGGAGCATCGGCATATCTCATTAGTTTTGATCAGGAAAAAGAGCTCAAAACTCACAACTATGTTTCCTGAAAATACAGTTTTGGCAGGAAATGGAGCTGTCAACAGCAGGAGAAAAAAACGTGTTCATCAAAAGGTGCTTTCTAAAGTGACAGCAGGGATGTCTCTGAGATAAGCTTAAGGATGAATGGGTCTTGAAAACTGTACTTCATTTTTTATAGCACTGATTGCTGGGGGCAGAGACCTTTGATCTCTTTAAGAGACAGCGTTTCAATCTCTCATATGGGCAGAATTGTCCATTTAAATACCAAGCAAAGGGGTTTTCTTGAATTTGGAGATGAAACACCAGTTTATCCCAATGAATCCAGAGAACTTTCTTCCAACTCATTCTGAAGCAGCATCCTCAGAAATACCAGCTAAAGCCTCCACCTGCACAGAACATAAAAAGTACTTCACGTAACCAAGACCAAACAGATTTACTCTGATAAATTCTCTGCCAGATCAGGAACAAACTTTCTCTTTCTAGACTAACTCAAGACCAGATTTCAAGTTAATTTTTAAAGTTGGAAGCTTGATGCGCAAAACTGGCCACACTTTCAGTGCACTACAGGGAAGGAGACATCCTGCTCCAGGATGCTTCACCCCTGGATCCCTCATGCCTTTCCACACCAGGTAGGTGCCAGCAGCCCTAACTCTGCCAAGAGGGAGGATGTTTTGTTTCCATTGAGACTGTTTAAAAATAACCAGTGATTAGACCTAGCAGAGGGAGCCAGATTCTCTATTTACATTGCAGTGGTGCTGCCACAAGCGGCCTGCAAAATGGGTTAATTTAAACAGCCAGTGTGATTCAGCATCAGAGATATCAACTAGAAGTCATTTTCTGTCCATGGGTAATGAGAGGAGAGCAGGTTTCCCCACAGCATTTAGGCATTTGCTCTGCTGATTATTCTTCCTGGTCACCTCCTACCCACAAGAGCTGTTACTTACAGTCTCTCACCCAAAAAAAAAAGGGGGTTGGGGAGGATGGAGATGGAAAAATCAAAGCAGTTAGACAGAAGCTAGCACTGCAAGTTAGCCATGTCCTACCTACTCCATCAGGATGGTAAAGGGAAATACAAAGGACCTGACTCCTCACTAGAAATGTGGACAACAACAGGAGGGAGGGAAGTTAAGTGGTTATTTTCTAACCTAAACGATTCTATGATTCTATTTTTCTGTTCCAGTGAGTCTATGGTAAAATTTCAAACCTATGTTAAAACAAAGAGGAATGAAACAGGCAACAAGCCCAACAGACATGGGATGAGATGCCACAGCCACTGAAGGAAAAGGGTATTCTGTCTGGAAATAGTTTTCTCTGGGACACTTAATTACTATGATGGCTGTTTGTTCTTCCTTCTCATCTCCTGCTGAACTTTTACTATTCCACACAGCACTCAACCTTGCCATCAGTGAGGAATCCCATCAATCAGGAGAAAGCCACATCGGTGTGTTTAGCTTCCATCCCATGCCCCATTCTCATCAGGCACCTGGGAGGAGGTGCTCCCCTGGGATTAGCAAGGTGGTGATGAGTTTCTCCTGCTTTTTATTCCCACCTTCTGATAAAACAGTGCAGTCAACAGTGGTAATGCATGGCGCTTCTGCTAAGCATAAATGCTCTAAGAATCAATACAAATAATTACTTAATCATACATATAACACAGACAGTTTATTTTGATTAATCCCTTTGCCCTTGCCCCCCCAAAATCTCTCTTGGTACAGCATAAACAGGTAATATGCCACTACACTAGATTTAAGTATTTAAGGTAAATAAATCACTCCCTTCTTTGTGCTTTTTTCGCAGCACTGTGTGTCCATTCCTCTGCTTCACACATAGGCAAACAGAAGCCCTGGGAGTTAGGTGCTCTTCTTATTGTGTTATAATGTAAAATGTCGAAAGTAAATCTGTGATGCATTTGGAAATTTATGATGTAAACTCTGTTTTTCCAAGCTAACTTATCTTTGCAATTTCACTGGATACGCTAGCTTGGTCTTTCAGGTTGGAAGAGCTGTGCTTCCCTATGGCCTGAAACGGATTAGGGAGATTGTTAACACAAGTCAGACAAACCTCCTAAATACCAGCTCAAACCCTAATAATCCTCATCGTTCCTCTTTAGAGAGGTTATTTACAAATGGGTAGGCAAGGCTTGGATTCCCACACTCTACATTTTCATTCTGGCACACAGCATACAGCAAAAGAGATCTCCCCGGTTCCAGGAGAGAATAAACCACGTAAGAAGTTATTGTCTCACATGAAGTCTCTGCAGCAAGAGAACAACGCTGTGTCCATCAGTGCCCCAAATCCCCATCAGTTTGTTCTGGCTTCTCTCGAGAGCACCTCACTAAAATCCTGAACCTCTAATCTCCTCTAGCACGTTCAGATGCTGGGGAAAGTACCTTTGCAAATATAACAAGTGATTTTCTTCTCTCAAAGGGAATAAAAGAACTCTGTAATTTGATCAGTATTTTGTAATGAGACCAATGTGGTTCCTTCTGTGTTGTCACTGTATGACCCTCACCAGAGTAGGGTAGAGCCATCAGGGTGAGAGAGCAGGGCAGGTCTGATCCAGACACATTGAAGGCAACTGACAGGTACCTGCTGGCTTCATGGGGCTTTGAATGCAGCCCTTTGAGAATCACTGACCCCGTTAGAGGACTTATAAAGCCACATACCTCAAACATAGTGGATTTACGCTTGCTAAAACACCGCTGCAGAGCTGATGGTGGGGTGCAGCGAGGTTGACCATCCCAGCAGAAAGCACAAGCATGGCGCTAAGTAAAGTTAACAGAGAGGGAGCGAGAGGACAATTTCCATGCTCCTACCAATAGCTGCTCTAAATTTAAGCGTCAGACGGAACGAGAGACTTGGACAGCAAACCTGGCTATGATTAACATGCAGAAATCCAACTGCAAAGACGTCAAGAAAATCAGTTAGGCAGAATAAAACAGATTCAAGCAAAAGGTTAAGTCCAATTATATTGAGAAAAAAATAGCCTTAATGTTTTGTGCATTTTTTTTAACTAATTGATATAGAAAGAAATTAAGTTGCCAGATTATCTCTTCCCTGAATTATCCATCAAAAGCCTTGTGCTATGTATTTCTTGCATCGCAACAGGCTAAGGAGCTCACATCAGAGCCTTCTCTGGTTTTGAAGGACAAAAGGGGCGCATGTGTGCAGGGCGGGAGGAGGAACAGAGCAAGTCAATTCTCTGGATATTTTTTTTTGAGCACTGTACTTCATCATAAAAGTAGGGGTTTTACTGTTTATGATCTCCAGCCGAATTTTAGTTTCATGCTGTGGGCATTTTGAGATGTGTAATAAAGTGTTATTGCATTCACCTGCAATAGAAGTTTGTTTTAGCCATGTTCTTTTGAAACTTTGTGAAAATGCTTTCACCCATAAAGACAACAGTTCAGCTGCTGTCTGTCTGCAAAGAAGCAGGATGTATGCCAAGGAAAAACACGAATGTTAAATAACAGAATAATTAAAATACAGAAAGACAATTGAGAAGGGGGAGGTGTTGGGGAGGTGAGTGGGATAAACAATTCCTAAGCATTTTGTCAGCTACTTAGTAAGAGATAATCTTGTTCCTATTCCTGTTTCAGCTATTTAGCAAGGGAAAAACTTGTCCCAGAGCTGCAAACCAAAACCACATGTGACAAAAAAGGAAAAGACAAGATGGGAGCGTTAGGCACATTTTCACAGAGGAATCCAAGGAACCAGGGTGGTTGGGTGGTTTGGATAAACAGGAACTTTGTGCAGATTGCAGGAAACTTTGGGATCTTGGGTCCCTACCAGCGGTCTATTTCCCACGGGCTGAGGTAGCATTTTCATCGTGGTACAGAGAAGACTGTCCCAGGACCTGCCCAAATACAATCAACAAATTTAAGGGGGGGCAAGGGCAGGATGTAAGCTCTGAATAAGCCCCTTGGTATCAATGTTACTACAGAAACAAACCTCTGAGCTTCAGGTTTTAAGCGATGTAGGAACCAAGTCCCTCTGGTTCCTTGGGGAACCTTTTTTTGGAGGGGTAGGTAAATAACACAACATTTTAAAAAAGGCTCCTTGGCTTGCAGACTTGCTCCCCACCTACTTAGCTGAGGATTTTGCTGCCTTCAGGTCCCCTGACTCAGGCCCCAGCTTTAAATCAAGAAAACAAGATGTTTTGGGCACCCATGCTGCAGTTGCAAATCCCTACAGTGCTGAACATCACCTTTGACTTTGTTTGATTTGCTGCTTTTCTTGCAGCCTTTCAACAGCTTGTCGTCTGAAAGCTGGGCTATGGAAGCTAAGAAGAGCTGGCATAGATGGCTTATTTGTATATCAGTTCTGGCCACTTGTCTTTTTCATCCAGGTATGAATACAGGATTTGGAACCCTTCTTTCTGATATTCAAGGCATTGTAGCCCACCCAAAATTAGTTGTATTACTTACCTTTGGTTCTCAAACCCATTTTTAGTACCAACATTTCAGCTCTACTCAGTGCAACCATAGAATTTCTCCTTTTCAGGTAGAAATATTATGACTGGAAGCTTAAAAGAAACCCATTCTGAAACTATTTTGGGTCTCGGCCCCTTGGAAGCAAGTACAGGGCAGATCTTACCACGCAGAACTGAAGACAAATGCACCTCATGCTCTGAAAGAAGGAAAAGTGCTGATGTTGCCACAGTCACCCTCCAGAAGCCTCACTTACCAGATTTTCCCCCTTTTCACAAAAGGAGATGCATTACTTCAGAAAGAAAAATGTATCTTTCCAGTTTCACTACCTCTGCCTTACCATCTTGACCATGGTACCAGAGAATGTTACATCCTGTACATCTACATCACAGGGATATACTATGCCCAGAATTAACTTGAAAATCAAGATACAGAGAAGGCACAGGCAGACAGAGCAGATACTGTGACATGGGAGCTTCTCCATATTTTTATCTAAAGACACCAGAACTCAGTAGCAGAACTAGATCTCCATATCTCTGGCTTCTTAGCAAACAGCTCTGCTACAAGATCATCCAACCTTTTGTACTGCAAACTGATAGTTCTTAGAAATATACCATTACGTCAAGTATAACCTTCCTCTCTGTACATAAACCCCTTAGGTTTGGTTTTAGATTCTCCAGTAATCTGGGTCCAGCACAGATTTCCCACAGAGCAGCAACCATATGAAACTTTATTCCCTTTTTTTTCCCCTCATCCGTGTTAATCTATTCTGTATCCATGGTGCCTGCATAACCCGTAGACACATTTCTGCATCACCCAGTGGAGTTTATAATTCTCTGCATCTCTTAAAAGTCATATATGCCAGTTCATACATTACATTATACAGCTCGAGATACTTAAATGAGACATTGATAATCTGAATAATCGATCTACTTGGACAATGCGAGATCCCCCCCTCAAGTTGGATGTGTTCTTTTACTTTCATGACATTATTGTAATTGCTTAAACCACTTCTGTTGGGATATTTTTTCCACCTTAATTACCTTGTCATTTAGTATTAGGGATGTTAATATGGTCATTAAATGTCACAAATAGCCTTCAGGTTTTGCTCTCTGTCTGGTTCACTTTCCTGCAATTCAGAAATGTACAGCTATATGCATATTCTCATACTTTGACGTGTCTTAAACTATGCTCAATTCCAAGTTTATTACAGCATTACATTGATAAACTTGCTCTAATAATCAGTGTATAAATAATCAATTTAATGCTATAATAAAGAAAACATAAACCAGCCAACTCTCTGTTGAATGTGCTGAGCTGCAGTGGCATTTGGTAGTCATGCACAGCAACATTTGTACAGGCTTCATTTAGAGAAGGTGGCAGGTTAATTGGGACAAAACACAAATGCAGTACAGCATCCATAATAAGCAGTCTGTACCAGTGATAGAAAGAAGGAAAAAAGAACTGAAAACCTGTTTCCACTCCTTCCAGACATCCCCCCTCAAACTAATATTCAGAATAAGCAGATATCTTGAATTAGTACCAAGGTGGTTTTATACATTTATATGAAAATATACATATGAATATATCTTGGCAGGCATCAAGTTGTTTTTCTTCCTTTACAAACAAAATGTTCGTAGCTCCAGACTCCTACTGCAGTGGCTGGAAGAAGGTTAATAATATAGCTTGCTAGGATTCAAGAGTTGGTTCAAGAAAAAAATTCAGCTAATGGAAGCTGGAACCAGTATCAGAGGGGTAACTCTCCACAGCGTAACGTGTGCCTTACACAGCGTTCTGTGGTTTTCAGCTAACGTGTACTCAGGTATTTCCCCCTGCCCCAAAGTCTGCACAGAGCAAAACCCAAAACAGGAGTTGATGAAGAATTCAAGGCTTCTATGGTAACATCATCAATATTTATTGCTAGAAATCATCAGCTTGAGCTAGGACTCTAGAAAAGTGCTCCTAAATCTTTCAACTCAATCACTAGCCATATTTTACAACGTGCTTTGCATATCAGTATTTCTGAGATATGTGTGCCCTTTTACTGTCCCAGGATGCTGTACTCTCATTTCCACAGTTAGAGCGGAACCAAGACTCATGTGCTGAAAAATACTAGTTGACAGTCAAAGTTAGCTTTGCAGGTGGATTAAACTATAAAAGTTATTGTTTTGGCAAAGGGTAGATGCTTATCACCCAATTATTTTTTTTTTTGTACATCCTCAGGTTCACTGCATTATTTTTCCATCAAAACCATACTCCTAAATTGAGTTACCAGAAGAGGTTGGACTTGTTTTTCTGTCTTTCATGGACAAAAGGGGCCAGACATGGCAGACTTTTAATCCAGCACCTCGGTAGAGGCAAAGCGCATGAGGAGTGGTTCCTCCTCTCCAGTACCAAGCAGCTGACAAAGACAGGTCCTTACCGACAGGATCTGAGGACTCTACCGCCTCAGCCAGAAAGTCCTCCCACAGGGCACAACCAACACCCCTGCTTGCAGGTCAGCTGCCTCACTCATGTGGGATCTGCCATTTTACAATCCTCCCAAAATAAATTTACAATTCGCGTTCTCTGAAGGCACTAAAAATAAATAAATGAGTAAGAGCTATGGGATTTGTATCACGTCCTGGAGTGGATAACTAGAACACGCGCAGGAGTATTTGCCACCCTTTGCACAAGCATGCTGGCTATTGTTAGCCCAGAGGGCTACTGCAGATTTACATCAATTATTAATATGCACCTCAGCAGCACACTCGGCCCAATTCAAAGCGAGATGCAGCAACACCTGGTGTTTGTGTGCAAACCACCCCAGAAGGTTTACAGATTCAATTAAGGAAAAATGCAATGAGCTGTGGCAGGGAAGATAAGTGTTGTATAGGCAGGAAGGCATTACTTATAGTGACTAATCTGTAGACACAGCTCAAGTTTCTGTGCCTACCAACGTAGAGAGCAGCAGAGATTCATCCTATGTATAGCAAAGGCATCTCACAAGCTCGTGGCAGGCGGGCACATGGTGTAAACCCTGGGTGTTACACAGCCCAGGGCTTTGCTGAGCCTTCGAAAATCCCAGCGGATGCTCTGCCCTGGGAGCAGACCCAAGAAGGCAGCACAAAAGGCAGCCTCAGGAGAGCAAGAAGGTGTGTTTGGAGCAGGTGGGGAATGGGCAGAGGCTCTTAATTTCCAGCACCCAAGACACCTGAGCGGGTGCTGCAGAAGCCCAAGGAAGGGAAAGGGGCAGGGGCAGAGGCGAGGGAGGCAAGAGCCCAACCTCCCCTTGGCCCCCTGCTCCTGGCAGCCCCAGCCAGCCCGGCCCCCGCCCCCAAAAAAATCACACACCCTCCTCCCCCCCAAGATGTTGTTCCTGCAGATGAGATTTGCTCTAGCTCTGGTTGTACCCAGGTGAGGGTACCACTGTCCCCAGTGCTTAGTAAGTGTTCAATCAGGAGGAGGTATGCATTACCGATACCCTAACAATGAGTATTGTTCTTGTCTCTGTGTATGAGGTGTTTTCTCCTCACACATAAACAAGACTCAGCCCAGTAGCGGTAGCGTTTCTTTGGGAAGATGGAGAGTCTAGCTGTAACAGTATGTACACAGACTTTGAATGTGGTAGGAAACCAATCCTGCACAGAAGAGTTATCACTTATAAACCTGAAATATTTCTGAAGCACACCATATTTATGGGACTCATCCACGGCAACGTTTCTAGTCAAAGCACCACATGCCATTTAAGCATGGAAGCTGTTTCTCCCCAACACACGCTTAGCTCTTGACAGTTCTGCTGCCTTAAATATCACGTGTAAAAGATGCACTGCACATTTCTCTGCTTTGCCAGCACCATATCTCAAAACCTGCTTATATAAATTATTGAGCTGACTGTTGCAGCATATCCTTGTGAGCCTGGTAGCCGCTTTTCTAGAGAAGAAAGGAGGGGCATTTAAGCGATCTGCTCACCGCAACAGAAGACCATGGCATGGACCTTTCCTGCCATGCCCCCACCCACCACCAGACCCAGAATGCTTTTGTATAATGGTCACACAGAGGGACAATCTAAGAACTAAGTCACAAATCTTAAGCGTGGTCTCCAGCACAACATGTGTCAGCAGTTGTGGGTACCTGGTAACACGCAGGGGGTGATACCCAGGGCTGCAATGCATCCCTTTTAGATAGCAAAGAGCCAAAATACCCGCTGCCTCTGCTCATTACCCACTTTTGGTGGGCATAATAGTATTAAAAGTTAACTGTAGAATAGTAATGACCTGGAAATATCTTCCATGAGCAATCCTGACTCACATTTTAAGTCCTCATATTTGAACATAGATTTAGTTGTCAAATGCCCCAATCAAAGCCCTGTTTTGTTTTTAAAGGGGAAGAAAGGGGAAGCCTTCTGTTCAGGGATGGCTCAGTTCAGCTGTAGCTCTCTTTTACCACCCCTCAGATAGGGGCTGTGAGGTTTTGAATGTTTCAGATACTCCACATGAGGGTCCCTTACTGGGAATTCACTATTGCAACAGCTTGCATTTAAGGAGTGTTCTCCTCTCCTCACCAAAGCATTTATTTGAAACCTTGCCAAAGAATAGCAGGTTGGATTCATCACAGACCAGCCTGGGGGGCTGGGGGGGGGGGGGCAGAAACAACCCACAAAACTCCCTTTTTTTCAGGAGCATTTTCATTTTAAGGCCATTTTTTTTGTACTTAAAAATTTATTTAAATCAGACTAAAAGGTATCCTGAGTTTATTTATTTATTCCCTTCTTAAGTTTTACCCTGTTTGGAATGAAAGGCAGATTCAAAATTTTCTTTGCAGAAAACTTCTAAGCTTATCCTTCCAATCAGCCCTATTTGTTCCCACACTGGGCAGCAGACAACCTATTCTTCTGCTTTACACACATGTGTGGGCTGCATTTGTAGAGCTTCACAACCCCACCCATTGCATTTTAAATTGCTACTACTTGCTTTCACACGCATGCACACGCCCACACACACGAACAATCCAGTTAAAACATAAAGCTAGTTTGATATGTGTAAAGTTGTGATGTGTCTTAAGACTCAGAGAAAAAACATGATTATTGAAAACATAAAATAGTGTGAAGAATGAGGAAAAAAATCATAACTGACCCACAGTTAGGTAAGCAGCAGCTCCCTCACAGCGCTCTGCCTCTGGCTGGTTCACAACGCAGGGCAGAGAAGCCCTGGTCCAGTGTGGTTTCCACCAAGATTTCTTTCCCCATCAAGCACAGAGTTAGGGAAGGACTGGAGGGGCTGCCCCCTCCCACAACCAAGCATAGCCTGGCTCACCACCACCTACTTCCCAAATGCTCCAGCACATCCCCAGGCCACTTCAGGAAAATCCACTCATCCTGCCTCCCCGTGAAGAGCAGGGTTTCATCACCCACCCTCTCCAGAACAGCCCTGCAGGACCACAAGAGGAGATCCAAGAACCAGCTTCCAACCTCAAACATCACCCCAAATCCTTCCCTTGAATGATTCCCTGTTCCCTGAAGCAGGGCAAGGCCTTTAACCCCCCCCCCCTTCCCCCCCCGTGAAGCGGTTCTCCTTTCAACCGTGCAGCTCCTCTTCTCCCCCACCTTTCCCAATGAGGACTTTGGGGTGCTTCTCCCCCCCCCCCCCCCCCCCCTTTAACTCTTTCTCCTCTAGTGGCACAGGCAAGCAAGCCAACCGTGAAGAGAAGACTCTGACAGAGTCTTCTGGTCAGATGTCAAGTTGTGCATCCACAGGGCACCAGATGCATTTGGCACTCAGCCTCACAGGTTTGGTCTCTGCTGTAATTGATGAATACTTTTTAGCATACCATAGGAATTAAACCTTCTCATCCCATTCTCACTACACCATATTAAGACAGAGAAGCATCTCATCCTAATGCTGTTTATGAACCACATTTCAATTTCTTCACTCAGGGTAAATAGCGCCTTGCTCTGTTTTCCCACTGTGCCACTCATTGCAATTAGCTCAGTCTCCTGCTCTTCCAATTTTTTATTGCTAAGCTCTTAGCTTACACTCTGGGCTTTGATTTATTTTTTTTTTTTAGTAAAGAAAATGTACTGATAGTCATTCAGGTCCTTGTTGGAAAAATCTGACCACAACCTTTCTTCCAGCCCCATCTCAAACAAGTTCTTGAACCCAAACATGCAGGATAAAGCAAAGCTACAAAATCACATACACGCTCTCACAGTGCTCCTTTTAAGCCTGAAAACTCTGCCTGAATCAATTTTCCACACTACCTTTTCTTTTGTCTTGCTTAATCCTGATTACACTGCCAAATGATCCTACTTGTTCCTTCATTTGTGGTCCTCAGCTTCCCAGGGTAATGTGTATTTTTCATATGATGTTCTATAAAACCTCCTTCAAGTGTTTCACTGGAATTTGGAATCACAGTATTTCCACAAACAATTCTTATAGAAACAGACAAGCCCCTCTGTCCAAGTTCAGTATAATTTCCATTCCAATAAAAAAAAAAAAAAAAGTTGAGCCATCAGCCCGACAAGTGTAGTGTCTGATACCACCCAAAAGGAAGAACAGTTAACTTGACAGCGTAAATGGCTTTAAATGGAACAATTTGCGCTGTTTTGCAAAACAAAAGATTTCCCTGTAACTGCTTATTTCAAATGTGGAATTATATTTAACAATTCTTATCTTATAATGACTAGCTGAAATGCAGGGTATAAATTAAACATAGGACTAAAAATCCATAAAACCCCAATGTAATTCATCATTCTTTTGTGAAAATAACTGAACATTCTGCCTCTCCTGCTTCAGTGAAAAGTTTATTGAATCAAGTGTTGTCTACATTTGTCTCTAAGGTTACCAGTTTTTGTGGTACACACTACACCACTTTATTTTAGAGTGAAAGCTCTGAATAGAGCAACATATTGCGATAAAATGCCTCTTTGCTTGTCTCCTCACAACATGCTCCTTTCTTACCTCTCTCCTAATGGTGCTGAAAACCTTCTCAAGAAGAGATCCTGCACATTATTTCATTTGTCAGATATATATGCTGGGAAAAGGCTGACAGGTGCTGCTTCAGACTTGTCCTGCTCTTTGTCAAGACTGTGGAAGAATCTGCCCATTTTATTAAAGCAACTCTTCTGTGATATTAACAGAGACAAAAATATTCTGTCCATGCATATATTCCCTTTTTTCCATGGTGATGTTCGAGCATTTACAGACCCCGCCGGAGCTGTAATTTCTGCCAGCTGTCTCTCAGCTGGAGGGTGTTTGAGTTGATCACCGAGTGCCCTGCCCAAGATCCCCACCCTCACCTTTGACTTAACTGCAGAATAGCAAGATGACCACACTGCTGGGTCATTTTTTAAAAGTATTTTTCTTATTCCTGATGTACCTATTTCATGTCTTTGCCTATCAATTGCATTCCTGTTCCAGTGTTCTGGGACCATGGTGGACCAAACTCACCGTGCTCCTCCTCCACAGAAAGCTGTGAAGGCTCTGCGCTGGGTGGAGGATGAGACCATCTGCCTGTACAGGTACCTGCTCCCTGCCTGAGCCCTCTGGACCTCAGCTGTACATCAGCATCTAAATCCTCTTAGAAGCACCCCCGACATCTGCGCTCCAAGCTCGCTCACAACACAAAATACACTTTAGCTAAAAACATTTATCTAATCACTTTCCTTAGGGAAGTATTTCCCCGAGTATCTTCCTACCAATTACATTGACGTTACCTCTGCTGCTCTTATCGATCAGAAGCTTTCGGTTTGTTAGTTGTTGTTTTTTTTTTTTCTTTCTTTCTCCTTTTCCTTTTTTCTTTGGTCATGAAATCTAAAAATGGGCTGTTAGCATTTTATGGGATATTTTAATTAAAAATAATTGTATCATTTGTGTCCTTGTGGGGTATAGCTGCTATTAAATCAATTTTGTTGTTGTTGAGTTAGACTTATGTAAAGGTAGGATATTGAATTTCTAAACTAATTATACAGGCAAGAAGTCTAGTCCCAGGTTTAATGGAAACTTTGGACCGCATACACTCAGGTGGTTTAATTTCCTCAATTCTATCCAAATACCCCATCAACTTACTCTAACAGCACTGTAATTTTCAGGTATTGGAAAACAGGCATTTATTTCACTTACCACTGCAAAATTTTGGTACTAGGTTTATAGGAAGCATGTTGTGTTACCCCCCAGTGAGTGAATCCCCAACACTTGTCGCTCACCTACCTCCTTGAAGTCAGGCTCCTTCTTCACTTTCATGTATGAAATACAACAGATAGAAGCTTAACTAAATCCTTTTTTTTTCTTTTTCAAAGCTCCAGGCACCTCGGAAGTTGTGACTCTCCTTAGCCACATCCCACGGGCTCCCCATTCTCTGAAGCACTCTTGAAATTGTTCAAAGGAAAAAGAGGAGTGGTCTTAACGGTAGAGAAAGATGTTTTGAAGAAGATGCACCAGTAATCAATACCGGTGAGGTTTTTCCTTCCCCAGAGACAACCAACTTGACAGCAGGAGTTACTTGAAGTAGATATAAAATGCTAGGACCACTGCGGCTTGCCTACGTGTATGCAGGCTGTGCAAAAGAAACTGGTATTCAGTCTCTTTGGGCCAGTCTTCCTCTTGGTTCAGCTTCTTCAGTAACATCTAATAAACCTGCAAGGAGGGATACTAGGTTACACCTTGCATCCTCTGCATTTTATTAAAGGAGCCAACACTCAACACTCCCAAGTTTCCACGGAGAATTTTTGGCTTCAGATCAAACACAAGCTCTTATGTCTTAAAAGGCACAATTTCTCAACTAAATGAACCTAACTGACTCCATACTCAAAGTAAGTGCCAGAGCTGAGAGAACAGAGGCAACCACCTTCATTTTCAGACAGGGATAGACCTACATATGCCCAAACCATAGGAACAATGAGCAGTTGGTTATAGCAAATCATAGCAGACGGTGATCAAACCAGATCATAAATAATTCTGTCCTCACTGCAAAAAGATTAAAAAAAATGAATTTAAAAATAATCAGCCTTTCTTTGTACGCAACAATCTGGGCAAAATATTCCAATTGGCATGTGGTTACTCCCAATTTCATAGTATAATTGAAATTTCAATATAACCTACAGGTTTCATAGATTTTGCGAGTCCTAACAGCAGAAAAAGGAGAGAGGAAATCAAGAAGGTAGAGAAGCTCTAGCAAGCAGTAAATGGATATACTGGTTCCCTGGCTTCCCACAAATGAATAGGCCCAGTCTAGGAAGTGTCATATTTTAAGGACAGGTGAATCAAACAGTAATTTTTCACACCTAAAATGTCATCACAGTGCTTAACAATGGATAAGCTACAAAAAAATCTACACTTTTCATGCCATTTCTGTGCGATGTGTACCAATTCTTGATCAATGCTATAGATTACACAGGCTAATTAATAAGTGATTGCCATTAGTTATATATGTAGAATCTGACAGAAAACTATTCAGTTGTGCTGTAAAGTGGAAGAAATATTTGAACAGGTTTGGAAGAGTAGAGATTCCCCTTGCACCAAATTCTTTAGTCTAGCTAGAATCAGAGGCTGCATCTGCAAATACTTTCGCAATATCTGAATTTAACTCATACATAAAAATTTAAATAAAACCAATTAATATGGGTCTGATGCTCACCCTCATATACGCATTTATATAAAAATACCTCTATTTGTAGGACAGTGGGAGAAATGTTAAAAACATTAAAAGCACACCACATTTCCACGCAGTTAACCTGCATTGGAGGTAACACACTCTTAAACATACCGGTCCTGGCAAAAGCATTCTTACAGAAGCCATATCCTCATGCCACCTTCATATTCTTTCTGGTAAATTGATCAAAATTGGAGGTGAGATGCTGGGCTAGAAAGAGTAGGGAATGGGGGCCTGAAACAGAGAGCTATGGGGAAAGGAGGAGACAGTGTGTGGGTTCCAAAGTTCCGGGGTAACATATTTCCTGAGCATGTGTGTAATCCTATGGCTGAGACACAGGCCTTGCTTGCTCGCTTTTGCAGGTAACCAAAGGCTATCTATGTGAAAGACAGTAAATACGAGCATGTAGTGGCCGTCTCACAGAGAAACAGCCAGCGCATGTTGCGAAGAATTAGCCTTTTCACGTCGCCTCCGCACGCCACGTCCACAGGGTACACTCAGCATCTGCACCCAGCTTGTGGCTTCTTCGTGTGAGTTTGGCTCAAATTGGGGAAAAGCTCTCACTGAATTCAACTGGATTAGGACCTCATTTATCGTGTTTGGTTAGGAACAGCATCGGTATCGTCAGGTGAGCTCTTATTAACTAAGGGCTGTAATTTATAAAATCACAATCTAGAAGTCCCAGCCAATAGAAGACTTTAAAACATTGCTCCTCTATAGAAAACAGGATTTGCAAAACCTTGTTTGAATTCGTCTCTTTTTTTTTGTTGCTTTGTATGGTCTAATTGTAGTGCACATAGTAGCCTCCATACATACATACCATACCTATACTATACATATACTCCATATGCACTATAAATACCACAAAGCCAAGCCACACTTTGTGGTGACACTGGGACCCAAACAAGATATCATTGCACATTAAAACTATATTAAACTAATTGAAAAATAGTTAAACATTGCTAAATAAAACAAGATAAATACTAAACATTGAAAGACAGAGACTTTCCAGTGTTCCATAAAACCACACCTTTCGGACAAATTAATTATTTGCATCATAAAAAAATGCTAACTGTGAAAGCAAATATTCCAGAAGAAAGTAATGAGTAAAAAGCCTCAGGTGATTTTTGATTACATTAAAAACAATTCCCATTCTTCATAAAATATGTAGAACTTTGCACCTTAAATAGTACAGTTACCTTCAAAAAATTACTTTCTTTTTCATCTTGCAAGAAATGAAACCTTAATTGGTTAGGAAAGTATCTGGAAGATATCCAGAAAGAAAAAAAAAATACAGCTATTCTCCTGTAAGTGGCACAGCATCTGTCAAGAGTTTTCACATACCTTCAGGAAGATACCTCAAATTAAGTCAACATTGTACTTGATTTCAGTGATCAGAGTTAATATTCTGCACACCCAAACTGGCTGCCTTGTTTATTTCATAGTTTCAATTGCTATTGCTCTAATTCACCCTGGCAAATACATGGATGTATGAGGGGCTCGCCCTCTGAATAAATAATAAAATTTAACTTGACAGGAGCTTCCTTTGCCTTGAATGAAAAACATTTCATTTCTTTGTGATGCTGTTGAAGCTAAATCCTGTTGCAAGAGACTTAATGAGCAGCCCTGGAATAAAAACTAATGGCGTGTTCCAGCTACGTGGCCACCTTGATGAACGTTAGAATTACATCTGAGACCAGATGGAAAAAAAAAGGAAGATGCACTATACAAAATATGTCTTCATTTGAGGAGTGAAGTATTACTCAGTGGCATTATACATAGTTAATAAATTTTCTTTATCTGAAACTATAATTTAATATTTATGTATCTAATTTACATGTGACAAAGTAGCATATTCTAAAATTAGAGTATAACCAGCAAACTATTACCTACTATAAACAATACCAAAACAAAATTGAAACATATTTTAAGGAAACAATAGATACATTTTGGACTGGGGAAAGATTTCAATTGCAGATATTGTTTTAAATACAGCTGTTAATTACGTCTTGAAAAAAATTCTTCAAGCTCAGGAAGATTTTCTGCTTAGGGAGTCCTGGGTATATACATAAAGACCAAGAGTACACTACCAAAAAGTCCCTTATTGGTTACTAGTAGGTACAGTAATAATAGTAAATGCTGAAATTGGGGAAAAAAATAATTTTCAATATCAATGTTATATGATGCACTCGACAATATATCCCCTTTGAGCAGAAACTAGAGAAAATATCGTGCCCTTTATTATCTCTGTGGTTTCTTATGTGTAATAGACAGCGAAAGAATTGCACTTATTGTAACATTAAAGTGTTAGATTGCAGCTCACCTTTTAAAATATTAGTGGCCATAATACTTATGATAGGTTGTGCATTACGCAAAGATGGATAAAGATGTGCATTTAAATTAAAAAACGAGCAACCACTTACAGAACCAACAGTGAGGCTTAACATAACAAACATGCACTAACCCTACACTTATGCAAAACTAAGTTCTTCCAGGAAACTGCAACCAACTGTTGACCTTCCATAAAGGTAAAGGTTTTGTCACTTGGTAATATGTTTGGACTTTGTAGTCGAATTCCAGTTTATTAGCTCATTGTCTGTAAATGTGCTGTTCCACTGTGATATCCTTTAGCTGCCCTTGAGCTTCTGCAGAATCTGCAATCTTACAGTCACTTTTATCTAAGGTTTTATTGAGCCGCAGAGTAAGTCCCCTTCAGTACTACACAAACAGGCTTCCTTATTCATCCTCTTCAGGTTCCTGTGGTAAAATTGGTGTCTCCTCCTTTAAGCAAGCACTAAAAAACCCAAGGATTGTGCTGTAAAGGTGATATTTGCTTTTCTCAGAAGCAATGTTATGACCTTCATCCGGGTAGATCTAGCACAGGAGAAAGGAAAAAAGCAAATAGTTTTTTAAAAGCTTTTCAAATATTTAGGGCTCTAATTTTCTTTCTCTGATCTTCAAAATGTTTTAGATGACAACAGGATGATAACATTAGTTTTATGGCATCAAGGAAAGCTAATAAAACTCAAAGTAAAACTCATTCTCTTGGAGTTTGAACTTACATAAAACAACCACTGCAGTGGGATCTGCAGAAGTGAAAAAAACTTATATTCTCAGTCATTATGATTACAACAGTTTACTTAGCTGGCATTTTCAATAGTGTCTAGGCATCCAAATCCCATTAACGTCAATGAGGATTAATTACCTCATGCTTTTAGGGACCTCTCAATATCCCAGCTTCTAAGCGTTCAGCGAAAAACCTTTTTATTCATATTTTTAACTATCTTCCTATCTTCTCTAAAGCCCATCATCTCTCTCTCTCCTAGGGTGGATGTGGGCATTTTTATCTCCTAATTCAAATTCCACTGGAAATTTCTCCCAAGTGAGGCTGAACACAAATTTGCAAGCTGAATGAAGAAATCCAGGCCACAGGGTTTAGAACAAGAGACTTATGGTGGCCTGAGGCAAAAACCTTCAGCTGCTTCCTCAAACTCAGGTTATCACAAGGTTGCACAAGAATGGTTCAACAGGGTCCCTCTGAGAGACCGCTGTCATTCCTGCGTCTTCCTCTCTCCACAGGCCTTCACATTGCCTCAGCTGAAATCACAGGGCCAGCTGGAACAGATCCTGCCCCACCCAGCTTTCACATATAAAGTCCTTTTCCCTTTGTAAGTGATGCCAATCCCCGTGTTATCACTGCTTCCCTGATGTGAGCTCACACGCTTCAGCAGAAACTACAGGTTGACCTAAGATTCAGTGAGATTGAGGTTTGCAACGTGTAACATCAGAGATATTTGGAGGAGTGACCCAAACCCACGTAATCTAAGATATTCAAGAAGGTTTAATGCAATCAGAACCCTTGTCCAGCAACATCCATGTATTCCACAGTGGGTCCTGTGCAAGTTGGTCCATCAGCAGCACGCCCTCTCCTGCTGTCCCCAGCCCGTCCCTCACAGCACCCTCACCCTCTGTACGGCTATGGAGAGAACACAGCTCTTGTCTTTTGGCTGCCTTTTGATAAATTTAAATGTTGAAAATAAGGGGAAATTAGTTTCAGGTGACCCAATTCCTTTTTAGGTAAAAAGGGACTGAAGTAGTGATACCTCCATGTTATAAGGAGTGCATATGGACTTTAAAGCACTTTGTGTAGCGTTGCAGGATAAACAGGTAGAAAAAAGAAAGATGAGAGAGAGGAGAAAGAACCCAGAAGAACAAGAAGATATGGTTCTTGACAGCCATACTAACAGTAAGGAAAATGGGATTAAACGGAGTTCTAACTGCAAACTGAGGTAATACCGATGCGCTGTGGTAGGGAGGGTCCTTCTCGGGGAAGAAAGAGCAATATGAGGTTAAATGTTGAATTATGTTTATAAGAAATGTCACAGCTGCACATACCTGCATAGTGTAATTAATGCCAGCTTTTATTAGATGTTTAATTAGTTCTGCTGAATGCTGGAAGTGGACTTTACCTGCAAGACAACAACATTTGGATATTATTAGAAAAAGCTACACTAATACGAAAAATGTATCTATTAAATAGCTTTGACTGAAAACATTTCCAACCTCTCTAAGTACCAGATCTGAAGGTGACTACCTTTCTGGTCAGAAGCCCACAGCCCCACCAGTACCAGGGATGCAGGGTGCAACAGTGGAGGTTTTGGAGGAGCTGGAAGCCCCAAGGGAAGCCGTGCTTTCCAGGCACTCTGCGAGGACTCCTCTCTCTACCCTTGATTTACACACACTGCGAGAGTTTAGAGGTGTGTAAAATCATTCTGTTTGAACATCATGACAGTTTATAATTGTGTTAAAAGAAAGCACATTAGATTTTCTACTGCTTGCACAGGTTTATTACAGCCCACATTTCTTTAGGTAATGGACTTTCTGCAACTTATCAGTAACTAAATCTTTGTGTGGTAAAACCAGGCAACTTTATTACCACGTCCTAACCCTGCAGAGCTTAGGCTGCGAGTGGGCTGGGCAGTGTCACCAGATTTGATATTAAGGAAGGGCAGCAGGCAATCAGAGTCCTGGTCTTGAACACACTGTATTGCTCAGACGTCTATCAGAGTCCCAATTCCCTCCAGTGCTGAGTTCAGAGGGGTGGAAATTGCTGCTGCCTTTTACAATCACCAAAATCTGAGACACTCATGCCCGCTCAGTCACCCAGTGTATCTCCGCTGTCCCTCTCCCCCCCACTCTGGGAAGGAACACTGGGCAGTGTTTGCACCCCACTGATTGCACCGGGGATCTGTATCACGGCTTGGACAAGTGACACCAGGGTGACAGGCTGGCAATGCCATCCTCATGGAGCCAACTGAGCACATGGGCACTCTCACCTCAGCTCCTGTCAGTGTGAGGTACTTATCCTTCCAGACTGAGGAGTAAGAAACCTTGTATTATCCCACATTCACCAGGAAAATGCCAGGGAAAGAGGTATGCATGTGAATCTGTACAAAGGAGCTTGTTGCAGCACTATAATTTGTGCCTGCATCCAAGCTGGTTCTTTAGACCTACATCAGTTAAGAAAGTTCAGAAAAATATACTGCAGTTAAATTTAAATCTGTAATTACAAATTATCTCTTGATTGACACAACTTATGATTCCATTTAAAGTGCTAGAACTAACTCTGTTTTACTCATTCTCTCTCTTAAACTACTGCTAAAAGTATTGGTGCTATTAAAAGGTTCCCTATAGCTTCAGCTTCAGATGCTTCAGCACTACCTTGTAATTAGCTGAAAAGTTTAACTTCCCAGTAGGTGCTGTACTTCACCAACTGTACTGATAATTCTTTCTTCAATTGCAGAATCTCTGTGAATTTAAAATGCCATTAAAAATGTATGTTGTTCTATTAATAATTCACACAATACCTTTCACTAGCAAGACAGTAGTCCACAAGATTCAAACAAATTAGAACATACAGCACCTAAAAGGTACAACTATTCAGCAAAGAAAAGCATCATCGGTTTAGAGTTAGAAGTGACAATTGAAATAAAATAAAAAATCCTACTCGAGGGATAATGAAACTAAAAATGGACTTGCTAGGTGTGTGCCTAATCAGTCTTTGAATGCCTGCCTATTAAAACCTCCGACTCCAAGTGGAACTGCACCTGTAAATACTTACTATCAGCTGTCCCATGAACTATTAGCAAATTCTCTTCCTTTAAACCATGAAGATTGTGTAATATGCTGGATGCCTAGTAAACAAACAAACACAAAGGCGTAAATGAATTGGATTTTAAAAGTAAAATGGTCTTTTATAAGTTACTTGTTTGCGCTAACTTACCTGATAGGTATTTTCCTCTTTTGATGGAATACCAAGGTATCTTTCTGAAAAAGCTGATGCTGTAAAAGCAAAAACAAAACCTCTTGAATTCATGATAATTACTTCTATTTTAAAACTCATCAGTTCTGACCTAGAGTCAGGAGAAGCTGCTTAAACCATGAAGCCAGCAAAGAGATGTTAATTTAAAACCGAAACGTGCCATTTAAATGTACCATTTAAACCTATTTTTAAATGGTTAAAAACCAACAACACTCTCCAAGCCCTCCAAAACAAAACAGAAAAAGAAAAACCAAAGACAAGATCAACAGACCATTAAAGTAACCTGGTCTGATTTCCTCTGCATCACAGTCCATAGCACATGCCCCAGACTTCCCCTACAGAACCAAACATCCTGTGATCGAATGACGACATGGTTGATATCGTAAGGAATTCACCACTAACCTTAAAAGATTAATTCCTACTACAAGTCTTCATTCAGGCTGATATAACTAAAGGATTCTTAGGAAATGGGGTACCTGGCTGAATTCAGTGGGAAATAGGAAACACAACTCCTTTGCAAAAATCAGTGTTGTTAATCATATTGTACCTATTGTTTTGGTAAACTGCCCCAGCTTTAGCTGCCCTCTTGTTTAAAGGGGAGAATGAGACAGTGAGGTGAAATCTAGTTGATATGATGGTTAAAGAAAGCGTACCCCCGCTGATGAGCGAGACTGGCAAGCTGGTAACAGCAGATGAGGGGAAGGCTGAGGTACTCAACAACTTTTTTGCCTCAGTCTTCACTGGGAACCTCTCTCCCCACCCCACCCGAGTTGATGGATGGCATGAGGGGGGCCGGGAGGGCAAAACCCCTCCTGCTGTAGGAGAAGATCAGGTTCGTGACCACCTGAGGAACCTGAACGCACATAAGTCCATGGGACCTGATGAGATGCATCCCAGAGTCCTGAGGGAATTGGCCGATGTAGTCGCCAAGCCACTCTCCATGATATTTGAAAAGTCATGGCAGTCAGGTGAAGTCCCTGGTGACTGGAAAAAGGGAAACATTGTGCCCATTTTCAAAAAGGGTAGAAAGGAAGACCCTGGGAACTACCGACCTGTCAGCCTCACCTCTGTGCCTGGGAAGATCATGGAACAGATCCTCCTAGAAGCTATGCTAAGGCACATGGAGGCCAGGGAGATAATTCGAGATAGCCAGCATGGCTTCACCAAGGGCAAGTCCTGCCTGACGAACCTAGTGTCTTTCTATGATGGTGTGACAGCATCAGTGGACAAGGGAAAACCAATGGATGTCATCTATCTGGACTTCTGCAAAGCCTTTGACACGGTCCCCCACAACATCCTTCTCTCTAAATTGGAGAGCTATGGATTTGACGGGTGGACTGTTCGGTGGATAAGGAACTGGCTGGATGGTCGCATCCAGAGGGTAGTGGTCAATGGCTCGATGTCCGGATGGAGACTGGTGACGAGTGGTGTCCCTCAGGGGTCCGTACTGGGACCGGTGCTGTTTAATATATTCATCAATGACTTAGACAGCGAGATCGAATGCACCCTCAGCAAGTTTGCGGATGACAGCAAACTGAGTGGTGCGGTTGACACACCAGAAGGACGGGATGTCATCCAGAGAGACCTGGACAGGCTGGAGAGGTGGGCCTGTGTGAACCTCATGAGGTTCAACAAGGCCAAGTGCAAGGTCATGCACCTGGGTCGGGGTAACCCCCAGTATCAGTACAGGCTGGGGGAAGAAAGGATTGAGAGCAGCCCTGCCAAGAGGGACTTGGGGGTGCTGGTGGATGAAAAGCTGGACATGAGCCGGCAATGTGCGCTGGCAGCCCAGAAGGCCAACCGTACTCTGGGCTGCATCAGGAGAAGTGTGGCCAGCAGGTCGAGGGAGGTGATTCTGCCCCTCTACTCTGCTCTGGTGAGACCTCACCTGGAGTACTGCGTCCAGCTCTGGAGCCCTCAGCACAAGAAGGACATGGAACTGTTGGAGCGGGTCCAGAGGAGGGCTACTAAAATGATCCGAGGGCTGGAGCACCACTCTTATGAGGACAGGCTGAGGGAGTTGGGCTTGTTCAGCCTGGAGAAGAGAAGGCTGCGGGGAGACCTGATTACGGCCTTTCAGTATCTAAAGGGGGCCTATAGGAAAGATGGGGATAATCTTTTTAGTAGGGCCAGCTGTGACAGGACAAGGGGTAATGGTTTTAAACTGAAGCAGGGTAGGTTTAGACTGGATATAAGGAGGAAATTCTTTACAACAAGGGTGGTGAAACACTGGAACGGGTTGCCCAGAGAGGTGGTGGAGGCCCCATCCCTGGGAACATTCAAGGCCAGGTTGGATGGGGCTCTGAGCAACCTGATCGAGTTAGTGGTGTCCCTGCTCACTGCAGGGGGGTTGGGCTAGATGACCTCTAGGGGTCCCTTCCAACTCAAAACATTCTATGATTCTATGATATTGCTACATTATCTGCCCTTTGTTAAAATGAATAGTAGCTCCATAAATAAAAGATAATTCAAATAGACTATCACACAGGTGTAGGGTAGGGACTACTCACCATACAACTTCATATCTGTAATTGGTGCCACCACAGCTCCACACTTGAAGAGCCGCTCACTGGATTTCAGGATCATTGATGCAATGTAGCCACCGTACCCCTAACAATGGGAACGATATTGAGATTTTTGTTTAGTCATTTCCTTTTTAGCAGCTATAAAGTTAAAGGCCATTGTGCTAATCTGATGTTATTATTTTACAGTACGTATTTATATCTGCAAGAATTGTTTGTAAAGGAAAAGCAAACCTACAGTTAAGAGTGCATAAAGATCTTGTATGGCCTGGTTGTGATCTTTAAACCACGCAATTAATAATAATGAGTATATTTCAGTTTAAGCTCCATAATTCCATCATGGCAGACTATCCTATAGTTAGTAAAATATTTGAAAATTACAGAAAAAAAACCCCAAACCTAAACCCAAAGGTATGGCTTTTGGGAACACAGCCTAGACAGGAAGATTTGTACTCAGTTTTTAATATATTGAGTGTAGATATTTGCTAATTACCAGGATACACTGAGCATTTTGCTGCCAGGACAGACAGTATGGTGTATTGGTTTTCTGTGGCAAGGTCTTGGTAGTGGGGGGGCTACAGGGGTGGCTTCTGTGAGAAGCTGCTAGAAGTATTCCCTGTGTCCGCTGCTGGCCAAGGCCAAGCCAATCAGCAACAATGGAAGCGCCTCTGTGATAACATATTTAAGAAGGGAAAAAAAAAATCATCTGCAGCTCAGTAGCCGGAGAGAGAAGAGAAGCGAGAGGATGCAAGAGAAAACAGCCCTGCAGACACCAAGGTCAGTGAAGGAGGGGGAGGAGGTGCTCCAGGCGCCGGAGCAGAGATTCCCCTGCAGCCCGTGGTGAAGACCATGGTGAAGCAGGCTGTCCCCCTGCAGCCCATGGAGGTCCACGGTGGAGCAGATCTCCACCTGTAGCCCGTGGAGGACCCCACGCCGGAGCGGGTGGATGCCTGAAGGGAGGAGGCTGTGATCCTGTGGGAAGCCTGCACCAGATCAGGTTCCTGGCAAGCCATTGCGGACCCGTGGGGGGAGGAGCCCACGGGTTTCTGGCAGAACTTGTGACCCCGCAGGGGACCCAACCTGGAGCAGTCTGCTCCTGAGGGACTGCACCCGTGGAAATTATGGACCCACGCTGGAGCAGTTCGTGGAGAACTGTAGCCCGTGGGAAGGCCTCACGTTGGAGAAGTTCGTGGAGGACTGTCTCCCGTGAGTGGGACCCCATGCACGAGCAGGGGAAGAGTCCTCTCCCTAGGGAAGAAGAAGCGGCAGAGACGACGTGTGATGAACTGACCTCAACCCCCATTCCCATCCCCCTGTGCCGCTGGGGGGGAGTAGGCAGAGAAGCTGGGAGTGAAGTTGAGCCCAGAAAGAAGGGAGGGGTGGGGGGAAAGGTTTTTAAGATCTAGCAGTTTTTCTCCTCTCCTTCTCTGATTTTGATTGATTGATAATAAATTAATTATTTCTTTCAAGTGGAGTCTGTTTTGCCCATGATGGTAACTGATAAAATGATCTCTCCCTGTCCTTATCTCGACCCATGAGCCCTTTTGATTTACTTTTTCTCTCCTCTGTCTGGTTAGAGGGGAGTGATAGAGCGGCTTTGGTGGGCCCCTGGTGTCCAGCCAGGGTTAAACCACGGCATATGGGTATGGGAGGAGCCTGTGAACTGATTGCGTACATCCTCCCCCTGACACTAAACCTTCACCGATTGAATCCTATCGCTATTAAAGAGGTTTCCGCTACAGCATTGTCAAATATTCCACAGAGAGTTACAGACCCTGCACTCTTTTGCAGAAATAAAAGCTATATGTAGCCCCATCGCTCAATATTATGCTCATCTCTGGATGTCTTTTCTGGCCACAAGAGCACCCATCAGGCGGCTGTGTTACAAAGCAGGGAGTGCAGACAGCATGAAGAAACTGGGAGGGATGGGGTAGACAGGAGGGAGCTCTCTCCTTGCCTCACCACATTTATCCGTCCTTATGGCACATCTCTTCATCATCTCCTCTGCAAAGTCTGTAATACACCTCCCCGGGAAGAGTTGAGACACAAAAGAGGGTCATGAAAGCTTTGCTTTGCATGAAAACATGAAAGCTTTAACTTGAGACCACAGATTTCTTTGGAATGACACTGGCAATCTGTATCTGTACACCTATAATCATTCTCAACCCACAGAAAATGAAATTCTGAATCGTGGAGCCTGGGATCGATGATTTTCTCATACAGAATCAGATAATGTTTTGGGTTGGAAGGGACCCCTCGAGGTCATCTAGCCCAACCCCCCTGCAGTGAGCAGGGACACCGCTAACTCAATCGGGTTGCTCAGAGCCCCGTCCAACCTGGTCTTGAATGTTTCCGGGGATGGGGTCTCCACTACCTCTCTGGGCAACCCGTTCCAGTGCTTCACTACCCTCATTGTAAAGAATTTCTTCCTTATATTTAGTCTATATCTTATGGGCTCTTCAAAATTATCTATTTGCCATCTTTGTTTTCCCTTTATCACTGCTGGAAAATTGACTTTTGCAGGTATTTTTGTGTTGTTGTTCTGTGTTTGTGGCACAATGCACTTGAGGTAGAAGACATTATCCCATGACAGGGAAAAGAAAAATTTAAAACACCAGCCAACCTGAAAAAAGAATATTGTGTGTCATATGCTCACAGAGTTTTCTCATGGACTTTTCTGAATCCTGCCTGCTCCTGTTCTTCATGTCTAAATATTTAATGAATAGGTGACTTCTGTGGAAGAACGGGAATATTCTAATATCCTTTAACCTTAGTTAAGAAAAATAAGCAAGGAGCAGTGTTCTTCAGAATCAACCTATAGTAAATGTGAACACGGACACACTAAAGGAAACAGCAGAATAAGAGCTGGATTTTCAAGGGAGTGTGAGGAACCGAGTTATCTCTTTCTCATAGAAATTCCAGCCCAGGATTCCAAGAGCTGCTCAGAATTGTCCATGTGCAGGAGTAGAGTTCACCTAAGAAAGAACTTCAGAGTGGGCACTGATAACTTGTATAATTCAAAGCGTTTAAGAGAATAGCAACTTTCCTCTGCCTCTAGGTCTCTATTTTGCTTTTCTTTAATATTCCATTTGTGTCTTTCTCAGTAGCTCCACAGTAAAGTTTTAATCCTAGGATAGCTATTGCCAGGTTATTTATTATTTATGCCTTGTATTCATTATGAGCTTGGTTTAGTTCTCCTGGGAATTTCTCTACTTTGTGCTTGTGCCCTTGCTTCCAGACAGGCTTTCCAGGACAAAAACATTACATGGTGGGATCACATTTTTAGAAGCACTTCACGATGACAGTGCAGAAAATAGTTCATATGTTCTGACGCAAGGATGTATGGTGCCTCACTCATTGACTCGATTTCTGTGGTTAGAGCCCAAGTGCCATATTTTCAAGAAGCTGGTTGGCTGGGAAGTTGCACCTGATTTCCAAGCGCTCTTTCTACTTCCATGACAAAAATGCAAACTGCGTGGAAGATCGCTGTGTAACAGTTCAGAAAGGCCCTTGGATCCAGCATCACTTGGGCTTCTACCCCTCACAGAGATAAGCAAGGTGGCATTGGCAGATTGCCTGGCATTCAGAAGAAGGTATTTTTCACACTGTGCCCTTCTGGACAGTCTTGTTACTCTTGTGCCTGGTTTACATTACTGATTGTGACAAGAATTTTATTTCTGTGTCATTCTAAAACCTCTTAAAGGGCTCCACGATAGTGTGCATGAGCCCAGATTTACGAGATCAGCGTTAAGCAATTCCAAAGCCATCTTATCTTCAAGCGTAGTGTACATTCTATTTCCATCATTAAGCCCAATTTAATGCACAGAAAGAAAAAAAAAATTCCTATCACATTGTTGTACACAGTAGAAAGGAAAATAGTTTTAAAGAAGATTTTTAATTGACTCTAAAATAAGCAGAGTGGAGGGAAATACAATTAACCCCAGGAAGCTGTTAAATAGACTTTTTTTTCCTAATTCTAAAACTGACTTTTAAATTTTATGAGTTTTTGTTTGACAGTAGAAGACAACTCTGAGATGTTAGCTTGGAAAGAGTAAATTTCCCTGAATTCAAAGCAGCATTGAAGCTTATCGAATTTCCCAGTTTCTGCTCTTTGCTTTCTCACATTTCCACTTTTCATTCCTCAGTCTTTTTTTCAGAAAAAAAAATAATTGGGGGTAACCATTGGCAGATCTGTAAAGCCATATCTACATGTATGGTGTACGGTAACCATCTCATCACATCATTGTTAGGAAACAAGAAACTGCTGAATCTCCTACAGGAAACTGGAAATTTTCAAGTAGCAATGAAAAGATTTCTGAAGTCAGAAACAAGTGAGCCTCAGGGTGCTTAGTGACATTTTCAGTCATTTGTGGGAAGTGGATATAGGTAAGTGTAGATGCTTATATGCATGTGTGCTTTCATACACATTGGTAACAGGCACTAAGACCTGAATAGAAATGTGTGCCATGATCACCTGGTGAATGAAATCAGCCCTACTTACACATCCTCAGCTGAAAATTCCCTGGCTGCTGCCCTATGAGCCAAATACTGGTTTTGTTGCTACTGATATTCTTGCAATGACAGATTCTTTAGCTCAAGGAGTGTGGCAGGAGCTCAAATCTTTGAGGAAGGCCACTTTCATGTGGAATGCTAATAGTAGTACTTCATTTTCACTACACTTGACAAACATTAACTAGTCCTCAAAATGCTGCCATGCAGGAGGTAAATATCAATATTCTCATCTCGTGCCCAGACAGAGACAGGCAGGTTAAATGCCTTGCCTGAGGCCAAGCAGCAAGTCAGTAGCAGAGTGGGGATGGGAACTAAAGGGTTTCATAGTGGAACACATGCTGCTCTTACAACTGATGAATGTGGGCTTTGCCTAGGTGCATGATCATGGTTTGTTGTTGCTTTGAGGTCAAAGGCACAAAACATCTTCATTTTGAAGAAAACACTTTTAAAGAAAAAGGTTGCACATGCTAGTTCATAGAAGAAGCAGCGATTATAGGTAGCTATAACGAAACTATAATAGGTAGGGTAGATATAAGGGTAGCTGTAAGGAAGATGGAGACTCCCTTTTTACAAGGAGTCACATGGAGAGGACAAGGGGGAATGGACACAAGTTGCTCTTGGGGAGATTCCAAATGGACACAAGAGGGAATTTTTTCACCATGAGAACAGTCAAACACTGGAATAAACTCCCCAGGGGAGTGGTTGACTCTGCCACATTGGACATGTTTAAGACTCAGCTGGACAGGGTGCTGGGCCATCTTGTCTAGACTGTGCTCTTACCTAGAAAGGTTGGACCAGATGGTCCTTGAGATCCCTTCCAACTTAGAATTCTATGATTATATGGTGTTTCCAATTGCTGTTTTCTACTAGACATCAGTAAAATGCTATTTTGTTTGTTACTAAAGGTTAAGCCTTTGCCTTCTTCTGTCTCACACTAGAGGCAACGACATGGCATGCAGTGAAGCCAGCTGACAAAACAGCAATGGCGAGATTTTTAGCAGATGGTGCAAAAAGGCCACTGTTGACAGTACCACAGGGCTGTAACTCAGCTGACTTCAAGGGTCAGTAAAACATTCAGATATAAAAGTTGTATTAGAAGGATGCTGTCCGTTTAACTGCAGCCTGAAAGTAAAAGTGTAAGAAAAAAAACTTTCACAAAATCTATGCCCATATTAAAATTTCTAATGAAAGCAGATAAGTACTTTCTCCTGCAGATTCTGAAACACAAATACTGCAGTACCATAAAACTGATCTGATTGACCTGAAATACCCATTCTGAGAAAAAATTAATACACAGAACATACAGTAAATTATGGCAGGATTTTTTCCTCTTTTAATAACTGAAATTGTCTTAGGAAAATATATAAACATATCTGTTTATGAACCGATAGTATTTTCTTAAAGAATCATGATGATACATCCTGCTATTTTGCACATTACCTTTCCAAATATACTCAGTCTCTTAGGATCAATGAAGGGCTGTTTCAACAGTGATCTGCAAGAAGAAAAGGGGTTTTTTTACTTTGGTAAAGTAAAATGGTGAATTTTACTTGTTAAACCTAGTATGTGAAGAAAAATAACTGTACAGTAAGGAATTGTCATACATGCGGATCAGGTAGAAGAACAAATCACAGCAATAGGAGTATTCTTGCACTGGGAAATGTCATCTGCTTTCTAATTCCTTCTCTATATGGCAAACAGTTGGTGTTGGACTCCTCCCACCTAGTTCGGTATCTGAATTTGAGCATCTTGTCTAAATTGCCCATTTACTCTTCAGTTAGAGGAGAGAAGAGAAAGACACCCTCGAGCAGCCATTCTTCCCACCCGTATTGGAAGCCTCTCTCAGTCTGAGGAGAAACACGCTCCAGAAATGCCAGGGTTTTCCACCAAACAGAGCTTAAATGACTGGCTTTGACCAGGTGCCTAGTTCTTAGACAGCTAAAGGAAGGTAAGATGAATGCAACTTCTTGAGTTTAGATAATTATCCAAATAATTAATTCTCTCATCAAGCCCATTAATCAGCAATGGTGAATTTTATACAGAAAAGACAGAATAACCTGAGGGCAAAATCCGATTGCTTTTGAGGAGACGAAACCAGTTGCAGTACCTCCTCTCAGCCGAGGGCACCCTCCCTTTTTTCCATGCACTGCAAGAGGCCAGATGTAATTTAGCCTAAAACACCTTAGTATTTCAGCAGAGAGCTCAGATCTCGCAGGACGGCGTACAGCCTGCTTCTGATGGCCCTTCACACAGGTCTCCTGGATCAACGCAAGGTGAATTGCTCTGCTCACCACAGCCCATTCCTGACCCACATGAACACTAGGAGCCCTATTGCCCTGGTATGTCATGCCAGAGACAGATGCCACTCATGCAACGGTTGAAGTATCAACCCCTTTTAAAAGAAGAAAAAACAAAAATATCTGGCTTAAAATCTGTTTTTCCTTGAGAATCCCTAGAAAAAGTCCATCCAGACATTGATATTAGCCATTTTGACGTGCACCCTTAGCAGAGAGTGTTGTCAAAGCCATGTGGGATTAGTCCACAGATCAAAATGACACTTTCTGCAGCTGGTGGATTTCTATCAGTCTGAGAATGACAATGGAAATGAGAAATAACAGGCATTTCCCAAATTTTGCTCTCATTTACACCATTATAACTCCATTTGCTTTGTCTGATTACTCCAGAACTCTGTGGTGGAAATGACAGCAGCATCCTATTGCATAGGCCTAAAATATTGTAACACAAATGCATTCACATGTGTGCTGCAAGGAAATTTCCTAAGAGAATATAGACAGGTACGAATTAGCTGAGATGGCACATTTAGATTGCACACAGAAGGACAGCTTTATCAAAGAGAAGCACCAACACAAAAAGCAGACACCTCTTTGACCTTTAATTTGCTGTTTGTAATGAAAAGATCATTGTTTCAAAATCTGCAACTGCATTAAAAATAAACATTAACAGTATTTACTATGCAAAGAAAACATTCTGGGCACTTTCAGTTAAAAATGCTCATTCATCAGGGTGGAAGTGGGGCAAAAAGAGAAGAAAAGTTTTGCACATACGTACTCTACAGCTGCTATTTGGTCCTTCACTTCCACTGATCCCAAGCATCGGTGGACCTCCTGTAGAATCTTAAGGCCTTGAAATCCACTCCCTCTGCCATCAAATCGAGCTACGACGACATTATCAGAGTTGACAAGCACTGAGTCCCAGTCAATGTGAAACTTATCTGTAACCAACTGGCTGCCTGGAGCTTCATCACTGCAAATACCAACACACCAGACACAAACGAAGACTGTATTGACAATGTGATGCACTTTGCCGTTCTCCAATATTGTATTTAACCTAGGTGGCAGAGTTCAGTCGGTTATGCAATCCTGTTGAATTATTGTCATTTCCATCGATACCATCCCATTAGCTAGTGCTGGTATCCCTGCAGCAGTAGCAAGCAAAATAATTTCCTTAACTTTATAACCACTATGTTGCAGTGTTGCCAATACTTGAATATTCTTTACAGAAAGAAACAGAAGACTGAAGCACGTAGTGCTGCTTACAGGTTAATAAAGTGAACAACAGCCTCCCCCTCCCCCAATCACTAATGGCTATCTCAGTTCTGGGAAAACTCATGTAGAATTTGTTAAGTCACACTACACAGACAAAAAGGAAAATTAATTCAGTACCCTGATTATGATTTTGTAGGATATATAATACTATTAAGAAGGATGTCATCTTAGAAAGCAAAAATAATTGCATTATTGTATCCTTGAATGGATTTTTTGAAACAGGGTACAAAGAAGACTAAAGTATGCATTGGAGAAAATTATATTTTCTCCATCCAAATTCATAGCAAGAAATGAATGCAGGCAGAAGTGATAAGTTTATTTTATGACTAAAAAAAAAGTGGTTTACAGCAGAAAAGGTGAAATAGAATGGGAGAATGCAGTTTCTAGAGGAACAATAAGCATTTTCCTTTGAAGCCAAATATACTATTTTCCTTCCAAAGAAAATAAAATGTCAGTTTTAAAAGGGAAGCTTGTCATTATTTTTTCCCCAAGATAAACACAGAATAAGAGAGCAAGCTACCATGAACTTGTACAAAAATGCAAAATACTTCTATGTAGGCTGCATCTGCCAGTTTAATGCAAATTAAAATGTAGAATTGTCTGTGCTGGCTGTATGGAAATTAGATTGGACAGTGTCTGTGGGAATATCCTGTCTAAGGTGAAAGAAAGACAAAGACAGAAATTATTATTTTGCCAAAGAGACTTATATAAACCTGGGGGGAAGAAAGAGAGATAAAAATCTCCTACAGTAACTACTGCCTTATACGTACAATAATGTGCTGATTCAATATCTGGGTTTGGATGTGGATAACATAGACCATCTTTAAGATAACCACTCTATTAATTAGCAAGCATATGATGAATTACATACATTCTCAAATTCAGACAGACCTACCTATGTAGATGCTATATCATGTACTGATACCAGGATTGCTTGATTATAGACATATAGTCACAGTATGTTATGCTCGATTCACCATTACCTTGTGCATCAAGTTTATACCTGGCTTTATAAAAAGAAAAGAAGGGCATCTTTTTGTTTGCTTAACCAATTCAGATTGTCAGTTGAACTCTGCAGCAAACACATGTTTCAGAAGCATATTATCACTATTATTTACAATAAGAGCAGGAGCAGAACGATTCTTTCAATTTATGCTTATTGTACAAAGCAAGATTTTCAGAAGCACTCTACACTGACACAGATGTCCCTGTTCAATTTTTATTGTAAGTTCTTCCAACTTTCCACAATAAGATAGTATGTCAGAAATGTCCTTGTCTGGCTAGGTAGCTTTCCAACAGTTTAATGCACTCATGTGAAAATATATGATTCAGCCTGCTTCCCTCCTACTTAATATAAGAACAAAACAAATACAGTGTTTGCATTTGTTTTATACATGTTATATATCTAGGTTATATATGCTTGTGTGTGTGTGTGTACATACATTATTTATCTAGACACTTGGGAATAGGGGAAGAACTGTTACATTTGTGAGCCCTTCTCTATACCAGAAAGTGCTTAAAACCAAAACGGGTTTTAAATGAAAGATGATCGCCTCAGATGATTTCTCCTACTAAGAAAGGAGCAACAGATAGAAGCTCAGCAAGATTCGCAGTGGGCGAGAGCTGACTGATGTTTTCCCAAGCTCCTTCTCTGGAGGGCATAGCTGGGCTACTTTTAGGCTCAGACTTTAAACACTATACATCCTCCGCTACTGCGTGATGGGTTGTTTGACGTATTGCTTTTGGAAGCAATTTTCCAGTGGCTAATTTATTTCAAGAATGTCCATATAAGTAGTCTGTGACAGGCATTTAAAGCCATTTCCATTGAGGTACATGTCAAAATTCCCATTAGCATCAAAAAGTCTCTTTACTCTTCTGCTGCTACTATAAAATGATACTGATTATCTATCTGAGGTGTGCTTCTGTCCTCCACAGAGAGACAGCATATATTCTATGCACCATTTAGGCCCCACTTTTAACCTTTTAAATGAGGTTTCTGCAAAGTATTAATCCTTCATGCAAGTTTCGACATCACCCTGAGTTTGGTACTACAGTTCAATAATAGATGCACAGCCTGATTTGTGAAGTTCATCCTGGGATTACAGCTATCTCAAAGATGAGTTTTTGTTTTATGCTCATGGCTACTTATAGCCTAATTATAATTAACTACTGTTCAGTAGTACTCTCTTCATAGAATTATTTCTTGACCCCACTAGTAAGCCTGGAAGAAAGTCCGTGCCATTTATGCTTGGGTCTAATACGAACGCAGAAGTCATCTTCCCACCTGACTATGGATGTCCATAAGGGAACCACACAGACTAGCCAAAGCACGACAGCAAAATTGTACAAGAGCGGAATGATTCAAATGAAGACTCTGCCTAATTCTTCCTGATTCATTTTTATTCCTTGTAAGTGACAGCACTTGCACTTTTCATTTTGTATTTTTATTCCTAACTTTCCACTAGTGTGTGTCTTCAACAGCGACTACACCCGGATTATGAGTCCACCGTGGCAGCGCAACTGCTGACGGCTCGGGCGTACCGCTGAAGTTCGCAATTGAGGTACCATTTAAATATACAGAAGCCACCAATAATATACCAGTATCGTTGACCTTAGTGGGTAATTTGTATGCTTCTTGCGAGGCAGTCACATACATCCCAGACTGTCTGGAAAATGGGGCAGCTCATCGTAACTTCACGTATTGTTGAAAAGAGAAGAATCTGTTCTTTCAGATTCTATAACCAAAAGCTTAAACTAAAGGCCCTGCTCCTGACTTGAGTCACAGCCTACAAGGAATAACACAGTGTTACCAGAGAGGCTATTGCTGCTGTACTCTGAGCAATACTCCTCTGCCACTCTGCTATCATGACTGCAGCAAAATTTGTTCCAGGTTTTGCACCATTTAAAAACTAAGTGGCAAGACTTTAAATAGGGAATTCAGAAGTTACAGGGCTGATGAAGCAGTGGGGGAAACAATTTTAAAAGATACACAGCAAATAATTGCTATAATCACTACTTAATGTCCAGTACATCTTTTTCTATTTCTGCAAAACAGTGGATTTGATGCAGCATATAGAAAAGGTATCTTGGTAGCTAATATGTGAGAAAGACTACAACTCAGAGGATAAAATCCATGCAAAGAAATATCACTCATAAAAGTCATCTTTTGCTTATGGTGAAACTGAGTGGGGAAGGAGGACCATTTTGCAAAACTGTCCTAATAGAAAAATCCACTTCATTTTCAGATTTCAAGAGCATCTCTTTCACAAGCATCAGCTTTCAAACACACCCATCATTACTGGTCAAAAATCAGGGAACCTGAATAGCCTCAAACACTGAGAACAGAAAATCCCCAATGTTTTCTCTCTGTTCACATACCCTGTTTAGATATAGTGGACTGCAACTAAAAACAGGTAGCGTGTTGACAACTCCTCCCTGCAGATCTGGCCAAACAAATTAAAACACATCACCAGAAGCGATTCCATTAGCAGGGTAGAATCATGTGATAGATAGGACTGAAGTAGACAGCATAGGACAAAAAAATAAAATTGTTATTCCTAAAATATCTTTCTGAAACCCTTGAGGCTTTGAAAATGCAATTTTGAGAATAAGTGGTGTAACACTGTCCTGTGTCATCAGAAAAGGAGGTGGAAGTTTTTAATCTCCTCGTGTCTTTTTCTAAGGAAGATTAAATGAGCATTTTCTTTGCTTAGTAAGATATGTACTGCTGTGGGGGAAGTGGGAGCAGGGCAGGCTGAAAGAGGATGGATCTTAGCTCAATGATTCCCCAAGCCTTTTTCTGGGGACAAGACTGAAGAGAAAGGGAGTGAGCAGATCCATCACTGCCTGCAGCACCAGGACCGCTTCTGCAAACGAAACAGCTGGTGTGAGTCTCCAGCCTATCCCTCTTTTAGCCTGAGCTAAATGAGTTCTCCCTCTAGGCCTTGAGAACTTTGCAGCTGGTTTACAGAGGAAGAACTGGGCAAACAAAAAGGCCTTCAGGGATGTCTCCCTTGCAAGCATAGTGCAATCAAAGTAGTGGAATCCACCGCATATTTTTACACTTCACCAGGTAGCCAAGCACTGTTCCTTCCCTTGCAACAGCTGCCAGTTAAAATGAGTAATTTCCTTCACAAATGAAAATGGCAAGACAGCCAGTGATACACAAACTGTTACTGTAGCTCAGATCTCAAATATTTCCCAGTACTTGCATTATGCCTCTCTGCATTTCTTCTAGTCTTTTAATGAGTTATTCCCGAAGCTGTAAAAAAATCCTCACTTCCAACCCGACTGTCTTACCTTGCTATCAGTCCCAAGAGTGTATTAACTGGAGGCATAAACAGGTTTGATTGCCTGTGCAAGGGCTAAAACTTTAATCGTTTCAGTAACAGGTGAAGTGCTTCCCGTTTATTACCAAAATAGAAGAAAACAAGTAAACAAACAAACAAACAGAAACCTTTTGGTGACAATTCGCTGTTACGTTGGAGAATACCTGTTGGGTTTTTTCCTCTCAAAGATCAGAACAATCTCTCCACTGATTCAGTTTTACAATATCCACTTACATACTGGACAATTTTAAATGGCGTTAAATAATAAATGCTGACATTTAAGATACATTATCTACAGATTTTGAAGGAATGAGGCTAATTATGTTCAAGAAAAAATAAAGAATGATTATCACCTCTCATTTTATTATCCAGATTAAATGCCAGTCTTTACTTAATCATTTTCTGTGTGTTACCAAGGAGTGTATCTTCCAACTTTTTTAATGAGTAAGGTGAACCATAAAGAGAAAATCAAGGATCTGAAATTTAAACTTTGATCTTAATTATATAGAAAAGAGATGGTAATCACTCTTTCAGGCAATTACTGTACATCTCTAATCTACAGCTACACTCTACATATTATATCAGAAGGAAACTGAGTGTGGAAAGTATTAATGGTTTAGGAGAACAAATGGAAGAAAGACGAGTGTTATAATCTATTTAGCATTTTATGGCCTATGCATCACAATTCTGGAAAGAAAAATAGTGTTTGCCAATATAACTGGTTTCTACATGAGACCTATCTGTTAGCTAGTCCAGCCATACAGATGGACATGAATTTTTACAAAGAAATACCATGATCTTCTACTTGAACGTTGCAGCATGCTTTGCAACAGCCAATGGATGAATCTTCACAAAATCCTTATGATGAGGGTTGCAGGATATTCAGGGCCTGGTCCTTAAGTTCAGCTTGTGTCTAAATGGAGCTGTACTGAGTTCACACCCAGGTTTCACACCAGGGCCAGAATCCACTGGTCCAGGCTCCCTGCCAGGATTCAGCCTTAACACTCAAGACACCTAGGTGCCATGTGCTGGAAGTTCAAATTTATCTGTGGGCATCCTTGCATGAATACATGAGCCTTATTATAGTCATGCACCTTCGAAATGACTACTAGCTTTCAGTGATTTGAAAAAAAATGTACCAAATAATACCAAACTTTCTCCCCTTTACCTATTTCTAAATTCTGTTATCATGATTGTAACCATATTGATCCAGAGAGCACATCAACACCACACAGAAGCAGTCGCTGCTGATGAAAATTTACAGTAAAATTATGAACCTCAGCCATCAAAAGCCCAGTTTACTCTCAGCCAGTGAAACCAGCCACCAGCATAAAAATTCTGCAGGCACAGATGAGACCACACAAACAAACCAGACCCTGGCAAAACATAAGACACAGCGAAGACGAATCTTAAGCAGAGGCTTAGAGTGATGCTAAAGCAACCGCTGCAGCCAAACAGCCAGTCAGAGCCTGCTAGGTCCTATATGCCATAATTACCCTCCAGCTTAGGGGACAAAGCCTATATGCACTTAAAAGCTTATATGCACTTAACTAGGCATTTCATTTGCACTGCAGAGCCATATTAGGTGAATTTCAGGTTTAAACTCACATTCTCTTTTCCTCGCCTTCCTCCCTTCCCTCCCTCCCTTCCTCTCTTTTTCTTAAGTCCTTGTCAAACTGCAGTACTACGGAGACGGAAAGCAAAAGCCACTTCATATCTGCTAACACTTCACTTTCCCAGCTCTATAACTTCTCTTTATATACAACTAAGTGAATGTTGCCGGGATCAAGATGTTATATAGAATCTCCTTTCCAAAAAACGGATATACAGTTAAACCAACATTCTTACCAAGGACACTGGTAAGCATTCTTTTTCAAACTTTCAATAGCTGGAGCATAATGATAATTGTATCATGGCTCAGAATGTAAGCAAGAAAGTAGGTGCAGCTGAACGATGTGAAAGGCAGCGCTTGTTATCAGCCACAAATACAATTCCCGTCTAACACTTCTAGCAGCAGGAACAGGGTGTTTCTGAATCAGTCCCAACAGTACCACTCTGGGACTCAGGAAAGTCAAATATCTGGGAAATGATACCATATATACAACTAATCAGTGTTTCCTGTAAAAGGTACATGTTCTTCTTGCACCTGAATACTTTTTTTTTTTTTTTTGGAAGTAGTACTTCGGATAATGAAATAAACCTTAAGATGTCAATTTGGAGTTGTGTGGGTCAACAAATTACCCTCTGCATGCACACAGACTTTCAATCGTTCTTTCTCAAGAGCTAGGCAGAATTTATTAGGCTCAAATAATCATCCCACAAGGGAGCCTCCCATAACTTCAGTGACAGTTTTCAGTTTTATATCTCATTTGGGGACATCTTTAACTCAGAAAAAGGATTGCTGGCAACCTTAGTTTAATGCCTGTAAAAAGCTGCTGAAGAAACAGAACTTCTTTCTCTTCTAGGGAAGAGAGGGACACAAAACATGCAACATTACATGAGCCAGGACAGATTTCAAAATTTCAGTTTCATACTTTCATTAGTGTATAGGGTTTTCTAAAAATAACTCCTGTTGAAGCTAACATTGAGAATTCAGTATTGCAAGGGTAAGGATTTGAGGAAAAAGAAGCAAAGACTCCATATTATAAATGCAGATACCACAGTCTGTATTCATAAATGGATGAATTCCCTTTTTATCCCCCATGCACATCATAAAAATATAAAACAATTATAAAACATATCCATACATTACAACTTGGCCACATTATTTGCTCACTGGATACTGACAACTTTGGTAAGTTTAAATTCAGACCTTGCCTCAATACTGTTGTAATTTCAACTCTTGATATCTAAAACCATTTCATAATAGTATTTCGTTAGCTTTGTTTTCCTCTTCCTGTCATTTTTGGCCTTGGCCTTCTCCAGGTTTCTGATCCTTCCCTCCTGTCTTCTCTAGGTTCTACATGAGTATATAACCTCATATTATACCATAACTGCATATAGCAGATTACATAGTTAGTAGGATACTTAAAAAGGAAAGTGTTACACTGCTAACACCTTAGTGTCTCCTTACTCAGAAAAAAGAATAAGTGCAAGCGTTTGCAAAATGCTGCTGGTGTCAATTCACAGAGTTGGTTTGCTTCTGGCACACTTAAAAGAGATGCTTAAAATATAATCATGCTTCAAGATCATGCTAGGAAATACTGCAAAAATAAAGTAATCCCTGTGCCATGTTTCTCCATAAGAAAAGAAAAATGTGTTCACAAGCTACTTAAAGCAGAAAGCCTCAACAACTGCAGATAAATACAACTGAAAAACCTGAGTTTTAAACACAAACTGGAGTTAGAAATAAGCAGTTTTATGCCTCTATCCTATTATCTAAGATCTGTTCTGAGTAGAGGAATTTGGGATCACTCAGCAGCTCAAGCTTGCATATTTGTCCTCATACAATAAGGATCTCTGCCGTCACTAAGGGGAGGTCTACTTCAGGTGAAACAGCTCAGCTAATGAAGTATTTTCATGAAATTAGCAGTGCACTCCTACACCTGTGAAATTCACATCAGTTCATTCCAAATGGGACTGGAAGAAGATCTGTAGGTACAGGAAAGCCCTCTACATCCACGGCAGACCCATGCTGAGCTCAGGTGTAGAGCAACGAATGATGCCCTGAGCTGGCCGTCACTGGTTTTCCTAGGTAGGCTGCAGGTATGCTCATGACTGCTCTCTTCCTCTGCTATACATGCTGTAGATGTGCAACTTAAAGGCCACCTGTCTCTGAAAGAAATACACACACTGTTTCTTTTTAAAAGAACAGCACAGGTTGCCAGGGAGTACTCCTTCCTCCCACAGAATTCTTCTACAAACATCAACAGACTTTGGATCGTGTCTTTAAAGCCTTCAGCCATTGATGCTCAAAAATAATTTTTTCTTCTTTCCAGTGTTCCTAAAAGCAGTTTTGCTTTATGCATATTAACTGAGCCCCTCTTAGAAGCTGTACCCATTTCTATCAGGGATAAAAAGGGAAAAGAAAGGAGCACATGCTCTGATTCAGATCCTCTGTGGGTAGGGGCCAGTATGGGTCCAGGAAAGACTGCAGAATTACTCACAGCTACACCATCAGAAGGGCCAGAGCCTCATGTACATAAAAGTACAATGAAGCAGAGCTAGGTTTGACAAGCTCAAAAACCCCAGGCGTCTCTACCAGATAGCACCTATTACAAAATCTTCTCAGGAACAAGCCTTTTGATTTATCAACTCAAATCCATGAAGTAATTTTCCTACATGAGCTTAAAAAAAAAATAAATTCTAATTACAGAGTTAAATGTTTTCTATGAAGTACTTTTTTATTATTTTGAGTGATTCTACACAGATACTTACATTATTAATAGAAGGGCATACTGGTTTCGATCCGTGAAATCTTTTGGCAGTGACAACTGCAAAGGGAGTTCTTTTAAGAAAAGAGCAAAACATTAAAGGCTGGTAGTTACACAGATGAAAAACAGTAATGTTGCAAGAAAGCTTTTGGTTTGTTAAAATAACATTTTGCCAAATTTACCGTAATCCTCAATGTGAAGCATTTTAATTTCAGTCCTGGAATTCTTTTTCTTAAAAACAGCTTCTTTCAACACAGCATTATTTTCCAAAATATAAAACTCTGTAGAAAACAGGAAGAAAAAGCAAGCTGAAAGGTATGGAGAATCATCATCAGAGATAAATCAAGATTCAAAAAAATTAAAGAAAAAAAGACAAATGTGCAATGATAAATCTTGTAAATGAATTCCTTCTGTAAATACTTTTTTTTTATAATGCAACTGCTTTGCAATTCAGGAACTGAGCAATCAGCGTAATTCAAAACATATACATCTCTTCCATTTTCTGGCTTCAGTAGGCTTTGTTTCCTTTAAGCACTAACAATAAAATTGCTGATGAGCAACAGGAATACTAGTATCCCTGACAAATACTAACAGCAGCTGTTACAGAGAAAGGCTGGTCTGCTGGGCAAGATCTTAAGCCTCAAGCAGGCATCCTTTTCAAGCTACATGTTCCAAGTCAATATTTAGCCAGCACAGCTCTACTTGATCACTGCACGTCCTCCGCCTTCTGCACTTCAACCAGGAGAAGATTTCAGTTTGGTTTAAAGCTGCAGACAGATTTGAAACAATCCTTTTGCACATGAAAGAATGTTTAATCAGGGTTTTTTTTTTATTTTCTTTTTTACTCAAATTACCAATCTTGCTTGCAAAATGTAGATTTTTTTATTAAACAATAAGCCCTCCACTTAGGGCCAAACGGATAATCTAAGGAGAACGTTTGTTCTGGGCAGTCAACCAAAATGGTATAATTATAGTCTGAGGATGGAATAATTGAAGTAATCCTTAATCATTCTTTTATGAATTGAAGAGGATAATCTAATCTTGCACTGAAACACTAATCGTAAATTATCTCTCTTATTATTTGGTTTCTTGTTGTTACAAGAAACAACGTCCCCCTATCCTGACTTGCTTTGTTTTCCTCTGAGATGCTGTACGTAAATCTCTTTTACAATAATTCACTATCAACAGCATTTTAGATACAAGTAATAATGAGCAAAAGTCAACCTTCACAGAATTGAGTAGCTCTACAGAAGTCAATGAATGTAGTTTGAGCAGTAATAGCCTTCTTGAGTTGGATAAAAGTCCCTCCCCTTGGTACGCTATAGCACTCAGCTTTGCTAATAATATCAGTGGTGACATTAACAAAAAAAAAAAAAGGAGGCCAAAGTGCAAACACTAATTAACAGTCAAAAGCATGACACTACTGATCAGCATGCTACTTTAACATACAACATTAGGTCCACTGTTATGGCTGAGTAGTGGCTGGCCCATGACAAAAGGGATGCAGACAAGTACAGTTCAGGAATTCTGGATTCTGGGGAAAATTCTGGGGATAATATATTGAATGAAATTAGAATAGGTAAGGATTGGTTTAGTCGATTTGAATGGAAAGATGTCCCCTTTCCTCTAATTCACACCTTCATGCTACGTGGAGCCACAGTGGAGTTGGAGGTAGCAGAGTTGTTCCCTCTACCGCACCAGAGAAATACCCAAGTGAGGGAAATTCTGCTATTAAAGGACAGTCTTTCATTACAAAGCACCTCAAGCAGCCAGGAAACAGCAACAGATTTGGTGTCAATATAGAGAAAGCAATGAGTAAAACTTGAAAATTAGAGGTATTGAATATCTTCCTACTGATTTGCCTTCACTGAAAATGTCAGTGAAGTTGCTCTGATTTGAGAAATGTAAGACGATGACCAAGTTCATTGTATGTAGGTTAGATTTCATGATCAATTGTCCAAAGACTGTACCTTACTTCAAGATAATTCGATTGTAACTTTAAAAACATCTCTAAAAATACAGAAGGTGTATCATAATGGCAGCATAATTTACATAGAAAGTGAAATGGATGAAGACCAACCTGCCATCTAATTAACTCAAGTGTAAACAGAAGATGAATGATATGCACTTAACATAAAACATATCTGAAAAGCCTGGGAAAGTTTTAGTCATTTGATTAACTTCTTTCTTTATCATTTGCAGATGTGAATGTTGCTAAAAGGTAATTAATAGAACTTTATATGAATGAGCCATCTATTAGTCTTTATTTACTTGGAACTGCCTTTCCCCTCCCCCACGCTCCCCAGAACAATCAAGGATGATAATAAAATATATCCACCCCATAAGGCGTACTCACTTGCAGTATTACTTGTATTGTGCACGCTAACAACTGGAACACCTGGCCCTGTTTTGAGGAGAGAAGAAAAACAGAGGAAGAGTGTAGGGTAGTTAGCGCACGGTATTTTGGTCAGTAACAAAGAAGGAGAACACCAGTGACCATGTCAGGTCAGATCCGGGCAGCCCCATAGACACGCTTCCCTTCAAACACAGCAGTAACTCCCCCAGTGTCTCTTGGGAAGGACACAGGGTAGCCTGCGGTACCAAGGAAATGTGAAACGGAGCCTGCCTTCTGCCTGTTCAGCAAGGACTCTAGAGCCTGCACCTAGAAGGAGCTTTTTTTTTTCAATTGCCATGTTTTAGCTAGAAGTGAAGAATAAAAAAAATTACAAAGGCACTTAATGGCATTGTCTAAAATATAGCAGTTTGACTTTCAGAAACAGTAACTCTAGGTTGACTGGGAAGTGAATTAATGATAATATTCACTTAAGTTTTCTACGGAAAAGCTACAGAGATGTTGAAAAATTACCACATATTTCACTTACCTATCTGTTTAAGAAACTCCTTTGGTATCTCAGATACTTGGTCTTGGAAGACCAAGAGCATCACAGTTAAATCTAGGCGTAATGTAATCTAACCTTATTTCATGGTAATGTCAGATGCTATATTTTTACTGTACTGCTGAGAAACTAAAAGCAGCAAGAATAATTCTCCACCTAAGTGCACAAGGTGGCACGTGGAACTGGGGTAATCAAACATTCAGCACACTCAGAAGTGTACCTGAGATCACTGTCCCTGCTCTGAGGACTCCCACTAGTGTCAACTTGCAAAAGAAAATGTTGTGTCCCCACCTCCAACATGGAATTTATACATGGGAAACTTAGTTTTATTTGGGTGAGGCAAGAGTTTGAATTACATGCAGGCAGCCGCTGTTGGGGTAGGAAGCATGATGCAGAAAAGCTGAAGTCCCTGAGGACCCCATGGCAGATGAAGGCACGGACCCTCTACAATTAGGAGTTCAGACTCCTCTTTTTTTGGAGAAAATAAAATTCCCTTTGAGAGTAGTTCAGAGACAGAGCTTAATTTATGTGTTTTGAGTCATCCTGAGGAGGCTGTCTCTCTCAATTAATTATGGCATGAGCCTAGGGAAACTTAAATGCCTGAAATAAATAGCATGATGCCATTCACAGCCTCTGACAGCCTCCACTGAAGATTTTTATCAATTTCATCCTCTGCCTCAAGGGAGAACATTGACAAAAATCTTACGGGTAGATTGCTGACAAATCAAAGCTTTCTGCCTTAGCTTTTCAAAAGATAATTTCTTCAGCTGTCTCTTTGTTTTGTTTTGTTTTTCCAGCTCTTTTTACTTCTTCTGAATTTGTCATTTTGCTTTGAATTCTGATTTCAGAAAGACAGTTTTTGGAGGTGAAAGCATTGGCATTTTCCAGGCCAGGTCTATTGGGCATACTGAAAGATGGAAAGATGATGACACATTTTGAAAAAGGGAGATTACAGTAGATTAAAAAGCCAATCAGAAAAGAGAAAGACAGATTTATGTTACAGGCATTGCATTATAGCTCATCACAACTAAGCACAGCACTTGGATTTCCCATTGACCTGCTATAACTAACAATAAACCCATAACTTATTTCCTGCTGTACAAAATGGGAAAAAAAAATTACTCTCTTTATGAATTATCTTATTTGAGTTGAGAGATTAACATTGGTTAGTGTTTATGAGGTGCTAAAGGAAAAGTCTGCAAGCAGTGTGGAAAATACGTATAAAGGACATGCTTGCCAAAACTGAGAGGCTGGTTCTCCATCTCCCAGGCTAGAAATAACTCCTCCCTCAGGAGAGTCTCTGGAGATGGATACTGCTGGTATACTGAGACAGGTTTTCTGGCTGAGGGTAACTAAGAAGGAAAAACTATCCTAATAAAGGTTCTCACAGGTAAACAGGGGGTGGAAGAATTGAAGCTGGTGTAGATCAAACCAGTCCAGAGTCCCCTAAGGATTTTTCTGGGCAAATTGCTTCAGTAACAATTCAGTCAGGCTTTTTGTTGTTGGAAAACAAGTGTGTAGGCCTGTAGGTGTGGTGTCATTGGTCTCCTTGGAGCAGTTTACCTCGTACTCTTAACAAGCAACTCCCCACAGAAGAGTTTTAATACCTGCTCTGTGGTGACGTTGCCATCAATTTTGATACTGCCACATATCTGCCCCACCACAGGCATTTTGCAGAGCTGTGGCAGTACACGCGGCCCACGCTGCTGCCGTAATTGTCAAGCTCTGACGAAATGCAAAAGAGCACCTCTTGAATAACCCCAAGTTGACAACTATACATTAATGTCAGAGGTAGGAAAACTTAATGACAGTGGTTTATCAGCCCTGCCCAACACCTGCAGCTTAGGGCAGCCTACTGGCTGCAACGCAGTGGAGTGGAGGTTTAATCCTAGGAGGATGCTCTGCAGTCTTACTGGCTCAAGCAGAGAGCTGCCATCTCCAGTCACTGAAACTCATGAGCTTGTGAGCAATTTCGCAGGCAACCTCCTACTGGCATCCACATTTTTATATCAAAGGAACACATTAAAAATTAAAGGCTGAATGTAGGTTGCTAAAATAAGCAGCAGCAGCTACATTTTTGGGCCCTAGCACATTGCTGGGCAAAAAACTCTTCCCAATTTACCAGCTCTCCCTCTTGCAGGAATCTGAGACTTCCCCATAGGGACTATGTCAAGCACAAGGGAAAACCTTGCTTAAACCATGGGGAGCTCATTACTAGTGCAGTCTTTACTCAGATAAGGGCCTCAAGATTAGCTCTATAAGTTCTGCCGCAGCTTTAACCATGTATAAACCATACAGTTGGTATTTTTTTTTCTGATCAGCTATGTATTATAGGTGCACTTCCACAAAAAAAAAACCCAAACCAAACCCAACCACAACCTTATTTTAGCCAATATATATTCATAGTTTGTTTGTTTGAATAGATTCAATTCTCAAGCAGGGAGATATTTTATTTTTGTGCAAAGAAGTACAGTTGCAAAGAAATAGAAAAGATGCATGCAAATAGAATGGGCTATTCACATGTATTTCAGATGAATTGTGTTCTACTGTTTTCAATCTGATGCTAGTTGAGCAAAAATACTGGGAGAACGTTGTCTGTAAAATGCTGTGAGTTTCAAGGTCAACAGGTCTAGCTATACACTTTATTATTGATTGTCTCGTGCTTTTCTCAACCTGCTTTTATAATCTTTTTTATCAGTGTTTATTTCCTGGGTGTAGGTTATAAATTTCTCAGTGTGAGATGATTCTAGTTTTCTGTTTATACATACCAGCTCTTGAACCCAACTGGTGTCATTTAGCGCTACTGGAATGCAGCTAACAATAAAAAGCTAGAAGTTATTTATTGTAATTCTATTGATAAAGAGGATCTGCCTATGTGGATTAAACCATACTTGTTTTTTGGTACTCACATACACATATATATACACACACATATATGAGTGTGTATAGATATACTATACGCATACATTTATACACACATAGAGACACAGCGTTACAGAAAGCAGGCCCTCATTTTTAACTAGGCATAGATGCACAAGATCAATCCCAATACATACTATAATGAAGCTGTTACGAACCACAGCACCATCACTATGAATTCCACATTTTTTGGTGAAGGATTTTTATTCAGGGTAAATTTAAAAGGCAATGTCCTTTAGTAGGACTGAAGGGTTAGGTATTGGAGCAGCTTTCTGCTATCACTTGTTATTTAGCTTTTACACAGAACATCTTTACTTACAGTCTTGCAATAAGCTCTGTACAGAACTTTGAGTAATCCACTACTGTGCTGAATGTTAGACTCCAGCCTAATGCATTTCTCAAGGGAATATATTAATTCAGAAGCAAACACAGTACTATTACATGCCGTGCATTTGACTTACCTTTACAGTGCAGTAAAAAATGCCTATTCATGGGGCTAAACTTTGCACTGAAGTATGTGCACTGGTCTTTCAAGAAGTTGCATGAGAGACACTGACGATTCAACGATCCCACTGTTGATACACTGGGGAAAAAATTGATGAGAAACATCTTCCATTGGAACAAAAAACAATAAACCAAGAATTAGATCATAAGAGTGTGTCGTGGTTTAACCCAGCTGGCAATTAAGCACCACGCAGCCGCTCGCTCGCTCCCCCCCCCCCAGTGGGATGGGGGAGAGAATCGGGAAGGAGAAAAAGGTTAGAGCCGAGGGCTGAGATAAAGACAGTTTAATAAGAGAAAATAATAGTAATAATGAGAATGATAACAAAATATACAGAATATACAAAACGAATGATGCACAATGCAATTGCTCACCACCCACCGACCGATGCCCAGCCCGTCCCGAGCCGCGATCAGTACCCGAGCAGCGATCAGTACCCGAACAGTGATCACTCTCCCCGCGACCGACCGACCGACTAAACCCCCCCGAGCATGACGTTATATGGTATGGAATAGCTCTTTGGACAGTTTGGGTCCTAGCTGTGCTGTACTCCCAGCTTGTTATGCACCTGGCCGAGCAGGAGAAGCTCAAAAAGTCCTTGAGCAGTCTGAGCACTACTTGGCAACAACTAAAAACATCAGCGTGTTATCAACATTCTTCTAGTACTAAATCCAAAGCACAGCACTATGCTAGCTTCTGTGAAGAAAATTAACTCTATCCCAGCCGAAACCAGGACAGAGTGATAAAATTCGTTTCAGTCCCTAAACTCACCAAAATATAACTGTCGTCTTTTGTGCCTGATGCAAAATATTTTCAGATGACTCAGGGGACTACTGTTCTGTAAAGTGGGCAATGTGAACAGGATCCAAAACCTGCCCAAAGCAGGACTGGCATTGCAATAACCAGCAGTGCTGGGGGGTAGCAATGTTAGTAGGACACCAGGAAAAGCCTCATTAACTTCAGATTTAAGCACTGAGGTTTGTATAAGGAGGGGGTGCTTTGCTCACACACTTTAAAATGCATGATTAGACCCCATAAATATTATTTTCATTTAGAAGATTTTCACTACTTTTAAAAATACAGTCATATTAGATGCTTGCATTTAGGTTTACCTTTTTAGATGCTTATAGAGGACTAGTGAAGGCATAAGTGGTAAAAACATTCTGTGTTAAAATCTTTTCTGTTTTTCAAAAAATGTAAAATATCATTGGCATTTTTAGTTTTGAAAAACTGTGATTCTTTCCTTGTTACAGTTCAAATGTACTAATTTTTACATAATATAAATGATTACCCAAGCCCCAAAGCAGCAATTAAGCTCACAGTATGTCATCATAACGCTTATGGCTTGGGATGAAGAAGCTGTTAACACAGCCTCATATGCTTCTTACCTATGTAGCTGTCTTCCTCTTGGCGATTCTTCAGTGCTTAAGAAATAACTGTGCCCAAAAGATGAACAAAGTTAAACTCAGTTTGGTATACTGTCTGATTTGGGTGGTGTTTAGAGAAGTGAGAGATGTCATAAATAACATTTTTTAAAATTAAAAAGTCCCAAATATGCATGAAGATCAAACAAATACTTATATATAAACCTAAGCTCCACAATTAAACTTGGACCCAGTATACAGAGTAGTTATTTCAGATGGTATATGATTTAATATTAAAACAGTGATGAAAATGGTTTTTCATGGATTCTGTTTAATTTCTGTAGTGCCCAGGAGCTCCAGTAGCAACCAGGACCCCTTTCTGCACATTACAAATAGAGGAGAAAGTTTCTCCTTCACTCCAGGAGTTTGCAATATAAATCCAAGGCATAGAAAAAGGTTACAAGGAAACTATATCATAAATTCCAAATCCCTTTTGAGCTGTAGTATGGCTTTTTCTTCTAGCTAGAGACAGAAGCTAGCACCCTAGCCAATGACTTACAGACAAGGTTGTGCGGGTACAAAGAGGCTTAGTAGAGCTTATGCAAGAATATCAAGGCAAGTCCTTGGTGTGTCCCAGATGAGATGCCCATAAAGGCAGAAGGAGGGTAAGGAAGTCATCTGAAGTGGCAGAGACAACCCACAGCCATCTGCCACCTCTTTGCAGGCTGAGCACATCCAGACCTCATTTTTTTACCCGAACCTTGGAGAAGTATCAAGAAATTCTCCATGGATATATTTTCAAAACCCATGGAAGTATTAGTCAGAAAGGGTGTTTCTCTAGTACCAGTGGAGATGACAGACATTGTTGCAGCCCCAAAAAGGTCCTTGCTGAAATATCATTTATTTTAAAGTGTATCAGAATTAGACACATCTGGTTTTTTTTTTTTTTGCCATGGTTAGATATACATGAAGACTAACCAAAATCCACTGAAGTGATGTGAGGCCTTCAGATGTTTTGTGTCAGTTCTTTGCTGCCCCCCAAAATCACCAAGTATGCGCTGCATTTCCTTCCCACTATAGTGCTAAGATGGGCTTTCGAAAGATTCTCTCCGAGTGATCTGGGTGAAAATCAGGGGTTTGGATAATCACTCTATATAATTTGAATTTATGAGGTTGAATCAGATCCCCAAAGTCCCGAGATCTCATGCAGTAACCTAGCAATCACGAAAACTGAAGATTCAGGGGTTTTATCAAGTAAAAATTCTTTCCTGGAATCCAGGAAAGGGCCACCAAAACGTTATTACTGCTGTATTTTGTGTTGATTTATTTTATTTAAAAAATACAGTGAGTCAACTTATGTCACGGTATGGTCCTTTTCACTCTGCATATAAACACATGCAGTAATACACTGGCAGATAAATTGTCTGACAACTGCATTTTATGTATTTGGGAGTGTAAAATTTATGGTAATGCTCAGAAATGAAAGAAATATTGTTCCTTAATTTTAGATACACTATTTCCAGTTAAATGGATTCCACTTCAATAACTCAGATATTTTCATAAACAAAGAGAACAGGGCTTACATCTTTTGAGTATTTTCATCATACGCCAGGATTTTGATAACTTCCCAGTTTCCTGATGTCAGGTGTCTCACACTGATTTGTTCACTTTTAGCCTAGAGAGAGATGGAAAATAATAACTTTCCCCTTACTTGTTACATTTTTCTTTGCCTAGCAGGATTGTCTGCATGTCATTACTGATTACATCTTTTTAAACTTCAATGTGCAACATGACATATTTAAATCACAAACCTCGCATTTTGACAGGCCTGAACTTTAAGTATCCTCTCCCTCCCATATATAAACTTTTCAAAGTCATTAAAACCATCTCTGTTTCCATCACAATTTTTCTTTCAGTTATCCACATGCCAACAGACAATACTTCTATACTTCCAATTTTGTTTCTCTTAGGGTTTCCTTTCCTTTACAGGGGCATAGCAGAGGAGTCTAACTCAGACCCCTGTAACCAAAACTCTGCCCCAGAGCATGCTCACCAAGCTTTCACATTGATCACATGCTTGTACTGAGCCAAGACTACCTACTACGATGCTGTGCCAAGACAGGACACCAACATCACCCTCATCCGAGGAGGCAGGCAAACCTCTACGAGAAACGCACTGCACAAACTCAGACACAGAAGTTAACAGGATCTAAACCTAGCTAAAGCCACCAGGCACTCTGGAGAAGCCTCTCTTTGCCCAGGGTCTATAAGGAGAGTCTAAGAATAGCCTCCAAATGTTGGCAAATGCTTACAAGTTGGGGAGCACCCCTTGCTCATAACTTGTTTCTATGCCAGTGCGAGCCTAGGAAAATAACTGCCAGAAGGGAAAATTCAAAACCTCTCTCAAAGAAAGTGACGGCAGTTTTCTCAGCCAATGCACCAGGAACTGAATTCAGAAACATCAGGATGCAATGCATATCTACCTTTAGGTAAAACCAAACTCTTTGGGCTGGAAGCTGCAGCAGACTCCTCATCAGACACAGGTTAAAAAGAATGCAACCTGAAGAGTGAGAAGCTCATTCGAGAGTGCTTCCTAGTGCAAAAGGTAAAATTCTTGCTTAGGCTTCTGAAGAGTAAAACTTTAACTACAAACATACTTGAAGAGTGGGGTTTTTTTTGTACTAGGGCTATTTTCAAATTCAAGACAAATGTCGTAAAGAAAAGAAGTGATAATTCAGCTTATATTTCAGCTTTAGTGGGTGAAACCGAGCAGCTAGAGTTGCAAAGGAGGTGAGAGGGAGGACTCAATGGTGCTTTCTGGCCTTGCACCTGTGAATCCGGAGCACCAGTCCAGACCTAATCACAGTGGCCTCCGTGGTTATGTGGCCTACAAAAAGTCATAAAGGCAAATATATTTTTTTTTTTTAATCCCTGTACTTCTGAACCGTATCTTGTAAACTCTGAGCTCTACATCAACAGCAGCAATAACTAGAAAGCAGAAAATGCTCAAGGACACCTATGAGACATGTCTGGAAATGGCAAGGCAGAAACAAGTCCCTTAGAACTGATCTGTTCTCCAACAGATCCACATAGAAAGCATGATGTAACTCTATGACAAGTTGTGCAAGTACCAGCTGAAATCAGGACGCTGTGCTGGGTGCTATACATCTGTTTATGACAGTTCCCTTGTTCGGGAAGGTTCTCATGTTCAGTGCTGTCTCCAGGAATGATTAAAATACAAATTAGTGATTTATTATAAGTGACTATTTCTTCTCTAGAGAAAGAGAAGCTGCAACTATTGAAAGAGATATTTAAATATTGAGATCACAGAATCTAACAAGAAACAGCAATAAAGAGCCCAGCCAAGCGTTAATAAACATGGTTATTTTTCAAGGTTACAGCCATAATACATAATTTATGAAGCTTGCAGGAAGTTCTTGCCTTGATCCATTAAAGTTACTTTATAATTCTTACTTTGTGGTTGGAAGAAAGAGACTTTCTAGAGTTGCAAAACCCCAAGTAAGAAATTTCTAGATACATAACACAATTCAATCCCATTTTGAGATTAGTTTCTTTTAAATATTTCACAAGTTACTAAAAGCATTTGAAAACAACAAAACACACATCTAGCCCTCTACATTCAGACAGTGAATAATATATGATAGACAGTAACCTTTTAAAGAGAAACCTCCCCTTGCAAGGTTTCATTGGATGCTTCTGCTAACCTGCTTTGATTGTATCATTGACACACGCTTTTCCAAAGTTTAGTCAAAGAAATGCAGCCCAAGAAAGACCATGATTTGTCAACACTTGTAAGATTGACAAATTAACCTAAAGCGAGCCATTAAAATTTACTTCTTTGTCACTGAATGTTCACGTTGGTTCTGCGTTTTAACTTTCCTGCATTTGGAGGCTGATTTCTGTTAATGAGCTGATGTCTGTGCTGAGTAGTACAGAGCAGTAACAAGAATCTGAATGCCAAATTCCAATGTTATCTGAGCTCCATCACAAAAAACCTGTCATCAACTGGGTACTGGCGACCTCGCAACTGCTTTAAATTCTGCAGGGCACCCGTTATGCTGCTGTGGCTCTCACAAGGTGTGACAAACATTCGATGTGACAAAAGACTTTATGTGCAACGGTTAATATAATTTTTATGCCTCCATGTTTGCTTTAGAAATAATGGACAATCAGATTAATGCAGTGTGTAAAACACATCATATAAACACATTTCCTGTCCTTTATTGCTCAGTATCAGCCCCATTACCATGCAGTATGTGGCTTATTGATGAATAGTGGTTGATACATGGGATATCACATTTCCCCTTCTCAGGAGCAGCTATATACTTAAAGCCAAATGTGTCATTGGTGATACCATTCAGACTTGTTTATTTATGGCGATGGTGGTCAAAAGAGAAGTATTTTTGGAGCTGTACAGTACCCAGGGCTCTAATATTGCCTAAAAGGGATAGAATGCTAAACTCCTAATCATAAGCTTGACTTTAAACATTATTCTGGTGGGATTAAAACATGTACTTACACGTAGGTATCTATTTAATTATCTCATTGAATAGGAGTGGGCTTAATCCTTTGCTTAATATTTTCCTGAATTAGGATCAAGTTCCCTGGGCTCTTTAGTAGTGAAAAAATATCAGAGCCTACAGGTGTAAGGCAAATTTGATTCTATCTGTAACAACCTTGGGAATGCTCCAAGTTAATTTTCAGATCTACATCATTATCATTTAATGTATTTTAAAGATAATTATTCATATTGGGAAAGAAACCAAAATAAGGCTTGATTGACTAATTTTGTTTTGTTTCAGTGTGAATTTTTGTGCGGTTACTATGTTAATACACCTTTACCAGATTGTCATCTGAGTTACTGTTTTCTTTAGAAGATAGGATTTGACATGTCTTTGATCCCTTTTTTCTTGTCTGATTCTTTCTTGATATATTTACTCTAGTGAATGAGTACCTTGTTCTTGCTTCTTCAGGATAAATTTTCATTAAAGTTCTTTTGCTCCTTTTCTGTCTGCAGTACACTGTGAACATATTTCAGACTTAACAATGTTCATACCAGCACACTGTCATAAAGGGGATAATAGAGTTGCCTGGTGCCAAATCTGCTATTTTGATGTTTTGGGTACCTTGATAATCCCTCCTATGTCATATGGCTCTGCTAAAGTACCTGGATTAATGCTCTGCTGATTTAAAGAGATGCCTTGGAGTGTTCCATTCCAGGGCATAATTTCCTTTATTAGTTCATCACAACTTCATACTGGTGACCTTCAAAGTCATAGTGCAAATTTATCTTCTTTCAGGTTCTTTGGAAAAAGCAGTGACCCTGGGAAATGGAAGTCACTGGAAAATGTTGCAAAGGGTAATGAAAGAGTCCCAGGTTTCACAAAATTTTGAATTTGGGGTACTGCCTCCATTTACTGTTGTGTGTAAGACCAGAATTATGAATATTCTGAATTGACATTTAAAATTACACTTATGCATATATAGTGTATATAAAGAGGGTAAAATAAGCATTTCTGCAGGTCTCTTGAATTTCTGTGGCTATAAAACATCATTGACAGAAGGGTTTAACAAGAAAACATCTCTGCTTGTCTACAGAGGTACAAAGAAAACATGAAATCTTCCAGAGAGAGTACTTTGGAAGTGCCTTTCATTTACAGACCTTACGTGCCACCACTGCAGAGGTCTAAGAAAAGAGAGAGCGGTCCACTTATTCTGCAAGAAATTACAAATATGTCCCTCTGCACCAAGTGACAACCTGGGCTGGACAAATGACCACAACACAAGTGTTCAGACTCTACTGAAGCACAAGGCTTTGCTTGGGTCATGTGTCCTCAGTAAAAGATACTCTAGATGACCACTAGAGTATTAAAAATAGCCTGAATCAAAACCTTACCTGAACAATAAACATGGCTATGTGGTGAAATTCGCCCCGGCCTCCCTGCTTCACTGGGACGGTCATGAAGAACTTACTGCCATCCTTGGAGAAAACTGGTTCTTCGTTCTATAAATGTAAGATTGTGTAATTTGTCACACTTCCCATTAAACTTCTTAACAAAATATTAGCTTAAGCTTTTTTGTCTCCTTGGTTTTGGTAGTTGCTGTGCTCATAAGATGACTGCAGAAAAATCCTTAGATTTTAAATATATTCAGTTAAGATTAACAAAAATGGCTAAAGGAAATGTAGTTCATGCCAGTAGTTACCATCGTGCAATCTTGTCCTAAAGCATGGGTTACAGCCCTTGCAAACCCCCCTCTCCCAATGAAAGGTCTGGTAGTCTGATCCCTAAGGCAGCAGGACTTTCTAGGATACATTCCTTTACAGCCATACAACTAATGACAAAGATAAGTCCTACCAGTGATGAGGAGAACAAATGTTTCCATGGTCTGGACTCAGCAACACATTACTGAGTATATGCTTAACACTCACTGATTTTGATTAAAAAAATTGGAAAAAATAAGCGCATTGAAGTGATATCTTGAATCAAGGTCTTACCATAATTTGTAGCCTGATGTGATACCATCTCTCCATGTCTAACTTTACACAGAAATATTAAAGGAAAATGGCTTGCTATAAAAGCATAGATTTTTAAAAATGATTTCTCATTTGCACATTGCAAAATGAAGCCTGAAATGTATTTTAAATAGAATGTGTTTCATCCATTTATTGGATAGCTCTTCTGAAGCTATGAAAATGGAATCATTTGCTGACATATTAGTTCAACATATTGTGCTGGGTATGAATTTAGAAATGTTCTTATGCATTCCAATTATAGCCCGTATGACCTCTAATCTTTGAACTCCTTTGGCTTTAATTTGGTGAGGTTATTTTTTAATCAGAAAAAAATCAGCACAGTATATAGGACATGCTTGGAATGGGATTCGTCTGACCTGCCTTTAACCATCCAAGAGTTAGGTAGTTATTCAGCTGGTCATCTCAGCGCTTACTGAACTGAATGCAGAGATTGAAAACTGAAGGGAACGTTGCCTCTGAAACCCAGAGAGGTGCCTCGGTTCCAAGGGCTGAATTGCTCGCTGGAAGTGTGTATCTCTTTCCACCACTGACACAGTCAGTGAGACAGTGGAATGTCCTTCATGTGATGCAAAGTCACGGGATTCCCACTACCACAAAAACAAGCTGCCATCTGAATGTTTACCCAGACAGTGCTATAATCCTCAGCTGTTAAATTAATTTAGGATCCTAAAAAGTATGCCATTTAAAAAGAAATGGATAATAGCTTATAAAATAACATATAATTAAATAAAAATTAAAATGAAGCAGTCACACATTACACACCAAGAAATAGCATGTATACTATACCTGTTTAGGAAGCCACAGGTCTGACTGCATTTCATATTTCTAAAAAAGAAAAAAAAGAAACTTTTATGGAATAGCTATAGATCAAAAACATTTCCCACATTCAGCAAAAGGTCTCTAGCTATTTCATGGGGTTTTTTTTCTATGATGTTACAATGATCACATTTCTTCATTGGCACTTACATTGAAACAAACGATAATTTAATTACCAAGTCAGCTGCTTTATTCCGAGTTTTTGGTGGAACACCACAGGGGACCTATGAATGCCTTTTTCAGTCCTTTCTGATTAGCTATCAAGAAGCTTTACACAGGCAGTTCCATTTGTTTTTTTACCTCTAGGCATCATCTGAAAACAGGATATTTTAGGTCCTTCATCAACACTGGGCAAACAGCCAGCAACAAGTTCAAAGTATGAAACCTTTTCAAATCACAGTCCTTTGCTTTAATGGGTTGTAGTGCGGCATTAGTGAAGAGAAAAAAAATAAATGCAAATGATTGTTTTTTATTGGTCACATTCATATCTCATATCATGCCACCTAAAAAAAACCCCAAACACTGTGAACACATTGTTGGAAAAAAAATATAGAATATACGTCAACTGTTGTAAATTGTCACAGTCATGCTGAAGTCATGAAAATTTATTAGCTGTAGAAGCATCTGTACATACCATACATGGCCTGAAAAATGAAAAATCTGTAGCTACTACAGCAGCTGGTTTTATACAGCACTTTTTGGAATTGTGAACATGTACAAAATGCTAAAAAAAAAAAATAATAAAATATTAAACCCCCAGATTTTCAGCTGAAATCAAATGGTCTGACACAGTGTTAAATTCTCACAGTATGGCCTTTCCTCTTCCATTACTGAATTCCAGAGCATCAGCTTATCCCAGCGCAGGAACCGTCCCAGGTTACAGGCATGAGCCCTGCCCAAGCCGCGCTCGCTACAGTCACTGCGTCGCTACCCTTCCTCACCCACCCACCCATCCCTTTGCTGCACTTCATTTCTTCTGGAGTGGGACTTCTCAATATCTCTCTCTGATACCATGTCCTGCTTTGCAGCTCCCTGGACTCCTCCTTCAGACAAGCCCAAGTGACCTCGGAGCACACAAGGGTTTCCTTTCAGGAGCAACTGCTCACAGTGGTTCCTGAGCAACTTTTTTAATAAAAGGGCACAAGGATTGCAGGAACTAGGTAAAAAGGAACCAAATCAACAGATCTCCATGTTCACAATCTTAATCTGTAGTCTGGGGATTTATCTGTGGTTTCTGAGTTGGGAAAAGCAACCTGCACTATGTAGCAAAAGAAGCAGACAAGCTCAGAAATAATCCCTAACACTTCAACATGACTGACTTCAGTAGCAGACACTGATGGGAGCCTTTTGACTCAGAGGCCAAACTTAGACCTACATTAATCACTCGTAACCATTTGCACTGCCAAATTACACCCTCGACTTCGGAGCATCTGCTGGTATTGATATTAGCATGTATAGAAAATATACTTTATACTTTTAGCTGGTTCTGGGAAGAGATCGTGACTCAGAACGGGAAAGTGGCCAACTGCATTCAAGATGCAAGATTGACTGCGAAAGTGGAGAGATGTAATGCAGGAATGTCAGAAGTCAGTCTGGGTCAAGGGATGGGATGTGGCTGGATTCAAATAGAAAAATGTATTTCAGCTTGACTTACATTCAAAATGAGATATCCCTGTTGCCTTTCAATTTATTTTTTTTTTCTAAAGTTCTTTAATTCTGCTATTGAATTTGCAGGGATTATCAGAATTTTACACCTCTGCTTTAAACATATGTAAGCTGTGAGAGACAGAAAGATCTGAAATGAAACTCTGTAGGGGGAGAGAGGAGAAACCAGGCAGCTGAAAATATCTGATGGAAGACAAGCTTGTCACCGTGCTAGCAATATCCGAAGTACATGATGTTCAGCAACTGCAGTTTCCACTGAAGTTAATGAATGAACAAAGCTTAGTAATTCTGAAAATGTCACTCAAAGTTGCTAATTGCATGAAATCATTTCACTAGATTTGGAATTTTCTCACATCTATTTCCTCCCTGTTGACTAATTATATTCAGCTTGCAACTACTGCATCTGCAAACTGATTTCTGAAAATCTTTTTCTGAATATGAAAACAAACTGCAGGAAGAAACCTTGAAAAGAGATCTTAGGAAAAAATCCGACTTACCCTACTGCAAGCCCCAGTTGTGGTTTCACAAACTGTAAGGATGGAGATATTCTGAGGTCTGTTTAACCATCTCACCACAGCTTTGGTGTTGCTTATCCATTTCACCATGGTGATGTAATATTCCCTAAGCAAATATTTGAAAATGCAATGTTCAGATCATTCCTGTTTCAGGTTAGATGTTTTTGTTTAAAAAATAGACAGTTCATCAAATGCTGGATTTGTACTGCATGACAGCATCCGGATGGAGAAAATAATCCCAAATGTCCTATAAGGGGCAAGGCTCAGTCCTAGGGCACTGTTTCCCTGGGCAATTTATTCTCCATTAGTACCTCCTCCTCAGCCATTTGTAAAATATAAATTTTACCAAGTGCAAAGCATATACTTGTGAAATAGCTGTTTGCGAATACACATGAACCATGTACTGGCCGGCCAGCTTAAAAACAAACACTTCCAACAGAAGCCAGTATTTTCCCATAGCAAATACCTTCAGAAGACACATGTTTTTGCAAAAGAATCCAGCCCTACTGCCACACACACACAAAAGTCGGTAATGTTAGAGGGCAGGCACCACTTTAAAATGTCAGTTGTTATGAAATGACAAGTATTTCATAACGGTACTTCTGCATGAAGGGACGTCACACCCAGGATCAGTGCACGTCAGCTTTCGTTTTCACAAATAGCTGGTAACACCAAACTGTCTGTCCCTCAGCACCCCTGGCGGAGCCAGGGAGGCTTCCTAGGTGCAGACTAAAGGTATGGAGTATCTGGCTCCCTCCTCCCAAACTCCTGTGAGGCTGGAAGACTGGGGGTGTTACAGAGGAAGACCTGGTGCAGCTTGTCATCCCAGCCAGGCTATTTGCTTCAACTCTCTACTTGTGGCAGCTCTCACAGTCCTGCAACACTGGAGCAAACTTGTCTGGAAGCTCAGCCCCCCTTTAAAAGAAGGGTCTTAGCTTGCATCCGATTAGGTTTTTAATCTAACAATGATGGAGATCTCATCACTCTTTGACAAGACATATTTAATCATACATTCAAAAGACTTGTTACTAGATCAAAGAGGCTAAGTGCCGACAGCACTGTTGTGTACAACTCTGGTGCTGCACACAGGAGATGCAGGCGACAGCCAATCACTGCAGCTTCACCCAGCCCTGGTCTGGTGCTACATTTGAAGAACACAGCTGAACAACCCAAAATGCCCAACTTTCTTCTGGCTGTTATGTTTGACTTTTAGTAAGATAGATATTTTCACATGTGGATACCAGAACGATGACTATGAATGGTGACTTCAGGTATATTCTGAGTCTAATGCTTATAGGCTTTTTTTGGTTCAGAAAGCTTTTTAACTTACAGAGGAGCAAAAATATATGCCAAAAATAACACAAGATCTAACATGAGACCAGGTGACACAGTCAACAAACAAACCAAAGAGTGCAACCCCATGGTTTTAAACTTTAAAAAAAAACCTGTTCAAGAAAAAGAGTAAAACTTTGCAACGTCACGCCATTCACTATAATGAAGAAATCTGCTCTAACTTTAAACCAGTCAGCTGATTATGAAAGAAATGTGCTTATAAGAATAGCTGGAAGACATTTAACATCTATGGCAATGGAAAAAGGAGCCTTACTTTTGATGATGGTATTACTAAATTTGGTTTGGATAACAAGTACAACAGGGTTCAGCTAAAGAAAGCTGACCTATTACAGTCCCTAGTTTGCTGGCAGGTTGTTCTCTAAGAAGGTAAACAACAGAAGCTTGCCGCATGCACAATGCTCTAGAATATTTACTGTATTCTTAAATTATTTATATTGTTGAGTATAGAAAAGTGTATGAGAATTTACAGATACTAATAGAAAATGTCATTCTCAGAAACACACATGGAAAACAACACAAACTGAGACACCTGCAAAATAGCCAAGATAACTACAGTTTGTCAGTATTTTGACACTATACATGACTTTATGCATACATTGATATATGTGCTGCAGTTTCCTTCTGAGACTAAGAATCATAGAATCATTTAGGTTGGAAAATCTTTAAGATCATCAAGCCCACAGATATTTGGTTGGAAGGAGTTTTTTTAGCTCACCTGGTGGCCACCATCCCAGCCAGGCTAACAAGCTCTGCTCCCCACTTCCTCGCAGCCATGGCCCTGGTCATGACCATCCTGGTAGCCCACTGACAGACTCCTGTTGTCCTCCCTGAACCCCCAAATTGGTTACGGGTGATGGACAGAGCAACCTCCCTCAGCCTGCTGGCCAGACTCCTCCTAGGGCAGGGACCAGCCTTGGTGGTGAGGAGCGTGCGCTGTTGTCTCCCATTCAGTCCCAAGCACGCAGCCCTCGGCAGGACGGCTGGGCCAGCTGACCAGGGGCTTGTCCTGGCCCACGTGCAAAACTTGCATTTCTTCCCATGGAGCCGGGAAGGGAATAATCAATAAATACCTTGGAATTGTGTGGGAAAGCTTCAATAAAATAAAGTATGTGAATATATTTTTATCCTGTAGGCTTTGGCTGAATTACAGCCATTTGCTGTAAGGTATGATAGTGAATTAATCCCTTACATTAACCTTGTGAGATGGGTATTTTTATTGGCAAGTTACAGAAGAGGGGAGGGGCAGAAACGTGAAAGAAGTGACTAGATGTAGCACATCTAAGAAAAGCTGGAAATAAACCTTAGTTTTCTTAATACCACACACTCCCCATCTTTCCCATTTCCAGTCAGAATTGAATAAGCCCTCTATTCCAACACAAGGCTCAGACAAACCGGCTGCCAGAGGTATAAACCCAACCTTTCTATATTCAAAAGGTGATTTCAAACTAGAGCTACATAAATGTCCAAATGATTTTGTTGATTTGGAAAAGCATGGTTAATAAAAACATTGGTGAGGCTTGCAAGAGCATTATTTGAAATTACGCAAACTCAATTTCTTAAGTGTTTCCAGTTCCATTAAAAAAGATTAATTAAAATCAATAAAAATGATTTCAATTTGTCACCCAAAGTCAGAAGGGTCTGACTGTATATTTCAGTCTCTTTAAAAGCAAGTATATATGACGTGAGAATATGGACATCTAGCATTTTTTCAGGCATTTAAATACTATTGGGAAAAATAAGAAAAATGACTGACTTAATTTCTTATAGCATGTTTTAAAACTACCTGGTCAGCAGTGGCTGGGCTTAGTGCAGAGCCAATGCAGTTTGCTCACTGTGGCTGCGAATGGGGAAAGCAAACAGTGGATGACCCCCGCCGCGGAGACTGTCGAGAGCCAATACACAGTTCTAGCAGAAAAATCTTTTCATCGTGTATGGAAGCACAGCTCTACTCTAATAACTTAGCTGCAACTTCTTTCATGTTATTTCACGTTCTCTCTGCCTTAGCAATTTTCACTTTGGAAAAGAAATGAAATTCTTCTGCCTGACAGGTCTAAAGTCAAGCATGGGGTTTGAAAAATCAGCCTATGTAATTTCTTAATATCATATTTATGCCTTATATATAAATATCACCCGTTACAAGGATTCTTCAGGTGTCCTAAGGTACTGTGGTTTGAACCGACTGCTTGCACACCATAGCGCTTTTTCAAGATTTGCAGCAGGAGGTCTAAGCTTTCCAACTGGACCTTCAGGAGCTAGCAGTGTACGAATGCTCACATATTTCATCTTACATGTGTATTGGCTTTCTAGGACTAATGAGTAAAAAGCCCTGCAGTACAGAATCATGTTTGCCACTGAAGAAAACATAATGTAGCTGTACAAGTGAAATGGAAACACCAAGGGGGAAACAGTAATTGCACAGAATACAACCACACGTTTAAAGGAAGATTGTCAGCCTTTTCGTGGGCAGTGCACAGTAGATAGTACATTTTTCCACAATATAAAACTTTCAAGAGTAAATTTACAAATGTTATTGCTATCTTTACATCAGAACAACCTGAACAAAACTTGGGAAATATTACCAAGCACCTTTATAGAATCACTGCAAGACGTAAATGAAGGCAGAACACTGAATTTACTCAATCTTACATTAAGTTTCCAGATGCCCTAAAAATCAGAGAAACGGTTTTCTGTCTTCAGAGGTCCTGTACTGCACACAATTTGGGAGTTGAGAATCTAAATGTTACTTTTTGTGGTTATAAATAACAGAATTCCGCCCCCTTCCCTATTTGTGTGGTTTCTCTGCATAGGAGTGAATCTCTCCTGTAATAGCAGTTGGTTACGACTTGTAAAATACCTATTTCCAAAATGCCTCTGCCCTGAAAGATCCATAAAACTATGTATGACAGTGTCCCATTCCATTAAATTCTGAAAGACTCCCATGACGTATTTACTAATGACTCCATAATGAACGCATTAGAAAGGTACTGAAAAAAACCTGACTGCTAAAAGTAGCTACTACTTTTATTAAAAAAGCTAATACTTAAAAAAACCCCACCCTCCCAACCATCACAAACTCCGACGATTTCCACTCTAGAAAGGCCTGTTCAAAGTGCATTCTTCATACCTCTCTATATATTGATATATGGATATGTATGGATTGATGACCAGTGTGATGACTGCTACTCAAATCCAGAGTCAGAATGCAAGATTTATAGTATACTTGGCTGACAACCATGTAATTTTTCTAAATATTATAGCACAGACATTATACCTTAATAGCTAAAATTAAGACGAAACTAACTTTTTTCCAGGTTTAAATAGTTTTACTCTGTCTTCTGATGCAGCGGCAAAACAGAATTTTAAACATGAATATTGTTTCAATTAAACAGCAGCAATATCTTTATCAAGGACTCAAAAATCTGGCAAAAATGCCCCTTAAGGCTCACAAAAGAAATTCCGCAAATTGAGCTACTGATAGCCTACAGCTTCAAGATGCAAAAAAGGTTTTAAGATACCGATATTAATTCATTTGATTCTACTTTTATTTTCAATCTGCTGGGGAGGAAGAATGAATCTGCAAAATCTAGAGTGATACCATAACATCTGAACAACATTTTCAAGATGTTTTTTTTTCTTGGGGATTTATACATTGCTTTCTCATTTCAATTTTTTGTGCCTTCTGACATTTAAAGGACAATTTTAATGCTGTTTAAGAGAGTCAAGATGCTAATCTTGATGGCAAGGAATCTCTTCCAGGTCTTACATCGTCATTTAAATTAATGAAGGGTTAGCAAGCAGCAGGAGATTTTATTATGTTTTTCAGTAGTAGACTATCAACAGAAAGAAAATACTTCAAAAAAACCCCAAATCATTCCTTTCACTAACACAATCAGTAAGAATTCCAGCTGACATAAATAATTGCAATGAACAATTCACTATTAAATTATTCCTGCACTAAATTAGGGTACCTCAATTTGTGTAGAAGAGTGCTACGCCAGCTTAAAATTGGTTGCAATGGTTGTGAATCAGCGCCCATGTTAACATCTTGATTGTTTCGAGAACAATTACCAAAAAATCTTTTGGGTTTTGTAGGAACTGCAAAAACAGCAACTATATTCAGAAGGAGGGGGGTTAGCTAGCGGTAGCTTTAGGGTTGCCAATCCTTTCCACGTCTTTCCCCATCTGAAAATGCCCTTACTGAAGAGAGGAAGTTGCAATTCCCTGGCCCTTAGCCCGCAGCCAGATTCGGACTGTGGATTACTCTTTTATTGCTATTATTACCTGTATTATATAATAATTTAGGGTTAGAAGATCATTAACATGTGCACTGAAACCACAATGGGAATTTAATCAATACAACTGCAATTCTACAATATTGGAATACATGCATGGGAAGGGACGAAAATTTTCTTCCCTTAAACAAAAAGGCACCTCAAAGCGAGGACAGGTAATTGGGAGCTCAGCTTAAGGTAGTAACCGAAGCAGGAGATTCACCAGTTGCAGCCAGACCTCATTTCTTCAGCTCCACAGTCAAAGGGACTGTTAAATTAGCTCAGTGCTTCTGAAGCACTTTCTCCCAAAAAACACAGCACCGCCCTGCTTAACCTATGTGACCTGGCGGCATCGCACCTCACCTTCTGTCTCCTCACCGCATCTGTCAGCCGTGATGAGAAATGAAACTTGCTGTAACCTGCTGGATTGGCAAAGTTTGGGATATTTCTCAGAGGGAACACCCTGCTTACATGTTCTGCACATTTGTAATACACTTCTGTATTCTGCAATCTCATTTCAGAGACTGAAAGCAACAAGTTGGCACACAGCAAGGAAAGGCTGGGAGTGAATGCAGGAACAACCTCAGAAACAGGGCTGTGGTCAGCCCCTTGGACCATAGTTTAAGATTGTTAAAATCATATATTTCAAGTAAATTGGAGCTTCTCAGGACATCAGACATGAGCAAATACCAGATCCCTGTAATTTTTAAGAGGAGCATCAAACTAGTACAGCTGTATTTTATTTTATCATCATCATGTTCAGCCATGGGGACGGAGATCAAAGATAAGTGTTGTGCTGATGTAAAAAGGCAATGATTAGCCTGAGAGACAGTCAGGTTAAATTAAACATGAGTTTCAAAACAATGAAATTATGTACCTTGACTTAAAGCTGTCAGGTGGCATCAGTTCCAGTGTATGTGCTGGTCCATACAGATTAACTACAAACAGCTTTATTGCTGGATTTGTTTGACCTGCCTTTGAAAAAAAGAAAATAGGAGCTTTAGAGGTACTGAATCAGTGACAGCTAAATAGAATCACTCATTAACATAATTCAGCATCTTTATAATAATGAGAAATTACTACAATTTAAAAATCTAAATTAAAAAATAATTTCACAGCCATATGAATTACACAGGTATAAATATGAAGTATTAATTGAGTAATTCTCTCGCTGCCTTTACCGATGGCAGACCTTCACTGATAGCAGACCTTCCTGTGCAAAGCAAGGGACCAACGCTAGAAGTAGTTTGGCCCAGTTCAGTAAAGTCAGCTGTAAAAACACAGCCAGTTCCTAAACCAGCCTCCAAACTCAGCCTCCAGCAATGTCTTTTTCAGACTCTATTGTTCCTTCTTCCAAAAAGCTGTTCTATATCTGGGATAACATTCTTCCTCTTCCTCTTCTTCCTTTACCATTTTCTCCCAGTCTTCTTTCCCTGGCTTGCTGAGATGGAAACCTCTATTTTTGGCCCTGTTCAGGACCCAGCTGCTTTGGCAGGCCAGCTCTAAGAGAAAAAAAAACACTTCTTGTCGCTAAAGGGGAACAAAACAGTGTTTGATATATATCCATCGGGAAGCGTGTGGTAAGTCCTGAGGATTTACAGGGAGGCGGGACTCCTCCTCTTCCCAGTAATATGGCTCGTTACTGAGAGAGGTTCCTGAGATGAAGAGGCGATAAAAGGCAAGGCTCTGTGGGTCTGGCAAGGTGATGCTACTAGTCACATCTCCCTGTCCCAGCCATACCATATTCAAGCTGCTTTTTCATGTAAATCACAGGAGTCACACACCACTATATAGTGCCCTTGGGATAGGGGGTATGAAAAGTGTGCCTCTCAATGGGGCTGATCCTGTTTCATACTGGAAGGACAAGGTAAAATCACTGATTCTACAGATTTAATCATAATAAACTACAAAGTTGTATATCTGGCTCTTCACATGGGTATTTAGAAATGCAGAATAGCTTGGCTGAAATACACCCACAAATTCCCTTTAGGAATTGAATTTATCTCAAAATATAGTGTATTTGTGTATTTTTACTAAAAAAAAAAAGCTTTCAAAATGGATTTAATTTCCCCCCCCCCAAAAAAAAAACAACCAAAAAACTTTTACATTTGCCTCAAAAGAAATGTGGTCTTTCAAAGGCATCCTTTGCATGAACACAGCTTACGCAAATGCAAAACTGTGGAAGGAAACCACTGGAACATCAAGTCCTGAGGACGCAACTGCAGCCTCTTTCTATTCTTTGAACCTTACGCTGACTGCGCAGTGGTATCGAAGTACTCTTGCTGGGAGGACTGCCACGAGTAATCACTATCCAGCATAGTATGAGCTGTAGAGGGACACACTAAAGCACACCTTCGCAGTGGGCTGGGAGGGATCTGTGCTAGCCCCTAAAGATAAAGCGCAGAAGTGTGGCACTGCCCCAGCTCTGCCATCGCCAGTCCCGCTCTGGCCGTGGCAGAGGGGGCTGTGGCACGGCACGGCCCAAGGTGGGCTGCCAGCCTAAGTGGGTCTCTGCTGGGGGCTCTGCTGCCCCAACGTACCTTCTCTGCTAGACATACCCATGGTGTGCCCTACTCTGCTGCGTGGGTACGTCTGGAGCTACAGCTCCACAGCAGTGGTTTCCGCCTCGATAGGAGGTCGGTCCCTACAGCTGGGGAGGTGCTGTGGTCCGTGGGGTGACCACCAAGTGCCCTGCAGCAGGCTTGGGCAGCTGAAGGTGGTTTTTCTACCTGCGTAGAAAACACTCACATCCAACATCTCTCCCTTGACAGTGAACAGCCTCAACTCCTCTACTACTCAGGGTCTCCTCATGACAATTTAAATAGCATAAATTTTGTATAATACCCAAAACATTTGTTCAGTAGTGCAAGAACCTTTATATTGAAATCCTACTTTGCTCTTGATGTATTTAACAAAATTTAAATTTCCTTTTTCGTGTTCTTTTTTGAAGCACACAGTCTGTGCATATGATGTGTATGCAGATGTGCATGTTCCAGTATTCACAAACACATATAGGTTTCATTGTACTTTTTAATCATAGATATAATTTTCTCTGATGGTTTCATTCTATAACAAAGACCAAACCTTTTTTTTTTCATCTCTGTTGCTATACCACAAGCTTCATTACTTCATTTCAAAAGCATGATGTTTAACGGGTAGTTAAATTGGCATTAAATGGAGAAATTAAATAAAGATAATATTTTTTCATTAATGAGATTACTGAAGTAGTATTGTGCATCACTTTTATGCTGAATTGCTAATGAAATGGAATTACTCATTTCTTTTTACAAAGCTGACTATTAAAAATATTCCTTATTTTTTTCTTTGCTCCGTCACTCAAGGCCTTTTGCCAATGCAAGTGTGTGAACTACGTCTGAAAATACTGATACTTCATTATTTTAGAGTATTATTTCATAGCACAAATACATTATATTTATATCATTCAAGGCCAGTCTGTCACATTTATTAATAACAGCATAATTTACTGAGATCTATATAACTGCAATGGAACATGCCCTGCGCTCTGCACGCAGTGTGTAAGACTCCAGTGCAGTTGTGACAGAATCTTTTTTTCTGCACAGTCCTTCAAACATATTACCCTTCCCTCAGAAGTGCTGGATTGATTTTACCAAGCCATATATCAATGACGAAATTACCACGAATCAGTTTGTCTGCTGCTCCCTCACCCAATAGTTTCTTTCCAGCAAGAGGTGTTACAGTCTACTGAAAAAAAATGTAATTAATATTTCCTGAAAAGCAACATGAACAAAATCAGCCCGTTACTGTCTAGAAACACTCCCTCCACATGGTTGAATACTATCACTGAACAAGGAACAGGAGGTGGGGGCTACACTCACACTCAGCTTACCTTAGGATATGGATACTGTTTTCCTTTTGGATATAGACCTCCAGTAAACCGGGGAATAACCATGTTCGGCACCAGAGAGTCATTTATGGTCAGGAACGCCAGTCTTTCACCGTCTGGAGACCACCAGTGGGCAACGTGAGAATGAAGAAGTTCCTCTGCAAAACCAGATCTCTTTAGGGTCCATAAAAATAACTAACACATAGTTTCCAGCTCATTCAGTTGGCACTGATTTGTTCTTTCTGTGCCTACTTGAAATGCACCTGTTGTAATTTCAGTAATTTCACATTATCCTGGGTTGAATGTTTGGATAACAAGGCATATCAAAAGACTAAACTTTAACCATTTTCCTCAAATTAGTATCTTCATTGATGTCAATAAATCATCTAAACGTGAAAGATGATTGTAACTGCCATATGTTTAGTTCTATTGCATTCCATTAGATGTGTTTAATTAATTTGAAAATGATTTGGATCTTTTTAATGGACAAGTTTTTTTAGGATTTTCAATCTTTTTTTTTTTCTTTCTTTTAATACAAAATTTTAGTATACCCGATTTCTCTGAGCCCTGGCACCTGGTAACATGCAGATCCTCACACAGTGATGTTTATGTAATAATTTTTGGAGTGCAGTATTTTGGCTTTCTTGCCTCACTCTCATGGTCAGCTTTAATTCTTAGAAAGTTCAGTTTTTTCTGCAATATAACTTTTTGAAAATGCAAACAAACCCTTTATTTTTATGGAAATTTTGCTTGATTTCCAAATGAAAGTAATTCTCCAAGGTGTCATGCGATGTTTTCTTACATTTATTGTCCTTGTATTTCAAATTAGAAAGGAAAAAAAACAAAAAACCAGAAACAACCATAGAAGCAGCACCCAAACTCCTGCAATACCAGTAAAGCAGCTCCTGACCAATTCCAAATTCACCCTGTACAGGTCTTCTGCCTTCCACTTCTGAAAAGACTTTGATTTTTTTCATTATGTATTTCATATGTTGACTTGTCTGGTGAGTGTTTTGGATTGAAATTTGAAGAATTTGGCTAGAAAACTAATTGAGAATAGTATACTAACTGGAACAAAGGCCTGACTGCATACTTAATTTAAGAGCCTACCTATAAAACTACTTAAATTGTCAGTGGAGACTCTCTAAAATGCTAATCAGATTCTGAAGGTTTTGAAGCGGCTTAACGGGTTGAATTCTCTATGGTCATGCGCAATGAAGCTGGGACCCATATTCAAAGTCATATATTCTGGGTCACGCTTCTCTTCCTGGCTGGATAACTAATACCTTTTACACAGGAGAACAGCAGGGAATGAATGGTGAATATCAGAGAGCAAAAATCACAATTGTGTTTGTTTTAAAATTTTACTGTTTGCATTCAAACAAGGTTATTCACACAAAGAAAAGCTATTCCCCAAATGCTTGTGTATGGTAAAATACTAATAGCAAACTCATGCAAATGATAAAATAAAACAAATGAGGTCAAAAGGAGGAACAGTTCTGAATTCAAGTGAAAACCTCTTAACTTCACTTGGACAATATTCAGCCTGCTCAGTTTCTGATGCTAAGAAAAACACTACTGAAAGTAGAAGACTGCTCTAACTTGAACAGTGGTTAACAGGAAAGCAGCTGTATATCCATTCATGCCAACAGGCTGTGGTCCTCCAACATGTACACACAGAATTCCCTTGTACCCTGACCTTAATTATGGATATTGTGGAGAAGAGCCCACTGCCTGCCTGCCTGCTCCCTAGGAGCCCAGAGAGTTTTCTGTAAGTCAGGAAATGCAACCGCTGTTTGGGCTGGGGATTAAGAAACCAGGAAAAGAATGGGCAAAATCACTTAAGGAAGGCTTTAGGACATGCATCAGGAGGAAGGCTTTGGGATGTGTACCACCTCCCAGACCACTTCAGAAACTTTCTAGTCCCAGACTGGACAACTTGTGCTTTCCCTTCTCGTGCCAATGGTGCATGTATAGCTATAAAGACTGGGAATAAGAAGAACAAACTGGGGTGGTAACTGATGTGAAGGTGTAAGATACTTGGATGAATACACCTGGCAGGCTTGTGGCCTTTTTGAAAATCAGCTCTGTGTGAGACTCGTGTATCCATGTGTTCACAGGCAAAAATCATCCACAGCACATATGGAGACCTCTGTGTCTTGCTTTCCTCTAAAGAAGTTTTGTGAAGGTTTAAAGCTTTTCAGTCCCCAAATATTACTTAATAAAATGTGCCTGTAGGTAGGATGTTCACACACAGAGAAGCAGGAGTATAACCTCAGGCAAGCATCATTGCCATTACTGTGCTAGCTACTCTTGTTCCTTCCAAGTTACCCCATTTTCTTTTATGTTCATCATGAAATATTTGAAGCTTAAAGGAATGATCATTTGTTTTATCAACAGCTTTGGTCATCTTCCAACCAAATGAAATTATAAAAAATCCACATCGACCTCTTTCGGATATTGTTTCTGAGATATGTAGGTAAGCTGAAATATATATATATATATAAAAAAAGCATATTGGCATGTTTCAAATAAAATAAATTAGTTTTGATTCTCTTTAGTTCCTAAATGTAGATCTCATAAATGCAGAGGTCCAAATCATATAACCCCCCTGACATTTCTTCCATTAAAATATGTCTTAAGTTTCTATCTGTATAATCCTTAGACGGAGTCTATTCCATCCCTTCCAGACAGCTGAAATAAAACACCTGGCAATTACCAGAACTGATCAGTTGCATTAGGTAACCTTTTGTGATCCCTTCCAACCTGAATTATCCTACGATATCCTTATGATCCTTTGCAGACTAGGAAGGAATGTTTTTTAAAGAATCTCAGATCACATTTTGTCCTGTGGAGCAGAGCTGTCTAATGATCCTTCATTACAGGTCATTCACTGCAGCTCCAGGCTGCACCCAGCTGCACCCCAGGGTGGCCTCAAAAGGCTTGCAGAATTGTCGCATCCTTGACTGCGACTCCTACTAACTTTACGTTGTTTTAGCAAAAACTCACTATACTATATCAACTTCCATCAGCTACCTATGCTTAAATTCTTCAATTGGCATGCAGTCATGTTAGATTTGAAGAATACGAAGTGCATATAAAATGATATTCCATTCCGAAGATGTCCTTTGTCCTTACATTTTGAAATGTGCCGACACATAAAACATTTCAAAACATTAACAGAAACCATGGAAGCCTGTAAACAGGCATTTTTATGGCTAAGGGATGCAAACTACTATTCTCATTTCAGAGTTTACTTAGGCAGACATTTAAAAAAATATCTATGTGAGCTATCTGCTCGTAAATACTGGTATCCCAGGAGGAATGGATAGATCATTTCTAAGGGCCCCATTGGAGTTCCTTGCAATATAAAGTATTCCTAAAAAACTCTCTGCCCTGCAAAACTCCATATATGAGAAATTCTATACTTCGGGTAACTGCGTACTTAACATTGAGCTATTTGTCTATAAAATTAATGAGTCTCATAGAAAGAATAACTGAAATGTGCATTAATTTTAAGCTCTTGTATCAAGCTGGATAATCTGCTCCCAATTATTTATTTATTTTTATGTTAAAAGAATTTTGGGTGCAGAGAGAAATGCCCTGTGGTACCATGCAGAAGATGGCTTCAGAAGCTAGAGGGTATCACAGACTGAGCTGTTCTCCGCTCCATTTTGGCACGGCTTTCCAGCAATAGCAAGTTTTCCAGGAGTCTGGCCCAGGTTGATTTAAGCAAAAGTAGGAGCCACTGTTGAGGTAGCAGTATTACACTTCTAAATCTTGTCAAAACTCTCAGATTGGATTCAAGTGTGTTCTTAAAGTCGAGGACAATGTTACTGCCTGGCTTAAGGGGCTGAAGGCTCTCCCGAGTCTTGCTAGCACACAGCACACCATCCACCACTGAGGCTGAAGGACAGACACCAATAAAAAAAAAGTGAGGCACCAGGCAGTATCATCTTTGATCGCCTTTTGCTACGTTTCTGTCAGTAAAAAAGAAAATGTAGCCACTTCTGCTTCTACGCTACAATTCTGTGCTTTCTTCTATTAGGATGTTTTAAGTGTAAATAGATCGGCACTGTTATTCACACAAGCAACAAATGGAGTCCTTTCCCTCCTCACTCACGTTGTAAACCCAGAATAGCTCCAAAGGTATGAATGGAGTTATTCTAGGCAAGCAAAACATACAGGGTGTTTAGTTTGATTTGAATAACTCTATTTGAAATGCCAGCCCCACTGAAGTTAGTGGTAAAATCCCATATCAAGATTCCACTACTACAACATTTTTTACACACTGCCTAGTGTTCATAATACGTTTGATACATTCTGGTTGAGAATGAATTCCTCTTTCTCAGAAAATATTGTTACATGCAAAACAGCAGTCAATACAAAGTACGAATAGCTACCAAGGCAATCTTTCAAGAAAATGAGAAGTAAAAGAAGCAAAAACAACCTTAGATAGCATTTTCTGAAATTAATAATTTGTGCTGTTGGGTCTGTACAAGAACCTCTCATCTGTTTTAATAAACACATATATTTGTCCGGCTTACCTTCATATAACCAGTCTGCAATTCCATTGAAAATAATTCCTTCTTTTCCCGAAGATGTCAGGCGCAATGAGCTACTCTTTACATCAGGCTGATAGTAGATGTTATTTTCAAAAATATAAATCTGGATGAGGTAAGAGGGATGGAGAGAAGAAAGAACATTTTGGTAGATATAAATGAATGTTCAGCAGTGAATACATAATCTCCTCCAGCTCAGAACAGTCTACAGAATAATTCAGCATGAGTTTTCACCAACACTGGCTCCGTATTTCCTTTTATTATCAATTTGGACAAACCAAGAAAACTTTTAGTACTTATGCCAAGCCAAATTCTTCCTTTGAACTTGTCTTCCCAGTTGAAATGTTTCAATTCACTTTAACAAATATTACACTCCTTGGAATCATACAGGAGACAAGTTTTATAACAGTTGAATAGCCATTTTCCATTAATTCTATTCTATCTAATAAAATCATCTGTTTTTCTAGCTGTGAAATTAGACACACTTCTGCAAGTACATACAGCACAGTACATACATCATAAAGGTAAGTTATGGCTTTATATCATGGTGAGAGAACATACTGGAAAAGCAAAAAAATAATAGTGGACTGCTGTTAACTTCCCTCAGCTTGCTAACACTATTTCCAACTCTGACACACCACCATTTTACCTCAAGCATGCTATACAAATGCCCTTTATTTTCAAGTCTAGGCTCCTCTTCCTGCAAATAGCAGGCTAGACAGCCAGTCCTTTCCTCCTTCACTGCCACTTCTCAGCCTTGTCTGCTTTTCTTTTCCTGCTCACTTTGTTGTACAGGATTTCAAGTTCACTCATTTTGTGAGATGGGACTCCAGGCTCCATGGCAAAGTGCAATAAAAGAAAGATAAAGGCAAAAAAAAGAAAAACAAACAAAACCCCCCAGAAAATACTTTGGAGGAGTATGGGGATGGCAAAAAGGGCAGGAGACAAATTCAGTGATGATGAGGAAGGTTTATGACATGGAAATTCTTATGTACACAGATGTATGCCACAATGGGCTTTATGTCTGCCTTCCCCCCATCAGCCAGGAGACCTCTGAGCACTTCACTGCAACACAACTGAGGTACCTGCCATCCCAAACTTCTTCATTGGCACTATCTGTCCCAGTCACGGTTAATAAGAAATGAACATCAGAGATGCTAACAAGCCAAAAGCTACAGATGGGTATAAAAAGCAGAACCACAGCTACTAGCTTTTCCTGTAATAATGCTCTTAATCCTTTTTGTCTGTACTCCTGCATACCTCATCTTCCTGAATTGCCAATGCCTGTGACTAGACTCTTATTTCAGCTATAATCGTCTCGGCCTTTTTCTTTGCTTTATTGTTAAATTACAATGGCCACATATACGCTTGAACAGCTTAACGATGGAATCAACTTAGTATCAATATTATGCACCCAACTTGATTCACACTAAGAAAATGCAGCTAACAGCAGTAGGGAAGGAACACAAAATAGAAATGTTTGTACCGTGATTTCATCAATGTATGGAGTCTCAGGGACTGCTAACATGAAGTAAATATATTTCCACCAAAGACCATTTTAAGCCTAGTCATTTATCATTCTCTCATACTTCTATAATAAACGACTTACAGGAAAACACTAACCAGAGAACAAAGTATTATTATCACTATTACCGCTGTTCTCTTTCCTTCTAAATCATCACCTGAAATAGATTTCCCTATAAGTCCCCAAACTAATGGCATTTCGTGATTTCTAACAGTAGCCACTTCATGATTTCTGCAGCATAAAGCAATGGAGCTGAGTTTTTTCATACTAGGAGCAATGCAATGATTTTAACCATTACTGGGAATCAAGGGTGACTTCGAACAAAGTTCTTTATGGCCAGAAATTCAAAACTTGGCGGTGAGTTCAAAACTGAAGTAAAAATAGTTGATCCAGTTTGAATAATCCAAAATGTACTGACCAGTAATTACATTTATAGTTTTATAAATAATATTTGGTACTGTTGAGAATTTATGGGAAGCTGATGTATGACCCAGCATTAACACCAAGAGAAAACAAGGATTAGAGAAAGCCGGACATCTCGAGCTTTTGAAATAACATTGACAAACTCTCCTTGTCAATGTATCTTTCCACCTTTTTTTCTTCTAAGGTAAAAGAAACAAATACAAGTAATAACAAGGCATGGTTAATTGCTTACCCAAGAAAAACAAAATAATTTAGCCAAGTAGTTGCTATTTAAGTGAAGTAAAATATTCCTATCAGACTAAATTACAGATAGCATAAGTAGTGGGAACAACTCTATTGACTATTGCTTAGTTAAGGAGCAATTTCCTTCAGTTGACAATCTCCTCTTATAAAAACAACTGCTTTCAGGAGATTACAAAAAAAAGCCTACTTGATCAAATGATTCTATTTTATTTCAACTTCTTTAATTAAATGAGCTCAATCTAATTCATTTTTGAAGATCAGAAGTATCATTTTTGCTTCTCTCCCCCCCCTTTTCTGGCCGTTTGCATTTTTAATGGTGAAGATACCCACAGTGTCTAGGCTCTGCAATGGAAAACTTTAATTTAAAGCCATCATTGCCAGTCAAAGCACAGGATTAAGAACTACTTGTTTTATGACTGAACCATGAAAAGGTCTTTAATCCTGTTATTACTAGTTAGCAGGCATTGCTAATTCCATTTGACACATTTCAGATAAGTAAATATCTCAGAAGGAATACTCACTATTGTGCCACTGATTGCTGGCTTCTTCAGCTTTATTCCCCATTCATTTCCTAAAGCAGCTTTGTCTCCATCCTCAACCAGTTCTCAGCCACCCTCTGAACATCCCCACAATCCTCTTAGTCTACTCTGTCATCTGAAGTTTCCCTTCTCTCCTCATCACTCATGGCATGTGTTCTTTCAACTTCAAAAGCTAGCCCAAAGAACAATTTTCTTCTTGAACATATGGATTGGAACACTTTAAAGTTCTTTAAAACTTCAAAGCCACACAGCGGCTCTCTCCCTAGCAAGCCTCAAGCTCACGGCTTGCCTGAATTTAACATTAAAAATGAGGAATTTATGTTCCTTTGAAAAACATTTATGAAATAGAACCGTTCCTGCTCTTCCACGTAACTAAACAGCATGTAAATGCACATCGATGATTCAGGGTTCGTGCACTGGCAAGTATCGCTCCGCACTGTCTGCAGCACTTTGAAAGCTCAGGGTCCTCATGCTTGAGGTTGTAAAAACATATTAGAAAGACTCACCATTATGGCTAGTCATTTAAGCTCATTTATAATTTTGAATATTTGTTGTATTTCAGGACGTGCCATTTTCCATCTAAAGCCCACAAACTGCTGTTTGTACCGACAGGGACAGTATCATGCACATTTCCTACAATGATGCTGTCTAACCCCGTCTGTCAGAGCTGCATTCCCCTCCATTCCTGAAGATGCCAAAGTGCTCATCTGTAACAAACTCCTGCACCTCTTGGAAATCAGGACGGAGTTAAAATGTTAATTTCTGCAGCAAAACAGGCAGGGGAGTTGTAATATGAGTGACGTTATCATGAAGGCTACTAGTTGTGGCCCGAGAGGCTCTTTGCTTTCTGTAAACCCATTCAATTAAGCACAAATACTTTGTGTAGCCGCAAAACTCAATCTCTCACCTTACATTACTGCCAGAGCAATGCAGCCAAGACATTTCTAAAAGGCATACTCATTGTGAATTCTTCTTCCCAGGATAATATTTATGGTACAAATGTACCTCATGTAACTCTAAAAGCATGAAATTGTAATAGATTGCCGCTTGAAATTAATTTTTTGTTCACAAGGTTGTGAATAGATCTTGCTCACTTTTGTCTAGCGTTTGCACACCCAGCACTGACCGTTGGCTAAGCGTCTTGGCTTCCCATCCCTCTGAAATAGCTGCAACCAGAAGAAGCACGAGCACAACAACTGTGGCTTTACCAGAGAGCAGCAAGGTGGACTTTTTCTCTCCAGTTAGTCCTTGGCTCCCACCTGCCTGCTGTGGCCACACACCCTGCCCCCCCACCCCCACCCCCCACCCCGGCTCCTCCTGCCGCCTAAAATGTTGTCAAATGGGCATTGGATTTATTTTATGTAGATTATCACGAGCACACCAACTAAGAGTAGAAATGGAAATATTCCTTAGCTGAAACATGCAAAAAATCCTACATTAGGTCCCAGAAGCAGAACGTCGTCCTTAAATATCATGGTCAAACTCTCCCCTCCCCACAAATCACCTCAATTCCTTTTCTTTGGTTTATACATTTTTACCTTGCTTGATTTAAACATTGCCGCCAATGCTTTCTGGTGGAAACAGTATCTGTAGAAAACTCCTTACAGTTCTACTTTATGCTGCATTCAAATATATTTCCAAGCTTTTATTTCAAAACCAGATAGATGGAAATTTTTATTTTTTAGGTGGTGGCTGCTGCTGCTGCTTAGTTGCAGTACAGCAATACGTAGAAGCTGAATTTATGAGCCCGTTTGGCTTTTAAAATTCAGTGAAAGAGAATGCAAGTGGCTGGGAGAGAACTCAGACCACTGCTTTTCCTACAACAGAGACTTAAACTCTCCAATACTGTAAGGCAGACAGCAACTCATGACACTGGGATAAGAATTATTGATCAAACTAATAAATTATTTTTAGAGCAGAATCTTGCAAATACATGTGCCTAAATCCTGATTCCAGTAAGTAAAAATAAACATGTGCCTGAAGATTTTCAGGGTGGGGACTTTCACATACCTCATCACTTTCTATGCTGTGTTTTGGGCAATATCACATAAACCAAAAATTTCCCTTGCTAGTCTATCTCCAGTCAGGAATCTGGGAGGAAGCAAAAGGAAAAGGGGTTTTCTTAGTACACACTTGGGTCTAATTACTACATCATGAGTACTGAAATGTTGACTGTAACTATTGAATCTTCCAAAACTGCTAAAAGAGGAGTTGCTAACTGCGTATCAGACAGGTATTTTCATGAATACATCAGTGGCTTTGTGCTTTCACAGCTTTCAAGCATGACGATAAGAAAATAAATTGAAAAAGGCACAAAGTGGAACAAAGCTATGCTATCTTATATGAAAATTATTATTTTTTTAACCTCTTCTTTTCACCACCTGTTTCCCAAGTATTTTTAAAGCATTTAAAATTATTTTTTAGCTAAGACCCTTAGCTAATAATTCTGCAAATAGGGATAAATATAAAAATCTATGGCCTTCAAAATTATTTGACTTTTTTTTTCTTACTGATTTTGCACAGCTAATCACATCAAGCCTTAAACCAAATGAAGAAAAACCCAAAGCATTTCTTTGATTATTTTATTAAGTAGTTTCCAATTAATGAAAAACATCTGCAAGAATGTTTTGGATTAGTGAGAGATTAATTCTTGATAATGATCAATTTATTTCAAGTGACTGCGAAGAATTCAAGGCTCTGCTTGCTCTAATGTTCTACGTACAGCACTAATCCTTCCCCTTCTTCCACATCTGTCAGCCTCTCAGCTATTTTTTCAGAAACCTTCTTCTGAATTAATTTCTTCCAAAACACTTATTTATTGTTTGCAACATGTTTCACAATTACATGATTTTATTTCAGGCTGAGGTCTTAAGCAGAGCACCCAGTCCGAGCCGTTAGTTCCAGATGGCAGACAGCTGTGAAAACAGAGACATCTAATCCCACAGCTGAATGGCAAACCCCGTGCCAATAGCTGGAGAGGCCCCCTGTGTGTCTTTAATAATTTCAAACACTACAGGCAGAGAGAAGCTGCTAAATTGCAGAAAAATACTCCACCTTTTCCCTTTAGGTGCTCCACTGAAGCCTTCTGCATGGGCATATCCACGCTCAATGACTCCTCTGATTGCAGGGTAGTGTATCGGCAGCAGTTCGAGCTTTTTACGCACCAGTTGGGCAGCGGCAGCAGTTTGCCTGGAGCTGCGTGGAGGTCACCATGCAATCACTCACCCTCCACAGAAGCAGTAAGTGTGTGTGAAGCAGGGCTTTGAGATCTCCACCAAAGCAGAGGCACCTTCTCTACCGGAGGCTGCCAGCAGCCGGTTAGCCCTGGCAGCTGGGCCAGAGTAACTATCAGATATTTGTACGTGTCCTTAGAAATTCATCCAGACACCAAAGTTCAGACTTGTACTTACATCCAAAAGCCCAGTTTTCTTCAGGTGGAAGAGAAACAGAGCTGCAGCCCTTGCTGACAAAACCTATCTCCTTCCCTGGAACCAGTCATCAGTCTCACTTGCAGAGAAGAGCTACCAAACTTGTGAGGCAAATTAAGGAGGTAGACTTAACGATCTAGCATTAGTCCTTTCTCTAACTTATGTGTGGATATGCTTATTTTTATATGAATATGATAAGGTATCTTATCATGCAACAGGTTCTTAAAATAGATTATCCAAACACTAACTGTATAGGTATAATGTATTGCCGCTGCTGTTTCCCAATACGAGAGGGAACCATCTTGGGTCTAGAAGCAACATTACTCACTCATGTCATGCTTTGCCCAAGCTGAAGGTACATCTCCTGACTCTGTACCACAACCAGGCGCTTGTTGGCCTGTGTCACACTTCTTAGGTGAGAAGGTGTGTAGCTGTCCTGTAAGGCACAAGTTTGCAGATCCCCAGTCTAATATTTCCACATTACCCGACATGAAATGATAGCACTAGTCACTTAGAACTAACAAATAAAACAGAAGAAACTTAGCTAGCACAGCCTTTAAAACTGTCTTGGTATTTATCATAAGGAAAATTTGGACACCTATCACATAACGGTTAATGTATCAGGGACTATATTTTCCTAACTTAAGGAGTGAATCTTTCTAATTAATGCTCCAGAATTTGAACATGGCAGATTTGTTTGACTTCCTGATTGATACCACCAGCACAAATGCATTTTGCCATCAATAACAATAGAAATCCGTAATGCAAACTGCAAGTGGGCTTTGCAGCCATGATTTACCCTTATATAAGTTTTAACAGCCCCTGAATTTAACTTTTCAAGATAAAAAAGATAATACCCAGAATCCAGCATCTTGTCTTGCAGGAAATAACTGGTGGAGTGTGACTAATGGTACGGTTTGTCATTACATGGATTCATCAGGACAAACACCTCGTTCAAGGAAGGTGCCAACCAAACTCTAAAGCTACTGAGCTGGAAAGGAAACAAAGAAGGCACCTGCATCGATACACCTTTGGTTAAAAACAAATATCTGTACAACAAGCACTGGTCTCTTCCTGGACACACTGTTCAGAGTGTCCTACCTCTGAACCGAGAAAATAATAAAATTCTTCCACAGACTTTTTGACCCAGAAATATATAAGTAAGTATTCCAACTTGGAACAACTTCAGCGTTCCCACTTAATATCCCAGAGAACATGACAGTCTTCCTTACCCTTCACATAGGGAGTATGGGCTACAATAAGACTAATGAATTCCTGATTACGCCCACAAGGAGATCTTCAGGTGTTTAGGAAATGCTGCTGCCTGCAGAACTCTTGCTAATGACAGTGCAGAAGACATTGACTTAAAGCATCTTCAGGCAGCCCATTGGTGGCTACAGTCCTCTGTGACCTTGGCAAGGACACACAGTTCACTGTCTCGGGACTAGCACAGGTGTCTTCAGAGCCCAACGTTCTACGTAACAGACCACTCAACTGCACTTCTAGCTTTACGCAGAGGGGTAAGTGTTTTTACTGATGCAGAAACAAGTGTGGTCCTGTGCAGCCACGTAGATAGTCTGGCTAACCAGCTGACTCCACCATCATCATGGCTGATAGCTACATTTCAGCACAGGATCCATCAGACGACTTCATTTCCTAAGCATAAGGCAAAATTCCATCCCTTCTTCTTGCGAGACTGCCAGCTAATTAGTTGGATAATTAATTCTTCAAAAGCTTCAAGATGTTTTTCCATCTGGGCTTGCCTTTTACCATTTGTTCTGTCTCCTCTCTTACCATATATTAACCAGGGCCAAATCCAACTGCCCTTAGTTGGATCAGTCACTGAAATTTCCAGATGAAATATGTTTTCTTGCTAACAACTGTTAATATAAGTAGCATCAACTACTCAGTAGACAGAAAAAAGTCAAATAAAAAATACTTTCTTAGTCTCTCAGCAAATTTTGTACATTGCCCTTCAGAAATCAAACCATGACTTCTCCGATTCCAGGTACAACACTAAGCTGGCACAGCACTGACTGTTTTGCAGCTTAACCTCATACTGGGGAGGGAAAGAAGATCCCACGACACATGCAGCAGCTGTATTTGTCCTAGTCCTGGGTTCATTTTGGAGCATGTGGTAGAACAAAACACACAGCAATGGGGGAATGAGAATAAGTTGTTACGCTATCTAGACCGCAGCTAAAGCAGTGCAATACATAAGCACAGTTTAGTTTTCATACAGCCAGTTTAACCAGCAGTTAACCAGAAGTTAAAACCCAGATACTGGCACAGAGAGCCCTCACACATAAGTGGGTAAAAAATAGCTTGAAGCTAAATAGATTGATCAAAACTTACTTGGCAGTGTTTATACTGCATGGCCATATCCCTGTATGCATACACATTATATAGATCCAAAGAGTCAATGTTCGTTCTTTGTTTCCTGAACAACATGGTGCTCCATATGCAAAGTTCAGCGCAAACAAGTGATCTTAAATAAACAAATAAATAAGTGGTATCTTAAATAAAGTCATTCATTTAAAAATTATTTTTAAGTGATTTTTTAGGAAAAAAAAAAGGTGATTTCAATTCTTACTTCTGTTTTAGCCATCATTATGGAAAATGTAGGTATCTATGCACTTCCTTTGATTTGTAAATAATGTTTGAACTAACTTTGGATTACAGGAATAAATTAAAATCAAACCACTGCAATCACATGGAAACCATTTGGTTGCATTTTTTCAAGACTTGCTATCAAGATAACAAGTTTGAATTTCATTTAAGTACTTAACACATTTGTTACCACTTTATGGTTCACAGACCTGAAAAATTACACAAATAGCTCCACTTCAGAAACTTACAATTAGTTTTCACCAATTTAAAAAAATACTGCAAATCAGCCACAGTATCTGTCTACGAATTACCGTTGCAAATAAAGACCTGGCTTGGCATCTTCTCTACCACTGTTCAACATCCTCCAAAGCCCTCATAGACACATTTTTTTTCTAATAGAGCCACTGATTACTTTATTCATAGTCACAGTGTAATGTCTGTTGTCTTCTTCAAGTCCAAACTGAACAAATGTTTTCTTGTAATCTATGTCACCTACGATACCCCTGGGACTTACAGACTTAAATTGGGATTGCCAGACCATTATTATACCCACTGCTTCAGAAGATGAGTACCCCTTTCTGCCCTTTTCCCTTTCCAAAATCTCATTTAGCTGAAGCAGCTTCCCACTGAAGAACAAGGTGTACTTAAGATTACATCTTTTGTTTGTCAACGCAACAACAGTATAACTGCTATTTTCTTTTTACCTCTCACAGGAAAAAAAAAATAAAAATGCTTGCTTTGCAAAGAAAACACTTTCTAACATCATCCAGAAGAACTGGACATACAGCCTTACACAGGAGCAGATGTTTATTACACCCACTTAGAAGCTCCATGATAGCAATCCAAACCTCCTGGTCCACACTGAAGCTCCTCTATGGCCAAGAGCCCCAGGGCACATGCTGCAGTGAGCCACAGAATTCATAGAATCATAGAATGTTTTGGGTTGGAAGGGACCCCTAGAGGTCATCTAGTCCAACCCCCCTGCAGTGAGCAGGGACACCACTAACTAGATCAGGTTGCTCAGAGCCCCATCCAACCTGGCCTTGAATGTTTCCAGGGATGGGACCTCCACTACCTCTCTGGGCAACCCGTTCCAGTGTTTCACCAACCTTCAGGTCTCTACTGGACTACAGGACAGAGGTGGCTTTTCCTGTGTTGTGTGATGAACTGGTGGTGTGACACCATTGGGCTTGTTTCTACCTACAGCTTAAGACTCAACACCCATCTTCAATGTAACTACTGAATAAAGTGCTGGCACAGGGGTCACTCAGACTGCTCATGGGCTGCACGTACGGTAAGGATGATGGGTACACCACAACCAATATCCTGTGACAATATGTGGGTGTTTCCAAGTTAGGTGTTGATTTACTGTTCCATACATGTGAAAGTGAGATCTGTTGTATACAAAATCACACGGACAACCCAAATTTCTAGGGGGTACTTTGCACATGTTGGAAAAGTAACAGGATAAAGGGTCAGTATCTGCCATTCTTGCCCATGGTGATAATCTGTGGAAGAAGCTCCACGGTAATGAACTGGGACACTCACACAGTGAGAAGCAAGTAAAATGCAAGGTGGCAAACTACTACCCGTATCAGTTACAATGCATTTCACTGGTGTGACTGATTAATCTGTTGATGCCTTTCTTACAGGTTCTGCAGCAATCTCAAGAACCAAGGAGAATTACTATATTTTGGATAATACGTAACACTGGAAAGTGGCTTATAAAGCTTTTCTAAGTGTGAATTTTGGATGGTTAGAGAATTCAGTAATGACATTGTCAGTTACAACTACACAGACTTTTTCCAAAATCCTCACCCCCCCCCCTTTTTTTTTTTCACATCTTATGGATTTTCTATCCAGATCACATATGTTACAGGATGACAATTTCAAGGAAAGTCTTATGGAATTGTATTGCAAAGCTGCTTCATGTTATATCCCTTTCCCCTACATTATATCTGTAGTCTATTTAGATTGTGAGCTCCCATGGACGGGGATTGCAGGCTAAATCATCCGATACAGTTTGAATACAGCTGCTTTGTGAGTCTCCAGTAGTGCAGAATGGCTCTGATCTCCCCTCTTTTTTTCTTTTGCAGGTCAAGCTATACTGGTATAGAATTTTCGGAGCTGTTCAGTTCTGACTTGCTCCAGCTCCTACCCCATAGTTCCATGTGCCCTACGGACCAATGAATTATGCAGGTACCATCAGTGACCGAAGCAAAGCATGGCAGTAGACCAAAATTTACCCTCATATGATCTATATTTCAAAATCATCAGACACATTGCAAATGAGGCAGAAAACAAATAACAGAATATAACAAAATGATTGTAATTGTAAGCAATAATAACTATATTCACTCTTAAAGGTACCAATTTTCTAAAGACTGTGATTGACCTAGGCAGGAATTTTCTCAGGGGAAGCTTTCAAACCTTTTGATTATGTACTAATTAAGCCAGAGAGGAAGTAACTGTTGATCAATATGAAACACTGAGACCTCAAAACACATCCATCCCAATGTCATATACTGCCTTCTTTATTTTTTGTCAGTTACAGAATGTTAATTTTATTTTTGCAGTCATCAAGCTGCCAGACACAGCATGAACAGCAGAACACCGAAGCACCACATTTCTGCTGTCTAGATTAATGCCACTGCATCACAGTAATGTGTTAGCACAATCATTTCTGAACAACTGCAAACAATCTACAAGGCTATTATATTTAATTGCTATTTAGATAGTTTATAAATCTATTGTAAACAATAGTGAGGATGAACTCATAATGCAGCTACAAGATTAGTTACTAATGTCATGGAATAAACCAGGGCATGAACTCACAGAGTATCAGCAACTCCATGATAACTCTCATATTTATGTTCTTGATTTCCAATAAAAGTGAGGAAGCATTGCCCTCTTTGTTTAGACACACATTAATTATGTAATTATTATGCCTTATTTTATATATATAATATACATAACGCTGTAGATCAAGACTTCTACGGTGGCTATATGCCATATCAATGGTATTACAGTAAGAATCTCCAAAATCAATGAAGAATGAACTTTGATTGAAAACTAAGCAAAGCGCAATAATAATGAAACCAGACCTGGCTTCAGAATGCAACAATCCAGCACCACACACCATCTCTCCTGCCCTGAAGGACTGTTACAAGAGATGGAGCCCAAAGTCATAGACTGAATGAATACAACAAATATTTTATAAGGATAGCCCATAGACTAAGGGAATGATATCTGTGTGTATACATATCAAAAAACAGAAAAAGTGGTGGCAATTAATTGGAATGTATTGGGAAGTGTGGGTGGGACCTGGGCATGACACAGATGGTATAGCATACAGGGTGGATACTGTCCTGATTTTGGCTGGGATAGAGCTAATTTTCTTCCTAGTAGCTGGCATAGCGCTGTGGTTTGGATTTAGGATGAGAATGATGTTGATAACTCACTGATGGTTAGTTGTTGCTGAGCAGGGCTTACACCAGTCAAAGACTTTCCAGCTTCTCATGCTTTACAGACTGAGAAGGCAGGAGATACATAAGAAGCTGGGAGAGGGCACAGCCAGGACAGATGACCCAAACTGGCCAAAGGGCTATTCCACACTGTATGACATCATCTCAGTATATAAACTAGGGAAAAGCTGTCAGGGGAGCTGCTGCTCAGGGACGGGCTAGGCGTTGGTTGGTGGGTGGTGAGCAACTGCATTGTGCATCACTTGCTTTGTATGTTCTTTTACCATCATCATTATCACTATTACTATTCTACTTCAATTATTAAAATGTCTTTATCTCAACCACTGGTGGGTTGGTTTTTTTTTTTTCACTTTTTTTTTTTTTTCCCCTGATTCTCTCCCCTATCCCACTGCGGGGGCAGGGAGGAGTGAGCAAGCAGCTGTGTGGTGCTCAGTTGCTGGCTGAGGTTAAAACACAACAGTTATACAAACAGAATCACTTATAATATCTGAACTATGACCTACACAAAAAGCTACTTTATAACTCTTTGTCATTGCACAGAAGACTTGGTGCTAGCAGAGTAATGTTCTCTGTTTTCTCTGATAAAATGTAGGAAAGTAGCATCCTAAGAGCAAGGAGAAAGGGAAAAAAGACAGAATTGAAAATGCTGTGGTATAAAGTATTTAAGTTCTCTACTACTCTTATGGTGGTAGACAATCCCAGAGAACTTTGTACATTATTCAAATGCTGAAGCAGACTAGGATGCCTCTGGGCGTCTCCTGTATGAGAAACCCAGGCAGGGTTTGTAGAACAAGAGGAAAGGGCCTCAAGTTGTGCCAGGGCAGGTTTAGGTGGGATATTAGGAAAAATTTCTTCAGTGAAAGGGTTTTTAAGCACTGGAACGGGTTGCCCAGGGAAGTGGTTGAATCCCTATCCCTGGAGGAATTTAAAAGATGGGTAGATGTGGTGCTTAGGGACATGGTTTAGTAGTGGACTTAACATTTGGACTTGATGATCTCAGAGGTCTTTTCCAACCTCAACGATTCCACGATTGCTGACCCAGCCTCTCCTGTCAAACAGTACCTGTGCCTTGGTCAAGTTCAAGTTGCCAGTTCTCTTTATGATGGGCCAACATTTTAGTGGATGAAATCTACCTGTACAGACACTACAGCCTTTTACCACTTCACATAGGCAGGGCATTCAATGCAAGAAAGCCAGTTTGTCTTAAAATATCTCATTAGGAATGAGACAAAAAGGAATGAACAAATTCTGACTAACTCTTATAATAGTGTTTCTGTTTGGGACAGTTCACAGAGTCTGTGAAGGAACACTTGAAAATACTTGCTTTCTTTCCACACAAAACTTCTCTCTTCTGCTTCTGTAAATGCACTGGCACCTGCTATAAACGGTGAAGTAAAAACGCGCAGTTTTCTGCAGTACTATCTATATGAGCAATACCTATTAGTCACTACTAATCAAGCCCTGCTCATTTACCTATAACACATTTACATGAGCACATGAATACCATCAGTGTCTTACTGCTTTACCACACCCTAGCCCCCAACTAAAGTGACAAATAGTTTGATCTGCACAGGTTTCTGTTTTCCTCATTAATGCTGTTTCCACCAGCTTAAAACCTTTCTAATATCAGTCTGTTTCCCCAACAGTAAGAGATTTAAGTGTTGGCTGATTGTCAGGTCTTTCAGCCTTCTTCTTCCCTCCCTGCCAATCAATGCTTCGTTTTCTCTTACAAAACAACAGTATACCTGACTTTTTAATCCTTATTCTCCAGGGCTGTCCTGGCTTTGAAGCTGTCAGTGAATATACACTCCCCACAATTACAGATCCACAAGCAGTCCTCTGCATTTCACACTCTGGCTCAGGCTGAGTCAGCATGAAAGCCTAAGTCACTTTAACACAGCGTGGCAGGAGTTTAATCTGCTCTGATCCTTCAGCGCAAACACAGTGGGGAAGTCATAACCCCATTGTAGGGAAAAAAAACATACAAGGACATTTATGGATTGGTGATGATGGAATTTAATGTCTCTTTATCAAGAAGGACTTGGCTAAAATAGAGAGAGCGTACAAGAGCCTTGAACATGCCCAAAGCTGTGTGGTCATAATCTGGTTTTTCTTTTTTCTTCTCCTCATCACAGCTGTCTTGTTGATAGAGATTCAATAGGGAGTCATGACATCATCATCCATGAAGTATACACATTTTTTACTCTTTTTTTTTTTTTTTTTTTTTTAAAATAACAACAAGGACCATCTATTCCATCTTTACCCATATGCTATGGGTAAAATCCTGGTTGACTGACGTAAAGAGGTCATTGATCTAAACCAGGCCAGTATGTCTACCTTGACCACCGCAACAACTGACCTGACTTTTGAGGACACACACCATAGGGGAAAAAGGAGGTTCAGCCCTGCTGAAGAGGGGAGTCACTGTCACTTCCACTGACAGAAACAAGTCTATATTTTTGCTGGACTCTACGTGCCAAATGAGAAAATAAATGTTATACAGCAAATGGAACCTATTAATAGAGGAGCCAGAGGACCCTTGCCACACAGCAAGAGTTCAGGGAGTTTTGCTGCCAAGTTAGTTTTAGCCCTTTAGCTTGCTCCTAGCTGAACTCTACCAGTGCTGGTACCATCACAGAGACTCAGAGGTCTTTCGCAAGTCTTCTGCAAAAATTTTACAAAAAATAAATAAAAATTGAGTTTACCATTGGTTAAAACAAACTCTGAACCACAAAGGCATTAGAAATGTCAGTTCTTCAAACTCTTCTGGTTTAAAATTTTGGCACCTTACCATAGTGAATTTTCCCCTTCCTTTTCCCTAGGTGGTAAGGAGGTAATCGAGAACAGAATATATCTTGGTTTTTAATCTCACAGGTAAAGTCGAGATTTACAATTCATTACCAAAAAAATGATACAGGCAAATTTTCCACTCCATCCTAGGGTATAAAATATATTTTTTTATATCAAATATGAAGTGACTAAGTGATTATACAATTCATGGACATATGCAAGCCTATGTTTTTAGGCAGGATTTTGGAGTTATGTGAAAATCCAGTCCATAATAAAACTTGTTACCTAATCTTTCCCAACTCTGATTTATCAAAAGGTTAATCAGATCTTGACCTCTCTTCTCATTGACTTTGTATTTAGTTTTTATGGGTGGCTATTTCTAAATAATTTTAGGCTTCTGAAGTATAATTTTCTTGTTTCTGCATTACACAAAGCTACGCAATTTTCACACAAGAAGCACAGCAGTCCTGCTTCATGAGCCATTGGACTTGCAGTTAATATTAGCTAACAGACGGAAGTGTGAACATTCAGATATGCTTTGTTACCCATACACATGTTGAACAACATGACAGTCTAGATGAGAGGGGTGTATTTCTGTTTTCATCACTCCCTGCAGGCTGCTGTGGAGAAAAGTCCTGATGATTGCTCCTATCAAACATGTGTGTCCCTGTTTGTTTGCATGTGTCTTTGTGGAACTGTGTGTAAATATATATATACACACACACGCACACATGCAAATATCTATGTGAAAAAATAATTCTCTTTCTAGCACAATGCTATGTCAAATTTCTAATGTATTTGCTTACAAAAGACTTACTGATATGAGACTGGATAGAAAAGTGGACTACCTGTGTGCACGGTTTATATACTGATTCAAATATAAGCTGCATTCTAGAGCAGTGATAATAGAATAAGGATCGGGGAAAGGGGAGAGGAAACATCTTTTATCTCCCCTCTCAATTTATTCACTATAAAGCTGCTGGGCCTTTTATTGTTCCACATGAAAAACAGTAGTAGAGGAATAATGCTCCTATAAAACACGATTTTCTCATTATTTCTTCACATCTTTCAGATACAGCCAAGTAGCTATTCTCACAAAGGGCTAGGAAGATCTAATCCTTAATAATTAATATTTTAAAGTTACCTTTGGTACTAGGAGACGTTAATTGCATTTCACTAAGCAAAATTATGAAGCAACAACTTCTATGCTCAACTTAGCCTTGCTTCCATTTATAAATGTTCCTGCTCCCTAGAGCTCACAAAACTTTTATTGAATATATCCAACCTTCATGTGTAAAAATGTATTTTTCCCCACTTTCCAAAACTGCCTGTGTTTTCTGGTTGCATTCTCTATTCCCATTTTCTGAGATGGAGAAAACTGCTTTCGCATTGTGTATAATTTTTGAAACTAGAGAGCATGCATTTAACGCTTAAATTCTCCTCCAACTTCATCAATATTTAAGCGGAGTGGGCACCTAGAAATTAATAATTGAAAATGGAAATTAGATTGGTAGAATACCTTCAGAGAAACTAATAATTTATTTTTTTCTTTGAAGAATAGTTTGAATTTAATTATTTAGATGGAAAGCCAAAAAACATTTACATTTTACAATGCTAGTTTGAGAAACCCAAGAGGAAATCCAATGTGTAGCAGCAGCTTAGGAGGAATACAGTTTTATCTAAGACTTTTAGGTAACTAATACTTATGTGAAGATAAATGCTATATTGCCCATGCTCACTATGACCCCATAAAAAGCAGTTCTTGTATCAAAAATAAAGCAGCAGAAAGCTTTTGCAAGTATGCTAGTAAGTGGCTTTCATACGATTTCATAACAGGATCTGACCATTTAGCATGTTTCATCGAACACAAAAAAAATTACCAGAATGCCCAGACTTGCAAAATAATACTCAATCTAACTTTAGCTGCTGGTAAAAAGTTGCTATTAAAAAAGTCTTTTTGTGTGCCTTTTTTTTTTGCAAATATTTTCACTTTTTGGTTCAAATCCTCAGCCTCTGACACACTAAGTTTCCCAGCTGGAATCTAGAAATGTAATAAAAACATTTAGAAGAGAAAATAAAAAAGCTTTAGTAGCCTCCTTAATTTGTCATTGCCTTCAGAAAAAGATGACTTCAGCAACTGCTAGAATTATGGTCAAATTCCTTAAAGACTCAACTAGGTGGACGATGCTCAACCATACAGGTTCCCTTTCTTCACAGAAACATCCTCAGCAAGACAAAGGATCTCCAAATATGCTTTGAAGTACATAAGGTCTGTAAGGAACCCCTCACACATTTTAAATAAGAAACCATACCTGAGGTTAATATCACATTAAAATGTTCTTCTTTATTTCTGGTTTTCAGAATAAATTCAAGCAGACATTTTCCTCTCAGTTTTACTTCCATTTGCCTTATTAGCATCATGATTAAAAGGAAAGATGAAAAAAAAGCCTTGACATTTCCATATATGATTTTAAGTTACTCATATAAAAATACAACAAGTCAAAAGAGTAGAAGACTTTGAAAATAAAAGCAGCATATTAAAGATATTTATTTAGGACTTACTTAATTAGCATTAATTAAGCTTCTACTTGGCTCACGAACCCTGAGAGATCTTTTCTTCTTCATTTGCAAATGGAAGTGTTTTTGCCAGGAGGGGGTGCCAAGTACTCACCACATTAATTATGCAGAAATAAAACACATGGCAAATATTTTTCAGAAAGGTAAGTTACCAATTTTTACAGTAGTTGTGCTTTGAACTTTCATAGAGCAAATAGTAAATGAAGCTTTCAGCAACTAATGGCTGTTAAAGCATCTGTTGAGCAAGGTATGTGTCTAGCAGAGTCCTGCTAATTTCTCATTTACTAAAATTAGTCTAGTGCTTATTTGGGTACTTGTCAAATGCTATAACATCAAAGAACTTTTCTGCTGCAGTACTTCTATTATCTAAAACAGTTTTTGAAAGTCATAGAAAAAAGCTAAAATTTTGAGGAGAAGGCAATTGTAAGGAAATGTCACGTTAATACAGCAATTCAACAGTCTGACAGATATCTGCATTTTTGTAGGCAATAGGTGTTGATGGGGGGGGAAGGCAAAAGGAACCTCCAAACAAGACAACCGGGATGAAGGTGACTGATCACAAAGCAGAGGGGTAGAGAGTTCTTGAACTGGTACATTTATTAATAACAATTAAAGCAGATTTTGCTCCGGTTTGTTTCTGGGTTTCTGTTTGTATGCTTGTTTTCAGGTAGCTTTAATATAAGATGAGGTCCTTTTTCACTGGATTTTTTTTTTTTTGTTCTTTTTGTAAAAGCTTCAGCTTCTAAGTGCTATTATCTGTGAGTACCCTGCTCCTTTTTTTGGAACAAGAAGACAAATTTGTTATTTTCTAATATTTAAAATATTTTCTAAAAGTTGATGAGAGCATCCTGAATCCAAAATTCAGCTACAGTCAACAAATTGTTCTTTGTGTACACGGGATAATAGGTAATTCTAGATAATGATGACCTAAATTACGTTAAAGCATAGAAAAAGCTCATCTTCAGTCCTACCATTTGATAATGCTATGTTTTGTTGATGACATCAAATTTTGACAAAGCAAGCCATCAAGCTTCTACAAAATGATCTTTTTAGTATTCTGGATAGCATTACTGTTTTCTTGATTTCTGCTTTGTTAAAATATGCATTTATTTATGCATAGGCATTCATACATAAGTCAATCAAACATTTATGCTGATCCATCTAAATATATAACTCAAGCTCCCTTCAGAAACACTTAATATATCAAAGGAAAAATGAGCTCAATGCAATAAATAACATAAAATACCTATTACAAATACAAAGGCAAAGTGACTTACATGGATATATGTTCATAGAATAAAGTGAAAATAAAGGATTTCATACAAAACAAACAACATGTTACCACCCAGACAGAAGAAACTTTACATAAGCTTCTAAGAAAAAGCTATGTAAAACTGAACAACTTCTAACCACACTTCACTGGGAGCTACCTGAAGTAATCCATCCATAGATGGAATAGAAGAACTATCGGTATCGCAAGAAGCTCTGCAGAGAAGCACTACATCTTTCATAGAAAACTTTCCATACACTGGAGATTGGAGATCAGTTTTTTTATATTCAAGCTTCTATTGCAAGACATCTCCATAGACAGATCCAGACAGAAAAGGCTGTCTCCCCTGCGTCACATACAAGCCAGGTCCAGAACAGAAACATGAAAACCTTTGCTACAAACTATCAGAGAAGGCCAAAGAAAAGAGAACATTGGATAAAAATCGGGTATTTCAACACCAGAGGCCCTTTAAAACTCTCCAAGGCATTCTCCTCCTCAGTAAAGCCTTCCTACCTGGTATGGAATATCTCTTTTCTCAGACACATGCGATGAGGTCTCTAATCAAGTGAGCTGGAGGCAGAAAAATGTTGATGAAACCTATTAGGTATCTAGTTGTGCTGGTTTGTTTTCCGTGGAAATACTTAATGCTGAGGTAATGGATTCTATAGAGGCGAGGTAAAGAGATAATCAACTGATCTCTTTCAACATTTTAATCGAATATGAGCAAATATGAGAAATATTTTGAAAATACATAAACAGCTCCCTAACATACTAAGACACACAGAAATGGTATTTTTGATCTGGCACAGTTCTAACACAGTTAAAAGATAGCAATTTTAAAAGTGTGACCTTGAAAACAGTTCTCAAAAATAACAGCTATGTGACCTTAAAATGCATTAATTCATTAGATAAAAGTTTGTTCTCCCCAACGGCAAACATTTTCAATTTCACCACCAAAATGTCATGAAACAAACAGCAGATGTTTCTCTGAGCTTTTCTCTTAATCTTTACAAAATCCTCTACTCTAGGTAAATAGCAAGAAACTGAAATAACTTGCAACCACCGCAGTAGCTTTAAAACAATGGTATTATGGCCCAGTCATCTGGTATCTGATATAAACCTAACTCGTTTGTCACTAGCCACGTGTGGCCTGCCACCCCATTAGGCAGCCCTAGAAATTATTCAGAACAACTTAGACTGATGCATGACTTTTGCAAGGATGTAAAGTGTTGCTCTGTACTTGATTTCACTGCAGCCATATTCCCTCCTCTGTGCAATAAGCACTTCCTGGCTTCATACAAATTTTCCTGCTCAAACATTTAATTTCTACTTTGGTTTTTTTGGTTTTTTTCTCTTCATTGTCTTATCTAATTGAAACTCTTCACTATTCCCCCTCATTTGAAGAACTCAAATTAAGATTCCTCTGTGGGCTATATTGTTACTTAGGTTGCCTGCAGAACTAAGGATTGGAAACATCTTGTTTTACACTATAGCCAAGTTATTGAAAATAGTTGATCCAAGTCCATGTGTTATCCCACATCATTTGGATTTAATCCAGGACCTTCCAAATAGTTAAAGCGTAAAGTGAGGACCTTTGGCTCAGTCGGGCATACCTGTGCCTTTTGTTTCACACCTCGTGCTAATTTTGCTGACCAGTCATGGCTATAGTATTGCTATTCTCTTCTGCACGGCACCTGGAAGGATGCTATTCAATTTCATTTGAGAGATCTACAGACGCTTTGTTTATTTGACGGCCACAGGGTACGTGTCATGGGTCTCTGGTCTCTCCAGATGAAATTTGTGTTCATACGGTTAATTTGTTCACTTGTTCTTCAGTTGTAATGAACAGCTCTTGGAGATTACTCTTGTTAATACACTATGATCATTTTGTGTAGAGTATGTATTCCACTGCTTGTTTTACTTATTAAGAATTATTACTATTTCCCTTATTACAGGGAAAAGACATGTAAGTATTGCTTCAGGAGGGACTTTGGTAAACCAATCGCAGTGTATTTGGCAACATGGGTCTGTGAGACTGCATCTCTGAACCCAGGTATGTGCTATCGATAGCTACTGCTGATGGATTACCATGCTTTAGGTCTTTCCCTTCACGACTTCCTCTTTACCCAGTGTCACTGCTGATCGCTTCCTGTACTACCTTTATTGAAACTTCAGTGATAAAGTGTTTGTTCTAATGACAAATTTTATAACTGAGAAACATTATGGCAATGTGACCTTAGTCACACATCTTTTCTCTCCTTAGCCTATTCTGCTGGAATGATCTCTGCTGCTCTGTTTCTGCTAGAGGTAGCTGTTCCTTTGGGCAGTAGCACCAACCATTATTCACAACAGTCTTTATTCATTCATGCTCCTTCTACATTTCTGGCTCGCTGCTGAGGTGGGAGGCTAATGTGGCAAGGCACCTCTGTCACTTCAGTAACCTCCTTTTACCACATGAACAGCTTCAAGAGGACATCCTTCTTATCGGCAATTCTCATGGAAGTGACCTTCACTATACTGTCGTTGCAGGGTTACATCCATATGACAACACTTGGTATCATTCAGAGCGCACAGAAGATTTTGTCTTTTAATCAAAGTTATTATTTCCTAATTCTGCAGACCATATGGCACCATAAAGCCGACAGCAGAGCAGATATTTTTAAAGCATGACATTAACTTTACTAGGGACATTAACAAAGATGAGTAATGTTATCCTCACTGAAGTATAAATTATGCTAACGTTTTCAAATTTGGATGATTAAGGTTGTACCTAAAACGAGTACCTATTTTTTTGCAGTTCTGAGACTTAATAGGAGTCCACCTGTGCCTGTATCTGAAAGTATTCACATGTATTTCCAGAATGACAATCTAGGCAAAACTGATAAAGATAGCATTATTCTGATTTATTATTTTTCTGAAGTTTATGATTGGTAAATCTGTTCCTATTCTTAAGATACATCTCAGGAAAATAAAAAAAAAAAAATTTCTTAGTAATCGCAGCATGTAATTTTAGTTGTATTTTAGATTACTAATCAGAGGTACAGCATAGACAAATCTTATGAACTGCAATTTAATTTAAAATGTTTTTAAATTCTGCTCAGTTTTACAAATGCATCACCTTTCTGCTACAACCTACATAGGTTGCTGCGTTCCATAGTGCTGACTGGTAAATAACCTACGTGTTACCATCCATCCTGTCACCGTGCTCTCATTATTAATAAATTAATGTGGTTAATTATTAAAACATGCCAAGCGTGTTCCAATTACTTTTTGCTTCCTGCCTCCACTTGCTTAATGCAATACACTCTAACCAGAAACATTTTTTACATTCCCACCATCTTGATGAATGATATAAGCAATGGGGAATATTCTCTAGACATGCAACTTACAGCCTCTCTACATGAACAAGTCAGGTGTGCAAAGAGGCTTCAGGATCATGCTTGCAGGCATTAATGAGGTTGTTCGAACATCATAACAAGGATTAGATGAATTTCTTATTCAGAGAGTTGAAGCTTTTATAAGTCTTTCTGTTGCCTTCAACTACCACCATAGGTCAGTTTAAAATCACTGCTGTTCTAAAACCACAGTTCTGTTCTCATAGTGAGACTGGTCATGATGATCATGGATGATTTATCTTCATAAAAAAAACCCAAAACTTTTGGTAGAAAATTATACACGAAACACAACATTTCTAGTTTTATTAATTCAGTGCAGCACAACTGACATTGACAGTCATTTTCATACTGAAATGAAAACACTTTTCATTGAATACATCACATCCACTTTTGGATGTTAAGCTTTTGCCCACAGTTTTCATTGATCTTGCACTTGAAAACTTCTCTTCACATTCAACTTTCCTCCTCTCACAGCAGTAGCCGTAAAGATGGTTATTCTGAAAATTACTCGAGTGCATATTTAGGCAAAGATGTGATTCTTTCAACAATTGTACAATTTGCTTATTGGGATTAGACTGAAACCATGTTTACATATTTTTAATAAAAATAAATACATGAATAGATCCCCTAAAAGTTGTAACAGGACTATACTAGCATCATGCCGAAATATATAATAAAACTCACCTTAAGGCTTTTACTTTTTTTTTTTTTTTTTTTTTTACTTCAGTCTGTCTGGAGTCAATACATTATTAAACCACAGCATTTTTAATGACTGTGCTTACCAGTTGCTGTCCTTGAACGCCCCAGGCTGCATACTGTAAAACTGAATCCTCTACTTCTGGAGGGTTTAACTCCCAAACTTCCCTTGAAAAAATGTAAACATTTTTACTTGAATGCACTGGCATCACCTTATATATAGAACCACTGACATCATATTGAAAAAACAACGTGACCTACCTTGTATGTATGTTGTAAATCACATACGAAGCAGTATAAGAATAATGAAAAACCTGCAACAAAAAAACAAGAAAGCATAAGAATTACAAAAACAAATACTGGATTAAATACAGACTACCATTATTAGAGTCAGTCTTTTGATGCCTGTAAACACCAATATATTTATTACTGAAAGAAAGATTTTATTGTATTAATTATAACCAATAGACTTGAACCAGGGTTTGAATGCACTATGAAGGTCACACATACTCATCTATTCATTTAACCAGACACTTAACCTGTACAACTGCACAGAAAAGGTCCCAACCAGAAAAATCTGTGTTCCTGTTCAACAAAAGGATTTAAAAAAAACCCAAAACTAAACCAAACATAACCCCCCAACAACATACATTAAGAAAGCAAATCACTTCTTCATCAAGTTATGCTCAAAATGATTGTATGTGATGTGAGGATGAGGAAAGGCTGAGAGAGCTGGGCCTGTTTAGCCTGAAGAAGAGAAGACTGAGAGGGGATCCCATCAACACATACAAATATCTCAAGGGTGGATGTCACAAGGACCGAGCCAGACTCTTCTCAGTGGTGCCCAGTAACAGGACAAGAGGCAATGGGCACAAACTGAGACATAAGAGGTTTCAGTTGAATATGAGGAAAAACTTCTTTACTCTGAGGGTGACGGAGCACTGGAACAGGCTGCCCAGGGGGGTTGTGGAGTCTCCTTCTCTGGAGATATTCAAAGCCCGCCTGGATGATGTCCTGTATAACATGCTCTAGGTGAACCTGCTTTAGCAGGAGGGTTGGACTGGATGATCTCCCGAGGTCCCTTCCAACCCTTGCCATTCTGTGATTCTGTATGATTCTATGTACGTTGCAGTTATTTTACTTGAAATGCAGACCAACATGGTATTTTTCTGACCTCATGCTATGTACAGCCTGAACGACCTTCTGGCATATTGCTCACAGTGTAGAATAGAAAAACTGAATGCTCACTGGGGTTCTGTTTGGTGTGGCTTTCCTTCTGTGGTCTTCCAGTCTGATTTTGACTGACTGACTTTTTCAAAGTCAGGGAAAGTTTGTTTTATCTGAGATTTTTCGTATGCAACATTTTGGGTAAAACAAAGAGCTATTTGTCAGTAAACCTTCCTAATTCATTGGGAAGCTACCAGTGACGACTGGCGACTGGTCTCAGAAACCCCAGGATTCTCTCGATGGGAAAGAAAAGCAAATCTAATGGATAGTCTTATGCTGCTGTCTTTTATTGTTCAAAATTTTGTTGAAGTCAACTGAAATCAACGGGATTGTAATTTAAGTGCAAAATAGCAGTATGCAGACCCGGAAGATCCATAGTGGGGAACAGCATAGTACACTGTAAAATGTGATGTATCACCACACTGAAGGGCTAAAATCAAAGGAAATTATTAGACATTTTCCCTAAAGACAAGCATTAGTTTATACACATATAGTGAATAACAGACATTTTTCTGTCTTCCAGGCTAGGCTGATTGGTTTTAACCTAGCTCATTTCTGTACCACTATGTCTCACATTATGAAAATAGCATAATTCCATAGTATTAATTAGTTTCATTACGAGTTGAAATTACTCCATGGACTTGGAATATAAAATATATTTGTGACTAATTATGACTGTTCTAAGAGAAACTCTTCTTTTTAATGCAAACTACTGCCAGAAATAAACATAGGGTGACATCCAGTAGACTTACTGCAGCTTCACGTCTACAGGGTTATGGAATCTCTGCTCAGCACATGAAGGACTTATTTCTGGACAGTGTCAGGCTTGTTCCAGTGAGATGGAAAGAGATACAGCTGTCAAGCCAAAACCTTGATATAGACATATGTATTGGGAACTCTTTATATTATCTGCACCAGGAATCTTTCAGTATCTCCTCCAGAGAGAAGAGACAAAGGAGGATCACACACAAACAGAGCCATCGGAATTTGCTGCTGTCACACACAAGAGAGGTTTCAGAGGTTGTTATTTTGTCTGGAGGTCGTTCAAATCAGAAACATCTGAAACATCCTTCCACTGACTCCATTTCCATTATTAGTTCCCTGTCAACACACACATTTAGCATGTCCTAAATCCTTGCTGGCTGATGCTGCAAGAAGCCCACAAAGGTCTGTAAGATTAGTAACTGCACTTTGTGCAACAGCTGAATTCCCCTTCTATAGAATTTCCCTTTTAGACAAGAATCGCTTCCATTTTCCAAGTCTATGATGATTAACATCGAAAGTGTTGCTTCAGTGAGAAGAATCACACATATATTAACCAGTATGGCCCAAACTGTTGTTTTTTTTTTTTTATATATTACAGCTCACGATAAAGTGTTTGGCCATGCAACGTAGCAGCCTCTTCTGAGAAGTGCCAAGTGTGACAGAAATAGAGACAAATTATAGTAACATTATGATTGCTGTAGGAGGCACAAAGACCAAGAAGAATATTCTAAGCAACTTAATTATTTTCTCTAAATAGCTAACACAAACGTATCTACTACCATGTCTCTATACTATATATACATATACGTTTAATTATATACATAGTAGAAGTAGACTACTCATTTGGACACCGTAATGTTTAAAGTTCAGTGGGGTTTCTGGGAAAAATCGAGTTGGTAGTAACACGATTGAGGGCCTGTCAAGATAGAGTTACTCAAGTACTGCTGGTAAGACAATGAGACAAACGGTTGGCTTCAAAGCTTCTGCTTTCTTTCATAAATCTTATATTGCTAGAGGTAAAAGATAGCAGATCAAAGGGACATAAATGGTTAAATCATGGTGGTTTCTGCACAGGGCATACATTGCCAGAGGCTACCCAGAGGGGCACTTGCCAGCAGCTGTTAAAGGGGACAGTCTCACACAGCCTGTTACTGGGAAGAGGAATGGGTCTCTAGCCCTTCCAGGAAAAGGGAAAAATATATCACAGATAATGTGTGGAGGGCTGATAAGTATTTAGAATAGAAATATTTAAAAACTAAATTCTTAGACAGAACATATTTCAACAAGAAATGCTAAACTAGTAAGTCATTTTGACAGCTTTAACAGAAAATATGCTATAACAACAAGAACAACACTTCATATTTCATGTGGAAACTCTCCTCTTGCCTTGTGGTAAAATTTCTATCTAAATCTTTATGTAGAAGTATTAATATCTTTGTGTTAAGAGTATTAATACCTTTGAAAGAGCTCCATAACCAGAGGAGAGCAACATTACAATGAAGTCACTTCCCGACCGGATGCTGACTTTTTTCTCAGATTACTCATGTTAGTTTTATTTCTTAATAGGAACACCATGAATAAATTACAGGTAGGAAGTTTCCTAATTCATCCTGCTTGCAATAGCCACATACTGAAACACCATCATTATTAAAATTAAAACAAAAAAAAGAGGACATGGAAAATAATTTTCTTTTCAAATCTGGCTTACATAGTAAGTGTCATATTCCTAGGAAGCTCTCGCACTTTTGTATAAAGCCTTACCTGTGGAGATACTAAAAAGGACCTCCACTATTTGGGTAAAGCTTTAGCTTGCTCAGAGCCATGTCAGTGGCTGGGACCACACATCTCCTGATTCCTAATCCTACATCTGGCATCACACAAGAGGAGCCCAGCTGAGGGTACCAAGCATGATCCCAGCCGTAGGGAGTCTTAGGGACTCTCAAAATACCAGGATCAAACCTTCCACACTGCCATCAGCCATGTCCCCTCTGGAAGAGGCATACAAAGACTTGGGGGATTCTGCCCTACAACTCTTATTTTGTGGGATGTGCACTAATCAGAGAAATATCTGGTAATTTATGATGGAGTCTGCAAAGATACAGACTGAGAGCTCACACTGGTAAAGCTCGGGCTGCATTGTCCCCTCTCATGGTGTATTTACACCGAAGGCTGGTCGTCGTCTTCACCATACAAATCTGAAGTATTACTATTTCTATTCCAAAATGTGTTCAAACATTTCTTGTACTCCATTGCCTTCTAAATGGGGTGGTATCAAAAGACTAAACTAAGGCTAATATTTAATCATGGACAGTAAATTACTCCATCTGACAAAAAATTTACATACTTAAGTAGTGTAAAACTGAGGAAAAGTGAGAAAGGTTGTAGTGAAAAAAGACTCCTCTTCTGGGTAGAAAGACGAGAATCAATTAATGAATACAGACACAGAGAAGGCCTCCGAGAAGTGAAGCAACATAGGAGAGCAAAGCCTTTTAAAATATTAAATGCATTACAGTAATTTCTTCACTGTTATATCAGAGGAGGAAAATGAAGAAAGGAAAATGGCCTTCTATAATTTAATAATATAACTATACGTGTTACGGTGGGACATTGCGAGGAGCCTTACCTGCATGAGTGGCTCAGGACTTTCTGACAGGTAAATAACTTGCCTGTTTCTGTTGTGATAAGCTGGAAAATGTTCCCCACAAGAACTGTGAACATGGATTTTTAGATCAGAAAGACAGCAAACCTCCCCCTCAATATAAATTATTTAATTTTTCTTTTGCCACAGAACACAGTAGGTAACTACTGTTGCATATCATATATTTCTTCTGAATTCAGTCTTTCATCAATTTATAAACTGAAAATAGGCTTTTATGTGATGCTGCTCAGCATTGAAAAAGTTAGCTGCATTTGTGTATAAAAAAAATAAAATTACAGAACTCTATTGCAAAGGACCTAAAAGAAAAAAATGAAAAAAAGTATTTCAAGACAAATTGCTCCAGTCAAAACTTATTGAAATAGCAATCTATTATTCAGCTAACAACCAACAATAAAAAACCCCATACTTATCAATCATAATCTGAACTTTTAGATGACATATTGTTCCAGGTTTTATATGTCCTTTATTTTCTACCTTTCAAGGAATGTCTTTGTCTTTCTAAGGTTTCTAAAAATGAAATACTATCATGGAACTCAATGCATAGCCCAGCAAGATGCAGGAAAACAATGTGCAATACACACTTAGCCAAATACCCTCCACTAATTCTGTAATACACTCCAGTAAATATTCAGTTTGCTGTCCTTGGGTAATTTGGAAAACATTCCTCAGCAGAACAGCGTTTGTGCTAAAAAGCTGCCAAGAAAACCTCACTAGCAGTATTTCTACAGGATGATGAGGGCCTTCAGCTACAGGGAAATGGAGGAGAGCTGATGACATTAGAACCTTGCAGCACTGTAATCACAAATTGCTGGGGCATGCCAAACACCTTGACGCATCCTTTATCCATTTCTTACATTATAAACCCATTATATTCTTTCACATGTTATTTATTTAGAGCAGTAATGATCCCCCTTTGCTAGCACAGCTTTTTGCAAGGCAGTGAAGAGACTGTCCTATATTTTCGTTTTTACCCATGCAGACACCCATACTCTGAATTTGTCTCTGTGGTTCTCAGTGCTGCTGGATTCTGTAAATTCTCCTCTCAGATTCAAACAAGACTTCTCACAGGGCGTAACAGCACTCAGTCTGAGCAAGAATGATTAAAAGTGTCAGTATATGAAATACTCTGAAAATTTTAGCATCTGCAATAATACTTTCAGTTATCCCGAAGTTTACCAGCTAAATGGGGTATATATCTCACAGACAATGTTCCTACTCTAGGTATTTTTTTACTTGTATCTTACCTAGCAAATAACATGCCCTACCCATTAAAAAAAAAAAAAAAAAAAGCAGCAGAGTATCACGATATAACGTAAATTGCAGAATATGCCATCATGCTCATCCCACTTACGTCAACACACATACATTGACTTGGAAAGAGAGGCAGTTTCTCAGATAAGGTTCAAAACTGTACAGATCTTTATGATTCATCAGTGAGGTATCAGATCTTTTATGGGTTAATTTCCACTTCTGATCATATGGAAAAAAAAAAATCGAATATTTGAAGAGACTACTAGTCTAAATGAAAAATTATTATACTATTATTCTAAGAATTAAAGGAATTAATCAGAATTAAAACCAGAATGATCCACTTTAGCTGTGGGAAGTGTTAACTGCTGCAGAATACGGATGCCTCCCAAATAGTGTTACTCACAAAAAAAGAAAGATCAAGACTCTCCTTTTATTGCTTCACAGGCACAAGTCAGTTATTAGGCAGTTCAAAGCTAAACGAACCCAACCTGGAAAATGTTTTGTGTGCCTGAAAGCTTTTCTATTTTTTCCAGCTACATCAGTTGGTCTAATAAAAGATATTACCTCTCTGCACAAATCTTGTATCATTTATCTCTTCAGGCCATCACATCAATAACAACATTACTGAGAAACAAACATTCGTGAGCGCAGCTGAAAAAAAGGACTATCTGAAACTTAAAAAATGATCTTTCCTAATTAATAATAACCTGTGTTACAATATATTTCATAAAATGCATGTGAACTAAGAAATCAAAGGAGAGGACATATTGAAGCAGGGAAATAAACAGGAATACATCTTGCCAAGGACACTCACTTCGTCAGTCATCCATGGCCCTTCTCACTTTTTAAGATCTTTCATAATACATTAGTGAAATGGTTCGGCATCTTTTCAAACCGCTTCGGTGGGTGCCAGACACAGGAACCACTGGCTGTTGTACACAGCTTGAAGAACAGCAACACAAGTGGGATTTTGCCTTCATCCTCTTTTCTACAATTGAATTAAGCATTTGAAGAATTACTGAAAAATCTACTTATGCTCAAAACCTAACCAAAAGTCGTTGCCGTGGTAAAGCGATTACAAGGCCAAGATAAAAGCCAATCATTCACCCGTCATTCATGCAAGGAAGTGCTCTCACACGATGACACACGGAACCTCATTCACAGATCCAAGATCAAACCTTCAATAAACTTTCACTAAAGACTCAAAAATTCAATTTAGACAAAGAAATGCAAACACATATTGCTTCCTCTTTTGCCTTTGGGATAAAAGTATCTTGGAAGAAAAATGGAGCCTGCAGAACATGCCACGAACTACAAATAAGAAGCAAGTACCAGATGCAGGGTGGAGAGAACGTAAGGGGAACATAATGAAATATAGATGCGCAGGATGGTTACTGAGACCTTTTGAAGGGATTACTGAAATTAATGCACTATGCACAGTCACATCAAAAGCAAGTCACACAGCAGATGACATGAAACTGTGTTGATAACTTTGGGTAAGTCTATCCCACAGATGCACACAACCCAACTAACTCCACATGATTTAACCCCAGTTAACTGGGAGTGCAACGAAGTGCAGCCCTGAGCTAGGTGTGCACAAGCTCGCAGTAGAGGGCTTTGGCATGGCTTCTCAAGCACGACACTACGCTGATCCGGGCACAGCATTTCCAGACCACAATTAGTATCTACACACAGTGTGACAACATACAAATTAAGACTAAAAGGAGGTTGGATGACTCTATACCATATTCTGTTGTACAGTAGAGATCTGACTTTTGTTACTTAATTTTCAGCTAGCATGAAATGACCCAGCCAAAACAAATAATCGTAAAATGTATTTTCAGTAAGTTCAGTTACTACATATTCAAATTCACTCTTTGTGCAAAATCACAGCCTATACAAATTATACAAAATTATAAAAAGTCTACACATATTAGCTATATAAATTCTGGAAATTATTATCTAAATTATTTCTCCTCCAGCTAGTGATATTTTATTCTCAGTTTTGCTCAGTGTACATTGGTGTAATTCAGATTTCCAGCAATGAAAATGAGAAAATACTTTGAGCGGGTCATTAATGTCATATACAAACTTTTTAGTCTGCTACACATTTGGAGAACGCCAAATTACTTGTGGCCAGATTTCATCTGTTGTGGTAGTCTGCTGAAAGCAAATGAGTTACAGTGGGAGGGCATTAGTCTTTGCCTTATGTCATCAGGATTCCACACAGCAACTTCTTGCTCTCCAAAATAGTGGATCAACATTCACATAACAAAATTCCATTCCTTACAGAACTTTCACAAAACAATAAAAATGATATATTCTTTTCTCCCTTTTGTACTATGAGATGTGTGACACCCCCATTAGTAAAACCTGTGATGGAGTTAGCAAGACAAAATTAGTAGCAGCATGACTACTGCCAAAGGCAAAGTACAGCTGCTGGATGAATCCTCCATCAATTTTGTAATTTATGTGCTAAATAAATTAATAATGTTCATGTTATCAATAACATTATTAGATGAAATCCACCTTCCTTTAACTGCATTATCATTCATTTCAAATGTTCCTCATTTGCCTGTCCAGTCTGACTCCACGTGTTCTCCAGCATAGGAACTGCTTCTAAAGGGGATTAAACAACAAAATATGGCATGGTCGTGTTTGGGTTTCATGTCATCTGCTATTGAGTGCATAAAAAGTGAAGAGAGCTCTGCAGCATCAACTTCCAAGCTGCAGACACATGAAACCACTATATAACACTTACACTACAAATGAAGAGTTTGAATAAAACACACACTATTTAAGGGACTGGCTCTGCATATTTATAAAAATAAGATTGGTTAAAGATCGGAATTCTGTTGATTTCATGCCATGGCAACAAATACAGTGAAACCTCAGCCTGGATATTGATACTTTGGGGTACACTCCAGAAATGGTTCACACTGTGCTTCAGTAAAGGGTACCTTTTGTTCTTGGGAGGTGTAGTGTTTGGCTGTCATTTGCCAAACACTAGATTCAGCAAGAACTTAATCACATGAGTTAACGACTGATTTCATATGGATTATATCTGGGGTAGAGAGAGGCACAGAATTTAACTCCTCCATGAATTGTGGATTTGCACCACAATCCAGTAAATCTTTTCAGCTTACCTTAATTTCAAACTGCAGTTAATGATACATTAATTCATAGTTCATACAGCTAGAAAGGACTGCTATGATCATCATCCCTGACCTCCTACATCTGAAATAAAGTTTATGGGACTTCTCATTTTAAAATAGTATCATACTCAAGCAGAGATTCCCAGTGTGTTCTTCAGTGGGTTTCAGAGTAAACCCTGTGAAACAACCAACCAAATAGTCTCTAATAATGAGATGATGAATTTCCACCTTTGAATCCTAATGTTTCTACCCAATCCTGGAAGCAAAAACTAAGAGGTAAATTCTAATTGATGTCTACATCTCTCTATATTTTTGTATAACTTCTGGCCTTTATAGGTGGAATATCTTGTTTCTCAAAGCTCTGTATCTAATTGCAAAGAGTTAATCTAAGATAGCTTGATGTATTTGCAGCACTGAAGTTAAATGACAAGGTTATTACTTTGCAAAGCATCATATTTATTTGTTTCAATCAACATCAATTACTTGTCATGATTGATAAGAACTACTGAATATCATTGGTAATAATTTATGGTTAGCATTAATACTTTGGGGTATGAAATATTACCAGCCATAACAACTATATGCTGCCAAACCAAAATAAATATAAAGGCGAGACATTTCTAGACACATAATTTATCTGTAAGAAAAAAGGCTGTCAAGGAAGCCTAAACAAAAAAGCACCTCTAGAAAATCTGCTAAAGCTTCAACTGTCCCACATATAATTTTTCAATAAGATTAATTATCTCAAGAAAAAGGCATCCACTGCAGAATGTTAATTAATTCACAATCAATTAAACTCAGTTCATCTAACCAACAGTAATGTGATACAAACCACAGTTTAGAATAACTGCAGAAACTTCTTTTTCTTCTCCTACATCAAGAGCTGAGATAGACCAGCCTATATTTGGATACACAACTCAATCACTTTTGAATATATAATAACTTCAGATGAGTGAATTATTCAAAAAAGAATGTTCTGCATTGCTACTTCTCAAAGCCTCATATATCACTGTCATTTGAAATTCTATTAGTTACACTATCACATAAAATATGTTTCTTGAGTCTTGTATGAGATGACTTACGACAAAAAGTTATATGAATTTTTTCTGGCTTATTCACCTTCAGCATTAAAAACCAGGTATGACTTCACTGAAATCATTGTTACATGACAGTGAAGCTGGTAAGTCTCAAGTCTCAGGCAGAACATCTGCATTTTTTATATTGATACACATGTACATGCACATCATTCTCAAGTGTACGCTCACACTCGTATTCAGTACTATTGAAATTCTGACGTTACAAATATTTTGGGATTTACAGAAACTTGCCTTTTCCTGAATTGATTTGCAGGCAGCTTCACAATGTGCATGCGTATTTTGATCTGTACTCATGTAAGGGGAAATGGAAGATATAAATTCAGACAACACGACCAAACCCCATAGAAATATGAGGCTGGTGAGGGTGCTTGCTTCTGGACATTGTAGCTGAGGATACTAAATCTGTCTTATAAAAATATGTATTTGAATACTTTAATACTGCCGGGTACTTTAAACAGTCCAATCTCTTTACAGGGTCCTTCCGATATAATCCGAATCCCGTACGAGAGGTATCCTTTATGGGGAACTTGGATTGAGTATCTCCACACATATTGAAAACTCTTAATTGAAATCAAAATATGGTTTAAATCACTGGGTCTTGAAGCTGCATCAAGTCTACTTAGTGTGTTTTGTGATGGTTTAATTTAGTTTGCTCTTTGTGATAACATGGAACAAGGAATCGAGCCAAGACTTGGTTTTCTTCTCAGTTTTTCCAAGGTAATATGCTCTTCACATATTGTATTTATTTAAACAGATTGCTAAAGAGAAAATTGGCAAATGCAGAAAAAATACCATCTTGTTTTGAAGAGACACACTTCTACATGTGGTGATATTTACAAAATTCTGCATAAGCTGATTCAAGTGAAACAGTATGTGCGAAGAAATGGGTAAAAAAGTTGTTGAAAAAATATATTCTAAAATCGTGTTCCATATAAAATGAAATGTCCAGGTTCTGAGCACAAAACTGAACTGAAGATGCTCTGAAATGATGAGGATACAAAAGAAAGTCAAGACATACAACAGGACAATTTTGGAAGCAGAGACTACAGTCTCAGTATATCTTTTTCTTCTCCAGACAATCTGACTCCAGCAGTAAGAAAGCAGATACCAGATGCTCCTCTGCTGTTTGCTTACGAATGACATGAGGAGATGAAAAGACCCTGTGGAGCTGGAGAAAGGACAAGCAATGCGATAAATGGCCTCTGGGTCTGAAGAAATGCAAAGGGAAAATGGAAAACTGGGCTGGGGGAAGCAGATGGGTAAACCAGCAAGGATGTGAGATGGAAGACAGAAAACAAAAAGATAGGGCTGAAAATATCAGCATAGGAACAAAGAGAAATGATAAAAAGACAGAACAAGTTCAGAACAAAACAGAACTGAGTCCATTAAAGGGCTGAAGAGAATCAGATCAAAAGAGAACAGGCAGCAGGGAGGGAAAGCAGTAAGCAGATCTGCAGGGTGTGGGCATGGTGGCTGGAAAACACAGGTTCCTGGGACTGATGAAGGTAATGTACGCAGAGCAGACTGACATTTAGAGCCTTCCTCTTTTGGAGGATAAAAGACATGATTGAAAAAGGCAAATGGTTTTCTCAGGAATCTGCCAGTTCAGTACCTGAGGACATGAACTTCCTGCTTTTCACTCACTACCTTACTTAACATCATCACTAATTGTTTAGCATGGATACGCCACATGGAAAAGCAGGAACGCAGTGGGTGTTTCACATGTGCTAAGTCCTCTCCTCTTCTCTAAGAGTCTCCCAGAGTGATACCAAGACACCTTTGATAGTATCTCTGGGTGCTAGACTCCCTAGGGATTTTTTTGTATGCTATTGGGTTTTTTTCAATAGTATTCAATTCCTTATTTAGTCTTCTATGGAATTTTGTGGAAAAAATGACTGTTTGTCTGTCTTAGCTTTGAGTATTTATCTGCCTGTAGGTTGAGCTCTGAACAGGTTTCCCAACTACTTTTCAAATGCATGATATTAAACGCTCTTGTACTGCAATCAAACCTTTACCACTCAGGCAGCCAACGTGGCCAGGACTCAATCCCTCCAAACCATTCTCTAGAAACCCTGTTCAAAGTCTTCAAATGCTTTAAACACTGCAAATTAGATTTCTTCCCTTCTTATATCAGTTCTGCACTGGAGTGTGAACTCCAGTGTCTTCAATAACTATACCTATGTTAAGACAGCATGAAAAGAGAAACTTGTCCGTAGGAGTAAGTTCCACAAGTATCACTATGGCTAAATTTCATCTTTAGTTTTAAACTTCCTTTTTGGTCATGCCCTATTCATCTCCCTTATCTCTGTGATTTCTTTGGTGCTGCTGGTCCTGCTAGCTGGCTTATATTGTTCCCCTTCTGTTCCACTACTTTGTTACAAAACTGAGTAAAATACCACCTTTATAGGCAGTTTCCAACAATTGAGCTCACAGCTAGTTATTCACTCCAGCACTTCCCATTAGCAAGCCATGATGCTGCTTGTAGTCAACTAGGCCTACCTTCACTAATTTTCTCTTATTGTACCATATTTCTGTATTATTCTCTGTTGTGGCTGTTTTATGATATTATAGTTCCTTTGACAGGGGTAACATGAAGTAGACTCTTGTATCAAATAAAAGACCTCTTCATGATGAAGCGATTAAAAGGTCACGATAAGAGAGTTATTCATTTAGTACAAGGGACTATTTCACAGTGATCTCAAAGAAGCTATAACAAAGTGATGAATACCTCACACCAAACTCAGCTCTCCAGGAAACATCTAATCTGGTGCTATATTTGCAGACAATAAATAGAATTAAAAAGGTTAAATTTGAGCAGGTGGTTGACTGCCTTCACTGCAACATTAATTTATTGGCTAAGACCCCAGGCTAACAACCTTTCATGCTCAAATACCCAAAAAGACTTGTCCTTACTTAAAAAGAACACAAAAATTGGATAATAAAGGGGCACGTCTTAATATTCCTCTAAAAAGTGGACCAAACCATTTGATCTGTTAGGTCTGTCACACTATCAGTGTTCCTCAGAGCATGAGACCGAAGCTTGGTTTAAAGCATGATGTGCAACAAAGACAACTTTGCAAAGACGTGCTTAAAACATTTCTCTTGGACAGTTACATAAAGGTCTAGTCTTTGCCATCTACTTCAAGGTATTTCAACTCTGTGTATGCGTTTTAAAAGATCTTTCATTCTATCTGCACCAAAGTAACTGCTAACTCGTTTTGCAGGAATTCACTTATTCAACACTCCTCCTTTCAACACTGTTGAGAGATGCAAATGCCAGCAGATTTATCTGCTTTCCTGACTGACCTGTTGGCCTAGTCAGAGACGAGACAGTCAGACAATTTTTCTTTGATCAAGGAGCCAGGAATGCAGCCAATGCCTCTTCTGAGAAAGAAGGGATGGGTTCTTCACATGTAACGTAGATGGGAGATACCCCTATCATACAATGAGCTACAAGAAGAGAACTGTAAGACAGGATGGTTAAAATGTTTGAAAAACACACAGACCCTTCTGTCTTTTGGCATTTGCTCTGGAACAGAATTTTCCATTACGGGATTATGTATTACTTCTTAAAAGCCAAAGTAGTGCCAATCATTCTCATTTATATCCACTTGCATGGTGGATTCAATTACGCTCTTGCAATGGTGTTTCTAGTGAAAGGAAGCTCTGCCTTAGCATTTTTTAAGCAATGACCTGGGTCAGGCTGACCCTTTTCCTTCAGGAAAATCTATGTTACCTCAAGTAAATCTATATTACTGGAAAGACACAGGCCTTCCATGAAGGTTACATGTCCCTGCTTCAACGAAGAAGTAGCAAATTTCACATTCCGATGATAAAGGAGCTAGCTTGATACCACTGCCTTATTTCTCTTGGGTTTTTGTTCTTTGAGGAATTGACTAGTAGAGTGGTGGTGTTTTGGTTTGGTTTTAAACTTATTTTCATCCTTTTCCTTTGTAGAATGTTCTTACCACGTTTTTTGATCTATTTTAAAAATAATTAACCACTGCTTTTGTTCTTGATGTTACATATTTCCTAGAGAACTATTGTCTGCTCTGATTGTACAGACACGGAACATAACCACTTGTTAAATTGCATCAGATATTAGCTCTTGTTAAGGAATGGCAAAACAGCTTTTTTAATTGATTTTTTTAGTAGTCTCACATGGTATCACCATTATTGGTGTACATAGCAATGGCTACTGAGAATCCTGTTTCTTCCAGAATCACTGAAGCAAAATTTCTTCATTACTGCCACACATCTTCCTTCCATTACCTCCACGTAACACGGTTTTGCTTCCTCTTATGTTAACATGTGTGATAAAATACAGTAGAGTTTGCTTCCCGTTTGACACTGTGTTTTTGCTAAGACATTTAAAAGGGCATTGGCAACTATGCCATTCATCATCTTCACCTACTGCCTTGTCAAAGCAGAGAAAGGCAACTTCAACTTCAAGAATGAATTTAGCAGAATAAAAAAACTGTCTGTATTTTATTCATCTACGTTGGTTGGTTCAGAACATACCAACAGTATACGTCATAGACATTTCTGCAAAACTGATAGTACAGATGGTATCGCTTGTATTAATATAGCTGCCCTGAGAATTAATTTTGTTGTGATGGTAGACCTTTTCTCCCAGTCTCTCAACATTTCATAATTTTGTTGATCATATTTATGGATTTTGCCACCTGTCAACTCACTAGTTTCCCTATCCTTCCATCCAGAGACACCATGTTCCAAATATTTCATTAATGCCCTGTTCTGATAATCTGTGCAAACAAGATTTGCAAGGTAGTGCATCATGCTCACAAACTGACTGCATTTCACGGTGGTTGCTAGATTGCTATCTCACGTACAAAGCTGCATCAGTGATTACACTTTAAAAATATTTTTCTAATGATCTGAGTAAAAGCTGTAGTAAGTGTGCTCAAAATCTTTCCCATCAGTCATCAGCTAAGCAAGTGTCAATAACACTACATATTTTCTCACAACGTAAATTAAACACTTCCATGGGTTGCTCTTTTAACACTGCTGCACAGGCAGCAAGTCAATTTACAAAACCTTCTGAGGTTTTGCACATTTTCTGAGCTTCTGTTCTGGTCCCAAAATGTTTGTGAGAAAGCTAGTGATTTCAGCTAAATAATAAAAAATTGTTTGATAAACAAACTAGATCTTTCTGTGATTTATTATACAGAACATTCTTTTTACAATGTCTTTTTGATAAGCACACTTAATTTCAAATGTATTTGTCATTGTATATACCAAGTTGAATGTGATTATGAATGTGACATTCAGAGGGATGTTTTTCTTTTGTGAGCCTTTGCACTAGTGACAAAACTGTTTTATTAAAAAGCTTTGCCTAAGAACTTCATGTAGGAACTGTGACTTTTGGATGAAACCTATATAAACAAAATTGTTAAATTGCACACAAACCCTCTGCCACCCTGTAACAATCAGAAAAGGAATATAGTTCAAGAAACAAGTAAAGGCTCTGGTGGCATTTGCTATAGCACAGCCACTCTGTGAGGATGGAATTCAATTCTGTTCATGAATCCCAACTAATAATCTAGATTCAGATTTTGGCAGATCACCTGACAAAGAAAAGTTAGGCCTTTCAAATCTAGGTATTGATAAAAATAGTTTACCACCTAATCCTGTTAACTGCTCCCCACGTTTCGCTACAGGAAACTTTTATCTCGGATGAAAATATTTTTGTTTATCTCTGTCAACTTTATGTAGTTCATTAATATATGATTTGTATCCAGGAACAAGTAAGTAGTAAATTTAAATATGTAGTACTATTAAGTTGACATATATGCTCACGGTAGTTCACTCACGCATATATATGTATAAAATAAAAGTGACAACTGGAGATTTTCAGTTATTTGCACAATGAAACCCTAAAGAGTTATTAGTTCATGGAGATGAACCAAGTAGTCAGAAACCCATGGGGATAGGTTATAACTTCAAAAGATTCTTCTGTGTTGGAGCTCTCTTGCAGAGACAACAATAACACCAGGGTTCTCTCATGGCCATATCTGACATCATTTTCAATGCTTCTTCTCCTTAAGATATATGTGGGGAATTGAATTCTGCACTTTCTAAAGATGGATGCTTTTAGGTGTCAGATGAAGTCAATGAGATGTCAATAAGTCAATGAGATGCATACCTCTAGTGTGATTCTTAAAGATCATCTTTGGTGCTTATCTGCACCTTTAGGTATTCAAACACCTCTGTAAATTGGACACATAAGCCTTTGGAAATTGTTACCCTTGCCCTTTCCACACGTGCTAGACCCATCATAATCAAAACAAAGAAATCCAAGTGATTCCACATCAAATACCTGATGTAAAGTGCTTATATTCCTTTCACATACTCAAGCAGAGCAAATTCCATAATATAACCAGCTATTTGTCATTTCATTCATCTTCCTTGTAATTCAATGGGCAGAATTAAATGATTAAATCTAAAGTGATTATGTACATAATGAGTAAAACCAGATCAATCCTTTTTTTAAATTTCAGTAGTGAGGGTTATAAAAATGTTTAAGCACCTTTAATATGAAGAACTACCCAGTAAAATTCACATTTGCGTCCTTTTAAAAATAATAAAGGGACTTTAATGAAATTAAGCTTCTTGGATTTCCAAGTAAGCAGTGGCTATTTTACTATAATCCACTGGCCAGATTCTCAGTTGCTGTACTGTCTTCTAACTTGAGCATCTATATCCTCTTTTAAAACGTGGTTTATTTGTGGTTTATTTGTCAGAAGAGACACATCATAGGCCACATACTCAAGAGGCAGAACAGCCATTTCTGTTTGGTCTGTATCTTGACCACCAAGTTCCCTGAAAGCTTCTCTTCCCTGACAGAAATTTATCATCAAGTTAGCAAAGTCATTACAGATCTCTGTTACTAATAATGGTGCAGCTGTTTGAATGACTCTCACTCAACGCCCTTTAATTAAATTTTACTTAGAAGAGCTATACGTTCAATACGGAAGCTGAGATTAAAAAAAAATATACAGCAACATGTATGATGATCCAGGCTTCTTTCAAAGGTAAGAACTGTGTGACAGATTAATACAAGCAGCAAAGCTTTGTATGTGGTGAGGAGAAGGGATAGGATTCATAGTAAATCCACCCTCTCGCAGGGTGCAGATTTATTCTCCATCTGGTTCTATGGCCTGAGATTGAGTGGTGTAACCAGTTCAGCACTCTCCTGAAGTCTGGATCTTCTCTGATAGAATTCCATAACAAAATTTCACAGTTCTCAGTGGTACAGAGCACAGACATCCTCATGAACATAAACAGCTATTTCAGGCATCTATTTTACGTGTAGACCTCAGCTTGCCATTAAAGAAATACATGTTTCGTAAGAGTCTGAGGAGTGGCCTTACTAGACACCATTCCCATTCCAGCTAACATTTAATGAGCACAGACATATACGGATTACATGTGAATGCTTTGGCAATGAGATGAAATTGTGACCCTAAGAATTATTATTTGTTAAAAAGATGATTATTCCTTCTTCTCTCCAGTATTAAGAATAAGAATCAGCAAGAGCAGCACGCCCTACAAGCACAGCACTACTGATATATATGAGTGCAAGCTATATGATTAATTGCATATTCATTTAGCAGGTTAGAAATTATAAGGGTCTATTAAGAACTTTATTCTTTATTAGGTATGTCTTCTTTTTTATCAACTTTTTTTTTTCCCCATTCAAATTAAGCCAGGTACCTGACAGCTAAAATATATAATCCTAAATGCCACTGAGTTCTTTCTGTTAGCAGACACTTCTCTATCAGTACTTAGGAAGCAGGTAAAGTTAGTCAGGCAGCTAATGATCTGCTTTGATAGAAGGCATTTTAACGCTCTCATCATCCATTTCAGTTATTAACTGATGGGGCTTCCCACAGAAGACTGCTTTCTTTACATATGTATTATTCCGGTAAAGCTGATCTAACAGGACTCGCACCCAGGAGCCTATTACTATTTTTATCTAGGAGAACCTGCGTTTTCCAGTATTCCCAAGCAGACTCTTAAATTTCCATTTGCATTTCTGGCATAACTCCTACCTGAATGAACCTCTATTAGACTGCCATTAGCTGTAAAGCGTAAGGCTAAAATTCTCTAGTCGTCCCATTGTGGCTGCTGCAGCTAATCTGACCACAGAGCTTCTCAAGCAATTACCCTGCCGGTGATTGCAACTCTGAACTACAAAGATGAGATAAAGACATTGTAATACTCTGTACAGCAAGACCATATCTAGCAAGGCTATCCATTTTGCTCCACACTAATAATAACACATTTACTTCTTTTACATGTTCTCAAAGATTTTTATCACACAGCAAAGTGTTGCATTATATTCCATAAACACATTTTAAGAAGTAAAGTGGTTTGAGTGTAGACTGCGTTTTAGCAGTAAGTTACAAGTTATCATTAACTTTCTAATACTGACAGATGATTCCTTGTCTAATTAAATTAGCACACAATTAATTCTGAGTACTAAATTGCTGTGTGCAAACTGACAAAAACACCTTTTTTGGGAAAAAAAAAAAATCTTAAAAAAATTCCTGGATCTTGACATTCTTCAGTGGACTTTTCACGTGCAACTTCATTTCACTTTAACTAAATATTTACTAGTAATAAAAAAAAGAGCCAATTAAAAACAACTTACCATAATTCACAAATACAAATGTTCTATCAATAGTGCAAATTATGTTACTTTTCAGTAGAACAGACACCAAGAAATTTAAGAACTGTTACCACAGAATACCAGCTTTAAATTCAGTTTTCCTTTTATATCTAAAGGCGAAGAGTGCTTATTTCATGATCTTCCGAATTACTTCTTTTTTATTCTTCCTATTCACCTAATTTCCCCGATCATGACATGATTTGTCTCCATGCTGTATCAGATTTGGCTTAATATGCATTTCTCTAACATGCTAAAGCAAGATGAGAGCTCAACGTAGTAAAGAAACTGGAATCTTACAACCCTGTCTGCTAATGCAGAAGAGCTGATCAACATTCTGATCATACTTAATGCAACTTAAACAGGTTTGGCAATCAATAAGGAAAGGGGAATTTGTTAAGTCTCGAAGATGTGCATAAATAGACTTTCTCTGTTATTGGATTATCCTCTGCATTGAAACAGAGTAGGGGACTGTAATACTAAGCAGCATGAGATTAAGTATCCAAAAAATATCAATGCTTGATGCAAAAATGGTAGAAAAATGGGACTGAGAACCAGCCACAGTTTCACCTCAGAGAGGTGAATGAGCTGCCCCTAAAGCATACAGAAGATACCGGTTTGACCAGGTTACAAAGACTGTCAAAGGGTGGAAACTCTACAAGCTTTCCAAGAAATTTATTTCAGTTTTTAACTATCTTTAGAACTAGAAAGTTTTCTCTTCTTTCAAACGTAAATCTCTCTGGCTACAAGTTAATCCTATTATTTCTCCCATCACAAGAGCATATAAAAGAAAAAGGGTTATCATCTTAGCATTCACAGCAACCTTTTACATATTTGAAGACTTACATCCCAGTTTTCTCCTGTTGAGGCTAAGGAAACCAAATTCTTCTTAACCTAAACAATGTTTTTAAGACTTCACATGTCCTACAGAAAACACAAGCTTAAACACTGAAGTGTGATACTTCTTTTTTTTCCCCTAAACAGTTTGTGACCCGCTGTAATCCCCATGCCTTTTTCTACAATACTACTGTCTATGTTACACTGCCTATTGTGTATTTGTTTACTAGATTTATTCCCAACTCAGTGTAAGAGCTTGCTTTGTAGTTATTGAATTATAACCAACATATTCAAATCACTTCTCCAATTTGTTCGTATAGCTTTCAATTCTAACCTTGTCCTGAAGGCTGCCTATAACCCAGTTTGGTATAATCTGCAAGTTTAAATAAATTTACTCCCTGTTCTATTATCCAAATAATTAAGGAAAATGTTGAATATCACTGGTCTCTGGTCAGAGCCCTATGAACCATATATCCATCTTTTTTGACAGTGAACCATTTATTTGCCAGCATTAACTCTAGGCACAGAGCTGCACTCTGCTTTTACTGATGCTCGTCCCAGTTGGACCATGTTTCCTCAGCTCCCTAATGGCAACACCATGGAAAACAGCAGGTAAGACTCTACTGGGAGAAAGATGTACCACACCTGGCACTCCTTATCTACTCACCAGGCTTTTTGTACAATTACAGAGAGAAATTAGAATGATTTGATACAATTTGAACTTCACAGATGGATGTTGGCAGTTTACCTACTGCTTTGTTATCTTCTAGGCACTTTCAAGTAGTTCAACTTTTAAGTCATGTCTGTGTCCCATCCCGTCCCTGCCCACTTCCCCCCCCCCCCCCCCCCCCCCCCCCCCTCAATCATCTCCCTCCCTTTCCTCACTAAAATAGCCCAGAATCTCCTGTTTGGTCTCTTGGGGGAAGACCACTGTTTGTTCTTTTCAGTTACACACAGTTACATCACCTCAGCTACTTCCCTACAGCAATTTTTATCAGGCTCAGGAGAGCAGTTCTAACTTTTTATTTCATTAGCTTAACCTAAGTTCTTACCCGTTTGTTGCCAATGTTAAATGCGTTCACCATCAGATCACAGCTAACCTTGCTACTGAACACTGGAGCAAGCCAATCAACACCTTAGCCTTCACTGTTATTAGCCCTTCCTTCTCTCTCTGAGATACAGATTGACTTTCTCCTCATTTTTCCTTTCATTATCATTGAAGTACTATCTAATGACTCTTCACCTTCTCTCAGTCCTCCTAGGAGGACTTCCCAGATGCTAGGTCCCATACATCCTGGCCACACCATACGTGCTGACACAAAACCTGAGTGTACAATTCCCTTTCATGTGCACTGCGGAGGAGCCAGCTGAGGTGCTAGGTGGGGAGGGGTGGTGCTCTCCCAAGCACCCTCTACCCTTCCCAGAGGGCTACCACCTGCACCGCAATCCATAGGCAGCTTTCACATCCCTAGGGATGGTTTTTCCTACTTGCTGTTTTTCCCTACTTGCTCCCATTTTTCTATTTCCATACAAAGTTAAGCATAAGGCATTTGGGTCTTTGGGTTGTACTTTTTCTCCAGACTTCCAGCAAGGCCCATGCAAGAACAAATAAAGAAGATGACACATGAAAACAGGAACCAGCCTGATTTCTAGCTACCGCTCCAATAAACTGCAAAGAAAAGAACAAGGGGAGAAAAAGAATCAGCAATTGCTCTACAACTATAGGCCAGTCAGGCAGCTTGTAGCAACTGTTCTGAATGTGCTGTGGCTCAGCTAAGCACCCATGCGTCAAGATTCAGATGGAAGTTAAATATGTAACTGCATCATGTGGTCAAATTTTTTATTAATTTCATCTGGAATCCTATGTGAATACAGGATGCCTTTTCCAGCATCATTTAAGAGCCAGATGTAAAATAGAACTCAGGTTTGTAGAGTGGATCATAGGCAAAATTGAGGCTGCAACCCAATATCGCAGCCCTGGGGGAAGAAGAGTCACTGGAAGAAAGTCAGTTATTGACTACTCCTAAAGGTGTCCTTTTTACATTAAAATTCCTCGTGCACAGGGGAAAATAAATAAATAAATAAATAAATAAATCACAGTTTTGAAACAGGTGCTAAATTGCTCTGCTATCACACATAAAATACAGCTGATAGCCCCAACAGCTGAACTCTTTGCTCTCCTCTGTTGAACATCCTCAGACCTCTATTCACTGCACCTATACACACCATGCCCTGGCAAACACCGCTGCCCTTCCAAACGCTGCTCAAGAGGGCGGTAAGCGTGGTGCTGTACCCGCCAGCTGCCACAGGCACCCGGGTGTCCAGGAAGGTTTTTTTTTCTCCCTGCCTCCAGCAGAGACTCTCTCCCTGCCCCCTGAGACTTGAAGAAGCACTGTACCAGAGACCTGCCTGTCCCAAAGACCACTGCTCACACCCCCAGCGGGACAGGGGCTTCAAGGGCTCCTGCTGCGGTTTGCAACCAGCTGCAGCAAGAGACAGCACACAGCTGGGTCCCCAGCTGGAGACAGCAGGCAGAAGCGGCTCATGGTGAGTCTGGGCACCAGGGACGGGGTCCAGATGTGCCTCCTCCAGATGTGCCCGTTTTGAATTTAGCTCTCCCTGCTTTCAAAGCCAACCTCAGGAGAGCTTCCTGAGTCACTTCGGGGACATTTCAAAGATGCAAGTAAGATTAAACTGGACACATAGGGACATCTTTCTGTCCAAAATTACTTTCAAGCCAGACAACTACTAAACAGGAAGACTTTATGTTAATTAATAACTAAATCTTGTCTTGCCAGTCCTTAGCAAAGAAGGAATTAGTCTGTTCTTGAAGAGGCAATTTTTGGTGTAATGAAAAACACAGTATTGTATCTCACTGTTAAGTAAATACCTACAACCTCAATATGTCAATGCTTTGTGCAGCTCTGACCCTCATGGCTCTGCTTTTGGGTCTTTTTTTCTACTGATTTTAAAGTATGGCAAGTAATGCGTGAGAAAAAAAAAAAAAATCACAGGCCTTTTTAGATAGAGATATTCTGTCTTGTATAAAATGTAAGGAAGTTAGATTTAAATACATACAACCTTGGGGTTATACAGTCTGAGTTCTTCTAAATGTGCTGTGCTCTGATAATACCTGACATTTAGAGAAACATCTCCCACAGTTATACAATAAAGTTGATAACTTTCCAGAATTAAATCCACTTAAAGAGTGAAGTTTTGTACAGAGAGCTGAAAGGAAAGCAGAAAAAATACTCTAACAACAGTATAAGGTCTATGGGTTTGCCCATATTTGAATTTTTTTTTTTTATTTTATACTGAGACAAGAAAAAATTTGCATCTCATTTCAAATCAAAAGACCCTCCAAACTTAAAAAAGCAAAGTAAAGCAGGTATGGTGTCTATTTCTTCTTCATTATGAGGAACAACTTCATTTCAAACATACTTAAATATCTTACAAAGGTGTAGAAGTTGCTATATAATATTGGCCTGTAGCTACAGTTTGCTGGTACCTCTTGAAACATTGCTTTATATGTTTAGGACTGGCAGACCTTTCAACATTAATATTTTCATTGACCTTTTTTGCAGTACACGCACCTCTAACCAAAATGCACTGGATTTGTTTTTCCTTATTATTGAAGGCTACAAGAAAAACAGTTCTGCCGTTTCTGAGAACAAATTTAGGAAACTCTTGCTGAAGTGGAGGCAGAGGACAGCTGACAGCACGTGGCACAGCAGCAAGAGACTTCTCAAAGCACCGGCAGCAGCACCGGTTCCTCGGGGTTAGCGGAACCTGTGTGAAATCCCGCACACATCTGCAAGCCTGCGGCTCTGAGCCTAACAAAATGAGATTACAGGTTTGCCTGGGTTGGAGCAAGAAACTCATCCTTTTTTCTACAGAGGAGGGAAGGAAACTGCTTTTATGAATCCTCTTTCTCAAGGGAAGGGCGCTGCGGGGAGAGGAGGGCTCCCTATGTATTTGTGTGCATACACTCACATCCTCACATATTCTGCAGTCCTTCACTGGACACAATCTGCTACAAATTGGTTAGACTCCTTTCACTTAAGAGCTTTAATTTATTTTTTACAAGCTTCCATTTTGTTTTGGGCACATCTGAAAATAATGATATAAACAGTTATAAAAAAAGAAAGAAAAAATGGAAAACTAAATTTGTATATATATTTAATGTTCATTCTTAGAGTGAAACATCAGTAGTTGCAGAGAAATTGAAGCTCATCTTTGATGACACCATATTCATTAAACCAACCATTATATAGAACAGGCTCTGCATATTCTTATGATCTTAGGAAATCAAAAAGAAAGATGTGGAATTGCTATAGGAACTCGCAGTAATATAGGATATACCCCATTTTGAAGAAGATGAAAGGAATATGCAAAAATCTGCAAATGTCACTCTGTGTTTTAAAGTATTACCATGATAACTACGCCCAAGATGCTTGCTTGCCTTTGTTGTGAACTGAAATATCTTAAATGCAACAAGGAATTCCTGGAAGAAGAGAATTACACAATTTTACTAAGAGTCTAGGCTCAGGTATGGCCTGAATCTCCCCTGCAGCAAGAATGGGGAAAAGCAGTAGCATGTACCCGACACATCCTGCGTTTGACCAGACACGTTCCTTTACACATCCCCGCAAAAGGCACGTAACCTCCTGTGCAAGTATGTGCAATGGCACACCTGGGAGTAAAATGGAACCTGGGTTAAGGTTGTTTTGAGAAGTGTCTGCCTCCTGTGTCTTCTGTCAGCTGCCCAAACATCTTTTTTTTTGTTCCTGTCCTGGTTTTGGCTGGGATAGAGTTAATTTTCTTCACAGAAGCTAGCATAGTGCCGTGCTTTGGATTTAGTACTACAAGAATGTTGATAACACGCTGATGTTTTTAGTTGTTGCCAAGCAGTGCTCAGACTGTTCAAGGACTTTTTGAGCTTCTCCTGCTCGGCCAGGTGCATAACAAGCTGGGAGTACAGCACAGCTAGGACCCAAACTGTCCAAAGAGCTATTCCATACCATATAATGTCATGCTCGGGGGGGGGGTTTGGTGGGTTGGTTGGTCGCGGGGAGAGTGATCGCTGCTTGGGTACTAATCGCTGCTCGGGACGGGCTGGGCATCGGTCGGCGGGTGGTGAGCAATTGCATTGTGCATCATTCGCTTTGTATATTCTGTATATTTTGTTATCATTCTCATTATTACTATTATTATTATTTTCTCTTATTAAATTGTCTTTATCTCAGCCCTCGGCTCTAACCTTTTTCTCCTTCCCGATTCTCTCCCCCATCCCACTGGGGGGGGGGGCAGTGAGCGAGCAGCTGCGTGGTGCTTAGTTGCCAGCCGGGTTAAACCACGACAGTCCCAATGATTACCAATAGTCTATCTATAACTGCTGATACCAACAAGTTCATGGTAATGATTTCAGTGATCTGAAGTAATTTGAAAATTAGGAAAATGTTGGAAAATGTTACTTTAAAATACTAGCAGTTTTTTCTTACCTTTGCAGTACTACAAAGCTTGCTGCGCTCACATGCATGGCAGAAGCCCTGGATGATTCACTTTTATTCTTATATTCTGCCAGAACACGTAAAAAAACCCCAAATCACCCATTTAGTATTTAAAGAAAAAAAAATCCCCATATTTAAAACATTTTTAAAAAGCACTGTTGCGTTTTTTGTAAAATAAATTTGAAGATGATTGACGCATGTAGACATTAAAGCTACATTCATAAAATATTCTGATTACATTGTAAGTTAGGGCTGGATTCCTATAATCACTTTATCTGATAGAAAATAAGTATAAAATGCTACTATTCAGATGTGGTATCGGTCTATATTTAATCTATAAGAAAAGAGAGCACAAGCTATTGAACACCAAAGTATTAGTCCTAGAAGTTTTAACATTCCCTTTTCAACCAACATTTTCTGTCATCTTCCATTTATTCTGTCACAAGTTCAGGTTCTGGCAACCTTATTCATATTTCATACTATCTTAATTAAATACTAATTCTGCTTGTTCAGCTGGCATTACCAGAGAACAAACATACTCCTCAGGATGTACAGAATGGGGAAGAAGCATTGGCCATTTACAGTATACATTTCTCTCCCAAGGGCTTTCTTTATAAATTGCAATGCCATTTTACAGAGCTGTGCCCTCCTGTATTCATGGAAACCACTTTCAATGATTTTAGTTAGACAATGAGAGTAATTTAAGGATTAGAAGTAAGGATAAGCTGTACAAACTGATTATTTGTGATCTTAAGATGTACTACACTAAGGGGTTAGAAAATACATTTCTTCACAGGCAATAAATAGAACTGGAAAAGGCATCCAGTTTCTGGTATTTTAGAGGATTAAACAGAGCTCAGAAATTAGTTTCCATGCCAGATATGAACACAGCGAACAGTATTGCACTTTTATATTTTTAAGGCCAAAAGTGACCCTTATAATCATATATTCTGACCCCCTGCCAACCTCGTGCTAATGGCAGACATTACTCTGCGATTGACACATCTTGCCCATAATTTCTGTATGGTTTTGAACATCCTTTTGAGGAAAGCATGAATTCACTGTCATAATCTAGGGTCAGCCCATCTTCTTTCTTTAGCCATAGTTACAGCATCAACAAATCCCATCTTGTTTTGGGAATCACTGAAATAAAACAAATAGGTTCACATCTCTCGTTTGAAAAATCCTCTCTAGGATTTCTTTTCCTCCAAGTTAAAAACCTTTCCTCATGATCACGATTAAGCTTTACTAATATCTAAACACACACTGCAAATTATGAAGAGCAAGTACGACTTTTAAAAACTAAATTATGCCCATTTTTAATCGCTCATTAACACCCTTTTTAGTAACACTCAAATGCCATTATCAGTTGAGGAGGAAAAGTCGTACTTGTGAATGTCTTTATAACTTCCCATTTAGCTCTTCAGAAAGAAGGAACTGCTTTATTGGGATGTCTGACACGTAGTGATCACTGATGAAGGGGTGGAAGAATTTTAATTCCTCTTTCTTCACTCCCTGAAGCAAAGTTAACAAAAGCAGAAGAAGCACTTCTGTCTGCCCTACCCATCTGACCCCCGGGACAGGACAGAGTATGTTCGCTCTCAAAGCAACTCTACAACTTCCTTTGCCTTCTGGCTGCCTTGCTGTACACTAACATGGAGCTTTTCCTGGATTTAATCACAACAATTCTACTACTAGAAAAAAAACAAAAAAACAAAAAACCACCCTTATTATTTAAGCTTTCTTTTCCTGTAAGACTCCTCCAGACGCTGCAGCGTTGCTATTCTGCATCCCCCCATCAATTGCTCGCCCCAGGCTTTGCCATGGGCTTTGTGGGTGAAGCCTCCTGGACAGGGCCCACATCCCCGCAGCACCTCACAGCGTGCAGCTGGACCCGGGGGGGCTGGCCAGGACGTGCATCTGGCCTGAAACGCCCACCTCACTGGCAAGTAGACTCACCAAACAGTAATGGAGTTACGGTTCTATTTGCTTGCAATCACTGTTACAAAGTCTTTAGGAAACCATTAGAAGAGACATTGAAGAGTCTTCTCTATCACCTTATCCACTCACATCAGTATTGAGGTTAGAACAAAAACCAAACCAATTCTAGCCAAACCTTTTTTTTTTTTAAAAACGTGTCATGATGATAACTCCAAGGTGCTGCAGTCTGATTGCCTTATTAAAAGTTCAGCTAAATGACATGACTTGAAAATGAAGTTCATTGATTGCATTTTTGAGAGTATCTGAATTTTTTTGTACACCACATCCTTTTTACTTCTATGCTCTACCTTTTCATCATTTCATTTTCTGTAGTTATCTTGGTTTCTCCTGTTTAGATTCCCTTTTTCTTGCTTCTTTTCCTTTTTTTATTTTTCCTTCTCTTTTTTTACTTTCTCCTAACTCCTTCCTTTCCTTCTCCCTTCTTCAGCAGTTTCTAGAGAAGGTAAGATGCTTCTGCACAGAAACACAGGCTTGCTGAGAGTGAAAAACAATCTCAAGAAATTTCTGAGCTTACTCAGCCTCCCTTCCAAACAAGCCTGGGGGTAACATGTTTCAGGCTCGGGTACCCCATTTTGCTCCCAGTAACCAGGGCACGGTTCCACAGGAAAACAAAGAAAATGTCCTGATGTCTTTAATTTGTCATCTTATCACCAAGATGATCCCACAGTTGGAAATTTTTGGCCAATATAGAAACTGTGAGAAAATTAACTTCAGGATACAGCAGAGTGGCTAGGGATGAAAAATTCGTATTCTATATTAGAACTCCCCAGACCTTTGCTGCAAATGGGATTTCCTGGCACGACACAGACATGAATCTCCCTGCTTATAAGACCACACAAGCGAAAACTCTCTATTAAAGATGAAGGATAGCACTATACAGTTTTCCCATTTAGTTTAGGCCCTTCAATGAGACCAAATCCCAGCAACAGGAGTGGGTTTAGCAATCATAAAATGAAGCAAAATAACATTTGGATTAGTTGATTATGCACAGTTCCCCAATTGTTTTTCTCTTTTTACAAATCCTACAGTCAATAAAATTTCTAATCTGTACCTATTTTTATCCTGATAAGCACTGTTGGATCACTAAAATTTGCTCACCTGATTGCAGACTGAAGAAGCGAGGATCAATGTTTTTTCTTAGATTTCTAATTATTATTTCCCTGCTTTTAATTTTGCTCAAGTTATAAGAACACTAGGAGACATCAGGGCTCTCACTCTAACTATGAGTTTGTCAATACTTCCAGTAATCTTACTTTGAGGAGGTCTGGTTTTCCATCTCATTTATTTAACCTCCTTTTTACTCCCGTTCTCATTCTATTTGTTTCAGAAGAGTTTCTTAGGAACCATACAGCCGTTACAGACTACAAAGTCATGATCAGCAACTGAAGAAGAGATGAAAATTAAAGTAATCATTTTAAAGCAGAAAGTCAGTGTGGTCAAACAGCATCCGCTTAATATATTCAAATTTTCTCACAAATGTATACAGGTCTCTTGGGCTAATAACTAACTTTGAAATTTGAATTAAATTTTTGTAATTTACAGTATCAACTACTACACTTTTAATATATATACATTATTGTTGAGAAAAATACTAGTAGACCAATCTTTCCTGTGTCCAGTGGATACAGTAACAGTTTGTAGGTTTTTTTAAGCTAAACCATCAGCAAGTAGCTACTTGCAAATATGTCGTCTCTGTAAGGAAAGCAAGGAAATAAAATGGTTTTAATGGAAAGCTTTTTCTATTTTTTCCTCATTCATGAAGCAGATTTATAGTACACAACCAGTATTTTCTAGAGCCATTTTTCTGCCTTGTCCCACACATATGCCAATGCCACCCTCAAAATTAGGGTTCTTGGACATGGAAACATCTCAGAACCTGCCTTAACACATGCAGGGTGCAAACTCCAGCTAGAAACCCCCATATGTATGAGGTGTTTTCTGTCAGAAGGTGCTGGGATTTCAAGATGAGAAGTTCCTAACAGAAGACCAGGTGCTTGCTGGAAACAGAAACACGCAACGGAGCCTGCGGGGCAGCAGCTGTCCCCTGTAGTGAGCAGACCCTGACTTAGGGTCATTCACATGAGCAACTTGTAGAGGCCCCCAAAGCCGCCAGTGGTGCCCAGTGACCGATACTGTCAGCAAGAAAAGATCCCTGATAAAGGCATCCTAGGCATGACGGCTCCCTGCTTAAGATAAGAAAAAGGCTACTTAAAAAGAAAAGCCAGCATCTCTACGAATCTCCCAACAACCAGGAGACGAGTGGTCTGTCCCAAGCACTAAGCGCAGGATGGACCTCAGGCACAGGCATTGCCTGCCAAGCTGCCGGCTGGCTGTGCTACATCTTATTATGAAAGAGGCTTTTTCCAAAACCCCTCAAAAAAATAGTTTCCACAGAAATACTGACAAAGCCATAATTATAGAGGCAATAGCAGGTGATTCTATAATAAACTACATTTCTTTCCCGTGAAGATATTAATTTACTTTTTTGAAATGTTCATTGCTAAGCCTAAGATTGCGTTTTTGAATTGTGTTCAGAGGCAATTAATGCATGAGTAAAAATACACTCTATCCTAAATGTACAGCACACTAATTTAAAATGATCTATTTGCCATAATATACATTCAGTCCCCTACTGAAAAGTTCAGAAGCTTCTCCTCCTTCACATGCAGCAGCATCAGGCTATTCGTATACACTGGGAGTCCTGGCATACATTTCAGATGAATTATGAGGCTTCTATTTCAATTTTTACAGCAAGAAGGTCTGGGTTATACACATGGGTTAGATATAGCACAGATATTCTAGCAAGTACAAGTTTCCTAAGGTGCATAAGATTCAAAAGCACCATCATGAGGGCAGTTTCAGTTATCAAAATATCAAGCAGTGCTAATGCTCTACTAAATATGGTTATTTCCAGAAATACTTAAACTTTGTAGGAAAACTAGTACCCATTTACAAGCACCAGCCTGTGAAGCTGAATAATATTTTCAAAATCTGAATCAATTTTCTTCTGTGCTTCATATCTTTTAGTGTTAGAAATTGGACACCATTCATTTTTGTACCTAATGAGTCAAAAAAAAGATCACATAGGACTGTGTTGGGCATGATCCCATCACACCACATCTACAGCTGGAACTGTATGAGATACTAGCTCCAAGTACTTAGATAATTTTTTTGATAGAAAACTAAAGCACTTAAAAGTGGTTTTGGCTACTCAGGAGGATTTTATCTTAATTCTTGAAACAACATCCCATAACAATGTTCTAAAATACACCACTTGTTGGAGATCCACACCTTTACCAACAGGTAAAGCCTGACACTGATTACTCCTAGTTACAAGTTAGACAGTACAGTTGTTTTGTTGAAAAGAGGAGGTTTATTTTCAGTTCCTTGCTCAGTGAAGTAACTACTGGGCATATTTGTCAATTAATGCCCATTTGAATTTTCACTAGTGTTTTGTATTTTAATTCCTGTACATCAAAATATTAGGTAAAGTATCTTTCCCAGTAAAAAAAATCCTGTCCATACTTTAAATGTGTGTTAGGAACAACTCTTTGCCGAGTGATACGATAATCATCTGGGAACGACACGGCATAAATGGTCTGCCCAGAGAAGCATACGCGCCTCTGGCATTGGATCGTGCTTCCTCTGAAGTTGACAGTTTGCTGGTTAGAAAGCCCAGCAAGGAGTCACTGGCGATGTCACGGGGGCTGACAGAACACAGGCAGTTTTCAGGAATTTGTAATGACCAATGGGAAGACAATATGCTTTAAGTGCCTTCAATTTTAAATGAATAAGAAAGCTGAAAATCTGATATATTAAAAAAAAAATTCACAATTTTGTTCATCAGCTTGTTTCTCCTTGGTGCTTCCCCATGAGGTGATTTTACTGAACTATCTGTGGTTATTCTGTATTCACATTATTTTACATAAGATGTGAATGGGGCCCACTGATATTGATACTGCTGGGTCTTTTATTCCTCAGCCTTTTCACTATTTCAGTATGTTTTCACTTACTTAAATAAAGCTGTTGTATTGCTCCTTTAGGCGATAGTGCCATATTCACTGAAGTGACGATAGTATACCCGCAGCCAACTGAGAGAGGTTGCAGTAAAAGCCTCGTGACCTATATCTTCTCTGCCCTGGACTACGCTTTTAATACCACATACCACAGAAATCAAAGTGGCAAGGTCACAGCCCATGCTCAGTCACGAGAAACACAGTGAAAGAAAGTACATTGTAGCATCGCACCACATTTAATTCACGGGCAGTATTTCAACATCCTTTACATGGCTTGTCTAAAATCAATGTGATGTTCCTGCTTCTTTATTATTAATCAAACAGAAATATTCAATTATGTTTCCCTTTACAATTAAACTTTCGCTTTGTGTAATATGCCATTTATGCAGACTCTGCAGTTGCAGAGAAAAGAAACATCCACTTCAAAGTTAATATCTCCTACAAATTAGAAATTCTGTCTTTGTACATGATGGTTATAGGTTGTAGACTCTTAAAATAATCTAAATTTGTCTGAACTCTATTTCAAACCCAATCAAGCACATATTCTTTTCCCATAACAGGTGATGATGAAAAAGATTATTTGAAACATTTAAACCAGAAGACATTAAAAATACATCAACATATAGAAACACTGAAAAAAAGTCAGGAAGAAATGCCTAAGTATATACAGCTCATAAAGAATAATGAGAACAGAACTTGTACAAAATTATTATTAAAATTCACATACAGTTTTATCTTTAATTAATTTTGAGTATCTCTGGAAGTCAATTCATCCAGGTGCATTCTAACCTGCATTCAAGAAAACCAAGATGCATGGTTTTATTATACCAAATTATACCTATAACCAAGGTATAATTAGTACTGTAGCAGAACATAATTTGTTTTATGACACGTCCTCCAGTGCCTCTAAAATTTTAACCCAAAGGTCCTTGCTCTTGGGCCTTAGTATGCATTTTGTAAAGTACTGTCTATCTTAACAGAACCTTACAAATGAATGCAACTTTATCATTAATTTGTGGATGCATTTATTGTTAATAACATGAACTATTCACATCAGTCATAGGACTCTACTACAGGACAGAATTTCTAACTCTCATCAAAGCCAACACTGACTGAGTAACATACACAAGAACATTCAGAGAATACTATAGTAGCACCAGAGATGAACTTGTAGGGCTAGTTCAATGAGCTATAAAATGTATGCATAAAAAAATCCCAAAGCATTTAGGAAACTGCAAACAACCAGTTACAACCTCCCATAACCTAGGAAGAATAAATAAATCAATTCCTTGGCTTAGCAGGATACAGTCAAGGTTGTTAGGTCAAATAAATGACTTTTTTTAACAGTGATCCAATCAAAGAAATTAGTCCTTTTTTTACATTCTGGACTGCAAAGGCAAGGCAGACTTGCAGGATTTTAAGACCAATTCATGCTAAGCCAGATAAAGTTTCAGTTAACTAAAGAAGAAATGAAAAAATTAACCCCTCTGCCCACTGTGGGGTAACATGATTTTCTGTAACTTGTCAATGCTGCAATTTATACCAGAGATAAAATGTTAAATAGACCAGCTAAATAAGCCCCACCTCAACTGCCTTACACTGAATCGATTTTGCATCACTAAGTAACACCTGCCTCCGGGGCAAACGGGGTCCTAAGAAATACACAACTACAATTCTAGTGTCTTGATCAAGACGGCAGGCGAATAAAACACAGGTAAGAAACTAAAGTAAAAGAAAATAGGTATTACATGTGAAGAAATGGGAAAATTGATTTGGCAACAGCTGGTGAGATAGCTGAGAAGAATCAACATAAAGCAGTGCTTGAAGAGACCCTGTGTGAAGGAGGTAACACAAAAGGCTGAAGTGGCAACTGCATTCAACGTACAACCTGTAGCTATCTAATGGTCTCTCATCATGTCTGATGATAGTATTTGTGAACCCACTACACCGTGTAATGGTAGCTTGATTAGCACCGTACAAAAACTGAAGTGCATCCTGAAAACAGTAGGAGAAGGTGAGAGGTTGGAGAGGATGTCCCAGAATAGACAACGGGGGTGATACAAAGCACATAGCAGATCCTGCAAGCTCTTGAGGATTAGGACTGCAAAGTCAAATATAGAAAAGGGGACTAACCATTTGTAAATTTTGACTTAACTTCTCATACAATTTTTTTTCCTAATTGCTTTATGGCAAGACTTTCCATCACAGATTAATTTGGATTCCTTGTTAAAAATGAGAAGACAAGTAGAGGAAAACTTGAGGAATGTTTGTAACCTTGACACTTCAATCCTCTTAATTTTATTTGACTGAAACTGGATAAGAAGTGATGAGTGAGAGATGAGAGAGGAGGAGGAATAACTGGTGGCCAACTCCCAGAAACATTTTAAGAAATCAGTCTAAAAAACTGAAATGCAGACGACTTTGATAAGCTTTTGAATTTCAGCAGGAAAAATAAAACCGGTGAAATTACTATAAAACATTTCTTGAAAAATGCAATTGTTTTTAGTAGCACTACATCAGAAAAAAGGAGGGAAGGAAGGAAAGAAACAACAATAATAGCACAGTATCATAGAAATACATTAAAAAAAACAAGACAGGAAGAAAAGACGACTGCCGTATGATTACAAGCCATTACCAAGAAAACAGGAACTATAACTATTTCTGAAGTGTGCTGTCTTGAGATTTGATGGAGGTGTACAGTATTACCAAGCCATTGCATGAAAAAGATAACCAACCCCCCAGGGAATTTACAGAATAGGCCAGGTAACCAGATTCATATTCAGCTTTAATTACTAAAAAAGAGGCATTTACAGCTAAAATGTTGCAAACTATCTAATACAGGACAAGATATGCATCCAGGTAAAATTCTTAAAAACCAGACACTTCCTGTTCTGTAAAGACCTTCAAGCATTTGAAATCTGCTTGAATTTTCAAAATGAATGAAACCTGAAAATGTTCTACAGTCCTTTAGGAGTTACATCATTCTATTTAATATGACATTAAAGCAAACAAACAAAAAGCCCAAGCCGTTTCAACTAAAAAACCCACACCTGACATTTGCGTTCTGCTAATCTCACAATAATCCATTAATAATCAACATTCTTAATTTTCTCTAGTGAAGTTTGACAAAAATGGAATGATCTCTCAGCATTTATAGTTACAAAATCTTTTTTTTTAAAAAAATAATAATAACTAGAAGAGTCACAAAGTCTAACTTTACTAACCTACTGTTCTAAGTTAAGCTTCTGCTCTGAATCACCCCTGGAGAAGTTTTCTTTCTCCATGGAAAATAGTGAGACACCAGAGAGGCAAATCTCCTAACGTACACATCTAAAATTACCAATTAGGATTCTTTCCACATCTCTACTTGTTCTTGTCCTACTCATTTTCACTGCCGAGTGTGTTTTGTTCCTTTGCACATTTTTAGGGACAGCTTTTTTGTTTCATGGTTTTAGAAGTTCAACCTTATAATCTACAGAACACTTTTCCTCCATGAAAACCCTCAAATCCCACAGAACTGAGAGCCTGGAGAATGTCACTAAAAGAAGGGAAGACTGAGCTTTCAGATTTCACAGAAGGGAGAAAGATGCAAGACATAGGGCAGATGAACCTCCACCTTTCTCTTCAGAGAAGCCCTGCAGTAAGGACCTCACCTGTCCAGGTTACAAAGTAGGATTCAGTATACTCAGAAGCAGTGAGCCTTCACCAAGGCCAATTTACCAGAACTACTTGTGCATATTTAACAAAAACAAGGATGAAGTTCAGTCCGGTAAGATTTACAATCATTTATGCTTTACTCATCTTTGATATTTTGATTTTGTTCACATACAAACTATATAATTTTGAAGTAAATCATCATAAAAATTTATTTATGCCAAAGACCACTATTAATCAAAATGAAGAGAAATACCTAGACATCTTGATTAATCTTATTTATTTATTCCACTTTAGAAACACCTGCTTTTGGGAGTCAGAACAGATCCCTCAAGGAGCCTGATGAATAACACTAATACAAGCTTTCCAATATAAAACCTTACCATGTTTTAAAGTTCTTACATATTGAGCACTATATGCTGTCTCTGTTGCACAGTTAACTTAAAAGAACAGTATGTAATACCATTTTTTAGCTTCCAGTTCTAGCAAATTATCTCTAAAATTTTAACTCTGATGACCCACACTTGTTACTGGTTGATAAGCTGAGGGTTTTCAGATTAAGATTTCATTTACGATTCTCTGTTCTGTAATAAGATTCCAGTACCCTAGAAATAAAATCAACAACTGCCCCGTGAACAAACTTCTGATGAAAAACATTTAATAGAAATTTTCCTCTACAACTACCCGTGTTATTCTAGTACACAAGCTTTTCTATGTTCAGCCCTTACAATAACTCAATATTATATGACAAAATTTTACAATGCATGGAGAACCTAAACTGGTTTACAATGCATGGATTCCTAAATACTTTAGATGAGAACACTTGCAGCTTTTGCTCTCGTCAGGACTTCCATGCAGCAGACACCCATGGATGGTGTCAGTTGGCTGGGATTTAGGAATCCAACAGCTCTCCAAAATTTGCTATCACACTGGGAGAAAACAGATTATAAACAGTGCCATTGCCATTTAAAATAAATTACTTTCACCTCATATAGTAATTTATAACCTGTAGCCTGGCTCCAAAATGTTTTCATAGCAGACTGGAGTATTACAGACATATTCAAACCTGCTATATTAGCAGGTTTGTTAGCTCTTCCTATTTGACTTTCTTCAAATTCTCACTTGTCTATTAAACTTCCCCTCACAAAAATTTAGTCTCAGAATGATCCTCATTAACTGAGTAGAAATAATGATTTTAAAGTCTTTATTTCACTCTTGCATGTTGTACGTGAAAAGCTTGATCCGCCACCACCGAATCAAGTCAATGAAGACAATGGAATCAGGAGCCAGCTTTTAATCTTACTTCTTAAGAGCTTAGAAGCTAAGAAGTCAAGCACTGAAATAATCCCAGATTTCAAGGACATCATCGCAGCGTGGAACTGGATGAGGTACTAAGAAGAATAATCTCTGCTCAAGTCAAGGACATTTATATCATATTTTAGCATGAAAGCCAGAGTCCACTATCCACAGCAGATTATGCAGGCACTAATTTAAAAAGGAAGTATCAAATGAATAGGAATTTTTTATGCCAAAAGGGAAAACCTGACTAGGGGATCATTAGAAGAAATACAGACAACGGACAACTAGCTCACCGAAACGCAAAACTGATTCTCTTTGTGTCATCTTCAAGTTTATTTCCCAGTACACACTGGGTTCCTCCAACTGAGACTTTTGAAATAAGTTACAAACATTAAAATATTAGTACACAAATTACGTGGTAAAATATATAACATGTTGTATATGAATCTTCCCCAGTCCTGTAGTCTACACTCAGTCTACCCACTGCAAAGGTACTCCGTAAGCAAGAGCTGAGCAATAGGGAAGAGCGTTTCATGCTATAACGCCCACCACACCTGCAGATACTACGCATAAGAACAGATACTACGTATATACTGGCTGTAAGTGTCCATGAGTTAGTTCAGAAGATAAATGTAAAAAGCTTTCCTGCATCGCTGCACTGGGGTTGATGACGGTAATTGGAAATAATGGTGAAAGAAATAAAAGCTCTGGCAACTGCATTCGTACATAAACTGCTGAAACACACTGCACCCATCCTTTTATACAGACATCTTTCTTCTTTTAGCCTCCATTTATTTGTGCACATACGTGCATTCAGAGTCTTCAACTCCACAGCTAACAGCTCGTCTGATAAAGCCTCCTGTATGACATTTGAAATTCTGCCAGTGACGTTAAGTACCAAACAAACCTGCAATGTTACCATGAAACAAAACCAAAACAAGATCTGAGAATAACTACCCCCCGAGTGAATGTGGTAATGCTGTTGGTTTAAATGTAACAGGGAGGAGAAAAACCCATATGTGGTCTCTGTCATTCTGTTCTATCTGCTGCCTGCTGTACGATTCAGAGCAAACACATGGTGACGCAGTTATATTGCTGCTGCAAGTTCGGGTGAAATGCAACTCGTGTCATCAGTCCATTTGCCTTACATACATCATGGAATTGACAGGCATAAATGGGCTGTATGAAACACAACTCAAAAAAAAAGCGCAAAATTTATTTTCCAGTACCAAAAACATGTTTATCATCAATATGTGAGGTTTCAGCAAGTATGTTGTCAAGTCACATTTCCCAATGAGTCTTTTTTCCCCTCAACAGGTCTGCCTTGCCTGCATAGAACGGTGCTTTATAAATTATTCTGAAGTCTTAGCTCAAAAAAAAAAAAAAAAAAAAGAAAAAAAAGTTACATTTAAATTGTGAGTTAATCAGAAGCAATTCCAGTTCAGCATTTTAAGTAATTAACTTGAAAGTCACTCCAACATTTTCTAGAGTGGCTGAAGACAGCAGTTGGCCTGGATGTAGGGATATAGAATTTCTCTTTGAAGTTCAGCCACCGTGTTCACTCAGAGTTTAGAGGCAGACCAAGTGGTTTGAAGAAAGAAGGGCATGGTTCTTATAGTTACAGCCTGCTCCTGGATATTTTAAAAAATAAAACCTAGGAACAATGTTTTTTCACTGAACATGCACCAAAACCAGAACTATCAATTAAGAAAAAAAAGAATTCAATAAAAGAAAAACACATATTATCATGCTAATGTTAAGCAACATAAAATCGCTGAAGACTTTTTGTCTTTCATTATCATTCCCTGTCCTACAAAAGATCATACCAGGTGTTGTTTACAAAAGTTTCAGGCTCCCAAATTAAAATGATACTTATAAACTAGAGTGAACAACTAATGGATCAGAGAAATATCACGTTTAATTCAAAACTTTACTGCCAACATATTGTACAGTTTTCCTGGCAGGACTTCTTGGAATGAGTGGGGAGAGAAGAGAAGGAAAGATGAAGGGCAACATGCTTCAAACTGCAGCAGACACAGAGATGTGACCTGCAAGCCGGGGATGTCTGCAGCTCCCCTGGGCAACACTCCCGATACGAGTAACAGGAAGGTTCCTCCATACTAATTTCATCTCTGCAAAGCCCAGAAGCTGCATCTGATCTGCTAATGACTATTCTTGCTTTCCATTAGATTTGCAAGGGCGATATAACTACCTGGAGCATGTCGGAACCACAACTGTCTGACCAGCAACAAAATCACAGCAGTTAGGGGGAAAAAAAGTCCAAACATCTGAAATGACTAAAAGTGGAAAACACTATAGAGAAAACTACTATTAGTAGCATATAAATTTAAAAATTCCATTCTGGTAAAAACACAAAGGTCTCTTCAATTCCCTGCCTAACGTCATCAAATCACCCTTCCTTTGGTGCTGACAGAATCTTTTTGTTATTCTTATTGAAGCCAGAATCAGAACCCTTAAAAATCAGCCACCATAAAAGCTCTTCTACTGTCCTGAGCAGCAACCGGCCAACCAACAACTGCTTCCCTCCCAAATGCAAACACGTCAGGTTGAGACTCACACCAGAAATAGGCTGTACTCGTGTGCCACCATCAAAGCTAGGTAACAGTCTCAGGTGAAATTTCATCCAGCATGATCTCCTTGGTAAAATGAATCAGAGAGGCCCTCATAGCCAGTGTAGTTTGTGGGTTCCCCCCCAATTCTAGACATGCATTAGACCAGCCTTCATATTCAAAGCTTTAAAAGTGAAACGATCACCTTGCTGAATTCCATGGCATTTTGCTTGAGTAGGATCAAGATTTCAGTAGGTATAGGCCAAAGGCTAGGTATGCCTAGCTAAAGCAAAGCGCTCTCACCTCTTCTGTTTTCTATTTGACTTGCAGACAATATTGACATTAATGGAAATTAGAAAGCCAAGAGTTTCCCAATTCTCACCATATGTAAATTTTACAGGGTTTCCTTTCCCAGTCATACTATCTGCATTTCTTTTTTAGAGCACAAATTGAAATGTGCTTTTCCAAATTCAGCTTCCTGAGAAGTTCAATTAAGGGAGGGTGCAGGAAAATAGAGATAATTTGCATCTGTCTTGAGCAATATAATTTTGTTTGCTTCTCATATATACACTACATAAATGCATTTAACTTTTTTTTTTAAACCAACATATCAATTAAGTCTCCTTCTAAGCAAACTTTCTTATCCCAAGTATCTTCCTTAAAATTACAGCTTTCAGCAATCCTTGTAATATGCCTAAACTTCAAGATATCTGAAATTTGGGTTCATATTCTTGCCCATATGACCCTATCACCCACGCAAAAAACATACATCATTTTCGTCAAATGTCTGGCAGACCTGCCTGGCAGGGCTGCTCCTGCTCTGGGTTTGTGCCCACCTCAATCACTATTCACCTCCATGCACAGAGGTTACAACATGAATTGCAGTTGCAGAAGTCACACACAGACAATTTTCTACTGCTTTTTTCTGTCTCTCTGCCTTTCTATCTATCTCCTCTTTAGTCTTCCTGCAGTTCAAGAACAATATCTGTCTTTGCACTTAACCTTCATTTTTCTCAGCAGCTATCCCTGGCTATGAGCACCGTCCCTTTTGGCTTCAGGTTGTGCTCCCAGGGCTTGCAGGAACCCTGACAAAGGTGGTGTTCCACAGAAATGCAAGATCCAGGCAACAGCTGATCTCTGCAGAGTTCTGGCAGTCTGGAGCAAGGACTGCGATTCTTCAGGAGAAGAGAGAGGCAGGTGTCCAAGCTACAGACATACCAACTCCTCTTTTTCCAGTCAATCCACTTCTTGGCAGGATCTTTCCTCTCTGTGAGGCAAACCTTTCATCTCCCAAAGAACTGCAAATAAAGTTGTGAATTTATGGGCACAGTCATGGAGACAGAAGTGTCAAAAATGGTGCTGCCGCCGAGTAAGTGCTATTATTTTAAAGAGAGAGAAAGTACTGAATTTTTTTCCAGGGAGTCATCAAATTAAGGATTCTGGATATGATCCATCAAGGGCAGAATCCATATAAGGGATTTATGTTGCAGCTTCATACTTCTTACTTCTTAAAATACCACCACACTCACACATTTCAAAATGGCTGTGATGCAGAAGAAACAAATAATTGTATCCAAAAGCATGAATTTGAAAAAGGCAAATAGTTACTGTGCTGTCATTGTTATAAGTCCACCAGAAGTTCCTATAAATAGTCAAAGCGTGTCCTTCTCTCAAGGAGTTGTCACAGGTTATAAAAGCATGTTATCCACAGATGAAAATTTAAGAGAGCACTCATAAAAATGGAGTTGTAACATCATCTTTGAAAAAGAAGGTACCTTCCATGGACAGCAACTGCCAGGTATGTCCTTGCAAACTGTTGGCCTGGATAGCAGGGGAAAAAAACCCAAAAAAAACCCCACTAATATTCACAGGTTCTGAGAAAATATCAGGCAGAGCGCAAAGCATGAGTTTTCATCCTCTCCCACCGTGGCAGCTCTCTGTGGAGAGATGTTGTCAGTAACGGTTACGGGTGAACAGCACTTGTGGATCTTATCAGGGTTTCTCCACTCCTGGGGTGGAACGTAGTCAATACATCAACCTGAACACCCACCCTAGCATGTAAACAGCTGAGCCAGGCAACAGGAGCTTCTCCAAAGAAACTACACTTTCATCCCTGAACGATAAATTCACAAACCTGTGCTTTTCCTGTAGCTCTGTATGATGGCAGTCTAGAACATCCTTTTCATTTGGACCATAAGGAAAAATGAATTATCCCACAGTGCTCTTAAATGGATCTTACACACAGAGGGAAGATGGGCTCTGCCCTCAGAAACCAGGCAGGCAAGTGCAATGCAGCGTGAACAAGAGGTGCTTAGCATGTGGCAAAACAGCGTGGGTAGAGGAAGGTGTTTTGTCTGCTTCGTGCTTGCAGACAAGGGTACAGATCCCCAGCAATGCAGAGAGCACCTCTGACATCAGTGATGCTACTGCCAGTTTAGAATATGAATCCTATATACAAGGAAACTAATAGTTATTTTAGAACAGCTGTGTGTGGGTTGGAGACACTAGTCACAACAGGGTAAAAAAAAAAAAAGACATTTCAAGGCTTTTTTTTTTTTAAGTTTACTTAACATTTGACAAACAAAATGATTGCCATAGCAACATGTGTATTCTGTTGAACAAATATCTGTGTAAGTACCACAGACATAAGGGTGTAATTAGCCCATGCTGGTTTACATTGCTTCAAAAACAAATCAATAAATTTTCTTGCATACTCTTTTTCTTCTAATTTTCATGTTTATCAAACACTTTTTAGCACTACTTATTTATTATGAACTCCTTCCTCTACAGTACTTGTGTCTCTGGGATTGCGGGGTGTGTGTGGGGGGGAAGAACCAAAGAACCTGAGACAACCATTTGCTGTGACGGCGTCCTTACGTGGTACACACACATGACGGAGTGGGGCCCTCCCTAACCAACCAGCCTCTGTTAAGAAGTCAAAGGAAATACTAAAACCACCAAATGCCCATTCTGAATATTCCTTCAAGCCAAATTCTCATTCAGTGTCTACCAGTACAACACAGCAAGGCTGGAAAGCTGCAACAGTTTCCCATTTCGGACGCATACTCCAAGAGCTGACTGCCCTCAGGGCTTCCAACTTCCCACATCAGTCCCCTCAATAGGGCCTCTCCACACCTGGAATACCTACTCACATTGACTACCAGAACAACAAAACCAAAAAAGCTCAACTGCATGCCTTTATAGATGTATTACCTGGCTGGAGCTACCTTAAAACTGCAATGCTTTTAAAGATTTTGAATGTCTTACCAAGAAATCAATGTTTCCTTTTTTTTTTTTTTTTTTTCAATTTTCAATTAAGGAAAAAGAAATCTGAAAACTGCAGGTCTCAAAACTGTAAAACTGTCACAGCTCTTTCCACTTTTGTGCACCTTAATTCTTCCAATTTTCATCACCTCTAATTCTCCTCTGCTTGTCAGCATTACAGCTCAGAGAAGAGGACTACAGAATTATTTCTAATTATATTATTTTGGTGAATAAAAAAAAAGACATAGAAAGAAAGCACCACCTCCTCACACCTGAAAACAGAAAAGCATTTTGCACTGCTTAAAAATTCTTATTACTTTGCAAGTAATGGTAAAAGAGGAAAAACAGTGAAAGATATAAAAAACCCAACCAAGTAAACCCTAGTCATCTGAAAGCTCCTACCTATTCCATAGATGAAAGAAAGCTCAAATGTACTTTGGAACTAAACTCTGAATTTTCCTGAGGTTTACTTCTAATTAACGTGATTTTCTTGCAGAGCCATGGGGAAGTGCACTCTGAAAATGAACATGCGGCCATGGAGAACAGCCGCGTTCAAAAGCAAAGCGCTCTCTGCGTGGAAGCCTGATGATGCTCTGAATTTAGAGAGAGGAGGGAAATGGAGATACTTGCTTGGCACATTTATACATTGGGAAATGAGAGCGACAGTTCCTGAAAGCTCTGCAGCCAGCAGAAATAGCATGATTTCAGCTGTAATTAAAGCAAACAAAAGTCTTTCTGGCATGGTAGGTAACCTGAAAAACCTAGTAGATTAGAAAGATAGTTTCTCAATTGGATAAGAACTTGAGAATTTCAGCAGTTTTTTCCTCAAAAGGCTGTCCAGATTTTTGAATACAAGTTATGCAGACATTTGCATGATTTTTCTGTACTAATATTTTATGTACATGCATACAAAAATATGTATCTTTACCACACCTGCTGTCCCGAATTTGGATGTTTCTAAAGATTCTCTAATTTACTTTCAGGAAAACAATTAATGCAAACAATTAAGAACTTACTGAAACATTTATCTGTCCTCACAACTGCTTTCTGTTTGAATTAGCACCACAATTTTTTTAAATGTTGAGTAATATGGTAATTTATATCAATCCACTAGAGGTAGTTTTACCCATCCACTTTTTAGTTAAAGAACAATACAATAATAATAAAAAGAAAAAAAAAAAGTTGGTGCTTCACTTCAATTGCCTGACTTTGGTTACGGAAGAAGCATTAGTTGAGCTGAATGGTTCAGTCAGACCCAAACGGTCTATGCAGTGCAACTGAGAAGAGTCATAGAATTGTAGAATCACTTTGGTTGGAAAAGACCTTTAAGATCATCGAGTCCAACCGTTAACCTAACCCTGCCATCCCACCACTAAACCCTGTCCCTAAGCACCTCATGTATCCTTCTTTTAAATACCTCCAGGGATGAGGACTCTACCACCTCCCTGGGCAGCCAATTCCAGAGACTGACAACCCTTTCGGTGAAGAAGTTTTTCCTAATATCTAGAGTCCTTAAAGACTTCTCTTTTCTATATGAATTTCAGTCTTGAAGGGGTTGATAAGAAATGGGTACAATTCTCAAAATACTTTTTTTTTTTTTTTTTGACTAAAAGGTAACATATAAAGAACCTAACAACTATATTATTTAAGTCTAAACTGAAAGAGGACAACTGTAATAGGATGCAAGAGTAACATCATATGTGGGAGGCTCTGTAAGGAGTGAGAAATGCAATGCAAACACGGGTTTATTAGAATTATTCAGGAATAATTAGAAGCTTTAAGTTTCATGTACATATGCTTTCTTTCAAAACCACAATCTTCAATAAACAACTAATTTAAAGACTAGTACATTTACAATTTCAAAATAAAGAGGAAGGTATTTTCAATCCACACACTCAGTTTGACTACCTCATTCTGCAGATCACAAAGCAAATTTCAGATGATACTGTCATCGGCTGATTTTCCAGACCAGACTTAGGTTTAAGGTTTTAGGTTCTTTGCTTTTTTATTTAGAGGAAAGGAAAAGTAACATTCATTATATTAAATCCAATTTGCATTTTATTTACAGGTTCCTTTTAAAAGTGGTCTTGTTCTCATTAAATGTACGTTTGAACTGTTAGGACAAGATTTTAAGTGAAAGATTGTAACATAAGAGAACTTCATTCCCTTTTGTCTTGGTTTTTAATTTGCAACTCTTGGCATTTCTTTTTACATTTTGCATTATTTTCTGACTGAATAAGCATTAGCAGTGTGTGCCAGAATGACTGTGCTCTCTGACAGCTTTATACATTCAGTATACTTGTGGTTAAGATCTCTGTGGATCTAATTACTGCATTTGATGTGTAGGGTACGCAATACAGTGCCTAACATTGCAAAAAGCATAATGCTAAATCATTTAATTGTTCTTTATGTCTTCATCCCCTATTCTGCTGTTTCCGCACCCCTGCGCCTGCTCCTGCTCTTTTGATCCAGATAATAAAACACTATGTAAAAGTGGACGTCTGGAACCAGTGATGGAAGCTGCAATATTCCCACTCTTCAGATATCTTTCCCCCCTTCTTCCTTCCTGTCAAAATGGCTGGATTCCCAAAGGGGAGATTATGTGTGGGGACACGACAAATTACTCCTCCGTCTGGAATAAAAGAAAAGCCTACATAAAACATTTTCTTTAAGTATGCATCAGTCTAATAACTTACATAAGGAAGTGAATGGGAAAAACCACACTCCTGATGTAACTGATAGGCACGTTTCAAATATTAGGGTCCATATATGGTTGTTAGAGGTAAAAGAAAGATAAATCAGGTTGTCAGCGACAGGAAGGGTCTTGGTAGCTTCTCTTGCTTTGTAGTAAAACAACAGCAACAAGCCTCAAACATATGCTTACAGGGTTGTCATTTATTCACTCCGTGATTCACTCTGTACTGACCCTTTGGAGTAGTGGGAAGAGCTGTTCTAAAGCAGATAAAGTCTTCCACCCTCAAACCTCATTCAAAACCCAATTTTGAAAGGGTTTTATTTTAGCTCTGTGCACCATGAGTGATGCTGAACTTCAGGAAAACCTGAAATAAATTAGGTCAATGACAAACTGGTGCTACCTACATGAACTTCGTTGGCTGTAACTACATATTATGTCTCTTTCGGTATAAAGTAGTTCTCAGGAAGCCTGACTGCAAAATCATAAAGATCTTAAGCTGCAAACTGCAGCATACCATATAATCTTCAATGAAAAGCAAAATCCTGATTTACATAATGTACTAACTGACTTAACTCTTTTAAAGAATGGCAAACAAGAGACATGCAATTTTAATCTTATGGAAACGATTTAGGGAGCATGTTCCACAGATACACAAAGGAGATCCTAACTCTTCGTATTCTGTTCTCCTTAAATTCTTCCAACCCTTACATACATTTATTGATCCTCCACACTTTCAGAGACAGGAGAACATTCAAAAGTAACACGATCTTTTTGCTTCACCTGCAATATGGAACTGAGAAATGCGTTCTCCTCTTTATGTAAGCAGCTATGATAAACATGTAATGCGTAATAATTCAGGGGTGAGGTTAAAAAAAAAGAGAGAGATAAAAATGGACAATTATTCTGGTGGCCTTTTGATTTCTAATGTATTACATTGTCCAAGAGAGCCCCAAAATGGCTTTACAGTGAGTCAGCTGTTACAGCTGCAGTCGTCTTTACCTAATCCTGCCTTCACTTACGCTAGTCTAGATCTTGGTCACCTTAGTTTTTATCAGAGTATTATGTATAGTAGCTGTTTTAACTTATTTAATGATGGCTTCACTTCAACCAAATACCACAGAGCAGCTCCAGTAAAACCCACTGCCAATTAGTTCAGTAATGCATCCACCGAATCAGTAAGAGCTGGGAAGTATAATGAGTAGAAGACTAAGCTGAAGACAAGGAGAAGAGAAATGAAGAGCATATTTTAGGACTTCCCTGAAAGATTCTGCCTCTCCGACACTTCTCTAAACAATATACATCATTTTTATGTGTTATGCCCATGAGAATAGGAAGAGAGTCACAAATAAAAATAGACCTTCAGCACTAAGAAAGTACTTTATATCATAAGCTTGTCATTCATAATGATGTAGTCAACACTGTTTGATTACTTATACATATTGCTTCCTTTTAAGGTTTTATGTGTTCCAACAATCTCCATGAAGATTGTAATAGAATCCCCTCTTGTGCCACATTATTTTTATTTATTGATTTTGTAAGTAAAATCAATAGAAAATACTGTCCTCTAGCATATTATATTTGCTACTCCAAAGCAAGTGAAGAAAAGGCAAAACAGATACTGTGCATCAGTGCATTAAGAAGCTCTTATATTGTTAAAATTACTGTGCCATTATGAGGTTTAGGTGCCATATATGGAACTAGAGATGCCACATTTAAGCAATAAGAAGGAAATGAAAAGAGAAAAAAAAAATTTACCCTGAATCAATCCAAAGACCTACAGTACTTTGCAATAACGCTTAATGGAGCCTGCAATAATACCTAATAATATACAAGAGAGGAGCAGAGGAATCAGGCAGGAGCGCAGTGCAATGCAGCCCTTTGTGAAGACAGCCTTCAAGACAGCCCACCTGTACCAGATGCACGCTGACCCCAGCGGTTAATCCCTGCCTCTCCACAGTGTGAAATAGTTTTGCCGTGACATTGAACCTCCCTACTGCTTCCAGTGCTTAGTCAAGGGTCTCTGCCCAGCACGCCTTTGCACAGCAAGTCATGGCCCGTGCTGCGGAAGCACAGCTCATCACATGCCTCGATAGAATAACTGTAACTGCTGGAAAAGCAGAAATTTTAAAGGTCACCCTTAACTTGACCAAAGGGAGCTAAAATCTAGTAGTAATGCAAAGGGGTCACAACAACATTCACTGACTGTCAAGTAAGTTTTCACTGGTCACATCCACATTAAATGTAAGGACCATGCCATGCACTATCCTGCACTTGTGACTACCCTTTCCCAGCCACTGATTTTTTTCACTTCATTTCACAAGAAAGTAGGATCTCAGAGAGAAAAAGAACAGTTCTCAGGGAGAACAAAAACAGTACGCCAAAATCATGACATAAACAAACTTCTGTATATTTTTAAAACACTTCAAAATTCATGATTGGAAGACAGTATAGTAATGCAATCTTTATAAGTGATTAAATATTTAGAATGAGAGGAGACTCCTAATTCTACTCGTATCTGTAGATGAATGTCTCTTCTTATCCTAGATAAGATCTAGATGGCAGTTTTCAGTGTATTCTTATGGATATGGCATTTCACTGTCTACACTAAAGTTTGTTACCGAGTCAGCTTTGATTTCCAACTTATTTAATCTACTTAGGTATCTTTGTGCATTTTGAATCTATTGACTGGATTCAACTCACCCTTACATAGCCTCTTTCATCCACTGCCAAAACCTGAGATGGAGGAAAGATTCCTTAGTACAGACTTCACACCGCTATTTGTTACTTTTGTCTCATTCAAGCTACTGAATCCTTCTCCTGGACTAAGATGGTTAAGTTGAAAAGAATTGGAGGCATTTTTGTTTTGTCTGAAATTCCCTGGAAGTGAGAGGTTCTCTTCTATGTCACTGATAACAGTGCACCATCAGAAAAATTTGCTCACAAACATTTCTTTAACTCACTCTGATGGTGAATGGTTCTGGGTGATAATTTACAGCAGATGTTTTGGGGGGAGGGGGGGGAAGGAAAAAAAAGAAAGGTAATAGATTATAGATGAATGGTGCAGAGGTGGGCAAGAGTGTTTTGTGTAGGACTGGAAATAAATGAATGCAAGTCAGTTAAAAGCAGAAAATTATCAGGGTGAAATATATCAGAGTTTGAAGATCAAAAGGATCAAATGCAATTAGACATGGAAATCTCATATATCACCCAGTCCACCTACTTCATAGTATAGAATTGTTCCACTTTCATTGAAGATTATATTCTTTGAATTATGTTCACTTTGGTTCTGAAAATATTTACCGATCAGCTTCTCCTATTTTATAAAATTCTACAAGTTGTTATTTTTCTTTAATCACTGGAACTGCTGGTTGTAAACTGCACCATAACTGCCGAGTAATAAAATTTAAAATGACCTCTCCTCTAGCAAATGTATCCCACTGCTATCATACGCAACATTCTCCCAGAATCTGATGCTCAGACCGATCAAACTTCCCCCTCAAACTGACAGGGTTGTTGCCCCCACTCTGCTGTTGGAAGATTGGCCCAAAACTACTTCCCTGGAGGTTAACATTTTTTACTTATTCTTCTATTTTTACATTCATTTTTTTGTTCTCATGGCAACACCATCCTTTAGCATATAAAGCACATTCTTACCCCATCCTTTTAGAAAACAAACCAAGCATTTTTAGCTCTTCCTGTGAAACAGCACATCAATCTCCCTGGATCTTTTCAGGGACGCCCTTTACATATCTTGAGCAAAGGTGAGCAAAACTGCTCAGAGAATTTTTTAAAAAGTCATTAAAAGTATAAAGTATCCAATGGAGACTATCAGGAGAAAGACACATTAAGACAATTATCCCTTTCTTTCAGGTTCTTGACTACTACTTCTGCACCCTGCTGTGCAAGGCCACATCAACCAACTTGCCATACTGATTTAGTGCAAATGTGTGCAAAGGGTTTAGGGTAATCCATCCCTTTCCACCTTTCTTGAGATACTTCCATGTAATTTTTTAGTAAGTATGGATAAAGAGTGATTTCCTGCTTTTCCCATGCTTGTTCTTAGAGCAAACTCCCCTCTGTCACTTAATACGCTGCTCAAAAACAATGCAAGGGAAATATTATTAAAGGCAATTGAGTTGTTCTTATGCATGCAGAAAGCTAGCTGGCAAAGCATTTTATTCCAAAATTTTAAATGACTAAGTTGAGGATGCCATTTTCATCTAACATGTGATGACACTTCCAAAATAAAAGCTTCTCAGTGAATTACAGTTTTCCTTTGGTATATTTGTACCTTGTAGGGATAACACAGGAAAAAAAATCATGTAAATAAATGAGAAACATGTCAGAACCACAAATCTGAGTATCTATTCATGTACAGTGTGTTCTATATATTTTCCTCAGCTAACAACAATAAAATCATTATTTCCAAAGTACTTTAAAACATACAAAGTATTAGTATGTCATTTCCAAGAGGTTTCCTTTATTTTAGCCTCATTTTGGTGGTAATGTCTAACACCAAATAGGGAACCTCAATGAATTCTGTTCAGTGTGGTATGAATAGGCTTTCTGTGACCAGTATGTGCTCCCCATGATCCTTCGCACTTAAAGACGTGACAGCTAAAGATCTAGTTTCACTAAAATCATCCATAGGCAACTCTTTTGGACATGTTAGAGTAAACCTTTTAAATAATGCCTCTTAACAAAAGGATTTTTTCCACAGTTTAACTAATTATGTAAAGTGCTATATATATGTGCAGCCATACTTCCATGAAATATTTTCAGTTTAGAGTAATAAAGTAGCAAGTACAACATAAATGAAACTTGATATGCCATTTGTGTAGTAAACTACATCTCCAATTTACTCAATAGCTCTTTAATCAATGTCCTCAACCAATTACCACTCATTATTCTTGACGCATTGTAATAGAACACATGACCATATATCACTCTCAATGATCATAACATTTTATGCTAATTTAATATACTACCATACATACCATCTCAAGGTTAAAAAGAAAAAAAAGAAGTCTCAAACATTTCTGAAAGAGATATAGCTCATGAATTGACTTTCATTTCCATTATTTAAGGTAAGTAAACGTATAGATTGATAGATAAGCTAGCCACTATTGGTAATAATTATCCATCTGGAGTACTTTATCAGACATAAGAGAGTGGAAATGAGGAGCAAATTTAGCTGCCAGCATTTGCCATCTACTGTATTCATTTTTTACTCTGCATATTATTTAAACTCATTCCTATACATGGAAACTTTTTGTAGTCACAGAATTTTTTTTTTATTAAACCATCACAATAGGAAGCACTGTATAGGAATTAGAATGAACTGAGCTACCCTTCTAGTTCATGCCATCTAGCTGTGCTTGGCATGAACAAGACCATCTACCTAGTTCATCAGAAGAATGTCCAATCTCAATCACGTAACGCCTCTGAGCCCGAGGTACAACCAGCAAAATGAGCACAGAAGCTCTGGAATCAGGTATCTTCTCACGTTTAATTACTTCCTAAACACGCTCCAGTCTCATAGTGTAGCCTAATCATAAGAAACTGCAGAGAGACTGCGTGCTCTGAATTCCCATTTTTTGCTGGAACATACTTACCTCACATTTCCCAAGACTGTTATGACTGATTTATCTATAATACTTTCAAATGTAAGACAAGTAATCAGGAAAGTAGATACTACTAATTGTGAGAAGAGGTAAAATAGTAAAGACAAAAAGAAAAGGAAAATTAAGGGAGTAAAAGAGTGCATAATTGTATCTGGGCAGGGATGGGATTAAGAAACAGAAAGTTAAAGTCTCATGAACACCAAACAAGGTATGGGAAAGAGAAGCAAGTAGAGAAAAGCCAAAGAAGTGGAAAACGAAAAAAAGGAGGGGTGAGATTTCTCAGACAGCTTGGTATTAAAAGGTTCTGATTATGGAAGCGTACAGCAAAAACACAACAAGAATTTGGGAATGCTCCCTGGCAGAACATAACAACAAATTACTAGGACAAATGCAAATACCTGGAAGCTTAAGAATATTAAGATTACATAGTAAAAAGAAGAGTTAAGAATGACATATCATTGGATATCAGTAATAGGCAAGAGAGTGGGAGAGAAGAGAAATCTGTTCCTCACCGTGACCCTGGCTGATTCTACGTTTCTCCCCATTCATTTGCTTGTCACATTTACAACAAGTTCTAAAATCCTATTTCACTGTGAGGTTGCAAAAATTACTGGAACACTATTATAAGTAAAAACACCCAAATAGACAGCCTTTCCCTGAATATTCAAAACAGTTAATGTTGTTCTTCTATTTTTGGATTACTATACAAATAGAACATAAATCACAATGAGCTACAATAACTTTAATACCAAGCTCATATTTAGATATTTTAGATTCCTAGCAATGTTCACTGTACAATGATTTTAATTTCATCTGAGATACTAAAAAAAAAAACCAAACCAAAACAAAAAATTATGGCACTGCCAAAGCAGATGGCTGTTGTAATGAATACCACAGCTGAGAATCACAGTGAAATCCCGCTGATGAGAAATACTATTAATATAAAAGTTCCCTTTCTCCAATCGATAGTCTGCCCTTTTGGGAAGGACTGTTTTTTATGTGTCTCAAGATGTTGCAAACTAAGCTTTGAATTTAATTTCTATATTTTTTTTTTTTTGTGTGTGTATATATGTCTAATTGTTTTTAAGCTTACTATGTGGAAGTCTTACCAACAATCCACTCCATTCAGTTTGTTAAAAGAATAGGAGCATTTGATTAGGCTTAAAAATACATCACGAAATAGCCCAGAAGTTTTTCATGAAAGCATACAACCAAGCTTTTTTAAATATTCAAACATTTTAATAAAATACGCCTATATTGCTAATAGAGAACAACTTTTCTGTATCATTTAAAATAGAAAACATTTAAGTACATAAAGTTATAATACATTCAAATTTAGAAACATCTTTGTAGGACTCTTGAGGTATGAGTCATGAACACTTTCATGTCACTTGGGGATCTCCAGACAAAAGCTACCATACAGAGTATTTCCATGATCTTTTTTCCACATCATTGAGACTCCAGAACCTCAAGTACAGCATTATGGGACACATGTGGGTTGAGAGGCACACGGTAAAAAGCAACACCACCTCAGAAATAAGACTGATCTAAGTTCTCTTAACAATTCATACAAAAGCCTTATTTAACTTACGAGATCAGGTTACAGAAAAAATAACAAAGAAACAGCCATATATTCCCTGCTAAAATGATAAATACCACTTCAATTGGCTAATTTAAATCCAACTACAGTATATTTACACTATTTCAGGCAAGTTCTTCAACCATTATGGCAACCTGACCTTTCCTGGCACAATGCCAGGCTAAGACAGCACAGCTTTTTTCAAGAAAAGACTTCAGCTTTGGCCAACATTCACAGACATCATTATATGACAAATATAAACCTCACAACATACTGTAAAGAACTATACAGTACATTAAACTATTTACAGGATCCACTGTCTGAAAGAAGTCTCCAAAAAAAAGGTTGCATTAGTACCAATGATCTGCCCTTAACCTCCAAGACATTTTGATGAGCTAAAAGCATGTTTAACACTACGTCCTTTAAGATCTTCATTATAGCACTGTACCAAAACTTCCATTACCATTAATGTTACTGACTCAAGAAGACAACAGAGACAAAAATAAAGTAGCACTGGCATCATATGCTAGAAAGAGACACAAAGTTCCTTCTGCCAGCTTGATCTTTTGTATCTTACCGAGGACAGAAAAAACATAGGGTTAAAGGAAACTGGAAAAGCCAGATGCATCTTTAGAACACATGAGGACTACAAGGTATCGGTAACGACTAGAGTTAGTCGGTCCATTGCAGCTGCAAATTATCTAAATAAACAATCAAGGTGTATAACAGCTTATGTTACTAATTGATATAGCATGAAATTAGATTTTTTCCACATGCAGACCTTTCCTCAGCTGGCCTAATAATAGGTATAGCCTGTTCCTCCTAACCCTCCTCCAAGCTAAGCTGAGAAAAAAGGGGAATTTTTGCAGGAGTGAACTCTTTAAAATCATAAATCCTCCATCAGAACTGGAATGGGAGTTCAAGCTGTTAAGCAGAATTTGTTAGATCACAGTTTCAGACAAGGCCATCCCCAGGGGACAGTACAGAGACAAGGAATTCTCATCGGAAACGCTGAGGTTCAGGTGCACTTAGCACAGAGTATTGGTTAGTTATTTTCTCTACTCTGTGAGTCTGGCCAGCACAGCCAGCGAAGATCAGGAAGGGGTCCAAAGGCCCTGTTCATCTTCTAATTGCTCCTTGATCATAAATCCAAAAGAGAGAACAGCTGATGTGAGTCGGAGTGGTACCAATCCAATCCCAAATCCCCATGAGGGAGAAGCACGAGAATAAGCTTGCTCTCACTCCCCTAGGCAGCCTCTTGCTCTTAAAGACGTTAAACACAGCACACTCATATACACACCAGCACAAACAGTGAAGGAAGGGTCTTAAAAGAAACCATGGACAGATGAAGCCAACAGTGATGAGAACTCGAATCAATTCTTGTCTCAGAATCCCAAGCAACAGCTGAAGGTCACATTCAGGAAGCTTTCCACTGGAGGAAAATGCAGTTTTAAAATATACTTAAGATAATGACAGTGCAGACAGCAATTAGAACCACTACAAGCTGACAGTGCATCAGGGCCAAGTGAATTGCACCCAGAACACTATAGAAAATAACAACAACGATAGCGAGCTGTCAGAAGTCTCTGTCACGGCTGTCCCTAAGGAGAGGGAGCACCATGAGAAGCAAGATGACTAGCGTTCACAAAGGTGCAAACAACCTACAGACCTAAAGGCTGAATTACAGCATCAATGAGCCTCTGAAAACGTTGATAAACCCATCCTCTACAAGATCCTGCTGAAAATCCTAGCAGCACACTGTGCCTTATTCATTGCCCATCTGGCTGTTGCCGTCACACTATGGGATGACTTTATTACATTTGTGCAATAGGCAGACAAGAGCTGATCCAAAAGTCCATTTTAAAGTCAATGGGAAAAGTTCCACTGACTTCAATGGCATTTTCATCAAGTTCAGAAGCAATAAGCACTTTAGGTGCCTGCTAGATAAAGGTTACTACTTAAATACAAAATTAATGATATTGCATGCACCATGAAAGCGAAAGATTGTTGAAGAAAATTAAATTCTGACGTGTTTGCACTGGTTCTCTGAGATGTGACAAGCAGCTTTGAATCTCCCACAGCACAGAACACCCTCCAGCTTCAAGATAATTTTTATTTTTGTATGGGCATTTGGGACTCCCTGTGACAGCTTTTAAACATGTTTGCTCATGTTCTAGACCATTTGCCATTGCTGCAGGTTGTCCTTAGCACAGGTACTGACACTTGAACTTGTCTTTGGAGTGACTCATTTTTTCCAAAAAGGTGCGAGGATTTTAACATTTCAACCTACTTGGGTTTTTTCTGCTTATGAAAACAAGCAAACAAAAAAAGCCAACACACCCCACTCAAGCAATTTGAGTGAATGCACAATACAAGAGGTCTCTACTGCAAGACTAAAAGCATTTACTGATTAAGAATGTCACAGTTAAACTCTCAATTTCTGCTTTAGATTCTTCTGACCAGGAACTTGCAATTTGGAATTGAAAAGCAGTTGCAAGTCTTACTTGCTACTGTTATTTTTTCTTTTAAGTCACTAACTCTTTCCCAGCTTGTCTATTTTAAGCAAAAGTTAATTATTATACAAAGTGCTCTGCTGATAGAGAAAGAATTATGCAGACTAACTGAAGAAGCAGATTTTGGTTTTTTCCTCTCTCACATTTTAGAATAATGTGTTTCCAGATCTGGCCAGCCTGTTTGACTATTTAATCATAATAAAAAAATAATTGTGCAACTTCAGTCAGAATTTAGGTTTTTCCTTCATCTGATTTTCCTCATTTTGCACAGCACAAACATTTCAGAACCAAATCGGCTGCAGTAAGAATTGTATCCATTCATATATCTGGAGAGGCAGAGGAGGAGATTTCTCATGTACACAATGGTATAGAAACATTTGGAGATGGTGAATCTAAGTGAACATAAAGAGAAGGATCAACAAAATTATTGATAACGGCTTAAGGAATATCGATGTATTATTTGGCACTTTATGAAACTGGACATTTGGATAGACAGTTGTTTTCTTTCTTGGGAACTGTTCCAAAAAATAAAGTTTTGGTTTTGTTTTATAAACTTGGGAATCCTTATCTCAAGGTGGAATACTGCTGACCTGATCATACTGACTCAGACTCACCCAGGTTGAAAGGATCTTAGGGGAAGTCATTAGTCCAGCTTCCTGCACAAAGCAGGATCAACGCTGAATCCAGAACAGATGGCCCAGGGCTTGGTCCAGCCAGATCCTGAAAGCGCACAGCCTCTCTGGGCAGATTTTAATTATGCTTCATTGCATTTAAGAAATAAGATACACATATAATGCTTGGGAGTTTTGATTTCAAGATAGCATTGCTGACAAACTTCAGTCAAAAGTTGTATGGCAACACTGACAAAACTACAGCGATATTAACTTTTTTGTTTTGTATATGCTTCTACTTTTTCCATACTGTTATTTACATTCTAGGTTATTTTAAAATGAATATTCGTTGTGTTAAAATGAATATTTACGCGCTGCCCCTCGTACAACTCGCCCCCCAGTTTATATACGGAGCATGACGCCATATGGTATGGAATAGCCCTTGGGCCAGCTGGGGTCAGCTGTCCTGGCTGTGCCCCCTCCCAGCTTCTTGTGCCCTTGGCAGAGCAGGGGAAGCTGGGAAGTCCTGGACTGGTGTAAGCCCTGCTCAGCAACAACTAAACCATCAGGGTGTTATCAACATTCTTCTCATCCTAAACCCAACCCACAGCACTACGCCAGCTACTGGGAAGAAAATTAACTCTATCCCAGCTGGAACCAGGACAAAATATTTTAATATTTCAATCTATATTTATTTAAATATATGTGAAAAGCAGCAGGGCTCCTCTACACAGAGATTTGGTTTAGCTTATTAAACCCCCTGCCCCCCACCCCCCTGCCTCATCTCTGCTATTAATATGACTTCAACCACATCAATCAATACCATGGAATAACTCTGCCTCCTGATTTTTATTTTAAAAATTATTTTTATCAGTTCAAGACAAAATATTTCAAAAGATGAAAACCTTGGGCTTCTAGACTGTGCTTAAGCATTCTATTTCATACATCAAAATACATACATGTATCTGAAAAATTTTTTTTAGCAAATGTTGTTGCATTTAGAAAAAACCTAGAAACTCACTAAGTCATCCCTAGTTTGTAAATCTAATTCATAACACTGCAGCCAAAGAAGGATGTTAATTCCTTTTGGTATAAAATTCATGACCACTATCAACACATACTAGTTTGGCTGCAAGACTACAATTCTGAACGTGTGATCAATGACCATTTTAAGATTAAGTGACCATCTGGGATTACATTCATCAATACTAATGGTATCTTACTTAAAAGTTTCATGAGAAAGCTATAATGCATATCACATTTCTCAGTAAGATACATTATTATTGAATTTCAGATAGAGTATATTACGGAAAATGAAATAAAAGCAAAAAAAACCCCGTTGTTTAAAATGGATTGTCTAAGTGTATTGAACACATGAACTGGACTGGAGGCTTTTGTTAAGAGGGCTGTTCTTTAAGTAATTCAATCTTGTTTATGCTCAGTACATATAGAAAGAGTATGTCTTCAAGTTAGATCTGGAATAAGTCATTATGCAACATGCTGGTACCTACATCATAAAAAACATACATGGCACTTTCAGTAAAATGTTTTAACATAATGGGTCAGTTAGAGCCATGAAGTGATTTTGCTCCTCAGAAGTCATTTATTCACTGTATTTGAAGATGTGAGCCAGCTCTTGTATTTGAGAAATCAATAAGTGCAGCAGTTGAACTAACAATGACTCACGCTCAGGAAAAAACCTGTCAAAACTGAGATGTGTAAAATATTCTTTTGGTCCATACTCTTTTGGTAGGAAGGAAAGGAATTATTATTTCTTGTGAGCATAGAACAAAGAATTTTTAACAACAGATGGATGTATCAGTTCACTCTAGTTGCTTGTAGTGAACTCCAGCAGATCTTAATCCAAATTAGAGCTCTGTCCAGCTTTTCCAGCCTCTAATAGCTACCAATACAGTCTCCAATTAGGACTCCTAACAGTCCTCACCCTGTTATTTATTCAAACTGTCCTTGGTGGGGGGTGGGGGTGGGGTTAGTTTTAAAAAAAAAAATAATAATTTTTTTTTTCCCATTCAGCATTACTGAGGAAGACTTATTCTCACAGATACTAGATAAAAATGTCACTAGTACCTCATCTTCTAAAAAAAAATACATACATTACAATATAATTGTAAAACTAGCTTTGAATTGTGCACTATTTCTGGTAACATCCTTAGTACCTACAACAGAAAATAGCAAAAAATAAGTGGAAATTTAAAAAAAAACCCACCTTTTAAACACAGTGCTTTTTTGTCTGTGGGCTGTGATAGACAAACCCTTCACGTACAATGGATGTTTCTGGGACACTTCTGCATACTATCAATGCACGGAAGAGAAATACGGAGGATGTGAGAGGGTTGGCAGTTTCACAGCAGAGACTAAAACTTATGCTGTATAAAATAAATTGCTCATAGATTAAGGGAGCTGCTGACTAAATTGTGCAATATAGTACTTATATAGCATTAGCACACAGGGATTCCAGTCCCTGTGGATTATTATGTGATGTAGGAATACAACCACGTGAAAATCACAGTTATGTTAAGACAGAGTTTCTAAACTGCTGCATCTTGGAAACTCATCTGGACACTACTTAAGTCTTCCTGAAATAACAGTATTCATACTTGATAAGAATGACAATATTATTGAAAATAAATACTTTTTCTGTCAATAAACGTTTTTTTTGAAAAGCTAAATGCCCTAGAATCCACATTTACTGAACAATAGCAAAGCAAAGCACAATGCTCTCTTTTCAATAGTCTCTTTGGCCAAGAAGTTGAAAACAAGAATTCTGATTTTTGAACTCAGGCAATTCTGAATGAGAAAAAAAGAGCTACCTTCTACCTAAATAAGATTTAGTTCGTTAGTTTGTTTATTTATACAACTTGAGGTTGAACAGCAGTCCTGAAAGGATAAATAAAACAGAGAGAGCCAGTAAGTTTTTTAGAAAGCAGCAACACCTTGTCTCATGTGGTTTCCTATGAAAAGTGGAGGGTGATCTGGTTTATGTAACTGTTACACAAGGCTGAACCTGCGCAGATGAATCAACACAACAGCTGATGAAATCAAGCAAAGAGTACACCTGTCCAAGCCATGAGCACCCAGTTTCTCCAGGAGAATGCTGTGGGAGACAGTGTCAAAGGCTTTACTAAAGTCCAGGTAGACAACATCCATGGCCTGTCCCTCATCCACTAAGCAGGTCACCTGGTCACAGAAGGAGATCAGGTCAGTCAAGTAGGATCTGCCTTTCATGAACCCATGCTGACTGGGCCTGATCCCCTGGCTGTCCTGTACGCGCCACATGATGGCCTCAGGATGATCTGCTCCATAACCTTCCCCAGCAGAGAGGTCAGGCTGACAGGCCTGAAGTTCCTGGGCTCCTCCTTCTGGCCCTTCTTGCTGATGGGCATTACATTTGCTAACCCCCAGTCAACTGGGACCTCCCCGGTTAGCCAGGACTGCTGATGTGATGGAAAGGGGCTTGGTGAGCACTTCCGCCAGCTCCCTCAGTACCCTTGGGTGAATCCCATCTGGCCCCATAGACTTGTGTGTGTCTAAGCGGTGTAGCAGGTCGCCAACCATTTCCCCTTAGATTACAGTGGCTTCATTCCACCCCCATCCCTGCCTTCCAGCTCAGGGGACTGGGTACCCCAAGAACAACTGCTCTTACTATTGAAGTCTGAGGCAAAGGCAGCATTAAGTACCTCAGCCTCTTCCTCATCCTTTGTCACTATGCTTCCCCCGCATTCAGTAAAGGATGGAGATTCTCCTTAGCCCTCCTTCCGATGCTAATGCATTCATAGAAACATTTTTTATTGTCTTTTACCGCGGTAGCCAGATTAAGTTCTTGTTGGGCTTTGGACCTTCAAATTTTCTCCCTGCATACCCTCACAACATCTTTGTAGTTTTCCTGAGTTGCCTGCCCCTTCTTCCAAAGGTCATAAAGTCTCTTTTTTTTTTTTTTCCCTGAGTTCCAGCCAAAGTTCTCTGTTCAGCCAGTCCGGTCTGTTTATCAGACAAACACTAAACAAACTCAGTGCCCATGGTTCTCAGCATAAAACACACCCTTTCTGTTTTCCCCATCTTCTATTTACAGGGATTGGTGGTTATTATGTTTTGCCACATAATTTAGATGAAAACCTGGACAGAAGTGGGACACTATGTACTCACTCCTATTGGATAATTCATGATAGCACACAGTATCACCAAATTCATTTATCCAGGTTTTACTACAAAGCACATCATCGCCTCAGGCAAAGGCCTTGTCTTTTTATATCTTAAAAGTGCCTTACATATCTGTGGAGCTACATAAAATAAAGTCAAATATATCCAATAGATGAGTAGTATGCCAAGATCAGTTACAACCTAGCTATTATGTTAACAAATTCTAATTTACCCAGCAAAAATTTCAACTCAAACAACAGCATTTAAAAGGGCAAAATTTCAGCAGTGCACTTCCATGAATTGCTCAGTATCTGACCTTTTAAACACCTAATCTTGTCCTATAGAGCAATAAAATCTGTAAGAAAAATATTTGCAAGAAATAACTTCAAATTTTGGAGGTGAATATCACTTAAAATTCCCTTATTTTTTTTCCTCACTGCCCTAAAGCTGATAAAAATTGGTCTTTCATGATAAAGATGAATGGGAAAGTCATGTCTGGATCAGACTTTTATTTATAGTCTTGTAAGTTCAGGAGTATGCACATGCATGATTTGCTTCTGGACTCATTTCAAAATGAAGAAATGAAAGATCACCGTGAGGCCCTAAGGATATACACATGAAAACCAGGTTTATCTAAAGAATCATGCATTTCTGAAGGAAAAAGTTGATCGTATGAATTTTATATCAGATCTTTACTTAATTGACAGGACTGCATAAGATATTGTTGTCTGTATCACTGCTGGTTGAAGAAGTCTTTTTTTTTTTTTTATTCTTTTGTACGGAATAATCTTGTTAAGAAAATATTGTTTCCATGTGTTAGAAGACTGATTTCATCTTTGTTGTGCATGTTTCCATCCATTAGCTGCTACTCCAGATAATGCTCTTCAAAGCCAGATTTTCATAAGCACTGTATAAACTATCTTGTTGAAAACACCTGCACAGGTTAACACCAAACAGTGTCTTGATTAAAAAGGAGACATAATGCAAGATAAATTTTTTATCCTTTAATTTTTGCAGGTAAAAATCCAATAATTAATTTCACTGACTAAGAAGATTACTGATTATTGAACATTTAGTTTCCACCTAATTGGTAGAAAGATAATCTCCTAATGCAGAATAGATAATCATAATTTAAGACTTCACTGAATTTTCCCCCTCATGGATTCTTCTAATCTGCAGACAAACTCCTGAAGATCTTTTCAGTGCACTTGAGTAAGCCAGTATCAGAGGCAATCTCTAAAAGCTTGATGAGCATGTCACTTGTTGCTGTTCACCCTCCATTCACTGTAGACTGTGGTCAGCAGTCCCTATCATTATCCTCTAAAAACAGATATTATAGCAGCAAAGTGATGACAGGAATCAGCACACAGCAGACAAGTAAATTTTTTCTCTTGAGGTTTCTTTGCTTCAGAGACTGTGCTGGACTCTCGTCTTTACTTCAATACATTAAATTACAAACATTCATAAAGACTTTTGAAATACTTTTTATTCCTAGGAAATGAGTGATGTTTAGATCGAAACCTATTTTTTCCTACCCTTCTGTAGAGGATTGGATTCTTCTTCATCCTGATCTTACCATAAGAATTATTAAAAGCTATTTTCATGGTGCTTTAAGCTAAATACATTTTTTAATTAAAATTCTCTAGCTAAAAAAGATTACAGTTTGAAGCCCTAATTCAGGAAAATATTTCCTTTTTTTAGAGGATTGCTTATGCTTCTAAACTAGAGCTGAACTTTAACCTGTTTTTTAAGCACACTTCTGAACCAAGTGCTAGAAAAAAATGCACGTAATCCATCTTGTATTGAAAGCAGAAAATTATTATTATTAGTAGTAAAGAGAATAAAGTAGGGAAATGTCCTGAAAGTTGGTATTCAAAAGGGATTTAAAAGCAGGGAGAAGGAAAGGACAGTTAGTAGGAAAAAAACCAAAATCACAAGGAAGGGATTATTAAATCAAGTGAGGGAAAAAATGGGGACTAAAGAAGAAAAAAGAGGAACTGCTCTCATTTACTTCACTTGCTCTTCTGTGGCATGATATATTCTAGCAAGAGCATGGGGAGAACGTGCCTGTGACATCTGAGCAAAAAAACCCACTAATACCCATAATAACGTTTATTTTCATTTCACAGGGACTCCAGGGACAACTCACACAGTATAACCTTCTGCTGAGGGACACCAAAGTTCCCCAATAGTAAAATAATTTCTTAGGACCTCACTGCTCACTGCACTGCAAATTGCAAATTTACTGCCTCATTCTTTACCATTAGTGCAAGAACAGAGTGTCTGAGTTCCATTTTCTAATCAAAACTATAATTCAGATTTTGGTAGTTGTGAATAACACCATCAGCAGAGTGAGAAATATTTTAAATGTCATTTTAACACAGCCCTTATTAAAAGCAATAGTGAAATAACCTTTCCTCTGGAGATCTGAACTGCCTTAGATGCTCTGCTTCTCAGAGCACCACATTCTTTGCTCATACCTTTACAATCTTTCAAAGGAAAATCAAAATCAAAAAGATATAGCACTGCAAAACTGTCCCCTCTCTGCATACAATATGTACAATGGTCTCCCTGCTGCTGCATTCACACTGTGCCGGAGGAATCAGGATGGCAGGACATTCAGCAAGAATGTATGTGTTCATGTCTCAATTCAGTTCCTACTTACTGATCTGTTGCCTTGCAAAATGAGACTTTTTCAGTGATGCCGACCAAATTATGGTGAGCGACAGAAAAAAAGTCTGCACTATACATAGTCCATCCATGCAAGTTTTGGCAAAGTCAAAACAAGAAACAAAGAACACACAGAAAGTACTGATTGACAGCCGCCTGAATATGAGCCAGCAGGGTGCCCAGGTGGCCAAGAAGGCCAATGGCATCCTGGCCTGTATCAGGAATAGTGTGGCCAGCAGGAGTAGGGAAGTGATCGTGCCCCGGTACTCGGTGCTGGTGAGGCCGCACCTCGAATACTGTGTTCAGTTTTGGGCCCCTCACTACAAGAAAGATGTTGCCTTGCTGGAACAGGTCCAGAGGAGAACAACCAAGCTGGTGAGGGGTCTGGAACACAAGTCATACGAGGAGCGGCTGAGGGAACTGGGGTTGTTTAGTCTGGGGAAGAGGAGGCTGAGGGGAGACCTGATCGCCCTCTACAACTGCCTGAAAGGAGGCTGTAGTGAGGTGGGGGTCGGCCTCTTCTCCCTGGTAACAGATGATAGGACGAGGGGGAATGGCTTGAAGCTGTGCCAGGGCAGGTTTAGGCTAGACATTAGGAAAAACTTCTTCACTGAGAGGGTTGTCAGGCTCTGGAATGGGCTCCCAGGGAGGTGGTCGAGTCCTCATCCCTGGAGGTATTTCAAAGAAGGATAGATGAGGTGCTTAGGGACATGGTTTAGTGGTGGGATGGCAGGGCTAGGTTAACGGTTGGACTCGATGATCTTAAAGGTCTTTTCCAACCAAAGTGATTCTATGATTCTATGAAAGTACCTCTAAAATTGCCACAGCCTTCTGTTAAAAAGGAAAAAGCCAGACAGCCATGGTGCTTATGCCAGTAATACTGGCTTATGCTCTGTGCCCTGCTACGATACAGATGGAGGGAATTTGATGTCCAGAAATCAATTTACAACACTTTGAATTCCTTAGCAAAGGAATTTTCTTCCACATGAGGTTTATAGAGCTACACCAAAACAGCTGCTATGCCACATGAAATGGTTTTGTTCTTTCTATTAAGCATGATTTAAATGATTCATTCAATTATTACTTTTGTATTCAAATATGGCTTATTTTCATGCAGATTTATGTCCCGTTATGCATAGAGGACATTCTTAATTGTGCTGAAACAACTGCAAATTTAATTAAAGTTTGCCATTCCAAGCATAAAATAGATTAAAGAAAATGCTGACAACAATTACTTTTAATTTAACTCAACATTTATTTTTAATCCAAGCATCAAAATAACCTTGTTTCTAATTACAATTTATGACAAAATAAAATTTAAAAAAAAACAATTACTGTATGTAAACAACCATTATAATTTTAAAAAACTAAAGCCTTGACAGTCTGCAAAAGCAGAAATCCCATCAAACACATTACAGTGCAATTATATACCTAAATCTTAACAAAGAAGGAAAATTAAGGGGCAAACATAGGTAGTATAGTCCAGGGGTCTGACTGTCAGATCAACTACATGTTTACAAGTTATTTGCAGTTCCTTGTACTGGGTATTATTAAAGGCTCAAACACAAGACATTAAGCAAATCCTGAGTTTCATGAAAAGTTACACTCAAATGAGATATGAAGAAAGAATCTGTCCTGATTCTGCTGAAACTAATTTATAAACTCCAATTAAGTTATGCCATTTAATATTAATTTTAATTTTATAGGCAATAGATTTTATAATTTATAGTTCACAGCCAGAGGAAGGAGTAAGGTAGACAGGTGGATTTCCTCCCATCCAGACCTAATAACTCTGGCTCTGACTAAGGGAAAAAAAAAAAAAATAAAAATGAGAAGGCCCTAAAAGAATGAACACTAATTTACCCCTTCACATTATTAGGAAGCATTAGTTATGCAGAAATAAAGAGGCTTTCCAAGGCATGGCATACCTTTTCCCCCAACAGATTTGGAAAAAGCAGAAGTGCCTCTACCAACCTAACATATCCCAAGAATCAGAAAACTTGGAGGACAAAAGGCCTTTTACTACATAGTCACAATATTTTTTTATTTTTTTTTTTTGTAACTTCTGAAAGTATTGGCTTACACTCTTTTTGGTGATTTTCCTTTTCATTCTAAGGAACAGATTCTTCTCAGACCTAACAGACTTCAATGGCATTATTATTATTTACATCAGTTGAGGATCTGCCTGACAACAACCAGCTATTAACAAATTTTAGCACCGTCACCACTACTTTTAGAGGACGCAACAATCACAGTATGTTTCTGGTTTGAAAGTCATGAGCCCAGCTGGAGCACTCAAGAGTGAGCATCATGAGCCTCATCCAAAGCCATCCAGGACTACCAGCACAAACTGCCTGCCAAACCCCATTCATTTCTCATTTTAATTACTTCTTGTTAATATACTTGAGCAATGGAAATAGCTAGATGCAAAATGTAAATGCTGCAAACCTCATCCCTCTAAGTAACTACCAGCAACTGGACTATAAAAGGCAGGAAAAGTTTCCTTTTGCAACAAAACCAAGAATGAAATATGGAAAGAGAGTTCTCTTGCAAAATTATGTATTCAGCATGTATTGAGAGCAATTTGCGTGTCAATGGACCATCCTTACTGTGGGGCAAGGATTCATCCCTGACGTTACTACATTTAGGTGTAAGGAACTGTGATGTCTATTTGCATGTTTACCTACATTTCTATATCAATCAGCTATATATGCAACAACTAAGAAAAACCCAAACCAATCAATCAACCCATCCAAAATGAAAGTTTCAATACATCAAATGAGTAAATTAAGTCACTATAAGGGATTATTAAACTCTTCCATACAAAAAGAAGCAATGAAGAAGGGGGAAAAGCAAGGAGCAAGTATTTTTCAGACAGGAATAAAACTGGAACCCTCTAAACCAAAAAAAACCTGAACAACAGCAACTCTTTCCTGTTTTGTTTGTCAACACATACCATAAAAAGAGCTTGATTCAGAATCCACTAGAACTGGTAGAAGAAAACCTACTTGGGTCTAGTCCCAAGTAAACGAATCATTTTACATCAACACCTTTAGAATTTTTCAGATCAGCTTTCAGCATATTTTCCAGTTTGCAGATGTAATTATTAAAGCTGCAGGTATGCAGATCAATACAGCAATGTTGCCAGGAGGCTGGAAAGCTTTGTATACTGATCTGGAAATGAATATTTTATTGTTCTAAGAACTTCAATCCACAACACACAGCCTCCATATTATCCAGTTACTGACACAGAACAGTAAGTAAACTATTGTACTGTAGTAAAGTGTGATAAACAACAGTAACCTTTCCTCATTACTGAACATTGACTTCTGATATTAAGGTCACAGGTATTAACAGGTATTTGTAAGTTTTACTGTTCCATAAGAAAAAAAAAAAAAACAACCCCCCCCCAAAACTTGCTTGAACAACCACTGAGTCTATCAATCCAGAACTATTCTGGAATGACTAACAGTTCCTATTTTATACTTTTTATACAAACACCAATATGCATAGAGGAAATTCATAAAACCATTTTCCTTTTTGTCTGTGTTGAAAGATTTATTTTAGAGAACTCTATATAGTATTATTGACTGAAACCCTTTTTGACAACATAACAGCCTAAAAAACACCTCGAAATACTATGAGAAACAAAGACTACACTGCATTATGTAGTCCAAGAGACTTTTAGACTATCAAGTTTCAGACTACTGAAGCCAACAATAAAGCTTCCATGACATGAATCAGCCTAGACGGTTTTTTAGTATAGTTCATAAATGACATGTACAGCTGTTTAAAACAGGAAGGAATATCAAAAGATAGGCTTTCACATAATCAGCTAGTAACAGAACAGCTTAAGGGTTACTAAACCTCTACTACATAAACCAGCACGACATTACAGAGGACCCATGGCACTTTCCCTCTGAGAGGGAAACTGAGAGCCCTGCCGTATTTCTGTACACACTTAAATACATACTTCACCATCATTTCCTCAGAAGGTTTGGGGAAAAGAAATCAACCACATGAATCGCATTATATTATGTAGAATCACAGATGAAATATACAAAAGAACAAGGGTTTCAGACTTCTAATTCAGAGGCTCTTTGATGATGAATAGTTGGCTTACCTGTTTAACATCATATGCAAGAAGAACAAATCTTAAGTCTGGTGAAACGGAGTATCTTGATGCTTTGAATGTTACCTAAAATGAAATAACAATGAGTTTGCAATAAGTAGGTTTGGTTTTTTCCAAATTTTGTTACAGTTAATTTAAGAATTTCCCATTCATAAGACAGGTCTGGCTTAGAACACCTATGTAATTTTCACAAAAGGACGACTCATAATTCTTAGTCTAATTTGCTGGTATCAGTGCAATGGCAACAGATGAATCTGACTTCGACACTTAATACCAATTAAGAAGTTGATGATTTTTTTATCATGATTGCAAGCACTAAGCTCAAGGATAGCAACTATAACCAGTTCATTTACAGAGGATGATGGAAGACACTTTGGTTGGTTTGTACTTCAGGAACAATTATAAGGGAGATTCAGCACTAGGTTAGGCTTAAAGATAACATACACAGAAAATAATAGCTGTGCACTATGTCTCTATTGCTTTTCTTTTACCACCACTTACATAAACATTTTGCAAGACAACTTGCACTAAAGAAAAATTCTTTCTTACTAGAAAGAAAACGTTTAGTGGAGAGCAAAGTGAAACATAAGGTAGCATTATAAAACTAATATTGCTTTATATCTATCCAAGACCACATGACACCCAATTGAATTCAGGGCTGTAATTTAATCAGGGGGTAATGTTGATGTCAGAAAGAATTTAATGCATCTAATGTATGAGGAAGATAAGAATGTGCTTTAAAGGGCACTGAAGGAAATAAATTTAAATTAATCTCAAGACACCTACTTGCAGAATGAAAGGAAAAGGGAGAAGTAGTGAAAAAATGCAGATAAGAACAGAAAAAGTAGGATAGAAAAAATATCACAACCACAGAGGTAATAAGTAAATAAACTAATAGCTATGCAGGACAAGATCTATGTACTGTTCAAAGGAAGGCTTTCCCTTAGCTTACTTCTTGAGCATCCTGTTCTGTTTAGCCTAATCCCACTGCTAAACTAAGGAATTCAATAGGGGTTTAAGGTACACAAACCAGAAGTCACAAACGAATATGTTCAGAGTAGCTAAGGAGTTATTCCTAAAAAACAAACAAACAAACAAAAAAACCCAAAAAAAACCCCAAACAACAAAAAAGTGCAAAAGCTAATCTTCCAATAAACTGAGAAGATGCTATGTTTTGATAAGAGAAAAAAGAAAAAAAATCCTAAAAGTATCCTTTTGAGTGTACAAAGCATTCAGAACAGATTTCTACTGTGCTCAAACTAGCTTTTATGAGTTAACCATCTTTAAGCACAGACTATGTTAATGTTAATCTATGAATAACATTCCTTTTTCTTGGCACATCACTGAAAACATTTTTGGATGTGAAATTTCTCTGCTTTCTAGCAGTTTATCAATTATTGTCCCACTACCTCAGTCTTCAGCGATACATAACCCAGGCAGCTTTCCAAATTCATTCTCAGGGAGTGTAGTGTTTACCATTTCATGCATTTAGTAAGAATCTTCAGCCGCTGATTACGCCACCACAAAAGTAATGATGTACTTAATGCAAACACCTGAGTTGCTCAGCTGCAAACTATTGGCAGGTAGAGGCAACACCGGCAAGAGCTGCTCGCATATTCTATGTCCAAGCATAGAGTCTTTGAGTCTATAGAGGATTTAGGATTTAAAATAATTTGAATCCTACTGAAGATGGCCTTGTTCATTCAGCTTGCACTCACCTGCAAAATTCTGTTTGCCTTCAGAAATGCCTCAGACACATGGTACACATGCAATGCCAATAAGCTATAATCTCTTGATTGCAGGTAATGATTTTGGCAAAATAGTTTTCTTTTTGTTGGTATAACGGCATTATTCTTGTTAAAAGGAGCATAAAGGTGTCTCATACTTTTTAGTGTTTCACTTAAGAAACAACTAAATAAAAATTAGACCAGCAGAAATCATCTGTTCATTGCCAAAGCTGATAGCTATGCTAATTTCTTTAAATTATCATAAAAACATAATTAGCCTATTTTTTAAAGTTGGCTTTACAATCAAGCTTTTAAGGAAATATATGTTTAATTCTAATAGAATTTCAAAGAGATTTAAGTGACTTAAAGTTGCTTAAAGTTATTTACATTTCCTTAGAGGTCTGGTTTGGGGTTTTTTTTGGCAAAGACAAGCACAATTTTGGTGATAAATTCAGAAACTGTCTACTTGTATGCACAGAAGAAGCCCTTCTAGATTAACAACAGGGGAAAAAAAATCACCTGACTCACTCCTCCCGCCTAACATGGCAAGTAAACGCACAATCTGTGATTTCACTAAAACAGAAGACAGATTTTGGTTTTTCCCCATAAACATGTCTAAGGTGTTTCATCAACCAACAGATGCCTGACTCCATGACTGACAGAAGATCAGCTGGTGATGGGCTTAAAAGAAAGTCTTGGTCCCTGCTGTAGGAGGCGAGACATACACCACTCAAGGCCATGGGCGATTGTCTGTTGGGACATTCACTACAGGGATTAGATATACTTATTCATTAAAAAGAAGTTTGTGAAAACTCTGACCCCAAGGGTTTGTTCTCTTCTCAGGAGAGCGTATTTTTGAGTTTTAAAGAAAGTGTTGGAAAAATATCATATTGGAAACATTGGGAATTAAAAAACCTCAGGTGTCTTGTTATCAAAAATCTGGAGGATGCTTGTTCCGCTATCATGTCTGCATATCTGCAACTTTTCAAGCTTCTTGCTTTGTCAGGAGCCGTTGAGCCTTTGTTCGGGAAGACAGACCTAAATGCTGCCCCTTATGACTACGCCTCTGTGGTTTAGCTGTGCTTGATCTCTAAGAAATGTAGGTCTGGACAAATAAGCTCTGAAACGGAGAAACATAGCTGGCTAATTAGGCATGGTCCCTGGATGCAGCAGCAGGGCTAGTTTCTCACCATATCAGCTAGTTAGGAGGCTGGGGGTAATTCAACATGGTACTGCACTGTGCACTCCATATATACCCTTATCCCCTTTCCAAACCACAACAGAGGAAAAGCAAAAAAGAAGGAAAAAGGGAAGGTAATTTCCTTATGTCCCTAATATTTGTCAGTTCTGCCTAGTCACATCAAGACTTAAAATCCATAGGAAAACCATCAGCTGTATGCAACTAGAAAGCACTTTGACCAGATAAATTGCCGGCATCCCTAAATCAGTAACATTTCACACTGTTGCATAGTTCTAAGCCAAAAAAAAAAATGGTTTTTAAACACCTGTACACTGTCTTCCCTTCGTAATTCACAAATCTGTCATCTGTTTTTCCTATATTGCTGAGTTTGATGTTCAGTTTTTTCAGACATGAAAGAATATATATATTCTATATCTGATCTTGCATTCCTCACCCAACCAAAACCCCCACTGGCTGTATATTTAGGTCTAACTACATTAAACATTGCGTTTCTAGGTTTCTTTGAAATACCTCACGTAATAAAGAGTTTTAATTCTTCTCCTGACGATGCAGGATGTGATGATCCCCTGGACAAGCCATGACTGCTACTCTCCCTGTCACCATAGACTGCAAGGGTAAAAGCTAAACAGAGGCAAAAGGACACAGTGCATTTAAAGAGTCTTTTGCCCTTCAGCTCTCCAGTCAAATGATTCTATGATTCCATAATTCCAGCTTCCTTCTCTCATCCATGTTCCAAATATGTCTTGCTAAACATAGTTTTACACAGAAAGAAAAGATGAGAACAGATTGAGACAGTAAGAGAGAAAGCAAAAGAAGAAGTGATTCTGCAACAAATAAATATGAAGGACAACCCCCACACACACACTATTGGCTTTTCTTCCATTTTTTCCATATGGATGATTAAAATGAAAAACAAAATTCCAATGACAAATATATTCTCAAGTTTGATTTCCAATGTCAAAATTTTGCATTGATTTTTTTTTTTCATTTTGCATTTTATGTGTGCTTTGCTGTTAACAGAAATGCCTGTTATGGTTGTGTTTAAGAGAAATTTAGGCTGGGTTTAGTTTCTGCATCCTCAGGAAGAGCCCCTTAGCATCAGCTCCTTTTTATTTCTTCTGTTTTCTTAAAGCGTAGTTTTGAGTTATTTCTGTACTGGCTACTCTCTTCATTTTTGCTCTATTCTTTCACATACTATAAAATGTTGTCTTTACTATTTTTTTGGATTTTAACTGCTATAACATTTAAATAGTGCCTTATTCATACTCTTTCAAAAATATGCTATAGAGCAGACAGATGGAAGTTACCTGTAATATAGCCTAGCCCAGAGCTGTAAGAATACATCCTTATCAACTGTCACACACTTTATAGTAGTCTTTTTCTCATAGTTTCAGTTGGATAGTTTTAAATGAAATAATACCTCACAGTTAAAACCAATTAGAGGAATTTTTCACTTCTGCAGAGTTTGCTTATTTATTATTGTTTCGTTTTTTCCCTTTATTTTTATCCCTCCTTCTGTTTCAGTTTCTTGTACTTCTACTTTTCCCAGAAACTTACATCTTCTACAATTCTATTATTTATCCTCCTCCAGTTCCTGATTAATGCTCACTTAACTCACATTTAGGCTTTAAGACTTCTTATTTTTCATCCAGAATAAAATATTTCAAGACCTCTAGACTGTTACTTTAAAGCTTGGTGTCAATACTACTACTTAGGAAATTATACATCTCTCTATATCACATACCTGCATCTGTATCAGAATTTTAACTTACTGGTATAACTGAATAGCGATGTATGGGAGTTCATTAGCATTCATAAGTATTCAGCTCAACTTATCAGACAGGCATTGACCAAATGGCAATGCATAAGAGGAATCAGATGGGACAGAAATATGCTAGCTACAAAATGACAAGGCATTTGGCATATAGCAGTTTCCTCGGGTGGTACCAGCAATCAAGGGAGCAATGGGATTTTCCTTCCATTACCGCTGCTGTGACTGAAAGGCAAAGATGGATCACGGGGAGGTTAGATGAGAGAGCACCTGAGAGCAGAGCTTAGCAGAGGAGCAAGCCCTGTAGCTGTAAAATCAGGAGACCTCTGAGAAGAGAGTCAGGTTGTAATTAGGAAAACGCACGATAATTAGAATGTTGAAAAACTTGGGTTTCCAAGGTTACATTTCTTATTGCACTATTTCTCGTATCACCCGAGCATTTAATCTAGATCCAAAACCACTGCAACGCTGTGTTGTAACTGTTAACACTCAGGTTTCCTATCCAGTATAAGAGATGAATGTGCCTTAAAACATGATACAAGCTGAACTCTACCCCATGGATAATGGCCATCCTGGATGGGTGGTTCTGAAAACCACAAACCAAACCCCCCCAAACCCACCTGAAAGTCCTCATGCAGTCCCAAGATGCTTTCACAAACGGGGAGGTGACTGTAGGATACAAAACTGGCATGAACAGAGCTTGACAACATTGCCTCCCTAGCAGAAAAAAACTCTAACCAATAAATCACAATCCCCCCCTGCTCCACCCTTCCCGATGTTTGGTATAGTTAACCCCCAACTATTGTCTGTATCAAGGAATGCTCTAGTCAGGAGTATTATTTAGAAAGATCCCACACAGAGCTACCCTAACTTGACAGTTTGGAGTCAATTCCCCTGCATTTTGTGTTGAAACCTCCTTCACTTGGACAAAATCCAATGGCCACCACCAAACCACAGTGACTGCAAACCCTTCCATCTGTCAGGCTTTCCCATCGCTATGCACAGTGGTGCACTGCAACAATAAACCCTAGCTCATAAAAACCCCTCTACTGAAAAGGTTTTGCTGAGGGGGTTATTTAACGTTTAGAGGAGCATGGGAGAGCAGAGATAATGTTACAATGTTCATAACCACCTATTTACAACATGTGTAGGTCATTAAAATGTCCAGTGTTGCAACAATTACTATTATTTATGTGGTTATATAATGTTGTTTAATGTATTTACCATTATTCACCCCTTCATTAATCTCTTACGCAAGGCTCTTAAAATAGAAGCACGTAAACTACTCTTGCAATTAAATCTACATTAATCAACAAAGGAACTATAATTGCATTAAGATGCCGCACTGTGTTTCCCATCAAAAGAGGAAGGGGGTGTGGTGGTCAGGAACACAAAACAAATCAAAACAAAAAAAATCAAAAAGAAGAGAACTATCAACAAGAAGGGCTGTTTATGAACAATGCTATGTAAAACAGCACAAAACAGCCCCTGCCAAAAGCTCTGCTCAGACTAAAACTCTCATTCTCTGCTTCTGGCTGCAAGGCCTCCACAGGGTTTTAACAGCTGGACAGCTGGGCTGCCACAGCCTAATCATGATTCACGAGCCAAGACTACTCCTGCTCTGCTCACCCTTCTGATGCCATCCCCTAATTAGCAGGCAGCAAGAAGTAATCCTTCTCGCTCCATCCTTGTGTAAAAGATGGTCCACAGTAATACGACAATACAACATACTCTAGGGTAGACTCCTGGCAAGCCCCGGGAAACAGGTTTGCAACTTAGTAATGCTTGTTTGCTGTGCACCACGATGCAGCTTCCCCTGGAGCTTGAAAAGAATTGTGGAAAGGCACCAAAATCAAGGGGGAGAGCAAGTCAGGAATTTCTGGTTTAAGAGCAGTCCACAGCATACAGCCAGGGGGAGGCTGTTGTCAATACAAGACCCTGCCTGCCCAGGGGGGTTGTGGAGTCTCCTTCTCTGGAGATATTCAAAGCCCGCCTGAACGATGTCCTGTGTAACATTCTCTAGAAGAACCTGCTTTAGCAGGGGGGTTGGACTAGATGATCTCCTGAGGTCCCTTCCAACTCTTGCCATTCTGTGATTCTGTTCTAGAGTTTCCAAACTGAAAACATTCATACTTGTATCATCGGGAATTGCAAACAAATCAATAGCCTCTTATTTGATGATTCAAAACGTATCCCAACATATACACTCGAAAGGCTTAAGGAGTTATGCTAGATTCATTTCTGACCCAGGATGCTGGGCTGAGTGTTTGTTAGGGTGTATGCATGGCATCTGAATAATTTTGCATACATCCACCACAAAAGCAGTGGAACTGAGGGCTAACAAATAACAGCCTTACCACTTTCATAATTATTGCAGGTTTTTTTACATGGGAGAAATGAAGGCAAAATTTCTAAAGGTTTCTTTCAGAGGATTCAACACATTTGGAAAGCATGGACACACAGTCCCTACACACATTTTCTCTCATCGCTTTGTTTGCTTTTTTCATTTTGGGTTCAAGGATTGTAAAACAGACCAGAGAGGCTGAACTAGAAGCATGATAAGAGACCGGATGGACAACCTCCCCTGAGCAAAAGAAACCACGTGGTCCTCCATGTTCTCTTCTCTAGCTTAGCCAGACCCTAGAATCATAGAATCATTTGGTTGGAAAAGACCTGTAAGATCATCTAGTCCAACCGTACCTGTCCACTACTAAACCATGTCTCTAATCACCTCGTCTACCCATATTTTAAACACATCCAGGGATGGGGACTCAACCAGTCCTCTGGGCAGCCCGTTCCAGTGCTTGGTAACCTTTTCAGTGACAAAATTTTTCTTAATGTCCAATCTAAACCTCCCCTGGCACAACCTGAGGCCATTTCCTCTTGTCCTATTGCTTGTTACTTGGGAGAAGAGACCAACACTCACCCTGCTGGAGACCAACTCCACCTTCTCCAGACACGCTCCAGCCCCACAATCTCTTTTCTTGCAGTGAGGGGCCCAAAACTGAACACAGTATTCAAGGTGCAGCCTCATCAATGCCAAGTACAGGGACACAATCACTTCCCTGCTCCTGCTGGCCACACTATTCCTGACACAAGCCAGGCTGCCGTTGGTCCTCTTGGCCACCTGGACACACTGCTGGCTCATATTCAGCTGTCTGTCAACCAGTACCCCAAGATCCTCAAGACTGTAGCATTATATGGGGTTGTGATCTTATGGCTGGGTTGCGTGTGAACTGGTAACCTGTTCTTCGTGACTTTATGCAATAGTTGATGGCAAAAGGTATAAAAAAAATGCTTGTTAAACACTGAAATTACTTAGATAAATTTGGCACAATGTTAATTACTTTGGAACTATAATGTGTAATAAAGTATTGCTAAATGCTGAAGAACTGGTAGGCATGTCACTTACGATCAGGGTGATAGGCACCTCAGATGATTGAGAACATATTGTAATCACGTATTGAGCCAGCATCGCAAACATCAGGATGCCACACAGTGATTAATGTCTAGGGCTTTTTTTGGCTCCATTTATTAGACTTTCCCAGCCCCCAGCTGTTAACTTTTATATGCCGCTGGCTCAGAATATTAACTGTTTATTAGACAGCTTGAACAGGACGCACTACATGAATAGACTCAAAGGACAAATAGTATTAGAAAATGTCTTTCAATTATTATCTCTAGAGATGCTAATAGATATTCTTTGGGCTTTACAAGATACTCTTTTCACTTGTGTCAATGTATTTGTTATCCATAATACTGCTTTGCTAATAGTTTAATTATACAAAGGCCAGATTGTTTTACTCAGAGATTGATTATAGAAAAGGATTCAATTTGGAAAGGACAAATGAAGTGCAGTGATTTCTTCTACTGTCTGAATAAAACCTAATGAAACTGGAAAAAACCCAACCTTTAAACTCAGGAATTTTGGATAGATATTTCCCTATGGAAGAGAAACAGGCATCTTAGAATGACAAAACACTAGCCCTTCTTCCTTCCAGCTACACAGCTATTTTTAAAGGTATGTTTTTTAAGTGTTTTTTTTTTAAAAAAAAATCTTTTATATATATAACATACATGTTTTTTAAAACACTTCAGTCTGCTTTTTTGCTGATACACATGCATCATGAGCACAGTGGCTCTTCAGTAGGGCTATCTTTGACTTTTAGACAATAAGCAACACAAAGAAGGATAAAAGAAATGTACTTTGCACAAAACCAGCAGTCTCTAAGATGCAGAAGAAGAGCCAGTGATATGTACACGGTGGAAGACTGCTTCAGCGAATTAGTAATGAGGAAAAAAGAAAATCTCTTCTGAGCTGCTGATTCTAATACAGCCCAATCAGTAGTGACAAAGAACCATTACTAGCTCCTTGCCTCTGCGCAATGAGTTTATCATGGCAGTTCAATTTTCAATGGACAATTATCAACATTACTAAGAAAAACCTGCCACTTCTGTGGGCTGCTTGAGCAGAGAGGCAAACGGGAGAGGGAACGCAGATTGAAAGCAGGCTAATAACTTCCATCGAAAGGTGACTCTTCCATGACTAAAACCCTTTGATAGGGAAGAATGAGGGAACTTGCCCTGCCACTGCCGCTGTTGGATCTGTGCTGTATTTTTTATTAATACAAGACATCTCTGCAGTCATTAAACCAGCACCATTCTAATTATGCACCAGTGATTAAGCAGATGTGACATCGAGCGAGGAAAATGTTTGATTAACGATCCAGGTGTCTAACTTTGGAAGAGCACATTTAGCAGTGAGAATTTGGGGACAGTGGAGCTTAGAAGAACAGGACAGCTTTTGATTTCAGCCGTACAGTCTGCCTCTGTAATGTTATGATCTGTTAGGATTGCTGGCCACCTTGTCAACAGACAACTTGGCACAGCAACATTTCCCATTTCTCTCTGCCAAACACACACCAACAAACTTACTGAGTCTTCTGCCCTGTTTTCAGCTTTTTATTCTACTTCCATATGAATAATCATTGCTGGAATTCACTTTACCTCTAAAACTCTTAGCTTTTGCCTGAGTACAGAGAGGAGCTTTCAGGAAAAAACACACTTAGGTTTTTATTTGTCTCTGTTCCATATATAATTGTTAAATGGTTGCGTGAATATTATCCATTTAGGATCAGTTTCCCACATTTCTAATTAAGAGGAGGTATCAAGCATCTAGAGCTCTCTCAGTCTGCACGACTTAAGGATAAATCAGTTCCATAAAAAGCCCAGAAAAGAGCAACTTTGTGAAAAGAGGCGATGCTCACAGTGTGAAGCAGCCTGTCCATACTGATCCATCATTACTTGGCAAGACTGGTTTAGCATAATGGCCTGAATAGCCTGTCATGCTGGCATTACACTTGACGTCGCATGAGCCAAATACTTGCAGCCAAAAGCATATGAATTCATCTGTGAGGAAACTCAAGTCTTGCCATTAAAGTCAAGTTTTATAGCCAGGGATGTCCAAGCAGCTGCTTGCATTCAAGTTATACACTAAAGGCAATACGTAGGCCTGACACAGTTAATCCTCTACTTAGCCAGACAAGTGCTCATACACGCATACCCAGTTAAGAGGGAAAACGTTTCTGCAATACTTTGTGATTTGTACTTTACAGAAATTCACCTTTTCACCCACTTTTAATTGTGTCTGCCTGTCTTTTTTGGGGTAGGAGGTACCCTGAGGCACATCCCAGCATATGGAAGGGTGCAGCTTACAGAAAGGGAGCCCCACACACGCACGCCATTAAAATACAATTCTCTCCTCCCTTCTCCTTCTTCTTTACATTGACCTAGGAAGTCAGCTTCAAGTTCTTTCTCCTGAACTTCTGCTCTCCTCTTTCTAGTTTCAGGAGTTAGAAGAAAAGGTCACCAGGGGCTTTATGCTTTGAAATGAGGAATCTGTATCAGCAAAGGCCAGGAACAGACCAGGAATAAAATCAGCTTTTGTCAAAGACCACTGATGAAAATGAGTCATCCTTTTGGGTCTGCAGGTGCAAAAGATTTTACTAAATTAAAAATACAGTGATTAACAGTAACAGCCAGTGGTCTGCATGGAGTATTTACGAGGAAAGATTGACAAGCTATATGTTTATGCTGCAAAACCCTGATAAACGAGAATTACAGGGTAGGATGTAAGTGGTATCACTGAGAACAGCACCAAGCAAAGCAAAAGAAAATGTAGACTAAGGCATTAAAACATTTCTTAGCAATTACTGCTAGTCAGAAACATATGCAAACCACTTGTGTATATACTGTTTACTGGTCAAAAAGAATAATCCCCAACCATCTAGTTTGCCATTAAAGCATAGAGGAACACGTAAAACAGAGATTAACAGGACTAGGAAATACATTTTTCTTTGCATATTTAATTGCTTAAAGGAAAATATTCATATGACTTTTGAACACTTTTCCCCTTTTCTAATAGGGAAAAGCTCTTGACATTTTGTGTAGAGTTCCCCCATTTTGTGAAATCTCTTATTGTAACAGACATCAGGTAGATTCACCAGCACGTATGCCAGGCATGATCCTTCAAGTGGCCTGAACAAAGCATGGACTACAGCCAGCAACATAGCCTCCAACATCTTGGTTATTTATACATAGGTTAAATAAAACAACAAATAACTTCACCCAGACATCGTGCACTGACAGAGGAATGGATTATACTTTCCATTTATATATAATCTACTCTAGGTTATAAACATTTTTTCTGTAACCTTTCAATAGTATACTCTCTCACTCCGTTGCAGGAAAAAATGCTAGCAGACTTCCACTAAGAAATGAGTAAATAATATATATTACTTACAAAAGTTGTATTTTCCAATAATAATGTAGTTGTATTTGTTTCTACATTCAGTTCAACAACATGTCCATTCCTATTTTTATACACCACTGCTGTATCTGCAACAACAAAGGCATTCACTGTTAGCAAACACATTATTTAATACAGTCATTAGAATATCTTTATTACAATACGTAAATGAGACTGAGAGAAGAATTGCACTCATAGTATCTAGTTTTGTTGATTTGCCTCATGAGCTTCCAAAATATCAGTTTATGCCATATAGCATGTTCACCTCACTCAAAAATACAGTTTTACTTAAATGGAAATATTTTCAGTGGCAAAAATGAGATTGCTGTGAACGAAGTGACATCTTGAATGTAAAACCGCTCTCACCTAGATATCACTGTCACCCTGACACCTTAAGGTCCAACCATATTCACTATGAAAAGGGCCATATACCAAAGTGAAGTTTTGCAAAGAAAAAAACTTTTGCTGGACACCATATTCACATACCTTCTTAGAAGTGATTCTAAAAAAACTTCTGTACTATTCTGTATCTCTGGTAACTGGATTGACAAAGATATGAACTATATCTAAAGACAGTCCACGTCCTGTGTGGTTAATGCTGGGCCACAGAATACCAGATCATCACATAACGTGAATGCTAGCAAAGGAGGGTTAAAGCTAAATAGGTCCATTTGTAGAACAGTTAAAACACTGCGGGATAAACTGGGATAAACTGTTCTAAGTTTTTCCTTCTACCGCTTACTTGATTTATAAGTTTCTCTAAGAAAAATAATTGAATACAGCTGAACTAAAGAAAAAAAAAAAAAAAAAGGCTTTGTATCTGTTCGTATCAATACTTGCAAAATTACCAAGAAATACACAATAACTACATAAACCTTGATTTAAAAAAAAAAAAGTTCCAAATTTCCCACTATTTCTAATACGAGATTGAAAAGATTGAGTGCTGATTCTTTCACGTTATTTAAAACCCATGTAAAAGATTTATATTTAATCAAATGAAACTATTTTGTTATAAAAATGTAGAAAACATAAGGGAAGTTCTCAATTAAGCCTAAAGGAAACACAAAAGAACTTTACTAATCCTCAGTAATGTCTGAGAAATTCATTATAGATCCCTGAATTTTATGAAGTGGGAAGTAAACATAACTGGAGAGAAACGTTATACTATCATAAAAAATATGCTTCACTTATTCAGAAAAATGTAGCTGTATTTTAATTGACTGCACAGAAACTCTAGATGTACAGCACTAGTGAATGTCCTCTGGTATGTTCCGTAAAATTAATGAAGCTTCATTTTAAAAGCTTACTAAACTATTTTAGGATCATGGCTGGGAAGTGGGGTGGGATTGATAGAGTTTAGGACAGGATTATGAGAGCTGTTCCTTAGGAAGCCAAATTAGATTGTGAAGTGTAGAATTAATAGAAACTTCTTGTAAGGAAAAAGATTTCAAGTATTCATTTTGAATAAAGAAAGGTAACACTGTGTAGAAAGTTATTGTGGTTTCAGGTCACTGGCTACTACTCATCATCATCGTTTTTGCAACTTCTTTTCAGTTTTTTTTTTGCATGTAACCTTTTAGGTACCCTAGCACTGAAAATCCCCAAAGATGTCGTACCATGGAGCTAGGAAATATTCTAGAAAAAATAAAGTTGTCTGGAGAAAGAGCTGTCCCCAGTTATGAGTAAACCATAATGTGGGAAATGGGTTGTATAACCCAGAGACATTGAACAGCTGGCAACAACGAGCCACATTCATTCCCCCTGCTTGAACAGTGCTCTGAACAACGCATTTCTGGTCTGCAGGTGAGACTAATACTCTCCCCAAATCCAGTATCAGAATGTAACCCATTCTCAGTCATCTGCTTTTCTACATGCCATGTACATTTGGCCAACAGGATTTATAGCATCACACCTCATTAACTAATCCTATCAAGAACATTTCACCCAAAGAAAGAACTTTCCCTTAAAATTGCTAACTGGACCATGAGTAAAATCCACAGTCCTAGGGCTCTTCTTGCAAGTCATACACACGGTGTGAAACAGCACTTGGAATTACAAACACTGTGAATGACATAAATTAACACCTTTGTTCTCAAGTTAGAAGAAATTTTATTCAAATGATCAGAACAGAAAACTGAGAGTCAGACTTCTTCAAAAAGCAGACTTTTCTGGATAGTAATTATACCTCTCACTGAACTTGGGCTTTCATCTCTATATTGGATTCAGTAGTTAACTCCTGAAGTGCATAAATTAAATGAACGCTTGCAAGATGCATGGAGAATCTCAGATGAAAGATTATATCAAAACACCATGCAAGCGTTGAACACAAATACAGTCTTCAAAAATAGTCATATGAATTTATATGGAAGTATCATTCCAGTCAACTGCTTTTTCAGGCTGGATAATGTGATAGTTGATGGTCACACAACACAATGATGACTTTTTTCATTGATAGCTCAAATGTAAATAAGAGCCATAAACATACATTTGTTTGGAAATTTTTGTAACCTAGGCTCAAAAAGTCTACTGAAGAAAGTAACACCTCATCCTTAACATTGTCCATGTACACAGCTGATTGATTTATTTGGTTGATTATCTTGGTGTCTTCACTACAAAGAAGTTCAGTGATCCCTGACACTTCACAAAGCCATTCAGAGAAGTAGAGTTCCTACTTCACAGAAATTCTCATTTAATTTTAAACAAAGAGTAGTATCAAGTAAAAACCTCTTGGCTGGCCAAAAATTGCAGCACTGAAGAGCCACATTTTCCATCTAAGGACATCACTAAAATAGAAAGCATTCTTTCTTGAGCAAAGGAGAATGTGAGGAAATTTCTAGAAAGAACATGAGTTATCAAGTCACCAGCCCTGGACGATGTACACAAACCAGTCTTTAAAACAACTCACTGAAACTTTCCTACTCATGATAGTTCTCAAATTTCTGAAAACTTTGGAAACTCCAGAGCATTGGATGGCTGATATGATTATTCTGTGCTACTAAAAGATGAAGACAGACACCTAAGGGTCTGCACATAAATTACCCTCACATCAATCCCAAATAAAATATGGCACAATAAATCCAGGATTCTTCCTACAAAATACTGGCTAGCAATATAATTAAAACCTGGTAGCATGTTATGGAACATAGATCTGGTTAAACAAAGTTTGACGGGGTTATGTTTGATAGAGGCAACTATGCTGAAACTGTATATTGGGTTTTCTTCAATATAGTTGATTTATTTTATGACATTGTGATTCCAAAGCTACCTTATAGAGAATTAATGGGAAACACATTAGAATGATTAAAAATAGTACCAATAAGAAAAATAAAGAGGAAGACAGGGTACTCCTACCAAGTGATCCGTCTCACCTGGTTAACCGATAATTATTGTAGATGGGAGACTGGAACTGAAGAGCAGTGATGGAAAGAAAAGCTTATGGGCTTAGACAGAAAAATACTGTCCTACGTGTTCTTAGTGCACTATCATGGCAAAAAGAGTTGATGGCATTCTTCAGCATAAGTGGATCACAAGTAAAAGTCCTAAGTGGATTTTCCCTCTGCTCACACCTCTGGCGAGATTGACACTATTGTAAAATGTCCAGTTCCTGGAATGCACACTGTGAGAATGGGAAACAAGTGGAGTGCTAAGAAATTACCAGTGTAACTCTGGATCAGAAGGCAAACATAAAAATGTAAGCTTGGAATGGTTAAAATTACTCAGCTTAACAATGAGAAAGTTCAAAGATATCTAGGTCATATATATATATATAGTTAGGGAAAAGTTGATGACAGGTACAGAGGTTGGGATGTGTGGAACAGCTCAGCAAAGAAGATGACAGAATCAGCAGCCCTGGGACGTTTTTTCTTAAAGATATGCTTTAGATCTTTATGTCAAGAATTAGTTTAGTCTGAATGTGGGTAAAAATATAAAAGCTTGAGTTTGGATGGTGTTGTGGAAGCAAGTATAGGATCTGCAGGTGTGGCGGATAAGTATAAGATCTGCAGATGCGGTGGCTGAGCTGTAGGATCTGCAGGTGTGGAGACTTTGGTTTGGGACCAATGAGAAAAGGGATAAATAGCAACGGGATCACTCTGCGCCTATGCAGGAACTTGGGGTCCCTGCCTTCGCTGCCACATGCCTGCAATGCCACAGGATGGCAGTTGCAATCTCTTCTGGCCTGGAATCTCTGGATTTAACTCCCTCTCTTGATTTTCTCATCCACTTCTGCAATGAATCTTTGGGAATACAGGATGGTCTGCACAATATCACTCATGTTTGTAGCTCTGTGCTAAGACAATTTTAGTAAAAATCTCAAACCTTTGGATTTTTAGTTGACTGCCTGTGGGATCAAGGGTTATTTATTTTTCCTTCTGATGCATATTTCGTCTCCTGTTTGTGCCTTCTACTCCACTTTCCTACAAACTATCAAATATTGATCTCGGCTGCATATGGGATACTGGGGTTGGTTAGCGCTGCAGCCTCATTCAGAGCATCCGTGTGGGTGTATGCCTGGTATGATGCTCAAAGGCACAGCATGCGAATTTCACAAATCTCAGAAGAGAAATTTTTCCCAGGCAGACAAAATGGACTACCTCTCTTTCTCCCCTCCCTGCCTTACCCTGCCGCGGGTGGTCTAGTTTACCTGCTGAGGTGGTTTGGGTGCAGCTTACCAAATTGATTCACTCGATTGCAGGGGAAAAGATTGCCATAAATATCTTTCTTGTTCTCTCTGTTGCATATTTAAGGTTTTTCATCAGAACTGCAGTATTTAGTTTAGTTAAACGCATTGGTTATATTAGAACACAAATTTGATGGCAGGTTGAATAAGGTAACAAACTTGGTGATTCAGCAATCGCTCTAATGACAGACAGAAAAATGTATGGGAGGCTCAGCTATTATTACAGTTAACTGTATTGGGGAAGAATTTACTCCACCTTTATTTTGAGCTCATTTCTAAACCTGACTCTAAGGGAGGCTGCCTAGTGGACATACAGCTCTCTAAACCAAACCTGCTGTTGAATAGGTTCTCTACAACTTATTTGGCTTTCACAAATTATGCAACATTAAATAAAATATTACATGAAAACAAACTTCAAAACCAAAATTATTCTGTGGTCATTGCAGAATAATAATTTTACCTGAGTCAGTAACATAAATATTACATCCTCTTACAAAATTATAATAGCTGTAGAACCAACAATAATTTATTTTATTGTGAGGCTAAATGTCCAAATTCTTATGCTATTGTATGTTTTTAAAAGTAAATATTTTCATCTTGTGCTCTATCTCTAGCAAAGAATGTGGAACAAATGTTCTGCTGAAATGACTAAGCCACGCAATTTAAATCAGTTTGGATGTATATATCAATATCATAAATACAGCCCTCAGTGATACAACTATTACATGAATATCTCAGGTGTTTTTAAAATGACAGCAGCATATAAATAGTTTTACTAAGGCTGTTCCTGTTATAGGTTCAACACTGGTTAATGTTCTGCGCGGGATCAGGCTATGTGTTGTTTGCAGGAGATGCAGCTCTATGCTGTGCCTGGACTAATATATATTGTTCCAGGGAATGTCAAAGTACAGGCAAAATATCATAAGATGCAAAGAAATCAATGCAAAACTTTTCGTATTTGACAAGCAGCTTGACCCCCATCCATTCTGCAAGAACTTCTTTACCCTCATTTATTGAATTGACAATATTCTGCCATGTCCTAAATGCTACAGAATTAATTTGCAGCACTCACTGTTCCAACTAGCTTCACATGGCATCATATAAGTTCACATTCTCTAAAAAAATTCAGCCCCTTTTAAATTCTAATGAAAAATAATGTATTATTCTGGGGAAAAAATGGACTAACTTCCACCCTTAATTAATCACCATCACTGAAGATCAAGCCTTGAATTATGCTAGTGTAAGAATTTGGCCCAGAGTCTATATGGCCTTTAACAATACAGCTTTCTGAAAGCAGGATACTGAATGGCAGTGATTTATTTGATGAGTATAAGCTCTGATTTCACATGTCACTGAACTTAAGCAACTCTCCTGTAATTTAAATTACACAAACTGGGTTAAAAGGACAAGTTACCATATACTTTAAAGCAAACCTAAGTTGTGACTAAACCTCCATATTCGAAACACTTAAAAACTTACTATTGTTTAGAGCCAGCCTCTATTATCTTTACTCGGAATGAAGTAAGAAGTGCTATAAGAAGTGGTATCTAGACTGCAATTGCTTTGCCAAATAAATTATCTAATTATTTCAAACAACAGTTGGGTGACGTTAGTCCACTGAGCTATTTCTTTATTCTCTTTCACCAGCATTCCCCAAATGAACATTACTTGTTCTTTCACCAACTTGAAAAACAAGATTTACTTAAAGACAGCCATTGCACCTTACTTCACAAGGATACAATTAATATTAAGTAGGGTAACTACTTCCTCAGAAACCAATCTTTTCCTCACTTACAGATGCACAAGTGTGTTGTGTTAAAAACTTTATTACATAGAGCCAGTTTCCTGCTCCAAAGAATTAGAGAAGACAATACAAAATATAATAGATAAAGGAGATACACAAGGAGCTGAGGTCATTTGCCACAGGTCACATAGACCATCAATAGCACATTGAGAAACAAAAATCTATTGATTTTTAGTCCTCTTCACTTTCACCTTAATATTGATCCAATTTTTTAGTAGTTGGAAGTTTTCTTCTTTTATTGGTGGTATTGCATATTCAGACCTGCACATGACACAAAAAGCTCCAGGCTACTTATCACATTTATTTTTCTTATATTCCCATGAAGGCACTCCAAGAGAATCCCTGTGTGCCTTAAACTGTTGACACACTTATTAACTGCGCATTTCAGCTCTAACAGACAAGAGGAAGCCAGTCATGTCCTACCTGTGAATGAACAAAGTTGACATTAAATGTTTCACAATTTCTATAGGTCTCTGAATCTGGGATATATTACAAGAGATCCCAGACCAATGGAGGTATGTGACATGTCCAGTTAACAAAGTACTAAGTCATCACTGTTGTACTTGGAAAGTTCCAACAGCTTCAGGAGCACGTGGGGATTCCCTGATAAAGCGTAAGAGCAAGAACGCTGCCCTGCATGGACTCTGAGACTTTATGAAAACTTAAAAGAGGCAGATTAGGCTCACTAAAGCCATGTGAGTTAGGAGATTCCTGAATCTGAGCCTCCAATATTCTGTGCATGCTTCCTCTTAGCCATGCAAGAGTTGTGTTGTGGGTTTGTTTTATTGGATATTATTCTATTCTATTCACAGACATTTTAAACTGTGAATTTTAACCTGTGAATACACATTGTGTTTTTTCTCTAGCCGTTAACAGTCATCACAGCAATCCAAGCTTATCATAAAACTAAAAGCTGCCTAGCTTGTAAATCTACATTGCTACCATGTTCACTGAGATTAACTTGAATAATCGCTGCGGGTGCTAATAGTGACAAGGAGTAACGGAATCAATAGTAGTCCCTGGGGAAAAAAAAAACCCACAACCCTAGCTCCTACTAAATTCACAGTACTGTTAATGTAAATTTTGTTTGCCAAACAAAAATACTTTGGTAGAATATTTGCTGAATTTGGGGGTTTTGTTGATAATAAGGTTTATCTCATGGTAACTCCTGACATAAACTTGTGTGGATCCATCAATTTCAATGGAGACATGCCAAGTCCAACTTGCTAGGACCTGGCTCAATAGTGGTTTAGAATTTACTAATACTGATATTGAATAGTTTCAAGAAAAAAAATATTTATAAAGAAGGTACACAGAGCATAGACAGCTAATTGCTGGCTAATTTGTACACAGCACTGTAAATCTTAGCCTAAGCTAGTTGCCTAAGGGAGCCCAGGAGTAGTAGGCACTGCTGTTCTTTAAGTATTCACATCCTAACCTCCCCTCACTTACAAATTATGAGCTTTACAGAAATCTTATGGGCTTTTGTCCACTTTATTCTCTGTTTTCATGATGATGCAGAACAGGGACCCAAATCTGGGGCTTTTCCCTACCCCGCAAATACCATAGCAAGAGGAGCAGATGCATCCTCCCATCCCTCTAGCAGAGCCTGCCTTTCGCTCAGCCACAGAAGCCCAGCTGATGAGCCCTGGGGCTCCTGTTCCAGGGCAGGGCCCAGGGATGTTGCTGGTGATACAGCAGCGTCAATGCTCAGGCCATTTTGTGCATACAAACCATGAGATACTAAGGCAATCTCCCAAACAGTCCCGAGAGCTTCAGTAGCATCCAAAAAGTGAAGGAAAGAGAAGGAGGGACATCCAAGTAATGCTGAAAATCTGCTCCACAAAATATGTAGAAGGAGGTGGTCTCAGGGCAGTCTTTTGAAATTACTGATAGTGTTAACCTGAAGATTGTAAATGTTTGTTTTCCCATCAAAAATATTTACAAAGCTTTGGTTTGTTTAAATAAAATTCTGCTTTGCAGCACAAATAGCAGCATTAGCAAGTCAGAGTCCTCCTTTTCCTTATATTTTACACTTTTTAAAAATACAAACATGAGAAGGTTGATACCTTGCTATCAACATATATGTCAATCAGCCTTTGCTATACACAGTATTATTAGAACTGCAGATGGCTTTTCATTAAATTGATTATAGAAAATGTCATGCTAATTAAAATAGAGAATGCTTTCTGATTTAATGAACAGGAGGTGCTAGACAAATCTTTGTCTAATTAAGTGTTTGCTAATTAAATAAAATAGTCATTTACAAAGATATTACAGATACAGACCAAATTTCAATATGCCAGATAAGTCACATGTCAGCTGCTTTTCTAAAAGGTTAGGCTCTTGTTAGCAGTGCTTTCAAGAAAACATTTATTTTGACTAGTTTTATAATGTAAACTGTGACTCTTCTAGACAATCTTTCATTATACAGAAGATTCCCTATTCAAAATGGTTTGCAAAGTTGTAGACACAGGCAAATCCTGTACTTTCTGACTTCCACAGGTGGTCTCCTTGCCTTTCCCTTCTAACACCCAACACAAACTAAGCAAAAACCAGGCGGAGAACTTATGGCACAGTAGCTACAGAAATGGAAGCAGCACAGTCACAGCAGCATCCCACCGGACGCAAACACATCAGCTCGTCTGAGAAGGTGGACTACTCAGTTATTACACAGAGCTACATTAACATAGAATCATAGAATTCATAGAATCACCTCGGTTGGAAAAGACCTTTAAGATCATCGAGTCCAACCGTTAACCTAGCACTGCCATCCCACCACTAAACCATGTCCCTAAGCACCTCATCTATCCTTCTTTTAAAGACCTCCAGGGATGAGGACTCCACCACCTCCCTGGGCAGCCCATTCCAGAGCCTGACAACCCTCTCGGGGAAGAATTTTTTCCTAATGTCTAGCCTAAACCTGCCCTGGTGCAGCTTCTAGCCATTCCCCCTCGTCCTATCATCTGTTACCAGGGAGAAGAGGCCAACCCCCACCTCGCTACAGCCTCCTTTCAGGTAGTTGTAGAGGGCGATCCAGCCTGTCCAGGTCCCTTTGCAGAGCCCTCCTCCCCTCCAGCAGATCAACACTCCCACCCAGTTTGGTGTCATCTGCAAATTTACTGAGGGCACACTCAATCCCCTCATCAAGGTCATTGATAAAGATATTAAACAAGACCGGCCCTAATACTGAGCCCTGGGGGACACCGCTTGTGACCAGCCGCCAACTGGATTTAGCTCCATTCACCACGACTCTCTGGGCTCGGCCACCCAGCCAGTTTTTAACCCAGCAAAGAGTACATCCATCTAGGCCATGAACTGCCAGCTTCTCCAGGAGAATGCTACGGGAGACTGTGTCAAAGGCTTTGCTGAAGTCCAGGTAGACAACATCCACAGCCTCTGCCTCATATACCAGGCGGGTCACCTGGTCATAGAAGGAAATCAGGTTGGTTAGGCAAGACTTGCCTTTCGTGAACCCATGCTGACTGGGCCTGATCCCCTGATTGTCCTCCATGTGCCTGGTGAGCACACTCAAGATAAACGGCTCCATAATCTTCCCCGGTACCGAGGTTAGGCTGACTGGTCTGTAGTTCCCCGGGTCCTCCTTCCGGCCCTTCTTGAAAATAGGCGTCACGTTTGCCAACCTCCAGTCATCTGGGACCTCCCCTGTTCTCCAGGACTGCTGATAAATGATAGAGAGTGGCTTGGCAAGCTCCTCTGCCAGCTCCTTCAGCACTCTTGGGTGGATCCCATCCGGCCCCATAGACTTGTGGATGTCCAGGTGGCATAGCAGGTCAAAGACTGCTTCCTCCTGGATTATGGGGGGTTCATTCCACTCTCTGTCCCCATCTTCCAGCTCAGGAGGCTGGGTACCCTGGGGATAACTCGTCGGGCCATTAAAGACCGAGGCAAAGAAGGCATTGAGTATCTCAGCCTTCTCCTCGTCTTTAGTGGCAATGTTCCCCCTTGCATCCACTAGTGGATGGAGGTTCTCCCTGGCTCTCTTTTTGCTGTTAACATATTTATAAAAACTCTTCTTATTATCCCTTACAACAGTGGCCAGGTTAAATTCCAGCTGGGCTTTTGCCTTTCTAATCTCCTCTCTGCATAACCTGACAAGATCCCTGGCAGAGCCCGAGAGAGAGCAGATCTCGACTGTTATGCTGACATTGATGGACTAATCAGCCTAACCAAAACCAACCTGGATTTTTTTTTTTTTAATTATGCTTTATTGCATGTTGTGTATTTGTGCAGAAAGGAGCAACTAGCACAAACTAGGAGTTGCAGGCATTCACACAAAATCTATCGTCCTACCTTCTCCAACTCCAGAATAAAGTGACCAGGCACTCTGGACTGGCCCAGATAATTCAAATCTCCATCCCTTATCAATGTATCTTCCTCTTTTCCAAATCTTGTCATCAGATATCATACCAACTCATGCTCAACCATTTTCAGTGGTCCCGATTATTTTAGTATATCAGTGTATGAAAATCTTCAACTCTCTCAACAGTTGCTATTCATTTACAAAATCACAGATTTCTTCCCCATCATGCAATTGTGCAGGATCCTGCCTCATTATTACAGCTGCTGATATCCCCATGCCAGCACTTCAGGCGGGACAGAGGAAGTAGACACATCCTGAATATTAACAAATCCACTAGGGGATTGATTTACAAGAAAAAAATAGAATAGTGAAATATATAGTGCAGTTAAACTTGAGTTCTTGAGTTTGAACTAAAGCATATAAATGTATATATTTATATAAATATAAATAAAAAAACTCTGCAGCTGTGGGAGGGAAGAAGGTGGACAGTTGACCATTAGCCACAGGTAGCAATGCCTGCGACTGACTGAGCTACTGCAATGCCTGCTTACTGCCTAAGCAAGTTACTTCTGTACATGTGTTGGAAAGATGTAAATACAAGGGAAGCAGCTCAATTAGTTCACGAAGACACCAAAGATTTAGCTGTATAGGATGAAATGCATGTCATCACAGAGAATGTCGCTGAATAAAGTCCTGGTGACTGTACTGGGGCTCTACCCAGACACACTGTGGAATCCAGGTGCCGTCAGCTTAGTTTTCACAGCAAAACTAAACTATCACACCCATGTTTTTGAAAGATACATTCCTCTTCTATGCACTGCAATGATAACACAAAGCTGTTCTAATTTAGAAATTTCCAAATTTTTCCTACAAGTTTACCAATTTATTAACTGGTAACTTAAATTGCAACCCCTTGCGGGTTTGGTCCTGCCATCCATGGCAGACAGCAGAAACACCTTGCTGGAGCTATTTCTTCTCCAGTCTTCCTGGATGGAGAAATTTTTCTGTAGTTCTTTTCTACTTCCCTGGGACTCTGCTTGGGAAATCTACACAGATCTGTTCACTCAGACTTCCCAAATCCAGGCTGCCCCAGCAGGGTTTGTCTCATTTTCTCGATTTCAAGAGCACACGTAGGATAACACAGCTCCAGCTGAGCTCCAGCTTTCTGAAATGATCAATATACCTGACGGGAAGATGTTAACTTAATCATTTAAGGAGCTGTCTAATAATTACAAAAAGCTGAAAGAAAATAGGACTTATGCCATAATTAATCAAAAGCAATAAAAGTCTCCACTTTTAAAGCACAACTGGACAAAGCACTACAAAGCAAATTAATAAAAATAAATGAAAATGCAAAGACCCAAGTGTGCACTAGCATAAATGGGAAGCAGTTATCTAACCCAAAGAGCAATCAGTTGATGGACTAAAGCACAAGATTTGACTATTTTTGCCATTCCTCCTCACGCTTTCCCCACTCCACTTTTTTTAATGAAGAAGTCTCCATCTGTATTTCTGTTGTTACTGGGACGAAAATGCTAGGGCTCTTCATTTCCCCCACTAGAGCAAAGAACTAAACATGATTTCATGGTGTTAAAAGCTAGGATAATAGACTTGAGTCTATTAGCCCGTTCCAATTTGTTTGAAATGCAATTAACAGTAAATCAGCACCAAGAGAGAGAGGAGGGGAAGGGGCAATATTCACATCAGACAGAGCCTTCCTAGTAGGCTACATCACTGGTCATGTGCCATGCAACTCTGGTAAGGCCCACCAGGTTATTACTCCTGGATACCTTCTGGTACCTACATTTTTATTGATGTGTTCTATAGGGACTTTAAATTAGAAAATGGGCTTAAGGTGCTAAAAACTTCAAAGAAGAGTCAGGCAAGTTAAAGCAGCACTTCAGTTTTCTCACCCCACATTACGCAGTGATGGTGAAACATCAGACATTGTTGTAGATGTAATTTTGCCAGCCAGAACATTCCATCTTTTCCTAAATTTCCCACTAAACTGCTCAGCTTTCCCAGCTATGTGGAAACATTTTTGGTAAGGAATGAAAAAAAAAAAAATCTCTGGTTGCTCTCTTGCATTGCACCAAGGACCATTACAGAGCCAGCTTGGCAATGGACTCAGCCAGATGTTGCCCAAATAATGTACATATCCCTGGACTACAGAGAAAATTAGGGAACAAATTGTCAGTCTCAGTGACACATCCTATCCCAGCCTCTTCCCCAGAGAGATATTAAGGTATCTCAATACAGCAGCAGTCTCTGACAGCCTCAGGTGTTGACCTTTCTGCCGAGACTGTCAAGAGGACAAGCCAGATGGGATGTGGACGGCTCTGCTTCGGAGCAGACAGCGTGGCCCAGGCTGGATTTTACACAGATTACTGAATTGGCAGGGCTGCGCTTTGGGTAAGATACAGTGATTTCAAGGAAGGAAGATTTATATGCTTCTCTACTCCTATATAATTACAATTCTGAAATAAAACCGGGTATTTCAACCTGCAATGGAAACACACACTTCCTGTGCCTCTCAAACACTCCTGAGAGCCCACCATTGTTCCTACTTCTGCAGTGCTCTAGATGTGACTGGCGTTTCATAGACAAGCCCAACAAGTGAGAAAATTAAAATTCAATGGCTGTGCATATATCACAGTAGAAGACCAGTCTCTGGAGCAGCTGTAGGGCTGCAGTTTGTTCACCCCCTTTTGTCCATGTGAAGGCGTCTCAGCAAGCTGATTCAGTGAGAGCTGATGGCTCAATGCCGACCATCACACTCAGGCTGTGGGTTTGCAGTGGAAAGATCTCAAGTATAGTATCAAAGTGGCCTCAGGGCTGTCCTTAACGAGCTGTGTAATGTACCCCTTGAGAATCTGGCACTCCCGGCAGAGGACGTCACAGGCAAAGGAGGTCACAGTGTAGGATTTCCAGCTCTACACTGATAATGCTGACGCTTATTATTTACCACTCTTCAGTTAATTTCTGTAGTACATGGAAATTGTACAGGCTGTAGTAAATTTCATCTTGAAGAAATTATAATCAAAATAGAGGATACAGAGCATGGGATTGTGCAATGTCATACCTAAACCCTAAATGAAAGCAAGGATAGTCTAGAGTCAGATATTTGCTAATGAAGAAACTTGCAAGATGCTATTGTGGAAAATAAGCATTCACAGGCACTTGAAAGGTGAAACAAATACACGTATACCATCAAATTACTTTTACCCAGTTCTTATCATACGTTTCACCCAGGATGAGATGAGCTTCTACCAATGTATCACAACTCTCAAAGTTTAGTCAATGAAATCAGAGCACAATATATTATGACCCAAAAGAAAAAAAAAAAGCCATTAGAAAAAAAAATCCCATTAAATACCAATTTTCAGAGTATGATGGTGGCAAATAACATTCCCATTCAGTGCTCCATTTTCCTTAATTTTTAATGACTGTTTACTTCTTCAGGATAAGCTTTCTACTGTAATGAAAATGACAATCACCAGATTTACCATGCCTGGCATTGCTATTATAAGACTGCATCACACACAAAAAAATTACCTCATTAGCCATTACACAAGTGAAATCTCCTCTCTAATAAATGGGTTGACTCTCTTGAACCTTGACCCATAGTCAATACAGGGAGAGAATAATCTAAGAATGAAAATAATGTTGATTATCTATTGGAGTGTGTCGTAATATTCAGTGACCAAAAGAACATTCTTCTATCCAGTCTAATGTGAATGGCTCTCTACTGCCTCTTCCATGACTAGTGCACCAGAGTGCATCCGCATTTCACAAATGGTACCAAATCTTCAGTCCTCAACAAAACTAGGAAAATATTCAAATGACAAAAATGCTTTTGATGTATTTACTAGTATGAAAAAGTATTAATAACAAAAATAGACATGGTTCCTTTATGTTCCTTGAGACTCTGCACATGTGGATGAAAGCCTCCTCCAGCACTGCAAACACACTGCCACTTGGTGTAAATGCTCGTCAACATAGCTGCTATTTTGTCTAGGAGTGAACAGGGCATCTCCACAGCTCAAATTCTACCTCTGCCTCTAGAAATAGTTATATCATCATCAACTGGATGGTGATAATGTACACCATTTGAGATAGCGAACATGCAGTAGAAAACATTCCTAATTAGCTGTGAAAACCAATCCCCTCTATTTTTTATTACTTTGTGTGTAGGTCTACGAGTGAGCATCTGCTAACTACTGAGTAGCAAAAGGCAAAAGTTTGTGATCTTAGGTACACAGTTTAAATCTACTCTGAAATTCTGACTTACAGATAACAGTAAGACGTATTTCACAGCTATCGATTTGCTACCACTGAAAATGAAATTAAACTTAAAAATATGACACTGAATAATAACTTTAAAGTATCTGTGTGCAACAGAAATGCTTCATATTTTAATAAATATTCATCATTATGGCAGTAGGTACAAAAAATTCAGTAAGCCACCACTGCATTTACTCTCAGCCTTTTTCAGCAAGATATTTATCACATGCTTCAACTTCATTGCACTGAATCCAACAGCTTTGCTAGAATCTAGACATCTTTGTTAAAATCCTGATTGTAATGGAGTTAATGAGTTTTGCTTCACAGTGCAGTGGACCCACAATTTAGCAGGTGTAGCTAAATGTCACAGAACTACACGACTGACAGGACTTATTTTTTTATATTTTATACTACAAAGGATAAACAAAATACCCTAAGTTATTATAAAAATAAACAAAGGTAGGCAATTTTCTGTTCACACTTAATTATTTAACCTGCTCTTTCCAAAATAGCAGGTGTCTCATTCTGATTTATGAGAAAAACATGTTGATTAAATGAAGATCATTAGCTCTTGAGAATTATCATGCAACTAGTAATACATAAATCACATCACATTTTGTGATTTTATTTGCATCTTTTTATGAACCTAAAATACCAGTCTATATTAAATTATTTCTACTTATCAGTCATCTGGACTTTGAGTAGATATTAGACATTCAAAAGTCACATGTGCCATTAACATTTTTGCACAAAGTATTAAATCCTGTGCATCTAAATTTAACTTGTGAAATGAAAGCACCTAAGAGGTCTTCTTTTCTTATGTGCTCTAGGTGTATTGCCTACTATACTACTGGAGTTCTTGGGCAATACCCATGCTAGCTAATTTGAAAATTAAATGGTGAGTGTGTAGGTCTCTAATCAACACAGATATGGAAACACAGATTTGGCATCAACATTTGAAAACACTGGCAGAATTTCATTTGGCATTCATCTGTTTTGGATATTATTGTCTAGTCTGCACATGTAATTCCACCGGTCTGCTGAAGCGTGGGGAATTAGACAGGCAGTGCCAGTAACCACATAGGATCACCAGGACAGCGCTTATCTTCATCCAGTGGGTCCTGTCCCACATGGCACAGTCGGTGCAAACCCCATAGAAGTAGGGTCTGGAGGATGAAAGGACCTAGGAAACAGTCTTATCAGGATGCAAACAGAAAACTCAGATCTAAAGCTCAAACTCATACAAACAACCCGTCTGATAGAAACAGGTTGACTAAAGCCCCTCATACTGGTCTGGAAAGGATTCTGATTGTATTGTGGAGCACTCAACAACACATTTTATTTGGCTCGAAGATGAAGTCTTAGTTCCAAAGGGAAAGAGACATAAGCAATTAAGTTTCTATCTTAACATAATCTTCACATGCTTTACTCCTTTCAAAATTACAAAGGTGACATGTTAGTTAGGGACATTCTGTGCAGCTCATCTATGCAATTAATTTAAAATAAAATATAGCTGAATGGCAATATTACAACCAGAAGAAAATCAAGGAAAGGTTAAACAATGGCACTCTTGGCAAGCCAACAGCCGCTCTTTAACAGCGTGAACATCTGGTGGTAATTTGACTGCATGTTACCCAACAAAGGAGGAGCACAGATCTGTTCCAGGTGTGATGTCCAAGTAAAATAATAGGAACCTTTCTCCATCCTTTAGTCATACATTAGTTCCAAGGAATAAACATTTAAATTATGGTTCCAAATTTATCCTACTGGTTGTTCCAGGGAATACACTGCTTACCTGCTTCTGATTAGATAATTCAAGCAAGTCACCTTTTATTTTCCATTTGAATTATGCTCCCCTTTCAGATGAACATTGTTACTGATTTTATTAGTTTCTGGTTTTCCCTAAGTAAAAGTGTAATTTTTTCACTGAAACGCTAACTTCATTAGTTAATCTATACTTGCTCAGTAACTGCTTTAGACACCTAGAAATTATTCTACTGAAAGTTTAACACGCCTGTTTGGAGATATTTTTTTTTTTTTATACCCAAAAAACCTTAGGAAAATAGCTGGAAGGATTGAATAAGCTAGAGGATGAAAGGTGAAAAATATATGCCCAGTGCTCATAATCTATAGTTATTAAAATACACGGATCCAGAATAAGCACCATTATATCATGAAGAAACTCTGAACAGAAACACCCTTGCTTTTCCTCTTTTGCTCTATTACCAAGGATGTATTTCAGGGCATGTGAGAAAGGCTGATCCACAAATACTAACAGGAATGAAATTTGTTTTGGTGTAACTGTGCCTTTGGCAGAACATCCATATTTTCAAACCTAAATATTTTGCTTTGGAAGAATATTAAATAACTTGCTAAAGGAGAGATCTTAAATCTGTTTATTCATTTTTGTCATCTTTATTAAATACTTTCCTGATGCTGAATTTGTCAAACAGATTTTGTTCTATTATTTTCATTTTCTGCGCAACTAAAAAAAACTTTATGGACCAAATTGGAACATAGACAGAAATGTTCCAATTTTTTCCAAATGCAGATCACTTTTAGTAGTTCTAAACACAAACTTTATTCAGTTCACAGGTTGAAATTGAAGTCACTGCAGGGAAACTACTTAGTAGTTCCACATTCTCATCTGCAGTACATGAAGTGGATTTTGTCTTACAAATTATATATTCCAGCTACATAAATGCTGGACAGTCAGAACTGATGTAAATAGAATAAACTGCACTCATTACACACAGTAGATTCAGAGATTTAAAGGCCAAAAGGGCCCATTATGGCCTTCTATCCTAAACTCTTTCAGAGCACAGATTACAGGATTTTGACCTGTAATTCTGGCACCAGGCCTATAATTTCCTGTTGGTTTTTCTTTTATAAAAAGCATGCAGATTTGCTTTAAACGCTTTAATGCAGAATGCACTGTATCTCTTGATATTACAAGATGAGCTGACAAAGGAGAAAAACAAATCCTACAATGATGCCATTAACACCTTTCCTAAAGAAAGACCTTTCACTATAATAATGCCTGGGGGCACTATCAGTAAAAGAAATCCATTTAATTATACAGTGTAATGTGAAACACACTAAGCAAATGCCCAAACTTAGAGCCTATTCTGCTCTGCTCTGTTCTGTGGAGTGCACCACTTCTGCTGTCTGAATTCAATTATGATTATTATAGCCTTGCACAGAGGAAACATATTTGTGTTATACATTACATGTATGAAGAAGGAAATGGTGTTTATTTATATATATATATATTTATACATATATGGTCCATCGGGATCTGTACATTCCAAAACAATAAAGGGCTTAGAGAAATACAATCTAAAAAATCATGTATGCAGGTTTTCTTTAAAAAACTCTTCCCACCTGACAAGAGACTGCTATGTTCAGCTGTTGCTGCCCTGCTCAGAGCCACAGGAGGGTTTGGGACTCACAAGTGCCAGTAAATACAGATCCAGCCAACAGGGCTGTAATCCCTATAGGGACGAGCTACGTCTCACAGCTGCACAGCACATACTGGTGACAGCACGGAGCCAGGCATGCTGCAAGGGAAGGCATAACAACATTAACTGCCTGCAAAAATAAAAAACGTTAAAAATAAAAAAAGTCTGGCACTTCCTTATTGCCTCCTGTCTCCCATCAAAACAGCCTACAGGAACAACATAGAGGCTTCCTCCACCACTGCAGGTCAGAATTCAAGAATCCTATGTATTCTATACTGAAACAACCACACCACACTTTTTTTAAAATGGACCCGTGCCAAAGGCATAGGCACGCACAATACAAAAAACAGGTTTCCATAAGATATTGGAAAATTTTCTCTATATACAGAGAAAAAAAGGGCAGCAGACATTGTATATTTGCATTCAGTTTCTCAACATCCTTTTTTAGCCTCTCATGTTTTCAGGAGCAGTACTTTTTAGCAAGGCTCCCTTTAGTGACACTTCAAGTTTTCAGGGCTAAACCTCTTCTGAATGCTTAGAGAAGGATCATTTTGAGTTTGAGAATACATTTTGTAGTTGGGCCACTGGAAGTCACAGGTAGCAATAAAGTATCTAAGGACTGGTTACTCAACTTCTATCACTTATTTTAATTAAGATGTGTATCTAAATTTCTGTGCCCCATACGAACACACACGCATTACATCTGCACACAGCGCAAACGCTCCTTTTCCTGCAGTGGCATTTTCCCTAAATATAAAACCCAGTAAATGGTGACATCACCACTGGTATTGTAACACTGATTTTCAACTTAGACAAAAAGAACATTGGCTCAGCTTTACGGGCACAGCCCTGCACTGCCAACAGAAGTATTCCACTTTTTTTCATCTGAGAACCCACAAATGGAGTTTCCTAGGAAGGAAACTATTTCCTAGGAAGAAAATAGCTACTACATTTGAGGATGGATGTCTTGTTCCAAGCAGACACCTACCTTGGGCCAGAAACCCTTGGCCTGATACCAGTGACTCTAGGAAAGACTTTTCATGTTTCTTAACCAGCAGAAGAAAGCTTCCAAGCTCCCTGGAGTGGAATACCAGCACTATGAGTCTGTGCTCAGTGACAAGGACATGGTTGGCATACTTGGTTTTTGGGAGAGGAGAGGAGAGAGAAGTGCCTTAATTCTCACTTAAAAAAAAAAAATAAAAGTAAGTAGCTAGCTCTTGGCAAGAGCAGGTTACTTATTCCCTACAGCAAGGAAAGCAGCTGGGAAAAAACTGTAATTTTCAAAATATTTGAAACTTATCACTGACAAAGTTTGGCACAGCTTGGCTCTGGCTCTTGCTGCAGAACTTAATCACTTTTCTTCCTACCTCTAGGAAAAATATTGGGAGTATACACCAAATAATGCAAGGAAAAAATATTCAATATTTTCATTAAATAAGCAATAATTACAGGAGTACCTATGGAACATAATTTTATTTTTAGCTATGAAAAAACAGGCAAAAAGCTATCATCCATGCTTCTGCAGTCTTCTAGCCAATTAAAAACTCTTCTTCTGAAGTATTCCAAGGCAATGGAAAAATTGTAATTTAATAAATAACCTTCATTTGGGGTTTTTTTTGACATGCTAGCTTTTTAACACAAAAAGCCTTTGAAGTCTTTCAGCGCAGACTTATTTCCAAGTACTGGGTTTCTAGGTACTACTTCTAATTAGTATCTGAAATTCTATTGCATTTATTTTTCGCTTGTAAAATAGGAACTGATTATACATATACCTGAGGGAAGGATAAACAGCACAATGCTAGCACATCCTAATATAGTTAAATGTTAGAGTGATGTGGCACCTAACACTATAAAATATATTTTTTTACATATTTGATCAGACAATTCATATACACCATTATAAATTCAATAACAAATTCTTACAAATAATTACCAAATGGTACATAGTAGCTACACTGTGTAGACCACAACAGGATTTCCTATATCCTTGTGAAAGGGGTAATATAATACTCATCCTCTTTAAGAGGATACTCATTTTGTTGTGAAATTCTTGCACTGCCTGCCCGAAAAGATAGTACCGATACACTTAATTATTCAAAATGTCCAATTAACACCAATGACATCATACAATAATAACATGAATATACATCACAGGCCAACAAATGGTATCAATTTCACAACTTCATATACAAGTCATTGAAAAAATTACAGTTCATACAAGATAAATGTGAAGTCAATGACTCTCTTCCAAGTAGCAATTTTAAAATGCAATTCCTACTCAAAACATGATTCTCATGCAAAGGAAGCCAGAGCAGTATTAAGCCTTATAAGACCAAGTAGCCGCTGAGAGGGCTGGCTACGCAGGGGCACGGGCATGGGCCTGAAGGGAGGGAGGAGAAGGATCACAGGCGCGGCAGCCCAGGCACATGCGTCTGGGAAGGGCTCATCCCTCAGACCAGATCCTGAACCTGCGTTCACCTGGCACAGCACTGGTCACTTAGTCCAGATCATGAACTCAGATGGATTTATTTGTGTGCTAGAGATGCTAGCCCAACTAATATGTAATTAATCAATATAATTAACAACACGTTTTGAAAAGTGCCAAAAAACTGTTTTTTTCCTTTAAATAGTTTTTTTAATATAATTATACTTCAATGGGGTTTTTCTGTAACTGTTAAATTAATCATTTCAATAATACATGGGTTTAGAGGAAATGTTAAAATACTTCAAAGCTTAATATATCTGGGCAACTTCTGACTGATAAGTCATAGAAGCAAAACACTGTGAGTAAACCCCAGCACAGACAAGGGCAGTACTTTCTACATCACTTACACAACACTCGCATCCAAAGTATTTTGCCTGTCACCCAGAGCAACTTCAGCTATAATAGCACCCTGCCTAGTTTTGCATCCTTTGAGTTAGAAAAAATTTCCCTCAACAGCTTGGGCACAGAAACAGAGCTCTCTACATAGTACTTTATATTATATATTATTCTAGGATTGCTCACGGTGCCATTGGCACTCTGAGGTCTTCATTAGGTGGGAGTAAAAATCCTTGTGGCCAAGAGGATTAATACAACTCATATTTTTCATTTGGATGGCAAATAAGATGACCAATATTTCTAATTCAGCTATTACGATAGGTTTGTTTATGCCTCTGCATCCTTAACATGTCCTGGTTTCAGCTGTGAAAGAGTTAATTTTTCTCTTAGTAGCTGGCATAGTGCTGTGGTTTGGATTTAATATAAGAATAACGTGGTAACACGCTGATGTTTTATTTGTTGCTAAGCAGTGTTTATACTGAGTCAAGGACTTTTCAGCTTCCCAGCTCTGCCAGCAAGGAGGTGCACGAGAGGACTGGACAGCTGACCCCAGCGATTTCCTACACCGTATGACATCATGCTCAGCACATAAAGCTGGGGGAAGAAGAAGGAAGGGGGGGGGGCGGGGGCGATTTTTGGAGTGATGGCGTTTGTCTTCCCAAGTCACTGTTACATGTGAAGGAGCCCCGCTTTCCTGGGGATGGCTGAGCACCTGCCTGCCCATGGGAAGGAGGGAATGAATTCCTTGCTTTGCTTTGCTTGTGCACAAAGCTTTTGCTTTCCCTATTAAACTGTCTTCAAATCAACCCACCAGATTTCTCACTTTTACTCTTCCAATTCTCTCCTCCATCAGAGGGGAGTGAGCGAGCGGCTGCATGGGACTTATTTACTGGCCAGGGTTAAACCACGACAATTGGTAACAAACAGCAGTAAAGACTGAACTGAGAAGTGCAAAATGCTTGATTCTCAAATAGCCAGCTGAGGGAGTCATTCTTTTCCAGGAAAGGGGCACTAGAAGAGGGATTCTGCATTGCATCTCATAGGAGAAATTGTTGTCAAGTCTAGAAGAATGCACAGAAAAACGTTCTTCTAGCTTCTCTTTTGCAGACATTTTTGCTGTAAGAGATGTTCTTTCCAATAGCCGTAGGTTTCATCAAGCAGAAAGTTAAAGCACTTACTATTAGTCTAACCCTTGGATCACTTCTTTTTTTTATTATTCTTTTGTTCTTTTTTCACCAGGTTTGGTTCTATTTACATCAAATTTTTTCCAGCTAAACTGAAGGCTGGAAGCTAAATGGGTAACAACACTTGATTGAGTCTGTTACCTGAAGATGATTCCAGAGCAGCTCCTACAGTCAGAGACCAGAGACACTGACACCAAAAGGGACTGTTGAAGTCACCTAGCCTGGCCTCTTACACAACATATTAATAAAATAAACTATCAAAAAGCCAAAAATTCTTTTAAAAAGGCTGTAACAATTAAGAAGACATATATACGCAAAGCAGAGAGCACCTTAGAGGAACATGTTTAACTAATAAAAGCTGTGCATGTTTCTATACCCCAGTACCTCAGTAATACTATGAAGATCATATGAACTCATTGAAGCTGACACAAGAACTGATAAGGAAAAATTTTAATCAGGGTTTGCTAGATATAGTAATAAAGGAAGAATTTGAGCAGGTTTTTCATTTCTCTCTAAAGCTTATAGCTGGAAGGAAACAAATTACAGCCAAATGCAAAAAACCCAACCAAACCCCAGTTGTCAGATATACCATATCCAAAGTAAGAGAATCAGTAGCTCTGTCATGTTATATAACCATAACACAGAAAAGGAAAAGAAGGAGATGCCCTTACAGTGAAGAACATTCAGTGCATGAAATGCATTTCCAAATGTGCTTCATCTTGGCGGGAAACATCTTCCACAGGAAGCAACAGATGTACTCTCTTATTTATATGCAGACTGGAAAAGATTTGGAGACTACACTGCAGAAGATAACTAGCATTGCCTGCCATAGAACCACAATGGACATTTACGATCTAGATCAAAAAATAAAAGTTTGGTATTTACTTGTTTATATACACAACATGGCAAAATTCTTGCATACATTTGGTTGTAAAGTTCACCAGTGAATTCCTTAAGTAAATCTTTCCCCCTCACAGGAAACTACTAACACTCAAAAAGAATTTTCCTCTCATTACAAAAGACATAAGAAAGTTTCAGCTCACCAACTGGTGATTCCTGTAACACAGAGACATACAAATTCAAAATATTTCTGTAAAACGTAACATTAAATTTTGCATTCAGTTAACATTAAGGGTTATTGCTATTCATGGATGATCCATGCAGGTGATGTTTGAGTGTTACAGGAAATTCAGAGACAGCAAATAGAAAACACTAAAGTAAAAAGTCAGTTTGCTCGATTTCAAAAGCAAATACATATTTACAGGCAAACATTTCACAGTCTCTTAAAATCTAAAGGAGAGAAAATGAGCTGACAAACCCTTCCTTCCTCATACTGCTATTTTTCAATACATGGAAAAGATGTCTGAGTGGCTCCCCTAGACATTCATCAGGAGTGATCCTGGAATAGATCCCAGCAAACCTTCAGCAAAGTTGAAGGTGTTGGAGTCTGCCCACAAAATCAAGGACTCACTCATAAACACATTCTAGTGGGTGGCTGCGTCCGAGGGCAGCATTTGTACATGGAGTATAAATAAATGGTGGGGATCAACCTTCTTTCTTGAATCATGTAACAGTCACTTTGATAGCATTACGGTGGCAAACAACAGGAAGGGAAGTATGGTGACTTCCGTGCTGCTACGGGTAGCAAATGAAAACGTGCAATTCCTGCAGAAGCAAGAACACATCAATTTTGTGACTTTCATCACTGGCTTTTTGTAATCTTGCAGTGACTTTGACCTCATTATTTTCTATGCACAGCACTTTATATAGTGCAATATGTAATATCTCCATTGTATTTTTGTCTTTTAAAGTTACATACTAATCAACTTAATATGGTATATGGTATCACCAGGCAGACTTCTCATTAAAGAAGGTCATTTGGAGGGTTTTAATACATGTCTTTATCGCTTGGTGTCTAGTTCTTAACTGTGCATAGTATTTCTTTACACAGATTACCCCAGTATTGATGTAAGGTAGCAGCATGGGCTATAATTATTTAAGTAAAAGGCACGGGGCTTTCAGATTAAACTTGCTTTGAGACAAAATACTACATCCAGTTTAACTAAGTACCCTTGTCAACAACCCTTGCAGGTAACAGCGGTAGTCCAAGAGAGACAAAATAAGTGCTTACAGCTTGCAATTCAGCTTTGGCATTCTGAAATGCTGAGGACATTACCTGAAACCTTCCGGTGATCCACAGAAACGAGTTTTACTCTCTGCAGATTGTATACTGTAATTTGCATATCATTCACATGCTAGCCTGTAATATTTCTCTTAATGGGCAGGAATATCTTTTATGACATATATAGCAGATATAGAGTTATTACTTCTTCCCCAGGTGTGAAAAACAGCAATCTTAGCACTGAGTATAACAGAAGCAGTGCCATTATAAGGTACTTTAAACTCCTGTCTCTATTTTAATGATGCCCTATTTTTTAATGATGTTTTTACAGAGATAGATATATACCTGACTTTTCCCTAGACATATAGTGGTGACTGTAGATTCCTGCACCTTCAACTTCTATCAATATTGACGGAGAGGTTGAAGACAGAAGTCTGAAAAAGCCACGCAAGTGGTACAATGGTAACTGACTACAAGGTGGAAGGAAAAAAAGAAGAATGTGGTATATCATCAATTTACAGAGTCAGAAGTCTTCATAAATTTCCCCAAAGGATTACTTTGTAGTTCTAAAAGAGAAGAGAAGTTATCTCAATGGCAGAAGCTAAGAGGCACCTTGGAACTGGGTGAACCATATTGAGTTTGATCATTAGGGAAGTATTTTGCAGACAAAAAAGAGGAAAAAAAAAATCACTTAAATTAGCTTTTTGAAAACAAAGAGTTCAAGCTGTTTGCTTCAGCTGGAAAAATTTTTAATACTATGCCTTCTGACATAACAGGTGGAACAGTCACCCAGTAATCATGAAATTCAGGTTCCAATAACCTCACTGTCAACAGTAATAGCTTTAAGTCAAGTTGTAGGAAGCAGGATATGACTGACCTTACAGATAATCTGTCCCACTCTTAATCTTTGAGTGGGTTGGTCCTAAATTTTCAGACTGATTGATCTGAAAAGATTTAAAAGATGTTTACCACATCTCTAACAATGTCCCGAACACTACAAGATATAAAGGAACTGTGTCTCCTTTCCTGCTTCATGAATTATTCCTAAAACCCTTTGTGAATCACATCTTTACATTTGTTCAAAATAACTAAAAGCCTCATTTACCTCAAATAAAGTTTCCCCTTTGATGAAAATCCTTAAGCATCTTGATCTTTGAGCTGATCCACACTCAGTATTTTACATACACACACACATCCCTTTGTCTGTCTTCAACCGCTATAGCAAAATATTCGTTCACTGCAGTCAGTTTTTCAGCTGAAAATGAGCAACCTTCGTACTACCAGAAAGGACAAAACACAGTCATTTCAGCATCCGTAACAGCTAAACTTTGCTTTAACTGCACATGTCTCTTGAAAAAGAACTAAGAACTGCTATTATGCCTTGAATCAATCAGTCCCGTGAAAGGAGAGGCAGAAAGGGCTTCCAGATAGGCTCCAGTCATACAGGTGCTGGAGCACTCACACTTTTCACCCTAATTTTCTCGATTTTATTCAAGAGGAACAATTAATTCCTAGAGATGGCAACACCATACATACAGTGAATGCAAAAATACAATGTATATGCTTCTCTGGAGATGCACTAAAGCAAAACCTATGATGAAGCCTAATAGTAGCTTTAGGATAAAAACAGTGTATTTCCATAGGTACCATAAATACATATGGTTCTGTGTATATACTTGATACCAACAAATTTCTGTTAGAGGGAGTTACATAGGTGACTATATTCCCCTGCTAATTTGGATGATTAAATGCCTCTTGCTTCAGTGACATTTGCCTTGACAAGCCTAAGGAAGAACAACTGTGTAAGCAGCAGAGTAACTCTTTCCTCACTACTGTCGAAGGTCTTCATGAGAGTAGAAAAAATTAAGGCTATCAATAGAAATTAATTACTGTTGACATTTTTTCCATTCCCTCCCTGGGATACAGGGACTACAGGTCACTTCTTCTACATCCCTCTTCCTATAAAGATAAAGCAAATTGATTGACTTGTCCTGACATGGGGTGGAAAAGTCTTGGCCACAAAGTAGAGAAAACCTACCCAGTAGAAAAATCCACCTTAATCATTAGTCAAAATTTTCTTTACAAATGTGTAATTTCCAGCACCAAGAAGTCAAATGAATTACAAATGCTATCAGATTTGAGCCTCAAGCAGGTAAATCATGTGATGTCCACCAACAGAACTTGGCTGTTGTATGCTTTTTATTAAATCTATATTTGAAAAGAGCAAATCTTCCTGAGAAATCTATCTTACCACCAGAGCTTTTATAAGAAAATTCAACATAAAAAACCACCACGTAACCACATCTGCTGGACTATGTATCTTTCACAGGATGAGCTGTTCTGAAATTATTCTTTTAAGTAGATTCAAGTGTTTTTTCAGTATGCTGCTTTTTCATATACACCATAGGTCCACAAGTGAGATTCAGGATGTCATTGTGATCTATCCTACCTCTGCCTCTCATGGTAAACAGCAGTCATAACTCTTCTTTGATCAGGGAGAAGAGGAAGACTTTTACGGAAAATTGAGAGGCTTTGATATTTCTAGTGTTTATCTTCTTTTCCTCAAATCCAGCTATTATTCCTTCTTTATTTTTTCCTTATATTACCACATTTCCTTTAGAAGTGTATCACAGAAGGGACACTACTCATGTAGATGAAACACCATCTTATTTTGATCCATAATGTCAGTCAAACAAACATTATGAGATAGGGTATTATCCTAGCCTGTAGGCCTCATAGGCTCACATACATAAAACCAGGCCAGAGCACAGCCTTCAGAAGCACTTCCAGAGACCTCAGCGGGCTTTGATTCACTCCCATGGGCCCTCACTTCCATCTCCTGAGAAAGGAAAGCCAAAGTCTTGACACCTGCTGGCACGTACCTGAAAAAACAGCATTCCTGAAGCAAGCACTGATTTATGAGGAAAAGCCCCACTGCCCCCAGTGATACCACATCGAGCACCAAATGTCTGCATTGGGGTTCCAAAGCAGCTCATTGTTTTTCCTTTTATTCTTACATCAATACAACTTGCTGATTTTGAAACTATTAAACATCTAAGAGTGCCAAGTAGATTAAGCTCAAATTTGAAGTTTACCAAATCAGCAGTAGCTGATGCATCTCCAAATTTTAACAGTGTAAATATTCACAAGTATGAAAACAAATTTCTGGTCTCATTAAGCAGTATTTTTAATAAAATCTCCTGACAAGTAAGTAAACATTAGGGCACTTTAGGCTTGCTTAGTCTGCACTTTTTTCATCAAAATGATTGCGGACTAGCCTGCAACATTTTTTGTATCAGTAGTTCTGATGCTTACGTATAAATAACAGTTGTGGTGTGAATGTGGCTCTAGAAGTTTTATCTGGATTGTGTGTAAATTAACGGAAAGACTCTTCATTCTCATTAGGAGACATGGATCAAGCTGCATCGCTAAAATAAGATGTTTCACCACATGTCCTAAGAAAGCATTTATGTAACCCAGGACATGTTATTTACAAGAAAAGAGTATCACCAGCACTAAAACTTTATTGTCCTGAGTGTGCAGCAGTCCTCACCCCTGTTTGGGATGACCTCTGGAATGGCCTGATAAAGGAAAGACTGTTGCCACAAATAGCTTTTCACTGTCACTGAAGGAGATGAGAGATTTTAATGGGCTGTTTAATAAAATCCTTCTACATAAATAGTAACATTATTTTAGAATCACGAAAAGGGAGCAGAGAAGACAATGGCCTACTTGTGGAAACTGCTGAGCAAATCTTGGAAGCAGCTAAAGACCATACTATCCATGGGTTAAGTTACTGGGGTGCCACATCTTCCAGTACCCACAAAAATAGGACAAAGCAAATGATCGAACAGAAACTATAAAACACCTCCTCTTCCTTCAGCACACCACTTCGCCTCTTTCCATACCTCCTAACTTGTGAAAAAAGCAAACAGATACTCAGCAGTCAACGTAAAATTATAAATTTACTGATCAGTCCTTCCTTAGAAGGCATTGAAAAAACCCACCTATTTAGGAGAAGAATGAAACACAGAAACATCCTAAAAGCTATAAAACGTGATTCACTGGTCTGTGAAGACAAAAAGAAGTCTGTGTTAAATAAAGCTTCATGAATTATTCACAAGGCCCAGAATTCCCCTTATTTCCAGCAGTGTTCTCAAGCCAGTTTAATACTTCCAGGTAAATAATTCATGTTACTTTTGTTTCTAGCAATAATGCATTCCCAGAAATGCCAGCTGCACAGTATGCTGGGCTCTTTCCCTAGACTTTCAGGCCGTGCTGTCTGACAGTACATCACTTAATGCCACCACAAGAAGCAATCATCACCTTTTTTTGAGTACGAACAAAGAAGAATGAATAATGACCAAGGTTTTCAGACATAGCTTCAGCTATAGTAAGTGAAAATGGCCACCAACATGGAAAAGTAAAGTTGTATCTGTATGTTAGACACAGAATCATCACAAATGATGGAATATTGTTTTGAGTGGACAGATAGTGAGAACTGAACACTCAGTATTCCTAAATACAGTCCCAGTATAATGAGGAAGAGCACAGAAAGATTTGAAATAATCCTTGTGTTGAGTGGTCTCATATATATACACTTACCTCTTATCCTTTACAAGGATAAAGTTTGCAAGCACTGATGCTCTCCTCAAAAAAATGTCACTTTCTGACTCTCTATGGGGAAGGCAATTATTTCACAAAGATTATTATTTAGCAGGTTTTTACTTTCATCCTGAAAAAAGATTTTCCTATATAATATAGTACTGTTGTATCCTACAGCATACTATCTGTGATAGAGCTATAAAAAATCAGTTACAAGCTTATAGCTATTAAAACAGACAATTTAGGACATTAAAAAGGTAACATAGTTTTAAGCATGGATTCTTAAGTATAATTATCCTGCGCAGGTTCAGCTACCAGAACAAGCAGGGAAGAATACCTTTTCTGAGTTATCTGCAGAATTATCTTTATCTTCCAAAAAAATGGTGGGAGACTTGAAATCTCAGGGTCTTGTAATGGGGGTAGGTTTGGGCCATCGTGCATACCAGCGCTTATCCCAATCACTGCAGTGATTTATACTGGTGCTGTAACATGGAAGAGTAAGGAACTGTGGTGTTTCTTGCTATTTGTTTCCAGAAGAGCACAGCAGTTGCTCACAGTGACTACTCTTGTTATGTTTCTCCCTATTAGTTTTATGTCACAAAACTAAGAGGCAAACCCATTATGATCCATCCATGATAACGCTTGTAGAACTACAGTGTGCTTGCATAATGCAGCTATTATGTCACTCAAACGTGCATGAAATCCAAAATTGGGAGGGAATACAACTATTCTGAACACAACTGAAATCCTGTTCACTCTGATCAATTGGAATAAGTGGGCTGAGATCAATTACACAAAGCTCAGTATCAAGCAATAAAATTAGCATTGCAATGATCAAGTGCACACATAGAAATATGAAAACTTGAGGTGGAGCTCAAGCTAAGGGCTAAGTTTTATTGTTTGAGATGCAGTAGAAGCAGAGGCAAAGAAAAAAGTAATTTTCAATAGTATTTAATACATATGTGCAGACGGGAATACTACCTAGGCATTATCTACTTACTCGTATTGGTAATCTTAAAGAACAGTCTATTAATCACATATTTTATTGCTGTCAGCTTTGTTTGCAGAATTGTCATGAATAATGAATAACTTACTGAATCAGCTCCAGAGGCTCAAAAAAAAAAGTACAGCAAATTCCTTTCTTCCCAATATGTATCTCTCCTACAATTTTATGCCTCCTTCTATTTCAGTTCCCCCCCAAAATGATGTATTCCAAGCTTGAAAAGGGAAAAGGCATGACTTATCAGAGCACGCTTCCATGCTAAATATTAATCACCTAGTCTCTCACTGGCAGTGAAATCTACTATTGGTGATATTCTTCGATTCTGCTATTGAGACAGACTTATAACAGCAACAAACAGAAGAACAGAACAGATTTTTCAGCATTTGGGACTGGTTTCAACACTATGGTAATTTTGGTTAATCAGCTGATCCAAGTTGAAGCTCAATATAGTTATTGACTTTGGATTTTTAAAGAAGTGTAAACATCTTTTCTTCCAATAATTTCTGTAACTGGCATGTTTAGAGCTCTAGATTTTGTCATATTTAAATGTCTATGATAGTCTAAGATGATGATCTGATGCTATTAGTTCCAGTGAGATTTAAGAACTTTTCCAATCATAGTTAAAAAGACGCCTCCCTCTGCCAACTTAAAAATAAAGGTAGAAAGATAAAAATAAATTACAGACTTAGATCAGTGATATAATTCACCATAATGCTATCATTAACTTAATTGACACTATGCAAATTTACATTAGGTCTGGATATGCCTTTTATTTATAGGCTTTTTATTTTAAAGATACGAACAGTAACCACACCAGAATAAATCTTGCCATTTGAGTGGGTTTAATCAATCAATTAAAACTACAAGATGTACTTTAAAAAATTAACCAGGTGAAAAATTGCCAGTACTTTCCTTTGAAATACAGGTGATGTTTACCTATGTGCTAGGTGCTAACAGAAATGCTATGGAGAATTTATAAGCAACTATTAAATATAGTTTAAGCAGTGCTTTTGTGGGCTGCCTAATTCCACTAAAAGCGAATTTCGCTCTTTAAAGCAGAACATTTTCTAAGCAGTCGTGTTAAATTCTCATGTTTATGTCTCAGCTTCATCATACTTACAGGTACTTCTTCTCTTTGACAATTGTTACTTCCCTCCAAGAGACAAGCCTGTATAGCCCCGTCTCTTCAGTGTGCCACAGCACAGAGGAGGGAGAAGTTTGCAACCAGAAAGTTTCCAATAATCAGATTTCACCCTGGCCTCTGTGTATTGAAGACTGACATTAAAACTGAATTCCAATTTTAAATAACTTATACCGACTGAGGGAATTCTTGATCTCTGCTAAGATGTCCACTCTCATCTCTAAAGTACAGCACGAAGGTTAGCCTGAAGAAAGATTTTCACATGCCAGCACACCACCAGTGTCTACTGCAAATGGAAGTGTTTGCGAGTTTTTTCTAATTTCTTTAGAAACCTGCAGTCTTCAAGAGAGTATTGCTAATCCATGCTGTGTTTCCAGCTCTCAAACGGTGCACTAGGTCTCAAGGTTAATTGAAAAACCCAAGAGCCCCATGAGGAACAACATAATGTCTGCGAATGTGCAAGACGAAAAGGTGCTTTCCCCCAGCAGCATTAGGAGCCACAACCTGATATTTCTGCCAAACAGCCATAAGAGTTCCAGCGTGTTCACTGACAAGCGATCACACTTTTTTTTGTGGTTTGACTGGTATCCACCTTTAGACTGGCTGCTCACTGTAAGCGCAGTACTTTAGCACACAAATATAGAGATTGGGCCTAAACAGGAATACACTCGACATAGCTGTTATGATTTAAGAAAAGAACAAAAAAGTCATTCTGGGAACATGAAAGGCAGAGAGAAACATTTGAAAGTGAAGCTTTATGTTTTTCCCCCTAAATGCCAAACTGCACCTTCAACTCCCTGAGAACATGTAATAGGATAAAAGCAAGTCTGACAGCAATTCAACAACCTAGATCTTTCGGTAACAAAAAAACAAGATGCAATTTTCTGTGAGCCCTGCTAAGAGTAGCCAAGTTTCAAAGGAAGTAGAAAGAATTCAATTGTTCCTTGTCTTAAAAGTTCACGGATACGAAGAACCTGAATATAAAGTCAGGTTACAAGTTTCTCCTCCTCATCTTCCTTCATTCATTCAGGTGGACTTTCCAGAGAAGATACATTTACTGCATGAGCCTTGCATAGCTGTGGGCATGGTAAACATGTGAAATGAATGGGACATACTCTGACAACCGTGAAACGCACCTTGGTACTTACACATCCTGCGTTAACCTCTGATTGCTTTAGCGAATTTGAAGAAACAATCAGTGTGTGAATTATAACAATAATAAGGACAACACGATACATATGTGCTTGGTTTTTTTGGTTTGGTTTTTTTTTTTTTCCTCTCCCCAGAACATAAAGTCCCTGGCAGATCGCATAGGCTAGGCTGTGCTCCTGAACAGCTTAACTAGCTGTAAAGCACATAAAAGACCCTGGCCTCTCAACGCATTGGGCTACTGGCCACATTCCCTGAACAAACCTTCCACTTTCTGTAGCTTGTGGAAAGGTCATCTATCATTTTTACGTGCTCTGCAGTTAGTAGATAGAGAGGTGCCGATCATTCTGAGACACTTTCCTACTTCTCTGGGAGAATAGCGCTCAGAATTATTTAGCTGTCAAAATGTGACACAATAATGCACTAAAAAAGGCTTCTTTTGGTGGTGGATATGGATGAATAATAAGGACAGTATAATCAATTTCTTTTGGGCCATAAGAATGAAACACTGAGCCTTCAGTCTTCCAAATAAATGTGCTCAATCCCTGTGGGCCTGAAGCCAAAATTGTGATCCTGAAAGCCCCCAATTACTGCCTAAACACATCTTTGCCTAAATGGTAAAGAACTTTACTTTTTAGTGTCACCTTTCTCCAGCTGTTTTAATTTCTGCTTCTGTGCATTCATTACCCATAAATCTGAGCTGAAACTCCTGAAGCCTACCTGCATTCAAGCCCCAGTCCAGATCAATAAATTAGCTGTCCCACAGCTGAAGTTCTCCATTGGGTCTCAATCCAGGCATTTGAAAACAGACAGAAACTGGGCTGGGATCCTTTGAAATTGAGTAGCAGAAGCTTCTGCTCACGGACAGTGTGGTAGAAACACTTTTTATCTAGTAACTGAGTAATATTCAGCCAGGACACGGAAAATACTTTTTTAATGCATCTTCTCCTAAAAGGTATTACGTTCCATCACCTATCTCCCATAGAAACTGCTGCCAATGCATCAAGTTTTAGATTATTTTTGTTTAGGAAGCACGTTCCTCCTTCTTTACTGAAATTATACACGATAAATGATGACTCATTAGGTGAGTGAGTGGGACTAACAGGGGCACAGTTCTGCAGCTTAGTGATTCAGACTTTCATCTGGGAATGTGAGGTTCCTTGGAGGAGGGACTGAAGTAAAGGTTTATTTATGGTTTTTAAATGCAAACACAGCTTCCTCTACATCTGTAACATTTTCTCAAGTCTTTCAAATCATAGAATCATAGCATCATTCATCTGCTTGGAAAAGACCTGTAAGATCATTGAGCCCAACCATACCTGTCCACTACTAAGCCATGTCCCTAAGCACCACATCTACCCGTCTTTTAAACACCTCCAGGGAAGGGGACTTGACCATGTCCCTGGGCAGCCCATTCCAGTGCCTGATAACCCTTTCAGTGAAGAAATTTTTCCTAACATCCAATCTAAACGTCCCCTGGAACAACTTGAGTCCATTTCCTCTTGTAGTATTGCTTCTTACTTGGGAGAAGAGACCAACACCCACCTGGCTACAGCCTCCTTTCAGGCAGTTGCAGAGAGCGATAAGGTCTCCCCTCAGCCTCCGCTTCTCCAGGCTCAACAACCCCAGTTCCCTCAGCCGCTCCTCATAAGACTTGCGCTCCAGACCCCTCACCAGCTTCGTTGCCTCAATTTGTAGTGAGGGGACCAAAACTGAACACGGCCTCACCAGTGCCACGTACAGGGGAAGGATGACTTCCCTGCTCCTGCTGGTCATACTACTTCTGATACAAGCCAGGATGCTGTTGGCCCTCTTAGTCATGTGGGCAGGCTGCTGGCTCATATTCAGTTGGTTGTCAACCAGTACCCTGCCAAGCAGCTGTCCAGCCACTCTTCCCCAAGCCTATAGCATGGGGTTGTTGTGACACAAGTGCAGGACACGACACTTGGCCTTGTTAAACCTCATACAATTGGCCATAGCCCACTGATCCAGCCTGTCCAGGGCCTACCTGCCCTCAAGCAGATCAACACTTCCACCCAGCTCAGTGTCATCTGCAAACTTGCTGAGGGTGCACTCAATCCCCCCATCCAGGTCATTGATAAAGATGTTAAACAGAACTGGCCCCAACACTGAGTCCTGGGGAACACAGCTTGTGACCGGCCGCCAGCTGAATTTAACTCCATTTACCACCAAATCTATGTGTGGCTTCTTCTTTCATCATCTAAAATTTTGCAATATGCTTTCAAAACTGGGGACCTCTCAACTGGAAACAGTGTTACTGTATTGATCCTGCCAATTCCACATCTTGAGCTAAACATCGTCCCTCTGCTTTGACTCCTGCTTCAACAGTTGCAGGAGCTGGGTGATGGTCCCCCAGCTGTTTTTTTGCCAGAACATCACACTGGGAACTCACATGCCCTTGTTTATCATGACAGCTAAAGCTTTCTCAAGGTCACCACTTTCTAAAATCACAACAGCAGCATGACTGTACCACAATCTTTCTTTCCTAGGAGTATAGGTATTGTTTGTTGTTTGGGGGTTTTTTGGGGTTTTTTTTGTTGTTGTTGTTGGTTTTTTTAATTTATTTTGCTGCCTTAAATATAAAATCATCTTGAGTGCGCATAGGTCTGTATTGTTTCTGTATATGACACAGACAGATGTACAGACTACTTTTACTCATGTGAGGATCTTAGCATCATTTACAGCAAATTTTAGCAGCAGTGATTTACTTTTGGTTCTCTAATGAACATACCAGGTAGTGTGGGACCCACAGCTTATCCATGGAGAACCTCATTCAAACCATCCTCATGACATTGTAACTTTTCACTGACAACTACATTTTAAGATCTGTCAATCAGCCGACTCTTAATCCATTTAAAATGCACTCTAGTGCTGTTTGCTACTGCCATTCTGTTCAATGTGGTAGGTGAAATACCTTGCACAGTTCTAAAAGACAATATTTTATTGAGAAGTAGTTATGGTCTCCAGTCCCCCTTTTGCATCTACCTTTTCTACTACAGAACAGATTAGCATCCAGAAACTAAGTGGAATTTAAGTTTTTAAAAATATGTCTTAGGAGACCACAAGCCTTTAAAGCTAATGGAAATTTGTGTCTTACTCTCTCAGAACTAAAGTCTAAGAACTGTAGCCAAACTCCTCCATCTCACGTACAGGTTACAGAAATGTGTGAAACACAGTAAGACAGGATGGTTGGAAAAGCTCTTTGAAATGAAAAATAACAGTATGTGGCCAAATGGCTGCCCAGAATTAGACATCCTTGACAGAGATGCTGGGAAGAAACTGTGCCCCTGGAGGCTTCAATAGCCTTGAACATGAAATACTGTCCACTCAAAAACTCTTCCCACAGACGAAGCAGACTGATTTCCTCCTGACCTCTAAGGAGCTCCCTGTGCACCACAGAATCAATGATTTTATGCAGGGATCGGGGGGCAATGCTTGGAATTTCTGTAAGCTTAGAAACAAATTAACTATAAAATATGCCTCCAAATATATAAAAAGAAAATTGGCCTCCACAATCACAATTAAATATACATTATATCAAACCTTCTGACTGTGTTAAGATTTGATTTCAGTTCTTTCACAACACAAAACAAACACTCACATAACCACAGGCAATTGCAACTGCATTTGTGTATGAAATTCCACAAAACACTCTTGATGGAAAGAGATGATTTTGTTCCTGAGAATTCATAACTAATTTAAATTTCAATGAAGCAAGTGCACACCTGTCTGCACATTTTGTTCCTCCAAATCTATCAAGTCTTAAGTCTTAAGTGCCAAACTAGTGAACTTCCAAAGTGCAAAAAAAAAAAAAAAAAAAAAAAAATTCCATTATGTATTTTAGGAGTTATGGATTATATTTTAATTTAACAGTCACTGTTGAATTCTGTATCAGCATCTGGTTTATACACTCTATTCTATAGTAGCTTTATCGGCATAATGAACATACAACACTAAAATTTGTAACAAACATTTTTACAATCACAACAGCATATCCTCCACTGTGTTCCTTGTTCTGCCATAGATATGGCACTGACAAATATATATCCAGGGAAGAAAAAAAGACTCTGCTTTCCAAAATCTTTAATACATTTTTCATCAAACAGGGATCAAAATACTGTTTTTCCAAGATAAATGGATCCATTTTGGCTGATAATGGTCTTTCATCAAATAACAAATGTAATTTCAGTTTCTGCAAATTTTTGAAGCGACGAAGCAGAGGAATTTGTTTGCTGTATTGTTTTTAATCCAATACTACTTGCAAATATTAGATGACAATGATAAACACAGAGCAGTGAGCTGTTTCAATTAATTCCCTGGACAATCTTTGCTACGCATGTCCCCCTCCCGAATACGTATTATAATCATAAGTAGTACAGTGGCTTATATGAAAGTTTTACTTCAAATGTAAATTTTAAATGTCAGGTAAGGGCAGATCTCTTGAAGTGACATAAACTGAGTCAAGTGCACTGTTAATAAAAGAACTGGTGAGATGCAGAAGCCACGTTCAAGTGGCAAGAAAACATCAAATGGACCATCATCCCATGGCCCAGGGTGTTCACCATATCTACAAAGGGACAGAATGAATAAAACGTTCTCATGATCACAAAACAAACAGAAAAGAGAGCAAGGAAGAAAAAGAAAGGGAGGTCTTTCAGTTAAATCCCTAGAACACAGGAGTTGCCCAAAAGATATAAAAAACTAGAAATCCATGCTTCTTGTTTTGTTTGCTTGCTTTTTAAACAAGACACTGCTGTTAATCCTCACAGGAGCCCTGATCCAAAGCCAACAGAAGTCAACAGTACTATATTCTAAGTAACCCTCTAGGGAGTTTGGATCAGGTTGCTCCCTAAGCATCCCAAAAATCTCAATATGAGGACACAAAATAATCAACAAATAAGATTTTGACTGTAAGAAACCCTCCTCATGCAAGTAATACCACTGAATTCAATGCTTCTTTGTAAGGACTGTTCACGTAATGGATACTCAAAACTAAGTTGTAATCCCTTGCACATTGCTAAGGTGCTGAGTTCTAAGACAAAATCAGTTCAGGAAACTCAGTCTAAAAGTTTATAATTCTGTTGGTGTAAGAGTTTTCAAGCTAAGGCTGAACTTTTCATGAAGTCTCCTACCATGCTCCTCTAAAGGAAAAAAACGCAAATCTCTCTTACTAGCTTATTACTCTTCTGCAGAAAAGAAAACAAATGAAAGCTGTATGTATATTAGCATAGTGCAAGTGCTGCAGCCCAAGGAGTTTTCTGTAGATAGAAAGAGTGCTGAAGATCTGACATCCATCCATATTAACTGTATCTCAGGGCTTATACTTCAGACCTGCTCTAGAGTGGCCCCAGGGACTGAACTTCCCATAGGGACTGAAGTGCATGTGGGGTACTCCTGGATCCCAGCAACTAAGCAAGCTTCATCTGAAAGGAATCCAGTTCACGTGCTTTGCAACCAACCCACCATGCAAACTAAAGTACAGTAAGTGGAGGCAATGGGGTAACACACTTTGCAAATGCAAACTTAATCCAAGCAACAAAAATGGATGTAGAGCCATGCAAAAGACACCACCATCCTGAGAACACTCCCACACATCCATGTAACTGGGAAGCCCAAGACTGTCCCTGCCCCTTCACAGAATGAGGCTAATTTAGATCATAGTGCCCCCCCTCCCAAGAATATTTCACAAGTGATCCTCATTGGGGAAATATCTGGATACTTCTGGCATAACAAAAAGTTCCTTTCCAACAGCACTTGCATTATGATCTCGAGTGTTGCAAAAGGGCTGTAATGTTTCATCTAAATTGGCTCACAAATATCAATATGGTGATTCACATGAAACGTTATGCTTCTGCTTAAGAGTTTGCAAGTCTGAGCCTTTAGTCCAGATGTTTGCAAAGTGCTGGATTAGAATGGCCACAAATTTCAACACAGGTGCTTTGCAATGTATAATATACACTATTATTCATCAAGAGTAACTCCACTAAAATCAAAGACAGACAGGGCTAGAGCTGTAGGAGTGAATACAAATCACACTGTAGAAGTCTTGCTTTGCTGTATCTTTTTTCTGGTCCCTAGTGGTAGACAGAAATCCTAACTATACACACACACACAAAAAAAAGATTTTACTATTACCTTGGAATCACATCATTAATATCAAACGAATTTCTGATATTTCAAAAAAAATGTTTTAACTATTATTGTATTATACAATCCCATTGACAAAGGGTGGGTGAACCACTTGATTCCTAAATAATGGCCTTTCAGTTAACAGGAAGGAAAGTAAATTATTGGAGTTTTGAGACTGCCCTTTAACCTTGTCACCTAAAAGAAAAAAGAGGTTGACATTAAATTAAAAGGCTTCCAGATTTCAGACTTATCTTACAGTGTGGTTTCCACAACTCACTCTTCTTGTAAAGGTGAATACAGACCTGATTGAGAGATGATGAAGAAAGAAAAATGATAGTACAGTGACCTCTGTGGTCAGAGACAATGCTAATAGTTTTGGGAACTGATCTTTGATTACCTTTTTCCCCCCATCCCCTTTTTCTTAAGCTCTTTGAAATCTATGACAGTTTTCCATATTAACTTTTGTACCACTGGTACTATCTATACATAACACTTTTTCAGAAGCAGCTTTGCAATAAATGCAACCTTCATAAAGAGTGAAGTAATATTTCACAAGTCTCAGTTCTCTACAGCCTTATCATTGCTGCAATATGTCACTGCGACAAGACCAGAAAGAAAAACAGCAAAGCCATGCTCTCTATGCATGCAAACCTGGTTGGACATTTTTTCCCTGTAGGGGCATGGGACACAAAAGCAATACGCTCTACCTGGCATTACTAGTGCATTTGTTCCTTAGCAGGGTGGGAGGGAGAGCAGGGTGTATTAAGTCATGTACCGCATTTTTGCTGTTCCTGGTTTAGGAACAATTCAAGGGGTGCATTACCCCTGGGTAAAGATACGAGTCTAGGATGTATAAAAAACATGGTTCAGTTTCTTATACTAATGTAGAGGTCTTGCCTGATGGCAGATAGATCATTCATACTCTGACTCATTGCCTCAGTTTATTAAAAGGGGAAAAAAGCATTTTCACTCCTCCATTTAAATACACTCACAGTTGTAAGGCAATCCAGTAATATGACAACAAAGCTTACATGAAAACATGAAGCTAATTACATGGTGAAGGTGGTCTCCAGCCCGTTCCTTGATTGCACAGACATGACAAAGGAACTGCTGTATGATGGGACTGGGCCACAAGGGCCATGAGGACCCCAAATAGCCAGGAACAATATTTTTATAATTTAGCCTCGTTTTAAGGGTTTAAGAGTCATCAGCGTCACAGAAATTTGCCATCTACGGTCTCTCAGTTGGTGAGCAAATTATTTTTATCAAATGAGTTTAAAAGAGTGAAAAACGTGAAAATTTTTGCATGCCTACTGCAAATTCAGAGCATCTATTTTTTTCTAATTTTTTTTTTAGTAAGCAGCTTACCATGCATGAAATGATTTCATGCAGCTTACACAAAAATAATGTTATTTAAAAATTAAAACAGACAGGCAGACAGATTGCATTCATTCCAAATTCCAATTCCTACAGGAGATTACTCCAATAACCTAATAATGAATGCCCCCCAGTGTACAGCTAGGACTGCTGTACTGGAGCTGCTGCTTTCCAGGGTTAAAATGAGCACTATTCAGCCTGGTAGCTGTTCTACTACTGCTTTCAGAAAACCGAACTAGAAAGAGTAGTAATTCTCATTAAAAAACAAAGAGCAGTATCACCATTATATGATTCCTCTTAATCTACTTTGGTTTAATTTGGTTCTGCACACATGGATTCTCCATCCTGGTCCACTTTTACTCACATAAAAAGACAAAAAGATATACCTGTAATTATAAACATAGGACATTGTTTGAGCTAGTGGATTTTCCAGAGCTGATTCTGCCACTGGCTCCATTAACAAAAGGCACACAGCCTACTGATGCACCTTGGCCAAACAGAGGCACGTGGCCAGTGAGAAGCGTGAAACAAAGCAGAGGCAGCCCAAAGATGTTGCTGGTGCCGCTGTCAGCAGCTGCAAGCACAGCAGCTTCTGTGATGCATACACCCCAAATACTGTGAGATTTTCCAAGCCCTGGTAGCATGGGAGGTAGGAGAGGAAGAGATGAGGAACCTACTCAGTCTTTGCAATACTTAACCACTCATATAGCTGAAGACAAAAGTTCAGGCAGCCTATAGCTTCAGTGTCCTATACTGTAATTTATCTCTGTGTGTATGAGAATTTACTACCCTGACTATTTGCTGCATTGTCTTAGCAGATGCAGAATTCATGCAACAGAAAAATCCATCCTCATCCTTCATCTACTCAGAAAAGAAACCCTCAACTGTAATTGCATTTGCATTTGATTCCGGTGTTTTCCTTACCTTCTGTTTGAGCCTAGAATTTCTAGCAGACGCAGTCTGTTAGCTCTCTAAGCACATCCCAAGAAGCTGATCTGCGTATTTTTGCTGAACCAGGCAGGGCTGCCCTGATACAAAATTCTCAGAAGCTGACTGGTGCATTCATTCATCAATTTAAAAAATAGCATTTGGTTACATTTTTTTCTGGTTTTCCCCCCAGAAACCTTTAGTGCCCGTGCTTTCAACATGGCATTAACTGCTGATGTAACACAGCATTAATACTCTGATGATGCACCTAGAGGCATTAATACAATCTCATATAAAGTATTTTAATAACCACAGCTTCACCGAATTAATTGATGGAATCATTTCAACAAATCTACTTCATCAGATTTTAAATGGCTAGGAAGAGAAATGCAAGTGTGCCGACTTTAAGTATTTCGCATTCTGACTGGAGTTCTAGAAGCACTTTGTTTAGGCCTTTGTGTATACAAATCACTTTGCCCTTTCCTGTCTTTTTTCTCCCACTGTCCTTTCTTCTGTACATAACAAGCTTCTAAATTTCAAGACATTTAGTCATATCTAACCTTTATATAGCATTTTTCTTCTGATGGATGTATTCTTATGAAATGAAAATTGTTCTGTAATAGTACAGATTTTTCAATCAAATAAAGTAGTACTCGGTATGCAATAAGAAAATGCTAATCACACAAATAGTTTTTCATTGAGTTTATGTAGCATAATATTTTTTTTTTTATCACAGCATTTCACTAAATCATGTAAAATTGACTAATGTAATATAGAGCTCATTCACACAGTTGTTAAAAAGCTGTTTTCTCTCCTCGTCAGTCTTGTATTCTAACATTTTAAGTACAGGAAGAGAAAATGTTCTGAAATATAAACCAGGGGGCTGTTTTGTATAGGTTTTGTGTTTCTTACTGTTAGTGATGGGCTCCAAGCATGATTTGCTTTTTTTTTTTTTTTCTTTATTTGTCCAGGAGTTGTTTTTTGAGGGTTTCTTTGATTAGTTTAAATCTCTTGTACTCTGGAAGAAGACTGGGCAAGAAAACTAAAATAAAATTTTAAAAAAATATCCATTTGTCGTGTTGTATTTCCCTGAATCAGCAAACAGAAACAAAGGAAAATCTGTGTAACTGGCATCCTCACACTGAAACGAAAGCAAAAGCCACCCTTCCCAAGGTGAGCCTCCCATCCTCTGAACTACCACTGCCGCTCCAGATAGGCAGAGCTCGATGGAGCAGCAGAGGAGCCATCTTCTTCCCAGGCAGGGTGAACACATGCGACTCCTGGCAAAACTTCTGCTACGGTTCTACCTGTGCAAGCCGAGCTCTGTGGACAGGCCAGAGCACTAAAACCAGAACAGCAAGTGGGGCCCTTCACCCCTGCATGAAAACCCCTCCTATATCCATGGTATTCATTGCAATTACTGCCTAGAGATGGCTCTTAAAAATTTTTAGTCCCCTCTGTCTGCCTAGGTCTCCCACACCTCTAAAAGTACTAAATAAACTCAATCACAGTGAATGCTACTTGCTCAACTGGCTGGGTGTGCATTTCTTCCCTAAAAAGATATTGCAGGAATAGTGAAGGAAAAATATATTCCCAATTGCTTAAAGCACCAAATTATAAGGCAGTGTATTATATGACTTCAGTAAGTAATAAGGTAAGAAAATATTATAATCTTTAATTAGAAAAACTGAAAAAATTCGAAAAAATTAGCAACCTGATCTAGTTAGTGGTGTCCCTGCTCACTGCAGGGGGGTTGGACTAGATGACCTCTAGGGGTCCCTTCCAACCCAAAACATTCTATGATTCTATGATTCTAAAACAAATTTGAATCAATTATTTTACTTAGCTACTGGTTACCAATTGCAAAGAATAGTTTTTCTGCTAAAAAAAGATAATAAAGCCAATTATAAAACTCAACCACTCACAGTACTACTTTACAAGATGTAAATACAATTATTTTTCTTTATAAAATTATTTCTCTAAACTCTTCTTCAACTATCACAGACATTGTGTGCAGTCCTATCCATTTTAAACTAGTTGCCATACTATTCAATTTTTGATTAGTACTTACAGTAGCTAGCCCTTAGATACATAGTGCATACACTGCTATACCTTGGAGAGAAACAACCGATTTAAGGAAACGTTCTAAAAGGTAGAAAGTGAATGTCTTTTTTTTTTTTTTTTTTGGTCTTTTTTTTTTCCTCCTACATATTTAAAAAAAAAATTCCACGTTCTTGTGAAAGGTCAGGGCAATTGCAGAAGGTTCCTGAAAACGGGAAAAAAGCAAATGTCATTCCCATCTCCAAGAATGGCAAGAAGGAAGACGCAGGTAACCACGGGCCAGTAAGCCTCACCTTGATCCCTCAGAAGGTGATGGAACAACTAATCCTAGTAACTATTTCCAAAACTATGAAGGAGAAGATAATGATTGGGAGCAGCTGACAGAGATTTACAAAGGATATAATAGAATCACAGAGTGCCTTGAGCTGGAAGGGACCCATAAAGATCACTAACTTTTTACTGTGACAATGGTCAAACACTTGAGCAGGTTGCCCAGACAGGCTGTAGAGTCTCCATCCTGAGTTGAGATACTCAAAACCTGACTGGTGACAGCCCTGAGCAACCTGCTGAAGATGAAACTGCTTGGAGAATGGTGGTTGGACTAGACCATCTCCAGAGGCACCTTCCAACCTCAGCAACACTGTGATTCTGAACTCCAAAGTCTTACAGATAAACAGCATTTGTCTCTCTTTGTTTCATACTGTGAGTTTGGCTTTCAACTACAAGTACCCTACTTTCTCTGACAAACAACAGTTAACATTTTAGAGATTGAGTGCTGAATATAAGAAAGAACCTTAGCTGACATAAATCAATGTACTACCATTGACATCAACGGTACTAATTCAAAAACCGTGGCTGAAAGACCTCTTACTATCTCTTGAGACGCATCTTTTCAAGTTTTTGCATTAAACATTTATTAGCATTTCATTGACTAGTATCCTGATGTAGCCTAACCATGCAAAAGAAAGTCCACTATGCTTTCTTTGAGAATTTTAATTCTTGTGTTGAAGTCAGTTTCCTATAGCTGTAGACATAATAGTAAAAGAGTATAAAAGAAACAATTTCTATACCAAAAAAAGAGTATTTTTCATTAGACCTCTGTTATGGCTGGGAGAAAAAAAAAATACAAGCTTTAAGGGAAAAAAAATCTTCATTACCCTTCAGATGTTTCTGTGTTAATTTAACAGTTCAATTTTCAGCTGCAACAAAGCCACATAATAACAAACAGTAGTGTAAAATGCTACTGAATCACAAATGCTTGTTTCACTCAGCTAATAATTACTACTAGGCTGAAGAAGAATCTGAGAACAAAACATTTCATCAGAGCCTTCTCTCATTTCATATGCCCTTACAGTCTGTTTTCTCAACTGCTGTCAGGACATGTGACCTTCAGGCTAACAGCCATGAAGCTCTCAACATATCAGAAAAATCTACATCCCCCCAGCCTAGGATTGAGTTGGCAATATTTATTGAACATCCTGTATTTATAACTCACTGTCATTAGCAGTACAAGCCAAATATTGTCTCTCAAAGAAGAAACATTGATGAGATGTTAGCATCATAGAATCATAGAATCACCTCGGTTGGAAAAGACCTTTAAGATCATCGAGTCCAACCGTTAACCTAGCACTGCCATCCCACCACTAAACCATGTCCCTAAGCACCTCATCTATCCTTCTTTTAAAGACCTCCAGGGATGAGGACTCCACCACCTTCCTGGGTAGCCCATTCCAGAGCCTGACAACCCTCTCGGTGAAGAATTTTTTCCTAATGTCTAGCCTAAACCTGCCCTGGCGCAGCTTCAAGCCATTCCCCCTCGTCCTATCATCTGTTACCAGGGAGAAGAGGCCGACCCCCACCTCACTACAGCCTCCTTTCAGGTAGTTGTAGAGGGCGATCAGGTCTCCCCTCAGCCTCCTCTTCTCCAGGCTAAACAACCCCAGTTCCCTCAGCCGCTCCTCGTACGACTTGTGTTCCAGACCCCTCACCAACTTGGTTGCTCTCCTCTGGACCTGTTCCAGCAAGGCAACATCTTTCTTGTAGTGAGGGGCCCAAAACTGAACACAGTATTCGAGGTGCGGCCTCACCAGCACCGAGTACAGGGGCACAATCACTTCCCTACTCCTGCTGGCCACACTATTCCTAATACAGGCCAGGATGCCATTGGCCTTCTTGGCCACCTGGGCACACTCCTGGCTCATATTCAGGCGGCTGTCAATCAGTACCCCCAGGTCTTTTTCCACCAGGCAGAATCCAGCCACTCTTCCCCAAGCCTGTAGCGCTGTATGGGGTTGTTGTGACCAAAGTGCAGGACCCGGCACTTGGCCTTGTTGAACCTCATACAATTGGCCTCGGCCCATCGATCCAGCCTGTCCAGGTCCCTTTGCAGAGCCCTCCTCCCCTCCAGCAGATCAACACTCCCACCCAGTTTGGTGTCATCTGCAAATTTACTGAGGGCACACTCAATCCCCTCATCAAGGTCATTGATAAAGATATTAAACAAGACCGGCCCTAATACTGAGCCCTGGGGGACACCGCCTGTGACCGGCCGCCAACTGGATTTAGCTCCATTCACCACGACTCTCTGGGCTCGGCCACCCAGCCAGTTTTTAACCCAGCGAAGAGTACATCCATCTAGGCCATGAACTGCCAGCTTCTCCAGCAGAATGCTATGGGAGACTGTGTCAAAGGCTTTGCTGAAGTCCAGGTAGACAACATCCACAGCCTCTCCCTCATATACCAGGCGGGTCACCTGGTCATAGAAGGAAATCAGGTTGGTTAGGCAAGACTTGCCTTTCGTGAACCCATGCTGACTGGGCCTGATCCCCTGATTGTCCTCCATGTGCCTGGTGAGCACACTCAAGATGAACCTCTCCATAATCTTCCCCGGTACGAGGTTAGGCTGACTGGTCTGTAGTTCCCCGGGTCCTCCTTCCGGCCCTTCTTGAAAATAGGCGTCACATTTGCCAACCTCCAGTCATCTGGGACCTCCCCTGTTCTCCAGGACTGCTGATAAATGATAGAGAGTGGCTTGGCAAGCTCCTCTGCCAACTCCTTCAGCACTCTTGGGTGGATCCCATCCGGCCCCATAGACTTGTGGATGTCCAGGTGGCATAGCAGGTCAAAGACTGCTTCCTCCTGGATTATGGGGGGTTCATTCCACTCTCTGTCCCCATCTTCCAGCTCAGGAGGCTGGGTACCCTGGGGATAACTCGTCGGGCCATTAAAGACCGAGGCAAAGAAGGCATTGAGTATCTCAGCCTTCTCCTCGTCTTTAGTGGCAATGTTCCCCCTTGCATCCACTAGTGGATGGAGGTTCTCCCTGGCTCTCTTTTTGCTGTTAACATATTTATAAAAACTCTTCTTATTATCCCTTATAACAGTGGCCAGGTTAAATTCCAGCTGGGCTTTTGCCTTTCTAATCTCCTCTCTGCATGACCTGACAAGATCCCTGTACTCTTCTTGGGTTGCCTGCCCCTTCTTCCAGAGCTGGTAAGCTCTCCTTTTTTCCCTTAGTCGCACTAGTAGTCCTCTGTCCAGCCAGGCCGGTCGTCTTCCCCGCCGATTTGTCTTACGGCACATGGGGACAGCCTGGTCCTGTGCCTTTAAGTCTTCTTCCTTGAAAAACACCCAGCCTTCCTGGACCCCTTTGCCCTTCAGGACTATCTCCCAAGGGACTCTCCCAACCAGCGTTCTGAGCAGGTCAAAGTCTGCCCTCCGGAAATCCATGGTGGCGGTCTTGCTGACCCCCTTCCTAACCTCACCAAAGATCGAAAACTCTACCATTTCATGATCACTAAGGCCTAGATGGTTTCCAACCACCACCTCTCCCACCAGTCCTTCTCTGTTAGTGAACAGGAGGTCAAGCGGGGCACTTCCCCTGGTAGGCTCACTTACCAGCTGTTTCAGGAAGTTATCTTCCACACACTGCAGGAACCTTCTGGACTGTTTCCTTTCTGCTGTATTGTATTTCCAGCAGATGTCTGGGAAGTTGAAGTCCCCCACAAGAACAAGAGCTCGTGACTGAGAGACTCCTGCCAGCTGCTTGTAGAATTCTTCGTCAACGTCCTCATCCTGGTCGGGTGGTCTGTAACAGACTCCCAACAGGATATCTTTTCTGTTGGCCTCCCCCCTCATCCTCACCCATAAGCATTCTGCCTCACCACAAGTGTCAAGCTCTGTACAATCTAAACACTCCCTAACATACAGAGCCACCCCGCCGCCTCTCCTTCCTTGCCTGTCCCTTCTGAAGAGTTTGTAGCCATCCATCGCAGCACTCCAGTCATGGGAGGCATCCCACCACGTTTCTGTGATGGCAACTACATCATAACCATCCTGCCTTACAATGGCTTCCAGCTCCTCCCGTTTGTTGCCCATGCTGCGTGCATTAGTGTAGATGCACTTGAGCTGGGCTGTCGGTTTCACCCCCAGCAATGGGGTGACGCCCCCAGGGTCCTCTCTAGTGAGCCTGTTTATATCCCCTCCCCCCTTCAGGCCTAGTTTAAAGCCCTCTCTACAAGCCCCGACAGTTCATGAGCGAGGATCCTATTTCCCTTCTGAGAGAGCTGAGTACTGTCTGTTCTCGACAGGCCCGGTGCCATGAAAGTCCCTCCATGGTCAAAGAAGCCCAAGCCCTTCCGATGGCACCAACTTTGAGCCACACGTTAACCGCTCTAGCTTTCCTATTCCTTTCCGTGTTCCCTCCTGACACTAATGGGATCGAGGAGAGCACTACCTGCACTCCTGATCCTTCAACCATTTTCCCTAGTGCCCTGAAGTCCCTTTTGATCAATTTGGGGCTTCTCTCTGGCAATTCATCACTGCCTGCCTGTATAATCAAGAGCGGATAGTAGTCAGAGGGCCGTACCAGACCAGGGAGTCTTTTGGCAATGTCCCTGATCCGGGCCCCAGGGAGGCAGCAGACTTCCCTATGGGATGGGTCCGGGCGGCACATCGGGCCCTCCATTCACTTCAGAAGGGAATCGCCCACAACAATTACCCTTCTTTTTTTCTTTGTACAGTCGGTCTTGATAGGTAAGGGTGACCGTCTCTCCCTAGCCAACCCCCTGGTTGGGCCTTCATCCCCATCTTCAGTTGCCTGGCCCTCAACTTCCAGAGCCCCATAGCTGTTACGCAAGGGCAGCTGGGAAGGTGAAGGAGCCCGGGAGGGGACTCTCCTCCTGCCCCGAGCAGAAACCTTTTTCCATCCCTCACCATCTCTTGGGTCTCTAGCTTCTGTCTGCCGGACAGAGGACAGAGGATCCTCTGCTACCTGCGGAGCCTCTGTCTGTTGCCGCGGCCTGAGGGATGGTAGAGTGCGGCTCCACCAGTCTATCTCCATCTCGCATTCTCTAATACTCCTTAATCTCTCCACCTCTTCTTTCAGCTCTGCCACCAGGCAGAGCAGATCATCCACCTGCTCACACCTGAGACAGCCCCTGTCCTTACCAATCTCTGGTACAGCGACAGGCTGAGGCACTCCCTGCAGCCAGCGACCTGGACAGCCGCATGTTTCTGTTTAGGCGGGGACTCCGTCTGAGTCGCCACGTTCCATCTGGCAACAGCTTTCGGACGAGTAGAAACCATTGCTCTCTCCTCGTTTGGGTGTCTATGGGTGCCTGTCGAGTGAGCCTCCGAGCCAGGAGGGGAGCACGCACCCTGCCCTCGCGCCCTGCCTGCGCAAACTGCCGCGCCACGCCCTTCTGACGCGCCACGCCCTGTTTGCCCGCCCTGTTCGCCGCGCTCCGGGTCGCTCGCGCTCCCTGGGGGCTGCTTTTATACGCCAGGAGGGTCCGGCCGCCGTCACCCCTGACTCCGCCCCCGCCGAGTCAGAGCTGCCGCTCGTCAGGAGCCCGCTCTTTCGCGCCCTGGGAGGGGGGGGGGTTGGGGTCCCCTCTCTCTCCCTGTGCTTTTTCGCCTTTTTTGCCTCCGCAGGTTTTGCCGCGGTTTTGCCGCTTCAGAAAGGGTCCCTCGGCGCGATCCTCTGCTCCCAAACCCTTCGCCTCAGTGGCGAACTCAAATATTCAAATATTCAAGTCTGTAAAATGTTTTCTTCAGTGAAGCGGTTATTTATTCTGGACCATTCTGGCGAGGGCAGTGCATAACTTCTTCTAAGAGCCACTGCACAAGCAACAGAAAAGCAGTCACATTGACATAATGCCACTTCAGCTAGGATCACACTCCTCTAAACCTTCCTCTGCAGGGCAGAGGAAATAAAGTTTATATTACAGAATAGTCAACATAGAAAACTGTTCAGCAAATTATTTCTTTTGCTAGATTCTTCTGGATTTATGAACAGAGTTGGTTGTAAAATTTCTCCTCTGAAGCTGAATATTCTTCATCCATTTTCAATGTTATAGTGAATACTAAAAGACTCAGAAAAGCTAACAGCGTGACGTAAGAAATACAACTCTTGGCTGTTAGATTCCTTTCCCCCTTTATGAGCAGGACTGCATAGCAATCGCATTTCTTGAGCAAAATCCTGCCCTCATGGAACAAATACAGACATGGTGTAACAACAAAGACGTCCCGAAGATGACTAAAACCAATAAGACTATTTGGAATTCAGATATCCAAGCACTTCCCGAGTACTGCTGGGTCAACAGATCCAGATTTGTTTGCATTTATTGCCTCTTTCAGTTGCATGACTTGTGATTCAAAAGAGAAGTAAAACCACTTGGAAATATTCTGTATGAGCAAATTCCTATATATATCGACTCAAATAAATCATGTATGAGGAACAGGAAGAACAAGAATGTACATTTTCCTCTTAGGTTGAATACATCATCTAAACCAGAGGCACAAACACATTCAAGACCACTGGTGAGCAACACCTGGGGAGTTAATTCTCCTTCTCCCTCAAATCTGTAGTTCCCATCCCAGCTGCCCTCAACCATCACCTAAAACATTTCAGCCATCCCAGTTATTTCGATCTGCAGGTTTTGAGAACTTGAACATTTCTACTGTAATTTTTGCCTCTTTCTCCATCTCCTGCTAGTTCTTATCTACCTGGTTAAAAAGGGAAAATCCCCCAAAAGCTTTTAGGTGTAGCAGTGCTCAATTTTTAGAAATTTCACCACCTTCTCTAACATAAATGTCTTGCCCACTGAGGCTGAGGTAACCTTCCTGCTTAGTATATTCCTCAGTATCCTAGGTTTAGTCTTGGGAAGACCAAAGCCATCTAGGAGTTATTTTGGAGACACCAGCACACACGCATGATTCCTTTAGAGCTTTATCTTGTTTTACCTTTCTTATGGTTCCTTCAGCAACTCCTTTTAGTAACTGAGTAAACCACAGGAAAAAGCAAGTTTCATTCATCGGTGAGGAGCTATTTTTACTTCTCAGTACACATGAACAAGACATTAGATTATCAGCAAGGACAGCATAAAACAAGCATTACCCTAATTTCTGCAGCAATTCCTAAGTCCAAGGGCCATTCTGTGGCTCAGAACCCTTGGATACAGGCAAATTCCTTCCCTGTCACTCCTTCTTAGCCAAAATGCCAATAATGCAACACTACATTGTCTGAGACTTCCTGTAGGATGAGGAAATTATACAGAACCCATTAGACATACACAAAGATAGCCTGATATAGGGCTCTCCAGTATTTGTTAAATAAAAATTTCTAGTGACTGTCAGAATCAGAAGGAAAAAAAGTGACTTTTTAATTTTAACTACGAAAATGGTTAAAAATTGAGGACAAATCCATTTTCTCCCTGACAGTAATTTTCTTTTGAAGACAAAAGAAAATGAAAAAAACCGCATCTAAATAGAAATGAATTGACTTATGAGTGGACGAAGCTTCCATTACAATGAAGTCAATGGCAAAATTTTTGATGTCTGCAGCCTCAGTAAACGTTAGATGTAAATTCTTTGCTACTTATAAGCTGTGACAGACCTGCTACTCAGTGGAATTGTGTTCAAAGTTGCTGCTGAGTTTGTCCCAGGGTTTTCTTACTAAGTATGAGAAAGCGTATGTCTGATAAAACAAAACTGGTTGAGGGTTTTAACCAGGTCATCAGAAAGTCCACTTTCCTTGAAAGAAATAACCCACTATTATAAATATAATTTTTAAAAAAATCAGTAGAGGAATGGAAAAACAAACACAAAAAAGGTAAAACCACAAGCTGACTTCAATATTGTATTTGAATCAAATGATAAAATTAGTTAAATTGTTAGATTAATACAAAGATAATAAATACTTTTAAATCCTAAGAAAGATCTAAGAAGGCTTCTGTCAGTTGAATGATAAGCTACAACTAAAAGCTTATAACACAACGTAATCAAGTCTTTGATTTAGAGCCAAATAAATATTTTTATACCAAAACTCTTATGTAAAGTCTGATCTGATGCCTTAGGATCATGAGGTTTTTTTTTCCAATAGATCTCACATTACAGTAATTTCTTCTTCCAGCAATTAAGAAACTGCCATGCAGCACTAAAGAAAAATCCTGATGAACTGAAGTCATAAAATGTCTATTGTTAACACAGTTAGTTAACATTTGACTATGTTAGATTCTTCAGGACTCAAACACAAACAGCACAGCAGACACTGAGGAGCATATTCCCTAAGCCAAGTTCTAGAGTGTTTCAACCTGTAAAGTATTTCTCCCCCTAATATTTTTATGGATTTTATTGCTGCTTATACGGCCTACACACAACCATTAAAACAATCTTGCTGATAAAGTATTAAAATAAAAATATCAAATTGGATACGAAGAAGTGTACAGACTCTCAGCTCTTGCAAATGGACAAATAGCCTCTGACTAGGATGACTGGGGTGCGCAGCTCTTTTTGCCGTTAGAAACCCTGTAGCTGTGGAGATCCGCCAAAGGCTATCAGGCATTATTCTTTGGTGTTGCAACTTCCACTCACAGTTCAGTCTTGGGATTCTGGTGCATTAATATCGTTGTAAGTGGTCTGTTGAACAGCAGAAAGTAGACTTTTGTCTTTACCTTCTCTCTCACAGGTTCTCTCAGCTCTGGTCATACTCCATACAAATCGTGCACAAAGCCTCCCTCTGAAGCACACTAACACAGATTTGCGATGTCTCCTCAGCATAAAATTGGAAAAGCTAAAAGCTTAAAATGTGTGATTATGAACCACAGACACACCAAAGGATTTAGGAGGCTATCTAAAAACATATTTTTATTATATGAGGGTTTATATCCTGAGCCACCATCTGAAGTGAAATCCAGAGAAATGAGCCCCTTCAGCAGCCAGCTCACAGCACCCCAGATCATGGGTTGGAAGAGCCTCTTTCTTTCATTTGAGCTAAAGCAATTAAATCTCAACACTTTCAGCATTAGCTTCCAAGATGATCCGTTTCTTCCCCCTTTTACAACTCCCTGACATCCCATACTGTATTACTTTAACAGTGAAAATATTAAAAAAAACCAAAAAAACACAAGACTATTTTGGAGGCATCTGGCACAACCTTGCCCAGGTGAAGTAACCTTGTGATGACACGCTTGTCATCAATTTACAGAACACTCATCCCACAAATTTATAGAAAGAGCTAACTGAAAGGAACTAAAACCTGCAGCTACTCAGCTTTCATCTATCAGCAACATTAAAAATAAATTTTAAGTCCTTATGACTTGATGTCACCATTCATCTTGCAAGTAACTAAATTTAGTGGGAACTAGGCCGTAAGTCAAACAGCCCACCTTTGAAACTTTTAGTCTGAAAACAGAATAGGTATTTAAGAGTTTTACAGAAAAGAAACCATTTTAGAACAGAAATTAAATTGTATGAAAGGACTGTGTTATCATGTACAGGGTATTTCACATACCTGTAATTACAGTATGATAATACTGTACAATAGTGCTGTAATCAAACATTCCAGCAAAAAGAAACCTTCGAAGCTTTTTCTACTTCAGCACCATATTGCTGTCTTTTTTTATTAAATTACAAAAAAGCCTCTTACTGTCTATTCCAGCATGCAGGCACTTAGCTAACCAGAACTTAGGGAAACTAGAAAAGAGAAAAGAGCATTTTTCAGAGCCACAGTCGTGAAGACTTTTTTCTTCTTTCACTGTTTTTGTTATTAATTGTCTTCCTCTTGTTCCTCTTTTAGATCAACAGCATTTTGTTGTCACTTGTCTGAAATGTGGAAACAAAGAGGCTCCTAGGCTCACCTTTGGTATCATTCTCTATCTATTTAAAAACACTCAAAGATCCCTTCTTATCCATGCTCACTGAATTGTTACTTCAGATGATCAAATAACTGGTATTGGGATCCCTGCCAAAACTGTATCATTACATAATTTTGAACTAGGCAGCAGTTGCATAAAATACATTGCAGGCTTCTGACATCCAGTTTGGGAGTCAAATAGCCTATTCCAAGTCAAGTCCTTTGCATATTATAAACTGTGCAGCACTTGCAATCAACGACTATTTGATCATTCTAGCCAAAATGAAACCACTGCAGCAAAAAACACTAAAAAATCCTTACTCCAGAACATACCAGAGGGTGGTACTTTTGTCATTTATCTGGGAAAAAAAGTCAGTTTCAAATCCCAACAGAAAGAGATGTTCCTTGGCTGTCTGATGATTCAAGTACATGCCTTGAGTACAACCTTCACGCTACCACAGTCACATCAGAGTCTGAAGGAAAAAAAAGAATTAAAAAAAAAAAAAACCCCAAACCTTTCTATATAAAATTGTAGAGGATGAAATGTTCATCACATATTACATGCCAAGCAAGTTTTCTACCTCTGAACAGCACAGATCTAGAATCAACTTTGAACCAAATTGATTTTGCAGTTTCCAAAGAAGGGCAAGATATTAGGCCTATGCAAAGTTGATGAGGGTGAATGATCATAGAAACTATCAATAAAACAAAAGAGGAGTCATCTGAATGTTAATCAAAAGCTCCTGCTATTTCTTCCTGACAAATGGCTGGAGTAAGGGCTGAGAAACCTTGGAAGAAATTCAAAAGTTTGATGTTAATGACAATGAATGGAAATTATTTGCATCATCGTGGACAGAGGATGCTCAAAGATTCAGGACTGTCTGATCTTTTCTTGAATTTTGCAACGTAATAATTATTTATCCAAAGTATATGAGAAGAGTTATAGATCTGACATTGCCAAAATAAAATCATGAAGCAGATACAGTAGCAGATAGAAAGATATAAAAGTTAATATAATTAAAAAGATGAGACTGACCTTCACAACCATAGTGAAGTGACCTTCCTGTATTTGTTAATTCAGGTCTTTTAGGAGTACAACCTTTAGCAAACCATATTTATGCAGACTTAACCACTGACAACATTTCATTTTCAAAAGTCAAACTCCAAGGACTAATGATGGATGAACCAGGGTGACAGTCTATCACCACCAATATTACAGTACTTGGTCTTTTGTAATAATGATTATTTTAGTAATAAAATAAAATCAACATTAAGCTCAGGAACAGAGCCTAGATTTCCAGAATCTCATTTTTTTAACCCAGAGATATAATTTGTGACATTTTTTTTTAAATACTTAATTCAGCTGTTTATGAGGTTTGTGTCTCTGCTCATCACTGCAATATTCAATATCAGTCTGAATTAGTTTGACCTAGAGAAAACCCCAGCAGGCTCTCAGAATTCCCTTGCCTTTGTTCACTTGGGAGTTAGACATTCAGCAGTTCCCACAGGGCAGACTGGATTCAGCTTGGATTTTTTAAGAATAAAGGAAAAGACTTATGCTGTAAAATGCTTTCCTTTTTAGTGCCAGAGCATCTAAGTGTTATGCACAGGGGAGGTGGTTGCCTACAGATGATCACATCAAGACTTGCCTCACTTTCCTCTGTTTACTGTCCTTATCTCAACCCTCATTTCTCAACTACTTCTTCGGCTTTACGCTATACAAAGAGAGTAAGTTGCCCAAACCCACTCCCAAAACTCCAACATAGATGTCATTCCTTCTCACACAACCCAAAGCATATCCTTTGGTGATGATAAGCTTCTGTGATGCCACCACTAAAGTTTACATGTATCAGTAAGAGATGTGCTTTTGCCAGATGCAGCAGCAGAGTCAAAGAGGCAGTGTTAGTTTACCTATCTCCCCAAGAGCAGCAAGAGGCCTATCAGGGAAACACCATGAAAATCAGAAGAATATTTAGCATGAAAAAAGTTCATCATTTCATTGACTACACTCGAGTAAGTCTCTTCCCCCAAGGTGACTGGAGGAACAGTTCAATAGCTCAGACAACAAAATGAATACAGTAGAGACAAATGAAGAGGTGTTGGCATCTCTGAAAGATTTTTGGAACTAGTCTGTCATTGAAGGGAATGTATGTAAAAAGAAGTAGGTGTGGGACAGTAAGGAAAGCAGCAACTTGGGTTCACAACTGCTGCTGCCCTCAGTTCAGGCAGCAGCTTTGGAAAAATCACAGCCTCTTTCTATTTTAAATGGGGACTATTCCAGAAGCTTTGCAGTGGCGTCAGTCAGCCGACCCAGCCTACATCTGCATATGGAATTGGGCTTGGGGCTGGTCTTCAGGCAGAACCACATAATTTGAGTCCAAGTTTGTGCTGTGAAGACCAACTTTTTACCCCACCACCTGACAGTTCTGTCCAGACAACAGATTATATTGCCACATTCACAGTGCATTTCAACACTCGCCCTTCTATTTACCAGTAAAGTGCGTTACCCACAACACCAGGAACTAAATGCCGTCAGCACAGACAAGCACTAGCAGGTGTACACTGGGAAGAATGTTTTAAAGAATTTGTTTACAAGACTTGAGTTCCGAATTAACTGTAATTCCTTAGGAAAAGAAAACAGAAGAAAAACAGATATATTGTGTTTTCAATGCAGTACAGGATGTGACTGGGATAATCAAACGGCATAAGGAAAAAGGCTGGGTTGAAAAAGACATGTTAAAACCAGTCATTTCATAGAGGTACACCTTCAATTCATTTTCTATTCCTATGACACAAAACAATCCATGGAAAGTAAAAGAATAAAGTACACAAATTTCCATTGCTTAAAAAATTTACAGACAATATACTCAATTCAGGAAAAAAAAAAATTATGATAGAATAATGCCTCAGGTGCCATAACAAACAACATTTATACTGTTTTCCTTCTCTGTAAGAGAAGTGTTTCCTTGATTACACTAAAATGGAGACATAATATGGATAGAATAAAGATTTTCTCAGAAGATATAATGAACCTTTTGATCTTGCTGTCATAGGAGATCTTGAGGCAAGTGGAAATCAGACTGAGCAAAGCTTTGACATTGCAAAGTTAGATTTATGGTGAAAGCATAAACTCAAAATGGCAGAAGTCCTACCAATTTTAATTGTAATAGTCTAATAGTCTCAGGATCAGAATGAAAGAGCATTTCCCAGATACAGGGGAAATGACCTAGTTTTGGATTTCTGGTAGATCACACTACGTGCCTACCTTCATGCGTGGTCTCTCTCTCTCTCAAGTGGCATGCACTTTGCACACATTTTAAAAATATTTATCCCATGGAAAGACCATAATTCCAAAGATGACACTATCCGTCTCTGGGAGAGCTCACCCTTCTGTCACATCTGTGCCGTGAAGTGAGGCAGGACACCCACTAGCTTCACTGTCACCGTCCTCCACCCCGCTGGGAATAAATACAGCAAGTCTGTATCCAGGGGAAAAGGCCAGAGCCCACTGCTTTCCCTTCTTATAACTGTCAGTTGTTTGTATTGGAGCACCGGTGATGCAATTTTTAAGTGACCAGATTAACCCATATACGCGATAAGTTACATAATATTTTGTATTACATATTGCACATGCATATCTTACAATACCATGTAATATGTATATCCATTTTTTTGATTAAATAAAATGTAATTGTTTAACAATGGCTTTTATAGTACTAACTGTTCATGCAAGACAATAATCATTCTTCAAGTGTCTAGAACTAAGCTCTGCTTAGGTTTCACTGAAGGTTTTAGTCTGGACTAAACCCTCAGCTTTCAAGTCTGAGGTATCCCGACAAAAGCTAGAAACGCTTTTGTAGGGACTGACTTATGAGGGGCTTCTAACAAATGCCCTATTAAACAATCATCAGATGTTCAGAGGAAATAGAAAAACACTTTCCCAGAAGTCCTTCAACAATCTGCTCATGGAGAACTGAAATACTAATTAAAAAATTTGCAAAGCAACACTATCAGGCACACGTTACACCTCACATCACAGAGGACTTGTTCCTAGTAAGGAAAGCTGCAGAAAAGCAAGTAATGCATTCAGAAAACCAAGCTGTACAACCTGCCACATTTCTAACTACGCTCAGATTGATGTAATTCACAAATATAGAATTACTTACTGGTATTTTTCTTTGCACAGCCTGGCAGTCTCCCTCCCAACCCCAACTGCCTAAGTAACCATGTGTCTTACTCATTAATGCTCCCGAGATAACTCACTTCTGACCTTCACCTAAATTTAGGTTGCAAAGCTTTTATGAAAAGCCTGTTTTTGCAAGTGTCCCTACAAGATGCCGCCCATTACAGGTTCTGTAAAAGTAAGTGTGTTAGTTAATAACTGAATTCTCTTCCACTCTCTGTGCTTCTTAGTGTTATATATTTTCCCTAAAATTATTCTGCAGGAAGAAAAGAAAAAAGAGGTTGCCTTTTTTTGGAATCTCCTGATTGTTCAGGTGCCTACTGGGTTGGATTCTACCATGTAACTGGTGTTAATAGCACTACATGTGCATTCGGTCCACCTGCTTTCCAGTTTAATAAGGAGGTGCTCCTTCTATGTTCTCAGATCGTTAGGAAACAAAGATTACATCCACCTCCTGCTATTTTGTGTGATGGAGAAAAGTAAGATAATCAATACAAATAAATTTTTGTAATCTGATTAACAATCATTTCTTCTCCAACTATGACCAACATCCTAAAACCCCAACACATAAATGAGATGGCTGATCTGAGTATACAGAATCCAAAATCTCTACAGTGCAAGGCCACGTGCAGCACACAGGAATTTCTGAATTAAAAATTTACCACAGTGCTAACAGTTTTACTTTAGCCATTTAATCAACTTGTTTCCTTCTGTCAGAAAATACTATTATCTCCCCAGCAAAATAGTATTTAAAGATTCCTATTGTAAAGAGTAAGCCTAAAAAACAAATAACCTCTGGGAGAATCACCTACCATGAAACACATCACTAATCCTGTATCTGAACAGGATACTCACCTAAGGGTTTCCGCACTTATCCCTGCCACATTAAATATGATGGAGTGAGGCTGTCAACGCAGTAGTTTTCAATAGGCAAGTGTGTAGCATGTATTATGCTTTGAGGAACAGATTCAAGCTTCTCACAATGAGTCATAAGAGCTATAAGGGCTGACCTCTCTCATCTTTTTGACCTGCTTGCACTAAACGCAGATCTTACCCTGCAGCTCTACACAACTAACAAGGATTTCCAGCTGCCGCGTTTTGGGTACACTTGAACAAACTGGAACAGACTTTCCCTAACAATAGCCAAAGCTAAGGAAGCAGATTCATACTCTGGATTCAGCTAGATGTGACATGAGCTTCCAGGAAGAAAAGAAATGGGACTCTGCAGAAACATAGGATTTTCGTCATTTCCATAAACATAGCCTGCTCGAAGAAGTCAGCATTCATGAAATTGTGCTTTTCTTCCCAATTAGTAAGGTGACATCACAGCTGCTAAGTAAAGAACCTAGGTTATGAGCTCTTATGCCATTGGAGAAAGGTAATTCCTGCATACCTAGCATTTCAATTGTGTGGTGGAATACAGGACACTTTCTTGATTTTTCCACTTCTTCAAATAGCTTTGTAATTAAAAACTGCCAGTCTGGCTTGGTTAGGCTCATTGTCATACCATCAGCAAGCAAGGGTGAGCCTGTAGACGAAGAATATTTCAGTCTAAGTTTATTGCTACAGAAAACAATAAAATAACACTTGAAATCTCTGGAGATGTGCTGCTATGAAACCAATGTGAGTGAGGCAAAATACACATATCCCCCAAATCTATTAACAGAGTTGTTTAACAGAGTTGTAAAATAGAAGAACCCCCATTTTCAAATATTTCATCCTTAGGTTTCAAATTTGCACTTGTTTCTGTGGGGATAGTGTCATCTAAAATCAGACTACTCTCAATGTATCATCCCTCACCAACCACAGAGTAAGGGGTTTGCCTCGTATTACCTCCCTGTGGGCAAAAGGCATTTTCTGCAGAGCAATTCTCTTGGAATTATTTCACAGAATCATTTAAAGATTTAACACATTTCCTGGAAATAGTGCTTACCTTGGCAGGTACAGCAGGGAGCAGGGCACAGGCAGTGAGCATTCTGACATTATTCTACTTATTCTTTGGTTTGTTTTAGCAGCTCTGCCTCATTGGGTGCTGATGTGCATGGAAATGTCCAGCCTTTCAGGAAGGAAGCCCCTTTCTTGAATAACACAGAAGGATTCCAAACTCCTGCAGCTTTTATTGATTTTTCCAGCTTTGGCACATTTCTTCATGTTTGATCTAAACTTCACCATTCACTTATAAGGCAGCACATTGGGGCAGGGGAAAACATGGAAGCTCAATAAAGCTACTGAAATTCATTTGCTACAGCAACTCCCTTCAAGCAGTTTGATTTGAATTCCCTTAATATTTTTGCCATTGGTTAGAGCACAATCACGCTTTTTGTATTAAGTGCTAAATACTGGCATTTAGACACTGACAGATAGGTGTATGTGAAAGGAAGGTCATTGGTCATTGAAAAGATATTTTGGTACCAAAAAAGAATTGTGGGTCTAGATAGTGTTGTAAGCTATTATTATTCAAAGACACTATGATTATTCTTTTTTTTATATATTGACTTGAAATTTTTTGCCTTTAGCTTTTTGGGGAACTGCTTATTTAGAAATGTCACACAACAAAGAAATTACTGTGTATTGAGGCTAGGGTAAGAGGTGGCTCCCTTCCAGTAACATGTATTTAATCTTTATAGAGCTTCATTCAATAGATACATGCACGTATGTGAGTACATTCTTTGTAAAAGCATCATAATAATCAGCACTTTTCAAGAAATTCAGGTTAAAAATGTCAATTACTATGTACTTTAAAAAAATAACTAATTAAAATTTAGCTTAAAGTAACCTTATTAAATAAAAATCAGTTTCATGCATGGTGTTGGGCACATGCATAAAAAAAGTACATAAAGTGTTCAGTACCTAAAACCCAAAACTTAACAACATACAATTGCCATTAGGCCATTCAGTATACCTCTTCTTTGCATCCAATCCTGAAAAAAGCATCACAAATACATGCTTTGCAGCATGTACTGTAATTCAGAATATTTGGGCTTTATCAGAGAAGTTATGCAGCATAGATTTTTCATCCCATTTCATGAAAATCATCCACCCTGAGTGACTGCGTGATTAACTGTATGGCTTCAGATTAAACACCTTGGTACTTCTGAGCCATCATGAGATGAAATGGGAAAAGACCATTCAGCACAAGTTCTCCTTTTAATTCAAATTAATTAAATAGCCATTACACTGACTTAAGCACACAATTGTAAATGTTAGTCTAGACATACCACAAACATTTGTGGATTACTCTTGGTAATCAGTTAAGTCCAATTAAAACAGACCAGCAGTGTAGGCATATCCTTTAGGATTTAATATACATATTATGTAAATTACATCAGCAGATTTTTTTTTTTTTAATTAAACTTTACCCTTAATTGCTACCCAAGAGCTTTGGGTAAAGTCATTCTATTGTTTTGCCGAAGTTTTTCAACCCTGGAATGTATTTCTCACAGGGTTTGCTATTGCAAGGTAGTCATCACCATAATACACAAGAAGTATAGATATAAATCACCATAACAAGGTTCATGATGGATTTCATAGGCTAATCAGTATTCCTGATGGGGAGGAAAGTCCCACAATAATGAAAACGCAGGAAAGGGAGTGAAGAAAGCTGAGTTCACTTCCCAGGAACACTCCATGCCCCTGTGATGCTAGGAAAAGCCTCTGAAGTTAAACACCAGAGAAGACAGACTGGAAAAGATTCCAAGAAAGCATTTCTCACCCTCCCTCAAATTCCTTCTTCCCGATATTCCTGTTCTCCTCCTCCTGCAGCTTTCCCTGCCCCGCTTAGAACCAGTTATAACTAAACCATTCCTAGCAAATGCCTGTCTCACCATCCGATTTTTCTCCTTCCATCTATGGGACCAGACTGCAGATGGTCTGAAACAAAACATCCCTGTTAGCATATAGGGTGGGAGCTGGTCTCAGCACCAGCTGATTCACTTTGAAAATCCTCTCCTACAGGCCCACACTACTCTCTAACATAGACACAGCCTAAATCAATCACCTCTTCCCATCTCAACCCTGGAAATAAAGAGTTTATAATTTTCTTCTCTTCAACTACCATTTTCATTTCTTCAGTGCTATGCCTTAATTTGCTCATGTCAGACCAGGGGTAGTGATTGTGCTTCTCATTGATAAAGCACCTAAGTCTCTATGGAGGAAAATGTGCTATTGAGATGATGCATATCTTCATCGAGGTCATTATTTCCATGCTTCCAGAAGTAAGAGACTCCTGCTCAAAGGAAGCAGCTCTTTTTGCACTGATGCAAAGGGAGGAACTGCACTTTGCTACTAGGTAATGACTTACCAGTTCACATAAAACTTTTTTTTGCAGAGGAATTTTTTTTTTTTAATGAAAATATGCAATTGTAACAGCCAAGTGCTCTTTAAAGACATGGGATTATAGTAGCATATGGCACTCAGTGAAGAACCAAATGGAGGTTTACATCACACTCCATTCTTCATTTAAGAGAAAGTTTTATTTTACATGCACAGGAAAAAAAGGCTGACCTCTCCAAACTCAGGTATGACAGTCGATTTTGTAGAAGAAAAAAGTTATTTCTCTTTATGTTACGGTTCTAACATACCCATAACCATAGGTAGCAATCTTGGTTTCTGATACAAAAATAAAAAATTATTTAAGCTTAATCAAACATAGTATCTGTAGGCAAAGACAGGTATATATGAAAGTAATTCATATATTGTATGTATATTAATAAATCAGTCTCAAATGCAGGTTAGAAAATAAGCTTTGCCAGCTTGTTCCCATTTTAAATAAAAGCATTTTAATCCATTCTCCAGTTGTGTTGAAGCACGATAAAAGGAATCACAGACCAAACTATATCCTGTTAGTGCAATTGATGTATCATAACCAAATACCAAGCCAGAAATTTGTAGTTAGGACTGACAGCTCATCTATTTCAGCAGAACTCATGCCACTGAGATGGTCTTTTTCCATTTCACAGCTGCTTTAAAATAAGACAAAACATCATCCTTAATTCTCAGTTTCTTCCCTTTGTCATTTCATATCACAGCTCTAATTTTATTTAAACATCCTCCTCTGTTGCGATTACATCTCTCAGTTTGTTGCAATACAAATTAGAAAGATACATGCCAGCTTTTACCATTATCAGCATAGTTTTCTCACTGCATCTTGATTAATTGCCCATTATAATAGATGAAACAACAGAACTTACATTTTGAGAGTGTCTTTTGTTTGCATTATGGAAGGAAATCTAAGTCCCCATAGAGACTCGCTCTTTTGCCATTATCATAATTACATGTTTTCAGACTAAACTATCATATCAGCACATTCACACTGCAGTAGTAAAGGATGTCAGGATTTTCATCAACTCCATAGTCAAGTAATTGCCTGACTTAAGCTAGCAAGAGAGAATATTTCTCTCATGAAACTGAATACACAAATATAAAAGACATCTCTCTAAGCATAGAAAATACATGTACTGGTCAATAAGAAACTGGAGACACGAAGAAAGAGTATCCATAAATGGTGTTCAACATGTCAGGAAAAGGCAATCACCTAATACTAAAATGTAGTCCTCATTTAATGTTAGAATAAACAAGTGAAATTAATTTAATAATGAAGTGCCACAGTTTCAGTCTAAACTCTCTTTAGGAAACTCTGGTATTGTAGAAGAATTTAGTATTAAAAATAAAGTAAGAATAAATAACAGTCACAGTATGACACACAGAATATTGTGGTTCTAGGCATATAACATAATGAAGAAAACTTCAGCCCTGATAACTGTTTTGGCCAGAGGCTTGGTCAGTCACAGAGATTACTGGTGGCTCCTTGCAATCTCATTTCAACAAACTGAGGATTTTGCCCTTGCAGCAAAAGCTGACTTTGCAGTCTGAGAGTTTCCTAATCCTCATTCCCAAGTCTGGCTTTGATGACTTCTCATTCACCTGCCTGTAGTTACCCTCTTCAAAAAGGTCATGAAGAGCAGGTAGGGAACTATGCACTGAGTCGCTCTCTCCTGTGTGACTGGCAACTTTCTTGCTCCACATACTTCACCGCAGGAAATATCTGTCCCATCTAACCTTAGCTGTGCTCTGTTTCACCGAGGCAGCTACTAGACACTTCTGGAGTGCTTAGCAGCCTTTCCTTCTACTCCTTCCGCATCAGTGGAGGCGTGACTGCCTTCTCTTCTAGCTGTCAAATAAGCTGAATTCTGACAACCTCTGGGTAGTCCAGATCCATAAATTCTGTTCTTCTGCTCAACGAAAGACGCATCCAAACAACTACAACACCTAGAAGGTAAATGGTAATGTGTATTCTCAGTTTTTCATTTGGTGGAGGAGAAATATGTGGGTTTTTTCTTTCTGACCTTCCACTCTCTTGCACATTTTAGAGTTGGGGGTTTGGTGTGGTTTTATTTGAAGTTGCTATGGCTTATCCAGCAAAGCCTTTTCTCTCACCCTAGCAGAAAGTCTATTTTCTTTTCTGCATCTCTTTGTACATCCTCTGTCTATTTCTATATTTTGGGCTCAGCAGTTAGTCTTCTGCTTTGCAGATACCATAAACCTGCTCCCTCTTTCTGGCAGATACTCTAGCTGATGCATTTGCCACCAACACAATCCCTCAGGTCAAAACCAAAAAAGACCTCTGCAGACTCGACTCCAGCCTGTGGCAAAATTGAGCTGCAAATCTTGCATTGTGGGAGAACAAGAATAAATATGAAAAGTATCGTTACATCCATATCAATCTTGCTCAGGTCTGAGACCCACAAATCTGAGTTTGAATGCAATTTTTATTCCTCCACCCCCCAAATAACCTCTGTGGTTCATAGAGAGACTTCAATCTTACAGTGGGTTTGCCAGATGCCTGGGAAGTTCTAAAAATCATACATAAGGGAGAAGCAACAGAGACTAAAATTAATAATCTCCTTTTGGGAAAAAGAAATAATTAGGTCTCTTTGGTCAAACTGATTCATCGTCTTTCACTTTGTGCTGATTTACCTATCTGTTTAAAGAGCAAATTGCTTATCTGCTTTTAGTTTCCAGATTAACCTGTTGCATCTGCGTCACCTTCTATATGAGTGAGTACTAGCAACAACTCGTCCTTGTTTTCCTCAAAGCCATTCAGCCTTTTCTCAGTGCTGTTTCCTGATTCCAATCAGATTTGAAGCACAGGATCCAGGGACAATTTGTCCGCTTTCTGATGCTCATTGGTTTCTGCTCACAACAGGAAAATTAAGGAAAGGCACAAGGAACACAGCTCACTCGTCTATCTCAACTTCAGTCAGATAAAACCTGATCTGAGGTTAACCTTGGAACTGATAACTTAATGGAACAGTTATTCAGCTGTCAGCTAAAGGTAAACAGGGAAAAAAAAAGAGACCAACAGGAGGTAGGCTAGATATCTGAGAACTAGATGTGAGATGACTTTAACTATTGATATGTCACAATGTAATTTCAACTAAACACGATACTAGTATTTACAAGGTTTCATGACGATACGTCAGTCAACATCAAAGCATTCACAGAAGGAGAGGGAACAGGAGAGAAATTCAGAAAAACATTTCAACACCAAAGAATCTCTACTTTCAATAACTTCTCACATTTTCTTTAAAGCGTTATAATTAATTGGAGTGTAGACATAAATGCATAACTCCCATTAGCACTAATGGAATTTAGACATGCTCATCAAAGGGAGAATATACTTCTATCTTTACAAAAGTAATCAGTGTGTCACAAAGCTGTATTTTTCTTAAGTTATCACTCGCATGCTATGCAAGCTGAATACAAAGGTTTGCATTCATTTAAATTAAATTTTAAAAGGTTTTTCCTTCACTGGAAGAACAGAATGCAGGAAATCAGTTTGCCATTATGTTAAAAAAAAATAAATCGCAAAATGCAATAAAAATAATTACCCTTATAATTAAAGGTTGTCATTGTAAAATGCTTTTAAAAATCCAATTATTGAAAGAACTTTTCCCTGCTGTTCTAGTAACGATGTAATCAGGTGATTCCTCTGTATGGTCCTTTCTTTAATACTCTCCCCAAGGAATCGTTACGATTTTGTCCACCAGCAAACTGGTTTGGTATGTCTAGATTACCTATTTGGGGACAGACACACTTTAGTAGGGCTGTTGCAATGGGACAAGGGGTAATGGCTTTAAACTAAAAGAGAGTAGATTCAGTCTAGATATAAGGAAGAAATTTTTTACAATGAGGGTGGTGAAACTCTGGCACAGGTTGCCCAGAGAGGTGGCAGATGCCCCACCCCTGAAAACATTCCAGGTCAGGTTGGATTGAGTTGACGATGTCCCTGCTCATTGCAGTGGAGGCTGGACTAGATGACCTTTAAAGGTCCCTTCCAACCCAAACCATTCTCTGGTTCTACGAACATGCAGTTACTCGTGTCTTAATAAAGGCATTTCTAAAACAAAAAACAAGTTCATATTTACTTTTTTCATTTATTCAGTAAATACTCTGACAAAGCAGTATACTCCCTTCTTGAGGAGTTGGGAAGAGGGAGGCCATGATCAACTCTCAAGGAAAGCGCAAGAAGTCTTATAGATGCCTATCTCTCTTTTCTGATGCTATTTGTTCATTAAGACTAACCACCCACAAAAAGATTCCAGCTCAGTTCTTATTCTAGCACAAGCTTCAACACTGTTTAGGAAAAAAAAAAAAAGAACACACCAAAACATAACAAAAAACCTTCCTGAAAAGGCATGGAACACACCATATTTGCCTGCCATAATCAGACCAGGGTTCCCCTATGCTCAGCACTGTGCACTTGGTAGCACTCTCAAAGTCAGTGGCTGTTAACACTGTCTCAGTATCAGGTGCCCTATTTGCCTGAAGACCAAATACTTTTCCTGAGCCCTGAGCTCTTCACACTTCTCTGAACATCGACTAACACATAGTTAGGCAACTCCCAAACAAGGAAATCCCTAAATTCTTTTACACCTAAGAAAGAACAAATGCTATTTTGCAAAGACTATTGTTTAAATTAGTATATACAAGAGCATCATAGTGACTTGCAGGTGCTCAGCACTTACAAAAAATTGAGTTTTGTGTTATTACGCAAATATTTCTTTTTTTCTATTCCACAAATAAACATCACAAACTGTTATTCAGCAGAGGTACTACAGAAACAGGCAAAACTCCCAAGCCTTTTTAAAATTCTAATTAAAAATTAATATCCATACATTCTGACTTTGTTTAAACTGAAATACCCTTTTTTGAATCTCCATAATAATTTAAAAATACATTCACTATGATAAAGTACTGAAGTTCAGTACTAGCTACTAAAAGAACAGGTATTCACTGAGTAGGTACAGATCTATCAATGTACCCAGTTCAAGCTATTGCATAAAATTGTTTGAGAAGTCTTGCTCAGAAGCTTTCTACATTTATTAAACAAAAACAGGAAGCAGAGAATAAGATGGTTACTAAGCCAATCTCCAATAATACTCGTACTAAGAACTAAAATAATGTTCATCCAACACATTACCAGTGTTGGGAATTAGGAAATTTCATGGCTTTCAACAAAGGGACTGACTTCAACATGGTGTTCAGAAACTCCCACAAACCAGCCAGGAGTCAGGCTGTTCATAATACTATTTTCTTGCTCTCATCTCTGGAAAGTCTTTTTATCAGACAAATACAAACTATATTTCAAATGTAATTTTATTTCCTCAGTGTTTAGCCTTACCTAATCCAAAAAAAACCAACAAGCAGTCACACAAACGAATGTAATTTATCAAACACTCAGACTTGTTCATTTTCATAACAAGGAACAGAATGAAAGGTATTGCTAATTCAGAATATATTTTAATCTAGTGGTGAGGCAATCCATGGCTGTGTGTTGTAGTACTCAGGATGGACACATCCTGTACTAAAAAAATGTCTCAATAAAATGAATAGAAGATCACTCTGAAGATGGTAATGAGACAGAAAGTATTTAGTCCTGAAAGATGTATTGTCTGCCTCTACTTCCACATACTAAATATCAAACAGGGAGGGGGGGGGAAGCCCACAATGACATTACTTGAATTAAAAAAATTGTGCATCTTCACTTTCATCTCTTTTTCAATACTCTTTGCCCTCAGACATTAGCTACGTAGTTAAAAATATAATTTAACTTTATAACTTCTGCTGGAATAATACAGTAGAACTGTTGTTATTATTTCCATTATAGTAACAAGCATGGGCTAATCAAAGTCTTCAAAAACAGTTTTGAGGCCAAATTGTTTTCAACTAACAATTTACCACAATAGGAGCTCAAGAAATAGCTGGGAAAGAGAACAGAGTATTAAAACAGAGAGGAACATTTATGTAACATTTTATATGACCATTTTAAATTGCTAAAAAAAGAAAGGACTAACTTGCTGGAACAGTGAGTCCTTGCCTCTAGGAGGACAAGATACAACGCTGGGTATGAAAATGGAAAAAATATAAAAATTCATAACTTACATGAATTTCATTACATGTGCAGTTACCCAGAAAGCAAAGAACTAGCATCCACCTTTGAAATGTCTCATAACAGGAGCCCATTTCAATATCTGTATACATCTGGAATCCATCAGAAATCAATGGAATGCTGCAGGTTATAATATTAACTCTGCAATTGATACCCATGAATGGAACATGACATCATAGTTTGGCTAATTTATAATGTGGTTTGCAGCTATAATTGATAAAATGGCTTAGAGCTTCCTTCTCTAAATTGCCCATAAAGATGACTAGAAAACAAAATATTGGAAAGTGTTTTTTTAATTAATAAATGGAAAATTTATACTTCTTTTTTTTTAAAAAAAAAGATTCCTCAGAATTCCAAATAGAATATATTGAAACACTTGTTTTTAAATGTTGAACTTTGCGCTCTGATGATAACAAAATACAGCATTTTTGCATGAATAGTGTGCACAAGTAATATAAAATACATTAAATTAACAGGAAACACCAAAATGAAATTATTATACTAAAGAAAAGATTTCAACGTTAAAACAACAAAAAAATCACATTATCCACAATGTGAGCGAGCTAAAGTGAACTATTTAAACCTTTTTCACAAAGATCCTACAGAAACACTCCTTCACACAAAACAGGTGAAGACTAAAAAAGAAAAGAAATTGTCAGAAAACTTTTCTGACAAAAAGATCTTCAGCAACCGTAATTGTCACTCTGAGTCTAACTCATACCAGTGGTACCTGAAAAGCTGCCTCATAACCTTTAGATATGAGCAGTCGAGATCCTGGTAACAAACATAAATATCTGAATTATCGTTAATTAATTAACAGACCCATTTTGGCAGACAAGACTTAGGACGAAACTCCAAGCCTAAGAACAAAAAGAAAAGAAGCTGCCTCTTATCCTAGAGACAGGTGCTCTACGATGCTGTCAATAAGTATTACTTGTTGAAGCTATTACAACAACTGATTCTCATGTTGTGCCTGTCCTGCAATAAAATAGATTAACTTACCTGCTTGATGTTTATTTTGCTATTACTTACAATGAGGACTCTAAACTCCTGGATTTTCATGGCCACATTTTTAAATTTTCAAGTACTTTCAATTTTTACTTTCAAATTGCAATTCACAGATCTGCAGCAAAGTTCAGGCTTCCAAGTACCTTTAGCTGAACTTAAAAAATCAATATTCTACATTTCAGAAGAACTTTTGTCAGCCACATGCCTAAAGTAGGCTGCAAATACAGAAAGCACACTCTACATTTCCTTTTGAAGCACTTGTCAAATAAGATGGTCTTCATTCATCAACTAAATTCTCAACTACGGATAAAAAACCCTCTCAAAACTAAAGATCTTCTTTTTCCTTAAGGAGAAAAATATCATGGAAAACCTCAGCAAAAACTGGGTTAAAGTTGAATCGCTCTCAGCACAGGAAGCCAATATCTGAATTCTGTCAAAAATCTGATTGTTTCTCCTGGTCCTATGTTTTAGTAATTTTATTTTAACAAACTGCCCAGAATTTAATTATCTCACTAGAGAGGCTATGGGTTTGTATAGTCCCATTAATGGATCAAAATCAATCTATGTTTACGGATTTGGCAAAGTGATACATGGTTGCTATGATTATTACTAGTTGGCAAATCTCTCACACAAATCGCCTAGAAACTTTGTCAGACTGGATAAGCAAGCAAATATCCAGTTGCCTTTGGTTCATCTCAACTCTACAGTCTCGTAAAGACAGTATGGGGGCCACATTTGATTTCTGGAACAGTAAATTAGAAAAGCAATTAAATCAGACTGTCAAAACCATAATAATTTAAAGTTTATAGCACTTTTATTCTCACTCCACGTCACACATCCCCAAATAAAGACGTAGCTGCAACTGTAAAGCGCAATTTTTCACCAGATGAAATGGCAGGCAGGTCACCCCAAGGATGTTCCTTGGGCACCATGGCAGCAGGATTAGGCCAACAGTATGGCTTTGGTCCAGTCTCAGGGCTGGCCACATGAGCGATACATCACATGAGTGCCTTTAGCACCAGCCTCATGTCTCCTGCGCATCACTAGGGTCAGCCCTAGTCTCAAAGGTCAGAAACACCTTGGTTAAGTGGGAACTCTCACCACCTAAACATGTCCTCCCAGAATCTGCCTGGAGTTACAGAATAATGGGAAACAAGTGTCCTGTGGCACTGATGAAGCACTAATACAGGCCTCTGTGCTCTCCATTGGACCATCCCTTCGTTTCTCTCTCCTGCTCCTTCCTCCGCTTTCTCTTTCCCCAGTTGTTTTCCTTTTTCCTCATTGTGTTTTTGTTTTTACTTGTTTTATCCTTTTACCCTGTGGATTCTCCCTCCAGTGCCTTTCCTGTCTAATCCTGATGTACATAGAAGGAATAGGTCCAAACTCCAACAGGATGCATTTTGAACCAAAACTGTTTAACACTTCTACCATCTCCTCCTGCTCAACACAAACACCTCTTAGGAGAATTTAACAGAATTGATGCACTGAATAGACACTCGAAGGAATCCTAAATATATGTAGAGAGATATAGATATATTCACTTTCCCAAACATGCTAAAACCAACAGACCTTTTGCATCACACTGAAAGAGGTAACATGCAAAATTATTTAAGTACAAACCCCTTTTTCATACGAAGAATAACCTTGGCCTGGTACACATTTCTGTGTCTGAACTGCCTTGCCATGCCGGAGGTAGAGGATCAGTTCATACATTTAAGAAAAAGAACGCATGGCACAGAAAACAACATAGACCAAGGAAATGGATGAATGAATGGTAAATATGAGTCAGTGTCTCTGAAATCTGCCATTAAAACAGGAAAAGAAAAATCAGAGAAAACAAAATGGAATCAACTAAAGAGAGCAAAGAAAAAAAGGGACTAAAGATGTAACAAACATATATACATCACAGATACATAGATACATACATGTTTAAAAAGAATGCAATTTTTATGGATCCATTTCGCAAGCCTTTGAGCAATACAGAATGGTATACAAAACGCTGGTTTTACTGCCTCTTAATTCAAGTAAAAACCAAACAGACAACAAAACATAAGGATTAGAAATTTAAAACTTTGGGGTTTAAAGATAACTACTTTAAACACCGTACAGCTTACTAATCTGCCACAAAACACAACTAAGCACTTGTTAAAGGACTGTCTATTTAGACAAATAAATAAGAAAACTGAAGAAAATTAAAAGGCTTTGTTTTAGGTAAATGGGAACAAGGCAGAATTGGCCAACAGCACTACTGTATGCAACTACAACTAAAGGCAGGACTAAAGTCCTCTCCTGCGCGGCACTCCTTTGAAGATAATCAAATTTCTGATGAGCAAATTAGAGCTGACTTAAATGAGCCTGAAAGAAGGACCATAAAACCAGCTGCACACATGAACAGCAGCTTCCAAAGGACAAGTTAACAGGTCACTACAAACACAATCCATGGGGAAATGACTACAGCTCCAGCTGGGCAACAGGTACCCTTCTGCTCAGGAGCAGTGATGGTAAGTGGGGAAAACAGAACAAGGAGGCACAGCATGAAAAGAATACACTTCACATGTATACAAGCCTGCTGATGCCTGAACACATTCATCTCTGAAGTCTTTATGTATAACAGAAAAAAAGTGTGGCATTCTGGAGGGAACTCACAAATCTGTTGTATAGCACCCACCACCTGTTACCACCCCGAAACTCTCAATGCACTGTTCAGGTTTGCTCATGTAGTAAAAATGTTTGTCCTAGAGGATAGCATCCTAAGAGTAATGATGTAGCACATCCAGTTTATACTTGCTCATATTAAGGACTGCTTCCTTAGTCAAAAATGTATTACTGAGAAAAGGTCTCCCTCTTCCATGGACATTGCTATGGTAACTGGAATAGTAACCTTAATATGTGCATTACACTCAGGAGACTTTTGCTTCAACAAAGAGGGAAAACTAAGATTTATTAAGTGTCTGGTCCACTTTCCTAGGGATTCACATACAGAAATACTGTACTTAACCCCTCAACATTAGGTTGCCATCTATAAATATTGCTTGGAAAATGTAAACCATTCTGTTAACCTCTTTCAAAATACAATACCTCATACAACAGATACACTCTGCCTGTGTAAATATTTTCTAAGTAAGTACATTGATCTCTTTGTTAAATTCTTAATGCTTTGGGTTGTGGAATAAGTCAAAAATCAATAGGGACATAAATTTTAAGAAGGATTGCAATGATTAGCTGTATTTTTGTCTAAAGGTGGCAAAAGGTAGTTTGGTCTTCCACTAGTTCTAATACTTGATTTCATTTTTCCTAATTTATATCCCGATCTGTAGATTTTGTCCAATGCTCGTATATTTCAACAAGCATGGAATCAGTCTACATCTTAATGAATACAACTCAAAGTAAGTTGATACAAGAAATAAAGACACTTCAGGAAAATAAATTTCAGGTACTCTGTGAAGGAAGGGGGGGTGGGACTAAAACAAAACAAAAACAAATGGTCAGAAAACAAGGCCCAGGAAAAAAAAACTTTTGCAGTCAATAATGATAATGCTCAAGTGAAGAAGAGAGCTACAAGGCAGTGTAGAGGTCATGTCTAATACAACGTTATATTAGTGTACAAAGAATACTGGTGAAGGGAGGGAGATTTCTAAAGAGGTGTGCTAAGAAGTCATTTACAAAATACAATGGTGACACAAGTTAATGGCCCTGAATACATAGCACTATTTAATGCTTGTTAACAGTCATTAACACTGGCACCAGTATCGATGTAGCAATGGGGCTTAACATAGTTGATCAGAGCAGAAATTAGCCAAGATCTACTTCTAAGCAAGCAAGTCATGTGGCATCTTAGAGACATCAATAATATGAGAGCAGAAAGAAATACAGTGCTTGCAGGAGATCCTAATGGTGTGCTTGGGCAGGGAATATCAGTTAAAATAGCCACAAAGTAGTATTACTTAAAGACTAGACTGCATACAGTCTAGAGGTAAAAATAATTGACGAAGAAACTATTATGTACGACCAGTGAAATAAAGAATTTTAATGAGGAAGACAAAACACCTTTCTGAGCAATATGGTATCCAGCTGCTCATTCTCAGGTGGCGACTCAGAGGATGAAAGACCAGAAATCCTCTGGCCTTCTGCCTGCAGGGGAGAGCTCTGCTGCCACCCTGCTAAGTGTCCCACAGCTCCAGAGCCGCAGCATCTGAACAGGACAGATCCACTCACACGGACAAGTCTCTGAATCTGAAGCATAAAAGCATCTCTGCTTCATGGAAGAAAATTAATATTTGCTTTGTGATAATCATTATTGATGAAAAAGACCATCTGTTTTCTGATAAATCCCTACAGAAATGAGACGAAATCTCTATTTCCATGCAGGAAAAGGTATAGGATTTTCCCCATCGTTTTTAAGGGTGCACATAACACGCACAGTTGCAACCCAAATTGTTTAATGCTTTCTTATTTGCAATCCTACCTACAATACTGCATAAACCAATTTGTTTCAGTTTCTATTTCCTGTTCACATTAACACTTTTATAGCTTTATGCACCTCGTATTATGTTCTGCTTTACATGTATTCTTCACATGCAATTTTTAGGAATAAATTCATTTTGTAACACAAGAAACTCAAAGAAAACTAAACCAAATAACTACTGCATCTAAACTTAAAACAAACAAACAAACAAAAGAAAAACCAAAATGCTCCCAAAACAAATGAGAAAACCAAAATTCTCCCTAACCCAAGATTGGCCATTATTTGAGGAGCCATGATTCCTGCTTCAAGGGACACAGCAAGGGATGTTGTGCCTGGTCCCAGGGTGGTTACCTCCACAACCTCAGCCTGAATGATCAATCACCCACCTACAGCTGGCTCAAAGGGAAGTCTTCAGCATCAGTGCAAATACAGCCCCAAAATCCTCCATTCAATTCCCTAATGACAGAATTGAATCATTCAATCCAGCAACATTGCTTAAACTCTTTTGTTTAACAAGTTATTCTGATAAATCAGTGGAACGGTATCGATCAAAACCTTTACTCCCCTTTTCAGCAGTTTTCGAGAGAAACTTCAGCCATCCTGGAGACACTCTATGTATCTTTTTAAATTTTCTGGGGATTTTCCAAAACCTAGTCGTCAGACTTGGCAAAAAATGGGTGTGTATTTCACACCACTGCTAGAGTTTTATGAAATAAGAGGTTTAGCTAAAAGCCTCCAAGGATTGGAGCCCTATCTAGGATTTTTTATTTATTTATTTTACGTCCTGCTTTTCCCTTCACAGGGAATCAAAGTCCAACCACCCTCTGCTGCCTTTCAGAAATAAACCCCTCACACTGAATCACAGGCAACGAAACAACTCCCTGGCCTGGCTTCCAGCTTCAAGCTCTGCATAGATAGATTCAGATAAATAATGAAAGCTATATGCAGAGCTGGCAAAGAGCACCACTGTACGCACCTCTCTTCACTTCTGCCCAAGTCCCTGATGAGCATTAATGCATCATAACACAGCCTAAATATCTGAATGCCAAACACAGCTCTTGCTACACCGAAAATGCTCTTGTGCTGCAATGGCTGCATTCCAGCCTGGCCACTTCAGACTCTCATCTCATTTAGGTATGGAAAAAAACCAACATAGGATTTCACTCTTAATAATATCCATCATAAATTACAAGAGTAATACCAACGTATATAGATAGGTAATTCTAATAGAGATATTTGTCTGTTTATTGATTCCAACACAGCAACAACTTCTGGAGCAGAGTCTGTCTGCTTCTATTGCTCAGCGATGGACCGATTTCTTGTACTTAACCCATATCCATTGGCAAACATCACAACATGCTCAGCTCTGATAAATAAAGTTCGTATTTACCTCGTGCACAGGAAAAGCTTCCTTTAAAAAGTGCCAAATGTTTTAAACCGTAGTTTCCTGCACAAAGTTGGCACAGGTAGTACTGTGGAATCTGTGTGCTGTGCTTCCCAAACCACTTCCATTTTTATCATCCATGATTTTGAAAGCAATTTCAACCATCTTCATGCCAGGTTTCCCAAACAGTTTTTATTTAATTTTTCAGGATAGACAAGAACCAACAGAGACTCAAAGAAAGCACCAGCTCAAGCAAAGGCCACTGTCTACACGTTTCACTCCCCCGGTGATAAAGGCAGTGTACAGCATGAGAAAGGTGCTAGGGACAACCACAAATAAATCTATGGGAAGTCACTGTCTCATGTGCTCTTTAAGGAAACCAAACATGTTACGAGAAGCAATAATACTTCTTCAGCCACGTAGTATCTTTCCATGCTAACTTTAATACACAGCCTACAAAATATTGCAGTGAAGTGAATGTTCAACTGTAAAGCAAAAGTGGTTTAATATTTCCTTTTTTTTTTTTTTAAGAAAAAAAAAGACTACTAAACACAGTAAATATTTGCAAAATAAAATGTGAAGGGAGGAAAGGAATTTCCTCCATAAACCAGTCCCTTGGTTTCACTGATGTTTCAAAAGGCTAGGCATCACCCATTCTTTTTTTCTCCATGCTGATAAATCGATGTGTGAAACTAAATAAAGACACCCACATCAGAACTAGTAAATATTACTCAGAAAATGAAAGCCATGACTCTGCAGAAGCTAATACAGGAAATCTGGAAACAAGATAAAAACAAAAATAAAACAAGGAAATACAAGACTTGAGGAAAACAAAATCAGACATCTATTGCCTTGATACTGTTCTCAGGGCAGAATGAAAATATTTCTGACTTGGGATAGAGTGGTTTATTATCATCTCCAAAGAAACACTTTAAAACTATAAAAGGAAAAAAGAGTGTTGGAGAGTCTTTGCATTGAAAAAATATGTGCATGAAAATTTGTTTGCTTTGGAAATGAAATCCAAACAGGTTATACCTGCTGAGATTGCCAGCACAACCTGAGATTTTATGCTGGACAAACTGACACACCTCATTCCAAAACCAGGGTTTTGACTCAAAAGAAAGAGGTACAAATAAATGCTTTCTCCAGACATCTCTCATCAAAATGGTGTGTTTATACTCATCCTGATTAGGCAAAGAAAAGAACTGCATTTGCCAGGATGACACCATGGGACAGACCCACCCTCAACTATTTTCAAGTTCTCTCCATCATCTGCAGCAGAGGATGTAAGCAGCAGCTGCCTCCCTGAGCCTGCCTCCCCTCCTCACAAGCTCTGCTTTAGCGGGGGAGCTGTAGTTCCTCCGCAGGGGTCTGGACAGGGCAGAAGCCGTCCATCTCCAGCAGCAGTTGCTAGTTTGGCAGGCGGCAGCGTGGTGGTTTGTCAGGGATGGCAACCTGCCCCAGCAGCCGCCTGCTCGAGGTACAGAGAGTGGATTGGCAGCCCCTGTCTGACAAGGCACAGGCGTTTACAGGGGGTAAAGGCAGGAGAAGGTTGATATGTGAAGAAAATGCAGCTTCTGCATGAGGCAGAAAACCCTTCTTGAAAAACAAGTTGCCACCTCATCCCCTCCTTTCCCTTGCCACAATGGCCAAAGTCTTCCTTCCCCTATTGCTTCTGACTCCCCATGACTTTCTTATTTTCTCTCCTCCTCCCAAAGACAGAGAGGGCGGCTGCTTGTGAGATGAGTCTGTTTTGGATATACTGTGGGGTCTTATAGGAGGAGGGAATCTCTGCTATCATCTCTTGCCCTCTCGAAGATCACTGCCCTCCTCAAAGTGCCACTAAAAACCCTTCCCTCTACACCATCACCTGCCACCTCCCCAGTCCTCTCCCTCACTACACCAAAATCTATGCTCTTGCGTCAGTAGGACTGTGTTTGCCCGCAGACATGAAGCTGCCCAGCCATACGCATTACCTTACACTCTTCCTGTGACAGGGTGTTGCAAGGGTTACTGGATACAGGAACAGACAGCTGCCTCCAAAGCCAAGCAAGACAGAAAGAGAGAAATATTTTATCATCTCCCAATTTCAGCAAAGCACCTTACCTTAAGAAGTTTTACCTTAAGCAGATGCCTACATCCCTCCCTGCTCTGTAAAGCACATATGCACATACTCAGGTGTTTTGCTGAGCTGTAGTACAAGACAGGATTCCAGAGCACAGCCTGCTGCAGGCCGTCATTCAGACTTCAGGTCCTTCTCCGACACTTTTCATTCGATATATGAAAAATATCATGACTCTGCTGACTATATGCCGATTTGACGGAATACAAGCAAGGAGCCTATGCACACTACCTATCTATCTATCTAGGATAGGCTGGCAAAGATCTAAACAGCACAAATGCAAGCAACTCCATATTCACAGAAGGAATAAAGGCAAAGATTCAGAATTTTATTGTCATTATAACAGCCAGAGTCCCTGATAATAAGAGATACAAGTACACCACCAAAGATCTAGGGATTAGACTGAAAACCTTTTGAGCCCTCAAGAGGCCAGCATACATATTTCTAAGTAACTTAACAGAAGTGAAGAAAATATCCTGAAAAAATGCTTCAGTATGGTTCAAAGATCCAGCCGCAGCCTGCTGATATTAGCAGATGAGCAATGATTCATACATTGGTTTATGAACAACTAATAGAGCGATGATACAGTTGGTGTTGACACAGATACAGCTACTTTAGAACTATGCCCTAATACATCACACATCGTGACCTTCCATTAAATGTACTGTGCTAACACACCCGGGAGACACGTTCTTAAAGCAAACTGTGGTCGTGAAATGAGATGCTATGCCTGACCTGAAGCAGAGACTGGTCCCTGTTGCAAAATGGTTAGAATCCAAGACAGAAGCAATATGAGATACATTAAGTCTCTTGACAAGTTTTTGGCAAGGGAAAGCATAGGGGAAGTTTAACTTCAGTGCTTTCTTAAATTTAGTTACCCTGGATATTTTAAACTACACTCCAGTTTTGTAGTTAGATGTAAGTAAACCAAGCTGGTTTGTCATCTAATCCAAAGCCCTTATCAGCAGCGATATGCTGTCAGATTTAAGTACTTTTATTATTCACTGGCAGCATTTTAAATTCTCACTTCCTATTAGAAAACCTGAAGATCAATAACGCTAAGGGAACATGTACTCTCATTTAGCACCTTCAAAACTATGCCAAGCAACTGGAATGCTTTCGAAACAAACACTCTTTCAGATAACAAGATTGAACTGACTGATGATTTGATGCTCTTCACAATGTCCTTTTAAATACAGCTGAAGTGATCAGACTTGAAAGTGAACAAGCTTAGTAAATGACTAAGTTGTTATTTTCATGAAAAATACTAGCCCTCATCCATATTTTCTTTCTCTTTCCTTTGTAAATTTTTTACAAAAAGAGACAAAAATCCAAGTCAGGCTTAAAAAATGTTGCCTTTCAAGTAAAACAAAAAAAGAAGGAAAAAAAGGGAGGAAGAAATCTGAAAGATACCTGCATAGATACATCTTCAAATTACCTTAAATGTGAATATATTTTGTCACTTTTCAAACTAGCTCAAGTTTTTTCTTTTAATTTCTTTGGCAACAGCTGATTATCTCAGATAAAGAACAACACTTCCTCTGCAGCTTTAGGCATTTGCATAATTACTAACTTTGGTGGCAAGCACATAAAATTGTGGACTCAGTTTCAAGCAGAAAAGGAAATGGACTGTAAAAACTTCTGTACGTAAGAGCTTTTCTTATTAAAGAGTAGACTAGATCACCTCTAGGGGTCCCTTCCAACCCAAAATATTCTATGATTCTATGATTCTAGAAACGTGGGGATCATTTTTGTAGTGGAGGAACTTGCAAAGAAGGAATAAATAACATCGTGTTTGGAAGATAACGGTAGAGAAATTCAATCAGTACAGAAAATTTCATTAAATGGCAGTAGAAATACTGGACCTTTACCTAAGAACACCGTGATTCATCTAGCACTTGAAATCCTTAAATCAGAATTTTACTACAAAATATGCTCTAGACCCTGCAGAAACAGCTTGCAGCAGGAATCACTTTTTCAATCTATCCCCATCCCTTCCCAGGAGGTCAAGATGTTAAAACTTTCAGATGGATACAAATTATTCTATCCCAAGAGGAGCAAAAGTAGCAGTAAGTAGCTACATGTTTTTCGCTAAAATCTTCCTGTGCAGAGTCCAGAAGCACTTACCCTGCCAGTATCCAAAGGAAGTGCCAAATGCTCCTCTCCAGCTCCACGGTAATTAGTGCTAAATATTAAGTTCTATATTCCGTTCTCCATGCATATAATGCCAGAACTGCAATGCTACCATGCCAGGAAAGAAAATATAATCTTATCCTAAGTCTTAAAAATAAAAACACAAGCAGGAAGCAGAAATGCTGCTTTGCAAGACTCCTCTTCATTTTGGTTATTATCCGAGATATTGATTTCACTGGCCATACTGGAATTTTTCAAAGAAAATGCAAAATCCAAAAATCTATACATAGTTTTTCTGTGTTTATCAGAAATACTGAACAATTAGTAAAATCCTTAATTATCCCAACTTTTTCCTCAATTCCCATACACACACATACTCTAACAAAAAAAGAAAAGTCCATTCTTTCCCTTTTTTTTTATCACTGGACTTCATTGCTTCTTTAGCCAATAAACTCAGGAAAACACCTAACTGCAAGCTTAGGAGTTCTCATATTGGCCGAGAAAAACATCACTGCAGAAAGACTCGATATTAGTACAACTGTGCTGTTAATAAAAACACAGGGCCTTTCTTTATTAAATAATATTTCTAATATTATTTTCAGTAGATGAAAAAGTTCATAACTACAGTCTCGTAGGTTTTAGATTAGATTGCTTACGGCCTCTGTTTTTTTGCATGACACTAGTAAAATTATCTTCCATTGCATGAGTTTCTTAACATGGATTTTGAACACAAAAGAAACCTGTATCCAAGCAAGTGTTTGGCACCAAATTCTACATTTCTTTTTAGCACATCTGGAAAACTCTTAAAAGAAGCTTTTACCTTATCACAAGCTGTAGAACAGAGTTAAAAATACAGTAAACTACATGGTTTATAGTATGAACAATATTTAATATAACTCAATCCGTAACTCTTTAATTTTATTGTCCTGGGTTTTGAAATTAATAATACTTTCACACACAGAATATTATGCACATTATGAATGACTACTGGTGTTCTTAGATGAGTAACCTCATGGAGTTTTTGAGTAGCAAGATTAATGTAGAGAACTAGCAGAATGATCTTCTTCCTTTATGTACCTGCCTGTTTTTAGCGACCACTTTTTGACAATGCTGGGTCTGTAGTAACTTTATTTGGCAATTAGGAGCAGTATTTTTCAAATAGGGTGTGGTCAAAGGCAGTTGCTTTGTGAATTTGACAGGTAACAACAAATTAATCAAAACTGCTTTAGGATTTAATGACCCAAAAGTCTTAACTGGAAAAAAGTTTTCTGCCAAAAACAAGAAACTGTTCCTCTTGGCAACAGCACTGTTCTGGCTTTACCCAGCACCAGAGGTTCTGGCACTGATTGCAGACAGAAACCAATTTGACGGAGAAACTTAGGGCATCTCAGCAACTGTATGGTCACCACAGTATCTGGGGGAAAAGGAGTGGCAGGAAACTAAATTAAGCCTCCCCTCTCCTACCTCTAAACTACTGGATAACAAGTAACTCAACACCAGAGCTGGTCCTGGAAAAAAAAAAAAAGATTACCATACTTTTCTCCCTTTTCATCCTTTTTTTTTTTTTTTAATGCACTTACCCTTTTTAAGCCCATTTCATTCTTTAGAATATATCATAAAGCAACAATTCAATTCAATCATATAGCTCCCTACAAATGAAAACCAGTTCTAGTTATTACTGAACACCAACATTAATTGAACCATTATTTCCTATGTGGTTATTCTGAATTTGCATACACAGTCACCAGACTTTCAAACTCCTACCTTCCATAGAGCACTCCTTAACAATACTCTATTTTGCACAAAGCCTATTGTTATTCCTTTGATTATAACACCTGGAGTAATACCAAGATCCAATTATAATGACACAAACCAGATGGTCACTATTGTGTTACTTGTACATTTCTTGCAAACAGAAAGAATGTGAACAATCCATGTGATCAAGAGAAAAGGAGTTCAATGATTTGAAAAAAACAGTTTGAATTTGTCTTCTTTTTTACACTTTAACTGCATAATTCTTTGGGAATCTGCATACATTTACAAATCATTTAATAAATTAGAACATTAATACAATTTGTACACAACAGAAAATTAGTAAGAGCTGTACAAATGTATTGAAATACTTAAGAATCCTTTCCAGATGTGAAGTCATAACCAGTTCTCAAATCCCAAAGTTCAGATATTAATAAAATAATTTGATTCTTCTGAATTGATCTTTTTGTGAATCCATAAACAACATTCAGATCTTGAAAAACAATTCTACATCACTGTCTCCAAATGAGTCAGTAATATAAACAGAAAATTTTAGTGGGTTTCTACCAGATGGAGCCTTAAAATTAGAAAGTCACTTCAAAAATTAATGAAACCAACATGATTCAGAACTACAAGAAAAACTGGGACACTGGCCAATTCCAAGAGAGTTTGAAATTTTAACTGATTCTTTCTCAGAGCCTGGGTAGTGTTATTACCTAGTTTTAAGTTACATGGGAAATTATACACTTACCATTAATCCATTTAGCTTCTGGATTATGAACGATGAACTCTTTTCTGAAGAGATCTTCCAAGGACAACCTGGTTTCTGACGAATTTGCGAGTTCATCTAAAATAAACATAACAGGATCATTTTAGATATTTATTAAAAACATTATATTCAGTGTAGTCTGCAAAACATTGGAATTACAGAACCAGAATATATAGTTCAAACGTCCTGTCAAAATCAGTAACAATACCTTGCTCTTATTTTTATTCAGTATAAGAAAATATTCCATTTTTCTTCAGTAAAGCTCCAGAAATCAAAGCATTGGTACCTTAAGGACAGGACAACTGAAGGATGTAGTGCTTGGCTATTTATTATACTGGGACTGTAGTGGCAAAGCTCCTTCCTCCCACAGCCCTACACCACAAGAAAAGTCTGATTACAAACCAACACAAAAATTTCCTGACAGCCAAAGGATGTAAGTCATATTGATCCCCTTCCACAGACAGAAACTAAGTAAAATACTCCTGGAAGTAAATTTGGAATTAATTTCACCTATTCTACAAATTAAAATGTAAAAAAAAAAAAAAAAATTCTATATGCACATTTTATAGTCTGTGCTTGCTCTGTAGTGATAAGCACAACATGACATTTGGCTAACAGCCTTGCGTTTTTCCCAAACATGACAGAACCCAGGAATACTGTGCTTCTGAACATCAGCCAACATTAATTTTCAAAACAAAAACATAAGTTGCCAGCTCCTAAAATCATCTCCATGCTTCAGAAAAGAAAAAAGAAGCTCTGCGGAACTCTACTTCTCTTGTGCTGTAGGTTAAATAAATAGTAAATAGGGAAGATTCAATAGTGAACTGTCACACTAACATGTGAAATCAGAGGTAGTATTAAAGCAAAAGTTTTGCTGTCAAAACACGAAGTTTCCAATGAATATTGACCAATAGCAGCTATGCACTTCACTTAACTGCCTTAGGAGAACAGCAGCTGCCAAAAGCTGCGTTATACATTCATTGCCCCAGCAAAAATGCACCTATGCGCTTCCTACACAATCAACCAGACAGATGCCCAGTCAGGTCTTCTAATCATTTTATCATTTTGGGGCAGGTTTGCCATAGATCACTGCAGTATTTCTCTGCTCTGTGAGCTTTTCCTTCCAATGTGTCAGGCATCCACCTTCTCTACCAGGGGATCTTTTTGTTAGTCAGATTTTGTCCTTACAGATTACTGGTATTGAACAGCGCCGCTGATGACAGACCCATAGAAAAAGAATACCTAGAATCACAGCAGTCAAGGAGCAACCTTGTTATCTTGATGTCGACCCAATATGTTACCAGCACATTTTTAAGAAAGAAATGTGCTTTGTAAAGGTTGTATCCTGTAATACATTTCAGATGAAAATGTGACCCCTTTACAGTGAATAAAGTCAATCATAGTTTTGTTACTGGTCTTTCTTCAGCCAAATTTCTCCATTAGAGGCCCAGCTGAAAGCTCCGTGGAATCAACAACAATATAACTTTTTTTCCCTTTAAATGTCAGCACTGCCTGCTGCAGTCACTGTGGTTACTATTAGTAAGATGCATCCTTGCTGTATTGAAGAGAAATGCCTTTTTAATGCACATCATAAATTTATGATAGACACAAGGCCATCACAGCTGCTCACTCCATGGCTCTTCTGCATTTCGCATGTGCCTCCCTCCCAGGTCTCAGCAGGGCCCCAGTAAGCACTTACTCACCGTAATCAACTCTTCTTGCACTTGATGTCTTCTAAGGCTAAGCATGCAGAGTTGTTCAAATCCTCTCGCATAAGACAAATTTTCTAATCCTTAAATAAGCTTTTTGCCCTTTTCCTACATTCCAAGGATCAAAATAGCCTGTTTGGACTTTTTTTTTCCAGTCTCCAGGTCCATCATAGGACACAATATTCCACTTGAAGTCTTACTAGAGCTTTACAGCAGAGAAACATTATCTCTCTTGATTTATCCTAATCCCTCTGTTTACACATCATGGGACCTTGTTAGCTCTTGCTCCTGCCACACACTGAGTTTTTATCTTCAAAGTAAGCACGTGTTGTTATATACGCTCAACTCAGCTCCACAAATACATTCTCTTGTCTTCAAAATATTACTTCTAACTTAACAGCATCAAATACTGGGCTCTTCGTATGCCCATTTTCCCCTTTCTCCGCAACCTTGCTGACTACCTACCCTCAACAAGCTGTTCTCCATCACCTATTTTGATTCAACACACCCTCATCCCGATGCTGTTTGTGATCCCAAAAGGATTCCCCTTCTAACCTTTCTTGAGTCTGTTTCTATTTATTGTGACCCCTTATATCCTGCCAGTTTGCCAACTATCAATCAAGCTTGCACAAGCTGTTATGTTGCCAAAAATTGTCAGTTTAGTTTTCACAGACTTTTATTAACAGCTTTAATAAAAATCACTAAAACAATACACCAACTGCATACAGAAAGGCTATCAGAGAAGAAAGGTACATCAGCTCTGCTCTCTGTCTTCTAATTCACATACCTGCCAAGTAATCCCAACATAAATTGGATTTTAAAGTAACTTGCTTAAATTACTGTTAGCGTTTTTAAGCTGATAAAACTGGCGTCTTCAAGTGACTTTACTAAATGTTTGAAAAGTAGGTTTTTTTTCTAATGCTAAGTCATTACCAAAATACAGCCTTGTTTGTAGTCCTTGACACTAGCTTTCACTCTATCTCTCATATTGTATAATTTTTAAGAAAAATGTTGATTTGACATCAAAATACTCTAAAATAGTAATTTAAGGTTCCAAAATGCTCAGTTTATACATAGTAAGATGAGTTACACGTGATGTGAACTCTCAGAACTCTATACTGGGTTAATTAGTATGTACTTCACAAAATACTTGTTTTATTTTAAAGACTGCCTTTTTCCACTTTATGTTTATTACCACATTACCAAATAGCCTACTATCTCTTTTTCATTTCCATTTTAAATTTTAGTGAATTATTCCTTGAAGGAATCATATTTCCAGTGTCCTCATGCTATTTCCCACAGATTTCTATATTTCGGTCTGAAATTATATATAGTATGTATAGAAAATGAAGAAGATAAAAACAAAATCAACAGTTAAAAACTAAAGGGCTACTTTTTAACTATAAATTGTACTAACAAGAGTTCAACAATGGGTGTGTATTTATCCAAAATTACAAACCTGTTTGTGCTTACTAGAGGACCGCAAAAGTAGAAATTAATAGCCTCATTACTTTTCATGCGTTTAAAGGATATTATTTTTGCAGGTTAAAAGTAGTCTAAACACTTGATAAAATTTATCTTCTAACTTAGCAAATAAAACTAATAAGGATGTAGTGTAGTACATTATTAACTCAAACTCCTTACTGACTTTCCTGTGGAACAAAAATGTTTTAACACTAGAAATTAAGATAAAGGTTTGATGTTAAATGCTGTCTGAAAAGTCAAGAAACACCACTAGTAAGCTGTATGCGAGCTAACAGGTATATCAGTAACTGGGAATTAGTATAGTTTGTATTATGTTTGCATGAAAAAGGAAAAACAGCTTGCCAGAAAGTAGTCACATGTCAAAACTTGTTTGCCAATTTACAGTAGTTACAGGGAACCTATACAGCATTGAACAGAAACCTGAATCTTCTGGTAATGAATCTCCACTTCAGCAAAAATAAATTTTAGTTTGACTTCCACTCATTTAAGAGTAGTACAAGAGATGGTGCGGAGGGTAGGTCCCAACCCTGTTCTAAACAGAGTATTTATCTATTGGACATAAACCAAATGGATCCTCTTCCTAGAGCTTGATTTTACTCAAAACAATTTCAAAAAAAGCATTTTCTGTCAGTTTGACTGACCTAAATGTTCCTTAAAAGATTTTTTTCTGAAAAGCTGTCTTTTTTTTTTTCTTTTTTTTTTTCCATCAAGAGATAGCAAAGCAAGCTCTTGACTTTGCTTTGAGACTATGATTAGAGTCACATGCCACTTTGCTCAACAGTAATTTATCAGAATGCATGGTTTAAAGTAGAGGAGTCCCACATAAAGCATTTGAGTCTGCCACACCTTCAGAAACTGTAAGCTAACATGAAGGTAGAACTACTGTCATTCCCAAACTGAAAAACAACCTTAAGTGTTGTGGCAATACTCCTGTACATGGATGGCATCATCTGTACAACTCTTAGGCTGTTCTTAGGTGATTTTTCCACATAAAAGCTTTCAGCTGCTACTTCCAACTGAGCATTTCTCAGTTTTGAAATTAAGGTCGACAGTAGTCTATCAGAAAGGTCTTCAGATAATTCCTATGATGTGGAATATACCATCATGATGCAAAGCACAAAAACATGCTGATTTAAAGGCAGGAATGAGGCGCTGATCCCAGAAAATGTACCTATGAATATTTCACTATGTGCAGGTATGTGATGAAACTTCAAAAACATGAAACAGAATAACAGCAGAACAGGAAAGACACCTGTGTTATGTTTACAAGGACTTACAAACCAAATAATGGCATCTCATAAACAGCTACTTCTGTGTCTGCACGGGCCACTAATTCCCAATAGAAAGAAAGTTATATTTGTAAGATTATCCTCAAGGTATTTTCCTCTTTTGTTCTCTCTTAAATACTTCTCCAGTAATCATCTCCAAATATTACACAAAAATCACTAGACTTATAATTAAACTGCCCCAGAAGAGAAGACAGTTCCTATTCTTAAACTCTCAAGTTTTTCCACACTCCAGTCCCTTACTCTTAAAAAGAGTAACCTCATTTGATATCTTCATGCACTTTCTTTATTTGCAGTTGTTCAGTTGTGAAGAAAATGAGTAGGGATACTTGCCTGCAAGCCTTCTACTCCCAGCTACAGAGCAGGGTAGCAATTTGTACTGGATGGGTGCAGTGGGTTTTTTTTTTTTTTACATATGCCTTAGTCCACAGAGGTTCACAGAGAGCTGTTGAGCTCCAACAAGAGGTTACTGACTGGCAGTCCGTTTAGACTCTACTACTAATGTCTCAGACTACTGAACAGTCTGGTCTTCCATTTTTCCATCTCTTTGCTGAGAACACCAATGCATTATAAATTTTGAGTATTAGCAGGGATGAAATGCAATATAAAGGGGACCAAAATATTACTAATATTGTTGGTACAATTTGCTAAAACACACCGTAATTGCAACACAGATATTTCATATTTTAACAGAAGCTAAATTAACATAGGTCAAAATATATATCTCACTTCAACACAGTTCCTGCTTAGTGTTGTATATTCAAGCAATATTTCATGTAATAAAAAACACTAAAAAAAATAATCAAGATTTTCCACTTAGTTTTAATACCGCTTGTATCTTTAGCAGAAGCTAAAGCCTCTTTGAAGCCTTTTGCATATAACTTACATAGAAGATTTTCTTTTAAAAGCTTGTTATCTCATTCAGAACCATGGATCCCTCTATTAAAAAAGGTATGAAAGCTGTTTCTCAAAGTTAGAGTGAAATCAAATGACAACTGTTAAAATGTACATTGACTAAAGAGTTTCTTAAATTGTTGACAAAGCAATATATAAATAACTGTAGGCAAAAGGGATCATTACTGTTGGATTAGGCATATCAGTAAATACACAAAATTTTCAACAATCAGGCTTCTGAGCAACCACCATCTGAAATTATCACCATCTCCATGAAAAGAAGCAGCATGATGCGCAGTGTTGAGGGGAATTTACATCAAATCTAAAAAGCACACATTGGTACAGGCAGAACTAAATAGGGAAAGAAGTCTCTGATGCTCAAAATAGTACTGGAAATTAAAAACAATGCACTCTGAACTATCCCAAAGTAATAAAGGACAAAATTATCACTATTGCACTGAACATCTTAATTCAGATCTACTATATTTTATGAGAAGAATTTTCAAAACCAAGTATTTACAATAATAGAGTGGTAGCACCTTAGAACTGAGCACCTTGCAATCGCCAGACCTGTGAGAAAGTCTCCAAATTTTTCCTCCCCTCAAATGCTAGACATCCCAAGGCAAGCTTACATATATTCAAGACTAGTTAACTTCAGCTATAGTGCCAGCAAACTGGCAGAGTATCAGAACATTTGCTTCCAAAAACATATTAATTAATCATGAAAGTGAAGGGGAACAGCACTGATTAGGATCAAAATAGGGAAAGTAGCTGTCCTACAAGGTACCTCCAAAGCTTTCTTCGGTAAGCATTTCCAACCTGCAGGAAACCCCAGTTTTACAGACCTAGATCATTTAGGGAAAAAGGGTTTTATTTATACCAAGCTCTACAGTCTCTACGGGATATCTTAGCACATTTGAGCTGCCAGAACTAGTTTTCACTCGCCTGACTTGAACTGAAATGTAGGTCCCAGCTTACATCAAGTTTTCAAGCAAGCTCTCTGGATTTTGAAACAGCCTCACAGATGTTGTAATTCACTGAGCTTTTTTAACATATTAAAAAAAAAAATTAACATTTCCCTAGGTTGTTTATTCTTTTTTCCATGAGACCCTACGAAGACTTCAATTTACATTTTTACATCATTAATGATTCTATATAGATATAAGACCCAGCACTGGTGTTCATTATTGTGGATTCCAGCATAACACTTTTGAGATTTGACAAGCCTTAAAAAATTTACCTCTCCTTGAAAAGAGAAACAGTTTTCTGTCTTAAAGTATACCAGCATTCGCCACCATTTGCCCTCAAAGTCTGTTTTTATTTTTCCCTGAAGAGACTCTTATACACTGAGACTACAATGGGACAAATTTGCTTTTATTTTTCTCAAAATGTTTTAAGTGGAAATAATCAAACAGTCATTTCTTTATCATTCCTTGGACAGCACCATGCATATGTAGTAGATATTTATAGAAAACAGAGGAAGCAAAAGTGTCCGTAGTATTCCTACACACTCTCTCCAGCTGTCCCATTCCCTCTGACAAGCAAAGCTTTTTGATCCTTTCCCATTCAGTCTCACCACCTTCCTTTCAAGCAGCATCAGTCTGCTACTGCTCTTGCTCATGCACAGACCCACCCAACTTCCCTTGATGATTTCATACAGTGGCCAAATTGTCTGGAACCATTATATAACTAAAAAGCACTTCATTAACCTTTTGGTTTACACAAACTGGGAACTTGCATGGCAGAACATTTGCAAATCAATATTTAGTATCTAGGCATGCCATCCAAATCAGCTATTTTACATTGTAACTTCAAATCTGACAAAAAGAATTCAAAGATATCTTTTCTTTAAAAATTGTGCAGTGTTTTCCTTCCCTTAGGTTCCTAGACATAGTTAAATGGTTGCTAACCCAGCAGTAAAAAGAAAACCTTTAGAAAAATAACCCAGATCAAATTAAAATACACACAAAAAAAAATTAAGCATAATTATTTTATATGTCCAACTGCTTTTTTTGTCTGCTATTTGCCCCCCCCCCTTTTTTTTTTTTTGTGTAACTGAATCATTAAGTAATTTCCCCTCTCTGTTTTTGAAATAAAAGGGAGGAAGCTTATGCATGTATGTATGAAAGATGCATGCTTCTGGTTCAGTGAGAAGTTTTGTTCTCTAATATTAGTTTTCGATGACATGCAGCTTTCTTTTAGCTCATCTGTGAATCTGAAATTACACCAAGACACAAGTGACAAAATCTTAAAGTCAGCTCACACCTGTTGAGACTAATGAGGATTGCTTGTACCCATCTCAAGGCCGACACAATCCTAAGGACCTACTGCCAAAGCCAAATGCTTCTGCTCCAGAAGGCCTCCCATAACTCTTGAGTCCTCACAGGCACCAAATTTATAGTAGCCAGAAGTTAAAAATGCTTTAACATTCATAAGTCATTTTAATGACTGCATTATGAATCATACACCTTCAGTAAGATAAAATAAAGAAGTAGGTTACCTGGGGTTAAAAGAATGACAGACATAGTGATGAGTGAACAAACAACTAGAATCACCAGCAGCGCAATAGCAATTCCCTTCCAGTTCCTCTGCGGAGGGCTGTTACTTCCAAGTTCCTACAGGAATGGAAAAAAATAAAATAAAAGGAAAAGACCATGTTTCATAATCATATATTGCTAGAACTATTAGTGATAGGAAAATTGCTCTGTGCATACACATAATCACAGCATGGGAGGTGATCATGATCCCTCCCCTCTCAATAGCACATGCAGTCATCCAAAGGTGTGTAACTCATGCTTTTTTAATAAACTCTCTCTTTTTTTTAAATATATATGTAATTTTATACCCCTAAGAGACAATCAAATGAGCTTATACAAGCTGTCCAAAATACGATTGGTGTTAAAATGTGCTGAACATAAACTTCAGGACAATATCAACTAGCAGTTTATAAGATAATTACAGAAATGAAATGTAGCAATTTACTGTAATTCCACCTAACGTGGTACAGACCATAAAAGTTTAAATACATATCCTTTTTAATGTATACTATTAAACTTATTTGTAATCGAAAACATTCACAAAACTGTCTGAGGCTCCAAGTGTTCCATCTGAAGCCACACAGCTCTTCTTCTCTATGCAGTAGTTCACCTATAAACTGCTCCCCTATTACTCATAAAAAAACAACAGTAGCTTATAACAAATGTTAAATGAATGCTTCTGTAACTACTAGTACACTTAAACCTACATTCGCTGTGGTTACATGTTTAACTCCTATTCACTCACAGCCAGACACCATTTAGGTTTGCCAGTAGTAGCAATGCATTGCCTGTGTTCATGGTACAGTTTGAGGCCAAACAACACGCAAACATCTATTTTTTAGAAAAACAGTATTTTTTCTATCTATAGCTGGCAAGCATAAATGTTTCACTGCCACAATTACCTGTGCCTTTACCATCTCAAAATAAAATTGCTGTGGTAAGACTCTCTGTGAAAAGAAACCTGGGAGGGACTTCTCAGAAGATCCCACTTCAGCCTACTTACAAAGTTGTGTTACACAAGTGCTTCTCGGTCTGCACAAGCTTCCACTAAACTCCAACTAAGAACCAGGTGGGGTAAAAACCATGGGCTTTAGCCCACACTTGCCCTTGAAGACACCACCACATAAAAGCCCCTCTCCCCCTCTCCAGGACCTGCTGGCATAGCATGCATCAGCAGAGCCCTGCAAGGCCGCCTCTCCACTGAACGCGTAGGGAACGACTGTCACAAAAATTGAGAGATTATGTGGAGTCTCTCCTGTTTGATCTGTGAACCTGGTTTGTTAATCTTGCAAGTACACAGCAAGAACATTCTTTTATCTTTCCCCTTGCTGCCAGACAAACAGGCAGAGTGATGGGAGCAACTCTGCCACCTCAGCCATCTTGTTCTATGGGTAGGACTAAGACACAGCAAGGCACCTCCTGCTATGTTTTATAAGCTTCCAAAGGCATATTAATACTTTTTCACATATTATTTCATTTTTCTTTTCTGAATTACAAATGAGTGAGAAATAGAGATGTTTCAACAACAGAAAATGACAACATTCTTGTACCTTCTTGGCTAGTGTACACCACCTCAACACCATATACCACCCAGAACAGCATCTCTAACAGTGGGGGTTTTTTTGTTTTTTTTGTTTGTTTTTTTTTTTTTTAACCCCTCACCTGTTAATTTCCACCTATAAAAGACAGTTTCTCTCCAGGAAACGTAAGGGGAATTCCCCTACGCAGGCTCTAAGCAATCCCACAGGGAAGTCTGACCGGAGCCCTCAGCCTGTCACAGCTCCCAGCAAGGAGCAGCCCCCGCTGCCCCCCACTGGACCCCATCTGCCTGCCTGCCCTGGGCCCGGCTGAGTTTGCTCATTTTAGAGATTTTTAGCCTCAACAGAGGGGGAAAGTAGCCAGTCTGTCAACTCAGTTTAAAGCCTATGCCACAGCTGGTCTTCAGGGGACCAGCTCCCTCACCTGCCAGGCATTAGCCTTCCCCTCCCCACAGCTGAAGCCAGCTCTGGCCTAGTGATAAATGGCTGCCAGCCAGTCTGGGCTGCTCTCAGTCCTTTCATCCGGTGGCTGTAAGAGTAATTGTGCTTTTTTATTACACAGATCTCTTTGGTGTCGATACTGATTGAATGGCACATAACGGATGATGTTCAATTATAGCACATAGAAGGAAATTATTGAGGACAGTTGCAGCACAGCATTAGCAGGCAGTCCCTCTCAGACTGAACTCTTGCGCGGCTTTCCTGGGGATCACCATGCAGGAGAGGCCTGACTACCATAACCAACAACACATCTTTGATGCCAGTATTTTTTTACTGAAGTTCAGGACTGCTGTCTTCCACAGGCTGGGAGTGGAGGGAAATGGTGTACGCAGGAACTCCTGGCATCCATCTCCTTTCCCCATCCTGTTGCCCCCGTTTCCCAACCCCTTGCAAACCAGCCCACTCCCCTCGGTTTTTTTCAACTCCTTCTGATTCATTAAATACTAATTACCACAGCAACTTCCTGACTAGCCTTAAAGACAATCGGTCTTCAAGGCCTGCATGATGCTTCATGACCCCACTTGGTGATCCCTAGGATATGAGGACTGCATGGTCCAATCCTTTCTGGACAGCCCTGGCCACGCTGACATTGCAAGGATCCCCAGCCTTGTCACAGAAATACATAAGTTCCACATCCTGCACATAAGCTCAGATCCAAGCTATTATTTTCCCTTAAGTAAGAATTATTTCAATGTTAATAGCACAGTCTAGAAAATACAAACTTATTTGAAACATAACAATGTAAGCCGTATTCATGTGATACTTAGCACAGTCCAACTGAAACAGAAAAACTTGCAGCTCACACAACCAAGTGGCGGTGAGAAAACAGTAGTTACCCTCAGAGAATCGTGAAATCCTATTCCAAAGGATTGACGTAAAACGACAGAAGCTGGACAACTTGATGAATGTTTTCTGTACCAAAGCCTCTAAAAAATGTACTAAGTCCTCATTAATCAGAAGGTTCTTCTCTGCAGACATGAATATTGTTCAGTTTCTAAAAATAAAGCTCCATTTTAATTATTTCTGCAATTCTTTGCAAGGACCATATCAAACAGATGAATCTAGTATTGAGCATACAAAGCTTACTGGTAGCCACAGTGAGAAAGAAGGGGGCTTCCAGAAAGCTGAAGATCTTGGAGACTGGCATAAAAAGAAGGAGTTATCTCTAACTAAGAAGAATGTACTTAGTTTAGTAATGCAATAAAATTTATTAGTTGTTCCAAATTATCAGATTAAATGATATTAAAAGGTCATAAAGATGTTTTGATATTGAGTGACAACATTCGCATAAGACATTCGCAAAGTTCATGTACGCTAACAAAAAAAATTTGATGAAATATTAGAAAAATTACTCTAAGAAGGTGAATCATAGTAAAACCAGTATCAGGGACATCTCCAATCAACTCTCTTGATGTTAACCAGTGCAACTCTTGGACTATAACCTGCAAAGTTTTAAAATAGAGTTAGCTGCTGTTCTTCAACAATAAAATATTTTTAGCCCTGCACTGCTTTTCAAAATGGTCATAAGCAAAAGGCAGTTAAATAGATTTTTAGACCGTGTATCATTGGCAAGACAGAAGCTGTCATTTTTGAGTATGGCAAGACGACAGGGGTATTCAGAAGGAAACACCACAGAGCACCATACAATGAGAAGCTTCTGACATCCTATAGTTTCCCCATAACTAACTGCTAACTGGCACATAACAACAATGAACACACAGATGGAGATTTAAGGATCTAATGGTCTAAATAGGCTCTTCTATTAAAGCAGTTTGAAAAAATAGCAGCTTTTGAAGATGGTGTTTTATATAGAACACTATCTATAATGTTATAGAATTTACAATCTAAATCTAATGAATCAGAAAATGCTGCTCAAAGCATAATACAATTGCAAGTATTCTCATTATTTAAAGTACCTTTTTCACAAACCATTTAATTGCACTGTTGCCAAAAACAATCCTTAAGTAATACATATTTCTGAATGTAATTTATGATTGAGTAATATCTTACTAAAACACAGCTACAAAGAGAAAAATCCACTACACTGCACACAAACAAAACCATACACTGATGTTATAGAACCTCGTGCTTTTGGCCTATTCCTGCCAAATGCTAATGACCACATTTTACCATGAGCTTTTAATCACTACCATCAGCGAACAAAATGTATGCAACCAAAGGGAGGCGCTAGCCTAAGAGCCAAAACTTTCTGCTCTGTGATTGTCTCCATTTAATCTCTGTTGAAAAGACCCCTAAAAGAAAACGCATAACTTGCTGTCAGACTGGTTTTACGAAAACAGGTATTATATGGCATTATAGACGATGAAAATACTGTAATTAAGTGATCACGCCAAAATTTTGCAATAGTAACCAAAAGAAAGGATCAACAAAAATCTGCAGGGACCAGACAAGAGAGGTATGACAGATTGAGGCTGTCAAAGGAGAGCATGAGTCACTTCAACCCTTCAGCATCCCTCTCTGCTAAATCCCACTTGCCACTGCGAAACGAGATATTTCAGAGAAATGCTGAAAAACTATACCCAGAAAATACACAAAGCAAATATAAATCAAATATGCTGAAGCATTTTTCTCTCTCCTTTTCTAGGATGATTTCTAAATATATACTCCCTCTCCAAACACAATTTACTGACTGATGATGAACCGATTCACTACAAGCACAAAAGTCTTTTAAGTACTAGCAGGACATAGCTTTGACTTTCACAATCATGTGTAACCACATGTAACCACATCCAGCAACTCTGAGGAGTTGTTCTCTCTTTTTGAATGAAATACGGAGTCTGATGTGGATGTTTCATCTTGAAAATAAAAAACTACAAAATTACGTCCATAATGGATGTTACACCTGAATGTAACAAGAAGATAAAACCCAAGTTCCTATTACAATAGAAATAACAACATGAAACTAATTTCCATTAAATTTATTCCATATAGAAATATTTTTTATCCCTTGACACAGAAATGCAAGCACTTATAGTTTAAGAGCAGTGCTTCCTTTTAAATAGCATTGGGAATACTGATTTGGGAAAAAGAATTAATTTAAAATTAATAAGTGCAATATCTTAAAAAAAAAAAAAAAACTCAAATATTTCCATATTTTTACCTGAAAAAACTTACAATCTTTCTTGTAAGCAGCATAACCAGAAAAAAAAAAAAATCACAGCTTCCTTGCTAAAGCTTACAGATTTGCACAGTTTCATTGTTAATCAATGAGGATAAAAAGCATTTAAGACATAATTTTTCTAGCAAGCATGTACAACTAAGGAGACAACAAAAGGTCAAAAAATATTGCTGTAACATGCTGCATTATTAAGTCAGGTTTTTGAATTATCTTAATAGCATTTTCCTGATTTCTTGGAAAACTATTTCTGTAAACCACAATACAATTTCTACCATGGAAATAATGACAGAAGCAGTAGGAGACTGCCTGGTGCAAGCAGGCATGCTGAAGGGCACTGGCTAAAGCCTCGGGACTAAAGATTACCTCTGCCAGGCTTTTTCAAAGAGGCAGGTTAGTTAAAAATGCAGCATCCTCTTTGGGAGAAGAAATGAAAAACAATCTTTTAGAGGCACGCTAACCTTGAGAGCTGGCGTTTAACTAAACCACGTTTTCGCATAGGACTGACTGCCTGTGCTGCGATCGACCTAGCTGATAAATGGTGCGATGAGCCAAAGATAGAAAATATGCATTTATCTATAAAAATTAAGAACAAGAATTCCACCAGTTTTAGCTATATCTGCTGCGTACAGCTCAAAGCAAAGCGGAGATTCTGCTATGACTTCTGCAGCCTGGAGTGAACTTTCCCAGGCTGGCATGTTCAGTGGTGCAAGTGTGCAGACTCCCATCGTTGTTCACCCTGACTGTGGGTATGTGAAACAGCAAACCCATCAGCACTGAGCTGCGGCCATGCCTGGTGGGTGCCTGGTTTGCTGCTGCGCCACTGAGGGCAGATGAAGGAGGAGGGCTACAAAAATGATCCGAGGGCTGGAGCCCCTCTGCTATGAGGCCAGGCTGAGAGAGTTGGGGTTGTTCAGCCTGGAGAAGAGAAGGCTGCGGGGAGACCTGATTGCGGCCTTTCAGTACTTAAAGGGAGCCTATAGGAAAGATGGGGACAATCTTTTTAGTAGGGACAGCTGTGACAGGACAAGGCGTAATGGTTTTAAACTGAAGCAAGGTAGGTTTAGACTGGAAGAAATTCTTTACAATGAGGGTGGTGAAACACAGGAACAGGTTGCCCAGAGAGGTAGTGGAGGCCCCATCCCTGGAAACATTCAGGACCAGGTTGGATGGGGCTCTGAGCAACCTGATCGAGTTAGTGGTGTCCCTGCTCACTGCAGGGGGGTTGGGCTAGATGAACTCTAGGGATCCCTTCCAACCCAAAGCATTCTATGATTCTATGATCTTGGCTGGAGGAGCCACGGGTTGTAGCAGTTTCTGCCAGCATAGCATCTTCTGAAGCCTTGAATGAATTGTCTCCTTTCTTTTGCCCTTTTTTTCCATTTGTTTTTTTGTTTGGTTTTTTTTTTAAACTGTTCCTATACTGTCACCAGGACAAAGCCTACAGAGGAAAGCTCCAAGAAGAATCACAGCTTTCCCTTACTTTGGCAAGAATTTCAGGAGCAAAGTGCATTGGAGTAGGGAAAGCAAACGTAATTTGCTTTGCAAGTAGGCACGAGTCTCACCCTGTAGCTTAGATGTGATCACGACAATATCACTTAATGACCTCTCCAGCATCTACTTCATTAAACTCTATCATTTGCATTCCCCAAACATGAAGAAAAGGTGATAAATGTGTAAAGACAAACAACTTCACGTTGCATCTCAGGTGTTTTAAAAGACAGACCTGGGATACTTGTAATAAAAAGATTGCAGTCTTTCTAGAGTTCTTTATATAGCTGGTCCTGCGACTGATATTAAATACTACCTGCCTTGATTTTGCAGTGTACTATTTGTAGGAAAATTACCACAGCAAGCATTTAGAATTTGTGATGAAATGATTGCATCCATTCCTTCCCAGCTGTTTTGGAGTAATCCCATGGCCTAGATAGCAAGAGAGACTAAAAGACAGATCCACAAAGCGGCACAGGGTAGTTACAATCCGTTTGCCTAAGTACCTATCATTTTCATCCCTCATGCTCCCTTTACAATTTGCCATGTTATAAGATCCTATTGCTCCAGTTCTTGTCTGAATGATTATGGTCACACAATTACTTTCCACGGTCAATATCTTTATTCATCAAAACATTGGCGCTTCCTTTCAGAGTCATTGTAAAATGCCACTTTCACAGGAATGCATGACTCTCCGTCAGCTCTGTGGATAACGGGCATTTTAAAAAGAGAGCAGCTTGTTAGCAATTACCCTGCTTAGAACAGGTGCAGTATTTGGATATGGGAACAATCTGCCTTCATATTTTTTATTTCTCTGGGCCACACTAGTAAGAAAAAAACCTCTTTTTGCAGAGCCAAACTGAAAAAAACCCAGCCCAATCCAAAACAAATAAACCAAAACAAACCCCACCCTGTCTCAGTAAAAATAAACTGAAAGAATAACTGTGCACATATAAGTCATTCCGAGAAGCGTTAATCACCCACACTGGTTATATATTTTCCTAACCTTGCAAAACATTTTGTGCTTTTTTTTTCAGCCTTGATCATTTTCGTTCTAAGCAAGAGAGGGTTTGGTTTTTTTCCTGGACCTGGAAGTTCCCATTCACAAACTGAATTTTGGTTGTTTTTGGTATTTTGGAAGAGCTTTGCCAACACCCTTACTTCCCTACTACTCACCAAAAAAAAGATCAGAAACATTTATGGAAACTACTTAATGCATTACAGTTAGCATTAAGGATGCTTTTAACATCTTCCAACTCATTTTGCAGTGTACCTTGTAACATTTACTCAAACACAATGAGCTAGCTATTACACTTGACAAACAAGTAAAAGACTAACTTCCAAAGTTACGGAAATCCCTGTTCAAGGCCTAATCACAGTAGATGAGTTAAAATTTTTGGTAATTACTCATACATGCAATAGATACAAAAGCAGGAAGAAAACAGCGGCAGCACAACTGTTTTTTTGCATTCACATTTGCAGCAGAGAAAAGCAAGGGGACAAAAGCAAACTGTCGTGGTGCACAATATTAAAAAACTATGTAAAATGCAGGTCATGGAAAATGCTGCCATAAGGACTATTGAGTAGCTGGGGCAGAGGGAGACTTGAATAAAATAACAAGAGAGGAGAAAACTGGTCTGTATTTGAAATAAAAGCCAGTCATGACATAGAGACAAGCTACAGCAGGCAAGGGAATTCCTTTGGCTGTTGGGAGCTGAGTTGAATGTAACGCAATCCTACAAAAGAGGTGTAATGCCACATAGAGATATTGTAGCTTCAGAGGCAACTTCATTGAGAGTCAGTATTTGGAAGTTGTTGCCCCTTTTCATCCTGTGCTCAGGGTCTTTTAGTTTGTTTCTAACAAGTTTCAGAAGTAAAAATACTGTATTCTTTTTCCAGTCCAGCAGAAATACTTGGAGAATTAAGGAGAACAACAGTGTGCTGGCAAGATGTGAGTATCCTGAGACTCAAAAGTACTTAGGTACATGAAAGCTACAGATAGCCACCTATAGAGATTTTTGCAACTTCCCAAGTAGAACAGCTACTGAACGTTATATTAGATGCATCTGTTTGCACCACTCATCCAATCTGCCCTGCAAATCTCACCTCCTGACAAGCTGATTGTCAAGCGGAGTCAGACACCCTTTTTGGGGGGCCTGAGGCTCACTGCTGGCCCCGGTGCAATGCCAGGTTATGTTTCCCGTGTCCTCATCAGACCAAAGCTCCAATATTCACACTGTGCAAGGTCTTCTCTTCCTCACACAAGTCTTATCTTGAAGCTAATGAGATTTTTGTCTGAATATGAAAAGCTATCTCTGTATCTTGAAGATTGCCTGCAAGATCACACAGAAATAAAGGAAGTGGCTAATTTCCAGTGAGCCCATCCATCATTAGTATCTAGAAAAAGTCAACAATTCATTTGCCGTAATTAAAGAAAATTCTTAATGTGTTTTACTAAAGCAAGTAATGACAAGGACAGAAAAAGATGGCAAAGCAGCAGGCACAAACATGATTTTATTGCAGGTGACTATGATGTAAAGGAAGACGACAGTCATTTATGGTCAAAAAGTTATTTTCACAAATTCCTATTGATCCAAACTTTAATGAAATGTCACAAGATAGTAACATATTTCTTCCATTCTTATTATGCTGAAGAAAAATCACCCAATCAAGTAAAATAATATCTCTCAAAAAAAGACATACAAAAATGGATGAACACAGGCTGTGCATGTTGCATACCTACAGATCCTTCTACAGATATAACAAAGTTGTTTGCTAGAATTTGTCCTTTTCATTACCCAGAAACTAAATTATACTTTGCCTGATTTGCTTGGGGGAAAAAAAAAAAAGCTTTTAAATGCATTTTTATTTCTCAATATATTTGCAAGGTCCCATAAGAGATGACTTTTAAAACTGACATAGCTGATTTTGGCATTAATGAGTGGATCTGTTTGACAACCTAACATTATATTTCACTGAAGGTTAGAAAAACAGGAAAGGTCACTATACTGCAGTAATGTCACATAAGTCAAATTCAGGTTTATGCCACATAATTTTACAATTTAAATTGAATACAGTGCCCCTATATTTAGTGGTATAACACCGAGCTATGCAGTGAAGTAAGACCAGTGTTAGACTGGAAGAACCCAAATTGCCTTTTGGAGTTCCTCATTGTTCAGGTATTTGCACACATGCTTAGTTGTATGCCATACAGGAGTCCTGGAGAACGGATTTGACAATTTTAGGTCAGTGTCATCAAATCAGGAGTTGTCAAAATATGGAACAAATTTGTTGAGGTTATTTTGCAAATTTACATCAATATTTTTCTGTTTACTTTCAGATTTACACAGAAATTACTTGCAAATAAAACAAGTATTTTAAATCCAAATGTGCCTTAATAAGCCTTTGTGTGCACATATATATGTACATACATACCTGTATCAGTGAATATATATACAGACAAATATTATTCAAGGCAACATTTCTATAAATAAATAAGAATGTAAATAAGCCAAAGAATGTCAATACCGGGAAAGGGAACACTGCAATCTCCGTGTTTAGGAGGATCTAAGGTAGTAGAAAGTTAGATGAGTTTCCCAAGGTCATGTGAGAATGGTAAGCCAGCATCTCTTTATGTAAATATTTGTGAAGAAAACTGTAGCAAACAAAATTATTTGGCCATTATCACTGCACTCCGAATAGGAATTTAGTTTTTCACAGTCATCTTCATGATTAAGTTACCTGCTTTTCTGATAAATGGAATTTTATTCAAAGCAGAAGAATACTACGATCATCAGAAATAAAGATATGGTTTTCTCCTGCATTTTATTAGGGGAAAAAGACCAGACAAGTGGTCAGGAAATTTGTAGAGTGGATACTATATACTATGTTATATAGAGATAAAATATACAATAACCCAGTGGAACCAAGATCACAGTTCACTTAAAACCAATGCAAGTTCTCCCAGCACTAACGACATTACATTTTTCACACACACATACACACACAGAAAGCTTATAAAAAAGCATTTACCAAAAGACCACGGGTCACCAAATCATCTCCTTACATATATTCCACTCAATTAAAAAGCAAAGGCAATACTAGGAGAAAAAAAATTATCAGGAGTTTCTTGGCTGTTTTACAGGATTCATTGATTTCCATGGTATACTTCACGATAATGTAAAAATTCAGCTTTTTTTTTTTTTTTTTTTTCCCCCTGCAAACTCTTCTTATCTTAATGGCCAATCCTACCTACATAAGACACTTCCAAGGCCTTTTATCTGCTATGTTTCATGAGGAAATGCGAGCCACCCAGTAATGCAGTACCTCTTGACTAATTTAAGGAAAATGGGAATGCCGCTTGGTGGGAGAGACCACTCTCTTCTTCCCCAGGTGTTAAGACAGTTCTTCCACATGCGCATGCCCATCCACACCTCATCTAGGGCAAACTTCATTAAAGGAAGTGGGAGAAAAAATTTAGATCTTTAAAACATTATCTCTGGCTCAACTAGGGTAGGTTAAAATAGTCCGCTTAAGCTTTTGAGATTCGTTTCATCAACATCTTTTCCAACTAGCTCAACCAGCCACATGATTTCTCTCAGTATTGATTCAGATCTCATTTGCTTCAGCTGAAAGATTTTGAAGTGCTGATGGTGATCCTCCTGTGTTCATCACTGCTGCCAGTTTGCTAATGCATGGGGTGGACTTTCAGACCGGTGCGCTGTACTGGGTCTGGCTGTGGCAGAGTTCACTTTCTCCATCGCAGCCCATACAGTGCCGGGTTTTGGATTTCTGGCTAAAACTCTCTGATAACAAACCGTCATTTTGGATATTGCTGAACAGTGCTTCCACAGCATCAAGGCTTTCTCTTTTTTTTTTTTTTAACCCCAGAACAGGTAGGCTAGGGGATGGGTGGGACAGAATTTGGGAGGTGACACAGCCAGTTCAGCTGAAACAAACTGGCCAGAGATATTCCATACCATGTAACACCATGCTCAGCAATCAAACTACAGGAGAGGATTGAAGAGGGGATGTCTTCCACATGGCCATTGCTCACAGACTGGTTGGGCATGGTTCCACCTGTGGGAGGTGGTGAGTGATCGCCTTTGCATCACTTGTTTTGTTTTTTCTTTCCTTCACTTCTTAAACTGTCTTTATCTGGACTCAAGATTTTTCTGGCTTTTGTTCTTCCTATTCTCTCCTTTGTCCCACTGCAGGGAAATGAGCAAGTGGCTGTACGGTGCTCAGCAGCTGGATGGGTCAACCCCATCACAGGCATGGTGCTGCCTTCTCACAACGCTCTCTTGCATCCACGTTTAATGATTGCACCACACATTATACAGTGTACAGTTCTGGTCCCCACTATACAAAAAAGATGTGGATAGTCTGGAGGGGGTCCAGAGAAGGGGCACCAAGATGATCAAAGGCCTGGGAAGCCTGCCATGTGAGGACAGGCTGAGAGAACTGGGTTTGTTCAGCCATGAGAAAAGGAGGCTTAGAGGGGATCTCATCACCACATACCAGTACCTAAGGGGTAGCTATAAGGAAGATGGAGACTCCCTTTTTACAAGGAGTCACATGAAGAGGACAAGGGGGAATGGACACAAGTTGCTCTTGACGAGATTCCAAATGGACATGAGGGAAATTTTTCACCATGAGAACAGTCAACCATTGGAATAATTTCCCCAGGGAAGTGGTTGACTCCACCACATTGGACACTTTCAAGACGCAGCTGGACAGGGTGCTGAGCCATCTTGCCTAGACCGTGTTCTTACCTAGAAAGGTTGGACCAGATGGTCCTTGAGGTCCCTTCCAACCTAGGATCCTATGATTCTATTATTATCTTTATTTCCTATTATTATTATTCCTATTATTGTTATTTCCTATTATTATTTTACTATTACCTTTATTTCCTTTCAATGAGCCAAGGCCTCTCATCCCACCTCACCCGCAAGCAGCTGGGGGGGCACAAGGAGCTGGGAGGGGGCATGGCCAGGACAGCTGACCCCATCTGACCCCAGGGATATCCCACACCGTATGATGTCATGCTCAGCACATAGAGCTGGGGGAGGAAGGACAGGGGGACGTTTGGAGTGATGGCATTTGTTTCCCAAGTCACTGTTATGCATGATGGAGCCCTGCTTTCCTGGGGATGGCTGAGCACCTGCCTGCCCGTGGGAAGCAGTGAATGAATTCCTTGCTTTGCTTGCGTGCGTGCGCAGCTTTTGCTTTACCTATTAAACTGTTTCCATCTCCACCCACAAGTTTTCTCACTTCTACTCTTCCAATTCTCTCCCCCATCCCACCAGCGGGGAATGAGCGTGTGGGGCTGAGCTGCTAGCTGGGGTTAAACCACAACAATATCTTAGAAGTTTTGACAGAAATCCATCCAAACTAGGACGTTTGACTTAGAGCAAGAAATGAATAGCACCTTTCATTTTCTCCAAAGTAACATCATCTTCCTAGCTGATTTTCATGACAAATAAGGCAAGGACATTTTTTTTAAAAAATACATATTATCTATTTCTTTTTTGGTTTCTTTCCAGTTGGAAAGTTAGAAGAGTTATAATTAGAAGTCAGTTAAACACAGCCAGAGAAAGAAGACAAAGATCTTACCAATGTAGAGGTGGGTACCTGGCCGTTGGCAGAGCTGTTACACTAAATTGGATGAAAAGTTCAGAAAGGCCTTGTCACTGAATTTTCTATTAATGCACCGAAGGTAATTTGCTGTCTACAGATCCAGCACTCACAACAGATATTCAGTTCAAAATCTCTCCTTGGCTCTGAGCTTTAATATAAGAGCCAAATAATTCCTTCAGATCCATTTCAACAACTCCTTCTGAAATGTCTGGAGGCAGAGGGCAACATTTGACTCAAATGAAGGTGTTGGGCTACAAGACAGGCTATAATACTGTGGCTTTCTGATATATACTTACAGAGATATGCTGTAGGTTTTAAAGGAAATAGATTCTTGGGATACTCCATGATTCTCCAGATTAATTATTAAAGAAATGTCAAGCTTCATTTCCTTTTTCCAAATACTTATCAGGAGCTGCTTATTTTCCAATGAGACTGAATGAACACATTCAGTCTGTCCTCAAAAAGGAGCTACTTAAAAGTTAGAATCCAGACCTATACAAACAACCAGTCTGAACAACTTATTTAATGAGCTACAAAAGGAGAGTTTTTCCAGATTCATGCCATGAAAAAATGGGTTCATAGGTAATCTTGGATGTTCATAAAATACAAACCACTTTCAGAGCAGAGACCAGAGAAAAAACAAACTAAACCAAACAAACCACCCACAGAGCGTAAGGGTGGATTTCTTCACAGGTAAGCGGCAATGATTAACAAATGTCCTTTCAAATTTGTGGAGACCTGTCAAGAATTATTTTTTAACTAATTCACCAAAAGAGAATGGTATCAGAAGTGCTGGTGTTGTTAACATCTGCCTTTTGCAGGAAAACTTCCTTCCTTGCTTTCTCTGTTGATTCTGCCCCTGTGGGGTTTCTTCCTGTTTTCTGCAGCTCATAGCACCATATGCTCCTTATTCCCTGTTGAGTAACTGAATAATCCTTTATATCCTTGTCTCCTTTGTGTAAACAATTTATTAAATTTCCTGGGAGCAGCTATATTACAACTGATGAGGTTACAACTTTAGGCAGCTCTAGCTGTTCCCATAGGATCAAAATTTTGAGTAACGTTAAAACCAGCCCAAAGATGCTTGAAGCTGACCTGACACGCACCAAGCGACAAAGTGAACAGCTGGCTACAGGCTGCACCCATGATTTCTGGCTACAGTGGCCCTTCAAGGAATCAACTCCTCACGTCAAAAATTGTGGAGGCGTGCAGCCAAACCCCCAGGCCTCTCTGCTGAGTCCATCAGATTGAAAACGCAAACCAACTACTAAAGTAGCTGTTGTGCAGCATGTTGAGGGGGAAAAGCAAGCCCAGAGGATGAACTCCATCCTTTCCAACTTCCCCACCAGCGCAGTCAGAAGATAGAAGAAAAAACAGGGACAAACCGCAAGTGGCTCTGACAAAACCGATTCTGACGCGAGTTGGTCTGATGGACCAGCTAGTTCAAAACTTGAAATTTCCCCTCCCCAGCTGTAGTGGTCATCACAAGCCTTGCAGATGACCCCATCATACCTCTTGGTGATGGAACACCCCAAGGCATTTTTCTGTGCGTAGCCTTTTCACCCAGACTTTTCTTGAGGGTAAATGGGGACAATACATGGTGAATTTTTTTCATCAAAACTAGCATCAGTGAAAAAGCTCAGCTTCTAAAAATCAAATCATTCAGTAACCTGGAGTCTTAGTCCCTTTCATGTTTTCTATAGAAAGTCTTTGAGGGCAAAAAGCACGGCTTATCACACATTTGAAAGTAAAATAAATGTATTAATCTCATCAGTTCATAAAGACTACCAGTCTACAACAGAATCATTTGCAAAACAAGACGATGTTTTAATCACATGATGTTTCAACATGATGCAGCAAAAGAAATTGAAGCAATACATCTTACGGGAGAAGCATTTGAAGTTTCTAATCCCATATAATAACAACTGCCTATCTACATTGCTGATGTTATTGTTAATTAAAATATATCAAAACGTCTGCTTATGTAACATAGTTGGAATGCAGTAAGCTGGGGCAATTTTATAAAAGTCATTCTTCTGACCTAGCAACAGATGGTCATGGTCATTATTCCATTACTTCCCTTAGAAGAGGAGTATATACATACAATGTTTTATTTAATACTTCTTGTGATTATAATACAATCTGAAAGCATACTGCAAACAGGATTTTGCAACAAGACTGAACTAGGACATTTTGACTTGGTAATTTTATTACCCAAGTAGTTTTATCCTCTGCAGTTATGATGAGTATTTACACGTTACTACAAGCAGAAAGCTAGATTGTTCTTTAAGAAAGCATGGAAAACCTGAATTAAAAAAACTAGATATCTGAAAACATCTAAGAGAATAATGAAAAGTTTTGCAAACTACAGCTGCACCAACAGTATTTGTGTGTGTCACCTTCTGACACAAGAAGCTACTAAAACCACATACATTAATTCTTCTGGGTGCCTTCACCAGAGAGGCAATCAAACATTGCAGTTTACCCAAAAGCTGTCTGCATACTCTCACCATCTACCGAGAAATGTCCCTCCCCTCCCCTTAACCTCCCCTCTCTGAATACATCTGTGTCAGTAGTCAACACACTGCAAGACACTCAAGAGAAATGTTTTATTTTCTTTTTCTATGCATTCCCTGAGGTTATTAGTTGCATATTTAGGTAACCCTGCGAGTGAGCAATGAAAGAAACCCTTGGTGCTTTTGTCAAGGAATTTATTTTAAGGCTGCAACTTCAAATATTTAAGCATACCAAGCAAGGAAAGGGAATAAACTGTTTAAAAAAACCCGAGACCCAATCTTGTTATGTACTATGCCAGCCACCCAATAATTACTGCGTTAACGTGAAGGTTACAAAGAAAAGAAAAACATATGATTCGGATTACAAGTCAAGCTTTTGTTATAGGACAAAGGAGAAGAATCAAATCAATGCCTTAACTACAGCCGCTTTGTCAGGAGGTGCCCACAAACACTACTCGGCAGTTCCCTTCGTGACCAGGCGATAAGGCTGCAAATCTTCACTAGTCCTCCACTTGCGCTCTAAATTGAAGGTGCAATTACTTGTGCTCTGACTGCAGCCAAGTTGATTTGCAGGCTCCATCAGCTAATTAGGCACATGAATGGAAGAAATCATCGGTACAACTAATTGCGGCTCAGATGTAGAAGCCAGCTTCTCAAAATCTTCGTCACAAGGAAAAGCGAGGGGAAATTCACTCAGCTCAACAGCACAAGCAACCGTGTACAGCTCTACCTCCCCAGCGATTCCCTCCTCTGTGACTGGGTTTCCAAAAGACTCATTCTTAGGAGAAAAATGAATTATAATAAGGCCACTCTCATCTCGGAGGAGAATATCTTCATGACCTACATCCATCCTGATACCTGTACCTGATTAGCCAGTTAATGACAGCTAAATTAAGGGCAGATCTAGATATTGTCAGATAGCCCTAACACAGAGATGTGTATTCAAAGAAACAATGATCACATTTTCAATTAGATATCGTACATCTTTTATGGGTCACTGTCTTCTGAGATTACAACAGTAATTTTTATACCTAGTTTAGACCAATAATCACAGGATAGGTAAAACTTCATTAAATACCGTAAATGGTGGCACCTTCTACAAAACACTAAAACACGTTTTCCTTATGCTAACTCAAACAGAAACACAGGGGCCAGCAGCTGCCAAAACATTAGCTAAGCTCTTTCTCCCCTCACTTTATTTTGCCTTCTACCAAAATCATTCCACAAAATTTGCCAAAACCAAGGTATTTTATCAGTTTTAAGAGGTTCTGAGCCTGACTGTAGTTTAATATACCAGGCAACATAGATGATATGAGGTCAAAGGAAAATAAAATATTACCCAGAATAAGTATGGAAATTTTCCATTACAGAAGCACCACAATTATCTAAATCTGAAGAGCTGCCTAAAATGTGACTGTGTAGTGCATTTCCACTTTTTTTTTCCCCCTCCATACTTACAAGTCTCCTATCTCAGTTGTCAGCTCTCCATTTAAGTCTACATTCAAACTGGTATCACAGGTTTGTATTACCAAAAGAATGGAAAATTCTATGGAAAAAAAAACTTTAGAAGACATAACACAAAAGTTCAGAAATTCAAAATTTTGTGAGACTGGCAAATCTAGGTGCCTAATGCTTTATGAAAGCATAGCATTTAGCATACTTATATTAATGTAACTAGAAAATCTTAGTAAACTTCAAAAGAAAAATAAAATTATACAAATATCTTAATATTGGTGAAGTTTTCAGTGGACTGAGACCAGCAACACCCTCGTAGTGTATTTCAGAGTACTGTAAGATTTTGATTTGAACAGAGTGCTCATCCATTTCAGAAGAATAAAACCAACAGAATTAAATTCATTAGGCAGTATTTTAAGTCTTTTTTGACTTACTTCTTAAGTCCTCAGAAGGTTTTTCACTTTGTCATTGTGCTGCAGAAGAAATCATCCGGCTGAAGGACTGAGGAAAATCACAACCCTGGTCTACTCAGTCGTTCACAAATGAGATGTTAAAAATGACCACCTGAGGTGCAATTCCAGTAGTCTTTAATAATTCTTGGATTCATACCATCTGGCTTGCTGCTTTACAGTACATTAGCCAAATTCAGTCTTCAGGTGTATCTACTCAAACCTTTTGGACTTTGCCACTACTGTTTTAAGGCTTCTCTTTATATGGCTAAAATCTTCGTTAACATTCAATTCATTCAGAAAATAATTTTCCCTATTCTGTTTGGTAAAACTGGAAGTACAAGCAGAGAACAGCTGCTGTAGCAGTTGATTGGAATTTCATTCCCCTTCCTATTTAGCCCATTATTCCACACTTACTCTTGTTTTTGTTACCCCTAACACTGATATAAAAGAGTTTAAATTATCTCCATTTCTTCAAAAGCTCTCCACTCCCTCTCATCTTTACCTTTCCACATTTTACAGTTGCCATATAACTCTATCTTTTCCCTTCCACAATTCTCATTTTCTCTACATTACAGTTTTACTATCTAGAAGAATAAGTAGTCCTGTTATCTACAGTGACCATTAAGAACATGAGAGGTAAAGCCAAATCATTCTGCTTTATCCAATGTTCATGGTCCTAAGAATAAGTTCTAATGTTTTTAATGCATATAAGCACATAGGGCTTTCTTTGAAAAGAACAATATTAAATAAGATTTAAGTAAAAAGCCTGTTTACGAACAATGTTGCATTGTGAAGCTAATTCGTGGTCAAGTATCTGTATTTCATCCAAAAAGTCTTTAAAAGCAGTATCAAGGCACCATTTTAATGATCTCCAAAGTTCTAATGCCTATGAACCTGGTAAGATTGTTTCAGCTACTCCAGCGGAGGGGCTGACTTTCACCTCTGCCATCCCTGTGGGTGTCAGCACCCAGGCAAAGGAGCCCCGCCGCGAGCCCACCGGTGATGCACTGCTCACCACGTGAACTAATCCAGAGCCCTTACATAGCCTGCCATAGCTCCTGTGTTTCTGCAGGGCTTTGGGCATACGATGCACAATGCAAAGACAATTTACATTCTCTCCCAATACCCAGTAATCTCCAGGATTTAATGCTGCAATATTTATTAGCTCACATCAAAAAGGATTTGTCAAAAATAAGTAGCACTGCCAATCAAATAGAAACCACACAATTCTGTGCTGTTGTAGACCAAAACCTTTTCTGTCAATTCTTTCTTTTGAGCTACCACTGTATATTTGACTGAAGGTAGCACATTACGTGTCTTTGCAGTATTTACAAGGAAATACTACATTATACCAAAACTTCATGCATATACAATGAACATCTGCATAACTAAAATACAGCACAGCAAACCTGGAAGGACAATACCCCTACAAGCTAAACTTCAGAATGTTAGAAATGAAAATGAGGAACTTAAAAAAACGGTAAATAGATAGTGGATCAGCCTTGAGCAGGTGCCATAGGAACAAATCAAAGGTACAAGTTACACCTGAATACTAGTCATTACTTTTTGAAATGAAGTTAATTTTGAAATTCAGGTTTGGGTGTGGACTCTGCTCTAATCCACTAATGTGACCTAAGATTTTATAAATTTGAGTTTTATTTTTGAGAGCTAGATGTAAGGAAGAATACATTATTATGCCAGTTCTGAGTTGGAGTGAGAAAAATTTTGCTTTTTTCTAAATTAAGATTTAAAATTTGAGGTTTAAGAATTCAGAAAAATTCTCTCCAAAAACCTACAGGTTCACAGAAACATCAGAGGTGCTTCATTTTATAATCACAAGAGAGGAGGTAAAACAATTCTTGTTTATACACAATCAGCTCTTTTTTTTTTTAAAATGTGAATTACTAATTTTGAGTGTATGCTCTGTAATTGTATTTGGGCTGCACGTACTTTATAAGGGCTCACTCATTATGAATGGGTCACACAGAAGCATGGATGGACCTCAGACCTGATCTAAAGTCCTGAGCAGGCTCTCAGGATCAGGCTTTTAATAGCATCTAAATTAAGTCTCTTTATTTCAACGGAGATGACTTTCTTTACCTTAGTATAAACAGTTCCACTAAAGTCCTAATCAAGTTAAAGCACTATGAAAAGCACTGCATTTTAATTTCCCTCTACTTTAGTACTCACATATAGCAGCATGCAAACCTACCCCATGCCACCTGGACATTCTTCCTTCAAAAACAAAAAGGAAGCATAAAAGCAGTCATAACTATCACTTGAAAATTGTTTTTGAGCTAACACATCAATTTCTGGTTTTATTATCCCAGTGTATAATCAGAGAAAATCTGTCTACCTGGCTAGAGTCATTCCTTATTTACAAAGCTTAGCTGAGACATTAAAGAGGATCAGCCATTCTGCGTATCTGGGAATCGGTAATTAAATCACAGTGCCGAAAACTTAACTGATGCATGGATGGATGCAGCAATGGGGGACAACCTCTTAACTGGGGAGCTCACAGGGCCCCAAGCAGCCAGCAAGAGCTGTGTGCCCAAGCAATGACGAAACACTGATTTGTCCTGAAAATGGGCTCGTAGGAAGAACAGCAACCTACCTCGGGGACGGAAAGTGCCTTCCCACAGTGGAAAGTTACGCAAATATATAATTTCTTCCACTGGAGGAAGTATATTTTCTTATTTAGTGAATCTGATTTAATGGACATACAAATACTTTCTGCGTATCAAATAGAAATATGTATCCTATGTTCCCCCACCCCCCCCAAAAAAAAAACCCAGAAAACTTAATACTGGGTGTAAAAGCATTGAAAGAAAATTAGTTTAGCAAGCACAGCATTTGGCAAGAGGCCGGAGTCCAGAGTGTTAAGGTAGTTAAAACGCAGTTTTTCTTAGTAAACATTTTTCCAAGGCAAAATCAATTCTAGAGTCTGCGTCTTCAGAATGATGCTTCTACTCCTCGCACATGAATTTCCAGCTTGCAGGCATCCTGGGTTTAGGTACGATAGTGTTATTTTAGCAGAGTGGTTGGGGGCACTCTGAGCCGACTCAGCCGGGAATGCTCTAACTCCAGAAAGGAAGAAGAGCCAGAGCTGCTTCCATCAAGGCAGGTTACTCTAGCAAGGCCGTTTTGAAGACAGAACCTAATTATTATTTTGACATAGTTTTACCTGCAAAACCAAACATGAAAGTAATAGTATAATATGCCTCACTTCCCTTGTCTATTTTTTCTGTTTTCATTTTCTGATTTTAATGAAACTCCAGAAGGATATCCATTACACGTAAAAATAGACGTCAGTCTTCAAATATGACCTTTTAATTAAAATATAACAGATCATTTAAAAAAAATTATTTCAACAGTTCAGAATGCTGAAAATACAATTCTCTTAAAACTCTATAAAAGAGAAGTAGTGGCCAAAGTTACAGACACTTTCAGTCTCAAGAGAAAAACCAATACTATTTGCAAAGTGAGTGGAGGACGTGGCATACCACAGTCACACTGATTCATTTTATGCTGAACTTGGGCACAGCGGCACAAGTGGAAGAGGTAGACAGCAAAACCTTCCCTTTCCATCGGCACAAACCCCCACACGTACACAGGTTGCACTCATGAAACAGCTTTGAGTGACTCTTGGAAGAAGGAGGACTACAGTCAGAAACCAGAGTGGTGGTGTTTTCACCGTTAGAGCTAGAGCATCATCCTAAATGTAGGACCATGGAGCATTCTCTGGCTCAGAGCAGGGGTATGAAACAGTGCTCGGAAAATATTTAAATGAGGAACCAAAGCTGCTTGAAGAGCAAGTTAGACAGGGTTCAGCTAATGCAGATCAGCCAGGAGGCAAATCTGCTAAGGCTCTACATTTTGACACAAGAGTAAAAACTGTCACAGCAACCTTTCTCAAAAGACCGATCAGTTTGAGGTGCTGGGGGGAGATGTTAGTTAATAAGCAGCAGATGGTATTACGAATGGAAACAAAGAGCTTTGGAGAACCACCCATATGACAGAAAGAACAAGTGGGGAAAAAAAGGATACATAACAGGTCAGCGTCTGGCATGAGAGAAGACCCAGCTAGATTACTATCAACATTTCTTCCTGGGGAAAGGCCCTGAAGAGAGGCTGCAAACACAGGGGAGGAGAAGCTTGAAGCTCATCCCTCTCCCGCGGAGCTGCCTGGCTCCTGCACGAATGGAGGCTGCGCAGTCTTGGACGAAACAACAGCACATGCCTCCTCTTCACCAATACTGCATGTTTTGCAAACATCCATTTCCTCCTGGAAACTTCACTATTTCTGCACTCCTCCTGACAGAAAGCACTATCTAGCAAGAAGAAACAAAACAGCAGCAAGTACAGAAACATGAGATGGGCTCTGCTCCCTTGTAGCCAGTGAACTTCTACTGTGGGGAGCCAGACGACTGGATGGGAAAGGGAAAAATTGTGCTCTTCTAGCAGAGGGTGAGGTGGACACACGCTGTGTCTCCTAAGCAGTCCTGCAGAAAACCTGCATGCCAGCAGCTCACTTTGCTTTGATGTTCACCCAGAAATGGGGCAATTTCCATCATCTCTACACAGACAGCGAGGCCACTTCCAATCGTAAACCTGTTCATGTACTAAGCAGTCTACCAGGAAGAATGATCCTTCATCTTCTCCAGAAGCTTCTACTGGCAGAAAGTCTCTTTTTTTTTCCTTCTGCTCTTGATGGCAGCAGCAGAAGAGACAATTCATAACTACAAAAGCTCTTCTACAGCTAAACCAGTAAAATTACCAACCTCATATCACACTCGTGTGCACATCACTAAAGACAGCATAACAAAGCTCAGCCCTCTCGAAGCTTTCTCCCACTGAGAAAGCTCTTAAAAATATTTCTTTAACTTCAGTTTAACAAGAGATGCTATTACTCATCCACTACACGTCCATCATGACATATCTTTCCCGAACAGATATTTTTATTAATGTTTCTCTCCATTAGTTCTTATCTAAAAGATGCATTTTTTCTTGGACTGTTGGTGACAGACATAAGATAATATTGGGAGAATGGTCATGTATTGCTTTCCAAACATTCCGAGTTGTCAAGTTTCAAGAAAACTTTCTGGGTGCTCCCCATGGCCGTGGTTTCCAGCGCAAACAGGCGCCCACAAGCGCTGCCTTTGCTAGAGTGCACAGCACATCTTAAAATGAAATACTTTTTCGTGGCTGCACACTCTCTCTTCAGCCTGCCAAACCCCTGGGTTTTATTATTAGGCAGAAGTTAAGAATTCACGCAGCATTTCAACTTTCAGTATTTGTTTGGTGCTTCACTCTGTTAGTCACAAGAGTTCAGATCTCCCTGTTCTTCAGATGCCAACATGGATCAGAGCCAGCCTTAAAAGTATGTAAATTTGAAGTGCCAGAGAAGCAATGATTAATTAAAGACACAGGAAGTTGATCCAAAAAATATTTGAGGTAACATTAATTTAACAACTGTCTCAATTAGTATTACACACACACGCCTAAGGTTTTATATATTGCCAAACATTAAGAAGAAGACGAGTTTTGAGAAAGATTATGAACAGTCTGAGTTTCAACAACGGTCTCTCTCATTTTCTGACTGCAGAAAAATGAGATATGCAAGGCACTTTTTTTCCTCATTTCAGCATCTTCAAATGTTCTTGTAATTTTCTGGAAATAATATACTTTTTGCAGGTTACCATAAATCCATCCCCTATTTCAGGGTTAACAGCCACTTCTTGACAGAAAATAAAGACAAAAAGATGGAGTTGAAGATTAGGGTTTATCCCGCCTCGGAAAGCTGTCCGTTACAGCGTGCATCTTCACAAGAATATTAACCGGGTCTGGGTTATTTTTTACAGCTTCCTAAACAACACAGTGGGCCAGATTCCGATTTCCACTACAACTCTGGAGCAGCAGTACCAAAATCACAGGAGATGATTCCAGTGCAGATGAAGCCAAAACCAAGCCCGTTGTTTTCTTAGGCAGAGCACAGCAGTGCACCATGTATCCCACTGGGTTAAGGTATGGGAGTCACCCAAATATAAATTTCCAAGATGATGCCACATTCCCCTTCGGGAGCACACCTCATAAACCATATCAAGGATTTGCATGTTTTAAAGAAAAGGTAGAGTGAGCCCTACTGAAGGGACCATTACAAAAGGCTCCCCTCCTCGACGAGGGCTTTGCTGATGGCAAGGCGCGCCGACTACCTCAGGCAGAGAAGATGGAGAGTGAATCCGAAGGCAGGACTCTATATAAATCACCATTTGAAGCTATGCCCTTGATGATCCCTCAAAGCTGCTATCGCTTTGGTTGAGTAAGCCCTGAAACCTTCTAGGACTGAAGACCTTTACTTCTATAAACTCTTTTCATACAGTACTTGAAGAAAGAAAGTTTTTGAAGCAGACAATTCTTTATCGACTTCTCCACACATCCTGAAATGCTCTCTTAAATTTTGTGGATCTCTCAAGATAAATGAACCGCCCTTCTGTAATTTAGACAATAGAAAATGCCTTACAATTTCTATGATCCCTCTGAGACTTGCTGCATCCTTATTTGCACAAAAAACTGTTACTGTGCGGTAAACCTGGATCTGGATTACTAGGTGTCCACCACAATAACGAACCGAGCGTTACTCAATACCAATAATCTATTTTCAAAATGTAGGGTTTTTTCCTAATAAAGTTTGGTTAAACTTCACTGCTTCATCTGAATCCTTCTGCATTCAAACTTTGCTTAGGGCATGAATGCAGCTCCGAAGCCTCTTGTTAAATGCTCACTCAGCGACGCTTTCCGTACACACACCACAAAGCTGAACTATTACTTGCAATGTTTACACTCACCACATTTCAGTAATTTTAAGTGATAAACTGTCTGTTACACAGCATCCTACAAAATTGCCTTGGTAATCAGCCCTAATGGTTTCTACGGCCATTGTTTGGACCACAAAAAATTCTCCTTTCCAGAAAGAACTGTCTTCAGACATCATGCAGAGAAAGCCAACAGCAGCATCTGCCTGCACTCCTTACACATTTTCTTACTCTAATCTCTCCCCACTCTTTCCCTATCATTTACTAACTTTCTACTTTTTTCCTGTATCTTAATACACTTTTATGGCAAATTGTTCCTGTTCTTGTCCACCAAACATCCCTAAATCTGTCTCAAAGAACTGCCTAGTCAAGTTACTTTTCCTACGAGCATGCCATATTTGTCCAAACTCTTGAAGATACTCTAGTTTCCTATTCAGGTTTTACCTTTCCTACCAACTTGCAGGATTTTCTACTGCCCATGCTGTATCAGTGTTTATGAATCATGACAAACATCTCCAGACCTTCATGAATTGCTGGTCATCTGCTAAGGACCCTGCAGAGCAAAATAAGTACCACAGAAGCAAAATACAAATAAAAATTGTTAATTTTCTCTGCTTTATGGCCCAAGCAAATGTGCACAACCAACCTGTGCCTGTTCCAGCACGGCCCCCACAGCATGCTGAGTGTAGGAAACCAAAAACTTTGCCTTTCTCTGCTGTACGCATGCAACACATCATGTGACAAGGATGTCTCTTGAACTCTTTTCTTCAGCTGTACTATTTGGCCATAATTTCTGTAATGAATATTTACCCTTTCCCTTCTCATATTACTTACTGGAAAATGTGTTTTATATGCCATTCTCAGCCTTCAAACTAACAGAGAACACATGCTTTTCTGGCCCCAGATGAAGAGCCTTTGACTCTCCTTCCTCCGTGCTTCAGTTCCTGTATGGGGCAGCCCTGTTCAGGCTTGAACACTCAGCCAGAATTGTACCTGCCAGTTTTATGAAGAATTGCAGCTCCCTAATAAGAAACACAGACCAGAAGGGGCGGGGGGGGAATTCCAAACCACACAAAAAACCCAGTATAATCCTGTTCTTTTAAAATGGGTTAAAACAAAACACAGTAAAAATTAAGAGCATCAACAGAGTTGCACCAACTGTGAAGTTAATAAAACTCCTATCATCATGAACAACCGGAGCTATACCCCCTCCCACTTACGTAATACACTAAATTATTCTAAGTAAGTATTCAAAATGCATATTAAATTATTGACTTTACCAATCTCTCTAGTCCATCAGAAACCTTGCAGAGAAAGGCTTTTGCCACACTGCTCTGAGCTACGCTAGCTGTATCCGTGCTGCACAGTGCTTGATATAGGTCTCCTTGGGGCCCCACGAGGCATCGTTGCCTTCAGACAGAGTTATTTATTTGTGCAGGACTTTCCTGGTTTGAAATGCCCAAAATAAAACAAGGCTCGTGTTGCTTTATTGAAAGCCTCTTTTAACAGCATACAGCACCGAGGAGATACACCGCACATTCTGAAAGCCCATCCCTGTGGTGCATGCCACACTTTCTAGAGTGGTGCTGGAGAAGGGATGGGGAGGGAAGGAAACTCCACACAGCCTCAACCACAGCACTTACAATGAGCAGCCCCTGGACAAAAACTAAACCCAAAAACACACCTCGGTTTTGCTTTGGAAAGAAGTTGGGCCTCTCCAAAGAGAAGCCAGGAATCACCAAACACGAAAGCAGGCTGAGCGGCTGGGAAAAGGACCTCAGGGTGGAGCTTGTACTGTTCATGGTGAAAGAACACATACTCATCCCATGGACATTACTGCAAGCCTTACATTCCATTTTTAAATCTCTGTATTTATCCCTAAATATTTACATGCATTTTAAATATCAACACTTACCTACATCTCCACTCATACTTAAGTATCTTGAAAAAAACCCAATATATAACCGTGGATATTTAGAACACTGTTTATAACAATTACGTTGTGGCAACTATGGACAAGCAGCAGCTAAATTAGAAAATAATGACAGTTTTTTTCATAGGAATATAACACAGCATATAATTCATGAGTCAAAGGTGCAAGTACCATTTCCTGAGGCAGATGACAAAAAAGGTCACCAAAACAGCTTCAATTATATGAAAGTACTGGAGTTTTTTTAAAATTCAGGACAGCAAAGCAAATGATTTTCTAGGTCCAGCACAACGACAGCATGGGAACTTGATGCTGTTCGCATCTTGTTTTAGAATGAGGAAATAAGAACAAGCAGGTTTGTTAAGGATTAAACACTGATACAGTGATACAGACAGCAGATACTTAATAAATGAGTATTTAGTACGAGTTCATTATGCTTCCACAGCAAACCAGCTACTCTTGTCTTTGGGATGGATGCATTTGCTCTCAGTTGCATGCTGTAGAACAAATATCAGAGTTCAACCTATTCCAGAACAATCTGAAGTCAGGAAAGGTAATCTGAATAGCAGCAGCTTCCGAAAGTATGTACTGTTAATTAATTACACGATTAAGAAAAGCCTTGATAGTAAACTCAATGAGATTTCAGTTACTCAAAAAACCTACTAGTAGTCTGCCTTTCTTTACCCTTAAAGGATGTAAAAATCTACCCAAATTTGCCAAAGATGTGACACGAACCTACCAGTTCATCTATCCTATACATTTTCAATTATTTATTTTGTGCAGTGCATCCACTGCATTGTTTCTCAGCTAAACTAGAGATGTTCCCAGCAGATTCTAAAGAGCTGCCAAAGACAAAACTTGCTAGTAGAAAACAAATGACTTCTACGTGACAGGGTAAGATACATGCTTTAGACACTGGCCAAAGGCTGTTACAATTTTTGGGGGGCTGTCATCCTCCCACGTGCTGTTAAGGCAAGCGTATCCCTGGGAAGGTCTCTTCTGGTGCTCTGCCCCCCCCTCCATCTGACTTAGGGAAAGTCAGGGTGCACTCAGCACTTGTGCCAGCACGTTGCTGCTTGCACGCCTGGTGTACGCCCCAGTGGCTCAGGCTCCCAGCACGGGCTCTAGCAGAAGGCTCGGCACCCAGTGATCCATCGGTTCTTGGCCCCTATATTCAGTTTACTGTTGCTGTTTTTTTCCTCTTTCACATATGATCCACGAGTGAAACATCTCCAAAGGTGTCTTGCCTATTCATCAGCAGCTTTGGCATCATACAGCTGGAATAATATTCCTTTTCTTTCCTTCACCCTCAAGATCAAAGCTCCCTCTAAGCATTTGAGCTCACAGGCAGGCTGCCTGGCTTCTCATTCTGGGAACACGCTTCTTTCTCCAGAATCACAGACGAAAAGACAAATCAAGCCATTTTGTCTTCAAAAAGCCACTAGAAAAGAAAATTATTTTCATGCGTGATGTATCCAAAATGTTCAAATAGGAATATTATACCCAGGATCTTTCTACAAAAGGGACCAAAAAGTGCCTCTTCTTTCAGAGAAACTAGCTAAAAAGCATCTTCAGTTTGTCAAACCAAACTATTCCAATAGCCCAAAACAAGATGCAGGTACTCCAATCAGCTCTGAACCATCACATCTGCCCCCAGATGTCCTGCTGGAACTTAGCGCAAAACAGGGGAGCAAAACCACTATGTGTATTAAATAGGACTTTAAAAAGTACAGTCTGAAAACTTGCTGAAATTATTTATTATAACCATTATTTATAATTATTTAGATGTATTCCTTTGCTTAAAGTAAACAGTATTAAGTAAATATTATTGATAAGAACTCTTATGGCACTAATTAATTCTCCAAAATGTCCCAAGAAGTTCCATTAAACAAGATACACATCAAAATCACTGCCAGGACATGTACAAAAGCAACCTGCCAATCTGCAATCAACAGGCCTGCATTTGCCAGCTTGCAGCACGGACACTTCTGCCCTTCACTACCACAACAAACACTGCAGAGATTAGGAATGCAACCACTAATACCAGGTAACAATGCAAAAAGAAATACTTGAATACCTGCTATCCAGCATAACGATGAGTTAGGCTGCATTGCACTTCGCACTTCACACAATGCGGGTGTTGTACAAGAAGTCTAAGAAGCATGATTTTACAAAATGAAAAGCTGGAGGAGGAAACCCTTCAGGAGGAGACCCTTCAGGGAACTGTTCAGAGTTTCCACTAGGAAGGCAGGAATAATTTTTTTCTTTTATAAATTTAATTTCACTATTGGTTCATCTAATAACCCTTAATTTCGCAACACATTCTTGTGAGTTCCATGATAAAAGTTAATAAAAGTTATGAAAATGATGAATCTGCAGTAGGTTCAGTAACTTCTTTCCTAAAAAATCAAGCCAATAATATTATGTATGTGTAGGTTTTCCTCCAACTTTATGAAAGGGGAAAAGCATCAGTTTCACTAAACCAGTTTCACTAAACCAGTATGCTGCATTATTTTTGCAAATGGTTCCTAGGTAGCGAGGTCCAAATTATATATAGCCTTATGTACAGCCTTACAGCCCATGCTGCATAAACCTCTAACGAAAACACATCACTGAACTAACCTGCTTCAGTCACTGTGGGCCTGCTTCTACTCCGATCCCAACAACAAAATTTGGTGTCCTGTAAGATGAGTATAACGCCGTTCAAGCTGACACTGTTCAGAATATTCACTCGGTTTGCCGAGATAAAAATAAGCGCAAGCTTTGCTGGCAGCAGTTGAACAGCAAACGTCTTCCCACTGGCTGATGAAACCGTCAAGAAGAGTGAGCTCTAGTAGGATAAATGAGGTCACTGTTTGCAATTCCCTGCCAGCTTGCTGGTTGAAGAAAACACCATTCGTCAGTAAACCTAAAGCAAAACATGCTAGACCACAAAGCTGTTCATAAGTCATTACTCATCCCCTCCAAAAACAAACAAAAAAAAAATTGCTTTTAATTCGGAAACACATCCTGTACGCTCCTTACTATTCTAAACATGATATTCATTTAACCACTGAATAAAAGGTAAAATTTAACAGAACTTCAAGGTAATCAGGGTCAATTAAAAAAAAAAAAAAGCCCTAAAATAAATGCAAAGCAATGGCTGTAGCACTGCTCCCTAACCAGCTCCTCCAGACACATGCTACAAACTCTTGGAGGTTCAGTATTTATAGGGGGCCATTAATTCATATGCGGCTCCTTCATCGCATTAATCAGCCTTAACAAATAGGTCTACCCCAGGGCTTTGATGCTCAGTCTGGCAGCATTGAGGAACTGCTCCAGGAAAGGAATTTAAGACTTTTAAATAGAATACATACAGAGAAGGCAGCTGCGCTGAAGGGTTTAGCAGTGCTGCTCATGGAAATGGCATGTTCCAGCCCATGGCTTTTCTGAGTCCCCAGAGACCCCAGGTACTGGCACCAAAGCCTTCTACCAAGTTATGGTTTATGTTCCCTTGTGTTACCACGAAAAAATAACTGCACGAGATAGTTCATACCAGGACATTTGACTAACAACAAAAAAAACCATCTTTACCCATTTTTAATTAGGCTTTGTCAATAAGAAACCCTGGCTGAGCTTTACACAGGTCCCCACAATTGCCACATGTAATGTTTATCCTCAGCAATCCTAATCCCACTTTGAAAAACAAAGTCTCAGCATCAGGAATTAAATGCATACAAAATGAACACAGGAGTGATCACACAGGCCATTTGTTCCCTTTAAATAGTGCTTAAATACAAATAGATAAAAGAAGTATTGCAGAGATAACTGAGGACGCTTTGATGAGCATTTGGGGAAAAGAGCCTGCTACTACCGATGAGGCGCAGGAGCACACCTCTTTTAGAAACATCAACAAGGGGAGGGCACAGCACAAGAACACCGGGAGTCAGGGTGGGAAGGAAGCGGAGGGGACCCACCCTACAGCTTTGAAGCAGACCCCTCCGAAGAGGCACACGGGTACAGAGCCCTGCTCCTCTCTCCCCGCCTTAGAGCAGGACCAAAAGGCACTGTCCATTAACGAGGAGAATCATCATCTTCCTCCCTTGAAAAATGCCATGGATGTGATACGCACCCCGTGGCCCCTTGCAGTGGGTCACACCGACCCCGATGTAAGCACAGCTGGGATTTCGGAGGCGAAAGATGTTCTGGCAGGGTGCAGGATCAGCTGTAGAAATGAACCTGGCACAACCCTGCTACCTGTAAAATGATGCTCTCTGCTATCAATACATAGTTTTTCCAATAAACCAAGCAACATAATTAATTCTTTAATATACAGTAATGATCCTGTTTCCTCTGTGATTTTATGATGAAAGCACAGCATGTGAATACAGATTGCTGTGTTATGGCACCAGGACCTTCCAGGCAACAAGCACCCTGTGGATGCAGCAAAACCCTGCCCGAGACTTTTGCAGGCAGGAGAGCTCTCAGGGGTTTTTCCATCTTTTATTAACTCAACAACTTAAATCCAGGAGACCCTGACAAAAGTAATACACAAGACAATGCAATTATTCCCAACCGCTAATTTAAGTTTCTTAAGATGCTGTTTCCTAGACAGCTGCTCATGCTCCCTGGGGGGGAGGGGGGGAGGGGGGGGGCTGTGCTTAGCCAGGGGAGGGTCTGCGTTTTGGGGTGTCTATCCTTGCACACCATCACAGGCTCCTTTTCAGAGACCCAGCTCCATCCTCAACCTGCAAATACAGCCCACAGCTCACCTCAGAGCTGAGCACCTGGGCTTGCTGGGGGTGTCAGGCTCCAGCCCCCCAGGAGGGTGGCAGGGGGAAGGCAGGGGGTTCTCCCTGGCAGCAGGGCCTGACGCTCACCCCTGCACCCAGCTGGGTTGGGCAACATCACGCCCAGGCAGTTTATTACCAGCAGCGCACAAAACCACTTTTGAACAGCATGCCCTTCTACCCTCCTTCTCATTTACTCCTTGACAGAGAATTATATAGACGCATATAAACAAGCACGTATAGAATCCCTGTCTGCCTTCAAACATTCACGTGAATTTTGAGGCAACGCAGGAAAATGCTGCCATCCACGGGAGCCCCGGGGCGCTCGCTCAGGCGCCGCAGCTGCAACCACTGCATCCCGGGTCTGACCTGCCAAGCGTGGAGGGGAACGTGATCCGCACCACATCCCATGGGCCAGAACCTCCCATCTGCTCAACAAGACACCCCTCGACTCCCTAAAAACACAGAGGAAGAGACAACCACAGCTGGGCTGCGCCAGCAAAGAGCAGCCTGCAAAAATGCGGGGAAGAAGCCAGGGACCGTGCATGCGAGCAGCGAGAGCAACAACTGCCCCAGCCACGCACGGTCAGTTATTCCCGAAACATCCTGATTTTCAGTGGGATACCATCTGTGTCTGAGGGCCCTTGCCTTCATGAAGATGGCTATATACAGCCTGAAGGCTGCCCTACAGTACCTGCAATTCTTAGAGCGGGTTATGAGCAAAGGAGCTGCTGCTGGCTACTTTCAAGAAGAAAAAAAAAAGACACTGGAGAAACCAAAACTGGTACATGGAGAAGACAGAAATTTTTCCAGGGGCAAACCAAAAATAGCTAAAACGTAAGACGCTTGAGCACTTTTTATTTGCAAAACATAGTATCTGGAGCTTTTCATCTTCTTAACACACTAATCCAGAAGACAGACAGGTGGGGAGCAGTACGTGGTCGGGACCTTAGAAAGAGGGGGTGGTGAAACAAGATGGGCTTGAACATAGCTTTGGTCTGAAGCTCCACAACATGCTCTACCAGCTGAGAGTATCCTGCAGGCCCCGCTGTTGAGAAAGGTTTTAGAAAGGTCTCTGTTAAAAATATCTTCCCTCAGAATCTCCTCTATCTCACGTAACAATAAAAGCGCTGTTGTGGTGAAACGACTTTTGGGTTGACTAGCTGACCTTTAGAATTCTCTGTGAGACATTTTTCAAGAAAGTCCCAACAAGGGTATTATAAAATAAGACTGTGTGCGATTATTACAAAAGGAAGAATATAACTCTTAAAATAATCAAGCATTTATCTAACATAAATCTTCTTTATCTTCTTCTTTTGTGGGAAAAAATACAGAGATTGCATCTGGAAGACGTATTCGCACCACATCTGAACAATGATAAAAAACCACATTGCTGGGAAGAAGAAATCACTCCTTAACTTCTTCCTGCTGTCATCATTATCCAAGCCACGTTCTCTGCCAGGTTTTATCCCATGATGTCCCTGCTTGGTCCACGGACCTACATGTAGCAGCAATACCCTGCCCACATTTCTTCAAATAAATTTTCATCACATGCTTGTACATGGACATGGGGCAGCCCCCGGCGAGGCAGCCTGCCTGTGCTGGAGCACCGGGGAAGCAAGGCACAAGGTATTTTCCAGCATGGCAAAACACAGGGAGAGACGGTGTGGAAGGAAAGGGGAAACCAGGAAGATGCTGCAATAGAGCCTGTTCTCTTTGCTCTTCTTTTCCATGGAAAATACTGTCTATTTGATCACAGGTCAAAAACAATTCACCTCTGCCACCTCCGTCTTTGAAGGGCTGCAGGGAGTTTCCTGTGCCGCAATGCAAAACCAGGGGCAGCTGAGCAAAACGAAGCCTGCGAAGTTCTGAACAGCTTCAGTCAAGCACAGAGCACCTTAATGCCAACAAATGAGGCCACTCATACAGTGTAAGAGCTCAGGGCAAGGGGGTCTGATCTCTTGGTATCTCCATTGATAAACAGTATTGTAATCCTCTTGCCTTCCTTGTTGGAGTTACGCTTTGCCGTGGTCCATACGGACAAGTTTTCCTGACTTCAGCCACCTAAGGGTGAACCTGGCTTTGAACCCCAACAGAAAGCACACAGCTATAAAGAAGAACCTTCCATTACAAGTTGATGAAAACACTTGGAAAAAACCACCTGTCCTGCAGCTGATGCTTCAAGGAGAATAGTAATGCTTTTGTCTTTCCCTTCTAAAGCCACAGAGTTGCTGTGATGACAATTTCCACCCTCTTCCTGTGACAGCAAAAAGATAAAACAAGACTGTTAACAGCTTGGGCAATGTTGCATAAGGAACAAATTATTCCTTTAAATTTCAGGGGGAAAAACATCTCAGTAGTGAAAAATGTAATACTTGTACTACAGAATTTAACTGCGGATCTCAAAGCATACTCAGGGACTTGGCGTAAGTCTCACAGATGTCAGTGTGCTGTACGTTCCCCGCATTCACGATAGCAAAACGCTCTCATGAACAAGGTCAGTAAACAACTCAAAGCAAAGTGGCGTTTTTACTCAACACTAAGGCTCTCGTTACACAGAGAAGTGAATTTTTATGCTGATCCACATGTATACTTTTCTGAACACCTTGCTGGTTTAAAAAAAAATAAAAATACACAGTGCAAAGGTCTTCAGCTTCCTCTTCTTGTTCACAATTACAAAACAGGAATCTTTGTCCAGCGCTGTTGTTTAAGGTTTAAGTTTTGTGACACCACAACGCTCTGACACAATGGCACTTTCTCTCTCGGGAACCAGCAGCTTGAGCCAACTCTGAAATCATGACATAATGCTAATAAATCCCTAGAATTATGCCAGCACTGTTCGGGTATAAATGAGCCCTGAAGCAGATCCTATGATTTTTCAGTCAGCAGCCTTACACCGTCACGATGGTGGTTCAAAGCTGTTGCAGACCAAGCCTCCCTTCTTCACTGGCTGTGACCATCTTGCCTAATTCCTCCTTCCACTGAAGTTTCTTCTGCTTGCTCTCCATTTCAAAAGAAAAGGCAGGGAAACATCTGAAGAAAATCCAGCTCAGACATTGCTATGTTTTATGCATAGGAAATGTTTATAAAAATTGACTCTGAGAGTACATTTTTAATAGCAATGAACAGAAGGAAAAAAGAAAAACAAAAAAGAAGAGTTCTTTTATTTCAGATTCAAGCCACCTATACGGGGATCTGAAATCATTTCACCATCCTAAGATCCAGATTCATTTCACCATCACTGTAGACATCTAATTTAAGAGCAAAGTCACCCAGGCTTCCCTCTATAATTAACAGCAAAAGACTGATGACCTGAATTGTTCTGTTGAAATACCTAAAATTTCTCTCATACTCCCCACTGACTTAAGAACCTCATCTAAAGGCTTAAAGTCAGGTAAGAAGACTTTCAAATTAAAAAGAAATTAAAACAAACCACAAAGAACAAAAAGCAACCCAGAAACCTAGAACAGGAGATTAAGTCTGCTTTAAAAATACAAAAGCCAGATGGCTACTCAAGGTCCACAAAATATTTAATGCCTGTGCATTAAAATATGTTAAAAAATTGAATCGGTTTTACAGTTTAATGAAGCAGATGGGCAGAGCGTGTGCTGTTTTCTATGCACAAGAGCCCAATCAAAGCAAAACATCATCCCTTCTGCTGTCCGCGTGTTGGTAAACTCCAGGGATTAATAACAACACAGTCAGAGCAGCAGCGTTTTGCTTCAAATAAATTTGTAAATGAAGATTAATTTTAACAACTTGATGCTTAGCTGATAAATAGCACTAGAAATACAGAAAATACATGTTTCAAAGCTGTATTTTCAAGCAATTATTTGAAAAGGCTTTGTCACCGTGGCGTGAAAATTGGTTACTGTCTACTGGTTTGTAATCGTTCCTGCCTTCGAGTGGTTTTCAGGAGCCCAAGTACTCCAGGCTGGATGTTGTGAGTGTTTGGCATTTCTGAATATTTATCAGTCACGTTCCGCTCCAGAGAAATGAGTTTGCAAAATCAGTCTGTGAGTTTCTTCTCAGGTCTGCCAGTGGCCGGGAGAGGTGAAACCACACTTCAGCATCTGCAGCTCCAAACAGTGACAAACCATCCCATTCTTACCCAGAAACAGACAGAGTCAGAAATCACCGTGCCAGCAACACGCTGGTTGCAGGTAACATGTTGACACCGCCGCAGCATCCCAACTGCACACTGCACCAGCTGATACCGAAATTACCAGGTGCTGATGCCACGGCATCTGCGACGCCACGCTTCTGCTGTGCTGCCCTGGCTCGCACAGGCTGCTGCCCTGCATCTGTCTCCTTCCCCGGCCTTTTCCATCACGGCGTTTCGAAGCGCACACGGTCCAAAGGTGCTGCTGCGACCCCAACTTCATGGGACCTGAGACACTTTCTGTGTGTACCAGTCCACAGCATGGTGCACAGCGGGTGGCCCACCCACATCCCACCCCTCTTCCAGTATTTAATCTACACATAGTATCAAAATACCACAAACTGTTACAGCGTCTTTTTTTGACGTCACGGTTCTATCACGATCCACTCCCATACGCTACGGCAAGAGCCCTTTGGCCTGGTCAGCAGCAGGGGAGCATGAGGCACGTTACAGCAGGGTAACTGGTGGTTTTATGATGCAAGATTTCTGAACAAGAAAATGGGATTTGGAGCTTTAGCTTAATGTTCAGGGATTGGATGACTGGATTAAAGCTTTTTACCCACTGTTCTGTTAGTCCTCTCAAGATGGGTTTATACCATGGAGAAGAGGTGTTGCTTAGAGGAGAGGGTTATTCGCTCTAAGCTCTATCGCTTAGAGGCAAGGGTTAATATGGATCACATCCAGCTTTACCAGTTCAATATCTTGTAAGAACAGAGAAACTTCTGTAAGGGTGGTTTCTTCAAAGCTGTAGCACAGTGAATTAGAATACGGCTGTTCTCTGAGCAGCAGGGCTACTTGTAGCTTCATTAATTTCTAAGAAAAATATCAATAAAATCTCCAACTGAATTTACACAGCACATATCCCAGGATGAAGACTTAAGTAAATATCAACAGTAACAGCTATATGTTTATGAGCACTTCTAGTGGGAAGCCCTGTATTTTGGGGAATAACAACATTTTGCATTTTCAAAGCACCTATCATCGTAGCATTTCAAACTGTTTCATGGATGTTAACTACCCACCGTGTATACTGGTCTGGGAAGCAGGTATCACTACATCCAGTTACAGCTTGGGTTAGTATCAAACATGATTTGGTGCCTCCAAACTTCCAAACTCAACTGTAAGCACCAGGACACCTTCCAGGGTCGTGAGTGTATTTTGAAAGGAGAGGAAGGGCAGGCAATAGCTTTTATATATGTTAGGTATCCTAAATCCAGGCACAAAAAGGCTAGTCCTGGTCAGTGGCAAAACAATAAAACTCAGCATAAACCATACTGTTTCTTCCAGAAATGATGTTTAGACTCTGAAAGGACTGATGAGAGGCACACACCCAAAAAGGAGGAAAAAAAGTCTGTTACCAGCTGTGAAATGGGATGAACGCACCCACGATCCTTTTCAGAAGCGACAGCTGGTTTATCCTCCACTGACTGCTTCCAGGGGCTTTTTGTAGCCTCTGGCTACAGCAGTTCATGCTCAGGCGCCCGACCCCCAAGGTTGTGGGGCGCTCCAGCAAAGCAGGTCCACAACAGCTCAACACGTGGCATGGGCCAAACGGGAGGAACTTATCCCAGGGTTCAAGATACTGACAGTGGGGTAGAAGGTGAACTCTCCAAGTCAGCACATACAAATAATTATAACACAGATTGCAGTAGATGTAACTTATCACTATATGGTATGCTAAAGATTAAATTCATTCCTTACATGCATAAAATGATTAATATTCACCAAAAGTCCTTGAGCAAGAAAGGTCACCATGAAAATGACCCTCAAGTTCTAGTTAAAGGTTTCCAACCAAGCCATGCTGATACCCTGCAGCTACTTCTTTTCCCAATATACAAGCTTACTGCCTCTTTTCCCAGTTTGATGGGATCGTTTGCCAATATTCTGTTTATGTAGTGATTTTTTGCAATCTAATCTCTTCAAGAGAATTAAATACTCTTCCCTCCATATTCTCCCTCTGTATGGAAAGACACCATCCCCATTTCAGAGACAGCCAACACGAGCTGCTGCTGGGCTTGTCAGACCACAGCAATTCACTTCCATTTTAGAAAAACTGAAATAGAAAAATGGAAAATGGGGATAACGGTATTATCTTTCATCTGCTTGATACTTATCCTATCTATTTAGATTTCAGAAAAAATGCTTTTGTTTCCCTTGATGTTCGAATAGCAATCCAATCTTGGATGAGGATTGAAGCCTTGTCACAATATAAATACAACTTTCAGAAATGCTGATCAACCATCTGCGCTCTCAGAATTAAACTGGAACTGCTGAAGTACAAAACCACAGAAATAAAGTCTTTGGTGGCACGTAGCTGAAGAACGGAGCCCTCAAACAAACAGCGGCTGCTTTGAAGAGAAATAATGAAAGGTCCTACAACCTTGTACAAAAATCTTTCATTGCTCACTAAAAAAGATGGGGCATTTCAGCAACGTTGACAGCTTCAGAGCTGTGTGCCTCTGTACCAGAAGCCCTGGCTCAGAGATCAGGAACAGGCTTTTCTTGGTGAAAACAACTCAAACCCTCACCCAGATTAACCTCCTGGCAGCCTCCAAATCCTGTTTTTACTTAGAAGTTTTATACTCGAGGTGAAATTCTGGAGAGTCTTAAATTTCATGCTTCACCAACATCAGAGAAGGCTGCATCCTGAATGCATCGCCTTTGGGCAATGTCTTAAAAGCCGACTAACTTCTGATTTTTCCCAAGTGATGTTAAATCTTGATAAGAGAGAGTTGTTTTCAAACACTTCAAGGTGAGGTACAGACACCTCTAACTCTCAGAAGAGGACTGTAACATGATCAAAAAGAAGATGTATTTTTCATAAGTATTACCAAAAAACTTAATCCGTAAATGCATGAAGGTCTCAGATGAAAACAGGTAAGGAATTTTATGGTAGCAAAAAGAGTCACAAGGAGAGAGATAGCCATGAAATACATCACACAACAAAAAGAAAAAAACCCAGAAATTGGTTTGTGGTGTTGCTGGTTCATCAAGGCAGACTTGCAAGAGACTTAATATTGAAAATACCTTCATAACATGAAGAGATTATTTCCACCACACTCCTCTCTTTCTCCAATGTAACCTGATTTAAAAAAAAACAACCTTTCCGCAAGGTAGGACAAAGCCACTCAAAAGGCAGAATCTTTTGCCACGTGGAAAATCTGTTAATATCATCTGGAAGTTTCCATCCCAGTGGAACACAAGCATGAAACCCTTTCTGGTTAAGAAACAGCTATTACTGTATTTTCTACAGGACTGGTGGAAACTGATGAAGGGTCCCTCAAGATATTTCACAGACCTCACTGGTTTATTTGATGGGGTTTGCAGATCCCTCAATCGCCCATTAAATTTTAAGGATTTACACCCTTCACATGTCTCCCCCCAACAATTGGGGCTCTTAGTTCTAGCCTGAAATGATATGTGACGTATTCTAAGCTTTGCACGGATATCCGTGAGTAACGCTCTCTGGTGATGTTGCTTTTTGCAGACTTCATCAGGAGATGTGCTGCACCTCCCTGAAAGCTGAGAGAGAGAAACTGTGGAGGAATCACAGAGGGGTGAGCTGTCACAGTGCATTATATAGGCTGATGAGTGCAGAAATGAAAGACATGCAGGACAATTCATGTGTGTGTATTTATATAAAATATACAAAAATGATGGACAAATACAAATTGGAATTATGAGATATTAGAACTGAAACAAGTCTGACTTTCCTCAAGAGAAACCAAGTGTTGCAGGGCTTTACAGTGAAACTGAAGGTAACACACTTTCTCTGTTGGCGTACTTCAAAGTGTACCTCCAGATCTTCACCATGACCAAGGAACACTGGCAGAACAGTATAAAACCCCAGTGTTACTATGGCAGGAGCCCTCACAAAAGCACCCAGGAAAGAAGACTCAGAATAATTAAGAAATAGTTGGACAGATAAGTTATCTCACACTCACCACAGCATGTGGTGGATATTCTAAAATTGCATTCTGGGTATTTCTGTTGTTTTTCCTTTTGCTGATAGGAAAGAGGATAAGGAGAGGAAATTGGAACTTGAGAAGTTTCCACAGCAACACCGATAAATCCCACCGTGATGGGCACACATGCACATGGGTACACCGATGACTCTCTAGACACCACAGGCATTTGGTAAAAATACAGCCATGGTAACAGGAGAGAGGGAAGGCGAAAAAAGTTATTAGCGTTGGAGGAACCCCAAATGAATGGGAGATAAAGCTCAAGCAGGCACCCAAGGCTACAGAGACCTCTACGAAGCCATCTGGCTCCCTCTCCACACAAGCTTCTCAGTCCAGCACAGTCACTTCATGTCATCTTCCAGCCTGAAAAGCCAAGCTGGTCTTGGCTTGCTGTCCTGTTTCAGAAGTTCAGGATGCAGTCGGTGTGATGCCTCTCCCGGCCAGACCTCACTTTCTGCCCACTCCTCATCCCCTCCCACCCCCCCCAAAAAAAAAAAAAAAAAAAAAAATTATATATTGTACAGCCTGGAGTCCAACCAACCTCTGTGCTAAAACTAAGAATTCAGATTATTTTTAACTGCAGCGTATGTGGAACAAGCCGCACAGAGGCTGTCATTTGAAGGCTAGCTATTTGATCCTGGATCTAACCTGATCAGCCACCTCGAACTAAATTACCTCTTTTGAAAAATAAAAATAACTTTCATTTTTTGTTTTGATGAACTGTCAGTGCTGTAAGCAAGCGTTATTGGAAAATTTAATTATAATCAACAGAAAGTTCCATTTACTGAACGTAAACCTTATGTCCTTAATGAGACAGCAGAAAAGGAAAAAAATCCCTCAGATGTATTAGAAATATTGCACGCTACTCACACCACAGCTATGGATGTATTTGGTGTAGGAAGTATCTTCTCTAAACACTACCTGCGAAGCACACCAGAAGAGTATGTGGGTAAGTCAGTCGGTGGTTATTTCTGTCACAATGATGGGAACAGATTTGGCTGACCCAAGTTAAGGGCATATGGCCTCTATCAGGGGAGGGCATTTCTTATCTCCAGGGAGCACAGCACAAGCCATCGTGGGCAGCCCACCCAACCCCACAGGAAGGGGGGATCTCTCGCCCTTTGGATAAAGGGCAAACCCTCACCCCTCTGTTGTATCAGAATGTGCACCCACTGGATAGCAGGAAGATCCTGCCAGGGAAACCACCGGCAAATCCAGAGCCACAAAACCCACTGTACAACAAACATTTTCATTCAACGTGATGGCTTTAATGACTACCTTCATGTTCACATGGCCACACACACCTCGTTTACTTAGGATGATGGAAGAAAATGTTTTTGTGTAGTAACTTAGGGAGCAATTTTCATCCAACATGAAAACATGCCCATCCTGGGCAAGTCAATATATCTCTTGGTGTGCACACGAGCGATTGCGCCATCTGCACCGGCACCTGCACCAGCCAGGTCTCATGTGCTGTTCGCGTTCAGAGACGACCATTCACTGATTCCTGAACAGCAAGTATATGTATTCAGAGGATGAGGTGTTCAACCCAGAGGAGACAGCCAAGTAAAATTTTTAAAGGGCTGAAGGAGTTCATGCATTGAAATTCTAATTGAAACTCTAAGTGACTGGGGGGAGGGGGAGAGGAAAGAAAGCACAAATGAGCTACTGTAGCCCAGAACTCAGCAGAAACTTATGCACAGGAAATTTATGTAATGTATGTGCTTCACATTCCTGCTGTTCTGCACCACACTGTAAAACCTGCTGTTATTACATGCTATACTCACGTGTCTACTACTTCCCAACAAGAAAATCATTACTTTGGCCTGCCTCTTGATCTTGTTGAATTCTGTACAGCTCACCTGGCCATTTCAAAAACACAAGCTGAAAAATTGTCTATAAATCATATACTTGACAGAAAAAGAAGTATTCGGCACTATTTAGCAAAGCCAGGGCTGTACTGCATCAAATTCTACTGCCCACTTTTTAACTATGCCATCATTCAGAAAAAATTGCACTAATATAACGGTTCAATATTCGATATAATGAAGTAGGCTCAACAGTGCTCCACCAGTCACAAAAGAGACATTACCGCCTGCTGCTTGCAAATAAACTTCCTTTTGTCGTGATTTAATCAACCTTCATTTTTAATCTGCATACATAAAACATTAAATGCTAGAAGCTTTAATAACTTTGAAAAACACTTGCTGAATAATTTAATCTCAAAGCACAGTTTTCTCCATACCAAGAACCTCAGGAAAGTCCTTAAGGGCAAAATCCTCCCAGTAATCCATAAGCTAAATATAAGAGCCTTCGTAGAAACCGTTAACTCATTTTCAGTGACTAAACACTACTTCTACAAACACTTCTAAATACAGGATTCATCTACGTATCATGTGCGATGTCAGGAAGAGAGACAGAACATGGCAAAACAACATTTTAGATTTGACCCAGTCTCAGAATCAAGTCCCAATATACCGATGTAAACCAAGACTTTTCTTGCTGGGAGGAAAACACCTCCCTGAGGCACAGAGTAACTGGTGCACCAAACCGATGGAGTCACTCCACTTCAGCTGGGTAGATGTTACTCAATTGCGCAGCCAGACACGTACCTGCCAAAGCCACAAAACAAGCGATAACGTTATTTTTGGGCCTGCTTTAACTGAACCTCCACTGTGCCTATTCACAAAGAAGACACGTATGAAGTTTCTTTCAGTACAGTGGTCCACGCGACAAAAAGCAGAAAAGAAACTGTTTTCTTCAACACGAATATAGTAAGTTAGACCTGGTATAATTAAAATTCTTGAGCTGTCAGGGGGAAAAAAAAAAAAAGAAGTAAGAAAGAAGTTTGCATAGTACTGACAGGCAGATTGGGGTCCCAAAACCAGAGTTAACACCAGGTCATGGATGGATGCTGACCACATGCAGCAAAAGTGCAGACTTCAAAATCCTTTTCATAGTCACAGCCGCAGCTTTCAGACCCAAGAGTAAATGCATATTAAGTTTTGTCAAGTGCTGTATGGAAACTTCCCAAACAGTATGACTTCATGTTGCAGACTGCAGCTCTTCAGGAAAAGTTCTCTTTAGCTCATATACAAGATAACCTATTATTCCTTCGCTATTACAACAGATTTACAACAGCATATAAAAAGGGAAGGAGGAACTTTCTATCACTGTCAAGCAGCAGAAGGGGGGGGGGGGGCGGGGAAGAGATGATTGGTAAAAAAGGTATTTTTTTTTCTCATAGGAGTTCATTTATGTCGACTATCAACATTGGTAAGACCACTAATAACTCACTGATTCACCAAGGCACCAAAAGGGATCCCCATCATTTCACCTCCTCTAGTCTGCAACCCATTACATTTCACTCCGATACCTCTGTGCGAGGGCCAAGAATTTTTGCTTGGGCCTTTCTAGAAACCATTTTTAGTTCAAATACATCAAAAGGCAGAGAGTTCAGAACTTACCTCAGCATTTCTATTCCAAGGGTTAAATGGCCTCACTTAAAAAATACAGTCTTTATTTCACTTTCCTTTTTTTCTTTTATGTACCTCTAGGTTCCTGTTATGCTTTCTGCAAGATGGAGCACCTGAATATAACACAGGCGGGCCCCGGGAAGGCAATTCTTACCGTGTATTTGCTTCCTCCCTTAACTCCTGAAAGTCAGGGATTTCAGACCCATCCATCCCTCCTATTTACGTACCTTGTTTCCACCAAGCTCAGCCCAGCACATATTTTAGATGGTGGATGCGCTGGAGTCCCTGCTTTTAACGGAAATCCACTACACTAAAACAGAAAACGCCATTCGCCTCATTAAGGGAAATGGTTTCCATGTAAATGTGACTACGGTTCATTACTCCATACTGCACTTCAGCACAGTGTCCAAGTGCAACGCAGACAGATAGACAAAAAAAAAGACGTTTTTCTCAGGTATTTTGCAATTTGCTAACAATTTGGTGTGAGACGCTCTCTTGTCCTTATTACCAGTGCAAGTTCCTACAAATGATGGAAAGACTCAAACTGATAGGAAAGCAACACCTAGTGCTGGCTGCTCGGTGGCTACAGATTACTGAAAAATAGGTGAGTGGTTAAGACTCCATCCTGCTCGGCTGAGCCACACGGGACTCTGCTGACAGCCAGAACAGACCAGGAACTCACAGACCTTATCTGCAGGGGTTAGACAAACAAGGAATACTAATTCTACCTAAAACCATAAAATTATTCACATAAAACGCTGCCTTAAAGTTTGCCCTATTAACCACTTTATAGCAAATCATTGGAAAATATACTGGATCATACCCGACGTTCAAAAGTATTCTCATTATTAACAATTTAAGAGTATTTCCCTAGAATAATGGATGGAGAATGGATAGTATGAGAAAATCAGATTAAACTAATTTTCCTTCCCATCAGCGTGTTCTTGATACAGTCTTTTTTCAGGACTTCACAAATTTTCTCATGTGAAACTCCATGCACCAAAGCAATCTGTACCGAAATGAATGGAAAATCCTGGCATGCCCAGGATCAGCCTGCACCGATAGTTTTGAGGGTGGGTATTAACAAACCCTGCTGTAATCCCTTGGCAAGAGGAGCACAGGCTGTATCGCAGCCACCCATGGAGCTGCTCCGCTGACGGAGCAAACACAGCCTTATGGGAGCGCAACACCGCGGTAGCAGCAACTGCACCTCAGATGGCAACCACTGCCATCACTACATTTAATATCATCGCAGGTTCCTGCCTTCAGGGCAGAAATCCAGAGCTTTAGCCAACTACCAGTAGCGCTACCTTCCTGCAACTCGTCTGGATTGTGAGCATACTCCCAAGTCTAAATATTTGTGGTGTTCTCACATAAGTACACTAGTATCAATGAGCTTAGACTCACACTAACTACTAACCATTGTCTTACCAACAGACCTCTCCCCATATGTGAGATACCTTCGCTATTTTAGTCCTCAATAACACTTTAAGAAGGCAATCAAGTTTCCCCAAATGTTAACTTATCTTGAATGCACTGGAGGTCTTTTTGGCCATGAGAGGCAACTCCGACATATCGAATTCCCAGAGCAACAACGCACCTCAAGCTCTGTGAACACTCCTGAAATTGCAGCCTTCAAGGACCTACCCAAGTCATACAGAAATTCTGCAACCAATCAAGAACAGAACAAGGGCTTTTAATCTCCAATTTCCTAATCTACATCCTCTTCCAAATTAGTGGCACTCCTTTACGTACATCCACCTATGTAACACTATGGAAAAATCTCAGTAACAAAAGACTGTATGATCTATAACCCCCCAGCAAGACTCATACTTGTTTTCTTTCCTTGTGTCTATTCTCTCCCCCATACTCAGATTCTGAGCGGTCCTCATAGGCATCTCTCTAGTGAAACTGAGACCTCTTCACCACCTGCAACCCATTCATTTTTGCCAGTGTATTTCCATCTTAACTGGGGCGGCAACAAACACTGGTATGTTTGAAAAATGGCGAATAGATACCTGCAAACACGTAAGATAAAAATATCCAGTGTTATAAGAAAAAAAAAGTCTTACAAGCAGTTGCATCAGGCCTACATATAAGTGAAAAACAAAACAAAAGCATGCAATTGCTTTTAAATACAGGCACTTACGCATTGCCTTTGGTGTTTGTTAAAGCTATGCATATATTAGCAAGGAGAGGGGAGCAGAACTGGAGAGAGAAACCGTTTGTGGTTACGGGCCTGATGTCCACAACCTGTGTGTTTCTGGGGGTTAAATGGACCAGCTCCAGTCTGATCCCGGGGACCAAACACCCATGAGCAGCTGGAGCACCCCAAGCATGCTCCTGGAGCTCATCAGCATACTTAATTTCAGCCTAAAGGAATCCAGTTCACACTGAAACTGCGCTGGGGTGCAAGCCATAAAGTTCAGTAAGTATGACCAAGATTTGCTTCACTGGTACGCTTGTGATCCAAACTACAAAGCTACCATGGCTTACCTGAGAGTTATTGCACTGCAATACCAAAATTTACTGCAGACCAGAGGAACGCCGAAGGGCAAGCTTGTACGCAAACACTCGGAGAATATTATTTCAGTGGAAGTATTTCCTCGCCTAGAGATGAGCAAACACATTGAGCATCTCCCCCACCCCACTTCAGGGGAGATGGAAGAAGGAAGCCCCACAAAAAGAAATGGAATAGGGAATTAAGAGTAAAGAGAATTACACCTTTGTAAATTATAGGAGTTTAAAAGATATTAACCGCAGCAAGTAAGGACATTTATTTACCTTACACTTTCCATGCATTACTTTGGCAGAAACTGTTCTTCCTTTTTAGAGGGCAGAGAAAAAGTCCTTCACTGAAGCATCATTTCATTGCAGGAATGAAGTGGTATTGAGTCCACTTAGGCTGGCAATTGTGAGATGAACTAAAGCAAAAGCTGGCACTGCGTTGCACTTGCCTCGCTTATGTTTCAGAAAGGAATCTTTACCCACTCAGAAATGAGGCAAGATTTATGAAGAATATAATTGACAGTTTCCTAGATACAAATAACACATTAAATTAAGTATAATCTGAATGAGGCAAAGGATAAAGGGGAAAATTCTCAAAGCTGGTTTTGAGGGGGAGAGTTGTTCTGGGTTTGGGGGTTTTGTTGTTATTGTTGTTGTTTTGCTTGGTTGGTTGGTTTTCAGACTAAAAAGACCCAGCCCGATTTGGATCCCCAGCTGGGCTGGGTACCATAACCACAAGTAAAAATAATGCAAGGAGGTGGCCAGAATGAGGGAGGCAAACAGACCTCAGGGAAAGGACATTTTCAGTGAAGAAGCTTACTTTTTCTTTAGGCACTGAATATATGCCCTTGCTGACATAATCTATGGCCCTGCACATGCTCCTTTCCAAAATGATCTATCTTCTTTCCATATGCATTGTATGGTAGGAGACCGCTATAGCAGATTCTTGGGTTTGGTGTATAGCATGTAAATACAGTAAAAAGATATCTCCTGAGCTGATACACAGGGCTGTGCTGCTCGCTGGATTAGTACACCAAAGCCTTTTCTCCTTAAGTTTTTCCTTTTCTTGAATAAGCAGGGAGGTTCTACGCTACAGCTATTGATAAGATGTGGAAGAAAAGAAGGAACCTCCTTTTCCTAAACTCTTGTATGAAGAACCTTGTGCCTACCACAAAAGCCAAAATATTCTGCTAGTGTCTGTTTCTGGTTACAGTATAAATACAGCACAGACCAGAAACAAGAAGATTTCAGATTGCCTTGTCCATATATATTTCACAAGGATTACTCCATTTTCCTTTGCTGACCAGTAACTACAAGCCTACTGTATATTTATGTCACTACTGTTATGGGATAGGAGATTAGGAGTGTGGAGTTATTCTAACAGAATAAAATTCTACCAAATGCCTGCCTGTCTTCCATTGCTTCAGCTAAAGGCACTGTTCAGGCAGCTGAGACACGTTAACACAACGACACTCTTGTCTACCACGAGATGTTCTCTGCCGTGCCCTCAAAGCTGGTGGTTTCCCAGAATCTAATGGAATTAATGGATCACAACAGAAGTATCAAAACACAGAAATTCATTAGAAATACATTACTGTCCTCTGTTCTGAGGCTGCTCTTACGCTGCTGGTGCAGGTGGAGAGACAACATTCTCCAAATGATTAGCAATGGGGAAATGGAAGTAAGGAAACAAAGATGACAAAGATGCTGCTCAGCTTACAAAGAGAAGTATGGCACTGGTAAAGGCAGAAGGGCTCTTGGAAGAAAATTGTTAGGAAAACTGCGTATAGAAGATTAAAGATGGAAAGCTAGGGGGAAAGTGTGGTGCAGGAAAGAATCACGTGGAGATGTAACAAAACTGAAGGGAAAAAGAAGTGAGAGAACTGAGAACTAAGCTCACATGAGAATCAGAAATGTGTCTAAAAAGAGGGTGTACAAGGACAAAAAAAAAAAAAGCTAAGGATGCAATATAAATAGTTGCCAACAAAAAGACTTCACTGGAGTCTTCACAAAGCCATCCAGATGAGCTTTCATCTGCCTTCCTTCAGTTGTCACTAATTATGCCATAATGAAACCAGAAATGTAGGGTCTCAACACTGCTACGTAGGACTCTGACATCAAGCTCATTTCTAACGACAGAGACGAGACCCAAAAGGGGGCAAATCCCCTCTTCAGTACAGAATTGCATGTAGAGACCCTGAAAGAAATACAAGAAAATGCATGTGCCATATACAGGTATAAACCCTGTCCTTCTCCTAACATGTGAGCCAACGACTTGCATAAACTGATGGTTGCCTTCAGAAACCTTTTCAGAGCCTGGCACGTAGTATTAGCATTGTAATTCTGTCCTTCCGAATTTAAAAGCATGCCATAACACTGAATATTTGCCACCAAATACCTCAGAGAATGCCAGTGACAACATTTTGATAAATACCTCTCATACAGCATGAGTACTGCAGCTCGATCCATCTTACTGGATACCAAAGGGCTCTTTTCCCAAGATACAATGATTAAGGTGCAAATTATATGATTAGTCCTAGAGTCATTAGTCACACAAGTAGTCCCACTGACTTCAGTGGGGAAATCCATGTAAATAAGCCCTTGAGGAATGGGCCAGAATCTAGAAATACTTTCAGCCATCTCAGGGACCAAAATATACCCCACGTGCCACAGTAACAAAGAACCTTTGTACTAAAAATAAAAAGGAACCTTTTGCAACTAATTACCTTGCATTGCAGCTACCCACTCATTTCAAAGTCTTCTGACTTTGCGGGCTTATTACCTCAACAAGATTTAAATTTATATTTATGCTTGATGACATCTAATTACCCGATACAATCATCTACGCCCTAGAACAAGAAGGCCCTTGACTAAACTTTTCAGTAGGATCTTTGTTGTGTTGCTATTTACACCAAGATATTGCAGAAATCTTCACAAATAAGGTTGGAATTTCTACAAGACTATTTCCAGCAGGGACTACCAAGAAGATCTTCCTGAACCCTACTTTTTCTGTCTCAAGCCACCAATTTTTACAGCCACTTTGTGTTTATTTAGAACTGTCATTAGACCATCAGATTTAAACAGTTCTTCTATAAGATTCAAAAATCACAGCGCATCATTACTCCTAATTAAGTGTACTTAAGCTCAAATCCTTACTCTGAAAGACTCCCCTAATATATATTAAATGCTTTGATTTAACCAGCTTCTGAAGCCCTGGGATGGGAAGGGGGTAAGGAAGTCAGCAGCCTCCGCGCCGCCAGGAGCAGAAAGAACAAACACGGAGGATGAATGATCAGTCGCACTGGCAGTGTTTGATTTAGTTTCTTGCACTCGCCCAGCATTTCAAACAAGTTTAATGGTTTTCCCACTAGCATTTGGAATTCCCTCTGTATTTCCAAAAAGAAAACTCTAACGTTTGCTCAGTTTGTTTTCTGGAAAGCTATGAAATGCTTTTTTTTTTCTCCCCAAAGGAATGTAAATTGCAAATATTGCCCCAGGCAGTCTAAAATAATTCCAAAAAGCATTTAAAGAATCTTTATTTTCCTTAAATTACCACATTGTTTAATACGTCATACCTGCTTTTCTTAGACATCCTCCAAACGTCAGAGGGCTTTTCTTTTGGTTTAGAATCATCCTAAACTATTTACAGATTCTTTGCATAACACATAGTAAGTTACGTGGCTGTTGCCAGCAGTGTTAAGAACAATTAGAAAAGGTCTTTTAGCTTCAGCCTGAGATCTGTAGGTCATCCAATGTCCTTCCTAATGGATAAATACAGTAATTTATCATCATCAGTCACCATCAGCATTGTTCTTTTTACTATCATATATTCATGAACATTATCCGATGCAGCTGAGTGGAGCGTAAAAGAAGTGTATGATTAAAGTGGAAAGGGACAGAGTTTGAGACAGTTGAGATTTCGTGGCTAATACACAGACTTGAAATATGACACAGGTCTCATAAGAGTTACAAAGACAGTGTCAACAAATTACAGCTACCTGCTGGCATCTGTAGCAGCAGATGAGCCTGCCTACGCCTTCCAATGTGATGTTAAAGAAAGTACAGCAGGGAAGTACAGTCTTGTACCCCTACAAGTTTTTCCATAGGTCAAGTACATTTCAAAGGGCTATTAGTTTCAAAAAAAACCCAACCAAACAAACCCATCCCTGGAAACATTCAAGACCAGGTTGGATGGGGCTCTGAGCAACCTGAGTGGTGTCCCCGCTCACTGCAGGGGGGTTGGACTAGATGACCTCTAAAGGTCCCTTCCAACCCAAACCATTCTATGATTCTATGAAACCCCAAACCCAACAAAACCTAAGATACTTCTCTGAGGATCACATATGACGTTCCTCCTTATTACCACTATGGGAAGAAAGGCTGTGTTCACATTTGCGAGTCAGTAACACATGCATGTAACCTCTGAATGCCCTCAAGTTATTAAAAACTGCTAAAGATGATGACTTTCAAACTCTAGAATAACATCAAACAACATCTCAGTTTGCTTAAATAGTTCCTCCTTCTTGTTAATTATCAAAATAGCTTGCCCGAAGCAATACTTTCAGTTGGAAGATACTAGAAAGAAATACAGAAAGTATTTTTTAAAATAGCTAATACAATATGTATGTTCAGATATTTGAGGCTACTATGTAACCTACAGAGAGCCTGCAATTCACTTTAACACAGAAGAGCCAAAAGGATTGCCCTGTTTCACGGTTTTTGATGTACTGTACCTGCAAAGTGGAGGGCTCTAAACACTGGAAAATTAGGTGCTGTGTTATGCTGCAGAGATTCCTGCATGCTGTTTTCAAAGTGGGACATGGCGAACCTGCAAAATGGCATGGGAACTCTGAGGGGAGGGTGCAAGGAGCAAGGGAGCATCAGCACGATTGCCCTGCCCTGCGGCACCGACAGAGACCTCATGACGGCTGGGCTCGCAGCAGGTTCCCAGGGTGCAGGGTGGATCAAACACCGGGAAGTTCTTTGTAAAGTTCTCTGCATTAGGAAAGTGAGCTTCTCTTTGGAAATCACTTCTGAATTTGGGATTTACAGAGACTATTCACAATATAAAATGATGCTTCTCAATTAACACGAGAAGCATTTCACCAAAAGCGAGATCCTACTCACCCCTGCTCCACGGAGCTCAGACCAGAAGACTAGAAATGCTACGAAGATGGAAGATGAGCTTCAGGCTTTTTGTACTCATCACCGCAATCGGGTACGTGACTGAATTACACCAGAACAGCCACACAGCAAAGAGAAAGTGAATCAAGGCCACGTGTAGTATTTGAAAAATGATACGTCCCCTGCCTTTCTCTAGAACCTGAATCCTGAACGATATTCCAAACCACCACAGTTAATACATTTTCACATAAGCTTCTTGTGCTGCTGGTCATATATTCAACAGACGTTGCAAGCCTGTAATACTTCTTCCTGGATCCAGCATGGATATATATGGCATATATATAGTGTACAAAATAGAATTTAAAAGTTAAAGCTAAGATTCAGATATTAAGTCTTTATGAAATATTCTGGGCATAACCTTATTTTTCCACTTTTATTGGCTTTTTTTACCTGATGTTTCTGACGTTACATTGAACCTTGCAAACCAGAATGTTTGATATATTGCCGTAATAAGACAAGTAAAAAGTTCCGCCAGGTTGGCAAGAAGGAAAAATGCAAAGTCACTTTGGATTATGTACTAGAACAGAATTTCTTATTTCAGCCTGAAGCCAAGCCCGAACGCAACCAAGAGCAGGGGACGTGGACTTGACTACCCACCTAAATCTTTCAAGTTACTGGAACTGTGGGGTGTATACGATTAAGAGTTCAAGTTTCTCCCTGACCCATCAAGCTCAAAATGACCCAAGTGGGGCAGGGGAGAGCCCTTTTACCTTGCTAAAACCCCATTAAGATCAATACTGCTGTGGACAGACACAGCTATCCATCAATGTCTTTCCCACTGCAGAGTCCATGTTTGAGGAAAAGAAGTAAGGCAATGAAGGAAGACATCAAAATATAAACCATTTCAGCTTTAGTCGCTGAAAAAATAAAACACAGATTGTTCTCTTTTGTTCAGATGTACTTTTAGAATATGCCCCTTTTTTGGTGACCACAGAAACTGGTCCTGAGACAGAGAGAGTTCCACACCTTAAATCAAGGCAGTGAAGTAAATAGTACTCAGTTGTCCCTGTATGTATACTAAACGTGTAATCTAAATGCTTACCAAATAATTTCCCCATTCAGTGCAACAAAATGCAGTCTGATTTCATTTTTCCCTTACCTGTTTTTAAGCAGAATAATGTAGTAGATTCTAAAATGACATAAAGAAAAAAAAAAAAAAAAACCAACAAACTCTGGGTTGTCTTTTTTTTTCTATTTTAAAATCAATTTTAAAAAGACCTTAAGTTCGAAGAGCAAAAGAGGCTCCGGAGAGAATGATTATAAATTTCAAAGGTCTGTCTTCTATACACACAAAGAACAGCAAGTAGCACCAGGTGGTGTAGATCATCTGTTTTTTGTAAACAGACTGAAGCCTCACAAAGGTAATACCTAGAGGAATTATCTTAGTTTTTCATCTACAAAGACAGCAACATTCATCAACCAGCAAGTCATACAGGTACATTATATTTTTCACATATGTTGTGTCCACTGACTACCGAATGGTTGTGACTTCTAAAAACGATCACTAAACATCATTGTCCAAGACCCCAGGATGGTTCTTAAAAGCTACAGGATGAAAAACACTATTTTTTGTACTCTCCAAGAGGAACTGAGGGAGCCACGTTCACTCCCGACACAAGCACTCAAGTGACAGAAGTCTGAGCACTTTGATAGAGCTTTCCAGAAATGAGCAGGAATACGGGTAATTTACAGCTATTTTCCTTCCTACAGATATATCATCTGAACATAAAACTGTAATTTTGGCAATAAATAAGAGTCATCATTTAGCAAAGAGTTGAGAATAAATCTGGCTAATTTATCAAACCGATCGCCGAAACATCAATAGCACTGTTAATGGAAGTTGTTATTAGATGCCTTGGTCCAGGGAAAGCTGGGTTTAAAAATACCATCAGGGAAGTGTTGTATATGAAGTTGTATCCAATTTATTTATAAGCTGATGGCTACGGATGCTTCAGTCAGTCAATCCAAGCTTTTATTTAAGTGGAGAGTCCCAGCATTAGCCTGCTGTAATTTGAAATTACAGCTCAGGTTGCAAGCCTATAAATTTACCACAAATGCATCAACTTCAGTGTGACTATTCTCAGGGGCATCTGCAAAAACGGACTTTGAAATCAGGAAAGAGATTTGTACTCAGAAAGTCTTGGTGTAATTCCTTGCTCCTTCTTGGACTTCCCACAGGTCCAACCACTTCTCTACCAGAAAAGATTTGCTGCTCCTGCGATCGCAGGAAACCCTCTTGGTGCAGATGTGGCTTCTTCTTAGAAAGACATAAATAAACTACAGGTGTCACTTGCAGTGACAGTACAGGTTTACACAAGCTCACCAAGCAAAATGAAATATTAAACAAGAGTATCCGGACAGATGGACTGCATGAAGGCCTCAGGAGGGTTCATTTTCCACAAGGACCAAACAGTGACAGAGGTATGGGGTATGGAAACTGGGGTGAACTTATAAGCCCCTGTTTGTTCTTCTCTCCATGCCCACCACAGCGCCCGCTATGGCTGCAGCTCTGTAACTGCAATGGCAAAAAGCCAACAAAAAGCTTCTAACAGGTAATATCCCTCTGTTAAGGTCACGGTCACAGCCACATCACACTGCTGCACAAAGAACGGTTTCCAGCATAAACCCAGAGCCAGACACCACCTGTGTCCAAGCCCTGGCCAGGGCTGAGCTACGATCATGTGGATCTTGGCTGCTGTGAAGGTGTGCGAGTGGCCTTGGTGTTCGTAGAGATCCACCAGCCATGGCCGCGCTCCATATAGATTTAAGCCTGCATCCTTATTATTAGCATTTAAAGCCATAGAAAGACTTGTCCCCCATTAAAAGAACAACATTTTCCATGTAACACCATTATTTACTGCATGACATCCCTAGCACCTAAGACAACAAGCAACCAAAGTTGATTCAATATCAACTTTTACGAGGAAAACCAAACTTGGTCTGGAAAAACCTGACACAAATATATTGGACTTCAGGTTTATATTTTGTGCAGCCAGGCACAGCAGCTAGATCAGAGGACCCCCCCATCCACCACCAAGAGAGGCCAAGAACTCCAGAGCACTTGGGTAAGAATATTTCTATATTTAGAATAAATTCCCAATATTTAGCATGTTTTAAATTGAGAACTTGCTGCTGTTCTTCATTACGACCTAAAGGAGCAGTCAAACTGGTAATTTGGGGCATATAATATTAAGCCTGCTTTGAGAAGATTTCCACCTCCAACAACAAAAAGCCATTCTGGCAATTCAACATGTCTGAACTGAATATAAAGAAATAAAGATTGGTTAAGTTCAAGTACTTTTTATTATATCTAAAAGCAGCATCCTTCTAAAGCAAAGCAATGTCCCTGAAATTTATGAGCTCTGTGAACCTCTGAGACTATTTAAAGTGATCTTGACTTTTCCATAAATTCTACTATTTGCATCAAATTTAAGCACCAATGGAAGTTACCCATCTTTTTCAGGTAACGTAACTTATTCAATTAATTTATTAAAGAAGGCTCCTCAAACTCAAATGTATTATTTTATCAGTATTACACAAAAATGTGCCATAATGCATACACTTTCCAGCAAAAAACATACATCCTTAAATTTATTTCAATCAGGTTCACTGATATTGGAAGGACTACCCAGAAGCTTAACGTGCAAGCCTGGGTGTGCGTGCACGACTGGACACTCGGATACGGGCTTTCTGAAACAGAACCGTGCACACTAGCTTTCACTGGCGGCGTTTTTCAGCCAACGCTAGCGTATCAGAGGAAAATTAAGCTCTGTGGACGCACATAACGGAGGATGAAACCGTGAAACGCGGCTCCCCAAGTCCTGCGCGCCCCGCTCAAGCACGCCCGAGTTGAAAACCGAGAGCGGCGAGTCCTGACAGCGTGCGAAAACACCCCTCCGCCTCCGAACAACCTTGCAGCTGGCACATTTTTAGGTGTTTGCGGGCGAGGGCGAGCTGTGCCGCGGGGGCCTCCCCCGGCGGGCGGGAGGGCAGGTGCCCGGCTCCGGCTGGGCCACGCCGCCGCTCCCCGCTGCCCCTGCGGCCGCGGGTACCCGGGGTCCCCCGGTGGGGAAGGCGCGCAGCCCCAGCCCTCCCCGTGCCTCAGCGCTGTCGCCCCGCAGCCGCAGATACGGCGGTCTGGTCACGAAAACTTCGATTCTGTGATGCTGCCGGCCAAGTTCAGCTGCTCCCCCGGTACCCACCCTTCACACGCGGAAGCCGCCCGAGACTCGCCCGCTCCCATAGCGAGCCGGTACCCAGAGACACGGAACACCGGCCAGCTTCACCCCCGCCCGCCCGCGGGGAGGCACCCGTCGGGCCGAGGGACGTGCCCGCCGCCCGGCCGCTGCCGAGCACCCTCCGGGGAACCTCCCCGGCCCCACGGGGCCCCTCCCGCCCCGCTCCCGGGCGCCCCGCACCCGGGCGCCCCGCACCGCCGCCGGCAGTCCCGGCCCGCGCCCCCGCTGCTCGCCCGGTCCCCGCGGCCGCCAGCCCCGTCTCGGCGCCGCTCGCGCCCGCCGGCAGGGCGGGATCCCCCCGCCCGTGGGTCTCCCCCCGGGCGCAACTCGCGGGCAAGCGGAGCGCAAACTCCTGCGGGACCCGCTGCCGCCGGGGGCAGGGGTGACCGACACCCCGCCCCGAGGCGGGGCCGGGCGAGGCCGGGCTCCCTCCGGGCGGCCCCGCCGCTCCCCCCGCCCTCCCGGGCCCCGGGGGCCCCCCCCCCGGCCGGCGCCCCGGGGCGCCCCCCCCCCCCCCCGACTTTTACCCAGCTCCGTACAACTTCGCCGGGACGGCCGCCACCCCCCCCCTCCCCCCGCTCTATGCCCCGGCCCCTCGGCGCCTCCCGCCGCGGGTCCCACCTGGTCGGGCTGCGGCGGCGGGTTCCCCCTGCCGCCCGGGTGCGCCGGCGCTCCTTCATGGCTGTCATCGCAGGGGGCTCGGCTCGGCGCGGCGCCCCGCCGCGCCGCTGCTCAGGGGGCGCCCGGCCCCGCCGTGCCCCGCGCGGGGGAGCGGCCGCGCATCAGCGCCGGGCGGCGGCCGCGGAGCGCCCCGCGGCGGGCACGCTCTGCCCCGCGCCCCTCGCTCCGCGCCGCTCCGCCTGCCGCGGGCCGGCCCGGCTCGGCCCGCCGCCGCCAGCAGGTGTCACAGCCGCTCCCGCCGGCCCGGCAGAGACCATCCGCGCCCCCGCCACGGGGGCGTCGCTGCCGGCTGCGGCGGGGCCGCGCTGCCCGGCCCCGCTCCCGCCCCCGCCCCGCGGGAGCTTCCCCCGAGCCCCCCGCGGCCGCTGCCGCCCCGCCGCCGGCAGAGGGAAACCGCGCCGGGGCGGGCGAAGAAGAGAAAGGGGGGAGGAAGCAGAGCGGTGCCGCTGGCCCTTCTGTGGGGTCTCTCGCCCCCCGCAGCCTCCCGGCGCCCCCGGGGGCCGGGCGGGAGCTGTCCCGCTGCTCCCCAGCCCCGCCACGGCGTTCCCGCGGCGAGCGGCCCCGGGCGGGCTGCCAGAGCGGCACGGGAGCGTCCCCTCGCCTGGGGAGCTCGGCATGGGGGCATCACGACCCTTGTTTTCACGAAGGCTCTCACCTTACGAAGCCCGTGGCTGTAAAAGGGGTCTCAAGTACCCGGTTTCGCTGAACTCGGCATAGGAGGCCCTTCTGTGGAGCTAGAAAAAAGAGGAGAACTTCAGGGGAGACCTTAGGGACACAATTTACCTTGTGTCCTAGAGCCGTATCATCAGCTGGTGACAAGGGGCTTTTCTATAAGAAACAATAAAGGACACCACCTGAAATTTGTTTCTAACCAGCAAGAAGGAACAGTTGGAAACGTGAAGGTAGATGGTGACTCCAGGGACAGTGAACATGAGCCATTGCAAGGAAGGAGAACCTCAAGCACAAGCAAGTGAAACACAAGGTTGGGTTGGGCTGTTTGTGAATTCAGATCGCTTTCACAATCCAGCTCGCAGTAGGATGGCAGAACGCAGGGCTGTCGCCACGGAGGAGATGGCGTGCTGGGAGGGGGGTGCATGGCTGGAGGAGCAGCCCCAGCCCTACTGGGTCCCAAGGAGACTTCAAGGTGGAAGGAAAGCTATCGGCACATAATGAGGGAAGCGTTTCACCCTTTTTAGTATTTTTTGCATCAAACCTTACAAGAAAGGTCAGTTCTGACCGGATGATGAGCATAATTAATAGCAGTGACAAAGATTAAGATTTTAGCCTAAGGTGGGAACAGGAAGGTGACAAGGGACCGAGGAATTACAGACCAGCCAGCCACAGAATAGAGAGTATTGCGTATTTCCATCCTCCTGTATCACCCATTGCTGTGTTCGCTCCTCCAACAACCAACAGACACAATTTCTCTTGAAGTCCCAATAAAAGTTCTAGAAAAAATAATCGCATGAACTTTGCAAGCACCTAGATGAAAACTAGATGACGACTAATAGCTACCATTAATTTGTCAAGAGCAGATCATGTCAGACAAACCTAATTTTTTTCCTTAATAAGGTAACAGGCCTGTGGATAGGAGAGCATTAAACGTTATCTATCTTGATTCAGAAGGGCTTCCAGCACTGTCTTCCAGGACAGTAGAAAGAAACGTTATCTGAATAAAACTAAAACGAGTATCAACAGAACTGCCTCCACCGCATCGTTCCAGTGGCTCCCAGCTGCAGCACAGGGCCACAGCGTGGGGGTCCCTGGATGGGCCATCCTGGTGGGGTTTGCCCACGCTTCCATCAGCACCGGGGTGGTGGCGTGTACTCGTCCAATTCACAAACCCTATGAGGCTGGGGAGGGTGCAAAGGATGTTGGAGGACATCATCAGAGTTAAGTGCGATCTTGACAGATGGAGACCTTAAAGACTCACGTGCAGTTCAGTAAGGGCATGCGCGAGGGATGGCGGATAACAGGTTGGATCACTTTTTTCAAATGAGGACTGGGACATTACAAAAGATCTCAAAACTGCACCTAAGGTGCTATGGTGAACCGGACAAACAGCACACTGTGATGGACAAGCAGGACTACAGCCATCACGAGGCGTGGAGAAACCGTGCCCTTGTCAGTACGGGCAGGGCATCCAGTGAATGCAAGGGCCAAGGGCAGCAAATGCGCAGCGACACAGATGTGTGACAAGGAGAACCAGGGGTCTGGCAAGCACGCACTCTGAAGAAAAACTGGAAATCATTGGGATCAGTTAGTCTAAAGAGAGAAAACCGGGGGCAGACATGGAAACAACGTTCAAATGATTAAAAGGTGCTACAAAAGAATGCAAATAATCTCTGATGTACATGGTGATGCAGATAAATAGCAATAGGTTTAAAAAGCAGGAAGGAACATTCAAGTTAAACATTGGAAAAAAAACCTATTTCTTTCCAAAGGTGGGGGGGAGCGAGGCCACAGACTGGGCTGCCTTAGGAGGTTTGGGGGGCTCCAGTCCTATCTGGGCCTTCCGCCAGATAAGCGCCTGCCTGGAGTGATCCAAGTATACCTGGTGCTGCCTAGGGAAGGAGAATTATCTAAATTAACCGACTCAATCTCTTTTTGTTGCCGACTGTCTGATTCCTTTCCAGCATGACACCGAGGACCCCCGCAGCCCCCTGCATGAGACCCAGCTGCAAGAGCCTGTGGCAGGGGCTCGCGTTGCCCACCCCGGGTGCCAGTCTGCACTCTTGCTTTCTCTCAGCTCAGGAATCAGCCATTCCTGCGCTTCTCTTTGCACCATCTCTGCCCTTACCTCTCCATTTCATATCACTATTTTCTCTCTTAAAACTCATTATTTCCGTACCTTCTGTACCCTCGCTGCAATCAGCTGTGTCCCTTTACTTTCTCACCCTCTGACGCTGTTTCTATTCATATAATAATTGTGCTATGCAAAGAAAAAGCAAAAAGGGCAACCAAGATGGCATCTTTCATACACCAATACCTACTGCTTTGCCTTACTTCTGCAGAACAGCTTTCGCTGCCAACCCTTCCTTTGCGTCAGCTGCGTTCGGGAGGACTCGGGATCTTATTTTTTTCTGAGCAATGCATAACAAGGGGAAACTTAGATTTTGCCAGTGGCCTCTAGGTGCTACAGTAATACAAATAATAAGTCTTAGAAGCAGACGTGTTCTGATTCATGCTGTTTATGGCACAGGTCTATTGCAACTTGACTAATTATTGAGCCCTCATCAGAGCTGAAGAATTCTAATGAGTTAGGGTTTGAATGGGCATGTTTCAACAGATATTACTTTCAGCTTGTTTTTGATGAGACCCATTGTGATGGTGTTCTACTATTAAGCAAGAAGAAAAAAAGACATTAGCAGTCAGTTTAGCTGAAGCTTGGTTATTCATTCACAATCTCTCACACTCCGAGTTTTTATCACCATAATGGACTAAGATATGGAACATAAGTTTCATAAAGGTCATGCATGCTGGTTCTTGGGTGTTCATAAATCAATTAGAATTATTGGAAACTGGAGTATTTTGGGGGTAGGAGTTTGGGGATGGGCTCTATACACACTGGGTCTTTTCTAAAGTTTCTTAAAATCAATACCAAAACTCTTATTAACAGCACTCGATCATCCCTTTTGTCATAATTTTTGAGTGCTGGTTTGTTGGTTCATAGTATTGATGCTTTGGGGATATTAAATTAATTCACTACCGCCCACACTTACTTTTATTTGGGTCTTTTTTAGTAAATTACTGTTCAAAAGCCATTTAACTGGGTTGTTTAGAAGAATGGGTGTTTTACAGCCGTTAATAGGACACAGCTTTGAAACTGGAGCCTGGTGCTAAAACTGATGCCATATGGGTAAAAGCAATTAAGAGGTACAGTATTTATGGTAGTTTCTTGTACCATTTTCACCAAAACACCTCATAATATCAGCAGAGAAAGCACTTAAGGCTTGGGTGAAATAGCTGCAGGAAGAAATGGAATTATGCTCTTGATCTGTTCTTCACAGGGTCATTACATTCATTCATCTTTCAGCTGAGATGTTCTGCTACAGACTCCTTGTAATTTCCCCCACTTCCCCATCACACACAAGATCTGGGTGCACAAGTCAAGACACAACATTATTTTATCTTCCCCATAAACTGAGTATCAACTCCATCGCGTATTATTCCATAGTTACAGCTTGTATCGCATGACGACTTAACATACATGTTTTGTGGATACGGCAGACCAATGCGCAGTGCCAATTTTGGACAGGCAGCGAGCAAGCCAGAGACCTGTTAGGGGAGTAAAAGGGCCTGACGAATAGGGCAAGAAGAATATAGCAGAGGATGCCACAAGTGAGGGGAATTCCCCCTTTTCACAAGAAGGACATAGAACTGTTGGAGCGGGTCCAGAGGAGGGCCACAAAAATGATCCGAGGGCTGGAGCACCTCTCTTACGAGGACAAGCTGAGAGAGTTGGGCTTGTTCAGTCTGGAGAAGAGAAGGCTGAGGGGAGACCTGATTACGGCCTTTCAGTACTTAAAGGGGGCCTATAGGAAAGATGGGGAAAATCTTTTTAGTAGGGCCAGCTGTGACAGGACAAGGGGTAATGGTTTTAAACTGAAGCAGGGTAGGTTTAGACTGGATATAAGGAGGAAATTCTTTACAACGAGGGTGGTGAAACACTGGAACGGGTTGCCCAGAGAGGTGGTGGAGGCCCCATCCCTGGGAACATTCAAGGCCAGGTTGGATGGGGCTCTGAGCAACCTGATCTAGTTAGTGGTGTCCCTGCTCACTGCAGGGGGGTTGGACTAGATGACCTCTAGGGGTCCCTTCCAACCCAAAACATTCTATGATTCTATGATTCTCTCTTAAGAAACCCTGGTGCTTTACTGCTCTCCTGGCCAGCTACCCCCCTTCAGGCTAGAGCAGTTACTGAGCACTTCCCTACGTGCCAAACGCCGCATGCGTGCCCTGCATTAATCACTCCAGTGCCCCCGGGAGGTGCAATGTCTGAGCCGACGTAAAGATATAAAACCTGGTTTTAAATAAAGTCCTGGTTATCAAGTGATTTAAGTGCCTTGTGCCACGCAGATGCTGCCGCTGTACAGATCGCCATGAAGAGGCACAGTCACTACTAGCACAGTGAAGCTCTTGTCCCTTCCTTTGGAAGCGAGTTTTTTTTATATTTGGCAAGTCTGCTGCTGCTCCAGTGGTGGAGTTTCAAAGAACAGCACTGGAACAGGCGGAACAAGTAGTTTTGTTTTCTGTATATTTTATATGGCCCTTGTCGCCGTGTAATTAATAGCTGTACAGCCCAGTGAAGATGTAAATACTATTTGATTGCTAATGATAAGCATTCCCATAAAAATAAGAAGTCCATTGCACATTTTACATCCAGTTGACCCATTCCTAGTCAGTCTCTGGTTTTTTGCTGTGAAGTTGATTGATCGAGATCAAAAGATTCTCAGTCCGCTCTAGCCTAGACCTCCAGGTTGGTATCTCTCTTGCCAGCAACCTTAACTGCTCAGCCGAGGGGAAAAGTCTCGTGCCGTACTACCCCCAGCCTCCATGAAGCCCAGTGCCAAAGGTTGTATGAAAGCTGCAAGGTCACGGCTTGAGAGCTTCACGGTGGCTTTTTAAAATCAGATCTTACGAATATACTCTGATTATGGATTTCTGGTTCTTTTTAAAGCTCTAGCAACCAACCGGGCTAAAAAAAAAATCCTTGAAATTATAAAGGTGAGTTTAAAAATCAAACCAATGTGACCAGAGCCCAAGAAAAGTTCAGATGATTGTTCTTCAATGGTGTCTTAAGTGGATCTGTGGGCTCGCAAAAACTAAAAATACTTGTCCACAGGGGAACCACTCTGAGTCACATAAACCCAAAAAACAGACAGAATGTCATTTTCTACAGAATGCTTTTTAAATTATGGTTTTAAACTACAGAATATTTGAACTTTGCTGCTTAAGAAATTCTTTGATAGAGCAAAAATTCCAGGCACCTTCTGCATTCAGAAACAGATTATATTCTAATGTCTGCTTCAGTGAAAGCTATTTTCTTTGTGAATAAATTGTACTCATGTTTTTCTCTCCTTGTCTTGTTTTAGAAAAACAATCAATGAAAACACTGAGTTAAGACAAATAAATGCAAATGTATTCCAGCAGGAAAGATACAGGACTTATTAAAATACACGTGCAAATATTTCAGCAAAAGTATACAGAACAGGACTGCATTTCCAAAAATACCTCTCATTAACCAATAAAATGCACAGCCAGCATTCAGGAGTGTTTGATGGAATAGATAACAGAAAAACACAAGAGCCATGATTTCAGATTTATGCCACCCCCTCCTGATTACCTAATGACGTATGGAGTCGTAAATCACAACAGTAACTTCCAAGAGAAACAGAGATACGCAAACATGTGTGTGCGATACCACACCCTGAAACTGGCACTCGGGTGGTCACTACAGTCACCAGATGCCACCATAGATGTCCTGAGGTATCCAAACCACCTGCACTGACCTGACAGAGGGTCACAGAATCCCAGAATCAATCACAGAATGACAAGGGTTGGAAGGAACTTCCAGAGATCATCCAGTCCAACCCCCCTGCTAAAGCAGGTTCACCTAGAGCAGGTTGCACAGGTGGGCTTTGAATATCTCCAGAGAAGGAGACTCCACAACACCCCTGGGCAGCCTGTTCCAGTGCTCCGTCACCCTCAGAGTAAAGAAGTTCTTCCACATATTCAACTGAAACCTATTATGCTTCAGTTTGTGTCCTTTGCCCCTTGTCCTGTTACTGGGCACCACTGCAAAGAGTCTGGCTCCATCCTCATAACATCCACCCTGCAGGACCTTCCTCCCCCAGCTCTTTTCAAACAGTAGCCAGAAGCCAAGCATGGGTTTGCATGATGTCTTTATGGCTACGGGGAGGAATTTCACACATTCAGAGGAAAGTTTCAGAGTTGCTACAATTCTTGCCAATTTGCTTGATTATGTTTATAAAATATTTCTTCTTGCCAGTGTTGCAAGGAGCGAATTTGCAAAACATAACTATGAAGTGAAAAACAAAGTAGTACCTATATTCTGACAGTAGTATTTGTTGAAAGTTCAAAGGGAAGGCATGCCCTACTCCAGAAGTCTCTGTGAAGTGGCTGTATACAAATGTATTAGTGGATTTCAGACCCTAATGGTAGCTCATAACAAAAGATCCTGATTCATATTTCACAAGCAGTTCACCAACATAAAACAGCATTACTTATGCTCATCACTAAAACTATTTTTACTCAAGAAAGCAGTTATAAAAGTTATGGATTAGGTGGGGAAGAAGCAAAATTAGATCTTGTATTTTGAAACATGTATTTCCCCTTCCCATTGCACCATAGCTCTAATCTGGCAAAAGTTACTCTGGGAACCCCTCACCCATGAAGATCTGTTACAGCAGAGTTTGCATATAACACCTTCTGGCTTACTTTTTAATTCTTTAGAAGACACACCTGAAATTGAGGGGGGAAATATATAATTTGTATTGAGGATCGACCTGCATAGCAAAAAAATGTTAAAGTTCAGATCTTTAAAAATCTCTCAATGCATATTTGTAGTAAAATATATGAATCCAGAAATATAAATATATTGTAATCATATATTGACAAATCTGTCAACTTTGTAGAGATTAAATGAGGTTAAATTTGGTCAACAGATGACTGGCCTGGGAACTCAAAAATCTCCTATTAACATAGGTATAAATCAGAAGTATGTCTAGAAAGAGCAAAAAGATTATTTGTGTAGCCTCACAGTTAAAACCACAAGTTTCAAGACTGATTTTTTTTCTCCTTGGTGGTTGCCATACAGCTGTTTGTCAAAGAACTTCATACGGCATGCATGTGTGGTAACATTAAATGGTTCACTGAGGTTCTCCTATCAATGGTAAATAATTGATAAAGAATTCAGACTGGTATTCAAACCCATTTTATGACCTGGACCACAATTTACAAAAATAAAATTAGCATATGCAGGAATCTAATACCTAGGTGCTGCTCTTGGAAGACTTGTCAGATTCACACAGATTTAACCACGAGGGATGCAGCTACGAAGTAAGTGGGATATTAAAAAGAGCCTCAATAGATATGGCATTTATTTATGAGGACTGGAGGATAGCCAGTGTCACTCCAGTCTTCAAAAAGGGCAAGGAGAACCCAGGGAACTACAGGCCGGTTGGTCTCACCTCCGTCCCTGGAAAGGTGATGGAACAACTCATTCTGGCTGTCCTCTCCAAGCAAGTAGAGGAAAAGAAGATCATCAGGAGTACCCAGCATGGATTCACCAAGGGGAAATCATGCCTGACCAATCTGATAGCCTTCTACGATGGCATGACCGGCTGGGTAGACAAAGGGAGAGCGGTGGATGTTGTCTACCTTGACTTCAGCAAGGCTTTTGACACTGTCTCCCACAACATCCTCATAGGGAAGCTCAAGAAGTATGGGTTGGATGAGTGGACAGTGAGGTGGATTGGGAACTGGCTGAACGACAGGGCTCAGAGGGTTCTGATCGGCGGGGCAGAGTCCAGTTGGAGGTCGGTAGCTAGTGGAGTTCCCCAGGGCTTGGTACTCGGCCCAGTCTTGTTCAACTTGTTCATCAATGACCTGGACGAGGAGACAGAGCGTACCCTCAGCAAGTTCGCTGATGACACAAAACTGGGAGGAGTGGCTGATACGCCGGAAGGCTGCGCTGCCATTCAGCGGGACCTGGACAGGGGTTGGGGGAAGGAACCTGATGAAGTTCAACAAGGGCAAGTGTCGAGTGCTGGGGGGCTGGGGACTGGGAGCCTGGAGAAGCTGACCAGAGAGCAGGGTGCCCTTGTTGCCAAGAAGGCCAATGGTATCCTGAGGTGCATTAAGGGGAGTGTGGCCAGCTGGTCGAGGGAGGTTATCCTCCCCCTCTACTCTGCCCTGGTGAGACCCCACCTGGAGTACTGTGTCCAGTTCTGGGCTCCCCAGTTCAAGAAAGATGAGGAACTCCTAGAAAGAGTCCAGAGGAGAGCAACTAGGATGATAAAGGGACTGGAGCATCTCCCCTATGAGGAAAGGCTGAGAGAGTTGGGCTTGTTCAGCATGAAGAGAAGACTGAGAGGGGACCTCATCAACACACACAAATGCCTTAAGGGTGGAAGTCACGAGGATGGAGCCAGACTCTTTGCAGCGGTGTCCAGCGACAGGACAAGGGGCAATGGGTACAAACTGAAACATAAGAGGTTTCAGTTGAATATGAGGAAAAAATTCTTTACTTTGAGGGTGACGGAGCACTGGAACAGGCTGCCCAGGGGGGTTGTGGAGTCTCCTTCTCTGGAGATATTCAAAGCCCACCTGGACGAAGTCCTGTGTAACATGCTCTAGGTGAACCTGCTTTAGCAGGAGGGTTGGACTGGATGATCTCCTGAGGTCCCTTCCAACCCTTGCAATTCTGTGATTACTAAAAATTATCCAGATTGAATGCTTAACTTAATTGAGCAATTTTGAATATGTTGCCCTTACACATTACATTAATCAATAGGGGTAGATGAGGAAGCCCAAATTTCATTTGCTAATTTGGGGGGTGGGGAGGAGCAAGAGTAGGATGAGAAAGAAAAAAAAAGAGAGAATGAGGGGAGTTAAAAATCAGAATAGAATCATAATAAAATTCCATAATCTACAATAAAATTAAATTTGGGAAAAAAACCTAAGTGAAATGGTTTAATAGCATTGAAATATTGTTATATTACTGATGGAAAATGACACATTTTACCTATTACGTTATTTAATTCAGTTTCATTATTAGCATACCTAGAAGTAATATTATGTTAATTTTACTACATTGCAAAAGTCAAAAATTAATTTAAGCCAGAAAGTTAAAGAAAACATTTCAATACTAATACAATTTATTCTCTTCCACTTTTCTAAAATTTTGTAAAAATCTGCATCATCCCCCAGACCCTTTTGATCAGACTTCATCCTTGCACAACTGTCCTGTGAAATATTTTCCAGACAGCTCTAATTCTACAACTAATCCAACAAGCCTTATGATGCTAGCAACGACTAAAACCCAATTTTCTACTGAGAATTATATTTTCCGTTGAAACATATATATACCTATGTGCACTTACTTGATCTGAAAATTATAAAAATCATCTAACACTGCACAGTTTGTTTTTAAAAATGGTTACTCTATTGGCCACTGTAATTCTTAGATGCCTTAAACCATTGTGGGGAACAAGCAGAGAACCGTGGGGCCTGTTCTCTATTCAAAAACCTTAATTCTGATTAGCAGTCACTGGATAGAGTAGGTCTTAGCATCCCGAAAGACTTATTCCCACATCAAAGGGAAGGAGAAAAGATTTTGTATAAAATTATACCACTGAGCTTTTTTCCATGATATTACAATATGAAATGGAGCTGTCACAGAACTATATGATACGAGCCTATTCATCCATAGCAGACGTTATATAATGAGAGGCATCAAACATTTGTATAATAGTACACACATATATTACCCAAAATTTTTATACCTTTTCTTTCCCAAAGGATCTGAAAATGTTTTACAAACTGATGTACAAATTATCCATGCAGAAAGCTATTCATCCATCAAGGAAACACAACTACAGCCCAAGGCAAAGCAGAACAACTATATAAATACACACAAAGAACTTTAGTAAATTAAGGAAGTATTCTTCAGTCAGGACCATGAGGAAGATGTTAAGTATACAGTATGTAAATACACGGGATTTAGGAAGAACCTTGCTTTTAGAATCCCAATTCTTGAACAGAATACAGTAGGATGTCTCCCTAACACTGGCAATCGGAACATTAACTGGAAGAAGTAAACGCCTAAGAATATTAAATACAGTAATAAGAATGATCGATACAATCTTAAGCATATATAACATTAAATATTAAGCATTAATAAGAGTTGTATTAAAACACAACAATGCAATATATCCAGCCTTCTACTAGAGGACTGGCTTAAAAGGAAGCATGCCAGTGCATCTTGATGGAATAGGAAATGGACCACGGTTTGGGATCAAAAGCAAGTAAAGTCAACAGGATGAGAGAAGTCTAACACAAATTGAGGGCTTAGATAAGCTACACACTTATCCAAGGATAATTTCACGTGGTTTCCCTGGAAAACTTTCTAATATGTATTATCTGCAGTTCTGGGACTAGTTTACTGTATGTCTTCGTTCATGTTTTTTTTAAAAAAAACATTCTGGTCACTCAGTTTATCCCAGAAACAGAAGTATCTAGAAAAGCTAGAATTAAATTAATAGAACACTTTACTCAGCAGTAGTCTACTCGGTTTCTATAGGCACAAGTTCATGCAACCAAGTGTTTGTAAAATAAAAAATATCACCCCGATTCAATCCTGCCATTTGGACTGTATATGGCTGAACTCTTATTTCGGTCCTTGTTCCAATTATGGTGACCAGACATTTCATATGGCTAATACTCAGTGATTTTTCACAGCGTTTTCAGCTTGGCAGTCATTGTAGCACTTCTGCTCGATAAAGAAGGTGGCAGAGATACTTAAGGGTACTGGCAGAAGTCACAGAGCATGATTTGAGGCAGAAGAGAGCTCTCCCTTTCAATATAATTATCAAGAATCTCCAATTAGCAGCAAACTGCGTAAGAAAAATGCAGACAGTGGAAAAGTTAATATAGTTGGAGATTCAGGAGGATGTATTAAGAAGCAGCGTTGCAGAAACTTTGGGACTATTTTTGACCTTGAGAACTGGACACAAACCTCAGAGTTCCCAGCTGTGTGGATAGTGTCCTCTCAGGAGACTTATAGAGGACCACATATTGGCACGCCGGTACTTTGATTCTAAATAACTATCTAAAACCCCACCTCAGCATCATTACTCATCTGGGAGCTACATTCAGAAACCCCTCCTGAGGATTTTGACAGGCTATCGGGCAGGAGAGGCAGATAAAGAATTGCTGATGCTTCTAACCCTGGAGAATCCAGTAGGTTTGGGAAAAAAATGCTATTAAGGAGAAGAGCTATCCTTCACATCACTCCCCTAAGCTGGGCTGGTACAGTGAACAAAGTGCATATTATGAAAGTCTGAAACTCTCAGGCCAGCTATTTGATTGGGAAATTGAAATAGAATTATAGGAAAGGAAGTAATGGAGCCCCTAATTAAGTATCTAAGGTAGTAATATGTAAATGCCATGAAAACGAAATGCAGCTGCAAGAAGCTGAAGTTTTAGTACACAGTCAACAACATAAGCAGCACTACAGCATTAATGGGATGCGTTGCGGAATTGGGATTTTGCTGTAAAAGGGTAATAAATTATTCAAGAAGAGCAGGAAGAGAGAAAAAAGGCGGCCTTGCCTCTTTATCAATAAAACGTATCCTGCTTGTGAAGTCTGCAGTTCAACAAGTCAGAAGGAATTACTGTCATCTTGAATGACTCTGCGTAAAGATAAAAGGGACCACGAATAAGGGTGCTATACTGTAGGGAGTCATTCTTTCCCTATTTAACCTTGAAAATCAACCACAAGCCATAGTCTTCACAAATACCCTGAGATTCATGTCTTTGTATTGAAAGGAGTAATATGCTAGGGAAGAATCAGGCAGCAAGGAGGATTTTTATTATACAAATGGCTGATGGAAAAGCAATATGGGCTGACAAAGATGCTATGTCAACTTCCTGAATACACTGGAGGCAGTATTTTATTTTCCAAAACAAAGGAGAAGCCACCAGGGAAACAGAAGGAATGTAAAAAACTGGTTAGGAATCTAAAGTTGGCAAGATACTCCGATGAGATGATTAGGAAAAATGAGAAAAAGGTAAAAGACAGAAGTCTTAAGCGAAGGCAGACTTCAAAAGAAGGAATAGAAAAGGAACAAGGCTGATGTTTCTAATACTTTTGTCACACACAAAAAATTGAGACCACATACTTAGTTAAGTATCTGCTCACTAATTATGAAGGCCAGAACATGAAAATAAATAAGGGAAACAAATAATTAGATAAATCAACATTCAAATCGACAAATCAGTCTCACTCAGAAATATCTGAAGCTTCAGATGTCTCTGAACCATTTAAGAGAAATCTCTGAGAACTTCAAAACCCAGGGTATTTCTGGTGGATTGGAGAATGGCAAGAACTTTGCTTGCTTTTAACAAGGAAGAGGAGAATAAAGTATAGACAAGCATCTTAGTCCTTCGTTCTCGGAAAAAAAAATACAAAAGCAGAACTTGAGTTGATAGAAGATAGGGAGATAAAAGGAAGAGCCACCATTAATTTCCCCAGACCAGGTAATATCCAGGCAATCTCATTTCGCCCTTTAACAGGCGAACTGCGGATAATCAGAGAAAAGTGCTGTGAGACTTCAAGAACAATACCACATGATTTTCTCATAAGAAAATGAGGTTTAGATGAAATTAGTATTACACAGCTGGCTGACAAACTATGTGAAATGTCAGTTCTTAATATTTAATTGCCAAAAGGGGAAGTATTTTCAATTAGGACTTTTCAGGGACTTTTGTGCAAATCCATCCGTTATTCATCGTTATTACAGTTACTAGAGAGTACTCCTACACACATTGATAAGAACAAAACTCAGGCTTGGGAATGTGCAGAAAGGTAGATTACAAACAATGTCAAGAACAGGATCAGAATTGAAAATAGGCTGGAGAAATATTCCAGAATTAACAATGTGAAATTCAGTCAAAACGTGTGGAAAGTGCTCCCCATGCAGAGATGGAATTCGGTGCACAAATGCAACAAGAGGGTGAATCGCAGTCCAAAAGTAGCAGAGAAGTGTTGTTCCACGCTCCATGTTGCAGGGAGCTGAGAGCTGAAGACAACTCAGCAGTCTGATGCTCTTCCTCAAAAAGCACACACCAGTCTTGGGACAGATGAAGAGCAGGGCTTATATATATGCCAGCAAAAAAATTATCATCTGCTTAATATTGATTGTGGGTCTGTGATTAATGTTGGTCACTGCACTACAAAAAACAAGATGGGGAGGAACAAGAGAGGTCTTTAAGGAAGCATGAGATCTGAGGAGCAGTTAATGAAATTGGTTTTCTTTAATGTAAAGAAAACATGATTAGATTTGATTTGCCTAGATGTGGTAAATCTCCCACTATGTGAGAAAGTGTGAAAAGATAGCGGACGCCTGTTTCTTCAAAATCCTGTTATGGGGAAAGACAAGCATTTTCAGTACAGGAACCACAGGAATGGTTCAGAAGTGTGTTTCAGATGATAAGGAATTTTTCTCATTACCAACTGAATCTTAATTGACCAGGTATTGTCAGAGGTGGTTTACAGGCACTTCAGGAATGGACAAGAGGAATTTGAGAAGTTCCTTCAACCCCTCAGTTTCCATGATACTCAGCATCCCCTTCTCTCCCAGCATGGTACCTGAACATGGTCCTGAATTAACTTTTCATCCATCCTTAGATTGCTGTATAAATAAATCCAATGACACTTTACCACATACCTGAAATTAAGCACATGCTTAAGTGCTTTGCTCAACAGCAATATACTTTAAGCACATACTTTAAAACTCTGCAAACTGTGTCTTTATAGCTTTCCAAAGTCATTACAATGGTGACATGAGTCTAAATTATTGATACATGGGAATGTAATTGCCTGCCATAAGAAAGAGACCTTGAAAAGGGAAGAAGAACGCAAAAGATGACTGCTAATCTTCATTTGGTATGTTCACATTCTTTTTCAGAGCAAACTGATGCAAACGATTGTCTTCTGCATAGCCCTGTTCTTAGAGGGGTATTTTCTGGTATCAATTGCCATGCAAACTTTAGGTTCAATAATGTTCACCTAATGTATAGGCGACTGCAGGCTGTAGCACTCCAGTACACATATGTGAATTTAAGAACAAGCTGTGTACACGCGGTCAAAGCAGCTTTATGCAATAAACTCAAATATAATTTTAAAGCAGAAGGAAAGTGGGGGTCCTCTGAATATTTGAGGGTTTTCAACCTAAAAAAAAAATTTAGATGGCTGCCTTAGAGCTACCAGACATGACCAGTCCCATAATGACTTTTTTGGGGAAAAAAAAAAATCTATGACTATTCATATGCTTTTCATCGTGGTTTTTATTTGTTTGTTTGTTTGTTTTTCTGGCTTTCTCTTTCACGCCTACTAAACATATACTTATTTTGACCCTTGGGTTTGAACACTGACAGTTACTTTGGTTTAGTCAATATTTAGCTGTCTGATCAAAAGACCTTCAACAAAAGTCAATATCTGTGCTTTCTTATATGGCAGCAAGCAAAAGAAACTGCAGGATTGCAATTTACTGTATTACCTGTCAGGGTGCACAATCTTTTTTTTTAATTGCATATTTTATGGTATGCTTAAACTGTACTTAATTACTTCCTGCAGAATGAAATCTTTACAGGGATATTCCGTATCATGTCTTTCAACTTGACTTTATTTAAAGAATGAGATGTTGTCTTATCTTCCTAATCTTGAAGCACAGTCTACCACGTAAAGAAAATCACATTTAAACACAAAGATTTAAACACTGTTTCTCAGAAAATCTGTCACCGTTGGACTTCTATGAAAAAAAAAGATAGGAAATAGAAAGGAGGGCGGGAAGCTCTTTATCTAAAAAACAGACTGTCAGAAAATTATTAGCAATTCTTAGCATTCATACAGTCACTGTTGAAAGTGGCATTATCAGTGATGTGTCATCAAGAAGAAGAATTGCAAAGCCACAGAGTAGACAAAGTAATTTGCAAAAGTACAGTAGGCCACCACAATGATGCCAAGATAGCTTTAAGTGATAGAAATTCTATGTATGTTCATATATTAAACCCTCTAAAATGGCACTTAACCACTGGGGTCAGGTCATAATTTGACATCTTTTTTTAATACATTAATGACATTTAGCGATCAAAAATAAGTGTTTGATAACATATCCAAAATGTGACTTCTTTCCCACCGAGGACTTGTCCTTGTTTGTCATTACTTGCCCTTTAATTAAAAAAAAATCACAGCTCTAACTGAAGAAAACAAAAGTAACTATCCACCGCTTCATTAAAAAACAACAGCTTGAATGCACATTTTGGAGGTGGTTAATGAAATAGTTTCATTAGGGTTTACACTATCTTATCCAGTAGCCACAGTCAATGTTCTATAACATTTACCCCTTAACATGAGAAGGAAAATCGTGAATACTTTGACATTCAGGAATAATTTTGTTCCTAGCGTCTGCTCTGGACAATGTTCACTGAAGTTAAAGATTTTTCCAGACTTCTGCATTTCTTCAGAGTTACTCTGTTAGCTCCAGCCTCAGCCAACATGACTCTGGAAGCAACAGATAAATATTCAGACACTGACACCCAAGGAGATTCTCCAAATCCCACCAGCAATGGGTATTTTGCTGCATCAGTGCTGATCCTAGCCTCCAAATGGAGAACTGGGTACCTCATTCCAACAGAAATTGTACGGCTATTAATGTTAATTGACTGAAACGATTCAGATTAAAGGGGCTTCCAGCTCTCCACAGGTTTGGTTAAGCAATTCAGTATTTCAATGTACACGACTGAAGTGTTAATTTACAGTGCTTAATCTGAAACCATTTGACACAAAGTACATGGCAAATGTGCAATACGTGGACTGCTTAAAGCAGAAAATAAGACTCTAGGCTCAGCCTTCGAGTGAAGCCCAGCAGTCATGAAGTATGGGAGACAGAACTGGCTTCATGCCCTCTTGCAGCATTGGCATCTCTGGGACACTGACAGCATTTCACAGCCTTAACATACTGTTACGTTTATAAAACTACTGCATGAGTACCTTTAACCAACCACCTCTTTCCACAGAATCTTTCACCTAAGGACAGAATAGGTGTGAATTTGTTTTGTCTTCTTCATCTTAACATACGACAATCCATCCTTCATAACAAGAGGAGAAAAAAGAGGAGGAAAAAACATTCTGAATTTCCATCCTTTCCTCCCCTTAGTGTTCCTCAACAAGCACTAACACTTCAAAAGCTTCTTAAGAGCTTGTCAACTAGAGCAATAATCAAATTAGAAAATCAGGCTGCACATTTCAGGAGCAACTGTTCAAGTTTTGTTCTGTTCTGACATGACAAGTTGTCTGTTGGGTTCGCCTCTGTGGCAGCAGAAGGTACCCACTTTTGCTAAAACTCAATTATTTCTCATTTCCAGAGAATAAAGAAAACATGTTAACTCTTCAAGCTATATTTCTAGTGAATATTTCAGTGAATAAATATTCCGATTCATCCTGTAGTATTATAAATGCCAAATACTGAGCCCACTTTGCTTTTCTTCTGTATTTTTTGCCATCATTTACATCTCTGAAAACCATGCAACATACACATTTATGCTAACTCATTCAGCGAATTACAAAAGGTGAAAACCAGCAGATAATCAAGCCCACAACATATGGCTATTATTCTTTCCAAATTGCTCTGTTAACTCCTAACTTTTTTCTATCCTTGAAAATTATTGTTTGCTAGCAGAGAATGTCATTTCCAAATTGAAAAAGGAGAAGAAAAGAGAAGCAAGCCGTTCTTTTCGTAGCATGTCAAAAAAAGGTCAATCATTTTATATTTCCATATAAAGAACTGATTAACATAGCTCAAGCTTTATGAAAGCATGCTCGCCTTGGAAAAACCAGTATCTACTGCAAGAAGAATAGCAAATCCTGATATTGAATGCAGCTAATAACTCAAATACAGGTCAAATTATAGGATGTACAAAAAGGAACATTTATTTTCTAAGCAATAGCCAAGTCAGAAGGCAACAAAAAAGCATCAGGTGGATGAAGCCCTTCCACGTCATTGTAAAAAATATCTTTTCTCTGCTGATTGACAGCAGTCCCACTGTATGGCCATATAGCAGTAATGATGTGGTCTAGGTAAATTCAGAAAGGTTGTCCAATGACAGATGCATGCTATGGATTTGTATCTGCTGGAAAAGCAATGTGCCAAACCTCCTTCAGAGTCCCCTGAGTTCCCTGAAAAAAAATCACTGTTCCTTCTCCCTAGTCTCAGGGTTGACACTCCAAAATACACACAGTAAATGTGTCACCCTTTCTGCCCTGGGAGTATTTCTGAATTCATTTTCCTACATATTCTTTAACAAGAAAAACCTCTCCTAAGTGGCAATTGTAATATTGGAAATAAAGTTCACCCTCTAAAAAGAAAACATGTGAATTTCAGTAAGCACCAAGAACATCTCGAAATAGCAATAACCATCACCTCGTAACTCATCACTTAAACCAGTTGAAACTAAGGGGACTATGGGAGAAAAACTTCAAGTCTTTATGTTCAGAAAAAAATCCCTAAAATTGTTGAGTCTTAAAAGTTCACGGATTTTGTTTATACACATTGACCACCATAGTTTTAAATGCCTAATAGTTTTGGATGCTAGACACACTAACTTTCCAAAGAGAAATCAGAAAACAGCCTCATGTGCCTTTACTCCTGAACACAAACCTGTGTTCCATAAACCAGTAAACAATTTCACTGCTTTTTTAGAAAAACTGAAGATATTCTAGAACCAGCAGCAGGTGCAGAAGCTGTTCTGAAGGACTGACATAAAAGCACATTTTTCTCTCTCTAAAAATTCAGTGCTTGCTGTGTTACTAGAGAAGCCCCTCTGAAGAAAAATATGGTACTTGTTAGTACCAGCAAACAAGACTTGAAAAATTTTATTATACTGCAATCACCTTCACATTTTACCATTTTTTAATTCATTCCCTTATCTGCTTCTTTTTCTATCATTAACATTAATAACGCAGTCCACATTTTTTTTTATCTTTTACAACTTATTTTATATGTTTTTTCATTGCTCAAAAGCCTGCTAGCAGTTTGTGCACCTCTGACTTCAGTCTGGGGCTTTGCAACCTAGGTGTGTTTGCAGCAAGGAGCAGCATCCATGCTATCCCAGTAAAAAGAGGAGAGCTGGAGGAAGCTGGCATCGTTGCATTTGCCTCCTTAACTGTTTCAGTAACGTCAAGTCTCACCTTTAACGGGCGAGTCTCAGGCTTCTGCTCCCCCGTCACATTAGCCCACCCCAGCGCTCAGAGCCAACGCACTGCCAGGTTTGTCTCTGGCTCCAGGACAGATGCAGGTGTTTGCCACCTGTGTTTGGCACACGGGATGCTGAAGCACAAGAAAAGCTGCGCCACAGAGCTGCCAAAAAGTGTGCAAGAGCCTCCTCATGGGCTCAAAGCCGTGCTGTGATGGACCTGTGGTGTTGCATTTGGTTCCTCCCTCCCTCCAACATAGGGTTTGCACTGAGTGCTTGTTGCGACCCCTAAAACGGCACATGGCTCTGAAGCAGCACTTCATAACCTGTGCTGCCACTGCTCCCTGCTCATGCTTTATCCTTGGTAGCACAGCCTGTGTTTTCTAAAGGTTTCTGCTCCTGGTTTTTGTCTTTACCAGCTAATTTGACCAACAATTCATCCCTAAAATCATAGTAGCAGAGGAAACGATCCCTCCAAGACTGGGAACAATCAACTTGAATACATAAATCTCTGAAGACCCTGAAAATTTGCAAAGCATCAGCAGAGGTAACGTGTAAAAACAATGAAACAATGAGTCAATATGAGTCACGCATTACAACAGAACGTTACGCCATTAAATCCTAAAAAAGAATGACAGCGCCAAAATACTTAATTTGTAAGCAATTCTAACTTCCTAGAGAAAATTTAATAAATGGGCATTTGACATTAAGATGAAGTGAGTACTACGTACCACAAACTTTAAATAAAGCTGCCAAACAATCACAAGGTTCTAGTATTATTGTATGAAGAAATGCCTTTAGGGATGTATATGGTGAGCAATGTTTCTTCCTTGATTTTAATGGAAACGGCACTCTCTCTGGACATCATTATGGACAAAGATATGTTACACATCTGGCCCCAAAACGGTGTGGGTTTTAACCTTTCTTTCAGTTCTGGAAAAAAGGTTAATATTCTCACATTTTCATGCCAAGTCTCAACAGACTGGGGTAAAAAAGAGAAAACAGAAATTTAAAGATAAAACACCAAATAAAACAATGTATCTGATGAGCTATTATTTCATTTCAAAATACTGACAATAGTGGACTTTGGATCAATGAAGCTACTGCAGGAAATCAGCCTATAACTACCACTGTTGGCAAAAAAAAAGCTATCAGAGCTTGTCTACAGCCTAAAAGAATTCTGCATTTATTCATAATGACTTTTTAATTGGTTGCTGAATGCTCAAATCATGAGAAAAGAAATAAAAAGTTGCATTTGGTTTTCTTGCTCTAAGCCCTGAAGATACGGCATATGACGTTGGATATATATGATGTCCATGGTATAGACATGTAAGTAGATTTTCCTTTTATGAAAGACGATATTCTGTTTCACGTGGCTGAACAAACAGATGCATTCCAAGGTTTTATAGCAATGGGCAAAAATCGCCATTAATAGAACTGCTGTTACCAGGAATAATTTCTAAGTGTTTTTTAGACTAAGGGAGAAAAAAAATCAGAACACATTGCATTTCTTCAGACACAACCAAAAATATTTGTTGCATCTGTGCCATATCATCTTCACAGTGAAATGGCACATTCATACGTAAGACTGTTCACACATGGCAAACTTCATTCCCCTCAGAAGAATTCCCTGTTAATCACACCAAAATACCAACATGGAGCAGAAAAAGCCCATGCCTTAAATGCTGCAGATCTGTGAACGATGCAAGCACTGAAAGAGCCTAAGTACTGCACGCTGATCACGAAGGGACAACTTCACAGATCTTTTCTCTCTCTTTTACTCTGGGTAAGCCCCTGAGAGAATCCTGGCACTGGCTACTCTTGATTGCAGGGTCCATTTATTAAAGAGAAAAGGAAAACAACTATTTTTCCCCATATTCTCACTATATAGGTTGGTCTTAGACTGCAATTCTTCTTCATTGTCATTTAATGCATTTTTATTAAAGTTACAGGAAATGGCTAATTATGTGAGTAAGGTTTTTAGTTTTGTTTCATTAAATAATGTTCAGTATTTATATCCAGATGGATTAGGTAAGTGTATAAATAAAACACAGTAATTTATATCATCCCAATATGAAAACAAAGAAGACATCAGAGATCATTTTATAAGAGATTAACCAGAACATCTCTATGAACCCAGCATTGCAAATAAAACTACTTTCACGCTATATTGACATCAGATACAATTCTGATGTTACGTGCTGAAGACAAAGACTCAAAAAGAAGCCTGAAACACTCTGTTCACAAAGCCATTTTGAAGTAGCCATTAATGTTATAAAGTATTTATTCCCTTTTCAAGCATAATAATCTTGATCAGCTGATTAAGGTTTCTCAGTTCAGAACAGGATGATTTATCCAAGGTGACACTATCAAAATGAACAACTATCTCACAAATTTTACTTTTCAAGGAAAACACTTGAGCAACAGCGAGTGTAACAAATTTAAACTAGCCCAAACCTAGTTTTTCAAAGCATGTTGTGACATCAAAACAGATGCCACAGCCCTGAAACCATGCAGATGGCCTTCAAAAATCTAATCCTGATTTGCACCCTCTTCTCTCCTACATCCCTCTTCTTTTTTCTCTCTCTCATATGATACAGCACAAGCCCTCAATCTAACACATTTTTCTTTGGGGGGGGGGGGAAGATTTTCAAAACAAGATTTTAATAGCCATTATAACATGAACATTCAGATCCAACATTTTAAGAAAAAGGATAACATGAGGTAATAGGGATGGGTGTAAAGCTCACCATCCTGTCTGCTTCTTCTGTGTTGATAGTCTTTCAGTCATATTTGCTGTAATGGGTTTCAAAATTCATCAGAAGATTCTCCAAAAGCTCTTTTAGTTTTTGAACTAAATTTACCACATGCTTTTCTTCCAAGAAATGTGTTGATCCTCACTAATTTTTTGTTAGACAAATGAGAAAAGGTACTAAATTGAGGGATAAAGTTCTCACATTAAAAATAATTTAAAAGAACAAAAAAATACAATCTTACTACGAAGTTTTAAAGTAAGAAATATAACTGGATTCTGTAAATGTAAAACCAAAAGAGGAGGTAAGAAGTTAAAATAAAAAACATTATCTTTAGCAATTTTTTTTTTACTTAAATGAAATAAATAATCAGATTTGAAAAATTAAATTTACCATTTCCTCTCGAATCGTTATTGAAACGGACATATTCCTATTGAAATGATTCGGTTCCAACAAAACTGCATTTTCTGATTAAAAACTGTCATTTGGAAACATTTCAATCTATCATCCCTAGTTCAAAAAGAGTAGCTTCTAATTCACTATCTTCTAAATGTTTAGTCTACTTATTGAGCTAAAGCGCTATTTTATCGAGCAGAGTTTATCCTGGGAATATTCCAAAGCAACAAAATGGGGAATTAATTTGTCATGGCTATTATAATGACCAAAGCATTGGTATTCATGCCAATCTCACCTATATATTTCTGATTCTAGCAGCTTAGCAATAGCTAATAGATATTGAAAAGATGCCATTGGTCAATCTTTCACATCTTCCATTAGTATATACTTTTTATTCTCTGACTTAAAATAAAATGTGTTAAAGCATCATATTTGCCAAAAGCAACTGCCTAGTTAAACTATTTCTCAAAGTTATTTAATATCTCTTATTATTAGGAACTCATTAAGGAAACTATTCAACAAAGTTTAAAACTTCTTTAATGTTTAATTGCATCTTTCATCATTAATTACATCTGCAGATAGACATAACTTTTTAAATCTTAATTTTCTCATTTAAGTTTGAAATAGAGCTCGTTGCCCAATAAATTTTATTTTAGTGCAAAGACAAGGCCCATGTATTGATGAGCCTTTTAAAAGAAACCTACAACTCAATCAGAATAAAATTCTATTTATCTACCATATCATAATATCAGAATGAAAAAGTCAACTTTGCAGCTGAAATATTGAGTTCCATGGAAACAGTCGTTAACATCTATTATTTATATATTTTATAACATAAGCTAAGACATGAAGACTCTTTATTTATAAATATCTACTACAAAACTAAAGCCCCTGAACTTGTGAGTGAAATGAAAGAAATTCTTGTTCTCCTTGCCCACTACAGAAAACAAACAGCAAAGCGTCCAAAGGAAACATCTACACATCTAAGGGTTTATTTGAGTCAGTAGCACCTGGTGCAAAGCCTTTCCGGCCCTGCAGGTTCTGTGAGATGAGTGCTCCTTTTCAGCTGTGGTGTATGTGAAGATTTATATGGTGCATTATCTAATGGTAAAACACTGGCATTTTACATCTCCTACACCGAAATAAACACACTTCTCTTCCAGCTTAAATTATATCTGCTGTGCCTTCACAGACAGTCCACGACTGAAGAAAAATGATCCTGACGTTATTAGGGTTTGGAAGGGCCTGACTGATCTGACTGAGTGGCAAAACAAGCTCATGAACCCTCTGTTCATAAATGTATAACTCATTCTGCAATGGATTTTTTAAACCACAGTGTGGGAATGTTTCTGAGATAACAGAGAGTATTTTACTCTGAGTTGAACATGAGGAACAAACAAAAATTACTTTTTTTTCCTTTGCAAGTAACGTTTACCATAGACTTTTTTTCACCAGTATCACCCATAAGAAAATTTCCTGCTTCGCTTCCTTTTTCTTCCTTCCCTCTACCATTTCAACATATGTAATTTGTGTGGGCCGTGTGCCCAGGTGGCATCCTGGCCTGTATCAGCAATAGTGTGGCCAGCAGGAGCAGGGCAGTTACCGTGCCCCTGTACTCAGCACTGGTGAGGCCGCACCTCGAATGCCGTGTTCAGTTTTGGGCCCCTCACTACAAGAAGGACATTGAGGGGCTGGAAGATGTCCAGAGGAGAGCAACAAAGCTGGTGAGGGGTCTGGAGCACAAGGTTTATGAGGAGCAGCTGAGGGAACTGGGGTTGTTTAGCCTGGAGAAGAGGAGGCTGAGGGGAGACCTGATCGCCCTCTACAACTGCCTGAAAGGAGGCTGTAGTGAGGTGGGGGTCGGCCTCTTCTCCCTGGTGACGGACGATAGGACAAGGGGAAATGGTCTGAAGTTGCGCCAGGGCAGGTTTACATTGGACATCAGGAAAAATATCTTCACAGAAAGGGTTGTTAAGCACTGGAACGGGCTGCCCAGGGAAGTGGTGGAGTCCCCAGCCCTGGAGGTATTTAAAAGAAGGATAGATGAGGTGCTTAGGGACATGGTTTACTGGTGGGATGGCAGGGTTAGGTTAACGGTTGGTCTTGATGATCTTAAAGGTCTTTTCCAACCTAGATGATTCTATGATTCTATGATTTGAATTGCCCTATCTGCTACTTGATTATTTTCTGTTCCTTTACTTCCAGAACTGCATTATTTTCCAGTATGGTTTATTTAGGAAATTCAAGCTCTTAAGTAACAGATACGAAAATATTAGAAGTCACACAACTGTACTTTTTTTTAAATATAATTATCAAATGCTATTTATGACAAAGGCCATTCTGTCTATTACTTACCTGCATGTATGACAAGTTTGGATATAAGGTGTTTAGCTTGAAGGAGACAGAGAAAAGAGAGACCCAGTTGTCTGTGATATTTCTAGAGATGGAGATGAACAGAGAGCCAGTTATATCTATATCCCACTGCCTTCCAGTCTTTCAAACTTCTCATTATGACAGAAGGGTTTTGGTCAAAGACTAAACTATCGACATTATGCATCCTCAGGAAAGGAAAACAATATATCACTGGATGATTTATTAATATAATATAATATATAACATAATATAATAATGGGTATTAGGTAGCCTATTTTACGTGCTTATTTAGTTGGCACAAAATTATATCATGTTTAAAAACGGACACTGTATTTATACTTGCATTTTGGAGATTTTTTAATTAGTCTTATTCCTACCAAATGCTAGCAATATTTTCAGTATTCCTACTACAGTTGGGCTGAGAAGATAGCAGGAAGACCTTGGACCAATAAAAACATTCTTCGCTAAATATTCCTCTGGCTGTTCCTTTATTTTTTTTTTAAGTAATGAAGTTGCATAGCCAACTCCAAGGGACTCCAATTCCTTTTCATTTATAAATACAAAAATCTTTTGCCCATTTTTACCGAAACATATTTGGGAAAACAGCTTTTTAAAGTGAAGCAAACATAGAGCTAACACTTCAGTTTTGACATGAATTAGTCTGAAGACAGACACTTTTTTTAGATAACTTAAAAAAATTGTTCAGTGTTAGATAAAAATAAGATAAACATAACAGGCTATTTTTGATATGTGCCTTCAAGATTATTTCTGTGACAGATTTATTATTCCTTATTCTCTTTGCAAAAGGCTCCATGGCTGATAAGGGAAACGAAGGAGACCGTGGACATCTCAGTCACAAGTTTTTTCCTCCTGCTAGGAGTACCTCTAAGAATTTTTCCTATTACTTATCAAAAAGTTTGTAGGCAATTTCATATATTTTGGCAAGTCTGCTGCTTCCAGATATTTTTTTGTAACTTCAGAGCTCAGACAGCTCAAGCTTACTGCATTTTAACACAAACAGTAAATGGTTCACTGAAAGACACAACAATCTTTGCTGGTTTGTTTTTAATTACTAAATCCCTGTTGCTCTTGCAGATTTTATCGCTCTTGAGCCATCGCTGCCTTTTCTTCATTCACTTACACCATCTACCCGAGGACTCCACAGCATGGAGGCTGTGATTTATGCACCCCATCCTCCTCCCGTACTCGAATTTCACTGCTTTTATGAATCCCATGTGTTGTTTTTTCCCTGACCTCACTTTTCAAATGAGGAAGACCGCTTATCAACAGCTTCCAAAGTGCTGATTTACCTGTCTCTGATAGACAGCCTTATACCACTCGTACCATTTATCTGCAGGCATTAAACCGTATAGTTTCCAGCTGGTGCAGCAGTGCTTTGTCCTGGAGAAATAAACAATCTGTTTTCAAACCCAGCAATGACTGGGACCTGCCCTGACTAACAAATAGCGTTTCCTTCGAGGTGGCATCTGACAATTAAACAGTGCTAATATGTGAAGATCTTTCTTGCTTCATTAAGGATTATTAAGAGATTAACATTTAATCCATTCTAGTACATAAATGATGAGGGTGTGGATAAAATATTGAATCTCATTCCTCTGGGTACAATTCTCTTTCAGTACTTGGGGAGAATAAATTGCTGGTAAAAAGGATAGGTTAGTGTTGCACCTATTTGCTTGGTTTTAAAAATAAAAAAACCCCAGACTCATCCGAATTAGGATTCTGGAGCATATGAACAGATAAAATCTCAAAGGTTCATGAACTTTCTCACACCACAATGTTTATGGTGATTTTGAATCTTCAGATGATGTTTTTGCCTTTACATGGGAACATATCCTATGCCTAATGCAACTAGATTTGGCTATTTGAAACCATTTTTCCTTGTCTTTGAGTTTTAATGTGATGTGTTAGGCATTGGAAAATACTGTGTTTAATACAGTTTGCTCTTTGCCTTATGAAAGTAAAAAGAAATACTGAAATAATGCTTATGCCCTTTATTCCTCCTGTTTTCAAACTCAGACTTTAAGGGAAGAATAATATGAGTTGGATTTTTTCCGCTGGTCTTGTCCAGCCTTTCGGCACACAGAGGTAATACTTCAGAGAGAGGAGACAGTGGTAATGACTTAGTTTGCTGAGGAATCTTAATGTTACTTGCAAGTATGGGTCTTGTTTTTGTAAGTACACTGTGATCATGACTCTGTGCTCACATCCAGCACCTCCATAGTTATGTTCTGGTTTAATACTCCTTTCCAGAATTGTTCCACATCCTTTCCTTCCTATCTAGTCTTATTTTAAATATCCCACAGTACTAGATGAACCTAACCGCTAACGACTATACCAAATCCCAGGTGGATACTAAATAAGTGTCTACCTTGTATACATAGAAATGTAGGTGCACTTGTAGCTCCTGAATCGAGACACAGTTTTGCTGTAGGTAGCGCAAGAACCAACGACTGTGAAGACCTGGTGTAGCTTGCTAGTCCGTGCTGAAATCCAGGAGCTCCAGCCACCTGCACAGACGGACCTGAAACCTGTACCAGCATATCTTCATTACTGAGATCCTTCTAACGGGTTAAAAAAAACAGCACTGGGATGCCTTTCACTGCTACAGCCTATCGGTGCTCAATTGCGTGAGCGAGCACACGCTTGGGCAGCTTCTCATGGGCAGTGCACTCAGGAGTGAAGGAATCCCAACTCTTCTCACTGAGAATAAAGTAGCATTTGGTCCTCTCCACTGGAGAAGAATAATTTACAGAGTCCCTAGGGACCATTCACCATTCTTTCAGTTCTCCAGTATTTTCCATCTTCTATTTACCTACCTTGAACTTTCTGTCCTTCGTTCTCAATTTAAAAAAATTGGTTAAAAACATGCATTAGAATTACACCTGTTTCTAGTGAAAACAGCTTGATATTTCCTTTGTTCTAGTGCTTTGTATCTTTTTTTTTGTTTCTTCTAGACTAGTTTCTAGCTTATTTGTTCCTTTTAGAATTCACTTACTTTCATATACAATAAAGTAACTTAATATATTTACACATAACTGTTAAAAACAATTTACAACTGTGAGAAGTTCAGAATACTTGATCTTCCCTCAGGAAAACAAAGATTAGTGAAATATTATAATTTGGATAAATTCAATCACGATCAGAATCACTCTTTTTTAATTCACCCCAAATAGTTCAGCATGAGTCAGTTAAATATTGAGGATACATTTCCATGAAATGATCGGACCATACCTGGAGTTGTATCTTCAGCCAAGAACTACTTGCTGTGTTGTATTTGCTAACAGTGTTAACTGAAAATTGCAATAAGGCTTGTTACTGGAATTAAAACTCAAAAAAAATCTGTACTTAACGTGTGATTTCATTATTCAAGATCTCCATTACAATAAATTTCTCTCAGCTCCATTATATTAGCAGCATTATTTGGCTATAACCTGGACTTCTGTTTTCAGAGGTAACACAATGCAGATCTTTGCAGTAATGGAGTTTTTTCAAATACATATATATTTCTATACACACATCTTTCATTTAGTATAATGTCTGCCAGCTCTATTACTTTATATTGAGATGTGCATTTGGAAAACCTCTTTGATATGCACATGTTTTGTAAAATAGCATTCCGCTGGGCACCCACAGAAGTTTTGTAAAATTCTAGGATACTACAGAGAGGAGATTTTTTTATTATTTTTTTTTTTTAAACAAAGATAAAGATGGATCTCATGGGGACTCTATAGCTTTAGTGTTTGCATAGCTGTGCAGCCAAAGAGTCTTACAAGTAGAAATGCGTTAATCCTATCGGGAAGAATGGTTAAGCCCAGAATGAGTACATTCACAATCCAATTTCTTGTTCTGTAGGGTTTGTTTTGCATTTTTATTATAATAATCCTCTTTTCCTTAGGTCCTGGACACCAGTAAATATTACTGCTTGGTTTCTCACTAGAGATGGGTTTCAGCCACAAACCTGCACTGGCTAATGTGCTGAACGCCTGAAAACTGGTAACCCATTTAAAACTCCAAGTCAAAAGTAGGCATGTGGGGAATTGCCATCAGCTGACACCAAAGTACTCCGGACACAAAACAATTCAATACAATGTTATCTTACTTAGCCTATAGCGTTCAGATTCAAGATTTTTAATATCCTTTAATGTTTTTAATACATATGGGGAGTTTTATCCACAACAGGAAACTCAGTGGAAAAGAGAGAATATGAGCAGAAACCTGATGGAGGGAAAGCTTCCTTTCAAAATTAGAAGCAGAGTAGCTATTCCTGCTCTTCTTTACTGAAATCCCCTAATACCACTTCCCCAATCTCCTGTTGCCTGCCAGAAAGCACACATATCTCTCAGTTCCCCAAGTTCTAACAGTTGCACACAAATGTACTAAAAAATGACAGAAAAAGTATTTATGCATCAAACCGAATACCAAATTCCTTTTTTTAATAAAATTTGCATTTTGAGTAAGCCAATCAGATAATTTCCATTCTCTGATATAAAGAACATCAAATAATAAAAATGCTCAGTTACCCAATTTCAGCCAGAACTACGAGGATGCGTTTGACAGACAGAGCCACAAGAATACTGAGCAGAACATCTTCATACAAACACGCCATTTGAGCTGCTGCATTTCAGTGAGGAAGGAATATTTTCCCTCTTCAAGTATGAGATAAGGTGTAGGAGTAGGAGAAAGACAAGGAAAGCAACCTTTCAAATGAGAACACTCTTGGTGAGTCACCACTATCATACGAGGTAGAGCAAATCCTACAGCTTTTCAAAGACTTCAGAAAGGCATTTGGATGTTCTGAGTCCATTTATCTGCTTGCAGGATCCAGGGACAGGTGAGAACTGGTGGGGGAAGAAAAATTGATGGGCTTTCAGGGCATTTTCCTACCACCGACGCTTGTACAGCTCACAGTACTTACAACATTCTTTACTACATGCTCTTCCTATTTATTTTGCCAGTGCCAGCCAATAAACTTCAGTCACCTCCTTAGCTGACTACCTCGCAAGACGGAGAATAGTAAAAGCCTACACAGGCACTGACAGATTCTGACTGAATAGGTGGAAAAATGGTAATATTTTTAACAGAGTTGAATTTAAGCTTCTAGCAAATGTGAAACCTCAGGTGAAATGCTGGGATCATTTTCTGAAGCCCTTTTCCTCCTACACCCGCAGCCCAATCCGCTGTGCTGAACAGATAATAAATCCCCCGTCAGTCTGCACCAGCCCCTGTAGCACTGCAGCGGTTTTGCATATCCACGCATAACTCCCTCGTGCAAGACCAGGCAGGAAAATAATTTGGTAGTCTCACACTTTTGGAGGCCTGTTAATTACCTGACTTCTCTCCTGGTTTGCTCTCCCCAGCTGAGAACTGGGGAGCTCTTCCTCAAATAACTTATCTGGCATTTTTTAGGCTTTTAAAGTGACCAAGTGAGGTTGAGGAAATGCAAATTAGGTATTGGAACAAAACCCCAATGAAACTCCATCTAGCTGAAAGAGATTCTGTCTTGAATTGAACTGCTCAGGGTTATTCACACCCTGAGTAAGCCCAAATTCATCCTCTACCTTGGAAGTTCTTACGCTTGCTACTAATATATATGAACCTCTTATAGGCTGTAATTCAACTTCAGACAGCTGCTGAAGTTTTTCTCTGAGACTTTCCGAAGCTCTTTTTAGCTCAAAGGCACCAACATCCTTTATATTTTAAACAATTATGTTAGGGATCCTAAGTCCTCCACCAGGAAGAGGGAGTTCACTACAAAAACCAGTGGTTAGTGCAAAAGCCAAGGCATACGAGCCATACAAACTCATGAGCAGATCATAACAGCAACTCTCTCACCAACCAAAAAAAAAAAGCAAAGAAGAAATTCTCCCAGGTATAAGTACTGTATAAGAAAAATAATATGTTTCAAAAGATAGATTGCTTGAAATCATGAAATGCTGGAATTTAATATAAACTACCCACAGGGTTGTGCTTTATTAAGATATATAATTATAGCTCCATTTTAGGTGTCCTTTGTGACACAGATTACAGCAAGGTGCTAGCAAAGAAGGACTACTATCTTATAATGATACTCAAGCAGCAAATTGGCATTGTAGAATGCTCCCTGAACAAAACAGAGTGTTAATTGCATGTTAAATTTCTGGATTTGGCACTTGGAGGCTTTGACAGGATTGGAATGAATGGTAGCCCACTGGGAAGCAGGAAAATAATAGCTATCGTAATGCTGCTAAGTGCACCGCAGACTGCTGATTCAAGGACGTATGCAGCAGTCGCGTGAATTTAAAGCCACTATGTTCACATCTGTACGCAGCAGGAATCACGCCAGGCAATGGCATAGGGAATGTCTCTGTGAATCAAATACAATAGCAGGCTGTTTCTTAAAGAAAGGGAACTGTCTGTGCTATGGTCTGAAATAGCCAGGGATCGGGCATAGCCTATGTTCTGTGCTAGTTAATGCATTTGCTTTTTCTTTCTGTTACTTGGCTCTTGCTCAGTATAGCTACCGCGCAGATTTGGGATGTTTAAAGTATACTGTCCGGGTGAAGTGCAGCTGGAACTGCAGGCTCACTGGATTTCCAAAACCCTGTCTGGAGCAGCAGCCCCACTCCTGGAAGCAGGCTGGCAAGGTATGCACGAGGGCAGGCAGATTTCCAGTGCTCCGTAACTTCACCGAAGCCAGTCACCTTGTCCTGTATTACACCATCCCACTAGTTCACTCCGAGAGTATGCGCCAGTGTTTACAGTGTTCTTTTATTTGTAGAGAAACAGAGTGAGAGCACTCTGATCCCGAGTTTCTGCCTGCTCTGGGACAAACACAAACCTTTTTTTTGTTAAAATTGGCTTTCCATGGCACAGTGAGCTGCTGAAGGGCAGCTGCGTGTAGCAGAACCCTGGGGGTACCCGAACAGCAAAGGCGGCCGTGGCACAGGCAGGTGCTCAGTTAGCACAGGTAGAAAAGTCCTCTCAGAGCCTGCTGATGACACAGACCATGCGATGCTGCTGACGCAGAAGTGAATTGGGATATCACACAAGAATGGTATGGGCAACGGAATCAGTAGGTACTCGATACAACTGAATACTACTGAGAACAAGGCCATGCATGTAGTGACTAGCAAGAATTTCAGTTACAAGCTGAGCATCCTGAAGTTAGAACCTGCACAGGAGGCAGGGGATCAAAATGCCCTTGTCAGCGGCGGAGGAAGCAGGGAAAAGGAAAAAAAGTAATTTCTTGTGTGGGCAGAGAGATATTGCCGAGAAGATGTGGCAAGTACTAAGCAGCATTGCACAAGGTGCTAGTCCTTGTCTTGAAGGCTCTGAACAATTCTGTTTATCTGTGTTAAAATATAAAGAAGAATTAAAACCTGAAGGGAGCAGAGAGGCATCATAATCAGGGGAAAGTCTTCAATCCTGAGAGAAAAGGCTAAAACAGCTAGGCTTGTTTAGCCTAACTAAACAAGGGCTGGGAAGAAGTATGATTGCTCTCAGAAAATGCTTCAGGAAGGGAAAAGATATTTTTTAAGCTAAAGGATAATACTGGCACAGGAACAAATCGTCTTGAATATATTTAGGCAGGACATTAGAAGAAGATTTCAATCAGAAGAGAGAGGTTCCAGAAGAGCCTTCCCAGGGGGGGCAGCTGGGGCAAAAAAACCCAGAACAGTTTGTAGATGGGATTTATTTAGTTTATCAAAAGGATTATATGATAAATTCGCACACCACAGCAGAAGACTGCTTTTGATGACCTAGAAGCTCTGGGAATCCTGCCTCCCCTATACCCTGGCAACTGTATTTGATATCAGGACTTAAATTTAAGCAAGGTCTATTCAGTCTTAAGAAAATGAATGTCTGATTCTCTTCCAGCCCACGCTATCCAGCCATGTCAATTTTCACGTAAAAAGAATGGGACACCGTATATTTACCACAGCTGAAAAATATTATTGCAGGCTGCCTTTAAACGCATTGTTGAATCTCACCAAATGAAAGATGTCGATGTTAGGTCTTCTTCATGCCAATCTACAGGTACTCTAAGTCTCAGAAATATTTGTGCTATTAAAACGATAAATATGAATAGACAGAAATCTTAGAAATTATGAACCAACCTATCATGTGTATTTATTATAATTTAAAACATTTTATGTAGTTTAGCACACATTAAACAACCAATTGCCACCTTAAAGAAGTACACTGGAAATGTACTGGATTAACATTTTCCTTTTATTCTAAGCATTGATCAAAGACAAGAGCGTAGGCTAGCTCGTTTTTATTTTCATTGAAAAATGCTAAACCATAGCACTGAGGCTCGCGTTTCCTTATGCTGACTGAAGAGCAGACATTTACAAAAAGTGAATAATATTTGCATAGCCAATGAACATCTAATAACATGCAGTAAGGCATGTAATGTCAAATTTCCATGAGATATTATCTTTTATAAACAGCTAATGTCTCTCATTATCCCCTTTATGAGTCTGTTGTTGAGGGTTTATTTAAGAGCCTCATAATTTTAATTTAATAGGTTATAAAAATAACAACTTGATTTGGATATTAGCTTAAAATGTTAATCACATTTCAGATTATACATGATATAAATCAGTGCTATCAGCATTTGTACACACTACAATAAGCTGTCTCCCATTTTAAAGCCATCATGGTATCAACTTTGTATAGTATGAAAAAGTTTGATCTGAAGTTGTAAATGTTAAGATGAGTAGATGCTACTAAGTCTACTTAATCCATTCAGATGGCATCTTTTGGATGCGTACCTAAAGTTGAGAGGACAAGCAGGTGTCTAACCCTGCATCGTCTTTACCTATGTACTGCAAAGTATCGTTAAAAAACACCGTGAAAAGATCAAACTGTTAATGAGAGCTTCTGGTATTTGGTATTTGCTACTCCCATTTGCATCAGACAGAATGATTTGTTTGTGATTAATGCTCATTAACATTATACTCTAGCTTATTTTTATCTACATAGCAACAAGCAGTCATGTTATTACTCGAATTCTCAGCCTTGTGTTCCTTGGAGTTTTATCTGCTACTGTGAACAGAAACTGGCAGTTCTCACTTCATACGGTTCTGCAGATTCCCAGTGAACAGGACATTTTTCTTTCTCTGTTTGAAAACAGAGCAAGATACTCGCTCACATTCATAAAGCACGAGTGAACAGAGAGGGCTCTATTCTGTCCACCCTCACCAGGTTCAGGCTGGTGTAACTTGGCACTAGTACAGTGACTTCTAACTTACCCTTTTGTACTGGAAGTAGGGTACCAAGTTCTGGGATTTTTCTCAGCTGAAGCTGGATGAAACACACACAAAACAGTTTGCAATATAATGAATGGTTTCAGCAGTCAGCCTGGAAGACTAAATGAGCCCACTACAGTTGTTTACTGTATTTCAGATATTTCCTATAGTAAGTATAGAAGTTTAGATAGCATTTGTACTGATTTAACCTTGTTTAGTTGTATATGGAAAAAGCAGCTGCTAAAAGCATGCATTGAACTTACACACATTTACAGTAACAAGCTGCAATAAAAGACAGATTGTGTATTACTATGTATTACTGTTAATTTTGAATTGATTTGAAGCTAAAACAATGCTTTCTTTGTAAGAATCCCACTTGTGTTCTCACACCAGTTACACACTGATGTAATTAAAATGATTTTGGTACAGTCTTCCCTAGAATAACTATGAGACAGCAGATTCAAGTCTAATGCAGAAAAAGAACATGCAAAATTGAAAAGGTTAAATTTTTTGTGGGCTTTCCAGCTGCATCTCCAACCTCACGGGCTCAACAAGGCAAGTTTGCTATTTTAGCAGTGATCTGTCAGCTTTGGGGTATTTGGCAATGTGACTGCTCACGTGCAAATTGACTCAACACAGTTTACCCCCGTCTATCACACCTTGAGCATTTCAGATACAGCGCTTGTACCGCCCAGCTGCACAGCGCCGGCCGAACAAGCTCTGTACTTCCCAGGCACAGTGGCTGTGGCTGAGGGAAGCTTGCAGGGAGGCAAGTGCATCATTTTATGCCTCAGTTTTACCATTCATAAACCAGATTTCCTTAGGGCAAACTCCTATTTAGAGATCAGCGTTGATGCTTTATTTATGCTTTCTCTCTGAACGAGCTGTGACACTTTCTTCTTGATTGAACCATATAAATATCCATTCCTGAATTATTTCAATAGATAGTAATTTCTTACAACTGTTATAAATTAGAAATTCAGTAAATTAGTTTTATCCCTTCATGTTCAAACTCCAGTCAAACAATTGGGAAGGAGAGACCAGTACTGCTCTTCTAAGCTGGTGCGGGTATTTTGGCTCTGGTTTCTATTTCAGTCATTTTACCTCACTGTTGCTGCCCGAGGTGCACAGATCATTCAGGTACCAAGCCATCATAACAGAGACCAAAATGCATTTTATGAAGCTCGGAAGCCCTCGAGGATAGCGCAGGGGTTAAATGACTGCTTTTGTTCAGCTGGTTGCTTTGATCCGCTGAGGGTCTTCCCGCAGGCTCTGGCAGCCCATGATGCACACATCTCATGCAGTGGCTTACCTAGCAGTGGGGAGAAAACACCCACATTTCATCCTGCCTAGTGAAGTTTAGCTTAGAAGGATAGACAGAAACTGAATACTAATAAAGGTAGAAGAGGAGACATCATAACTCCACATCCCCATCAGCTGAGCCTTTCCAATTGCTGACCCCAAATTTGGGAGTTAGAGCAGAAACAAGTTTTGTGAGCAGCTATGACTACTGCACCAGAAGGAATCCTCTCTCTGCAGGATTGCTTGCTTCTGCCCTTCTCCAAGCCAGTTATGGTATGGCTCACTAGACGAGGATAAAAAAATGTAATTTTGAATTTGGCAGTCAGCACAGGTATTCCTTGTACAAAGAGTTGAAGGTACCTTAAAGAAAGACTTCACCGAGGCTGGAATTAAAGGACAGAGGCTTTTGGCACCTGATACACCAGAGGGAGCAACACCTTTTTACCACCCCCTCTCCTACGCAACCCCCCAGTGACCTCTCTGACAAGCACTTGCACGTGAGGTGTCGTACACATCCTTGGGGTGGAGCCAGAGAAAACAGTAGGTGTACAATGACAGGAAAATGGAGAATTATCAGGAAGAGATTTACTGCCAAATAATATTTCTAGGTAAACCAATAAATTTGCCCCACAGCATGTTCTCGCTTTCTCTGCTCATGTGAAAATTGGTATGAACCACAGTCAGTCTGGGTGTGAAAGGGTAGAGAGCTCAGCATCCTCTTTGCTTGTGGCCACCTTCAGAGGATGGAGAAGCCAGACCCCTCTGTAGAGGGCACAAATGTTTTTGCAGGGGCTAATGAGCACCAGATGCCACATGGAAAATGGTTGGTGCAGCGAGGAAGACCGGTGGGACTTGCCTAGGCACAGCCTACAGAGCTGACCCAGAAGGCATACCATGCTACTGCTGAGGGGGCATCTGGTAAAACTCCCCAGATTTACCTTCTCCCCCATTTCCTCTGAGTTTTATGGCGAAAGGTGCATGACTTAGGTCCACACTTGCTAATAACTTAAAAAAATACTCACAGTAGTACTTCTTATACACAGTAATGGTGCATTTTGCCTTCTGCTGGAACTACCTCACGGGATGCTAATTTTGAGAGCTATCTCCCTACAGTGAAAATGGGATAATCAAATAGAAATTATATCAAAATAGACCCAAAGTATGCAAACAGACAGGAATGGTTTGTATGTTCCAAAGCTCTGGCAGATCCATTTTTATTCTCAGTAAATGATAGACCTGCATATATTTCAGGCAAAATGAAGACAGGAAATATTTATTTTGACTCTCTAAGTATTCCTAAAGTTCTACTGTGTCTGTGAATCACAGCCTTCAAATCTTAGTTGTGTAAATTCACGTTTATAAATCTGCTTTACCGATGATAAATTAATCCTTGAAGGCACTAAAAAGGTGAGGTGATACAGAAAGGAGCAAATGAACTTCTGGAATCACTGTGGAAAGCAATCTGTGCAGGGTGAGCATGACTTTTAATCACAGGCAGTAAAAGCGAAGGTTAAAAATAAAGTCTGCAAATGCTAATTAGAAATGATCAGCTCAGTCCTTCACAGACACATGCAACTTCAGCTGCACACAGGTCAGTGTGACTCCACATCCAGCATCTTGCATAAGGGTTGGACCCGAGATGTAGCACTGGGACCCGAGATGTAGCACTGGGCATCTTCAGCAGTCTGCCTTGAAAATATAAACGTCACCTCAGTAAATGTGATCTGATCTATGTTCTAGAGAATCTCCTGCTGAAACTTCTCCTTGAACCTGAGGGTCTCCAGATTAAGCTGAAGCCTTATTCGTGCTTACATGACAGCAGCACTTCTTCAGGCTTTTTTTCTGTTATGTAGGAGATTATTTTTTTTTTTTGCCATCTTCAGTAGAAGCCAGGTTGGCCCAAATACCTGTAACGATGGCTCCTGTAGCTAGCCTTAGTGAACACAAAGTCGTTCACATGAGGGGATACCTTCACGCAACAACGCTAATCGTTCTGGTATTCTGTTTGGAATTTCATACTCTCCATTTTTATTTAAAAGTTTTAAAAGGTATTTATTAACTACAGAGAGCAGATTAGCAAGACAGCGCAATTACATCATTGCTGAGTTCACAATAAGCTGCTGTCAACTATTCCAGTGCGTGCAAAACAGCAGAGGGTTTTACAGCCTGTCACCGTCTCCTGACAGGCAGGTAAGTCGCTGCTAGTAATCAAAACAAGGCTCCTGTCTGGGCTCTAACTTCTCCCAAGGATACGCTGCAAGATGACAGTCTCCAGTTAGTTCACAACTAGAACACATTTTCCCTCCCGGCGTGAAAATGTTGCTCCTTCCCAGAAACAACCAGGTTGCTGAGCAATCTCCTCCAAACTCCTTTCTCCAAGCCTGGCAGGGGCAACGGAGCCCTGTTTGACATGGCAAAGGTTTGCATCGCTCATCCCTCAGGGGTTTTTACCAGCAGTTGTTACTGGAAGTTCACGTTCACTGCTGCTTGTGCTATGGGAAGCACCCACTTAGATAACCCAGCAGGGTCTTCTTCAGGCTTCGTATGAGAGAACCGTTTCTGAAGCGGTAACAGATATTTTGGAAATATCACCACTCTTTACCCCCAGGTTCTTATTCCAGGAATAGCCAAGTGGTAACAAAACACAAAGATGGAGATGGGTGTAGGAGATGTTTGCCTGTAGTTTGGAGCACACGTTTAAACTGCTTGTAAACAACAGGTGAAAACAACAGACCACCTAACTACAGTCCTAAGGTAGCTAAATGAGGCAGATTGAAAGTGAGGGCTTCAGACACATTTAATGAGTGGATGTTGATGCTTCCAGACCTACAGGCCAGATGGTCCTATTTCTACAAAGCCCAAGGATGGAAAAAAGTAAAAGCCTCCAGGTGTCTACTGTACATTTCAATCTGTGATAATATTCAAGAAATGACAAGTCTGATAAATTAAAACCCCAGGAGGCAAAGCCAAAACCAGAGAGAATTTATAGAGAAGATATAATTTATGCAGTGACTTATGGAAACAAAATAGCAATTAAAGCAGCTTTCTACAAAAGAATTCTAGTCATTTTATTTAATCCAAAGAACATAATGCTTTTTTAAAAATGTTAATCTGGAAGCAACTGTTATTTGCTAGCCTTCACCACTACTACAGTTTTCTTTCTCCTTTGGACTTACACCACCTGGCTTGTCTGGTTCCACCATTAATGCCTGTTATGTTGCATACTAATGCATTATTTACACTTTGTACTAACATTACGTACAGCCTGGATGCTACAGTCAGTCTCAAGCAGATGGATCCTGTGCTTCTGCAAAACCCTACAGCAACAGAAAAGGGACATTGCCTGCACGCCAGGTTGACTCAGAAAAAAACCTCTTGCAGAATGATGATCTGGTTGAACCATAATTTGGGCATATAACATTTTAAATGCCACTTCAGACAGGTGTGATTTGCTGATTTCAGTTTAGCTGAACCAGTTTTCATCAGGAATGCTTTTACATTAGTAATTTTTTTAAATTTAGAAGAAAAAAGTCTATTGCTTCCTTGATTGAAGATAATGTTGCTTGAGCTATGACATACCTTATTCCAAGCAATATAAGCAAGGTGCTCTGAAAGCAAGAGATTTATTTTCTCAAACAGGCAGGGAAACACACTATTGAACTTATTAAAAATACCCATGTGGGTAATCTTATTCCAGCTTCAGTGCTTTCTAGTTTCAGTACAGCAAGGTTTTACAGCATATCACTTTTGTACCATACAGTCTTTCATTAAAATTCCAAGTTCTCAGAAAACAGGAGGTTCTTTATTTTTCAAATTTACCTATATTTCAATATGCTGAAATCATTTATCACCAGGAAGCAGAGGTGTTGCCATACAAATACTCACTAAAGGCACAATTCTGCTGTTGACAACATCCAGATAAGGCATGTGAAACAGAAGCCCATTGAATTTGGTCAATGCTATTGCAAAATCAAGGTGAAGTACAAAAAATCCTGACGCTCACTCAGGAGGCAAGAACTCAGAAGAATTGTGATATTCTAGACATGAATTTGAAAGTTACCCAACACACGTGCTATCAGGGAGAAAAAGGATTTTTTTTAGTTAATGACACAAAGACCCAAAGGGGCAGAAAGAAAAAGTAAAAGAGTTAGACTATGATAAACAAGACCTTGTTTTGAGAAACACTCTCCAAAGAGAAGGAACAAGATATTTTTGTGCACTCAGTGTTAGAGAAGCATGGCGGGAAAAGATTTGACAGTTTTGGGAGACAACAGCCAAAGGAAACAAATTTGCTTACAATAGACAACATCCTACTTCCCAAGGATCCTTTATGATATACATTCAATTCTTTTCCTCTAGATGGTTCCCTGGAGTGAGAGCACACCAAAACCTGCCACTGATTCTGGAGACAGGGCCATGTCTGAGAAGCATCATGGGAGATGTGATGCTGCCTCTCAAACCTGGCAGCTCCCTGACTAGAGAGTGCAGTGAAAGTCTGCGTCTGGAGTTCAGGTGCTCTGCAGGACTGGATGAGCTAATAGCTCCTCTAGCATTTTGTTTGACAGGGCCTTCTTCCACCTTTTTTTAGCTCTTCTAAGACATAGCAGATGGACGAGCTCTCTAATCCCATTGCCACAGAGACACTCATTCCAGAATGAGCTGAAGGAGGAGCATATGGCAGAGCACACGACCCACCATCCCAATCAGCTCCCCCCACGCCCACGTCACCTTGCTTTGCATCAAGCAGGATGTAACAACAGAGGAAAAGAGAGCCATTCAAATATTAACGTTGTGTTATGTTATACCTGGTGTTGTTTTCCCTTGACCTCCTCCCCACTGCTTTTCTATCATTGTGCTGCAAGTAAAGGAAGGTCCTGTGACAACTAACAGGGAGAAAAAACATGCACGGAAGGCAAGAATCATATTTTTTAAAACTGCTGATTTTCAAGGTTATCTATCAGAAAAATCTGATACTTTGGAGTTCAGCACACTCTCACAGCATGTGCCTGGAAATTATGAAATTTGCATATTCTATCAGGAGGTGAGTTGTAAAAGTACCATCTATTTACTCTGTAATGAACTTCAGTGAAAGTAGCTGTCACTGCAGAGGTCTTACATCAAAGGAACCTTGTAAACCAAGACTTGCATAGTAGAGGTGCAGTGCATCATTTCCCAGCTACCTCCCACAGCTCTTTGGTTTGCTTTCTTTTGCCGGTTGGAGATGTGTTTTATATTTAGCCAGCACTCCTGCATTCCAGTTCAGTAGGTCCATGTGTGCAATCTCTCACATACTTTCACTCTAGAGTTGTAAAGTCTCTGATTAAGGACAAAGGAGGAAGCTGTTCTCTCCCAGAGCTGATCTCTACAGAACATGCAGTCATTGCACCACTTTCATTTTTCCTGGTCTCCCACAATGCTGCCCTAATGACACCAAGTTTGGAATCTTATTAGTGGTTATTGTTACCTATCTTTGTTGTTTGTTGTTGTTGTTTTATACATTGTTTTTCAGTTGCATTCCTCCTTTCCGGAGCAGAATTTTTCCTCTTTCTAAGGTGCTTTGATGACCGAATCTGCAAGCAGCTACTTGGGCTGAGAATGCTAGCAGTGGTGACAGTCCCCTTAAAACTCTGCCAGCATCCATCCTGCAATGATTTATTATTTCTGAGCTCCCAAGGCTTAAAAAAATACACTAAAATCATCATCTAGTTAAATAAATATTAGAAAAAGATTAAGTGGGTTAGAGGAAATTATTAAAGGGTAATAACTTCAGTTATAAATCCATGAAAAAGTTGATGGGGGGAAAAAAAAGAAATCATAGATCACAGATAGAAAATGCTGATGTAAGACACACCTCAGACTTGCAGCATGATCATCTATATGCACATAATCGCTGCCTAATCTGTCTTTAAAGATCTCCAGTGAGGAATACTCCAGAGCCTCTTCAGGCAATCTCTTCCAGTGCTTCACCATCCTCATCATTAAATGATTTCTCCTCACATGGACCCTATCACAGTTTTAAACAGTGCTATGTAATGGCATTAACAGCCCCATCACCACATAACTGACATAAGAATATTTAGAAGGAACATAAACAAGCCCTATGATGGTCCCTAAGCTACTTCATACTTGGCAACTGGGAAAAAAAATGGCAGTGCATGAGGAAAAATGCATGACTATGAATTTATTTTGCCATGGTAACACTAAGCTGCAAAATCAGCCCACTGAAACCGGTGTTACTTGAGACCCTAATTGCATCAAGACTGTGATAACCCCAGTTCACCGTCAAACCCAGAAAAGAGCCCAGCATCAGGGCAACGGGAGCTGTCTTTGCTGCTACCTCGGCTTCAGCAGAGGGTCTGGGTCACTGTATTTATATAGCTCCTGAAGAAGCTGTAGGATAATTCAGAATATAAGAAAAGGACATCTGGCCAAGGCTCTATCTTGGAAAAATGGCTAAAAACCAGAAAGGTGTGGTTTAAAAATAATATACTGCTGCACATCCTTCCTCAGGCCACAAATGATCTGTAACTTGGAATATCCCAGAATCCACTTATTTATTTCCAAAATCTGGGTTTCGTTTTATTTGATATCGAGATACAAAATCATAAAAGCCATTGATTTTTGAGAACCATAAGCCTTTTGAAATTAAAAATGTTTACAGTATCTTATGTCCGTATTCTTGGAAAGTAACATAGCTTGGTTATATAGAATCAAATTCTTATTCCCTTATCTCTGCTGAAAAACACTTTATTTTACAATTTTCTTCACAGTTGCCAGATTAGTTACGCTATTCACTACCTCACTGCCTTCCCGAAACTAAATAGAAACAAAAAATTTCTCCATAAAAAGGATTTTATCAATTTTTAAACCAACCTTCTTTCAAGTCCCAAACGGAATGAGAAGTGGAAGTTGGTTCATATTTTGAAGAGATTATGCAGACTGCAGATTCTCCACTGCTGTTAACGCTTACATAATCCGTCTTCTCCTTCTTGATGTACCTGCAATCTTTATAGACCAGTAAGATACAGAACTTCTATGTTGGCATTTCCTAATGAGCAGAAGCATCAGTCTAAGAATCTTGCAAACAAGCCTCTCAAATGCTTTCTAAAATCTCAGGTTGCATTAAAATACTACTATTAATATAATTTTTAAAAGGTAGAACTCTGCTATGTTTGTCCTGGACACCTTCCAATCCCGAGGAGCGTAATCCCTGCAGATGTATCTACGTGCATTTGCTGAAAATCTGACAGCTGATGTGACTTTTCAGTAGCAGCTATCTCCCATATCTCTGATTATTGTTTAAACAACATCATCAGCGAATCCATCGCACACCAAAGCATAAAAACATCAGTAAATTCTTAAGTAATTAATCTAATAGTCTGCTCACAGCTAAATATAATAAATACAATAAAGTCCAGACAACCTACAAACCTTATACCAAACAGTATTTTTAAACTAGAAAGAAGTGAGGCATCTATGAGCTTTTATGAGTGCCCCAAAGGATTTTGCCAGCTATCTACTGACTATACTTCACCATACATGCATGTATACAATGATCTGCCATCGTCCCTGAGTTTGATCTGCTATTAACCAATGAAAGGTGAAGTACCACTTTGAATATACATCCCCTGTGTTCGCATTGCTAATCTTGCAATTGAGTCAGGTAAGGAAAAAGCCTTTGGGGGTCCCCAGCACCTGCAACACACACAGAGAACTATTGACTAGGAAAAAAACCCCGATGTTGGCCAGAGGTGCTCAGGTAAGTTTTCACAGATCACTGCATCTACCAAATAGCTGGAATAGATTATTTACACCCATCATGTCCAAAAATGAGCTAATAAATCACTACGGCTTTTATGGTCTGTTATTCCAAACTTGACCATCTCAGGAGAATAAATGCAGAGGTCCCTGGCATAGGAGTGCCCTGGCAGGGAAACCTTGACTTTGCACATGAGTTGAAGAAACTAAATACTTCGCATATATAAATACATCTTATCAGCAGAACTCCAACATTCTTAATGAAGGTATATAATTAACATTAGACAGTCAGAACTTAAGCTGCTTGCTAAGAATAGAGCAAATTGGTGACGGTATTCTGCAACTATCTCCATTTGCAGCGAAAATAGAGAGAAGGGAGAACGGGGCTTGGCATCCCTCAACAATGAATTATTGGGCTATACGGCAATAAACTTAACACTTAGGTTGTAAAAGGAACCGTAAATGGAACCACAAGACCCTGATTTATGTACTAGATAGATCCTGGTTTGAGATCTAGATTAATTCTTTAATAAAGATGCTATCCATCACTGAAAAAGACTTACCTTGGTTGTTTATTTGCCTATCATGAACAAAGAGTGTTAATTATGTTGTTTCAAATATAGTAGGTCTTCCCTAATACTTACAGTCTGCCACACTGCAATACGTCTTATGCAGGAATGCATTATATTTTCAATTGAAAATGACTTACCAAATTGAAAACATAATTTTTTGTCATTGTAAGCCATATAATGTATTACAGCTTGCATTGCTACAGGATAGCAATAGAAAAAAAGACCAAATCTGTACCTATTTTTACTGTAAAAAATAAAGTTGTATATTATTTCAATTATTGGTAAAATGAATGTCACTAGGGATGAAATAAAGCTAAGGATTAGTTTCAGGAATGTCAAAATGTCAGTAACTGTTCTGAAAGTATTTCTGCATATAACAGTATAAATTTCATAAGTTGAGGCATTCTGGCCAGTTTTCTATCACCTTGAATAGAAATGTCATCAGGACAGCAGTTCTTATACAATCTCACCTCATATTTATTTTGGATATAGGTCCTCTTCTAGAACAAATCCAAACCCCAGCAAAATTAGATTAAGAAAAAAGGATTTATCTGATCACAGCCAAAATGGAAGGGGAGCTGATGCTTAGTTAGCCCCAGCTAGCACACTCGGTTGCTGGTTTTGACTTTTCCCACACTGCAGCTGAATCCTACAAAATAAAAACTTCCCCAAACCCAATGTGTCCAGGCCAAACAGCCACAGTTATAACAAGGCCTCCAGGGATTTACCAACTCAAATCTAGGACGCAACTTTAAAACAATTACAATTTTCTCATTCTTACTCACTGACCCAATTCATTTAGATCTATTATTTTATGAAATTGAAATGCATGAAAATGTGGGTTAAAAATCTATGAGAATTAATTTTATATAAGGTTTTAACATCAACTTTGTATATGCATTTGACTTAAAAAAAAAAAAAAAAAGCCAAACACTAGCTGCTATAGTGTCATTCAAAAGTGGAAGAATAGGTTTTAATCCTAAAAATAGGTATTTCTGCTTTGAAATGTAGATTAAGTCTGTTGCAAAGGCATAACCGATTTTTTAACTTAATTCTTTGTTTTAAATCTCTGGTTTTTTCCACCAATGAAGTATAAGTACAATTTGTTGAGTTAAATAGCAGTCAGGAGTCTAATTGTGTAGCATTACCTCAAGCTCACACTGAGTCTCATCCTAATATCACCAAAACCAAGGAGTATCTTCCATTGATTTCAATAAGTTTTGCATTAGAGCCATACTCATTTCCTTCCAACCAATAAAGTGTTGGCATTTTCTCAATATCCTTTTGCAGGCTTCTTTGTTTGCTTCCCCTGTGATTGCTATCATCTCTTAAAAAAGATAATGGATTTTACTTTATTTTTTAATTGAAAACAAAGGAAGGCAGGCAATACTTTTAGAATACTTCTATATCCTTTAATCCAAGTTCTGACAATTATCTACATGGCCACTTACCCAGTTGTTATGGTTTCTTTATCTGAAGTCTCTGGATTATAAATCCTGTGATGACAAAAATGAGAACTCTAGCAGTTCTCGAGTTGATAAAAGTAATGTTTGGAATCTTTTCTTCCATTCCATCTGCAATCACAAGCACTCAGTTTTATTAAAAATCACATATCAGAACCTGAAGTTTCTTGAGTCTCAGCAGCTCAGCTTTGGCTTAAAAAGTGTTTTGGAGAAACGTTCAGATAAAGTGGGTTTTTTCCTAAATCTGTTTAATAATCCTGCGAGTTACATCCCTTTAACACTGTGTTGCTAGTTTTACCTAAAAAGTTTTGTTCCTATTCCTTCCCAGGTTGTCAAGACTATGTCTTAATTTACATTTTCATTCTTTTGGCTTAAAACCTACAGTACAAATTTGTGGGTTTTGGTAAGCCAAGAAAGCAACACCTAGAAGTTTTAGTAAATCCTACTTTATAGAAAATTAATTATACTTTTCATTTACAATTTGAAAGCCATAAAAGCTTTTTTTTAATGAATATATTGGAATGTGCATTTCAATTTGTCTTCTTCAAGAACTTCCATTCGCTTCAGAGTTCCTCTTTTTCTCTGAAAGAAATTCCAGTCAGTGGCCATGTAGTCCTGATTGAAACATGCACCAGTTTGACCTTTTAATTTTGTTTTCATTTACTTTAGAGATAGCAGAAGACTGATGTTAATGTTTTGTATCTAGGACACCTGTATATTGTCAAATCTCCTTTAATACATGGTGGTAAAAAGTGCTTATCTGATGCTCAGCCTGTACTCACAGTATCCAAAAAGTTTTTTCTCCTGATTTACATGATTAACTTATTTAACGAGGCAGAAAGAAGGTCTCATCCATTGTAGTTAGTCACGAGCAATGCAGTACTGAATAAACAGTAACAGCACATTAATCTCTCTGACTTTTCATTATTATCCACTAACAGGAATACATTTGTACCTGCTTTCATGGTTAAATGCACTTGTTTTCTGGTTTTAAGAAGGAAAGAAAAAAGCAACCCCAAAATTATGACACAGCATATTAAGAAATGCATTTCAGATATTGAAGAAAGTGCATTAGAGCCCAAGAGGTGCAGTTTGTGCACAGCCATCTGTTAGAGGTCAGGAGGACATCTGACACCATTAGAGAAGTTTAGGAAAGGAGAGCACATGAAATAACTCACCCACAGGGAGGGGAGCAAGTGCTCTCTTCTCCTTTGAGCGGCAGTAAAATAACCAGAGATGAATAAGAGATCCTGGTCTTCCATGTGTGAAGCATGAAAATCCACAGTCCTTTCATATCACAAAACGCATGGGGTCTTTCTGTCCCCTCCAGCTGTTGGCCCATGCTGGGGTCCTCCCACACAGACTCAGTTTCCTCAGAGACAGAAAACATAATTACCCATCACGTAGTGCCTTCTCCTCCTACCATTTTCTCTCCAAAGAGGTAAAGAAAAAAAATGGCATTTAACACTATCTATAGCATAGTTCAGCCTGTCAGCATTACTGTGTGAAAGCATTTCCAAGCACAGCCTACTTCCTGATCAAATGATCACTGGAGTGGCTGATTATTCACGGATTTTGTCTGATCAACCATTGCCCAGCACAGAGTACCCATGGCCCAAAGAGAAGCATGATGATAACAATAAGACACCTTCATTACAGTCTTGCCTGGGTTTTTTTGGTTATATGACACCTTAGCTCTGGTATGCCAATATTATAAGTCACATGCTGTAAACACTGTTTGGCTCAGCAAGACAGTGTGGATGCACAAAACAAGATATTCCAGCAGCATACCCAGAAAGTGAATCCTTCTGATTCATCCTTGTCCTCTCAGTCAAACCATCACCAAAGTCTTGAATCACTGCTCATCTTCAAACAAGATGGTTGGAGCAAATGAAGATGATGGAAAATGTTCCTTTACAATCATCTCCACCAAGGAGAAAACCCTTTTTGCAGAAGCCCTGTTTTCAAAACACCATTGTCTGAAAGAGGTGATCAAGATATGAGTGAGGAACAAGCTCCAGAGGTAACCTGTAGTCATTTCTTTATTAGTCACAAACAATCAAAATTTGGGTGAGATCTCATAAGAGAGCAAGCCAACTAAACAGGCCACCAGCTTTCGGAGCCTGCTGAGACAGGAAAGCTGAGAGAAGGTGAAGTGTATATAACCCCATGCCTCATAAGGTAGCCTCCAAGTGTCATGTGTGATGGGAACATAGAGAAGATATGATGGTTCAAGACCTAAGCCTGAAGGTGAAAATAGCAAGGCAGGACCAAAAGCCAGGCTTGCCTAAGTTGATTGCTTGGGTGATTTGGTCTTTCATCGGAACTTTTGGAAAATTTTGCTTCCTACTACATAATATGCTTGCTAGAGTACAACAGTCAACACAAACCTTTTCTGAACATTAATTCTCCTACCAGGCCACTGGCACTCATACTCACGAACTGATAAAGGAAAAGATCCCTCCAGCTATGATTATAGCTTTTCCACAAAGGCTGCACCTCCCCAGACCATCAAACAGGGCCACGTACCAATGCCAGTTTGCAGAGATCCTTTCTGTCAGACTCCACAGAGTGCACGTGTAAGGCAGGAGAGAAGTAAGCTGTGAGCAGCAAAGTTTAAGAAGTGTGATCATGCATATTGCTGAGAGCATACTTTTGCCATTTGATAAAACTGTCTATGTAAATACCTCCCCCGCGACACTTCCACACCATTGTCATTGGGAAAAGAAACAACAGAATCAAAGATATTAGAAAAGCAAGAAACCTTTTAAATAAAAACTATGATTTCTGTTGTTTTGGTTTTGTTGTTTGTTTGGGGCGTTTTATTTGTTTGGTTGGTTATTTATTTATTTTTTCCTTGATTTATATACACACCAGAATTTCAGATCAAAAATTACTTTAACACAGTATGAAGAGACAAAGTATAGTTTTAAATTTTTGGTTTGGTTTTTTTTGTTTGGTTGGGGTTTTTTTTCAGAAGAGTTGAATATCATAAGCAATTCATCTGTCTTATCCATTATATAAAAACCTTTGTATCCTAGGAATTAAATATTAGGTAGATCTACCCTTGTGTGCAGAAAAAAGTCAGCACTGTTGACCAGCAATACTTTGAAGATGCCAACAAATCTAGATCAGGTTCTTTACACACAAGGGTTTTTTGTTGGGGTTTTTTTTACACTTTTTTTCTGATGACCCCACAGACAACTTTGAAGGAAGAAGCATAAAAGTAAAGGAAGTGAACAAAGACAGTTTCCTTTCATCCTTGTGCAGGGTTTAAAAAAAAAAAATCTGTCTGGGAATCAGATTTTGTACTGGGATGAGCTGCCATTGCTGCTATTTGTTCAGTCCCAATGCACAAGAGCAGGACCACAGTCTTACCAATCCACTGGATTGATATAAAGAAAGTAGCATAGTATTGAAAGATGGAGGAGCTGCTTAAGACAAAAAGAAGTAGCAGCAATCAATAGGAAACAGAAATTCCTAAATGTAGAAAAACACTGCTTTTGTTCATTTTCTAAACCCATTCAATAATATAGGTCTATGAAGAGGCAGGGTAGTAACACTTTTAGTAGTATCAACAGCAGGGAAGAAGAGTTCAGTAACTGTTTCCCATCTATATTTGGAAAGATGATGTGCATACCTCTCTCTTCACTAGTAATCTATACCAGACAACATCTACTTGGGATGACTTGTAAGCCACTTGTACCCAAGATTCGTAGCTTAATAAATCTTGGGGCTTCACGTATGCTCCAGAAGACTGGAAAATTGTGTAGTTGTAAGAGAGTGCTGCAAAATATTTGACCTAACCATTCCTACTAGGAAATAACCCAAAGAATTGGCTGGCTATCTGATAAAAAGAAGTTATCTACCAGTAGTAGATTTGGGGGGAATTGAAAAGAGGTTCTGTAACAAAAAGCAGTAGATGGTCCTAACCAAGATATTCTTAAATGATTTATAAACAAACAAACTCAATGCTGATAAAATCCACAGATGATGCAAAGAATGACCTGGTGATAAACGTCAAGGACACAGCAGTCATGGGAGTACGTACAAACTGCTGGATAAGCCAGCAGCATTCAAGCAAGATGTATCTTAACTCAGCCAAATGCAAAATTGTGCCATATACCCTGAACATCCTCACAAAACGAGAGACTACGTCCCTGAAAGGGGAAGGGGTTACAGTGCGTTAATAAGTGAGCTACCACCATGATAACGTGCTTAAAAATGGTGATTACTAAATGTATATTAATAGGGAGGTATTTTTCCCTCTGGAGAAATTGGATATAGATCTAGACTCTACTGTTTTTCATTAAAAATATAAGGAACCGCAGGCAAGAAGGAATGCCTTACACTTGAAGGCAGAGCCTTTTAAGCTCATCAGAAAGATGACTGGGAGACTTCATTAGAGAGTGTATGTACGGCTCAAGAAGAAAAAAACTGTTGGTACTAAAAGGCTGCTTAATCCAGTTGTGAAGCCAGAGTAATAACCAGCGCTTGGAAGCCAAGACAGGCAAATTGAAACGATGCATACGTTTTAAAAGTGAGGGATTCGCCAGTTGAGCAAATGGAGGATGACTCGGTCTCTGTCAGTAACTATTGGACTGTCTGTTATTCTGGAAGTTTTTTTCTCTCTGACCACAAATTCCACTCTGAAACTGGGAAATGACTCTATACATCTTTATTTTCCAGTGGAAAGAGTTTATTTAAAAAGTTCCTAACCAGCATTAAACAAGTTGGGGATTGTGCTGTATACAAATTTCCCCAAAGTTGAGCACAGAACAGTTTATAAAAGAATGCAATGGATCTAATAGAATATTCAAAAATATATAAACATGCCATATACCCTAGACTCAGAAGATAATAACCAACAAGTATTACCGGCTTACACAGCTGCTCTTTTGTTCAAGAAATACAATGCATACCTCTGTCCTGAACTTCTAAATTCATTCTCTATGGATGACCTGAGGAAATGTGATTCATGAAATAAACAAACCAAAGAACCACACACATCATACAATAATCCTAACTACATTACATAACAATAAATCTAAATTAACCTTAACTTCATGATATTCCAACAGAATTGTGTATTAATTTCTGATTTGGAAGAGCTTTACCTGTCACTTTATATATCTCATATACTCTTGCTTAACCATTCAAAACTATTTTCCAGCTCTAAAATTCCATCATATTAAAACACTGTTAGAGACAGAAGAGATTTCATATACTGGAGTTTTTCAATATTTTTGCAGTATTCATAGAAGATACTACAGTTAGAAAAAATGAACGGAATAATTTTCTATAAAAGAATGCAGTCTGATCAAATCAAAAACATCTTGCAGTGGAAATGTAGAAAATGAATAATTTTGATCTTGTCAACAGCAGAAGGCAGAATGGTTCCATTTCAGCTTTCATTTTGAATAATTTCATTTCCATTCAATTTACATTTATATTTACATATAAACAGATTAACCACAAATGAAATTAGCACATAAAATTAAAGCTACTTGGCCCCAAAAATCTTCACAGTGTCTTTTTACTTCCCAAGAAATTTCAGGACAGCATTGTCTGTTGTCTTCACAGGACTTCTCTAAATGCAGAAAAAATACGTAAGATATTTGTAAAAACCATAGCACAGATCATGTTAATAGCATAGATGTGTATAGTGGGTTATCATAATTCATCCACCTCTCCCATGCTGTCTATGCTGGTCTGATCAAGTGAATCCACTACAGTGATCTTACAGGTCTTCATTAATAAAGAGCTCTCTTTGTGACTTAATTGGATAAACAATTACAACTTCAGAGGGTAGGGAAAAAAAGCACACCCCGGATCTTCAATTTGCCTCAATTGAGGGTCCACCCAACCTATGAGCCAATACGACAGGGTGATTTGCAGGAGCCTAAACATAGCTGCTCCTTTGTCTCTCTCACATTAACATTCACCTGGCCCTGGCAATGCCAAATAACCCACTACAACCGGATGTGCTAACATGCAATGCACATCCACCCTACTAGGTCAGACATTGTCCCTGCTAAAATAATTTCTTTCTTAGAAAAACGCAAAAATAATTTAAGGACAGAAATGCAATACTGGAAAGACACTTCAAGGGCTGATGCATACCACCAAGCAGAGCTTCAGTATAGTGATGCTGATCTCTGCCTTTGTTGTATTTATTAAGAGATAATAAATAATGCTGGGATTAGGAGTTCAACAAAGAATGTAAAATATGCAATGTTTCACAGTTAGTCCATTCACAGGGAAGTTTTTTTTAATTGTGTGCCATCCCCTTACTCTGACAGCTACAGGGGCAAATCAGCCTACAGGAACGACTGCAATCCAACGAGTGCGTACCAACTATTTAGGGCTATAGCACACAAATTCAGTGAAAATAAAGCCCTGTGCATGTTCTCTGCTTTCCTCCAATATTCCATCTTGCACCGATACAGAAGGATAGGAAGAGACTGTTACAAAACCATTGATGTCAATTGAAAACAAAGTAGACATGGGAAAGAAACAAAAAGCGGGTAAAGGGGAACACAGCAAGGTACAATCAATAGAAGTAAGAACAAAGAGAGAATATTATAAAAAAAAAAATAGCATCAAAGCTGAGAATAAAACAGTCCACAAGTCCTGTTTCTTTAGACTGCAGCATCTACGGAGCAGGCTGACTCTTTTGATAATACAAGCCGAGTTGATGGAAACCTGAGCACCGTGCAGCCAGATAAACTGCTGCATCAGCCTGGAGCTCTACCAAGTTGGGAAAGAAGATTTACCTTGTTGCTCATGCTTGTGATTAACATCTTACTTGCTACTTACATGTTGTACAAAACAGAGTTGTATGGATTGAATCAGAGATGTGGATAAACAGGTTAAAACAGACCCACAAAACCTACGTCATCACGCAGATGAATGATGCCCATCTCCACCTCTGCTTGTTCTGCCTCACATCTATTCCCACATGGCAGGTCAGAGGGTTCTCTCTGTCCACAAAATCTGAAACACATCAGCACTGGAGTCCCCACTGAGATGATAGGGACGGCTTAGGTAGTTTTAAATTTTATATTTAATTATAATGTTCTATTTCGCAGCACAGATCAAGGACCACCAGTCCTCACAGCTGCACCAGACCCACCTCAATACTTTTTCATCTGGTATTTTGGAATACATTTCTCAAGACTCAAAGCAAAAACAAATTCCTAAAAAAACCGCAAAGCCAACCAAATAACAGTAAGAACAACAAAAGTTTCTGACACTTACTGGCAGTGTAATTTTCCACTTCTTCGCAACTACTCTAGCATTCAAGGAAAGAACAAGAAATGTACAGGAAAAATCAAAATTCATTACAGCGCTGCATTAGATACAAAGTACCCAGACATGATACAGTTATGATGTGCAACCATTTCAATTACAAAGACTGCTAAAGCATGTAATTTGACAGCCACTTCATACAGTACCTCTTCAGTTGATCTGACAATAAGGATCAGGGCTTGCAGATTAAGTGCCAACTTCCCCACCGCCCGCGAATGCTAGCATTTACTTAAAAATTTATTTTCTCATTTTAATTGCATTGTGTCCACGTGCTAAATATGAGTTTGTTTCAATGACAAGCATCATAACCCAAACGTGCTGTTTGAAAAAGAGTTGAGTTACTTAAAATATACACTATCCACAATGTGTTTCAAGCCTGTATTTATGTTCTGCACAACACTAGATCATCTTTTTATGTTGCAATATGTTGTATATTGCTTAAAAATTAATTACTATTATGACAACAGCAATGTTATAATGAGAATTGTTTACTCTCTGTAATTTTAAGAGTATTCAACGGCCTGGTTAGCATTAGTTTCTGTAAATTAATTTTTAAATCTGATAATAACAGTCAAGGTCTATGGCAGAAAAGCTTTCATGATGTGACACCTAATTATAACACAATCTTAACTATCAAGCATATAAAAACTGTGTCAGAGATCCCAACAATTGTGTCTAATTAAACACCTCCAAAGGGGAAAATGGAATCACTTAGTAGGTTTAATTTTATACTACTCAAACAAAGAAAAAAATCTTTTTTCTTCTTTTTTCCCCACAGTTTCACGTATATTTGTTGCTTTGAGATATGTGGAGTGTGGACCAGTGGCAGAGCAACCTGAAATATCCATATATGGTCCATAGAAATCATATTCCCAACAAGAAATATTACAATGCAACATTTTATTTTCCGAAATACTTTCTTTTCAAAAGACTACTTTTCAAAAGACTACTTCACAGGATTTTCAGCAGAAAACTTTCATTTAATCAGTGTCTTAACACTAGAGATTTTTCTCCATATATTCCTTAGAAAATACAGCTTCTTATAGTTGTCATAACTAAGGTAACATTTACCAAGCAATACTGTATTTCTTGGCATAAGCAAGTCAAATTATAGTAGCTATAAAATACCTATTCACCGGGATACAGTATTAGTCTTTATTTATTGACCTTTGATTATACTGCTGAAACTAAAGGGAGGACTAGTGTATTTTTATTTCATTTTATTTTGCTGATTTTACAGAATAGTAAGAACGCACTTACCAGATGAATCATTACATGGACAAAATATCAAGATGCAAATTAAATAATCTCCTGTCATGTTTGTATAATCATGACTAGGAAATGCTTTCTGCATTAGTAACTGATGGGAATTTAAACATCAATTGGTGAAATAAATAGCCAGATCCCAGAACAAACAACAAAGATAATACAGCAAATTCATCTTCCATTCAAGTTTTGTGCGAAGAAAGCACAGGGCAGGAATAGAGCAGACATAAGGTCTGCTCCTTTTCTATGATTTCTTGAAAGCTGTGTTAGGTGCCCAGAGACCCTCAATCAGATAATTGAGGAACCTTGTATTTGTAGTATGTAAGTACTGATAATTTACTGCACGCTGTGCAATCACGCCTCATTCACTAGAAATAGAACCTGCAGTACCACCTGAACCCAATTGACTGGCCATAACTGGAGTTTGGTGCAATGAAGCATTTTTCTGAGCTCATTCTTCTGTGTGTCTCTAAAATTGACCTTTTTCTGGAGAGTCCTCACTATTCAAATTTCCCTTGGTCTGGCTTTCACCTCATTGTCTATTCCTTTTCTCCTCCATCTCAACACTCCTTTCATGTTTATTGCTGTCTCCTACGTTACCTAGAGTCTGTTCTAATATTCTTCAGTGCTCGGTTTTTGATGCTTCACCCCTTCTCATTCACTTGGTAGCTTTATTCGCACACAGGTTTTTATTTAGTGTACTAGATTAATGTAGCACACTCACAAGTCCAACTCTCTACTCGGACACTTTTCTTTCTGTCCGATCCCAGATATCCTCCAGTCTCAGCATCAGCCATCTCCAGCTTGTCATCAGCATGTCAAAACCTCAACATTTTCCAATCTCTTCTTCTAAAATCTTCCTTGCTCGCTCTCTCTCCTTCATCACACCTAGAAATTATTCTATTTTCCCTGCTGTTCAAATTTGTAATCTCAGTTTCTTTCTGATGTCCTGCTCTCCCACCTTCTTCCCCATGTGCATTCTCTCCTTAGCTCTGGTTGCTGCTAGGCACGCACAACTCCGTACCTTTGTGCTGCCGAGGTACAGGGAGAAGGTGTCCATTTTACCCAAATGAACAATGGTGAGAAGGATTCAACTGTTTTCCCCTGATCCTCAGCCACCCAGCAACTAGAGAATATGGGAGTCCTAGCAGGCACCTCCGTCTGTGCTCAGACTTCACCAGCTGAAAGTGCCCTGCTCCTATTTCTGGCCATTTACATCTTAGGGAACTAGAAAATGATTTCACTGCCCCTAACAGAAAGAACTCAGTTTAGGACCATACATGCTGCCCCCACTCTGAGCCTAAGGCACTGCCTATTTAAAAGCGCTGAGGTGCTGGTGGGTACTATTTAATACTCGGGACTTGGCTGCATATGTCAAGGGGCAGCTGGGCACCCTTTCCTGCCTTGTCCTGGAGAAGGCACCAGTTTCTATTTTTGGGAAAAGAGAGGAACAGTAATAACCGTTTTGTTCTCAGCTTTCACTAGTTAAAAATACTGTCCCATTTCATGGGACTTTTGGGGATCAGAGAGTATGGATGGCCATCTTCTTTGGCAGGCTGATTAATAGGTTGGAAGTCAATTCAAGTCTCTCCGATTCAGTGATTTTCACTTGTACTCAGTTATGTTACCAGCAAAGGACCATGAGATCTTTCAGCTCCAATCTACTGCTTGGCTAAAGACACTAGATTTAGTAGCTTGCTGCTGTGTGGAATAACCACGCCAGTAAAGATGTTGCAATGGCTATGTTTTGGGGTGGTTTTTTTTCCCTTACTGAACTGACATTCACATTTTACACTTTCAAGTTGCAAACTTCTCCTTTGGTCAATTATTTATCGAACGTGTCACCTTTTCAAAAAACCGCCCCAAAACAATTGCCATACTCAGTAAAAATTTATTTGCAATTATTATTGCAATTATTGTTGTCTTTTCTAACTACTTTTAAAATCAGAATATTGTCCATGGTGCTCCACTGTTTCAAACCTCGCATGCTTTCTTAAAATACCTTCTCTCCCAACTCACTCTTGGAACATGGGAAGCAATACAGTTTGCCTGTTATATCACTGCTAAACCCAGCCTTTTCATTTTAGCAAAGTAATTTGAAACTTATTGTTTCAGCCATTTATAAATCCCTTTAAAAAATAGTTGGAAGAATATAAGCTAACATTGTGTGGTACCTTCTCCCCTTTCCTTAACATCCCAACTAATACTGTACCTGACTACTCACTTGCAACTGTTTTATTTTCTTGAAGAAAGGATAGCTATAAATATTGCTTCTCCCTCATTGCATATAAATCTAGAAAATCATGTTACAGACAGGTCATCCAACTTCCCTAGTAATTACACCTCTTATCTTACAGCTACATGCAGACCACTAATTGATATGTAACAGATATTAGTTTCTTACTGAATAGCACCATAAAGTTATTGCTTAAAACAGATAAAGTAAATAGAATATTTTTTTTAAAATCTGACCCTATCCAACTTTTTTATATGCATTGAACCTAATATAGTTTGTGCAGTCAAGAAAAGAACAGCTCCTATCAGCCTGTTTTTACCTATGCTTCCCATGAACACCATTAAGTGTTTAATGGAGCTTGCTTTCCATGGAAGCAAAAGCAGGGAGTAGTTAATGAGAATGAGCACTGCATAATTTACTTGGAAACAGTGAATTCTGTATGTTTGGGAATAAGTGCATAAAACCCCTTAATACGCAAAGGTTATATGCCAAATGCATAAATGGCTAACCATGTATAAACCCTGTTCTTTACTATTTGATGATCCCACTTGTTGCAGGCTGATGGTACAACTGAGCAGACTAATCCTGTGGTGTAAGTTAATATAGAAGTCAATAGAAATACATTTAAAAAAAAAAAAAAAAAGACTTTGCCAGTACTGGGAAGTCCTAGCTATATATGTATATGCACATTGCTGCTCTGAAAGGATGCTTTCACCTAAAGAGATGTTGCTTCACTTCTACATAGCATTAACCCCATGAAACAGCAACTATCTGTACAGTAGCTAGACATAAGCACCACCTGGCTGCTCTCTGTGCATTCTTCCCTACAAAATGCCCCCCTGGTTGGCAGGTCCCCAGAAAGAGCAAGGATGCAGTAAGAAAAGTGTAAGTTCCTTTATCAAGAAAAATAGATGGTCCATACCAGTGACGGATGGGGTTCACTGCAAACAGAGCATATGGAAACACATCTCACCATCACCTGTGCAGGCAAATCCAGTATGGAGAAGTTTGAATTTTACAAGGCCAGAATTATTACTGAATTTCTGTGAAAATATTTAAATACAAAGAGCCAGTTTTAACATCTGCATTCCGCCTAAAGAATACAGTCTCTTATATATATAAAATTTCAATAGCAGTAACTCGTTGTCAGCCATATTACCTTCTGAAAAGCAGAAGTTCCAAGAGACAACTGCAGCCAAAATGCCTACTAAGGTGTGACATTTATGCAAATGAATTTTTGGTCTATAGTGTTTACTACTGTAAAGCCAAGAATGCACTTTCTTACACTGGTCCCAGACACTCTCATGCTCTTTCAAAACTGTTTATAAATCTTTACTATCACTATTGATTTAAAATACTTGACAATAATGGATTTATTCCTTAGATACTACTAAGTAGTATGCATATTTTCTAGAAAGCTCAGATTAGTCCTTATATGCAGCAATCATATATAGAATCATAGAATCATTTAGGTTGGAAAGGACCCTTAAGATCATCAAGTTTGTGCCATGCATTTCTAATTTTTCTAAATGTGGTCCAGCTGAGCAAAATGTTTTTAACACAGAAAGATGAAAGGATCCAAACATCTTCATAAAAATATTTCTACTAAACTATTTTCACTAGACAGAAAACCCACAAGCTGTACAGACACTAAACGTTATTTTTGCAGCCTCTCCTGGCTTTCTGTGAATTCTTGGGATGGGGTTGGGACAGAAAGGAAAGGTAGAAAAAACAAGAGAGTACTCCTTGGAACCAATGCCAAAACCATATATTCAAGTAAAAACAAAAATATAATGTAATAAAAATTTTCAAAAGCCCAGAAAAAAATAATTTCCATAGAGCATGAACAGGTCTGAGTCAAGGTCTGAGCAATTAATTGAAATATCATCACAATTTTTTAAAAATACCCCATAGAATATATATTTTTGACAATAAAAATATTTAAATTTTCAGGTAACCCCACCTGGTCTAGTCTAGTAATAGTCTTCAGGTTTGCTTGCTACTCAGTTCAAAAGCTAATGATCAGCAATCTAATAAAAAATTCTTGTATTTAAATGTCTTTTAAAAGGGATCAGTATTCTTCCAGTAACTACTGCCTAACTGAAGTCCAATACCATCTGAATACTTTTAATAAATCAAGACTTAGATGAAGGGTGGTTATCAGCACTGTTGCTGAGGAAAAGACGAGATGCCGTCTTAGAAGTTAGCTGTACTAGTCAGGTAGCAGTTACCCTAAATTATATTCCTTTCCTTAGTGCCCAGCCATGGACCAGCACCCCTTATGTCCAGCAGCATGCAGTCCCACAGCAGAGAGATCCTTGTATTCCGCCTGCTCTCCATGGGCTGCATTGCTGACGTATACACTGACTCTGTCAGTTAAAATAAAATTAAGACATTTTACTTTCCTAAAAGTAAAACACATTTCCAAATTCCTCCATCGCAGTAGGTTACACTGCGAGGCAATGCAACAGCACTAGTCCACAGATAACTCCTTCATGTGAGGAAACACTTTCTCAACTGAATTAAAGAGTAAGAACTGAAGAAGCAAGAACATAAAAAATAAATGTCAGCACAATCTATGTTGTTATTTTCTAAATATTCTTCATACATCTGGATGTTAAAGTGTATTTCAAACACCAACCAAATTAATCTCCTCACAAACTGGCTGATATTATAAAATGAATATTAATGCATAGCTGCATCTTTTACCTTCTTGCCTGCATTTTAGATGAATAACTAATTCAGCTCTCTTAAAAAACACAGAAAAAACCAAAACAAAATAAAACCTCAAGTGGTTGCCAAACTTAGCAGGGTACTGCAAGGTACAAGACGTCCACATTTATATTCATCTGTGCAAATGGAAGGTGTAATACTGGGACACAGTGGCTGTTCCTTCCAGATAATTATATTTCAGAATTGCAATGAAGCAAACAGAATTTCTTCTACACAGTGCAGAATTTCTTACAGCTGAAGATACATCTTACTGGTGCAAGCAGATAGCATAGTCTAGGGGTTAGAAAAGCTGGCTGCACTGCGAAAAACAGCCTTTGAGAGTTCCTCAGTGCTACTTCCTATGCATGAAATGATCATCTTGAAGTGATCCATAATGCTGACCTTGAGACTATCTGCAAAGACCTAGTTTTCTTTCAAGACTCGCTATCTCAATTCCTACAAAAGCAGCTGGGAGGCTGTATGTATTGAAGATGAGGGTTTGCGTAATGTTTCCAAAGGACAGTCTCTGGCTCTTTTAAGACTCCTGACCTGACCAGATTCTCATGAGCGGGCAGTAATGATCAGAGCCCATCCTGCAAACTTTGCCATGTCACATATTTGTCTACCACACACCTCTCTCTCTTAAGGGTCTGTATGTATCTCAGATGTAGATACAGCCTAGAAATATTGCATGGAACCCTTCATCAGCAGGAGGGAGAGGTCAGATGGCCGCTGTTCACTGCCTCTTCCACTACACAGGCGACAGGAAGGCTGTAAACAAATAAAAGGAGGTTTTGTCCTTCACGGAGACATAGTTAGGCTAAGGAAGTCCTTGCCACAGGATTCTGTAGATGCCAATGTTTTATAGTGCTTCACAGAGAAGGTGGCCAGGTCAGGGAAGATAAATCCCCTGAGGTTTCTAAAGACATAAAAGCAACCCCTGCCTCAGGAAGCCACCAACGTGAGAGGCTGGGAGATCTGGGAAGGAGCAGTCAGTATTGTATGTTTTATGGTTTTTAACACATTTGCTCTGGGCTGCTGGTAAAAATAAAATAAAAAAAAAGATCAAAAAGCATAAGAGTAAAATAAATATTTAGTTTTTTCAGCAACGAGTGTCCTGGTTCTTGACCTTGTACAGATATTGCCTTTTAGTTGCCGCATGTTAAAAAAGTATTTCACACCTCTGCCTCAAAAATAGTGTTGTCTTAATTCAAAATCAACCAAACACTAACCTGTTCCTCCAGTTCAAATCGATGTTACAGATGTGTTAGCTTTATACAAACCCAGAGAGTAGTATGTAACTGGATTAAAACTATTTACAGAAACAACAGGGGTTTTAACTGCTAAGATAATTTTATCTATTGGATATTCAAGGAAGAGTGGGAGAAAGTGAAGCACAATTAGAATGGATATTCAGCTGCCGGACTTCCTTGTACCTCAGCTTCATGGATTAAACACTTTTTTATGTTCTTAAAATTCAAAAGAAAATGTCAAGTTTCTTCATTCCATATGAGTTTGGGCAAAAACACTGGTGCAAGAGAGCAGGAGTGTAGAAAGTCTCAGCTTGTCTATTGGTAAGAAGGTGGTTACAAAACAAATTGGGTATATATACTTGTTGCTTATATCAGAGGAATAAAGGGCACAAGAAATCCTACTGAAAAGCAGGTAAAGTAATGAAAAAAGTACAAAGATTAATTACCCATAAGAATACTATGCATGGGAAATAAAAGCACATGGGCAGAACCAGGCTGACAGGGCAATGCCATATATCCTGCACCCATCGCTGCTGTAAAAGAAAAAACTGGAAAGATGACAGAAAGCATAGGGCAGAGACAGTAATTTGTACTAAGAATTATTCCACAAGAAAATACAAAGCTGGGAATTTTTTCAGTAAATACTTCCTTTCCCTGCCCAAAAATGCAGGCTTTCAATGGATGCATCTGCTTCCCAAATTCAGAAAATAGTGTAATCATAGAGTAATCAGGACACAATTTTTCTCAGAAAAGAAAATTTCTTTGGTATTTTCAGTTTTCAGATCTACTTCAAAATGCCCTCGTGGTCCAAAAAGCTGGGGTGGGGGGAGACACAGAAGATGATGAAGATGATATTAAATTACCTGAAAACTAGTTTTAAGTATTTGGGGTAAAACAAAATGTTCTCTTTTTGTGTTCATAGAATGTTTTGGGTTGGAAGGGACCCCTAGAGGTCATCTAGTCCAACCCCCCTGCAGTGAGCAGGGACACCGCTAACTAGATCAGGTTGCTCAGAGCCCCATCCAACCTGGCCTTGAATGCTTCCAGGGATGGGGCCTCCACCACCTCTCTGGGCAACCCGTTCCAGTGTTTCACCACCCTCGTTGTAAAGAATTTCTTCCTTATATCCAGTCTAAACCTACCCTGCTTCAGTTTAAAACCATTACCCCTTGTCCTGTCACAGCTGGCCCTACTAAAAAGATTATCCCCATCTTTCCTATAGGCCCCCTTTAGATACTGAAAGGCCGTAATCAGGTCTCCCCGCAGCCTTCTCTTCTCCAGGCTGAACAAGCCCAACTCCCTCAGCCTGTCCTCATAAGAGAGGTGCTCCAGCCCTCGGATCATTTTAGTAGCCTTCCTCTGGACCCGCTCCAACAGTTCCATGTCCTTCTTGTGCTGAGGGCTCCAGAGCTGGACGCAGTACTCCAGGTGAGGTCTCACCAGAGCAGAGTAGAGGGGCACAATCACCTCCCTTGACCTGCTGGCCACGCTTCTCCTGGTGCAGCCCAGGGTACGGTTGGCCTTCTGGGCTGCCAGTGCACATTGCCGGCCCATGTCCAGCTTTTCATCCACCAGCACCCCCAAGTCCCTCTCGGCAGGGCTGCTCTCGATCCTTTCTTCCCCCAGCCTGTACCGATACTGGGGGTTACCCCGACCCAGGTGCATGACCTTGCACTTGGCCTTGTTGAACCTCATGAGGTTCACACAGGCCCACCTCTCCAGCCTGTCCAGGTCTCTCTGGATGACATCCCGTCCTTCTGGTGTGTCAACCGCACCACTCAGTTTGGTGTCATACACAAACTTGCTGACGGTGCATTCGATCTCGCTGTCTAAGTCGTTGATGAAAACGTTAAACAGCACCGGTCCCAGTATGGACCCCTGAGGGACACCACTCGTCACCGGTCTCCATCCGGACATCGAGCCATTGACCACTACCCTCTGGATGCGGCCATCCAGCCAGTTCCTTAACCACCAAACAGTCCACCCATCAAATCCATAGCTCTCCAATTTAGAGAGAAGGATGTTGTGGGGGACCGTGTCAAAGGCTTTGCAGAAGTCCAGATAGATGACATCCATTGGTTTTCCTTTGTCCACTGATGCTGTCACACCATCATAGAAAGACACTAGGTTCGTCAGGCAGGACTTGCCCTTGGTGAAGCCATGCTGGCTATCTCGAATTATCTCCCTGGCCTCCATGTGCCTTAGCATAGCTTCTAGGAGGATCTGTTCCATGATCTTCCCAGGCACAGAGGTGAGGCTGACAGGTCGGTAGTTCCCAGGGTCTTCCTTTCTACCCTTTTTGAAAATGGGCACAGTGTTTCCCTTCTTCCAGTCACCAGGGACTTCACCTGACTGCCATGACTTTTCAAATATCATGGAGAGTGGCTTGGCAACTACATCGGCCAATTCCCTCAGGACTCTGGGATGCATCTCATCAGGTCCCAGGACTTATGTGCGTTCAGGCTCCTCAGGTGGTCACGAACCTGATCTTCTCCTACAGCAGGAGGGGTTTTGCCCTCCCGGTCCCCCTCATGCCATCCATCAACTCGGGTGGGGTGAGGAGAGATGTTCCCAGTGAAGACTGAGGCAAAAATGTTGTTGAGTACCTCAGCCTTCTCCTCATCTGCTGTTACCAGCTTGCCAGTCTCGCTCATCAGCGGGGGTACGCTTTCTTTAACCATCTTTTTCCAGCTGATATACCTGTAGAAACCCTTCTTGTTATTCTTTGCATCCCTAGCCAAGTTTAGCTCCAGCTGCGCCTTGGCCTTCCTGACCCCATTCCTACACAACCGGACCGCATCCCTATACTCTTCCCAGGATGCCTGTCCCTGCTTCCACTGCCTGTGCAGTTCCCTCTTCCTCCTTAGTTTGACCAGCATCTCTCGTCTCAGCCATGCCGGTCTCTTCCCTTCTTTGCCCGATACTTCATCTTTGTGGTCTTCTACTTTTGTGACACCCCTATGACCGAAGTTCTGTTTATCTTCTATACTTTCTCTATGTTTTGTGTCAATGCTCTTGGTCTAATTTTAATGATGAAGAAAAATCTAAGCATATCAAATATATAGACTCGAACAACACTACAGACCCTACATTTGCTTCAGTGATTAGAAAGTAATCATGAAAAAGAAGAAAATCAGATTTACATTTAACCTTCTCTGAGCCTGAAAATGCAGGCTCTTGTGAATTTTTATTTAAAAATAGAACAGAAAAAATCATTCCCAAATGTGCTTTGAAGAATATACTAACTTTTGGTTCATTTCTTTACTGAAAAACATTACTGACTTTGTTCATTACCAGAAGTCTTAATTTTGAGTCGCATCTTGAGGGCATTTTACAAGATTTGCCTGTATGTGCAGTACAGTAATTACTTTTTTGAAGTGCACTGGAAAAGGAAATGAAGTCAGCAGGTTTATGATCTCAGAGCTTTTTGATTTAATTAAAAGTCATTAACAGCAACCCCCACTATTCAGTTGCTGAACATGCCCAAATAGAGGTCTTAAAACCAGATGCTGTAAGCTGCAGGCTTTACAGTTTGCTTGGGTTGAATACACGGGAAAATTCAAGGTTTTACCTGTGCTATAGAGTGGACAGCAAACATGACAATAAAATAAATATCATCATAAAAAATTAAATGTTGAGCCTAATGTGATTAAATGTTAAACTCAGTAGAAGTAAAGCATGCTAATTTATATTATATTCCCTTCATGAATGTGTTGTGTATTAAGCCTGTTCTTGATTTATGGCATTAGAAACTTTCTAAGTCACGCATTTTAATGCACACACTGAGTCACAGCTGAATCACTCACTAATGTGCTATATTCCCCAATGAGCTGGCCAATTTAATATCCAAGCTGATGCCAGAATCTCAACACAATGAAAGGCCCTTCATTGACATTCTGGTGTAATATCTAATAACAATTAGATTCCTTTTCCTTGGTATTGTATCTTGCTATTGTCATTCCAACAACAGATGCTTTTCTTATAAACCACTGAATTTACTCAAATTTAAATGTCAGGCGGACCAAGTAAATGCACAGTCCATGAACCTGCACTGGGGAAAATGAGCTCACATCTGTCTCATTATAATATATTGTATTTCCATTTCATTTACTTTCAATTCTTAGCATAGTTTCAAGCAATTTTTCAATTTCCAAATCAAGCAGCATCTTAGAAAAAGTTAAATGATTTTTTTTTTCCATTGCTATGTCAGAAAATATATTGTTTGTTGGTATATTTTTATGGTGTCACACCAGATCCCAGCACAACGCTGCTCTCACAAATACACTGTCTAACCAGACAGCAAAATAACACAAGAAACCACTATGCAAAGGTAATCAATGCAGAAATTCTACAGGCAGGTTTCCTGATGAACACCAGTGCATAATTCCAGGTATCATGTACATCAGTGAGTAAAAATTTTATACACAGCATAATTAAATGAATGGGATTTTGCAGGGGAAAGTAAGAACACAGCCAGGCTCTGGCAATCTACAATTATATGGGTTGTAGTGCTGGAGTTTTACAGATCTTCAGTGACGCAGGTAATATCTCAAGGAGCTTCTAAAATACTTCAGTATTTAGGGAATTAGGTCCGTAGATGTTTTCTAATAAATCTCATTAGTTGCACCTTTAGATATGTCTGTACATTAAAAAAAAATCTTGTTACTTAATTCAATACCTGCAGATTAAAATAATGTCTTGTAGGTGGATACCAAATTTCCAGATCAGTCTCCGTATAAATCATTTAATGTAAGCAATATTAAATTTTAAGAGCATGATGAACAATCGGTTTGTCTGATATTCTTAATGACATGGGGAAAAAACCTCAGCAAATTCTGAAAGTCAGAATTAAGCTAAGATGGTGAGAATGGCAACTCCATTTATCCTAAAATATAAGGCAATCTCAGTTGCAATAGTTTTACCATTATTTCAAAGTGATGGCTAGTCTCTTGGATACTTGCAAATATAGAATTGTCAGAGTGCTTCATCCAAGGTTCGTCTGTTTATTCCCAGTCTTTCAATATTTTCTTATTGTTAGGAATTTTAAATGAACATTTTATTGTCAAGTTCCCTGGCATCAGTCCACGCGAGTTGGGAGTGTAGTTAGAATACGAATGAGAAAATTAATTAGTTGGTGACAGTTTGGAATATTAGTTTTCAGCTACCACTTTTTATTAGGTCTCTCTTTTTCTGGATGCGAGTGAAGTGATTGACAGTGAATTTCAGAAATACATAGGATGTTTTAGAAAATTTCATACTGAAGAACAATATATTCTAACTCACACTTTTTGGGGGAAAAAAAACCAAAACACCATACTGTACTTAAGTCGAATGAGTACACTGCACAGAAAGGGAGGAGTTTATCCTCTGTTCTGCCAGATTCCATCAGAAATCCCCAATCTCACACACTATAAAGAGTTTTTGAGACTTGAAAAGAATAAATGTATTGTTCTTTTTCTCGAAAGGTCAGTTGCTGTATAGCATTACTACCCAAATGCTGGCCTATTCAGTGTAGTACTGCTAGTAGTAGCACTCAGTCTTTGTATCTCAGTGGCACTGCTAAAACTCAGTAGCTATGTGAACCACTGTAAATTTTGCATTAAAAGTGGAGTTAATTACCTCACAAATAAGAATTTTACAAAAAAAAAAAAGAAAAATGTTAATTACTCTGAAGAACATGTTTAGTTTAAAATCAAGTTTCTTGAAAAATAGATTTAGTAAATTTACTGGACAAGATTAACATTTTAACCTTGTGGAGCTTAATCCAAGTCAATGTAAGGTAAATATGATACCATAATGCCTTTCTCATCACTGTGCTTCCACTTGCTATTTTTTATAATTTAACCTTGGCATTTTAATTTCTTTTTTTATCTCATTTATATTCTCCTTACAACAAAGTCAATTTTTAGATCTTGATAGTGCATTTGTAGCTCTACTATATTACCGTGCAAATGCGAACATGCAGTAATCTTATTAAAACATCACTGGTTTAGAGATGTCTTTGGTGCAAATGTTGTCATTTAGATGAAAACTGATTATCACAACAGTAACGGCTCTTGTTCTGTAAAATTTCATTTTAATCCAGCCTGTTTTAGAAATCTACAGCTGTCAAACCTCATATCTTTCTCTCTGATCCCTCAAGCAGATGCACTTTGTTTGTTCTTATAATAAAACATGTGTCTGTCCTTTAGCTGATTAGTGCATCAATGAGAACATAACAAGATATTCACTGTTTCCAAAGGTTTTCACATCAAAGAGAACTTTAAGCAGCTTTGTGAAATGAATTTGACTTGTTAAAACCTCAAAAACCACAGAAGAATGGAGCTGGAGAAGGCTGTCAATGCCTTGCATCTTGCATAATTAGTGTATATAAGTGGTCCAGATACGCATCTTTGTCTACGAAACTCCTGTGGTTTATGCATGCCAAAACTTTACCATTCCAGCTTTTCTAAATAATTTCTATTACATTAACTAAGGATCAGTTCCTAAACATGCACAGAAATCTAAAAATATTATACTTAAAATTGAAAAAAACACAAATCTTTGCAATAACTCTCTGTATTTATATAAAAATAAAGGACATTAAGTCAACCTGCACAGTAGTGGCTCTTCACCACACAGATCACTTCATAGATCATGGCTGTGCAGCACAGCACCCTGCTGTCCTCATGCCAGGGATTCCTCTCTGGAAGTTATTGCCCAGATAGTCACCACCACAGTGCCCTGGGTTTGGCATTCCTGGTGAACACTGGAAAAATGATACATTTTCAAAAAGTACTTAAATAGCGCTCCTATTCTGCTTAAATGATCTGAATAGGTAGATTTACCTACACTGGAAGAGAAGGATTGCTGCTCAATCCTGAGAGAAGGACCTAGATTTCAGACTGGCATTTTGTTTTAGCTTACAGAACTCAGACCTGATTCCAAACCTTTATGTACTGTGTAGAGTCAAGAATAATTATTTCTGAAATGAAAATGCAGCTCTGATAAAATCTGAGTTCAGAATAGGATGACAACCAAAAGATTATTTTTTAAATTAGTTCCAAATGACATTTTCATTTATTAAATTGATTTCTATAAATTTCTATAAATTCCTTGACACAAAAGATTAAGTTTAGTATTTACTTTTAAAAATACTACGCACTCCTCTGCATCATTGTAAAGAGAAAAAAGAATTCTTTCACAAAACACATACAGCAGATACCCTAAATATTCATTATAATGAAATGCTGAATTTTATCTACTAGCTATAACAATATTGGGTTAAAATAATGCATACAACAGCTACAATAGCTTGTCAACTGCTTGTGGAAAGCTTGTATGCCATCTTCCCAGCTGTCAGAAGCTTCAAAGGAATTTTCTTTTTTTCCCCATTTTAAACAAATCTTACAGAACACATACAATACCACCTGCTGCAAGAGGGGACCTGTTAGCAGACTGTACACCATGCACTCAGTGGGGAAATATGGACACCAGGCTCTGGGCTTCAAGGTGATCTGCAACTGGGAGCTTTCTGTCCATGCATGGACCTGACATCTGCAAACTTCTCAGTCACCTGAATTTCTTCAGAAAAATTGCCCTCATTCAATCCAGTGTCAGAAAGGGAGGAAGACAGCAACTGCACAACATTCACACATCATCTGGACTTCAAAAAGCAGCAGGGAAGTGGACGAGCAGAGAGTTCTGCAGGCATATCTCCCTAGTGAATTAGCAACCTCCCCTCCACGGTCAGCAATCAAAGTTCACTGTATACTCATGAAACGCAGCAGGCCAGGTAAAAGAAAAGAGACATACTGATACCTTTGCTGCTATCTAGATTTCTGCATTTGGACTGTGTATGTAGATGTTCATGAGTGTAAAAATCAGTTTAATGTACCTTTTATATTATTCACCTTATTCCTATAGAGTTGAAGCACATATGTTGGAATACCAGCAGGCTCCTACCATCAGTGGTTCCAAGCTAGCTGGACTTAAATATTACTTTGAAAGGATCTATGCAAACAGTCAAGAAAATATTAAGAACAGCAAGCAGTAAAATGAAAGAAACAGGCCAAACTGAGATGAGAAAACATGTACAAATATCAACACGCAATAGCATCTTCACTAACAGCCATTCAACCCATAATCTCGTTATAGACTAGAAGTTCACCAAGTCCTCATGGACTCTGGATTTTCTATTCAAAATAACCAGGAATAATAAAATGTAGATCTACATTTGTGCCAACATATATGAGAATGAATACATATTGATTAATTAAAATTGGCAATAGTCAGATGTATTAAGTTGGTCCTCACAAAAGTCCCCTAAAAAAGTATCAGTGCTGTTTTACCCATGCAGCCATAGGATTACTGAACCGCATTAGAGGCTCATAGCCTACCAAATGTACCCTCCAAACTCACTGCAGGAACAGAGCACTTACATTAAAAGGTCAACAGTGTTAATTCTCTGTAAATTTCTTTTCCTCAGACATGAACACTTAACCAATTCACATTTCACAAACACCTCCTTCTTTTCCTAAAATTCTTTTAAGGTGAAAGAAAAACATTGTCACAGAACCGTAGAATAATTTGGTTGGCATGAACCTCTCAAGGTTGCTCAGGGGCTTGTTAGGCTGAGAAACCAATACAGTCAACATAGCCACAGGAGAAATTAAAAACACAAACCAAACCCTAATACAAACTGAGGTTTACATATCTAGTCTCTGCATGTCCAAAAGCACACCATAGTCAGCTACTTCTCCATGCCAAAGGACCTAGTAAGGCATCGTCTAAGGGACTTCCAAAGCCTCAATTAGTGAACTAAATCTTCAAATAACAAATACCATCTGCATGGGATTTACCTTCTTTTGCAGGAGGGATAATTTGAAACTTTAAAAGAATACCCACATTCTTTAAGGTTTTCCTCTCTTCCTTAGCTATATTCTGCTGCATCACAGCACAGACCTCAAAGGTCGAAGGACTAACGGGTTTTGCTAAAGCAGTAATTCAACTTTAAATCAACTGCTAGGGAGTGTATGGGAGTACTGCCTCTCTACCCTGCTGGAGGAAAGCATGGCCTCCACAAATCTCTAATTTACACTGAATTGACACATGTTTAACCATTTTAGTATTAAATCAGTTATATAATCCAATGGTTCCTGCTCCTTCAAGACTTCACTGTCTGATTAGAGAAATTATAAATCCAAACTCAGCATTCTGATTAACGAGTCACGAACAACACAAGAAGGCAGCAAGTGACCTTTTTTGTTCATTTTTGCAAGCCTTACTGTAATCAGCATCACAAATATTTTGGCAGAGTTTATCGCATTTGCACTGGAGCAAAAATCCATTTTAGAACACTGTTTTCTTCCTAGTTTGGCTCTTCTACAGGAAACACAACAGTGTTATAGGTGTCTACACTCTAATAGCTGTGTGCTCTGATTCAAACTGTATACAGCCCAAGTCAGCCCAATCTAATCAGACTGGGGCAAGGATTGCAGAAAAAAAAATAATAAAGAAAACAAGCTATATGGAATACAGTGTAAAAATACTGGGGAAAAAACCCTCTAAAACACAGAAACCAAAACCCCAAAGAGAGAATTAAATAACTTTTACATAAAAATAATTTAACATAGACTTTTTGCAGGTAGAAAAAAAAGGTTAAAAAAAGCTAGAATAGAAAATTAAAATGATGATGCAGAATACACGAAAAGCACCACATCTCTGCTTATCCTGCTTTCCAGATTGTACTGTGGCTAACAGAGAGAGGAAGTCCTCAAAGGAGGATCCTCTTCAGGGTGTTGAACACATACTGCTAAATGATATTGCTTAAGGTTTCATATCTCCTTTTGGAATACACCAAAGCACGTAACAACTCAAGGTCTGTACAACTCAGGTTGAGCTCATGATTTTGTTACTGGGGAGCCTGAGCAGCTGGACACAACCCCTGTAATGTCGTTACTTAACATGCTGTGTATCAGCCACTGCAAGTAAAGGGTAGTGTCAAAGGCAAAAAGGTTTCTTTCGAGACTAGAAAACAGGTAACTGATTCTATCAGCTCAGATTAAATCCTGATGCTGGATCAGGGATCTGCAGAGGCAAAGAGCAGTACTTAGCAGCCAAGGGGCGCCCTCGCCTTCCCTGGTAATAGCAGGTACCAGGGAATATTGTCAGTACCAAACCAACAAACCTATTAATTAGCCTGAGGAAATTATCGAGAAGACAGCAGGAGGATGTCAGAGCTGCTTTTCCCCAACCTCTCTGCAGGTGAGCACCGAAGGCATGGTCAGAACCCTAGAAGAGGCTGGAGAAAAGAGAAAAAACCTGCTCTCTGCATAATTTTTCACATACTCCATGGAAATCGTCATTACAATTGGTTCTGGGAATAGAGGAAACAGTGCTGAACTTAAAACCTAACACAGTCCTGAAGGATGATATATGGAAACAAGTATCCTAACCGACCTTCCTAGAAACTAGAGGAAAGGCTGCCTAGCAGAACTACAATAGGTTTTGATCTCAGGGAGGTCAAGATAAATCTGAAGCCATTGAGGATATGGTGGGTATATACTTCAATAAACAAAAAAGAATGTGACCTACGTTTTTTAAAAACAAGTCAAGCAGAACTGAGTGGAAACCTCATGAAGTTTTATTTTAACTAGTCTCTTAAGGGATTTTGCAGGCTCTTTCTGGTGATTATGGGATTTTCCAGTATTTACAATAGCCATGTAGCTACATATCCAAACAATGGTCATGCAAATCATTTATGCAGACAGAAGTACACTAATTTAAATATTTAAGAAGCAGAAGTCAGCCATGTAGCAGACTTCTTCATGGTACATTAGAAGATTTAGAAACAAAATCTATTAGCATTCTTCTGCACACAAAACGTTGATTTAGGAGAGACTAGATGAACTAATAATCGAATATGGTAATGCATATTAACTACAGAAAAATCTGCTATAGAAGGTACAGGCATGGTTGAGAAAGTTTGGTTAAAATAAAAAGGCTCAAGTACTAGTTTTTTTCAAAGGAAAGGGATCATCCTTGCAGAATGTTATTTTTTTGTTGATCCGGAGCATGTAATACTTATTCATTTATTTTGTATTAAGACAAGATAATATCTGGGGGTCTGTTTCCATCACTAGCAAATACATAAATGAACTGGCATTTTGCCTCAACCGATATTTTCTGAATGAACAAGAACAGCAGCTCTAAGCAAGACATATGGCGGCAGCACGCTGCACAAGGCTCTGCTGTACGCTCTTCTGTGCCAGCAGGGAAAAACGGTTTCCGATTTTGCCATCCCATTTCTTTTCTTAGGGATCTGTTGTGCCTGTAAAATCTTGGCAGTGCTGAAGACAGTTGTGCGCTGGATAGGAACGGTTGTGACTATCATCAGCATTTGTGTGAGGAAGATATTACAGCATCGTAGTTTAACCCCGACTGGCAACTAAGCCCCATGCAGCCGCTCACTCACTCCCCCTGAGGTGGGATGGGGGAGAGAACCAGAAGAGTAAAAGGGAGAAAACTCATGGGTTGAGATGAAGACAATTTAATAGGGAAAGCAAAAGCCATGTGCACAAGCAAAGCAAAGCAAGGAATTCATTCCCTGCTTCCCATGGGCAGGCAGGTGCTCAGCCATCCCCAGGAAAGCAGGGCTCCATCACGCGTAACAGTAACTTGGGAAGACAAATGCCATCTCTCCAAACGTCCCCCCTTTCCTCCTTCTTCCCCCAGTTTATGTACTGAGCATGTCATCATATGGTGTGGGATATCCCTTTGGCCAGTTTGGGTCAGCTGTCCTGGCTGTGCCCCCTCCCAGCCTCCCATGCACCTGGCAGAGCTGAGAAGTCCTTGACTAGTCTAAGTACTACTTAGCAACAACTGAAAACATCAGTGTGTTATCAACATTCTTCTAGTACTGAATCCAAAACACAGCACTATGTAAGCCACTATGAAGAAAATCAACTCTATCCCAGCTGAAACTGGGATGTATGGGAAGATGAAGCACCATATGGCTCCCCCTCCCTCCTTGCATGCTGTCACAGAGCCCCTTCTCAGCCTTGCTCTCTGCTATCCACCCTTTTCTGTGGTGGAACAAGTCATCAACAAGAAATCTCCTAAAGGCAGAGGAGGGTCATCATCCAATGCACCAACAGGGCTGGCACCCTTCACCAGACCTGCAGAGTTAATAGCTCTCTCTAGTTCAGTATTTGATGTGAACTCTCTCGAGCTTAATGAAGATTGTTGGTACAGGAATGAGGAGGCTGCACTCATGCAGTTATTACGGCCCAGACTGCACAGATTCTTTGAGTAAAACACAACTTCCATCATCAGTGATCTTAAGGTGGCTTCTCTCTCAAATGCACCTGTAATGGTCATCTTTTACAAAGAGGATGCTATGTATGCTTCCAGCAGCAGTTCCAAGCAGAGGTGCTCTGTCTCCCAAGTTGAATTCATGCTCAGAATCACACTTATTAATAGCATGTCAGAAAAAACAGTACAACCCTATATCATCATGAGATTCATATACAGATATAATTTTGCTCTTATGCATGCTCCTATATCTTTCAGAGCAGTACGGTGGGGATATTTGCATAGAAAGGCTCTCTCCATTTCATAGGACTTATCTTCACACTCCTTCACGTGGGCACATGGAAACAAGAAAGTCCTCAGACTCAACAGATACAGCAAGTTATCGACAACTAATGAGAATATTTCTCTTTAAGAGGGCTTCAAGATTATCTGAGACAGCAAATAATGCCTCAAAGTTTTGCTCCATCCAGCTGGAAAGGCAGGAGGCTGGCACTCTCATCCACCCTACGTCCAGAAAGGGAAGAGCTCCCTCTGCCCCAGGTTCCTTGCCTCATTAGATGCAGTAGTGAAAGGAAGGACAAGTGGCTACCAGGGAAATGCAGGCAGTGCAGTCAGTAATAAGCAAAATTACGAGCCTCCGACCAGACTGGCGGGAGAAAGGAGGAAGGTGGTCAAAAAAGGGAAAGTATACTACAGAGTCATAATTACTGAATTCCCTCAGGAAAAAATGGTGAAATTACATCAGTTTTCAGAAACACAAATTAAAACACTTATTAAAAAAAAGCAAATGCTAAAAATCAAAGAAGCTGGTTGCAAGTCAGCTTCACAAGTATCAAATGGGAGAGATTTTCAGTTACTTTGTGTACTGAATACAAACCAAAGCCTAGAGATTAAATGTCAACAAATGAAGGCAAAGCATTAATCTATTGTGTCATATCACCTCACTCCCAAATCACTAACAAGCCACTATCCATCTTATCTCTGCTTCACTTATTGACAATCTCCATTTGTTTCATCAAGAAAAGGGACAATCCATTCAGGACTTGGCATACATCACACTAAGCAGAAAGAAATACTTTGCAATAAATGGCATCAAAGTGATTGACTTTCTGCGCTATAAGCAGACCGTGCCTTGCTTTGGCACAAAAGTACATAGTAGAAAAGTATAAAAAGCCTTATTTTCTGCCCTTCTGCCTCTGCACAACCCTTCTACCTTCCGCCTCTGCATCTCTTTCAAACATGCAAACTCAACTCATTCTCTTTGGAGAACAGCAGGAACTGTTCCTTTTTCATACCTCCAGAAAAGAGAACCAAGTCTGAAATCACTCCTTCACAGTCCACACCAATACACCCAGCTGCTCACATCAGCTGTTGGGGGGAGCAGGCTTTGTTCTCCACACCTTTGGGTAAAGTCACGCAACCTCCAGGAGAGCTCTTCTGTCACACTGTGGCTTAGAACGAGAGCTTATTTAGTGGGACATGCCTTTCAGGGAGAACAGGCTTTCAAGCAGACTGCAGTGTCATATAGAGCTGAAGAGCTTTATTTAAGAGCTTATCAAGGATCAGATTATCTCAAGGAACAAGTACCCTACATGGGGATCCTCAGGGAAACAAGAGACATTGTTCTTTATAATCATTACATTTTAAGGGGTAGACAGTTTTGTATTTATTCATTTCATACTCATAGCTCATGTTTTGTAGAAAGGCCTTGTGGTAACTAAGACACCTTCCCTCAACAGACAGAAGGTCATAAAATGAACAACCTCAATAAAACTTACAAAATTCTCCAAGTTTAGCTCCTTTTTAATCTGTGAGATGCAAGACAACAAGCACGTACAATAGGGAAGCGGAAAGGTTTTGTCAGCAAGAGCTTGCAAGAAACCTGCACACAGATTATTTGCAGGTGAAACAAAAATGTCAAGGGATTGCTGTCTCTTGGCCACTGTCACTACAGTGTGAGGTTCTTGAATAGGAGAAATTAGGTATTAGAAGTCAAAGGAAAAAGTGCTGTGGTCATGGTGATATTTATAATGTAACCATTACATTTTGAAGTCCAACCTCCTTGAAGTGTAAAGACGTTTTTGTTGCTTTACAATACCAGCTGACTCATGCACGCAGAGCTGCTACAATTCAGCTTCAGTTTGTATTCAAGATGATTTTATAATTGAAAGGTAAAATTTTTTTTTTTTTTTAATAAAGCTAAGATTTCTTAATGCATTTGTGTAACAAGATGATTCTCTGGCAAACATCAAGGCCAAAACCAAAACAAAAATATCACAAAGTACACAGGATCCCAGGTACAGGTCACCACCAGGGACAGGTAATAGACTTGATGGACCATTAGTTTGTTCCAGTGTGCCTGTACTCAGAGGCAGCAGGGAAGAAGTAGGCAGTGAAAGAAACAGACTGCAGATTAGAAAGGAAAGGAGGAAAATTCTGTAGGAAAGTCCACTAAAAAGAGAAGCTTCTCAGTGAGTTTCCCACTAACATTTTATCTCAATATTATAGCCAAAAAGAAATACTTACGCCTTGCCAGGTTAACTACTCTGCAAACAAATAAATCGCAAGCTGGGCTGAGGAGATGTAAAATCAATGCTATAAACATGTGTCAATGCTAATATTGGCTCATATTTCTATCGCTTACAGCATTTAACCTGCACCTCAGGGAAGTCAATAATTATTACATCAATAACGAACATTAAGGTCATTGTGGCAACAGCAACTGAAAACATTTTGTAGTTTTGTTATGACAAAGTCTGAAGAAGCATGACATTTTAAACCAAAACTGGACAGTTTGGCCAAAATTCTGCCCTGCCTACCTGCACACTTGTCAAGTGTAATTTTTCTGCTGCATTTAGTGCTGTAACTAGAACTGCAGGATTATTGAATTTAAAAAGAAAAGCCGGATGCCAGAAAGTTGACTAACAGTAAAGTTCTGATTAAAGCATTAGTCATAACAGTATAATCAGATAAAATCAGAAGGTGAATAAGTTCACCGGTAGATCTGAGGAAACGTAACATTCCCAATGCTGAAGGAACAGCACAAATTATTTGCTAATGCAATTCAAGAGAACAGGATGCCAGAAAGTTGACTAACAGTAAAGTTCTGATTAAAGTATTGTGTTTATCAGAAAACGCATAAAGCAAGCAGATAAAAGTGCCTTTACCTGGTAATATTTCAAGATTGTTCCAGTGTGTGCCAGACATCCGCAACAGTTTACATTCATGGAAAATGGATGGACTGTGTTGATAAGCACAGAATCAGAATGATATGAGTCTTGGCTTAGTCCTTAATGCTAAACTCTCTGTAAATGTGAAAGCTGGGATCTGGAGATAGCAGACAAATGTCATGTTTGAACAAATGATATTGGGAAAAAACTAACTGGAGGTCCCAGAAATAGAACTACAGCGAGGGAGCAAAACCACAAGGGTAGTTACTTCCCAGATAGTATCTGTACTTCATTCAGGACAAGATGGAGGAACGCAGATTAGAGACATCTCTATATTCCTCAATCACAGAGAGAAAAACACTTTTAATGGAATTATAAAAGTTTGAGATACAGTAGGCATATTTAGGTCACCTAGACCATTCTCCATCACTTCTGGAACCAAACTATGCCACATGATGAGTGTCTCAATGCTTTGCCCAGATTAGTTTTAAATGACAGGAGGCGGCTGGGAATATGCAAGAAGGCAACACGAGTCTTCATTTTACTGGCCTACATGAAATAATAACATTAGCATAGCCGGTAACAGCTATACTAGCCAAGACAGTTGTTGAGTACAGCCAGTTTTATGTTATGCTTAATGGGACGTGGGAGCTCAAATCACTGTACTCAATCTGTTTGTTCCTCATAGGTATATCTTTCCTACAATATTTGAGACCTTATTTTCTGACACGCATTTCGCTATTTTAATAATTAGGATCTTCTGGTAATTGATTCCTTTCCAGTTCCATTTTTTTTTTTTTCCATTTAATCAAATGTATAGGCATTTAAATACCTCCCAATTTTAGAAACAGAATTACAAAAAAAAAAAAAATCAACAGCATAGCTAGATAACTTCCTACTGGGCCCACCATGATATGTTCTCATCGCATGTAAGATCTGATCCTTTCTGGCTAGTTCCACTTTTTTTGGTGCAAATAAACACATTTCAGATTGTCAGTTTTCTCAGCATTACCAAGGTTCTCATTACTCCAGAATCACCAATGCCTCTTTCCTGTATTTTTGGTGCAATTTATTCATACAGCTATTTGCAAGCCACGTTAGCCTCATCTTTCTTCATTTATTAAATGAGTCTGCTTCCTTTTGAGCAATGTTTGATTTTCAGTACTAGTGACAAATGTACTAGAAAGTCATATGTATGTATATACACACACATACAGACCAACCATTCATCTATCTTCCTGTGCAGTTAAAACTGTCAGCTAGCTTAGAATGCACTTGTTTTGATATTTTGCTGTTCCAACCTTTCTTTTTCAAATCTTAACTAAGGTCCTCCTTAATTTTGTGTAATCCTTTCTTCTTCTCTTATGACCAGACAAATTGTAAGGGACCATTATAAAATATTTTGCAGATAAAGTCTTTCAAAACCCACAGGTTAAACACACGCAAAACAGGGCTTTCTTCGGAAACAGCTAACAGCCAGAACACCTTTTCTCTAAAAATGTTTCCCAGTAAACCCTGGAAGTTCAAATCAGTCCTAGACAGCCATCATATCTTACATGCTTCCTTAAAAAATTATTCTAGGAAACATCATGAATGCTGCACCGCTTTGGAAAGCCCAGCTTTGAGGAAAGGAAAGTAATTAAGGGTAAGAAAATTTGGGAGTGACTGGCAGTAGCAAGACTTGGCAGAAGACTCAGGAGGCAAAATAATGTTCACTCTTCCCTAAAACATTTAAAATACTGTTGAGGAGTGAAGTAGGACCTGTTCCTCACTAGAGGTCAGCTTCAAAACAAAAGTAGCTCAGTAACTGGTAGACATAGAGAAACATGTCAGCATGCAGAAATGGCATGACACAGTCTCTCAGATAACTGAGATGAGTGAACTAAATTTAGAAATTAAAAAAAAAAAAAGTATAATAAAACTTTCAAGCACAGACCTAGCTGTATTTCTAGGTCCAGGAAAGGCAACACTAATACAATAGGAAAGTAACATCTGATTATTGGTTCAGGAAACTATGCAGGCTAATGCCCAAAATACGGCATTTATGAGAGCAATTGGTGCTGTGCCCACCTCTGGCAGGGCAGGGGACTCAGCCCCTTGCAGCAGCCTAGCCAAGCACGTGCAGCTCCGTCTTTCTCGCCCACCCCAGCGTGCAGGCACAGCACGAGCCGTGCCCACGCTGCAGGGACCCAAGGAGTGCTGCGGAGGTGCTCAGGGGGCTCTGGCAACTGTGGAAGAGAGGACTTAAAAAGAAGCAAAATATCTGAAGATCCAAAGAAAAACATTCAGCAATACTCAGCACAGCTGCTGTAGATGAGGTCTCTATTTTTTTCAGCAGAAGTCTCACAATGTGCAGTTTCCATGTCCTGATCCAAAAGAAAGGATTTTTCCATTATCTCCTACACCAGTGGAAAGTCTTTTCCTACATAGCAACCCATCCTAAGAGCTGCAGTACATCTGCAACTGAATATAGGCTCTTATTTATTTTGTACTTCTGAGGCATAATCATGCACAGCATTTGAATAACAGCAATACAGCTTTGTGGTTCAACGTAGGCAGTAACTTCCACAAAACTGAAATATTAGGAAAGCACCTATTATTCTATTAGTAATGAGCTGGGAAGTAACATAAAATGTGACAAGGCAGTTTGTGTGGGACCACCAGCAGTCTCTGACACATGGAGAACGTTACATAAACACTGCTGCTTCACAGAGTCTGGTGCTTGCTGCAATTTAGGAAGAAATGCCTGAAAAATAAGCTGGTGCTAAAGCAAAACAATTTAAGTCAAAGAAGTGAAGCTTTTCATAGAAAACCCACCCCGATTAATTTTGACTCATAATCCTTCCTCCCTTTTTCCCACACCTTTCTAAACACACCCCCTGTGCAGGGTAATCTGTTCAAGGTCGCTATTTGAGAAAACTGGTTGTAACGGTTTCTTGTATTTCATTGCTCTAGAGAGTCCTGTAACATCCATTTTAGCCTCGGACACGGGACAATTTTGCTACTGTGAACAGCTGAGCAGAAAGCACCCCATATAATTTATGAGATCTCCAGTGTGTCAAGGCTGGGTTTTGTTAACCCCATGTCACGATGCCTGCTTCCCACTCCACCTGTTTAACTTGAGTTCTTTAAATATTTGTAACAGAAGTGGAACTGCAGTCACCATGAAAAACTGACTTAAAGTACAAAAGCAGATAAATCTTTATCAGCAGTTCTAAATATCACCTCACTAGGTACGCTTAAACATACACCGTTGTAAATCTGCAACCATTTCTTCACTAACAAGTACAAATGCCACAAGTTTGCTTTCCCATTTGCTACAACTATCATTAAATATTAAGGAGACAAAGAAACCTTGAAACCACAGCCCACAGGAGACTAAGATCCCAGAGGGAAAACAGGAGAGAAATTGAGTGTCATAGGAAATTTGTGCATGCTCTGTTGGAAGACCACCAGGTCTTTAGGCTGCACAATCAGCTGCTAGTGACATCACATCACATCAGACCGCGGTGACAACTGCAGAATAAACAGCAAGAATGTGTTGTAATTGCTTTTTGCCAGACAAGGTTACAACCAGGACATACCACGGTGTTGTGTTTCAAAGCCAAAATTCCTAAAAATTACTGCATTCCAAAGTAAAAACACAGCTGATCCCGAAGTTAACAAACCAGAGTGGTAGTTTTAACTTGCATAGCAGATTTACAGAAATGGGTATAGCTACACTGATCAAGATGATCTTTGACAGCGATAAATATGGTTTAGAAAACGTTACTCCTCTCACCCACGTTCCCAGTGTTGTATGTTGGTTTGTATTGCTGCGGACAATTGAAGTGACAGCAAAGCTTTACCTGGAACAACACCAGGAAAAGGATTTAGTTAAAAAATCACTGCAGCCTTTCTGAATTACTTTTTATGAAGGTATATTTAGTCTCAGGTTTTAAAAATATACTACTACCAATTCCAACTCCTTTATTTAGTAATTCCAACAGAAAACAAATAGGACAAATTTACTGATTTTACCCCTTTCAAGCAGTTTAGAGAATTCCAGCCCTGTAATTTAAGATTAGATTCTACCTTGAGAAAAAAATATCCCTGAAAAGGTGGAACAATGCGCCAAAGTGGCAGCACACTTCAGGATGCATCACATGCAACAAGCTCCAGTAAGTGGTGCCATTCCCACTTCCCACCTTCCTCATCACAGATTCAGGAAAAGAAAGAATACTAGAGCCACAGCCAAAACGTTGTTGGTTTTCAGATACTACCCATTTCTAAAAAAGCTTTTGTAGCTATATGGAGACAAACGTTGGTTACAGCAGCATTGAAATCATTTTAACTTAAGCCAGGAGGCACTCCCAGAGACAGATTTAAATCATAGTTTTATGTCACCATTAGTTTTAGTATTAGATTTTTCTGACTACAACTATGCAACCCCAAATGGGCAGAGGACTCCTCTGTGGTGGAGATTAATTTTACCTTCTTTCTTGTGTATCCCTTGGATCCTTTGGGTATGTAATTTAAAAGAATAGTACTCATCTCCCATTTTCCTTCTTTCTTTTTATAACTCTACAGCACCTGATAATTTTAAACTTGCATTTCTAACTTCAGTAGACTAATTTCTGCTTCTAGGTTAATGAAGAAAATGAAGAACCAGCAAGAAAAACCTGGTGGTACCACAGAAGGAAAAAAACCCCTCTCCCTTGACCTTTCCCACTGCCTGAGCCAAATCAAGCTGTTCACTATCCCCCCAACTTCTATTAGCATGTCTCCAAGTGCCTGGGTGCTCCCCTCCCAGGGCAGGCTTACCCTTCCCCAGCTCCTCCCAGGTGACCATGGTCACCCCTGCATTATGCTTCTCAATTTCAACAAGTGGTTCTGCATCTGTGCCACAGAGCACATCACAGAGGTACAATATCCTGGAGCCTCGCATTTCTTTTCCTGAATTGGCAAAACCTCTAACCCCTTTGAAGTTTGCCCTTTGCTAATGGATAAAAATGGATTTTTACAGCTGGGGCTGTAGTTTCTGCCTCATTTTCATTAATTAATACAAGGAAAAGGTAGATTTTGTCACATGTTTAACCAACTGCTCATCACCTGACTACCGATCCTATCAGACCAACTGGGGTGATGAGCAGAAGCTGAACAAGGTCACCTAAATCAATGAAAGTGGATCAAAGGAAGATAAATGACTTTAAAAGCACTTACTGTGTACTCAAAAACAACAAAGCTTTCTGAGGATCATGCTCTGTTGCGCTCAAGACGAAGCTCTTAACAAGAAAAAACAATATATATACACATATATATGTATGCCTCAAAGCTGACATGTTGACTTGGAAGCATCAGAGCAGAGCTCTGGGCTTTCAGAGCTCACGTGCAATGGGCTTTTCCATTTATGAGTAATCAAATACAGCCCAGAACCAAGGAGATCATGGTAGTCCTAGTAATTATAAGTATTCTGAGATTTTGCATAACCACAAAGTATTCATACATTTCCATTTTTAACTGAAGAAAATTATTCTCTAGTCATACTTTTTAAAATTCTATTTACCATAGTTAGTAGAAATAACACAAAAGGGTACAAGCAATCAACTATACCTTACCAACAGAGCAACATCAGCCTATTGCACCTCAGCTTTCATTTTACATCAAGGACATTTTGTGTAGGGAACTTTAAAAACATTTTGCAAACAGCTTGTATTTTTTTTAATGCAATTAATGGATAATAATTAGAAACATAACTATATAAGGAATATACAAAAAAACTTGAAATAAACCTAGACAAGCTCCAAAATTAGCATACAGGATTATTGCTTATTCCTCAAGCTGAGAACACAGAGCCACGAAAACAAAAGTGTTGCAGAGGGTGAAGTTTAGGTATGAAAAGGCAGAGGAGGAAGTAAAAGCAACACAAAAAGCCTCTCACTGAGGACCTTCTACTGCAGGAAAAGGCTTTGGAGTTCAGTTATCACCTAATAAGGAAAAAAATTCAAAAGGAGTAACAAAGATAGACTCCACATTTGATTTTGAATGTATAAGGTGTAGCCAAATTAACGAATACTTTTTTTTCTTTGCATTGTTTCCCCTCAGAGCAAAAATATATAAGAATATATCTTCGAAATCCAGGAGACTACATTTCTGGAGGAAAGAATTTATCAATAGCAAACAATAAAACAGCAGCATTTACTACTTTAATAAAAAATTACCATTTGCTTTGTTTTGTTGTTTCCAAGATACTTATTTTCTTCTAAAGGAGCATTTGCATTAATCTTATCCAGCAGTCCATTATTTTTATCCTGCAGTTAGCTAAACTTCTCTTGTGCTTCATAGCGTTGCTGAAATTATATATGACAGTGCTGATACAGCTATTCACTTGCATGTTCAAGCCTGCATCAGTAATGAATATTTCTCAAGCTGCTTTGAAGCTTTGGTTATGAAAATAGAATGAAAATGTGATTGCTGCCCTAGTAATACTGCCAGATTTCTTAATGAGACAATATTCTTTATTTTGTCTCAGACAAAATTTTACAAATAATACAAAAACATGATTAACACTTAAATTAGGCTTTGCTGTATTACATTATAGATGAAATTTATGCAGATGTGTCCTTTTCCCTCATCCTTCACAAGAAATTTCTTCAGATTTTATCAATTTGTTAATCTAGATACAGATCTTGAAGACAAAATGAGTAAAAAATAGACCGATACTAACGATGCCCTTGTTTGACGACATAGATTTTTCCTCTTTCCATCCCTAATCTTTCATTAAGCATCCCCTCATGCTTTCTCCCCCATCCTCTCTCCAGAAAATTAGCCAGATCTTCTTGTATCATCACAAACAGAAACAAGCCCAAACTGAAACACGGGACCTAAACATCCTTGATGTTTTGGCAAATTCAGAGTAGGGTTTAATAAATTTATGTATTTAAGTTATTATACTGAATAAATTATGAAATAAGAGACATTTGTCTTATTCAGAAAGACTCAGATTGCAGTAATGATCATGGCACAGGTCAGGCCTGAGGAGCACCACCAGAAATCCATGTGTGGAGCCAACTGCGTCCACCTTCACCACGTCAGGTTTAAGCTATAATCCTACATCTCTCAATACCTGAGAGCTAAATTCTCTCCTAATGTTCTTTTAAATGATACTACAATGTTCCAGAGGTTCAAAGGGCTCTCTAAATCTCGCTTTTTAAAAGATACAGAAAACAAAACATATTGCCCCCCAAACCTTTATGTTTCAGCTCTTCCGAGTTTCATGTTTTTAATAGAAAATCCTTAGAAATACAACATATATTAATATCATAACTGTCAGGAATCCTGTATCACTTGAACAGAATACTACTATTTCACAGAAAAAGATACAGTAGTAAAATATGGTCCACATTTTTGTGTGTTTATGCAGACATATATAAAGATAAGGCTATTCAATTAAAGTGAACATCTTAAGGAAAATTTCTAAAATACAATTACATCCCAAGACGTGTCATGCTTCCGGCTCTGTTAATCAGTGTGGCTTTTCCCCCCCTATCTTTTCAACTGATTAATTTTGATTTTTTTTTTCAATTTTACTTTAATTTTTTGAGAGAAAAAAATATGAATGTCCTAAATTACTTCATAATCCAATAAATGAAAAATGCCTTAGAAGAGATGAAGGAGGTAAAAAAAAAGAAATGTTTCAGCCTAGGCAGTCATGTTTCCTCACTGAGCTGCTCTAGAAGGATCAATGCAGCATTGGAAAAAAAGTATATGGGTCTCAAAAAATATGCAGGTTGCATTTTAGCTATACAGTTAGTATCCACACAGTATTTATAAGGAATATCCATTTAGTCAAACCAGTAAGAGTAAAAATATTGTAATATGTGGAGCCATTGCTTGAAAGCATTTATTCTTTGTGTATTTGCAATAATAGCTTTGAATGGCTAAATTAAACTCTTTGACCCTACTGACAAACCAGCTGCTGTTTTCTGCAAGCCTACCTTTCCATGTGTAGGGGTCTCCAGAAAGCTGGGGTTACGCTTTCCTGAAATAAGCAAAGAGATGCCAAAAGACCATCCTTCCCCAATCTCCCAGTGTTAAGCATAGCTGCTGGTGCAGAAAAAACAAAGACTAGAAGCTCATGGCTCTCGTATCTCAGCAGAGTAGTCCTGATCAATATAACAAACTGTTTGCACTTTCAATTAATAATTATCCAGATGAAGCTGGCGAGTACCACCTTAATCACTGGGATAGGACCATCCAACTTGCCAACTGCCTTAGATGAGTTTCACAGAAAGACTGACAGACCCTGCTCTGCTGTTCAAGGCACAGTGATAAGAGGTCATTTGCCTTCTGATTAATTTTTGTGGCTACAGCTATTTTTCAGGCTGACACAGTACTTGTTGCTTCACAGTACTTTTAAAATTCTGCTACATTCCTTTCACGTGTTTGCAATATGTAAGTCAGAGAAGTAATAAATTCCTTTGTCACAGTTTTGTGCTATTTGCTTGGCAGGGAATGTGGGAAGATGGAAGACAAGGTGAGCAATGACAAGGACTTTAGCAGAGCAGCCCAATAACACAAGCTGAAGTTATAGAACTTGCATTATTCAGCCTGGCCTTGGGACTGATGATGATGTGTGTGAAACTTGTAAGGACATGGATATGAGATGTAGAAACACTACCTAAAATGATGCCTTTTCCAAATATGAAGCTGTTGGTTTGGGGTTTTTTTTCCAGCACCCCCACTTTGTTATTCTTTCATCAACTTGCTAAACTTAGGTTCTGTTCTCTTCCTTATTTACCAAGTGTTTACATACATGTAATTCCTATAACTTGTGGCTTTTCTTTAGTTTTATGAATCACTGTGCCACATTTCAAAAAGCACAGAGCAAATTCAACTGTGTTATCTGCCTGAGTTGCAATAAGAAGTTGATCCTAATGATATGGCTTGAATTGTTGCATTACTTACATTCTTCCTTTGACAATTTACAAACCAATCACTTGAAATTAAAGTAAAATTATTTTCTAAAGCTATGTCAGATGTCTGATAGGATAGGTAAAGGATAGACATTCAAGGCTCCTATATTCTTTAAAAATAAAGAGAGAAATAAAGTAATAAAGAACAAGAAATTCCCCACAATTTCTTCCATTAGCTTCTCAGAAATCAAATCAGAGAGCGTTGGTTCACACAGTTTTCAGATGATGAGGGAATCATTACTACGTGGTTACTTGCTGGTATTTTTTCTCCATAATTATAATGAGAACAAGCATTATCATCCCTCGTATTCCATCAGACCACTTGAATTACAGCCCCAGATTACAATCAATAACTGCTGGTGACTGAGGTTATACAGATGCGATTGTACGCATATCAGGATAAATCACTGTGACCTTCACCTCTCTGCCTCCGAAGGACACTCCAGCATACTTGAAGGCAGGTGTCACCATGGTGGAAAAAGTTCAGCCTACTACACAGCACTGAAACACTGACAAAGACCAAAACCAAAAACAGCAGCAAAGGAGCAGTGAACATCCTATAAACCTCACATAATATTTATGAAAAATTCACATCATTTTTTTCCTCAAAATGTTTGATGCTATGTCCTTATTAAACTACTTGATGGTGACTAGAGGCAAAGGGCTTATTACGCTAATTGCTATCATCTCGCTGTTACCTTGCGCCACTTGCATCTGCTGTTTTATCCCCCTATTGTCTCATCTTAAACATAGACTGTAAGACATCTGAGAACACCATATGTTTTTGTGATGTGTACAGACTGTGGCTAGAATAGCAAGGTCATGTTTTCTAACTGGCCTGCAGGTACCCCGGCAATACCAACAGTAAGAGAATATAGCGAGGAAAAAAGCAGCCTAACCAATTATGGGAACAAGCTCATCAAAGGAAGAAAGATTTTCCAGGGGAGAAAAGCTGCTGTTACAGCTGGCGTCAGCAATATTAGGAAACTGAGGGACCAAATGTTAGCTGGGACATTCCAAATGAATCCTGAACTATAAACCAAATGGTAATAAACAAAGCTATTTGTCAGTTGACCCCCCTTGGATGTTGTTAACAGGCAAACAGCATGCCCATAGCCTATGGCAACCCGCAGACTCCCAGAGATAAAATCATGACAGCTAACAGATGAATCCTTTCTGAATTCTATTAAATAAATTAATAATCTTAGCAACATCATTACAGCAAAACATCCATCTTCTGCAACAGCTGTTCTTCCACTGCTTGTTGCATTTATTTTCTGTGCTCTTGCCATGCCTTGTGCAGTACAACTTAACTCACAGAGAATGAACTTCAGTATATGAATGGCAGACCTATAAAAATAGATCATTTCATTTTTATGCAGTTACATCAGTTTGTGCTTTTGCTTGAACAGAAAGACATGTCTAGCTACTCTGTCTCTGAAGTAAGCAACAACAAAATTTGGTAGTCTGATGAAAATCAAAAGCAAACCCTAAAAAAACAGACAACTGCTTAATCTAAAACCTTTTCTGAATCTTTCAATTTGGCAACCAAGATATTAAATTCATTCTAATATGCTCTTGTTCCATCCTTACCTGACCACCTAATGCTAAGCAAAACTTGTTGGAAGGTAAAGTATGCTTTAAAACATACCTAATGCTATCAAATTGCTTCTGAATTTGTTCCAATCTGCACCTCTGTAACCTGAAAAGAAAAATGCTCCTAGTGTTCTTAGGAGAGCATTTTCAGAGGAACACAGCCAAGATAAGCAGTAGTTATCTTAGGAAAGAGAAATGACAAAAAGGAAAAATTTCACACTTCACATTAAGCTGAAAGATCACTTCTCCAAGCCACCTCCTCCATTTGAATGCACAGACCAGTATACTCTTACTGTTTGTGACACCGAAGCACTTGTATCCAATTCTGGAACTGGGAAGCTTTGATTTGCTTTGCCCACAGCATGCTCTCTCTAAAACTGCATGGAGAATTTAATAAAACACACTTTTCTACCTCAGATGAAATGGTCGTACCCAGAAACCTCAGTAACCTTTGAATCATTAAAATCCCATTTTACTTTTTGGTGACACCTCCTATGCTATATGCAACCAAAGTAATACTTTGCAGAAGAATTTTCCCAAAGGAATAAAACTGCACAAACCACAGGTGCTTCTCCGTTCAAGAGCTCTGACAATTTGTTTTGAGGCCCCTACTACAGACAAGTATTTATCATTAAATAAACATGCTTAGCATCAGCACAACCGCCTCTGTTTCATTCCCTGTATGGACAATAATGCTTTTCTCACGTCTATTTAGTCTTGAAAATCAAAGGAGAGACCCCTGTGAGTTCATCTGCTCTGCTAGTCCTTCTATGCTGTGATTTCCAACTGCTGTAGCAACAATTCTTGTAACTTGTTTTTTTAAATCCTGGTTTTGCTGAAAATTTCTCCTAATGGCATAAGTGGCGGGGCTTCTCCGTGTTTGATCTGTCAAAAATTCTTGTGCAATTTATATTTCCACTTACACATTTATATTACAAACATCCATTAGATATTTCATTCTAATGCAAACCAGAATTTGCCTCAAATTCCTGTAACGTAGTTTCCATGTTATTCTCCCTTTCCCTGAACTGGCCTTGGAACATACTTCAGAACCTACTTTTGTTGGGCACAAAATTATTTTAAGACTAACTTCCTTTAAGCGCTATGTGCCCTGCACATATATGGCAGCATTTCAGCGGGGCTCAAGATTTACAGGAAGTTCCACATTTAGCAGATTTTTGTCCTATTTTTAATTAATTTCTTTAAACTCTTCCATCTCTACTGCAACACTGCTGTTCACTCAACAGTTAAATTACCGATAAAGTACAATTCTCTACATTGCAGAGACCATCTCAGAGGTACGCTTGCAACAGCACTAATGGTAGAAGCATCTTGGAGCTTTGCAAAAACTTCAGCAGCTGTATGAAAATGAGGAACCCAAATGCACAAAATTTGTGTTCTGGATGTGGTTCTGCTACTGAGTCACTAAGATTAAATTCAGCTCCTCTCTTTAGGGCACGGGTATAACCTGAGGATAATGGTACTTACCCACCAACCAGAGAATTTATTAAAAATTCTGGCTGACAATGTACTTGGTGTGGATTTTGCAGTGAGACTCATTTAAATTCAGAAGAAAGAAGTAACCCTTTACATGTCCTTGAAAAATCACATGATACAATTGCTACATCATAATTTTATTCACTGTCTTGTCTGTGTATCTCACACAGAACGAAAAAAATGTAGAACTAATATTTTGTGGAAAATAGAATTTTGTGTAGGAAGACACTTTTACAAAGCTTACAATCCTAAAAGTCAAGAAAATGCAGGGTTAGTATGCTGTGAGTAGATTGCCTATGCATATATCTCTTCAGTTTCTTCTATAGTATTAGACATGTAACATACAGCAAGCGGCAAACACTTTTCTCTCAGCATCCTACAAGAATGTTTAACAGATTTCTCACTCACTGCCTAAATAATAGAACTGAAATAAAAGATAAAATTCACTATACCTAATCATTTGAGATACTATGCCTACATAAGCACATTGTCATTAAAGAACTTCAATGATCATACAACAACTAGAAAAATCATTTAAGCAGTTTATAATGTTGGGAGAACACAGCTAAACTTAGTCAGTTCCCATCTGCTCTAATTTATATTAGAGTATCTATTCCTGTCTTTTACTTCTGTAAGATGATGTTTGTCTCATGCAAGGAAGCGTTCCCAAGGGCTTCTTTTTCCCCTGTTCAGTGCTCCAATGTAACATTGGCTGTCAGGACAAGTACTTAAGAAAGCATTATTATATTTAGATGCTGAGCTTAAATCTCTTTCCATTAAGTCTGAAATACCCCTCATGCACCCTTTTGGTTTCCTACCCACACCTGCTGCAGCATAGGAATTCCATCAGGAAAATATATCACTATTTCTTTCCTGCTGTTCCCTATATCTATGCTACTATGAAATCATTAGAAACATCAGTCAAGTGCAAAATATCTGAAAGGTGTGAGAGCTAAATGTACATTACAGTCATAGACTAAGGATTTTAGTAAATTGCTAATTACCAGTAGAGAATTTCAAAACAACAAACACGAAGAGAAGGACGTTTAGCCCCCAAATCATATAGTCCACCATCAATGTTTCACCAAAAGGACACTCAGACCAAAGTTTGAATCGCAGGGTTTTAAGTAATTCTAAAAATTCACAATTTCTTCCTCAAGACCACGATCAACTAGAAAAATACTGCTGAGAATCTGAGTTTAGAGTTACATTTTTAACAACAACAAAAAACCACCCCACCCAGACAATTGTTTAATGAAGGAAGTTGCACATCTACAGTGGGAGTCAAGTAGAATGTGGGGACCTAACAGCAAAGTTACACAGCTACAATATCAGTTTCTACTTCACCCAAATTCCATTGTAGTTTATTTTTTAGTTTCAACATCCTTATGTGTCCCCCTCAAGCTGTTCCATGTAGTGGAAAAGACACCACGTGCCACAGTGCCCGAGCAGGAGCACGGAGCGAGGAAGGTCCCCCTGACAGCTAGGAATGGAAGTTCAGGTCCTGCTTCAAGAACACTTGTGTGTTTTATTTAATGATGGTTCAAAGTAAATTATGTATTTTATAAAAATATGGCTAGGAGGCCCTTTTCATGAGGAAGAGCACTTTGTCTTCTTTCTCCAGCTCCACATAAAAGCAAGGAGAAAGCCCTGCATAGGCTTGCCTTCAAGAGGCAGAGCTGGTTTCGGTGGCCCTTTGCTCTCGGCCCTTCCTGCATTCACACCCCCGTCACCTCACAGAGATGGAAGTGTACAAACATCACATATAGCCACATCATAGACCTTGTCAGGAGCTGACGCAGATTAAAGGTGGTAGGAAGAGAGGCAGGAGTGAATGGTATCAACATGCTTCTCAAACCAGCACAACATTTGAAAGCAGTGTTCAAATTACAGCCTGATTCTTCCAAGCCCTTCTCATGATATGCTTAGGGAGCCAAACTGCTTAACACAGGGTCATGCAACCCGCTTGAGAAGCCAGGGACTGAGGAAGGAGGCATTTGTGCTCAAGTCCTTCTTGGAATATTTTATAGTGGAAGATAAAATTTAATTATGTTTCATAGGTTAAAAACATTTCCTCGCTGTTGTTGTCTGTCATAATGGTTTAGAAATGCATAATCAAGTCTCTTTTTGCCTTTCATCCACACATTTGTTATTAGATTATTGCCCTTGAGAGCTCAGCTGCAGACACTAACTTTTTGTACTTTTAAGTGACTACTAAAACATTTATTCTGAGGAAGAAATAGATATATGGCACAAAATGTGTGGCACGAAAAAGAAATGACACAAAATATGCAAAAATATCTGTGAAAAAGAAAGATACCTCATATAACTGCGAAGGTATAATGTAGATACCTATTTATTCACTGGGCAAGAAAACCATCCCTTACAATGAATTATCAGCTTTATATGGGCTCAGCCAATCATAGGACTAACCCCTCTGGACAAGTGAGAGCATTCAGGCTCTATTCCAAGCCTAAGCCTCTTCTTGGTTGGGAATATGGATGCTGAAAATTTGGTTTGAAAGGGGAAAACTTTGAATGATCTCTCTAAAGTAGCCTTGGTTGATGAAGGGAAACAGGCTGTCCCTGGTCTGACCCATTTTATGAAGATGCATGGTCGGACAGGAATTGGAAGCCTCAGCTTGCTGCAGAGCCACGGAATCATCACCTCAACCTCTGAATAGCTCCTTAGAACCTGGGGAGACTGTTCTGTGGGTTTAACTCCGTTTATTAACAAAGATAACACTTTATCTCAAGATAACAGCCACATATATCCTACACATGGCCCTCACTTCTCTTCACCTCAGTGTGGCCCCTAATTTATTGCAAGAGCAGTTATGGTCACCCTCCAAACACAGCTGATAGCATTGCAAATGACAGGTCAATGACAGAGCGAACCTGAAGTACTGTCCTCCAAAGACATATGAATACCCCTTCTAAAGATCCAACACAGCCTTTTATTTGGGGGCAGGAAGACAGCCTTCTACTGTTTGAGACTTTAAATACATCACTGGTTACACAGGTTTGTTGAGTCGTGACTCCAGTAGGGAACAAAACAAAGATGAATCAAGAGGACCTTAACTGACCTGGGAGCCCGTCATTCATTTCAGTCCACTCCTCTGCTCCTTACTGGAAAGTCTCAGCTGCACATGGAGCAGAGAGCAGAAGATGGCCTTATTCATCTCCAGCTCCAGGAACAAAAGTTAAGGAATGGCGCACTCCAGTAGTCTTGCCCTCCGCTTTAGAGAGTTTGCTCTCACCTGACGCGTAGCTGCTCAAAAGGTAGTTTCTGCTGTCCCTCCCCCCATTATTATTGTAACAGGCTACAAAGTTTCCTGAAGTCCTTTCAATTCGCTGGTCTTTGGACCCAGCTTCTTATCCTGAAGAGATGAAAGTGGAAGAGTAAACCATTGAGCTCAGAAAGTGAGGTCTAAGTGGCCTAAACAGCAGGAGTTAATTAAATTCAAGATACATCCAACCCAATTTGAAGTTCTATTCTGGCTGACCTGTCCTGGTGATCAGGTCATGCCGTACAAGAGCCAGCCGTTCAGGCTGGAATGGGAAGCAGAAAAGAAACCTGACAGCAGTCTAACGTGGCATCCAAAGATCTTAAGAGACACTTTAATTCATATGGTACGATGTTAAAATGAAAGAGGTTGGTGGTGTATCAACGATTGCTACCTTATTTGTATCAGTGGGGCTCACTTATCAAGCATACATGTGAGAACATTTAGGCACGATATTACTATTCATTACTGTAGGAAGGTAAGGTATTCAACTCTATTTCACATATCAGGCAAAGATTGCCCCTGGCTGCCCTACTGCACAGTGTTCCAGCTAGGGCTGAGGTGTCCAAGTCGGGCACAAGAGAGAGATAACCCAGACTGAACTGCACTGGCCCTAGAGTGGCCACTAGTCCGGAGCAGTCTTAAATTTAAATCCGGTTCCATGTATCCACATTGTCCACCTAGGGAGTCTAAACTCAGAGTGTCACACTGTTCATTAATTTCATTGTTCTTCATGGCAGGTGATTTTGGGGCTCTTGTGGATCCTCAAGGGCCTTGTAGTATCTTCTGTCCAGCATCATTCACGTGCCATCACCAGAAGACTGAGATGCGTTATATCTGAAGTTGTCCACACTGCAGACAAAACGTGCTCTGAGGCAAGCTCTGAAGTACTGACTTGTTCGCTCTGGAGCTGTGAGGACACTATTAAGGACTCCGAGTAGACAATTAACAAATTTGACTTTGAGTCTGACTTCGGAGCCATTCCTGCATCATGGGTTAGATGTGGCCCATGCTCCCACAGCTTGACTCCTTCTGCATCAGCTAAACCTAAGAAGGAAGTGAAATGCAATGTTTCTAATTTTGAATATTTTAAACCTGATCTATGATATCAGCTGACTGAAAATCGCAGAATTAGAAAGAATATCCATTCTACATTTTACACTATCATAATTTTGAAGAAAAGTTTGAATTGCAGACCTTACAGTCCCTAAAAATAAGAAAACACAAATTTTGTTTTCTTGTTATTCAGAAATCAACTCCAAACATTCAACTACAAATTCTTTCATGGAACTGTCTGCTGTACAGGGTACAACAGCAGACATGCTCAAGTGCCCTTCCTAAAAGCCCTTGTCAGACAGTTTGCCTCCTGCCTCCATGACTTTTCCAGGTACCCACCAGTGCTTCCAAGGACATACAGGAAATAATCTAATTCCTAGTGGGAGCAGCTGTTCCTTACAAAAACATCACCTGGAGTGTCCGGTTGTGTTACCTGCCATGCAAAAATCAGGTTTCTCAAAAATTTAGTATTCATCACTCCAAATTACAGCACACAGATGCACCAAGGTTTTCTTTACTGTTTTCGTAAGATGATCTAGAAAATAAAGGAGAAAGACTAAGCCACTACTTATGACAATTTGGAAATAAATGATGTTACCTGCTTCTGTTTAACATGTTGAAGTCTTCAATACAGCGTATTAGAGTGCCTAGAATCAGAGCAAAGGGACATTTTTTTTCCTATGGCCTTAACTGCTTACTCAGTAAACTGTAGAATACCTGCAAGTGGGACTATGCTTACAGGTTTTTTTGGAACAAACTCCTTGAAAAAGATGAGAATAGCACAAGCAGCAAATTATCCCTAACCTCTTGCAATTTCCCACATACACGTACTAAAGCATACGAGCGAAACATACTAACGGCATTTCCCAACCCTTACACAGAACTAATCCACCATGGAGACAACATGGCTGCCCGCAAACCTCAGTTGCTTTTCCCTGGTGACACCTGTAGCTAGTGACACATTTACCACAGTCTTCAACCTACTTGTTGCTTAGTACCTGCAATATCACAAGAGCACTCAGTTGCAGGTGTAGATTCCCTTGCTGCTTTTCCATGTGGGTGCCAATGAAGTAGCAGTAAGTAGCCCGAGGGTGATCAAAAAAGAATTCAAAGCCTTGGGGCGATTAGTGAAGGGATCTGGAGCGCAGGTTATTTCTTCCTCGCTCCTTCCAGTGGTGGGCAGAGACACGGGACAATACGAGCAGACTTAATCTATTAACATGTGGCTTCGCGACCACATCTGCTTCACATTCGTCGCCGCCACAACTTTGGGTTCTTTGACCACGGGATGGTCTACAAGGCAACCGGGCTTGCTCAAGTCAAATGGGAGCCAGCCTCAAAGGGGGAAGAGGGTCTTTGCCCAGGAGCTTGCGGGGCTCATTGACAGGGCTTTAAACTAGATGTGAAGGGGGAAGGGGAAACTATCGGGCTTGCCAGTGACAGGCTAGGGGATGAAACGCAAGGGTTAGAGGGACTGGGGGCTAGTATGAGCCTTCAACCTGTTGCCCAGCAGTGTGCCAGGGGCACTGCAGAAAAGTTGACGTCTGGCAGAGGTGAGCCGGAGGCTCCTGAGGTAGCAGGAGCCAACAAGGAAAAGCCCGTGAAGCATCTCAAAGTAAATGAGGGGTGTTCTGCTATGAAGGTGACGAGGCCGACAGCTCAGATGGAATGCCTCTATACAAACGCGCGCAGCATGGGAAACAAACAAGAGGAGTTGGAAGCTATCATGCTGCTAGAAAGCTACGACCTGATCGCCATTACGGAAACTTGGTGGGATGAATCCCACGACTGGAATGTAGCTATTGATGGCTACAGGCTGTTCAGAAGGGACAGGCGAGGAAGGAGGGGCGGAGACGCTGCCCTTTACATCAAGAAATCATTAGAGTGTGAAGAGCTGGCCCTGAAGAATAGCCACGAGCAGGTCGAAAGCTTATGGATAAGAATCAGAGAGAGAGGCAACAAAGGGAACCTGGTGGTTGGTGTCTACTACAGGCCACCAGATCAAGAGGAGCCGACGGACGAAGCGTTCTTCCTCCAACTCCGGGAGACTTCGTGCTCGCAGGCTCTCATCCTCCTGGGGGACTTCAACCACCCTGACATCTCCTGGAAAACCAACACGGCAAGCTGTAGGCAATCCAGCAGGTTTCTCGAATGCATTGAGGACAACTTCTTAAGCCAGGTAATAGACACCCCTACCCGAGGGGATGCGATACTGGACCTGGTGGTCACCAATGCAAGTGAGCTCGTCGGAAATGTCAAGATCGGAGGCAGCTTGGGTTGCAGTGATCATGCGCTGGTAGAGCTCACACTCCAGAGGGAAATGGGAAGAACAAAGAGTATAGTCAGGACCCTGAATTTTAGAAAAGCAAACGTCCAGCTCCTCAAGGAGATAGTCGGAAGGACTCCCTGGGAAACGGTCCTCAGAGACAGGGGAACAGAACAGAGCTGGCAGATCTTTAAGGAGGTGTAAAAAAGGCAAGAAGGGAAGAGACCAGCATGGCTGAGACGAGAGATGCTGGTCAAACTAAGGAGGAAGAGGGAACTGCACAGGCAGTGGAAGCAGGGACAGGCATCCTGGGAAGAGTATAGGGATGCGGTCCGGTTGTGTAGGAATGGGGTCAGGAAGGCCAAGGCGCAGCTGGAGCTAAACTTGGCTAGGGATGCAAAGAATAACAAGAAGGGTTTCTACAGGTATATCAGCTGGAAAAAGATGGTTAAAGAAAGCGTACCCCCGCTGATGAGTGAGACTGGCAAGCTGGTAAGAGCAGATGAGGAGAAGGCTGAGGTACTCAACAACTTTTTTGCCTCAGTCTTCACTGGGAACCTCTCTCCCCACCCCACCCGAGTTGGTGGATGGCATGAGGGGGACCGGGAGGGAAAAACCCCTCCTGCTGTAGGAGAAGATCAGGTTCGTGACCACCTGAGGAACCTGAACGCACATAAGTCCATGGGACCTGATGAGATGCATCCCAGAGTCCTGAGGGAATTGGCCGATGTAGTTGCCAAGCCACTCTCCATGATATTTGAAAAGTCATGGCAGTCAGGTGAAGTCCCTGGTGACTGGAAGAAGGGAAACATTGTGCCCATTTTCAAAAAGGGTAGAAAGGAAGACCCTGGGAACTACCGACCTGTCAGCCTCACCTCTGTGCCTGGGAAGATCATGGAACAGATCCTCCTAGAAGCTATGCTAAGGCACATGGAGGCCAGGGAGATAATTCGAGATAGCCAGCATGGCTTCACCAAGGGCAAGTCCTGCCTGACAAACCTAGTGTCTTTCTATGATGGTGTGACAGCATCAGTGGACAAGGGAAAACCAACGGATGTCTTCTATCTGGACTTCTGCAAAGCCTTTGACACGGTCCCCCACAACATCCTTCTCTCTAAATTGGAGAGCTATGGATTTGATGGGTGGACTGTTCGGTGGTTCAGGAACTGGCTGGATGGCCGCATCCAGAGGGTAGTAGTCAATGGCTCGATGTCCAGATGGAGACTGGTGAAGAGTGGTGTCCCTCAGGGGTCCGTACTGGGACTGGTGCTGTTTAATATATTCATCAATGACTTAGACAGCGAGATCGAATGCACCGTCAGCAAGTTTGTGTATGACACCAAACTGAGTGGTGCGGTTGACACACCAGAAGGATGGGATGTCATCCAGAGAGACCTGGACAGGCTGGAGAGGTGGGCCTGTGTGAACCTCATGAGGTTCAACAAGGCCAAGTGCCAGGTCCTGCACCTGGGTCGGGGTAACCCCCAGTATCAGTACAGGCTGGGGGAAGAAAGGATCGAGAACAGCCCTGCCGAGAGGGACTTGGGGGTGCTGGTGGATGAAAAGCTGGACATGAGCCGGCAATGTGCGATGGCAGCCCAGAAGGCCAACCGTACCCTGGGCTGCACCAGGAGAAGCGTGGCCAGCAGGTCGAGGGAGGTGATTCTGCCCCTCTACTCTGCTCTGGTGAGACCTCACCTGGAGTACTGCGTCCAGCTCTGGAGCCCTCAGCACAAGAAGGACATGGAACTGTTGGAGAGGGTCCAGAGGAAGGCTACTAAAATGATCCGAGGGCTGGAGCACCTCTCTTATGAGGACAGGCTGAGGGAGTTGGGCTTGTTCAGCCTGGAGAAGAGAAGGCTGCGGGGAGACCTGATTACGGCCTTTCAGTATCTAAAGGGGGCCTATAGGAAAGATGGGGAAAATCTTTTTAGTAGGGCCAGCTGCGACAGGACAAGGGGTAATGGTTTTAAACTAAAACAGGGTAGATTTAGACTGGATATAAGGAGGAAATTCTTTACAACGAGGGTGGTGAAACACTGGAACGGGTTGCCCAGAGAGGTGGTGGAGGCCCCATCCCTGGAAACATTCAAGGCCAGGTTGGACGGGGCTCTGAGCAACCTGATCTAGTTAGCAGTGTCCCTGCTCACTGCAGGGGGCTTGGACTAGATGACCTCTAGGGGTCCCTTCCAACCCAAAACATTCTATGATTCTATGATTCTGTTACCCTTGATGACTGCAGATCTGACGCCTGGTTTGTGTGCCTGCAATTCTGTTTGGGCCACAATCCTGCAAGCCAGGCTGAGGCCCTTGGAAGTAAAAACCGTAAGGGTCTGTCAGGCTTCTTAGAAAATGTATTAATTTATGTTTTGTGCAAGTCATGCAAAACCCAGCAATTTCTATCATGCTCTGATTCATAGTAGATGGGTTGCACCTACACATATTGCACATTCAAACCCCTGAGGTTTTGCCTGCGCTGTTTGATTACAATTTTGTCCAACAATGACACAGAGTAAGGATATTTTGAACTTAGTGACACACATATTTCCTATAGCTCCAGGACTCTGTAAGAAGCCACATGTAGCTATACTGCTGCAAGAATATCAGTGCCACTAATTCTAGCCACGTCCAGTCTTGCAACAATCCTTCAACTCAAATTTTTTCCTTGCTGCTCTTTGTTAAAGAGTCAATTTCTTGTACTTTTGATTAAAATGGTGAGAAAACATACAGCCTTTCATTATGAAAAGTTATTATGCCTTTTTCAAAGTCTTAAACCACTACATGTTCCTGACCAACAAAATTGGAGAAGTGGAATTAAAATATTCAGATAGAATCCCTATAAGAAACACATATGAGTTTTCAGATGAGAAACAGAAAAGATTCTCAGTCCTTATGATCGAACCATACAAAACAATAATTATAAGCCTATATTATTTATTTTCATTCACAAAAAAATGGCACCCTAAATCATCAGCAAATAACATGACAGATTGTTTTTAGCATGTCTAAGAATTTTACAGGAATTAGGAAAAAATCTCTCAGGAGAAGAGTCAATAGCTTCTTTCCAGTTTTGTTGGACCGGTGTCCAAACCATAAAAGCTATTTAAAGTCCAAATACAAAAATAGTTTCTTTTGGAAAATATTGAAGGGTCACATTTTAGTGAATTAACCACAGCTTTAAGTCAAATATATATTTTCTTTCTTCTCTGATTCTTTGCTCTTGTGTTTATTATTCTATTACTTTAGTCCACAATAACAAAAAAGACAGTATTTTTTCACTGACAGACCACAATGCAGTAATCAAATAAGCTTTAAGGTAAAATTCAGACTTTTCAGTGAATCTTGGTCATGTTATGCATTAACTCATGGCTACTGATAAATCCAATTTTGTGCTTATTTTGATCAGACTTATACAACAATCTGTTGCTTTTTTCACTCAGATGAAAAAGTAATAAATGTCGTGAACGTGATACATGATACACAATCCATCCCTCAGGCAATTCCAGTAATTCAATTGGGTAATTACACAAAGCAATTCGCATCTTTTCAGCTACAGTCAATAACAAACTGTGGAGTAAAGTCCTAGAAATCCAAAGGCATTAATGCAGGTCGCAGCATCTTTGACACAACAGAACAGAGGTGTGCCTGAACACATCCACAAAAGTCTCCAAACCATTCAAAATGCCCGGAGCTTGAAAAATCAACCTTCAGATGTATGACTATGAAGACTCATGCACACTGGCACCATCCTAGGGCTTTCAGTGTCTCTCGCTACATGGTAACAGCCTTGGGCCAGAAATTTGCCAACTCTACAGTAAAAATCCTTGAAATGAATATGGTGGGACAAGTGCTCAACTTCTTGCTCAAAGGTAAATAGATGCAGCTAAATGGTCAATATTAAAATAAAATTTTAATATTTTCCAGGCAAATACACAAAATAAATTAGGACACAGAATAAAAAGGAAGAGAGAGGAATAACATGGAAGAAACCTTTCCTGAAACTCAAAATGGCTTAAGCTTAAGTCTAGAGTAAAGGAACACATTGAAATCAAACTTCACAGTGCTTAATCTGCTTCTACGGCATAGAAAAATGGTACAGTCTCTGCTAAGACTGCGATGTAATCAGATATTTTTTTTAGTTCATTTGCTTCACAGATCATGTACAAGTTGCCCTATAACATAAGGCCTGTAGTGGGTAATCTACTGTTCATGCCAGAGATAAAAACATCAAGATTGCCTTATAAAATAACTGAAAACAAAGCATGACTCTGACTGTACCTTTTAGAATGTCTACTTTAAAATATAACTTCATAGTATCAGATCCCTTTTCACACCCAATAATTTGTAATAAATTACTTTAATCACAGCAGCATTAACAACATGCCTAGGGCAGACAGGTAGATACACATATCTAATGGCCTAATTCATGTGGTAACTGATTGCAGAGAAGAAGGGGAATTTCATCAGCTCAGATTCTAATCAAAGAAAAGGTCAAGTTTCCTGTAGCTGTAAGTCAATTGTAGGAATGATTAAAGGTGCATCCACCTGCCTGGTCGGCACTCCTATCCTCACCCATCACAGCCCTCCCCAGCAGCCTGGCTCCTCTCCTTGTCCTCTAAGGGAATCAGGTGTCTGCCAGCAATTAGCCTTAATGAGCCAGTAGTACTTTCCTGAGAGAGATGTTGACAAGCCTAATTGCAGAAAGCAACTGTAGAGGCTCTGCCTGCCTGAGACAGAGCTGTAACTCCTAATTTGCCAGACAGTCTGCAAAGCTCATGCACCATACAAGCGTACCTCCCGACAGCAAAATCAGGTGGGCATGCCAATCTTTTAAAGACTTCCTGGAAACTCAAGGGCAGCGCTTGGGAAATGGTGCACATCCTCAGTGCAGACAGCTTTGTTCATATTTGGGTACCAACGTCCACTCCAAGTTTTGACTGACTCGCCCTCCCGTTAAAACAGTAATGTTTTCTCCGAAACCAACACCTTGCATTTTACTTTTGTAGATCGCCTGTGATGTAGGTACATTAATTACACTGTAGTTACTCTGATTACAATATGGTTCTAATTTTGATGTCTGTAATTACTACCACTTCATATAGCTAGAAGCTTAATTTAATGCCTGAATTACTTTTAATTACCTCTTAAGTTCCTTACTTTCATATTTGATACATGCACTTACTGCAAAATTCCACTATCAGAAGATTAACTTAATTACCTTATTTTCAAGTGAACTTTTATTCTTGGGCAATTCCTAGCGATCTGTGTGCTCACATCTTTAATTAGTCTCTAGCATATTATGCATTTCTGTGTTGAGAATGCTCTACTTTAATTGCCCTTCTTGTATCTGGTAATTGCATACAGTTTTCAAGCTTCCTAGAGTTCCATGTGTGACAAGGATGAGAGAGATTCAGTTTTATACATAGTTCATCATACCTGACTGAAAACCATGAGTAGACCAGTACAAAGATTATATCAAGCTCATATTTCCCAAGTTCTGTAAAGAGTATAGTCAAGAAATAAATCTCATACACACAGTTCCACCAAGAGGTGCTTTGCAATGCTGTGCAGTTTCCTCATAAGTTTATAAATTCCATTAAAGTTCATTGGTTTTCATTGTACAAGCATATGGCTATTGTATCACAGAATCGCCCCAGTAAGTTAAATGAAAAATGGATTTGCTCCAACCTCAGGGGCCAAATCCACATCTCACACACTTCACTTGAGTGGACCTGATCACATCCACTCAGGGCTGAATTAGTTTCAAAACCAACAGGGTCATCAACGAGTATTAAATGAAGGTCCTTGCCATACCTCCAAAATAAGAGACAGTTATCTTCCATTGCTACAACGATAGCAGCCTCAAATAGGTATCCTTTGAAACTTCCATAATAATAATAATGTCATCCAGTCATTAGAAATTTTGAGTAGGTAACAGAATAATTAGATTTGAAACTCGCTCGTTATCTTTCTGACAAGGAAAAGGACTATTATATCATTTTAGACTAGACACAAAATAATTGGGAGAAGTTAATGCACTACAGGTTAAAATACTGTAGGCATCTTTGAATAATTAGAAGCACTAGCTCATATTCAGTGCAGTAAAATACTTTTCATTCATGGGATTTGGTTTTACCTTGCAGTTTCTGAAAATGGAATTTAAGATCCAAAGTCTAAACCAGATAGTAAAATGATCCAAGTCCTTCATGGTGAGGACTAGTGGGTACTATGGGGTTTTACTGTCTATACTACCATAGGTTCCTGTTTCTTATCAGGCCCCGGAAACAAGCATAAAACAAGTATTTTTCATCCAGTGATTAAAATAAGTAGGAAAGCACAAAAATAGCTCTTTTTTTCTAGTAGATTTTTCTGATAGGTATCCAATTTTAAAATAAATATCTAAATACTGAATATACTGAAATCAGTGCATCTAATCTCGTCAGTTAACTGTTGCAAAAGCTGAGAGGAGATGCATTAGCCAGTTTATGTGCATGTCTAGGCAACAACTTCTACTCCCAAAAGAGCAAGTGACTCAAGGCAGGTAGAGGTTTTCTGTACAAGTTGTTCCAGTGACTTTGGTAATGCTGTTCAAATGAGTAAAGTTAAGCACCGTTTAAAACTGAAGTTTCCTGATAACTACTAATAAAGGATAAGATAATGTGCAATACAAAGAGGAATTCAAACGTTACAAACCACTACAAAACCAAATGAGGTGGGCTTCTTTACATAGAGAATACCCTCAATTCTGTATGAGGTCAACAAACAGCAAGTACTTCTCCCTTCAGTAAACCTGCTTAAACTTGTGAGACAGTAATATACAGATAACATTTATGCTTAAAGAATAGAAAAATCTCAGGAAAGCAACATTCTCAGTTCATTTGTTTCCTTTTCTGTTTGGTGACCAGCATCATATGAGCACAGTGATTGAATGTGTCTGATGACAAATTTTGCTCAGCTATTCGAATCCCTCGCATACAGCTTTTCTGATAAGTTAAGGATCTAAAATTGTTTTACTAGTGTTAATGTGCAAGTTAATTGAAGGTCTTATATGAATCCATATACACTACTGAAGATTGATTAAAATTGCTGTATGAAAGGTACTCTGAGCCAATGCTCTCTTACACTGTCAATTACTTTCTTGATGAGATTCCAGAGAGAATTAAGGGGCAAAATAGAATTGAAAAGAAAAATCCAATGATGTAATTTAAGCACAAATGCTTTTCTCCACAGTACATACTGGCTGTATGTGTATGCCAACATACATATGCATGTATCGCATATAGAGACAAAGCCCTTGTGGCTCTTCACTCACCCCCCACATTTCATTCTTCTCACATTTCATTCTTCCAATACAGCCAAAGCAAAGAAAGAGGGGTGATGCTACAGGACATCAAGTGCTGTAACTTTCTGCTCTGCTGATTTTTTTATTTTTGGTTTGTAGATTTTTAGACTGTTGACATGCAGAAAGAGTTATTTAGTGCTACCACTCCATTGCATACAAACAATACATTTTTCACATGCTAGATGTGTTCTGTGATACCAGAAATGTGAGCTTCTTATAGGATTCACAGGCTTTTTAAAACAGTGTTCTGGTTCTTTTTTTGGAGTTGCCAACTATTTCTATTTTGTGGAAACTTCATAAAAGTATCAATAAGTGATAGGAAGAGGGTAAAATAGCATCAAAACAATTCTCTGGCTGCCTTTTTCACCTAACCAACAGCTTGCATAGCTCGTAATCCCACAGAATTTGTCTAACATTTCCAATGCCTATTTGCTTGGTAGTTCAAATAATGGATTGCATATTTGTAATTAAACTGTTGCCTAACAACCCTACTTTAATGTGGGATAGCTAAAACATTAGTGGCCTCTTTGTCTGTACTGGGCTTTTACTGCTTAAGACAGTCTGCTTCCCCATGAGGATAAAAGGTATATTACTATTACTGGTGAAAGTTGTATCCTCAATTCAGCTCTTTGGGTCTGAACCACTGAACTGACTTTTTTTTTTCCTTTTAGAAGATGACAAAGGTGAGAGATGGATGTGGCATCAGGCATAGGTCATCTTTACAATAAATCCTGCCTGTGCCAGTCTAAAAGAAATACTGATCTTCGCTTGAAGTTTCTGTGTCCTACTGTAAACAAAAGGTAATAGGAGAAATACAAGATATTTGTAAAGGTGTGTAATTGCCCAGGTATCTGTAGAACCAGATTTCAAGTATGATCCTTTACATCAACTCTTATTTTTCTGTTCTCATTGGCAGTAGCTTGAGGAGTAAAAGAAACATCAGGACACAGCAAATATGTATTTTTAAAATATATGCACATATATACGTACACACAACACATGCATGCACACACATGCTTTGCTCATCAGTTCTGAATTATTAACTTCTTCTGTTTGCTTATATATGTACAAATATTGTAAAAATAAATACCAACAGTCATTGTTGAGACCTGTACCATTTCTTTTAACAGAGCTAAATTTCAAATATATTTACATAGCTGACTCAGATAATCTTTTGTGGGGCTTTTTTAATGGATATAAGCCTCACAGCCTACTGAAAAGTAATCAATGTGGGACCTTAAAACACACATAGGATCAGGCTAAAAAGAAAAATTCACAAAACTCTGTATCCCAAATTATCTCTCAGCATTTCATTAGCTTAATAGGGAATATTAACCAAATAGTATTAATGGGAAAGCTAATTTATTTGCAGGAGTATGGTTATCATGAAAATATTTCCCTCATTTTTAATGTAGAATGGTATTTTTAATTAGCTTGAACCTTTATCTATATTCCACAAATCCTTTTCCTTGTGCAGCCCATGAATTTTTAAATTAGATGTGATTTTTTTAGTTAACTACTTTCTGCAAACCCTATTAATATTCAAATTTAAATTCAGGAAATGAATAAAGATACTGACTCAAAATTATGCATTTTGTTTCATCTTACATTGCCAGCCAACATTTTCTGAAGGATACACACCAATTTTTAAATCTCTAAAATCCACAAGAGGTTATTTGAGATATTCTTACATAAGCAGATGAGAGATATGGCTTTCCAATCCACCAAACAAAAATTAATTGAGAAAGGATCCATACATGTTCCATGTTGTTCCATACAGCACAGGATGATTCTTTTTGCAGAGTTTGTAACTTAAAATTCAGCAAACGCTACTTGGTAAAAGGCCACGTTTTTCACCTTTTCACATGGCAAGCAGTACATTGACTACTGATCTTCCAAATGATTATTCACATGCGTTATCTATGCCAATAAACATTTTGAAGTACCAGTGTTTACAAACAAGCATGTACTCCATCTCAGAATGGAGTTTTCCCTTTGCAAATAGATTCATTTTCTTGTAGGTAAGTCCCACTGAAATAAACTCTCCAAGATCACACTGCTGTTTTGTATAATTTGACAAATATTTATGTGAAAACAATTAAACAAAAAAAGATGTTTCCAGTTTTAGGGGAGAATATATTTCATCGGCAATCTGACTGAATCTAGTCCTGACCTTATTATATTCCAACAGGTTTATGTAAATAAAATATCATGGTTATTATAATGTTATATCATGTTTAGGGCCAATTCAAAAATGCTTCCTGACTCTACAAAATAATTAAAAGGGAAATGTTTCCTTTTTTCAATTAAAAATTCCAATTCTTCACAATAGATTTTTGAAGTAAAAAGAAGTGACTGCATTTTGTTCTGATTGTAATCAACTATCTTCTGTTTTGTCTCAGCAAAATGTCATTATTTCCCATAGAACTTAAAATCACCTTTCCTGTGAAAAATTACTTTTTACTAAAACATGTTTTAATGGGAAACTTTTTGTTGTATATATTTAGATAAGCAATTGCTTTTCTTTAAATACACAACTAAAAGTACATGATTGTCCCTTTCTGAATAGTTTTCCGTCAGCAACAATTTCAATATGCTACTTTTTAAAGTACCACCTGAGATTTTCTTAACTCAGTGACAGAGTTATGGGTTTGGTGGCAGAAGTGTCAGAATTCGTGGTATTATTTTAAAGTGGCAAAGCTACAGGCTCATGGACATGGTTTATTTTCCATATCAATCAGATAAAGTTTGAATGTGTATGGAACTCAGCCACTTTCAGCTACTGGAGATTATCTGTGAGGGAACTAAATATATTCTCGTTTAATGTCAATGACTAAATTTCTCTTTTCTCTGTGACTAACACATTATTTGTTTTCTTACAAATACAGGAGACTGTACCTTCAGAGCCTTCACCCTTCTTAATGATCATGTCTATGGAAAGAAATACTTTTTCAGATATGCATTTTCAGTTACCATTCCACATTTCTTATCTGACAGACCAACATGATAATGCTAAACTCAAGAGGTAATTACAGAGCAACAAGTTTCATGATTGAAGAAAATGCTAGCTCATGCAATTATTTCCACAGACATGTTAGGCTCACATTTTATTTCCAAAACACATTAAATTGTGCTGTTTGCTCTCCTGTTACACTCAGATGTACGCTAATTCACCAGTCTTTTCTGTCTCTCAGTCTCCCAGCTGGTGAGATGGCTCACATGATATATTTATCAAGCTAAAGAATCTTGTTTTCAATAATTTAACATAATGAGGCCTGGTTGCATGCTAGTTTATCATTAGGGTTCCACCATACTGATGATGTATTACACTGCAAAAAATTCAGATAGTTCAAGATAATGATGCATTTCGTTGATACATCAAACAATTCAGAGTAATGCTTAATTCATTGATATATGATCAGAAGAACATTACATTGGTAATATATTACACTTAATGTATTATTGTAATAAGTCCTTAATGATACTCTGAACATTAATGTCAGCACACCATCAGTTGAGAGGTTTAGAATGTAAAAACCCACACTTGAAATGAAGTCATCATAAAAAAACAATTTCAAAGTTGCAGCTATCTCCTTAAATATCTTAATATTTGGTCTTCATAGAGAAAACATAAGATAATTTTTGCATTTAATTCCTTATAGCTTGCTGTATACTGCAAGGAATGAATAATTCTTACATATAACAATTAGAGACTCTCTCTAGCGTCAACATGGATTAGCTAGAATAAAATATTTTTTTGCTAGTTTTGTTCTTTAAAGTGCACATTTTAAGTATCTGATCATATCCTCATTACTGTGCTGTTCTACCTCTAAAGGTTGAGTAGACGTTTTTCACAGATCTTCAGCCTGCGCATCTGCTGGTGAGCTTCACTTGCAGTTCTTCCACCCAAGAACGTGGAAGACAATCACACTGAACAACTAGAACACAAATTAAGAACTGCTTGCAATTGGTGGGCAGTTCTCCTTTCTTGAGGGAGTACTGGATTCCCAGAGCAAGGAAATGGCTTACTGGTCACTGATAGAAGGTAGGAATGACAAGAAATTCACATTCAAGTAATCTTATTAAAATTTATTTCTTCATTGTAGGAATGGTTGGCAAGAGGAATAGCAGTGCCTCAGCAAGTCTCTAGAGCAGCAGCCCTGAAATGTCCACATATGCAATGCCACTAATAAGGCATGGACTTACAGGGCTATGTCTCAGACCCCTAGTACAAAGAGGGCTCCATAAGTACAAAGAGTACTCCAAATGTCCGCCACCAGCTGCGTGAGATGTCTAAGGCACCTGCCCGGGAGAGACTGCATTGCAGGCATGGTGAGGCTGGTCTCATTGGGTACAGGATACAGGTTCCTGTTTTGTCCCCAGACTTCTGAGCGTTAAGTGTGGAGTAGCTCTACTCCACCAGCATGGTCAGCTCCAAAGGGACTGTGGAGAGCTCAAAGGGTCATCAGGGCAAAACGATGGTGAAAGAGAGATATGGGAATTAAGGGATTAATAGTCTGATTATTGGACAGAGAAAGCAAAAGAGATTCTCAGAAGTGGAAAGAAAATGGTGTCTTGTAAAACACATCTGAAGGTGAATTTCAGCCTTAATACAGCATAGGGAAGAAAAATCAGTCACGTATGATGACTTAAATAGCACTAAATCTAAAACGAGATAATTTAAAACATTTGGAAAAAACATTTTTCTGTGGTAAATTCAGTTTGCAATACACAAACTAAGTCTCACGCATCCAGGAAAAAAAAAATGCCATTTGTTCCTGAAACTTATATATCAAGTTTTTAAAACAAAGGATACTGCAGTTAGAGTGTAGCTTTATTCTAGGCTTCAAATTTTTATTCTAGCTTCTGGTAATAAATACTTTACCCAGGAAAAAGTGATCATAATTTACATACAATATAAACAACTACTGGATATCATGGATAAAATATAATCATCTGAATGGAGGAGCATTATGAGCAAACAATTGGAAGAAGAAAATCAGGTTGTGAAATATTAATTGAAATGGGGAGTAGAAAGAGATTATTAGATTGTTTTAACTCCAAATTTCATGAACAAGAAAGGTGAAGTGTGAGAACAAGTAAGAGTTTCCCTGGAGCAATTCATAAGAGTCCCTGGAGCAATTCATAAGAAACAGGGAAAAATGCATTTAAAAAAAAAAAAAAAAAAGTGAACACTACAAGAGTAAAAACGTTTGCTTTTTGAGAATTCTAGGCAGAAGAGAAGCATTATCAATAGAAAATAACAAGAAAAACTACTGTATCAAAATAATATATTGTTAAAAATTATGCATACAAGGTATATTTATTCCCTCATTATTTCCATTCTGTCTTTGGTAAGAAGTAGGACAGTGCACAAATTGTGTAAACGTTGTGCCATATCAAATAGGGTAAGTATTTTAAAATAAGCTGGTCTGGATAATGTGAACTCAAGACTCCTCAAGTCTTTATTACAGATTACTCTTTTTTTTTTTTTCTTACAATAAGGTGGACTACAGTGTTATGAAGATTACAGACTGCCAAGTTTCAAGTAGATATTCAGAAAATTAAAAGGAATGGCCTGAAATCTAATGCCAAGTGAATTTTATTGCAGTTCCACTCAAAATTATGGAAAAGATGGCATTTGTTTTAATCTTATAAAAATTACAGGAGGATGAACAAAAGACAAGCAAACATGGTTTTCATAGAAAATAGGTTTTACAGAACAAGCTTGTATCTTGAGAGATAAGGAAGCACCATAGCTGAAAAAACTAATCCTATAAATCTAATCTTACATTTTCTAACTCTGCAGTTCACACAGTAAAAACACATATCTGTTAATCTTCTCAAAAAGGTTGAGAGGTGATTAGTAAGCGTAAAACTGAAGCTATCCCACTCAACATCAGTTTTTCTCTGTGAGAACTTGAACAAAACAACTAACATTAGATCCCAATATCTGATTTCGACTAGTGGTCAGGAAGTAACTGGGACAAATCACAGATTTACCACTCAATCTGTAGCAAAAGGTTTCAACTGCTGTGTCAACACACTCCATCAGCTACTGAAGAGGGTTAGGGACTATGCATTTATTGCCAAATGGAAGAGTCCATTAGAGAGAAACCACAACAGCAAAATATATTCAGATAAATTCATCTTGGAAAATGAACACACATTTTTAAAAGCCAAATGGCAAGAGACCAAGAAAATGACCGGGATGTTTGTGAATCTAAACTGAATGTCTTCTGAGAAGATATGCTTAGGCGGGTGAGGGGAGAAGGACATTCAGTTATACAGGGTGATATGTAATAGTTTGTGACATACTGAAGACCAGGTGAGATGACCGAAGAGGACAGTTTGGACTCCATCACTACAAATCTTTAAGTGCTCACCTCCAAGTGAGGTCAAGATTTAAGAAATTATCTGGAAAACAGCATTAAGCCACTTTGTTCCAAGTGAAAAACAGTCACCTAGGAACAGCTGTGGACAAGATGTCACGAGCAAAGAAAAGATCCAGAGGAGAACAAGAACAAATGGGGTTTGAGGGTCTATTTGGGAAAATAGTGGGAAATTAATCATAAATTTGTGAGAGGAAATAAGAGTAAGAGAACCAGAGAAAGTGCAGTCTTCAAGAGGCACAGAAGAAAAAGCAGGGTTCAAAATAAATAAGCTCTTTGAACTGATGGTAAATTCTAGGGTTAAGAAGTCCCATCCTAGCTGTAAGGGACTGCAGATGTGAAGGTGGTATGCATTATATCTTCATCATCTAAGAGAATTTGTAAAAACCTTTCACCTTGGTGACATAAGTAGCTACTCCTAATAAGTACCAAGAGAAAAAAAAAAGATTTAAAAGTATTTTATGTCCTTATAATATGTCCTCATGAGGACAGGCTGAGAGAGTTGGGGTTGTTCAGCCTGGAGAAGAGAAGGCTGCGGGGAGACCTGATTACAGCCTTTCAGTACCTAAAGGGGGCCTATAGGAAAGATGGGGATAATCTTTTTAGTAGGGCCAGCTGCGACAGGACAAGGGGTAATGGTTTTAAACTGAAGCAGGGTAGGTTTAGACTGGATATAAGGAAGAAATTCTTTATAATGAGGGTAGTGAAACACTGGAACAGGTTGCCCAGAGAGGTAGTGGAGGCCCCATCCCTGGGAACATTCAAGGCCAGGTTGGATGGGGCTCTGAGCAACCTGATCGAGTTAGTAGTGTCCCTGCTCACTGCAGGGGGGTTGGACTAGATGACCTCTAGGGGTCCCTTCCAACCCAAAACATTCTATGATTCTATGATTTTAACACACCAAAAAAAAAAACCGCTATCCATGTGCCTTGTTACATTTTTTAAATTACTATTTTACTTTAAAGGTAACTACATAATTAATGAAACTAAAATGGCGACTTCCATGTTATCATGCAATAAGTTCTTCCCCCTGCCCTCATCAAAACCCAACCCATGCTACGATCAGTCATGATCTAGGGTCTGGTCCAATTCTGCTTTAAGTCCTTCACTGACAATCACAGAGCAAGAGGCACTCATCTTCAACCATACCTCTATTTACTGCAATACATGTTTTTTCTGTTCTTGTCTGACACTTTCCTTTCTTAATTTCCTCATCTTTCCTCTATTTTTCCTTCTGTGTCACATTCCATTATTTCCACATTCTTCACATATGACCAGATCCAATTACCAAGTCAATGGAAAGTCCATCACTTACACATTAGGATATATTACAGCATCTCTCTCAACTCTTTATACTCTCTGCATCAACTTCGTTTCTCCAGTCTACTGAGGAAGACTACTAACAAACTTTTCTAACTCTGACCTCTTTGTTTTTCTGAAATAAATTAAAATAAATTCAGTTTTCTAAGTCATGCAATAACTTTCTGATAGGAAATTAAGAGCTAAGTAAACAAGTCAGAGGAACAGATGAGTTTGGTAACAAGATGGGGCTCCCGCACACAAAGGACTTCATGCCAGGTTACATTGCTTGAGGTACCAGCTGATGGCAAAAATCTCACCTGGCAAACTCCCTGCCTCTCTGCAGCCAACTGGACATATCAAATAACCCCATCTTTCAAAAGGTCCTACAGGACTAAGAATGATTTGAAAACATGTGAAATTTTGGTCCCTATGACAAGGGGAGATGAAAAACACATTTTAAAACTGCGGAGTAACTGCACTATACAAGGGAGAACTATTTTTAAAAAAAAAAAAACATAAGAAGCCTTTAGGACACAAGTAAAAGCCATTAAGCCCAGGAAAGTTCAATTCCTTCTACACTATGAACATCTCTAATTATTTCCTGAATGACCCCACTGTTTTTGTGTGCAATCTTGCTGGCTAGAAAGTAGTACATTTGTAATTTAAAATATAATTTGCATAAATGCCTCATTATCCCATTATCTGCATTAGGCTGGAAACACTAACTTGAAAAGGTGTTACCTATAACGTTTAAGATGTCATATAATTTAACTGAGCTTTCCTAAATTGACTGTATTTTGTAGCCTCCCTAACACACACCTTTTTCCTTTCTAAAATCTGGGATCAGTGTAATTACCACTTTTTTCCATTTTTCAAGTACTACAAGATAGTTTTTATAATATGCTGATATATTCTAAAGTGAACTATCAGAGACAGCTAATCCCATAATTAAACCTATGTTCTTCCTTTTCAATTGCATGTTCTAGAATTATACTTGCTTTGTTTAACTAGGTATCCCTTTCTGAGCTTTTAAAAGAAATGTCCTGTCCTTTATTTTATATTAAATTTGATTTTGGTTTTTTTTAATATTACTTGTTTTCCAATGAATGGGCTAAAGTAATAACAAATGACAATGATTTCACGTGGTTACGGCAATGCTTACAGTATTTAGAATAAGATACCTGTCCTTTACATCACTTATTATAGAAACAACTTGTATTTTTAATACTTTCTCATGCGACATGTAACTTTTCCTTGAAAATGTAGAATCCAGTACTGAAAAAAATATTTACATGCTTCATTTTGCACACTATTATTACAAATGGCTAGAAAAGTTGCAATTAAACCATGGAATCTTCTGAAACATTTTTGATGAGAGTTTTTGCTACAACCATAAGTTCTGTAGTTTTAACAAGATGACAATAGTGATGAGGCCAAAAGACAAAAATCATTATCTACATAATTCTGTTCTTGACCTACAAAATTGCTTTATTACTTGAGTGCAGCTACTGAATAAAATGTCCTTTTCCCTGATTCACTGCACAGGTATACGTATTTATATATAAAGATAGTGCTGGCAAATGCTTAAAGATATATACATTGTTTTATATACATATATAAAAATAGTAATTTCAGTATGTATATATAGATGAATGTGTATATAAACATACATTACATACATATACACATGTATATATAAAAATACACATCACATTTATATGTAAGCATCTGCCATTGCTTATTTACTAAAAAGTAATTCCTTTGGCTTCTGATTCCAGTGCCTGCTTGTGGCCAGACTGTACCAATGGTACTGGAAAGGAGGACGCAGCTGCAGTTGTGATAAAACTCATTAACTTCAATTGCTCTGCAAATTTCACAATACAGCTCTAGACCACAACCTAATTAATGCAAAGCACTATCCTTTTAGAGATTAACTTGAAACCTAGAGAGCTAGAAAAAGTAAAAGGTTTCCAGGATAAAACTCATACTGTCCTGATGTTCTCCAATAGCACTTCATTTTCTTACACTTGGGCCCTGTCCTCAGTTGACTGGTCTCTTGGTAGACAAATAACTTTTCTACACTGAACAACATCAGGCGTTCTAAATAAAAGTAAAATGACTACTTATTTATTGCAGTTAAGCATAAAATGCTATCCATGACTGGTTTTTATTTTTCCGTGAGATTTAGGTGAATGTATCCAATCAATGCAACCACGTAAAACTTATTTAAAATTAGCCACCATTAATTGACTTAGGTGCAATTGCTATATTTTTGCAAATCTCTGCATACTCCACAACTCCTTGGTACACTGTAAGCTTTTGGGATATGCATTTAGTTTTATACAGGGCAACAGCCATGGACACCCAAGATTTCACATTTATCACACCATGGCCACCTGGAATTTCACCACGTGACATCAAAGACTGAAAGTAAATTCTCTTCTACAATTGCCAGTATCAACCGCTTGAAATAAAAAGCATTTTCCTGAGAAAACCTGGCAACTGTCACCAAATCAAGCAAGAAAAGGTATAAAGTAAACTTTCATGGAGCAGCTGCCTTAAAAATCCTGATCAGAATTGCCCTGTCTTTATATCCTTATTAACCACCTTTAATTACCCAGTGGAGGTTTATGAGCAGTCACACAACTGTGGAAGAGACCTTTGGGAGACATGCAATGTATCTGATGGGGGCGTGAGAAAATGCCAGGAAAATTTATTTGGGCCAACAAAAGAAAATTAATTCTTCCCTCTTCTCTGCAAAGGAAAATGGGCTCCAGTTCCTATGTTGTCCAAGATCTGGGCTTCCTGATGATACTGTGGATTTTTATGTATTTTAATAACCAAAGGAAAGTTTCTGAAATAATAAAAACTGTTGTATTACTACAAATACACAAAAATATTTTTAACCACAGCTGTTGTTCAAGGAATAGCATCACTAGGTCCTCAAGGGCTGACCTTCAAGGCACTGTTTATGAACAAATGAAAGCCAGACTCCCACCAAGTCTGCGCATCTCGCTACCTCAGCGGAATTTAACAGAAATCTGTAAAGTAGCTCTTTGATATTTTTATCAAACACTGTTCCCATCATTTATCACCAGCAGGGCTACAAACGGCAGCAGTCTGAAAATCTGTTTAATCAAAGCAATCTTCTGTCTTACCTAACATTTGCAAGCAATATATTAAATGCTTTGAAACTCACATGAACACCTGGTCCCAAGTGACAAACAGGTTTCTGGTTTTTTGAGTTCCTCTGGCCTGGATTTGTAATATTAAAGAAAAAAAATGCCAAGGAATAAAAAAAAAAAAAAAAAATCAAATAAAACTGTTTTTAAAGCAGGGGAAAACCATAGGCTTGAATGAGCCAAGAGATGTCTTCCTGAGCCTCTAATGTTCTCCCAGATTCTCTGTTTTAATTTGAGCCAAGGAACTTCAGGAAGGTATGAAAAGGAGATGAGGCTCTGACATGCTTCAACAAATTCTTCAAGTGTTATCACAGTATCTGAAAGACTAAGACCACAAAGAAAGAAGCTAGTGAAGCTCAGGACGCTTCATAGGCTGGTACCATTAAGAGGAGATGTGTTGCTGTGTATTGCAAAGCTATTATGCTCCTTTTACAGTTTTAGTTCTGTACTGTTTCTTCACGTAACTCATTTTTTCAGGGGGAGAATCCCTGGTATTTTTGAATGAGGATTTTTAAGTTGTGAAATTAATGAGAAAAATCAGTCAATGCTTGAGTATTTAAGTAGGCACAAAAGTATACAGTGTGTACCAAAAGCCTATAACAATTGTTGGAAAACCCTCATTAGAGAAGCACAGCTCTTCCACAGAGGTAATTATTGGATCCCTTGCTTTAGAATCAGAAAAATGAATATAAAAGAGATTAATCAGTTTAAAAGTTCACACAGTAAGCCAGTATCCAAACTAGAGAGAATACCCAGGAGGGCTGACTTCATCGTCTTCAAACTATTGTTAGACCACTCCCACCAAATGTTCCTAATATAACCAGTAGTTTAAAATAGTAAAAATTAAAACTGTTACTTAGAGGAACATCAAAAAATTCATGCTCAGTTGTGCACCAAATTCATGTATATCCCATTACTTCAAGAGGGAGGTCCAGCACATCATTACAGCAAATACACATTCACATTTTATGCATGGCATTGCACACATTTTCCATTACTGATCCCTAACAAACTAAAGTATGCTAAAAATGGGAAAGAAAGAGAATGTTTAACTTGAAATGCGCATTACACCTCATGGGATTTTAATGCTGAAAACTCAGGATAGAGGCCATCTATTTTCTATTTGTCAAAATTTAATTCCCAACTGTAATCAAACTTTCCCAAAAGGAGACTTCAAAACATAACTTCTGACAGGAGAAGCAGGTGAGTATAGATTTCATAAATGTATGTGTCCACATAAGAACATCACTACTGATCAGACCAGAGCATGACTTTGGACAAAGACTCCAGCAGAGCACTGTGAACAAATTTCACTGCCCTTCTTGCTTAATAAGTCAGCAGGAAACACAGTCCTCTGGCTGTACAGAAGGTAGATTCTACAGAATCATGACATTACCTAGCTTGGTTTGACAGGCTGTGTGAGTGTGGACAGAAAATGTTCTCCATATCAAGCACTCTGCCTATCAACACTTAAGAAGATGACGCATTTCAAGTAAGTTACTAGTTTCTTTCCACGCAGCCAGTAGTGAAGGTCCCAGCTTAGCCTATAAAGTACATTTCTTCTAAGCATCATTGCTACCAGTCATGAACTCAGTGCTGTCCCTGTTTTACAGAGGGAGGAGTTTGGCATCATTAGAATTGAATTATTTACACTCAATTCCCCCATCAGACTTCAAGTGAAATAAAAGCAACACTAAGAGTAAGCCTCTGAGATGTTTCCTGATACCTTTTTCCAATAAATTGCAACACTCAAGGCTATCTAAATATCCATGAGATACTTTTGTGGCCCCATCAGTGCAGCATGTGAGCAAATGATGGTGTCCACTCCCTCAAATTACAGCCACTTCCTCCTTTTTAGACATACACCATGGGAGGAAAAGGCTGGATTTATTTGATGCAACTCCACAAGGTAGTATTGAATTATCCTAGATGGAAAGGATCATTTTCCTTACATCAGACTCATGGCAGACATGCAACAGTCTTTTACACCTAAAAGGACTGTCAAAAGGAACTGGAAGCAAACGTACAAGAAACTCAGTTACATACCACTCCAATAGAATTTCAGTTTTACCTACAAAACTTTTCAGTTGACTTCGCTCAGAGAAGAAAAAGTCAAGGCCCTTTAACAGACTGAGTTAGAAGTAAACTGCAAGTAAGGAAGCACATGATTAATTCAAATTATAAGTATGGCAATAGAGTTAGGGTCTATTACAGTTCCGCAAATAGGGTGCATTGGTACTGACTTTATAGAGCCTGAATTTCAATTACACAGGAGGAAACTGTTTCATCCATATAGCTCATATCTTCTTATGGTTTGCTATTTGACTTATATTACTACTTTTATTAAGCTGCACATGTTAACGTAGCTATTAGCCCATTGAGTAAGGCATTCTTCAAATACATTAGGCATTCTACAAACAGTGCTATTTAGCAGACCCTTCATTCCCAAAAAAAGGTAAAAAGCTTGATAGATGAGGTCAGACTGTGAGCTAAAATACATACATCATCCCCAAACCTTTCCAAGGTTAGACACTACACCCAGATCTTCTAGTGCCTTAAGAAGATAAGGATGGTCCCAAATAAGTCGTACTTCTTTTTAGAATACCTTTTCTAAAAGGCTAGAAGTAGCTTGACAACTAAGCCTCACTGGAAACTGGAGGTTCTGCTGTTGCAAATAGTTCTTTTCTTACCTCGACAAATGTGTGCAATTGGAACCAGAACTGGGGGAATTTATTTTATTTTAGCTATTTTTACACTTCTTTTGATAGAAAATGGGTGTAAGATTAGCAACCAGCATTGCTGCTTAGAACTCCAGAAATGATGCAATGCTGGTTGTTAATCTTATACCCATTTTCTATCAAAAAACCAAAAGTATTCACTGCTTCTTTTCACAAATGTTGCTAGATGCAAAATTCATCACAGGTCAGGCAGCAATATTAGTCCTATGAATATCTATGCAACTTAAGTGACAGATTTGTTACAGGTCAGTACCAAGAGCAGGAACATCGCAATGCATTAGATGCACCACACTTTGAAACCTTTGGGGTTTTTTTGCATACTCAGGGTAACTTCCAACATTCTTGCAGGAAAAGAGCAGTTTTCAGTAATTATATCTCTAACTATTGGAGTTTTTTACCTCTCAGCTTCCATGCAAGCCAAGTTACCTACCTTTCAACTGGAATTGCACCAAATGAAACATTAAGAGTTATGTGTCCTGGCTGTGATCAAGTAACCACCTAACAAAGCACAAACTGTATTTCCTAAGTCCAAACAGAATGCATCTAATGACGGATGGCTAAGTAATCCAGGAGAAATGAAAGAGGCTTTATTTTCTTCAACATTATTTATTATCTGCTACCATTCCTCTCCTTCCCTCCAGATTTTAGTGGGGTTAATTTCACAGCAGAAAGAATAAAAAATACAGATTCATTAAAAACTAAGACAGTAGACAGACAACAATTTACTAGAAAAATATGAGTGTTCTATACTTAACTCCTTGTGGGAGTTTTTAGGGCTCTGGGTGAAATTTTTTCCACAAAAGCCTCACTCTAACAGGACACCATTGGGAGGGTCCATCCACTTTGCACAGATTTGCAGATTTTGACTGGAAATTTTTGAAAAAAATCTGGATGTCAGATAAGTAGTTTTCATGAAGACTATCATGGAAAAGGATATAAAAACATCCCAACATTTTCCAACAGTCTTTCTTTAGTTTTGCACAACTTTACATACTTTTTTTAATTTTTTTTTTTTTTTTAAAAGATTGGAACCTTGTTCCTAAGCAAAATCAATGAAAATCAAAGATGGTCATCAATTCCAGAAGAAAGAAAACCCTGGAAACAAGTCTCCTGTGACAAGTAAGGATCACCTGATAAAATACCCAGGTATCAAGAGTTCCTCCCAAGACCCCTGGTTTGACTATACCTAAATCCTGAGGAAATCCCCTTGCCTGAGATAATATGGACAAAAGAAGGAAAAGACATACCCACATAGATTTTGTCCTTACAATTTTTCAACAGAGGGTCTATTAAGCAAGGGCTAAGAATTCAGCTCAGGATAACTATGAGTTCAGTCAGAAATTCTAATAGAAAAAGTCTATTCTTACTGGAAGGATCACACTATCTCCAAGGGGAGATACTGCTGACTTTCTTACTGCCCTGTAACGATTTCAGTATTCACACGCATTGAGAAACATGTAACTATCCGTGCACCTATGCCTCCAAGTAGCACAAAAAAAAAATAAAATTAATGGATTGGCTGGTGAATTTGGAAGAAAATCAGTAATTTAGGTAACACCAAAAAAAGTACCATTTCATTGTACACACTCACAACAGGTCCACAATTGAAATACAGACCTGAACACTCAAAAAGAAACAAATTCTTCTATAAACTTGAAGTTAACATCTGATTTGTGAAGACTCCCAATTAACATTTTCACAGATACTACTACAAGTTGAAGACACAGCAGGCAGCAGCCACCCGACAGCAGGTCGACAGGGCTGAGGACACATGGGCTGCCGGCCCACAGCTACAGCCCCTGCACAAACTGAGCTCTGCCTACCTTCCCACCTCAGCACTCATTCTGTCGCTACCCTCTGAACAACCACTGATTTTTTCACAGAACATATGGGGACTGAGTGTCATCAAAACTTCTGTCAAATTCAGATGGAATTAGCCAACAGGTTTAAAAGCTTTGGGGGTATAGGACACAGAGTGCAACCATATGTCCTAGCTCTTTAGAAAACTGTGCCAGGGAAACTGTGGAAATTGAAGAGTTTTAGAGGTAACCAATAAAATCCACTGCATGAACACAAAGATGTCCTTCTTCAGCACTCATAAGGGACCATACACTCAATATCATATGTTGTACCAGGTCAAACAAGTTTAACAATCTAACAACTCACAACAGTATTTTTACATATAGCAAGCACACTAGAGAAGGAAAGACAGTAGCTTCACTGCTGGGACTTTCCAAGATGCAAGAGAAGCCTTCCCCTCCAAAGAAATGGGGCAGTGAGGAAAAGCTGTTTCTCTCAAACCTAGTGATGTGGCTCCTTTCACAGTGAGCTCTAACAACTCCTCAGTGTCAGCTTCAGACACCAACAACTGTTTTGCAAGGTGTTAAATCATTTAAGAAATTAAACTAAGTATTGTGTATGTTCACTGCTAATCTAAACTTGAAAGGTATTGGGATTCCTACATCTGTTCAAGAGCCCAGCGTGCCCAGCATCTTCCCAAACAAGTAACTCCAGTCTGGTGCAGCAATCAGGACAGACAGTGCAACAGGTCCGATTCTTTCCTTGGGATCAGGTACAGCAATGTTACTAGCAGGTAAAACAGGGGAGCTACAGTCTCCTTCCAGGACGTGGTGACTCTGCTATGCAGAGTGCCTCAGCTGAAGTGTTTGACAGGGAAGGAATGGCCTGAAGTAATAAGATGCTCCATCTTTCCTTAATGTCCTGTCATCTGGAACTGAAAGGCAATGATCATTAAGTCAGTTTTTAATGATGTGGTGTACGCTAGCATCTGGATTTATACTCCCAAACAGAGAAAACAGAAAAAAACCAGCGTGTGTGAAGATTATGGTCCGTAGAAGGAAGTAAGTTCATATACTCTCAAATAATGAAAAAAGATAACATTGATCAATATAGCTTTTAAAACATTCATAAACTACCAAATCCAAAAGGTCTAATGTGCAAATAAATAGCAAATAAATTACCACCAACAATTATTAAAGCATAAGACAGCCACGATTTTAAACTAGAAAGGCATCTAAAATACTTTCTCACACAGTTGCTTTTTAAAAAGTTAAGGAATCCAAAGATGCAGTAGACAATGTAAAGCAATCAACACAGAAAGTCATAAAGGACACAGAACCCTTCTTGTTATTGAAGTTTTCTATAAGATATGAATAACACATTATTCTAAAAACTTTATCATGATATACCATTAACGCAATTTCAGTTTTCTCTAATAAATTATTTGAAGTGTTATTTAGTGTTTTAGTGACTTTGTATTTGCCTGTAACTTAATTTCCCCCTTCATTAAGTAGCATTCTGATTTTGTTCTTTGATGAAATCTTGTGTCTTCATGTTGTTGGAGAAAGCATATGCACAGAATAACTAATACATTTGTAATACATCTTCCAGACTTTTTCCCCAACTTTAAAAACTATAAAATACACACAAATAATAGCAGTGCTGTTTCTACCAGGAACATGGTGCCAACAATTAAAACTAAGCACATGAGCTCATTCTCTGAAAATGTGAAATGCTCTACATACAGGATTCAAAGGAACACAGTTTCTTCACACTAGATGCCTATTGCATAGGTCTCAACAGAGCTATAAATTAGGGCAATCTAAATATGAGAACAACAAATACGGTTTCAAACCAGTTTCATAAATTTGAAATACTGGAATACTGTGTATATGACAAAGAGAAGTATCTGCATTTGTGTTTATTACCAATCATACAGCTCATAAAATGCACTATAAATGGCTCCCTATGAGGAAAGTGAAGAAAGAAAATAATATGGGAAACAAGTCACTATGGGACATCTTTGTAATAAATGAGAGTGGTCGTTTTCAACAGCAAATGTCTTGAACCCACTGCAATAAAAAAAACACAGTAATGATGATTTAATAGAATACAATTTGCTAATTGTGTTTGTCTGTCTCTCCAGTATTATAGCCTAATTAAGGAACTTAGCATTCCTCTTCAAAAGAGGAGAGGAAAGAGGGGAAAACAGAGAGAAGGGGAGAAAAGAAAGCAGAAAAGTAGTTTCTCACTTTCATAAGTGAGAAACCTCATCTTCAGAGGAAGTTCAGAAGACACAAAACTTCCATAATTTACCATAATAACAATTCAAGAAAATATCAAGCCTTCAAAGGATCATGAAAATTACTTAAAATTCTTCAGATTTAACACTAACTTGTAATTCATTCACTTTCACTTTTAAATAGAATAAACCTGAGATTCTCATTTTGAAGTTTGTATGGACAATCAAGAAGTACTTCATGAAAGACACAGAATATCATAAAACTGATGATAATATCCTAAAAGTAGTAACTGTGAATGTCATCTGAGAAGACATCCCAAAGGCAACCTTTTGCCTCCCAGTGCTATTTTTGCATCATCACCATTAGGGCAGAATATCTTATCTCTGGTATTGCAGCAACCCACATCACATGCCCCTGTTGGACCCTGTACACCCAATCTATCAGGCTGAGACAACCCACAGGAAATAGAGTGTTCCCATATAGGTGATACTGTCTCAACATATGTGCTTAACCTAATACTCTGTGGAAAAACTTAATTCCTCATTACAACTCACCTTGAGGCCATTCTAGATTTTTGTCATCTAAACATTGCCAGATCAATATTTTGCTTCGCTCTAGTCACAAAAAAAAAAAAAGCAACTGATACAGCTTTACATGGAAACTGCAGGAAACTGGAACAAGTCTTATAAAAATCTTCAGATAGAACTGACTGGCAATTACTGTTATTCTGGCTTGGAGTCACATCACTGGCCAGATCAGTATTGGTTCCTGCAAGTTAGATGCTCTTACTCTTTTTCATCTTTTCCGCAGACAGAAAAATACCTGATGTCTGCCCAAACAACTGAGCATAATTCAGGTGCTTCCTAATTAAAGATGACCAAAAATAAAGTCAAGTACATTTACCTCTGTGCACCGACACAGATACATCTCTGATGAGCCATACAGCACAGAATTTGTTACCACTGTAACAAGCAAAACACAGTGGTACTGGCAATAGCAATCACTATAAAATTTGATAATTCAGATGTTTTTTATAGGACAGTGGTAAGTCTGTAATTACAGAAAGGTTAAAAGGATCAGAGTAAAGTAACCCAGGTTTGTTCTTTCTGTAAAGTTTAAAATAGCAATGGAGGCTTAAATACATTTTTCTAAGGTCTTTGAAATAAAAATCTTAGGAAGCACAGAAGTATTAAGAAACTGTTCATTAAATACAACTTGAACTGCAAGGAGAGATACTTTTCTTTCCTCCAAGTTTATCTGAAGTTTATTCTAATAAATATTTTTCTTCCTTTTACTGCTACAAGTTCAACACAGTAACACATACAATTAACATTAGCAATTTTACAGAATCTCTATGTGGAATACATGTGCTTTCTAGTAGGCTCCAGCAAGAGAAGACCCTTTATTTAAACAGTAACTGTATTTTCCCTTAATCTTAAATCAAGAAAATCTTACATGTCTATTTGTCAGAACACCTGATTCTTACCAACAGGAAACGTTTGTGCAAATTCAGGACTTTAAAATGCTTGCTAAGAATGATCCGCATCAAAATTGCTCAACTATTTAATGAAAAAACACAAAAACAAAACAAAAAAAAGGATTTGTGTTGCAAATGTTTTGAGTTGGCTTTCAAAAACAAACAAGAAAAGCGCAATACACATGCACACAAAGCAAGAGTCTTTAAATGTTCCCTTAGCCTTCATGCTAAATCAGAGAAATTCATCCTGCTATGACTTGTGCAATTTGACTGGCACAATAAAATGATTTTGCCACTGAAAACAGCTTCCTCTTTTACAAAATAGAAAGTTGCCTCATCAAAATGAGGAGAGAGAACTGAAGGTCAGAACAATGATTCATCTTCCAAAGGCAGAGTCACATCGAAGAGACCTTGAAAGAGTCAAGTAGTTACTTACGGGCATTTGAAAGAAGAAAAAAAAAGAAAAATCACATAAATGAAAATTGTTTGAAAATAAGCACCAATTGTCTGTCTGGTTTTGGAGCTATTGTGCCTTCTGCAGTGTATCACTAAGATGGGTGATTATAGCAAATTATTGTAAAAGACAGTCTTCTAGGGAAGTTTTGAGAGAGACATTGATTGGTTAGTAAGTGTACAAAAGATGAGGAAAAGACAGAAAATGAATAGCAATAAAGAGAGGGAATACATTACACAAAAGAATAAACCAAAGTCAGACAAAGAAGCTCCTAAAGTTTCTTTTGTTTAATATTAATCCTAAGAAGTGAATGAAACGGTAAGACATCCTTCTTCGCCCAGGAACATATTTCTTGTTTTCCAGTTACAAGTAAAAAACCCAATCTTTCCCTCTCCTCTGATTTGGACTCTGTAAACAGTAGTGCTCAACAAAACTCCCAGTCAAATCCATGGAAACAGTCCTAGTGACCACAGGGAAAGTCCTTGTGCATCCATCAAGTAGGTCGTCTCCTTTTCAAACCTTCTGTGTCTGTAACCATCAACCCCATGGAAATAAACAGATGTAGGCACGTACCGGGGATTATTATCTGTGCTCCGAGCGCAGAGGCACCAAAGAGTAACTGAAGGATGATCAAGTCTCACAAAGCCAGGTCACAGCATCTATATGGTGCAGCTCATTTGGACACAATGTCTAGGGAGCTTAGCCTTAGGCCTGTTTCCTACACAGCCTTTCAGCTTCCTTTGCATATTATTAAATGGAGAGACAGAATAGGGTTTGTAGATGCTCCAGCTCAGAGCCATAGCTTCTAGCCTAAGAGACAAAAATCAGTTCTTTTACAGTGCCAAACATAAATGGACAGTGGCAGCTCTGTAACGCCTCTTACTGTTCCTTATCTGCAAAAGGAGTGCTACCAAAATATTTGTTGAAAAGTAGCTGAAAATATTTTGGGTTCAATAGGAAGAGTTAAGATGGATGGGTTCTTAATTGTCAGTGTTCTGCATTTATATTCCTTTATTGAACTTGCCTTTCATTTTTACTGTCTTCATTTCTTCTCAAATCCCTTTTTTGCATCATCACACATCCTATTTTGATTTACTAATGCATAGCTTTGTTATGGTCTTTTTATCACAGGATCCTCACTGAAATTTAGCAGAAGATGGATTTTAACCAACTTAATCTGAATGTAACTGGCTTCTGGCTCATATACAGTACAGATAAGTTTCATTAGAGCGAGAAGAGCATGGTCAGAAGAGAAGGACACAATCCCTTAAAACAGACTGAATTTGGAAACAGAAGCTTTATTTTCAGTTCTCCTTAAAATCAAAAGTATATTTCTTGAAAAAAAATTATTTTTTTTTTACCAATTAGCTAAAAATTAACCTCAGTAACCTGATCAGGCTTGCTTTTTATTTTTACTTATATATGTATTTAACTTACAAAATTTTAACAAAAAAATTATATTACTTAGAACAATATGGACAGCATCCCCTGGTAAAGCTTAAATAAAATTTGATGTTATCAACTATGCTTAATCACGAATTACTACATATAACATAGCAAAGATGTCAACTTTTGTATAGTTAGCTACAGAAAAGTATTCTGCAATGCACATTATAGGATGTGTGACTACATGCACAATGTATTTGAACACTATTATGTCTCACACATATAACGATATACCAATTCTCAAAAAAAGGCTTCCATATCAAAGTTGTTTTCATACAGAAGTCTAAGTAAATTTTGACTAGATTAATTGTATGTATTATGGTACAGCCTAAAGGCATACCTAATGAGACTCTCTTTCTGCCCTCTTTCACACAAGAAAATATTGTACTCAAGGGCTTCCAAGGTAAGAAACGAACGATGCAAAGGGAAGAAAAAGACTAGAGGCCAAGACTTCTCTAAAGTCACTCAGCAACAGATGTGAAAGGGAGATGTTTCTCTGTATTATGAATATTTTTGTTGCTGGCAACTAAAAAAATCTGCTGATCCAAATTAGGGTGAAGCATCAGAAATACATTTCCACATCTTGAAATACCTTGGCTTAATTTCAATATTTCAGTAGTATGTATGTACTCTTTCTTATGACTTCTTTCAAACTTTTTAAGCAATGAAAGCACATTAACTGTAAGAGTTAAGGATTTTGGTTGAGTCAACTCCACCGATAAACATTTATGTTTGCATTGCAAATAACTTGTGCTCATAATCTATCTATACTTTCAAAAGCAGTTTCTCCTCAGCTATAACTGATTCTTCTTTTCAAATCATGTTCCAGACATAGTGAATTTATGATTTTCATCAGTTTCAAAGTGTACTGTAAGTACAAGAGCTCATGAAACTTTTGCACAGTAAATAAGCTAGAGTAAGTTGAACAAAATAGGAGGACAAAATACACCTAAAGCACTCTTGACGCATACCAGAAAACAAGGTTTTGCACAGCATACTGACATTGCTCTGTAAAGGCATCAGAGAAAGTGAAATAATTATATAATAAGTGTGAAACTGAATAATCAATCTTACAGTTTTAATACTTAGATCTCATTCAGCCACAGATGTGGCATCGATAACATTGTAACATTATTTCCATATTCTTTCAAAATATAATGTCTGGTGCTATCTCCCATTCATTATACCTTTTGCTATTATTACGGCGTTAAGACCACAAGTGTACTATCTCCAGATCATAATATGAACTGGTGAAAATGATTTCTTTTTCCACTTTGATATCACCTTTGTCATAGCGCAGATTAATTCTGTATCATCTGGGAACATATTTAGCTATGCTACTTTAAGAAATATGTTACCTATGCAACACTACTTTGACTTTTCAGTATTCTGGTACACGTCGTTCCTTCAAAGCTCCTCTCTTTATAACATTCCTTGATAAGGCTGCTTCCCTTTTAGATACCAATTAATGAATATGAAGCCTGAGTAACAGCCCTGTAAAGCAATGAAAAGGCTGACAGTTGATGTCAAAATGAGGGTTGAGTGTATTCTGATGTCTGCCCAGTCTACACATTCCCTATGGGATAATAAAGCAGTTAAAGAGAGCAGTGGAATGGCTACTCAATCAAATTACAGTGGGTAGAAAATGTCAAAGCATTAGAGCACAATGATATAATTCACAGATTATACAAGACATTAAAATTCTGATATGACATTCTTTGGGAAAAAAAGATTATAACAAGGACAGAAAATGGCAGGACATTAATCCATTCCCATGACAACATTTGTACCCAAATGGGAAAATGTACAACTGCAACCTTTGTTGAGTCTTTGCTAAGACTGGTTGTGTGGCTTAATTTTGGATAGTACATATTGAATCCCTGTCAACAAGTTCTGCTTATATTTAATGGAACTGGGCAAGGGGATGAAGTTGAATGACACGAGTTATATTTCTAAGGACATACACAATTTCATTGTATCAGAGTCTCCTGTTTCAACAAGCAATTGCATGTGCCCTGTACAAGCCTGAACAGATACAAGTTTAAAGTATGCGTAGCAGACATGTGAACAAGCACACTTAAGGAGACATCATATTTGCTATAGTAGAAGAAAAGGAAGACATGGTCACCTTCACCCTAAGAGTCTACGGATCTAACATTAAACACAACACAAGTGAGGAGCAGACAGCAGTAATGACTGTAAAGACAATATAAATGCAAGGTCCCAACAGCTCATGAGGAGCCTGATCAGAAGCAGACGGAAATCAGCAGGAAGATTCCCACTGCTTGAACAGGCATCACATCAACCCTTTGATCACTCCAATTATTTTCTTATAATTTATATGTTTTATTTCTGTAACTCAATAAATGAGTAATACCAACTACACCAAACTGCGGCTTGCTGTGGCTCACCCTAGCCATCACCATTCAACACGCTTGAGTCACAACAGGAAAATGTTTTGCAAAACAATTAGAGAAAAAAGAAGTAGTGACTGCAGTACACTGTGGAAAAGACATTTGCAGGAGCAGCATGTATTGCAAGTCCACTTTGACTAAGGCAAACATGGAAAGTATTTTGCATAAGATCATTTCTATAAAATTTAGAAGAGAAGGAAACAGTGAGTTTCAATAGTAAATGTACCTAAAACTACTTTGACTTTTAATACACTTAAAATTCTCAGAACAGTTATCCAGGGAATACCTAAAGTCCAGCTTTTCATTAACATTAAACCATGTACCTTCATCTTTGACATAGCAGTAGCATTAAAGCTGGTTATAAAATTTTAAGTCAGAAAGGACATAAGCTACAAGGGACTCCTCTTTTCTGCCAGCGTGACAATCCTAATACAAATGTAGATTTTTATATTCCATTATCTTTGGTGATTAAAGGTCAGTTTATACATTCAGAAAGTAGTTTCCAAGTTGTTTGAGTTCATGCCCTTACATCCTGAAAACTTCCCTATAGAGAAAAAGTCATGAATATAGCCATAAAGAATATTGTGTTTGATGATGTAACATGCAAGCTTTATCATTTCTTTCCTGTCTATAGAGCCACAGCAGGTGAAATAGTTATCTGTGAGTTTTGCAGCCAAATCTCAGAGGCCAAGAGATTTCTTGTTCCAGACTTTCTGCTTAGCCCATGACTGAGATTTATTTGCTCTTATTTCTTGTCATCCTCTTTTGTACTTCAGAGCCAAATGAGCCTGCACTATAACTCAAATGTTTAGGCTGGCAGCTTCAAAGATAGACTCTGCTAAGCACTGAACTGTGACTTGGCCTTTAAAAGGATGTACTAATGTAGTATCATATAATTATATTTTCAAGCTAAATATTTAAAGAACTTTTCAGGTTTTTACAATTTTTAAACATTTAAAACCTTCTTGCTTATGTGGAACATGCAAGAGAGACTGGGGACCTTCATTATAAAAACATCAAAGTAATTTGTTCTACTCTTCCAGCTTGCATCCCTAGTTATTAATAGTATTAGCTGCATAGCATACTCCAGTAACTCAGGTCAGAGCACCTGAGAAATGAATTAGAGAATAAGCCAAGTTAACAACTGTTAAATATAAAATCACAAAATCACAGGAAAATTTAGATTGGAGGGGACCTCTGGAGATCATCTAGTCCAACCTCCTCCTCAAAGAAGGGCTAACTTCAAAGGTGGATGTGGTTGCTGAGGACCTGAATGAAATATGCATAGGTGGTACCCAGGACTTCACATTTTCAGGCAAATGTTAGGCTACAGTCTTAAGATCCCTGTTATGTTCCCACTGGCCTTATGGATCTTTCATGGTTTTTTCAGACAGTAAGTCAACCTCAAAAGCTACCTTAGCTGGTAAAAATGATGCTCAGAGTCAATTCCCTATTCAGTATAACACAGGCTGGAACTTGATTAGTATGTTTAGTGGCAATTACATTATGCATTATTAAGAATACTGATAAAGCAATGCTGTAACAGCTCTCATCATTAGAAATCCCATCCTAAAAACAGATCAGCCCAAATTTAAAAGCCAACAGATTCATCAAATTGTACATGTACAGGTGAACAGCAGTGAAAATATTGTCTGAAAAAAGTAAGTCAGAGTTTTTACTTTAAAGCAGCTATACAGATGATCCCATCAATAAAACCAGAAGCAAGCATGGTTCTCTGATGTATTTTCCCACATCCTCCTAAGAAAGTAATGATGTTGGTTAAAATCTCACAATGATGAAACAATGTCCTGCAGAACATTAATTTTGCATTATATTAACATGGGGGGGGGGGGCAAAATCCTTATTGAGCTACTGAGGCTTAGTCTAACACACATTCAAATGAATGAGCAACTTTGCAACAGGCATTTAAGTTTTCTATTTCTGCAGCTCCCCAGGGAGTCTCATTCCAGGCCTCAAGAGATCTGAAAACCCTGCCCATTCAGATATCTGCTTGTAGGATGTTGACACACAAACTCTTCTCAGTGCTGAAGCACCAGTGAAATGAACGTGCAGAGACTGCACACCTGTGTACGCTTGTTATTAAGGGTGCCTAAGAAAGTTATAACTGTTCTTAGTGGCTAAATCTCATAGTAAGAACTCCATTGTTCGTGCAGTCAACTGTTTTCTCTTCCTGTTATTTGTAATGAACAGCATTAAAGCTTCTTTCTTTCATCCCTGTCATTACTCTTTACATTTTGAAGCCAGCACTATACTGGAATAATGTAACTGCCACAACGTGTACTCCTTCCTTTCTGACAAATTAGAGCTTTGGTGCAAAATACATAAGGCTATTGAAGTCAGAAGAGTTATGCCATGGATAAACTACCCTGGTGATATTTTACAGTTTGATGTCATTACAACACAAGCTTCAGCTTGTCTCTGTGACACACAGTGCAATGTTCTTTAGAGAAGTAAACTGTGTTTGTTGCAAAATGTTTCAGATGGGACTCTCTTTACTGTCTTTTCCCATTCCATTTCAAATGTTTGATTCCTATGTCTTCAGGGAAAGGCCTCTCTATTTGCAATGTCTTTGATTCAAAGGTATTGCCCTCTCCTTCACTTAGGAAGTACTGAAAAGACATAGGTTATTACTGGGAAATCTATGAGCTGACATGTGTCATATTTCCTAGACAATATGCTAGGCAAAAAGCAGCAGATAGCATTTGGTGTCTTCTACCACTAGAAGAAGAGAGAATGACCTTGCATAATAGCAGAGAAATACATTTCCAGCATTAACAAAGTCAAAGCTCCTGGGAAGTGTGTGGTAGCATCATCGTTTCTTTTATACCACTAGTATCAAGATGAGCACAAGCAATTACACTTATACTGTATTATTTAAAATTATATCACAAAATAGCAATGGATAATTGTACACCATTCTGTGCAAATAATTTACTGTGATAATTTTAAGTCTTGAGAAGCCATACTACAAGTAAAGATCATAATACTAAATTTATGTCTCCAAAGAGACAAAATGCTTTCAGAAAAAAAGAGGTTTACTGTGATTTTACTTTCTTTTGGTATTTCATAAGAGACCACAACACAGAGAAAAGTTAGGTCTTAGGTGGCCATATGAAAACAAAACTACTCTATAATCTTTTGCTCAGCTCTACTAATCTTGCCACATACAAAGACAGAATCTAAATTAGGGTGGCTAATACAAAGCAACATCCAAGGTACATCATGTTTTACAAAAGCTCCTGAAGGTTCATATTACCTCCCTTCTTAAGGTGCTTTAAACAGATCAGTTCCCTGCCACTGAAATCCACCCACTTCTGGGACAAACCCCAGCAATTGCATGAGGCTATATCGATATCATAACACAGACTTGGACCCACTGGCCCAGTGCTGTCATACCTCAAATAAACTAGGTCTTCTGATAAGTAACAGACATGTGGTATCGACCAAGCATTAGCAGCCAGAGCTGCATACTGGGAACCAGTATGAGGCAACCTCGAGACACAAGACCGTTCTCCCAATTCCTCCATTCCTGGCAGAGAGGATCCTTTATGTTGAGGCCAATCGAGGGTGATAGTGACTACAGATTTCGGAGCTCAGACCAGCAAGAACTGTGGCCTGTGTCCGCATTTCATCTGGTCTGAGTCCTTCTGTGCAACAGATTGCACAGGGGGCCAACATACATACACAAGACAGACACAGAGTGCATTGAGTACTGAGCCACGGGTTTTAACAGATGCATCTCACACTGGATATCAGATTGTAAATGGCAGTAAAGGGTATGAGATTAAATCAACACTTGTGGAAAGCCATGGGGAGATGGCTTCATGATAAGAAGCACTGAGAACTGTTTTCTGCCTGCGCTGAGCGCGCACGATTGAAATAGTGGCTCATGCTGTCACGGGAATTGAGGTTCAGTACAGGCTGAATGACAACATCATTTACCTGAACTGCAATGACTCAGGCAACACATACACTACATGTTGTTTGGAAACTTCCTCCTCAACATGTCCAGTAGGACTATTAGATTATGCACACATTGGAAAAGCAACTGAGATAGCAGCTCCTCGAGATACAAATATTAAACTGGAGATTTACAGAGATTCAACAACAGCACAGCGCACCCAAAACTAGTATTAGGAACTATCCCCAAAAGGAACAAGTTGCATGACAAACTAATTTAGAGTGAAAGAAAATCTAACCAGTTACTTTTCTGAAAAAAATGATGACCACTTTTGTCACCCAGAAGATTCAGGGTTTAGGTTTTTTTTCTTAATTTTACATTATGACTGATTTCAATAATGAGATCCTATACATATTCCAGCTCCCTGGTGGGGCACCATTATTCTTGTTATTATTAACACATGCATTGTTTAAAATAGCACCTAAATACCAGCCAGGTAACCTCATTCTGCCAAATGACAGTAATAATAATATTAATAAAGCAGGCTTGCTAATGGTCTATAATTATCAGATGAAGTGATACTGTACTTCACAGTTTTCCCTTGAAACATTATGGGCTGTCATTCTGGAGAAGAGTATTCAACACGATGTCAGGTAGTAGGAATGTGTACTTGTGTATTATTCCACACACACCTAAAAGTCTTTTGGACTCTTGCCCACTGAAGTTGTAGAAAGACTCAGCACTAGATCAGACAGTGAGTCCTAAGAGTAGAGCATAGATTTTTCTAGTTTTTATCATCACCTAGTTTCCTACATTTAATATACCTTGCTGCAAAGCTCCTCGGATCTTACACTCGGAGCCTGTCACACTGTCCCACACAGCCCTTTCCCATTTGGCCATGTAATAACTCTTTCTAGCTCACGCCGAGACATATAGACCTCTAAAGGAAGACATTTAATTATTACATGCAAAATAATTATTGACAACGGAACTGAAGGGAGGAAAACAAACCCATTTAATAGCTTATTTTGCCTCATGAACTTCTGATACACATTTTAAAAGTGTCAGTTTTCTCATTTTTTAAAGTAGTTAATTTAGACCTCACGTAATCATCTTAAGCCATTATCAACATCGCACTGTTCTTTTTTAACACTTAAACCTTATTTTATGGTATATATCTACGTAATTGCAGAAGAGATCTGCTTTTAGATCACTAAATCTTTTTTTCTTTAACTTGTATCATCCAGAGATGTCTGATGGAGGGATAAATTCTGTGAAAACAGCGAATTTACTTCAAAAAATTTAGATACGTTCCTTAACACATAAAAATAGTAGGTGAAATATCAGAGAAGTTGTCAACATTTTCCCAGACTATGACCTTCTGTACAGAGAACACTGAAGTCCGTTGCAGAAGGTTAAATGGTGACCATACAAACGTAACTTTTTATAGTGATATCAGCTATTTTCAACTAATTTGAAGTCACAAAACTCTTTTTGGTGCACCAGTGATTTTTACTATGATGATGATGATGACGATGATATGATAACCTGAGTTATTAGAAAAAGTAATTTCCCAGTTATTGTATTGAAAGGCAGTAATTACTTTTTCAATATAGAAAGTGAGAACTATTAGGATGGCAAAAGAGAAATAAATTAGCTTTATACCCTACACTCAATTAAACTATCATAGCAAGAAGGCAATGAATTAAGGTAATTTGAGAGAAGGAATGGGATTTTACATAACAAAGTGTTTAAACTTCTCAAAAATCCACTGAAATCAAACATAAGAGCAGTATAACTATACTAACAGCTCCTAAGATCCTATGTAAAAATGGACTTATACAAGTAAAATATGTCTATTTGTACAGTTTAGCATGTGATTCTGGCACTAAGAGTACACAGGGACAGTCTTCCGTGCTAATCTCACCCAATGTAAACTCATGTAAATACAGATACCACAAATAAAGATACATTTCCATCATTTAAAAAAACTACAAAATCTTTTCAGAGTGTGCCATAAAGTGGAAGTACTTTTTAATATGATAAAATTTTAGACATTGTACATTTTGCACATACAATAAATGCAGCTTCCAAGATTTTTTTAAAAATAAGCATTCAGAATGAGGAGCCTGTTAATGAAATTCATTTTTACATACTTCCAAGCAGTCCAAATACTTAGTGGTCATATCTTTTTAATGCTTTTTCTTTCATCTTTAGGAATTAATAATTTTTAATTAAGCATGTTTCTATTGCATTACACATGTCTAAGGTTGTTCATGGAAAATATTTGCCCATCTCTAATTTTACCCCAATAATCTCAAACTAAAGAAAGCAAAGAATTTTAAACTTCAGGCATAGAATCATTCTATGTGAATGATTCACTACAGAGTGAAAAAACTTAGGTAATTGTAAGCTCTAGAAACTGGGAGTGATTCCCAGGTTTACATCTCACATGCCGGCTCTGAATCAAGGAATCTGTGTGAATGCTGTTTCCCTTTTACCAGCCACATGCCACAACATTTCCACAGGGGAAAAACAAACCAACCCCCCCAAATAAACAAAAATGTGAATATGCAGAGCAGAACATAATGACTGCAGGTAAACGATGGGGTCTGACAGTGCAGGAAGTCCTGTGTAAGATGGTGTTTGGACTGTTAGACATATCAGTCACCTTTGGTCCCTCCTATACTCTGTGAAGAATGACAGATAAGCAGGGAGATCCTGCTCCTGTCTTTGTCTAAACTGAACAAGTTCTTACCTCTCTTTGGATTATAGAAGAGCTACTGGGAGCCTAGACTCTTAACTTGGAGATCTCAGGTAAGTGCCTACAGTAAGGTGAAATGAAAACAAATCTTAAGTGTCTTATAAATGAGAGCAAATTTATTTTTGATTCATTTGCTGTCCTTAATTCAATCAACATCAGTTCCCATAAGGCTCCTGTTTATGATTCTCATAAGTTCTATGCTAAGGAGGTTTTATTGGTAATTTGTTTTCCACATTTTTATGTTGCATTATAGATCACAATATGAACTTGTAACTAAAGAAAATAAAATACCACGTGACATTTTTGTAAGAATATGAACTTAACCAACACCTACCAAACATAAGAACATTGGAAGAGAACTGATCAGTCGTGAGTTTTTAACACTGTGACCAAGACTATAGCAAGATGACTGTTCGGCTATAAACTGTGATCTTCCTAAATCTAACCAGAGTATTGTGTCTCTTCTGATTCAGAAAACATTGTCCATTCTAACTTGATAACCAATGCAAAATGGAAACTATGTTCTAGCTATGTTCAGCTATTAATATGCAGCACAGCTACAAAAGATATGGGCAATATTTAGTATCATTAGGCTTTTAGTATCTGAATTCTTGCATGTAGCAACTTTATCTATTGTACTCCAGCACCTAAGGTTCACAGTTTGTGTGCACCTATTTCATTTTATTGTTCAGTTCCTTCATCAGGCATAGTGCAGCACTGAAGTGAGTTAATGAGTCTTCCCGCATTATCTCCTCAGGAGCGTTATGTAGCAGAATATTTCACATATTAGTGCACCATGGCTAGCATGACATTTAATGGTAATCAAATATCATTTCTTTTAGTGGAACTGACCTAAGAATTGTCTCCAGATCTCCGGGGGATGTAGGAAAAATTAATTCTAACTTTCAGAATATTTGAGGTTAGTGTAATTCAAGCAATTAAACTAACCTTCAAGCTTCTTAGTCGAAGAGCAAGACAGTAAGACATTTTAGGCTAAAATTTTGTAATTTATCATGTACGCTGTTTCAGAAGTGAATCTGAAGTATTCAAACAGTAAATTCAAAGCTGATCTTTATTTTCACTAGGTGAATGAGGATGAAGACAGAACATTTCCATCGTAAAGTTAGTCTCCTTGTTGCATTAGTTTAAGTTCTGTTTTATTTTAGCTTAGTCTCAAAAGGAGTCTTACATCACAAAACATCTTACATCACAACTCTTAAAGCATGAGGTCAGAAAAATTAACATGTCTCCCAGAGAAGATTCATGGGATCTTACCCCCATATCGTCAATGAACTAAGGTTTCATTATATAATATTTTTTCCTCAAAAGACCAGACATTAGTTCCCCATCTCACAAATTTGCTTTTGATTACAGAAATAAGATTTTTTTCTAAGAGTTACAGATCAGAATCAGGTTAAATCCTTTTGGATTTTTTTCATAGTAAGCCCCACTTATTTGTCTTGCCATCTGAGCTTATTAAAACGATGGTCAGTGGTTCCAACCATGACTGCTTAATACAGCCAGACATCTGAGCTGCCCACAACATTCTTTCATCAATCCCTTCAAATACTATTTTCCCTCTGTTAAGCTTTCAGTGCTCATGCATCCTCTGGAAATCGGTACTGGATTAGTCAGCTGCTGGAATTGTATCCCTACCCATGACCAGCCATGCTTTCCCAGACAACAAAATCTACTAGGTTTTGATTAGCTATTTTTATAGCTGTTAAATGCTGGAGATTTTTCATTCCAGTTTTTAAGAAATAAAGCGTAACCTAGGTGGGTTTAATACAGACATGGGTAACAGTGACTTAGCTCAGTACCTCATCTTCAGTAGTACCTATCATTACTGTGTACATGTATGACACGTTTCAGGTTGAAGACAAAGTCTCAATGCATAACAAGGACTTTACAGTCCTAGGGAAGTGTAGGAGTTGCACCTCTTCGATGCTATCATAGGAATCAAACGTTACACAGTATATCAAATGCAAGGGAGATCAGAATACATTTTGGCCAAGACCACCATATTCAGAAACAAAAGTAACACTCCAAGAGGTGCTTTCTTCCTCACAATATTCAACAGCTCTGAAAATTCGTTCTTGGAAGAAGAAAGCCCACTAGATGAGGGAGCAGTGTATCTGAAATTCTGAAAAGCAGAAATACTGCCATGTATTGCGGTCCTGTCTGTTTCAAAAGAATTACAGTTAGTACTGAAAACATTACCTCCTTATTTCTTTGATTACTGTGCTTATAACACACTCAAGCAGTTGAGCCAAGCTTTCTTGATTTATTGTGTATTTCACTGAAAGGAACATTTTGCCTACTAAAGTAGATATTAAAAATCCAGTATTGAAAATTCTCAGAAATTCAACATAAACTCTTCTTACTAAAAAGAAAATTCAATAACAGCTCTGAAATATTAGACTGTACAGCAAAATCTCCATGTTCATTTGATATAGATAACGCAATTAAGTATTTACTGTTCCTGACTTCCTGTATATTAGTAAGGCTAGGTTTTAAAATGCTGAATTTCATTCACCACCATAAAATAACTTTCCAGAAAAAACATGAAACATATTTTAAGTTGTAAATAAGCCTATTTCTATTTTTCCTAACTGCTTTTTTTAAAAAAAAATTATAAACTATTAAATTTATTGATTGCAATTATAATTGTGCTGAATTACTCTGGCAGAAAAGGAACATTCCAAGATCTCTACTACTATTATAAGGGTGAAAAGTCCACTCGTTTCCCACAATATGAATAGACACATTGCTACTATAACTGAAGTACCCTGCAGTACTGAGAACAATAACAGATGCCACCTCCGTACTGTTCGAGGTGGTGCAGACTGGGCTATTTTATTCAAAATTTCATCATGACTGCAGACATTTCACCTGACCCTGCTTAAGACAATCTTCCTCCACCTTCTTCTCCTTGCACATCCAAAGCAATTGAAAAGTGAGCCTGAGTAGAAAGTATTTAAGTATCTGCAGTGAAGATAAACATCCATATTGCACAAGAAGATGGAATTAGTTGTGTTGATTAGTTAATAGCTAGTTGGTTGCTGGTTTCCCTACCAAGCATCCAGACCTTTGCAAGTCTCATTCTTAGGCTAACTCTTCTTGACCATTTTACTGAAAACGCAGGCAGCTCAGATCAAAGACACCCGAGAGCTCAGCACTGCAACTCTGAGCAAGCCTCCTCAGGGATCTACTAGCCTTGATACCCAATGCCTACTGAATTAGTATATAAATAACCTCTATGTAAAGCTAAAAATGCTTGAATCTGCTGAATAATTTACTTCAGGGGTTTTAAGTAGTTCACAAGACCAATGAAAGAAAGTATCATGACGGAGTTAACCCTCTTATCTCCCACATATAACACCCAGTCGACAATCAAAAGAAGTTCAGTGTTATTGTTGCTGTAACATTTTGCCAAAGTGAGATTTTGTTACATTTGTGGGACCAAATTGAAGCAAGTTTAGATTTTTTAATTTATGTCATATGCTCATATATGCAATGAGGTATAGGTGACATCACACACAGTGTAATATAATGCTATTTCACCTACTGAATTAACTTTTAAATTTTAAATCTTGTCTTGCGATATGAAGAATGAAGCTACAAAGAATCAGTCATCTTTATAAAAAGTCAATTGTTATTATGGGGATGGGCCATCCTGAGAGGATTCCTGCAAGTGAATTTGAAAGCAGTGCCAGAGACCTGACGAGCAAAATAATGAGCTACAGTCAGACATCCTTCTCTGCCACAGAGATCCCCAGAGGCAAACCTCCATCTTCACACCAGAAGTGACTGATGAACAACACCTGAATATAGCATAAATCAAACAGCCCATCATAAGTGTTCATATTTATTTCATATGTTATTATCATCCTAACTGACAAGGTCTTCCAAGTTTCCAGTGATCAATTGTTTATATTCATTGCACATACAGTTGATCTTTTTATGAAATTCTGATAGTTCAGTAATCCTCATTGACTTTCTAATACTACTTCTGAACTTTTCTAAGCAAAAGGGACTGGTGGGTGACATTTCCTAACCACAATTATAGTATGTTTGCAAGCACTTGGGCAAAAATGCATGTTATGCTTCTCTTATCTGGACAATTTGGTATATCTGAAATGCTATAAAAACCTTCCTCCTCAATCACGTATTTTCATTTTATACTGTAACCGTGGATTATTACTGAAAGCAGTCATGGTGTGGAGCTGAGGAATAAGAAAATTTTTGTATTCTTTCATGCAGCAGTACAGCATAGTAGTGCAATGAAATGCTGATTGATATTTTGAGGATAATGCCCAAGTACAACAGAGAAGCTGAAAAGTAAATTTTACTAGGGGGAATTTGCACAGAGTCACTATGCAATCCTAGAGAGAAGTAAAGGAATTTTTTTAGGAAATAGTCCTGAAAATGCAGTCTTCTGCAGTAAAAATATGTGAGATCTGTGGACTAGAAAATGCACATTTTTCAACCAGTTTCAACATGAGTTTACACTACAGAAACATATGTACTATTGAAAGCTTTGACTACATATGTACATTCTGGGCCATTTGTGGCACTGCTGAGATATCATCCTCACTCTCTGCATTTCATACTGAATAAAGAAGGACAAAGTCCTACCACAAAAAGGCACATTTTTAACAACTGCTTCCACAATAAAGCATTCCAACAAGGCAGGTATGTCTTCTGTGTATATCCAAAAATCCACATTTTGCTTCAAAGCACAATAAAGTTTGAAAGTTCCTAAGCCTTTGTCTTTTTCTGCTCATGGTTTTCATTGAAACATCAGCTAAATGCATTCCTTCCTTCATAAATATTCATGGTAGCCCTTTCTCAAGTACAGGAGATGACCGGAGCTGTAACTGTTTAATCACCAAAGCCAACTAATATATTTTCATTTTGATATTATACTTATCACTTACACATTACTTGGATACATTACTTATCTGTACTGAAATGACAGGCTTACTTGCTCTGTTGGAAGTTTACTTATATGGACTCAATATAGTAGCATGTGCTAATCCACAGATTCTATCTTGCTTCATGTGGTCCCACATGTACACTAGGTACTATAGGTATTGTAAGATAAACTGAGCACTGTGAAATACTGTCATTCTCAACAAGGGGCTAGGGGGTTCCAGTTATCAAGCCCACACATAAAAAACCCCCACAAATTCAAGGGCATAGCATCAGTTTTAACTGCCAAAGAAGTAAACAAGTTTCTTACGCAGCAACTCCTTTGGGACTCTCCACTCCAATAAGTTCCAGAATACACAAATGGATTTTGTCCCATTCAACCTAAATTGCCCTGCACATACTGGAATACTAAGTAGTTCACACTTTCTCATTATGTGTCTTGGGGAAAACATGGTGAATTAGCAATTTATTATTTGATTGCCCAGGATAGCCATCAGGTAGCTGGACCTTGACTCACATAACAGGATTGCTGAGAAATCAAAGTTAAAACTTGCATCTGCATTTAATATAATAATGAAGATTTTTAAATTGGAATTTAGCCAAAAAAAAAGTTTCTTAATAAGAGATGAATTACATGGTAAGTCAAGGGAGAAGGAAAAAAAGAATTAATTAGACCTGAACAGCCCAACTAGAGGATTTTTTTTTTATTGAACATATAATTCTATACCTCTGTCTATTATCACAAAAGACAAACATCTTCCATTACATTCAACAGCACTAGTAAAGTCCTATTCATGGAGTCTACTTTTCTATGTGAATAACATAACTTACTAAAGAATGGTCATTCTAATTTAAGAAGCAGAGGGAAACAATTACTACACCAAATGGAATGCAGTTACTGTGGTGCAACTCCACCAAACTGAGGACAATTGTTTTAGATTTACGCCATTCTACTAGAGCAGAATCTAGTTACATTTATTACAATAACACGAGACACGAGAAGTGACACGGGAAGTGTCTGGAAGCACTGAGGCTTTGTGCATTACTAAGTTCAAAATCGAAATGTGTACGCACTATCCACAATCCTAATTTCAATTTGAATTTACCATGCAGTGCATGTATCCATCATTTCAAACAATTTAAGGCACACTTACCATTCATTCTGCTTCAAGAACTAGACTGCTAGCCTCCACCAAGTTAGCTTGTCACTGTGAACAAATGCAAGTCATCAACATCAAGGCCACATAAGACAACAAGAATGCAGGAAATTGCTTGAAAGTCTCTTTCTTATCCTGGAAATAAACAGCTCTAGAATATTTATAAGTTTACTGTTTCCATCTATCATATTTATTAATTTAAACAGACACATAATAAACCAGAACACAGATAATGATTTAAGCTTAAAACATATGCCCACTTATCTTCAGGCTTTTGATTACAGTACCCAGGTTAGGAGCTGCTTTATACACGAGATAGAGAGACATGGACCTCAAAGTTCAGAAGTCCATCTCTCTCATCTGTTATATGAGTTGCCCCGCAGAGAGTATACTGCCCTGAGAGTTACAAGATTCCTAAATTCACACAGCTGAAGTGATGCGTGAAGGAAGTTGGCTAATCTGGGGGCAAAGTAACTAAGTTGCTTCTTGGGCTCATGTATTGGACAAATCTACTCTTTTTTATTTCTAATGTAGAAACATTGACTGCTGTATAATTCACTTTTTATTGCCTGACTACTGAATTGGGGGCAATGGAAGTCAACTGTTTGGGCACTTATTTCAATCTCAGATAATTCAAAGCTAAATAAATATATAATTTGGAGCCCAGATATGCACATGCAGCCATCCAAGAGTGAACATGGTTATACGATTCTCAGTTACAAAACCAGATTGAGGATTTTGCATTATGTTCTCCTGTGCAGCGTTCACATAGACACAGGACCATACTGCATGCTACATTGAGACTTTCAACGTGTTGTAAGTGATAAGGTTGCAAGTGAATTGCTCATGTTTGGGAGACTCTCACCCCTTCTTTAAGTTGTGAAAATAAAAATCTGTATTTTTCAATTGAAAGATTCACAGTGACAAGGTTGAAGAGGCCAGAGCAGCACTCACAATCATCTTAAAATTTAAAAACATACATTTAAGTGACACAAGTATTTAAGAGCTTGGAAGGAAATGAAATCCAAAACCAAACAATCAGATATTTCAAGCACTATAGTGACAGTTACGTGGAAGTAGAAATCTTTTTAAGTTAAATGAAGTATTATGCACAATTTGTGTTTTCACTGTAAAAATGCTTAACAAGACAGCTTAACTTAGAGAAAATAATTTTAAATAGCATTCAAGAAAACAACCTGCATAAACAAAACCTTTGCCTCTCACATAAAGCAGCAAATCAAGAACAGCCTTAGTAAACAGGAAAAAATGCTTCTTTCTTTCAATTATGCAGCAAGGCCTGTTTTGCAAGGTCAATTTTAGAACAAAAATTCAAGTATGCAGGTGTTACAGTGATTATTGTAAATACTATTTTGTTCTGGAAAATACCCGATTTATACATACACACTCACTCTACCCCCAATCAAGTTAGTGTTACAATTAGCATTACAAGTATTAGAACTTCTGTTATTCAACTAAGGAAAAACCCAAATCCGTACAAGAAACAGTCAACAGATAGCCTTTTAAAATCAGTAATTACCATACTTTAGTTAAAAGTTACTTGTGATGAAAGAATGTCACTGTTCCTTGCTAATACGTACTGAGAAATTGACTGATTTCTGTTCCCTTCTCCTTTTTCTCTTAAAATAATTCCATTTTAAAATATTGTTTGCACCCAATAGTAACTGTCACTACATACAAAAACTCTAGAATTTACCTTATTTGTCAGATGTAGCACTAACTCATTATGGACTATTGCAATGCCAGACCACACATTTCTTTAACATGCTCCTAACTGTAGTGAGGTGTTAGGGTAATTACACAGGGATTCAACTATTCTTATGTGAGGCTACTACTTACTTGAGATACACAGTCTTTATTTACTGTAGGATTATCTCTGTTGGTATACAAGTATATTCTTGAGTTATAGACCATATGGCAATCAATCATCAGTCCCAAGTACCCCTGGTTGATAATGTCAAGTACAGCAACCTAAGCAGCGATACTTTGCTCTTGGTCCCTGAGAAGACAGTTGTTTTTTTTCCATTCTCAAATCAATGATGCACTCTGCGGCAAAAATTGGGATATTCAGCACAGTTTTAACCCTGGTCATTCCGGTACTGACCTACACTTCATCTTGAGAGAGCTTTTGGAGAAAATAACTGGATTTCATAAGCTCTGTACAGCACATTTTATAGATTTCTGGCAGGTCTCTGATTCAGTGTATTGAACAACTTAAGGCATGAACAACTTAAGGCATCTGATCAGGTGTCCTTGAAAGGATAGTGTTATTGACAGAAGAGCTCTAAAGGGGGCTGGAGAGCTGTGTTTGTGTCAGCAGCACGGTGGGCTACTTCTACAGCCCTGTCTCCTCTGTTATATTCACACACACAAAGAGAATTGTTCATTACCAGACACAATGAAGACACAAAGTAAGCCCTTGTCATAAATATTAAGCAGCCTGCAACTCCAGAGCATGACCAGATCAGTTAGAACTAGTTTCCAAATGAAGATTATGAAAACAGCCCTATGATAACTGGATGAAATATATTTACTATTTACTCAATACTCAGGTGATGCCGTAAGCTACATCTGCATTGATAAATAAAAAAGGTTTCTGGCAACAAACTTAAAATACTGGATCTCTGCTTATCCATACTGCTTAATTCTTAGCTCACTCCCTAATTCAGTTCTGACAGATCCAGCTCTCTCTCCAATACCAGTCTGCTCCAAAGGGGGAAGCCCTAAACAGTATTGGAATGATCAAGCCATGCCATTTAGCTTCAGCTATCAACCCCTAGTCCTCTTCTATTTAGCAGTACAAATGTAGCAAAGGAGAGCAGAAGAGACTCGTTAAAGGGAGTGGACCCTTATACAGAAACTGCCAATATTATGTTTGGGTCCCATCACTGTCTATTCTGGATAACATGACACTGGCAACATGACATCAAACCAACCCCATGCTACAGCTCTACATATCATTTGATTCCACATACTGAAACTGGGCCGTTCAGGAGCGATGAAGAACTGAACTGAAACATTTTTGTTTCTGGCTGTCTGGTAAAATGAAGATAAGCAGTGAGGCTATTGATTGGCGTCACAGAGTGATGGCAGCTGATACTGGCTCTCGTTCAGTTTTGGTGACAGTTTCAGAAATATCCTGCTCAATACATTCTCACTAAGGAACAGCACGTCAGTGTCCTACTGCATTGTTACTACAAGGCTTGGTGAAAAATTACTGGCGTTACAGACGAGTGCAGCCAAATCATTCCAAAACTCTTACAAAATTTCAGTTATTTAATTTTAACCAGATATGCCCCATTTACTATAACCATGACATCCTTCAGGTTGTGTTTTAGTTTTAGAGCTAAAACTCCAATCCCTTGAGCAGGATTAAAATACATACGTACCTAAATATATTGAAAATCTACTTAATGGATTTTCTAGATATTAGGCAATTCTACTTTATGCTGACTTTGAAGAACTAATTATATAGATACAGGCAACATAATGCTCATCCTGTGACCAAATATTTGGAGAAATACCAATACCACTCAGAAATTACTAAGACTTTAAAAAAACAACAACTTACGTTTTCTTGGGTTTTCAAATCAAATTGGTCTATAAGCATTAAAAGTATTATTTTCCTTCCAGATTTAGTGCTATTACTACTGCTCTTAGCTAAGTATTTGCCACAAATCACTTCAGAAGGGAAGGGCTCAGCTGGACATTTAACTTTCTGTTTGAGAGTTCCAATACTCTCTTCCCTTGTTCACTCTGCTATTTTAAAATTAGTTCTCTTACATTTAAGTGTAAATATCTTTGATTATTGAGGTCTTTTGAGAAAGTCTAACCTATATTTTTGAAGAAAGTAAACCAGGATAGGAAACAAGTTATTTTCTTGGATTAATTGGTTAAAAGTCATATACAAAGTGTTGGTGCAATGAAAATGTTACTCAAGAGTCAAAACTAGAACTAGCTGTAAAAAAAACGCAAAGAGCATCATGATAACGAGTAACTGAACAACAAAGTCATTGTACACTGTTCTCGAAATATCAGCTCGATTCTTGGTGGCATCAAGTCTTTTCTCATTGCCTTAGCTGGTCTAGTAATGTCTATTATATCACTTCTTACAGATATTCTTCCACATAGCTCTACAGCACCTTTCTTTTTGTTCCACTTTACCAAAATATTTACAGTCTATTATATTCAATCTCACATAAAACAATGAAACTTCTTTTAGTTTTAAATGTATTTTTATATCGTGCTTAATGCATATTATTTGTTCTTTTAAAAGTAGCTTATGTATACATATTCTGTGAAATATTTTACTAGGCATACTTCTCACTGAATGCCCTAAGCTCAAAAAAAACTAAGTTAATATGAAATGCTACAGAAAGTTTATGCAAAATTAAGACTGTTAATTGAAACACAATCATAATTGGAAAGAACATTTTAAATTACTCCTAAGATTACAAACTGATGTATATTGATGTAAGCAAAGATGATGGCAATTTAAACCTCTGCTGTATACTATTTTTCAACTTGTGCCTGTTCGATGCTTGATTAAATATGCCAATCAATGGGCCAAATTCTGAGATCATGATTCAGGAAGAAATGAAGGCTTCAAACTTTGGCCAAATGATTTAATAACCCAAAAATCCTGTTAGTAAAATCCGTGAGTGCATTTAGATCTATAAATTATCAATGGAGAGGTGAAGTAATTTTTGTAGGTAATGCCTTGGCTGACACACCGCAAAGCAAATCAAATAGCAGCAGCCCGAAAGCATGTGCTGGTATAGCCAAAGCTTTCCAGTTAGGGAATGTTTGTCTCCATTAGATGCGAGACATGAGATTCAGAGCCTGAGTCTCAGCTAAGAGGCTGTATACTTTTGTTGTTCAAAGTGCACTTGTGCACAAGCATCACTGGGCCACAGTAATTCAAATTCTGGACTAACTTTACATATGACAGCAACCCTGTTGCCTGCAACAGTTGAAGAAAAGTCACACTTCCATCAGAGAAGCACTATGTTGTCTTCGGCATTAAGGAATAGACATTTTTAAGCTTCTCTTGGAAGGATAAAAAAAAGAAACCATTTCTCAGCAATTGAAATGTTTTGTTTTACCAATACACAATTCTGTCTCAGAGACTGAATTCTGATGCTTGAGGCATAGCAGCAAAAAGCCTAGACACTCTGATTTATGACCTTGGAGCCGTCTGACCCTAAAGGCGATTGACCAAGCCAGCTGCAGGTAAAGCAGGCAAGTGTTGCACAGGGAATAAGTACCTTAGTTTACAAAAGAGGATGGGATGATCATCCAGCTGCACATCCATTTGTCTGACTTCATTAATACATAGAGTTTAGAAAACATTTCAAAGGAACGTGCAACGGAAGCCAAGAAAGTAAACAGAAAATAAGATAAAAGCCAATGTGGATTTAGCAAACGTAGATTTGCCAGATAAACTTGATATCTTCTTTGATGGATAATTGGCTTGCTTGATAAAAAGCATACAGTAGATATAATGTCCATGGATTCCAGGACAGTATTTTAAGGCATCACCCAGGAAATATTTTGAACTATAGAATATAGTAATTAATACAGCATTTACAGTAGTACGTATACAAGGACAGGCAGAAGTGTTGGAGCTCCTCTGCCTGTAGTCCAAGCTGATCAACAGCAAGCCAGCAATGTATTAGAAGTGTCATTGGAGCACTTGGTAGGTTGGTGTTCTGAAAACACTGCTATTAAGCTGGTCTTCACAGGTTTTATTGCGAGTTCTGCTGGATTTTATCAATGGTGCTATTCACATGGATAAATACATCTAGATATGCACAGCATCTGTATAAACACAGTAATGCTAATTCAACAGGAAAAATTAAAGAAAAAGGAACACATTTCAAACCACTTCATTGGGTTTTTTTTCTAGCAGATAAAGACTGAATCTAAACCTAAGGTCCCCACCCCGATTCCTGTAAAGTTAAAATCAAAGTTAAGTTATATTATTCACTCCAGCACTGGTAGTCCTTGTTCCTCAAAAGCAATTATTCTTAACCAGCATTTATTCATGGGCCCCAGAACAAGCAGAGGACATGCATTTGACAGAAGAGGACATAGATTACAGTTTGAAATGTTGAGCAGCCTTGTGTACAGGGAGGGGGGAAAAAATCTCAGTGGTCCCTCCCCAACTTTCAAGACTATATCAGCCTTGAGAGTCAGTATAGAATGTGTTGAAATCTACTATAGAGTAACAGAAAGTAGCTAGCGTAACTTTACTGCCTGCAATACTAACATTTAAAAATGCTAAACTCCTGAACACCTCTAACTGGTTTGAGACAGAAGTGTGACTTTTTTTTTTATGGATGGGAGCATGCATGAGAGTAAATTTGAAACCTGTAAAACTTTATGGGCTTGATTTTTACTTTTATGGAGCTAAACCTCCTTTCAAGGTTTGCATTCCCTGAGTGCAGTAACCATGGGGTTTGGTACCAAGTGTATCACAACAGGGCACAGTCTGGTGCTGCTGTTGTCATGCATAGCAGCATGCAGAATGGGTCATGAAAAGCTGTAGCTTGAAAAGGACAGGTAAAAGAGCCCCAAAGGGTTAAGAGGTAGCCATGAAACATTAGAGAGAGTGGCCATAAGCACAGGCTGTAGCAATACAGTGAAGGGACAACAGGCTCCAGCAATGGGAGTAGAAGAAAGGTGGCAGGAGTACACAAATGGGAGCAGCACCTACAGAAAGGGTTGTGCGAGAAGCATGTAGAAAAAACAGCAGCAGAGAAACAGAGTGTGATGTAATTTATACCAAAAAAAAAATATCTTGTAACCTAGTCAAAGTAATAAGATTAAGGACCCAGAAAAAATGCAAACGTGGAGAAACTGTAATTGGGAAAAAAGATTCCTACAAAGATACTGATTATTGTGGATTGTGTAGTCTTCTACATCAAGAGGCACTAGCTGTAAAAGACGAGGGATTTAGCATCAGCTCTCCAGCACTCAACATACTACAGTCTCCCATCAACCTGAATATACAACTGTCCAGATATGACACAGAAAAATAGAGCTCCCTTCTCCTTCCATCACACCCAAACACCATATGGCCTGCACTGGGAAGAAATGAAGACAAATGCACATGCAAGCAAGCTGCCAGGTTTGGAAATCCCTCTCCTTGGGGCTGTTGCAGAAATTCTGGCAGTCCAGGGACACCCAAACCAATTCCTCTTTCATTTCTGGAACAAGAATATGAATACGATGGCCACTACCATGGCCAAACACTAGGGCTTGAATTGAAGATACTTTAAAGATCAGAAGGTGTCTGCACTTGTGTTGTAGAGCCATGCTAGAGGGAAGAGCACTAGCAACCACGTATGAGCTATGAACCCTGTATATAGGAGGTACCTGTATCCCTTTTTAGTTTGTAACAGAAAAATATGAGGAGTGCCTTGAGCAAGGGAAACCAATGAACTGGTCTTCCTGCTTTTTCTGTTCCATAGTTACAATGACACAATTCAGGTATCAAACAGAAACAATGTCATTAAAGGTGGAACAAAGCTACAACTATGGTGGGTACTCATACATCTTCACATCAAGCTCACCTCCCCAGGTGAACCTGGAACTCAGACATCATTGAAATGTACAGAATTGATATTTATGGCCATATGAGGGATTAGTATTATCCATTGTTCATTTCCTTGATTTCTGTGTCTTTTCCCTTCAATAGTCTTTTTTCCTGTTATTTCTGCTAGCCAGGAATTTTCTTCTTCATCCCTACATTTACACATCTTTATAAATATATGTATTTTAGGCATTCTTACATATGCACTATGCTTAGCAGAATAAGAAGGACAATATTTCCTTTCATTTAAATGCTAGCTTTCACTATATGTAACTCTACTAACTTCTGTGAAGAGCTTTGACAAGCATTCACCTTATATACAACTGTGAACAGCATCTCAACAGGGACTTTCTAAAAACGTTTCACCTCAAGAAATGGGTTTGGCTCTGGATTTATATGCAACACTTTATACACAGCTAAAACTGTTTACTGTATGTCACTTCCAGAAATTTACCCTGACCTACACCAGCATAAGCTCAACACGCTCTCTCTTACAGGACCATGTTAAAATCTTCTCCAATTCATACTACCAAGACACAGGGACCGAACAGAGAAACAGACCACCTAGAAGCTTCCCAACAACTTTTCCTGAAATGAGCACACTCATGAATAAATGTAAAGTTTCCTGTTTCAACTCAGCCAATGTATTTAGAAGAGCAGTCCTCATCTCACCTCAGCAGAGCACTATTTTCAATTCTGATTCCAGGAGGCTTCCTGAAACCTACTTTGCAGAAGAAAGTCCTCTTAGTGTATATACTAATAGAAAGACATGCTATTGACCTAAAAAGTAAGGTGAGGTACTGTCAACCGCACATCTATTTTAATGGGGCTACTGCTTTAGAATTTGACTTTGACTGTACCATTGCACTACTGACACAATTCATACCTCAGCATCCATCAAGCCAACTTCCATTCAAACTGAGAGTCTAACACTATTTTATGACTATGCTTGATCTGAAACCAAAACCAAAGTAGTGACTAGATGTTATCAATTTTATTTTGCTTTCCAAGAAATCCTACTTTAAAAGGTAAATATTTCAATGGATCGAGAATAAGTAGTTTAAGAAACTGAAACAAGGTCAGATAGCAAGTACGAGCTCTGTAACTAGCAAGAGTGCAAGTACATATTTGGCATTTTACAGAACCTTCAGGCTTAGTTTGATTAGTTATTAAAATTATGGCTAGTCTACAGGGAGAATCACAATAATTGGTATAGGTCATAGATAATCAAAAGTGTCTCTCCCAGTAGGATGAAACCTATTAAAATCAGATATTTAAATCTCTTTACACTTGCATATTCAACTCACGTGCAAAATTACTTGTCCCAAATCTTAGTCTCCAAGGAAGACTGCAGCCATTTTTCATTGTTCTTTATTCGGTGCTAATTAACATTTTCAAGAGGTTTAAGACAGATGAAGCTCAGTATACTTCAAAGAAATTATTCTTTCTAGATGCCAGATCTTTGCTTTATCTTGTTGAAAGAATCAACTTTAAAGCTCTGAATGTTTAGATTACTTCAACTGACATCTCAAAGGCTAATATCTAAAAAGGGATATTAAATACAGACCATTATTTCCATTGTGAAGATCTGAACTTAAAATCAGATCAATTTTAATTACTGATTGAAAGTCTAAGCTTTGTTATTGAGATAGCTATTGCACTTTTCCCATACTAATAATTGTTATGACAAAGTAATCGGATGAAATCAAGAATTATTTTCTCTCGCAAAGTTAAAAAAAATGAGAAAATCAGTAGAGAGCACATGAAAAATAACTGGCCAATATGTATTATGCCATGAAATGTATTAATGCAAAGTTAAAATGTAACTGTAAGTGCCTGATAAAATCCTATTAAAGCCAAATAGAAGTTTATCACAGACTTCAAAAGCTGTGGTGTTGAATTCTGAGAATTGTGCATACTTCAGAGTTTTAGTTAAAGGTAGGATTTTTTTTGTGTAGATTTTATTTTTATTCTTATCTAAAATTAAAAGTAAACTGATCTTTAGCTATACTTCATAGACAAACATGGAAAACCAGCACCTAGTAATATAAAGCTTTACAAAATTCTTTGTTAATTAACATAAAGTAGACCCTTAACATATGACTTAAGAGCAGAGATTTAATACTCAGATCATTGTATTTGTTGTGGTCTTACTTAGAAATAAAAAGCAAAACTTCTCTTTTCACTAGCCACAATTCAACCAGAGAATAGAAAGGAATTTTGAATAATAGCTGCGTCTGGGGCATACATGTAGCCCTTGATAGCTGGCCTAAAGCTCAAGTTTGAGCTTTAAAGCATCAGCTTTCTGGCACCATTTTAATGACAGATGACTATGTGCTTGCCAGTCTTGCCATTGGTAATCTCACTTCAATCAGCTGTGATAAAAACTCCTTCGAATAATTATACAGTATTTGTTGCAACTCTTTCATGATTCACATAGCCATTCAGCCTCTGAGAATGCTTGGCTTTGATTCTCTTTCCTTAAAGGGTAAAAACAATTTCTTGCCTGTAGTCCAGGGTATTTATCCAGTAAATGAAAGTGTGTGAATGGAGAGCAGGAGGAAGACAGAAACCATGGTTACTTGCCAGTCAAGTCAATATATTAAAACTGATTTTATTCACCTTGACAACGTCCCTGCACATACAATGCAGTCACACTATTATTTCTAATAGTTTCACTATTATTCATCATTTGAAATGCACTCTGCATTTTCATGAATATGAAAATGCTGTGAGAAAGGTGTTAGATCTTTAAAGATTTCACTCAATCAAGGCTGAACATGAATTCAGTGCCTGTACAGAAAAGGATATGTGATAAAGCATTCAGCAGTCTTTATTAAACTATTACTAGGGATGTAATTTTTCTTACCTGCCTATAGTGGCATATTGTATAATTAAACATTTCTGTTCTTACCCAGAGAGTGTTCCTTTATGAATCAACGTAAGCTTTGTTATGGACTGTACAACAAATCGATTCATCTCTACGAAGAGAAAGAGAAAGTCTCCTGATCAGGTGAAGGCAGCAAAATGACTACTCCAAAGACACTTGGCACTAATAGAGCTTATGCAGATCCTGATTTGTCTAACTATATAAATGAAATCCTCACTACCCACCATGACGCCTATTAAGAAAACCTTTGCCCTGACTATCTGCATTGTTTTTTAAGGGAGTTAGTGCTGATGTAAGTATGGTCTGGAGCAACAGCATAGTACTGCTACCATGCTGCAAAAGCATCAGTTAGTCTCCAGGTCAATCTATCATTTACCATTCCTTCTTGATGGCTCAAAGAGCAAAGAGAGAAGGTAACAGACTGAACAGCACAGATGAGAGACACCCCTATGGTAAGACATGGTAGCCAAGGACCACAGGGTTAACAGCAGCAGACTTGAGAGGTCTTACGGAAAAGATACACATTTTAAAAAAATCCTCTGTATATTTCCTTTTCTTATTTAAGCCTCATCTTCCTTTTTTGATGCCCTCTTTTCCTGTTAGGTTGGGGAGGGGTGCTGGTTCTCCACCCACCTTCTATGTCAATTTCTATCTCAGACTTTCAAGTTGTCATCTATTATGTTAATATGGAAAAGAAAGGACAATTGCAATCAGTCACCTTCATCTCTCGATTTTCTCTTTTGAAAGTTTGCAAGTCCTGACACAGAGGAGAGATTTAAACCAACCTGCTTAACTTTCTGTACCAAAATTTGCTTCAGATACACAATGTTGTCGACTGAGAGAACAATGAGAACCTTCTCAGTAAATCTCAGTGTAAGCAATTGTGAAATGAGATCAGAAAAGAACACACAACAGCCTGCTAAAGATGTACTCAGACACACTTAGTTTTTATTCATGTTTTAAGAGTGTCCCAATACTTCAGTGAAAATAGTTCTCCAGTATTCAGTTTGCTGGATTGCAACTAAGTTGCAGAACCATTAGTTAATGATTGTTGTGTTAGAAGCCCTCCACATTAAGGCAGCATTATAATTAGTTTAGCAGAACAATATGTTTACTGGTGGGAGAACACTCCAATAATACTACTCAGCAGGAATATCTAACATTATCTGTCATTGCCCTGAGAAGATTATTGAGCAATGCAATGCTTAAACAGACCCAAATCTTACCACAATCAAAAATTAGACTAAAATTGAAAAGATTCCAGGAAACCAGACTTCTGTATAACATTTTGCCATGATTTTTTCAGTGTTCCCTAAAAGAAAATCACAGACAAGACAATATTTGACATTACTGTCAGCATCAAGTAACAACTATTTATTTTTATAGTTTGGAATGAACAGTTGTTAGTTCCTAAGAATTTAACTCTCAATTTCTACAAAAATTTCTACAAAAAGCATTAAAAAAAATCTTATCCATTGACAGATTAATATCATCATCACATACTTTAACAGTCTACAAAGGCGAAAACTTTGCACTACCAGAGATCCCCTTGTAGCACTAAGCGTTGTTAGTGGAGCTTGGTAGAAAAATATTCCTGTCTAACATTCCCAAACTTGAGCAGGCCAACCCATGAAGTAGGTAGAAAATTCTTCCTTTCCTGAAAGCTCTGATCCTCCTTCTCACGGCAAGATATGGTTTTATAGATATCTGGGGCATGAAAGAATTTTATTCTACTCCTTAGTGGAAAAGCAGCTGTTGATCCTCAAAAAGGGTCCCATGTTCATAAAAGCCTAATCCCTGTTGTTGACATCAGCTGTGCAACCATTTGTTGACCTGCAGAATCCATCCACTCCTCCCTAAACCCTTCCTCCTCATGGGCAGGATTGAGGAGAAAACCAGATGGGCACCTATGCTGTTGACCACCATCCCTAGAGCCATGCAGTCGCAGCTGATATGCTCCAGGTCTCCTCTTGGCAATAATGTTGGTGCCCACATAGAAGAATAGCAAGGGATAGTAGTCCAAGGGCCAGAAAAGTCTCTGCAGTCTTTCCAGAACATCCCAGATCCAAGCCCCTGGCAAGCCACAAACCTCCCAAAACAGCTGGTCAGGTCAACAGGTGGGGTTCCTCTGTCCCACACAGCAGGAAGTCTCCCAGAATAACAACTCTTCCTCACAGATGTCCTGCACAGCTCAGGCTAAGTGAGCATAGACACTTTGATGGACTGGCCTCCTAGTGTTGTGGCACTAAGCCTATTCTATAGTTGCCAATCTGATGGCAGAGGAGCAGACATCCTCCTGGTGCCAGAAAACACCATCTTCCAGCTTTCACTGTCACAGGACTCATTGCCCAACCTTGTAAGTACACAAGATGATCACCTCCCCTGCCCCACACTCAGCGACGGGCCCCAGGGTCTCCCTGCGCCCCAGCTTAGAGACCTTCATCCTGGGCAGGGCAGACCAGCAGCTCACTGAGTCAAGGCCCCCGACACGCCAGGAGGCACACATGCTCTGTGGCCTGTCACTACCATCACTGAACATGCGTATAGTGCCCTTGGCCAAGATTTTGGCCCCTCTCTGTGCACACATTGCCATGTCTGTTGGCTGCCTTCATCAGCTGTACTGTAAAACACAGCCCAACACACATCATCTGCCATTCTCCAAACTCTTCCAGCTACACCTACTGTAAAGACAAGTATTAAAAAAGGAAGAACTAAGCGTAGGGGAAAAAAACCTTCAGTCTTGTGGTTAACAGCAGGATTGGACGTAGTAGTAATATTTTCTCCTAAAAAAAAAAATAAAACCCCAACCTAGTGTGATAAAGTTAGATCAAATTTTTTTCCAGTTCCCCTGATAAATCAATAAACCCCTGACAGACAGAAGCCCAGAACAGACACATATAACAGCTTTCAGTCACCACATATATCTTCCCAAAATGTCCAGTTATAAAGAGACATGATACTGACACAATGTCAGGTCTTCACACTATAAAATTAATAACACTTTCAGCAACTATGTTATAATCTAATGATGAAAATACTGCAAAATTTTTTTCTCTGAAAACAACTGGAACACTAATATTTCAAATCTGACTTGGTAGGAGTGACAGAATTGGTTGTGCCAAATAAATGCCTTACTGTGAAAGAAAGCTCACAGCCAAATAAAATAAAATCAGTGTAACAAGTACTGCAGAACTCCCATGAATTTTCACTACCTGCATAAAGAAAAAAGGATTGTGCAAGTGAAATACAACCAACTAATGCACTGAATGTGAAATGTTAAGTGAGATCACAGAAGAAAAAGCATCTTTAAACACATAATGATTCTTTTGAAGCAACTAGTCAGAATATCCCAAGAGTTTTTGATTTAGACATAAACATTGTGCAAGACATCTCATGATGTGACCACTCTGATACTGTATGTTTACGTAGTACTCAAATTCAACAACCCTGAAATGAAAAGAAAGAAAATAAAACCCACCGAATAAAAGTTTCATTTCAAAAAGAGGAAGCGCATGACAGTGTCAAATCTTACCAAAAGAAAATTACAAGTAGCCAAAAGACTAAAATATTGTGAACTGAAACACAATGGAGAAAGTAAACAAACTACTTTAACAGCTGTGACTTTAAAAGCTTTTTTCCTACTTCATTATCCCCCCAAAAGCTGAAAGGGATAAACAACGGAGCTGTAGAGGAACAGCAGGAATAAAAGATTTTTCAAAACATGGAGGTCACATTCACAGCTTTGTAGAGGAACCTGTGCTATTTGAGACACACATAAGTGCTTTGGGAAGAGGATGAATAGAGAGGTGATAATATCAGATGATGATACAAAATTATTCAGGGTAGTAAAATCTAAAATAGACTACAAAGAACTGCAAGAGGGTTTCATAATATTGAGAGACTGGGTGATAAAATACCAAATGAAGTTTAGTGTCAACAAATACAAAACATTGTAAATGGAGAAAAAGTACCCATACTATACCCATGCAGTATTTGGCTCATACTGCTCAAGAAGGTTATCTCGTGGATAGTTCCCTGAAACATCAACACATCATTCAGAAGTCAGCAAGATAGCAACCAGAACACCAGGAATTCTTCGCAAAGGAATAGAGAAAAGGACAAAAATAGTATCATTATTCCACTATGTAAAATCACATTGTTCCTGCATCCTGAAAAACACTTCTGATTGTTCCATCTCAGGAATGACAAGATAAAAGGGAAGAGCAGCAAGGATCAGAGATATATAAAGGCTTCCATATGAGAAGAGTTTAAATAGTCAGACTCCTCAGCTGAGGAAAAATGCCAAGTGAGAAAGGATGAATAGGGAATGATTAGTCACTACTCATAAAACCAGAACTAACGGACAACAAATGAATTTTTCAGGCAGCAGGTTTAGAAAAGGAAAATCTTTCACAGTCACATGTAAATAAATTATTGGATTGATTGCCACAGCCAACAACGAAGATGGATTTAAAAGCTGATTACACAAATTCAAAGGTGATTAACATAACAGACTGAATGCAACTTCCTCCAGTTTAGGAAGCCCCTGCACTGTGGCTTACTAAAAGTTGTCTGATATTTTGTGTTTTGACTGCTATTTTTTTCTGATATTCCTTTTTAACCTCTGAACTTGCCAAAATGCAGTTTCAAGTATGGTCTCTCAATAGCTGAATCAGCACAACTGGAAGAGCAACCAGCTTCAGTCCTGGGAGAAGACAACAGCACAAAGGGCTCAGCACACAAGTTTCAAGATCTGCCATATCTGTGAAAGCTGTGTTGATGGACTAACTTAAACCAATCCAAGTGCAGCCTGCCTCCAAAACAGAAGGTCCCACCCTTGTCTCCATGTCCTACCCTAGGAGAAAAAAAAAAAAAAAAAAAAAGAAAAATATGTTCTGTTTTCAAGGATCCGTATCCCGGGTCTGGATTGTGCTGCAGTCACAGGATCAAGCACAGACAGGTTTGACTGGTCCTTGTGGCAGCTTGAACAACTTCTTCTGCTGGTGGCTCCGCACTGGACTGGTGCACAGGGTTTACCAAAAGGCTTCCTCAGTATCCTATCCTCCTGCTCACTAATACCAGCACATATTTTGTAGGGACTCTTTTATAATAATTTTAGCTTTTACTAGATGGATATATGTTTCTTTAAAAAACCAAGGCTGTTCATGGTCTTAAGGATAAAGATAATATTCTTAGAATAATGAACAACTAGAAACATACTTTGTCCACACAGAGCCACAATACTATGAGCTTCTGCAGCTCAGTACTTTCTCTTCCATAAATGCAAGAAACCCTCATAGCCTCATTTATTCATTAGCTACACCTTATATGCTACTGTTCAACAGTTACTGTTGAATTATATTTCACTAATAAAACAAACTCCACTTCCTCTGAAATTTGCTGCCTTTAACTTCATAAAATGATTCTTTTTTTCCCCCTTTGGGGCATTGCAAAGCATTTAAACTGTGATTAGCCTCCAAAATAAATTTCACATATCAGATATATGCTGAAGGATGCCAAAGATACTTTACAATGTGAAAATCACATGCGGAAACTATGCACACAAAAGAGCTTTTTTTTTTATTAGTTCATAGAATGACTTCATGTACATATTTCTGAGTCACACACATACTCAGTAAAATTAAATGACTGTATATAAAGCGGTATAGTTTTGCGTTTAGGAAGCAGCAATTACTATTTTATTTAGTACCTGCTTAAAGCTGCTATCCTGAATAAAGCTGCTCATTTAACCTTTCAAGGGACAGAAATGATAAATTTGGCCAAGAACAATATCGGACATTTGTTCTAGAAAGTCTTTCAAAACACTGACATTAATATGTTATCAATAAACGTACATGGCAGCTTTCAATGCTTTTAAAAATAATAAATTCTATACTAAGCATACAAAATAGTAAAACTTGCAATTAAAATAGGATGATTGTATACAGTTCTAATAAATTAGAATACTATTATCTGCTTTAGCAAACTTAAAAAATGGCTTTTTTTAATTTCTAGGGGTTTCTCCTCAATATTCTTATTTTGCAGTTCAGCAGGCACTACTGCCATCTCCTGATGTTCAGCTGTAAATATCAAAATACATCTTTACATTTTGCAGAAGCGTTGTTAAAGCTCTCTAGAACTTAATGTTCAGTGACTCAGCCATTTGCTGTTAGCTTTTTGAAATCTATTTGTCTAGAATGAGACTAATTCTGTATTTTTAAAAGGTTTTCTTTATGAAATAATTCCTTCCCATCCCCTGTTTCTCATATCACTGGCGTTGATGACATCCAAATGACATTATGGGTTTTATCTTCACATGAAGTCATTTTACCACAAAGACCACTCCTTTGGCTGGGTTCAATTTGAAATGTAACACACTTGCTCCTAAAAAGCATCACTAACATTCCTCATCTAGACATGACAGTATTCCTTAGCTTTCAAAGCATTAAAAATATTCAATTTTGCACTGTAACAAGCATAAAACTTGCCAATTTTTTCAAAACAAAAAGGGGATTATCCAGAAGTAGTAATATGCTGTTTAGAGGTGGGACCTTAAAGGTGACCAGAGCTCCCCAAGCGGCAGTCCCAACCACAGATTTGAAGTCCCAATTCACTGTCTCTCTTTCTCAGCTTCTCCTCCAGTTTATCAGGGAAAATACATATGCAGGAAAGCAGGGAGAATGAAGAGACAGAGAGGAGATTCTTCAGTGACCAGGAATGTGGCAAATGTGCATAACCAGGATTCAGGTCATTGCTTCAATAAAAACAGAGTTTCATTAACTGGGACAGCTCCTATAAGAGATTTATGGGGCTTTATGCCTCCTACCCATCTGACCTGTCAGCTGTTGGTGAAAGTACACTAGGCCCTTCCAACATAAACATTTATTTTAAACTGATATATTACAAGAAATGCCTAATTATAAAGTTTCAGTTCTTGTAATAGAGATATAGGTCTGACCAGGGGAAAAAGCAAAAATGAGTACTGGGCCAAGAAAGCATAGCCCAGAGGACCAGTTCTGGACAAAATCACACCACTGAATGACATCTCCCTGTCTGGCAATGAGTACAGTAAAGGACAGACTATCCCAGGACTCTTAAACCCTTTGGAAAAGAGGGGAGGAAAGAGAAAAACCTAATGAAAGGAAGAAGCTATCAATAGTAAGAAGCACTGACCCCAGTGGAAGGGAACGGTATTTAACTTACTTTCTTGGTTCACACAGATCTCATCATCATGTTCCAGAGCTTTAACAGCATAACTAGTCCTGTAGCCTTCAGCACAACTCCTCACCTGGTTTAAGACTACAGTTAAGTGTTCACCAGATCAGGCTATATACACTAAGTTGTCTTCAGGGTCACATCTCTATAGAGCCCTACATACTAGCGAACCACAACCTAGACTTCAGAAATTCCCAAACTAAATGCAGTTTTAACAAACAAATTGTAAGATTGTTTTTCTTATAACAATTTTGGTGAACTCTGCAGAGTGACTGCTAATATGCAAACAGGAATTAGACTTGAAAAACTATTATAACATTTAGCTCATCATATTGCCAGCAGGGCACACTTAACCGTTTACTGGTTGCATCCTTTTCAAGGTTTGTTACTTGTATCATTGTTGTCTCTTTTTTCTTCTTCTTTCCCAAAATTACTGTTATCTTTAGATGAAACAGACACTTCAACATAGCGATGCAGAAAGCAAGCAATGGTTTCAGCTCTGGAACCACTACTTGACCATTTTATCCTGTTGCAGCTATCACCTCCCAGAAAGCCCTATTTTTCTATATCAACTCTGAAGTGAGGACTTTGTGGGTTTAACTAAAAGTGATACCCAGAATATTAACTAAGTACTGGTTTAGTGCAACAAGGTTTTTAAATGGACTCCCTCTTTGGAGTAAGATTTCACTCGTGTAATGGAAACATTTCATTTACCCAGACGACCATATTATGCAGTCATACATATATAGCATACTATACATATTTAATAAGCTAGAATCAGTAAGATGTGTAATGCCATTTCTGAGTCTAACCAGACTTTTTTTTTTTTAGATTTTCTACCTTCAGTGTAGCTATTCCTGAAAATATTATGCTTTTAACAAATCAAACAACATCAATCATAGCATATTGGTAAATTAGCGGCAAAAAAGCATATTTAGAAACAAGACTTATCAGGATCTACAAGCTGGACAAGCGCAACACTGAAGTTGCATTTTTACTTAGTATCTCTAGCCTGATTTTTTGGCATAACACCATATTTTTCTCTTTACTGCTGGCTGATATCCATGTTGAGGTTTTTCTATTAGCACAACCTATTTCCCTTAGCATTTCAGAGGGCTGCATGCAATTTCCTCTCCAGGAATTTGAGCAGAAAAAGGGATTGGCTCGGCATTCTTCTTAAATGTTGAAGCTAGTTTCAGCTAGCTATTTCATCATTATCTTTTTTTCCTCTCTTCTTTGAACTGCACCACTGCACTTTTCTTATCCTCCTCCACGACTAAATTGTTTAATTTCCTCCCATAGTCTTTTAATTGGCAACCATATTCATCATCTCAAAGGATTCTAATGTAAGTCATGCCACTGATAATAAGAGTCCTTAGGTCGTGAGTTAGAAACCACCTTGCTTCTGTGTAGCAGGAAAACAAAGAAAAAGGAAAACTAAAGGTAGCGTATTTGCCAAATATCCTACACAACACTGAAAGTCCAAATATCTTTCTTTCCCTGAGGTAGATATTTACTTATAGTTAACCAAGTAGAAAACCAAACATCAGCATAAGACCTCTTTGGCTGTTACAATGCTCCCGAGCACCTAATCCTGAAGATGTTGGTGTAGACAGTCATCTGTTCCCCTTGCATCCAGGTTGGAAAAGGCAAGGTTTTACTAGTTAAAACAGATCAGTAATTCTTAGTCTTACGCAAGCAATAAGGTTCATACAAATGATCAAAAGTATGCTGGACTGCTCACTTCATGGCCCGAGTATGCAGAAGTGGCACTGTGCTCTTGGCAGGCAAAGCATAAGCATCCCCTGCCACCCCACAGAGTGTTAGAAACATGCTCCAGAAGCAGCTAGGATGACTGTTGGGCGTGATATTTTTTGAGCTGGCACAAATGCTAGAGAGATGTTGTAGGGAATTCAGATACGGAAATTAACCCTGAGAGCGGTATAATTTCATTACATTCTCCTAAATGCAATGTATTATTGGACCATGAACGTGTTTAGGTAAAGAAAAACTATATTTCATGACAATTACAGGATGGAGATTAAATAGCAATGGAATCAATATTAGCTACTACTTCACTGTTAAAAGGTGTTAACTTAGGACAAGTTCCTTCTTAAACCACATGCAATCTTAAAAGGTAACTCAAACACAGATGATGCACCAGTACTTTTTAAAAAATAACTTTTGTCCAATGATGATTAACTAATTCCTTTTATAATACAAATTTATCAACTTATATGAATGTTTTTAATCACTTTTGAGGGATAGCTTTAATACAAGTAGTAAACAGTTTGCCCCATTAAATCCACTGTCTTCCTCTGACAAAATTAGAAGGTTGAATTTCAAATTCATTAATACTGAACCTGATTTGATGCTAATCCTCTTAAAAATACAAATTATAAAAAGCATTTCTGAATGATAACTTCATAGTTTATATCCTGTCTTTCATTCTGTACAAGAAATGCAGTAGAGTTACTTACACCAGGCTGAATTCAATTATTTAGTATTATTCACAAGGGTGCTTCTCTTTCCAGCCATTGGGTTTATTTTTGTGGTGAATTAGTCAACCAACAGTTTCTCATAATTTTAAATGGACTCTTACCATCACTGTTGCAAACTACAACATGCATCTTCTTTCTAAAGAAGGATGAAAGACTTACAGCACTGCACATTTCCTAGCTACCAAGCATCTATATGATTCTCAAGGGCTTAGATATTTGGTGGATTGTAGAAATGTTGTAACATTACATTCATAGTTTTAAAATTAAGTAAAACTTTTGCAAATACACATTTTCTCTCTCTCTTTGGAGATATTACTATTATCAGAAATAAAGGACTAGTGATAATGACAATCATATTCATCTTTCAGTGATATTTCCCCTTAATAGATTTGCTCTCTCTTTAAATGGCATTTACATGATAGGAATTATATTGAATTTCAGTATTTGACAACCAAGAATAAAGACTTTGAGCCCATAGATAGCAAGGTCTTTGCTCAATATTACAGATTTTTGTGCATATGATTTGGACAGATTACCACACATTCACGAGCAGACTGGCCATGCCCATATCGGACTTTTCCAGGGCATGTTGGTCAAATGTGTACCATGCATTCTAAAATAAAATTGGACAAAACATACATGCACTTGTGTCCTGGTTTCGACTGGGATAGAGTTAATTTTCTTCATAGTAGCTGGCATAGTGCTGTGGTTTGGATTTAGTACTACAAGAATGTTGATAACACACTGATGGTTTTAGTTGTTGCTAAGTAGTGCTGAGACTACTCAAAGACTTTTTCAGCTTCCCCTGCTCAGCCAGGTGCATAACAAGCTGGGAGGTAGCACAGCCAGGACAGCTGACCCAAACTGAGCAAAGAGCTATTCCATACCATATAACGTCATGCTCGGAGGGAGTTAGTTGGTCAGTCGCGGGGAGAGTGATCGCAGCTCAGGGGCAGCAATCGCTGCTTGGGACAGGCTGGGCATCGGTCAGCAGGTGGTGAGCAATTGTGCATCACTTGTTTTATATATTCTGTATATTCTCTTACCATTATTATTATTATTCTCTCTTATTAAACTGTCTATCTCAACCCACGGGTCTTACTTTTTTTTCCTTTTTCCCTGATTCTCTCCCCCATCCCTCTGAGGGAGGAGGGGGAGTGAGCAAGCGGCTGCGTGGTGCTTAGTTGCCAGCTGGGTTAAACCACAACAACTTGATCTTTTCAAAAACAAAGAACCAAACATTTAAATGCATATAGTCTCTTGATGCAAAGCTTGCTACAGTCAATGAGAAGAATCTCACAGGTCTCACTGTGCTTTTGTCTGGGGTCTTAAAACGCAGGCTGCCTATTTCTTCATAAACCCCACATCACTCCTTCACACACACACACACCCCTCCTCCCCCCAGTAACCAGACTTGATAACTACAACCTATTTTCTAGACAACATCTGTAAGTAGTTTCCAAATGATTGAGCACACTCCCTTTGCTCCTCTGCATAGGTGTGATCTTGCTGTAGTAAGCCTCGAAGCCCACAAATGCTAACAACCCTGCCTTGAGGGAGGGAAGCCATGCTCTTCCAGTGCTTTTGCCAAATTAATTTACCACCATTAACTCCCACCTCACCTAACTGGGCTTTTTTTCTCCTGTGACAAAACCACAATGTCAACCTAACAGGCAGAAATGACCTAATTTAGTACTTTTTTAAAAAATAATTTATGAATCTTACATGTTACATTCATCTATCCAAGAATTTCTGAGCACTGACCCAGCCTGAGAATTACTCCGTCCATTTTAAGAAGATACTGCTTTATGATTTAGTTTGGGTTTGGGGTTTTTTTGGGGGGTAAGGGATAGGGTGTGGGGTTTTGGGGGGGTGATTTTGGGGGGGTTTTTTTGGGTTTTTTAAGGTTGCCCTGTCCTACTTCATCTTTGCAGATTCATAGCTGCAAAACAACAGTGCCATCCACTGTTCCTCAGGATAATCTTACTCAATGGATTTTTCCCACTGTTAAATAAGACAAGACACTATTTTAGAGTCTCAGTGCTTGAAAACACTGGGTTCCTGGTACAGGCAAGAGCTTAACGCTTCTAAAGAAAAAAGCCAAACTGTAATTGTAGAGGTTTGTATGAAGGATAATAAAATCCTGAGTTTTACAAAAAACTTTATGAGCAATTCAGAGTTTTCTCCTATGACTGTAGTTTTTTATTTAAATATACTGTATATAACTGATTTTTTAAAAGGGCTGTAGGCTAACTTCACATACAAATCACAAGTGGGGCAATTCTTTCATTGCACCAAATTTCTGTCAGCACAATCAGTTCTGGAACTGATGTTTCCCTCAGTGGTGAAGCTGTCTGATGTAAGCAGGGAAGCTGGGCACGATACCCCCACCTATTCTCAAAAAAAAAGGTGCTACAGCAGTACAAGCTGTGCTGGTTTTCATAGAATCATAGAATGTTTTGGGTTGGAAGGGACCCCTAGAGGTCATCTAGTCCAACACCCCCGCAGTGAGCAGGGACACCACTAACTCGATCAGGTTGCTCAGAGCCCCGTCCAACCTGGACTTGAATGTTCCCAGGGATGGGGCCTCCACCACCTCTCTGGGCAACCCGTTCCAGTGTTTCACCACCCTCGTTGTAAAGAATTTCCTCCTTATATCCAGTCTAAACCTACCCTGCTTCAGTTTAAAACCATTACCCCTTGTCCTGTCACAGCTGGCCCTACTAAAAAGATTGTCCCCATCTTTCCTATAGGCCCCCTTTAGGTACTGAAAGGCTGTAATCAGGTCTCCCCGCAGCCTTCTCTTCTCCAGGCTGAACAAGCCCAACTCCCTCAGCCTGTCCTCATAAGAGAGGTGCTCCAGCCCTCGGATCATTTTAGTAGCCCTCCTCTGGACCCGCTCCAACAGTTCCATGTCCTTCTTGTGCTGAGGGCTCCAGAGCTGGACGCAGTACTCTAGGTGAGGTCTCACCAGAGCAGAGTAGAGGGGCAGAATCACCTCCCTTGACCTGCTGGCCACGCTTCTCCTGGTGCAGCCCAGGGTACGGTTGGCCTTCTGGGCCGCCAGCGCACATTGCCGGCTCATGTCCAGCTTTTCATCCACCAGCACGCCCAAGTCCCTCTCGGCAGGGCTGCTCTCGATCCTTTCTTCCCCCAGCCTGTACTGATACTGGGGGTTACCCAGTATTTTCAAGTCATTTTGCCAATAATCTAAATGGAGCTCTATTGCTGGATGCGCAGGTCTTCTACAGATAATTTTTGTTGATTGAAGAGGGAACCAGCAGCTTAGCAGACATATCAGAAAGCAGCTATTTACAAGCAAATCAGGAAAAGAGGTCAGAATAATATTCATAATATAGGAAGAAAGGAGCAAGTAGGTCAGTGACAGGCAGGATGCAACGAGATGTAGCACTTTTGGTGTGAAAACATCAAGTTTTCTGTTTGAGGGATTCTGGCAAACGTACCATTCTAGGTAGGTTTGAGGAGGTAAGGATGCGTGCAACTGCACCTAAGGTGTCCTTCCCCAAAACGAACAAGGTTGTTATATGAATTGTGATCACATAAAAGCTGTAATTACAGACTAGCAACTAATGCAAGGGGCCTATGCAATGCAGGCAAAAACATACTGGCATATACAATCTAATCTCTAAAACTAAGAGACTACAATTAAATACATACAGACAGAGAATAACCACTTCATTATTATTCTTACTACAAGTAATATCTTTCATGAATGCTGGTTCAAATATGTTATAGAAAATCAGAAATTATGATCCTTATAGCTCTAATTCATGTAAAAATTTAAGTTCACACATGCTTTTAGCTGGCAAATAATGAATGTCTCAGGCTTCAACAGCCCAATTTAAGGACAGAAAATGCCTAAGTAATTTGCTGTATCACTGTGTTGGATAATAATGCAGGCTCACATAGCATTCAGCCATGCATTGCTACAATTAATTCTGTTAGCATTATTACAACAATTTTTTTTTTCAGTATAACATTTAAACATATAGTTTGCTACTTCTGTGTAGCTTGGTATCTATTTAAATACCCAAAGGGTAATAAAGAGCAGTGTGTTTATTTGCGTTGCAGTATTCTTCCCCACATGGAAATGGAATTATTTTTAAAGAAGAAAAAGATGTTCCCTAGAAAATTTGGGGGGTTGTTATATTATCCCTGAACAAGACAACTGAAAGAAGGAGACTGCATCAGCTAAGGATTCCAAGGAACTGCATACCCCATACCCTCTTCTAGAAATCCAAATAAGACAAGCCCATTTCAGTAGTTTCTCCTAAATACTCCAAAAAGCACATGCAGATACAATCAACTTTTCATGGTCAATTGTTCAGAAAAAAAACAGGTAATGTAGTGAAATATGCACTATTGCAAAGTCACACTCGATTCAGCACAAAGTTCATAAAAACTGTGAATATACCATCCATCTGTACTTACAAAGCTAACTAGCAATAAATGTAAATCAATATGTGCATAAATGCCATAAAGATACATAGACAAGGCAGCATCACAGATATCACATTTTAGATAATAGGCAATGAATGTTATAATTAAGTTCTAGTAAAAAATTAGGATTACAAAGTTTGTGGTGTTTGTGCTAGGATATAACTTCTCAAGAACATTCCAGGGAGGTCAAAGAGGATGTATCAAAAGTAGTTAAATTAATGCCTGTTGTACTTTTCACGGACATTCATAATAAGCAGGATTTTTTTTTTACAATACTCAAAATATTTTCTTGTGATACATCATCATCAACACTAGCTGATGATAAAATCGGTCTTGGACAGAATACTTTAATAATTGCTTTTTTAAACCAGTTTTCAATTCCCTGGTGCAATTATAGAACTTGAAATGTAATTCTCTTTAGAACTGCAAAGAAATTAGACCAGAGAAACCCTGTTAAGGGTAAAGCATGATAAAAAGAAACAGCTTCAAAGACCTCTTTTATGTTACTGTTGCCTTGTGTCATGATATATTCTAAGCTTGAGTTGTGTTAATGTGTGTGAAAGGACAATGAGAAAAATCAGAAAGGAAAGAGAACTGTGTAGCTTAGTGTTTCAAATAGCCACAGAAAAACATTCACTGTTGTCCTATTACAATTTAACATTCTACATTGGGACGTGCCTTTGAAATGCAATAGTTACTTGGTAGGATGTTGACAGAATCATCAGTAATTATCATTTAACTGAACACTGTAATGAGGCAGAGGGAAAACCTAGTCTTTAGTTTGATGTCACACAGTGGGTAATGGAAATTTTTCTTTAAATTACTGTTGTGAAAATTATATCTTATTTTGAACATTTCACATTAAGAAAAACACTGAGCCTAAAACAGATACTGAAAAGCCACTGGGGATAAAAAGCAGCCACCCAGTTCAACACTACACGTCCATAGACAAATGATGTGGAGAGTTCTGCTTCTGTAGAAGAGCAGTGTACAGCAAAATCAGAGACCTGTACAAGGGTAGCTTTGTCACATCTGTCCATGCGTTTCCTGGTCAACTCCAAAGCATGTCTCTAATTAAATGTGAACCACTAAATAAAATATAAAGCAAACACATTAGTCCAAGCTGAACAATTGACTATTAAAATTCATGGACATTTATGATTACCTCAAATTAACCACCCAAAGCCTTGTTGTACAAGGGAAAAAAAATATTTCCTTTTTCTCATTATATATGGGCCAGTTATCTAGATTATTGATTAGCTCTATAAAATAAATGTCTTTTGGTACATTTCCAATGCGTGATTCGGGTTTGTAGGTATTGCCCTGGAGGAAAAGGTTTGAATCCAACAGGACTGAATTGGGAAGCAAGACCTCAAATTTGAAATGCATTTTTGGGAGAAATATGAGGAGTATTTATCTGATTGATGGCCTTGTTTGAGGACTGCTGCTCTGGTTCTCTGAAGGAAGGTCCTATTGCACCAGTCTCAGTGCAGAATCAAAGGGCAAATGCCCAGGGAGTCTGAGCAGAGCCAGCAGGAGGAGTGTGCATTGCCCTCTCATTGCAGGGGGCTGCCAGGCACAGGATAGCTGTGAAATTCCTACTGTTTGCCTTTCAGGACCATAAGTAAGCATTGCAGTATCCCAAAAGCCAACAAGTCACAACTCAAAAAATAACCTCTGATCACTTTCATTGGGAACTCCTGTGCCTCTAAACACAGCCCAATGCACAGCAAGTAGAGTGAGAAACAAAACTTTTTTTCCCTCCCCTCTGTTTTTGATCTCTATTAGCCTCCAGTCTTTCACCGGGATGAGGATGACTGATTCATAGAAATCACAGAAGTGCAGGTTTTGCTACTCTGGAAGGTTGCTGCTTCATGCCAGGATTTGCAACTAAAAAATTGTCTTTAAAGTCCTATTGTCTGTTCTGTAAGATGAAGCAGCTTAAGGTTGGGTTAGTAAATACATCTTTCCTGACGGAGCACTTCCAATTTAGGGAATGAAGGATGGCCCTGGAGAGCTGCATTAGTTTGCAGCCATCCTAAACTGGTCCTAAACAGGAACAATTAATATCAGCTTTGTTCTGTTCTTCTCTGGTTTTTATTACTCTCTGAATCAGCAGAAAGAGAAGGAAAAACATGAAGATTCCACTTTATCAGTAAACTTTCAAAAACTAACTTTTTCTGTATTTAAACAAAAAACCATCATGCAGCTGGAGGCAAGTAAGGTTGTCTACATCACCCAAAAACTGAAATTTGTCTCCATGACTCTTCAGTAACCACTTGTGCCTTTCAAACTTAGGTTTGAAAATGTTTTAAGACTTCAGTCGTTTGACTATTTTTAAAAATCTATACTGTGGCAGTAAATATAAGTAGATATTTATGAAATAATTCATCTCAAAATCCCATACTTTTTAATTTAAAATTAGAAAGTATTCAGTAAAATCCATTTGTGAGACTCTCCTGTAATGTCTGATAGTTTTAGGTAGATAGCTCCAATTTTAATAATTGTTTCTGAGAAAGGCACTAGAAAAGAGAAAGGATGGCATAAACAGACATATAGGTAATCTCGGAATATAACTGAGTGTCCTGGTTTCAGCTGGGACAGAGTTAATTTTCTTCATAGTAGCTGGCATAGTGCTGTGGTTTGGATTTAGTACTACAAGAATGTTGATAACACACTGATGGTTTTAGTTGTTGCTAAGTAGTGCTCAGACTACTCAAAGACTTTTTCAGCTTCCCCTGCTCAGCCAGGTGCATAACAAGCTGGGAGGTAGCACAGCCAGGACAGCTGACCAAAGAGCTATTCCATACCATGTAACATCATGCTTGGGGGTGGGGGGGGTTAGTCGGTTGGTCGGGGGGGAAGTGATCGCTGCTTGGGATGGGCTGGGCTGGGCATGGGTCAGCGGGTGATGAGCAATTGCATTTTGCATCACTTGTTTTGTATATCCTGTATATTCTCTTACCATTATTATTATTATTTTCTTTATTAAACTGTCTCTATCTCAATCCACGTGTCTTGCTTTTTTTTTTTTTGGATTCTCTCCCCCATTCCACTGAGGCAGTGGGGGCAGGGAGTGAGCAAGCAGCTGCATGGTGCTTAGTTGCCAGCTGGGTTAAATGACAACACCGAGTCATTTCAAAAATTCATCTATAGCTATAAATCCCTCTAAAAATTCACCTACAGATTTCCACTTGTAAAGAAGAGACAGTTGTCAAACATGAGACAGGAACTGGAAAGATTATATTCACAGTGACACAAATGCTGTCCTGATGGATGTGAAGATGGAGATTTGCTTTCTCTTATGAGGGTTTATACCAGTTATCCCTCTGTTGAAATTATTTCTAGAAAGATTGTGCTATTGATGGCACTATGGTGAAAGCTATTCAGCACAAAGAATGGCGATGTTTGCACGACTGCCTAGTGGAATAGGACTCTGGTCACTCTGGGTTATTCACAGAGTGGAGAATAACAGTGGAAAGCATCCCAAGATGCTCACATGAGTAAAAAAGAATGGTGCAGAGGAGATGTCAGTCCCATCTCAGTAAGATGGAAAGGAAATAGATTACAATGTTTTGCTCTGTTAGGCTATAACACCTCAATAATTCAAAAAAATCACTATCTGAAAGTACTATCTAAAAATACATCAAAGAAAGGATATTCCTCAAAAGACTTGGAAGGGCAGGATGAAGTGGCCAGAGTGACACATATCATCTTACAAGACTCTACTTTCTTTACGCCTTGGACATGTTTGAGTTTTGAAGGAAAACTGGGAATTGGATGGTGTAAATCCGGAACTGTCAGTCCATTCTGCGTGGGAGAGAAAGGCAGAAGAGTATGATGTTATTCACTACAGCTCACCATGCAAAGTGGGAAATTTCAAATCAGGCAAACTTCAAGTTTGCTAAAACTATGTATAATAACCATCCAATTTAAAACTTATTAAATGCATTCCATGAAGTCAGAAAAAATAAGTAGAGTGCAACAAAAGCCTATGTCAACAACTAATAATGGAATTGCAGTACCTATCTCAGTTACAGAGGAAAAATCATAGGAAAAGTTGGATATACCGTACTGGGACGGCAGCACTGGAATTGAAGTGATATCAGAGATGGAATACACAAAAGCACAGGACAAGTGCCCAGTTCAGCCTAAAGGAATTCCGCTGGACCCTGTGATGATAGCACCATGGTTCTCTTCAAAGGGGTATTCTTAGCCCAGCCAAATTACTCAGAGGAATTAACATTTTTTGAGAAATACAGTTTGCAAGTGGATATGTTATGGCCAGCACCCCAACTGCTCCACCTTTCAGATGCACCCCTTTCCCAGTACTGGAATTACAGATGGCCATAAATCTGGACAAGATGGTTTATTATGCCATGCCTCAGATAAAAACATTGCCAACTCTGTTAGGCTTATGTTTCTGTAGGGCTTGCACAATGTAACTGGGGTGAACTGGTTAGATTTCTATAGCTCCTACAGTCCTCCAGCTTTCAGTTTTTGTAACCCCTGTAAGAGCTATGACCACCCCTTCACAGGCATATATTTCTTGAAAATAGCTCCCTGTTAATACTACAATGCAAAGAAAATTACATATTGCAAAGCTTTATATTTATGTTCAAAATTAAAATGAAAAACAGGAGCAATTATCTCAACGACCTCCCCACAATTTCCTTGTCATCATCAGCTAGAGCAAACACAAGATGAACACAAACTTCTCTTTGCTCTTACTCTCTTTCAGAACTTTTTCGTCTCACCTGAAAGAACCTGTGCCAAGATGAAAGACTGGACTACCTCCATTACAGAGGCAAACTCAGTAAACTGTAACTGAGGTTTCAGGTGAACACTTTCACTCTGCTTCAGCACCGAGACAGCCAGGTCAGGTAGAATCATGAATAGTAAAGATAAAAAAAGGAAAAATATTCTTGTATGAGATTCCTAAACTGTCACCTAAAACATGAATAATGCTTGATATGCCAGAAGTTAGAATTTCAGTTACATTTCTCATATGAGAACGTGTGACAAAATATTAGCTCACACAATCAAAAATCAAAGTCAATATTCAGCAACGCAGACAGGAACAGCATTAGTCTGTTGATTTAATTTAAAGTTATCTATGCAGCTACTAGCACATTGTATATGTGTTATTCTTTGCAGTTTTCATCCCTGTTTTCAGCCAATCTTTGCTTTTGCATAATAAAATCTACTATTATTGAATCATTACTCATCTAGTAGATGTGAGAAAACTATGAGAGGTTAAACAAGTTTAAAAAAAAAAAAGGCAAAAAAAATCCCAAGAGAAATCATTTAACTTTCCGCATCTCAGTTTTCATGAGAACATTTAAAAGAATGGAGGCTCACAAACCAACAGCTCTAATGACTGCCTGCTAGTAGCAGGCTACTAAGACACACTGCTTGTACCTCTGTGCTATAAATTTGCAGCTGATACAGTCAGCATAACATTGGAATGTTACTAGGAAAATTTTTTATACGTTCATTTGTGTACACCGCCGTCTTATTTCACCTTTGTACCTAAACATGTAAGAAAATACACCTATCTACCCACCAGACAGGGGAATTCCTTCCCCTGTTGTTGACAGGGGAATCAAGGGACTGTCACATCTGGTGTCTCTTTGCGGATATATTCTATAAAATTAAAAAAACATACAGCAATTTTTTAGGAAAACTGTAACAGCAGTATTCTGATATATTTAGGTAATACAAAAATCTCCAAGTGATTTTACCATCACAATGTTCATAGGCAATAACAGGTACCTGAAAGACATCCCAGTCTGGGAAAGTTGAAGCAACTAAGTAACTCTGTTATCAATGTTTTATTTAGCTGCCCCAAAAGGCCCATTTAATTTTCTTCTGGAATACCTAAAAATGTCACATATCCAGGAGCACCCTGACAAAGATATTGATTGCTATGCAGACTAGGTAACAAAAACTAGACTAGCAGTACTTTAAGATCAACTTGTCTTTATTTTGGTTTGCATACAATAATTGAGTCTGATCTGTTACCCTCTACTGCCCTCTAAACACCCTCCCTCTTTCCACACATTTCACAGAATCTTACTTCGCAGCCCATTAAACCATAGCATCTAAAAGGAGTTTTCATCTCGGCAACATTTCTGTTACCCAGTAATGCCATATTACCAATTATATCCTCACCTGGTTTAGGTACTTTGATTTAACTGGATTATACTGCTTTAACTGGAGCAACAAGCACTGTTCTTGACTGGAGAATCCTGCTGGGAATCTGACCTACAATAAAGAGCTCATGTGTTCTATGTTTTTTATTTGTAGCAAAAAAAATCCCTGATTTTCAAGAGATTTACATTTGCAGAAGGTCAGTAAGTGATTGACATCACATGCTTCTAACAAGTTACAGCAATTCACACCACAGAAACACGGGAATGTTACAGCTGGTGATTGGCGTATCGATCATGTTTATAAACAACCTACTAATAAACCCTAAAATTGTTATGGTAGTTTATTTAAACTAACTTTTCAGGACAGTTTTATTTTATTTACTAACATTTTTTAATTATAAAACATTGCACTTCAAAGAGTAGAAGCGTTCCCAATTTTTCTCTGTAGAAATTCAGCTTCTACACTCAGTTTATTGGAGAGGCAGAAAGGATGGCTACCAAAGAGTTAATCACCTTCCAGCAGTTGCTAGGTAACATACTCTGCCATCCCTGCATTCCAGTCCCAGGGTGTTCAACAAAATCGCTATTGCTTCATCTTAAATTGCATTACTTGAGCACGTGTCCCTCTTCTCTTTTCCAACCATTCCCCCAGCATCCAGAAGATGCTGAACAAGTATCAATGCTGGAGTAAAACAGACCTAATCATCTTGATTTAATCTTTCTTAAAAGCTACGAGTTTTCTCCTTTCCTTGTACCCCAGGCTACAGCCCTGCCTCATTAGCCTTGCTGCAGTGCCAACAGCTCCTGGGAGCAGGAGCTGTGGGAGGTGGCCCCAAAATGCACAACACAAAATAACCTCTGGCCACCACCGGCAGAACCTCTGTTCCCCTTCTGCTCTCCATTGAGTCTTAATTCCCACCTATTGTCCTCAGCTAGCTTATAACCTAGAGAAAAACATGTTTCAGTCATGTACTTCTGAATTTATTGGGTTTTGTGAAGTCACTTCCAATCCAATTTGAGAGTGGGGTTTTTTTGTGGTGGCTTTTTTTTTTTTTTTAAAGAAAAATCACCAGTGCTATCGTGCTATCACAGACCAGAATGAACTCAAAGCACAGAAAGGCAATGTCGTTTCAACAAAAGCAGGACAGGGGTATTAAATAGCTATTTCTGAATTCTATTACAGAGAAAAGTGAACAACCTGCTACTCATTTTTGTCACTAGGTGAGTTTTCCACACCGAAAATTCAGCTGCTATGTATTTCACAGCTCTTCTTCTGTTAGGGTGACTTCCACCTCTAAAAAGAGATTAAAACCCGATGCTACAGAACGTGAGGTCTCCCATGCCAATTAAATTTCACTGTTAGTATTTTCATCAGCTCCAAGTTAATGTATTTTAAAGTATGCTGATTCCAAAATAAAAGCTTTGAATCTCTAATTTGAATTGCAGGTGCTACAGAGATAGATGATTGGGTACAGGGCAAACCCAGTGCCCTCCACGTGCACAGCATTAGCAGGCACAGCAGAAGGCATTTACTCTTTGCTAGGATACAGAAAAATACCAAACCACACAAAACTAAAACCAAGTTATTTCAGTTCTATAATGAACACTGTTGAAATTAAGTTTGATAGAAAAATGTTTTCGTTAATCAACAGCTCTTTGGAAAAGCCAACTATAAGAAAAAGTACTAGAAAGGACATATCACTACAGACATTGCATTAGCTTCTAAAGGGTTCAGCTGTGTTTTGATTTGATTTTTAACTTGTAGAAGAAACAGGAACATTAGATACTGGCTGGTTATAGATGTTACTAATAAAAAAAGATTTTTAGTTTTGAACTGATTTCCTCAATTCTCTATTACTGGTGTTCCCAATATTTTTGTTTCATTGAAATACTGACAGTTTAATTACAAGTCTTTAAAATAATGTCCAATTATTGAAAAATAGTAGGTTAGTTAAATAAATGATATTATAATTAAATGAGGAAAAAAACTAAAAAAAAAACCTTAAGTAAAACATTATTATCTTTTAGCCTGATTAAGGATGAAACACCACCATCTTTCATGACTTCCCACTTCCTTTGACAAGTCATTGGGCCTTACCGCTTTCAGCCCTTTATCTTTATTGTTAGCAGATACTGACTGAAGAGGATACTTCCCCACATTCTAATGAAACCATTTTTTACTTCCTACTCTGAGGGCATAAAAGCTTGAGAAACAAAATGATTACTGACTGGCACAGAAGTTCAATCGATACAGCCCGATTCATTCATCGTGTTGCTTTATAATCCAAATGGAATACTCATTACATATTACAGAGCAAATAAAACAGCCAGTATGTTACTGTCAGGCTACAAGTACAACACCACTAATTACTGCTACTCTTGTCTGAGAAAGGGTTTGGGGTTTTGGTTTTTGCCAGTGCCCATGTTTGCAATATATTGCATACCAGTACAAACTACAGGTTTCTCCAGTACGGAATTTATTGATAATACCTTTTTTATTTACTCAGGAGTCCTAAAAAACTTAAATTTTGCAATTTAGGCTTTATGTGATCCATTTTTTTTGTTATTGGGTGGGGGTTTTTGTTTTGTTTTTAAATTGTGTTCCAAGTTGTCTCTATGCACAAAGCAGGCAGGTGCCTGGGACCATGGATTGCAGAGTGCAAGCAAAATGAGCACAGCAGGGCTGTGTGCCAGAGCACTGGGCTGAAGGGTGCTTCTCCTTCCCAGGGACATGGGGTGCCACAGAGGAGCTCAGGGTGTACCTGAAAGCACGCAGCACAAGAGCTGCAAGTCTGAATTTCCAGTTCTCTCCATCTATCCCCTCCCTATTGCCTACTTCTCCTACTCATAACAGCCTAGCTCTCACCTCTCTGCCCCAGAACAGCAAACTCCTGCCCCTCTGGCACCACTGAGCAGCTGAGAGGAGGTTCAGGTAAGTCTACACCCCAGACTGTTGAAAAAATGATATTATAAACCTTTATTATGAAGTTTCATCTCCTGAAGCCACAACCAGATCTAACTACCTTAAAGGCAGCTGAGATAGAATAGATGTACCTAAATTCCACAGCTTAACAGGTAAGTTACATGTGGGGGCATAGATATTACCTCAGGAAATGTCATGCTAAATCTGAGAGGGTTATGGAATGCCATAAGATCCTCAAAAGGAGAGTAAAAAATAAAATATAGCAATTGGAGTGAACCTTTCCTGCTATTGCTCACACCCCTTCACATCGATAGCTGGCTCAGCTCTGAGAGGGAAAGAAATACCTGTTTCTTTTTTCTCTTCTGAGGGCACTCAGTCAGAAGCACTATCCATATACTTGATAAAAATATGGCCAGCTTTGGGAGGCAGAGAAGATAGTGCACTTGTTGGATTAGCTCAGTGTCTCAGGGGTAGCAGCAGCTCTTAAGTGCTCACATCTCTTACCAGGAATCGACTCTGTGGAGTTTGGTAACTTTGATTCTCCTCTACCTCCTCAAGGGTCAACCAGGGCTGACAGTCAGTCCCAGTCATTCCCAAGAGGAAGGACTCTATTTTTTTTTTTTTTTTTTTTCCACAAGTAGGGTCCTCTTCTCAGCCAAGGAGACCTGTCTGCTGCACACAGGGTAGTGCTGCTGGGAGGGAGGGAGCAGACGCCTTGCCTGCCCAATGACCATGGCTTAGAGTAAGGCTAAGGCAGGAGGGTTGGAAAAGACTGAGCCAGCAAGGAGCCTAATTAACATTAGGTCCCAAATAGTAGGTTTTGTAAATTACTCCAAGATAAAAGCAAAACCTGTAATGTGTACTTGGAAAGCCTCATGTTTTATTTAATCTCCTGCTCTTCAATGATTTCAGGAGGAAGACTCCTTTTGACCCTTATAGCAGAAATACTGATACTAGTCCTAATGCCAAAACATAAATGCAGATGAAAAACAATTGGATCCAAGTTTGAATTGGCAGACCCACAGAGTCATAGTTTTGAGTTACAAAATAATTATTTTATCTATAATTCTTTTGGAGAATCATGCTGTATTGTTTCAGGCACTGGAAAAGCAGATAATAGACATCGGCCTAAAATGTTTGCAACGCAGGGAACCAAACAGGAAGATGGATAACAGGACACAGCATATCATTAGAGTAGTTTAGCTGTTGTTTTTCCCTCTAAGTATTATATTAGAACAGAACATCCTAGTCAGGCTGGAAATCTCATTTTAATGAGTTCTGTAGGAATAAATAAAAGCTGACAGAGGCACATATCTTGTTAACACAACAACTACAATAATTATTTTCCCCAAAGGAAGGGACAAATAAGCATGTTTAGTATTTAGCAATAGTTGCATGCATTTAAAAATATGTGTATACCTATGCATAAATGTATAGGTATGTATATATTATGCATGTATGTATGTATATACACACTCAAGTCCCAATAGCTACTTGGCAGCCTGACCTTTATTAGTTACCTGATTTCTTACAGAGGTCAAATGTAAAAGTCACTTTCTACCAGGTAAACTGAACTGGTTAAATAATCTCTATTTAATCTTAAAGTGCAACATTGACTGTAATGTGCCATTCCCTTTTAAATTAAAAGTTACATGATTAAAAAGTTGCAGTGAATAGCAACAAAAGTGCTACATCAATTTAAAAGGCAGATTAGCTGATCAAATTCTGCCACTCATGTTTCCATGGGTGATACTTTATTCCACTAGTAGCTTCAGTGCTTTTGGATGCTCAGAGGCAGGCACTGTTTCTCAGAACATGCTGATCATTCCCCTTTGAAAAACTCATGAACTGAAGAAACCTCAGTTTAGACTTTCAGAAGTTGATGTATCTCTAATTTGAAAATTCAGGACAGATGGAGTAGTTTGAGGCTTTGTGCTGTTTGAATTTTTAGAATATTTTTATTCTCATACACAATACTTATTACCAAGTTTCAGTGTGCACAAAGTTTTTTTACTAAAGATAAGTAGTTTTAAAACATATCTAAAATGGAAAATGCAGACAGACCTTTATTTATAGTTATGCTGGTGAACAAAAATATAAGTATAAGCCAGCAAAGCATGTACAAGTGAAAAACCACCATGGGTACCAAACTTGGACAGGGTAGCAAAAGAGGCATTAGAAAGGGAGAGGCATTGGAAAGGGAGTAGGTATTTAAATGACATGCATATAATGAACAGGTTGTCCAAGGGAAGAAAAATAAGAACTCTAGAGTTACAAGGTCAGCTGACAGGCTGCAGTACATCACTTAAATCAGAGGCACAACATGGGCAACACCCTGCAACCTTTTGGCTATATGTGCATTCCCATTGCAACACAATCTTGCAACCAGATTTCAGAGTGCTTCATGGAACTGGGCTATGTGAAGACAAGAGATGGTGCTATAGATGCCAAGGAAGTTTCAGAAATACCGAAATTCACATGGGGATAGGTTTGAGGTTTTTCTGTTATTTCATGACATAGCACTTGAGAGGGCACTAATTACTGCTGATACATGTTTAGATTCCCTGAACCAGTCCCAGCACAAGCAGCAGTTAAATGCCTACACTTTAAGATTGCCCCACTTAAAACAATGGGACTACTCAGTTAATATTACACACACTTAATGGCTTCTCTGGATCAGGACTTACTGCAGAAAATAAAGTGATTGCCACATATATCAGCAGAGGTTTGGATAGAAACCAAGTATTCCATTTCACACAAAAAATGTTGAGCTTTTGACACATTTCCATTCTGAATTAGGAGAGGAGATATAGACAGTTTTAGCGTCATTCCAGAAAAAAAAAAAAGTGAGATCAGAGACTGAGCAGAGCAAGTACAGCAGAAAGTGTCTTTCCAGACTACCCAGCTTATACCACATTTAGGCAGAAAGTCTCTACTCTGCTGAGAATGAAGACTTGAACCTTGATCTCCCTTGTAATGTAGATCTCAATGAAGTTATCCATTTATCATGGACTTTCTAAAGTTTTAACTGAACATATCATTAAGAGGAAAAAAGGATAGCAATTGGCATATTTCTGAAGTAGTTCCATGTTTTAGAAAAATATCATTGCAGCTGGTCAGCAGAGAAAGCAATCAGTCGGTACTCTGTTCCTTCATGTGACTGCTATGCAGGCAGTGACTCCTTACGCAGACAGAGGTTTAAATCTGCCAAACTGCTGACAATGGCCTACAGTCCCATCCAGGCTGTCAAAATTCCTGATCATATGCCTCTATAAATCACCCTATAGCACATTCCTGTGACAGGAATTACAATCACTCCGTGGTCCACACTTGCAAAAAAGTCATACTGCTTCAATGGCGATGGTTAAAGGTCTGCAAGACTGCAGCAGAGAACACCAAAATTCTGAGACCACAGAGACACAAAAATAGAAAACTAGAACTACAGTAAGGCTTTTATCAAAAGCAAGGCAGAAGGTTTCCTAATCTCTAAATATGAAAAGTTTAGAACAGTCTTAGCACTTAGTTTTGCTTTTTAAAGCCAGTGACCTCCAATAACTTAATTGATATTAATTCCATAAATCACCTGTATCATGTAGTAAGCACAAACCCATTTCTTATTTCCCTGGTGAGTTACTTTTCCAGTAATGTTTAAAGAAACATAGTTATGTTGATAATGAATATAAACATGTAGTTGATGTAAGTACATTCTTCTATTGATCACCATATGTTATTTAAAGCAAAGTTTGATTTTTGTATACCACAGTGTCTGCAGAAAAAGATAAATCTTCAGCTATCTGCTGTCACTAACTCTGAAAAGTTACCAACATTACTGCTTTGAGCAAATGGAGATTACTTAAATTCAAGTGATGCCTACTGCTGTCTTTCTGGGATATACCTAGATTCAGTCCATAGGAATCTAGGCAATTCCTAAATGCATGGTTTTCATTTTTTTAATGAACCCAATAAAATTCATTAAAACAATCTCGAAACTTCGACCCTGGTACTTAGTTAATTCTGAATACAAACATTTTTCAAAAGTTATGGTTTTGGGAGAAGAAAGCAAAAATGCAAATGCCAGCTTATTCTAAGAGTATCTCTGGTGAAGGAGCCACCAAAACTATGCTATTTCTTGATCCAGTGGAATCCTTCAAACCCTCCATGAGGCTCGAGTCAAAAAGCAGCTGTGAGTATATGATACTGCAAGGCTGTAGGTTATTCAGACTCTTCTAGATTTTCCCTACCAAAAAAACAAAACAATAAAAATCTCAGTATGTGAAGCCAGGATAAGTTATTGAAAAGGGAGTGCACTCTATTTATGCTATTTCTACCTTCACAGTTTCTAAATACTCCCCAGAGGAGAGCTCCAAGGGCAGCTATTCATCACAGAGACCCTGGCAGCATGGCTCTTTCACAAGAATATTTACAACTGCAGTAATCCATAGACTACATTAAGAAACTCTAATCCGATAATGATTAGCTCCCTTTTTCCTCTCGATCTCCACGGCCAGATGCCACTTGGGCACCTATTTTAATCATTGTTTCTGTCCACAAAAGCCCCTGCATTGGTTATGTTTCAGTACACCATCCTACTTGGCACAGCGTAGCACAAGGTCACTGCTAACTTAACCAAAATTTTTCATAAAGTCTGTCCCACTGCTAGTCACGAGCTAGCTCTTGAATTCAGACTTCTGCATGACAACCTGCGTTGTTTAGAATGAAATGTTTGGTACATATTACCTGCTGTAAGAAAAATCTTTGCCCTTACTCAGTTTTTGCTTCACCTCCTTTTCCTTAGGTTTCTCTAAATTACTTAAGAGATTGGCTGTTAGCACAAACTACCTCTAAAAGCACATAAATTTAAGCAAAAAAGTCCCCTTCACACTACTCAACTCATTTTTTGTCCAAGAAACACCAAACAGCACACCTGAAAGACTAGTATGCTTTTTTCCAGTAATCGCAGTCAAAGAGTCTGATTTATTCTTCACAATGATGCAACTGTCTTCCTCAAAAATGCACATCATTTGTGCTTATTTTCTTGAGTCTTATCTCTCATCACCTCAGCTACAGCATTTACTTAACATCCATTGAGTTCTATTTAGAGAATAATAGTACACAAACCAGTATTTACTGAGCATGAATATTCTATAAGGTGCTAAGGAATTCTCTAGTTCATTGACTTCACTGTCGGTGGAAACAGCATGCCATTATTAATTTTTAATATACATATATAAAATACCCAGGTCTTCCCTTTCGTCAGCAACCTATACCAAGGTTTTGTGGCAATAAATTATTGCTACAAAAAGGAGGAAAAACTGAAGGAAACATTTTGAATGAGAACACAGTAGTAATCCTGTACTGAAGCATCATCTTTAAATTGTCAATATACGCGAGACAAACCATAACTAGGCTAGTACCAAGAACAATCTGTTCGAAACAAGAAACCTGCAGGGCTGCCAACAGAAATTCTGATGAGCCAGTCTTACATAGGGTGTAAAAAAGTTTCTGATATAAATTCTTTGAAGAAAAGCTTAAGTTTGAGGACTTTAAATTTGGGGAGGGCTGGCATTGCAGTAATTCAGAGCTACATCTAAATGCCTGTCAGTCCAGATCTGCTTGCTTTTGCATGGATTGTCAGTTTAGGTGATTCTTTGGGGTTCCTAGCCCCCTGAAGAAGCTACAACCTGGTGGACATTGTAGGAGGAGCACTGGGCCAATGGCCTCTTCTTGCAGCTCACTTACACATAGAATATTGGATTCACTATCATTGAACAATACAGATCAGTCACATCAAGAAAGGGCAAAAATCAGCCTGAAAGGCTAAATCAATTATAATTATTTAATCCACTTCTGATATCTTTGAAGATATTTGAAGGAACTTCTCAGGAAGAAGATTCTTAACACAGAACAAGAAAAGCTGATATGAAAAGTATGAGGTATCCAGAAACAGTGTTGCATACGTAAAATCAGAACTTGGCATTTAAAATTGGAATGCATTATCTTTTTTTAGTATAATTATGAAATAAAAAACCTTTCTAATAATTAATATCACTCATGTTACTGATAAGTAATAACGATTTTACACATTTCAGAGTACAAGCACATTCAAAAATTACCTTTATGAGCAGAGTTGGGAACTTTTTTCCTGCCTTTCTCAAACCTAAATTAAGTTTTTTAAATAGATCAGGTGCATTACATATAGCACTATCACTGAAGTTTGCTAGTGATAATTAACCACACCTTTTACATACCTGCATTCAACAGAAATCATTCATTTCATTTAAAATCATGGACTTATAAATCTGATTTTTGCATATAGAAGAATTTTAAAAACACAAAGCTTTATTTTACTTAATATTAATTTGATAGTTTGATGGACTATGCATTTGAAAGTCAAATGCCAATCCATTATAAACAAGTCCATGTGTAAAAAATTGTATAGGTTATTTGCAACAAATTAGAAGAACAGATTCTGCTATCATTCAACAGGAACCAATTTATTCCATTAAACAGAAATCTGTATTTCCACCCCACTTTAACTCTGAAAATTCACTAATACCAGTCTTCATTATGGTCCTTTGATTTATACACCCATAGATGTTTGGAAGATTTGGAACAGGGTCATTCAAAACAAAGAAACAGTATTCATAGACCACGTAGATAACACTTCCATACAATTTTGTGCTGAATCAACCCCATTCCACCACATTTAAAAATATCTATCAATATTAAAATCACGAAGTGTCCACTTACATCTGAAAACAAATGGTAAAAGTTATTTACATATTCATGCACAAAGATGATGGTAAAACACTTCAGGTTAAATATTCTGAGTGCTACACATCTGTCATGCAACAGTTAGCAATCAGGTAAGCACAAGTGTTGTTAATGTTCTTGAACAAACACTTCTGTATGCAGTATATATTTATAGAGGATACCGAATATGAAGCACCACCTCTCAGGTTAGTATTATGAATAAAATGCATGTACTGTACAATTTTAATACACAGTGTACATTAGCCCTTTCTACCTCCAGGAGACTGAATCCTACTACAGAACTGCAAAACACAAATAAGGACATGGTGGTTTAGCAATGGATTATTGAAATCACATAACCACAGCTCACATGATCCTATTAATTTATTTTTTGTAAGAACTTTCCCACTGAACTCACAGAATTCATTTTGGCCATATTAGACAAAAACAGTTGCAAGGATAATGTTGATTCCTTCCACAAGCCCCACTTCAGTGGCCTGGTCTTGCAGCCATTACATTAACTAACTTGGCTGACAAAAACATGAGCAACATGGAAACAGGCACAGAGCTGGTCCTTTAAGATCTGATATAGTAATTGTATTTCCTTTTTCTATACACCTTGCTGTGTACCAGATCATACATTAAAAAGAATGTTTGGCTGTGTTTTCTGTTTGAGGTTTTTGCATTTGGGGGCATTGGTTTGGGGGGATTTGGTGGTGGGTGGGTTGTTTGTTTGTTTTTTCTTTTGTTTGTTTTTCAGGTTAGATAGCTATTAGTGATTTCCATTTCCATTAAGGAAGCAAGCTACCCTCAAAAATTATGAATTGCCTATGAAGATCTTCATTTTTGTAGAAGATTGTGTCCATGCTTTCTAAACTATAGCTTTCCTTTTCTGATAAATTTCCTTAAGTTAAACTCATTGGAATTTTTTTTTTTTTTTTAATATTTCTCACTCAAAAGGACTGTACCTTCAGAACAAGTGAATGACAGCAGAACCATGGAAGGGGACCCATGACAACATTTTCTTCTCCACAGATGGTTACCAATCCAATTCCCTGCTTCCCTGGGGTATAATTTATACAAATATTTCAAAACAGAAAATGTAGAATATCAAATAGATTTTATATTTCTTAGGCAGATTAATAATTAAAAATAATTAAAAAGTAATACTATTTTTTTTTCACCCCATTTAGAATCAAATTGGTAACTAACTACACTTAAGTTAAACTACATACATCATATAACACCTGATTCTGGATAGTGTGATTGTTTCACTTCAACATTCCAAATACAGAGTTTTGGTGGGTGTGGGTATTTGTTGAGAGCTGGAAAGACTTGCTTGTCAGAATGAGGCTGAATTTTTTTTTCCATTAAATGATTCTGAAGGCAAGTAAATGAAGCCTCAGGTATTTGATTGCCATTCTAATCAAAGCACAGACAGCTTATGAGAATGTTAATCAGAACCAATGATAGCTCAACTGACCTGCCTTGAAATGAGTTGAAACACAATCATTCTTACTCAAACTGTACTTTTCTTATATGCACATCTCATTTCAGACATTCATTTTCACAGATATATATATAGTTTTTTCACAGATGCATATATACTTGTGGCTCCTACACTAAGGCAGACAAAGACCAGGAGAGAAACAAATTCTTTCCACTGAATTACTATACAAACATCCTCACACATATGTAACTCCCCTGGTTTCCAGACTTGATCACCTCTTTCCTATAGCACACCCATGCTGAGGTTAAAGTCTAGTGTGGAAATACCAGTAGGAACAAGGCATCTTTATAGCATCTTGGAATACACAGGGTTATTTACTGTTTCTTCAAATCTAAGAAAGAATTCTGAAATGTGTTGTTTTTCATGCGAATCTTTAAGCATACGTACTTCAAAATTGTGTATCTTAACACAGGAATGTGTATTAAAACAGAAGCTTAATAATCAAACTGGTGATATGAGTGTCCATTAGTACTAAAGTAATAGAATCAAGTTGAGTAAACCAAACATTCCTCCATCTATTGCTCAGAATCCAGGAAAAAGCTTTTTGTATCACAAAAGGGAAGCATGGTGAACATGAAGTCAGAAAATTCTCTTATACAGGCACTACTGAAGTTGGGTTTAGAAATAAGGGGGGTTTTACCATTTATAAAATATGTAAGTATAGGCTAGCCCAAAAGACTAAGATTTAGGCAAGGGAAAGAAATAAAAATCACATGTACATAGCAAACGAGGTGTAGTTATCGTCAGCAGCAGTCTTACCTGAGACAAGGAAAAAAATCATTCCAGTTTGCATGAAAAATACATTAAAGATTCAGATTCTAAGAAGGAACTGTTATTTGATTATGCAAATAGTTGTCAATTAATTTGTTCATTGCCATGAATATTTATTTTGGGTGACCAAAGGAAGAGTTAAGATTGAAGAGCAAAACTTGGTGTTGCACAATATTTAGTAGGGTTTGCACGTAGGTAAGGGAATTCTGGAGCATGAACTTTTCATTGTTAAAATAATCACAAGGTATCAACAGCACTCATCTGTAATGCCCATCTATTTGGACAAGAAGAGCTGAAGGGTAACAGTCAATGTCTACACTTCTGTAGAGTAAAACATGCTGAGAAGCCAACATGTGCAGCATAGGTATTTCAGGAACTTGTTTTGGTCTAGTGTTGCTGTGAGTGTCATTCAGGAGTTGGAACCATAGCTCCACTCCTGGACAGTATGTACTGATGCCATTTTGTTTGAAAGGAATCCAGTTTGAGATCTGAGGACACTCCATACTGGTAAGCAGGAACAGTTGAGTGACAGGGTCAAAACTAAAGACTGAAACACTGCTGTTGCAGACCCTATAGCTAGATCAAGGAAGCAGAAGCTCCAGGTTTGGAGCAGTGAACTATTCTCCTCCACATTTTTTTTCCCCAAATAACTTGCCAAATCTTGTTACACAGTTTCATAGCATTCCCCAGGATTCATGCAACTTCTGTTTCCATACAAAACTAAATAGATATAACTGAAAACATACAGAAGAGACTAGCTTTTATTAGGCCTGACTTCTGTTTTATCACTTTTATAGGTTTTGAGAGGTATCTGTATCATGCAGACTTCTGTACTGGTCTGTTTATTTCAAGAGGCAACTTTTTCAAGGTTGTAGGTTGATTTACAAGGAATGAAACCAAAGTAACAGGATTTCTAGACATCAGAAGTTTTACATTACCAGGTGTTGTTACAAAGCTAGCATGTGTATTCACTGCATCTTATAGCATATCAAAACAGTGCATGAAGTACACCTTTTAAATGTAATTTCAGGCTTGTTATCAGCTGCCTTTGTTCTGCAGATACTGTTATCTTTTGAGTCTACTGATAATTGCTTCTGACTTGAATAGACAGCATCACTTCTGATCAATTCTATTTCTGACATGTTCTGATTTGGAAAAAAATTGAAAGAATCTTGCCAGCAAAATGGAAATTGTGTTCACTCAGCTTTAGGTTGAGAATAAATTACTTAAATAGAGGATTATATGTTGTAGATATACTCTGTTATGTCATAAGGAAAGGAATTAATAAATAGAATAGTTATACAGGAAAGAAGGTTATATCATGAGCTTAAGAGACAGTACAAATGCAGCTGATGTTCAAAGAGAGTGAAAGTGTACCTGTGAGGTAGGAAATAAATCCAATTCCTTTTTAATGTAAAAACACACTCCTGTAGGTCTTTACTTGCTTTGAGGGATTTGCATAAAAATTTCATGTATGCAAGATAAAAACACTGTGTTACCAGTGGTCAGCGATATTATTTCCAGTCACAGAAACCAAATTACAAAACTGATTTGAGACACAGTGCAACCAATGTAATCAGGGTTTGATTCTGCTGTTGTTAAAAACAATGAGATCCCAAAGCACTTCAGTCTCAACTCATGTCTAAAGTTACAGATGGTAAGAAATAATAATTACAACAATAATTATATCAACTTCAGTGACATCAAAGCAGGATTTTGCTAGATTAGGCACGACTTAAGCTCAATGCCTAAGGCACTCACTACCTCAGACAAATGTTATACTGCCCTTCATATGCGTTGCAACATAGTGGTTTCAATGCTGTAATTATCTGTACTGCAAGATTAACTGATTTTGCTATTTTGCAGACATGCTGTATTAAAACCTCTGCAACAGAAAACATCCTTAAAATGGGAAAAATAGAATACTAAATGCATTGCACATGAAATGGTTTGTAATTTGCTTTATCACCCACATAAATAGGGAGACCAGTCAGATGTTTTAGAAAAGTCCACTCAGAGCAGTAAGGAAAGCCCTCTATTTTCTGGGGTTTGTTTCTGTTACCGATTCCAGTAACTGCATATGACACAAAAAGGAGAGAGAAGTGGGAGGCACAAGTCTTGTACCTATTTCACCGAGAAGTACACACAATTTCTACCCAAAACACAGAGCAGCTGTCATTTATTCATAAGAGCTCAACCAGCAACAGGTTTTGAATCATTAAACTGTTGATATATATTTAGTTTTTTTTCCACTAACACCTGAAGAAATTTCCACTGTATTTCTGCCTAGCAAATTCTCCCCATCTTCTGTTTGTGCATTTACCTTCAGCTTTCAAGATACAGTGTACAATTGTGTTTACTGTGTTTCTCATCTTGCCAATTTTAGACCATGTCACTATTTTATCAAGGTTATTTTATATTCCCTCTGATTTGTCAGGAGATATTTACAACATAAGTTAATTCAGTTCACATACTACCTACAAATTTACTAAGTTTGGTTCTATTCCATCAGCCAACTTCTTATGAAAATACTGAAAAGGGTTGGATCCAGATATCCCTGGGGGGACTAAACTCTCAGCTGGCAAACACTGTTATAGTGGTTCTCCATACTCTTCTGAGATCTCCTTACAATTATTTCATCTAGACTGTATCTGCCAAGTCAACTAACAGCATTGCCATATAGGAAAGTATTAAAGTTGATATATCACCTACTGCTTCCACCTTAGCCACAAACCACAAAAGCAGTTACGACGCAGGTTTGATGTGCCACCTTCCTGAACCACCACTGTTCATATTTTTTATTACCATCTTACCTTTCTCTGTTTGCTTACATATTGACAATTTTAGAATTACTACAGACTCTGTCTAGAGATAGAATATAAGGGCTACTTCAGACACAATTTCTTAGTCCTTCTGCTCTCCACTTCAGATGGATATTGTTTGCTTTCTTGAATCTTCAGAGACCTCCCTTATCTTCCTTTCCTCCCCACCCAATATAATCTGCAGATAATAAAAGAATGAGTAACGATTCTAAAATTCCTGCTTGCTTGCTTCCTTCCTTCTGGGGAAACTTTCATCAAGAATTGTCAGTTTGAAATTTCTTTTTATAGGAGTAGAGTTTAACTTCTTTTCCTGTTTACATCTGTGTCTTCTTCCTCTTCTTGGAATTAAATTATAAAAGAATATGGTAATAATTGATCTTTTTTTCTGCATAAAGACAGCTGTTTTGGTCTTACCAGGCCATTTCTGCATCATCTCTTATTGCAGCTGTCCCAGCCCATTATATATATATTTTTAACAGAGGACTGAAAGTTTTAAATCAGATGCCCATCTGAGTGTGTAATGACCTAGCCATGTTTTCTGTAGAATCTGGATCATTAAAAAGATATTACAGACAGGGCTGACAGGACTGCCTGCTAAAGCACTCCCTATTATAAAGCCCTGCTTTCAGTTGCTTACAACTTTGCCCAAATGACTGCATTGAAACGAATGCACATCTGCTTCAGGGTCTTTATAGCCTCATTCACAAATAGTTCAACTGTTTCCCAGAACAAGATGAAGAAATATGAATTGTGGTGTTTATTTTTCTTTGAAAACTTAATATCCTTATTCTGGCCTCTCCTAGTCCCCATGCCTCAGCAGTCAGCACACATCTGCAGCCCTAACTCCCGCAGAAATACTTAATGTTACCACCACTGGGGCACAGAAGATGCACAGCATAAGGGGAAGAGAATGTATGTCTTAACTTCCACTAGCTAACCAGTGCTCAGATTGGCCCAAATTAAAAACTTGACAGAACTTCAGTTTGCAGAATTTCAGTTCGTTTTTATCACCCAGGTCTTCAAATACTTAAGTAAGGGTATGAGAGCACAAAAACAAGCCCAATCACCCAGCACCAGCTCAACTCTGCCTGGCAGAAATGGGAGCAAACTGATACCGAGCTCTCCAAACCCTGGACAAATACCCATAGCCACAGGGCTGGAGCACAGAAGCCAGAGACACTACAACATCAATTTTCTGACCCTAGACAATAACAAATAAGCTAGAAGTCCCCAATGAATTTAATTCAAATTTTGCATTTTTCACCAAATAGCTCATATGTCCAAGAAAAACATTGATCAGACTTACAGGTAAACCCTTTTTCAGCTGTATCTTCACTGCTTAATAATCCCTGTTCCTTTTTAACAACGCATTAATGGAAATCCAGGACCAGATCTGCAGAGCCACAGACTCTTCCTCTCAGAGGACAAAGCTCCCACACCTTCACAGTGGATCCCTGACAGATTCAGCACAGCACAGAGCTCCCTGCCAGGAGGCACACAAATACCTGCATCGTGCTGTACTAACAGCAGGTTTACCTGAGAAACCTTGCTAATTTGTACCCTCCCCAGAGAGTTATCAAGTAACATGATTTTACACATTTGTAAGCTAATTCAGAGACCAAACACAAACTGCTGCATGAGGGAACAGTATGCGTTTGTAACGCTTTCAACAGGCACTTGGATTGGCAGAAAGATGTTGTTACCACTTTCTTTAGAGAAGAACTTCCCTGAAAATTATGTTTTATTCTGAATTTTATTTGCAATCCCTTTTCCAAAACAGATCACTTAAAAGATAACATACAACTATTCCAGCCTAACAAAGTTCACACCAACAGAAAAGAAATAGAAAATTATTTTGCAGACTGACTGTTATACCTCACCTGTGGGGATAGGCTAGAATCCTATGAAGTAGTTTCTTTGACCCTACTAATCTTTGTTGCCCAATTCAGGCTGTTAGTCATATGCTGCTGGCTACCAAAGTTTAACAAGCTTCTCTGCATCGACAGAATTATGTCTTGTTCTCTGCAGAATCAGATATAATGAAGTTGCTCATTAAAAATAATGAGCTGCTTCACTAATAAGCCCTGATCTACAGCTTCAGTCTGTGGAATGTCTTATTTTCAATTGAAACATAATTAGATTCAGTTGAGGTCCCCAAGTAGGGATATTAAATGTATCTGCAAAAATCATACTTAATTATGAAAACTGAATACACTGAGACTTTCAGAGACTCCCCTGTAATACCTGTAGTGTTGACTTATTGGTAAATATTAGTTAAAAGAAACTAATAATGCCAAAATTATTGAGTAATAGTCCTTAATTGGTTATAGAACTAGTGTTACAAAACTCAAGCCATTACATTTACACCCAACTGCCTGAGGACAATTGTTTACATATTTAAAGTTAACGGCTTGAAATTCAGTGGTGTTAAGCTCAAATGATTTCCACTGACACCAGTAGGAATTGAGGAAGTCTGACACTGATAAAATCCAGGCCATTAATTTATGCACAGAGCTAAAAATTACTCTTGGTGCCAAGTACACAAAGTTAATAATATTCCAGCCATAAGATGAAAGCAAAGATCCAGGTATAGGAATCAATGCAAGGAGACAATATCCAACGCTGACATAAAGCAAGCTTGTACCAGTCTCTTTGCATGAGGTCAACCATGCAGCACAGCCAAGTGACACTAATGCACATTTGAGACTCTCTAGGCGCTGCTTATCACACCATCAGCATTGCAAAGTCAAAAGGAATTTTCTGAGTGACGATTTATAATATTTAAGAGCATCCAGCTCTTAAAAGAAATAGCCCAGCCTGTCATGTTACAGCTCCTGATGACTTCCAAGCACATCTCCACTGACATCCCCTCTGCCAGGATCTCTAACCCGAGTCTCTTCCTTCCCTTCAGTAGCTGTTCCATTCACACAAGCACACTTGCCATTGCTTGGTATCAAACCAATGCTGGAAAGAGTTTGGAGGTTGCTTGGGGTGTTCATGGGAAGGGTTTTTTTTTATTTTGTGTGTGTTCCCATTGCTTCTTCAAGTAGCCTATCTCTGAAAAACATCAGGGCTGAACATGGCCTTAAAATGCTTTAATATGGTCTGTGAACCTAACTGTAAATATTTGTTCAATGCACAAGATAATGAATCTGCACTCCCGGAAACAGAAGCCTAACAAATAAAAACTGATCACAGTAGATTGCCTCTAACATCTAAGCATTTCTGCTGCAATCAAAGCTGCAAATTAGTGCCAAGCTGATTAGATTTTAGTAGATTTTCTATGAAGACTTCAGAAGAAACAGACTGATGCTATTTTCACACTCAAAGCTCAAGAGGACTGGGAACATATGCAGTTGTGCTAAAATCAGGAAAAGACAACATAGTGGGTGTTAAACTGTGCTGCACACAGCACACTCCGCATGAGAAGGTGCTAATGTTAGGGACCTTGTAGTATGTTCAGAAGAATCCAGACTTCAGATGCCTGTTATTGAAATGTACCCTACAATGTGCACCTGAACTGTGGGACCCTTCAAGTCTCCAGGTACATGCCCTGAGCACATCCAGACTCACAGGGTGGGAGCAGGGGGGAAAGGCCATGAGGTAGCCAAGACACATTCCTGAAATAACCCTTGACATAGGCAAGGTAGAAATTAGAGATACCTTCAGTCACTGTATTCTCTGCAGCCTCCTGATTTTAAGATAACCCTGTCCCACTGCCCAAAATGTGATGCACCTCCCCCAAACCACTAAGTAGTTTTACAATGATCATCCCTCAGTGCTGAATAAGGAGGAAGAGATCTGATCACGTGGGCTGACCAAATAATCTTCCTAAATACTCATATGAGCAACAGAAAAAGATATTCCATCCTCAAGTATATTGGCCGTTCTTATACTCCACAGTGCCTGTATAACCCAGCTAAGAATATTTAGCAAATCCAGTAAAAAGGCAGAAAAGCTGGAACAGCTGCTTAAAACTATTTCAATAATTTATTCACTTTTTTCCTGGTTTGCAGATTCTCTTGCAAACTTTTTAAACCTTGTAATCCTCTTTACATATGAGCATGAAAAATGAGCAGGTGTTCTAGCTAATGTACTTTCTGTTTTGACAATTTGTATACTTAATTTAGAATAAAAGTGCTTATCAGAAATATAAAAGACTGAAGTCACCAATGAACACAGCTGAACATCTATTTTGTAGCAATGGAAGCAGAGATGAATGCAAGATTGTTAACTCCTGTTACATACACTGCATAAAGTTAGCAACACATACATAGTTTGATACAGTGGGGGAAAAAAATGTAAGCACCCTTTTTGTACTTTTACACATTTTAAAAGGGTGTTTTTACCCTTTACGCAGTGGGATTTAATTATGACCTACAAAATGTACAGTAATAGAAAATGCAATTTTATCCCTTCTTAATCTTCATTTTTCAATCCTCTGCTTTTTAATCATTTGCTTCATTGACCACTTACTTGGTTAATTTCACTGAATTATTATATTGAGCCACAGAATATTATACTTTTATCAGTGAGCTTAGGGAGGTAGCTCATTATAGAACTTTAATAACTTTAAAATAGACTTTTACTTTAGCCAGGAAACCTTATAAAAATGTTCTACAACATTTACCATGGATTGGGTGGCAGACCTTACCTTTTTGTAGTAATTGAAATATTAATTTTTTTAAATAAAAATCAGTGTATTGTTGCCATCACATACATATTCATTACAACATAGAATGAAAAAAGCCTCAGCCTGCAACCCTTATGTATCCAAAACTTTTAAATGTGCTCCAAAATGTTAATGTTTTCATATGTCTCCTTTAGCTAAGCTAGGCACAACCTGACATAAAAGTACAGCCCTGAGTACATCACATTATACATATACTCACCCAACTCACAGAAAAAAACTGGTTGCAGAGTTTTCAAGATGCCCACTGGTACCAGGAGGGAATGTCAGTGGAGAGCTCAGGATCCTTTCAGTAGCGCTGCACAAAGGACACCAAGGCAAAGCAGAGAAGCAGTGGGAAGCAAAGATGGGTTCCCTGAGGTTTTAGGGCAGAAAGAGAAGAGCAGAGATTAAAGGAACCTACGAGCATGGGAATAAGGAAAGGAACTTTGGGCAGCTGAAAGAAAAAGCAAGAGCTGTGAGGAAAAAGATCAAGTAAAAAGACCTTGGAAGATGATAAAGATTGACAGTATGTTAGGAAGAGAAAGAAAATTCTGTCTTCCCTTGCAAGGAAGTAAACAGAGCTTCAGGCTACAGAAGCAGCAAACAACTGTTTATGCTACATGTAGTAAGGAAAAATGGGAATTTGAAGGGAAAAGACAAACAAGGAAAAAAATGACCAGAAGGTGAAAGCATGTTAAAGAACATTTTCTCTGCAATAATAGAGCAGCCTCCATGGGATTCCCAACTGCAGAGCAAGGGAGAGGAGCAAGACTCTGTGGGGGAAAGCACATGGAAAAAAAAAATAAAAGATCCAGCAACACTTAAAGAGATACAGAATGTGCAAACTTCTTTCCTCTCCCCCACTTAGCAATACAGGTATTTGGCAAGAGAACAAAAGTAAAAAAAGTATTTCAGTCAATATCTTCACTTTGGGTAGAAAGTTATGGAAGTGGCACACACTGAGGTTACATGATCATAAAGTGAAGAATTATATTTGTAGTTGAGTGAAGATATGAACTTGCACACCCACCCTTCTTCACTGCTCTCACAAATCAACTCCAAGGCTCCAACTAACATTTCTGTTTCTACTTCTGCAACCCGAACCTACTGTACCCACCAGGGAAATGATAACCTGCCAAGAAACTGATTAAGATAATCTTAATGGCTTAATTCTTCCCTTTCAATAAATTGTTTGCCACCTCTAAATTGTTCAAGTCTCCTAAGGGTTACATATGCCTCTACAAGTGACCTGGAGCAACTTGCTCATCTCCAAATTTACCATAGCTGAATTTTACTAGTTATCCCCAAATCATAAAATGCAATTCATGCATTACCCATTGAGGAGGTCAGTTTTACAATGTTCAAAAAATTTTTATAGAGCCATAAGGTTTTGCTGTTAAAAGTATGTGAAACTAACAATAACCAAATACAGAGGCTCCAGAATAACTGCAACTTGAAATGCCTGAGTGTGTATTTTATCTTAAAGCTTATGCCATAATACATATCACACACTAGCTGGCTCTAGTGAATAACTATTAACAAAGAAAAATACCACCAGATGATATTGCAAATCAGTTACAGTTCATATTAAAATTAAATATTCCAAACATTATTAAATAATATAAAATATTTTTCTGAGAAAAATATATTTTTAAAAGGACTGGTTGGTTTTTAGTTTTGCTTTTAGTGTTTCCTAGTCTGAAGAGGAGTGAAGGAGCTATAATTGTGTTTCATTTTAATGCTGTTTTTCCTTTTGGTGGACAAACTCCCCAGGTATTAGAAAACCAGTATTAAAACTTTAGGTCATCTTCAAATGAAAAAGAATAAAGTGGGAATTTACAAGACGTAATAAAGCAAGGTGCAAAGATCCCAACAGGAGTTCAAACTTATTACAGTGCAACCATGCAGCTCAATGCAGTACTGTGGTGGTGTTAGTTCAGGACCTGAAGGCTATATAACTATATTTTTCTCAGTATAACACTTAAGGTAATTAGCCTATATCCCAGCAGGGTTTAGCAGCTCAGTCACAGCTTCACTTGGACTGATTTTGGCTCCAAAGCTGGGTTAGTAACTAGCTCAGAAATCTATGCATCACACTCCAAAGCACAGCATGGCCAAGTCCAAAGTTTGGCAGATTTTGAAAAGCAGCAGCCCTGGGCTGTTTCTACTTCCAGCGTCTTCAGTGAGAGCAGATTCAAGCCAATGCAGAACAGTGCCATGCTCTTGAACCCCAAATTTCAGGCAACAGACAAGTTTCAGTTGAGAACCACCCATCACAAGCATTTCACAGGAACCAGTACTTGTTTCCAGCCAGATTAAAATATAATTCTGCTTTCATCAGTTATGTATCACAACTACAGATATAAATGCAATTTCTCTTTAAAGAAATTCAAAAACCTCTGAACAGTCTTTGAAGAACTCGTACATTTATATAAATATGCAAACCTTACCACAGACCCAAGAAAAGTAGTGCTAAACCACCAGCTTTCTAGTAATCAGAAAACTCAATGGTAATGCAATCCTCAAAATTGTAGCATTCAGGCAGATTTTGGGTTAAATCTTGAGGAGATGAAGTGTTTCCTTTTCCATGAAACCACAGCAAATCTCCACATTCACATGGGACTAATCTAAGTGCCAATAAATAGCTGTCAGAAGAAGGGTTAAACAGGATTACCACTGAAGCAAATTCAGGTTTGTCTGTTCTGTTCAGATTCTTTTATGGCACATGGGTATCTTTATTAAAAGCACTCTGTAGCAGTGGGATCCTCTTATCCACCCAGAGCTAGAGCTATTAGTGACAAAGTAGGTTTTAAAAAGGTGCCACTAGGAGAAGAGCACAGGAGATAAGAACAGTGAAAAACCTGAAGGTTCAAATACACATCAGGAGTCCTGACATGGCATACAGCTATCCTCTAAAACAGCAGCATCAATGCGATTGTGATAAGGGGTACAGATCCGAGAGAACAAGTACTTGGATCTTCTGAACGCATTGGAAATTCATTGACTTTTAAAAGGCTCCACTCAGTTGCATGCAAGTTTTTTCACTAAAGCATTTAGATCTCAGAAAATCATTACATAACTTTATGTGGTTGATCAGTTGTTTGGCAAATACAAAAGCATTTTCAGGGGGATCGCATTCTGACAGCACTATTCTGTGTTCTTCCCAGCACCTTCTCACTAAATACAGCCGGGACAGCTTTGTACTGAACAGCAGAGACAAAATTTGGAAACCCAAAGGATACACCAAATGGCAGTAAATTTCAGTGGCCACTAACTGTGCTATATGCTGAGATCACATTCTAGCTCAGAGGCATTCCAAATAGCAAGATAGCCACATTCACAGTCCAGTATCTGCAAATAATTAAAAAAATAGAGGCCACTTAGTCCAACCCCTGCTGCCATACCTGTGTGATTTCTAACAGTCCACAGTGGCAGACTTCATAGCCTTCCCATGTAATCTATTCATGCTTCACCATCCTCACTGTTGATGGGAAGTTTTTCAGAGCATCAAATCTAGGTTGCCCACACTTAAATTCAGTCCTGTTACCCTCTGTCTCATCCACAGTGTATGTAGCTTATTTTTTTCCACCATGTTGTATGTCTTGGGACTGGACATGTGTCTTATTTCACTTCCCCCCACCCCCCCAAACTACAGACTTTTCAAGAAATTGTAGTAGCTACAAGTTTCAAGACTTGTAGTTGTTCACCTCGTCCAAGTTCTCCTGTATCTTTCAGGAAACATGATGCTTAGTACTGAATGCAGCCTCTTCTCACTCTGAATATAGAAAGAATACTTCATGTGTCTTACCCGGTACATGACAACTTATACTACATTATGCAAGATCCCCAAGGATTTAGGCATTGAATGATTTAAATATCTGCCCTCCAAAACAGAGGCTCAAAACTATTCTCAACCAATAATGACAGCAAAACGTTATCAGCTACAGATAATGGTTTGTTGCATAAGTTCACACAGGTTCATATTACAAAGGCTTACCCCATACTGCTATCAATTTACACCTTCTGTTATTTCCAAGAGACTAGTAATTGTCAATCCACACTAAAAAGGTTTCAACATTTGAAAATATTGGACATTTGAAGCAGCATGTAGATCTGTTAATCTGGGAAAGCATTAAAAAGTCTTCAAGGGAACCACTCTTTAAAGTTAAGTACAGGTATTAGAAGTTTCTTGGGATGATAGCACAAAGTACCAAGAGGCTGAATTCATTTCTACATCTATTAATGTCATTCTGTGCCTCAGTCAAAAGTCTCAGTCCTGGAAAATGAATACAATTTGAAGATAGTCATTTTGAAAAGCATAATGAGAGAGTATTTCTGTTGTACAAATAGGTTGTTAGAGGCTTAGATCACAATACTAGCAGTAGAAGACTTCAACAGACATGGTGTGCCCATTTACAAACATTGCTAATTACGCCACGCTAATTTGTCGAGTTACTAGAGCTATTAGAGGCAGTTCACTTATTGCCTGTCCAATTTTACCTAAATAATATGATTCTTCATACTCTTACTCAATGATACAATATATTAACTTAAAATTCATGTATAAACAGCATGTCTAACCATGCATCAAAATCAGTAATTTCATTAATAAAATTAGATCTAATTTTCATTCATGTAATATTCTTAGCACAACATCTATTTAGGTCATCCACTTTGTGTTGACAAGAAATCCAGAACTGCTCTATTACATTTTTTCCTCCAATTAAATTATCATCCCATGAATGTAATTGGTATATTAAGCGATGCTATTAAAAGCATTTAAAACCAATAAAAATCAAACCCTGCATATCCTGACTTTTGGTGTGTATGTATTAAGGGAGAACTTCATAACAGAGTCTATCCAGTATAACCCTACCAGCATATTCCTACTATTCATGAAAGTGGGGCGCTTAAAAAACAAAAGAGCACTTTGTACAGAGGTACAAGGATCAAGAATAACTTGGGTACAACTGCAACCTGTGCAGTTCCACATGAGCTACGTACATACTGGACCCACCTGCTGACTGTCCCTGCTGCTCCCTTGTAGCCACAGGCCATAGCACCAGGCTTTTCAACATTTAGATCATTTGTGGAACCCATTTGAATCTGATTCCCTTTTTAAGTAATAAGGGGAAGATGATAAAAATGTTCTTTGGTATCTAGCATAAAGTTTATTTCTGAGAGCTTAATTTTTCAGTATTATATTTCCAATTTTTTTTAAACCCATTCTTCAATGCTTTTTTCTAATTGAGCAAATTCAATTAGATTCTGATCACTAGCAGTTTATTAAGCCTTTTCACTGCTGAATTAAAAAACATACTCCTTTGAGATACTGATATAAAAGTAGACCTATACTTCAACAGCTGGTCGAGTCAGAGCATAAATTAAATAACACCAGGACAAAGAGCTTATTACATGCAAATAAATCCACAAGACCACCCAGTTGGCACCAAGAGGGGCAACACTGAAGCCAAAAGGTGTTTTTCAATAAATTCTACCGCAGTTAGACCAAGATAGTCTGTGGTCATTCTCAGCACAAGGTAATGTAACACAGGCATAATTATGTGTCAAATACTTTTAGAGAGGTTTCTGTTGGAAGGAACTATATCCCATCTGTAGACTGGAGCTGCAGCTGCTCCCAAGACTACCTGGGACAGGCAGCACACTGGGAATGGGGAGAACAGACACAAGCCATTTCAACCAGTGCAAAGAGACAGGAAAGCACCACTCATTAGTGCAGATGCCCATTTGGGAACCAGACAAAACAAAGAAATCATCAACAAGTTCCAAGTCATTCCCTGACAGCACTGTGGGGAGAAAGCCTGGTGTTGAAGGACTTTTTCTGCTACAGGACAGCAAGGCCCAGACCTCTACCCTGCCTGTCCACCCAGCTCATCTCTAAAGCAACTGAATTAGAAAACAAATTCCTTGTAGTTTATTCCCAGGGAGCGCAATGCACTTTCACAGAACAATTCCACCATGGATCTGTGGGTATCAAACATACAAGAAAACCGACCATCCTAATGTAGTCACCAAGCTTCCCAACATAGATAGTTTCTTGAAATTTGGATTGATTAAACCAGGCTGTGCTGTGCCCATGGATATGGGCTAGTCAAATGGAAGGGGGAGGAGCAGAGGGTTGCATGGGGGGTTTTTTTAAACACTATTTTTCAGGTATCCTACTCTTCCCAGACTTACACCACCTTCACAATCTGTAAGTTCCTCTCAGTGCTTTGTAGATCTGTGACAGCTTAGCCAGTCTGAACTCTGGAAGTATTTTTATCTACTTTCTACCTATACAAAAGAGTTCCTACATCTTCCAAAATTTCAATCATTTGGTTGAGCTATGTTTTTCTGAGACTAGTGAGTGCTGATACTCAGCAATAGCTTCTAGACCAAAAAAACACTGCCAAAAAACTAAACCAAAGCCAGAGCCCTAACCACAGATCTCCAAAACAACATGTGACATTCAGTTGGGTAAAGACATGCTGCGTCAGTTTCTGCTGTCTTGTAAATACTGCAATTTCACATGACTTTAATAGATGTTTTCCAATAACAGTGCAAACTACTTTTTCATTTCAAGACATTAGTAGAACACAACTTATATCTTAAATCACATCTGGTTGGACCTGCACTCAGGTCTTAGTGCTACCACAGAAATTTCGGGATGGGGCTAAGGACTTGAGAGCATGCGGATGTCCCAAGCAGGACCCTGCTGCACACAGCCACGCTCTGCACCACAGCACAAGAAAACCCATGTGCTGCCTCTGTACCCATGTTCCCAGGCACTGTTGTCCAAGAAAGGAATTTCCTTGCTGTGATCCTTAGTCCCAAGTGTATTTATCAAGGCTGTAATGCTTATTTGTTATTAGTGCTTAGTAATGAAATAACTCCTCATCCAAAACTGAAATCTAAAAAAATAAGCAAAAAAATTTCTTGCTTAACCTGTTGGCAAGAAAAATGAATCTTAAGCAGTCCATCTTTTTCTCTTGCCACTAGAATAAGTAGCAATAAAGTGTTATTCTCCTGATCTTGTCCCTGGGGCTTCAAATTGCATATCTCACAAGGGAAACAGCAAAAGATAATGCATTTTTGAGACATGATGAATTATACATTTGCAAAGGATAAATTTTACTAGCCGGACAAAGCCAGAAACATCTCCTGAGTAATCATTCATTATATTAACTACTTATTTATTAGCTGTTTATGTATGGACAAGCATCTCATTCTGAGATTTCTCCTATAACACTTCCCTCTCATCCCTACTGTATTTTTTTTTGTCAGACACCCTATAAAAATTTGCCCAAAGCTAACAACATTATCCACAGATCCTGGCCATGTGAACCAGAGCTAACACCTGCAACTCTGACCTTCTGACAGGAGATAGGAAATAAAGACATTCCTCTGGTAATGAGCGTCATGACCTTATTTTGTAGGCTCTCAACACTTATCCTTGCATTACAATAAAAATACAGGTTCGGGTATTATTCTAACTTGAAGAGAACTAATGAACTTAAGTAAAAAATTGGTAACTGCTTACATTAGAAACAATGCCATGATTATCCAGATATTAATAAATTAATTAAAAACCATTTTTATATATTTGTTATTTTAATGAATCATGGCAGTGTAAAATGAGTTCTAAAGAAATTAACCCAGAAACGTATACATGATCTATTCAAGCAAACTTTGTGTGATTAAGGAAAAACAATTAGGAAACCATACCTGAGAAGCACTATCAAAAAAACTCTATCCTGAGGGCAATTAAAGAAAAACACTAGGAAGCCACATCTGGAAAGCATTATCAATATATTGGGTTTGCATGGCAAGGTTTTGGTAGCAGGGGGGCTACAGAGGTGGCTTCTGTGAGAAGCTGCCAGAAGCTTCCCCCATGTCTGACAGAGCCAATGCAGACGGCTCCAAGACTGACCCGACACTGGCCAAGGCCCAGCCCATCAGCAACAGTGGTTGTGCCTCTGGGATAACATATTTAGGAAGGCGGGAAAAAACCCAGCTGTGCAATTGCAGCTGGCAAGAGGAGTAGCCCTGCAGACAGCAGGGTGGGTGCAGCAGGAGGAGCTCCAGGCGCCGGAGCAGAGATTCCCCTCAGCCCCTGGGGCAGCCCATGGTGGGGCAGGCTGTGCCCCTGCAGCCCAGGGCCCCCAGGGGAGCAGATCCCCCCTGCAGCCCGGGGAGGACCCCCGCCAGAGCAGGGGGTGCCCGAAGGAGGCTGTGACCCCGTGGGAAGCCCGGGCTGGAGCAGGCTCCTGGCAGGGCCCGTGGCCCCGTGGGGAGAGGAGCCCAGGCTGGGGCAGGTTTGCTGGCAGGGCTGGTGACCCCGCGGGGACCCAGGCTGGAGCCGTCTGCTCCTGAGTTTGTTCTGCTGAGGTCAAGTAAGTAACTTTAACTCACCAAGAAATATTCTTATCCTTCTAATCTATTTTCTACTTACAGGAAGGTAGGGCTGCTTATACAGCATAGAATAAAAGTAAACCTATATGGAAAATCTTCACATTATTTCTAATTATTTCTATTTTACTGTAAAGAAAGCATCCTGTAAATTGCTGAGTCTCAAGCCTAACCTTTAATACAGGCTAATTTTAATAACAGGAATTTCTCTTCCATCTTGTCATGATGCCATGATACGCTGACAGCATAGCATGCAATAGGTAAAGCGTCTTGACGAAGGAGCAGAAGGGACATCAGCAGCAGATTGGAGTTGACCAGACCACAACAGAAATTCTGCTCATTACTGAAGAACAGTGGAGATAGTAACAACCAGAAACTAAGCAAAGCCAGCCCCTCCCCACCCAAACATTCCTGCCTTATCACTCACAGTGACATCAATTCAAGACAGACTAAGGTAAAAAAGAGAATGAGGATTCATCCTTCCTTCAAAGAAATGGCCTAGATATCCCAATCAAGTCTGTCCAATTTCTAATTCCTATTATTGTACGATATTGGAAAGCTTCTTGGAAGTGACACCTTGGGTACACATCAGCCACCAGAAAACTAGCCTCTGAGAATGAGTCCTCTGCCCATCTTATGTAGATAACTTGCACATATATAAGCAAAAACTAATGTTACATTCCACTATTGCAAGAAGTACAATGGTAAAACACAAATAGCATGTTAGCACAGCATAGTTGGGACCACCAGTTTCTGTAGGTACAGCACATCAAAGGGTGATGTCACTTGCTCAGATTCAGTGGTGTTTGAATTCCCAGGTATTCATTTTCAGCTAACTCAAAGGACTTTTGATTTGAAACTGGGCCATCTCTACCATTCCTCCAGATTTGCAGGAACAGGCCACAACCATCTTCCATCACATCCCTGGAAGAAGCACAGCTACTCCACCTCAATGGCATTACTTCTAAGGAGCTGACATTTTCTTGCCAATGTTGACTGTGACAGTCATAGATGGAGAGTATTGATCAAATATACATTACTCTGACACATTAAATGTGGCATATGAATGCATCTCAAAAATCAAGAATGTGGCAAATCTACTAGGGTCTTCTTGAAAACCCCATCATCATAGATGCACTCATGCATTCACAAGCAGAGTGCACTGCAGACAGCTGCCTTAATCTTCAGTTGTAATTTAATAAACAATAAAATGTGCTAGCATTTGGAAACATTACCTTGAAAAAAGTGCAGAGTAGATATCATTTCAATATTTTATTATGAATGTATCTTATTTTATATTTTCATTGAAGGGAAGCTTCAGTCTATTTTTGTCTAAATTATACTTTAGAAAATAAAGTATTACTGAAAAAATAGAGGCTTTGATCTTACCTCAAATTTAGCCAAGACTGTCTTTCATGTTTCATTTCTTATAATGCACTGCAAAAGCACAGAACCACCTGAAGTCATAAAGATAGATTGGAAAGGGATGAGAAAACCATCTTGGTATCACAGGACTTATTTCCCCTTACTATTGCTACCATGGATGCACACACAAGCAAATTACTGTTTCTCCAAAACCCATGTATCTTCCATATATCTGTGCAAGACAATTTGCTGTGACCTATGTCAGGAATCAGATTATTCTGCTATATATTTTAGCATAAAGAATTCAAAATTTGGGGGGGTTTATATGTTCTCTACTTTTATGACACCATATTTGAGCTTTTAGATGAAAAATTAAACTAAGAATATTAATTCTCTGAGCATCTATAATTAAGGTAACAATTTTTGTTATTAAATCTTCCCTTTTCCCTTGGAAAAAAGGTAGTGTTCAAGTTAGCTAAACAAACCCATGCTGTGTGTCTCTCCCCTTATTAGAATAAATACTCCAATGAGTCTTATTGCCTCCATTCTCTGGTACAGTTAATGGTTTCCAGTTTAACAGCTATTGCACTCCTGCCTTTGAGAGAGGCTCAGAGCACCATGCTCTATTCCCAGAGAGACAGGGCAACACTAGCCCCCTACCACTACCTCTCCCCAGCACAGCGATGATGGGGAGAGCCGGAAAAGACTCATGACATCATCAGCCAGCCTTCAAGTGGAATAACTGAACCCATAATCATCCAATATAGCATGAAGTAATGTGTTGCTGTTTGTTAAGCTGTCCTTGGTATCTGTGAGAGCACCTTTCTACAACAGAAAAAACCGCACTGCCCCAGAGAAGCAACCACTTCGTAGGGCTGAACAATGAGGAAGGGTGTGCTGAGAGAATGACACCATGCATTTAACAGGTTTCATTTCACCTACCAGGTACATTACTCACCCCTGCTGGAGAAATGCTGCCCACCCTGACCATAGGCTACAACCCATCCATGCTCCCCCCCCTCAACATTTTTCCTTGGTTGAAGAAAAATCCTTGTCATGCTGAAGTTGAGAAAACTGTTAAAGATAAAATAAATTTGCTTCAATAATACATAAAAACCTGCACCATCTCAGCTGCTCAGCCAGAGGCTGGAGTGGAGCCAAGTCCACTTTCACCTCCACTCCTTCCATTTCAGATTATTCCCAGACTGGTCATGGTCAGCGCAGCCCAGCCTATGCTGTTTCCCAATAGTCCCAGCTGTATGGGTAAGGAAGGTACGTCTGCTCTGAAAGATATAAAACCTGGATTCAAATAAAATATGATACTTCATCTTTTGTCCGCTCCAAGCATCTTCCCAAAACACCTCCCAAGATGAGAAAAACTTTAAAGTTTGAGAATGACTCTCTCACTTCTTTCCTGGCTTCTCCATCCCATCATTTCACTAATTCCGGCTCACCCAAGCTGTAAACAACACTGCTCCAGGTAAGCGCAAGCTATTCCTTTCAGCTGGGAAACAAAACAATGCAAAAGGCATTTCCCACAATTTTATTTGTGCCTTTTGCATCCCCTTGACTTCATTTTTCAGCTGAACTATCAGTTATCAGCTTAAAATGAGCTGATAATGAATTCCAAACAATGTGCAACCAGAACCATTACACTGCACTCTGAAGTCCCATTCCTCCTCAAATCCTGGAGACTGGCCTTAATGTTTAAGTGTCTCCGTGTGACTAATTACAAGTTTTCTGATAGAAAAGCAGATGTACATGTTTCAGTATTCTTGCTTCTAAATAGCTTTCAAGTGTTTGGGCCACACACTGGTGTTGAATTTGAGTGTGCTAAATTAGGCCATATCCTTAATATCTTTAATTCATTAAAGTTCTCAGTCTAGATGCACAAAATGCTAAATCAGGAAAAAAACCAACACAGTGGATCTGGGCATGAGGCACAGAAAAATCAGGTCTTTTGCACAAAAAGATTTCAACTCAAGCAGGCAAGTGGCCTGAAAAGGCTGAACTGACCAGCACTAAGTTCCACTTGCATTCCCTTTCTTTCCTCCTACTCCAGCACACCACTTTCTCATCAGCTCAGGCCCCATGATCCCCCTCCCACCTGCTCCAGAATATGTCATAGCACACATCTCATTTTCTCTGCCCAAGGCAGTCACACTTCAGACACAGCATGCAAGTACCAGGTTCTGGGCACTAAATGGGAGCAGCAAATCAGTTTTCGCAGTGACAAGCAGACTGCCTACAAGTTCCCAGTAAAGCTAGCACATGCAAGGACATGAGGAAGATAACTAGGAAAGCAGCGCCTCCCTGAATGAAGAATAAAGGAACACAGCGCACAGTGGGTTACCACTTCACTAGTAGATCCTAAAGCAGATAGCTGTTCAAATCAAACTATAAAATAAGGATGCTCTGGAAAATAAGCCTTTAAAGGTAACTTAAGCTGAGGAAAAAAAAATTCAAATCATCAAATCAGTAGTCACTTGTGAGGACTTTGCTTTTACACGTTCTAGCTATGTTTCTTATCCTATTTATCATTAAAATATTCAGGTTAACTCCAGTAAAGGAATACAGATTGGTACTCCTATATGTATAGATAGACATCTACCTTTTAAGTATCCTCCTCAACAGGTTTGAGGGATCCACTCAGAACATATTTGTATGCGATTTACTTGAATGATGCTCTCGGTCCTTTAATCTCGCCATAATAGATGGTAGCTTTCAAGAGATTTGAAATGCATGGTAACATTTGCAATATGTCAAGTTTCCAGGGGCTGTAGAGACTAAAATATATGCTTTTAATATACTCTGAAATGCAATGTTTTCTAGATTTTGTTTGAGAAATTTCTGCTTCAGAAATCAAAATCTTTCCATCTGCTTGCTTGTTTTAGAGAATAATGATTAATTTGGGCTGACTTGTTACTATTGAAATTTATGCAGAATTAAGATCATGTTTATCCCATCGCCTGGAGTTGCACAGGCTGTTTGTACACCCTAGTGGAGAAAGGTGGCCAGTGCACTCTTCCAGAGAAACCCTACGGAATAAGCAGCTGTTCTATTGATAAACAGAGTATTAAGAGTACAATACAAGCCACAGAATGAAGCAAAACAACCGCTGAGAGATACCTGTGATATCAGACCTTTAATATCCAAATTGTGGTGAACATATTTGTGAGAAATGGGGCCCAAAATCTGTGGAGTTCAAAAAAGTGTGCAGCTTGAGAAAGCAGCATTGGAGTCTATGAAGACAGTGACATGAATTTACATTTGAAAACATGCATAATTGTTATCCTTTAAAAAACCCCTCTTTCTTACATCTCCTACAAAGGCTCCAGAAAACGTGCTCCTCTGCATGCAAACATATTTCTGATCATATCACCAGTATATAGCCATTTCTCTTCCTTCATCATTGCAGTTTGTTGCTCCCTCAAAATCCACAGAACATGAAAATAACATATACTTAGGTGAGTAAAACAATCTACCAGCACGTTCCCTGAAAACCAAAGTCCTACACAATTGAATTCCTGTAAAAATATAAATGAATGCTAAAGAGAATTTCAGATAATTAGTCACTCAGCCAGTTTTCATTCAAACTGAGTTACAGAACATTTGTTCATTACAAAAGAAATACAAAGATAGTTTCAATTTGAAAAAACTCTTTTCTATACTTTTCCATCAAGACACACATCACAATAACAAGTTCTCCAACAGCAGTTTTCCTCAGTTCTTATGCTATTCTATAAAGAAGATAGAGTAGTAATGGGGTTTTTTCTGGTTTTATGTAATTGTTATAATTTTTTAAACAGTCTCACTCTTGTCCTAATATGTATTTTATGCTATCATAAGGTTAGAATATGATAAGCCTCATTTATTTTACTCAAATTGAAGTTTAACCAAATCCTTGTATTAAGAGAATTATTGTTTCATGGTAATTTTAAATTTTTTTAGAATTCCATGTTGATATTATATTCTTAAGCTCCATCTGCAGTACAATATCTTTAGTACAGATATTGTAGTTGATTATTCTTTATTATTCTCCTGTAATAGAACAGCAGTCAAATTTCAGTTTACTGGAACATCAACCATAAGGTAATAATTCCTCTTCAGCATTTCAGTGTGAAGTTTCCTGTTCCATCAATTCTTAAAATAAAAGTACAGGAGCAGCTTGAAAATCACACAAGTTCCGCACACAGACATGGTGCCTGCAGTGTCCATCAGTCATTTCGTCCTTACCCCAACATGTTTTGGACCTATATGAGTCTCAGACAAATCTGGCAACAAATTTCCCCATCTTCTGTAGGATGGAGCAGAGGAAATGCTCCTGCTGAAAGGCTGCATCTGAGGTTCACTCTTTACTCCAGATGAGGAAATCAACATACAAACTCATCCTCAGGCTATAAAACCCCAGGAGAACGGGCCTCTCTGCTGTCACTGCTAATGGAAATGCTTGCTCTGTGATCTCTACAGCCCAGATCTGGGGACTTCTAGATAAATATGATTATGAATAGTTATTCTGATTATGGATTTTCCTTGACCATCTATTGCTGATAAACTGTAAGCCCTTCCATGGTACAAATCACCAAGTTATCATAGTTCGATATTTTTAAACCACGAAAGTTTACTTGCAAGTCCTGAATGAAGATTTACTACATGGCAGCACAGCTGTTAATCCAACCAGTTCCATTCTACCTGACCATAGAAGAAACTCCACCATGGCAGCTGTGTCTCAGCCACTGTGTGTTAAACCTTCCTCCTTCACATGCATAAAACTTTCACATTAGTCAACCAAAAAAATATTTTTAAAATAACTTTCATGTAAAATCCTAAGTATTTTTCACCACTCATCTCTCTCTGCTTATATATATGTATGCTTTACAGAATGTGTGGTCCTTTAAGCAAGTAGAACACTATCAGGGATAGATGATTTCCTAGGTTTTTCTATATTCAAACCTTAACAGAATGAAAAGACAAATTGAAAAGATGAAATATACACACACACACTGTGGTCTTACAAGGCTAAGAAAAAATTAAAAGAAAAAAGGTATTTTTCTTCTACTGGATTTGCTCTAAATATGCATTGAAAGAACAAGGAGACAAATTGAAAAGACAAAAATTATTTTTTAAGCTACAATAAAATCTAGAGGTAGTTTAAAATTAAGATCTATGAGGAAATGACTAGATAATGCTGAAGACACTGAGAGCCCATTCCCATTCACCATAGCTCAATTGGTGGAGCTCACAGAAGTTCTCTCAGTCCTCACAAATTGATAGACGAGCACATTTTCCCAAAATTATTTTTATAGTACAGAACATTGTCATATCTTATGTCATAAGACAGCATTTGAAAAGAAACACTTTTGTACAAATTGAATATTTTATCTATCTTTTGTAATGGTTCTTAACACAGGAAAAGTGAACATCAACTCTTGTAGGTCTTGGCACAATTCTGCAGAAAAGAACTTTTCCCTAAAACACTGCAAAAGATAAACTGCTTAGAATTCTAACAGGATTTATAACAAGAGGTGAAGTAAACACTGGGAAAGCCAGTAGCTGGCCTGCTTTTAATGCCATGTAACAACCAACTGATGTTACAACACAAGTCTTTTTAGAAAAGAACCGAAAATTAGAAACATGAAGCTATGACTGTTTCTAATCTAATATAAAATATTAATTTTATCCTTCCCCAACTAATCCCCACGAACATCTCCCAATATACTTAACACTTGGGATTTTTTTTCCATTGAAGATGACAAATATTCCTTTTCGTTAACATAGGAAAGTGTCCTTGAGACTTAGAGTCATTAGAAACAAACATCTTAATGTTACCGTAGGCTTCATTTAGAATACAACAATCTCTGATCCTACTTCCACTCACAGTAAACTCCGTTCATATGCTATTATTAGATCTGCTAGTTGCATACAACCCACTACAGTAATAAGACCAAAATGTCTCTAAGAACAGTCACATTCTCCAAAACACTTCTGTTGTTATCCAAGCACTAGCAAATCTGACAAACACACACGCAGTGGCAGAGTTCCATATATAGGCAGCATGTGTCCTGGTATTTATTTGCTCCATTTGCACCATGTTTCCCCACAACCATCTCAAAATCTGGAAAAAACAATGTGTGTGCTCTTCCAAGCATACCATCTGCACATTCTGGATCAAACCACCCTGAAAGTAGCATCAGAACAACTTTTGTGAGCACCGTGAGATTGCACTGGATGATGCCTTTATTCATGAGAGGCATGGGCTCTAAAGAACCCCTCTGAAAGACATGCAGAGTCCCTTTTGCATCCCTCTAAGAGCCCACCCATTTCTTAACAGATGAGATACATTTTTGATCATAGAGATAAGAGGTAATGGCTAGCACTACATTTGGGTGCCTTTCATAAATCATTAAACCTTTCCCTGACAGATGTGAAATAAAAGCAGCTGTCTTAAATAATCAGGTTTCTCAACATTGTACATTTATCCATCATCAGAATTTCTTTCACAACTTCATTTAGACAGGCACTTTTTCAAATCCATCCTATCCTTCACAACTTAAAAACAGTCGCCCTCCCTCTGTTGGCCTTGATCCACAGTAATATGTTGAAAATAGAGATCCATTTTTCTTGCCAGACAGGGTGGATGGTTATCTGAAGTGAAAAGTTTCATTTCCCAGCATCTTTCATTGAAACCATCGCCTGATAATTATACGGAAGAGGAAGTAACCATTCGTCAAATCCGTAATATATCAATTTATCATGGTGATTCTCTCTTTCATGTGAAACATAAGAACCAAAATGAATCAGCCAAACCAAACCCCATCACATCAAAGTTTAAAAAAAACAAATTGATAAAATGCATTTTCCTTATATGGCAGAATGATTGAGGCCCTATAAATGTTAAACTACCTTCTGTCATTATAGGAGATTATTTTCATCTCATATCCTTACAATTCAAGCCAGTAAAAATTTACTGGCAATTTAAAATTATTAAATGTTATCTGACTCTTAAGTGTGGGTAACAAATAAGATTTTTCATTCCCATGCTACCACAAGCAATTTAGTTAAGTAACATTTAGAAGGGAAAAAAACTTGCATTCCACAAACAAATCCATCTAAATGCACACTATTAGCTGAAAATATATATATGCATACATTTGCTTTAGCAATATCTAATCTTCAGCATCTACTCAGCATAAAATCATCATAAATGCATTATTGGATTTGCGACTTCTGGCTGGCCCAACATTACTTGATTCACACAGTTGCATCTTAGACCAACTAAAAAACTTAAAACATATTTCTACCGTCTTGATTCTCTATTGCTGCCCATTGGAATGATGTCCACAGAGCATCTGTCATCACGTACAACAGGTGTGAAAGTGTGCATAAAGATGTCACTTCTGAACAGGACACATTTTTCTGACCAGTCAAGTTGCTTGCAAGGAAAATGACTTAAATTATCTGGATAAATAAGTACAAGATTGAGCCATCTGGCAGTATCCGAAATAAATGTCTGGAGCAGTTTGGTCTTCATAGGACTGGATTTCTACTTAGGGAAGTGCAGGAGAAGCAGTCAGAGGGTAAGTCATGCCTGCTCTGACCCTTTTTGCTACCTACCAGGAGGAGTTCTTACTGGTAAGGTCACTCCTGTTCCTCTGACTGTACATACCTGTAAGCACAGCCTCCGCACCCCGTCCTTTTCCAAGATTGCAAAGGGACTGCGATGTGGTAGGAGTGCAGACACACACATGCCTCTGCCCAACACACTTCCCACTCTTCTCACAGGACCATGCAAACACAGCCAAAGCTCACTTCTCTGACAAAATGGAGGTGTGAGACAGATTTTAAAACTGTTTGGAATATAGAGGTACATTATCCCAAACCCTGCCCAGATTTACAGCAAGCTGAGAAAACAGTGGGAAGTTTTGCATGTGTCAGAACTACATCGAACTCATAAGCACAAGTTTGGTCCAATGAACTTACAATAGTGAAGTTGTCAGATTGTTTTCACATGATTTTTAGATAGCCATTTACTTCTGAGAATGTGTGTTAAGTGTCAAACAGGCAGCCAGGTGGAAAGGTAGGCAGAAACTCAACAACCAAGTGAATATATTTTATACCTTTGAGAAACAGTAACTATTCTTTTATTCTTACTACTGGATAAGAAGCAATTCTTTCTATGCTCCTCCACAGTTTTCTGTGATCGTGCCATTCTCACATGAAAAGGGACTCATCCCAAAATCACCAAGCCTGGAAAAAATCTAGCACGCATATACTTCGGCTTATATACTCCTACTACATGCTTCTACAAGAAAAGTCACTGAGGAAGAAAAGGTGCGCCTGAATAGCAGAGGTACATAACTATGCCACAGTGAGCCACACTGGAGGGCTACCACCACCCCCAAACATTGGGGCCAAATCCCCCTGCCCTCTTCTCACTGTGGAGGTGGGGAATCTCTTTTTAGGTCTTTCAGACATTTTATTGAACTATGACCACTGTCTTAGATTCAGACCTTATTCATTTGACCTCTTATTTCCCTTCAGGTATATGTGCACTGTTAATGACAGTCCTTTATCTAACATTTTTATTGGTTTAATAAGCAAGCTACTAAGTACTTTTAAAAAAAGCAAACATGAGAACAAGCTCCTTTCCCCAGGTACCCCGTTAATGGCTCTACACAAAGAAGCAGCTTTCCTTTAGGGAGGAAGCTGACACCTGAACCTACCTGAAAGACACTGGGATAGAGATTCCTGATCTTCTGACATTAATTCTTTCAATGCCCAGGACAAGGCATTTCTGGCCTGTTATGACCTGAAATATGTTTGTATGTGAGGTACAGTATGCAACCTGCTGCAGAATTTCTTTCCAAACTCCTGTTACTGAGGTATGGGAAAGAGTTTAAGAAAGCAGAATTAATCATAAGAAGTGCGTTAGCAGCGCTTGTGTAAGACATCACCCAAAACTGATGTCAAATTCCTTTACTTCCAGGCCTTTGTTGTGCAGCTCTAATCCCTCAGCACAATAAGGCTCAGATACCAATTTTTTGTACAATTAAAAATTAATGACAAGAATTCAGCAATCATCTTTATTTTTGCCCAAGGCCTTTTTAGTCAATTTACATTCTAAGTATTCAATAAATTATTAGAATATGTTTTTTATATGGTATGATTACACAGATAAATAATATAGTTCATGACATTAATAGTTTTTAATAAAGGAGATATTTTGGTACAGTAAATACTTGATTCAATAAAATTTTAAATTCATTTTCAAAATATATCTATATTCCATGTAGACACACACATACAAACTGAGTTTGTATATATCAGCAAGCAACTACTCAATTGTTTAGATCCACTGACTGATTATACAGAAGTAAAGGGGATTCACAAAGTGGTGAAACAAAACCATTATTTTCTTGTCCTGATACTCTAGACCTACAGCTAAGGCCAGAGTCCCAGTCTCAACAGGGATGCAAAGAGGGGGGGAAAAACCAAGAGGAGGTCACAAAGGTAAACTTTTCCCGTTACAGCTAATGGGTAGGTCTTAACATTTTAGCTTGCGCTGGGAACACATTTTTGAGGGGATCCCATTGCTACCCACCCAGCTCACCCAGCTGGGGTTGCAGCACCACATAGGCAGGCTGGCACACTCCCCAGGCACCCTGAAGGCTGCTGGTGGGTGCTCAGTCCCACAACCAGACCACAGCCATGGCCCACAAAAGGTGTCCCATAGGGATGCCAGTACCAGCCTCTTCCCACTGTAAAGACCTACCACTACGCAGCCGCACTGCTTCCTCGGGAAGGCACTGCCAGAGCCACCAGCATTAGCTACATCAGGGCCTGCCCCACTCCTCCTTCGCATACCTCAACTTGCATCTCGAGTTCACAGTTTCTAACCTTCTCCTGAACTCTGCCATTAAATCTACTGCCCAGTCACAAAAAGCCACTTTAGAAAACAGTACAGGATGCATGCTGTGTACCTATCCCCCAGGGAATACATTGGAGATAAGTCTATTACTGCCAGGAATGCAGCAACTAAATCAAAGAGGTTCAACACACTATCACCTCCAATTTCCCACAGGCATTTTCTTTTTAACCTACATACTCCTCTCTGCCCTTTCTTTCTATCTCTGGTTGTCCTTCATGTTTGCTATGCATTAAATAATTTCCACTCCCACTGGCTTCCACCCACAAATCCCTCAAACACAAAGTAGGGTATTTACTGTCACTTACATGGATGTTTGATTCTCAGCAGTGCACGTGCTACTTCACTGTGGTGGTGATGCCCTTAACAGTATCGAGATTTACAAAGTTAGAGAAAAGCAATCTCAACTCTTAATTGTACCAGCTCCTTGTGTCCTTTTAAAAACAACTCCTGCTTCAACATCTTAACTCTGTGTTAAAGTTTCATTTGTATATTCAAGGCTGACAAAACTAGTGTTTTTGTGAAAAAGACTGGTTTGCAGGTGACTGATTGCTCCAGCACAATCCTGGCTAGAAATAGCCAGGAGATCAGTTACACATGAAGTGTCAGCTGAGGTCGCCCCCAATTTTGCCCTGTGACTGCGTTTGCTGTAACAGCAAATCTCAGCCCCCTGAAATCTAAATGCCACCTTCCTCCTTACCCTGCCCCATCAGATCCCTGGTGATGCTCAGCGAAGGGGTTTGCTGAGCAACTAAAAAGCTTTTCACTAATGGACATTTTAGGTAACAGCTTCTTATGAAAAAGTAAAGTACTAGCATACATTTTTACTTGTCAAGATTGCTTTGAAAAACCAAAATGAGAATTGCATCAAGGGAGACACAGCTGTAAGATCTGGGCACAGTGACATCTTTGCCAGTTGATAATGATACCTTAAGGGTTGAAAGACCCCAGATGTAAGCAGCCTACATGCATAAGATTTAGGCCTCATTGTCTAATTTGCTGATGCTTTGCTAAAAATCAGTAGTGTCCAGTTTGGATGTTTTGCTAAAGTCAGTAGCGTCTTTGGATGTTTTTCTAATAGTGTCTAGCTTGGATGGTTTTTTTTTTGTAAGTCAGTAGCGTAGCTACTTATTAAATTCGGAACCCTATTCAAGGATGGGAAGAATCGGGGGGGGAATGGAGCAGAAGGATAATAATGATTTGCCAGGGTTGCTAGACTAGAAGGAATGAGAACTAATTGATGCAGGAAGATTTGTGGCTCCTTACGAAGGACAGTTTTTTTGATAAGAACCAGGAGTTTACCTCAAGAACTGGTCTACACCGACCCTGCAGTTTGGGCCAGAGCCAAGGAGCAACTGGGTCTGCGCAAGAACAAGGGGTTACTAGTGGTGACGAAGAAGAGCCAGCAGCCTTCATCCCCACGACCCCCGACGACCACCACAAGGAGGCACTGAGCAAGCGCAGTGGGGAGGGATTTATGGAAATGACCACCTGAAGCTAATTTTAATACAAAGCAGAGACAGGTTATGCATATGTATAGGCATATCGGGAAACTTTATGCATATGTAATACTTTGCTACATATAAATGGGGCAAGTTGCCGCTTATAGGTATGCACGTTAGGTGGAACAATCCCCCGTGCACCCGCGCCGAGAATAAAGAATGCCTGCCTTTTAACACTGCATTGGTGTTACGAGGTTCGTTCTTCCCGATTTCGGTGACAACATAAAAAATTTAAAATAGCAGCAAAAAATAAAAGCACTTAATAATTCCATGAAGAATTTTTTTCTTAAAGCAAAATAATTCATTACATATTTAAATACATTTGATCACTTATTCAAGACAAATTATGAGTGTATAAGCAAGAGAGCAGCAGGGTAAAGTTCCCTTTACTTCAGAAGAACCCTGTAATGTCAACATTTGAAGATGTTCTCTTTTCATACTTAATGAGCAAGTGTACACTTAGTCTAAAATGGCTTACTTTACACTTAGCAAGCCTCCTAGAAGGAAAAAAAGCAAAGTCTTCAAGAAAGTTTCACTATGAATGAACTTTCATTTCACTGACTACTTGCAGCTACAAGAATACAAGTTATCTTTAACTCTCAAACCACATTAATTTATTTTGCAATAAATCCTCAAAACCAAAAGATATAAGCATCTCAGTATTGCAGTTGCACATAGCACAAGCAGCAGCTGAGTTTTCAGGATGCATTGCTGGACATTACTTTGTCAGTAACACGAGGAGGAACACAAGGTACATAGCTCCTTTTTGCCTCTTAGCTGTAGAAATGCAAAATGAAGTACTCAAATTAACGTCCCAACTTCCTCTGGACTGAGGTCATCTTTCCAGGTTTGGGTACAGGAAGCAAAACTGTTAGCATTATTTAGAAACATATTACTCTTCTAGAGAGAAAAATGGTATGCAAAAAGAACATCTAATATAAATATACTACAGTGTACAACAGTTACCATAAGCTTAAAAAAAAAAAAATCACTGTTACTCTGTTGCCCAAGATTTTTTTGCAGCTTTGTCTCAAACTATGAAGCAGCACTGGCTACCAGCGTTAACAGATGGCAGCAGAGCCAGAGCCCTCCTGCAGGTCCGGCAGGACTTTACCATCCTCAATCAGCTCTGAAATCCAGCCTCTTGACTGCCAGGAAACAGCACGCAAGGCCGCAGATTTACACCACAGCTGGCTCTGAAGATCACAGATTATTGGCTCAATAATCTACCAGGTTAGTTATTTACATGAAGAAATATGCCATTTCTACAGCACCATTTAATTGGTCATTTAGAGTCAATACATTTATTCACCTTTTTAGTTTCTGTTCATGGTTGTCACGGACAGTTAAAAGTTAAAATTATTGGTGCATTGGCATTCTAGAACAACTGCAATAGTTCAAAAGTATGCTGGAGTGAAAAAATATACTTTAACAGCTCCTGGAGTTCCAAGTCCAAAGAATTCTGCTTTAGGTACTATTTTCACTTTCCTAGATCAGGGAAGCATTGGACACTGTTACATGGGTCAGATACTTGTGCTTAGAAATTGATGCTCTGAGCATTTAAAGTGCCGAGCTGCACTGCCTTTAAATGAAAAAAAAAAAACTTAAATTATGGCAATTTGAAGTCAAACAAATGATACTGATTTCAAGGAACATTTGAGCACATACTCTGCCTTGAGTCAAAGTGCTCTACTTATATTCAAATAAGCCCCCTTAAACTGAATGAAGCACAAGTTCAAGTGATTTACTGACCTGGAGCTTAAATGGTCACAAAACTTGGAATAACATGTCCTTAGGGATTATGCATTCAAATCACAGGAAGCTTTACATCTTTATAGGATACTTACTGGCTTCTAAACACTGCTATACTGGAAGCCTACGGTAAACTTCTTAGCAGAGCACTGTGCTACTTCAGACTAAGATACAGAGCATTAGTACAGGAGAATTTCATATTCATTTTGTGCTCTCCAGTGTGTTTCATGCCATTCTTTTGCAGACTGTGTTTCATTTTGGTGGTTTATTCCCTATATCCTTCAGTAACATGATTTACACATCTTTTTAACCCTTTGGCAATTTCCCCATATTTACCTATGCTAGAGTAAAACAAAAAACTCTTAAAACCCACACATTACTGTAGTTGCATAGATGCTTAGTTTACGAACACTTAAAACGCAAACTTTAAATATTCTGATGGATTTTCTCAGTCATTTCAATGTAAATTTTACTACTTCATCCAAACTATTAATTCTCCAGGCCCTATGAGTAATTATTTTGTTGATACTGGATTTTTTTCCTCAGCTTCTTTCTTCAATGTGCAGATGTAATTCTGAGCAGCCTATGAGGGACTGGTTTTTTTAGAGCAGTAGCAAACTTACTGAAACACCTAAATTACAGCTAAGGATTCAGTAAAAATTTTGAAGCTTGCAAACACTAATGATTCATAGTTTAAGGTAACCTCAGGGAGATGGGACCAGTTTTCCAAAGGCAAGCTTACAGTTCCTATAGCAGGATTATTTGTACGTTTCTCTTGACCGAAATGTTGCTCACAACAGATGCTAGCAAAACACCCGATTAGACCTGGTACAGCCCAGCCTAATACAACTCCTATGCAAAACATTCTCCAGAGATCATATTTCATTTTCAGATATATCATACTGTGGAGTCTTGCAGGCTGATGTTGTGACCCATACTGGTTTACTGATACAATCAGAAACCTCTTTTTTTAGTACTGTGTATTTTTCCTACCTGTCATGGAGCATATCAGCATTATGTGGACTTGCCATATTCTTCTTAAATGGAGCCCACCTGAAAGACTTTTGCACAACTAACATCAACTCAAGACAATTCAGCCATAGTGGTGGAGTTTTGAACCTGAATGAGATGCACTATTAGAAGTTAATTTTGTTCAAGGCTGAGTAGAATCTGTTCTAGTCAGGTAAACAGTAATATAATTGCAGCCAAAGTTTACTTCTAATTTGGCAAGAACTATGCAGTCATGAAAATATTCCATACAAGTTATAATTAGGTGATATTGTGTAAGTCAAGCTACTCATGGAATAATTTAGCAAAACCCACAGATTTTATTTGAGCCTTATGATTACTTATTACATCGCTTAATTAGCCATGAGGTAGCAAGTCTAATATTGGTTCACAGTTTTCTACCCCCTAAAAATTATTTGCAGCCAAAAAAAATACTTACCAATGCATTTTCATTTAATGAAAAAAAAATCAACCGCAAATACTCTAACTGTAATCCATCTGTCCAATATTAATAAGACTACCACTGGAACATTGTTTTCCAGAAGACTCATCCTACATTTTAATAAGTTTAAAAGTTTCAAACAACTTTATTCTTGAAAATTTACATTATATGTTAAGTGAAACTGGAAATAGATTTTTTTCCATAAAATGGATTTAATTACCATGATAAAGATGCAGCACATACCTGAATTATTTGCTTACAAACTCAATAAGTACCAAACATTCTAAACAGTGAATCAAAGTCATTATGAATTAAGTCAAGACAGTTTGTCCTACTGTTGGAGATACACACACACAAATATATTTTAATGTATTATATTCATAGTAACTGATTCCATATACCTTTTAAATATAAGTTTTACTGTATTTATATCTAATAGAATATGCATATCATCATTGATTAGAATAAAGAAAAATGTATGGAAATCAAAATAATTTGTGTAGAGGAGTTGCAAGATTGAATTCATATCCAATCTGCTGAAAAAGAATTTCCATTTGAATCTAAACTCCAATTCACAATGCATAAACTATGGCTATTTATTACAGTATTGTGTCTTTTTTTTAAAAACCTTAAATTATGCAGCAATGATGTATGTTATCATTATTTTTCTTTGCCAATGTTTGGATTACATTCAGCAGCACAAAACAGGGCTGATTTATAAACTGAATAAATAACATCCTTCAACAGTGTGTGTCTATGGAAGCTTCATTTACTTCCTGATTCTAAATGTTATATTCAAAACAAATATTTGATCAAATTAAATTCAGAACATCTCATTGCACTGGGCTGGTGCAAGTAACTGCAGAGACTGATGAAAAAGCATAACTTTACAGCAAGCATTTCAACAGGAGTGCACTGCTGCCAGCAACTGGCAACTAAATTTCATTTACAAACAGATTCTCATTCCAAAGGTAAAGATAGCCACCATTAAAAGTCTGTGTAATAGGTTCTGAATCTGAGAGTTTCTAAGTAATTAGTTCCTAAAGAAAACTATCATTTACTAGTAAATTTACAGTTCAGTCACTGTAGCTAAAGACCGGATATTTCTTTCCTTCAAAACTACTTTGATGGTTCAGTAATCTCAAACTTGTGAGCCCTTTTTCACTTCATAATTAGCTCAGAGGGTTCCTTTTGTGGGGAAAATCCTTTAGACTGTAATACGGATGGAACCAGTGAGGCTCCAGACAATTAATGAGAAATTTATTGCGAAAAACTGTTACCTAAGGAGCTCAACAGAAACTTGTAGGCCTGACAAATTTCTATAGATGATTACAGCCCCACAGAAAAGGTATCGTAATCTATTTAATAGCACACATCCTGCCCCTGAAAGTCATTACAAAGATAGAAATACCTAGCATATATCCACTGGCCTCACTGCAAGCTAATACTGCTTGATTTATAGTGGGGTGGGTTTTTTTGGTAGCAATACAGCAAGTTACTCCTATAAACTCCACATCACACCTCTGTGCCTTGGAAGCACTTCATGGCGCTCAGGACTGGGATGCATCTACTTTCAGGTATCCTTAAGTAACAGCAGGGACAAGTGCAACCATTAGACTGTTTTCCTTGAAAACAAACTGTTTCCCTTGTTTTTATTTGAAATAGCACATTGCACATCAAGAAAGTAAAGTATCAGCAAAAGTAAAAATACCTAAAGCTCAGAAAGGAACCATTCTGGCACCAAAGATAATTTGTTTGTCTTCACATGCTAATGAGGATAATTACTAAATCACCTTACTCAATTACCAAATTGACAAAGGAAGAAGAAAGTGGCCCCATACAGATGAAGGTGATAAACCCTAATAATGCACACCCAACAGCAGTGGGTACCTTCTGAGCAAGAGAGGATAGCCCACAAGTCTCTGGAGAAATCACACACTAGGCAGACTTTCCAGCATGACTTGCTTAGAATAAAAATGTTTAGACAAGTTCAGAAAGGCACTCCAGAGGAAACATATGTTGTTCTTGGCTAAATGGCTGCTCTGATAATTAACTTTCACAAGGACTAAACACATATCATTAAATATTACATACATCTTCAAACAGTTGCTGCTAAATACATTTTTGTACAGCAAGGTAAAGAGGAATTCAAATTAATTGCGGCACTTTAAAGCTCATTTCTCCAACTCACTACTTGTTCAACATTTCCATTTAAATGACCATGCCCTTGTTTTGTTTTCTGCTTTCTTATTGATGTGAAGTTTTTCAGAGATTATTAGGATGTCTGAAACAGGTTTCCAGAGAGCCGCCTGCATCTTCCCGGTAGTGACACAGGGCAGGTGGGGAAAAAGGCAAGCCTGAGCCACACAGGGGAGACAGGCACAAGGACATCAACCTGAGGGACACCACTTGACAGAAGTGACAGGGGGGTATTAGGAGCATAAGGAAGGGACTGAGAGAAACGGAGGGAGAAGAGAAATAGGGAGTTGAAAGATAAAATGAGGGTATATAGACAGAAATGGAAGAAAAGGAGTGGTACAAGCAGGGATCTCCATGGGACAAAGATTGCCAAAAGAATAAAAATCAGCAACAGCATCATCACCTCTTCTGAAATAATTACACGGGGCCATATCAGCATAAAATAAGAAGGGCAAAGCCAGGGAACAGCACCTTCAGGTTTGGGATGCTCTACATGAATCAGCTTCACAATGTAGTACAGTTACATCAGTATTTCATAATTTTGACTAAGCTCTATCAACACCTCATTTTAAAAATAAGGAAAAAAGTCCAGATTTTTTTTTGTCAGTATTTCTCATAGCAATAAATTTCAGTCATTCTCTAAAATTCTGGTCTATTCCCAGGAACACTACAAAATCCCACAGCCCAAAGACGACTCTCACAAATATGTGCCATCAGGAATACTAGTTTATCACTCCAGTCACTAGAAATCTGTCATTTTCCTCTGCTGCATCTCCCATGAACACAGTGTGCTGATAACACCGAGAGATTTTAGCTACAGTCAGAGCTGTAATTTCTATACATGAGATTTTGCCTGGAAGTGACCCGTGACAATTACAAGAAGGAGATGAGTAACTGACTTTGGAGGTGAAAAGACCAAAACAGCGTGCACTGTGGGGAAGGGGTAGCCCTCCATTCCATTTAAGACAGACAAAACATATCTGAAAGGTTGGCCAAAGAGATGTCATTCTAGAAATGAAACGAGGGCCGTACAGTCATTCAAACCTCTGAAGAATTTAAGCAGCAGATGAATATAGCAGATAAGATACTTCAAGTGAAGACAAGATGACAAAGGATGTGATGATGAGATGTGATGAGAAGTGTGTATGAAGACAGCCAGTTGAGATTTGGCAAGATATAACCAGCAGGAGCAGAAAAGTATAGTGGGAAGAGACATTAAAAAAGAAAAGTCTTTGCAAAACAGAAAATAAACTTTAATATGTATGCTTCATAACCTTGGGTTATGGATACAGAGCCTGATGTATTGCCACTGAAGTACAAATCTAACTCAAGATGTTAAAGGGAAAGACCCAACATGCTACCTAAGACTACTGCCATAGTATTGGATACACGTGGAAGACTGGGGTTATTTCTGATCATTCACAAATAAAGGTAGACTTTTAACTAGAGAAGGCCCTGGCTCTCTGACCAAACTCCAGTAATATAAGTGAAAAGAATCCAGCAACAGCCATTGCATCCAATGTCAAAAGCAAAACCTGCACTCACATCTTTGCTGGCACATGTGGAAATTTTCCTACTCTAATTGCCTGATGATCTCACAATTAGATGCAAGTATTCAGGTTGCCTCTCATAGAATCATAGAATAGAATCATAGAATCACCTCGGTTGGAAAAGACCTTTAAGATCATCGAGTCCAACCTTTAACCTAGCACTGCCATCCCACCACTAAACCATGTCCCTAAGCACCTCATCTATCCTTCTTTGAAATACCTCCAGGGATGAGGACTCTACCACCTCCCTGGGCAGCCCATTCCAGAGCCTGACAACCCTTTCGGTGAAGAGGTTTTTCCTAATGTCTAGCCTAAACCTGCCCTGGAACAGCTTCAAGCCATTCCCCCTCGTCCTATCATCTGTTACCAGGGAGAAGAGGCCGACCCCCACCTCACTACAGCCTCCTTTCAGGCAGTTGTAGAGGGCTATCAGGTCTCCCCTCAGCCTCCTCTTCTCCAGACTAAACAACCCCAGTTCCCTCAGCCGCTCCTCGTACGACTTGTGTTCCAGACCCCTCACCAGCTTGGTTGCTCTCCTCTGGACTTTCTTGTAGTGAGGGGCCCAAAACTGAACACAGTATTTGAGGTGCGGCCTCACCAGCACCGAGTACAGGGGCACGATCACTTCCCTACTCCTGCTGGCCACACTATTCCTGATACAGGCCAGGATGCCATTGGCCTTCTTGGCCACCTGGGCACACTGCAGGCTCATATTCAGCCAGCTGTCAACCAACACCCCCAGGTCTTTTTCCACCAGGCAGCTTTCCAGCCACTCTTACCCAAGTCTGTAGCACTGCATGGGGTTTTTTGACCAAACTGCAGGACCCGGCACTTGGCCTTGTTCAACCTCATACAATTGGCCTCGGCCCATCGATCCAGCCTGTCCAGGTCCCTCTGCAGAGCCCTCCTCCCCTCCAGCAGATCAACACTCCCATCCAGTTTGGTGTCGTCTGCAAATTTACTGAGGGCACACTCAATCCCCTCATCCAGGTCATTGATAAAGGTATTAAACAAGACCGGCCCTAAAACTGAGCCCTGTGGGACACCGCTTGTGACCGGCTGCCAACTGGATTTAGCTCCATTCACCACGACTCTCTGGGCTCGGCCATCCAGCCAGTTTTTAACCCAACGAATCCAACTCACCCTCAATCCAACTACACCCACAAAAGGCAGATGTGAATGTTTGGGAATATACCTCTAACTACCTCACCTTCCAGGAGCACCAAGAATATTTCCCAATCTGACCAAAGATTTCTACAACATTCAAGTTACTCTGCTGAGCCCTGGAAAAGTTAATCTTCACTCTCTAATCTTCAAAAATACAAAAGTGACAGTAATTTTCACACCCCATACAAACATTGCTTAAAAGCATTTTATGATGTAGCAGGATGAATCTGCTAAAGAAATTCAAACATCTGGGTGTTTTTTAATTACTCAGAAATACTGAGACAACCCTGTTGTCCTCAATTTTAGGGAATACAGACTCTTCAAAATAGTTACATGAGATGTTTGGTGTTCCCCGCCCCTTCCAACTTTTTTTTCCCCCCCTTCATGACCAGACAGAATCTCCAGCAGGTCAGGACATTCCAAAGCCTTTCACGGAAGGTATGTTAGCAACCACCCTGCAATTTTTTCCTCTCTGGGTAATTCGGTCAGTTTATGACAAAACTGCTGTCACAGAGTAAGAAATGTCTATACTTTTTTTTTTTAACTTAAAACAGTAACTTCTGGATGCTTTTTTGCCTCCACTGGCAGTATGTTTCATAATTTAACTGATATAAATCAAGTACAGAACAAAAAAATCCCATCTGGAATCTGACAAATTCATGAGACAAACTAAGAGACAGGTGAGTACCACTAATAACAACGTGGACCTTTGCACCTCTTCGCTTATTGACCCAACAGGAGCCCCAGCACCAAACTTCAGACCCAGGCAAAAATACTCCTTAACAGCAGTTACTTACCAAACCTGGCCCAGCACCTCTCACCAGAAAGCATTGAACCACTTGTCCAGAAGACAACCATCTCTGTCTGCATTAGCTGCCACACTGAGAAACTCAGTGATGCACTCCCAAGAGAAAAATAGCTCTTCTCTTTTTCCCCTTTTCAAGGCAAGTAGATAAGAGACACAGCTGAGCAGCCACAGTAATTCTACAAACATACGATATAACCAACTTTCATCAGTTGAAAAGTAGTACTTCCCAGCCCCAGAGCATGATATAATTTAGATATGGAAGACTTTGCTTTTTCAAATAGTCCCTTTAGTTTAAAAAGTCCCTTTAAACATAATTGAAAACTTGCTCTGAAAATGTCATTATAGGCATGATCACCATTTTAGCCACCTCCAACAACTGAAGTCATGACTAGAGAAGTCAAACTTCAACCATATCAGCTATGCCTCAAATAACTGCTGCTTCACAAAGCACACCTTTCAGCTGAAAACCTCAGTCAATAATGGCATTAAAAAAAAGGTCTCCCCTACATGTATGTTCTTCCACAGGAAATGGTCTTAGCTTATTTCCAAATAGTACTGGATAGTTGAGAAAGTCAAATTTTAGTGTTTATCTACATGGTATGCACACATCCACATGTGCAACTTATTTCCATAGAATGAAGTATTAGAAAAGCAAGTTTTAGCCACTGGGGATGGAATGATAGTTTTCTGTTCAGAGAAAGAAGAAAGGAAAGACATGTTAGCCATTTAAAACACCTCTACTACAAAAGCGGAGTTCTAGATTTGAAGTACTTTCCAAAGCAAGCTCTTGGTGTACACTGTTCCACATATGCTGCGAGCCTCCCAGCTGTTGCCCAGCACAATCTTTTCTTTCTACAATTAAATATGAATGCCATCTCTTCACAAGCTACAGACTACTCAACTATAAAAGAATTAAAGGCCAGGCATCTGTAAGATCAGCAAAACATTTCTTTGCATTGAAGGCTACAGGAGCAGTTAGAGTCTTTGCACTATACCACACTTCATTACATAGTAAGACACACTTCCATTACCTTAGATATTTCAGTATGATGTTGTTTATGGTAAGTGCTAAGCAACAGCTGCTGTAACCTAGACTTTCTACTGGTTTTAGAAACGCTACAGGCAAATCAGAAGATGCTAAAACATAACTGAAACCAGACTTCATCCTATGAGGACACAGAAGCAGAGACGCTGTCTTTTGGTACCTTGTGCAGTGTTGTGTGAACTCATATGACATGGGAACAATGCTGTGAAATGTGCTTAGGGAAAAAAGCAGCCATAGTGCATGCTGAAGGCAGGCTTCCTCCTGTAAAATATTATGAAAGTGACATGCACAAGAAAATCCCTCTGCTCCAGCCTTTTTATACCCACCTTAGTACCTGTAAGTATCCATGAACGTCCAGAAGGATCTTTCAAAACCTGGATTGAGTCTGCAAAAGGCTTAACCTACAGTCAGTGGGAAAAGATGGGCTCCATCAGCATTTCAAAGTAGGAGCCTCATTTCATTTCTAAAACCTGCCTTTTGGAGAAGCATGTCTTACCTCCTGAGGGCAGCGGCCACATCCCACACCATGGGGCTCACCAGGTGCACAGCATGGCCAGGGGCATCACCCTTTCTACCGCAGAAAAGAACTCTGCCACTGCTGCCAAGGGACATCTCTCCCCTCTCCTTCTCCCACCTCAACAGAAATCCAGGCTTTTTTGACAGACCATTCTTCTACCAAACCATGCCCTATTCTTACTGGGTGACCCTCTGGGAGGGGTATGGAGCTGTTCTGGGCTATGTCAGAGTAAAATAGCAGCGTAACTGCAGCTAAATATTTGTGACCATCTCCTTTCAACATCATAGGCATTGATTTCCAGCAACATACAGAGCCAAGATATATTTAATATATTATATTGTCACATGCATATGCCATATTTTATATATAAAATCAGACTTGAATTCCAAAAGACAAAAGAATGAAGCTGTCATCTTTGTACTCATGAAAATATCATTAAATATGAAAGCCACATGCAAAATGGAAAAGATGCTGCTTTTCTTTATCTGTTGAAGTGGTGTAGATCGCTTTCAGAGTTGAGAAAGATTTACTTTCATGCAGCAAAGTGTACTCTCCATAATCTGTTACTCACTTCAGTTACAGACATATTCCTTCCGTTAGACAGGAAAGCTGAATTGCACCGTACTGCCACCAGGAGGCACAGTCAGTTTTTACAGTTTGGATTTCAGAAATAGCCTGTCTTAAGAATTTGACTAGAAAATATATTCAGTTTTGTTCCAGCAGAAGACATGAAAAAGTTATTCAATCATTTATAAAAAATCTTAAATTCTATCCACATAAAATTATGAAAGCAATCCACTGCCAGAGTAGATTTTAGCTCTTTCAAGTTGAAGTGTGACTTCAGTTCAATATGAAGAGGCAACCCACAAAATTATTTTTAAGATGGATTTTTTTTATCACATCCTATAGGTGGCCAAAATCAAATACAGTGTTAACTACTTCCAGCAGCGTAGAAGGAAATTTTCTTCATAAAAATACAATATTCTATTAATTGGAGAATGCAAGATGATTAATTATTTCATTAAAATAAAGTGTGGGGTTTTTAATTGTAATTTTAATGCTGTAGGATATAAATAGATCTGAATTCAATGGAAGAAGTGTTGCTTGCTGCTATAAATTATTTTTACTTCAATCATGTTTTAGCCACTTGGAAACCAAATTATTGCTTGATAAAATGACTTGGTGCTTCTTTTAGCAAGTTGCAGCCCCTTTAACATTAATCTTTCAATGCAAATCCTTTCCACAGTGTGATAAAGAGAAGGGAAAACACACCTTTAAGATGTTTGAATACAGAAGAGTAACAACAATCAGAGCACCATCAGGAATCTTTCATTTTGGGAAAACTGGTTTTAACACAAGGGAGCTATGAGCGGAAACACATGCAGGTCATTTTTAATTGCATTATCTTTGTGGTAGATCAGAAAGCCAGCACCAAACAAGCCCTACTGGGTGAGCAGAGGCCAGTATCTGCAGTGAAGGGGACAGATGTAGCCATCTGCTTCCAAGCCACCAGGTGCTGGAGTTCAGTCTGAAGTAAAATTACCATTAAGTGGTACTGATGTAACATCTGAAACTGCTTTTTAGCCCCTTAACCACCCTTACAACTGAACATGTCTGATACTTGATACAGTTAATGCAGCAACCCAAACCAGCAGTTTCTTGGGAGTAATTTGGAGAGAGCAAGTGCCAGTGCCATCTCCTGACCCCGTCCCTCTTCTGCCCAGAGCCCTCGCCCCAGGCTCAGAGCACCCAGCCATGATTCAGGCACAGCCAAAAGCCTCATTTCAGGATATCCCAGCCATGGTTAGAAGCCAGGCTGGTCTTCGCCAGGTGCTTTTCAATTGCTCGGAGGGCACACATGGGGGTGAAGGTTTTAAGGCCCAAGATTGATCTTTGTCTAAAACAGAGGCCATGCACCATGGAGATGGTGGCAGGAGGCCAGTGCCAGGCATTGATTTCTTGCAGTCATGGGGCTTGGGGGCTGAAGGCATGCACTGGGATGAGCTGGTCCAGCATGGTCAGATATCGACCTCCAAAATGCAAGTACAGACCAGAGAAGAGATGTGCCTAGGTTCTGGGTCTGCTTCTTGTTCTTGCTCTGCCTCAAGGCAGGAGGATGATGACAAAAGTAAGGAAAGGCCTTTTATGGAGGATGTCTGAAGCACACACGGAGCCGCTGCTGGAGTACAGAAATGCACAGGGGACCCTGCCAAGAGCTTCACACATCCTTTGGATACACATCACACCTGCAGCTCTCTGGAGGCTTCTAGAAACCTTGCAATAAAGATGCAATAATGCACTGTCCCAGACTTAAGTGATTTAATTCAGGAGTGTAAAATGCAGCTCTTATATTTTATCACTTTATCAAATACCATTAAGATTTAAAAAAACAGAAATATGAAACACAGCTTTTATCCAGAAACCTGTCAGTACACAATCTCCTTCTTACCTACTCAGCTACTAACTGAAAAAGTACACTCTGCATTTAGATATAACAGCTTTGATGAATGCCATTAAGAAAATAGCTGGTTTAGGAGCGATATAATCTAAACATGATTCAATCTAAGTGTGGTACTGTTGCTGAATTGCTAAGAAACTTGATAGCTAAAGTACCACGTTTGTAATATTTCAGGATAAAGTATTACAAATGATCTTACAACTAGAATAGCCAATTGATATAAAACTGAAAAGCTGAAGATAAAATGTTCATGTAATAGGTTATCAGTTGGGGGTCTCCCTGTGTAGCACGGAGCAAGTCATCTAGACTTATTTTCAAATATTTATCTAACTAAATATGAAGGGAGACAGATTGCCAGCCACTCGCATTTTTCAGCAACATCCGGATGAGTTAAGTACTTAACTTCCATCGCAGTCAAGCAGGAGTTAGATACTTAATGTATTTGGATGCTTTAGAAAATCACATTAGGCACTTTACACATTTAGGTGCCTAAATATCTTTCACTTTATGGCCTTCAGTTTTCAAGTGCCTCAGTCCTGTACTTCTCAAATAAGAATAACTGCATTTGCCTAATTCATACGGGAATTGGAAAAAAAAGCAAGACAGACTGTGAGGTGTTTGGCTATTGCAGTAATGGTATATAAATACCACGGAGGAAGGATAGACTGAGGGCAAAAAGGCACTGGACATTAGGGTGCTATCAATGATACAAGAAAACACCATGATTGTGCAAGTACCAGTGAGAGAAAGAAGAGCCCAGGGGGTAAATGCAGAAGTATTTAGCAACTTATTCACAACAGAAGGCTGTCTACTTGCTCATATGAAATCATTGAATGAAAAATCCACCCTGAAAAGGTAGGATACTGCACCTAGGAGGTCATCTCCTGTCCCTTTTCATGAAAACATGAAGAAAATACAGATACTTCAGTACCCTTCACACTGCAACAAATCTGTTGTGAACCCCTGCCCATCTTTTCTACAGATTCAAGGTTCTTGTCTTTTGCTTTAGCATCTGTGTAATTCTCTTCCAATCTAATAACAAGCTCTCCATCCCACTATCAGTAATAACTGTCAGGGCCACCCCACTGCCTTCCTCTCAGAGAACCTAAAAAGCAATAATCAGAACTGTAACAGACTTGAATCTGAATATCAGGAAAATCATCTTGACTAAAGGTGAAGTTTAGTCCCAAGGGAAGCAGATACATGCAATTTTCATCCTACTGCTTAATATAGTCCACTTACTGGTATCTTGTAAAAAAAAAAACCTATGAGACAAGAAAAAAAAAAATCACATCCCTTGACAAGTTAAGTCTAGGCCTGGAGGTAAAAGGAAGAAGCTAGTAATAAACATATAGTAGCAAAATTCCTGTCCAGTCAGGAAGACTAGAGGAGTTAAGAGGCCTTTTCCATTTCTAGATTCTCTAATTGTCATGATAAATATGCCTAAAGCTTTAGCTTGCCACAGTAGATCAAGCAGAGTATCTGAGAGATCAAAGTAACTTATACACTTAATTGTCCAATACTGTCTTAAGCATAAAATCAATCCAATCAGTAATTCACCAAAAAAATCAATTCTGCATACTCTAAAGAAAGCAGATATCCATTATTCAATAATTGTTGCACAGCTGCTATAAATGTACAGTAAAGAAAAATGACCTTGAAAGCCATCAGACACGCTCCTACACTTACCAAAGGACATCTGTTGCACAGTACTGAAGCCTTCCCTCGGTAATTTTTTTTTGAAGTGGAAATTCCATAAATGCTATAATACTATTTTAGACTGCTCCCTAAATAGTGCTTATCATGGCAGCCAACATGGGTCACCTCTGCTGATCCTAGAGTAGTCCAGCAAAATATATCCTGCTTGCTAGCTCGGGTGACTGCAGAGACAGAAATATGCTGAAACCCAAATCCAGAGCCATCAAGTATGCTACAGCCCCAACCACACCTTCCACACCATGCCCAGGATCACACTGGTAAACACACTTACAAAAAAAACAGGTCAACAGCTCAGCATGAGTACAAACCTGCTATAGATGGTACTTCCGAACCTCCCTGCCCTTTCCCTCACTGCTCTCCCATTTCTCTTTCCACCCCTTTGGGGTTTACATCTGCTCAGCTGGTTCATACCTGTGGCCATGCCTGCAGTGGTCAAAACTCTGCAAAAAGATAAAATGCCTCACAGAGGTCCAAATACCTGCCAGAACCAAACCCTTCCTTTCTCCCACTGCCATTCATGCCAAGATTTTCAAGATAAATCAGTGCTTTATTGCCCATCTACCATGTCTAAGTGGTCATGCAGGTCCTGGACTACTGAAGGAGTCAAACTAAAGAATGAACAGGAGCCCCTATTTTGGTACATAATACTATATTTATGTGTTCATTGACTTCCTTTAAGCAAATAGTGAGGACAGAGCTTTGGCTTTATTCCCCCCCTTGCCAGCTAGAACGTCCCAGGTGAAGCAGGATGGTCACAAGCCACTGTTGGTGAGGAACTGCACCGACACCAGACAGTTTTACACTTGAGTAATTTCAAAATTTCCACTGGAAATCTGAAATTATTACACTAACAGTCATATGTTTTTTTAAAGACCTTGTTAGAAGCTTAAGAAACCTGATTTTTGCTCCTGCAGGAAGTTCTCCACTGTGATAAATCAACACGGGGATGCTTTAACAAAATACATAATATTTTTTCCCCATGGTGTTTACTCTTTACTAGCTTGAACATGCTTTCTCCCCATTTGGTTTCTTTTGGTCCTATACTTTCTTCCAGAAATAGACAAACATTTATGTTCATCTTTCCTCTCTGCTCCTGCCAGCAGCACTATATCAAAGGTAGGAAAGCACATCGCAAATAAATGCTATTATTACTAGAACAGTGTGAAAAATAGAGTTTCAGTTCAATGACCGAAATAGATGAAAAATAAATTTCAAGTCATCCCAAACTGAACAAGTCGTCCTGGGCCAGCAGGTTTATTCCTCTAGAGCTTCTTAGTTTTGCATTTCAGCAGATTTTATAAGTACGCTCATAATATTTATGTCAAGGCCATTAACGAATATATTAAGCAACTCTGAAGCATAAGCACTCTGATTTTTTCCTGACACATTCATTATCATAGAATGGTTTGGGTTGGAATGGACCTTTAAATGCCATCTAGTCCAACCCCCCCTGCTGTGGGCAGGGACATCTTTCACTAAATCAGGTTGCTCAAAGCCCCATCCAACCTGACCTTGAAAATTTCCAGCGATGGGGCATCCACAGCATCTCTGGGCAGCCTGTTCTGGTGTCCCACCACCCTCATTGTAAAAATGTTCCTCCTTGTACCCAATTTAAATCTATATTCTTTCAGCTTAAAACCATTACACCTTGTCATGTCCTGTTAAGAAGTCTCTACCTTATCAGCTGGATTGGTCCACCAACCCCACTCACCATACAGCCAGAGGAGCACTGCTGGTTGTGGAGGAGGGTGGGGTTTCTGAATATGTGCCATACCAGTGACACTACACATATCGCTGCAACTTCAGTTACATACCTATTTTGTAAGGTTTTCCACTGAGTGTGAGCTGGGCTTGAATTTGGTTTTTTCCCCCTCCAGCAACGTCATGTCACCACAGGGGATCAGCTGTTCCCTGACAGGCAGCAGACCCACTCCCTCCTCTTCGGCCATTTCCCACCTCAAAGCTGAGGGGAGGACGGCGCTTCTCTGAGTCATGGACCATTTTCCATCTCCTCTTGTGGTTTGCCAAAAACAATATAAGGTACACCCTTCAATACCAAGGATTTCCCAAATCCCCAACATTCGGTACCACGTGCCCAGTGTGCGTGTTGCAGCTGTGAGGCCTCTGTGAGGCGAGGGCAGGGCTGCCCCACCTGACACAGCCAGTTCTGCAACAGCCCCACCGCAGAGCACCACTGGCACCTCAGGGAAACGGTATTTAAGAAAGGGCCAAATGCTGCCCAGCAGTGAGGAAAAAAGTGTAGAAAACAGCCCTGTGGTACCGAGGTCAGGCTGGGGGAGCAGCAGCTCCAGGCACCAGGGTGGGTGTTTCCCTGCAGCCCCTGGAGACACCATGGGGGAGCCGACAGACATTTCCCAAAGCGCTGCGGCCCATGGAGAGCCCACGCTGGTGAGGTAAACCATACACCCATGGGCCACATTGACTTTTCAGTGCTGTCCCTGTGTTTATGCACATGAAGCGCTTTGAGACAAGAGCCTTAAAGCGAAGCTTCAAAGCTTTCCTCAAGCTCTTACAGGAACTCTCCGATCTTGAGGTGGGAAACCCATATATTCAGCTAATATGTAAATGAGCTGCTAATCAAGATTAAGTATATGAATGCTGAATTTTCTTTCCTTGCTGCTTCTCCCTTTCTTTCCCCTCCCTAGCTCAAAGGTAAATACAAGGAGATAGGTTCTTTGTGTCACTCACCCCATCAGGTTTACACACTTACATACATATGCATGTAACAGTTCATGAATCAGATAAGCCACACAACTAATAGTTGTCATAAGAAAAACTATTAAAAACACAACTTATATTAACTCTTTCATAATCACAAAACCTGCTTCATAAGCTTAAAAGATGACAGCTACAAGACTAGGAAGTCTTGACTGTACCTACTGTATATTAAAAGCCTTTGGCCCACAGCAAAATTAGCTCCCAGATGATACCCAGCATTCTTACTATTAACCCCCAGAAGAAGGACCTTTCACTTTGTACTATTGAATTTCATTTCATTCCTATTACTATAATCAAGGTCATACAATTCTTCCTGTAGGGCATCTCAAGCCTTATTGACAATCCCTCTTAGCTTTGCGTCTTCAGCAAATCATATAAGCATACTCATATCTGTGCCAAGGTCATTAATAAATGTATTAAACATGATTGATCCCAAAACCAATCTATGGGAAGCTCCATCAAAAATCTGCTATTGCCAATTGCTACGTCCCCATAATCAGCTGCCCTAGCTCCACCACAAGCTAATGGTTCCTGAGTTCTCCTGCACTGCACTAGCATTTGGGTTTTTCAGCCACATTATTTTCCAATGGTTTAGCTCATTGCTCTGGTTTACTATGAGCCCATAAGGTTATCAGTGCTGGCTACAGAATTATTTACACTGTTTGGTTAGGGCTTCCAGAAATTGCAAACTCTGCCATTTTAGGAATTAAACTTATTTTCCATGAACAAATCAAAACAAAAAATCATCTTCTCTGAAAATACTGAATTCCATTATTATATTTTTCTAATCTTTATTAAACCTTTTCTCCATCTTTTCTGTGACACTTGTTAGATTCAACTTAAAGTAAGGAATGCTTTGGAAATTTAAAAAAACCTATTCAACTACTTTTAACATACTTTCACCAAGCTCATTCTTTACAGTCAACTCAACTCTGAATAAAACACACATATGGTATATCAGCACAGATCTTCCTACAGAACTACACTGAAATTGTTGCAGACTGTATCTATTACTACAGTGCTACAGGGGAGCTTTGTCCTTTCTTGGCTCTGGGCAAGGATCACTCAAAAAAACTTATGATTTTTAGCTTCAGACAGAAAGAGCAGCAGATAAATTTACTGGTAGCTGGATTTGCAGAAAGTCAGGTCACAAGCTACACCAGGAGCCCAAACAGCAACACACCTGTGCCTGCCAAATGGGATCTCCTTCCCTGCTTTCCTCAGCAGTGGGGATGTTTTCCCGTCCTTTAGGTTAAAGGTGAAAATAATATTCTGAAGATGGATTGTGTTCATCCATTGAAACTTATAGGTAGATAGAGCATATTTAACCAAACCAGTAAAATAAAAGTCCAAGCCTTTGAGACAGGCCATCTTGATTTGGCTTTAGAGCTCTGAACTAAGGAAAAATATTTGATTTTCAGAAGATATTCCAGACCAGAATAAGACTAATAAAAAATCCTAATTCTAAAACTACCTCTCATTTTCTAAGTGGACATAAACTCACAGGTAGCTACATCACTTAGACACCACAAATATTTAAACAGTATCTTTCTGGTTTAAGTTTTGTTACATTCCATTTTGAATTATCCCATAGTTTAGTGTAAAATTAACATTATATTGTAGGTTAAAGTATACATTCTGTCGAGAAAAAAAAAACAAAATGGAAGCTTTCACCTTCAAAACAAAAGCAAAAGTTCAATTAAATTCTGTTATTTCTCTAATTTTTTTATATGACCCACAATCAAAAACCAGGCATTGTTTCTCTTCAGCAGATAATCTTGGGTTTACAAACATACTTTTTTTCTGAGCTGAAACTACCATGTTCGTAGTTGCCCCTGTTATCTTCCTTGTCATAGACCTCTATAAGATACCATGGATAACTGTATTTTTCCTATTGCATCTTAAATTCATCAATAGTAGAGACAGAAGTCTGGCTTAGCTACCAGAAACTATATTCCCCTATCGCAGCACTCTTAAACAGCACCCAGCCTCCACAAGCTGCATTTTCAGAATTCTAACCACATATATGCCAAAAATTATTTGCATAGTTGCATTTAAATCTGTTACTTTTATCCCTTTTCTACTACAGTATCAAGAGACAAGGAATATCAACCAAACAAGTCCTGAGTATCATAATTACACTCTCCTTCCTGCCTGCTCTGCACTGCAGTAGCACTTACCTCAAGCAAGCCCACACTTAAAAATTTCACCCAAGCAGCTAGAGAAGAAAAATCTTACAAGAAACACTGGATTGCCAAGGCTGCATTGCGTAGATTATTTCACTCAAACACAAATGAAAAATAAATGTAGAATAACTTTGGGTGTGGAGCCTGCAAGCCAAAAAAATCTGACTCTGGTCCTACATGCAGTGCTGCAAATCAAGTACTTTCACTGGTACCAGCTAAGCTACAGCAAAGAATAACATAAGATGAAAACCAAATTGCAATCTATGCACTTGTGTTCTGTACCTTTGCAGATCACAAGCGCTCACTTGCAAGCAGGTCAAACCCAGGCAGCAGCAAGCATCAGTAGATTTCTGAGGAAGTTTGTAGTTCAGGGACAGCAATGACAGAACCTGTTTTTTTGCACCCAATTGTCTACTTATTACTACCGAGATAGCTGTAAGCAGTAAAGACTGTATCAGCAAACCTGCCTACTGGGAGAAATTCTGCCCTCAGCAAACAGGTCTGGCGAGGAATGGCAAAGGGCTTTATACCCTTAGAAGCAGCTTATATTGCATGGTTTGCAAGGTGTTCCTCATTAGCTAATTAAACTGATAATGTGAAACAAGGCAGTGAGCAATTTTCTGATGGGCACTCCCTGATTAGGTACCGAAGATGGAGAGACTGACTAGTAAAGCATGGTGCTAACACCTGAATACTGCAAATGATATGTAGTCAGCAGTTAACTATTATTTTTATTGAGATCCAAACAGGGTGGAAGATAAACATTTATTGTCATGGAGTACGTAGGTATTCTTAGCTGATTGAAAGTACTCTTCCCGTCACTTCTTAGCCTGCCATTTAGCAAAACAATGTATTTTTCAAAACATGGTCAAGTCTCCTAAACCTTGAGTCATACTTTTTCTGCCAATAATCATGGATAAAAGGTTTAACTTATCAATGAGACAAATCCTATAGCCACACCGCTGAATTTTCAGCCACTGATATTATTTTTATCATTCGGCCATGCATGGATTCAAACTATAATTTTTGCCATTGGATTCTCTTTGACTGCTTAAATCAAAGGCTGCGCTCTGCACTGAAAATTAACCTGAGTAAACTGACCAAATTTAGCATGCTTGTTTTGGCAGTCTTAGGCTAATTGTTTTGACCTTAATCTGTCATATTTATTCACAGCATAGCATAAAAGGGCTATGTTTTTTTTTCACCTTTTAGAGCATCCTAGTGCAAGTTAATCAGGGCATCCTTCTAAATTTCCAGGTAGAAATTACTTAGGAGCTTAAACAGTAATTAATTGAAAATAAATATTCAATTACACAGTACAAAGAAGAAGATTTTAAATTTATATTTACACTAAGTTTTTCAATAAAACTCCAAAACTATTATTTCTTAAGAAAACATTGCATGAAGGTACCAGTTACAAAGTGGTACGGTGCATTAAAACATTTTTAGCAGCTCTAAATCTGTTTGCACAATTTCCATAATTTTGTCAACAGAAAAACCCCACATTTTTATTAGAACAAATTACTTCTTTTTTTTCAATCTACATGAAAGCAAATAGCAAATGTATTCCCTTGTTGCCACAGTTACCAGACTACTAAGTTGCCCTTACAAACTTATTCTATAAAAATAAAATAGTTATTTTCTTCCCTTGAACTACTTCTTTGATGTGTGTTCAAAGGTGGGTGAGCAAGCGGTAAGACTATTAAATGGTCTTCCCTGCTCCTTTTTTTTCCAGGGGACTGAACTATAGAACACATCTATAAAACAGCGAATGCCGTCCTGTATGGGAAGAAAGAAATGCTCCAGCTACCAGAGCAAAAGCTTATCTTTCCCAGTGTTATTTCCTAAACTGACATATGTAAATCATTTCACAGAATCAAAAGGCACACCCAAATTCATGAAAAATAATTGGGCAGCAAAAGCAAAGGAGCATAGCTGCCATTAAAGATTTACAGACTTTCATACAAGGGCAAAAATTGCCTGTGGAGAAGCCCACTTAAGCAATCTCTGGCCTGCTGAGACTCAAGCTGAGCCTGTTGCTCTTCTCAAGCAATATTGAGCATATTAATTTCATTGTTGGTGCCTTCCCTGAAGTTGTTGGCCAGAGAGGAGCTGCTGCAGAGCCAGATACCATGTGTTTCCCACAGGGCTCCCCAGCTGCCAGTAAGGAGACCTGACTCAACATGCCTGACATATTGCAATCAAACTTCCCTTTTTAGAGAAAATGTTGGAGTTTTTAATAAAAAATAAATTCCTGTGTGATTTTTGTTAATTTTTGGAAAAATTTAATACAACATCCCCACTGTAAGGCAGGAGCCCTATAATCTGAAATTTGGAGACAACGCAAAGGCGTTTCCCCAGGTGACACTTACCCACTCTGATGGGCTGCCCAAGGACCAGGTAGCCTGGCGGGAGACAGAAAAGGCAGAAATCCTCCTGGCATTTCTCAGGGAGTGAAGTATGCTTTCCAGAAAATTCCTGCCCATCTGTACAATTGATGGGCAGTAAGTCTCGCTTCTCAGCTGAGATGCTTAATGCAGTGGAGGAGTGCAGGTCTGTTGGGGGAGGATTTTTATCTGCAGCTCCCAGGTAGGTGGGTGACCTGCATGAGCCTTCCCCTCCGCACCCCTTCTTCTGCCCAGCAGAGGCTTTGCTCTCTTCTGCTAGGCTAATCTCCTTGCTGTGCTCTCCTTTGCCCCATTCATATATAGTGAAGAAACATAATAATTACAGCAAGTTATAATAAACGCTTCTCTTGCTTTTTAAAAGGGTATGCTTTTCCACCTGATAGAGAATAACTCGTTATGTCATGTAATGGTAAAATAGGTCAAGGAGTTACCATAAGGAAGTACAGAAAGTGAATCACACAGTATTTCATTTTTTCAACTCCCTCTCTGATTTAAAGCCCAGCCTTTCATGATGTCTCCTGACTTCACTCAGGTCTCTTTCTATCCATTACAAATACCTACGTTACTTTTACTGGTATCTCACTAAATCAAAATCTCCACAGCATTTGCAAGCTGGAAATGGTCATTTACCAGCTTAAGTCTAGTGGATGTTCTAAGTCTTAACAAATCAGATAATTTATACTAAAATATCCATGTATCACTTTGAAATTAATCTTAGACTGATGACAGAGTCTGTCTCAACCTGAGAACAGCAAGACAACATGCTGGCATGCCACTTTGGATATCAAACATGAGCCTCCATGGCTGTAACCAGCTTAAAAGAGCCACCATGAAAAACTGGCCAAAATTTGTAATTTCTGCAGTGAGCATGATAGGTCATACATTAGAAGAGGAGAAAGTGAATCCACAGCTCTGCCTTTTTGCATTATGTTGGCTTTAAATCAAAATGCAGAAAAGCCTATTCTAAAATAATTTTGCTAGAACAAGTGAATTTATGAGAAATTTATCTTGGAAACTGGAATCCTTTCAGCCCAGAGATAATTCCCTGATTTTTACTTGACTCATTAACCCTATTCCCCAAACAAAATTCAGAGATCCCAAGAATACATCTACCCTCCTCTCTTTTACTGGATGACTTACCATTTCATTCTGTACTGATAACTGCACTTTATAAAGTAAATTCAATTTGCATTTTGCAATGTGCACTGCAAAAGGCAATGGAAGATTTGGAACTGTAGTATCTAATATCACTAAGTGCATTTTAAAATATCGGAAAACGGGACTGGTGGTTCTGCAAATAATGACTGCCACTGTTATTTTGCCCTCCTTTGCCTTGGCAAAATGACCATCATGGTTTGGTGGACTTGGCAGTGTTAGGTTTACGGTTGGAGTCAATGATCTTAAAGGGCTTTTCCAACCTAAATAATCCTATGATTCATGAGCAGGTACAAACTGGGGTTGTGGACATCTATTTAATGACACCCTCGCCCTTATTTTGCCAGCAAGTTTTGAGGGCAAGTTGGTGGGTTTTTTCAGTATAACAGTTTTAGTTTATTCAGTTTCCAAACATACCACTCTAAAGTTGAAGCTAGCCAGATAAAAAAGAGGCATCTACCTGCCCTGACAGGACACAACAGATAAGACTGTCGTGTGTCTGTGGTAAGACATTTGGTAGCATCCAGTGCTTTTTTTGATCAATTGTATATTGAATCCACGCAATTAATTTCAGGTAAAATTTCTAGAGAGAAAAGGACATGTTGTAGTACAAACTACAAATGCCTTGAGCAGAGGTTAATCCTGTAGTTTCACAGTAACAACACAGGATGATGGCAGCAGCCACACCATGCGGTATTATGTTGGCACCCCTTATCAGAAACAACACATTGATTACAGATAAATAAATACACAGCAGCCTGTCAGAGAGTAACTTTGAAGACTATCAGACAACTCAGGTCCCTCTTGGCCCCAAAATGAAGTGACTGTATTTATAGGTGTTCATAATACGCTTTAATCAGACCATTTTTGTAGGTAATTAGGTAGTTCCCTGAGCAGCAAAACTGATTAAAGGGGTTTTCAGAGTTTTTTTGAGCATGGGCTTATTGCTGGATCTGAGGGAATGGAGGCCCAGTCTCATGCTCTCCTCCATGCCATCATAGCCAAAAAAGTTTCTTCCTTGGGGACTCAGTGATGTTTAATGAGGAGTGGGCTCACTCTGACATTTTTCTTTCTTTGGGGGCATGTTCTGACCATTGGATTTAAACATGCCAACAGAATGACCATCTCCCAAGCTATGGGAAGTATAAAGCTTTGTTCCTCAGGAAAACCATAAAACCCAACATATTTTCCATATTTAAAAATTGGTGAATGACACAGGTGGAATTCAAAGCAAAACATGAAATTTGGTGAGTCTAATTTTCATCTGATTGAACCAGGGAATTCTTCACTGAGTTCAGGGGCCACTATTTACCCCCAGAAGAGTAGCTGTAGTACCGTTTCTCTAGCTTTTTTCTACTGCTTGCTGAATGCTATTTCTATTTCAGGAGGAGTTAAAATTTAATCACCCACATGTAGGGAAGATGATAGTGATACACAAAGACCTTTATGATTTTTGATACCAATCTAGGTATGACTAAATTCTATGTACAAAAAAATAGAAGAGTGCAAAAAAAAAGAGTGCAACCAATGAGTAATTCCCAAAACATTGGAAGGTTTTGTTTATCTGGTTTTTAAATGATGAAGTTCCATCAGAGCATGTAAGGACAACGGTAGTTCATTAACTTGTTAGACAAATGCACAATTGGTGGGCTACGCACCATAACTTTTAAATGTTATGCATATTTAAAATTTTTGCACCCATTTTAATGTTAAATTTTGTAAACATGGTGTGTGTTACATCTGGAAAACAAAGTTCTAACTAGAGAAAATGGCATTTTATTTTAGTTTATTACCTACTTGTATAGCTTTCCTTTCAAATGAAAATTTGTTTACCTAAAAGGGGACAGAGCCTTCTCTGCAATTTATCTTTTATAGTCTGTAAACCATCCTGCATGCAATAATTTCAGCTGCTGCTTTTCAGAAGGGAAACACAGATTTTGTTCAGGAAAGTGCAACAAATATCACAAGTTTGTCTTCTGGATATTTCCATTACAGAAAAGAAAAGCTCATTTAACCTATGAGCAGAGGTTACTGGAAAACCTGAGGAAATTAAATCCTTGCAGGGTCATCTCTAAAAAATTACAGTGCACTGTTGATTTAGCAATGTGAGAGACTTGCAGGGGGTTCTTTGGTAGGAGGAGGAGAGTTGCTTTTTGTAGCTCAACAGCATTTATAGGAAGTTCCTGTTTCATGGTAAGGCTTGTAAGTTGACAAACTCAAGTGCTTTCAGATATTATCTATGTACTGAATCCCTGTCATTTTAAGAGGCCTGGGAGAGCTAAGGGAGACATTTTTTTTCCACATCCTGAACAGAATGAAAAGTTTTTAAATAAAACAAAAATTTTTTAAATAAAAAAAAGTTGCAAAATAGGCAAGTGTTTCTTGTCACTATTTTGTAAATGTTTTATTTGACTCAAGTTTAATTTTAGAAATACATTAATCACCAAATTGAATTATGAGAGGATATAAATTTTGATTTTTTCCACAAAATTTTTTAAATAAGATATTCCCAAAATTTCAAAGCTTTTTTCTTATATTTCATGAGCAAGGCAACACGCTGAAAAGAAACCTTTCCCATTTTTCCAATGATGAAGTCTTGTTACAAATATTTTCTCTGATTTTTCAATAGCACCAAATACCGTAGACTTAATGGGAAATCCAGGCAGTTAAAAGCAGGTCAAATTGGGTTATCAGTCGTTCCATTATATTCCTGGAACGGCTTTGCCACTTACAAAAAAAGACGTTTTCAATTGCCATGCAAAACTATCCAAGTGTTACGGTATTTTCTCCTGCGACCTTGGCCGTATCACCCATCATAAAACTATGCTCTGACAGAAAAGGCAAAAGAGCCGCAGACTCCATTTGAACATCAGACAGACATAAGTGTAACCAGCAGTCTCAGTCGTGCCTTCAGATCTGTGGTGGGGGTTGTCAAAAACAGATCGATGTGTTTCCTCTCCCATAGAGCAAGCAAGATATTCACCTCAAAACGATGTTACAGTTCAAAGTAGCTGAATTAGTACTTTGGCATCCTTGGAAGCCCGCATCCTTGGTGGGATTTTAGAAAGCACAACAGTACTTTAAATGTATCCCACTGATTTTCAATAGAGTGTAAATCACATCTAGGATTTTTGAAACTCTACACAAATAATTGTTTTGACAGCAGTCTCTCTGCACTATGAAAAGCCAATTTAAAAAAACATAATCTTAGGGTTAATGCATCACTGTAAACTAGAATTGTAGAATTTCACACTTGTTAGCAATAAATATTTACACCCAACTTATGTCTCCCAGAATTTCATCCTCTTCATTTCCTTTTTATTTAATGTGACAGACAGAGAAATCTAAAAATATGGTAAGAATAAATTGTCTGATCTATTCCTTTTATCTTTTTAAGAAAGAAAATAAATGTCAGTACAAAGCAGACGAAAAGGAACAAAGAAGCCATGAAGACAGCTCGGTGACAGAGACCTCAGCACATCCTTGCACACTGGTAGCACCAAAGCAATGTAAGGGACTCTGTACTTATGCCAGTAAATGCTGCCACAAAGCTTGACCACCAGCTCAACAAACTGCAAGAATGACCCTTCAGGACCGCCTCTGACGTAGTGTTTCATTACCTCTCAAGCCCGATTGCCAGATCCAGAGGGAACATTGCATGGCCCCAGACCTAGAGGGGAGTAAAACTGCAGGTTTGTTTTCACATTTTTCAGAGAATCGTTCTAAGTTATTCAGTCAGGAGGCCAAACTGGAAATGGCATGAGAGAATGAGGGGCCGCCTGTGCCATGGCTCTTTGCTAGGCAGTGAAATAACTTCTGTCGTTTCAGGGTCCGTGATGCTGCCTGTTGTGTCTCTCTTGGAAGAAAATGGGGGATGTTCCGTGCACTTTCACATCCATGTGGGGCACAGACACCGACTCTCCCTTAGCTCGTCCAACCAGGAGGAAAAGTTTGGGGCTAACTGCACAGCTGAGCCCCATTTTGAGGACAGATGAGTTCTCTGTGTGGATCGAAGTTGGGCAGTGTCATGTGGTGATCACTAAGGCCTGGGGATTTTGAAGGTAAAACTGTTTGCAAAATTAAAATATATGTCTCAGTCCTATGACAGTGTGTAAAGAACTAGAGAAACACAGCGCTGGCCCATTTAAGCGATAGTTACCTGCACTTCCATTCTCCAAAGCTTCTCCCAAGTAGTAAGTCTTTCATCTCCTCCTGTTTCTGAGATTACTATGTGCTGACAGGAGTGTTTTGGAGTGATCTTAAAGTGCTTTTAAAGGATAACATGTGGAAATAAATAATTCAAATTTTTCTTGAGTGTTTCTTTAGTGTCCCAGCTTACATATAGAGAGTGCTTTTATGGAGTGTTCACCTGTACAATGGGTTGTGCTCTCTGCTAAGTGTTTTGCCCGAATGACTTCTGAATGCTCTTCTTCTAACACAAAGATAGCAGGCTTTTACATCCCTAGTCTGGTCACATTTCTGCTAGACAAGGGATCGAACTACTGGACATGATTACTGGCACAATTTTTAGCAAAACCACACATGCTTTATGATTTAATGTGTAATATTGTATGAGCTTTTAATAAACTGCAAAACCAGGAAGAGTAGGAATATGGGAATGAAATATTTTGGTGAATTTTTGAAACAACAAGGCAAGATTTAATAATACCAAAACAGAGGGTAACAGAATAAATATGAAGAACCTGAAATTACGGCTGCAAGCATATCCCATAGCAGTGACAGGTAATGCCAACAAAGTGTGTTAAATTAGTCTATCTATCTGATGAAAATTATTTATAAAAGGATTGTATATGATATTGAGTGAATACGATATTTGCTGATTATCCCTCCTTGCTAACACATGATCCACATCAAAAGAAAATACATTTTCTGCTGAAAATGCTAGATGTTTTGCTGCCAATTTTTCTTTCAAAATACTCATTTTTTAACACTTGCACGTATACTCAGGATCATGCGGTAAGAGAAAGCCACAGTTAGCACATTCTGTGATGTTTTTCTGACATTTTCTGTAAAAAATACTCGTGACTAAAGATTTTAGTAGCTACCGATACGGTTTATAATCCCTTAAAGTTTCACAGGATAGCAGTCTTTTAAAAAGTGTTTTAAAACTCTCTTTCTTTCTCCCTCTCTTTTTCTTTATAGCAGTCTAGGAACCCAGCCCTTAGGAGAGAAGTCTGGCTGGTTGCATCAAAATTAAAGCTTTCATGGTGCATTAATGTGTCTTGGAGGGCACAGATTACTGTACAACTGAGATAAAATTAAACATCTTGGTCCAGGGATGTTCAACAGTTTCATTTTAGATGTCATAAAGTACAGATACTATTTTTATCTCTCAGTTAACAGCCTGCTCTGCTACACTCCTTTGCCTCTGTTTTTCACTACACACGTCCACTCCTACCCAACACAACAGGAGCCGGCAGACGTTGGATGGGTGAAGCACATGGGCTAAAGCAGACCAAAATTTCAGGTCAGAGGGGCAGGAACATGGGGTTCTCCCCACACTGCTTTTGGTGCTGACCAAACCAAGCATCTACACTCCCAAGAACCTCTGTGCTGCAGCCTAACCTAACTTACCAGGCATAACACAAAAGTAATTAAACACATTTCAAAGCTTGTTATCTACAGGACATGTGAATGGATGAGCCTCCAAGCATAAAATTTATGACACTACATAAGGAAAAATCAGAATAATGTGACTATTTAGTTTTGAAAAGGTGAAGACAGGTAAAATAATGAAGACTGCAGAAAATTAAGTTGGGTAGTTTCACTCATCCCTTCTCAGAACATAAAAATAGTTGCCACCGATCAGAGAGGCAGCAAGTCAGCCTCCCAGCACCATTAGTGCCACTCTGTCCCAGCAAGGAACAGAAATGGCTGTATGGAAAAGGCCTTGTGACACAGGGGGACTGGCCAACCTGCTGGGGAAACCTCACACCTTTCCTCAAAGGGCTTCAGGTGATTTTAGTTGACTGTACTGGGATTATCTTCTCCTCTGCCTTGTACACAGCAGTTGTTTATGAACTGCATCTTCTCTTTTTCAGCACAGCGCTGCTCTTGTCAACCCAAGACACATTCCTCCCATTCAGCCTCCCTAAATTTCACTGATAGATTTAGCAAGTGTAACCCAGTGATAAGATTAGTGGTGAGAGTCTATTAAACGTTTCTTGAAAACAACCTTTAACCAAGCTAATGAACTTCCAGTTCCACCTAGATTTACAATTTACATATTCAAAGGTACTATTTGACTATGTGTCAGGGCATAGAGATTTATATGTCCCTCCCAGCAGATTCTGGCATAGTATCAGAGCAAAGTAAAAGATTAAAAATAGAAAACTATATTGTACCATGTTGTTCCTCCATTGCAGGACAAAAGCAATGAAAATGTCAATTTCTGCAGAAAAACTTGTTACGTATTTGCAAATGTAAGGTAAATTGCACTTCTTGCTTTCACCAGAAGCAGCTGAAAACAGTAGCTAACTTATAGGCAGGGATGATTTATAATATATTGTAGTGCCAGACTGTCAGCTGACCCTTGTAGAAATACCTTATCTACACCTGAGGCCTGGCACCTCTTCTCCCACTTCATCTCTCCTCAAAAGGCTCACGGACCACATTTTTCATGCTCTCCTGCTTTTTTTGCCGTTGCTGCTGACGGGAACAAAAAGAGGCAGTGCCAGTCAGTTTTCTCAGGTTCTGGTTTCAGAAAAGGTTGTACTAATCCCTATATGGTGCTGACAGAGAAGTGCAGACAGTAAAAATCTTGTATATTGGTAATCCTGGCTAGTTATCATGAAACAGTAGGCTCTGGTGATACACAATCATTAAAGGATTCCCCATATGGGCTGTGTGTCTGTATTACTTGTCTTTGGGCTTCAACTCTGGCTACTCTAGGAGCACGCAGAAGGTAAGAAAATGGCTTAACTGGGACAAACTGAGAGCCCAAAGAGACGGGCCAGTTTGAGGAGCAACATGGGGCTCAGCAGGGACGTAGCCCTGCTGCCCCACACCACGAGAAATGGTCCTCATGTCATGAAGCACGCCCAGCATGGCACGTCATTCACAAAACAGGATTTCAGCCCCCGCAAAACGAAGTTGTAGGTGTTTCCTCTTCAAAACTCATTTGCGGAGAAAAAGCACTGGTCTGGCTGGTCCTCAGAAGATTCAAGTCTCTGGGTGGCAACTGAACGCTTCTTCCCACAAGCTCTAAAGGGATGGCAAAAGTTCAAGGAAAACCCATTTTGCCTAATATACTCCATTAACTAGCTGTAGGAAGTCCCTTACTCCATGAATAATTTTGATTTCTCACTCTTCTCAAGTATCTTATGAAGCCCAGATTTCCCTCCTGAAGCAAGACCTTCAAAGGAAAGCACTGAAAATACCTTAGTAATTTATACAGCCATTTCTTGACATTTCCCAGCAAGCCCATCCGTCGCTGTTTCTCCATTTTGCCTGGCAGGTGCAGTAGGGGTGCAGAGTATATCATCATTGCTGACCACAGCAAAATAAAGAATATCTGGGTACTTTTCATTGTGCTGTTGTAAAATTACTTTTATGCTATGACATGTTCTTTGCATTTCAAAGCAAAGCATCCATATTTTAAGTAAAATTAAGTACATGCTTCTAAGGGTTGCACCAAGGGCATTTCTTTAAGCAATTTACAGACAGTTGCAGCTTTGACTCCAGATAAGCACTTTTTTCTTTCTTGAAATGCTTAACTAAGAGGATGAATAATACCAGTCACTTAACTCAGTGCTGTTCTTTCTTTATCTGGCTCCTACTTTTGTGTTAGATCAATACGGAATGCCTCAAGACAAAAGGAAGATAATCAGATTGTTATTTTGCATTAGTTGGCCTACAGGATAATGCCATTCAACTGCATTTAGTAAAATCTCTTTGCTTATATGCATTATGACTCTGCACATAAATTAGTACCGTCTCCCGTGGCAGACAGCTCCCTATAAACATCTACAAAGCTAAGTTTGAAGGACACATTGGTGTTTAAAACTTTACCCTGTAGTAATACCGACTAGAAACTTCACAATAGTTAAGCTACTTCTGTACTTAGATGATGTCTTGTTTTCTTGCAAATGCCTCTCTCTCAGTATATACATAAGACATCACTGGAGTAAACCTGGTGTTTAAATGTGTCTGTAAGGTCATTTTATATGCATCAGGGTTTCACGGTTGGCCTCCAGCTGATGCCCCGAAGGACATGAGTCTTCTGTAGATATCGCATCATCCGTGCCAACCAAGGGGATATTTCAGGTACCCAAGGCTATCCCAAATGACACTGAATACCCACGTCTAGGCAGCTCAGGCCTACCCCTCTTACCTTCGATGCAACCTCTTTGGGAGCAGGGACCATCTCTTCCTATTTTCATGTGCAGTGCCTGTTACTGTGAAGTCCCACATCTAACCTGAATGGCGTGTACCTGTGTTACTACAATAAGGCACACTGAGCAATGAGTCCTATTTAAATGAAACAGCTGTCAATATAATGCTGTTATGTTACATATGTATTTATATATAATAAACATCAGTACTGCTTAAACCCACCTGAGTCAAGACACAGCCAGGCTCAGCGAAGGCTTTGGACTGGAGGAGACAGAAAAGGAGAAAAAGTAGCATATGTACCTTTGGCCTCACCATCGATCCACTTACAATCTTTATAAATCACTTTCCTCTCTGTATGTATATTTTCTTTGCCATTTTTTTTCTCTTTAGCATGAAGACACAGACTGTCTGTTTTGGAGGGCCCTTGTGGACAGAAGCAATTATTGACTTGGGCTAAAAAATAACAGTAACCTGAAAAAATTAATATCCTGGGCTTTCCCTTCTGACATGAAATAATGAGTATGAAGAAACTCCTCCAAACCTTCAAATTTTCATGTGGTTTCCCAGAAAGTCATAAACTGTTTTGGGCAAAACCAGGCCCAAACTCACTGACAGTTGGCAACTTCTAGCAAGTTCACAGTGAACTACATTTCAGGCTCTGTTATGAAAACCTGTTTTAAAAAAAGCACAATAAGAATCCACAGAGCCTTAAGTTCATCTTGTGTCAGACTGAACTGAAATATCTCAGTAATTAAAGACATGAAAGTTGTAATCACTAATGACAGCCTTCCACAGAGCAGTGTGGGGGTGGCAATGGCGTGAGCCACCTCTCTTCTCCACAAGCAGATCAGCCTGGGACAAAAAAATGCAGTTTGGTGACCTGGATGCTAATTCCACCACAAATCCCTCATGGAACACTAATGCACTATTTGCATATATTCAAATGCTGGGGGGATTTGTGTGCCCGTGGTTTCTGTCTGCCTCCAGCTCAGCCTGTCTGTGCTACTTAGGCATAAGCAGATATCCCAGAGCACAGTTTTGCAGTATCTGTTGAGGCTGTAAACACAGGCACCTTTCTAATTAATAGCTTATTAAAGATTATGCATATGTCATTATTAATCAGCTTAAGAAATGGGCCTTTAATTTTGCCTCCCTGGACAGCTACTCAGTAGTAACACAGGACTACCCAAAAACATGTCCATTACAGCCCCAGCTGTATTAGCTGCTTCTACACAAATCCTGTTGCTGTTGAAAATTTTTGCTACTTCTGGTGGAATATTTCAACCATCTGCATTTCACTGCGTATGCTGGTACAGTGCTAGGCAGCATAGGGGGTTTCTCCTTTTCCAAAATTAACCAACATGAATTTTTTTATCACAGAAGAGCAAACTCCAGATCAATGCACAGGTGCTCATTTTTTCAATTTTTCTTAGACTTTCTTCATTCCCAAATAAACAAATTCATTTAGTGTACACCAAGAATTAGACCTAGGCTCTTCAACAGACACCCAACAGGCTGAGACAACACGTGGCTGCACGGAGTTGCAGCGCGATGTGATGGGTTGGCTGGAGTTGATACACCTAGAGAGAGCAGCAGCAAAGACTCCTGTCATAAACCTACTTGGGCCGTCTTTAGTAGCCAGCTGAATGGAAAATATTACACCAAATTCATCCAATACTGATGTTAATTCCTCACTAGAAGCTGGAAATTACATCATTTTTAGAAGAGGAATCCTAAGTGTTGTTTCTAGCTTTTCAAGTCTCCAGTTTCTGACGAGAAACTAACCAAAAATATCTTCAGAGCTGCCATGGGATTGAATCTAAAGAAAACATCATTTTTATCTTCCAGAAAAATCCTCAGAGAGGCTCCCATGAGGTGACTGTACTTGTGAACAGTGCCGTAAGGCAGCAACAAGAGTTTCAGAAGTCAGATTCAGAAACTTCCGACAGTCCTAGACAGAGGAAGGAAGATGACAGTATTTTAACTGGCATAATTTTATTATGCTTTTGTAAAGCACTACAATTGTATGGTATTTTGAAATTGTTTTGAATCTTTAATGTCAAAACTAGCTGCTTCACACACTGCACATTAAGTTTTTTATCACCATTTCCAGTAAAATAAGCTTTAATAAGACTGTCTTTTTCTTTAAAAGGTACTTGGCATTTTCAAAGCTCCAAAGAGGTTTTTGCCTGCAACTCTTCTGCTCCTCTTCTGGAAAGGCCCCTAAGCCTTCTGCTGCTCACCTGTTTAATCCTACAAACTGTAACAAATTAGGGGGATGGAAAGAGAATGAATATTTATTTGTTTACCCTTAAAATGTCTCACCATCCCCCATAGCTTAAAGTTGGGGGGGGGGCGGAGGGCAAGCTGTCACGTTTGAGTTACAAAACCAACTTTGAGATTTCACATTCCTTATAGGGCAAAAAGTTTAATTTTTACAGCATTTTAATCTTTAAGTCTTCAAAAATGCAAAGTTTACAGACTACTCTTACCTTACACTCTTATGAGTATAACCTATGCTCAAAGCAAATGCTGGTTTTCTTCCATGTGATTTTCTCTGCATACCTGTATTTACATCGTATTTTATCCTTCTTCCAGGTCAACAGATAAACATAAGGTTTTGGAGTCACATTATTCTGAATGCAGAAGCAGCACGTGGGGGATCACTAATGAAGCAAATGTTTGCCAAGTCTCCCCTGGCCTTATATCAGCTTAAAGACTAAAAGAGAAGGCACTATTGAACCTGTCAGTTGGACCACATAAGTGTTTCAGACTCAAGACAAATTCTGTTGCATTAATTCCTATAAATGAGACTCTATATTAACAATTTCTTGACAAATTATTCTTCATTTCTTGGGGTTTTTTTTTCCAATAAATAGTTAAATTATTCTTAAATTTGAGCTGGAACTATTCTGAAATAATAACATTTTCTAAAGTCTTCACTTGGTTACCAAAATCAGCTGTTACTGATCATCGACTTTACACCACAATCTGAATCTTTACAATATGATTAGCACGTGAAATTTGACGTCAGTTCAACACAAAGACCTTGCAAAATATGACAGTATATGGTTGTGCAAAGCGTGAGGAGTACAAGTTCCATTTCTATTTTAGAGAAAAACCAGAAAACTTCCAGTTCTAAAGGCAAGATTAAATGCAAAATATACAAGTGCTCTAAAAATATTTTTCATTAATATCTATCTTAAACTTCCCTTGCCCCTTAAATATCTTTAAATCTTGACAAGTTGAGAAATACTGCTTGTTCTTTGGCCCTTCAGGCCCCTCAGATGAGCCAAACCAGCATTTTTTCTTTCAAATGTTGTTCCTTAGAACACGCATGGTAGAGCCCAGTGGAATAGTACTTGCTCACACACAGTGTAAAAGCTTGCATTGTTTTTTTAAAATTTTTATATTTTTTGGCATATGCCCTGTTGGGAGAAGGAAGCCATGCCACATGCTGATTCTCTGACTGTTTCATCATCTAAACTATGCTGTTTCATACCATAGCCAACAACCCTGAATCTGAAAGGCTTTTCTATCCACAGAGAAGATGGTCTTGCTACAGCTCCTTCTGGAAAATATAAAGAGGTGTATCAATTAAGTATATTTTTATATTGTTAATTTATAGGGAATTTTATATTGTAATATCTGTATAAAAATGTTAAAAGGAAGAAGAAAAAAAGGAAATCTATTGCCACGTAAGAGAGAAGTCTCACAGCAATTTCTCCTGTATGAACTCTTGTGCTGAAGGACGAGTTTTCATTTCTGAAGATTTTTAATTTAGAAAACAAAAAGCCAAAACCAGAAGCCACAGTCTACACTGGCTTTGATATGACCTGTGTTTTCCAAGCTAATTTAGCCTTCTTAAGAATACGTCTAGAATTTGCATTGCAGAAAATTTAAATAACCCGGAACATCAAGGAAACATCTTCTGTGTCTCAAAGAAACATCTGATGGAGAAACTTTATTTTGCTTATGAACTGGCAAACCTAATTAAAGGATTTGGGATGTTATAGTGACAGATTTGGACACTAACACATATCTAAGAAACAGTCTGGCTTCAAAATACAACACAGAAGCTTCTATTTATAAATATTTAACTGAAGTATTAATACAAAAATGAGAAAATCTCCTTCATTTTATTCCCTAAGGAATTTCTTTGGAACAAAACTACTCACTGAAACAAGCGACTTCTTAATTCTCACAGATATGGAGGGATTTAATACAACCACCTGCTTTAGAAAGGCTTCTGCAACCTTCCAGTTTAGCAACATACAACAGGACATTTGAGTCCAGTAACTCCTTCACAGAGCTTGTGGCTACACCTTCAGCTCTGCCCCATTGCTATCCCAGACTCCAAGGTGGCCTTTTCCAGCTGTGCAAGGAACATCCCTCAGGGCCCAGGAGTCCATGGTGGCATTTCCAGCTCTTTCGCTCCCTGCCCAGATAAACACCGCTTTCGGCACTATGGTTTTAGCTGCAGCTGTAAATGCCCTTTCCAGCTCTCTCAAAAGACCAATCCTGGGGCCCCTCCAGCCCTAGGAGACCTCCAGAGGAGACCTCAGCCAGAGGACAGGTAAGTCTCATCAGTTTCTTTTTAAGGGGCTGAAGGTCTTGATTGCTCATGGGAATTACCCCTTCTCCTTAGACACCCCGCCAGCTGCCTGTCCCTCTGGCTGGCAGATCCAGTTGCCCCACCAGCACACATCTACAGAAGCAAGATCTTCCCTCATCCCCTGCCCATGCTGATCCTCCATTTTCATCGTCACACTTAATTATAGCAAAAGCTCCTGATCTTCTTTTAACCAACAAAATCTTCATCAAAGTGACTGTTGCAGTATTGTATGTCTGTTAGGTCACTAATTACTAAAACGTTATTGGATCAGAAACCTAAAGTGAATCTCACAGTAATTCAATAAAATTTAGAAGCTGGCATTAAAATTGACATAATCATTGGCAAGCTGCTAGTCTTAATTGTCCAAGAGCCACCTACTCAAATGGGATTAAGGAGATCAGTGGGAGTTGCCTATTATCACACTAAATCATAAAGTCACCCATTATTTTGTGTTAATTTAATGTGCTTAAACATTCAAGAAGTCTTTCTCTGTAGTGGAGAGACCATCTAAGCTTGCTCTCAGTATAGTCAGTAACAGCGCAATTGCATGTTTTCAAAAAAAAGTCAAAATTGAGTAACAAAGGGTACAAACCCATGGTCCGATGTGATCCCATCCCAGCAGCCAACAGAGTCACCACGCACCAGCTGAGCCAGTGTAACCTTCTGCGTGTTCCCACCCAGCCCTGATTCACTGAGTTCACCAGAGCGCAAAAAAGTCGCTGTGCAGCATCTTCCCCTTCCCAGCCCGGCATCGTCAGAAGGCAACGCAAAGCAGCTGCAGCACAGCCTGGCTACTGAAACCCAAGAAAAATCCAGACATACTTGAACTTCCCTTTAAAACAGAAACTTCTGAGCGTATGAATAGCAAAACTGCTATTCCCCTGGTTATTAGTAGTTATTTATCAATTACACTCAGCATCTGCAGCAGATTTCAACAATTACTCCAGTTTTACTATTCAATTCCATTATTTCATCAGCACTCTACTACAGCACGCATTATACATGCGGACATTCCTCCAGCATGTTCAGTATTCCGCAGAGAAATGATGTATCCAATAAACCCTAGAGTCAGCCTCAAGAAAGTTGCACTATCAAGTTGCCTAATAAGATCATTTGATACATGTTGATTAAACTCAACAACACCAGCTTTCATTTGATCAGGCAACCTGGATCATACCCTGCCTTCAGGGAAAGAAGGGTAAAATCTTTGTAAGTCACCACTAAATCTAAAGCTACATTATTAAGAAACATAACTCAAACTCCTTCAGCGGAGACAGCACCAGACAGATTTTCCAGTTCTGTGGCATTTCTCACTGAAAGACAAGCAAATCAATCAAATGTGGTTGGACAGGGAAGATTTTCATCCGACATCTTGCTTCTTTTTGAATCCCTACTCCGTTCTTCACACAGCAATAAAGATCATAACTACATCAGTCCATTACTGCGGCAATGCAAGGATAATTAAAAATCAGTCACACTAGTATTCTTTATATACAGAATATAATTCCTCCAAATTTTAGATCATTCTCTCTCTTTCAGGAAAGGTGAATACAAATAATATAAATCCTGGCTGAAAGACAAAAAACAAGCAGTACTTTGAACACAGAACTGCCACAGTAATTTTTTACTTAATCAAAACTAGGCATGAATGCTAAACATTATTCAATGGGATATTGGTTTTTTAAAAAATGCAAGCCATAAAAAGTATCTAGGGAAATAAAGTGTAATAATCTGGATTGCCCAAACCATTATTGATGGAGACCAAAAATAAATGAAAATGGGAAATTAGAAGGAAGTGGTAATTTGGAAGTGGAACATTTATAAGCAGTTCTCAACACAGTAGTAAATGAAAAGTATGTGATCCCAAAGGGCATTTGTTCCAGCTTCTCCCACACACAAATACTGCACTTCCATCACTGCCCCAGCTGCGCTCTCTGCTCTTGCTAAGGATCGCAAACAGGAGGAAAATGGGCCGGGAGCGACTCTTCCCACCTGGCCACTGTGCCACTGGCAAAGGGACATCACTGGTGATACTGTGCGTAACAGGAACAGGGAGAAACACATCAACAGCATCGTTCTACGCCCTGTCTGAGAGCCTAAGGCTGACCCGTAGCGCATAGGATACCTGAAAATTGGCAGCAAATATTAAATTCTAGAGGCCGTTCAAGTTCAGACTTTGGAGGTTTTTTGAAATACCTTGCCCACCAGTGGTCCTTCCATGTTCAGGTATGATTTATCTTAGAGGCCGTTGCCTTACTTAAATAACATAATTGTACTTTAATATGAGAATTCAGAACTCACCTATCCAGTGACTCTGTCTTAAAAACCAGTGGGACTTTTGCCACTTTGTCTTAAAAAGGAACAAGACTGGGGTTTCGGAGACTGACCATGTAAAGGTGTGCAATGCTCCATCCCTGGGTCACATTGTTCAGGCAACTTTTACTGTGAGCAAAGAGACTGTAGGTCAGATATGCACAGGATAAGAGGACAAACCCATTATTTATTGGCTAATACACACAGGAGATCACTAGAATGAATGAGCGATCATGCCAAGGATTAAAAAGCTCTCCACCCTGATGAGATACCTGATGAGTCTCTGCTGACCAGGGAGTTGTCATTTGGTGGAGAAGATGGGTTGAAACAGTGTGATCCTGATCCTTTGTTTTGCTGAGTTTCCATCTTCTGATTCTCTTTTTTCCTAGGGTTTTTACAAACTGTTTTGTCAGTACTTTTCCTCCTGAATATTGTATTTCAGCTGGGTATTGAAGAGAGACAGGAATCCTCACAGTCTCATCACCTTTAACGCTAATTCCTCGGCAGCCTTGCGCCAGGCATTTACGTTTCCTTTGCCTCAGTGCCCATCGTAAAAGGGAATTAATAGTGCTTAATTGTTCATCATTTTGGCATGTGGCAAGAAGCTGACCATTTCTTAATGTGTTTTTTGACAATGTAATTTTCATTTACAGAAAATTTTAAATATCACACACCTGACTCAGGAAAACACATGCAAGAAAACCTCTGAAAAGAAGAACTTCCAATTAAATAATGATTGTGAGATTAGGTCTGTTATTGGAAAGATAAAACCAGTCCATAACCCAGCTTTTGTAGCCATCAACGTTCTGCATAAATCATAATGAATAAATTAGTTACATAAAATAATACTGATTTTAGAAGAGTTATTGGTGTAATTTTAGTATTACTCCTTACTATCTTCATTTTCCTGGAAACTTTGTATCATCTCTTTTAAGCCTCATTTTGAGAAAACACTGAGAATCAGAAATTTAATATTTTCAAGCAAGCCCCCTTACTGAAAACAGTTACAGTATTTTCTCTCTTTTCCTCCCCTTTTCTTCTGAAAGCTTCATCAGCTCAGCTCGTTACCACTACCTTTTGATCTACGTGAGAGTTCTCCACTGGAAGTAGGATGAAAAATACACTAAAAAGAGAAAAAGTTAGCATGCAGTAAGGTACAACTCCACAAGACACAAATTCCTCCATCCCTTCCAGGCTGCCCCTGGTTAGCTGGGAGGGGATATTATTGACCACCCTGCTGCCAGTGCTGCCACTTTTAGTTTTCACCTTTTTCTACTCTGTGAAGTAAGTCAGACTGTTTTACAACACAGCTCTACCTTAGCTGCATCTTGAAAACTCCCAGCTGCCTCTGCTGCTGCTGGCATTTAGCCACTGGTTGGCAGACAAGAACTTTGATGCTTCCACAAATACGTTTGGCATAAAACCACGTATTTGACATCTTCAGCCTTAGAGGTAGAGGGTGATCAGTTCCAGCCTGGATATTTTCTTGGAAACAAGAACTATCAAAGATAATGATAAAGAAAAAAAATAACAAACAGCCATTTGTGTGGTATCCAGTGGACCGATACTCTGCAGGACTGGGCTCACTAATAAAAGAAATACTGAGGGACCCTGATTTCTCATTCCATTATGCATTAAAATGGCTTATAATTGACTACTGATGTATACAGTCTCAACATTTTACTTTTACTGAACATATTACAATTATATATTGTAATCAGATCACAATGCCCAGAAGTATTTCCATTATAAGTCTTTAATGGCAGAAACAGATTGTATCCATCTTATATTGACTGGCATCTGCTATGCATTGCTCCATGTTAGAGGGGGTAGTCATTACTGTTCAACACCAGCGTTATTAGACAGATAGCCAAGAGAACCTACACTTTAAATTGAAAAACTACCATCCAGCCCTTTCCCTCTATATATTTGCAATTTGCATTTATCTTTTTACTTTTCCAATATGCAAATTCTCTAAGATATTTCCTCTAAGACATTTTATTGTTTATTTACTGTAATTTAGCTACTTTATCAACCACTGAGATGATATATTTACTTAGCTACTTCATCTGGAACATGTTTTCTTGTATGTCTATTAATCTACATTGCACTTTCTACAGGAGAATTGTAGCTATTCAATAATTTAAACTTTGACATTATGAGACTTTGTCAAACATTCATAGTACTATTCTGGAGAACTCTTAGATTATCACATACTACTCTAAATATTATATACCGGTAGGTAGTCAACATTTTAATTAAAAAAGTTAAAATGCAAATGCTAATTGTGTAAGTGTACACAATCACACCAGTCATCATTAGAAACATTTATTAAATAGAAGCCAAAATTTGTGCTAAACTGTGATGTTAGTAATTTCATTCCTTTTCTCTGAATCTAGAAATCATTAAAGACTGATCTGTGAGGTTTCAGATACATACTCTCTGCTTTCTCCACAGTGACAATGTAGAAGAAATAATGGAAAATAATGAGCACGTTGCATTGCTCTTCAAAAAATAACTGAGCTGAGCAAGAAGGCTTGAGGATTGTTAGTGTTTTTAAAAATCCTGTACCATCAAAAATAAAATTCTGTCCAAAAACCACTGTATCAATTGCAGGCACTTTTCCAAAATCTTGCAATGCATTTTTTTTGCAGTGTGTGCAGCATTCATCAAATGAGAGTATACAGTACTTTTCTGATTACGGTTTAAAATTGAAACCTAAAAATCTTGAGTCTCCAGTGTTTCTTTCATTTCAACTCATTCTTTTTTATTTCCATGTCATGTAAACCATGCCAGCTTTATTTTGTAGGGCTTTGTACAGCGTACTCAGAGGGTGACACATGCAGAAAAAAAACATGTTTATAAATCCTTCTCAACCTGAGAAATAAGTTTTCGAAAATCCTGCAATGATGATTTTTTTTCTTCAGCAGAATTTGGTGCTAAATGATTTTCAGCTTTAGATCTGGAGCTATAAAAACATGTTTCAGGAGGAAAGGGGGTAGACTGGTTGAAACTTAAAAGCTTTTTCAACTGTTCCATGTAAAAATGCAAATATGCTCTATAAAAGCTGTTTTAATTACAGAAATCTTCTTAGGTATGGTGACCCAAATTCTCCATTGGCCCAGTTCTCTTGCGGCATCAGAAGAGTTACTTCAGCATGCAATTTTATGCATAAGGCTCATTCTGAACACCGCCTCAGACTATAAATACATTTATTTTCTGCAGCGCCAATCCAGCACAAAAATTACAGAGCCGCACTAGGAACACAAGTCCAGGTAGAGAACAAGTCTCTCACTTCCAAAGCTATCACATAAAATAGATAAGGGCTCCCACGCTATCTCTTACGACCCGGCATGGTTCCCCACCACCTGACTTTTGTGAGTGGGCTGGGCTCAGCTGAATCCTTGACTCACACCACCGCAACTGCAGCCCTACCTGGGGCTTCAGCTGGTGCTTTGGATGCACAAACAGCTTGATTCAATGAGTCTGAAGCTCAATCCAAATTTAACTTGACTGCCTCAGGATTGCTACAGTGACCCTACAGAATTTCAAGCCAACATGTGTGACAAGAAACAACCGAAAAATCCAAAATTCTTACAAAAGGAGAGGGGAAAAAAAAAAAAGCAAAAAAAAAAAGCAGTTTTATCAAATCCTTGTCTTTCACAGCATAACCCCCAAGTCAATGACTTGGTATTTAGTACTAGGTGTTGAAACCCACAGCTGCCCACCAATAACCAAGGGGCCTAAATTCAGTGGCCATCTAAAATTATTTTTCTTCATTCCTTCAGAGTTTGCAGATCTGAACAGTGCTTAGTATCATAATTCTGATGATGCTGGTAAGGTTATCTGAAACTATAACATATTGCCAAAGAGCTCACATCTCAAAATGGCATCAGCTGCTTGATGGGTTTCTTCACTAAACATGACCCCACTTGAGATGTAACTAGTGTCACCAGAGACTTCTGTAAATCACAGCGGGGAAAGAAGCATCCAGAGAGTTTGGGAAACATTCAGAGAGGAGGAAATACTGTAAAACAGAAAACCACCAATATTTCCTTAATTATTTTATGGATTTGTTTTTGCTGAGCTTTTGTTTGCCCTCTGCAAATATTTGCATAATCAAGTTTTAGAGACATTATTGTTCCCAGAAAACACATTACAGCTGTTGAATTATAAAACTGAGATTTTTCAAGCTCCAGACTAAATCTATACAAAAAAAATGTACTCGTGGATGTAAACTGAGATTTTACTAAAGGCAACTCTGGGGAATTCACAGCTCAAAAATTATCACAGGGAAAGAGAGTCATGGGTAGCATTTATTTGGTCTTTAAATGGACAAATCCTTGGCGGTATTGACTTCCAGAAGCCAGATAACTTTGTGGGAAAAATTAGTTGAAAATACTTCTTATATGAGCACAGTCCTATCACCTCAGGGTTGAAAGCAAAAATCAAACTGAGTCTAACAGGCGCAGGCACAAGCACGATACACACGTTGTGCCATCAGTGGATGTGCCTCCTGTGGTCACCAGAGCAGCTCCGAGGGATTCACTTTTCTTCCTCTTCTTGTTACTCTTTTTCTTGTCACCCTTGTCACCCTTTCTCTTTTTCTTCCCTTTCCCCCCCAAAAATACTTCTGCCCCTGGCTTGGCTGAACACAGTGACTCAGGGACTAAGCCAGAGTCGATTCCAGCAGCTGGACATAATCACATCTTATGCCATGGTCACTCGCTTGCTCTGGACTCTCCCAGGCAACCAACCTACAAGTACTCGCACCCAGCAGGAAATGCAAAGGCACGAACCCCTGGCAGTACAGCACAAAGGGAAAGCAAGCGAGAGCCCTCAGCCCCCTTGCCCCGGTACAAAGGTTACTCTGACCTTCAGGCAAGCTGGCTTAGCATGGTAAAGTCAGCAGAAAGTTTCCTCCCACCTCCGAAAGGGAAACAGTTAACCGAAAGAGTTTGCCTTAATTCCACAGAAAAGCTCAATGTAAAGAAACGGGAGCAGGATCTCTCCCTGCATGAGCACTGTTACCACCAGAGGTAACAGAGCTTCTGAGCCTACCCCAAACCCCGATTTTCCAGCTTTTAGCTCCAGCCATTAGACATTGTGTCCTGTACAAAGAAAAGGTCAGCTAAATAATCATTGATATGTGTATAAATTACAGCAGGAGAACCTTTAGTCAATCATCCCAGCACTGCTAAGATGCTTTTATGGGTTTGGACTAGGAGGAGAGGAAGGAAAAGGATCCTTACAAGCGGCAGAAACTAATACATCCCACGAGGGGCCAACACAGAAGCACAGCAAGTTCCTTCCAACCTCACGGAGGAGCAAGGTTAGGACAGAGAGCAAATAAACAGACTATTGCGCTGCTCAGTGCCACGCAGCACCACGCATACTGGATTTGCTTGTATGGGTAAAAATGCGAGTGATGGGAAAGCTCAAGAGCATTGGGAGTTTGATGCCTTTCAACATTCAGGAGCTGCGACGGTAATCTCTGAGAACTGTCAACCACTGGGATAATCTCCCCAGGGGAGTGGTTGACTCCGCCACACTGGACACTTTCAAGCCTCAGCTGGACAGGGTGCTGGGCCATCTTGTCTAGGCTGTGCTCTTACCTAGAAAGGTTGGACCAGATGGTCCTTGAGGTCCCTTCCACCCTGGGATTCTATGATTCTATGATTAATCTCAAAGCATGTCTGAACTTACTTATACTGACAACAGGCAAGCAGGTTAAAGAAAAAAATAAAAAGTCTCCTCCCTTCCCTAGCTTTATCCAAAAACTTAAAGTAAGCCCAAAGTATTCTGTGCTGTTCAGTAGGACCAGCCTTGGTTCGGGCGTTAGGATGCCAGGTTGGGTGTGCTCAGGAATAGCCCTTGGTGCTGACATGGGGGAACTGCCTGTGCGGATGCTCCCACCATGCCTGCAGAGATGGGAACATGGCAAAGCCAGACCCACCGCAGCCAGAAAGCAATGCCAGCAACCACCCAGGTCCGAGGAGGCAGCGGGGCTGGGCAAGGGGCTGGACTGGCCACCGGGGAGGGGGCGCTGGGTCTGGCCCCTGCTCCCTGCCTCTACCCTGTAGGAAGAAATAAAGGAAAACAGAGGCAGGTTTTAGCTCTCAGTTACCACACGCAAGGAATTATAAAAGCTATTTTTTCACATGATGCTCATGTCTGCAGGTCACCCCTGCAGCAAATATGAAGAGAAATGTTCGTGGCATTAATCCCGCGCTGGCAGACTGATGCGGCTTTCAAGCTGAGTAAGTGTTTAATGCTCGAAAGGGAAGGGGAAAAAGATTTCTTTTAGATAGATTGCTTAATTGGGAAGTCAGGAATTCTCCTGCCTAAGCAACTGATTTTACGAAAGAAAAAAAGTTTATTTCAAAATGTAAACCTGCTATTCATCTATAATATCCAGTGAAAAGTAAGCCAAGGGATAGACACTTGCCTTTACACTGCTGAAACCACAACTTTAAAGTATAAATAAGGCTAATAAACCAATGTTATTTAAATAAAGTTTCTTCATGCCTTGACTGTTGCACTGAAGAGTAAATCCAGCGTCGGACGTACCGAGTTGCCGGATCACTGACTGGTCATTCCCCCTGGCGGCAGGGAATGAGGCAGCAGGGTCACCGGAAGGGCACCCAGCCCTCACCACTGACATTTAACTGGTTTGGAGACCAGCTTCCATTACGTTGAATGGACTTTGGTGCATTGAATCGCACAGCATTGGAGATCTCCGAGCAAAGCTCCGGTACCATCCCCTGCCCAGGAAATTCCCCCACTTTATGTCGGAGCACAAATGGAGCATTTACTGCTACCAGGCACAGGTGTCTGCCCCCACATTCTCCTTCCCCCATGACAAACCTTCAGCAGGTCTCGGTTTCGTCAGCACAGAAAATGTTTGCATCTCACTTATCCACCGGGGGAGAAACCTCTCTACCCACCACACCTGCAGATGAGAACCAGGGAGCTCTGAAGAACAACCACGGGACACGTCGCCAGCCAGGGACTTCCCCTTGGGCAGAGCACAATTAGTGCAGAGCAGAATTAGGATCACTGAAGGGGTCAGGCACAGTGCTTGCCCAGGAGTTGGCAGCACCAGGAGGAAGAGGACTACCACCTCAAAGAGCAGGCTCGCCTTCGCAGACAAAGTTCATCTTCTAATGATATAAACTTTAAAGCAAAGTTGATATTAAGCACTAGAATGCCATAACTTTCTCAACCTATAAGAAAATAAAACAACCTAAATGTCATCCTTTAATATAATAGCATCAATTTTTGCATGCTTAGCAACTCGCTAAGCACCTCTGGCATTCGTTACTGTAAATCACAGGAGCTTGCACGCTTTTGTTATGCAAATAGTTTTGATTTCTCCACAATTGTGTTAACATAAAAATTCTTAGAAATCTGTGAGCAGAAATGTCACTGGATTACTATCTCTGACATCTCTTACTTGCAATGGTAGCTCAGGTTTTACAAGAAATAATAGGATTGTTATTATTATTATTGTTGATGATGTTATTATTATTGTTATTATTGGAATATTCATTTTTATAAGCTACAACAAATAAACATTACAGAGTAAGTTTAAAGCAACTTATAATTTTGAAGAGATTAAGAATTTAACACCTACATACTGTCATGGCCTCTCACAGTGCTAAAACATTATTGCACAGGTAGCTAAATTTGGGCAAAGATTACCAAAATATTATGTTTGTATAATTCCAAAACATTTTTTTAAAGGGGGAAAAATGTATAATTATTGCCATATCTTTTCCAATAAACTCATGGGTTTGATTTTTTCTGTTACTGTTTCTATTTTACTACACAAATCAAGGGCCCTAGTTGTTACTAACCCTAGGTTTTTTCCCCCTATTGCCTACCTCTAATAAAGTAAATAAAACTAGGGGTAGGAAGCCTATGTAACGTGAGCAAAGCATTGCTCTTTTCCCCAGCATGAAGCCTGTGAACACTGTGCCACCTTGCTTCTAGGGGGCTGTACCGAGATAACACTGCAAGCCTCACCTCTGGCACTGGGCAGCAAAAGTCCAGTATCTCTGTCTCCCGGTTTCTCTTTAAGGCAGTGACTTTCTGTAACAACTTTAGTGTGACTGGCCAGATCTAGCAACATAATCTAATCAAACAGCCAATATCTCCAGTATCGTCTTCTTAAAGCTAAAATACAATACTCCTCCCTAACCTTTCTTGACTTGCCAGCTGCCTTTCAACAGCCAGTCGTCCCTCCCTTTGGCTTACATCCCTGCCTTCTCCTGCCAGGCTGCCGTCATCGCCTCCAGGCGTCCTTCAGATATCATCTCTGTTTCCTTCTCAACTTTCTGTAAAACTTCCACAGGGCTCGCCCTCCGCATCCTTCTCCCTCGGTAAGGTCACACACAAACTCAAACTGAACAGGCGGCTCTGTGTTGTGGAGTCACAGGCTGGTTCACTTCCATCCTTCCTCTTTCCAAACTAAAATTTCAGATTATTCTTCTGATATATCCCCAGGGAAGAGGTCAGCAGCTCAAGACCAGCATCATTAATGCTAAGCTTTAAACATCCTTTGACTCTATCCCGCTTCCCTCGAGGCCCCTGGATGGGACCAGCATCCTCCCTCTTTCTGGCCCTCCTGAGGTGGGGATGAGACCCATCGGACGCTGGCAGCCCCCATCCACCGTTCAGCTTGGTAGCTGGTGCTCCCTTTGCCGTCAACCCTGTGCATTACAGCACAATTCACTCAAACTATTTTACTGTGTAATTTTAATATGAAATAAATCACGCCCTCATCTGTAGCAGCTGCATTAACTTCACAGCTCAGGACTGTGGAGAGTTTTTAAGCTGATGACTCTGATTCTAGGTGTTGCCTTCCCTTAGGTACCTTGGGTTGGCGTGTATTGCCATGAATCACTCTTAACTCCATTCACAGTGTAACGAACCCGCGTGCCTAATTCTGCTTCTTTGAAACAAAAAGCCCTTGAGGCATTCTGCCACTATCAGGCGCCTCATTTTTAGGAGATGTTAATTTGTAGGTGCTTAAGATGATTCTTTGCTTCTGGCACATACTGCCAGTAACGCTGGGTGTTGTCAGCACAGGAGAAGTCAAACTCACTGATCCAAAAAATTGCCAAATGATTAACACAGCACAATCACTAACCGGGATGTTGCATAATTTAACATTTATCATTCAATTTGAGGACCTCAGCTAAAAATCTTTAAACGTGAAAGGTCCTAAATAAATTCCAAAACCGTGTCCAGTTGGTGGACAACATGCAAGTCTTACCATGCTAAGTTTATGAATGAAATGGTGAGAAACTAAGCACCAAATTATCTTTACATGTGTTCAGTAAACCAGTTTTACATTAAAGAATGAGAAAGATGAAATTCCTCATGATGTGGTACCCCTTCAGGAAAGTGTTATCTAACACTCATAGACCTATATATTAAGTGGCTTCAAAGAGAATCAAACTTAATGCTTTATTTTTAAAATTAATGATTTGCAGTAGGAACATTTTTATATGATTACAGTCCAGGAAAGTACAAACCTATTATTAAATATAATTTATCATAGTGTTCATGTACGTTTGTGTATATTAGTTTTAAAGCACTGCCTTCGAAATTCCTAGCATTATTGTTAAATTGAAAGCTATAAATTGCATATGTATTAGAACAGACTGGTATGCATGTGTGTGGCTATATGTGTTATATGTATAAAATATACCGGGTTTGTTCCAGTTCATACCACTTTAAAGTCACCTAAATAAAACTAATCTTGATGTTACCTTTGGCATGGAGCAATTGTATCTTCATAGGCTGGAAGAGGAAAATACAAGTATTTCCAATGTTTTTTCTCATTCCTGCAGCTTTCTATTTGTAACTGTGCATCTTCTTACAATGAAGGAAGGGTTGTTTTCAAAAAGAAAAGGCACTGGTTATTCTCTGAAAGTACAGTTGTTGGCAAGGAGACTGAAACAATACAGAAAGGTAATATGTGGAAACGGGAAGATTTACAAGTTGTGATTAGTTCTTCAAATTTCCATCTAGAGACCATCAGCTTGTTCTCCCCATACATACATATGTGTCATCATGGCTGTATTTTCGGTCTGCAAAATACTAATAAATTGCACTAGCAACTCCACTCAAAACAAATGTAATGGAAAGCACTTTACCAGAATGGAAGAAAAACAACTGCAGGTGATGAGGTTGCAAAAGAGCCCAAAATGCTTTTAGGGACCACGACTCAAGGCATTTCTATCATGCTCCAAGCCAGTCTCTTTCATCAGTGCTATGAGCACTTCTGGTCTTTCCTAATGGGTCAGCACGACCCTCAAGAACAGGATAACCCCAGGGGCACTGAACATACGCTCAGCATTCAGGAAAATAAAAATATTTACTGTCTTCTAAGCGTGCATTTTGAGATGGCCACATCCAGAGGCACGGCAGCGACCTGCCTTCCCCACATCGGCCTCCACCGCCGCCTCCGCACCGCACTTCCCCCCGGCTGTGGTTCTTCATGGGGCAAGCCAAATGTGTTTCCCCATGGCATGGCAGTGCTCTCATCATCTAATGCCTTCCACAAAATACCGTGCAAACCTGTTAGTTTTAAATGTGTTGGTTTTTTAATTTCTTTTTTGCGTTATTATGCTGCCATAGACTGCCTTCCTAACGACAACACAGCCCTGTATGACTTGTGCCCTTCATTACATATTATCCTGGATAAATTCATAATTGAACACTCACTGGATTATCTGTCAGTGACTTGGGTTTGATGTAATGGATTTCAGAAATGCTGTTCTCATTTTAAGGGATTTATTTCCCAAACAGCTGGTACATTTGACTGATGCCCATACCTGCCCAACGCCTGTTTTGTGCACATGCTGGGGGCGTTTAAAGACCTAACTACCCGAAGTTTCAACCTGAAAAGTATTACCGAGCAACCCTGAGGAAGACGGACAGCTATGTATTGGTATCTCTCTCGCTTTCGGAGGAAGCGGGTGCACAGCAGTTTGCAGGAGCAGGCAGATGTGTCCTGCTAAGGTGCAGGTTTGGGGTAAAACACTTAGTTGCTGTTAATACACATATTAAGTCCCCAGGGAACACAAGAAAAACCCTTTAAATACGCACTCCTCCACCTAAGTGTAAATAAGAAAACCACCAGTAAAGCACTATTCATCAGTTAGTGAGCGTTAAAACCCTACTACAATAAACCCGAAATGAAAAAATTCATGATACTGTCCCTGGATACTGATGAAACTCACTGCAGAATTTTTGCTAAGGACATATCCGTGCTTGCCTTTTATAGTTTACAATCTAAAAGCTAATGAATAAATAAAAGTGAAAGGAAGGCAGGGGAAAAGGAAGAGTGGAGTAAAAGGGTCTAACATACATATTATATTACACAGTAATTATGTGCTTCTGAAATGCCAATTAGTAACTCCTTCCATGACCCAGCTCACAGTCAGATCAATATTAGGTTGATAACAGCAGAGAGTCATGATCTGGTAGAGAATGTTTTATTATTAAAGAATGTAGAAAGCCACAGAAATATTAACTTAACTCCTTTTTTTTTTTTTTTTAAGTGCAAATTGTAGTCCTGACTGTATTAAGAGCAAGACAGAAGTATTTCTGTTCCGCAGTCCCCCTAATATCAATACAAATGTTTGGCTTGAAAGAATTTGTAATGGCAGACTCTAGCCAGCCAAGATAATAATTCTTTTCTAGTTCTGGGTTGTGGGGTTTTTTCCTTTTTTTCCTCCAAACAAGGCAAACAATATTGTAACAGACTTTTTCTCTGTTGGGGGGGAAAAAAAATAATGAAAAAATCATTTGGCCATCAGTGCAAGATGAAAGTGCACAACAGCAGAGTGGTTCCCCTGGGAGAGCTAATTTACTTGCCATGTTGACAAGATGAGCCAAGAGTGTGAAGAATAAAACCGGGTTCGTTGCCCTGGGGGGCTCCTAACGTCAAGGCTGTAAGGGTACAGAAATAAGGCAGGTATTTAGCATTCCCAGCTAGACCCTAAAAGTTTTTGTTACAGATCTCAGAGCAAAAGATCATTATTCATAGTAGTCAGCAAAGCAGTAAGATTTGCAATCATTTCAGAAAAGCTGTAAAAAGGCTTAGAGGTAAAAGAAGGCTTTATTAGGAGGTTTTGCATTTTATTCGAGGGGTTTGGTATCTTTGGGCTTTTTTTCTTGCTGTCTTTTAGATTTCCTCTGTCAACTTGTTCCTCCATCACCAAAGCTACTTTGGATGTGGCACACGCAGTTCTCCGTGCTCATGGGTGCGAGAAGTCGCACCCTTCCCTCAGCAAAGAAGGATGTGAGAAAGGGACGGGATGTCCCTGCGGCCGGGTGCCCGCCCTCCCACAGGCCCAGGGCCATTTCCAGCAGGAGCTGTCACGGATGAAGTTTGCACCGTTCAGTTTACTGGACAAGTGGATCGTTCCACTGTTTGTTATGGGGATTCAAAAGTTGACGCTGCGTTACAGAGCAGGGAGTAGACGATCCAAAAAACATTGAGAAGCAGCATTACATTGATCATAACCCACAGCACCTGCGATGTCCTGGGTCTGTGTGTGGAGGGAAACATGAAGTATAACAAAGAGAGAAATAAGAAGGGGGGTTATAGATCTCATTCCGGTAGGTGTGAAGTTTTCCTGTATGCTTTTTCCCTGAACCTTCATAATTGCTGGAATCATAGAATAGAATAGGATAGAATAGAATAGAATAGAATAGAATAGAATAGAATAGAATCGTTTAGGTTGGAAAAGATCTTTAAGATCATCAAGTCCAACCGTTACCCTAACCCTGCTGTTCCACCACTAAACCATGTCCCTGAGCACCTCGTCTGCCTGGCTTCTAAATACCTCCAGGGATGGGGACTCGACCACTTCCCTGGGCAGCCCATTCACTAACAGAACTAACACTGTTTCTTGGCAAGTTATGATTAATATGCAATTTATATTAAAATATTATAATATTATATTAAAAATCACTAATGATGTATTTTCAAAGTAATTTCCAATACAAGGTCCTCATTACCATAGGGCAGTTACGGCTCGTCTACGGTCATAAATACTTTCCCATGGAGTATCCATTTGCCTAGCGTGGAAGCACTTGAAACTATTCATAAAGCACATTTTACACCTGACACATTAAATTAAGAGCAGAAAAATGAGGCAGTTTTCTAATGGCATCAGTATTACTGTGTTGGTTGTAAAATGGACTCATGTCTAGAAGGCTCTGATTCATGTTCTCTCTTTTTGAAGACTATTGACTCGTCTGGGTCTCTTTTTTTTTTTAACAGCATATTGATGTTGGTGGTTGTTGTTGTTTTGGCTTAGAAGTCCAGTCAAATGAATTTAATAAATGTTGTTGTCAGTGAAAAATTAGCATTGGCTGTCCCAAATGTAAGAGGGGAACACTTCCCAGAGCAAGTACCACACCACTCTCTCCTCTCTGGTACTTCCAGAGATAGACCCAGAGAGGATGGAATGGTTTTAAGCAATTTAGTGTTATACATGCTGACTCTCTTAAGTGGGCCAGGACAATTGTAATTCATCACTTCCCGTGACCTTGCCCATTTGAGCATGAACTAACTGGCCGGTCATGGTGTGATGGATACAGTTACATGTCACACAACTGGTCATTAGAGCCACAGGTCAATCCCCACCTCGTCCCCAAGCCTACAGGCATTCTGCGTTGCTTGATTATACACTGCGAAGTGTAACGCAGCCTATATAAAACCAACAGCGCTAACAGAAGATTTATACCTTTAATCCCCTCCCGCCTCAGCTCTAAGTCATGATTTCCATTCCCAGCACTAACTGGATAACGCCCAACTGCCAATTTGCTAACACGATGTGCAATTCAGCTGCCCCTTCCGAGAAGACAAACAAACCCCCGAGCCTTCCAACTTTCCCGCGAAGGGGGCGAAGCCCCGCTGCCTCCCTCACCCTACGTGCAGCCTCGCGCTGGCCGATCCTGAGTCACCCACGGCAAAGCACCCAAGCAAACTTCTCGGGCTTTCACATCACTTTATGAAAGAAAATAGCTGGTGTAAAATTTCTTGATGTCAGTTTTTCAGAACTAAGAATCAATAATCAAATACTGTCACCAATTTTGTTGGTATTCTATTTCACGGAAAAAAACCCTACTTACTTCTGCAGAGATACCTCTTGGTGAATACAAATCTGGTTAGGGGTTTCATTGTATCACTGTAGAGAGCAGTAACCTGGCCGGAAAGTAGTTTTCGGTCAATGCAAGAGCAGGGTCGTGTCAGAGGCTGGGGGAGAAGGCGGGAGCCCGCTGTTCCCCCGGGGTCTTCCCCCCGCACCGTCCTCACTGCCCGGCCACCGCGCCCACGCATCTCTCACGGGTCAGGACAACCAAACCACCGAACGCCCCGCCACCACCCGCGACCGTGCGGGACCGCTCCCACCGGGGCAACGGCAGAACCGGGGCTAACGAGCCGGTTTTAGGCTGCGTTCTCCAACCGCAGCCTTTAACCACGCCGTGACTACAGCGCAACGATCGGGGAGGCGACGACGGCTCCGTGCCCCGGAGCCACCGCCTCCAGGGCAAACTTCGGCCCGAGCGGGGCGAGGGGAAGGGGGCGCCCCCCGCCCCCGGCCGTTCCGCCCCAACCCGGGGCAAACTTTCCCCGCGCCGCCCCGCCGACCGGCCGGGAGGGCCCCGCCGCCGCTGCCGCCCCAGCCCGGCGCTGCCCGGGCGCCGGTCCTACCGGCGGGCGGGCACGGGGCGCCCACGGCCCCGGCGCCTCCGAGCGGCGGGGGGCTCCGGCTGGGCTGCGGTCCGGCTGCGGCGGTCCGCACCCCGGGGCGCGGGGGGCCGGGGCGGCCGGGGCCGGCCGGGGCCGGGGCGAGCCGGGGCCGGGGCGAGCCGGGGCTGAGCCGGGGCCGGGGCTGAGCCGGGGCCAGGGCCAGCCGATGCGCGCCACCTTCGCCCCCACGGCCGGGCAGCAGAGGCTGAGCGACACCAGCCCCCCCTCAGCGAAAGCCAAACGCCACGGGGCTCTTAGCTGAAATTAGTTAAGATTGCAACAGAAAGTTTTTATGCCGGCTGCTTTTTCCTTCTTGTTCCCTGGTATTTTTTTTTTCCTTCCTCCTTTCCCCGTGCCCTTCCACCTCTTCCTTCGGTGGGCTGGGATGCAGGCCTCATTATGTACCACAGGTACCAGACACAGGCATCAGCCCCACAGCACAGACGGGATTTCCAAAATCTCTGCACTTCACTAAGTACTGCAACAGCTCCACACTTCCCCATGGCTCAGAAGAAGTGCAGCTCTGAGTAGGCTTTTACCCAAATAACTTTTTGTGGGTTGTTTTGTAGCATGGTCTAAAAAACTATCCCCTCCAGACTGATGAACAGGACTTGCCAGAAATGTACAAAATGCTTTCCACAGATCCAGCCCAGGGCTGGTATCAAAGCCAGAAGATTTGGGGATGGAAGCTGGGAAGGTCTGTGAGCAGACTGAGACACCTCAGGCTGATAATGAGCAAGCAATATTTTATATATATATATACATATATATATATATAAAACATTCTCAAGTGATCTCATACTTTAGAGAAACCTCCCAGTACAACAAGACATAGTGTGCCACACACCGAGGTGTTCCTGGGGCATCTTTGAGGGGTGCATGAAACTGCAGCCAGGGCAGGTGAAGTCGGCTCAGGAAGAAGCAAAGAAGAAAAAGGACAGACTAGAGCCAGAAGCCATGGCACAAACCTCCCAAAGAAACTGCTGATCTGGAGCTTCTTACTGCAGGAGACTCCAGCTTCAGGCATCTTTGAAGCATCTGTTCTTTCAAGAGGGAAGTTGTTGAGCACGATGTGATATCGTATCAAAAGCTACACTCCCAGTGCAGGAAGCTATTGCTCAAAAATAAAATGGCTTTTAAAAATTCAGGCCCCAGGTTGAGCTCATTCTCTGGTTCTGTCTCGGTTTTCTTCCCTACCCCCTTTTTTTTTTGAGTAATTTGAAGAAACTGTAGAAAGCAGGTGTCCAAAGAGCAGGAATGCAAGAAAACAAAACAAAAAAAGTTTTGCTAAAGACTTCAGGCTGCACTTAGAGCGGGGTTAAGAAAGGCCAGGCAGGCACTCATCTCCTGCCCAGAGGCGCCTGCGTTCAGGCCGGGAGGTGCGAGTCAAAGGTCCATCCCACCCTGCAAAGGAGGGACAGGCTGAGAGCTGGCTGTGCTCACAGCTCAACACATACTCCGGGAGGGCTACGGGGACCTCAGGCTGTGCTGGTAAATCTCATCGTGACTTCAGATGTATGCCTAAGCTCTTTTAAGTGGGGTTCATTTTCAGAAGATTTGAATTTCATGGAAGGAAATCTGCTTTAAATCATCTCAAATCCGAGACCTCCAAAGTCAAAATTCATTTTGCACATCTTAACTCAGACTCAAAGGCAGGTACTGCTGCAAACGGATGGCAGAGGAGATTGAGCCGGTGAGGAAAAGACTGGTCTCCTGCTCAGCCTGCAGGAAGCTGCCGAGGAAGCCCTGTATGGGAACCAGCCCTGGGCATAAATGTCCCCTCCAGATCAGGGGAGAGAAGTCAGACAGTGTTTACTCCAGTGATACCCAGAAAAATGTCATTTCCGATGGAAGCCAAATGCGGAGTAAAGGCACCCCAAGAGGGTCCCTTCCAGCCCAGACATGGTTGCCTCCGGGCACCGCAAGTGCGGCATCCAGGCTGGCCTCTAGCCTGCAGGACTTGCTCGCATTAACCTCCTTCACCTTATTGGATTTATTGGATTTTGAGCAATAAAAAACACATTTAGCAAGCATATCAGGGGCTCAGCAGTGCTCTTTCACCTCCCTCCCTCATATGCAGGCAGGAGTGAAACTTAATGGATACAGATGGGAAACAAACTCACAGAAAAATGAGACTTACAATTCGACTTGAAGGTTCTTTGACTGATACTGAGGAGGAGGGAATGAGTAAATGGCTGTTTGGGAAAGGGACTAACAGTCTAACTTTCACCGTACTCTGCCTTGTGCCTAAACATTTGTTCTGAAAAGAAAATGATGGCTTCGAGCCAGTGGCACCAAGAGCTCAAGCAAACAGAGGCAACCTGGAGGATTCAAAGACATTCTTCATCTTCATCTTGAAATACATGCGTGTTTAACAGTCTCAGATGGGAACTACTTTAAGCCGAAAGAATGAACTCGCAATGTTTTTAGTTGGACTAAGTATCTGTGGATTTTTGTAAGCTCCTATGAGAACTTTGCATAAAGTTTTTGTGCTTGATTTTATGCTTCACAGTGGCTGACCTTCCATGCAAGCCCCCAAACCAGCTTTAAGCTGACACAGAAATCTCTTCCTTATAATAACAAAGAAAAAGCAGCTTGGGTAAAAAAGCTGCCAAAGGCAGAGATAAGATCAATAATTCACTGGCATTGTTTTTAAATGAACTTCTACAAATTTTAATATATCTATTCCTAGAAAGTATAAATTTCGCTGATTAACCTCCTGCTCTCTCAAGGCAGAACCTAATTAGAGTATGAACCTAACAAGGGTGATCAGGAGTTGTAATGACTCTATAAATGCATCATTTGTCATTATAAAATATCTCAGAAACAAGTTAGATCAATAGCGTGGGATTCCACAACATGCTGACTGAAATCCTCCAGAGCACCACTCCACCGCTTACTTCTCCCAGTAATGTCATTCACTGCCATTCCTCCAGTTCCTCGATGCAGCCGTTAATCCTCCGTAGTGTGTAATCTTCTTTGGGAACTGGCTGCTTAGCAAAATGCAGCTCACCCTGGATGTTGACTGCTAATGTGAATATCCACATCAGCCCTGCAAGGAGGTTTTCAAAAAATTTCAGTGCCTTTAGGGTGCAATTAAATAACTGAGTGATTGCCAGAATATGCTGGAGAATATTAAAGCTGTGTGCAGATGCCTCTGTTACATATTGCAATAGAGCAGGTGGTACCTGCTGGTGTCGAAGCAGCCCCTCAGCGCACTGAACGAACCTCCTTCCTGAAATATTTAAAATGATTAAGAAATCAACATGATCAGCTGGGAAAATTGCTTAAGCTATCCAGAAAGTTTAAGTGAAATGAAAATCCCTGTTTCTGATAGAAAACCTTTGCTTGCCCCGCTGTCCAAACGCAGCGAGTGGCTGTGGGCAGCTGGAGCTGCTGCTGGAGGCAGCATTTCCCAAAGGTCCCCGATCGCTATTCAAGCCCTGCAGTAACCTGCTGTTAGTAACTCCCGATATAGTTCCCTGGCCACACATTTTCCTGCCTCTTGCTCGCTCACTTGCTTTCTAAGCCTTATGTTCTTTAAAAAGTTCCCCACAACCCACAATCTTGTCTTCAGTTTTTAAGTCACGTTTCATGAACTACATTGTATAATCACCATTCTGAGAAATAAAAAATTGAAGAGTATATTGGTAATTATATATACTTCATGACAACACATTTTTCTGTAGTGGTTTGCTTTCTTTTCCATTTCATGCAAGTACATAAAATTTACTGCTGTTCTGCATACCAGGGCCTAATTCTGCACTGCCATGCATTGGCAGCTATTGACAGGGGTGAACTCCATTTCTAATTCGCACCATTTCGTAATCAGATTACAGACTTCTCTTTTTATGGACGAAGAAGTTTTAAGACTGCAAGGGAGGCTGACTCAGGATCGCTGCTCAGCTGCCGGCTTCCTCGGAGTTATTAACTACAAGGAGCCACGCTGTGCATCGATGCTGGGCCTGCGTGAAACAAAGACAGGGCACAGCCTCCCTTCAGTCAACGGTGTGAAAATCCTCTATTTCTTTCCTCTTACACCAGGCAGCTGTCCACAGAAAGGCCAGCAGCTATTGTACGCCGCTAATCATGGCCAACAAGCTCATGCCCAGCCTGAGGTACTGCAGGAAAAGCTGTTCTGGAGGACAGCAGTGTGGCCATATGCACACACGCGTGTGCATACGTGCACAGCCCCACGTCCCCTGCAGCTGGTGTTCTGGCTGCCACTGATGGAGGGAATGTGAAGGAGAAGTCCCTCAAGTAAAGCGTAACTTCAGACAGGCTCAATAAATCGGCGGGATGCCAGGCTTCGGTCTGGCTGCAGTGCCAGGAGCTGCTGCTGCCCTGTTAACCCTCAGTGTCGATGCTTGGTTGCTGGAACAAGGGATTCCTCAGAGTGGACAGTTTTCCCATTGGGAAAGCACTGCGTGATCCCTGTAAGGTGCTGTCTTACACGCTGTACGTATTTCCATTCCTTTTACCACCCCAAAATTCCCTCATAGCTTACTCTCTTCAGTGTGGCTCAATAATTGATATTTTGAACAAAACCAAGGAGAATTCACACCACTGCTGAAAGACATGCTCAGAGCTTACAATATCCAGTCCAATATAAAGAAACAAACATAGATCTTCCTCATTTGTACAAGCCAATATCCGCAGAAGTATATGGGTACATTTGTTATGATTACTCTCTGTTCTTACTCACTACATTTCTTTAAATAGAAAATGTTTAGATGAAATATTAGTACCTCTTTTTAGAAACAGAAGGTGTACTAAAATACTCTGGTACATGCAGAATGATTCCTTCAATAAATTTTCTGCAAAAGTGAAGGTGAATAGTATTAAATTACAGCCAGAAGGTGAAAAAAAAAATCCTTCCTCTTACAATAATAATGAATTATTCTGACTAGATCTTGCCTGCAAACATGGGATGTCATGAAAAGAGGATCAGTAACGTCTACATATCACTGACTCAGTATGGGGAGCATGTTGCGAGAAGTGATGGAAGTGAAAACCAGCCTGCACACAACTGCCTTGTTACCAGGGAAGAGAAGCAAGCAGTTTTTGAGATGGAAAACTGTAAGCAGAGGCAAGAGAAAATGGTCAGTGCTTGAATGAACTGAACGTGGTGCCTGCAAAAACCTGCACGACAGTAGGTGACTTTATGAGTGGTACTTCACAGTGCACCTCTTAGCGGGTCTCTCCGGGCTGCTGAATGAATTCTGATGAATCACAAACAGTGACAGAAGCAAAGAGGATCTTTAGGATCCTTTCAGTCTGTTTTGTGCATGCCTGTTACCAGATCCAGACGGGGAATGAGAAAAGAGCAAGTATTTACATTGCGGTCATCCCTTAAAGACCAGAGACCAAAGTTATACACTCCTCAGTGTGAATGTACCAGCCACGTAGCATTTACAAACTAGACAGAAAATGCACAAAAATGTAGGAAATAGAAAAAATTTTAAAAAATTGAAAGATACACATACTTTACACGTGAGGAACTTCAGGAAAGAAGAACAAATCCTTTTTCTTCGATCTCACATGACGTCCGTACTAGACCCCAGGAGCGCTATGCTCCATCATACTGCATTCATTTAGCCTTCTATCTGCAGGAGCTAGTGCATTATAAAAAGAGAAAGGCAAACCTGACTGATCTGAGAAGTAGACTTAATCTCATGCATAACTATTACTCACACTGCTAACAGGATTCAATATTTCTACCACGCGAGAGCTACAGGATGAGTAATGGTTTTGCACACCTGAAGGCTTACCGGAGCACAGCTAACCATCTCCCTATCCCTGAGCCTAGCCATCATGTTCCCAGCCTCATTGCACAGCACTCAGAGACTGCCACAAAATACTGGAGACATGCCAAAAGTAGTGTGAAGTGTCTTTCTCTGCAAGTTTATGCTTCTTTAAGCCTTAAAACCTTGCTTGCCATGGGAAATACTGAACCCCATGCAGAACACTCAGTCTCAGCAAGAAGTGTGCCTGCTTGAGTACTGGTGCTTGCAGCCGTAAATGCTGCTGTTTAGCACATTCCTGAAAGACAGTCCTCTTCTTCCATGTGTAACGTTTCTCAGTCTCTTCAGCTTTCTGATGCCTTTTCAACAGAAAACATCTGAAATCCCCCTTATCTCTCTTTCTCTTTTCAATCACAAGTGTGTCAGTCACAAGCCCACGCTACTCAGCCACCGCGATTGCTGCTGCGCTTCAGCTGACAAGCTGCAAAAGTTTTGGCTGCCCCAAATCATCGTGAACACTTTTACTTCCTTTTGTTAGAATTATGTGATGTTTGCATCTCATCGCCATGTACCAGTGTACCATCATACATATACATCAGTGAGGTCTAGTGACATCAAGCATCGCATCCAACTAGTCAGGAAATACTACCGTGTTAACGAGACACAACATTACTGCCAGCGGCTCATCCCAATACCACTTAATCATGCATAGAAATCATTTCCGTATACTTTAGCATCCATTTTATATTCCAGTTATAAAAAAATAGAACACTGTGGGGAAAACCAGCATGGATCATCCACTCCTGTACTTTGCAATGAACCAAGGACTGCTTCAATGGAAAATACATTCAATGTCAAAGTGCTTAAGCTAACCAAGGAAGAAGGTATGAGATCAGAGTGGTTTCTTCTTTCTGTTGGGCTGTGAGGCTTTTAGTAAATCCCAGAGAGGTGGTGAAGACCTGAAGTATTGGGAGGAACTTGTCAAGGAGAACAACCAAGTCTCATGCGCAGTTACATATTCTCCAGCAATTGTGCAATCTTCTAATAACAAAATCCCCAAATTATATCATCCTGCTCTCAGTTTAAGTATGATACTACAAGTTATGCTTATTGCAATGCCTCAGACACAGGCTTTACTGGCAGCTACAATACCTGCAGGCAAGCGCTGTTCTTTACATTCACTTATAACTTCTGAGACAAATGTAACGTAGCCATCCTGCACACACAATAAAAGGACACTCACTCCAAAAGCATAATCCACCCAATTATTTTGATTGTAGTATACTTTCCAAATCATGCTGAAAATACGTTTTTACTAAAGGGCATGATTAGTCAAAAGCGCTTCCAGCAGGTGGAAGAAAAAGAGCAAAAAAACATTTGAGCTCACTTAACCAGGTTTATAAACCTGCTGTTTCAGGCTCAGAGATGAATTACGCTGCGGGAGCACGTTCACTAGACGTTCACGCTCTCCTTCTTGCCCTCCTTCTTATGTTCAAAGAGCAGAATAGAAAAACATAAATCAAATTCTCAGAACATATTTCTTCTCCAATTCCAAAGCTTCCATATCTCTATATTAGAATCATAACCCCCCGCAATACAAATAAAAAGTAAGGCCCAGGAATCACCACTTCAAAATAATTATAGGCAACACAGTAATTTACACTTATCTAAAGCCTTTCACCCCAAGGATCCCAAAGCAATTTATATACAATATAGATGTGGCTGATATGAAAACAATAATGCCAAGGAGCCACTTGGGAATTGAGCGATTCTCTAAACCATGCAGATCTTGGCAGTCCAAAACTTTACATATGCCAGTTACCCTGCTAGCAGTTTGAACCAAATCTATTACTACCTTCTGCCCCAAATTTAGGAATAGCCTAGGCACTGACAGGCATGTTCTGAGCCTTTCTTTAATTTCAGTTAGTGGTTTTGAGAAATTAAGAAAGGAAAGGACTTGATACAACACTGCCCATTGGACATCATACCCAGTTTCAGGAAGTGTTCATCTGAAGCACTACCAGGAGTAGCACATTCTTCTGGAGAGAAAAAAGGTCTCAGTTTCTGTGCTTACTTCCCTTTTCCTTTACCAAATTTATTTCTGATCCATCCAGGCTCTGGGTAAATACTGGCCTACGGGCAGAGCCTTGCTTCTTCTGTGCTAGCTGTGAAATATCATCATTTACCTACCAGCTGCTCAGCAAATTAAAGCAGGCAGTCTACGGGTGCTTGCTGGAGTCCCAACACTCTCAATAGCACCAGGCCATGGAGGTATAAATTGGTCTTTAAACATAGCTGTGAAAAAGCTAGTCCTTGAGCCTTACCCCTGGGGCGCTGGGTGAAAAGGAAGCTTGGGGAACTGAACAGATATGTATTTCTAAAAATTAACTGGTAATCCATTTACATTTTCAAGGCAATTTTCATATGGAAAAGGGCTGCTGGCTCTTTCTATATTATAAAACGTGGATTTTGTATTGGCTTTCCTCAGTCGACAAAGTGCGGACACACAAACTTCAAAAGCGTTAGCTGTTCACTTCATAGGATCCCCAAAAGGCAAATTTGGGGAAAAAAAATCTCTTTCGCAGAGTGAGTTCTAGACGCCAACAAGAGGATAGCTCCCTGGCACTCTTCAAATCCAAACTGATGACTGCAAACCCCAGCATTTTAAGGGACAGCTATATATTATTGCCACATTTTAACATGGGGAAATTGAATCAAAACACCTTAATGCCGCCAGACGCTTTGGTACCAAGAGTAGGAAACTTATTCTTTCCCCTCTGTAACTTATTTCTCTACCAAAACATGTACATAGGCCTGTCAGGGAAATACAGGATTTTTAACAGATTGAATGGGAACAACACATACAACAGGACTCCAGCATCTGATCTGCATGGCTAATGCGTCTGCAGTCAATCTGATCAGCGTAAAGGATTGGCCTCGCTGCTCATCATCAGGAGTGTTACTGGCTTAGGAAGGAGGCAAAGCTAACCATGTTGGGGGGAGGTGTTTGGTTTGTTTTGCTTTTAATAAAATAACACCAGGGGAAATCTCACCGGTTTTGCTACCCGCATGGCACCACATCCCTGTTTCACTCCCGGCTGGCAGCAGCAGCACCTCTCCGCAGGGAGACGGGAGTTTGCTGTGAAACTACTGAGAGAGAAGTGATTGGGTGGGAATTTTTTTGCCCTTCGTCATGATCCCTGGGCTGACAGCAGATCCACTAACGACACTCGAGACAAGTGAATTATTCAAGCAGTTTTCATAATGGGATCCTGGAGGTGGTTGACTGCATTGCCTCACACTGTATTTCTTTTCCTTATTACTTTTTTAGGGGGCAAAGAGGTGACAAAATGAACATCTTTAATTAGGGAGTCCTTAGGAATTGCAGGCATTCAGTGTTGTCTGTTAAGAGACAGATGCCAAAGCCAAAAAAAGGTGAATAAATAACAAACCTCATAATGAGACTGGTTTGGGCTAAACGCTGAAACCAATACAGCAAATATATGGGCTTTATTTATTTTTCAATCTTTGTACTGCTTCAATTTGTGGTTCACATCTTCAAGAGGTGAAAAACAATTTCATTTAGTAGAAAAGCTGCCCAAAGCAGCTATGCCAATTTATACCACCTGGGAATCTCACCCTGTGCTAATCTGTTTCATTCATCCCCATTTCTTGACATATAACTGCCAAGGGACTAGCCTGGATCTGGAAATGTATTACTTGAGTGTCACCAGTAACGCTGTCTCTTTCTTTCCCATTCTCTCCGGAACATCCAAGCCAGAACAGACTTCAAAACTGGATTTGTGAAAGTGAGTGGAGGCAAGGGCAAAAAAAATATTGGACTGAAGGAGTGAGATTCTGTAGTAAATTCTGGATAAAACAGGCTCTGACGTTGTCTTTACTGCAGACAGGAGTTAATTCCACGGCTCAGTTTTATCTTCTGTGTTCATATATTTATGAAAATGATTTATAACATGGAGCTTGTAACTGAGAGAGAGTGTATTAGATGACCCTAGTGGTCCCACAATCTTCCTCTGTGGTTTCACTGCTGGCGTGGAGTGCAGCCATTGTGAGAAGTTGGTCTGGAAATAGTAAGGATTTTGATTATCAGCACAATAGGTCTTGCACTGACTTCAGAGTTCAATAAAGAATCATTGCAGAGACCTGATAACAGAGAGTACATATTTGCTGCTTCCTATGTTTCTAATCATAGTACACCGGACTGGAAAGACATTCTGGGGTATTCAGCCCAGTCCCTTGCTATTGCAGGTGACCAAATAATAAAATCCATTTTTATAAACTGATGGATTGCTTTGTTCTGTCATAAGACGTTTCATGTCCTGTAGTTTTATTTCTAGTTACAGAAACTTTCCATTACTGCCAGGCATACTCTTGATGGAAATGTCTTTTGCAGTCTCAGGATATTAAAGCATTAAGGAGGAAGAAAGGAGAAAAGCGAGAGGCCCAAAAAGGATCCTTAAGCTCAGACACAACTGTACTGCATTAGGTTCCCTTAAGAGAAAAGGGTGCTTAGAAGGAGCTGAATTCTTCAAAATTCAGAAGCACCATTTTCTTCTTGTTTAATTTCAGAACAGCAAATCTATGCAAGTTCTCACCTCAGCTAAAGAGGGGAAAAAATAACCCTTCATATACACCTAACACAGATCTGAGCCTTTCACATACTGATATAACTGCAGTCTGATTTGCCTCGGTGGCTGTGTGCATTTACTGCCCGACGCTGGGTGGTGCCTAGGGAGCCATGTGGGTGCAAACTCACCTGGTGAAACACATCTGTGCACCACGGCGTGCTGTGCCCAGGCCAGGAGGTCACACGTGCACCAGGATCTTCAAGGTCTTCTGTATCTCATTTGATTTGCCTCCAGAAGATGCTCCAACTGAAAAGAGCACTGTGACTCCACACAACAAATTTCATCTAAATGGATTAAAATTAAAGAACTGATAGACCTCAAAGCATAAATTTAACTGTAAGTATCTGCCTTAGTTCAGTGCTGCTGTACGTTGCATTTTGAAGCAGATATAAGTGACCATTAATAAAATTCATAGTAACATTCAAAACTAGTGAGGTAGTCAATAATATTGGGAACTGCTCAATTATGTAAATCAATTGGCAGAGTAACAAAGATTTTTAAAATTGCAAAATGTCAAGTATTAAAGTTTCTTAAAAGGTGGGAAATAGAATAGCTGGACAAGCTGGCAATGAAAGGGACTCATCATAGAAAATCGTCAATGAAATGCAATGACTGAGAAGGTGCGAGAGAGAGGGCAGACCAAATATTGGGCTGCATGAGAAGCAGAACCCAAAATGCCCAAGAGGGATTTTTTCAACATTTTTTAAAGGAGCTGTTGAAAATCCTGGAGAAAGGGAGGGCAAGAAGAAGAGGCTGAAGGCAGAACAGGACAGGACAGGACACAAAAGTTGTGTGATGGGCATGGAGATATTACCTACATTGGGTAACTCAGAGCTCACCTGGTATCACATAGGTTTATAATCAGGACGTAACTGTGAGAGGTTTCACTCCCATCACAGCTAATGTTGGAAAGAGACTTCTTCACCTCTAGCCTGCAAGAACACTAATGTCTTACTGCTTCTGCACTACTTGGTAGGTAGCTTGCGAGTTTATTGTAAAGCACTTCCCTAAAGTAATACTCCTTCATTCCCTGTTAACTTTGTATCCAGCTTTACACAATCAATTAGGGAAACATTCAAAGACCTAGATTTTAAACCACTTAATTAATCAGGAATGAACATTTAATGGCTATTCCTCTCAGACTATTTAATTTAATGAGAAAATTCGCAAGGAAAAGAAGCAAGAAAAATTAATTTTGTGTATAACAAATTGCAAAAGAAAACAGAAATGTCTGAGATGAACATATGTATCTACTCTTCAACTGTGTAACAGCATCCCTACCAGAGCTCAGGGTGTTTCACATTTTTGGTAATGAGTTCCATGGGACTTCTCCACCCCATCAAACAAACTGGTATTTCCATCACACCCCAGGATGTCACTGTTTCCATCCCACCTCCTAAAAACAAAATCCAGGAGTCTTGTCATTTGCCCCAGATTCAAGAAAAGGCTGAAAAAGAGAGCAATGACCTCCTGAGGTCCCAGATGCTCTCCCGGGTTCAGGTGCCAGCAAGTGGAATTCAGCTCAGCATCGCGCTGGGCCAGGACCACAGGAGGAATCTCCTATTCAGAAGGAGATAGGACACATGTGGCACCATAATGTCCCTCACTAGACAAACTAGTGAGTCCTTATCCTAACACCCAGCTGAGCAATGTGATTTCATGCAGGACACACTTATTTGAACTAAATCTTTCTATTACAGGGAAAAAAAAATATCATGCAGCAGCAGCAGTGGCCTATCAGTTTTATTTTGTAAGAGCTGTCACGCTGACATCTCTCTAAAAGCAAAATCTCTTTTTATGTCAGTGGAAGGTCTGAATGCCAAATGACGGGAACATGCCCTTCTAAGTTACTGAAACATTTTTAGTTGTTTCGTTCCCTGAGGTATCTGCCACAAACAAGAAGAGCCAAGACTGAAGACAGGATAACTCAGTAAAGAGCACTAAAATACTTCTCATAATATGAGTGAGACCTAAGAAAATATCAGAGTTACTGCTACACTAAGCTTTGTACAGACCATAAAAGAAACTGCCCCTCTACTGGGACATTTCAAATCTAAGCTCTGCTTTTAAAACAAAATTACTCTGGTACATATAAAACATCAGGCTCTGGGTTGGGGAGAGATGTTGCTTTGATGTTTTGATTTAAGTACTTGGAATTTGGTAAGATCTAAGTATAAATGTTCAAAAAAACGTTATGTTCAAAAAAAGGTTAAATTCAAAAAAATACTTTTTTCATCAGTACTGGCAAGACTGGTTTGTGTTAAGATGAAATGAGACTCCAGCATATATAACATTTCAAAATAAATACTAGCACATAGCATTGCTATGATTTTGCCAGCCCTCTGCATGACTCATCCCCATATGATGGCTGAGCCACCTATCAGTTTTTGCCAAGGCATTTGGCATATAGGCTTGCTGATATGAAGCATAACGCTTTTCTCCTCGGCTATTGCTAGTTAATGTAATTCGAATCAATCCAGTCAGTCTAATTGAATAAGGAACTGGATCTCCACAGAATTGGGCCTCTCTTCCGCAGTTCATATAGAAAAGGTATCTGCAGTGAATATTGGCATTCTCATTAGGAACTGCTTTTTTTAAAAAACTAAGAGATAACCTCTGGTCAAAAAGAAGAGGAGAGGGGGAAATAATAGGGAGCGCTTTTTGGCTTTCAAAGGGCAAATCTGAACACAAGGCCCAAGAAACTCTAAGGAGTAAGGAATAATTACCGTATTGGCCAAAAAGCAGCAAGACTGGCTGGATAAACCAGCAGACTGGGGTAAACAACAAAATGTTTCCTCAGCAAATCCCTGAGCCCACCCCAATAAATTTTAGGCTGCCAAAGAGGCAGGATGCCTCTGCATTTTCTGTTCCAGCCAGGACAGGATTTAACCCTAAACATGCTTTAAAATAATCATTTGAATTCTAAAATTTATGTAATCACTTATGACTAACTCCTCATTATAACAGAAGTTATAGTATATGCAATTATCTCTTCAGTTTGGGTTTTAAATTAATATGAGTCATTCTCCTTCCATTTAAAACCTCATTTTCCACATGTACAACACTTCCAACCAGCTTTGGAAGAGAAATATCAAAGGGGCTAATTCCCCCCATTTTAATTTAACTGAAGAAAATAGAGTTACATAAAGGATAGATTTGAATCATTACAGTGTGTCTTGAGTTCTCACAAGGAAGGCGGAAAGCAATGGCAAATCTATGGGTGCATAAAAAATGCAGTGTCTTTTACTGGGTTTTAATGAGACATTTTTGTTTTAACTGAGGGGAAGGCAGGGAAAGTGGAAAGTATTTCTGCAACACCGTTCTAAACATACCATGGAACAAGACTTACCCTCTTCTCTGACCCCTATTATGCTCCTGAAATTGCTCACAAAACGAAGCATAATTGATGTGATTGTCAAATCCCCTTTCTCCAAGCACCATAATAACTTCCTGCACCTAAATGCCATGGGACTTTTGTGAGAAGAGAAGAAAGCTCTCAGCTCCCTCCAAGAAGAAGCAGCTTTCTTGGCACCACCATTCCGTTTCAACAAAATTATCTAATCTATATGCTAAATTATTCCTACATTTAGAGCTGCACCCCTGCTGTGCTGTCACCCTGGTGCGGCTCCAGCACGGCTGGTTTTTGCTTTGGGACATTTTGCAAGGCACCACATGGGGATGCGAAGGCTGGCGTGTTCAAAGCTTGATCGTGCCTTCTGGGCTTGACCCACCAGGTGCATGTTGCCCCATCCCTTTACTGTGTGGTTTACAGCCTCAGGAGGCTGCTGCTCCAGCTGCGGGCAGAGCGCTGTGATGGGCTCCCATCAGCTGTCTGTGCCTCTGATGCTCTCCTGACCTGCATCGCAGATACACACCTTGGAACATGGATCAATCCATTTTTCAGATATTTTAATTGATCCTTGCCTGTGGACATTTTGTGCCTATGGACATCTTTATGATTGCAAGACTGATTTCTCTTTTTCCAGTCTGACCATATTGAAGACGCCAATATTTAGCAAGCGATTGCCTTAAAGATGCCTTATTAGTCCCAATTTTGGCTGGCAAATTATATAGGCAGGTAAATAAATAAAGTTTGTTATGATGAAAAACAACTCTCTCTCTCCTATTTAAGTCCACTTTACTTACATGTTTTACCAAACTGACTACATGTTCCAGACCAGCTTTTATAGTATGAATTCCCCTGAATAATAAGAAATTTATAACTGTGTGTATTTTGGCCTCCATTCTGTATTTCTGTTCCCATATTAGACATGCATAAGGATTTATAGTAAGAATATGTGCATACACAGATATCAGATCTTGTTTCTTATTTTTAACTTTAAAATTCACTTCCCAGACAAAATTTGAATACTCTTAAATGAGACAGTGAATTGTGCAAAAATATTTGAGAATGTTTGAGAAATTTGAGAGCGGGGTTTTGCTGTATTGGTTTGGCTCCATCTTTCTATGGGAATGATCTGAATACATTAAGATGACTATTAAAGTGCATCCCTCCTTTGCATAAAAAATAGAAATTGTCTGACAAATTGCTTGAAGTGGAATGCATTCAATTCCATCCCAAGAGATAACGTTTTGTTTTGAGAAAAGCCAGATGCATAAATGCTTGTGAGCTCTATGCATACAAGTACTATGCATACTGTGTACAGTGTGTAATTTAGAAGGCACCTCCCTAAAAAAAGGCATTGCTGGAAGATGACAATTGAGCAGAGAGCCCAGTACACACCTGGCCCCTTCCTGGTCCACAAAGGAAGGGAGGCCCTAGCAAATCCCTGTGGCAGGAAAGCAGTCAGTTTGGGGGGAATCCAGGCAGGCAGCCTGGCAGCTGGCCAGAGGCCAGCGTGGAAGCAGGCAGCTGCTGACAAGAGCAGCAGCAGCAGCCACTGAATGCAAACCTCTGCTAAAGTAACAGGAGGTAGTAACAGACAGTCTTAAACTGGTGCTGCTGCTGTTCCAAAAGGAAGCATTTCTAAATAAAAATATTCCAGATTTTGGAATCAAAGTTTTCGTTTTCAATGTTTTATATTCCAATTCTAGATTTAGAAAAAAAACAAAAACAAAACAAAACAAAAAAACAAACAAAAAAAACCCCCACAAAAAAACAAAAAACCAAAACACCTTGGTCTTGGCAGAAAGCAGACACTTCACACACACCCAAAAAAAAGTTTCATTTAGTTAGCAAACTAATTTCCCAGTAAAAGACAATTCTGACAGAAAAAGTTTACCCGCCCTACCCTGCTTCATACATAATGAAAATGGATTTTTAAAATCCTACAATGCCCACAGGGTGAAGCAAATTTCCCTTTGCTCCATGCACAGCGCATTCAGTTTGGTACCCAGGATGCAAACACCGGCTCTCTAGAAACTCCACCAGGATTGGGCAGTGTGATGTACAACGCTGCTGTTAGATTTGAAAATACAATGATCAAATGAGCACATTGAATGAATGACACTAACACATTAGAAAGATGACAGAAATAAAAATTGCAGGAGAAGCAAACATCTACGATTGCTATATTTAGATCTGGCCATGATTTGGAGTAGCTCAGCACACCTTTTCTGTGAAATTATTTCTATCAGCATTCTTAACATATTACTGCTAACCCGTAAGAAATATTCCTCATTAATTTTTACAGGTATATATATTTGAACCTTACCCAGAGATCAGCTACCATTGACTGATGTGTTAAACTCTTCCATGCCAATGTTAGTTTGTTTGCAGTGGGGTAAGCAAGCTCTCTGCGTGGCTTAAATCTCACTGTAGCTCGAAACACTTCATACTGTCGAACGTTTCTTTCCTAAGAAACATTCACAAATTTAATGTCTAAAAATACAGCTAAGTAATCTGTGATTGACATTTACACACACACAATCATATGCAATACATTAACTCAGTGTTTATGGCTCTGCATGCAATTAACAGCACTGCAATTAAGTTCTGGCATAATACTACTTTTCAAAAGGCCAACAAAAGGATGGATATAAAATGAGCCAGCAGAAATGAGTCCTTTATCGTTGGATTTTCCCTTAGGTGGCTGCATCCTTAAAGAAGGACTCACAAGCACGGGGACTGGGCTGAGCCTATGAAATATTGAGGTAGTTTATCACAGTCCCGCTTGGGGACGTTCTGACTCAAACTTCAATACCTGTTCTGAAAGCAAAAAGTAAGGCATGAGTCACTTACCCCTTTAGTGAATAACATACCCAAACTAGATGACAAAAAGATGGTGATTTGCGAAGTGATCGGCGGCTTGATACTGCAGTTTTATTGCTGGTGAAGAATCCAGCTACAAGCACTGTTGTCAGGAACATCTGTAATTAGAAGGATTCCAAATATCTAAGCAGCATAGATTACCTCCTCCTAGACAGCTGCTGTCAGATCCATCTGTACAATACTTACACCCCAGTTTTAGGGATGGCGTGTGCTTGTGATGATGTATTTCCCCACAAATGCCCGTGCGGGGTTAGTGCCCTTGCACCTCATCCACACAGGCTAAAGGATTGCTGTTGCAGCTGGTAAAGTTTCCAACAAAGCAGCTATCCATAAAAAAAATGCCAGTCCGTAGAAATTAATTCTTGTCTTGCAACATGTCAGTTTTGATTTACCAGAGGTAATTTTTTGCTTTCCAGTGGGATTTCTGGCAAAAAGCACGCAGCGTGTTTCACTCCAGAGCCCCCATGGGTGAGCGTGCTCATACAGCGCCTTCCCCCTGGCCCATTTCAGGCTCCAGGTCTTCTCACATCTCTGGGTAGCTTTTAAAGCACTTGGAAAATGAACACAGACTTTATGAGGTCATTTGTCTTTAATGCACTTTCTAAATGTTTAAATACGGTACATTGTTTATGACATTTCTTGATTAATTCAGTGTAGCTAAACAGGAGGAAGGCTGCATGCAGTTTACATGTCACCATTGCAAGGCAACAGCTGAGCAAGGATTTTCATGAGCATGGTTCTGGACTTCGGACCATGCATAGCACACTTTGACTGATAGATTTTTTTATTACTTTGGAGCTGATCCTAGAAATAGTCCTAATCCTTTACTCACTCACTTAATGTAAACTACAAAGGGCATGAACCACATATCAGGCTAAATAACGCTAGCTGGGTTTTTTAAATTTAATTGTATGATATCTTTTCTTAAAATTACTTAATGGATGTAATGCACATAACACATAAACATAGAAAAGGCCCCATATCATTAGCAATCACACTAATCTGCTGCATAGAACTATTAGAAATACAAGTAAATGTGACTGTACAAAATGCTTTTCACTTTGGAGACACAAAACGCATGGAAGCTAATTTGTTTCTCTACTATCACTACTTCTCAAGTTGGCAATCATCTCCTAAATTAAGACCTAATTTATTCATAAGCATTGTACAGCACTTTCAGTAAAGCAGTTGGTAACTACCAGTAATTTTGCTTTTTAAAGCTGAGCAAGCAAACCATTCTGTTTTATTAACTAGTACAGGTTTCATAAGTATCATCCGTAATACAAGTCAGGATGGCATGTGCTGATTAGATAAATTACACTTCAGAAAAAGATCACTCTGAATTCTTGAAGTTTTATGAGAGGTAGTTTATCTGGCTTATCAAACAAACTATTCCAGAACAGTGCATATCTGTCGTATTTTATCCTTGCATAATAATCAGAAACCTATTTCTGAAAAACTTCTAAGGAGCCAGGAGTGATTCAGAGTTAAAAGGCCAGGGAGTGTTTTCTGCTTGTGGCAATTTAGCAGAAGTACTTTAAATGTGTTCACTATCCAGTTCGTGCTTGTTTCTGTCCTTTGCATGCATTAAATCAGGCTAATGAATGAAAATTGCTGATGGTTTAATATCACTTTGGCTAGTTTGACACTAAGCAGATTTAGCATTGATTTCTAGCATAGGTTAGTTTATTCAAACACAGTTTGTGTTTATACATACTTACATAAACACATATAACACACATAAGGCATAATGATCTGTGAAGTGAGGGTAGAATAAGGTATCATCTCCTGTATTCTAATTCTACAGTCTCAAAAAATCGACTTGAAATTGCATGCCTGCATCTATGCAGCACACCCTTCACAAAACCGAATCCAAAGGTTGCACCTTACCATGTAGTAAGCCTGTGCAGATGGCAGGCGACATGATTCAAAAGCCAGTTCCTTTCTCCATTTCTATCTCTATGGTAAACTGGTGACAAGTTGATCTTAAAAAAGCAGAAAATAATTATATATAAAATAATCAAAAATTAATACAAAATTAAAGCAATGTCCTTTTAAACAAAGCAGGGCTTGCAGCATCGTTTCGGCGCATGAATTGTGCTGTGCGCAGGTGCGCTGTTCTGCAGGCCCTTTCCCCAGCACTGACCCTGGCACGGGAGAGGCACCAGCGCTACACGGCGTCACCCCTGCCCGCAGGAAGCTGTGCGCAGCAAGGATTTGCCTGGCTTGCTTGGCACAAACTCAGCAAGCCTTGGAGCTTGTGCTCCAGCTAATTCTTTATTTAGCTGTCCTGCTTTTGGCTGGGATAGAGATAATTTTCTTCCCAGTAGCTGGCATAGCACTGTGGTTTGGGTTTAGGATGAGAAGAATGTTGATAATGCACTGATGGTTTAGTTGTTGCTGAGCAAGGCTTACACCAGTCAAGGACTTTTCCTCTTCCTCTGCTCTGCCAGGGGCACAAGAAGCTGGGAGGGGGCACAGCCAGGACAGCTGACCCAAACTGGCCCGAGGGCTATTACATACCGTATGACATCATGCTCAGTACATAAACTGGGGGAAGGAGGAGGAAGGGGTGGACATTTGGAGCGATGGCATTTGTCTTCCCAAGTCACCGTTACGCGTGATGGAACCCTGCTTTCCCGGGGATGGCTGAGCACCTGCCTGCCCATGAGAAGCAGGGAATGAATTCCTTGGTTTGCTTTGCTTGTGCACACAGCTTTTGCTTTCCTTATTAAACTGTCTTCATCTCAACCCATGAGTTTTCTCACTTTTACTCTTCTGGTTCTCTCCCCCATCCCACCTCGGGGGAGTGAGTGAGCGGCTGCGTGGGGCTTAGCTGCTGGCTGAGGTTAAACCATGACATTAGCGTTCAGGCAGCTCTAGACCAGGACCTGGACCCTCATCTGTGACTCTGACTCAGTGCTTCTGCAGGGCACGAGCTCACATAGCATGTCCACGTCCCAGTTACTTTTCACATGCTCAGACAAGGCAACCAAAGGCACTTTTTTGACTTCAAGAGCAGGCTCAAGCTGCCCAGCGGCTTTGCTGGTGTTGTGGAATGCCTCTGCTCCCCTAATACAGCAATACTGCTCTTCCAGCTGTACTCATAAAATCTCTCAGGATACAGAGGTAATTTACGCTATTGCCAGCTGTACCTGAGAAGATTTCCAAACTGCATTTGTGTCTGCAGCATTATTTACCTACTACTCTGAACTGTTTTCTAAGGCTTCTTTAATATTATTCTAATTATCTTTGAAATAAATATTACAGTGTTGGGCAGGAAGGCAAATCAGAGATTCTGGGCAGAGCCTTTCTCATTTTACCCCTTACCAGACAATGAACCTGGCCTTGCTGGCCATAAATTTGGCCAAAAAGAAAAAGGCCTTCTAAATATTTTTGACAATAATTGTTAAAAATACCACATACAGCTGCTCCAGTCACATGTCTCAGTCACCCAGAGGGTATAAACACTCTAAAAGTGGCATAAAATAGGCTAGCCCATAGCCGATACAAACCCAAAAAATCTATTTTGGAGGCAATAGTTCTAAATTTAAGAAAAATTACCTTTCTTTTGCTATTTCAGTACTTTAACTTGAAAAACCAAGACTAAGTGAATGAAACTTAGAAAGTTCTTTTTGAGATTAGCATTTGAGAATTTTTTGGGAGCTGTAGGGATTTTTTAAAACCCGACTAATCCCCATACTGCACTTCTACATGCTTTTGAGCCTAAAGCTCCAGCAGTGGTGAATTTATTGTGCAGATTATGATCAGAAAATACTGGTTTGCATGGGCTAAAAATATAAACTCAGAAGTGAAATCCTCCTTTTTCCCATTTTGTTTGATCCAATCAATATGGATAGTGTTTGAGTTCTTCCACAAAGCCCAAGTGAACAGAACTTGAACAGAACTTTTATTCTTGAAAAGTTGACATTGACTGTCATTACTGTTCCTACTGATCTAGACAGTTTCTGATCACATTTTCCTGCAATAACTTTGTAGAGTTGTAGGATTTACTTCATTTAGACACGATGCGTAACTTATCCCTCTCTCCAACAGTTAGCTCAATTCTTCCTCTGTCCATTAAACTCCTAAAACCAAATCAAGCTGTGTTACTTTCTGTGGGCTATAATGATGAAAAAATATGTTTTGAACAGCAACTATCAACCTATCAAAAACTTCAAAGAAACAGTTAAAAAAAGTCTTTAACTATCTCCAGTTTCTGCAGTGTCTGACTAGGACTGAAGTATTTAAATGTGAGAAGATCAATTCTTGAACCACATTCTTTATTCACTGACACTTTTTATCAGTTCTTTTCTTCATCTTATATTTTATTATGGTAATTCTTCTTTCTGCATTTTTCCTTCAAGTTTGTCTGGGTTTTTTTTAAATCCCTAGATCACAGAAGTAGACTGCTTCATAAGGTGCTGTAATGTAATAACACCATTTTATAAAAACTCTGCAAGAAGGCGTTTTCTCCATGACCTTCTACTTCAGGGATGTATGGGATTTTCCTCAGACAACCTTTTTGCGTTTCCCTTTCCAAAACAAGTCCATTCACACTTCTTCTCACAGCCAGCTAAGAAAACAGTATTAACTCCTTACTCTCATTGCAGGAGTCCCCTCCTGCTGCTCAGTCCTACGTAGTGCCATGTCCCTCCGCACCAGCAGCACAGGTTCAGCAGTGTTCACGTCGCTCCTCAGCACCTGCTGGAGGTGAGCAAGAACATTATAGCTGTATTATTTATTATCCATGAGGTGTATGAGGAGAACTGGAGTTGCTCCAGCTGCTCTGTGGTGGGCAGCAGTGATGGGGCAGCCTGAGTGGCTGCGAGGACAAGGACACACGATCCTACCAAATTAGGACCAAGGTGGAGCAATTTCCCCTTGAAGCCACATATAACAGATCTGGGGCTAATGGGTGATGAGGGGGGCTATTTTACTAATTTCTCCATGCCACCTCCTGACTCAGACACTAGCTACTGCCTGGGAGAGGAAAAGGGATGGATGTTGCCATGGTATCAGGTCCTTACATCATTTTTCTCTCCAACCAGGCAGAAACTTCTTTTTCTTCAGAACTTCTTCTTTCAGGGTTATTTATTAAACTGGACTGTTGGCATGATCTCCTTGTTAAACCCTCTTTTCAGGACTGACTCAGCATTGCCAGTCCTCTCAGGTGTGCCACAACTCTTGATTTGGGGTTTTTTTGCCTATTTTGGGATGGAAAGCTATTGTCTCAAAGCCACTCCCTTGTTTCATATAGCCACTAATATTTCATGTGCCTACCACACAGCTACAGCGTAACTAAAAGATATACAAGCTAAGGTTAAAATCAGCTGCCCTGCAAGACTGGGGGTTAAATTAGTTCCGAACTTTATAGCCATGCTCCAGTATCCAGCCTAACCCTCCTGCAGCTACTTCAGATGCCTTCATGTGACAGTGCTGACTGCACCGGCCTTTAAAGATTTGGCTACACCCCTGTTTTCAATAAAACTAAATTCAAACCCACCTGCAAAATGCCACTGACTCAGCATCATGTTGGTGCTAGGTAAACTACGGTGGGTGCTAGCTACCAACTCACTATTTTGGAGGAAAAAGAGAGCAACAAAAGAAGAGGATTAACTTAAAGCTGCTACACAAGACATTTTTTGTGGGCATGTTTGAGACTGTGTTTATTAATGATGCTGTTCAGGGGAAGGATAACTTTCCCCATCACACAGAAAATACAAGAAAAAAAGAAAAACATTTATACATTTATTATTCCAGAGCACCTTTTGATCTCCCTGGTGATTCCCTAGTACATTCCTCCCTTACAGACATTCATTGGGGCTGCTGAGATTTTCGGTTGAAGCAGCTGCTGCCAGAGGACCTACAAGTAATGAGGAAGGCACACAGGGAGCACAGCACAGCAGCCCTCTCCAAAAGCAAGTCCCCAGAGGGATGTTGCAGCTCCGCTCGGGCAAGCTGCCACATCACATTTTTCACTTGTAGCAAGGCAAAGACCATTCCAGGATAGCGTGTCTGTCTCCTTCCCAGGCCATTTGTACCAGAGTTATCCTCCCAAAGTGCTCCACTAGGAAGCAAAGATTGAAGGCATGGGCAGGCACAAGGCCCTGGGGAACAGAGCTCCCCTCTCCCTTTGGGCTGTATGTCAGAAATTGCTCCCCTGTGATAAGATTTTGAGCACACTCAAAAATAAGTCAACTGTTAACTGAGAGAGAATTATTAGGTTCCTCTTACTATTGTCTATAATTCATTTATAGCACTTGAAACGCCAAAGAGAGGCACTTCAGAGTACGATGAAACTGGAACAGATGCAGCTCTTGATTGTACAACTGCTTATCCAGCAAATGCAAAGCAAAAAGTTGAGCAGCCATTTGCCAGCGACTTGGCCTGTCTGTCTGAATAGCTACTGGTAGCTTCTCAGCTCTGTCCCTCATTCACACGTAGGAAAATGAAACAGAAAATACATCACATGATTTACTCAGGCATCAGGAGTCATATCCCTGCTACTGGCCCATGCACCTGCAGCCCCTGAGAACAGAAATTACTGGAACTTCAAGATGTTTTTTAAAACCCAGAAGTGTTTTACATTCAAATTTGCCAGAGTTTGCTGATGCACAGGGCATTTGGAATAACTCAAGACATATGAATCTACTGATGAAAAATTAATAATGAGTTAACAATAATGAAGTCAAAGTACTGCTCTGGTATACAAATATTCCCTTTATACATACATAGCGTTTTCATGAAAAAACAAAAGGCACTTATCTTTGCAACATTTACCATTTGCACAGTTCAGCCTTCCAACTTCTCCCATGAGCCTACCTAAATTCGAGCAGTAACCCAAAGAACCTACCTGACTTGTATCCTTGATTTGTTCTACCAATGGCCTACACCCTGCAAAACACTCCTGCGTGCGTTCTGAGGCACTGCAAAATGTTATGGGGAAGGCAGGTAGGTAACAGCCTTAGGGATGGAGGTAGAAGAGCCGGGGTAAGAAGCACAGAGGCAGTGGATGCATGTATACACACATGTATGTATATGTACATACTCTGAACTATCGCTGAACACTGCTTTTCTAAGATGTGGGTGAGACCAGCAAGACCAGTGACCACCAGTGACCAGTGACCAGTGACCATGCCACCCAACAAATGCTGGCAGCAAGTGCCCGGTACATACATAGTCTGTTTCTCCATTTTGCAGCCTCAGGAGAAAATCTTCCTGAGTCTGTGTCTGCATAAAGACCACTGTCTTTAACAGCCACAGTGGACCTATACCCCTTAAGTATATATCATAAAATGTTGGCTTCCCAAGGCAGTAAATTCCACAAAGTGATTATGCGCTATCTGAAGAGCAACATTTTCTTCCTGATTAAAATAAGCTGTTTGCCAGCGCTATATAGAGAGGAGGGTGTCTCTTGCCTTGACAAGAAGCTGCGGTCACCAGCTCAGGTGTGCGAGGGAGCAGTCACCAGTGGAAATTGGGAGAGCAGATGCTGCTGAGAGGATATAATAAAGAGAATAAGTATCTTCCTCTATACACGAGGGTAAAGGGGCAGCAGGTACAGGCAAACACTGAGAAAAATAATTAACAAATGGAAACTTTCTGACGAGAATTAGCACAGGCTGTTTCTGTCACTTCTCTGGCAATATCCACATCGTGAAAATGGCATTTGCCTTTCTGCATAGGGAACCTGCAGCAGAAATGTGTTTGTGTTTTGGTAAGTACAAATCCAGCTCACCAAGCTGGAGAACACAGAGACAAAACCCACAAGGAGTCATACAATCTCGGTGAACAGAACACTATCTCGGTTGGCTGAAAGCTGAAGTGCTGGTCCTCAAAGCTATTTAAGCATCTAACTGTCACCCTAATCACAGTTTCTGGCCTGGGCTTAAATCACTGCTAAATGCTTGATGGATCATATGAACAAGTTACCTGTTTGCATAAACCATTGCAACAATCTCACCTGTTGGAAGCTATAATCTATGGGCCATTCATAATTCCTTGAATATGTTGTAAGATGCTCATTGTAATCTTAAAGAGAAACTACTTCAGGAAATTATTTTTCTTCCTTTTTTTCTTTAAGTTGCGTGCTAACATATAATTCCACAAGGAATTGGAAGGTACTAGCCAGGTAATTCAATAAATAAGAGGCAGGTAGCTGCCACACAGTCTCTGTCTTCCAGGCTGAGTGATCACCCAATACTGCAGCACATTTCAGGAGCATATTCATTTACTCTCCTCTACAGGTCCTTTTATCTGTCTTTTCTCTGCAGTGTCTGAACACTTTCCTGTAACGCATTAAGCAATATGAATATTATACATCACCTCTATAGTTCTCTTTCTCATGTTCATGTAGGCCATGAGAGAAATATATTAATGTTAATGATCGCTTTATACTTCCTTAATACTTATTCCTGCTTCCAGCTTTTAGGAGCAGGGACTCTTTCTTACTGGTTAGACCATTTAGGCTCAAAGCTCATTCTGGTTTTAAAATGTACTACAGCGACAGTCCTTGTATTTTAAGGGAGCAGGAGTAATGGATTTAGTAACCTCTCTAAAGCAGCATGAATTTGGGGTGCCCAGGGTCTGTGAGGCACTCACAGACTTTTCAAGCTGGTGGGGACCCAAAGGCCCCACCCTGCAGGGTGGGGGGGCACAGCGTGGCTGCCTCTCTGCCCCCAGCCCCATGCCCGGAATGCTCTCCAGAGCCTGCCCGTGCCTGCGGAGGCCAAAGCACCGCCGCCCCGTCCTGCAGTCCTCACCATGTGAGGCTGCAGGTGCCACCACTGGCTCTCCCTGACAATTTATTACCAATGTGAACAGTGCCAAAAGCAAGCATGGGAGATTCAGTGACTGTGGGTCTCACCGGGGTTTCAGTGTGTTGCATCCTGGCTGTTCCCCTCTAGCAGCTTTCCAGTGCTTGCAAGCAACCAGTTTCTTCACATCTGATTTCTGAAAGTTATCTCTGATTCCACTGATCAGTGCACTGATATTTCATCATTTATTGCTCTTTGCATTCAGTGTTACCATACACGGAACAGCCCAGCAACAGTGTCATACAAAAGGTGTTATGGACAGACGGTTCAGGCAATTGTGGCACATTCCTGTATGACTTGCTCCAAGAGACAAAGTCTCCAGTCTCTCTCCCCATCTACTCAGTCTCCCTTCAACATTTCTCTTCCAGCTATGCCAGAGCTTATAGACAGCGGTTCCTCTAAGCTGCTGTTCCCTCTTCAGAAATAATTTTTGAAAAGCTATATCATGATATAAAAAAAAAATCCCCTATTAGTACTTATCTTTCCGCTAACATGATTTCCAGTTGTTTGTAGGCTTTGTCTAATATCATCTTTTCAATTTAAATTCCAAGATAAGAAAAACAATTCACCGACTTGCATTTCTTTTATCTGTCCTAATTAAAAAAGCCTTATTTATTTCATGTTTCAATTTAACTTCTAAGCTGCCATAATCAGATTAGCAATCAACCCATTTTGAAAATATTTCTTCTCCCAGGAAGCTGGGAAAACTCATACAAAACTTCCTCTGCAAATCTAATCAGCTTACAGTTTCTGCTTTGTTCTCCCCAGTCTAATTTTCAAGTTTGCAGGCATCCCACTCAATCTGATGCAAACTTACACATACAAGGATGATTCTTTACCCCAGCAACAGCTCTGTTATTATTAGTTGTTTGCTTGGAAAGCAATGAAAGGTGTAAGGAACTGGATGACACTGAGCTGCACGACACTTCCCAGCCACAGGTACACAGGAGCACCCAGGCCTCCTGTTTCCCAAATTGCTCTCCCTGCAATGCCAAACCGTTCCATTCCTCAGCAGTGACAAGTGACATTTCACTGGTGTATTTGAAAAGCAGTCCATTAAAAAGTACGGACAGCTGCAGATCAAAAAGCATGCAATCAAGCAGACACAGATAGAAGGGAGTTATAACCTTCCCCAAAACAGTTTCACTACCCCGCTCTGATTCAGGACAGCATCACCCTTTGGAAAAACACTTAAATGTGTGCTTGTCTGTGCGTACACGCTCGATCCCTCTGAAGGACAAGCACCCTCAAGAGCATCTTGAATAAAGACAGACTTAGCATGTGATTACACTCCTTAGTCGATTTGGGATCTGGAAAATGTAACCCAAAAAGTAGAAAGTCATTGTCACATCAGATTTACAGAGCATCACAACACTGTCTGTGCCTATCACACCGCAACACTAAGATTTCTTATTCAATAATACTCTCATTCTTGCCAGTTTTGCCCTGGAAATGGAGAAATTATACAACATTTCCTACAGCATCCCTTCTAATCTTTCTGCTATCAAACTTTGGAGCTATTCAGAACCTTCTCCCCCATGTTAATATTTATAACAGTTTTCTAAACTTGCTAATAAACACTGTCTCATTTTTGTGCTCTCCTTCAAGTATTACCTGATACCACAAAGGACTAATTGAAAACAACCCGAACAAACCAATGGTTCACACCACATTCACAGTCTCTATACCTTAGAAGACTTTTTTTTTAAATGACATAGCATGCTATTTTCTTTAATATGTGTGTGAAGAGACAGGAAAACATTAAGAAATGACATAAATAAGGAACTTTTTCATTTACATAAACGCACACGAAGAAGCAATCGAGAGAATCACATTATAGTAATTTTAGAATGGGCATTGCAAATGCCTGTTTTTAAGTTCTTTGGACACATCAAAACCATAAAGGTTTTAAAATTTGACTAAACTTTTACCACCCTACCCCCAGAAAGCCCAGTAGTGTCTGGCCAAGGTTAGTGCAATTATTAAAATAGAGACACATATAGAAAGAGAGGAATAATACAATGACATGTTCTACTGTGTTATGCTAAGGACAAGTTTAGTTGGATAAAAGCTACTACGTGAGAGTTTTACCAAGGCTCAAATGTTCATGCATACAGATGAAGAAAGCCTTGAAGAAGCCAGCTATAAAAAAGAATTTTAAATAAATATAAATAGCGATGTATTTGTGTAACACTGAAGTTTGCTTTTAAAATCATTCAGAAGAAATCTAAATGGCATGACATGACAATTCAGTTTAAATTAAGTCACCCACATTAATCAATACTCATTTATTCTTATAGCAAGAAATATAAGTGTTGTTAAGATTTCATCTTTAAAAAAGGTTTAACAACATTAAAAAGAGCTCTCATGCTGAGAGAAAATTAAACGTGTGCTCATTCTTGCTAAAGAATACATGTATTGGTCCTATCATGTTATTTTATCAGCTTTCAGTGAATCCATAGTATTCGCACATTTGCATATTAAACATTTGTACTCATGAACCGCAGATTTAGTGCTGAAACTGCTAATCGTGCAAGTGCATAAAGAGTAAAAAAAAGAAGCAGAAAGATTTTTCTTTTAAAAACATTCTGCACATGCTCTCATGTAAAACATTGCAGTAGCTGACAGTACCCAGATTCGGATGTCTGTGTGGGCTGAGTGGGAAATAATCTTCCATTAATTTTCAGATAACTTCTGGATGCCATGAGTGGCATGATGTTTAATGTCATGTTTTTCTTGGGGGTTTTTTTGAGAACTGAAACCCACTCAGAATTCATCTGCTTATAAAAGCAACCTGAAGAACACGTCAGAAGAAGGGGACACAGCCGTATCTGTCACGCTGCAGTGCACAGGCATCGCAGCATGCTCTGAGTCTGTCCCCTCAAAAAACTGCAACTCCAGATAGCAACAAAGCAATTTTTTAAAATGGTTTTAGTAAAGGACTGAATACATGCCAGCACCTCAGTTCTTCCCCAGCACACAGTAACACCAGGCATGGGTACAAAAGTGATGTCGTCTAGGTTTGGGCTCCAGAACAACTCTCACACTGCAACCTATAGTCAGCCAGATTTGGATCCATTTCCAACAGCTTGAGGGGCCATTCAGAAGACCCCGGATGCACCTATGTGCTACATAGGCAAAGTGCAGGGACTGTACACCATCATCTACCTATCCATCCACACAACGCGTTTCTACTGGTCAGGAGAATGAAAATTTGCCAAGACAGAAATCAAACCTGCAAGCAGAGCAGTTTGAGGGCTTTAACCCATTTGCAGTTGTCTCCTGCTGTGCAGCTTGAGCATCACTTGGGTTTGTCACCTCAGAGGGACACTGAAATGCAAGGCAGAGGTGCATTAAAATTAGGCAGCATTAAAAGATCGATATCTGTTAAAGCCTTAATTTCTACCTCCCCCCATGTCCCGCTCGGTACTGCCAGCCCAACAGCGAGAGAAACCCTGGGCAATGGCATTGCTGGACAGGAGCTGATGCAGCAAAAGCAGAGGAGCAGCAGAGAGTTATGATCCCAGACTGGGCACACCGGTAATGCAGAGCAACTCTTCCCTTTGTAAAGCAATCATTTATATATAACCCGTTATGGGATGAAGGACGTGACAGTTTAGAGGACGTGTCACTTTTTGACACAGTGCCCATGTATGCGTTATCCTCCCTTACCGACACCTTCTGCCTGCAGTGTAGGTGCAGGGGGTGTTAGCAGAGCTTGGTGCACTAAGGCGTAGCACTCAGCTGCTTTTAGCAGTGCCTTAATGCTTTCCTAAGCATCTTGCTCGAAGGATTTAATACTTCCCATCACCTCCTTTTGCTACACATCCCTCTGTCTGACACGTAGATAATGAAAGTGTACTCTTCCTATTTTGGTATCTCGTACTGACAATCAGCTGCAGGAAAAACACAGTCAGTCAGTATTTGACAGGACTGAAAGAGAAAGCAGGCTGAATTTGACCCATGCAATAAGTTTCAAAGGCAATCCCATAAACTCTCTTCAGCAAGGCTGGAGTCTAACAACACCAGCTGCCAGAGATGTTCATCCCTTTGCAAAGGTCCCCAGCTCCGGCAGCAGTTCCCGTAGCCAACTAAATCATATCTTTATCAGAAGAACACTGGAGTGTATAACAGCTCTGACAAGCACACAGCCGGCCATACATCCCTGTGTTTTAGGATTATGAGTGAGCCTGAAGTGAAAACCAGGTACTTTCAGGCAGAAATAGGAAGCGGCTCCCTGCACTGCTCTGACCACAACAGTCCCATGAGTGGCCACCGCGCTGCCCACAGCCACATGAGCCGAAATCCCTGGGTGCCTGGGACCGGAGTGATCTGGGATGCCTGCCCAGAGGCTGGCAAACTCAGATTCATGGGGGAAAAGCTTCAAGGGTTTGGCAGCCTGGACAACGTAGAGTGGAAATGTCCATTTGTCAAATCCACTGAGAGGCAACCAGCATTTCACTGTTTCAATATTTCTGAAGCTCAGATTAATCTGACTCCAAGACCAGATTTTCTGAGCTACGGAGATGATTTTAATATTGATCCTTTTTGTATTCTCTTACATCAACTACTACTTGCAACTGGATGGAAATCTTCCAGCAATATTGCAAACGATAAATGGTTTGACAAAACCCGAGATATTTTATCCACAGAGATGCTCCTTATACTGGAGGAAATAAGAACCCTCCACTAAGCACTTGGGAAATATTCATTATTTATACAACCAAAAACCACTCTCAGGTCTCTATTTATGTACTTCTCCGTCAAAAGCTTTTACATTACCCTTATAAGTATCAGATCCTGCTTTTTTGATGCTGAAATTTCACATCCCTACTGAAAATTTAGGTTTCCAATAGCTTGCAGCCCCCCTGTACTGGAGTCGATTTGCCACTGCTGCAGGTCTTACCAAGTATTAAACTTATGCTGACGTCAAAAAGCAGTTGGTCTCACTCTAAAGTATTTAATCCCTTTCCCCAGGTTCCTTGCACAGTGATCCACATAACACTAAAGAAGTAAGCCCGGTACTTTATTTTCGCACCATATATTTCTCACAGAATGGTTTCTCACCATGCAGGAAAATTTTTACACCAATGAGAATTTGCATTGTGGTGTTCCTGAAAGTGGGCACTCAGATGTGGGCACCTAAGGCCTCAGCTGCTTCAGGTAAGCATAGCGTATGCCACTCGTAGTAATACTATCGAGCACTAACAGTTTACCTAGCTTTGGGCACTTGAGTAAGTAGGTGTAAACGTATCTGCTGATGACCCCACATAATCCATGGAAAACAATCATTCCCCCTGGAAGCATCTCTGCCTCTCCACCAAGTATGCAGAGATCCCAGTGCAATTACTTTCCTACCCTGGATGCCTCAGGTGAGGTAAATCCATACCCCTTTAATGTAGTCTTAGCACTGAAATGCCCTGAATTGCTACTGCATTGCTTTCATGTTCATCCTCTTCCTTTGTATTGCCACAGATGTGCAGGAGGCATCTGGTCCTTGCCATTCAGTCCTCTAAAAACTAAACTCTTTATTGATTTCTATCGTCTCTGACCTTCCAGGAGCAGAACGAAGATGGGAGTGACACCAGTTTCAAAGTAAACAGTGGGTGGAATAAGTAGCTACAAATATTTTTCTATATGTATGAAAAATAATGAGTAGAGAAAACCAAAATAATTCTTTAAGACATTTCCTAACTGGAGGGAGAAATAAATTAAAATGTGCAATAAAAGTTTTATAGCAGTTAGTGATTTCACTTTGGAAAACCTGCTAGGAACAAAGTTAATGGCATAATAAATTCTTTTTTTGTGAGAAATTATTATTTAGGTTTTTAAGGTTTGACAATTTCTTGTAAATCTAATCAGCCAGCTAGCAATTAATAACATGAAATTGCTTCATGTCTTTCTGCACAAGCACCACCATGCTATGTCAAGGCATATACCTTCAAATGCTCAGGTTTCTCTTACAGACCAGTTCATATTAGCTGCGTGCACACAAAAGACAGCATTTCTAAAAGTGTTAAATAACTATCAGCAAAGCTAAGGGGAAGGGATCAGAGGACACAAGATTTGTACCAGCATGGTTGGAAGATCCTTTATTTTACTTCAGATTCTGCCTATCTTTTGTGTTTCATTTTAAGTCTAAGAAAGAAGCAGGTAATTTGAGTCTGACGTGTCCCAAACCAACACTCAAACCCTCTAACTTACTGTGTTTTCATCTATTATGCTTTTGATCCTTGAAGGGACAGAAATCTGCTTGAATCAAATTATTTTTCACCATTGTGGATGACAGTACAATTTTTAGCCACAGACTAAGTTCAGATGAGGAACAAGTCCGTGCCAAAATGTCACAGACAGGGAGCAAGAGATGGCTTGGGTACTTTTGTTAATTTGGATCCAAGATGATAAACTGGACCACAGGGCACAAAAAAAAAAAAGAGTTTGCAGGTGAAATAAACATTAAAAAGATAAGTGGGACAACCAGATTTCAAACAGAAAATTCAAGAGGTCCCTCTCCTTTATAACCCCCACTTCAGAGTTTTGCTTTAAATCTGAACTCACCCAGAGTTTAATAGCGAGAGATGATGTGAAGATGAATCAGTGGTTGGCAGCCTAAAGTGAAAATTCATAGCATCATTGCACAGGAAAGGAGGCAGTGCAGTGCTGAGTGAGACTTAAAATCTATATTTGTCCATTATAATACTTTCTCTAAGTTATTACATATCCCTAAGAAAAATGAATGTGCTACAGTGGCTTTATTTAAACCTCAGTGGAGTTTGAAGTTATTTGGATTTTGTCTTTGTGCAATTTCATCTATTGCTCTTCTTGTCTCCCATCAAGCAGACATGTAAGCCAAAATCCCGTTACAGAATCAAGTAGCTTTTCATCTTCAAACGTTAATTATCACAAACTGTGAAGCTGTCAAACATCACTGCCCTCCATTCCTCAAATAAGGAGACAGACAGCAGCAAAGCAGCTTTCCTGAAACCACAGAGAAACTATCCCAGAGCCCGAAATGTGATTTAACTTCTGTGCTTTTATAAACTGAGCAGTGGCGGTGACAGTGCAGCCGTGGTGTCACTGGGCCTTAAGTTAGCAAACACTTTAAATCACTCTTTTGAAAGTCTGTAGAAGCAAACAAACATCCTCACGGTAGAGCCATCCATGGGAAGTTGCCCGGTGCAATTCTGTAGATACTTAGCTTAGGCAGAATGTTTTCTAGGCTAGCATCCCTACAGGCATACGCAGAGCCAACGGATCAATCCAAGGCAGAAACTGCAGGCAAATGTTAGTAATAATATAATGCTAGGAAAGGCAGCACAGTTCTTCACCACTGCACATGATTTTAACACCACACCTGTGAGGGGGAATGAATCCCTTGCTCCCCAAACCAGTCTGGTTTCAGTCCATCTGTCCCAGCTGGAGCAAACCTTGCTTTTGCCACAGCAGTTCCCTTTACCTTCTGTTTGCTATATTTGCTAGGATTCTTATTAGGCTACATAGAAAAGGCATTGGAATAGACTCCACTTTTCAAGAGCTCTTTGGAAGTGTAATACCCCTTAACCACAATTCAGAGTTTTTTTCAGTTGAGCAGAAGGTTTATAATGATTGGCGCGTAGCCTGGGTGTTCCTCAGGACAGAGCCTGTATCTGTCTGTCCACAGGAACTTGTGCAACGAGCTCCGTGTCCTTGGCCAAGGCATTTCACATCTTACCACAATACAAATCCTCCTCCAAGCATAAAGTACATCACTTTTACCAAAAGTCTTCACTTCAAAGTGAAACCGCAGTGGAACGGAGCATCAAACAGATCCATGGGGCTCATAAGCATTTATAAGCCTCCTAAGAGCAAAACTCATATGGTTCATCTTCTCAGCTAAAAAAAGACTCCATTTTAACTTTTTTTTTTTTACACTGAAATACCGTAATATCTGTGAGCTATCCAAAGCCCACAGTGTATGTATAACTCGTGTATCTTGGTCACTTCGACACACAGAGTTCAGTGCTGAGAACAACCCAAACCAGTTCACCCACCTATCACCTTATTTCTCGTATTCTGCTTTTGGGGAGTACATAGAAACCATTTGCTCACCCAGGAGCAGGCAGCAGGATTGTGCCCACACCGCTCCGCTGCTGGTGGAAGCCTGCAGCAGCCCTTGCCGGTGGTGGCTCTCCCCAGCCCCTGGCCCAGCTTAGTGCCCCCCGCAGCACCCTCGCACACCCCAAATCTCGCTGCTGCCTGACAAGGAGGGCAGCAGGTTGCTCAGCCCTTAGCCTGGAGGCAGCCACATCACGTTCTGCCACCACTGCGGCCACACCACGAGGCAGCTCCCCGGGCAGGAGGCAGGGAGCTGGGAAATTTGACTGTTTATGGGTTCGCCACAAATGCTTGTTATTGGATAATTAATCATGAGTGCTAATTCTCACTCTGCCTCCACTGCAAAATGCAGCGTGACGGTTCCTGTACAACGATGTCATGCACACGTGCTGCGAAAGGTCGGTGCCTCTGAGCAAGGCCAGGCCACCACAGCAGCGGTGTTGCGGGGCCAAACACAAGCAAAACACGTAGCCCAGCACAACAGGTCCATGGTGCAGCATCACATACTCCCTTATCAGCTATTCCCTGCTTTTTGGTCTTTTCTTTTTAAAAATGAGTGAAATTAGGCTTTAAAAATATCTTATTACAAGTGAGGAATTTGATAGCAAATAGTTGATTTGCACGGTTGCATGCAAAACTAAGAGTACCTATTCCTATAAAAATAATGTTTGAAAGCTTCTACACAATTAGTGCTGCCAGTGCAAATTGTTTTCACTGGTAATGATGTGATAAAATGTTAAACAGCAGGTGGGAGCTCCATTACTAAATGCCCAGGAGGAAACCAGATGAAGGATTTTTTTTCTGTCTGCTGAGAATTGACCATTATTATAATTGCATAACCTTTTTTAAAAAGAGGTACAAAGCTAAGATTTCATGACCTTAATTGCTTCACATAACTTCACACGTCACATGCTATTGTTGTTCTTATCGTAAGTGTCACTTGATATTCATGACAATCCATAAAGTCTATCATTTGCAATAATTTATGTCATTAATATACATTCTTTGAAGGCCCTTCTGTAATCATTAGCTAACCATATGGGATGTAAAATTAATGATCTGAACTATGTCATTAATAATAAGTTAGGTGTGAATGAGTTTTTTCCCCAAAATTTTAATTCTGCTGGTTATTTAATTTCTATTATCACTGTAGAGAAACAATAACCTTGACACAACCCAAAATTTCCATGTGACCCAACACAGTTATTTAATGCTAGCTCTTCTTTTTTTTTTTGGTGAGAAAAAGTCGACATTGTTTTCTATACACCATGCAAAACATTAGTCACAGATAAATTAAAACTTTCCAGTGGAAACACTGAAAACCAAATGTTCTCTAGTGTAATTACTTAAACAAAGTGTCTGAGTACTGATAAAAATCCTATGGTCTGAGAGAGAAGGAGAACAGTAAAATTCTGCCACTAAATTCATGGGTAGTGCAGTATTTTCTTTATTTCCTCCTCCTCTCCATAAAAATCTGGGTGACTTTTCACCCTGTAGGCTGTTCTCGAAGGCACAAGCATCAAGTCACAGGGAAAACAATAAAAGGAAAGCACACAATCTCCTCTTTTCTATACGGTCTCTTTCAATAACTTTTTTCTTATAAATCAAGTCACGGATAGGCTTTGCTTACTGTCCATACACTCACTTGGCAGGGAGGGAAGAGCTCACTGCAGTCACCAGGTTTAATTTCAGCCACTGATGGAGGGGGAAGGAGGACTCCTTCCCAGGGACGTACCCAGGTCTCGCAGCAGTGAGGACACCGTGGACACTGCCCGAAGCAGGGCCAAAGGGACGCCCAGGACATCACGCCTGCTAAATCCCCCTCATGAACCGCCTGACCTCAATTCTGAAGCATGTTCAGAGCTTGTCTAAATGCTGGGTGGCTTTTACAGCACTTCAAGACGTGAACACCAGCAATTTTTTTTCCAGCTGAGAGAATGGATGGACACAGAAGACAGAGGCTTCCTGGCTAAATGCTGCCCCGAGGCGTATAAAGTGCCGTAAGTGCTATTTTCTCCTGTGAACTCTGAGCCAAAGCCTATCGAGTCTTCCTGACCTCTGCCACACTGGTATTTTAGATTTAAGCTGATGAGGGCACTGTATCATCAACGCACCCAGAGCAAGCAGCGCGCAGGGGGCACTCAGGGGCCAGCGCGGCTTCCAGCTCCTTGGGAAATACAGCCGCAGAGGTATTTGAAGCAAGGCTCTGAGAAGCAGCGAGCAGAGACTTTCTCCTGGAGACACTGTGGGAGGAGGCATCCTGTCCAGAAGTGAGAACCCTTTGGGCACCCTCTTCTCCTTTCCCTGCCCGCCCAGGGCGTGCAGCACCAGCCCCATCACACCCATGGTAGGGGAAAGAAAAAAAGCTCTAAGAAAGCAAAGAGAAGCCTGTGACTGTGCCTGGTCTTACCAGGAGGTGCTAACATGCTCCAGTCGTGGGTGCTGAGCACTCCTGGCTATCATCATATCCCTGTCTGTATACTACATGCAGACCCCAAGCTCTGATTTCCAGCGCTTCTTCTCCTTTTGATTGAAAACTCCCCAAAATGACAGTTTTACAAGAGAGATGTTGCTGAAGACAATATCTGTCTGACAATGTCTTTACAAATAAGGTGCTGTCAGGCAGAATGCATCTTGATTTGCGGATTCACAAAGAAAAATGTTTAAAATGTTTACTCATAAACTCAGCAGATTTGCTACAAAGAAATTAAAATATATTAAAGCCTAGAAAAGTTTAATGCCATTTCATGAGAACTACTTTAAAGCGTATTACCTGACTACGTAAATAATACTTTGCTGATTAAAACTGAATAATTACGAACGGAGAAAACAGCAATGCGGCTGTGAATATGTGAAAAATCACCAACGTCACCACCGATCAAGAGAGTGTATCTGCTTTTACCCTAGAGGAACACACTAATAATGCCCATTTTTTTGTTCGGTTGTTTTAGAATGCTGAAGTTTGTCCCAGAAAACCTCTTTTGCAGTTTCCCAACAGAAAGTTTCCTTTCCAAAACGGTTTCCAGTGAAAGAAATGGTTGCTCACAGAAGTCCAGGCTGCCTCTAGCCTCTGCCATGCATCTAAAGCATCACGGACACACATTTCTCTTTGCAGTTTACTATCCATTAACAGTATACTTTTAAGCACTTGGCTGCAAAATGAAACAGTTTTCCCTGCTAAGTCTCCCCCATAGGAAGGCGCCTTGCTGCAGCTTCTTGTTTTTATGTGCACCCCAGAGCTGGACATTCGCCAGCATAGAGGGATGCTGTGATTGCAATTGGGGTGTTTGAATTTCTGTACTTCATTTCCTTCAGAATGGTGCAGAGTTTCTGCTTTCATGGGAGATCAAGATAGCTTTTATCAGGCTATTTTTATTTTGTATTACACTTTTTTGTTGCTGCATGATCCCCTCTTCTTGCCTTGAACTGAACCACGATGAGTTATTCTCCCTGTTTTCAATCATCCATTCTTTGGGGAAAAAGAAAACAAGGCAATCACACTTCAGGGACAGCAGCATCTTTTTTTTATAAAGATCTTCTGAGTGTTTGTCAGTGAGGCTGGGTTTTATTCTCATCCCTTAGAACCAGAAGAACGCCCTCACGAGACTGAACTGGCATTTGGGTACCTGTCAAACTTGGCTTTCACTAAAACTCATTTCCTTGCAGTCTGCTTGAATTAATTCTGGTGGCTGACACATGACTGTCCTGGTTGACTATGAAGTTCATTTCAGATCTCATATAAACTGTGTTTCTGGATCCTTCTTGAAAAAATATTTGGTTTCATTCTAAATTTAATTATTTTAATTGCCAGCCATAAGAATTTGCTTTCATTACACTCACATAAAGCATTGCATTTTCCCCCTCCTACAATCACTAACCAACACACATAAAAGAAAATATATTAAATTGATTTTCTTCCATAGGAAATACATCAAGGAAAGGAAAGGATTGATTTCCCTCCATAGGAAACAAGACATAAATGTTTTTAATCCAGCTGCTGCATTCAGTTATCATGTACAGTATGAAAAACTGTGCCATAAAAATGAAATTAAATGCATAATAGCACAGACCACCATTCCGTCATGTTATCTTAAAGTATCCAGTGTTTTGGCAGGACACAACATAAACCTTTAAGCATTACCTGCACCCATCTATTTTCCAACAGGTTCCAGTACTTATTTATGCACCTTTCTGGGATTTTTCTTTAGAAAGGACCACGTTTCATCATCTGTCTCTGATTTCAGTGAGCAGACTCTGAATGCAATTATACTTACTAAATTTGAGTAAGACTGGCAAATCTCACACTGTGCTACAGCAGACTATACTCTTCCATCATATATCAGTCCCATGAAGATTTATAACCAAGGATATAATTCACAGCCAGCTTTAAAGATTTTATCTCAGGGCTGCACCATCCTTGACTTTAAAATCATCCATGCAGATTTTCACGGGTCAAAGATGTAATTACATCAAATGTTAATAAATTTTGTGGCCTGGATAAGGCAGAAAAAAGGCAAAGCTAGAAATACCAGATCCAAGCACTACAAAGTTTGCAGCTCAACTGCTACCTTAAAGCTTGGGCTAATCCTTAGTGAAAATACATTGGTTACTATATCCTTCTGAGGTCATTATCATGGACAAGCTGCTGCTGAACAGAAGGATTCCCCCATATTTTACATTTGCAAAAATAATTCCCTGCATATCTTCTTTTCTGTACTGCATGCACGAGGCAGGGAACAGATTTTCCATGATCTAAATGCCCATAGGAGATGCTGAGTGCTATACAGAGGATGTTCTCTGCTGTTTGTGCAAAAAGGATCCATGTCGTATCACACCCCACACTCTGGGCAGGCAGCAGGAGCCAGGGAAATGCAGCAGGGCTGACCTGTGCCACCAGTGCCCCCAGTAAAGGAGGGATATTCACTTGCTGCTGACTGATTCACTTCGGAGCCTTCTGCTGCCTTGAACACAACATTTACATTTCTCTTTCTTTTCAAGCCCATTTCCCCCGTTAACAAACACTAGATCTTCTTTGATCAGTATTCAGTAAAAGTCAGGCAGATGCAATCCTTTTGGATGGCATTTTCTGTATCTGTAAACAAAATAGCAGCAAAAGGTTGAATCTGTTCTGTCTTCCAAACAGAGAGGGACACAGTTATTGATCTGGACATTAGACTGCCATTTTATTGAAAGAAAGACTGATTACCTTTGTATCTAAACTGGCAGAAGATATCAATAAGAAACTTCCTATACTTAGCACAAATGCAGGCAGCTCCTATTTTAGAGGTAGTATGTTGGCCATTAGCAGAGACATCACTTTCCTAACTGTTCTTCAACAGTCATTATCTGCCATTAAAAAAACGATTATCAGTTTTAGATCAATACATCTGAAATCAAATGCATGCAGTGTCATAACTGAAACTGGAGACTAAATGCACCTTCCAGGGTCTTCTTTTCAGTTGTTCAACAAAATAAGCAACCCTAGTTCTTTTAATTGCCTTCTGCCATCAGTGAGCCAGAAGTGTCCATGTCTAATCTTTGTCTTTGATTGTGGTTTATCTATGAAGTTCCTTTTAATGTCATGAGAGTTGTACATGTTAAGGTTAAAAATAATCAGAAAAAGAAATACCAGCACATTTGCTTTAGCCGTGCATTCATCATATTTAAGTTGTGCAGCTGACATGAAGAAAAGCCCCCACAAAGGGCAAAAGAAGTAGCCTTCTAAGCATTCTGCAAAGGCAACCAGAAATGCCAGTGGTTATTTGCTGTATGCAGGAGACAATTTGTGTGTGGTTGGCTTGTGGTCACTGTGTGAATGTGCTGCTTCCAAAGACACGGGTACCAGTGCAGGCTCTGCAAGGCTTTTCCTCACTCCTGTAGCCCCTACACTAGGTTTTCTACCTTGCTCAGACAGAATTTTATTCATCTGCCTTTCTAATATTTTTCTCAAAGGATTTGACTGCCTTTATATTTTTCACCAAAGCTCAAATAGGTTCCTTGACAGGCTTTAATAATAGCTACTCAAGGGATGTGAAGTCAAGAGTCTCCTACAAGAGTACCGCGCTCATTTGATGTTCATTTATAGACCAAAGAGTAAACAAATCCACAAAAGGCATCCAGGGATGCACTGTGAGCCATGCTGGTGAAATACCCCAGACTCATCCTGGGAGATTTCAGCACTTACATTGGCCAGATCTCACATGAAAGGAAAGAACTATCTTGAAAATAAGAAAATGCCTTTTGCCTAAGATTTTTTAAGTCCCTAAGGCTACAGGGGGACACAAGATATAAAGCCATGTCCATCTTAAGTCTCACAACCAGTCACAGTCCCAAACACTTCACCTTCTTGCTACTTAATGGTTTAAGTTTCTGCAGGCAGCGAGCCAGACCCACAGCATTTGCCAGACCACAGTCCATTAAGGCTTATCAGTTACCTGTCTGTGCTGCTGGTCAGGAGATGCTGCAGGTCTCCCTGAGCTCAATTTCAAGTGAATAGGCTAATTTCTTTAACTGATTCCTAACCGTAAAGATGCCTTCCTAAGAGTAGTGAAGGGAAACACATTCATGCCACACTTGTTTGGTTTATGGAGTCCTACTCAATACCTCAACAGAAAGCACAGTTGACAATACCTGAATTCCCCTGCCAATGAGACGTCGATGATACACCCTCTAGTCCCACAAGGAGCCACAGAAGATCAATCCACCAGTAAGGATCAAACAGTTAAAGCTGAACCCACACCAGGAGGGAGTTATACCATTGGGCAGAAAAAAGAATTGCAAAACAGACATAGCTTGGTCCATCCCATGGTGGACGACCATCATGGTCACCCAGACCAGTAGAGCCAACAAATGGTCCCCTATTCCTGTCAGACAGTGACAGGACACCAACGGTGACTAACAATTTCTATAAACCCCTGCAGACTAGAAGATTTCAATTTGTCAGACAGTGTCTTAGCACCAATCTGTGTCCCTTTGTTAGACGTGTTCCTGTCTGTACAACAGTGCAGCAACTGATCTGGACATCGATACCCAGTACGGGAGTACAGGACACAACCGCATAAGCTGTTATGAGCCATCCTGGATATCCTCCATTCTCCAGTGGCTTTCCAGAAAGTGTCCCCATCCTAATCCTCAAGTTATTGATGGCTTCGCATGTCTCAGAGTTTTCCCACAGCTTCAGGTTTAAGGCCATGGTCAAAATCTGTTTCGCAGGTGAAAAGATGCCTCTTGTCACAAGGGCTGCCCGGGCAAGGGGCAGCACTTCCTCACTGGCTTGAGCAAGATATTTCATTGAATAAAAGCCTCTGTGCCAAAAAGAGACCAAGAATAAGCTTTTAGCCATCATTTTAGTGCACATAATTCTAAAACAAACTATGATATACTTAGGGATTACAGCTCAAAACCACATGCAAAACCTAAGACAACAATGAACTGTTTAATAGAGAAATGTCACTGCAGATTTGAGAACAACTCATAATAAAGCTGCCACAAGCTGCTGCCAGCTTATTTGTTTGATTCTCTTAAGCTTTTACTGTGGCAAATGTCACCCTTATTTGCTTGGTTTTTACGTGTGGCATCTTGTCATAAACTTTGACTGAACTTCCAGAAAAACAGTGATTACCTTCAGTTATTCATTGTGGCACAAAGGGACCCCCAGCTGAGGATCTTCAGCCACTGCTCACTTATAAATGAATACAAACTCAAACAACTTAAGGCTATTAAGGACACAGGCAAAGTTTGCTTATTTTGCCCCAGGTACTTATATTGCCTCTGTTTGTTTCAAGAAATAACATTGCTATGCTATATAGTTCAGAAGAGGTTGTAAATTAACCAGCACTGAACTGAATATATTCACAGTTACCATTTGCCATTGCTAACCACCTATAGATTTCCAATAAACAGGTCTCATTCATTGTGAAAATTAGATAATTGAAACTATCTATTTGCTTCAAGGCTGTGGTCTCAGAGGTGACGCTTGCGTGTTGCCATGACAAGTAGATGACAGCAGCCATAATTCACTTCCATGATACTCTCTGCCCATTTTGTTTGTCAGTAACAAGAGCATTTTACGAGATACTGGAGATTATCAGTCAGCTTCTGTCCACAGCTCTTCTTCCTGAGGAACACCCCTTTTTCCCTATTACTGTCCCTATCTCAGTAGAAATATTTTAAAATTATAAGAGAATGGAATCCTGTCAAAAACAGCAATCCCTAATCACCCCATTATCTTTTCCATGCTGCAGATTGCTAACTATCAATTATTATACAGGCTCTGAAGTAAATACATCGGAGCAAGTGGGAAATGCATAGCAAACACTAACAAATTTGCATGCAGCCCTTCCCATTGAAGAGTAATATATCTACTGAAGTATTAATTAAATGTCTTTGCCTTTCTGATTAAAATCTTAGGGCTGAAAATGAATATTTTGGGTTAGACTGTGCAGTGAAGTAGAAGAGGTAGAGAAAGGTTCGACTGGTATAAAATGTTTGCATGAAGTACAGCCCAGTGAGTTATGAGTGTATATCTCCAATTTAAACAAACAAATAAAAAACCCTCAGAAATTAGAAGCTTCCCACTCACAAAATCCCTTTTTATAATTTTCTCACTATTCTCTTCAGCCAGTGCCACAACATGGTAACTGACTCCTCGCTCCAGTGGAAGTCCGCTTGGTCATTAATTGCCCAAAACCTGTATTCAGCCGCGCCACCCGGAAACGCATCACTCTGGGATGGATCTCTCACTTGATGCTATGCTATTATTTTTTTCCAGAACAATTGTGATCATCAGATTACATGCTCCCTAACTGAAAATTACTCCAATATATACAATAGCAGATAACGCAATAGTTCAGGGAATTGGTGACTGGATGATCCATCACCCATTTCCCAGATGCAGAGCTATTCACGAGCCACCCTGCCTTGTCATCTGACAGACTACTACCTGGATCCATGTGAGGCAATTTATAAAATCTTCACTTGCTGCTGTTTACGTATGAAGTCACTTTTCTATTTCATGAAATAATGTGGAGATATCAGGCATTATTTAAACTGCATATCATTAACTTGAAAAACCTTGATTCAAGAAGGTTTAGTAAGCTGGCTCTGTGGAGGGGAGGTCTCGATTCTCATTTGTACAGAACCAGAACACACCAAAACTGTCTTATTTTACCTTCTGTTGTCATTTTATTATTTTTAGCTACAAAAATACATCTGCAGTTTTTCTACAAAAAAAAAAATTAAAACAAAGCTAGCCAGGATTTTTAAAAGTAAACCTATTCTTTTGTTTTAATGCCTGAATTGCTGGCAGCTGGACATGCCTTGCGCTTGGAAACCAGGAGGTAGAAAAAACTGGTTTGTGCTTCTGTGCTGCCTGAGTTAGGGGCAAGGAGTTGCTCCCTGGTCTCCCCTATCACTGGGATCTTCACTCTTGCACCAGAGCTGGTCTCTCCTGTTGGAGAGGAGGACTCTGCACACAGCCATTCATTTGGGCATGGGGAGACCAGCTCGCCTTTGAAAGGGAAAGCTTACCTCAAGTCCTTCCCAGTGAACAACGCACCTACACCAAGTGTGGGGAGATCCTCAAGATGTCCCCAGGGTCACAGACTCACAAGAGCTGTATGAGGGTGAGCTGAAGGCGGTTCTCTCACCCATGAACCGAGGGGATTTGGGAGCCTTTTCTCACATCCTCAGCAAGCTCCGTAACCACAGAGATAACAGATACGTTGGACTGGACGTTTGTCATTTTTCATGGAAAGGAGAGTTTCATCCCCAGGCAGAAATGTTTCAAAATAATCAAATTCTCTCAAATTTCTGTTTCTAAAAAAACAGTTTTTTCTTACTACAGTGAGAAAATCAGTTTAAACCTCAACATCTCTGTCTGGCTGTTGTTTAGGTAATTGTCTGGTGGGTTCCCAAAATCGTAGCCTTTGCTCATCTCTTGTGAGATAACCTGACCTCTGCAGGAAGGACATGCCAAAAATAAAGTAAGAAAGAGGCAACACTAAGTGTGGGGCAGAGTGAATTTTGTCCCTTCTCATGTAGGACTTGCTGCAGAGGCATCCCTAAAAACATCCCATTTCCACTGCTTTCAGAGATATGGAATTTTGTGCAATCTGTGTTAATAAACATGGCTGCTCCAAAGGAATACTTTGCCCGTATCATCAATTCTTCTCCCAAAGGATGAGAATAAATGAGAGTAACATTGGCAACTGCTCGGGCTAAAAGGGCAATATCACTCAAGAAAGACCATCGTCAGCTACAGGGGGAACATTTGACTGAGTAATCATAGAATCATAGAATCATAGAATGTTTTGCGTTGGAAGGGACCCCTAGAGGTCATCTAGTCCAACCCCCCTGCAGTGAGCAGGGACACCACTAACTCGATCAGGTTGCTCAGAGCCCCATCCAACCTGGCCTTGAATGCTTCCAGGGATGGGGCCTCCACCACCTCTCTGGGCAACCTGTTCCAGTGTTTCACCACCCTCGTTGTAAAGAATTTCCTCCTTATATCCAGTCTAAACCTACCCTGCTTCAGTTTAAAACCATTACCCCTTGTCCTGTCACAGCTGTCCCTACTAAAAAGATTATCCCCATCTTTCCTATAGGCCCCCTTTAGATACTGAAAGGCCGTAATCAGGTCTCCCCGCAGCCTTCTCTTCTCCAGGCTGAACAAGCCCAACTCTCTCAGCCTGTCCTCATAGGAGAGGTGCTCCAGCCCTCGGATCATTTTAGTAGCCCTCCTCTGGACCCGTTCCAACACTTCCATGTCCTCCTTGTGCTGAGGGCTCCAGAGCTGGACGCAGTACTCCAGGTGAGGTCTCACCAAAGCAGAGTAGAGGGGCAGAATCACCTCCCTCGACCTGCTGGCCACGCTTCTCCTGATGCAGCCCAGGGTACGGTTGGCCTTCTGGGCTGCCATCGCACATTGCCAGCTCATGTCCAGCTTTTCATCCACCAGCACGCCCAAGTCCTTAGTAACTTAGAAGCATCGAGGTCTCTGCCTTTAAAAATACACTATACTCCATACATAACTTCAAGCCACATTCTGCATCATTCATTTCATGATCAAAAATTATATTTTTACTCTTACTAACAATATGTAAACTATGATGTACCTGCAGGGAAATACATGATTGCTCTGCAAGAGAACACTTCAAATATTGAAATTGCCAAGTCCTTTATCCATAAGCCAAGAGATTCATTGCACTTGTTAAAACTGAGATATGCAATACTGAAAAAGAAGCGTATAATTATAATTTATGGAGAGAGTATTCAGTAAATAGTTTGATTCAAGTCGTTTGTATGTGCTGCTTTAAATAACCATCCTTCTGCATGAAAAACTCTGAGTTCAGACAGAACAAATGAAGAACTGGAATTCAAGTTGGTGTTTTATTCCATACAATGACCATGCAAATAGAAAAATCTCTACTGATTACATTCTTTTATGGGCCTTGGTAAGGATAAGAAACTATTTTAGCTAATTTATGAAGATTAGAATAGTCATGACTTATAGGAAACAATTTATATAAGCTGTTCTAAAATATACTTTTAGATCAGGAAAGAGCTAAAATTCTGACAGTGGCTGCATTAGCAAAGAGAAGACACACAATAGTATTGATTAAAATTTGCATAATATCTGCTTAATTAAAAAAGCAGTGTTATATATTGCAGCCAATAGATTAATCCACTTTTCAACCACTTTTAAAAGAATAGCGTAATTCTAGTTCAGAAATATTTTTTCCTCCAAGCAATTTGCCAAATAAGGGACTAAAATGTAAAATATTTTTCCCATTAGTTTTAGGTAATTGAAATGCAAAGTGCTGAGCACTTAATCTTTCCAGGCAGGAAAAGCTGCCTGCTGTCAGATTTTATTAAGTCTTTTGCTGCTCTTTGTATGGTCAATAACAAGTGTCTAAACTCAGGAAATGATGTAGAGGTAGTGTTCAAAGGTAAGGATATGATAAGGCGGTGTTTGCATTCAGGATAATATGAAAAAGTCCAATATGTACGCCGGAAGATTTTTCTCCATGTCAACTAATTAGCATGTTTATTGGAAGCATTAATTATTCTGACAACCACAGAGATTGTTAAGTGTGTTAACTCCTTGCATGCTCCCTTCCTGCATGCCTTTCTAGGCAGACTGTTTACATGCCAACTGTCACAGGTAGATTTCCATATCTTAATAAAGCTGAAAGAAACAGTTCTTTCCAGTTCTAACACGTGTTAGGAAGTAAAAAAATAAATTCTACCATGAATTAGTTGAGTTTCAAAACAAACCCAAGACAAATACGGTTTTGATAAAAATTAGAAAATCCTTGATACCTTCACAGAGGTTGTCTTCCATTTGAGCGTGTGGTGCTATCTGAACCTCAGAAAGATTGATCAGATTTAAACTTACAGCTGGAAAACCAAGTAATAGTTTACAAGATACCAATATCAAAACAGCCACCAAAGATAGGCATGCATCTATGACCTAATTGCCATATAAATAATGCAGCTTCCTGACGTGTCCCAAAATGCAGTTCCTGGAAGCCCAGAGAGGGAATCTCAGTTGCAGCCCAATGTGTCTGGTTTCTGTTACTCTCCCACAGACATGGGCTCCAACAGCACCTTCTGTACTTTGGCTCTGGAGCTGGAACCTGCTTTGTGCACGAGCCCCCTGCCAAAAGCCTGTGCTGCCACATAGCGCAGCTGGGACTGCCAAAAGTGCTACGGAGGGTTTGGGACCTGATGCCTCACACAAAAAAAAAAAAAATCTTGAATAAATAAATAGAAACATTGGCAGGTTCAATCATTCAGTCCTACGTGCAACACTAAATAAGGATTTGGTGGTTTATCTGTTCATAAATTAAATTAATTTACAGGCAACATGGCCACTTCAAGCAACAACTGCATTACTAGAACCATGCTTTCCCACCAGCTTCTTCCACAGTGTCACTCCTGCTCACGACTAAATTTTTAGGGGCAAATAATCATTTTCACTGTGCCCAAAATCACTGCTTGGAACAGCATTTTCCAGCGTCAGCCTCACAAAGCTGTTCCCTGAAGAAGAAAAAAGGGATTATTATTTCTTTTTAAATCTTTGTAGCGTGCCAGTGCACAGCTTTTTGGCAGCAACACAAATATGACCTGTTTTCTCCTATCTTTCTTCTTTCCCATTATTTTCTTTCCACTTTCCTTGCAATTTTTCTTTCTTTCATTTCCCCTAGTGTTATTTTCCTTGCCTACCTTTCTTGTGCTTTAAGCTTCCTGTTCCCAGTTCTGTCTCTTTACACCCATATCTGAGTTGGACTTTCTTTCCTGACTTCTCCTCCCTTTTCCTCATCTCCAACTTTTCATTTCACCGTCATCTCTGAATGGAGGCCTTTCAGCATACAGTTCACACATTCTCCTTCTGCTACATACATGCATAAAAATATCCTGTTATTGACAGGAATGCATATGCAATGAAAATTGGGTGTTTATTGCTGAGCTCCAACTGAGGATTTTTTACATCTAACTAAATGTTTTCCTAAAGATTTCCTGTTACTCCTGCGTCTGCGTTACAGACCAGCAAGACAGGGACCTTTGTCTCTATACACTTTGAAAAACCTCAAATCTAGGGCCATTGTGTAGCCTTTTCTTATTCTCAGGTCAGCTTTTCCCAGTTTCCTCTCCCTCTGAAAAACTAAACAGACACAGATCTAATTACCAGTATCTCAGACCATCATTAGCCAAGTAGACACAGAGTGAATTGAACACCACTTCAGGGAGGTCATTACTTGAATAATCCCACATAGCTTTTTAATTTACCTTTCACTAAAACCACACCCTCAAGCATTTTGGAAAAACTCAATGATACACTTGTGAGGCTGAATAATTCGGGGTGAGAAGAGAGAATTTAAGAATCTGCATACAAAGTGAAGAACTAAGTCAAGATATAAAATCCAGAAGAACAGCAAAGCAACTGTGGGCGAGTCGTAGCGGTGGTTGCACGTAGATCAGAGCTCACTCCACTGATATCACCCTGATACAAGCTGGAAGGACACAGAAACATGTCTGTCGTGGAGGCACTGGTCTGTAGAAAGGGGGGGAGAGAGAGAGAGCAAGTGTTGAAGAGCCAAAGCTTGCTTTACAGCTGAGGTATTTCAAGAAACAAATAAAAAGCAATGTTGCTTTTACTCCTCCAATGACGAGCACATCTGCACCACTCATGGGAAAGGACAAAACAGCACAAGCAATGGGAGCAAAAGGCAGTTTGGGGCACTCCGTACTTCTCTAGCAGAAATATCCCAGCAAGCAGCCAGTCTGCTCCCCCTGCTACTCAGGCAGAGGCAGAAAAGTTTCTATGAAGAAACAAAATCTGAGAGCTCTGTTAACTGACCACACACCTCCGCACTTCAAGGCAGGTCCTGGCTGGCAGTGACGTGAACAGGACTCCAGTGACTTCAATCGTGTTCTGTAAAAAGTTACAACTCAGGGGTCAGCATTTTATAACTACTTAGGGGCACAGGGATGCAGATAACTGCAGTTCAGAAATTCACTGGAGGCTTATCTGCCTTTTTAGGCGTATCAAAATCTACAGCTCGGATATTAAATAAACGAGTGTCGCATATTAAATACAGCATTAAGTATGACATTGTACAGTCTCCCGGGCGTCTCCCAATCACACTTTTTTGTAGTAGCAAAAACAGTCCAAAAGGAAAAAATAACTAAAAGAACTGGTATTTAAAAAAAGAGGACAACAATAAAGAAGAAAAGAACGACGGTCATAGAATAGCAAACTGAGCACTGCTGATAGATCTCTCACTATGATGATTAAGTTAATTTATTCTTAGCACTAAAATACACCTTTTCAATGAGATAACTGAAGTTGGCTACAAAGACGGTTCTTTCCCATGGGAAGGAAAGGGGATACAAGCCAACAATGAAGATCTTCAGCCAAAATACTATTTCACAAAAGACTAGAAAAATCGAAGGGTAAAATAAATTTCTGAAAAAATTATTGGCTTGATATTTAAAACTGCTGAGCATCTGCGAGTCCCACTTAAGTCACAGGGAGCTGAAGGCATTGACAGCCTTTGTAAATCAGGCTGGGTAAGTGGCAGAACCAGTACCTAGCCAGGCCTACCAAAGAGATTTCAGAAGCTAATGATGTGAAATTAAGAGCTCTCACCTGAGTGTAGTGGTACAAAAAAAAAAATAAAGTTTAAGAAGCAAGCTCTCAGAATTCATGATACAAACATTTATCAATTTATTTTTTGTGCTTTCTCTTAAAGAAGACTAATTTTCTCTGTCATGTTTCTGATAAGCAAATCATTTCAGTGACAAGTACAGCATTATAAGCAAACCTGTACTAACAAATCAGTGTTCAAGACACAGAAATATTAGTAAAATATGTGTCAAAGATTACCTCAGTGATTTTTTACTTTTAGCTTTGTTTTTATTTCAAGAATATAGAATCATAGACTCACAGAATCCTAGAATTGTTAAGGTTGAAAAACACCTGCAAGATCATCAAGTCCAACCGTTAACCTAACACTGCCATTCCACCACTAAACCATGTCCCTAAGTACCACATCTACCCATCTTTTAAATACCTCCAGGGATGGGGACTCTACCACTTCCCCGGGCAGCCCTTTCCAATGCTTAAACAGCCCTTTCAGTGAAGACATTTTTCCTAATATCCAATCTAAACCTGCCCTGGCACAACTTGAGGCTGTTTCCTCTTGTCCTATCACTTGTTACTTGCCAGAAGAGACCAACCCCCACTTCACTACACCCTCCTGTCAGGCAGTTGTAGAGCGCGATGAGGTCTCCCCTCAGCCTCCTCTTCTCCAGGCTGAACACCCCCAGGTCCCTCAGCCGGTCCCCATCAGCCTTGGGCTCCAGACCCCTCACCAGCTTTGTTGCCCTTCTCTGGACACGTTCCAGCACCTTAATGTCTTTCTTGTAGTGAGGGGCCCAAAACTGAACACAGCATTCGAGGAGCAGCCTCACCAGCACCAAGTACAGGGGCACAATCACTGCCCTGCTCCTGCTGGTCACACTGTTTCTGACAGAAGCCAGGATGCCGTTGGCCCTCTTGGCCATCTGGGCACACTGCTGGCTCATATTCAGCCAGCTGGTGACCAACACCCCCAGGTCCTTTTCCATCAGGCACTCTTCCTCAAGCCTGTAGCATTGCATGGGGTTGTTGTGACCCAAGTGCAGGACCCGGCACTGAGCCTTGTTGAACCTCATGCAGTTGGCCTTGACGTATTGATCCAGCCTGTCCAGATCCCTCTGCAGAGCTTTCCTACCCTCAAGCAGATCGACACTCCCACCCAATGTGGTGTCTGCAAACTTACTGAGGGCACAGTCAATCTCCTCATCCAGGTCATTGATAAAGATGTTAAAAATAACTGGCCCCAATACTAAGCCCAGGGAAACATCACTTGTGACCATCTGCCAGCTGGATTTAACTGCATTCACAACACTTTGGGCACGGCCATCCAGTGAGTTTTTTACCAAGCAAGCAGTACACCCGTCCAAGCCATGAGCAGCCAGTTTCTTCACGAGAATGCTGTGGGAAACCATGTCAAAGGCTTTACTAAAATCTAGGTAGACAAGATCCACAGTCTTTTTCTCATCCACTGAGCAGGTTACCCTGTTATTGAAGGAGATCAGGTCAGTCAGGCAGGACCTGCCTTTCATAAACCCATGCTGACTGGGCCTGATGCCCTGGTTGTCCTGTATGTGCCACATGGTGGCACTCAAGCTGATCTGTTCCATAATCTTTCTCGGCACTGAGGTCAGACTCACAGGCCTGTATCTCCCCAGATCCTCCTTCCAGCCCTTCTTGTAGATGGGCATGACATTTGCTAACTTCCAGTCAACTGGGACCCCCCCCGTTAACCAGGACTGCTGATAAATGATTGAATATACTGAAAATCAAGAGGAAAAAATCTTCAAAATCCTTTGACACTGATATGTTTAAGCTTACAAACAGTACAAAGAGAGCAGAACACACTGATCCTTTGTCACCTTTCCCAAACCAGAAAATAATATCAAAGAACTTCACTTGTCTCAGGAATAAAGGACTAGAGGGTACTATCTCATACTCCTTTGTTTAAGTTTACGATGTTTTCGTTGCAGTTTTTACAAAAGTTTTTATAGCTGGAGTGATAGTGGCCATATTGGCTTTTTAACAGGTACATAGAGATTTTGGTGGGGGGAGGGGGGCAAGAGGGAAATTTTTATCATTATGTGAGTAATTCTTCCCTTTGGCAGGTAGGAGGGAGACATTTCTAGGATGAAGTCTTCAGCTGGCAAGAGCTACCTCAAAGAGTGATGAGGGTTAGTTAGCCTGTGAATGTGCATATTCTCAAAACTAGTACGGTTTTACCCTCAGGATTTTCCATAAACTGCTCTTCTGAGACCAGCAATTTCCCTTCCAGCAACTCTGTTCATTTTTAAATTAGCTTAATTGAATTGTGGTCTCTCCATTTCCTTCAAAAGAACCACAAAATTTTGTCACACGCTTTCTTCTGCTCAAAAAAAAAGCAAATGGACTCTCTGGAGTCTGGTCAGAGTCTCTATTCAACCAGACCTTGGACCATAGGAACCATAACCTGACATGTGATCATGCCTGCACTGGAGCAAGCTAATCAGCCCACCTGAGTATCAGTGTTTCGATCAGAAATACTTCACTCTTGGTCAGTACTCTCCTGAAAGTACCAGCAGGAGCAGGAAAAGACCAGAAGAAATATATTTACCCCCAGGAAAAATTTGTGTTTCCTCACCCAATTAATATTCCCTGCAGCATATCAGCAATGCACTGGCCAATAGTTGAATAACAATTCCCTCCGTTTGCAGGAGCTGGGGTCAACAGAGTGGCAAGGAGAGGAAAGCCAATTTTGGGAAGTCCTTTTAAATATAATTGCCTGTTTGTGCACATGTCAGAGGAGGGAGCTGCCCCACATGGCCCATGGGCAGGGACTGACCTATAGATGTACTATAGGTCAGTCCCATTATAGATGTATAAATGTCCTTTCCCAGAGCCTGCTTTTCCCCAGGGGTGCAGGCAAAGAGGAGGGTGAAGGTAGTTTTGGCCTTGCTCCTTGCTGTCCTCTTTCATGGAAGATCCATGGCATCCTCACCATGGCACGTGAGTGACCCCATAGGCATCCACTACATATATCAGGCCTCCTGCCTTCTGGTTGTCTGCCTCTTTGCTAACCCAGAACAGGCAAGTAGACTCTGCTCACATCATCTGGGTCCCATGATCTCATCACACTGCTGGAGAAATGTCAGCCTCCCCATGTCCCCTGCCCAACACTCTGCCACACAGAGGACAGCTGTAAATGTGCAGACACCAGCAACTCCAGAAGAGGTTCCCCTTGTCCATCCTCATCAGAAGATGGGTTATGCAGGGAGACAAGCAATCCTAGGTGCTGATTCATGTAACAGATGAAAACAGTACAGCTAGCACCACCTACAAAATCCCATTTCTTCAGGTGCATAAACAAGATTGCCCCAGAAGCAGCTGGAACAGCCATGGCATCTCTCATCACCAGAGGTATCTCCAGTCCAAAGATGTTCAGAAGTCTGGAGAAGACATGGATGCTCTCCTGACACCACCCACAAAGAGCAGCACAAAACTCAATGCAATTGCTCCAGTCCAGCAGCCACACAGGCTGCTGCCTTGATGTCCTCTGGGGTATCGGTCTATTGGGCTTAGGGTAATTTTCTACTGGGTGGCACCATCCAAAGTGTTTGAACACCTCTTTGCACCCCCACAACAATGTTTTCACTTCTGTGGGCATCTCACAGTGAGCAGAGATTTGTGAAGAATGGCATAAACTTCTGAAATCTTTGGGCACATTGAAGTAACAGTGAAGAATTTCAGCGTTCTCTGAAATGAAATCCTAGGTAACTGCTCTGAAAATTGTTGCAGTCTTAGGAACAGTGAAAAATTATTTTACAAGAATTCATCAGGAAGACTAAATATATTCAATTTCTTTAATGACACAAAGGCCACTGCAAATGGTTGTGTGTTTTGTCATAGAATACACTTTGAAAAGATCTGACTATTGAGATGCCATTAAATTTGAACTAGTCCTGTTGAAAAGTGTCTCAAATTGCCCTATTTTTTAGTAAGAAGAGAAAAATGTTTTTGTTCCTTCCTATAATTTGTCATAGCTACACAAATCTATTACATGGCTTGACACTTTTTTGAAGAGTAATTTCTGAGAACTCATAAGAGAAAGATGAATCCACATTTCAAGATACAAAGAGGCATCTCAGTGAAATAACGTGCAGATCATCATCAAAACCCATAAAACTAAGTGGCCATTTTCCTTCCTTCTATACAAAGGATTTGTATACCTTTTGCACTGTCTGCCATTCCCGGAGCCCTTGGAAGAACCCACCATGGTACAGGAGGATTTGCTGCTACCAGCCACAGATTTTCCAGAAAGTCTGTCCTACTCTGAGCAAGTCAACCTACTCCCTGATACTATGGGAGCCAAGCTGGGGAGGAAGAGATGAGGCAGACTCTGGCACAAGATGCAACCAGTTTTCAGAAATTACTCTCTGGCTGCAGAAAATCCTGGGAAGACAAAGACTGAATCACTTACTGACCAACAGACTAGAAATCTTCACCTTCATTGAAGTGGTGTAGGACATCCAAGATGACGATTTCACCCATTTCAGATAGGGGCAATCCATCTAAGCACTCCATATGCTCCTGCTCAGTGATCAATTAAAAGAGACACACACAATCCAGCAAATAACCACCCCTAGTAACCTGGCACCGGTAGTGAGCACCCAGGCGCAGCACAACATCAGGAACATGAGTCCCTAAGATTGTTTGAGAGTGTTGCATCTCCAGTACACATCAAAACCTGTAGGTGAATAACCTTTAAACTGGGAAAATATTAATTCTTCTGGAAATTGATGACTTTTCAACCACTTTTCATATAGATTCACTATGTGAAAAATATGGGATAGGGGGAGGAGCGGAGAAAAATCTTCATGTACCACAGTTGCTCTGTGCTATTACATTTTCTAAAGTACAAAGTTGTGTTTACAAAGCAGGTATGATCTAGGCCTCACCCACTCTTTTCTCACCACCATCCGTGTCTTCAAGGATTTCACATATTGAAGAGAAATTGACCTTGGATATGATGTTTTTCAAGTCCTGCATGCACTAACAGATTTACTTGCTTTCAAGTACAGGCTGATTTTGTTGTACCAAATTTAATATGTTGAGCCAGGTTATAATACCTGGTATCTCAGTATCACTCACTTCATATATCAGTGGTGACGCTGTGCAGTTGTACCAGGGTAGGAGAGATCAAAGTCTGACTGCTCTGTGTTAGAGAGAGTTCAGCTTCCCCTCTGCCTTTCAGGTTAGCTAAATACTTGCTTCCAATCTTCCTAGAAACAGCCCAACAAAGGTTAGCACTCTGAAATTTAGTGGAGAGAATGATTAGAATTATTTGTAGCGTAATAAAAACATTTTTTTTTTTTTTCCCATGCAGTTTCCTGAAATCCCCCTCAGCGGATCCACTAAAAAAAAAAGTCTTTGGTTTCCTAAACACAGCTAAAATGCAGGAAATTCCACTAAGATCTTCCACAGACTGACACACATTTTATGATGCCATTTTCTTTTATGTAAGGATGTCTCAATCTTAGACAAATGTGATAGGGAAGGTAACAATGATGAATTAAAATATGAATGCAGTAAATAATTCTTTTTTCCTCTGAAGTCAGAAAACAGTATTTTTCTAAGATCTCTCCAGTAACAAATACTTTTACTGTTTTCCTCCTTCAGGTCATGCTCACCTGGCTCAAGGTAAGGTGGGTCCAACACTAAAAGCAGAACTTCAGCAAATGGCTCTTGTATCTTGTCTAGAAATTATGGCTGAGGTCAGAAACATCTTTTAGAGGAAAACACATACAAGCAGGAGAAGGAAATGTCTACAATTTTGCTTATAAACAGCTCAGTACAATAGGGCCCTGATCTCAAATGAGGCCTTTGTCATGCAAATAATAAACTAATTTTCCTCATGAAGATGTGTCATTTTTTAGGATACCGGGCCTTTCTCCAATCATGTGACAATTTCTCATTTTGGATTAAGATACAAACACTTTCACAGATCTATATGCTTGTACAAAAGAATTGCTTTAGTTTAAACACTTTGCTGGTGAAAAGTCACAGAAACCTATTGATGCATGAAATTTTGCATATATTTCCAGTGTTAGTCAGGTATTTGTTACAGCTCTGAGAGCACGTACCAGGGTAATGAGGAGCATTCCCTTTTTGATCCTTTTATATTCTGTGGTGTGTCTTGTCTGATTTACCCGTGTATCAAACACCAGTCACTGTACTATAGAGAAGCTGCTAAGCCTCAGAAACAGGCTGTAATAAGCTTTTCAAGCACCTGATGTGGAAAACCAGAATAGTTCTTTACATATTCTAGGAAGTTTTGCAAATATGGGTTAAACATGCAGCATCCCTAAGATGCAGAGCATTTTATTTTATAATATCAGCAGTAATAACAGTGTGAGAATTTTTGATTTATTTTGTTATCATAGCAACTAATGAAGCCATTACTTTTTTCTGAATTCAGCTCACTAATAATTTCAGTGAAAAACTTATTCAAAACACTTCAGCAGAGGCATCCCTAATGTTCTGCCAGTAAATAACATATTTCATTTATAAACCTGTTTTCCGTCCCACTTGGCTGGTCCTTTAGAAGCCTGTCAATAGACTAGGGAAATCCAATTTTCTAACTCGGCTAAATCTCATTTTCAAAAGTGACTTCAATGCCCAGAACTTGTCTTCAGTTCAGTCAAAGATATGATTGTAATTCAGATAGGCATCCCTGCACTAGATAACTGTGCAAGGTACTGATGCTGATACTCCTGCCACAGCACAGGCGCCAGCTGGGAAAACTTGCGCTAAATCCTAGGCAAGTTTCTGACCCCTGCCTGGGCTGCCATGGTTATACTGCTTCTGGATGCTTAATGCCATCTTTGGTCTCGCTGTGCAAGCTGCAGTCTGAGTTTTGCCTTTCACAGACTGGGTGTCCTCGTGCATTATTTTACACTGATATGTTTTATCTTACGCTTGCAATGGGCTAAGAATGATTACATAGCTAGGATCCCATGGGAAATCAACAAAATATGACTTTTGGGCCAGGCCCACTTTAAAAACATTAAATGAAGATCCTTTGCACAATCATAATTTCTAACACATTTTAAAATGTACAATATAAAACTTGAGGAGCTAATAACAGTACCATTGTATAAAAGGCAGGAAGAATCCAACTAATCAGTCAAAAATGGTTAAGCCAAACACACTTCTAGCACTTATGGAGGATTTTTTGCCTTTTAGTATGGGTGTTAAGCAAAGAGCTGAGTTTGCCACTGAGCTGTGCAGGACTGCATGGCAAGAGCCACCACCACAAAATGTAACCCCTTCACAGCTGGTGGGTTTAGTGCCTCTGGGTAAATCTCACTCTAGTTCAGTAAGTGCTGAACGTGAGTAGGCATTAATACTTACAGCAATTTTTAGAATGGAAAAACACATATATAATACAAATCCACTCCTCATTTTGTTTAAAACAAAACATTTAAGCATGTGTATAGGCCCCTTGAGGCCCCAGTAGGAGTGTTCCTGTGCTGAGAACTACATTACTGAATTACAACATCACAGAAATGTACCCAGCTAAAAAAATTGCATGTCTTTTGCCGGCAGTATTTTGGCTCACAGTGAAATCTTAGTGGGCAAAGACAAACCAGCAAAGTCCAGCGGGCTGGTAAACCTTAACTCATTAAGCAGGTAAAAAACATTTAAAATTTCTTAGAAGGAATTTTCTCATGTAGTAGCTGCAAAAATCTAAGGAAATCTAAAACATTATATGAGGAGAAACAATAAGTCATGAGAAAAAGAAATCTGTAACCAATTGCATAAATTTATCTGGAGAGGCATGCAGTACATTAGCAGTTCAGAAAGAGCCCATTGCAGACACAAGACCACAAGAATGGGTAAATGCAATTCCATAGGAGAATTGTGTAAATAAATAGATCTCACAAAAAGCTACCACATGCCATTTTCTGTACTTGGCAAAGAATGTTCAGCCAATTAAGGAGTTGAAATTGATTTCTGATTTAATTACTTGAATTTCTGATTCTCAGAACATTCATTCTTACATACAGTAAAATGACCTCATGACTGAGCATTAGGACCCAAATGATATCACAGCTGAAAAAAGCTGTAGCACTTTACCTTTTTAGACACTGCCAACTGAAATGAGAAAACAGTAACTTTACTAAATTGTTTGGGGAGTATTCGCTGATAATACATATAGTCAGCTGCTTTTCTTCTGCTAGGTTTTAAATGATACTGTCAAGGTGCTGTGTATTTCCTCATTTTTAAAAACATTTTCTTTTTCTCCCAGTCTTATTTCTAAAACCCTCTGGAAGTTAGTTGTTTCCCTAATCTAAAAAAACACTATAGTATTCCTTGTGTTTTGTTTTACACATGTGAATGATTTATTACTGTAGGACTGCTCTTAAGTACAGGTTTGATTCTCCCCAAGTTCATGAAATAACTTGATTGCAGTTCCAGAATTTTCAATATACTGCCAATTTTAAAACTTGTACTTGCACTTGTCTAAGCAGTGTTTTAAACACAATCATTCTAGCACATTCTTTTAGAAATATATTCCATAAAGCAATAAGGAAAGGTCAAGCTGGTGAGTATTAAAGCTGTTACTATTATTTTAAGAAATGTCATTCTAGGAACAAATGAGGTTATTACATGTTAATCATTGTACAAAACAGGCATCTTTCAGAAAATCTCTTTCCCTCTGATCAAAGAAAATTTGCAATTCCAAAACAAGGAAAGCGAAACCTCCTCACGAGTTTAGTGATTAAAAAACCTCATCTGCTTTGATCTTCTCAAGAGGAAGGTGTTATGAGAAAGTGCATTCCCCTCTATTCTGTTTGACAGCCCAAGCCTTAACAGAAGCTGTTTTACTTTCTTTGGAACCATATGAAGATGCTGAAAATCTCTCTCTGTGGAGGAAACTTTATCACAGTCTCTCAAGAATAAATATGTCAACATGCAGTACCATAAGTAGCTAAAAGGAAACAAGAGAAGGGTTTACACAAAAGCAGCTGAAGGTTTGACAAGTATTTTGTTGATGCTGGTCATTGTGGTATTGAACCAGGAAAAGCTGGACTTTTCTAATTCTCGGTGTCCTACTCTGTCAAATCTAAATGTCAGATCTTCACAAAGAACATATGACCCTTCTCAAGACCTTATGGTTTGGCTGAAGACTTTGAACATGAAAGACCTGGCTGAAGCACACTGTTCTTAGACTACTGAAACTTTGGGATCACAGTCTGCCATTAATGACTGGTGCTTGTTTTGATTTTTATGATCAGAGGGGTTATATTCATTTGTACTCTTTTGACTTAGAAATACCATCAAAAGTCCCAAGAGAATTGGGTCAGGCTTCTTTTAGGAAACTCAGTGTCCATTAGTAAGAAAGACAAAACCAGAATACTCTCCAGTGAACCCTATTTAACATAAATTGAGAGAACCTGCATACTGAAATGAGGTAGAGTCTTCTGTCTGAATTTTACCCTATCAAATGTATAAAACAAACTTAGCTTTTGTGCTCATCTTTGATGTGCCTCACTGATGGCAATGGGAGTTCAACAAAAGGACAATTTAGGTGCCATCCAGAAGACAGGGATGCAAACTAACAGCTTTTTAATTGGCAGTTTTCTACAAAGCCTTGTAAGAGAGTCAATGCTACCTTCAATAAACATGTTTTAGTGTCAAAAGCATTAAAACTTGCCTGGGTTTCAGCTGTGAACACATCCAGTCCTCAAGTTCTACCAAACTGACCCATGAAGGCTCTCTACAGATCCCTCCAAGCCCTGAAATACTATAGTAGTCTCCATACAGCCAAGCCCTGTGAACAGAGAACTGCTTTGCATATAGAGAGTTATTTTTGTAGTCACATTGGGTACAGGTAGCAAGGTTTTGGCAGTAGGAAGGCTGCCGGAGTAGCCTCTTCTCACAGAGGAGCTACCTGTGCTGCACATTCTGCATAGCAGGAGGAGCGAGGAGCACCAAGGTCAATGCTTCAAACACCAAGGTCAGAGAAGAAGGAGAGGGAGGAGGAGCTCCAGGCACTGGTGCTGGTATTTCCCTGCAGCCTGTGGAGAGGATCAGCTGGAGCACAGCCCATGGAGGACCCCAGGACACAGCAGGCGGATATTCCCTGAAGGAACTGTGGCTGTGGAGATCCCACACTGGAGCAGGTGCTCCTGACAGGAACTGCAACTCAGCTCCAGATTAAATTAATTTCTACAAGTTGAGTCTATTTGCCCACGTCAGTAATTGGTGAGTTATTCCCCCATCTTTACCTCAGCCCTTAAGCTATTTCATCCTATTTTCTCCCCCAGCCAGCTGAGCAGGGGGAGTGAGAGAGCGGCTGGGTGGGAGTCTGGCAGCCAGTCAAGGTCAACCCACCACAATACTACTTCAGGTAATTCAGATGTTTGATTTACGAGGGCACCATGTTCCCCATACATACCAAGAACACCCTGCTCACATTAGTATTTGCCATACTTGGCTGTTTTCTTTATTAAGGGACTGAAAGAAAAGCCAAAATTTGTCAGGTAGAGTAACAGGACTGGCTGTTGGAAAGAAAGGATTAAAAGATTTGTAATTTTTATGCTCTTGCCCTCTCAGGAGGATAATTATTCTGTTTCATTGAATAGTCAATCTGGTTGTTTTCCACAATTATTATGCGTTAATGTTTCAGAATGATGTAAAGAAAATGGGACTTAATACCTAGTTTGCATTTTCTGATAACCAGCAATTTGTTTTAGCTTCTGGGAAGGCTGCAAACATACCATGTGGAGCCAAATACTTCTGAATCTGACAGCTACTTCCCAATAATTTCTTTAGTTTGCTTTTAAAGAATTCAGCAGTCACCTAGCAGTTCTTTCACTGAGCTGACTTGCACTGTCCTTAAAGACCTGAATTACATTAAACTGAGATAAGCATCTATTTACAAAGTAAATGTGTTTTCAGCCATTCAAAGGGAACAGAAATCAGAATGCAGTGTCCAATGAGGTAAAAAAGGAACAGTTAATTTATACTTTTAAGGTTTTCTGTATGCAGAAGGAGACAAGAATAATTGGCAAGGTGTCCTGATTTTGGCTGGGACAGAGTTAATTTTCTTCCCAGTAGCTGGGTTTGGGTTAAGGATGAGAAGAATGGTGATAACTCATTGATGGTTTAGTTGTTGCTGAGCAGGGCTTACACCAGTCAAGGACTTTTCAGCTTCCCCTGCTCTGCCAGGGGCACAAGAAGCTGGGAGGGGGCACAGCCAGGACAGCTGACCCCAGCTGGCCCAAGGGCTATTCCAGACCATATGGCATCATGCTCAGTACATAAACTGGGGGAAGCTGTCCCCCAGCAACAGCTGCTCATGATGGGCTGGAAGTTGGTTGGCGGGTGGTGAGCAGTTGCATCACTTGTTTTTCCTGGGTTTTGTCTGTTTCTCCCTTGTTTTTTTTCCTTTTCACTACAATTTATTTTTGTTATTTGTTGTGGTTTAACCCAGCTGGCAACTAAACACCACGCAGCTGCTCGCTCACTCCCCCACTCCCTCAGTGGGATGGGGGAGAGAATTGGAAAAAAAAAGTAAGACCCGTGGGTTGAGATAGAGACAGTTTAATAAGAGAGAAGAATAACAATAATAATGGTAAGAAAATATACAGAATATATAAAACAAGTGATGCACAATGCAATTGCTCACCACCTGCTGACCGATGCCCAGCCCGTCCCGAGCCGCAATCACACTGCCCGAGCCACGATCGCACAGCCCGAGCTACAACCACTCTGCCCGCGACCGACCGACCGACCGACTAACCCACCCCAAGCATGACGTTATATGGTATGGAATAGCTCTTTGGACAGCTTGGGTCCTAGCTGTGCTGTACTCCCAGCTTGTTATGCACCTGGCTGAGCAGGAGAAGCTCAAAAAGTCCTTGAGTAGTCTGAGCACTACTTGGCAACAACTAAAAACATCAGTGTGTTATCAACATTCTTCTAGTACTAAATCCAAAGCACAGCACTATGCTAGCTTCTATGAAGAAAATTAAATCTATCCCAGCCGAAACCAGGACATTATTATATTTCAATTATTAAACTGTTCTTATCTCAAACCACAAGTTTTCTTACTCTTGCTCTTCCGATTCTTCCCTCAATCCCACTGCGGGGGAAGGTGAACAAGCAGCTGTGTGGGGCTTGGTTGCCAGCTGGGGCTAAACCATGACACATGGAAAGCCCAAAATGTTACTTAAAATTTATTTTGAAGGTTTATGTATCTGAGGCAAAAAAGTAAGAGACACTTTCATTGAACTTGTAAGCTGCCAAGTCCAACTCCCCTTTGCAACATCATCCAAGAAAGCTTGCTCTAGGTACACAAGGACAAAAAGGCTTTATAAATTTCTCCTACCTAAAAATTGTAATGTCAGCTTCACCCTCAAGTTTAATTCCAACAGTTATGAGCTGAGAATTGTCATTTATTAAATACTTGTAGACTAGCATAAGAAATTGTTTCCCATTAATAATATGACATGCACTGCCACATGCCTGGTCCTCCCTCAAAATTTAAATGAGACCAGACTCTTAGATCATTTCAAGCCTCATCTCATGAGCCCAGTCCTATCTTCAGTAACTGAAGAGCAAAGCAGTCAGCAAGGAGGAAGATGAGGAGGCTATGCAAAGCTTGTTCTTGAGCTCTGACAAGCTGCAAAACTCAGGTCCTGGCCAAGGCAAAGATGTCTTGCCAAAAGGTCAGTAAAGTCAATAGGTATCACAAGGAGTAAGTTGGTATATTTGTCTTAGAGAAAAGGGGGTTTGGAGCTTGGGGATGCAGATGCTTTGGGTTGTTTTCTTCTTTATGAACTGTTTTCATCCTGCTCCCCTTCTCGTCTGCAGAATTTGTGTAGCATGTTTCACGGTGCTCCTGCCGTGGGCAAAGGTGGAGGCCTGGAAGGGGAATGATTCGATTTGCTTCTGCTAGGATAGATGTTTTCACCAGGCAGTAGTCTAATGGAGGACTGTAAAAAACCATTGAGCAAAACGTTGTAATTGTTAATTAGCTATTGTTAGGATGACTGGAGTCTGTTATCCAGGCGTTTTTAATTTTTTTTAAAGAAAAAATTTATTGGATTTTATATATTTGCAATACTTACATTAGTATAGAGTCATTTTGAGCTTCAAATTGAACATATTTTAAAAGATAAAGTGGCCATTCTGACATTTAGAAAACAATACAAAAGATTAATCTGAAAAGCCAGAAGTCCAGACTTCGAGCAGAACCCTGATTTCCTTCAACTCACAGCTAACACCTCCAATTCTCTTATGATGGTGAAATTGTCATGAACAATATTTGCGTTGTTTTATTCTACTATATTTCAGCCTGAAATAACTCCAGCTTTTTATTAACTGCAAGACTGAGTCCTATTCATCAGTTAGGCAGGTGTATTGCCCGATAATGCAATAAGCTTTCCTGGATGTATGAGTTGTTTTATTTCTTTTATACCAGTAATCAGTTCCAAGAGCATAATAAAAACAAAAGGTTTATTTCTTTCTTACTGGTAGCAGCATTGTAAATTATCATCCATCAGCAATAACTGTTGCCATTTAATAAAAAAATAAACCTTTCCTTAATCTCACATGGAACATAATAGATAAGAATAAACAATGATATTAAAGTTGGTGCCAAAATGAAGGATTGCTGCAACTGAGGATGTGCAGTGAAGTTATTTGTGTAGATAACACATTTGGCAACAAAAAGGAACTAATTTTGTTGCAATAAAACAGATAATCCAAACTTTTCTGAAATACAAATAGTTATAAATAGGAATAATCCTAACTCATTCTCCAAGTATTTCAAAGACAAAAAATTGGTCAGAAACACAAAACAAAACAAACAAACCATCCAAAATCAAGGCTGAATGTTCTTAATATTTCACCTGCAAAATTTCTATAAGCTGTTCACCCAGGAAACCCTGAGGACCTCCAGAGAAGCATTCCTCTTTCAGCCCTGTCCTGCTTAGCTCAGACCATCGGGCTGTTGGTTTTTATTTTTCTTTTCTTCATCAGGCAGAGTTCTTTTTTTTCTAGATTTTTTCAATCTATTGCTCAGCTAAATGTCAACTTTAAACAACCAACACAGAGATTACTACTTCACTAGGTCTGCAGATCTTGCTACCACAGCCAGACATGCACCACATTTTTAAATTCACATACCAGAAGAAAAGTTTCTGTCTTGAGTAGCTGAAAAAATTCTGCAAGTCTGAAAATCCAGGCTTTCATATACAGTCAGCAAGAGCTATTGGATAGGAACCTCTCTGCAATAGTTTGTATTTAGATGGAGTGATCAAGTGCTTACACAGAAAAGCATGAACAGAGTCTCTAGGAATAACCAGGACAATCAACATGAAATGTCTTCACCAAAATCACTGCTTCACTTCTCACTCCATGAGGGTTACCCTTGGAGCACTCTGCCCTGGCATAGACCATCCCTCAGTTTCTCCACAGCAAAAGGACCTTTGTGCACTATTTAACCACTTTCAAACTTTAACATCTTAAAGTGACAAGTGCCATATTTGTTTGTAATATATCAGGATTCTATCTATATTTCACATTTTCTCATCATATTTCCTTTTTGTGGAACAAGATGAAGTGCACAGTGTTTACCACTGCCCCAAAGCACTTCTATCAGCAGCAGCAAAGCCATTTCCCAGTACTCACCCCGTGCCTCACACGCAGAGCTGCCACAGTCCCCACAGCGGGACAGGGAGATCAGTAGCTCAATAAGCCAATAATATCAACATGTATGAGCAGGGGATCCTGTTCCCAGGAAAAACGATCTGTGGATGGACTGATTGCCTTCCCAGCTGTTACCCTGGGAAGGTGATAATTCATCCTCTATCTTTCAGCTAGGTAAAAATACTCTTCTCCTTTTGCATACTGGCCAGCTGGCAACTGTATCATCATTTCTGTCCTTAGGAGAGGGGGAGCCAGTTCTCCACTTGCAGAAGGGCAGAGAGGGGAGCACAACCCCACGGGAAGATCCTTCACCTTAGGTTGGTAAGGGGATGGAGGAAGCCGAGAGCAGGACCAGAGGGTGAGGAGGAGCAGTCACCAGATGAATCCTGCCCCAGAGACCTCATCCAGATGTGCAGCTGCAAGCTGAGGTTGGGAGGACAGTGCCCACAGCTTCCTATAAATCCTGAAATTCAATACTGGCTTCTCTAAATATAGAAATGTTAACTACAGGAAAGATGCATTATGACCCAGCAATAAAATTCATAGGGGTGCCTCTTTTTTTTTTTTGCTTAAGGGTTAAAAATGGAAAATATCTTTCCATTATCTCTTTTCTTGATATATAAGCTTTATAAATCACCAGCACTCCATTAGTCTACACTGGGAAAACAATTTATATGAGCAAATAATAATAATGATATAATTTCATTACTTTTTATTTCCTCACAGAGCTGACCAACTCGAGGCCAAGGAAGATACAGATGAGAGGCTCCACAGAGTAGAGCATAAAGACAGTGAGCCAGAGAGGATGCCAGTGAGGATACACGGGACAGTCAAATGTAGTGTAGCATGCTCACAGGCAGCAGATTAATATCTACTCCTTCTTGGTCACCAACCAGAATGGACCATTAGAACAAATTGCCTCACCTCATTAGGTATCACAGCTCTACCTTTCATGCATCTACACCTATAATAAGCGCAGTAACTTGTCAGCTCATCTTTATTTGAAAAAAAAAAAAAATCAAGGGATAGCTGTTAATAAAAAGCTCAGTCTGCATATGCAACAGAGACACCTTCAGATTTGTGTATTGGATAAAGCACAGTTTGCAGCTTGCATGCAACTGAAGGTCTGCCTTTGCTAATGCGTTTATGTGAGCCTACTTTCAGGTTTTGCTTCTTGCCTTTCTACCTCTTCTCCCTTGCAGACCAGCCTCCCACCTTGCGTAGCAGTCTTACGCATCTAGACCAGAAGTCTGAGTTCAGTGGATAAAGGATAACCCTTCAGCAGACTCATGTAGACAAGTGGCTCCTAGGTCACCAGATGCTCTAAGCATTTTGTGCCAGTGCTGATCTATGAGTAAGAGACACTTCAGACAGGATTCCACTAGAGTCATGTCAGAAGGAAGAGGAGAGATCCCAGACCTGCACCAGTTTGGGTAAATGGTGCCATTTCCTATGACAAGCAAGCAGCAGCTGTCACCCAGGTAAATGTCAGACTTGCCAGAAGCTGGCTTAGCTGGGATGGGGCCTTGGGAAGGTTTTGGCTTGGAGTGAAAAGAACAGGTACCAAATTCCAGTTTTGCAAGGCTGCCAAAACCTCTAGCCCACAAAAGGGAAATGTTGAGTCCCTCTGGCCTGGGTTGCCATATCCAATTAAGGCTTGAACATGTCAGTCTGAAATTTAAACCCCAAAGCACATACAGACCATGCAGCCACCCAATTGACTGCTGACAGGGAATTATATTTGACTTTCCTGCCAGCTGGACCACACAAGCCATCTGTGAGAAAGGTTTGCATGAAAAAATGTTAATAGAAGAGATAAATCTTCATTTCCTAGCCCTAGTCATTTGATACGGATTAGGGTTAAAATTTGGGAAGTTACATCTCACTTTACTAGCAAAGACTCTTACTAACACTGGCAAAAGTACTTTTGCTAACACAGTTGCCTCTTCCAGCCCATTCCACAACAATTTTTTTCTCTCATTCTTCCCCTCTTTCATGTTCTCCTTCCCTAGTCCCAGACTCTGGCAGCCCAGGTAAGCAGCAGCTCTGCCCCCTTGGCTTTTAGGGCTCAACCTAAAAGAGAAGTTCTGCTGGAGGCTGGTTCCTGAGGATGTGTCAGAGCCTGCAGAAAGCCTAGGGTCCCAGATGAGCACCTCCAAATTCTTTTACGTGAATGTTCAAAGAAAAATTTGTAGGAAACAAAGATCCTTAGTGCAAATGTGTCTTAAGGACCAATTGTATGCCTTTGCAAAGAGAAAAAGGATTTAAACTTCTTTCCTAATGGGTCTTTACACAAACAGCATAATGCACAAAGGCATCAATGCGTGCTAAGAGAAGGGGAAATTAATTGGAAACATTTGCTAGAACAATGAGTTCAGCAAGACAGCCAGTGTAACATTATAGGCTTTAGTATTTGGGCATTCAAAGTCATACTTCATGAACTCACTCATTACATACCCTAAGAAAATCATGACTTTCTTACTGAAGATGGAGAAGGGAGAGAATCTGTTAAATAGTCTCTGAAAATGACGCTATCTGCTTCAAAGATTAGCAACATAAAACTTCTTTCATATTAACTGTAGCAATTCTTCTGTGGTATAATAGCTTAAAAAATATACTTAGGATTTTTACAATAAAGAGAAAGTGATAAGGCAATTAGTTACTACCTACAAAAAGCTTTGAAACTATTTATTCAACATACCATCAAAATTACACATTAGATTAGCAGATTGTAAATGATAATCTAGCGCAAACCTCAAATGACGGCTTTTGCATCCCAGAGTGATAACATTATTCCCAGCTAGAAGGGAATAAAAATACAAATTATTTTTTCATTGTGACTGTGAAAACTTTCCAGTTACAATTCACATGCAGTTCAGTATTTTCTGCACAAGTGAAGGAAGCAAGCAACATCTAAATGACAGAGTTATCAGTCTTTTTTGTATATTGCAGCTGTTTGGAAAGCCACAGGGCAAAGGCATTTATATATGAGATAAGCTCAGTCTGTAGAACAAATTAATGCTAGATTGTGAATTAAATGGCATGTCTTCGGACAGCTAATTAGCTTTGTGCTGCTCAATTAAGCTTTGAAAGGACATGTTGTGTTTCTTGATGGAAGGGAAAACATTTCCAGGCTGTTTCACATTCTCGGTGTTTTCTGTTTTTTGACTGAGAAGTCCAAGAAGAAAAAGCAGCCTCGCCAAAAGGTATCAAAGTCTAAACTACAAAGTATGCAACAAAGTTATTTTCAATAGTCCCAAAAATCTTTGATTTGATGTCAAATGGCTTAAAAATATAAGCTAGCTTGGAATAAGAAGGAACTATAAATCCATGTCTTCAATGCTTTTTAAACTACAAAAGAAGCAGGACCTCTCCAAGCAGAGGACAGAAAAGCTATATAATAGCTTTCAGTGGTTGGTTAATATTGTGTCTTTCTTCAGTTAATCCAAAAATTTCCACCTCTTTTTTCCCTGCTAGCATCCTAAGCATATGTATCGAAGATTAAACACTCATATTTGGGTTTCTCACTCAACAGTAAGAAACCAAAATTAAAGTTTCAAGTCTTGATTCACTATGAATTATGATGTTTCTCATGTTGTTACCCAAATCCTCTGAGACTTAAACAGTAAGTGAAAACCTTCCAAGATCAGGTTTCTCACAAGAACGTCAGTACTTCCATCTTTTTTCTCTGCTGCTAGTAACTAAACAGCTGACTTCTAACTTCTCTTTTTCTGTTTGCCAACCTTAGAGTAGAAAAGCCTGGTTCAATTGGCATGGAGAGGCGGTAAAACTAAATGAGATTCCTGGAAAGGAGTAATGGTTTTCAAATCTAAACCCATGGTGATTCAGGCTGCATTTAGCTCTAGCAGTGGGATCTCTCCTCTAGGATGAGAGATCAAATTCTCTTCCCTAGTTAAATTTTCACTGCTCTGCACATTAATCTACTGTTGAGCTGCAAATTGCACATGCAGAGTATTTATTCAACGCAAGCCAATAGTCACCGAAAAGGAGAAACCTGTGATCAGATGCTGCCCTTTGGCATTGTGGACTTCATGGATCAGCACCCTCTTATCAGATATCTGTACTGGGCTATTTTCTTCAGCCTGGATCTTAAAGTTAAGAGCATTTAACAGGTGGATTGTGAAATAAGCAGACATCAGGCATTTCTGTCATAAATCACTGAAGATCACATTGACAAGCAGAGTACAAAATCTGAGAAAATTCTGAAGCTATGAAATGGTTTTACATCTTCAATCACCAGTTTTATTTATAGTATTTTCCCAAGCAAATTCTGACTTTGAGCGACTGCACCCCGGGGGCAGATGTGGAAATCCGGCCCAAGGAAGGACTGTCATCTATTAACCTGCAGGTGTGAGTACACACTGCATATATAGTGACACCACTATGCTCATACATACACTTGCATATGTACTCTGTGTAACTTTAAGGTGGGCCAGTATAAACCTGCATACTATTCTGACTCTTCAGAGAGATTCCCTTGTCAGAAACAGATAGAATAGCTGCATATCAAGCCTATTTTTCTGTAAATATACTTCTAAAATTTTTACTTCTGAAGCCCAAATTTAGTGTTTTTCACCTACAGTGGTGTACAAGTATATAAATATATGTATTCTAAGTACAAAAATATGGCATACACACTCATCTGTAAGACCATGGCAGAGAATCCCTTTTAAATACATGCAGGTTTTGTACTTTATTTTCTTGTCTGAATCTTTTTTGTCTGAACAAAACACCTGGTGGTCCTGCTCTTGCAACTCCTGTTCAGGAAGGAAAGAAAAATTCCTCAGGGTTAAGTAGCAAAGTCTTTGAAATCAGGGGTTAAATCCACAGGTAGCAATACCAAGAAAACAGTAGTTTTTATGAGCTCAAATGAACACTCATCCAGAAGCCATCAGGAAACATCAACACTACCTTAACAACCATTTTCCAAGTGATGTTTGGAATTTGTTGGATGATTGTTCAATTCGTTACAGATATTCCAGTTCAGTTGACCTTTAAAATTTAAGCTATACATGCCATCAACAGCTCCACTGTGGTTTTCCTCAAGTGTTAACATGAATTTGCTCTTGATGCTTCCCTACTAGCCTTGGAAGGGGAAGACAAAATGGCAGCAGGCGCAGGTGGCAGGCACAAGTCCGCACACTGATGGACAACTGCGGTGCCACAAACAGAGCAAAGCAGCCTGTTCTCCACATAGAGAAATGAGTCCGAGTACATTATCACCTGGCGTTGGCAGCGGTTCTCCAACAAATATATGAAGATTTCCCCCAAACGGTATTTTCATTAAGAAACCTAACTAGTAGGAGATATTTATCAGATGTTAGTAGCAAAACCAACCATTTCATTATTTAAACATCAGAAAGAGAGAAAAAAAAATATTCTGGTCACCTCTCTTCTGTGAGCCACACCTCAGTGACAAGCAAAGGGCTAAGACTTTTAAAGCCAGATTTGTAGTTGCAACTACTTGCATGATGGTTAGAATGTTCAAATCACAAAAATGGCCTTGAAAATTTTAACAGTTATAACTACTAAGCAAATATTTTCAATTCCTTGGTTACTCCCATATTACATCTCTTCTTTTTTTTTCCTTCTTTTTTAAAGGCACCATTAGTTATATTTCTGCCTGGATTCTCTCTCACATACATACCACCACATTTAATTACACAAACTCTGAAAACTCTGAATGCACTTCAGATATGCCAGGCATCATAAGCCTGTATATAACACAGACGTACTTCATATAGAAAGCTGTCAGAATTGAGAAACAGCATTTTCTGAGCTGTATTTAGCATTCTCAGGGTGAATCTGACATTGTGTCAAGAGTGAAGAATCAGCAAGCAACAACCATGAAAGGAAGAGAGTTTGCTTTGTTCTGAGCCCAAGAAAATATTCAGCATCACTACTTCCCAAATTGTATATGAATCCTGCCCCACTTCATTATTCAAAGCCCTTAGTATGATGGGTTGAAAGCAGGAATACTTCAAAATGCACCACTAACAACCACTAAATATTGTGCTATATTACCCCTGCAATTTTGTAGTGCAGTTCTCAAACTAATGCTATGAAGCCAGCATGAAGAGGAACAGTATCTTCTTGCGCACTGATTTCTAAGACTATGTATAAGCTAAGGTCACATGGAAGGAAACCAAGATCTACAAAAAGAAAAAGCAGGGGGAAGAGTTAGACAGAAAGCTCCCAATAACTGAAACCCAACAATGTATTTTGGAAGAAACAAGAAACAAAATTTTTCAGTAATGTAAGAAATAATAGCGGGTGAAATGCTTCTTTCCCAGGTGTTTATCAGCCTCCAAGCATGCAGGTGCTATGTTTCGGTGCTGGCTACGGGGCACCTTCAGGCAGCACTTTCCTGTGCCAGGCACTGCCAAATGCAACACAGCCCCAGCAATTCCTGCGATTGCACCTGCACCAGCCCAGGCTGAGAAGCAAAACTTCTGCTTTCCTCAGCTGCCTCCCCCATGCTCCTTCCCAGCAAAGCCCCTTTCAAGCTCGGAAACCTCCCTCTGTGGGAAATGCAGGGCTGCGGGTAAGCTGTGATAGACATTTCAACCTTAGTAGCCTGTGCACAAAGATTAATGTCAGCAAAAACCCAGATAAAAGCTTGACTGTGTCGAATGCCAGAAATGTTCCTTATTTCCTCTTTCATTATGAAAAATGATTTTATCTTCGCTTTTCAGAAATGCAGTGTGATTGCTCTTTCAATTAACTTAGTGTTCTGTTTTCCATTAGTACAGTACAGAATAACTGTAACCCATTGTAGCGTCCCAGGGCTTTTTACAAAGATGCTGATTTACAGCAGAAAAGGGATTTTGTGTTTCTTGCCAGTTAGAAAATTGCTAAGGTAAAGTCGGGAAGCAGATACGTTAGCATTCATTTCATCTTCAGCTCCTATTTCCCCAAGAAGGCTGCAGAGGCAGTTCAACATAAAAGAAAGTTATTAAAAATTCCACAGCCTCGAAGCAATCTTCATAAAACTGATAATAAATTCAATTTTCAAGTTGCTTAATACAGCCTTCTCTTGACTAACAGAGTTATCCTAACTTAAGGACCTTTTAAACTAATTACCTGGAAGGAATAGGGAATATTTCATTTGAATCTGTGCAAAATTTGAAGAACTGCTCCATACTCTGGTTTTCTGCATCTTTTAGTACCATTAGTAGTCTCTGAGCATCCCTCTCTGCCATGGAAACTTACAGGAAAGAACAGGGTGATTCATAATGCAACACAAGTGATTAGGTACATCTGAACTCAGAAATATTATATATATGTAAGTTGCTGGTCACATATTTAAAACAAAGTCATGCATAAGTAACACCTTACAACTCCCATTCAAATATTACAATAGGTAAAATAATGAAAGTTTATTTAACTAAATCACCTAGGACCAGAACGTGTAAGGAATTATTTTTGGACATTGTTTTTGAATTGGAGTTATGATCATTTACATCTTATGGCTCATTTTCAAATACAAGACTTAATTTAAAAAAAAAAATACTTTACAGAAAATAATGGCATAAACTTAACATTAAAAACTAGATTTCCAGATTTGTCCAGCTTAGTGAATATCAGTTACACCGCTGAGAAGATACTTTCTAAACAGCTTGCTTCCCTACATAAGAAAACACAGAGAAATCAGTCTGCAGTAAGTCTAAAAATCAAATGGAAGCTAAACATTTGTCTTCATTGGCCACATTTGAAGATAGTGGCCTAGACTTCTAAAGAGCTTTGTGAAAAACAGCCACACAGAGGTGCAGAGCGATCGATCGCGTGTGGTCCCGGGTGACGACACTGCCCTCGCAGTCGCCTGCAGCCCCTTCCCGTTCCAGGCTACCTCACACCCAGCACAGCCCCGCAGCAAATAGGGGCTCAGCCTCTGAGATAAACCAGCATCTCGGTCAGCCGCTGGCATATTTACACAGTCTTTACCGGCCCACACAGTCCATAAAAATAATTCACTCAGACAAGACTTTCCTGTAGCAGAGAGCCACGAGCACTGGAGATGAAGCTTGGGCAAGCATAAGTGACAGCCGAAGCTCCCAGCCTTGCATCTTAACAGAAAGGCTTCAAATCACCCAGTCTTGCCTAATATTCAGATTCCACTGCACTGCTTGCTGATAGACTTAAAACGTCTGTACCCTGACAGGGGGATGGCCTGCTTGTGAAGAAGCGTGAGCAGTTTAAAACAGACATGAGAAAAGGTACTGTTTTGCAGCAGAGTGTTCCCACAGTCCCCATCAAAGCCTCTCATTCTCTCACAGGGATGAACCCTTCTTCTATGCACCATGACTATTCCTTTTGAACTTCTGCTAGGGCTTTAGTTCTGATTTGAGAACAAGCTTGTGTATTGATTAGCAAGAGAAAGGGGAAAAATCCAGCTTTGGCATTGTTCTTTTGAAGATACTATCTTGCAACTTCATGTAAATATCCAGTGAATTTGGGAAATATTTGCAACGTCATTTAAGTAGCAGGATACAATCTTCACGCGTATAGAAGTTTCTGATCTAATGCTACTGATTGTTGCAGAGATTTGAATTAGCAAGTATCCACTTGGACTCACATGTTATCTCTGAGAGCTACTTTTTAAAGCAAATTAGCAGATCAAAATTAATTTATATTTAAACAACTGCAGCAATTAGTTTATTTCAAGTACATACTTTTATAAATCACAGCTGCAACTTCATTATCTGATTAAGTACAGTGCCTGTTGTCAAATTCAGGGAGTGATTCGCTTATACATTAACTGAGCATATATTTATGAACAGCTTTTCTGACTCTTCAAATTTTAACATATTCCATAGAGATATAGGCTAATATCTGGATAACTTTAGCTCTAGAAAGTACTGAAGATGCTTTGATTAGTTGGGCTTAAGAGCAATGTATGTTACAAACAAGCCTCTGTCACACCTGGGAAAAAAGATGAAGCAGCTCGCATAGACACAGTAAGACCACTTCAGAACACGGTCTAAATAGAGACAAACAAGTGAGAGGGAAAAGCCTTAACCCCACTTGACAGAGAATTTAATCTCTGAGCAAGGTCCAGAGGGGAAGTCTCCCCCAGAGCAGGGACCTGAGCCAGCTCCTTCTCAAGCCCCGTCCAAGCCCTTGGTAGTAAAACCGTCCTCGCTCAAGCTGCCCCTTGGTGTCACCCAGAGTGCCACTTTCGAGAAGTGTTTACTGTTGACCTCTGCCTGCTCCCTTTAAAGTCAATGGCAAAGCTCCTACTGACAGCAGGACAAGCACAGGCGAGCCAACGGGAAGAGGCTTTTAAGATCTTCCCCATAATATACACAGTGAGAAAGCAATTTTACTTGCACCGTTGGTTTGAACAAAGCATTATCATGCTTTGAGCACACCTATTTTCCAGTGAGCTACAGTGGTTGTTAGAGCATAAGCACAATCTGCCATCACATAATAAAGTCAACACATTACAGTTTAATTGGATGGAGTCATTTACACAGTAATAACAAGGATTAAGACACAGAACACAACAACCCATTTTCTTAAATCTATAACCAGCTGGTTTCACTGCAGGAGTAAAGAGTACATGCCTCACTCACCTCTTATTACTCTACGTGTTTTGTCAGGTAATTTAAGAAATGTTTACCAAAAAATCCACCCTTTTCAGAGATTGAGGCATTCAGCAACACAGCTGCTTGTGGGAGAGTCAATCTGCATGGGAATGCAGGAGGGACTCCTCCAACTTTTACAAAGCTGCGATATTCCTGGATACAGACAGTAATAACCCAAAAGGCAAATTAACTCCTTTTCCAGGAGAAAAGCCCCAGTGACACAGCTGTTCCCTGAAAGCCTTTGCTCTCACGTACAACCCTCAAATGAATGCTCCTAGAAAACTTTTGGACAATTACCTTGAAGCATAGGACCATGACCCATGTTTTCTGCAGGACATGACTGTCAGCCACAGACAAAGATAAATCTGTTTATCTATCAAAGATAAAACTGTTTAAGTCTGATAAAACTATTTTCCCCACCCTGAGTTTCACTCACTGAGCAATGCCACTTCAGCTGTGCACGCACCGATCACATCGACATGTCCCAGGTACACACGAGGTTGGAAGTGTGGAGACAAGGGGTTTCTAAGGCTTCTGAAGGCAAAGCTACACTCACTATGAGTTTCTGAAAGTTTCAAACGGCTTGTTCTTAAAAGTATCTAATCAAAAACTCTTGGGAAGTAGTGAATGGTTTCTAAATGTCTCCATGTCTCCATCTCCAATGTCTCCATAAAAAGCCTGGACTGAACCCCTCATTTCTCTCTAATTTTTGCTAATGTTTCTAATTTTTCCAGTTTCAGCAGTTTCAAGGGGAAGAAGAGGCTGGACTGAATTTTGCTGTTTCACAACATATCTGAGGCTGAGATGTGCTGTGGGGATCGGGTAGGTGACAGCCACTGGCGGGTGCCACATGGGTGCCCCTGCAGAGCTGCCTCCCGCTTGTTCTCTGCAGCATGGAAAAATGGATAAGCCCAGATAAGGACTTATTGTTGGGCCAAACTGTCATTCTCTCAGTGGCTTTTTGTATTGTTTGGTATTCTTGTGTTACTGAGCTGACTGGCGTGAGGTGGCATCAGATACGCAGTGTCACCAACACATAGGGTGACTAACAAACGACAGGCGCGGGCTGGTGAGAGCCAAGCCTCCCCCCAGCACGTATGTGAGCAGCTACCAAACAGAAAGCAGTAATAACACAGTGCCTATTTGCCAAAATACAGCATAATTCAATAAGCTGGCAGAGACAAGGATTGTACAATGATGTTTTGAGAGATGCTATTATAGAAAGAGAAAAATAAATGTAACCGTAAGAGAATAATTATTTGCTGCAAGCTATTTGCCAAATTAAATCTCAGTATTTCTTCTCATATATTTGCTGGTTACATTTTATTCGAAATGAAACTTCATAACCTTTTAACCACATCTTACTAATTCATTCTTGCTGGCTTGATTAGCACTAATCAGATGAAACATTTGACTGGATAAATACCCTAATGTTTTCTCTTCAATTGCAAACAAGTGGCCTTTCCAAACATACAACTTTGAAACCTGGAAATGCTTTCCAACACCATTTGCCATAAACTAAATTTATGAATGGTTTTAGGAAATAAATTCTAAAGTTATGCAACCATTGACAAATCTGATTCATTGCCAAGTCAAATGAGTATTTCCATAAGTTCTTTGGCATAATTCATCTGAATCTTATAATTATATTTCTCACCCTCCCAATGTTTGCAGAAGAGCTTGATTTCCAGAAATAGTAAATAGTGCTCCACAGTACAGGCAGTGCAAAACCTATAATACAATGGGAGAATATCTACGTCCAGAGACTGCCTCTCTGGTCATCTGCTGCATGGGTCAGGACAAACAAGTCGGGCTAATCCCCAAATCTGTTTTCTCCATGGACCTCTGTATTAGAACTGTCTAGAAAATGAAATTGAGATAACCCCAAAAAAACTCAGTTCTGTGATATTTTAGCATTTCCAGAAATAAAATTACTTTTCTCAAAGAAAGAAAACCTCTTCCCAAGCACGTATCTTTCCAACTACAATATGTTCCTGAGAGCCCCCTGTGCAGCCTGGGCCAGCTCCGGGCACTCTCCAGGTCCTGGCTCAGAGCAGCAGCCTGGTGCATCTGCTGGTGGGACACCGGGCAGGTTTCCAACACAGCCTGCGCTGAATGATGAATCCAGTTCAACATGTTTCCATGAAACATTTTGCTTATGACAAACTGGCACATTCTGACAAAGAAACGTACCTTCAAAAAATTTCTGAATAGCTTCACTTGGTGTGATTTTGCTACACGAATAGATCTTGACAGTGTTCATCGCCATTCACCAGGACTCCATTAGAACAATGGAAATTCAGCATAAGCTGCTTCTTGTAAAAGGTTGCCACCATTTAAAGTTTCATCATCATACATAATTTTATTTCTTTGCTCCCATTTCTCTTCAAGACATGTTTTACACATTATTCTATTGTATTGTATGTCCCTGCTGTTCAGTGAATTTTTTGGGGTAGCAACTCATTGTATAGACTGAGCTAAATATAGGCTTTTACCCTGTTCAATGCTATTTACTTAGAAACAAATACATTTAAAAGCTTTTATTTTGAGTAAATATAGTTATAAACAATACACAAAGTACTTTTATCTATATGGTTTATTTCCATAAACAGATTTGAACAATATTCTCCTACCTTCACTGAAACAATTGGCTTCTCAATGCATATTACTATGTAAAATAAAGAAAGTCCTACTAACAGTCAGCTCACATTGTATTGTTTGGACATATGGCATAAGATTGTCCCTGCAAAAACTGTCCTTTAAAAGCCCTGTCAGGTCCCACAAAGCAAAGGCGTTCCTCCCCATTGCACTAGGGTCCCTCACTGTCATGACCAACCAGCAGCTCCCCCCATCCCAGGAGCGCTCACTTCCCCCCATGAGACTGGGTGCAAGCCTGGCACCCGTGCCCACGGCATGAGGGCAGAGCCTCAGCACGAGTGGGGTGAGCGAGCACTGAAAAACTGGGGGGCAGGCAGCTCCACATCTCCCATTACTGCCTGTTCCTCCTCTGACTGTTCCTCCCCCCTACCCCATCCAGACTTTAGCCTGTATTGGAGCTGTTTTTCAAGCTCAGGGAAAGAATGGCACCGAGACACTGCACAGGGCTTCTTCTTTGGTTTGGGATTTGGAAACAGCTGTTACATACACAGCAGGTCAGTATTTTAAAAAGTGACCGAGACATGCGACACTGGCTATGCAAACGAGGGGAACTTAAAGCCTAATTTTAAACCTGAGAACAGCTTTCTAACATGTCTAGCACTGACCACTCCAATAGCAAGTTAGGACACATTAATTATTTTTTCCTGCTTTAATATGTAATACGAGAAGTGAAATACGCTTAGTATGTTATGAAGCATAAGTATGTTATGAAGCATGTGCTTCTCTCTCCACTTGTTGCATATGGAAATCCATGAAGTAATGCCTTTACAGTGACAGCAAATATTGCAGTCTGGTTTTAAGCTAAAGTGCCTCCAGCTAACTGGAAAGATCCCTTAGAACAAAAATTAGAATGACCAAGTCATACATTGTTCACTGTCTTAATTTAAAAAAATCCAGCAGTGTTCAGAATTAGCAATTACAATAAATTCATTTAGGTTTCCCAGAGGTAGTGGCAAAGCAGTGTTGCCTTCCAAAGTAACAAAAATAATGCAGATGCCTTTGATATCAGTTACTGCCTTTACAACTCTGCACCTGAGAAGATTGCTTGTCATTGTGGAAGGGGCTTATGTACTGCTAGAGATCCAGTTAAGACCCCAGTGATGCCAGTGTAGTCACCCCAACCTCTCCTCCATGTGGTCTATAGTGGGAGAGTCATTGCCCGTAGACATTTCAGATTTTCAACATACACAGTCAATGCCTGAAATCATGTGGGAGGTTCCAGACCAAAGCATTGCAGTAGCTTTTATTGAGTTACAAGGTGTTCTGTAAAACCCTCCTTGGTTTCTGAAAGAGCTTCATGTGCTTGGGTGAAGGTACAGCAAGAAACGGGGGAACCTTTTCCTCCAGTTTCTCACTCCGAAGAACTACTTCCTCCATCACCAGGACCACGATGAAATTAGAGTAAAATTTGCCAAAAATATTTGTTTTAAAAGAGAGCTCATGTCCCAAGGACGTAGAATCCCAGAATCATAGAATTGTTAGGTTGGAGAAGACCTGTAAGATGATCAAGTCCAAGCATTAACCTAACACTGCCATTCCACCACTAAACCATGTCCCTAAGTACCACATCTACCCATCTTTTAAATACCTCCAGGGATGGGGACTCTACCACTTCCCCGGGCAGCCCTTTCCAATGCTTAAACAGCCCTTTCAGTGAAGACATTTTTCCTAATATCCAATCTAAACCTGCCCTGGCACAACTTGAGGCTGTTTCCTCTTGTCCTATCACTTGTTACTTGCCAGAAGAGACCAACCCCCACTTCACTACACCCTCCTGTCAGGCAGTTGTAGAGCGTGATGAGGTCTCCCCTCAGCCTCCTCTTCTCCAGGCTGAACACCCCCAGGTCCCTCAGCCGGTCCCCATCAGCCTTGGGCTCCAGACCCCTCACCAGCTTCGTTGCCCTTCTCTGGACACGTTCCAGCGCCTTAATGTCTTTCTTGTAGTGAGGGGACCCAAAACTGAACACAGCATTCAAGGTGTGGCTTCACCAATGCTGAGTAAAGCGGGACCATCACTTCCCCGCTCCTGCTGGTCACACTATTCCTGATAGAAGCCAGGATGCCGTTGGCCCTCTTGGCCACCTGGGCACATTGCTGGCTCATATCCAGCCAGCTGTCAGCCAACACCCCCAGGTCCTTTTCCATCAGGCACCTTTCCAGCCACTCTTCCTCAAGCCTGTAGCATTGTATGGGGTTGTTGTGACCCAAGTGCAGGACCTGGCACTCAGCCACGTGAGTAAGCCCCAGGTCCAATGTGTGTCTTTAAACACAAATGATAGTAATGGGGTAGATTATTTGTTTGTAATTATGTACAAAATATCTTGTAGAAGAACAGTGAGAGAGTATAACCCTGTACAATCTGACAAAAAATTGTTCTTCAGCATTAGCTTTATGATTTACCAGGGAGAAATCGTCTGTGGCAGGAATTATTTAGCACCATTCATCTTCTACTGAATTTTCCCCAGAGAAAGGGGATTTTTTTTAACTCCCCGTATGTTTGTTGACAGAGCCTTTACAGGGACTTACCTGCAATAACTTCACTTACTTTAAGAGGCAGGCTAAGAGAGCAGATGTGATTTTACATCTCTGCTGCTGGGAGAGTGGAGGCCAGGGAGCAGGACACCAAAGCTTGCCCTCTATCCCTCCCCATTGCCTTACACATGAGTAACGCAGGAACTAGTACATCCCACGGCAGTTTGCTGCTTGCTGCACATGTTGAGAGAAGACAAATAGTCCAGGCCAACTTGTCTGTCCAGTGTTAACCACACATTACACCCACTAAGACGCTGGTAGTGCACAGCAGCTGCCTCGGGCTGAACAAGCACAGCTATGCAGCCTTCTGCAGGCTGCAAAGTTGCAAGTGCAACCTCAAGTTTTCTTTTTTCCAACACTTGCTGAAAATAGTTTGGATACTCAGCAAATTTAGACTCAAGCATTCACCCCCAGTCAGAGACCAGAAAACCTTGTTCCTCTGGAGTGTCCTCTGCCACTCAGACAGTATGCCGTTCTTACTCCCTTGCTATTCTCCCGTGCTGTCATTGCTGTTGTAACGCAAATCAATCCTCTTTTCAAACAAAATATTCCTGCACACCTCTTTCATTATCCCTCTAAATGAAAGCACCAAAGTAAATATGAGGTAAGATTAGGCTGAGTATACTCTGGTTTTGATTAAGAGTATTGTAAAGGTTGTAGTGAGGTCCAGTGCTTCCCTCACCCTTGCTTATCCAGTTAATAGCTTTTCTCTGGTACAGACAGGCTGCTAGATTACCTTATCCTGGTAATAAGGGGAAATCAGGCACTGCCTATTCCTAAGGGCTTAATTAAAGACATGCTTTCTGGGCTGCTGAAAGACCAAGAAGCTACCACAGCCAAGGCAACCTATTTCCAAGCTAAGGTCCTCTGAAGGCTTGGCACCTCTTCTCACAAAGGGAGACCAAGTAATAAACACCTAGGGCTTTAGTATCTTAAAAACAGACTATATTAAATGCTTTAGGAGTGATCCTGGAGAACTTGGTAGCATGTGTGGTAAGCAGTATAAGTTCCCAAAGGACTCAAATATGTTGGATTTATCAGACAAAGCCCTAGCTTACCCTTGCACCTCTCTATTTCCCAGCTATTGCCTAGAAACACAACTGCTGGGGCTGTAGTCAAGGTCATGAGCTGAGCATTGTCAGTACAGAAAAAAAAGCCAAACATTCTCCTTTAGAGTCTTGCCTATGAACCAGAGACCAATAAACCTTCAAGGCACTCTTGCCAAACAGCTTTACGCCACTGCACTGAAAAAGACTATGATGGTGGGAAACTGAACAGCGCTTCTGGGAATTATTTTGGTGCATACATTTCTAGTGGGTTATTTGATTTGACGTAAGGGTGGAGAAGAATTTATGAAGATTTGGTCTATATTGGGTTTCAGAATTTTTTCCAAGACATTCATGGTGTTGGATTTTTAAGAATATCCAAATGAATGTATAAGATGTTGATCTTGTCTGACAAGGCCAAAATAAGGCAGAAGTTAAGGTTCTCTACCCTCAATGCACATCAGCATAAGCAAGAACTAAAGCAAAACAGCACAATTAAATGTTTGTTTCTGTGTATTTCACATTAATATCCTTTAGCTCCATTTTTGCCAGCTACTATTGCACAGGGACATGCATTATTTACGCACTGTGCATATTTACAAAAGGCAAGATCTTGGCCACGCTCAAGTCTCTGAACAACACATAAAAGTGCTGGGTTGCACAGAGGATACCTAACACAGGCCCTGTAGAGGCTCTTCACAGGCCACTCTCTTGCAAACCATAACCCGGGCACGTGCCAGGAATGCAGCTGCTGGAAAGGCCATCGTTGGGAGCAAGCAGCTTCACACAGCTCTGCTATCTGTGGGCAGCAGCGGCCCAAGATGTGCAGCCCCAGGGCAGTGAATAATCAGAGGGTGGCAAGCAGTCAAAGCCACTTAAATCCCTCTCTCCCTGGGCTGCACCTTCTGTACTTTGCCTCCTACACAACACAAAATCCTACCCATGGTTTGCTAAATACCTGGAAGTAATGCAAGATAAGAAGTACTACAGAATGTGGGGTGTTATAATTCCACGCATATCTCAGACAGAAGAGGTAGATCCCTATTAATGACCTAAAGTAGCCAAGGCTGACATGAAAACTGGTTATCTTCACTCATCCTCCCAAGCAAAGCGCTGCTCATGCTAATGGTGCACAGAGGACCTGCAAACTTATCAGCAGTGGCCGACTCTGAGTCTTGTGCTGGGTATTGTGCAAGTGGAAAGCCAGACCATGCTACCATCCCAAACAAACAGAAAGCATCTGGAAAGACCAGTGGGGATGCAGTAATGCAAATGGACTTCTGTACACCATCTAGATGGCCTTACCATGGTTTATAAGAACATGAGTCAATGTAGGTTAAAGCCTTTAGCAGAAGAACAGGAAGATGCTGGGAAAAAGCCCCTTTCACAGTCAAGCGGCTTCAGACGGGGTGAGCATCTCGTGCCTGACCAAGCTGGTTTCATCTGAGGGATGGGATCAGCGCAGTTTGGGCATTTGGGGGGTAGCAAGGGCAGTCTGAAACAAGACCCAGCACATCTGGAAACAGGGACACGATTAGGTGGATCCTCCTTACACACAACAGATTGTGTAACCAAAATTCTTTCTCACTGGTTTGATAATGAAGGAAAGGTTGTGTTGCAACCCTCCTCCCTGACCCCAAACTCAGGTTCACCTGGAATGCAATGAATAAAGACTTTCAATGAGATTGGGTAAGGTTTATCTCTATCTGGCCCAACCACCAGTGTTTCTTCACATTTTAGATTCCCAGGACAGATACTGCTTGTGATCTTGTTTGGAAGTCTGTTACTGCACATTTTTATTACAGTAGTTTTATTCATTGTATTCCTTAATTAGGATTCTCAAAATTTTTCTGAATTCACTCCTTTTAAATGCTTGGATTCCTGAGTTGCTTTTGGCCCAGAGTTATTGCTGGAAGACAGAGGTTTACCAAGTATTACGTGATTTTATGTAAAATTAAATGCAATATAAGTTTGAAAAAAATAGAAAGACCAGTCATGCAGCCATAACTTGTTTCTCATTATCCTGCAGCAATTTCACTTAAAACTTCTGCCATCGAGTTGTCTGCTACTTGCTTTTTAAAAATAAAATACCAACCATCTTTCCAGAGAGGTGATTGGAATAATATATTAAAAATGCAAGTTGTAGTGCCTTCAGGATACACTGTTTCTCAAAAGGCTTTCGCTCAATTAATCAGACATAAAGAGTTTGGCAGTATCACCATCTGTATGTTGGTGTCAAGGACATCACCCATGTGTCACTCCTGTAATCGACCCAATTTGCTAAACTCCCAAGTTCCTTGCCACAGCCTTTAGTCTTCCTGAGATGGATATAAAGCCCACTTGTTAATCATGAGGCTAATGGATTTTGCTGTAATTGACAGTGACAGAAGTAAAAACAAATTGCCTTGGGTAAACAATGAACTAGCAAAAGCCTCAGCAGCAGCCAGCTATGATCTGCATTTCTGAAATAAAAAAAACTGCACAAATAATGCTGAAAATAAGCGGCAGTGAGAGATGTGCTTACTTCCCAATATTTCTTAAGCTGTCAAATTCCACTGGTAATTTTATCCAGAGCAAAAAGGAACTGAGATATCTCAGGAAACTGAAAGCCTCAGAATACAGGTAGAACAAGTAACAGAGTAAACTCACCCAAATCAGCTCAGGGTTGGCCAAAACTCTGCACTTGGTCTCCCACACCCAATAGTTCACCAACTTCAAAACAGAGCTGGGCACAGGGTGACCGCAGCAAACACCCTCCCTGCTGCTGTGTCACTGCCAGCTTGTAGCCGCAAGGACCCAGTTAACCCAAAGTTAATCCAAACCACATAGGGATGGGTGCAGCTCTCATCAGTGCTACCAGGAGGAGAGCACAACTGAAAACACCAGCGCGGGTGCAGCCTGGATGTAACCAAGGCCAAGCCAGGTTTAGCTGTGCTGCCTCCAGCCCACTGAACCCAAAGCAACACAGCCATGTTTGTGTGGGTAAGCCCTAAAATACCAAACTGCACTTAACCCTAAGTGCTGCTGCATGGCTCTGGTGCGTATCTGGATATACAGCATGGGCTGTATCTGCACACAGGGCTAACTTGGAGGAATCACCCACAACTACCCCTTTAAGAGCTGCCCTCACCTTACAGTCTACTTACAAAATGAGCAGTGAAGAACATTAGCTGGAAACCTGTGCCACCTGCTTTTAACAAAGACCTTTTGTTATTTGTATCACAATTGTACTGTCATTCTTCAGTGTCATGAGATGCATTGTGTCAGATGCAATATATAGGGGAAGACCACTCCTGTCGTACAAGTTAAAGGCCAGGTAAGATCAGGTAGGAGCAGGGTGAAAAACAAGTTATCCAGAACACCACTGCCAGGCTATCTTCTCTTCAAAAGTCCTGAATATTTGAAATATTCAGCTGCACAAGGCACTACCCTTTTATCATAACTTAAGGTATTAAAACATCTACCTAAATGTGAAGGAGGAAAAGCCTTTTCTGTAAAAATTGTATTACCCAAAGCTATAGCAATAATTGAACTCAGTGCTATTTAATTTGTAAATGCTAAGAACATGAAAAATCTAGCCCTTACCATGTAATGCAGAAACGAACAGTTCAAAAGCATTGAAGTCCAGGATTTACAAGCAAAACTTACCTAGAAAAAAGCTTAATAATGACCATTTTTATTTGCACTCTGCTGTCACTCCAGTGGGTACAGTCCAACAACAGATGTCCATTTTGACATCAATCCCTGCTTTAGGATTATTAAAAAAATAACCAATTCATCATAACATTTCAGAAAAACATATCAGTTTCAGAGCTACCAGCTCCCTGGTTGTGGATCGCAGATTTAAAGGGCTACCAGGAGAGTAAGATGGGGAAACTGTTACTTTGGAAAGATTGTACATTCAGGCTTAGCAATGTAATACAATAATCAGAAAGCAGGATGTGCTTGGGACTGAGTGTGGATATCCAGCCTGACAGTTGGCCTGGGAGCTAGGGAAAGTGCATACTGTTTCCAGACATAACTTTTCCCTTTGTCAACTTAGCCTTTTGCATTGTGAGAACAAGACTGTATTTACACCATAGTTACCTAACTTCACTTAGTTTAACTTCTCTGGGCACCTGCAGGAGGCAAAAGACTTCACGTTCATTTTACAGAAGAACAAATTGAGAATCATGAAATCAAGTAACTTGCTAAAGGATACTTTGCGACACTTCAGCAAATAAGTGAAGTTACAGGTCCCCGTATGCCATATTAGAGCTCTTAAGATACTGAGGGTACAGTAAATTAAAAACCCTAATACTCACAGGAAAAAAGATTCTGGACACTGTTCAGTTTCAGCAGCATGTGACATACAGCCAGGCATGACAAATCACTGGTTCTTTCTCTATATCGGTCTATGTATTTCTGCAAAACAGGTCTAATGTACAAAGTAATATTAACACGTTGACAGACATCATTAACACTGTCACTGTACTACTGGTTCATTACCTCCCATATTTCTGAATCTTCCTTATCTAAGAGGTTCTCTGTAACAAATGTAGGGAGTTTTAGAGCTCTAACCCTTCTTAGGTTTCTTTTTTACCCATAACTTTTTCCACCCGAAGCATTGTGGATACCACGTTGGCAGCTCTGACACATCGCAAAGCACTTGTGCTCACCTTACAGCACTCAAAACATATCATTGCTGATCCAATGACTCACAAGCTGCTCTTATATATGTTATATGTACAATATGAATTCTGAGAGCCTGCTGTCAAACAGCATTATAAAAATCCTTTAGAGCCAAGTTCTTTAAACATTTATGGCTAACTGCTATGCGAGTCAAGTGCACTGTTTATATTACCAAATGTCATATCTAATTCCCTGTTATGAACCCTTGAAATAAAATTATGTGATAATTACACAATCTGTTTGAAACCTGACAAATATATTCCCAGTGCAAATGATTTATGAAGATAATGCGTTGCTATAGCATAATGGTGCTTCTTAATGGAAGCAGTAAAGCTGTTTCCTATGCTCCGATAACCACAGTGATTTCTTACACAACTACTGATTAAGCAATAGATAATATAGGCATTTTGGAAACTATATATGCCACAGATTTGTTCCAAGCTGTTCAAAAGTTATGGCCTGTCTATCTAACTAGCCTGTTAGCAAGGTATGAGCTTCATTTGGGCTGTTTCACTCGCTCCTACCCAATTTAGTGCCACTGCAATAGATTTATGTTTAGAATAATGCACAGTTTAGTCCCTTTTTGTAAGAACTGCTGTTAATCAGAAAATTAACAACCTGGCTGGTGTGGTGCGAGACATTTATAATGCCTACCCTGGTGTCCCGCAAGGGACTTCAGATTAGTAACTGGTGAGGATGCAACTCCCACACCTGAGAAAGGCTCTTCCTGGTGATGAGCTAGCTCTGACGAGCAAGCCCTGCTGCTCGGAGACCACTGCTACTGACAGTAACTGAGGCACAGGCAGCAAAGTGCAGTGCAGTGGTATCTTCTGCCCATCATCCCTTTGCTCCTCCCCCACATGCTCTCCCTCCCAGCAAGCGGGGAAAATGATGCTCGAGAGAGAAAGTGATACAATACACTTTTCCCACTTCAAGAGCAGCCCTACCAACTCCATATCACACTATTTTTCTACCTCCTTTCCCCACCAAATGCGAAGATCAGTCTCTTCTCAATTGTTTCAGCATCATTATAATTAATATGTATGGCAGATGATCAAATTAATTGTTTCTGGGTTCAAATCTAATTCTGGTAAGATGTTAACAATTTAAATGAGACCCTCAATTTTCTACCTATTTCTGCAGAGAGTTTAGTAATTGCTTTAGCTTTGTTCATTCTGCCAATCCATGCTTCATAACACTGATTTCATTAATGAGCAGCTGAACATGACTGCCTTGCTTATGATTTGTCCCTGTGCTACCTGTGAAATGTCATTTGAAATGGCATAAGCCCAGGAAAAGGGCACTGAAACATTTTAAGTGGCAGCACTTTGGTTTACTCCAAATTGCTACATGTAGAAGAAAAATTGTGTCTTAAACAGCCATATCCAAAAACACATCCAGAAATGATTGATGCATGTTGCGAAATCATATCTGGTGAGAAGAAAGATGTAAACACTCACTGTGAAAGTTTTCCTGAGGTTTAATTAGAATAAATGTGTATTCTTCAAGTGCATCAGGGCTAGAATCATAGACTACTTAAGGAAGGGCTCAAATCTGGTTTGTTCTTGCCTTCTCTCCTTTTTCAGTTATGCTAGACCTGTAGAGCATTTAATATTTCAGAACCAATGTCAAGCAGACTTTGGGAAAGGGAGTGGTTTAAGGTGTAGCCTTCAGCAGCAGAAAGGCCATGTTCCCTTAGAAGGGACAGGACAAGGGGCATCTGACATATTCACCTCTGTGGCTGGAACACTGGCTTACAATAGAAAAAAAAAGGGGACTGGCATGGGGAAAAATGTACTGTGCTGTTCTCAGAATTTAGGCACCCTTTCATATAGACTAAGTTGCATCATTTTTTCCTGTTAGCAATACAGCTGTTATAGAGATAGGAAGATTTTCAAGTAACGGCTGGGTCTCCCCTGAGAAATCACCTTTCCTATAGATATTACTATGCCCAATGGGGTTATCCAGTTATTTTAATCTCAATATTCACTTACTGTACAAAATTCACTGAACTAACACTTGTTTTGTAGGAGATTTGTATGTTGGCACCTTGTAAAATACATTAATAAAACTTTGATATTTGCAAAGTATATTTGATGAGTTGCAGAATTGAGATATTTTCATACATCAAAACATTTAATCTTTGGAAGAAATAGATGGTTGGGGATACACAGGAAAAAAAAAAAGCCTTACACATTATGGATGTGTTTGAACTGACCTGTTGAGAAGCAATCATACAGAGATCAGCACCTAAGGATTCCCAACTAAAATGAGAAGCAAATTTGTAGATGATTTTGACACTTGTAGAAGATTTGTACAAGCTTTCTGGGAGGTCTCTCTAACATCTTTACCCATGTTCTGTTTTCCTCTAGAAAATCTTTTTACATATTGAAGTGTTTAAATGTGCACAACTCACCTGGTTTTACTGCCGTATCTTTACTGTAATAATTCCCATGGTGATACTTCACAAAACTCCCAGCCTTCTCTCTCATCTAAGCCTTCACCCTCATTGTGTGTGTGTACTTTTAGCAAGAGGTGATAGCACCACTTTATATTTTTTGCCAGATTAGACCCTTGGATTAATCATTTTTTGTGACATTTCTTTTGAACCAGATTTAAGTCTCTGTTAAGCTTGGCTCATCTGAAAGCAGGAATACAGAAACCTATTATTTCTTACTTAGTGGTACCCAATATTTTTCTATGCTTAGCTGAGAACTGCTGTCTCCATGCTTTCGGGTGGGCAGAGCAACATTGGCTAAGGGAACAGAATAGTACTACAGACATGTTTCTTGCTATTTTAGTGAAAATGTACCTGTATTCATTCAAACCTTCAGGATCTTTTGTTATGTGAGTTCCTACATTCTCACAACTTGACAGATGAATCCTGCAGCTGGGGCAGCAGGAGGGGAGTCAGGCATCCCACCATCATCCTTCCTGACAGCAGGGCAAGAGCGACGGCAGGAGCAGAATCAGGAGGAGATCAGTATTGTGGACTAGGACCCTGTCACCTAGAAACACTCAGACAAGGCAACACTTGCTTAGCTAGACCATACAAATCAACTCACTGAAATTCTGGGAAGGTTTATGATTGCACTGGGGTTTGTTTCAACATCTCCCCTGCTACTGACTGAGGTTAGATCTCTTCAGATAAAAGGTTGACTCTTTCAGTGCTCTGTGGCCTGCAGATGGCCAAGAAGCCTACTACCACTGCTGAAAATTGTTTTAAGAACATTTTTAGCATGAACAAAATAAGATTTTTTTTCCTTTAACTTTGTTCTGATTCGACAATTTCAGCTGAAGCATTCCTAAGAAAAATATGCCCTGTGACACACTATAGGACTGGTAGTCGGACAAAGTTATAAGCAACAGAAAGCATGGTCCTAAGGAAAGAAGCAAACATACAACCAGGCACTGTTACCCGCACTGCCAAAGGAAAGATAAGCCCTAAGAGAAGCATCAGCAAAATACCATCCTCATGAATAATTTTAAGGTGGTTATTTAAATTAGAAGTACAGCAGGTGTTAGATACTAATCAGTTGTGCAAAGTAATTATATTAGTTCTATGCAATGTAATTGCAAATGAGTGTAACAGGCATTGAAGTAGGGGTTGGAGATAAGAGTAACAAGGGTAAAAGCCTGCAGCTACACAGGTGAACTTCATGCATTTATTTATGAGGCAGAAATGAGAACTTTTATTAGTTGTTACCGGACATGTAACCATTCTGTGGCTAAGCAGAGTTACTAGAGTGCAACAGAATGGATGATGCTGACCATAAAACAGTTGTCTGTTCTCCACAACATTTAAAAGCAGCTTGAAAAATGTAAACAGATTTTGTTAACTGCTGTTCAATATTTCCATAAGGGAATAAAGTTCACTGATATTTTGAGACATTCTTGGATGTGAGAAGGGAACTGCAAGGAGCCTCAGACAAATTTGATTCAACTACTGACTGCCCGTTTTCCTTTCCACTGCCTTTCATGCACACACATGCTGGAGATGTCCCCCTTCACCCCACCTTGGCTTGTTGATGGCAAGCCTGGATGTCTCCCAAGAGAGGAGCTGGCTCACCAGGAGGCCACTCTGCAACCTGTCTGCAGGACAAGGCAGGTCCTCCATCAGCAGTCCTCTACCTGGGCAGGTTAGGAGCACTTTGCCAGCAGTGGAGAGGACATACTGGTACCTGAACTTGTGAGGTCCCTGCCTAGAATGGGTTGTAGGCAACAAGGAAGGATTTGAAAAGGTACAAGGATGTCCCTGGGAGAAATTGGTTGGTGGGAAGAGTGTGAGGGAGCCAAGACCAACTTCACAGGAATGCAAAATATTTTTGAGTTGAGGAAATGCGATAAGGTGGCTTGAGGCTGAGACAGGCCAGAGAGCAGGGAAGGAAGGAGAGGAGGTTTCCAAAAATCCCACCTACTGTGTATAGTATCAGGCCATTGAAGACCATTAAAATTTAGCAATATGGATTAAGATCACATGATCAAAGCCAAACCTACTAGAGAGAATTTCCCAGGTGTACCACACAGGAGAAACCTAAGAGGTACATTGCCCCTCCAGCTTGCCACCAGAAGAGGAGCCATGCCCACAATCCCAGCCCCTCACCAAGTTTGCTGCACATTTTGAGGTGCTTCACAGCCAGACACTTCTCCTGGCCTTGCCTTCACAGATATCTCCCAGGCAATTCCCACTCACAGAGTACTTAAGCAACAGTCACAGGTCCAGGGACTGAAACCCAGGTCCTAGGGGTTCCCTGATGAACCCCTGGTTCAGAGCACAAACCAGCCTTCACACTCTGAAATTCTGCATTCATCCAAGACAAGCTACAGTCTCACATTTGTTCTACCTTCAGTTGGAATTACATAGATTCTATGGTGCTTGGTTTTTTCTATCTAACTAGAAAAAAATATTTTAAAGTTTGGAGTAGGGAGAGCACAGCTTTATTACAAGGATGAAGTTGGGTTTTTTTCATGTAGAGAATTCATACGTAGACAAATATCTTAAACTCAGAGCAAGGGAAAAGATTTTTCTCCGTATTTTGTAGCTATTGACCTCTATCAGTGTCCAAAAAGTAAAACATTTGACTTCTGAGGGGTTTCTGGTTGCTTTTTTAATTCACCAAGAATCCTGGAGTGATGATTAGATCAATTTCCGTCCATTAGAATTTGAAGTTAACCTATTTTACAACTAGTGAGTGCCCTTCTAGTATTTTACTGAGCATTTTTGATAGATGAATTTAAACAGAACAAAAATGAGTCATTATGAAGTCATTATGCTTGTTCTGATTTAATCAGAATATTTGTACCATATAAGTCCATTAGAATATCAACAAGAAGACAATTCATAACAGGTTTCTTCAAGGAAATAACAAGCATTTTTTAAAATATTATACTTCCAATGGCATGACTTGTCTCCTGCAAGCATCCACTTTGCACCACAGTAGTGCCGAAACCACAGGGACCTGCAGCCACAATCACCTTTCCCTTGAGCAGAGGAAAGCCAACTGCATCCGCTGCTCTTGACGGATGAGATGGCAGCTTGCAGGGAGGGGAGGAAGACATTCTCTGAGTCACTGACCACAACTAACTGTGTCCCACCCACACCCAAAACCTGATGCAGGACCCCCTCACACAAATTAACTGCAGCATCCCCCATACCCTCCCCAAATAACTGCCATTCTCTTTGAGTCACTGGAACTGTCGGGACAGTTTGTCCACAGCCAGACACAGGCCTGCAGACTGGTGAGATTCGCCAGAGCTGGCAGCCCGGTCTGCCCACAGCTACTGCCTCCAACCTGCCCCATGCTGGAGCAAGGTCTACAACACCATTGTTTGCTGTCACAGAGCTGAGCACATTCCAGTCCATTCATCTTTACCTCAAAGCCCTTGTGCTCCACACGAGGCACCAAAAAGGTGAGAAACAGCAGACCTTGATGCTGTGCAAGCACTGTTGCAATAGCTAAAACATTGGTGTGTTATCAACACCATTTTAGTCACAAATCCAAAGCTCAACACCATACAGACTCCTGTGAAGAAAATTATCCCAACTCCATCCCATCCAGACCCAGAACAGGCTTTATTATGAATATTTTGCTCTCTGTCTTCACTAGTGGCATTTAGCAGATATTTACCATTTTATGGTCATGTGAAAGACTGTATCAAGGCAAAAACGCTTCAGCAACTTTGCATTGCTCATTAAACTTCACTGTAGTCTTTTTAATGACAAAACAGGATTGTATGTTGTATGTATGATGTGGACAGGCTGGAGGGGGTCCAGAGAAGGGCCACCAAGATGATCAAAGGTCTGGGAAGCCTGCCATGTGAGGACAGGCTGAGAGAGCTGGGTTTGTTCAGCCATGAGAAAAGGAGGCTTAGAGGGGATCTCATCACCATGTACCAGTATCTAAAGGGTGGCTACAAAGAAGATTGAGACTCCCTTTTCACAAGGAGTCACATGGAAAAGACAAGGGGTAATGGGTACAAGGAAATGCTGAGAAGATTCTGATTGGACATGAAAGGGAAATTTTTCACAATGAGAACAGTCAACCATTGGAATAATCTCCCCAGGGAAGTAGTTGACTCCACCACACTGGACACTTTCAAGATTGAAGCTGGACAGGGTGCTGGGCCATCTTGTTTAGACTGTGTTCTTACCTAGAAAGGTTGGACCAGATGGTCCTTGAGGTCCCTTCCACCCTGGTATTCTATGATTCTAGGATTATCTTATACTCCGATTCCTAAAGGCAGGTCCCCAGTACACATGGCCTGCAGTCAGCATACCTTTCTTTGGACAAGCCATTGTGTACCATCAACTGTAAGCATTTCCTTGAGGCTATCCTCACACACATATCACACAAGGGCTAGAGGAGCAGAAAAGGTATCCATGTAGACACAATTCAGTAATGTGGTTCATTTCTATATTGACTGGTATAAGCTGAGGGCAACTTGACTGAAAGACATTTCATTGTGCCAGTGGAAAAGCAGAAGAGGATGAGATCAAAGTGAAGTAGCTTTATGGGAAAAATGAGGAATTGACAAAACGCTCATAACTTACTGCTGTTGCAAGACAGCTTTTAAAGAGAATTTTAGGTCTGTGTGGTATTTCACATCCTCACCCATATACTGAACAGATTATTATAACTAGTCACTGACACAGCTAAACTTTAGCACATATTTCTAATAGCATTCTAAATATCTAAATATCTCAAATAACAATGCTCTGACTTTAGTTAAAGTGTTTCTGCTCTACATGTTAATATAAATGATACTCTAAAGGTACATCTCATTAAGTAAGACTCTTTAGGAAGAAGGACTTAGAAATTTCAGCTCCAGGATATCACAAATTTCAACTCAATTCAGGCTGTAAACCGTGACAAACCTGAAGGATAACAGTGCAATGAAACTTGCAAATGGTCCTTAACAAAAAAGGTGGGAAAAAACAGTGTTTCAGTAGTTTTAAGCTTCACAGACACTTATTTTTAAATTAGAATTGCTTTTTATTTCTTTGTCAAGTATGGGTGGCTGAGAAGAACATCAACAGAGTCATAAAAGAAGTAATGCATACAACTCCAAAAGTTGCTTTTCACAGAGAACTCATGTCTAATGGCACGGATGTCTTATCTCTTACAATTAGAAAAAACCCACATACAAACTTAGCAGAAAATTTCCTCTCTATTACAATAGCACTGTTAAGTAAATACTGAAAATGATCACAAGGTAAAGAGTCCCCCCACAGTGCCCTGAGACTGTCAGGAACGATCTCAGAAGCAAGCAGCCCTCTACCTCACTCCAAACTGCTGCCGCTAGGTACCAAGACCAAGTCCATCTCTTCCAGAAGAGATATAAACAGACCCCCTTGGTATTTGGCATTACCTTACTGGCTAAATTCACATTCTTAATTTAGACATATTTGACTGGACTTACTAAGGAAACAAGAACATTTTCCTTGCTCCCCCATGTTATTCAGACCTGTTGAGTCCCACATACCAGGTGCTTAGCAAAGGTTTCACAGTCAGTAGAGCTCATTTAGCAGTTTATGTCCCTGACATGGCAGGGCAACATTGCTCTCAACCCTCTCTAACCTCCCTCTGCTTCATGACAGTTGTGCAGACCCCCCTCCTCCCTTTGCCAGCTCCAGATCCTCACCCTTCACCAGACTGTTTAATTTAAAGTAAGAGACCACTACCCACTTCCCTGTGCAGGTTTTGCCTCTCTGCAGAAAGCGATGCAGCAAGGACCAGTGCATGTGGGGAGACCACACAACCAGAAGCCAAACTCCCCTTTCCTGGCGGTGTGGAGTCATTGCACCTCCTCATCTCTTGAATCTATATCCTCAGAGCCAGGCAGCTGGCCCTCACCCACCCAAGGCACAGTGTATTTCAAGTCAGCACTGAGCTAACCTGAGATCCATTTTGCACCTATGAAACCCAAAGCAGTGAAAGATAAGTTTTTCATTCTTCTCCAGGTCCCAAACCATAAAACACTTCTCTGTATTTCACGTTTTCCCTTCACATCAGAAGCAGCACCAGCCCACCTAGAGGTTCTGAGTGCAATCAAAAATAAATGTTTTGATGAAAGGCCTATTTGACCTCTGATGGATATGTCCCTTCCAATCATTCCTATTTTCCAATTGCCATTCAGCTGAGGCTGCATTTGGTCTAAGCTGTTATTTATTGCTCAAAAACAACTCACTTAACAACAGGTGAGTTATTGACTATTGCCTGACACCAAATGCAGTCTCATACTCTTCTGTTAGTCACACAGCCTGCATAAACCATTTCAAGAGTAGCACAGAAAGGAGTGCAGAAAGGGTGCTATTGCATGGCAGAGCATCTGGACTCTCATTTACTTCATGTTTGAAAATGAAACAATGATCAAAGCAAGTCTGAATGCACAGCTCCTCATAAGAAATCAGTTCATAGTTAGGAGAATTAGTCTTAGAGGATTGCTTTCTGGAGGCCTGAAAAGCACGCTCAGTGTTGAGGATTCTTTCAGAAAGATGTCCTGCTCCAAGCATATTAACATCTAAAATCTTCTTTAAGGAGAAAAAAAAAAAAAAATCACATGCAAAGTTTTGTGAAGCCAGCCATTTTTTTTTCTGTCATGGATGGATCAACTATAATTGCAAGACAACGCAAGACAAGGTTCTCATAAAGCAATAAGCAGTGGAGACCTCAAAAAAGTGGTGTTTGCAGGGTTAAGATTAGTTAAAATTCTCTAAGTGGCTTTTATTAAGTATCAGCTTTCCTTATCTCTAGCATACATGAAATTCATGCACTTAAGAGCATTCCCTGATAGGAAACTAGGTTTCAATTTTTAGCTACCCTCTATTCACTCAGGGCAGATAAGTATCGGTGTTGGCTAACGCAAGTGATAGATTCTGCAAGAGCTACCTGTACATATTGCACAACTCTAAATTCACAGAGCATCTTCCCCGAGTGGCTCAATAAAAATCTCTGCTTCAGGCTACAGCAATGGTCAAAAAAATCTAATCAAACAATTGGATGCCTAGAAAATGTGATAGAAAATTCTGAAATTAGAATTATGTCTTCAGACCAATGTTACTCTTTCAGACTATAAAGACTGAACAGCCTAGCTGCAAAGAAAGGTGAAGTTTTAAGCTTCAATTTTTACTCAGTCTACAGAAAGGCACAGAGCTTGCAGAAAAATGTGCAAATTGATGGTGTCCCAATTTTAAAATCACTTGGTCCCCTCACCACAGCAATCAGTATGAACGTAAGGAACACAAACCCAAGGCTCTGTCAGCATCTGCAAGCTCTACTCGTACTCTCAATCTTACAGGCAGAACACTTTATGGCTCAAGCTGTCTGAAATAGATACTGTGGACAGCAGCACAAATACTGAATTTGTCAAGAGAGCTGACACTGCGTTCAGCACATCTGTAATTGCAATCTGGCCCCTACCAGAAGTAATTCCAAGCAACCACTTAGGAACAATATTTTTCTCCCCCTCCCTTTCTATTTTTAAAGAAACTCAGAGAAAGTCTGTTCAGATGACTCAGCACTCCTCGCTGCTGCATCCGACCAGACTGAGAAGCCGACCCACATGTGCACGCACACCCCCACACAACTGGGAAATGCAGCAGCTGATGCCCATGTCCCCACTGGATAAGGAGGATCCTCTCAATTTCTGCTGCAGCACTGGGTGAACAATTTCAGAAGGAAAAGTGTTTTGCTGAAGTGATCTGGTAAACCCCTTTTCCCATTGCAAACCCATTAGCGTCCTGCCTTCCGGGGACTGCTGCACTGCCGGGGAAACACTAACGGCTTCACCAGCCAGAAGGAGCTACTGAGCTTGCCAGAGAGGATAGATACCTAGACCATCACTTCCATTAAAATCACAAAATAAAAGCATTTATAGCTACATCTATCAGCAGCCTCTGAAAGCACAAAGAGGAAATGTCAGGAGCTTTTCTCTCCAGAACAGCTTTTGGATGAATACATGCTTTTCGCTGAAGGAAGAAGAGTCTTACAGGAAAAAGTACTTTTGCTATCGCACCTGGCTTGCACACAGTACACATTTATCTGTTAAGATATGGTCAGGAGGGAATTTCGGTATGAGTAACTTAATCGCCATGTTACTGGTAGAAAGGCAATCCCAGGCTGTTAAGACTCAGAGCAGATGCCAGAGACCTGCTAGCTATCAGTACATGCTTAAATCCTGCAGTTCTCAGTGGCAGGTAGAGGTAAGTGTCTGCTAAATTGAGGTCCTCAGTATAATAGCATTCACATGGTAGCAGACCTTAAACACATCTATTCATTGTAGGATAGCATACAAAAAAAATTCTGATACCTTAAACGTAAAATCTCAGCTTCCCTTCAAGTGAAATTGTAATTTATAGCTTGCATATTTAGATTCGTGTATTCTGAAACTTGATTTTATTATTATGCAACTGCACACTGGCTTTTGTTTAAAACTGCTTATTTACTGCCTCACTGCATAGGATCGCAACCGAAGCTAAAGCAAACGATTGATAAAAGCTGAAGTTGTTTTGTAGACAATGACAAGAACACTTAGAGAATGAAAGCATTTAATAAAGAATAATGTTACCCAATTAAAGAAAACCAAAAAGTATAAGCTAGAAAGTTGTTACCAGTTATAGTATTTTCTACGTGAATGGCATCCTGGTTTTTGCAGCTTTATGAAATGAATTGCTGCTCTGACCTATGCAGAGCTGGGGCCTCGCTGCAGACACTCGGACCCACAACTTGTACAATAATTGCCACCCTATCATAGAAAAAAAAAAAAACAACTAGCATTTTTCAGGTAAATTGTTTTGCCAATGTTTTTATTTTTTTAAACAAATACACAAGTTTTTTAAAGACAGAAATCAATGACTACTATAATGAGTTTTAGTATAGCAGTTCCAATGCCAAGAAGTAATTATGGTTTATTAGATTTGTTATTTTACTGGAAATGCCCCCATTGATGATAAATTGTTACACTACTCTGTCTGGATGCTAGACCACATCCAACATTAGACGAAATGATGAGTTTAATTAGACTAGCTGTGACATCATGCCAGCTCCCTGCACTCAACAGCAGCATCTTCCCCATGATAAAACAGGAAATATCCAAAAGTTTTGATTCCATACAGCTAATGAAATAAATTAGGGTTCAATTTTTCCACAGAGAATTTTTTAATACAAATTTAAGGTTTAAAAGTCTTAATTGCTACCTTTCAGCAATATTTGCTCCACAGTCATTTTAGCTGTGTATCTTTCGTAATTATGGACAAGCATATTTGAATCACAAAGATATTCTCTAATCATTCTTGTGGCCTTTTTTTGTTGGGAATATGGCATTAGCATCAGTGAGGAACACTGCAGTGCATACAAGTTTGAAACAAGTTGAGCAAGCCTGAAGTAGCCGCCTCTTCCACAACTTGCAAACTCTTTCCCTTTGCTATCATGCAGAGATCCACTGGAAGGAAGGGGTAGAAATGAAAGAGATCGCTATTGGCAACGGGGCGTGCTAGCCATGCGGAGGCTGGATGCCCCTGTCCCCCCATGGTCGCCATGCTGCACGGCCCCCCCGGTGCGGCTGCTCTCTCCAGAGCCCGTGCAGTAGAGGGTGCTGACCCACGCCGCTGTGCATGGGTGGGAATTCGGCTGTCCACCACGCAGGTGGCTGCAGATCTCTCTCTCTCTCTCTCCCCCCGCAAGCCTTACTGACACCAGAAGGCCATTGATCACTGCCAACAGAAATCTCAGGAGTGGCAGGGTTCAACGTCTGTTCAGAGGCTTTGAGGGGGGAGAGAGGCACCCAAAGCATGCACGCACACACATACCTTCGCCTCTCCATTTTGAGGCAGCACTGCCATCCCAGGCTTGGCTCAGCCCCTGCTGCCAACCTCCCAAGACCTGACTGCACAAAGCTGCTCTCAAGAGGGGCTCATACAGCCCCCGGCCCTCCCTGTGCTCCCCTCACCTGTGCCACCCTGGAAAGCCCAGGTGCTGCTGGGGATGGGTAACGACCCAGCTGAGGCCAGGCCTGAGGGGGTGGCCATAACCCTACCAGGGTGTTGGATGGCAGCAGCCCCTTCGGGATGACTGGGGAAGGAGAGCCCCAAGCTAGTCACAGCCGCCGGCATGGCTGCAGAAGAAGCGTTGCTTTCCTAAACTTAGCTCCCAAAGAAAGGGGATGTCTGAGAATCATCAAAGAACTGAAAAAACAGGAAGGAAAAATAATTAAAAAAAAATAAAAATCCACTTACAGCAGAGGATGGGGAGGTGGTGACCTGCTGGGGGGCTGCTCCTGGTAACACCTGGCTGCCAGCTCTCCCAGCACACTTGTGACTAAAAGTTTGAGTGTTTTTAGTCAAACCTTGCACCGGGTGTGCACAGCCAGGTGCTGGCTGCAGGGGCTGCGCTGTGAGGGAAGGCCGGGGCTGCCCTGTGCCGGGCACAGCCAGTTCCAGCCAATTCCAGATGGCTGCACCCACGGCCCCACCACAGGGCACAGCTGAGCCCGTCAGCAACGCAGGTGGCCCTTAAGAAAGGGCAAAACACCACAGAGGTGGTGAGGAGTGAGGAAAAAAGTGTGAGAAACAGCCCAGCGAGTGCCCAGGTCTGGGGCAGAGGAGAGGAGAGGTATTTCCCTGCAGCCTGTGAAGGGACCACAGGGGAGCAGACACCCACACTGCAGCCCACGGAGGACCCCGCGCCCAAATGTTCCCTGAAGGAGCTATGGCCGTGGAGACCCCACTCTGGAGCAAAGGAAACATGTCAGGAGGAAGGAGCGGCAGAGAGGAGCTGTCATGGACTGACCGCAACCCCCCACCTGCACAAAGTACATCCTCAGAGTGCCAAAATGGTGGATATCTTATTTCAATTCATCGACTGAATTATTTACAGCACTATTTGTTTCGCACCTCCCCCTCCCCGCCCTCAGAGACACACTGTTTGGGATGATCGGCCCTTCTGTCTTTGCAGGGGGCCTTTATTCACTGCACCGTAGGCTGCGGTTCTGGCACAATTCAAAATGGACAGGAGCCAGCTCAGAGCGTGCTGGCGTGGCCAGCCTCCGAGGAGCACGTGTGTTGTAGAGCTCCGGGGGATAGGAGTCTTTCCTCATATCAAAAACCCCAGCAGATTTCTAGGGAATTCAGTGCTGTTAAATAATGCATTTCTGAGATCAGAGACGAGAAACAGCTCATGCCATAAACTGGCCAAATTTAATCAGAAGCATTCATCAGAAGATAGCTATGGTCACAGAGGCTGAAATATTTCTCTCTAAACAACTTTAGCTCAGCAGACTTTTGCCAAATCTTCAGCCTGGCTCCCGGAGCAGGGCTGATTTCCAGGCAGACCTTGCCAGGATCCTTAGATCTAAGGCAGATCTGCCACAAGGCATGTTTCCTCTGAAAAGGGATGTTGACTCCAAGTCCTGTCAGCCTTTCCAAGACTTCTTAATTTCTGCCATACACTCAGGAAATTGGCCCTCCGGCTCTGCAAGTTAGAAAGCCCCACGAGTGCTGAATGGGGTTGGGCTCCAACAGCTTCCAAATTCTTGCTGCAGAGGTGGAACTGAGGCTGGAAACGAGCCTCCTTTATTTAGGTGTTTGGGCTCTTTCCCAGAATTTCCGGTTGGTAGGAAATTTTGAAAGTTTGCAGGTTTTCTTCACTTGGGATTGAAACTACATATCAAACCCACAAAGGCAGAAAAACATTCTGTCAAATCTGTGCCTAATCTGTCCTTTTAACACCAACAGTGGAAATCCTACATCCTTTTTCACTGCAATTCAAATGAGAGAGAGACATGGAGAAAGAAGAAAATCCTTGCCCATGACCCCTTCACCAAGGGAGAGTGACAGACTAGCCAGTTGCCAGTCTGAGAAGTGTTGATTTGGGCTATATTGTAGCACACCGTGATGTATTTTGAGCATTCTCACGGAATCAGAGTGCCCTCGTGCTTAGCTAAGCCCAGAAGTACACACGTCTTCCTAATGCCTAGGTCCCCCTTGCTGCAATTTAATTCCAGCACTTCTTGCTTTACCTGTCATATCCTTGGAAACACTTTCTTTCTCGTTGCAACATTTTTCTCAGCTATATTTCAGGACTGAGATCTTCCATTGATCCTCTCTCCTCTGCAGGGCACAGATACAGCACCTCAGTCTTTGCTCATACATCTCACTTTCAGTTGCTCTGAACTCCCCTGGACAGGTCCACTTCATATTACTAAGGACGGCACTAAGTACACCAGTGAGACCTTCGCAGAGCGCTGTATACTCACTACTTCAAACATTTTAAATGCCACACTACTTAATATTGCAGTATTTGCTATTTTTTGGGGGAGGGGAGGAGAGGTACAAAAGTATGATGTTTGTGATTTCCCTGACATAGCAGAACAGCTGGAGGATAACTCAGTGTGGCGCAAAGATACTTTTTATAAGCATCGTTTATCACCTGCTTTCCACTTTCTATAACAGTCCTTTTAAAATTGCAGGTCACTAAAAAGCTCATAGTTTAACATCCTATCCCCCTCTCCACAGCAGGATATTTGCTCTTAAATTCCTTAAAGAACAGCCAAGCCTTCTGAGTACCTTTTCTCTGTAGATTTGTTTCCCATGAGGAAATCTTAGCAATTATTGGAGGGAACCAAAGTGTGCTGTCTTGAATTCATCTTCTTGATTATTCTCTCCCTCTTTGCCTTCCCAAGAACACTGTCACTGTCATTTCACAATCACAAAAGTGCCTTTCACCAACCTACTCTTAGGAAGTCCCCTGTGCTGATCAGTTCAAAGCTAGATGAGTCCTTCTCCCCGCTTTCTCTGCTTCGTTGTCCAAAGATGTCTCCAGCTTACTACTGGAACCTCAGTCTGTGTCCCTGAGCAGCCTGTTCTCTCCCATCAAGTGCCTTGTCAGTCCCAGCCCTCCCTTCAGATGATGCTGTTTGTTGCTGTTGGGGTCCCATCCACCTGACATGCTTACCTTGGCACCTACCACTGACACCCTTATCCTTCATTCCTTCCACATTTAACCAGGGACTTTAGGTGGCTTTATTGCCTACTGTTTTCTGGACCTCAAAGCAGTTATACGGCTCCTTTCTCAGTTCTTCCTCATTCCTCATCCCCCAGGGTAGTATGCACATACCTAAGGTGCTTGTAAAAATGAACCTCAGTTTTTCTTCTTGTCCTTCCCAGTACTGTACCTTGACCACACGATTTCACATCACCACACCTCTTCTTCTCGTGTCTTTGTCCAAGGATCAGCTCATCAGTCCCAAATCTCATTACTAGTTACCAACTTTACAACCAAAGATACTCTTTCCAACATTTAGATTTTAGACCACCTTTTGATTTTCACATCACCTTTTTTCCATAGGCGGAATCACTCTGATCTAGATATTTGACGTTAGAGGGCAGGTTCTCACAAAAGTGTTCTTTAGCAAGAAGCAAATAATCACAATGTTTTTGGAACCAGAAGAATGTACTTTAGTAATTCCTCTTTTTTTAACATTGATAGAACAAAGACAAAAAACGTTTATCTCTATAGATAGATTTCTATGTATGTGTAGACAGAGATAAACAGAAAGTTATAAATATATAAATAAAAAAAAATTATCATCGTCAGAATCTATTCCCTTTAGTGCATTTTGATTTGCCTTTATTATAGATGGCCTTTCTTTAGATCAATGTCTGGCTTCCTGGAAGCACATTGTCATAGTTTATTAGTTTTAGAACACAAAATCCAGAAATACTGCAAAACTTCACATATGACACTTACTTTAAATACAAAAGACCAAACGCTGCTGATCCTGCAGCAGGAGAACACCCACTCAATGAAGTTACATTTTTGCTTAAGGAATAATAGCAGGTTTCAGCCCAAAACTATATTTGGTTTGATTTTTAGATATTTTTTTACTGCAGAACTTTACAGTGAAGATGATTTCCACAATGCAAAGCTATGCAAGCATGTTAGTCAACTTACAAGTGGGCACATCTCTATCACAGAAAACCTGTTATCCCTTTGAAGATGAATAAAAGAGAAATTGTTTAACTAATGCTAAGAAAGGACTATGCAGCCCCAAGAATGCTAAAGGTTTTGAGAGAAATGGGACAGAAGAGAAAGAGGAAGGTGATGATCAGACGTCCACTTTTAAGTTTCTGTAACACCTTCTTCTTCACCATTTTTTTATTCAGCATTGCAACTGCAGAAAAAACAGTTTCACATGTCATTTTTTGTAATTGAAGTATTTATGCTCATCCTATGGCTCTGACAGACAGGCTGTAGACAGAAAAACTCTCCATGTCTCATGCTGCTGCTGAAACCTTACACATGCTGAAGGCTACTTACACCAAATAACCCAAAAGCCAACACTCAGCATTGCTCGTGGGGCTCGGCGTGGCTGAGACTCTCCAGCAGCCCCACGGAGCTGCTCCCCAGCTCTGCAGAGCACTTGCACAGAGGCTTCCCAGGCAGCTCGGCAGAGACCACTGCCGCATCTTGCATGGTTCAGGGCAAGCAAGCCGACAAAACATTCCTTGAAAGTTTCACGAGCTCTGTACAGTTTGCAGGACCAGGATGAGTTCTGTAATTGCTGCAGAAGAAGTCAGCCAGATCGAACTGTTGAGATTGACAGCAGCTGAGAATATCAGAGGATTTTTCTCTCATTGTTCAATAGGATGTCTCTGCGTATCTGCTCGGTAACCGCAGGCATTACACTGGGCCTTGGCAAACTGTCTACGTCTTGGCCCAGACCAGAGAACAGAAAGCAAATCCTGGCAAGGACTGCAGGGCAGCATCAGCGCAAGCCACATCCATGGAGTTAATGAACTCAAGGAGTGAAGCTCTTAAAGGAATGAATATCCCAAAATTAATGAAATTTTTCATTTCATTAGGAAGTGAATACTCTTTCTTTTTATTCTACTTCATTGAAACCATAAAGACAGCCCCTATGGAATGGGAAGACTCATCTGAAAAAACGATTTCATCTTTATCCATTATCTTTCTAAAAGCAGCATCTTAGTGTCTGTGCTTTGAGTGTTCTCCAGAGAGCCAACGGGATTTCTTAATGGACTCTGTGCCGGGCTGTGGGAGGATGGCTCTGGCATTTATTTCCTTGCATAGCTTCACCTAATGTTATAAATGTAGCACCGCAGCTGAGGAAAGTTGGGAGTTGTCAGCTATTGCCTTGCACGTGAGAATCTCTTTTTCAGTGCATTTGGGTGGGTTTCCTGCCAGAGGGATCTCCAGCCCAAATTTCTGTGTAATATTTAAAACATTATTGTGTTTAGCAAAACCAGCAAAAAGTGGCAAGCCATGCAACAGTGAGGTAAAGCCCAGACTTGATTCCAAACAAGCCCTGGGCCTGTTGAGCCAGAGAGGTCTCAAGAGCTGTGCCTGAGAACACATCCGGCAGGCTGGGGAGTCACGGGGAGCCGCGAGGTGGCTGCAGGAGGTGCGTGGGGACCTGGCAGGGCTGCGGACTGAAAGAGGCAAGGTTTAAGGTGAGTTTTGGCAGCCTCTGTGCCTGCTTCCAGCACTGTTGGTCTCAGTGCCAGCCCCCCCATCCCTGGACCCCTGGCAGGAACCGGGAGGACCGCCTCGTCCCCTTGTCCCCAGTGAGTGGCGCAGTTGGGAGCACCGAGATTTCGGTGCTGGGAGGAAGGAGGGAGGCAAGGGTGGCCTCGCATCTGATTACAAAAGTCTGCAGGCCCAGCTTGGCCACTCGTGCTGTGAGTAATTAAGTACCACTCTGTTACCTCTCTATTAAGCCCAATACTTTTTGTTGAACTGAAGATGTTCACTCTGGGCTTAAGACAACTGGTTGTGATTTGAAAGCATTGAGACTGCGAATCAGCTGTTTCACTTGGTAATTTGTTCCAGTGATTAATCATCCTCACTGCTAAAAACTGTGCTGGATTTCTCATTTGAATTTATTTGGCTTCAGCTTTCAGCTATTCATTCTTTTTATACCTTTCTTTCCCTGAGCCACTTAACTCTATATTAACCATTACTTTTCCCTGTGGATTTCCATCGTAATCAAGTTACCTCTCCATCTCCTTTTTGATAATCTAAACAATTTAAGCTCTTTAAGGCTGCCGCTTTCAGTCGGAGCCTAAACAATTCTGCAGCCTGAAATTCTGTGTACGGCTTTTTTTTCTATATCCCAAATAGTGTTCTTCAACATCCTTTTTAAAATATCAGTCTCATTAAAATCAGATTAAGATGCATTTTGCCCAAATAAGCCCTGCCTCCCTAGTGATCTGCATGACTTCAATAGATTTCCCCTTCCTCACGTTAGTTCTCTCTTTGCGTCAGCCACACGTTTATAATCCACGTTGTTATATTTACTCTGACAAAGTGCAGTAGTGCTGGGGGGTGCTCCTCTCCACCAACCCCAGAGCCACCCGGGGCAGGTGGCAGCTCCGCATGCAGCGCTGGAGCATTGCATGCTTACTAAGACCCTACATGACATCTGCCTTTTTCCCAGCCTAATTCTGTTAAGCTGTGACCTATCCCTCCCGTGACAGCAAGATGAGGGACTGCCTGGCCTCGTACCTGACCCTGCGCAGCGCAGCCGACTGGGCCAGGTGAGCTGAGCCCCCTGTGCCCCTCTGGATCAGCTCCAGCCATCCCTCCCATCTCATGAAAGCCACTAGGCGTACGTAGTACAACGGTATTCACCCTCCTCTACATTTGTTGAGGTATTTTCTGTGCAGGCAGCATGATAAATAAAATAAGCAAAGCACACAACACAGGGGTTTTGCTGATGTGCCTTTGGTGCAGTCAGAGCTCCTGTTGCTGTATGCCAACACCCCTTTGCCCACAAGGAGATGTGAAATGAGTAGCTGTAAAGCTGAGATCAACCTCAACTGTTCAACATTTCACAGATCTCCTTTTTTAAACCACCATAGATATCATCACAGTACCTTCTACAGGTGCCTTACCTTCTTTTTTTTTCCAATAGTGTTGGTGTGTCCAGCTTGTTCAAGATAAAAAGCTCAGAAATAGTCCCTTGATTGATTTTAATAGCCTAGCTAAAATAGCTATTTATTTACAACACAAGAGTGACACCAAGACAACAAGGGTGGGGTTCTGTCCTTCTGGGACAGAAGGGCATCAGCGAAAGTGTTGGTCTCTGCTGCTGCCATCTCTCCTTCACCCCCGGCACCTCGTGCAATCCTGCCTGCTGCACCTGGAGCTGTGGTTTTTGCAGACCCAGTGATGGCCATGGCTACAAGCCCAACCTTCTGGACTTCAGCTGTGTAAAAGGGGAAGTGTGGATTCCACGCCCTGATGTCTCTGGGGCTGCAGACACAATCCCGATGTGGTTTGTATTTATAATTCAGTGGAGTTTTGATCGTCTCTGGGGGGATTAAGGCAAATGGGGTTACAATGAAAGATCTGTTTGTATTTTCAGAATATGCCTTGTGAAAACTCTCTCAGGATTCACCTTTATTCATTCCCTGAGTCAGGAGTGAGAAATGTGATTTAGCTTCTACATTTTACGGGGTCTACAGCTGCAGAATTAGAAACCAGAGCCAAAATAAATAATAAAAATAAAACGAGTGCCAGAAAGGCACTATTGCCATTCTGAGCAGAAGGCAGCTCCTGTAATCCGGAGTGCCAGGCAGAGACTGCTGGGCTTCCTCAGGGAAATAACAGGACAGCGTATTTCCATCACTGAAATCATCTGGGAAACAGCCTCTGTGGGAAGCTCTCTGCAGCTCCTTGTTTCTCGTGTTGTCTTAGGTTAGGGCAGACGTTACTCAGGGACCTGCCATAGCTTATAATTTGGCAAATAAAGGATCGTGTGTGCGCAAAGCCAAGTGGCAGGCAGAGAAGCAGATACTGGCAAGTGTGAAAATGGGCAGCGGTGGCTGGTTTCTGGCCACGCACACCCTCCTTTGTGGTGCACAGGGGTCGACACCAAGCAAAGGCTGAGTTAATATTTAGGTTTTTATAACTAAAGATAATAGAAGAGCCTCACCTGACCTTCTGGGAGGGAGGGAGTTAATAATTTAGGAGGCTTTTTTTTGGAGGTGAACTTAGTATCAGAGAAACCCTTGCCAAATGCTAAGTTTTCTTCATTGCCTCTTTGCTGGCTGGTGTGATTGCTATGCAGCACAGCGCAGCGGGCGCGGGGTCCATCGCTCCCGCCGTGCAGGGAAAGCGCTGGTACAGTGCCGGAGGGTACCCGGTACAGCCAACCCAGCCCTCAGTGCAGCAGGCAATTTTAAAGCAGATGGTCTGAAGTACTGTACAGTATTAACACATTTTAACTCTCTTTCTTTCCTTCCCTCCCTCTCCAACCACACAGCTGTAATAATTTTACTGTTTTATTTGCTAATGGAGTCAAAGCAACCAAAAGCAGCAGCTTTAATGCTCGATGACACACACCTCCCCTAGAGTGCCGAGCGTGTGAAACAGCACGGGGGAGCGCTGAAAGTCAGGTCGTTCTTTCTGCAAGTTACCTGTGCAGCGAACTTGACATCCACAGCTAGAAACGTGTGGGCTGACAGAGAATATATTTTCCTTTTCCCTATCACTTTGCAATAAAAGTCCGAACAGTTTTAGTCTTTCAAATACCAATGAAACATATTTTTTTAACAGTTTGGAAACTTCTTTCTGGTTTTATTCTTTTTCCTGGACAAGGACCCTTTTTCGGTCTGGTATTTACTGGAACTGATTTTTAATTCAAATTACTCCACCTCTAGGTCATCCTGTCAGCTTGAGAGATGCAGCCATTACATTTCTGCCTTCTCAAGTTTGGAACGTATTTTTCCTTTTGCAGCTATAGAAATCAGCTCTCTTTGCTCCCAAAAGGGCAGCACTTACAAGAAATGCACATCTTGAGCAGGAGAAAAGCAAAAAGTGGCATTAAGCGAAGCCCTGGCAGAAAGCCTGTGGAGTGCACTGGTGCCCCACTGCTGTGTTTTGGGGCAGTTCATTTGTTTGTAGCTAATCCAGCCAAAAGTCAGGGAGCTCCCTGGGATGGGGGAAGATGGCTGTAGTGAGCGGAAAACAGGTCTGTAAAGGTGCAGAGACACTGATTTGCTGTGATTTCCCTTCGGATGCAGTGATCAGACCAATACTTTGATGTGTTTGGGCAGGTAGTTCCACTTCTTGTTTTTGTTTGGATTTTTATTCTAGTCCAGTTCAGATTTGCCATTAAAATCTGACTTCCATGTGGGATGGAAATTTCCATTTTCCGTCAGTTCTGTTGAACTGATGAACTTGAATTTTCTTCCTTTTTTGTTTTTGAATGTAACCAGGGCACTGCCTTTCCAAACACTGCATGCTTTATCCTGCTCAGCTCCCCTTTATTCTTCTGCCACTGTGCATTCTGGTGACCTTTCACATTTTGGAAATTGCTTTAGATGCAAATAAATCCATTTGTGGCTCCGCAGTCAGGATTTTAAAAGTTACTAGAATATTCAAATAACATATAACAGATCTGAGCCTTTGCTGCTGATTCACATAATTGTTTTTAGGGGTTTTGGTTTTCTCATTTTCTTCTTTTATTAACAGATGTTCTCTTCCAGTTTAAAGGGCCTCAAAATGTTAATTGTTTAAAATACCAAGCCTGATCATTCTTTATCCTCTCTATGTTTTTCTGCTTTTTCTTTCAGCAAGACCACCAACCAGTACACAGCACATCTAATTCACTCTGTAGACCTCAGTTATAGATTAGTGGACGGATTCCTTTCATACAGCATGCTGAGATTTAGAGAAATAGAAGTAAGCAGAAAACATTGGACTTTAAACAGGGGTTCAGACACAAAACCAAGTTACCCTGGCTTGGAAAGTTTACAAGGAGCAGCTGGGCTGCAGGAACTGTCTATGCCCATGCTTTTAGCTTGAGTCAAACAGGAGGATATCGGTTTAGTTTTGTCTGCAAGAGGGAAGGGTGAGCAAAGCCCAACTATCTGGTAATTCCAGTGGGCTCAGACCATGCACACAAACTGTAGGCACAGCTCAGCCTGGGCATGACAACTTCTTAAATTATGGTCCCATTTTTCTGCCCTTGAGCTCCGCATTGCCATTGACTCGGCACATTTTGGATGGGCTATAGGGCATAATTGTCTTAATTGTGATTTATCATTAAATAGACTTTTGTGCTTGAGCTTCCTGTAAGTTTCTAGGCAGGTGAGCACTTCCAAGCTGAAACCAAATGAAGGGCTCTTAATGATCACCTGGAGGGTCCTGGCTCCAAAACATGCCTCCAACCAGAAGGCCCAGAGCTCCAGGACACTCTGCCTGACTTAGAGCCATGGGCAGGTAGCTGCACTTGAAAAGGGTAAATACCTTCCCCCTCTCTCCTCAGTTACACTTCCCAGACCCATTCACAAGGGCCAGAGCACCACGATGGAAAGGACCCAGGGTAGCAGTTGCATAGACATCAGCTTCTTCCTACTTAAGGGGTTTTCCCTAAGTATTCAGGAATTGCATGAAGAAACATTTCTGGCTGTTGAAAACTACTGCCAGGCAGCAGCAATGACGGTTTGCCCCTGTGTTTCCCCCTTGCTTCCTTCCCTGCTCCTTGGACACGTCTATGGCACAGCATAGTCACTTCTTGGGATTTTCTGAATGTTATTTCAGCTGGCTGGGAGTTCAGAGACAACTCTTCCAAATCCTGGAGGTGATCGGGTGTGAAGTTTGAGTCTGTTTCATTGTTGGGAGAGGGCAGAATAATATACCACTTTCCATATAATTCTGCATAATATATTTTTTCTATCTCATTCTGTCAGCTACAGCATCTCTCTTCATTATTACTGCAGCCCAGGAAATCCTCACTTTAAATCTTCCCCCATCGCTCTTCTCTGTCACGTCTACATCAGCCCACATGTTATTGCCTCTTTAAGTTTGCTAGGCAGGACTTCATCATGCCTTACACAGTCCTACACATCTCTCTCATGCTATCCTCTCATTTTATTTCACATAATTTATTTTATATTTCCAGGCAGTTGCCATTTCTGTTAGTCTTGTTGTTTTACATCATCCTCCTGACTTGACTATATGATCATCCTCCTGATTATATTTTGCCTTCTGCTTTCCCCAATTCTTATGTTTTTCAACATTTTAATTTATATCGCTGGCAAGGTTCTGGCATCAGTTCACCAAATAATTCTTGCTGCCACCACCTGCTATTAACATGGATTAGGTGACTATGTACCTTTGAGAACTTGAGCCCTAATTTCCACTGGTTTTAAGGGGAAACAAGCAGCTCAGGGCTGACCTGCAGTTTGGGAGCCCTGATGTCTTCAAAGGGCTGGACTGGGCAGTAGAAATCTGCGGTGTCTTGAATGAGGAAAAGAATGGAAAGAGCAAACATACCATGTTTATCACAACAGTAACGATATCATGGTCAGTATGCGTTGCCTTATTCCAGATTTACAGCTGGGATCTGTGAATGCCCCAGGGCTCAGCGTGCAATCCCAAAGACACTCTATTTGCATGTACTCTGCATTCTATAAATAAAAAATGGCAGTGTCAGAGAAGGATTTTAAAACACTCTGTTATTAAGCAGTTACCGGCAGATCTTGTGCTTTTTGGTCATTAGTCTTCTACAAGCTCTCCCTGTATGTTGTGACAAGCTGTAGATGTTCTAGCTTTGGTGCCAGACTGAAAACCAAAGCAAAAGAAAAAAAAAGGAGGAGGAAAAAGTTATCTTTAAATCTGTGTGTTTTAAGATAAAATCCTCTCTGTAGACAGACCCCGCCTGGCAGGAGTGATGGCTAAGCCCCATTTCCTTCTGTGAACAGCCACTTCACTGACAACCTTAGACATGCAGCCCTACACACCAAGGGACACTCATGGTCCATGAAATTTCAGCCTGTATCAATGATACATTTAATTTCCCATCCTTCACTACTGTCCCAGATAGACGTAATTTGTACAGGACAGGTTTTGCAGTTAGCAAACAGAAACAAAGCCAGTGTTAACCCAAAAAGGCCAATCTTCTACTCATCCGCTCTCTTTCTACGGAGATTCAGGACCAGGGAGATGATTAAAGCAGCACAGGATTACTACTCAGGCTGGAAGCGTGAGGCTATTCTTTCCCTTTGAGGTGCAAAGCATGCAGAGGAATGCGTGAGACCTCCAAGGTCTCTGAGCAGGGCCCTCTCTCACACCTCTGTCTCCTTTTTGAGTTGTCTGTGCCCTCCCCAGCCCTCCGTCTCTGGCCAGGAGACACAGGACCGTCATTCCTGCAGCACGTCTCTGCTTCCCCCAAAGCCCACGAGTGGGCTGACAACCAGCCGTCCCCCTCCGTTTCCCCCGATACCAGCAGGGTTGAAGCTTAACATCCCCTTTCATTGGGGCTGCCAGCTTGGAGGAGAAAACCAAGTGGCCCAAAGGGAGGTCCCTCCATCCTCACTGATGTCCTCCTCACGGTCACCTGCCCCCTGAAGCTGTCCACCCCCAGGACCTGTCCTCTGCTTTGCTCCCCCTTTTCCTGCTGATTTTTCCCTTACCAGGATCTTTTGATTTCACTTCACTACTTTCACTTTTCTGGGCATCACACAGGTTCATGTCAGCTAGATCACCCAGGGATATACTATGTATTTAACCACTACAGTCAGCTCCCTTATTTTTCACCTTCTAGAACATAACTTTTATTTTCTTTTTTATTTTCAGCAGAAGGCAGAGCATTGCTGTGTGATGACCTCTTGGACATGAGTAAATTTATAGCTCTCCCGCCCCTGCAAAGGCAAAAGCAAAAATTTAATTTGCTTTTCTAAAGCAGGACTCTTCGCACTCCATTGTGGTAACACTTACCCACTGTCAGGGCCACACTGCATGGTGTGAAAGAAAGAAAGAAAAGCAATTCCAGAGTCACAGGGAATAAAATAATTTGTGCTGTAAGGAACCTCAGTCATTAGGTAATTAACCCAAGTTATTTTTGTGTTTGGGCTGGAATGGAAAGATGGGTCCTACCTCCGTGAGAGCTGAATATTTGTGTACCCCAGATTTGCTGCCTGCGCCTGCAGACGTTTCACCATGAAGGGTCACACCCAGCACCTACACAGGTAACCACAAACACAAGCCCGTGCCTCTCCCTTCCCCACCAGCTCTGCCAGGCTTGGTGACTTGGTCAAGACCCTGCTCTTTACCAAGTGCCTTGAAGCCATAGCCCCCAAAGTTGAGGTGCCAACAAGGACATGGGTGAGGGGAAGGAAACTTGCCCTAAGGACCCGCCGGCAATCCCACTGCTGCCATGTCCCATCTCGGAGGGTTTCCATGGTCTGACACCTCCACAGCCTCCCCATCTGGGGATGGGGCTGCAGCTGCCAGCTCTGCCCCAGCAGGTGGGTGAACCCAAGGAAAAGCAGCTGAACCTGAAAGCCAGGGGCTAGACAAGTCCACCATGCAAACACCTTAGGAAGCCAAGTGCCTTTTGGCAGGCACACCTGGGACTGGGTAAAGGTGAGCCAAATCCCATCCCTAAACTTGAGCTAAGCCCTGGGCTTCCCAGAGCGGGCTGTCACCAGGCGGGCAAGGCCATAGGGGCAGAGAGCTCTGACTCCCCATTTCCCCAGAATGAGAAAGCAAGGTTTGTTCTTCATTTAAGCAATTTCAGGAGCCGGTTTCCAAGGCAGCACCACAAGCAGTTGCACAGGGAGGACTGCAGGCTCGGCAGGCTGCAGCGAGCGGCAGGTGAGAGGGGAGAAGGGGGGAGTTTGCAAACTGCCTTTGTGTTTCACACACGTCTTCACCCTCGTTTTTTTCATGTGTCAGTAGAGGGTCCTACCACATGTGAAATTACCTGCACCCCCATGATCATTTTCCTGATTTACTGTCGGCTCATCCCAGGAAAAGCACCATGGCAGATGAAGCCGCAAGTTTGAAAATCGCTGGCTTGGGCTTTTTGATTATTATTCTGTTTCCTCTGTGAGAGATGAGCTGCACTCCCAGCTCTGTGTTCTTTATTTGCAGGTGATTTTTACTTAACTGCGCTATTGATCCCAAGATGGATAGGAAGCTGGGCAGCTTAAGCCCTGTCCCCGAAGGTGTGAAAGCTTCATTAGATTTATGAAATTCTCCAGAATACACTGAGGCTCTGCAGTCCATCTAGCAAAAAGGCTTTACATTTTACTCATGCTCCCATGGCTTGTATTCCTTGTTGAATTATTATTTTCATATTATTATTATTGTTTAGACTCAAGGCTTCTAGCTCAACTGCATGTGAAATGCAGTCAATTAATAGATGCAGAGAAGAGCAGTCCACCCCCCATGAGCCTCAGACATCCCATCTCTTAACCTCATCCTAACACTATAATCTCCCCTTCAGGTCCTTTCTCTCTGGCAGGACAGACTTGGCATTTTCCTCTGAGGGAATTAATGAGGCATCAGGAGCTCACATTGTTTTCGCCTGGGATAAACGAAAGTATCTTTAGAAACAGTCAGAGAAAAGCAAGAAACAATGACCTAGAGGTTAAAGATGCAAATAAAAGCTGGTGTTCCCTTCTGGCAGTGATGCTGGGAGGGAGCATCACCCAGCAGTGGGGACAGAGCTGCGAGGCAGCACGCGGCACGCTGGGGTTCATGAAGTGATGCTGTATACGTAGCCCAGGGCAGCAGCTCCCCGGCACCCTGCTCCGCGTCTCTGAGCAGAGTGAGGGTTTCAGCCTTCAGTTACCTATTTAAGAAAAGGAAAAGACCGGCAGGATGAGCTACATCAACATTGCTGCCTCCTCTCCCCAGCCCCAAAAAGAAAGAGTTGCTGCTCTCACCGCATCTCCAGCACCTGCCGAGTTCCCACAGAGGGTAAGACATCCCTGGGTTGTTTCATTGCCTCTTATTTAATGCAGTAATACTGGCTAAAGCATTAGCGGGGCACCAAAGGGACTGCTTAGGACCAGAATTATTTAGTGTGTTCCCTCACCACGTGGCTGGGGGATTTAGTAGCAGATTCATGACATTTGTAGAGGACTAATTTGGAGGCTGAGAAGTCCAGAGAGGATAATGAAGTAGACAGATATCAGCTAAATGCGAGTGGGGAAAAGCCACTTTTTATATGTAGGAAATTGTCGCGGATGGAGTGAGAGGGAGGCAAAAATAATATGGTTTATTGTTGTAAAACAGTGAGTTAACAAAGTTCAGTGGTAACTGCGACAATAGCTTATGAGATTCGATGGCAAGGTACACTTTGTTATTTACTGCAGAGAGGACAGGGTCAGACAAAACTGTCAGGGAGACCCTCCCGTTGAGTCACGAGGTTCAGAAAAGATCCCCTTGCTTTCTAAACTCCCTCAGAGAGGAGTATAGGTGCAGCTGGATCCAATCCTAGTCCCAGACTTGGTCAATGGTTTATGTCTAAAGGATTATATATATGCAATTAATCCTTTATGTCACTTAGCTAAGATTTCCAAGTTAGCATGCTGTTAGTCACTTACCGAGAATCTGTCATGGTAAGGAATCTCTCAACCTCGAGGAGTAACCTTGAGAGGCGTCCCTGCTCAAGGGGAGATCCTGGCGTGCAGCCCACTGCGTGCAGGAGAGCTCCAAGGGCTCGTGGGCTGCTCACTATTGATGGGGGTAAGGTAATTGGCTCATAGTCATATTTGCATACTGACCACTGTGCTTAGGTGGGCACATTCCACAATAGCCCTTGGCTATTATATTGTTATCGGTCTTCCCCCACATCCAGTGGGTGCATCCTTCAGGACCAGACAGAGACCAGGTGCATCTATCACCACCGCCACAGGTGGTTATCACTTGAAAGAGGTCAAAGGAAGGGGAGTCAGAGACGAGGGGGGAGCACACCGCCACAGAAATATAATCCGAAATGTAGAATTTTTTTATTCAGAAAGTGAAGCTTGGAAAGCAATAGCACAGAAGTAGTCCGAGAACAGGAATGGGCAATAAGTATAGTAAGTGTAAGCAGACACTGGTAGATATCACCGAAACATGATGGTACCTCGGGGCTGTTCCCTGGAATAGCCATGGGCTCTGCTGCCCCGCTGGGGATACAGGCGGATGGCACCCACACTGGGTGGGAACACGGGCAGGGGCGGGGAGGAGGCTGGCAAGGAGTGTTGAGGGCCAGCAAGAACAGCCTTGGAGGGGCTACACAGGAAACACGACAGCTGCACACTTGAAGATTTTGCAAAATGGGAGTATCCAAAGAAATGCAAGCAGGTTTCAATACAGCTGCATGTAGAGGGAATGTAAAACAGCCAGCTGGAAGAGCAGGAAAACCTCCCTGACGGCCAGATCAATTTGTTTGTGAAGACCTGCAGCTTCCAAGAGGTGGGATGGGAGCATCACGCACCCATTTTGGACTAGCGAGAGCCGTCTCTCTGCGGGTGCTGGCACCCGGGCATGGCCACAGCCCTGGCCCGGCCACCTCTGCTGGGCTGCGGCAGAGATAACCTCCCACCCCCCCAAAGGCAGTGCTGTGCTGGCAGTTTCCCGCTTATCTCATGATAAAATTAAAACGTTCCCGTTTGCCCTTTTCCGCAGCTTTGGGGAAACTTCAGCATGAATAATCCTTACAGAAATGATATCTTTTTAGGCATTTCTAGGTTTTGTCCATAGGAAGAAGGCATGCTTTTCTTCACAAGAAACAGTGATTGTCCATACCATTAAATGGCTGTTTAGATTGTCATTCCCTTTCTTACTTCCAAAGCCATTGGACATGGGCTTTTTTTTTTAAGCTAGCTCTAGCAATGATAGTAGCAGTAATAATGAAAATGGAGCTTTAAAAGAGCCTTTGCAGCTCTTTGATTTTCCTCATTTCTGCCCTTGGAGCATCAAAGGTTTTGCTTCTTTGTTTTTTCAAGGCAGTATTTGAAAAAACTTCTGGTATATTTTTAAGGAGACATTTCACAAGCCACATCCCCAGGTCACAGGCAGTACCCATTTTGTACAAGCATAGTTTTGGCTGTACCTGGTGGTACCCCGGAGCAGCCTGGGGTCACAGGGATCAGAGCCTGGCCAGAGCGGTCAGAGGTGAGACATAGGATTCATGTTTGCAGTGGGCTGCAGCCCAGGTTCCCTCACAAACCAAGCCCCTCATCCTCCCTTACAGTCGCTTTGCAGATGCCATGTAGGATGGCTCCTTTAGGATCAGATGAGTTATGCCCCATTTCTCTCCCTTGGCTGCAAAGAGAGCTGGCACGGGGCACCCCCATGTCCCAGCCCCACTGCAGAAGATGACGCTGGAGCAGAAAAATCCTCATCAACACATACAAATATCTCAAGGGTGGAAGTCATGAGGACGGAGCCAGACTCTTTGCAGTGGTGCCCAGCAACAGGACAAGGGGCAATGGGTACAAACTGAAACATAAGAGGTTTCAGTTGAATATGAGGAAAAACTTCTTTACTCTGAGGGTGACAGAGCACTGGAACAGGCTGCCCAGGGGGGTTGCGGAGTCTCCTTCTCTGGAGATATTCAAAGCCCACCTGGATGATGTCCTGTGCAACCTGCTCTAGGTGAACCTGCTTTAGCAGGGGGGTTGGACTAGATGATCTCCTGAGGTCCCTTCCAACTCTTGCCATTCTGTGATTCTGTGAAATCCCCCCGACTGCATCCCTTTCGATGCAGCCGTACCCTCCTTCACAGTGCATGAGGCCACACAGGCCAGTCAGTCCCAGTGTGACTTCATTTAACCACCAGTAATTAGCAGCAACGCACCCACCTCGAGCAGGCAGTGGGCAGGGATGATTCCTTAGATGGAGCGATCCTCCAGCTTCTCAGACAGAAAGCACTACCAGATGCACGAAGTGTTACTGTAATTAAAACCCCTTTGGCTGAAAAACAATTGCGATAGGCAGTCCTGTGTTAAACGACTACCTTCACATGCGAGCCTCCACGTATAATTCCGGCTGACATTTAAAGAGCCTTTCTGCTGTGCCGTTAATTTTCACAGGTCCCTTAGGTGGGCACTTAAGAGAGCTTCCCCTCCCTTCGCACGCCGCAGTTCCAGGGTTATGTCGTTCCCAGACACCGCAGCCAAAGACCCGTGCAGACTTATTTTCTTCAATGGCTATTTTTATACATCCTTTTAATCAAATATTTGGCTGCTGCAATCATCTTGATTAATGAATGTGAGCAGGACCCCTCTTTGTTCAATGGCTGGGTCCTTCTCTTCATTTCACACCCACATCACACCATTCCCCCTTTAATATAGGGACAGATGTATGCAGCGTCTTGTCAGAATCTAATTTATTGTTTCTAAGAGCTACTAGAATTTATTTCTTCCTCTTGAACTAGAAACCGAAATAGTGAATTATTCTCCTATAAGGTAGGCTACCTAACTGATTAACCCCATGACCATGCTGTTTATTTAAATATATTATTTTTAAAAGCTACTGAAAAAGGTCCACATCTCTTCAAGACCATTTTTCAAGATCCCGCTTTATTTAAAAACATAGCCCTCATACAAACCCCTGAATGAACACATTAAACATATTTCAAAGCTGTCTGAGAGTTATTTAGGCTGATTTAACTATGTCCATGCCTTACAGCATGGACACGACACAGCAACGCGACTACTGCAGTGACAAAGAGAGGCCAGCCCAGTTAAGGTCCTGCTTTGGAAAATCACATGGCAGGCAGCAGCCGCTGCCCCAGAATTGCTCACAGATAATTACAGCCCCACAAGAGGCATAATGGGAGGTAAACTCGTGCCATTTATGAAGTTCAAAGTACACCCGCGGTGCACCACAGTTGTACAAACAACTATGGCAAACATTATATAGCTTTCCTTCAGGGACTAGTGAAAATTATACACGTAGGGACTAGAAACCTATTAAGTTATTCAGCAGGTAATAATTCCTGCCAAATCAGGCAGTTGTGCTAGCTGCTTATTAGCTGTATTAGATACCCGCAGACAGAAGGCATCCGACACTGTTCTGCAGCACGGCATTATCCTTTGATTTGTTTCAGGCCACTTGTATTTGTCACCCACCTCTTCCTCCTCATGAAGCCACCACCTGAAATAGGTTGGCTGTTGGCTTTGGCTCCGCACATTGATCTCTGTGAATTACGGCAGTACAAGGTGTGGGCTGAATTACACCCAGCTGTCTACAGGGTTGTTTTAAGAGGAGATTGTACTTTAAACTCAGGTGAGCCAAGGAAGGGACAAGGAAGTTTTGCTGCTGTAGTGCACCGTATCCTGAAGGCTTTGTGGTCTTCCCCAAGCCAGTGCTGCACAACCAACGCGTACGGACAAACGACCTGAGTGGTATTAGCACCTGTGTCCAACATAAGACTTAACAGATAAAATAGTCTGTGCTCCGGCAAGATAAGAGGAGAGAGAAAATGCATTGACAGACATTTTATAGACACAAAAGGTAAAAAATAGATTTCTGGAAGTTATGTGGCTCCTTGACCAATTATTGTGTAGTAATCTTGGGGAGCAATCTAATTTAAATTGCTATTTACTGTGACTATTTTATAGCCGCTAAGAACAACAACAGCCAATTCCCTCCCCTCCTTTGCTCCCGATTGCCCTCATGATTCTACTTCTGAGTTGCTTATCTGAAACTCCATCTCGAATTCAGCTGACCCGGGAGCCCTTGGGCTGTTTTAGTTCGTTTTGCACAACAGAAAGCTGTGTCTTACTCTCTGGTGGGAGAGCGGAGCAGCAAGCACCCAGAGGAGCTCTGCTTTATCACTGGCACATGTCACTGGCAATGTTCCCTAGGTTTTTAGCTGAAAATTTCATCAAAAGCATTAATATGAAAACAGATGAAGCGCTGGTGCCAGCAATGCATTCTCCTTGGACAGAGCTGCTTTGTAAAAATATAAAACCTGGTTGTGATGCAGCATAAGAGATATTACAGAAATTTCCACCAGTGCTGCTGGGACACAGCAAAACATCCTGCTCTTATTGGAGAAATATGAACTCCTTGGGACCCCTGAAGACATACAGCACCACCACCCAGCCTCTACACTGAACACCCAAAAAGTAAAGCAAACAAAAAAAGTCAACCAAAAATCCTACTGAAAAACCTTGGGAAGAACCAATGACCTGGTTTGGGCTTTTCCCAAAATGCTGGCTTTTCTCAGCATTTCCTCACAAAAGACCTCAAGGTGCTGTTCGATGCCAGGGCCAGGGTGTGCGCTGAAGCAGGCAGCAGGTCTCCACCATCACCCGTGCGGGATGAAGCTCCCGTCCACCCCCCAGGCATTTCCACCCGCAGGCCAGGAAGCAGCAGGTCCTGGGCAGGCCCTGCCGAGGTGGGGCTGGGCGAGGGGGAGGATGGATGGAGGCGTGCGGGAAAGCCCCAGGGGCCGAGAGCCCCCTGTGCTGCGGGGCGAGCATCCCCACTCATGGATAAAGAGCACAGCCGTGTTAGTGCCGTAAGTGACCCAGCCCTCTATCCTGTGACTTATTCAGAACCCATACTGGATTTTAATTACCACCTTATTTCTATGTAATACCTAAAAAATCATGGTAGAGAGGCAGCATATAAATAAACATTATGCAGCAAGTCAAGGAGACTCATGATTGTCATGGGAAGACCTGGCTGTTTAATGGTCTTTTCCATCACTGCTTAATTTTTTTAATTTAAAGTGGCAGATATAGAGTTATTTGAGTCACTGCTATCTAAAGTCTAATACACATGATGAGCTTCATGGCGCATGATCCAGCCATAAATGAGCAAAATGTCCTTTCACTTCAGTACTGCCTGTATGCAGTTTTGTTCTCACATCAATATGAGGACAATATTGAAAAGTCAGGTTTGTTTACCTAGTTAACACGCACATTTTATGTGCTCACTTAGGCCAGCATGCTATTTCAGAGGCAAGCCAAAGCTGTTATTGAGACAAGTACAAGTACTATAGAAAAACTTAATTCAGTTTTTATAGCTTTGCAGTTGCCTCTTTTTCACACTCTCTTACTCCTTTTTTACTCCCTGTGTGAAGTGTCGAGCACTGTTCCCCTGCTGAAATACTGATGCCTCTAGCTAGAATCTCACTGTGGCGGAAAAGGCAAAAGCCCCAAGAAGGTGGCTCTGGATTTTGATAGCAAGGTGGTGGCCGAGAGGGTGGAGGGATGTGGAAGCCACCGGGCTGGGCCGGTGGTGCCAAGCTAACACGCTGCCAGAAAGCTCGACACGTACAGTTTGGAGCGAGGAGTCCCCCGGCTGCGCAGCCCCTGCCTTCTGCTTCCTCAGCAGGTATTGATCATCTCTTGGGTACTGGAAAAGAGCCTTTCTTGCTCTACCATCCCACCCGGGGCGAGCAGCAGCCACTGTGCCACTACCACCTTCTGCTTTATGCCCAGCTATTTGTTCCCCCCTCAGGATGGTCTCTGGGAATTCCCTGTCCCCCTCTTCTCTGTGGCTCAAACACGCCCCAAACAAAATACGTGAAGTTATCCCTGAGCTGAGCAAGGAAAACAACAAAACAAATTAACCAGTACCCCATGTAAATCAGGGCTTAAGGGTGAAGAGAGAAGGTGCCGGGGGGCTCCCATCAACTCTGCCAAAAGAGAGGGGGTGTCTCTGCCCCAGGTGCAGGGGGTGTCACCTGTGGAGTGTGTCCAGCTCCTGGGGTGGGCTGCTGCCCTCCATCCAAACCCAAACGGATTGCTCAGCTGGCATCTCAAAAATCCTGTTAAGCGTCTCTTCCTTGGCTCACAGTTTGCACAGACACCACCTTTTGAAAGCTGTACGGCAGATATACCTGCATGTACAAGCCTTGCTCCCAGAGAAGGAAATTCTCTGATTTCAAACATTATCCATTCCTAAAAAAAAAAAAGCTTTCACAATGAAGGAAAAAAAAATCCTGCATTTTCATTAATTCCCCTGAAGTTTTCCAACTATAGAAACAGTAAAATAATTTCTCCTTGAGGGAAAAAGAGCAAACAGAGAAGCAAAGTGACTTTAATGGCTTTTTAAGTTTAGCCACGTGAGCAGGTAGGCAGGGTCACGCTGGCGAGGGGGCGAGGGGGGCTGGCGGCAGCCGTGTGGTATCGTCGGTGCCTCCTCCCCCCAGGTCAGGGCTGACTGCCCGGAGCAGCCAGCGCTGCCCACCAGGCTGAGAAAAATCCTGCAGATATAACCAGATGGGTGCAAGTGTTTTCACCCAACAAAATCTCAGGTTTCCAATATGCTTTGAATGAAACCTTTAACGTCAAATTGTTTTCCAGTCAGTATTCCTCAGTTTTTATTTAAGCTGCACCAATCCACTTAAGTGAGTTCCTAGCACCAACCTGCCCTAAAGAACAAGGATTGCATGAGACTTAATACATTGTTACTCAGCTATTTATTTACCAAGATTAAATGCCACTCCTAAGGACCAACGGCCTGCACACACCGCAGAAAGCAGGTATATGCTCGCAAAAGCTGGCGGGCGAGATGCTCGGATGAGCTGAGGAGTGAGCGAGTAAAGCTGCCCCTTCTTCCCAGCGGCAATCATCCCTTGCAACTTCTTAACCTGGCTTGGACTGCTGGGGCCAAGAGGTTTCTCATTTAAAGGATAGTTAACCTTTCGGGCAAAAGCCAGGGGGGCCAGGCTGCTTACAGGGGCTGCAGCCGGGAAAACTGTGGAAACCCCAGTTGCCATGCCGAAACAGGGAGCGCTGGAGCTGTGGGGCTGTCAATTTAAATCCCATTTTACTGCATACCAACCACTCTGTCCTCACAAGCTCCAGGTATATTTTACCTGCCCTTCTAACACACTTATTTACAACATGCTTAAACTTCCAGGGCGCTGGAACAGAGCGTGTCGTTCAGTTTCTCTCTCCTTTAGAGGCTGGAAAAGCCTCCGCTGCCTTTCTCATTAGGGTTGGACTGGGTCACAGCATGTGGTCTCTGACAGCCATTATCTGGAGAAAGTTCTTAAACAGTCCTGCTATCCAGCAGGGTTTTCAGCCGGGATCGGAGGCAGGAAGCAGGCGTGAAGGGGAATGCTGCGTACAGCCAGCGTGCCTGGCCAGTGGCCATGGCCTGGACCTCACCACAAACAGCACAGAGCCCCCCAGCCTCAGCACCGTCTCTGGTTTCTCAGCCTGGTGCTCAGCTCTGGTGCCACTGCCACAGCAAACCCACCCTGCTCATTAAGGGACTGATGGAAGCACAGAAAATAGAAAAAAAAAAAAAAAACAAACACAGAAGGCAGCATTTGCAGAGCGCTACAAAATGAGACATCGACCCCACAGATTGTAGAGCATCGTTTCCTGACATCCCTTCGATCATTAATTTTGACCTATTTAGCTCTGCAGAGCAAAGGCAATAAATGAGACAGCCTTTTCCTAGGTACAACAGGAGAAGAGGGAGCGAGGGACTGTAGGTATTTGACAGGCAGGATCTGTGCCGGCAGAGAGCTGCTGTTAACGCAGTTTCCCAACGCACAAGCTTGGTTGCTTTTTCCAGTGCAGCACGTCCATGCAGCGAGGACCTGAATTCGAGGACCTGAATTACCAAGTGACCGAGTCCAACAGAGAAATCCCTGTGGGCACCCTGAACCACCAGCATCACCCGGGGAAAGGCACAGGCTGAGCTACGGGGCGCAGCTTTGTCGGCACCACGTCCCTGCAGCTCCTATTCGCCCACTCCATAACCCGCGTTGCGCCCCTCCAGCTCAGCTCCCGAGGCATCGGGTACCCTCTCACCCCTAACCTTAGAGACAGACCCCCATTTGTCTCCCTTTGACAGATTCCAGCAACTTCCAGGATGCTGCAGCAAGCTGTGGCCTGCAGGAGGACCTGCAGGGCGAGCAGGGGAAAGGGGAGCAGAAGGACATCTGTGGGATGTGATGGCACAGACACAGCAAAATCACCCCCCACCTCAAGGTGCTTCATAGCCGAGGGAAGGTGCATTTTCCAGTTTTGAACCTTGCTGTCAGCTTGCACAGTTTGGCAAATAAACCATGTTGGACATTTTGTAAGTCAGATGAGTTAATAGAGGTGAGAGAGGAGCAGAAGGTCATCAGGTCATGACTTTGATAAAATCGAAGTGCATTAGGCAATAATTAGAGGAGGAGTTCTAAAAATATTCAGAGGTCCATTAACGGCAAGAGGTGCACACGGCTGCCACCCAGCCCCAGCCCAGGACCCCCTCCAGGGCATCTGCTTGGGCTGAGCACTCTGACTACACCGAAACAGCCCCTTTATGGCTCAGCTCCCCAAAAGAGGGCTGCAGGCTGAGGGCTGTATTGACATGTGACTCCTTAATACCGCATTTCTTGTTGAGCAAGTCCTAATGTACTTTTGTAGACCGCTGACCCTTCTGCCTCCCCTGCAACTCCAGTGCCTTTGCTCCAGGTTGGCTCCCAGGCTCGCGTGACCACAGTGGGGCAAGCTCAGCAGCACGGGGGCCACCAGCATCAGCTTCCCCTCACCGTGTCTCCTCCCTGCACCCGCCAGGAGCGTGGGGTTTAGCTACGGATTTGCAGCAGCCACAGCAGCAAGAGACTAGACTGGATTCAAAAGCAATGGGCAGGGAGATACCGACCCAGCCTACTCACAACGTCCTTCCCAGCAAAAATAGCGAAGCTGGCTTAGGCAGGTACAGCTGGGATGCTTTTAAGGGAGGCTCAACCCCATCCCTGCTGCTCACCCACTCCAGGGCTTGAGCAACCCACCCTGCCTGAGGGGTGAGGGGGGGGGCTGCTGCTTCCCAGCCCACAGGAGGCTCTCTGCAGCCTCTGCAAACCTGGGAAGCCTCACAGCTGCCCCACAAAATTTCTCAGGTATTCAGAGAAGATTATTTAGTCAGAAACAGAACAAATGTAGAAATGACAGATTTGCCATCGTTGCTCATCAGCCTGAACTGAGAAGCAGGGGGTCAGGATCTGGGCCTGGGATTGCCCTAACCCCTGGCCAGGGGCTGCTGTGCTGGGGATGGATGCTGGCAGGAAATTTGATCCAGCAGCAGAGGAACCTTCCTGATGAAAACACCATGCTGATGGTAAACTCCTGCAAAACCATTCTTCTTTAACAAGCCACCTCTCAGGTAACAGCTAGTTTTGCTCAGGAGCGCCTGACAAGCTATACCGACAACAATGCTGTGACATCTGTGCTGTAGGTATCATCATATTAGGGCAATATTATCATTATCTACACTTTGTGGATGACAAGTACAACACACTAATGGCACCTAGATACAACAAATCTCTATCAAGACTCTGACAGAGCAGAGCTCTGCCCGGCTTTATCTCTGCTTGTGGGTGCATCAGGTCTTGCAAGACATCGGCATTGCCCACAGCATCCCAGGCTCTCTCTGGTGTACTCCCTATAACCAGGTGCAAGGAAAGGTTGAATTAATTCAAAAGTTAATTGCAATGAGTACAAAACCCTCCCCATAGTTCTCTCCTGAAGTGGCTTCACGTACTGTGTGTGACATCTCTCCATACGCTGATCCCCCTCCAATGCATCTGACACCCCCTGTGCTGAGGGACTCAGTCCAGCTCAGCACCCGTAGGTAATCTTGCACCCCTGCTCTTAGCTGGAGCATCTTGCAGGCACCTGAGCACCCACATCTGCAGGGAGACACTGAGTTATTGGCTCCAAAGAGGAAGACAAGGCTCTAATCTTCCTCCCTTTGGTGTGACTAGGAGGCGCCAGCCTTTCCGTGAAGGTTTGCCATCAGACCCTTTCAGTCAGATGCTTTTTTTCAGGCACGTTGCGCCAAAGGGTTTTCCAGGCTGCGGCAATGCAGGATTTCTTGTGGGAAAGTGCCATCCCGTGGCTAAGTGTGAAACCTGGACTGCATCGTGCCTGCGAACTCGTGCCGGGCAAAGCCTCCTCAACCAGCTACACTAGAACTAGCAAATAGACATTTAAGCGCAGCCATGAGGGCACCTGCCCACCTCCCATCCCCATGGTGTTTCAGCAGCACATCTGCATTATAACAGATTCTTGCATCTTCCTTATTTTCTGGCTTCCTCAGAGTTTTACCGGACACTTTGTATTTGTTATCCGTTGGTTATTATTCTTGGGGGTACAACTTTTGTTATTTTTCACTGTTAAGAGGCTCTGGCTAAATCCCAGAGTTTGGAAGTTGAAGAAAATAAAAACAAACCCAAACTGATCACCACCCTGCCAGATGGAGGGTTGCAGGGGTTTTCATCTCAGGCCAGAGCCACTGCTGATAGACCCCTTGCCGGGCTCTGCCACGAGAGAAGGAGGGGGGAGACTTCTGCTACACCTGCCTGGATACACAAAGCCGGATACCTGGATGTGTTTTATGCCTTCCCAACTCAAGCCAATTCAGAAAATCTTCCTCCCCGGGGCATCAACCACAGCTCCAGAAATACATCCTCCTCAGAAGAACCAGACTGTCGTCGCCTTGAATCACTAAACTTCAGACATCAGTGCATCAAAAATTCCTCTCACAAGTTACAGTACAAACTGAAACATAAGAGGTTTCAGTTGAATATGAGGAAGAACTTTACTCTGAGGGTGACAGAGCACTGGAACAGGCTGTCCAGGGGGGTTGTGGAGTCTCCTTCTCTGGAGATATTCAAAGCATGCCTGAACGATGTCCTGTGTGACATGCTCTAGGGGAACCTGCTTTAGCAGGGGGGTTGGACTAGATGATCTCCCAAGGTCCCTTCCAACCCTTGCCATTCTGTGATTCTGTGAAGTCACGATACCTCTACACTGCTGCAGAGTATCAAGCCTCCATCTACGGGATTTCCACGGAAAGGAGATCAGGAGGATGTCTTTTTTTAGTCTGACCTCTGTGTTTATTTAAACCTCGAACCTACCTATGCTTGGAACATTTCAACAAGTAAAACAACTAAATCATCCCACAACAATCGGTGCAGACACGCCGAGGGTTCAGCAAAGTCTCCATCAGAGGCTGGCAGGACTTGCCAAAATGCCAAATCTCCAGCAGCGCTTTACAGGAGAGAGGCAGCATCCAGCGTATGCAACCCGGAGAAGGGGAAGGTTGGACGGGAGGGCGCAGGGTCCAGCTGTGCAGGCAGGACCAGGCCTGCCTGGGGCTCTGCAGTGCAGGAGGGGGCTGAGCCCGGGATACTAGCGGCAGACACAGGGAGAGCTGCTCCCACCGGCCCCGCATTTCATGCCTCAAGAGGGGAGTGGCTGCAGCAGTGAATGCAGCAGCTGCGGGTTGTTACTGCTCTTGCACTCCTGAGTTTTTAGATGCTGCCCCACCGGGGGATTTGGGTCCCTAAGGACCTGTCCTTGGCTGGGGCAGGGCAGAGGGAGCAGCTGGTCCCCCAGTTCAGCGGTGAAAAGGGATTAATTGCCCAATTACTTGCCCAATAAAAACCAAGGGCTCTGAATGGGGAGTTGTAGGCTTTCTCCCAGGATTACTCACCCAGACAGGACCAGGGAGAACTTCTCCCATAGCTTAGTAGGCAGGGCATTTAGCTGGGAAGAAGATGCTCCACTTAAATGTTCATTCATAAAAATTGGAACAACTTCAACAAGATGTTAAAAAAGGATTTATCCTGGATGTCCATGAAGCAGGGCATCTTCTCGGTTTTGGAGAAGTGAAAAGGGCTTCTTCTGCGCTGGTCTTTCAAATGATAGACCTTGCCTGATCTTTCAATTCAAGAAAAGAAGAAAACAAAAAAAAAAAACCAAACCACACAACTTTATTTTTGCTTTTCTCAACCCTATCAGTGTTGTGAGTTCTATATCAAGCACTACCTCTTCCGTTCCTATAAGCCCATTGCTGTTGTATCCTCTGGGTATCTCTCCAGCATTAAATGCATTTACACTGAACCCTTCAAGTTTGGGAAAAAACCAGCAGCCATTCTGCACATTACTACGAATCGGAGCAAATGAGGTGGCTTTCCAAACCACAGTGGTAAAATGGAAAACACAGGAAACATCTTGAAGCTTAATCCAAAACATTATTCATATGTCCCTCTTGTCCAGCTTCAGGGAAGATGCAGAAAGGCATTTGTCCAGTTGGAGTAGCACCACTTATGGTGGATATTTACAATTAATGCCCACTACAGTTGCCAGAAAATTTATACAGTCAATGTAATACAGGAGAAAACAGCTGGGGTAGCGAGAGCAAAATTCCAGAAATTGCCTCCTGCCTGCTGGCAGGGGGATTTGTAACTGAACCGTACGCCCAAGCACCCAGAGCATCGCTGCTCATGCGGGTGAGGCACGGCCACAGCTCGGGCCACGCTTCCCTTTGGTAATCAAGTTTTTGATAAAAATTTTAAGAGATGAAAGAGACATCTGCAACATCCACACAGCAGAGAGCTGCCCAGCTCCTGTTTAAAACAAAGGCTTGTACCAAAACAGGGAGAGGGTCCGGCACTTGGAGCCCATTATTCAAGCTTTGTTCAATAGTTAAATCCAAAATGAAATTGGGACTACAGAATTGCTATCCTATATCATTTGCTTCTCCAGGGAATCAACTAAGTAGTGATAACAACCAACTTATTTCTCTTAATTTTACTGCCACAAAATCTTTGGGAAACAGTTTTCGCCCTGCCCAGCGACAGGCACGCTCGTCAGGCAGCGAGCTGGGAGAGCCCGGTCCCGCCAGCAGGAGCCCACAGCTCTGTGTGCCCAGCAGTTGCCCGTGCCCAGCTTTGCAAGCAATAACTCATTCATCCCAACGCTACCTTAATGTTTGGTCACAAGCGTTTCCACAAGATGACGAGATGAGCCTAAACCGGCTTGGCAGTGACCTTTGATTTATTCCAAGTCCAGCTGCATGAAAACGCAAGCTTTTAACCACACGGAGCCGATTAAACGTGGAGTCCCGCTTCGTCTAGTGGAATAAATCCAACTCCTGGGGACCGGTCTGCAAGGTTTCAGTGCTCCTTGCAATTTTCTGTGCAGAAAGAGGACAGCTCCGGGCCAGCCTGCTTTACGCTGCTCTGTAACCTGGGTCCCGTTGAATCCTCTGTTACACAGCAAGCATAGCATCTCTGTGGTACGTTGGATGATTGAGAAGAAACACCAGCACGGGGTGTTTGCCACCACACGTTCCTACGCATGCATTTTGGATGCTTCCTGCCGAGCCACCTCAGTCGCCCACCATGTCCCATGGCCACACCCAGCTGTGTGCCACATCCATCCCCGGCCAGGTTATCCATGCGCACTTCGAAGAGAGGGACCAGGGAAAGGATTTTGTGTATTCTTGGGATGTTAATTACCAGCACAACAGGATTTTGAAACCAAGGGGGGGGGGAGCTAAATTTGCACATGGTTATAAATTGTAACTGCCTTCTGTACGTAATCTCCCTGAGAAGAAAAGTATCATTTAATTCTAACTTCTTTTTTTTTCTTTAAACATTTGCCTTTGCAATTAACCTTTTGGATGCTTTAAACCCAGCCCAGCACAGAACAACAGGAGGTACGTGTTTAAGGAGAGCACAGGGCTTTTCTGAAATTGCCTCTTATTCACACTGTATGGTGCCTGCTTTACGTGACCCCTGGGCTGACCGACCCGCAGGCTGCTCAGCCCCTCCACCGTCCCACCAGCAGCTCAGATTCAGATCTGGTGTTACAGGTGCAGAACACCAATGTAAGCCATTCCCAAAGAGTTATTCCCAGCATACAAGACTGTAATAGAGTATTATAGCTGGTGTGTTTAAGTATTGATGACTGTTCAGTCCAAGTCACTAACAGGAGCTGCTCATAGATTTTTAGTTCCCCAACGCACCAGAAATCAGCCATGGCCATGTACCTTCTCCAAAATGATCTCTACGGTATAAAAAACCCCAAAAATACCAAACCACATTGCAAAAACCTCCCACTTATTTCATTCTATGAGAAGCTTAACATCATTTTAATTTACAGCTACAAGAAAACGAATGTTGTGTAAGGGCACGGTACTTCCCTCTCCTTTCTCTTCTACACAAATGACTAATAGAAGTTTAAAGCAACCTTCTTGGAGCCACAGGAAGATGAACACATGTTGGAACAAGTATAACAAAAGACTGAGCTCCCACATCCTTGATTTGTAATCAATGTGCAGCCAGCTAGAAGAAATTGTACATGTCTCACCTGAGCAAGTCAGGCAAGGTATGGGCTGCTCGGCAGAGCTGAGGGCACAGGCGCTACCTCCTCTTCTGGAAGCCCAGGCCCATCAGTGACAGCGAGACCAGGTTTAGACAACAGAGCTTCTCCTGGACCACGAGATTTCTAGTTCTGTACACAGGATCAAGAGTTTGGTGCAGGAGGTCCCTCAAACCACACCATCCTGGGCTGCTCAGCTATTTTGATTCAGTTTTGGCAGCAGGTATCCTTCAGCCTAGGAAGAAAACACTCCTGGCCTTACTCCTGAACATACCGAATTAATCATGAAAACCCTGGGAGTACCTGCGCTTCCCCCACTGATTACAGCTGGAATGCAAAACTCATCCTATTTCACACTTGGCAGCAACTCCCGCTCGCAGCCTGACAGCTTTCCCACTCAAACGTCAACTCTTCCTCCCATCAAAGAGCTCATCTACGACCTGGCTTGTTTCCTTGACACACAAGCTAATAGCCAATCCAGCTATGATCGAGCCAGATACACAGCCCAGCTCTAGAGGGCTGCCCACCACGAGGCAGCGCCTATTTCTGTAAAACGCCGACCCAACGGGCCTGCCCGAAGCAGCGAGTCCCTTGGACACCGTGCCCTCCTGGGCAGCCCATTTTTTCCTATTCCCGCCTCCCCTCTCCTACAAGAGCCCAGCTGCTGAAACACTGTACACAAGAACAACCTGCCTCTCCTGGTTACCCACCATAGCCAAAAACCAGCCAAATTCTGAGTATTTGGATGCCACCACTCTCTAATCCAGACAGCTCTTTGCTGATCAGATCCACCCACGCCCAGGGCATCTCAATAACTTACAGCCTGTAAAGGATCTGTACAACACCAGATTTGCTTAAGGGGTTCTCACTTGCGCTGCCTCTCCGAGCCTCCTCAAATCCTCTGTGACCACCCACTCAGCTCCTGCACCCCAACTCCCACCCCTGGGCTCCTTCCACATCAGTGGAATTCTCCAGGTGGTTTTTCACCAACTGCCCCAGCAACAGAGGCCTGAATGTGACAGCAAACAGAAATGGGGGGGAAAAAACCAGGTCCGATCAGAGTTCCAGAAGATCCACAACCCAGAGCTGCAATTACATCCAGGACCAGCTGCAGTACAGCTTTCAGCCAATATACACCAAGTCTGTCCTTCAGCCAAGAGTTTATCATCTCCACACCTATGCATTCTGTGCACCCCTACACATAATCCCAGAGACAGACACATAGCTGGGTGAAACAGGAAGCACCATTCACGTCTTTTCTGTACGTTTCCTCACTATACTATGTACCTATGTATCAGGAACTGAGTTTTTCAAGTGAATTTTTACTACTCTGCTTTCTAGAGGGGAAAAAACACAACCTTGCCTTATCTTCAGCTGTTACAGTGCATCAGGAAATCCGGTCACGAGCGTGTGATACAGAACCAGTTGCAGAACCAGAGGACTGTTGGAAAAGCACAGCTTAAATTAACTTCTTTATTTTACACGTATTTGCCTAGCGGTCTTACCATATGAATCAGTCAGCAGTTAGGACTCAAAAGGTCATTATTTGAAAAAGTCTCAAAAATGGTATCATCAACAGGGAGATGTTAATGATAGTTTTGTAACACAATTATTTAACATTTCTTGTTTGCACCAAGGTTCTATTAGATTCCAGCATGTGAATTTTTATATGCTTGCTGTAAAAGTACTTTCCTATATTTAACCTTGTTTCGGAGTCTCACTTATCATGCTTTGAAGCAACTAGAAGCTCTGGCAATTGATAAGCTGCTCCGAAAAAAATATCTGAGGAATCTTTACAGCTCAGAAGAAACCAAGAGATCTCCCTCTTGTGGTCTTCTATGTAAACAACTTTAACTACATTGGTGAGTTCAGAAGTGTCTAAAGAGGAGTTTTCTTTCATCAAATATTAACAGAAATTCTATGTAATTCCATTCAGTATATGAAGCGTTCTTCCTAGAAAGAATGAGAAAGAGATTGTTTTCACTTTATTTTTATCTACATGGTATTTTCTTGCAGAAAAACCACAGAGATTTAAATGCAGTGCTGTCTCCTGTATACCACCACTTGAAAGAAAGCGGGGAAAAAAGTTACAGAACAAAGTAGATGAACAAACCTAACAACGGAGATGTTAGGCTTATATAGATAAGTGCTATCTAGATGAACACACAAACTGCAGTTCTAAAATGCTCACACTTCAGTTTACACAATGCACATAACGATCTCTACCTTACAGACCAATCCTATTCTTCAAAAGCCACAGCGGATATGTAGGAACCCATGCTCACAACTTCCCATGTAATGAGATTAACAAGGCTGACACAAACATAAAAAGAAATTTTGTGCCTTTATTGGAATGGTGTTAGGCTTTAAATACACCAATTTTGATAACCTGATTATTTGGTTTTAATTAGAAATGACACTACAGAACTGCAATACTGGTCCAACAGTCTTGTCTTTACTTTTTTTTTTTTTTTTTTTTTTAAAGCAAGAGATAGTATGAAAATGCACCAAGTAATCAGAAAGCACTAGCAGGCATCGGTTAATCCAAGATACTAGCTTCTTAGTTCCAAAAGCACTCGCATTGTATGGAACCCAGGATTTAGACTGGTCATGATTTGCAAGAACTAGTTGCATGAGTCATGACTTTTTTTTTTTAATTTACTTTCAAGTTGGTCACTGGTAAAATTTTTTCCTCAAATATTACAGTTTCTTTAATTCATATTTTTCCTCAAAGTATAAAAAAGTATGAAATATAAACAAGCTCCTGCATTGCACCCATGAAAGGGTACAACGGAAGCATTAGAGAGCTGACTATCTACACACCGTCAAATCCCACCAAATCTTGGATAATTCATTAATATACAAAATATCAGGGCACAGAAAGAACTAAAATCCACTTTTTTGTTTTGTTATGCACAGGTTCAAATAATCAATCTAAAGAAAAAACGTGATCATTTTGGCTTTCCACTACATCCGCATGTTGAGACACTTATTAAAATAATCCTGCTTAATTGAGTTTGGTCTTTTTCTTATTGTCAAGTCATGTTTGTTATCTTAATACCAGCCATCAGACAAACAAGTAATCAGAAAGACTCCTGCTCCCCACCTCCCTCTCCCTGACCCCTCCGAGGTCAGCTTTAAGACATGACTCCAAACACAGGGTTGTGACGACAGATGCTAGGACCAATCTCTTCATAATCTTTTTTGGTATGGCATACTTGGTAGAATTCAGGCTGTAAAGGGAAGGAGAAAAATAATAAGTCAGTGGTACGTACACCTTATCTGAACAATATTAACATTTATGTAGCAAATGCAAAAAACCAAATACAGATAACTTGGAAGTCCTGAAATTAATATGACATCACGCATGGCTAAACAGCAATGCAAACAATGTATTTTGCCACAAAGCTAAAATGCAGTATTTAACAACCCACATAAAGCTGTAACTGAGCATTCATTTGCTCTTTCAAATCTTTAAAGTCTAATGCAAAATCTTCAAAGGGGGCAGGGACAGTGTATTTGCTACCCGAGGCCTATCAGAAATCCCCCAACTGCATTTAATATAGAGTAAAGGGGAGATGAGAACTCCGAAAGCGAACCCAGAATGACTAAAACATGCTCAGCTTTATAGCTAACTTACTGTGGAAGCCAGCATTGATCCTCCAAACCAAACAGCGTATCTTTGCATATGGTGTGTAATGACTTGTACATCAATGGGCTTAGGCTATAAAAAAAAAAAGAATACATTAAAAGTCACTTTTGCTGGTAAAAATTAGATCTTTTTAAAAGAAGTGTACATTCCAAGCTTACTTTTCACAAATCAGTATTTTCTTAAATGCTGGGTATGTAAATTTACAATTATAGCACCAGATTTTCTCTTGTATGACCCAGACTAAGAAATAGCTCTTGCTTATAAATCGCTAACTACCTACTTTGTCAGACATTAAGAGATACTTGCAATCACACCAATTTTCTCCCAAGAGCTCCAATACAGTGTTCTTCTCCAATTATCCACCCTCTATTTTCTGCTGAATTTCTTGAGGAACTGTTTATTTACACAGTTGTAAGAGTAGATCCATACTACTTACCCTTTTCAAAAAACACTTCAGAAAGTTAAAAATTAAGTTTCGTGTCATTATTTTAACAAAGTGTCTGTTGCAGATTGATTGAAAGTTTATTGAGGACCTATACAGTAACAGTCATGCTTTTCAAAACTGCATCGTTCACTCCTTACTTGCGCTTACCAAAACCGGCAGTGTACATAACAGTTTCAGAAAGAAGTAACGTGTTAGTTCCAGTATAACCTGCTGAAATCTGAATGATTTGAAACAGTATCTAAAAGTCATTTGTAGTAGATTAGCAAAATTCAAGCCACTGCCTACTTGCAATTCTTAATACTCTGAAGAAGGTAGAATCACATCAGATTTCCTCATTCAGATCCTGCTTCCTTACCAAGTGGTACAAGTCTTGTAAGAAACAAGGTTACCTGAACCAGAGAACTGTATAGAACTGAAATTTCAAAGTTTTCTAGTGTGATATATTATATATATGATATACTGGAGGTTTTAAGGATTGTTTGAGCTCATCTAGCTAGATTACTACTAAAAAATAAAGGAAGAAAATCACTCCGATCTTGACTTAAAAGGAAAAAACATACAGTCACTTTTTCGCTGCTGCTATCTTTTATGAATGCAATCTACAGAAAAAATGAAAAAGTTAGATCAGAGGTCAAAAGTGGAAAGAACATAAATTAAGCATCACGCAATTCAGTGAAAACATGAAGTTTTTTCATAGGATAACTTAGGTGGGAAGGGATCTCCAAATGTCTCTAGTTCAGCCTCCAGCTCAAAGCCAGAGTCAGTTACGAGGTCAGAGGAAGTGAGTCAGAGCTTTATCCAGCTGAATCTCAAAAACCTCCAAAAGGATGGAGACTGCACAACCTCTCTGGGCAGCCTATTCCAGTGCCTGATTACCCCCACGATGAAAAAAAAAAAAAAAAAAGCTTCTCCTTTTATCCAAGCTGAACTTCTTTTGCTTCAATTTATATCTGTTGTCTCTCATGCACCCACCACTCAGCGCTGCCAAGGGCCCGGTCCCACTTTCTTGATCATCTTCCCACATATACCGAGGGGCTGCTATTAGGACTCCCAAAGCCTTCTCTTCTCTAAACAAGCCAGTTCCCTCAGCCTTTCTTCACAGGACAAGTGCTGCAGTCCTTTTACTACCCTGGTGACTCAACAACGGGCTTGCTCCATCTCTCAAGTTCAAAAGACTGAGGACGATGATTTGCAACTGATCAATAAGCACTAAGCACAAAGAAAAAAACTGGGGAGCAACCAACTGCTTTTACGTAACAGGCATAAGTCCCATCCTTTCATTAGGTGAGACTGATTCAGTTCAGTACCAACGGATAGGCAGCACGAGCGCATACCAGGGGAAATAGTACTATAGCTTCCCACAGTGAAAGGATTACATAAATATTTTCCAATACCAGTCTATAATTCTCTGAAAACTTTAAATGAAGACCTTTCAACAAACATGAACGTCATCGCAATACGTTATTTTTGCATTTTCCAGGTAACAAGGGAGACAAAGATGCTTGTTAAATGCATTATCTGCAAGAACTAACCTTCAGTCTGCCACCACTAAGTTCTTCACTAAGTTTCAGTCTGGCATCAACAGTCCTTTTCAAGTCTCGCTGTAAACGGCGACCAAAGTCCCTGAACATGGTTGAGCCTCCAGAGAGGACAATATTCTGTTTTGAGTAAGAAAAATTATTAACTGCTTCTGCAAATGTAAGTCTCCAACTTTACCCAGTTCTTAAATTCTAAATAGCTAAATACAGTTTTTAAAATTATAGTCAACAGGTACGCTTTTACTTTAAGTTTTAAATTATCTAACACCTAAGCACAGCAGAATATGAATTCACAAAAAGGTTGTCACATTAAAGTTGGCTGTGCTTTAAAATCCATTTCTGTTGTGGTACATGTCATTTATTTCGCTCAGATTTATGTTTTCCTTATTTCTTTTTCTTTTAAATAAGAGTATGAGTAATGAAACATCACATTCTGAAAAAAGCGTAAGTGAACAACGTAACACCTTCTACATATTGGACTTGTTTCTAGAAAATTGGTTAATTTTATGGGGTTTTTTTAAATAGTTTCAAATACATATTTCAATATAAAGCACAATCCTTCTAAAACAAGTTTTTAAAAAATTAATTATAGCTACTGACCTTATACAGAGGACGTCTAACATCAATGGGACAATTCTGAATAACTTCATCTACTACTTCTGAGATTGGTTGCGTAAAGTCAGGATTAGCAAACTACAATCAAGAATAAATAACAGATGAGTCAACATGTTGGGCCATATATTGCAAAGGAAAGACGGTAAAGAGAAAAAGGGAAGAGAAAGAACCATCCTATCTTACTAGAGATGCCATGAAAACTAGTAATGGAAAGAAGTATGTTACACTAGCTATTTTTGCTGCCATTTATAAAAGGTCTGAAATAACAATAAACCTGAAGTACCTATTTTGCCAGCTATTCTCTTAGACAGTTTTTGTTAACCATAACAGGTGAAGAACACATGCCCTTCTCGGATGCTGAACACTACAGCAAAACAGCGCAACATGACAAAAGCTGCAACAGAAGAATGGAGAGAGGTATTCGGGGGCGGGGGGGCGTGTAAGCGCAGCATGTCCAGAAATAAAGGGGGAAAACAAAAAAAAAGGCTTTATTCCCACTTGATTTCTCCCAACATTGGAAGAGAGACGGAGGGTATAAAGGCAAGAAGACAGAAAATTTAGAAACTTGACTGTTCAACAGACAGGTAGAAAACAGGGTGCAATGTGGTGAGATCTAAAAATTCTATTATAAATTGCAAGAAGAAAATATGGGTTTAGTAATCCATTTACTTTAAAAGTTTCAGTTATAGTGCTTTGTTTAGATACCAACCAGAATTTATATGAAGATTACCAGCAATCAGGAATCAAAACCACATTGACTTACAATAATAGCTGGTATCTGTTTACAAATAAGGAGGAATATAAGTTGGGATAACCACTTCTTTACAAGTTTGCAAATACTATTTATATGCTATTATCTAAAATGCACCTAAACCAAAAAGTATAGACAATTCAAATCAACTTACCTCAGGATGGAAGAAAATCTCTGGCCCCAGGAATCTCTCATAACCAACATCAATGGTAAATTCTTTCTTTGAGATAGCATTAATTCCAGTATACTGTTTAATCCACTTGGTACCATCTGTGTCATACTTGTTAAATTCTTTTACTAAGTCAGGGCAAACATAACTAAAGCGTTCCTGAAAATTGAATAAGTACAATTAGAAGTATCATCTTAAGTATGGCAGAGAAGATGGTAGGAACATTTAAAAACATGTAGTAATTTAAACCTTTAAGAATAAGTGTTTTAAATTGGCAGATACAGAATAGGTCTCAAAAAATGGCTGAACTGACATTTACTGTATACAGTTAGATAATGGCCCAGCTACTACAAATCATTTCTGTGCGGCACTGAAAGCAGCACATCTTGCTGAGCTAAATTACTTTTCATCTGTTTTTCCTCTAAACTTCTACGATGGTGAAAAATGAGTTCTAAAATATATTGAAGAATTGCCATAGAAACAGGTTTAAGTGTACTTTAAGCTGAATGTCTTTCAGAATAGCTTTGCACTACAAAAAAAGAACACATCAACATTCAGAAAGAATAAAAGAGTAATTAGAGCTCTTTACATTACACATCCCACCAAGAACATTTCCTACTGAATATTACAATAATACTAATAATGGAAGGGAGGAGAAAGGGGAGACTACAAGTGAAGAGTGAAACTCTATGCCAAATTGAGTATATCCCAACAGCACACCTCAAACTTAAGGTATTTCATGTTATTATATTATTTAGAGATTTTTATATTACTTAGAAACAGAGCACCATTACTTAGAAGAACAATGATTTTAAAAGATTACTGTATTTGAAAAATAGGTATCAAGCTCTGATCTAAAACAACCTTAACACCTGCAATATTCATGTTACCTTCACTGCTTTAGCTGTTTCCAAGGACTGCTCAGGAGGAATTCCTACTTCTCGCTCCCTCAGCAACTGCTGAATGAAGTATGTTATATCTCGCCCAGCAATTGGAATGTGTTTGATACAGCTGCCAATCACATATCCTTCAGCCTGTAAAGAAAATTAATAGGGAGAAAGCCATTGACAAGAACTCCTTTCAAAGCAGCTTAGGAGGGAGGGAGAAAGAGATGGAGTCTAAACTCCTTTTCACTACCTGTGACTGTGAGATTGAAGCCCTTTAACACTGGATCATTTAATTACCAGAAATCCAATTCTTCAGTAGACTTATTTTACTTGTTAAAGTGTTTCGCTTTGCATTGGCTCATAATTCTTACAAGGTTAGGAGGAACAGAAAGGTCACTAGTACATAAGGCAGACAAATAGCTATACTCACTATTCCTTGGCCTTTATTTTCTCTTCAAATGAGGTTACTCTTACCAAAAAGGTCAAGGAACCTTGTATCGTGAAATATTATTTTAGAATAAATGATGTGGCTCTACAGTCACAGCCACTGATGTAAGACGTTACAATCCACATGAACCAAAATTAATTTTCTGAAAGCAGGGAGAAAATGCATCATTTCAGCACATTAACTAAGACGGCTTAGAACATCAGACTGGCCCATGCTCATCCATCAGTCTACCCTTGTAAGTCACCCTTGTCCTGGGGGCCAGTATCAGGGCATTAAAAATATCTGATCTAAACGCAGAAATCAAAAGCATTCGAGACTGGCTTTCAACCTCATCAGACCTGCTACATTCAAACAGATGAATCCAGGTGTCACACTAATATTAGATACTTAAAACTTCCTATATACACCCTACATTCACACAAAATGTTCTTTCTAATGTAGAAAACAATGAAGTTGTAAAAATCGTACCACTGTTGTTAGCTTCACCACAGATAAGCGTTTGTTAATTCCTCTTTATCTATTTTATCATAAAGTGGTATACTATTGCTTTCAATTTGTTCAACATGTTTAAATATTCTAGAAATCAAGTGAATGTCACTCTAGAAAGGAACTTAATGCTTCAAGTGATATAGAATAACTACTCTTATTTCGATTAAAAAAACCCAACCCACAAATCAGGAAAAGTTCAACTGTTTTAAACAGCAATTTGAACTACTAAGTACAATTAAAAAAAAATACTTAGAAAAGGTTTGAAATGTAGTTGTTTCCTAGATCTTATTAAAAATACGCTATCTTGGATACCAGTCTGAACAAAGATTTAGCCAGTACGTTCCACCAAGATTAATAATAAATTGCTACATCACAGCACAGGTTTGATCACCACCAATGCTACTATTTGGTCTAACAACTTTTAAAAATTGAGGTTACTGTGAATGATAAAGCCTTGTATAGATTTTAATCTTAAAAATTGCAATCTAACTTCATTTTGAAAAGAAAAATGCATCTGGAGCCTAGACACATATATAACTTCCCAAGAAAAGATGGGCAGAGACACATATTACCAGCCACTTGAAATAAAGAACATTATTAAATGTTCCAATGATAAAATTTCAAATATACCTTTGTAAAAGGAAATACACACCTACAGCAAAAAAACAACTTGACAGTTAAGAAACTGCAGCTGTAAAAGTTAATTATTTAATAACACATATGCTCATACTAATTTTTGCTTTTAACAACTTGATATATTGGAACAGATACTCAACATTAATTAACCTTAGGGTTTGGGGGTTTTTTTTCAGTCACGTAGGAACTTTTTTCTTTTTGCTTTTATCACGGATACATAACATACTACTAAATATTGGTCAACAGATGGTAAAAAACTGTAAACAATACTACATCTGCCCTCAAATATTTTGTATTCTTTCTATTTTATATATGAATTAACTGAATTAAACAAAATAGTTTCCAAACTATTTGGACTGACTATTGTAAAGAGCATATTCACTCTTACCATCAAAAGAAACTGGAAATATGATAAAGCAATACGATTTCATTGATCACTTAGCATGGCATTGGCAAATCACCTTTTAAGAGAAGTCATTGGAAGACAATATGCTCTGTCAAACTCAGAGCACAGAGAATTTCTTCGAGAGTTTTTGCACTACAACATAAACAAAAACCCCACACCCACAACCCTGGAAATTACCTGGTATTTTTGCTGATTCCTAGCTATACCTCAGTCTGTGTAATCGTAAACTTCAGAGACGTTACAGGACAAACTGTTCTCCAGTTAAACTTGTTTCTACAGTTTTGACATATACTTACAACAGGAATAACATGAGTGACACCATCACCACTGTCTATAACTGTGCCAGTCAGTGTTCTTTCTCCTACTTGTCGTGACGTCCAAGATGCAGCTAAGGCAAGGACAGCCTTGTAAAAGAACACACACAAAAACCAAATCTTCATAAAAGCACTGCATTGCAGATCCCACTTTCTGCTAGCCAACAATACCCAGACTGACACCCTCATGGTAATTTACAGCATGGAAACTGATTTAGTAATATTATACATGTGCACACAACAGCTTACAAAAAAAAGAGACTGCATAAATGTATGTTTTGACTCCCAATGCTTTTTTTAGCCATGTTCAAGCACACATCTTTTTTGCTACTTCATATTGAGAGGGAATCAGTTCTTAGCATATCATTATTATGATGTGGTGTGGTTTTGCTTTTTGGGTTTTATTTTTATTAATCATACAACAGATATTGTACTCTACTGCTTAGAAGCCACCTTCTATATAGGTAACAGAGAAGGGTACCTAGATAACAGACCACGCATATTGAACATCTAGTGGTGAAACTGCTAACCAAAATTGCATAAAAAGTATTCCAAACACCACTCGTACAGTTTTCGTCATGAATTAGTTTTAGCTCAAGGAGAAATAACTTTGAACAGCACTGCCCTTACCTGAACAGCAATATATAGCCCTGGAACATTGAAAGACTCGAACATGATTTCAGCAGTATATTCTCTATTTTCTGGAGTATTTAATGGAGGCTCAGTCTATGAGACAAAAAAACCCAAAGTTTTACTGACATTCAAATCAAACACTTGACATGGCAGGGAGGGAGGAAATCACCAAATCCTAAATTTTGAAATATGAGTCATTCAACAACAGCATGTAAAAATAATAACGTGCAAAGGGTGCTTTTAAAGGCAAATTGTGCAATTAAGAAAAACTAGAAACTCCTCTGACAATAACAGAATTCATGCAAACTGCATTGCAAACCCATGAGTGAAAACAGAAAACCAGAAGTGCAACAAAAACATTACAGCAATTACTGCTTAAGAATTTACATTGATGGCCCCCTTTGTGGGTTGGTTAGCTCATGACAACTTCTGATTTCACTGAAAGAATCAAGGACTATCAACCTAAAAATGTCAAAGGATGCAGTTTAGCACATGTAAAGAATGACAATTATTTAGAAATTTCTCAGTGATTCATTAAAGAAAAAAGCTGGTTTGCTTCAGACAGCAATCACTACAAAACAAGTTGATATGATCAGCTGTAGAAACATACTCAACCAAAGCTAGCAACAAACAAAGCTGTAATTTTCATTAAAACACAAAACATACTTAAGTGTCTCCTCTGAAAGAGCATTTGACAGCGCTACAGAATATTTGAGAGAAAAAAAAATTGCATCAACTATATAACAGGATGGTAAAGAGAGGAGGGAGCCAGCCTCTTCAAAGGTGATAAGGACAAGAGGCCATGGCAACAAGCTGCAACATCGGAAATCCTAAGTGGGTATTAGGAGGAAAAAAGATAACATCAGGGGGGTCAAATAGTGGGAAAGGGGCCCAGAGTTGTTATGGCACCTTGATCCTTGGAGATATGCAAAGCTTGGCTGGACACAGCCTTAAGCAACTGCATCCAATCAGACCTGCTTCAAGGAGATGGTTGCATTAGATGCTCTTTAACAAGTATGGCCAACTTGTAATTTCAAACTTGCTCCATAAACATCAGACTAAAACAAATTGCCTATTTCAATGGCGTTAAATAAAATACTAAGAAATAGCAGATACTTCAGAATAACATTGACCTTAATTCAGATCCAATTTGCCCAAATATGATAATCAATCCTTCTGATTTCACACACACACAAAAAAATATTTCACTGTCTAGACACACCATCCAGGTGGCAGCATTGTCAAAACAAAATAATTGTAATTATGTCAAGTCAAAACACACAGTACTTTTTTGTCTCATAAAAGTAAACATGGTTATTGAATTCAGTGGATAAGTAATAGAAAAAAAAAGGGACAGAGCAGACAGTTTGGAGGGAAATGAGAAAAGAACAGAAAAAAGTTTGCAGTTCAGACACTCTGACATCTTTAGAAAATTAAAGAACCCGGATGGGATAAGCCAAGTCAGGAAAATTTCAATTTATTGAAATTATTCAAATTACATTTACTTTAGTTTTCAAGATAAGCCTATTCATATTTAAGAATTATTACGTAAGTCAGCACAAACATTCCTACTAGTCATATGCAATTTCACAAGTAGGACATAATTTTACCTACCAAAAGAAAATAATGGTCCTCAGGTTCTGCCCTTAGATACTTAAAGATTACTTGCTCCATAAACCTCTCCATCAAGTCCCAGTCTTCAACTATACCATGGCGGATGGGCCACTGTTGCAGAAGAATATCAAAATGTAATTGGAAACAAAAGAACGAGAACAAACAGCAAACATTGTTTTCCACTGCAGTAAAAGCACGCGATCTACATAGGCAAGAAACCTTGCATTAGGTTTTCCCTGCCACCTATTTGAAATTCAGATTCCAACCTTGAATAGCAGCAACAATACCTTGCGCTTTTCTCAGTATAACAGAATGGTGGCACTACGAGAAACCAAAGGTTCCCCTAGCCCAGCATCCTGACTCTGCTGTTCCTGCTTCAAGATGCCAAGGAACATGAAAGAACATGAAGAACATTTCTGTTTAACACTCTCCCAACCTCCCTTGATTTCAAAAGAAATACCTATTCACATACTTTTTTTCCAAATTCCCACAGGCTCCTGAAGGTGAACAAAACCAATACTAAACCTTATTTTCCATTAAAACAAAATTAACAAGAAAATAAGATTAACCAAAAAGCATTCATAAGAAGCTGTTTACTATATAGCTGATGCTTTCTAAAGAGTATCAGAAAATTATTTTAAACGTTTCTCTTAGTACCTTGGTTGCGTAAGTTGGTTTTTCTATTGCTTCATCCCCAATAAAGAAGTCTAAATCGTCAACACCTTTCAAAACCCTCCTTTGTGCTTGATCGACCACTTTTGCGGATTCTTTGATTGCAATACCTTTAACAGAGAACACAAACAGTTTTGCAGATCATACACCCTGCACACACACACACACAAAAAAAAGAAAACCCCAATATTCAAGAAAAGGAGCGCACTGTAATTGTATTCATCCTTTGTTTCAGGTATAAGCACAGAAAACTAAATAAAACACAGAAAAATTGAATTCTAATCATAGGTAAACATAATTAGGATTTATAAAGTAACACAATACAGATCTAAATACAGGTTTGTTAGACACTCAACATGCAATCAGAAAAATAAAATATGAAAAGAATCACTAAGGGTATCGAAAGAATTATAGAAGTTGTATGAAGAGCAAAAAAGAAAACATGTTGCCATTATATAAATGGATGCTTTACTTCATTTGCATCAATTTGATTTCTGGACATACTAAGAAAATTAGATATGGTACACAAAAGGGACTGAGGAGCAACTAAATAAGCCAAACATATGTACAAAAGAAGGCAGGAAGAAAGAATTAGGAGCAAACATATGGCACACAGAAAAAGTAAACTCGACAGAAATAGAAGGAATATTTTTAAAAGAACAGAAATTTGTATGGCCACGTGATGCACATTTAGATGCTTTAAAACAGATTTTCACAAAGTCTATGTTTAATTTCTTTCTTTAAATCTTACTCCTATCTTATCATTAAGAATAGGATGGAGAATTTCATTTAGGAAAGGCTATAAATCTCTCCCTCACTTCAAGGAATAACTGGCAAAAGTTAAGAGTTTGTATCTTGGCAACTTATTCCTTCCAGGATAATTACTCATCATAAATAAAGAAAAAGACTTTTATCAGAATACTGGCTAAGACTAAACACAGGATCCTGGAAAGATGGATCAGTGATTAGATATCACAGGAACACAGATACTCCCTTCCCTCATCTTTTGCATCAGCCCCCTGGCTACCAGTGTTGCAGTGCCAGCAATACCTGCTGTATTTTCACATCTTACTAATTGCCTTTAAACACAATCCTTTACACAAATAAGGAAATTCATAGATATAAGAAGCATTAATATCAGCCTCAAATATTCAAAGGTCGTGATCCAACAGGTCTTTCAAAGGCAGAATTATTTTGCTAATTCTCACCTTCAGTAAGAAGTTCTGTTTGCTCACAACTAAGATTTAAAAAAAAAAAAGTTATGAAAACAGCTGCTGCAGGCTCAAGCTCACCAGACACAGGGCGGCACAGCAAGAGGATTTGGGAATCAATAGCACACTAGGGTAAAGCGCCATTAGCTCACTGATGCTCCCCATCCTTCTCCCTTCTCTTCCCATAAAGAGCAATGAAAGCAGAGCTGCGCAGCCAAAGTTAAATGTTGTGAAAGACTGAACAGGATGAAACAGAAGACGTTATTTTGAGCTCTTCAGGAAGAAAACTGAATCATACTGCAGCTTACAGGAGAGCAGAGGGGAAGCAAAAGGCTGGAAGAAGCTGAAAAGCACGGGGGGAGCAGATCGGAAGTAGAAGCTAAAATCATGGGGAAGGAGATGTCGCAAGGCCAGTGTGTGCTGCAAGTGAAAAGAATCTTGCCAAATATTTTTCAGGCCATAATTACAGAGCTCACACATTTTGGGCAATTTTTCTGTCCAGATGTGTGTTGTCTTCAAGAAGTTTCAAGTAAAATACCATCACTTGCCATAGGATTATAGAAGTTTTCAAGTCAACGTGGTTTCACCCTGTTAGAAGCCTAAAACAAGATGGAAGCTCTCAATATTTTGCTGACCTTGAGGCTAGCCTGTTCAGTCCTGGTTTTGAAAGTCAGAAATGAGAAGGAAACAACCTGAATCATATCCTGAAGATACAAACAGGAAAATAAATCTTGCCGAAACCAGAGCTAGGCTACCGCGGTGTCTGAAGATGGGCTGCACTCCAGAGGTATCTCAGAGCATTTGCTTTCGGTTTGCTTGGCACAAGAATCAAGAGCTTTTAGAAAAAAAAAAAGAGGACATACTTGCATCAAAACAATTTTTGTGCTTAACCACTACTCAAGACATTTTTTTTTTTTTCTTTTAAAGGTAAAGAAAATGCCATCCAACATGTAAGCTATCATAGATAAACTGGAATAGATGACAAATCAAGACAGCTAGTGGGTAACGGAAAGAAGTTGATTCCTATTTTAACATAAAGCAGGAAAAAATAATTAAGTGAATAAAAATCAAGCAAAATTAATGATCTGCTAAGATCTAAAAAGCAGCTGGGGAGAAAGCAGTGAACCCAAGTCTCTTCAAAAAAACCTGGCCCAATACATTCTCATTTACTTCATTTTTCAAGCAAGCATTTGCCATTTCTACAGAAGCATATTCAAAAATTAAATCAAGACCAAAAACATAAGAGAGGAGTGGGAGATAAAAATTTATTAAGAGCAGGAGTGAATAAGATAAGCAGCAAGTGAACAAGGCAGAAGGAATGCTGCTCGAACCTGTTTAACAGCAAGTATTTTTTAAGAGAATCAAATTGATAACATGCAACCACCACTGCTGGAAGTCAAAGGAGAAACCAAACCATTTCTCCTCTGTGGATAATATTAAGGAAACTAGACACCAAAGTGTTTGAGAAGTTCCACAGTTTTTTGTAACACACTACTTTGAAACTAGGTATTGCTATACTCTTTCTGTTTCTCTAATGTGGATTATACCAGTGCTATTTTATTTCCTTTGAGGCAGAGGATTAATGCAAACTTGTGCAGTTACTGTAATTATCTAACGTGGATTACAGTACAAATAAGAGAAATGCCTTTTTCATTACAAGAATTGCAGTCAAGGATCATTTCAGCTGCAGAAGAATCTAGACTAGAGTGTTTGGGGTTTTGGGGTTTTTTTGTTTGTTTTGTTTTTTTTTTTTTTAATACGCCACACCTTATCAAAAAGCTGTCAAAAAATCTCATTACCCCCCTTTTTCTTTTACTTTAATAGCATCCCTGTTGTATAAATTTCTCTGCTTAATGATTTGACAGGTCATTTCCTTCCCAGAATTTGTTTATAAAGTGTCATGATATCTCTTCTCCTTTTTTGGAAACAAGAAAGTAATTTTAAAATTAAATAAACCAAATCTGAGGATGCAGAAAAAGTACGTAAACTCTACTTATCTGAAATAAAATAACCATTTGCCCATTTTTAATTTAAAGACCACTACGAAGCATAGAGCGCAAAGTAAGGTTTTTTCAATGGTTCATTAACTTGGTTTTAAAATCTAATGTTAAAACTCACTTTTGTGTGAAAAACAAAACAGTAGAGTATATTTTGTATGCCACTGAGGTAAATCAAATGAAATTCAGTTGGAAAACCAAATGAATGAAGAACTACATATAGAAGTCATTGAAAGGATTCTGTCACTTGTATGAAAACAGGAGAACGCATTAAGTGAATTAACCTTAGCTTTCCATGAAACTTGCTTTTTGAAGCATGTTTTCTAGAAACATTAACGGAGCACCTGAACTATCACGTTCTATTTTACAGCGACTATGCTTAAGTATTCTTAGTTCTAGCTCTTTTCCTGTTGCATTTACAAGGAAAACTGGGTGTATTAATTATTCCTTTTTACCAGGATGTAGTATGTGATTACTTTGGCCCACGTGAACAATGACAAAATGCCAAGTGGTGTAGGAGGTCAAAAGGTGAAGCATTTCTAAAGGAAGTTGATTGAGTTCCATTCTCCAGAGTAGAGCTGTATCACTTCAAGTGGGAGAAACAGTTCAGAAAATAGGGAGCAAATAAACAATTTTACATGTAAAAAAAAAAATACTTTGTTTTGTAAATAGAACAAGAAAACATTTAAATTAAGCAACGCAGCTGTAATACTGAAAAATACCTGGAAGTATAACATTTTAAACCCTAAGGATATTAAAATACCCAATTTTAACATTTTTTTTCTAGTTAAAAATCAACTACTTTAACCTGAGAAGTCCCTAATAAGGGACAAAACTTCTAAAAAGTAATTATAGACACACTACTGTATTTTAATACGGTTTCAATTTCCAAGATATTCATTTCAAATATTAGTATACCATTTTAATGAATGTATCTTTCTGAACTGAGCATCCATAGCAAAACAGAACAGAGCCATGCTACCACTCTGTGTCATCACTCAGAGGTCTTTTTAAGGGGCTCACTTTTAACTGGGGTGGGTTGGTTTTTTTTTTTTTACATACCATGTTATAGAAATTCTAAGTGCAACTTCAGTATTCATACACAAGTAACAAATACTTACATGAAGGAATAATGAACTGGGGTTCAGTATTACCGGCATATCCAAGCTTTGTGTACCTATTGAAGGGAAAAAAGGTTGGGTTATAATATTTGATAACACAAATACCAAAAATATCTCCCTTTTTTAATGAACACACCTCTCTTCCCATATCAAAGAGACCCACTGAATTTCCTTTAATAATAAACAAACAAACAAAAAAAACCCCTAAAAACACCCACCAAAGAACTTACCTTTTTTTAAAAGGTAAAACAATGCTCCCTACGCCACAAGACAAGTATCATTACTAACTTCTACTCTACTAAAATTTTACTACAGAACATGAAGTATGTGATTCAATTTATCAATGCTTAGGAGTATAATTTAGAATCAGAGTAGTTCTTCCCTGCTCAGCAGTCTGCATTTTTATAGAAATATTTTCATATAGTAAGTGTTAGTGGTAGAAGTGGTCTTGTAACTGCTAACTATAGGGAAAAAATTCCCTTGCCCATGGACTGCCAGCTGGGCCCGTGGCAGGGCTGGCCATCATTACTTCAGAAGCATTTCCCAAGATGTACTGTTGTAGGTGGCAAATACTGACAGCTGATAATGGCCGTGGTAGCAAACGAATTTCTATTTAACAAATGAAAAACAGTCTTGAAAATGTGTTTAGTAAGACTAAGGAAAGCAAGAGGAAGAGAACTACACACCTTCACACACCTGATTTCCAGACTGTGCTATGAATATATACATCATCTGTCATGAAGTCAGAAAACTGAAGAAATTACCAATACATTCATTAAAAATAACTACAAAACTCAGCACCAAAACTATCCAGCTACTATAAATGCTGTTACAAAAGAGTTAACAACAGCATGGGCAAATTCTAAAATGTGCAGACTAAAATACACACTGCATTCAGAAGTTACAGCCTACACACAAGTTTTTAACACACACAGACATGATGAAGTTCTCATGTTCTTTATACAGTCAGGCAGCTGTACTAACTAAAGTAGCACCATCAGCAAAAGCATGAAACACTGTAGTAGCACCTCGACAATTTTCAGCACTCAGATATAAACCCAGAAGATCTTAGGCGGTATAAGGCAGTACTAACTTTAACAATCCATAAATTTATGTCAATAACACAGTAAAGTGCCTGGCAAGAAATACAGTAAGAGGTTGGTTTTTACAGGCTAGAAGAGGAGTGCTGCTGCAGTAGGCTTTGCTGTGATGCTCCTGATGCAGCGGTTCACAATTTGCTCACGTGTCCGCTAACGCTGACACAATTTCTAGCGCTGACATGAGTCGTGCACATTAGTTTTGGGCCAGGAGAAATGGTACCCTTGAAAGGAAAGTATCTTTCTCTCTAAATAGCAAAGTGGTTAGCACAGGACTTCATCTAACACCAAAAATGTTTTGCAAGAAAAGTATTTTTAAAGCTGTAAACCTCATCTTATCTCTAACACGCTGCAACAGTTGGGAGTTACCATGCAAAAAAAACTTGACTTCATATTGATCTAGGGTAATATTTACTGAAAAATAAAACTTCACTGGCAAAATAAGATACATAATGGCAAAGAAAAAAAGAAGCTAAACACCTGAAAGAAATTTACCCCTCCCGAAGAGATCAGCATTATGCACTGTACGTGCCTGAACTCAGGACACGCAACTCTGATTTTGCAGACTCAAGTTACAAGCAAGCACACTTTATAAAAATTTCTTCTTAAATATCTAGTTCCTAGAAGAAATCTCAAGAATTCCACAGCCTGATGCTTCTATAAGCTGTCACATAGAATAAAACCATTCACTGTATTGATAATGTTTTAAGAGGCTTTTAGTTCCACAAGAAAATTAGTAAGAAAACCAGCCAATATTGACTCACTCCCTCTACCTTCCCCTGCAAATCAGGAACTGTGGAGTGTAATCTCTAAAGCTACATCTACAGAGGAACTTTGGAACCTGAAGGCTACATAAACCTAAAACTTTAACAAGCAAAAAAGTTAAAACCATTTGATTATTAAATTCAGTATTTCAAAGAAAACAGAAGCTGAACTGTTGCAGGTAACAGGCTGCTTGTGGTGTGGGAGGCTGCCCAGCACACACACGCACAGCCAGCAGACTGAAAGAAAAACAGCCAAATGAAAGATGCATTTTACATAAAAAGACTGTATTCAGACATAAAATCAGCATATCTAAAAATACTAAGGCCTACTCAGCAAGAAGTCTACCGACTCATGCAAAATAAAAAGTCCCATTTTTAGACTTCCAAAAAAGGAAAGAGAAAAAAAAAAAAGGAAAAAAAACCCACATGGCTTCTGGTCTCTGAATATTAAAGCGTTATAGCCACGAGTCTCCAATGTAGTCTCCAATGCAAGGCTTCACGTCTCTGGTGTACCAAGACGACCTTGCCACATTCTCCCTTCTGCATCAGGGGTGCCACCACTGCTCGCTCGCCCACGGGGCAGGGAAGGGACCCGCTGTTCCCTCCCACGCCACCCCAGCTCCATGCTTGCAGGCACAGCCAGCCTTTTGCCATACTCCTACGGCGACTGGTACTATGGGCTTGTGGACAGTAGCTAGGGCTGCCAGGGACTATGGTAATACACATAATAAACAGTAAGCTTGATTTTCATTGCTAAACATATATAGAGGTACTCTTGAGTTAAAATTGAGTTTAAAAATGCAATAGGTGAGACAAAAGGCAAGTTAAAAAATTAATAAAAGTTGATAAAAATCTTTGGTTTTCCAAATGCACAATCTAGTAACAGTGTTTCTTTTTTAAAAATTATCTTTTGCAAAGATGATGCTTTATGCAGACTGATCAGATCTATTCTACCACTGTCACTTGAAAAAAAGATGCCATGGGCAAGCTGCATTTCATAAGTATACAGTTTCCACAAGCAGTTCGTACAGGGCAAAGTGTGTCTGACTAATGTATGATTCACAGGGGAACGAGGCACACCCTGTCTTCTTCAGAGCAGCAATCACAGCCACTACAGAAAAAAAAATCCTGATATTAAAGATAACATAAGGCAGTACCAATACTGGACCACAGTTTTCCAGTAAATCACAGCTTGCCTTGCTTGGTACGTAGCACTGAAGAGTGTCCGGAGGGACTTCCATGGAGACAGGCAGGCACATGTCATTTAATGAGACATGAACTCAGCTTTCCCACACTGAATTTGGGGCACTCCGCAGTAAGAGAGCAAGGCACTGTACAAATGAGTATAGAAGTATAAGCAGATTTCTACTAAAATCTGTAACACAGAACTGATCTACAAAATCCAAAGGTGAAAACCTGAATCCAACCTTGATCATTCAGATGTTTTCCTTTATTTCTCCACATTCAGCTACTTGAAGTGTTTCTGTAGGCCTATTAGCTCATTTAAGTAGAAAAGGAGGAAAAAAAAAAAGAACCAAAAAACCAAACATGGCAAAAAATGTTGTTGGATGTTCATGACCTTCAGATTTACTCAGCTACAAAGTATCCAAAAGCAGTCCACATAGTCTGGATACCTATGTGCATGTAAATACACACACACACCCCCCATGCTATCTACCAACATACATATATATGGTGCTGATATTCCTCAGTGACTTCCCCAAAATGCCTCCAAAAGGCACACACATCATCCTCTGGCCTACGCAGATGTAATGATGCCACAAACAGAATGTGATTTTTTGAAGGGGACACGCATACCACAAATGGGGTGGGGAGTAGCAACTAATGAAGGTTCCTTCCAAGTTAACTCTACTAATCCACATCTCAACAATCAGTGGAGGAATCTCTAGAGTCACATCTACCTCAAACTCACACCCTGAAACTGCAAAGTAGCTCTGTCCTGATCTGCCCAAGAGATCTCTGGAAGGACAGCCAAAAGGTTCGCCACAATGTTCTCAGCTGTGCTAATGGGATTTCTCATACGTGCTCTCTCACCTAGAATAGATGTTTCTGAAGATACGACATGAAAGCAATGTCACTTGAAGGTTACTTACATATTAGTCATGCAGACAATTTTAAAACCAAAAGGAAATAGCACTTAGAGCAAGAACTTTTAACGAGACCGTCATTAACAGAACCTCCGCCTGCAAGCCTCAAACCATGACCATGCACCTTTGCTCCACTTCTTTCCTGTCCAGAACAAACATCATTCTGTATATAGTCTCCCAAGTTATGCACCCTAGTTCTAGCACAACTGCCATTTTAACAAAAGGATGGGCAATGCATTTGTTTAGCTGCTCTGAGAAGTACAACAGAAATGGGGTGGCCCAACACAAGCTGTATCCTTGTCATTTTGCTGACAGCTCCATGCAAAGACACGAGTTACTCAAGCAGAAGCAGAGAAGAGCACTGGAGGACAAATGTCACCCAATCTTCAACTTCTGTAGAGCAAATCCGGGTTGCAGCCTACCCCTCTACTACTCCTAACGACCTGAACTAAAACTAGGTTCATGCATAGGACATTTTCTTTTTTCCTTAATGCACACACAAACAGAAATAAGATGTTAAAAAGTTAAACCACATTTATTCTTAAAAGCTAGCTGATGCTGCCTTTTTGTAAGGTGCCACACTTGCTCAGGCAGCAGGAGATCTGTACTTCATATACTGTTCCATCCAAATGGGTTTAGAGCCAATCATCCATTTCCCGTAAAAGCCTCTTGCCATTTGCTTATAAACTCTCCTGAGGCAAGAGTGCTTTCTATTTCTTTCCTGAAGCCATGTAGAAAAGACTCCGAGAAACAAGGTCCAAAGACAGAAAGTGAGATGATTGCCTGGTTACCAGAACACACATCTTAGAAGAGGTACAATTAGAGTTTTGACCCCTACTCCAAAGACTGCTTGATTATTTCATTCCATGTCCATACAGGCATAAATATGGCTACCTTACAGACAGATTGCATATGGCTTCCTGGAAGAAATTTTGAGTTTTCCAAGTGATACTGTGCCAACGGGAGTAAAAAATTATCACCACACACTAACAGCCACACACAACAGCATACTGGCCGCTTAAAAGAAACCGTAACAGATGAGTGGTTTAGAAGAAGCAATCCCTGCTAATTTCTGAATGCAATACTGATACCAGAGCCCAGAAGTTTCAGGCCTGGGAATCATTATTTGATTAAACTATTTTCTTACACTTTAAAATCAGACGCCTAGGACCTGGAAATTTTAAATGCACCCTGGCACTTCTGTTGTCCTGCTTAGACAATTCCCATCTACGTGCCAGCATCTTCAAATTCTGCACAGAGCGGCCGAATGCACCAACCAGGATTTCACTCTGCAGCTTTCTGAGGGTCCTCCGTGGGTCTAACCCAAAGAATGTAACTGAGAAAAAGACTGCAGGGGGCCATTTCTTTGGATCAACCAGGAGCAAAGAAAAACTCCAAAACCAGATAGAGGCCTCAATTACGTAGAGCAAAGAACAGTGGAGAAGCTTATGAAGTCTGCTGCCTTTGCAGATGAACTACCTTCATTAGCACAGTCTGCAAACTATCTCGCCATTTAAATCCAATCTCATAACCTCACTCCTCTCAAGACACTGCAGCAGTAAATTCTCCATATATACTACTTGAACACAGCAAGGACCGTTATAATATTTGTATGTGAATCTGCCTGCTAAAATAAATTTTGTTTATGCAAGTCTCCTCCATCACAGATTGCTTGACACTTAGCAGTACAATTTTTACAGAGAGACAGATAAAGTGATTGCACAAAAAAAGTACTTTTCTTTAATATCTCGACTTATGATATTTCAAGCATTACTTATATCTTTAAATTACTATTAAGTAAATAACATTATTATGAATGGCTCAAGATAAAAGACATAAAACCAAGAAAGGTTATTTTACAGTTTCACAATTTGATAGTTTCACAGCAGACCACTGTATGAGGGCATGCAAGGTAGTGCAGATGCAACTTAAGTTTGCTGAAGCATGTGAATTCTTTGCTGCAAGTGTGCATACAGCAGCAGAATTCATTGCTGGCTAAGTTAATTGCAATTTTCCTAGAGTTAAGGTAAGTGAGTAGGTTGCAGAAGGCACTACAGAAAAGCTCAGAAAGTGGGGACATTTTAAGGGGGACATGCACACATTAATATACTCAAAAGGGCATGAAATCAATCAAATGGCAAAAAGTCCAAGTTTTTAAACAGAATGGAAAGGAATTCTTCAATACCCAGCTCCTTACAGATGGTCTGTCTATCAAAGACATAATCAAAAAGGGCTTAATATCCTTTCCTGTTCTAACTGGATAAATTCTACACAGACAGAATTCATAAAGTAGATACAGTGTTTTTACTGTCTGATGTCTTTAGATAACAAAATTGCTTTAAAAAGAAGTGGAAAACTTCTGAAACATGGTTGAGCCCCTCATATAGAGAGCCTCATGTTACTGAAAAGCCTGAATGAGCCTTTGTTTTTATTTGTTGCTTTTCTTCTACCATCCTTCTTGCACACCAGATGAGACTGAAAAGCCTAGGGAGTATTTACTTCTCAAATCTCCATAAAGTGAAATAATGAGAAAATGATGGTGAAAGAGGAAAGCCATCTTGCCCCTTTAAAAAAGGTCCCAGCTCTAGCATCAGGTGCAAATTGGTTAAGCAGCAGCAGATCAGAAGTCCCTGAAGGAACTGATTATATTAGGAAAATGGGACTTGTATTAATAAATTAGTTTACGATCTCTTTTCAAATGTCCTTGATAAAACATAAGATAGCAAAATACTTTGAAACGAGTCACGCATTTCATATTTTTATATCTTTAGCTAATAATATTGCCTTTTACACATCACTGGTTGGCATTTTTAAATAGTGACTGCTTCTGTCAGGTTTTAAAACACTTGTTGATCAAAAATGTTTTAAGTAATCAATAGCAAAAGCCAAAGAATTAGCTCTATAAGTGGAAAAAGCACACAAGGTTGGAAGTGCTCTCAGATAAAGAATCTTGTTAAGCTGTAGATGAGACATGAAGGGATGGTAAAAAGGATTTCAAAGACATATGGGATCCCTAGACACCAGAGATGTTTCAAAAATGGCAGTCTGCAACCTTGGAATTAACTGCATTACTGGATATCTGAAACTATTTTCTTACAATATTTCCCCCGAAAAATATCAGTTCACTCAAACAAGAACTTTCACCCTGACAAGAAATACTTCTTTGCCACACACTGTAATTGTCACAGTAAACCAAACCGTAAGCAGATTGAAGTGGTGTGCAATTTATAAAGTGAGGTCAAAAGCAGCTTGAAAGAAAAATACTTCTAATAAACGTTTATTTCCCAAATAGGGGAAAAAAAAAAACCTCTAAAAAAGGTTAACTTGCTTTTAAAAGTATCTATATTTTTGTCTAGAATATTTATCCAGTGCTGCTTTTTATCAGCAGCTACATCTACAACTCAAAGTGCAGACATGACTGTAACACTTGCTAGTAAAATCTAGCTAAAATAGGTACCGAAAAACCGCAAAGTCATGGCCACAAATGGCCAGACTGGAACCCTTCAGGTGCATGACTAAGAGGAGCACGGAGGCAATAGCAGCCTGTGCTACACATCATTCAGAATAAATTCACATGCATTGTAATTAGTCTCCAGGTGACAGTTTTTACACAAGCCTGGAGAACAGAGGAAGCTACCAGATTGTGCAGCTTCTGGTTTTAATAACATTTGGATGGAACAAACTACTTTCAAATTTGCTCTATGTTTACTTGCATCAAAACTAAAAAAAAAGCAAACCAAAAAAACCCCACACATGCCACCCAACCAAAAAACTCCACCACAAAACAACCCCAGCACTGATAGTTTGACTCTGGAAAAGTTCTCTTCTCATAAAATAAACATAAAAATAAGATGCATTAAAAGTGTACTTGAAAACGAGCCCATATTTAAGTGTTTAAGACTAACAAAATCCAATTCAGGCATTCTGATGACATTACCATCTAAATTTGTAATCCCAGTCAATTTTGTTTATACCTGTAAAATCCATTTCAAATATTTAATGCTGACATGTATTTTAACACAGAAAATAAAAAGTTACTTTCCTTTGACTACATTTTCCTCAAAGTAAGAGGAACAAACTGCTTTAGATATTATCTTTGTATAATGAAAGTAGTTTGTGTTGGCAAAAGCAGAATGCTCTCTCTCTTTACTTACTGCTTGCTTTGAGTCTTCTAGACTAATTCATTTTAACAAGTGTCTTAACAGTGCCTCTGTGTTACACCACACCCACATGATACTAACCTATACTGCTAGGTCTTTTATAAATTTATATTTAATTTTTATGCAAGTTTTCTGAGCATTTTCCACAGCCTGACTACTCCATGCAGTATTTCCAAAGAACAAGGAAAGAATGCCCCAAAAGTTTGGAAGTCCACATGACTAATTACTTAATGGTATAAATTACTTATTATGAGGGGGGGATTAATTTAGCAACCTTCTACATCATTTGCCCAAAGTAAGCTGAACATTGCACAGACTTTTATCAGAAAGAAAAAACCCAAGAGAATATATTAACTATACAGACTTTTCAACTGATAAAACAAGGAGGGACTAATTCAATCAACAAATACTTAACTTCCAAGTAAACAAAATCTTTCACTTGAAGAAATGAAATAGGCAAAATCTGAACCATATGATGCAGAAAGAGCCACAGCTGACATAAACCTGACTTCACTTGGAAGCTTTCCCGAACATATGCAATACAGTGGCTAAAACTGTGAAGTTACTCCACGTTAAAAAAAAAGTTGAGCATTTGTGCTTACTCTTTGCAGTTTCAGCACTTGAGAGCTCCAGCTTTGAACCAATAGCTACTACGCTGTCACCCCAATCATACCAATCTGAGCAGAGGGTAAAATGAAACCAAAGAGACAGAGCATGGACAGGAGAGGAGCACACAACAAGCACTGCAGGAGACTCTCAGCACACTCCCAGTCTGCCCACTACGCTGGTTAGCATAGGTAACCAAATGTTTTCCATCAAGAATAGGCTTGCATTAAAACGTCAGTTTACATATTTATCATGTTACACCATACTCCTAATAAAAGATGGCTTCCAATTAGAAACAGTTGTCTTGTACAAAAAAACCCACCCCACTAAGCTGTGGACAAAAACATACCACTGACTTTTGTTTAATATAAAAAGCAGATCTCATTTAATAAGATCACAGAGATTCTGAAGTCTGGCTGCAAATATGCAAGCAGTCACACTGTGAAAGCTCTTGCAGATGATAAACAGCATGATAAATCCAAGGCAAGTCAAGACAAATAAAATGCTTATACTGAAAAAACAGATACGTAAGAGATACTGCATCAACTAATGAATTAAAATTTGGATTAATTCATTGATAGCAGGGTACAGTGAAAATAAAGTATCAACAGACAACCTCCTGTCTGCATCTTGCTCTCTATAGACTGAGCATGCCAAAACACATCCTGTGTGCAGCTGCAAACATTTGCAATGACCACAAGAGAATAATAAAGAGAAAAAGGAAATCCCGGGGGGAGGAAATAACTAAATTTATCTAGAGTTTTTCCATGTTTAGTCTTAAAAATGCAAACTCATGACTGAATTATGTTATACCTATATTAAGTCATTGGATGAAATTATGACTTCTTCAATGTTGGATATAATCCTCCTTGACCACTGATAAAAAAAAAAAAAGGCACTTGGAAAGGACAGATGCTTCATTTTGATGATTAAAATAATCCTGCCATAGACACTAACAAGTTTGCAATCAAACTGGTGTTTTTAAGCATCTATCCAAGGATGATTTTTGTTAGATTGGTACATCTAATATATTTTAGTTCCATGATTTAAAAAAAAAAAAATTAAGAATTAAAGCGATAGAGATTCCTTTTTCTATGCAGAGCAGAAAAGGACTCATTAATTTCATTGGGATAAACTGAAATATTATTTATTTTAGCTTTGAATTTAATGTTTTCTCCTTAAAGGCTTTAAATGAAGAATGTTTGTCCAAAATTAAAGTTAACAAAAAAAGTTTGTTTTAAGTTGTTGAAGACTTCTTGCATTTCCCAAAGAAAGTCTGCAATGGTGAAACTAAATGTTGAAACATTATGTTGAAACTTTGAAATTGCATAAACTAAAAGACCGACCGCAAAGTTTCTTATATGTGCCTATAAAATAATACAGAGGATGGATTACTACTCAGGAACTCGTACAGTATTTCTGAAGTCCTAGAAGCTGTATTTTCAACTAATTTAGACAAGCAAATGTCCATCAGACTCATGCAATCAACACACTTTCTGGGCAGAAATTTCAAGCCAGGTACTAAACGACGACTGAGAAACAAGAAGGGACCCTGTCCTGTCCCACCCATGCACCCCCACAACCCTACCCCAAGCTCAAACCCTCCCTCACAACCAGGGCCCAACTCTGGTGTCAGTGACAGCACGAACTTCCCACACACACAGGAGTAGGAGCTCTGCTGTACACAGAAGGTGGCTTATTTATCATTAACTTCACAGATTCAACCCACGGGTGCAAGTGGGTTTGTCCTCTACTCAGAAATACTGCGCAACACAAGCACACCTTTTTTTAATAAACATATATCAAGCAGGAAAAGGAAAAACAGAAAGACTGTAAGGTGCCATGTATCTTGGACGTCTTCTGACACACATTCCAGTAAGATATAAACTGATTCCTATAATGGAATTCCAAAATATATATGTGTGTATAGGAATATATATATTCCTAACCGCATTCTTATTATTCCTAATTATATCGTACGCTCTGTGCATTTAGTGTTACAATATAGACTGTGATATATTAGAATCATTTAAGAGACACCACAGGTCATTGTGGGTCTTCAGAACCTATTTGCAATTATTAAAAAAAATTATATATATTAAACCACAACCCTCCAACTAGCACAACTCCTTTTTCCGTGTTAAGGATGAAACATTTCCCCCTCCTTCCCTAAACACTTCAGCTACCAGAAAGCCACAGATATTCTTAAAATCCTGGAAGAATATTTTTTCCATATCCCACTAAGGAATTATTTTGTTCATGCTTTCCATACTGAAAAATTACTTCTGGGATGACACAACATAGAGAAAACTCATCCCAAAAGAGAATGTTTTCATGAAGACTGGAACCCATGAAAGGTCATGACAAAATATCCAATCGAAATATTAACTGCAATAATATCACAGTGCTGAAATATTTATACTAAATAGAAGTTATGAAAATCTGTGGAAATAACCCATGTCTGGAATGTTGGGGGGGGGGGGGGGGGGAAATCATTACAAGGTCCAGTATAAGATATTTTAAAAGTTGCAAACAAAATACAGGCAGTTACTTCACCTTACCTTGGTTTTATAGCACTGGATTTCTCACCTCACATATCTTTGCTGTCGATTGAAGATTATTAGCTTTTCATGGATCTTGTACTCATTTAAACCACGAGGTCAAAACCCAGAAGAGAAACAGAACGACATAATCCTGTCCTAACTTCTCACATCAGAGGATGCTCAACCCATAAACACTTTGCTCTACTTACAGAGCATGAAGCTATACAGGTGTGCACAAAGATAAACTATAGAAGCAGGATTTTTAGAGAATTTCTCCATGCAGAGCTCTTTCCATTGTGCATACCACCCAAGCACTAACCAGGGTTTTGGCTTCTCTGAGGCTTCAGGTGCCCAAGTTTATCCTTCCTTCATTTACAGCAAAATGGGTTATAGAAACTGAACAGCCAAGAAACTCTCAGAGATGCGACTCATTCCAAAGAACAGCTTGCAACTTCGTATCAAGAAAGCTTGGAAATCCTGAGCAGCCTCAATTTTCCAGGCTCAGAGCTCAGAAGGAACCCAGACTGACGTGAGGTTTGAGGGATTCTTGTGCTCCTACCATAAACAGCAGGGCTTTCTCATCATTGAAGCCCTTCATTCTCCCCTAGTATTCAGGAAAGAAGGAACAGAAAAACCCAAACATACCCATTTTTGTAACCCCTGTAAGGGAAGTGAAAAAGGGGCCTAGCTTGGCATATGAGAGGAGATATAAACGAGGAAGATGTGAGGCAACAGGATTTTTTTTTTTTTTTTTTCCCCACACAATTACATAACCAATTTACTCAAGAGAAGGCTAACCAACATACTGACCCTACCAACAAAAGAGTCTGGGGTACATTAGAGAGGCTGGTCACCTACGACACTCAAGTGTTGATTGGTAATGGATCCACCTGGTAGCCACAGAAAAACTGCACACAAGCCTATAGAAATGGGAAAGTTCAGGTACAGAAAATATGAACGCTTTTCTTTAAATCATTTTCATTGCTAAAATTAAGGTCTCTCATTTTGGAACTGCAGTAGGTTACACAGCCACTTACTTCAGCTCAGCTGAAGAGCCATTAATTTCAACACTTGCAATTATCTGCCATCCCAAATGAGCTAATTCAGTGTTACACAAGTTTATACTAAGGAAAAAAAAAAGCATTCACACAGAAAGACACAGCTAAAATCTACTTGTCAACCTAATCAAGCTAAATTCTGAAGTGGCGTAGGAAGAGCTTTTAATCATGACATGCAGGCTGTGCTGTGTCCTGCTGTAGAACAGGCAGCAAGAACTATTCAAATACCCAAAAAGGCACAGAGCAAAAGACTGCAGCCTACTGAGATGAAAAAATGAGTAAGAGCCTTTTTCTTTCTTTGCTGTTTCGTTCATATACTTTATGAAAATAATTCCATGTTGGTTTTCTTTTTTTGTATTTCTATTTTAAAATGCATGTAACCCTTAGATACATTAGACTGAAGTAAGTCCCATTCGCAGTATTTACCTGCTCTAACTAGGTATCCATTACCTTATTTTCCAGATACCACGCTTGCTTAAGCAAAGAATGCAAATATCAAGATAACAAATGTTAACACTAGAAAAATTTGTGCTGCACCCATAATCTGATTGCCATGTCACTGACTTCACCCATTTGCCAGCTCCAGCAATGTGACATTTACTTGGATGATCCCTAAAAAGTTTGACTTACCCATTAAAACCTCAGACAACGGGGATCACATGATCTCCCCAACCTCTTCCGTGCTTTGGTCTCTTTGTGCTTTGAAAGGGGTTCTTAAAATTTGTCTAATCTGTGCAGGCTGATGCTGAAAAGCACAACTCTGACACCTTTCTTATCCATCTCCTTCCCCTCGATCTTGGCTGGCAAAAATGAACACACACACACAAAAAAAATTACTCAGATCAACAAACTGAACCTGTGGCTACATGCACAAGACATGTAGGAAGACACCCTTAATACCTCTCCTACATCTGCCCTTTTGCTGATTAAGGTAAATTCTCTTTTGACTGTAAATTAATTATCATCCCCTCCCTCTAAAAAATCCCTACTTATTGGAAAATTTGTGCATTTTTAAAGCCTTGCCTGTTCTAAACAAGGCAGTTCCTTTCAACCCTTCTGCTTTGGTTGTATTTTCGACATCTCTTTCTTTTCCTGTTTTCAGGGGCTATTTTCAGTTTGTCTGCTTTTCTTTCATTTTGGTAGACAAGATAGGACCCTAGGCGAGACCTCAACTGATCTGCAGAGAGCACAAGGCTGACATAATTTATGCGTTGTGTTCTCACTTATAGTCACAAAAATGAGATGGCCTGGGAGGGCTGAACCAATTAAAAAAAAAAAAAGCTGTGAGCATGATTATGTTATCACATCCCACTGAACTGCTACCCACTTGTTCCTTATTTATCTCAAGTATTAGATTTTTCCTCCATAAATTCACCACTTCACACCTTTGTCTACTGAAATCAATGAATTCCAACAACCTCAACGCTCCATAATGTTTCCAGTGCTAAAAATCTTTGCTTGCAGTTTCCTGAAGCAGAACTTCAGGGAAGAACAACCTTGGACTACAAAGTGCATCAGAAAGGAAAAGCATGGAGAGCAGAATACGTTGTGCTGCACTTAAAAAAAAAAAAAAAAAATACAGGCGCACAGTAAAACAGTATCTTAGAGAGATCTTTGAAGACTGGGGGAAAATAAATAAATAAAACAGGAGCAAGACTTGGCTAACGCCATATTCAAGAATGTTACAGAGTAAGCCCTGTGCACGGAAGTTGATTAATGGAGTACTTACACACAGACCTTCCCCAGGAACATGTAACACTCAGATCCCTTGGCATATTAAAAAGACACATTAAAAAGACAAAGTTGTTTCTTACACAGCTATATGCTAGCATGATGTTCCCGCTTGGCATCACTGAAACCTCAAAGTGAATCTCTCTACTCCAAGTGACCACAACCTATAAAGACATAATTACTGACTTTAATGGGACTACCTGCAATGTACAAACACGTGGGACAGCAAAAAGCCTTTAGTGGCATGCAGCTGAGTACCTTACAGATCTTTTGTTTTGAAAAATAAACAGTGCATACACACATCATGTTAGACTCACATATACTTCTATTACACTCAGCTACACTCTCATTCCCACTGTGCTAACCTCCCTTTATCCCACAAAATTCAAGGTTTCAGTTCTTGCTCTAAGTACAGGTATGACTTCTTCATACAACTGTTAAACATGCATACGTTACAGACACCTTTATGCAGGCTCTTCTTAAAGACCAATTTATTAATGTCCTACACAAACAAATTCTCTTGAAGGGAAGATGAGTATGTGCTTTCAAAAAACAAGCGCCCTTTCTGAGCACTGCAAATATTTGTACCTACACTGCAGTCACCGAGAAATTTGACTATTTTTAGCAAGATGAATGAGAAAAGTTAAAGATGAGTTAAAGAGGAAGAGTCTTGAAAATATACCAATACTTCCCCGTAAAAGCCCGATGCATAATGCCTAAAGTGAAGTATTTCATCTTTACAATCACACCGCAGACAGTAGGTCACAGAGCGGTTTTCGCTTCCTGAGCGCGCTGCTGTGAGCGGTACCCCGTAACCCCTCCAGGTCGGCTTCCTACAGACACCTCTCTGGGCGTGCTCCCCAACCCAAAGCCTCCAGGAGCCATGCCGCGGCGGACAAGGGAGCCTGAATCCCGAGGACCTTCTCCCGAATCGCTTTTTATGCTATATACCACCGGCACCGCATTCTCTTCATTATCTGGTAGCTGCTAAATAAAAAAGAAGAGTTTCTAAAACGGATTTGGTTCAGGTTTGACACCGAAAACTGCCTTATAAGGTATAAAAGCCCGAAAGCAGGAAGAGGCTTTGACAAAACTAAGGAAGTTCCTCTGCGCTTGCTCGCTGGAGGGGGAGGGGTTTTTTTTCTTCCACAGAGAGAAGTAACACAGAATAAATGACACTATCCGCATATTAAATAAATAAATAAATAAATGACCACACAAGAGCCCCCCAGCCGGCAGCGCGGTGACTCCGCTGAGCGAGGGCATTTCGGGAGCTGGCAGGCGGCCGCAGGCGGCAGCCACGGCACGGCTCTCCCCGCTCGCCACCCCGGCCCCGCCAGCCGCACAGGGTCCCCCCGCACCCCAGCAGGCACCGGCCGAGGAGCCGAAGGGGCCCGGCGCCGCAGGCCGGACTGACGGTGGGGAGCGGGGCCGCGCCGGGACACCGCCACCCTCCGCCCGCGCCGGGCGGCCGCGAAGGGCCCGGCGGAGAGAGCGAGGGGAGGGGAAGGCAGCCGCCCCGGCGCGGGCGCGGCGCCCGGCCCGCCCCCGCCGCCCGGCCGGAAGCCGCCCTGCCATGCTCCTCGGTAGCGGCGGTGCTGGGGACGGCGGGCAGCCCTGGGCGCGCTCCGGCGGGGCTCGGCGGCGGGGAGTGAGGGCACTTCCGCAAGGCGGGCGCTCCCTCCCCCGCCCGCTCGCAGGCACCCCCCCCCCCCCCCCCCCGGCGGGCCCACGGCGCGCGGGTTCCTGCTCGGGGGCGGAGAGGGAACAGGGCGGCTGGAGTAGCGTTTTAATGCTGAAAACCTGAGAGGAGACGGGGCGAGGGGTTGTGCGGCGTGAGGGAGGTGCTGAAAATGTTGAGGGACGACTTATAATCATAGAATCGGTTAGATTGGAAAAGACTTTTAAGATCACCAAGTCCAACCATCAACCTAACCCTCCCATCCCACCACTAAACCCTGTCCCCAGGCACCTCGTCTGCCTGGCTTTTAAATACCTCCAGGGATGGGGACTCCACCACTTCCCTGGGCAGCCCGTTCCAGTGCTTGACAATCCTTTTGGTGAAGAAATTTTTCCTAATGTCCAACCTAAACCTCCCCTGGCACAACTTGAGGCCATTTCCCCTTGTCCTAACGGCCATTACCTGGGAGAAGAGACCAACCTTGCTCCCCTCTCCTGTCAGGCAGTTGCAGAGGGTGATAAGGGCTCCCCTCAGCCTCCTCTTCTCCAGGCTGAACACCCCTAGGTCCCTCAGCCACCCCTCATCAGCCTTGTGCTCCAGACCTCTCACCAGCTTTGTTGCTCTCTCTGGATGTGTTCCAGCAACTTCCTGCAGGCCCTGCCACTGAGGGGCCGAAAGCCCTCCCCAGAAAAAGCACCAGCGAAGGGCCAAGGGCCGTGCACCTCATGGTGCTTGTTGGGGTTGCCAGAGGCTAGCTGGGCTGGCGACTGAAACACCCGCTGGGAAGGCACTGGCCCCGGGCAGCCCAACCTCCCTGAAAACCCAATTCCGCTCCTCTGTATCCAAAGGAAACCCTCAAGCCCCTCTCACACCACAGGCGCGCCGAACCTGCACCTCAGGCTCCCCGCAGCCCGAGGAGGGGTGGTGGGGTGGTGCCGGGCCAGCCCAGCAAGCAGCTTCTCCCAGCCTCCCACCAGCATCAGCTGCCTGCACGCTCTGGCCCGCCCTGCCACCCACCATCCCCGGGCCACGCTCCCACCTAACCAGAGCAAACAAGCGTGGCCCTGCCCTGGTCTGGCCATCCCAGCACACCTGCTGGTGGGATCGGTGGCATCCATCGCTTCTTGGGTTTAGCTACAGGCCCTCGTCCTCCTTTGGAAGGATTTTTGGTCCTAAAGGGGGCAAAGGCATGCACTGTTGGGGCTCTGGTGTTCAGGTGGCCAAAATTAATAAATCTGTTCAAGGGCTTGCCCTTTCCTTTCTCTCTCTTTCCACCATTCATGGCCCTTAAAGCTTTGAAGGACAGAGTGCTGTGGCTGCCAGGTCTGGCCCAGTTCTTGCCCCATGGTCGACTGTAGCCACATGCTATTTTTTGTTTTCAAAATACTTTAATGTTTATACAGGTCTGGTATTGGGGCTTGCAGGTATTTTCAATCCTTTGCTTGCTGCTGCTGCTGCCTTGGCAATGTGAGGATGTGAGCTTCAGGGTATAATCCGATGTCAGGCTGAGGACAAATTTGGTAGTCCATCAAAAGGAGTAATTGTTAGGGCTCAGCATGCACTAATGGGCCTTAATGGCCCTAATCAGCCTCACCCGGGGCCTCCACCCCACACTCCCCGCCCAGGGGCACAGGAGACCCATTTAAGCTCAGTCCTGGGCCCTCAGTTTTTGTCTGAGCTATGTTGTAGGTGTGCGTAGTCCTAGCCTTGCTTTCTGGCTTGATGTTAGATTTGCCTTGTCCCTACGGGCCTCCCTGGTTACCATCTCTGGCCCTTATCCTGGTCTGCAGACCGACATCCTGGTGTCATCTTAGACCTGTTTCACCATCATGAACTCATCTGATGATCTGGACTCTTGGTTGAACCTGGCTGTTATCTTTGGGTCTGCCCACCTCACCTCAAGCATGTAGTGTGGGATGTGCCTAGGCTGGTAAATCCCCAGCCCTGCTGGCTGTGTTACTGCAGGTGGCTCCATGTCCCTTAGGGAGCCACCAGCCCTCCAGGTATCCTCACAGTGGTTTTGCTTCCTTCTTCTAGCATTGATCCTCCTCACTTAGTTTAAGCCATCTCTATTCATTAATAGGCTCATTCCCCAAGTTTTCTGTAGGATTAGATAAGAGTCGGTGCCAGTGCAAAAGGCAGGATAGGTACATGCCCTCCAGAGTGAGATAGGAGGGAACAAAACCATCCCTTTTTGTAGCACCAGCTAGACAGTTCAGTTGCGAAGTTCAAGCTGCCATCTGGCTTCTGTGGGCTGCCGGATCTTCCTGAGAAACATAAGCAAGGAAAGGAGATATTGAGAAGACGAACATTTTATTTTAATGTCAAAGCAAATTATGAATAGAACATTGAGGCAGTTTACAGATAACGAAAGGAATTTCTGCAGGATATTGTGTAGCCTGTGAGCTATGCTGTGCCAGAATATGAAAGATGAGTATCTCTGAAAGCTTTTCAGAGAAAGTGCAAATAACCCTTTTTTAATGCACATGCCTCTGTGTGTGCATAGGTACATATTTAGCTTAAACAAGTACAGTTACTATATGAAGTAACATGTTGACTTTTCACGTTCCTCTTGGTTTTATTACCTGGTATTCAGGGTTGTACTTGCAGCAGGTTCAACTGCTGCATCTGGCAGATGGGAATCCTGGAACAAGAGAGTGGCTTAGCACTCCAGTTGCAGGAGTTCAAGTAACCCCCCCAAGAGGAGTGTGAGACGAGGGCCAAAAAACCGTGGCATGCAGAAAGCGTGGAGCTGGCAGGTCTTGTCCTGGCTATATAGCTCACAGAGCCAGCAGAGAGGGGATCAGCACCACCGAGATAGTATGCCCGGCTGTACTGAGTTTTGAACAGTGTCATCATTAGTGTACCATAGCTGACTGTTCCTTATTACCTAATATTTCCAAATAATGCTCCTGATTAGGCTAGCTAAGCTCTAATAGCAAAGTCAAAAGACAGAGAGTAGAACTGCTATAAAAGTATGCTGATGACTTTTTGCTAACAGAAGCATAATTTCACTATAAAATATTAAATCACACCCACAAGCACTTACTGTAATGCAGTCTACAGAAAATATCCCATAGGTAGATTTATTTTTTTCCTCTTCGTGAGTACAAGTGTTTTCTGCAAAATGGTAGGACACTGAGCAGGGAAAAAAAAAATACCGCAGTTCATATGGAAAGTGAAACAATCTGTTAACTCCTTTGCAATCTCTTGCTATGAGTTTGTGTTCTTCCTGAGTCTGCATTAAGAATGACAATGAAAAAGAGCAGTGCTGGTGCATTTTGTTTTACTGAATTACAGGGGAATTTACATGTGAGAACCAAAAAGCATAGGATTTCTCTCAATATTAAGATCCCAAGTCAATCACAGTTTTGCAAGGGAAGGAGTAGAAAGTCTAAACTCCCTGGCTGTGAGATCTCACGTTTCATTTTATTAGTCTTGCCAGATGTAGTTCTTCAGGTGGCCATGGACCCAGGCCCCAGTCCAATAAAATAAAGGTGCAAGATTTCTCTTTTAGCAGCATTATCTCGTGTATCTCACAAGTTTGCTGTATTATTCATCAAAATTCAAATAGATCAATCTAAATTTCAATACTGCTTCCTCTATAGACCCTTTGTAGTTTCATGCATTGGCATCTAGATTATCTTGGTGGATATTTTTAGCATAGAATTCTTGTGCTCAAATTACAAAATTGAGCTTATAAAGCTAAAATTCAGCTTGATCCAGCAGGATTGCAGTGCTGACTGATATGTTTCAAAACTTCCTTGCATTGAAATGTTTTCTAACCCTTCCTTACTTCTTCAGTACAGGACCAGTAGGAAAAGCCTATGGTCTGTTTTCATGGTATAATTTTCTGAATCTTTTCATCCTCACTTGGCCAGAAGTCAGTTCCAAACTTACGCAAAGCTTTTCACTGTTACCAGGTGTACCAGAAATCAATTTTTAAACTTGTAGGGGCAATGTCTTAGTATGTTCTCAATCTTACCAATGGAATGGGAGTGAATAAAACCCTAAATTGCCTTTATCTGGTACCATCCTATACAGCAGACATAATCCAGCAGTATCATCGTTCTGTGATGCATCAGAGTCCAGCTTTTATAAGCACAGTTGGGTTGCAGGTGATCTTTTCCTGAGTATCCATGATAACAGAAGTAATTACCATTGTAGAGCACCTTCCTTCTGTTGCTGTCTGCCTCCAGGCAGTTTACAATGTAAATATAAAACAGGACAATGCAGATGAATACAAATGCATAAGGAAGGAGAAGATAAAAGTTCACAAGGAAAGTATTTCTATTAGTCAACAAGTAGACACAGGAGCAGTCTAACAGTATGATTCGGATGGAGGGAATTTTCAGACAATTTTCCGCAATTTTTATATAAGTAAGTCTTGAGGCCCCAAACTTTTCCATGATGCAGGTATGATTTACGAGCTCCGGTGATACTACATATTAAAATTTCACAAGTCCTTCAGCCTGAAGAAGTGCATACCTAGACAAAAGCATTACAAATCACTTGCTAAGCTATTTGGGAAGCTTTTCAGCATCTTGCTCGTTCTGGATCATTTTCATGCAGTTAATGGCCTGCCCTTGAGCACGCAGAAAGAACAACTCTGTGAATCCATATATAGATCGAGGCCTGGGAAGCACAATAAAGTGCAGGAAACAAGAAAAAACAAAAGGAAGTAAAAGTTGTGGGGGTGAAGGGATTTTGGAAATTCCCAGGAGGGCTGAGAACCTGATTTTGCCCTGGTCAGCATGTTGCCATTTAGATTAGCATAAAGAATTTAAAAGGCAGGTTAATATCCAGTACATAATGCTGAACATTGCTTTAGCCCAGGTAAAGTTGACAATAAAAGCTAGAGAAACATCCAAGGAAAATCAGGTCTAGATTAGACAATATTCACTTTATTTTAAGTATTTATTATAAAGTGCATTGCTTAATAATTTATCCATCATGTTCTGAGTATTTTAATATAATTAAGTTTTACCAATAGTTGGTGGAATACTGCAGAGAGCTAAACAAGAAAACATGTTATCTACCCTAATATATGATGTATATAGATTTCTTTCAGGAAGGGCCACAAGCAAAATTATAGTGTTATTGGCTGATTTTGGCATAGCTATAGCAACAGCCATATGGGAGGCGTGTAATTTCATGGAGCTGCACATGGTGAAGTCATGGCAAATTACCAGGATCTCATTTGATGTGGCTACTCTCCAAGAGTTCTGACTTAGATGAACTAAAATCATTAACTTTCAAAATATAATTAGTCCAACCATATTTTTTTTTTTGACATAATGAATGGAAAAAAACCAACTATGATGTTTTGTTCACTGAAACAAGGTATGTAAGGAGAGAGAGAAACATAAACTGGAGCTTGTTTATATCCTTGGACTGTTTTGATAATGCTGCTATTGCCCATTAGGAATAACAAGGAATAACAGCAAAATGTGTGTCAAAAGAGGCAAAATCTGCAAAAGTCATGCTGCCTAGAGAAACACTGCATTCTTCTTTACAGCTTGCTTTCCATTCAAAATTGATTATGCTGCTACTCTGTGCTTTCTCATAACAAATATGTATTATTCCTTTATAAAGGTTCTGTAAGTGACTGAGCAGAATGATGGCAGCAGGATTTCTACAACAGCAGAACAGGGTACGGTTCTCTGCCTTTGTGTTGTATCTGTACTGCACAGGCTCCACACGGTCACGCCTGGGGGCCAAGTAACAGTAACACATAGCTTGGCCACGATCAGGAAATCTGTGCTTTCTCACGTGATAGAAACGTTCTTCTGTGTTCTCAGTTGTACCTACTTGCTTCCTTGGCTGGAACAAATGTGTATTGCTACCATTGTCATATGACTCTTCATACACTTCAGCAGAACTGAGAACCTAAATCCATCACCACTGTAAGTATCCGACTTGCCTTAGTGGTTGTACTTCAGGCATCAACTTTCGTGTTCACCATGTCATGAACCTTTAATTTGAGTAAAACCCATGGTAACTTGCAAACATATGTAAAACCATTTCTAATTTAGAGATATTTTAATTTTTATTCAACGATTTATTAAATCAGGATGTCACTACTTGATGTTTGCAGTTTAGCAGTCATTGCAGGTATCCATAAGCGATGAGGTTTCCAGCAGAGCACAGAAGCTCACCAGGGTAAACCAAGCCTTAAAAAAGTGCCAAGTGTAAGAGCAAGAACAGTGCCGGATCACTGATGCTTAGAACAGAGAATCAAGATGATCCAAGTGGGTCATTTCACAAAAGCAGTAGTAGCCTGAAGAATCATAGAGCATGCAATGGCACCATGGATTTTTGAGCTATTCAAACATTTGAAACTATAAGCAATTGAATGTATGACAGGTAAACAAATTAGTTTCTGTTCCAAGACACTTGTTCAGACTTCAGCAGACATTTACCAACTCTTGAGAGGGTTTTGCTGCCAATATTTGACTTCCCATTCTAAATGGCTTTTCATAAGAGGATTGTTTAGAAACACTTGCATTACACCTTCTTGGTTTTTTTCCTTGTTTTGTGACTTTGGGAAAAATTATATTCTCTTCCGTTGATCCAAATTGTTGACTCCTCAGGTCAGCTTTCAGAAGGCAATAGACGTTACAGGCTACTATATCACAACTATGGTCATTGTGCCATGTTACTCTTGTACTTATTCAAGATAACGCAACGCGGGGAGGAGAGTAGAACTAGGAGGAGAATTTGGAACTCGCATAGACAAATGTCCTTCTCTGGATGCAGCAGTGTGCTGCTTGAAAATGGTACCAGCCTTTCCAGTCAGCTAGATATTACAGCATCCGCCGTTCTATTGGCATAAGCATGAATAAGCACTCCCTAATTGTCTCCAGACAAAATGAAACGTAACTAAAAATATCCTTTCTGATGTGTTAAACAATTTGTCTGCCTTTTTTCTAGCAGGATAAGGAATGTTCTCTCCAGCAGAATAAGGAACGCTCTCTCCAGCAGCACTGCAGGATAGCAGTGAACAGCTCATGCAGTATCTTTTTCAATTATCATAGCTATCTGGAGCCCAAGTTTCTTTTTAAGATGCATGATTTATTTGGAAACAATGAACAGTAATAGTCAAATCAGTCAACAGTGGAAACACATAAAAAATACTGTGTTCCTTAATAAATAAATAAATACATCTATTTCTAGTGACAATGCTGCGTGCATAAAAAATGGAAACAATTTCAAAGCACTATTTCTGAATGCTGGGTACCTCCACACTATGGTTATTCAGTCTGATTGGTAATATATAGAGAAAGAAACTGTTAACTCATTTCTGTAAAGTTGGGTTTTCTTGCTTGTCCTGCTGAAAGACTGTAGGAAATTTTCCTGAAATAGTGCCTTAATGGATCATCAAAAAGTATAAAAGCTGATTTGCAACTCTGCAGTGCTTTTTCAGCCCCTGTAAGGATTATATGCATGTCTTTGAAGAAGACCACAGTCAATTTGTAAGAATATGCTCTTCACCTGTCTAGTATCAGAAATATGTCAAAACTAACAGAAACATTGTATCCAAGCATTTCACTCATTCCACTGCTTTTAAAAGCTGTGCTAAAAGCAAACACTGTGGCAAATGATGCAAATTAATATGTAGGTTGGGCACAATCTTACAGACAAACAGATGATATGAATTATGCTAGCCCTTATTGCAAGAACGGGGGCATTCAAATACCTATGTGAAGCACTGCATGCTTTTCCAAGCTGGTGTGCCATCCTAACGAGCCAACCAACTTGACCTTTAAGGACAATGAATTTTGAAACCTTGCTATCCGAAAACAATGCGCTGGCAAAGCCCCAGATCAGTAGCTCTGTCAGTGCAATTTCTCATCTCATAAACTTGCATTTTTGGTGCAGTTTAAGAGAGTCTGCATTGAAAAGATTGTAAGTACTTGTTAACATTACAAGATGTGAAAAACAGAAACCTCTCCTGTATTTCCCTGCAGAATAACTTCCAGTTTAATCTATTTGTGTGCTCTATATATAGAGCCTATCTATACACAGTACGTCTCCCATGCTAATACTGTAAGAATCAATATGGGACATTTGTTCCTTTGCTTTAGGCCCTTCTTAGGAGAATACCTGAGTTATCTTGAATATTATGCATGCCCAGCAAGGGATCAGTTAACTATTACCATATTGGGCAATACTGCAATTTACTTTGAATAGTACCTTATGTTGCAACGAGCCTCAGTGAATCACTGTGATTATTCATACAGGAATGTGCAAAAGCACAAATATCAAAATCTGTTCTGTGTTCTCCTGAACATACAGGGTCGGATTACGTGCGATTCCAACTGTTTAGCCTTGTGATGGGGAAACTGCTTGACTTGGCCTTTAGAAAGTTGCTTTTATGGGAGTATTTGGGGTAAGCAAAAATTACATTTGACTCTATGTTAAGGCCTCTTTGGTTTTCTGGTTTGCATCTCCAGACAGAGCACATACTCCTGCTCACACATGCATTTCTGCTAGCTATGGTATTCAAATGTCAGCTTGCATGAAGGTTATGCATGCAGTCCCCTCCTGCGTATGATTTTTCTCAATGGCGTGGTAATTCTGTAATTCAGAATGCTTCTGCAGGTTTACTTTCCACTTATTTTTTGTTTTGCTTGAATAGGCTTCCAAATGGTTTTTAAAACTGTCTTTTTTTAACAAATTATGATCACAGTTCATCTACTGAAAATAATTGAGTGATAGCAATTTATTCATTTTCAGTCTGGGAAACCCCATTGCCAATTAAGATTTCCTGTTTTCTTTACTATTACACATCAGCAAAGTAAAAAGACTGAAATAAGTACTGGTGTGTCCCAAACGAGTTGTTTTACTAGTTTGTAATCTTATTACTAGCTAATATTTGCAAATAATGTTTGGTAGGAAGCAGAAAAAGCTCTGGATTCTAGTTTATTTTCTACAGTTATTAAAAGTACTGGTTGATAAAAAGCTACATTGCAAAAGTATTTGTGGTTTTTGCTTCTAATACATCTGCAGCGTAACATTTTTTCCTGTGAGTACTGGTAGTTTTCATAGTAATCAGCGTAAATTTTATTCAAAATAATACAGTTTTAAGCAGTGAAGTTTCTTAGAGCCTTGTCACAAGGTAAAACAGTTAAGAAAACGGCCGTGTAACAGTTCAGCAAGGGTCAAAAATATAAAATATTCATGAATACACAAAAAAGAACTGAGAACAAAATGGAAATTTTAAGTGTTGCAGTCTAACTCATGACATACCCAAATTTTGATGTTTTAATTTCAGCATCTCAAGAACTGGATCAGGAGCAGGGGAAGACAGTGAGGATAGTCGAGCAATAGAACTGATCCCTCAGCCATGAGTGGCTTCATGCAAAGTGGGACTTAGGATGCCTCAAGGGCAGTTGAAGACAACTATAAGGCACATTAAAACTCAAATGGTGCAAAGAAGGTGAAGTGGAACAACTTTTACAAGTTATGTGATAAGATTATTAGCCAGTGGGCTAAACCTACGCAAAATGAAGCATTTTCTTTTACACCACAAGACTCTACCTAAATAAATCCTTAACAGCTAGTGTTTTACAGTACAACTGGGCTTCACAGAAGGGATTAGCCAAGTTCATAGGTCCATCAAGAGCTATTAAATATATTCGCTGAATTACAGACTTCCAGATAAGGATGCTGTAAACCATTCATTTCTAAAAACTACAAGGATGTGCCATGGAAACAACTATGCTGAAAGTGCCTTGTTTCCAATACCCTTTTCCCAGGCACCCATTACAAGTCACCGTGGAGACATGATTCTGGGGTAGGTGGATTTTTGGTCTAACCCAACAGAACTGGGGGAAACTCTGCTGTCATGCATCCTCTACCAAGACTAGTCCTGAATACTTAGATTACATCCTTCCCCTAAGGACAGAAGTTGATCAAAACTGACTCTATCGGTTTAAATTTTAATACAGTTTCTTCTGTTTTGTCTTGTTCATCAACATGAACATCTTGTTCATCAGAGATATGATCCAAATTCTTCTGAAGGAAGCATTTCTCTAAAATAAGTAGATTCAATTCCTTTGTAGAGGTCTATTATGAGACCTACAGAGTATTACATTTCCTTCCTGGGTTCTGATCTATTTCATCCAAATCAGCTGTTACATTCTCATAAGTAGAACATACATGAGCAGAAACTAAATTCTAATTTTCTTTGCAAGGGCAATTTAGAAGGTCTTTAAAATTGAGGATGTTTTCTCATAGAAAATATTACAGTGCTGCTGAGAAGAGATATAATTTTGCTTTGCCTATAAAAGTGCTATTTATGTAACTAAAATATTCACAGCAGAAAAATAAATATGCATATGTGTATATTTGCAATATACATACAGTTTTATTACATGTGATTACTGAAACTCTAATTCCTATAAAAAGGAACAGTAAAAAAAAAAAGGGGGAAATCATTCTTATAATAGTTCATTTCAGAGAAGACACCAGATCATCATGTGAACTTTTACAATAGGAAGCATATTACTAAGTCAAGAGCTAAAAATACAGGAGTCCTGTGATATTTCCAAGTGTAAAAAGTACAAACCTTCGGGCCTCTGACAAATGTTGACCCATTTTTCTTCAAACACCTTGGGAACCACAGTGTAAGTGCCTCATCCTGGATGAAGAGAAGCTTGGCACTCCACCTTAAGAACTGCAGTTTTCCCCTGTTTGCCTGCCTCAGTCAAAATGTTTAAAATCAAAGCATTAATAAGTTGGATTGAGCTGTGTGGCCACATTGAGACGCAAGCTGCACAGCCTCATAAAAACAAAGAAGAAAAATCACATAGGAGGCAGGACATCTGGAGCTACACTCAGAAAGATGGTTTTAATTCACAGCTGGGATTTCATATGCTTTCTGCTGTCAAAGGAGACTAAAGGAAAAAGGTACAAAATCTGTGCATCTTCTGGTATTTTGCCATCCCTAGCACCAGCTAGTGCCACTCACTGTGGGACAGCACTTGCCGGGGGCAGCAAACCAAACTGAGCTTTATTATGCTAGCTCTCCAAGGTGAACTCCCCCTTTCCAGGGCTTTTCTATCACTGTGTGATCAGGCAAGACACAAGAGGCTGAGAATCTGCACCTTCCCTGTTGCCTTATTTATTCTTCCTGTGCACCAGAACACATGTGGCTTTTTTTAAAATATAAAACATTTACGCCATTTTAATATAAATTATGCATAATAATTCTCAAGATATTATTTAGTAAAAGCACCATTAGCTACAAAAAAGTATTATGTGTAGTTTCTCTGTCAGAGTACTGTAGTCATAACTCTTTAGTCGTCTTCCCGGGTTTCGTCGCTTATTAACTAACTGACCTTGGATAAGCCACGTAAGTTTACTGAGTCTCAGTATAAATACTTGGAGCAAAGACGTGCAAGACCTGAGAAACTCAGATGCTGTGAGATGCATACAGATTTTGTAATTACATTTTATATAGTTTTCAGCTCCTTCAAATTCCACAGAAAGCGCCATTTCAGGAGCACTATTTTCCTGCAGTTTTGCCTAAGAAATTAATTTTACCTTAAATCTCTTCCCTAAGTTGTAAAGTCAAAATTTCATATGAAAGCACTGTATTGCATATTTTGGCAATTTTGGCTTCAAAGCGGAAGACAGCGAGGACACAAGCACAACAAATCAATACAGTATCATTTATAATATCTACTCGGGATACATCAAAAAAAAAAGACAGTTTGAACCAAGAGCATAATTCACTGCATTTCCTTGTGTTGTTTAGACTATAAATGCTTCAGGGTAGGGATTGTATCTTACTACTTCTAACAACTTTTATGAGGCATCAAGCTTGTTGGCAGTCTCTTAGTGCTACTACATGCAAATAAAAATACAGGTATATTAATAAATGAAGGCTCACAGAAAAAACCAAACCAGTTTCAGACTAAAAATTCTTAAAAGGTTTTTCTTTTCTTCTTAAGAAGTAACTTTATATACAGGAAATAACTCAAGTCCAACAGTAACACTAGCCGTATAAGACATAACACTTCTCTATGAGAGATAATGGATGTCTTCAATCATTAAGTTGTAGGAAGGGCAAAATATCTTCATTTTATTTCAACAGTTTCTAGCACTTAAGTTAATTTCACAGCTATATCATATGTATCACCCAATCACAATTAAATATTATTTACCTTTCCACTCATCTGTATGCATCACTTACTATTATTTCCTAGCAGTTTTTACTCTAAAATTCCCAAAATATGTAATAATTGAATCTTGCAAAAAGATGCATTTATGTTAGCAGGTGATGACTGAGTAATCTTCAACACATTACATACACCACTGGTTATCTTTAAGTTGGTATTATGAGCTGAATTCTTAAATACAAATCAACACTGACTACAAGAAGGTAACGTGGACTACAAAACTAAGGCAAACAAGACCAGAACCTGATTTTGCAATTTCATCTAAGCCAATCCTAGTTTATTTAAATCACTATTTTTGCCAGATTTTGTCTACTATTTCCTTTTACAGCTTGGTTAGTCTGTAACTTAACGCATCTCAAAATTAAACTTAAGGTATCTGTGCTTTAATGTAGCTTATATGGCTATACAGTTTCACTCTTCTTATAGAATCATAGAATCACCTCGGTTGGAAAAGACCTTTAAGATCATCAAGTCCAACCGTTAACCTAGCCCTGCCATCCCACCACTAAACCATGTCCCTAAGCACCTCATCTATCCTTCTTTTAAATACCTCCAGGGATGAGGACTTGACCACCTCCCTGGGCAGCCCATTCCAGAGCCTGACAACCCTCTCGGTGAAGAAGTTTTTCCTAATGTCTAACCTAAACCTGCCCTGGCACAGCTTCAAACCATTCCCCCTCGTCCTATCATCTGTTACCAGGGAGAAGAGGCCGACCCCCACCTCACTACAGCCTCCTCTCAGGCAGTTGTAGAGGGCGATCAGGTCTCCCCTCAGCCTCCTCTTCTCCAGACTAAACAACCCCAGTTCCCTCAGCCGCTCCTCGTACGACTTGTGTTCCAGACCCCTCCCCAGCTTGGTTGCTCTCCTCTGGACCTATTCCAGCAAGGCAACATCTTTCTTGTAGTGAGGGGCCCAAAACTGAACACAGTATTCGAGGTGCGGCCTCACCAGCACCGAGTACAGGGGCACGATCACTTCCCTACTCCTGCTGGCCACACTATTCCTGATACAAGCCAGGATGCCATTGGCCTTCTTGGCCACCTGGGCACACTGCTGGCTCATATTCAGCCGGCTGTCAACCAGTACCCCCAGGTCTTTTTCCACCAGGCAGCTTTCCAGCCACTCTTCCCCAAGCCTGTAGCGCTGCATGGGGTTGTTGTGACCAAAGTGCAGGACCCGGCACTTGGCCTTGTTCAACCTCATACAATTGGCCTCGGCCCATCGATCCAGCCTGTCCAGGTCCCTCTGCAGAGCCCTCCTCCCCTCCAGCAGATCAACACTCCCATCCAGTTTGGTGTCGTCTGCAAATTTACTGAGGGCACACTCAATCCCCTCATCCAGGTCATTGATAAAGATATTAAACAAGACCGGCCCTAAAACTGAGCCCTGTGGGACACCGCTTGTGACCGGCTGCCAACTGGATTTAGCTCCATTCACCACGACTCTCTGGGCTCGGCCACCCAGCCAGTTTTTAACCCATGCTACTAAAAGTGTGTTGATAGCAAAGCAGACATCTAGTTTGAGAACTTAATTAGTCGCCACTACTTCCCGGTCCCGTGAGACTTTGTGTCGCAGAGCGTAAGGCTTACGGTAACTACGAAACAGAGATTCCACCCTCTCACTGCATTTTGGGGCACTTCTCAAGGGTCTCGCTCACTTTGGTTTTTCTTTCTTCCCTCTTTTTGACAGACTAGTTTCAAGCTCCATCCCACTTCTCCATCTCTACTTCTGCAGTTCGCGCTTTCTTCCTCTGCCTTCTCTGTTCCTCCATTTTTTGGTTTCTTTTTTGATTTTTGGCCTGCTTATCTCACCGCTTTGACAACGGCCGAAAGGAGGTCCCACCCGCAGGGGACTCTCCCCCATCAGAGCCGTTCCACCCCCGGGGGAGGCGGCAGGGCAGCAGTACCCAGCCGCAGGGGCCGAGCCCCGCGGCTGAGGAACCCAGCCAAGCCCGCGCTTCTTCCCAGCCCGCCGGTGGCTTCTCAGCCCCGGGAGGAGCGGTGACTCCGCCTTCGTCGTTCCCACCGGTCACGAAGGGCTCCGGCCACGCCCCAGCCGGCCCGGATGCGGCACCTCGGGCCTTTGCGCCCCGAAACCCTTCGGCTCCGCGTCTGAACGGCCGCGGGCGAGAGCAGAGGAAGCTCCCCGCCCCGGCCCGGCTCGGCTCTTCAAGCCCCTCCCCGGTCCCGGGCCGCGGAGCGGGAGCACGCGCCGGCGGAGGGAGGGAGGGGGGACAGGCGGCAGGAGTGGCGAGCGGCTGGGGCCGGCCTCGTCGCGGCCTCGGGGTGGATTCTCGGCGCAGCTGCCGCCGCTCGCGCACGCCACCTCTTAGAGGGCGGGCGGGAGGGGAGGGGAAGCGGGCGGTGCCGCCGCCGCCGGACGGAGCTCCGGGCCCCTCCGCCGCCTCAGGTACCGCCGCTGTCGCGGGGATGGGGCTGCGGCGAGCGCCAAGCGGCTGCGCGCGGTAGGAGGCGGGCCGCGGGAACCGCGGCTGACTGCTCCCGCCGCGCCTGTCAGCCGTCGCCGGGGGTATTGCGGGCATGAGCCGGCCCCGGCCCCGGCCCGGGGGGGGGCCGGGCCCCCCGCTTCGGGAGGGGAACTTTGCCCTCTCACGTCGCGCGTGGGTGGGGAGGCCGGGCCGGGGAGCGCCGCGGCGCTGCGCCCGTGTGTGCGGTCCCTCTCCCGCCGGCCCTCGCCGGCGTCCAGCGGCGGTCGGAGGCAGTGTGCGTCGCCCCTTCCCCGCCGTCCGACGGACCGCGGCCCCCTCCCGCGCACGTTTGGTTCCGCGGCGCTGGAGAAGCGCTGTCCTCGTCCCCGCCGAGGGCGCCCGCCCCGCCCGGGGCAGGAGGGGATGTGTGCGGAGGGATTCCGCTTCCCCGAGAGCGAGCTGGCCGGTGACGAGCGCTCTGTCCCGCCTCGTCGGCCGTGCGAGGAGGCTCGTGCTCCCCCCTCCTCGGGCTGTGTCTCCCTTTCCCCTGCGGTCCCTCCCCAGTGTTTGCTTTACGTGCGGGTGCAGGAGGGATGCTCGTTCTTCCTCTGTGATCCCCAGGGCTTGAGCCATACTTCTTTTTCCTCAGGCATCCGCTTTTTTTTGTGAGTGTCCTAAGGAGATTTACTCATTTCCTTCTCTTTGTTCCTGCTGCGTTCCCCCAGATATCTGTCGGCAGGAAGGAAGGAGAAGACCCCGTTCACTCTGATGGCGCGTTTCTGAATGCGGTGATTTTGCCGATTTCTAGCATGCCTGGAAGGCTCAGCTTTCAGATGCAGGAGTGACGGGTAGTTTTGAAGTCGGCTGTGCTTGCTCCTATCAGAGATCGGTGGCTGTTTATCCTGTGACAAAGCGTGATATGTTTAGATCTTGTGCTGGGCAAGATTAGATGGGTAGCACGTGAAATGGATGTCACTTGTAATTCCTAGCTAATATTAAATGTATAGCTACTGGCAGCTATGAGATGCCCTGTACATAGTAACACTTGAAGAGGCTTTAGCAGCTTGACATGATTTTTTTTTTTTTTTTTTTCTGCCGTCATTGGAAGAGCATAAGAAGCAGGGCAATGTCAGTTCCACTTGTCAACATTCGCTCTGCTAACCTGAAATTCGTATGTTTCTAACTCAGCATAGTCATAGAAGTTCATGCCCCTACAGCATCCCACCATGGCTACAACCCTGTATGAATGACCCTGAGAAGTTTGTGGTTAGATACTCTGGTAGCTGGTAAAGACTCCAAAGTATGCAATAGATTAATACTCTACATTACCATTTCTATATAAGAAAATTTGTTTGAAACTTTGTTTCATGAATTTTGAGTATGTGCTGAACAGGAAACTTTCTCAGGTGTTCCTTTTATTCCTTAGATACAAGGATCCAGCTGTGCCATGACAGTTTGATAGTGTGACTGTTACATGGTGCACTGCCAAATTCCTAAAACATCTCTTCATGTTACGCTAAATTACCTTCTTTTGGTACTAAAATTAGTGTTTTCTGTGCAAACTTCAGTCTTGTATAACTTTTTATTTAGCTGGGAACAGTGATCTCTCTCTACTTGCAGTACTCTGTACTGGCATGAAAAACCTGGCTTCAGTTTCTTTTTTTGGGGATCGTTTGTTTCATTATATTCTACAGGAAACTTTCCTTGGTAGAGATTGTAGGGCTGTAGTGAATTTAATTGTCATGTTGCATAAGGCTTACCTTTCCATCTCTTGTGAAGATTTTGGCTTTTGCTCTCATCCCATGATACCCCTTGAAAGTTGAGTGGAGGTCAGAGTTGTGTTAAATTAATGTTGCTTTAATGTACATTTCCAGATTTAGAAGGGTGGGTGTAAAATGTCTCTCTGTTTACTTTCAGCTTTTTTCTGGCTAGAGTCAAAGCAGTGTCTCTGTTTATCTTATCTCAAAAGTAATCAAATAGGAAATAAGAATCACCTGATGCTAGTACGTGGTAAGGGGGGGAGGGGGCTGTATCCCAGAACTTGTATTATTGGAGCAGCTGGTATAACTGGAAAAACTAAAACAGTTTTGTCTGTATGCAAACCTTATCTTGGTATGTTGTCTTTCAAACTGTATATGAAATAATCTTGAGTAAATACAAGGAGGAATTTCGAGTTGACTTGCTTGCGCCATGGTTTGTAACTGAGCTGCTGTTCTGGGTCTCTTAGTATTCTTGTGATGTACTTTTTTGGGGGTGGGTGTGTTTTATTCATAGAACAGCTAGAAGCAATGTTCCTGTTTTGCAATGATTTGGCAATTCTTTTACTTACAGTGTTCTCTTTCCTAATTGTTAATAAAATAAAAGCTATTTAATATTTTGTGAACTTCATATGATTTTCTCTTCTAGGGTGGAAGTTCTAATATGAAAAAGTGATAATCTGCACAAAGAAACATTTAGCGCTATAGAAATAAGATTGCATATTAAGTATCCGTGGTGGAGTTACACATTCTGTCCTCAGGAGTCACTTACTGCATGTTTGGAACAGTAGAGTTGGACAGGCTATTGAGCCTGTTGGCTGTAGTGTAATCAGCTATGTAAACATACACTGTAGACTACATAGTGAGACCACTTTTCATATTTTTTTTGTGTCATAAATTGAAGTGGTGACTCAGCTTAAGCAATCTAGAATACTGTAACATTTTAAAAACAAAATGCAGTGTCATGACAAGGAAAGTTAAGTGTATCTTTTTCATGGTTTTTTTTTCAGAAGATCTTCATGTAACTGGCTGAAAAATGGTTCTGCAAGATGACAGCACCAACTCTAACACTGTTAAAATGGTAAATAAATTTAAAAAAAAGACTTAAAGATCTCTATGCTGAAAACTATGATATTAAGACGTGCCTCTTAAATGAATATTCCTTCAAGTGTCAAATTTCAACTGCTATATCTAAAGTTACACCATGTGGAAAGTATGTTTATTTCCTAATAATGGAAACAAAAGGCAAACATGCTGAAGTTTCTACTGTATTTAATAAAGTAGAATATTTTATTTACTTTTAAACCATCATTTCTATTTCAGACTATATGTCTTCTGGTGGCTTGAATTTATGATAACTGTGCACTTGATGAATTCAACATTTTGTAAGGGTAAACCCATGTTCTTAGAAGTGTCTTGTACCGTTCTTGTTTTAGGTGTCAGATCTTGTATTAATATATGCTAAACTTTTGTCCTTATCCTGAAATGGGTTAATGATTGGTAATAAGCATTGAACAGGGTTCTTTGTGATCAGCTCCAGTCAGGACTACAGCCTGCAGCAGGTCTTGCATCCTGATAGAGGGTAAGATATAGGTCTTGCATAATAGCTGAATTTAGGTGCAAGCTCTGCACCTGGTTAGTGGCGTATAGCTAATATGGCTTAAGTAGGAGCTAAAAGTAAGCAAATGAATAGTATCTTCTTAGTGATAGTTGGTTTAGTGTGGATGGAGGGAAGAATTTTTAAGCATCTTTTTTGCTTTCTATTTTTTTTTGGTGTTGTATTCAGATCTTTTGGGTGCATAAATGAGGCATGCACAAACTGTTCGAGCTTTGTATGGATGTCTTCTGGTTTAAGTCTTGGTTTTTGAGATACTGATCTTAGTCTCATTTAAGTTGGTAACGTAAGAAAAGTATGACCAGCAGCTACCGTTTGTATGCAAGGGCACTGAACACCTATTTGTTCAGGATCTACAGTGAGCATAGGCTTTGTGGTATAGAAGACGGATAACCACATACCTGTGTCTTAAAACTACTTTTTCTTTTTTTTTTTTTTTTAACAGGCTACAGTCATTTGGTAAACTGTGGCAAAGGGCTTGAACTTGCTGGATGCTAAGCAGCATGTAAATCTTGATGAGTTCAGTGGGGGCTGAATCATAGGCTCGTGTGGTCCATCTTTATAGTCTACCTAGAAATATAATTTGCAATAGGTGAAAAGCATCAGTTTAACTTTTGTCTCCCATTCACAGTTTAGAAACTTTCAGCCATGCTTGACAGGTAATCAAAGGCAAAATTTAGGGTAAGCATTTAGTTTTGCCCTTACTGCTCCCTCTCGTCTGCACACTAATTTGTGACTCATTAATACAGGGCATGACTCCTGTCCATAAGGGGATAGAGCTTAGCAATGTTCCACATGAATAAGAAAAGAAAAAAAAAATCCAGCGCTTCCAGCAATAAAACTTACGGCTTTATTCTTCTTGGTGGCCAGTTCCAGTTTTGTTGTGCCTTCTCTTGGAACACCGTATACTTGCCAACATCTGGATTTGCAAATAGTTGCAGATTGGATGGGTTTCCATTTGGTCTGGTATAACATTTTTTCCAAAGTCCCTTATGTATAAAGTTTCTTTCTCTATATAACAATTTAAAAGTGGATTTTATTGAATGACTTCATAGGATCTGAGTTTAAAATAAAAGTTATGTAATGTTGGGTTTTGGGGGTTTTAATTTGATACAGTATTATCACTGTATCAAATTAAGGAAAGATACTGGGCTTCCACAAGAAGCAATGTGGAGGTATCTGATCCTTCTAGATTATTTTAAGGCCAAAGAGTCTATATGCTCTTCCACTACTTTCTTAATTCTAATGTTTAAATTCTTTGCTTAGGAATGTAGGCTTAAGAAATAGGGCCTTTTTCTGCATAGCTTAAAAAATAAGAACTTAACATCATCAGGTTCTTCTTTCTCATGTGAACTTATATTCAATTAATAAGGAAGGGATCGTGTACTTTGAAATATCAAAATAGTAAATGATCCTGTTTGCTTGCAATTCAGTGCTGTCCTGCTAGCATTTTTGATGTGGACTGATTCTTAAGGTTCTATATCTGTATGTACCCAACATTTAGGACTTGAGCTGTGTCAGACACTTGTGGAACTTGAAATTGTAGAAAATGTTTTGCAAAGATAAGTGCGTAATACACACGTGCATCCAATTTTTCAAACTTTGCTTTTTTTTTTTATTCCTCTTTAGGAGACTATCTTCACTTTGACGTGATGTGTGAAGCTTGTTAGTCAGCATTTTTTGTTTGGTTTTTTACAGTTATTGTGGAAGGTATGTATGAGAAAAGTAAACCTTGTTCTTTCTGTGTTTGTTTTTATCAGAGTGTATTGCCGTCAATGTACAGAAGCCAAATACAAAGAAATGTGTGGAATTCTATTTCATTACATGTTCATGAATACTGGTACTTTGTCAATAAGTGGGATAATGTGTCTGTCTAAAACTTCTCAAAATAGTAATTTGTATCTGTCTTTGCATGTTTTGTGACACTTTACAGGTTTTAATTCTGTCCTAAAACTTGTATATAAGTTTCAATAGGGCTCTGGTTTTCTGCTGAACATTATAGGCATTTTAGTATTGCCACTGTGTAATTTTTTTAGTCAGCTATTAGCTTGACTGGGTACCGTGCTGCATGATGAAGACTTTGTAGTCACCCTTTCTTGTTAAGCTCTTTTCCTTGTTATGGAAGAACTAAGCAAAGGGCTATATTAGGCACACAGAAATGTTAAACAGACACCTTGTAGTCAGATGAGAAACCAACAGCTGCTATTGCTGTAACATAAAATCCTTTGACTTCAAGACATAAATATAGGCTGTTTAATTAGAATTTTGAAATCTACTTATCATAGATGGAAAAGAAACGGTATATTGTGTGCTTGTACTCTGAATAACTTCATATGTAACCTCATATCTAAGAAGTACTGGGTATTCTATTGTCCTTCCCTCCTTCTGAGGTAACTTAAAGCAAGGGATTTGTACAAGCCTAATGTAGACAAGTTGAGTACAGTATTAAGCAACTACAGGATGTGCATGATATCTTGTGCATGATCTCTGTGCACAGTGTATACGTCCTACATGTTTTGAAGCAGTTTGTGGTGAGAACAGAAGAGCTAGGGATGCAAGCATCTGATGTAGAGATGTCAGACTGATTGGGCTACTGCGATTCCTTCCTGTCTCCAGCTGCCTCTCCCCTTCCTACCTGCAGCAGAATGAGATTTCTTCTTCTCGCTCCTTTGGAACTCTTTTATGCCCAGCTTCCATTTTTGCTGCATATTTCACAAACACATGAGCAGTTTGTAGGCTATATATGATATTATGGCTTTTAGGCTATCAGTCAAAATGAAGGCAAAGTTTGTATAATATGTAGCCTATATTAGACAAATTCATAAAAACTGAAGAAACCCTTATAAGCTTTCAAGCATGAAAACCTTTCTGTTAGCTTACTCAACTTTAAGGTATCCCTATTTATTCTCTGAGAACAAATGTTTTCTCCTTTATTCTGTATCAAATAAAAACTGCAGTTCCTTGCTGAGTCTTTCATAACTTTGCCCCTCCCTACTTACAGACTTGAGCTTTCTTTTGTCAATCCCACCATTTTATCAGAAAGGCAGAATAATTATCCAGAACCAATGCCCACACATGGAATAGATCAGCATAGATGTAGTGGTATAATTATACTTCAGGAACTCTGCCTGTTGATTTTTCTTTGGAAAGAAGCCCTTTGAGAAATGGAGGAAAAAGTGTCAAGATTTGAACATGGCAGAGTCTGTATTGCAAAGGAGAGGCGTGAATCAAAGACAGGAAACAGTGTAGTGATCTCAAATGCACTTGTAAATATCTAGGCATTTAAATCATTAATCTGAGGAATAGGCTAGCCTAGAAAAAAGAAATGTAGCTTCCTCACTGAAGACCTTGTGGCACTGTCCCTTTCATAAATAATTTGTAAATAATGAAAAGACAGGAAGTGTTTGTATGTTGACATATGTGGAAAAAACAAAGTGTAATTTAAATTCACTAAACTATATTAGTAAAGCAGATGACTTCTGTTTACTGGGAGGGTCAGGAGCTGCTCCATGAAGGTGAATTAGATTTCAGTTCCTTGAGGAGTTCTCTCAAAGATAGCGAGTGTTCGAGTTTATGATGATAAATAGCAAGGTACATTATGTAATCTGGAGCAAACTAACTCTTAAGTTGGTTCTTAAAAGATATACATAAATAAGTTAACATTAATCATAGCAAGGTATGTATAAGGTAATTCTGAGGTTCATTAGAGAGTATGTAAAAGATTCTAGTACAAGTAGATGGATGAATGAGACATCCATCTCTGTCACTTGTATTTGAAGCTTTCTGATCATAAAATTGAAGATTTTCCTAAATTTAGGTCTTCTAATGGGCAGTTGTGAAGCTGTATCACAAGTCTGAATCCCCTTCTAGTAGCATTAGTGGATATAAGAATGCATGTAGGTCTGGTATGCTCATGATTAGCACTTGTTCGGAGTAGGACCAATGGACCTTGTAAATTTTTTTATTTTTTTTTTTAGTTAAAACAAGCAACACTTCTAAAAGCGTGTTTGCCTTGCCTTTCTTACTTTTTGGAAAGTATTTTAGTGAACTCTTAAAATAACTTCAGTGTTTTCAGTAATGCTAATATTTTTAGTGCAAGCTGTGCAAAGTCAAGCCCTCTAAAGTCACAATCTACCACTTCTTTTGGCCAACCCAAACAATATAATTTCTGTTCTCATGTTTACTCTGTGCATTGAATACAGCAGAAGTACTCTGCTTACTGAAGCAGAAGGAAAGAAGGTTGGTCATGATCCATTTACACACTGCAGTAGTGCTCATCTCCTGCATAAATTTTAATGTTTTAACTGCAAATAGTCTTCTTCCTAAGATGAATTTTTGCAGCTCAAGCCATATCTCCAGAATTTTCTGTTGAGCGGTATACTCTTACTCTTCCAGTATGTAAAAAGCAGTTGGCTATAAGCATTTAAATCCAGCTGTGCTTTTCTGGTAATGCACTAGAATTGCTTAAATTGGCACCTTTCTATTATTACCTTGAATAAAGACTTCTAGGAGCTGTGAGGTGCACATAGGAAAAGGAAAGCAGGCTTGTGTGTGTCAAAATCTGAACTTGTTTATACTGGAATTTCTGGCAAGCCTGCATGGCTTTTGTACTAGATGACAAGTTAGTTTACTGCTGTAGTTTTGATTTCTCAGAACATGAAGTGTTCTTAATTGATTATTCCTATGTGTGACATACTGGGACACAGTCAAAATCATTATCAGTGTTTTGGGGTTTTTTTAATAGGCAAAGCTTGCTGTTGCATATATTGTATGCTTACTCTTAGTTTGGTAGGTTTTCATTAGAATTGGTGCATGCCTGTATTTCATAAATTACCAAGTAGATATATAAATTTTTTGTGTTCAAGACCATGTGTAATCTAATTTTGTAAGTTTACAATTAAATATTCTTTGGGGTTTTTTTCTTGAATCACTTTAAGCTTTGAGGGATCATAATTTACCCAAATGTGGTGTTATATATTTTGAAGTGTTTGTTGAATGCTTAAGTTTAAATATGTTTCTGATTACCTCTAGTAGAATTGTATTTGACACAACACATCAAACTAATTTCTACTGTCAGTTTAGAGTATCTGAATTTATTAAAATGTAGTGATTTCAAACTTTGCAGAATTCGTAACCTAGACATTCCAAAAAGGCGTTGTACAGTTTACCTACTTTTGCTTACTTCAGTGATAAACAGTTCATAAATTCTTGAAAAGTCGAGATTTACTTTCTAATTGCCCCTAATGTCTCTGAAAATCTCATGCCAGATCTGTTAAAGATCTACTTTTTAACAAACATAAGCATGTGTTTCCTGCCGTATTGGGTCCATTTCACATACATTAAATACTTGCCCCTACTGTTTGGGAGGGATTTTTGTTTTGTTTTGTGGGGTTTTTTTTTGTCACTGTTTGTGATCTTTTGTGTTTTATTCCTTTATCAATCTTGAATAGGTTACAAATGGTGTGGGTTTTTATCATGAATCGAATGAGCTCCCAGAGCAGTTCATCCACTCAGCGCAGGCGAATGGCTCTAGGAATCGTCATTCTTCTCCTCGTTGACGTGATATGGGTTGCCTCTTCAGAACTCACTTCTGTAAGTATTGCTCCATGCATCTTAAAAGGAAAATAAAAGCCTATTTCAGAGAAAGGTGAGCAGAAACATGGTCACGCAAACACTTGGTTAAACATTACACTACAACACTCACTATCTTGTCACTATGGGGAAGATGATACTCTTTGGATTAGTGACCTAACCTGTATCTACTAAAAGTTACAAACGAGCTCAACTTGGTGACTGTTGCTTTCAAGACAGAAGGTGTTATTGATGACTTTAAAATTAAACAACATAAGCTCATTACTATGTACTGTAATTAGGGAGTTCATTTTGTTGATTGCCGTATTGATTAAAATAATACCCATATGTTTCCCGAGAAGTAGTAAATGAGCTGTAACATTGCAGGCTAGGTGGTATGGTAGATTATAGTTCAGAACATCTAGAGGTCTAGGACCAAACAACTTGGGTCATGGACTTTAAGCCCTATAATTGCAGACAAATTTGTCATAATCTAGTTCATATAGTCACCATCTTGAAACTGATCTGCTATTTACTTTATGTAAAGTTTTAGGACTTAAAACAGAGCTTTAGCAATTGAAATTGGGTTTTCAATAAATTCTTTTCAAATTCAGGTTTCTGAACTGTCATTAAATTATGTTTATATCAGTTTTGAAACTAAGCATATAAAAATGTGCTTAACATGCTATTGTACTAATTAAACATTTTTTTCAATGAGGTGGTGGAATCACTATTGATACTGAAATGTTACTTAATCAAAGTAATCTTCTCTAATTTGTGATTGCTATGCTATTGTTTAGACAAGTCGTCTTCCATTTAGAAAATGTTTGTATGTAAATGTATTTTCAGTCCTATTTGAGTTCAGTGGCATATCAATATGTTGCTTGGTTAGATACAAGTAGTAAGTAGCTTTTCTCTGGTGGCATTGTATCTTACAAAATGGCTCAGTGTCCTCTTGTTGGTATTTAAGATAGCTTCGGAGAGGGTACCCCCAGAATAGGTAGGGCCACCTCTGTCTTTGGCTCATACATGCCAGTACTCGGAGCACTATCATTTTGGGAACCAGACTGTTCTGGACTATATCCTTAAACCTGTTAATTAATTTTGTGAATTCTCACCTAATTGGTAATTTTGGATACTGCAATTATTTTCTTTCCACAGTATGTTTTTACAAAGTACAACAAACCTTTTTTCAGTACATTTGCAAAAACATCCATGTTTGTTCTATACCTCTTTGGATTTATTGTTTGGAAACCATGGAGGCAACAGTGTACTCGTGGGTTTCGTGGAAGGCATGCAGCTTTTGTAAGTATTTTAACTCTGTGTAAATGTTTTGATGTTTGAAGTTTATACAGAAAAAACTTAAAATAGGGACTAGAGAAAAGCATTGTTTACGTATTTGTGAAATAGTGCTCTCAGAAAAGCAATTATAAACTGCATCATGGCACAGAAAGATATGGCAATCATAATGGCAGTATTGTGAGAAGAAGAGACAGGAAAAAGCAATATGGAATGTGTCAGGAGTCATAAGTGGTGCTCTACTGGGCCCGACCACTGGCCCATCTAGCCTGGTATTTTATCTTGGACAGTTGTAGAGGGTAATTTTATTTAAGAGCATATGAGCCTCACAGCTCTTAGATGTTAGTTCCCTTTTACTTTCCCAGCATCTGTAACCATAGGAATCTGAACTTTGTAGTTGATCTTTATTACTGACTCTTAGAACTATGAACTGTTTGCTAAGAGGTTTTGAGGGTTTTAAAGTTATTTTTAGGAAAGGTGGTAGAACTATGGTTTTGTTGCTGTTTATGTTGTATTTTTATAGCCTTTATGCATGAATGACCTTCTGTTGCCCATTCTAGAACTAGGCATAGTGTGTGCTAGAGTCTAAAATCATTGTCATATTACAGAAATACATACTTTTTTTCCAAGGAAATTAAGAGATATTGGGAAGAGCACTTGTTCTGTGCCAGTGTTTCAGAATGCTGAACAGCAGGACTCAGGAAGCAGTAAGGGATTTGGCCTGATACTAATGCATTAAAATAACAGAAAATGTGATCCAAGAACATGCTGTTAATTAACATGTCTTTATAGAAAAGAGCTTGTATGAAAAGAACTGACTTCAGCTCTTCTGGATATATTTGACTTCACTGATAGTAACAGTCGTAGGTGTAACATACTTCAACTGAAGTGTTTACATGACATTAAGCCAAATTATTTTTATTAAAAAAAAGAGACCACCACCACAAAATAAAAAAAAACCCAAACCCGAAACCTTTTGCTTTTTTTAAAAAAACCTTGTGTTAAATACATAGAACATTTAAAGTTGGATATCTTGAAAAATTTTTGCTATATCAGCCTTTAATACCAAGTGTAGTATGGCACGTGTCTTAAGAAGATAATTGGGAAATAAACAGAATTTACATATTCTTTACTGGCAGTAATGACAACTAAGGATGGTGAAAGCACTAAAGGACAAGTAGTTGCATAGAGCAATTGTACTGATCAAATTTATTAATCTGAGCAGATGAGCAGAATAAGGGGCTATTGCCTAGTATGAATTGCGGTGGTTATATTGACCAACTGAATCCCGTGCAGTGCTATGTCAAAGGAAGAGATGATATGAACTGGTAGGAACTGGATAGCAGTGAGTAAGAGTGCTCAATCTGTCATGCTTTATGTGTGGTACTCACGTCACCACTACTGGAATCTTCTTGTTTTTTCTTTCTAACCCTATAAAAAGTAATTTATTTGAATAACTTGTAGGAAATAGCCTTTACTTTTGATGTTAGCATCTTTCAAAAGAACAGTGCAGAGACAGGACTGTAGTGTGCAGTTAGAAGGTTTTTTAATTCCTCCCCCCCTGGAGTTTAGTTAAATATTCAACTATATAATTATTACAAGTGCCTTTAAAATGTCTTGTGTTTACTAATCTGGAACAAAAATTATACATTTATAGATTTTTATTTCAACAATGATTGCTTAGGTAAACACTCATACCTTACTTTTAAGTCCTTTTCCACATTAGAGGCTTTGTTTAACTGATTTCTTGCCAGTGTGGTGGAACAGCAATCTGCAGGTCAGGGAACAGGGGTAGTAGTGCTTGTTAGGATGCAGAAAGGAAGAGGAAGAATGATACTTGACCTCATCCTAATTCAAGTCTTGTTAAAACTAAAGGCAGAGTTCCAAGTTTCTATGCAAAGGACCTTTGCCTCAATAAAATGAAGAAACAAGAGGCTTGTTAATACATGCGTAATAATTTAGTGAAGCGTGTCTCACTAAGACTGAACTTCACAAGTTTTGGCATTCTTAAGAGCCTGATCCTGCATTGGTACCTGGGTAGTTGAATTCAATGGGGCTCTCAAGGATGTGCAAGGAATTACTGGAATTATTTACTAAACTTGTAAGCCCTCTTGTTTATTGGGGAGGAGGGCTGGAGGGAGAGAGGGAATTGTGATAGAATGATGGAAAATGGCATTAAAAAACTTATTCTCGAAAAATTGCAGTTATTAATAACTGTGCCATGATAGATTATTACATTCAAGGTTCTGTAATTAGTTTGCAGATGCTGAAGGTTATTTTGCTGCTTGTACAACAGATAACACTGTAAACAGTTCTCTGGTAAGTGCCTTAATTTGTGAAGGTCAATGCTTTACAATAACATGACACCGTTATCCTGACTTACTGTTTTTAAAATATGGTGGTCTTAAATACAGTCTTTTTTGGCAAAGGGGATTGGTAATTTTTATGTTACTAATAAGTGCTGCAAATAATGACATCACTTATTACAAGAAATACAGGTTCTCAACTCAATAAAACACTTACTTGAGTGTTTCTGTAGTAGTTTGTGAAAGAAATATTTGTTGTACAAAGGAAACCTTTACATATTCAGCTCAGTAGCTGCCAAAGCAAAATGTGGAGAGCTAGTGGTAAAGCCAAACAGTTTTCAAGACTAAAATCCACAACAGAATCATTTATGTTGTATACTGTGATCCTGCATTGTGTTTTGAAAGAGAAGTGGACTGCCACCTTCTTCCAGTGGATGGAGTGACTACTGTTCACTGAATCAAATGTCAGTACTGGTACTCCGCTGATAAATCCATCTGGTAATGCAGCATATGTGGTGATTTTCATAATCCATAAATGACACTGTTATGCCCCTGTTAATCACAGATTGCTGCTTAATCTGCATACCTAAACCACAGGCCATGTGCAGAAATTTATTCAAAACAGAACTTCTAAAGTTTGCACCATCCCTGTAATAGAGTAGGGGGATGCAATTGAGTGTTGGCAAACTACTATATGGGTATTTTATAGGGAGTTGAAGAGAGATTTTTCAGAAGTATTCTTCATTTCATTCTTTGTTTTTTTCCAACTTCATTTAAGAATAAAATCTTCTTGGCCTGCTTATCTGCATCATCTGACTCCAGAAGCAGGATTCATTGTTAACATTGGATGATTTTGCACTAATTTAAACATCACAAAAATTCTGGTCCTAAACAAGCTTAATGAAAATGCAGCTACCAGATCTTTTTCATTACTTCAATCTTACAGTTTATTAATTTAATTTAAACAAGCAGCTTAAAACTAGTCTGTTTAGAAGTATTTTAAGCAATTAAAACCTCTGTTAAGTGCCTTATGTACTGGAGTTCCTTTCCCAAAGTTTTTTGACTTTTGAATTCATGAGCTTTCAGGGTCAAGGCAGGAAAATGAGTATGTGTTCATTTTTGTATACATATTCTGTATTATATGTTTCTAGTTCATCATTTGCACAGAAGCTATAGCTCTAATGAAATATCTGCGGTTTTGAGTTATTTTTTAATTCTAAATCAGTAGGTTTGAATTTTCTGTGGGTGAGTTTTGTGTTTGTGAGGATATACACAAAAGCACACAGTTATTTTTGAGTACTGCATTTTACCAATATGTTTAACATAAAATATAGATTATTTATGAACATTTTTATAAGCCTATCCACTGTGTGCAAAACCACTTTGTTAAATTTGATTCTTTTAATATTTGCCAAGCTTTTCTTTATTTAGTTTTCTAATTCACTAAATTAGTTTTATTGTTTATAACTTAAATATCCTGCTTAACTGTATTTTTACTTATACTGATTCATTTCAGAGTGAACCTTTATATGTTCCTGTAAAGTTTCATGATTTGCCAACTGAAAAAAATGGCAGTAATAATAGTGATGCAGAGAAAAGTGAGTAAAGACTTTTGGAATGCTGAAACACTAGTCTTTTGGTGAAGGAATTGTTTTCTTCTATGTTGGTATAATTGCTGTCATGTTACAGGACTTGCCTTTTTTTTTTTTCCTCTTTCCCCTCTTTTTTTTTTTTTTTTTTTTTTCCCTTCCTTAAATCTCCTATTGCATGACTTGCAGTCTCATATATTTACTTTCGGGTAGAGAAAACATAGGCCTATCGTTCAGTTTACCTTTCTTGGTCACTACAGATCCAGCCTATGTTTATCTCAAGGGACCAACTGGGTTCAGTACTTGTGATTCTTTCCTTCTGGGCTTGTATGACCAGCAGCAGTGAGTCAGCCTCTGGAAAAACAAGCTATTGTCCTTTTTAGAGCAGGAGCAAAGCAGTCAAAGTAAGAATTTTAACAGTCTATGTGCATTCTGATTTTATTTAAGCCCACTATCTTGTGATAGTAGCTGAAACAGGCCTAACTGTCCTAGACAGTTACAGAAGAGTTGGCTGTCAAGGAATTCAGTTATCTGATCCTCAGCAAAAGAGTCCCTGTTTATAAAAGGGAAAGTCTCTTTGTTAATTTCTAGATGACACATGTTAAGAACCACTTTGGTAGGCTCTGCTGTCCTGTGATAACATGCACCAATCATTTCAGGATTGTTTGTTTGAGCTGTAGCTTTTCCCTTTTTTTAGGAAATTAGGTATGTTTCGTATTGAATTAGGCCAATATTTATATCTTGCATGTAATGTTTTCTTTACACTGGAAACTAATGATACTTAAAATAAGCTTATAAATAAAATCTGATCCTGGTTTGCAAGATTAGTTAGAGGGTGGATTTCAAATGAGCAAGGGACCTTATGATCTCTGCTAAGCTTTGAGGTCTGTTGGGTACTCTCATCCTCTGAATGAAACGCTGTCCTTGCAATTACGTATAGTTGTGTGTAGTTTTTGGCTGTTTGACTATTAAACAATTAAAGAAAATCTTATATGTAATATTGGTCAATATAGAATAATTCCTACCTAAAAAATTGTTACCTTGTGTGGATTTTTCTGACAGGGAGGAGGGATGGTGCTTTTCAGGGAGGGGGTGGTCAACTGTACTGATTGAAAACAGTCATTGTGCTTTGTCTTATTAGTAGCCTATCAAATGGCAAAACATTAGTTTAATTAAAAAAAAAGATGGCATGTCTCTTATTTTGATGAAAACCTGTTATTTGTGAAGTGTTGCTATCAATGCTGTATTAGAACTTCATAGTTGTATTTGCATATTGTGTTGGCTTGAAAAGTTTAATGATAATATGCAGTTTTTCTTTTTTCTATTTTTTTTTCTTCTCTTTTCTTAAGCTCCCAAAAAACCTCGTGTAAGGTTCAGTAATATTATGGAGATTCGACAGCTCCCATCAAGCCATGCATTGGAAGCAAAGTTGTCTCGCATGTCATATCCAACGGTTAAGGAGCAGGAATCAATATTAAAAACTGTAGGAAAACTCACTGCAACTCAAGTAGCAAAAATTAGCTTTTTCTTTTGCTTTGTGGTATGTGCTCCATTCTTTCAGAAAACTTAAGTATAGATGCAACTAAAATTTGTATAATAATGTGAAACGGTATTGAGGTGACTTGTATTCTTTATGCCTCATTTTATAAATATACTATAAGAAGTAAAAATTTTCTCATGCTGGACATGAAAGTGCAACTTCTTAAAGGGAGGGTAATAAAAAGAGATCCCCTGGGTGTGTAGTTAACTAGCTGTAAGGTCAGTTATAAGATAAGCCATGATTTTCTGCCATGCTGTACAGTGTTGGGTATGTTTGGTACAGCAAAATCTGGGATTACATGTGTATAGGCTGCATGACTTCTTTCTGGGCCATCAAAGAAAGAGTACTAGCCTATGTCTCACTGGGGCATTGTGCCCTCCAGTAGTATGAGGAGAATATAGTTAATTTCATCCTTCAGCTCCATTTAGGGCTGCAAGATTTACTTAGGAATCTGTTGGTTGCCGGTGTTTCTGCATCATGCCTTAGTTCTAGGGGGAGAGAGAGAACACAGTGGAATGATTTTTGAGAGACAATAAAAATGTAGAGAGCAGATTAGCAATAGCTTTTCCAGAAGTAGCTTCACTGATACTGCCAGATAGGATATATGTAATGTGGACCCACCACAGCTTTTCCTCAAGAAGTAGTGCTCTTTAAACATTTAAAATAATTATTAAAAAAAATATTAGTACTGTTGAAGCATAGACCAGAAAATGGTGATGTAACTTTCTGTATGTATCCATAAAGAACACGCACACTGCAGCAGGAGAATAATAGGCCACTCATTAGTGGTTTTGGAGGGATAAAATAGCTTTTTTAAAAATTACTTAAAAATCTGTGTATCTGAATATATTTCTATATTATATATATGTGCAGATTTTCTAGAGTAGAGTCGTCATGTTCAAAACAAGTCCTGTTTATGGTATTCATGGATGCTATTACTACTGGCATATATTTCTCTTGGATTGTATAAGTATTTCCACTTAAGACTTCAGAGAGTGGTAACTTCCCTGAGGATATATCTGAGATCTCATTAATGAGATCTCAATCGAGAAACGATAAAACACTTGACATTTAATTCCTTTATCGAGGAATTAACGGACATGAATCCTTCCAAAATATTGAGGTATTGAATGTAAGTGGTGCTTGTTTCTTAGGGTGGAGATGTGTGCCAGTTTTAAGTACTCTTAAAAAAAGAAACAAAACAAAAATAACCAAACAAAAAAAACCCCAAAACAAACAAACCCAAAACAAAAACCCAAACCCTCATTAGGCTGACTAATGTCCCATGTATCTCTGACATTTCTTTCCAGCCCTTGTGCATCTTGAAGCACTTGCAAAACAAGTTAGAAATACCTCTAGTTACTATAGAATAGCTACTATAATGTCATCTAAATTATTTAATTATTTTTCATTCTGAACTATGTTATTTCATTACTAAACACATAGATGAATGTGGTTGGTTTGAGCCAGTTCTAATTTTGTTTCTGTCTTTTAATGTATCTTTCACTTTAATAGAAGTTAGAAATCTATTTGAGGTAAAAGTCTTGTTCTGATTTTATTTTTGGATAAATAGTTGGGTTTTTTCCCTTTAAGTAGGATTTTATTGCACTGAGAAACTTAAACTCTGTTGTTGCTATCCATAAAATCACTTTTCTTTTTCCCCAGTGGTTCTTGGCAAATTTCTCTTACCAAGAAGCTCTGTCAGATACCCAAGTTGCCATAGTTAATATCTTGTCTTCAACCTCTGGTAAGTTTTATTTACACCAACAGATGTGCATTATAAGGCTGTCTATAACAAAAATCTTTTTGGTTACAAGGACTTGCATAATGATTTACCTGTGGGTTTGGGGGAATTTTAATGCCTTTGAATATGTGCATTTAAAAATTTCATTATGTAATTGCAGGGGTTTAAGCTGTCTTCATGATTCCCCTGTTTTTTACTTTTCAAGTTTGTGTGTATGTACTTCTGCGGTTGTGTCTGTGTGTTAAAGAGATATATTGGGAGTGTAACAGGTTTGAAGGAAAGGTGGTGTAACTTTTTATTAAAATAGATACAAATCAGAGTAAAGTCATCTTGCTAATTCTTGGTTTTTAAAATATGGTTTTGGGGTAAAGAACTTAAATCACCTAAATACTGTGCTTATTGCTTGCTTCGCAGGTTTTATACAAGGCTCTAATATGAGCTTTAAAGTATTCAAATTATATGACAGTTTGTGTTTTGAGGAGTAGCTTTTATTACTTTATAAAACTAGTTTTAAAAGCACAATTATGTGATCCCCTCTTAACTTTTCAGTCTTATTACAGTTTATTTTGTTAGCATGGCTAGCCTTTCTCCAAGTCAAGCATGTATTTGCTCATCTGAGGATTCATTCACAAGGTGTTAGTTTCGTAATAGTTCTTACTAAAATTAGGGATGCTAAGATCAAGTAGTTAAAACAACTATGTGAAATATAAAGAGGAAAATGTATGTGCAAGTTTTCTGAACAAACTAGTAGCACAACTTGATTGTATAAATTTCTTAATTTCTCTTGCAGGGCTTTTTACTTTAATCTTAGCTGCAGTCTTTCCCAGTAACAGTGGAGATAGGTTTACCCTGTCCAAATTATTAGCTGTTATTTTAAGGTAAGATAATGGGATGGAACATTTGGTCAAAAACTCCCTGATGGAGTGAGAGGACCTATGGTGTCTGTTAAAATATATGATGTGCTTCACTCTTTTAAAATCCTTGTTTCACAGATAAGTCAAGCAAGTGAATTGTCTTTTTAAATATTTCATATTATGAACTATTACTGAGTCTCATGCTCCTGTAGGAAATTAGATTAATCAGATTTCATTGGAAATATGTGTACTTATTTTCTTGTTGCTTAATTATGGTTTCTTTATTGTGTAGATGGGGGAAAAAGGAAGAGGCTTGACGTTCAGAGTTGTCAGCATGTTTCATTAAATGCCTGGTGCATTGTTTAGGAAAGCTAAGTGGGGGGTTTTGTTTGTTTCTTTTTAGCTTGGGATCAGGCCTTAGCAATAGAGAACTCCTTTTGGCTTTTCCAAAAGTGGGTTTTGATTAACTAAAAGTACATAAGGATAGAACTGTATTTTTATATTTTTCTCCACCTTCTTTTCTGTCTTTGCAAAAAAGTTCTTGGACTTAAGTAGCTTTTTGCATTTCTTCTTTGCTAGCATTGGTGGTGTGGTACTTGTTAACCTCTCTGGATCCGAGAAATCTGCTGGAAAAGATACAATAGGTATTATTTTTTTTAATCCTAGAATATGCAGTGATGAGTACTATCTTTTGACAATACTCAGTAGGTTGTATAGCAAGCTATATATTTCTTACTCATGTAACATTTTACAGTCTGGCTTTTTAGTTTCAACTTCTGAAACTGGACATTTATGATGGTTCCCCGCGCCCCCCCCCAAACTATGTATATAGCTTAATTAGGAAAGTATTTACATTTTTCAAGCTTTCTGCCTTTTTCTATGCTTTTCATATAGTAATGGATTCAGTAACAAATAGTTTATCTCTGACAGTTTTACAATAGGTGTATGTTTAGGACAGTTAATCCTAGTGTGCATAGCATGTTTAGCATGTCTTGAGTGTTTTTTTTTTTTTTTTTTATCTTTACAGGTTCCCTTTGGTCTCTTGTGGGAGCGATGCTGTATGCTGTGTACATAGTAATGATAAAAAGGAAAGTAGATAGAGAAGATAAACTTGACATACCAATGTTCTTTGGTAAGACTAAAAATAACTATTGGAAGTTTTAATTTGGTGCGGGATTATATTGTTTACTTTCAGGCACTGAACTGTGTAGGAGTGGTGAAGGGGCTCAGAAAAGCCATGAAAGTAGAGAAAGCCTATTGTTCCTGTGGTTATGAGTACTTTAGAGACTGGTGGTGTCAATTGTTTCTTGTTTACAGTACTAACAATGAAAGATAACACTACCTGTAGGAATGCAGACAGACCCTTGGACTCAGTTGGAAACTTTTTTTTTTCAATTTCAAACCTGTAAATATCCGATGTAATTGTTGTTTGTGAATTTCAGGTAAAGTTTCTTGTATTCCTTTCCTTTGAAAGATTTAAAATACTGCTTTGTTGGTGCTTCTATGTATGCATGTTGTCAAAATAATGGAGTTTAGCTGAGATTTTAGGTATGTTGAAGGATATTTATTGCAATTTACTTAATACTGTTCTTATGTTCAGGTTTTGTAGGGCTGTTTAATCTGTTGCTGCTGTGGCCAGGGTTTTTCCTGCTTCACTATACTGGGTTTGAAGCATTTGAGTTTCCCAGTAAACTGATATGGATGTGCATTGTCATTAATGGCCTTATTGGAACAGTTCTGTCAGAGTTCCTCTGGCTGTGGTACGTACTACATGCTTTGTATATATTTAATGTAAATTGTTTTACCTGTGTTCTCCAATGTTGAGACATCAAGTTGTCTAGGTAGGTTTTTTGCCCTTTTTTTGTTTTCTTTTTCCTGTCCATATATGCAGTTTGAGGATGTCATTCATTATAGAATCATGTAGGTTGGAAAAGATCTTTAAGATCATCAAGTTCAACCGTCAGCCTAACACTCCCAACCCACCACTAAACTGTGTCCCTAAGTACCTCATCTACCCTTCTTTTAAATACCTCCGGGATGGGGACTCAACCACTTCCCTGGGTAGCCCATTACAATGCTTAACAACCCTTTTGGTGAAAAATTTTTTTTTGATGTCCAACCTAAACCTGCCCTGACACAACTTGAGGCCGTTTCCCCTCATCCTATTGCCTGTTACCTGGGGGAAGAGACCAACACCTACCTCTCTACACCCTCCTTTCAGGCAGTTGTAGAGGGTGATGAGGTCTCCCCTGAGCCTCCTTTTCTCCAGCCTAAACAACCCCAGTTCCCTCAGCCACTTCTCATCAGCCTTGTGCTCCAGACCCCTCACCGGCTTCATTGTTCTCCTCTGAACATGTTCCAGCAATGCAACATCTTTCCTGTAGTGAGGGGCCCAAAACGGAACACAGTATTCAAGGTGGGGCCTCACCAGTGCCAAGTACAGGGGCACCATCACTTCCCTACTTTAGCAGCTAAAAGCCCAAGTAAACACCAATTGCGTGCTCCATGGCAGTGTATTCACGGTATTTGCATCCTGCCACATCCAAATATTAAAAAGGAGTTGTCCTGTTTAAGAGCAACAGCTAACTTTACAAGATCACATCACATGCCTTTTAGTATTTATTAAGGTACTGTGTGCTTAGCTCATTCTAGAATTAACAGTTTTGAGACTAAAAGAATTTGTGGTACAGAGTTGCAGTAGTAATAGGAGAGCATGAATTTCTGTTTTAATGGTTCTTCAGTTTCCAAGGCCTTGTACATGTTGTATATACATGAGTCAGAATCCAGTGTTCTATAGTTGACACATTTGTTTAAATCTTCAAAGACTTAATGAGCTAAATCTCATCAGAATGTGTTAATCATGAAGATATGGCAATTCATAAATCAGCCTAGCTCTTGTTTAGTAATTTAATTATATGATAGCCTGGATAGGTCAGCAGCAGAGGATTGAACATGAGACTTATAGATGAACAGCTCAAAAGCTGTAGCAGACTTAAACCTTTGTGTAGCTGTTAGGACAGTATTAATAGAGAATTGTTTGGTAAGTCAAGGTTCCCAGCTTGAGGGAATTCAGGGAGTCTTAAGGTTATTCTGGGCCAGCATTAGGTTAAAATAAGGGTGTAACAGAAAATTCTACAAGTTGAGAAGTCTTACTTTTTTCTGGAAACACTGAGGAAGAATTTCCAAAAAGACGTGCTTCCAATGCCATACAGTTGCTCAGGGAAAGGTGTTGGTTTCAGCACTACATTTTGAACAGGTGTGGCAGTTTGTGAGCTTCTGCCTGAGAACCCTTGGCGTTCAGCCTCTCAACTCTGGTAGAGAGACTGGAAAACCTGATGCGATAGCTAATCTGAAATGGAGATACCTTGCTACGCTCAACAACTACCTGAAAAGAGATTGTAGCAAGGTGAGGGTCGATTTCTTCTCCCAAGTAACAAACAATAGGATGAGAGGAAATGGCCTCAATTTGCGCCAGGGGATTTTAGATTGGATACTAGGAAAAATTTCTTCACCAAAAGGGTTGTCAAGCACTGGAACAGGCTGCCCAGGGAAGTGGTGGAGTCCCTATCCCTGGAGGTATTTAAAAGCCGGGCAGACGAGGTGCTTAGGGGCATGGTTTAGTGGTGGACTTGGCAGTGCTAGGTTAATGATTGGACTCAATGATCTTAAAGGTCTTTTCCAACCTAAATGATTCTGTGATTCTAACAGTACCACAAAAGATCTAGGTGGAGTTCAATGAAAACATTTTTTTGGGGGGGTGAGGGGTGTTTTTTGTTGGTTTTTTTGTTTTGTTTTCAGATCGAGTTTAAACAAAAAATGACATGATTAAATTTCCTTAAATAACTTTATTGGCAAACTCCTACACCATTCCTAGTTATAAATGCATTGCAGCATATGTTCCTTTGTAATTTAATGTATTTATTGATGGAATATTTTTGTGATATTAATGCCATCCTGTAAGATTAGACTACAGTTCAGTATCAGCTGGTAAAAAGGTTACGGGCAATTTCAACATAGGCAAAATAACAAACAAAACCCAAGCACAGCCCCCCCCCCCCCAACCTTGGCTCTCATCCCAAAATCAAGTACTAGAATAGGGTTAAGTACATGGGTGTGTACAGCCTTTTTTTATACACATGCTATTTGTGTAATTACTCAGAATGATAATCCAGTCAATTAAAGAGCTATTTTTATTTCTGGTTCCTCTCCTCTAGAATTTTGAACTAGGACTAATTTCAAAGATTGTGCTGACATCATCCTTTTACTTGTCCAGTGTGCCACTAGTATGATCCTCTGCTCTTTATCTGGAAGAAAATAATTTCATTCAACCTAGTTGTTTACTCCATCCATCCACGTATTGCCAATTAAATACTGTAGTGGTAGATGTGGCTCTTAATTATTTTTTGAACCTGCTGATAAGTTTTAATTGGATACTGTACTGTTTATTGTAATTCATGGTGTTCGGGTGGACAAGTTGGTTCTAATTCAGAAGGAGGCAATGCAGAGATACAGAAGTATTCTCTTATGGTATAGAAGGGGATTTAGAATATTGGTGAGGAAGCTTGCAAACATGCAGAGTATCTAAAATGCTTTATTTCCTTTCTATTCCTTTCTCACCTGTGTACATTTTTCTTTGTTTTAAAGACACAGAACAATGCAAAGTGATTACGAATATCCAAACTGGGCATTTTTGCTTGGCTGAAAGTCAATCTTATGGGAGGACCTAATGGCTTGGTTTGGGAATACTCTGCTAGTTTAATTAGAGAAATACACGCATGAAGTCATGTTCTAGAAAATGTTTGTTCAAATCTTTGTGTTTAAAAGGTGGTAACAAACTTCGGTGAGGTGAATTAAAATAGCATTTTCTTCAGTGAATCATATTTCATGAATATAGTTTCAATGATGCTGCATCTGTTTAATTTTTACAGTAGCCAGAATAAAGACTGAGTAGGTAAAAAACAAATTGCAGAATTCTAACAAAAATTGCAACTACAAGTTTTTCCTTTGTTAAAATTAGTTGCATGCAGAACTGATCGCAGTTCCACAGAAAAAGCATAGCTGGTACTGTTTTCAGTACTTGCCAAGGATGGGAAGATTTGCCTTTATCTTAATAAATAAATTCTGGATGCCTTTTGAAATAAGAAGCTGACTCAGTAGTGGGCATTACTGATTTGAAGTGGGTCGATACCCCCTTGTATTTATTTTGTTCATACGGTAAATAGGCTATTTCATAGAGGAGTTTTTGCTGACTAGTGTCGCTATCCTTGCTAACTTTTGACTTGGTCATAAAATGGGAATTGCAGTTTTTTATATTGGATGTTAATGCTCTCTGCTAGGTATCAAAATGGCTCAGACTAGTCATGTTTTATTTATAGAGCCTTAGGTTTATATCAAAATGCCAAAGATCTCAAGAGCTCATGTGTTCTGTTAGGTCTGTCCTACATATACTTTGAGGTTCTCTCTTTTTTTTTTCTTTTTTTTTTTTCTTTTTTTTGTAACTTAATTCAGTGAATCAACCATTTGCAAGCTAAATATGACTTGCAAAGGAATTTGGGAATAAGGGCCCATTTTCTGTGGCTGTTAATGGGTACTACTCTGACGTATGCAGGTAGTTTTGTTGTTCTGTCACTTAAATATATTGCAATGGCTTTTTGTGACTCAGTGATTTAGAGAAGTTTAATGGCTTTGTTCCTGCTTTGGAAATATGATGAGACCACTCATAGAATGCAGAGAAGTCTTACTGAGACTCTGAAGAATGATCTCAAGGGTGTACTTCAGAGTGACATCTAAAAAGCACGGTCTGTTAATTTAGAAATATTTTTTTACAGGTAGAAGAATTCTTATTTTTGGGTAGGGTTTCTAGACAGCAGTAACCTTTCTTTTTTAATTAAACAGATGGGGGCAAAACAGATTTAATTGCTGTAAGCTGGTATTAAACTATTTCAAAATGCAAACAAAATGCAGATTTTTCTAGGTGAAGTCACTACATGTGAAGTAGTGAATCTTCCATTGCCTCAGAAGGCTTATATGGGAATTTTAAACCTCGCTGCAGAAGACGTCAGTAATCTAGTGAAGAATTTTTTGCAATCTTACAGATTTATAATGGAGTGTGGGAATCTCAGTTTTTGATTACTAAAACAAACAATGACTAACAGTTAAGCTTGATCAAATGTCTTCTGCAGTTTGATGTATTACTTTGTTGTCTTTTGACTTTTAAATAAAACCTCTTCATTATTATTACTACCAATGATAATTATTGTTGTTTATTTTTCTAGGGGCTGCTTTCTTACCTCATCACTGATAGGCACACTTGCGCTAAGCCTTACAATACCTCTGTCCATAATAGCTGACATGTGCATGCAAAAGGTAATGTACTACTAAGTTTTGAGCATTATTAACAGAATTTCTTTTAATTAAATGGCAGTGTTATTTTTAACAATGTATAAAATGAACAGTATTTTACTCTTGTTGCTTGTTAATAATTGTTGAACTGTGTTGTAATTAATACTCTCTTGATATTGACAGTTACAGTAATTTTGCACTTGCAAGCAGGCACTTGCATGCTTAAATATATTTGATTAAGTTGCAGCTTGTATGAAAAGTACCCAAACTCTTCAGCAATGCCTGGCCAAATGCTTTACTTTGAACAGGCACTTTTCAGAATAAAATAACAACTGCAAGTACAGCACACCTTAAATTAATACCTTTACAATTATAGAATTCTTATAGATGGCCTATCTTGAAAATACTCAATTAGTGACAAAACCAAAAATCTGCAGGTTTACCACAAAGGAATGTAGCAGCTACAAGGCTTAATTGCACATTATTAGATTCAGGTGGATGTTAGTCTTCCATGTAACAGTTCTCCTTTAAGTTAGTCTAGTTTCACTGGTATTGAGGTAATAGCTGTGGAAAAACCCTGCATATAAAGAAAGAAAAGAATGTGATAAGATGAGTTTAGAATAGAAACTATATGAAGTTAGTTTATATTACTCTTCAAGCTGTATAGATACTTTTCTTTTCATGCTGGTAGGGTAGAATTCTCAGTTCTAAATATTTAATTATGTATGAACTCCAACTCTACCTTTGAATATTTGAAATTAATATTTAATCAGTGGCAAGGAATATAACATTCTTAATTTCATGTGAATAATTATTATTTAGCATATACTGCAAGCATGCAGTTACTGGTTTTGGGGTGTTTTTTGTTTCCTGAAGGCAGGATCACTTGTTTCTGCTCTTTATTTTGGATTTAAATAATCCTCACTGCTAAAATTTTAGTTTGAAATTTAATCTACCTTTTAACTCTTTGAAATAGCTTTCAACCTGACTTTTATAATGCATCTGTTGTTAAAGCAAACTTAATTTCTCTTACAGTGATAATGCCCTTCTTTTTTGGCAGGGCATCCCCAGACAGTCCAGTAAAGTTATGCCTTTTAACACCTCTCAGTGTAGACACAAGTGTATTTGTCACTTGCTAAAGTGTAAGCGTTTCCCATCACATGTTGTGTGTATTTCTTGTCTGCTTGGTGCTTTTAGCTTGTGGCTACTTGACAACTAAAGTAAATTTCCTACTGTGTCTTCTCTTGCTGTTGGAGGTAAATGCTTTGCCTCTTACTTTATTTAAAAAGGAATTGCTAGTATTAAAGCACAAATGAATGACCCTAATTAAAGGCAAACTCCTGTAGACTTTGTGGTTGCTTTGTGCAAGTATGTCTCTCATACAAACATCAAAATATCCTAAGCCAAACCCTGTGCTCACCAAAGTCTCATAGGCTAATAGAAATTTAAGCTTCCAACTTCAAGCTTTCCAGTTTGTGCTTCTGGCCAGCCTGGTCTTTACACTGCATTCCAGTTTTCTTAAAAGGAACCTATGTAAGAATGCTACTGGCATGGCTAACAATATGCAGATTAAACTATGAATATATGCAGTCTTCAATGACTGTAAAATGTATGGTAATTATAGAATATATATAATTACTAATTTCTGGGTCTTTATTATTCTGTAATAATCTGACATAAATATGAATCTTAAGAAATTACAATGAAATTTTTAGCAACTATTTAAATATTCTATTTGGTAAATTATGTGTTTATGAATTTCTGAAAGAAATTCATAAAGGATAACATAAGGCTCTAACAACTGCAGTTTATTAGCTTTTTGAGAGTGAACATCAGTGCAGGGTATCAAAACTGTACCTTTTTTTTCTCCAAAGTCTTCAACTTTGGAAATTTTCTCCGCAAGGGGGAGCTGTGCTTATGGGTCATTGCTCCGTTAGCCTTAAAGGCATTCCAGAGACAAGTTCATGTTCTTGCACCCTTGATTTCTCTAACATTCTATAATTTTAAGTTTTAAATGGTCTCAGATGATCACTTGCGAGAGTAGTAGTAGATAGATACATGTAGTAGTATAGATACAAGTAGAATTTAGTTTAAATTGGGCAAATAATGTACCCTGCCTTTTTTTAAATGAAAAAGAAAATTCTTGTAAATTTTCCATGGTCAAGTCTTTCTATGGGCATTGATTGTTACCGTTCAGTGATAGTGTATTCATGGTGAATAAACAGGTGCATGAATCTTTCAGGTGAGATCTCATATTAAAACTTTTTGAAGTGTCTAGGGGACTTTCTCACTGGTACCAGTCAGACAGCTAAAACCTAACGATGAGACTATTTGGAAATTGCAGTCTTTATCCACAACACAGCACAAACAGGGTGTTCCATTGCAAATCGTTGCAGAAAGGCTGTTCATTTCTTAGAAGTAGCAGTGGCTATGGAAATTGTACCAAATAACTTACAAAAATATTTGTAATATTTCACCCAATTTAAAAGAACTGAAACTTCATCTCAAATTTACAATAATAATTTCAAATAGACAGTATGCCAAGATGGGGTTTTTTGTTTGTTTTTCATTCTTGAATGAATGACGTTTTGTCTTAATTCCAGGTGCAGTTTTCCTGGTTATTTTTTGCAGGGGCAGTCCCTGTATTTTTTTCTTTTTTCATTGCAACTCTCTTATGTCACTATAACAACTGGGATCCAGTGATGGTGGGAATCAGAAGAATTTTTGCCTTTATTTGTAGAAAACATCGAATTCAGAGGTAGGGCAGTCATAAAGTATAATCCTCTTTTCTTTAGCCTTTCCAGTATCCTATACTCTTTTATAAGCCACAGTACTTATACTTTATATATTTTCATCAAATTTTGTATTCAGGTGTACTAATTTCTTAACAATAGTAGTTGCCAGTCCATTTATTAATCTACGTAATGCTCAGAAAATGGAAAGATGTGAAGTCTGTTTACCTTTTAAAAGAAGTTTCCTAGTAGCTGTCACAGTTTTTGTGGTTTTCTTTTTCCCCTTAATGCCACTATGATAGTTGCTGTACCCAAGACATGCAGTGAAAATTATGCAAACTTGAGTATACTTTATGAAGTTAAGGGGTCTTTGCATGATTTTAATGGCTGCAGTTCAAACCACTAGCGTACTCACTACTTATGTTGGATTCATAACAACCAATTTAATATTACTGCCTAACTTTAAATAAATGTTTCTTTTAAGAATGCCGGAAGAAAGTGAGCAGTGTGAAAGTCTCATTCCTATGCATAGTGTTTCACAAGATGGAGACAGTTGCTGTTCATAGACAAAAGGTATGCTTAATAAACTTCAAACAATACAGAGAAAGGTGAGGATTGGTTTTCATGATGGCATTTGTGTTATATAAGCACACATTTAGAGAGTGTACAATTAATCTTGTTCTGTATTGATGGATAGAGCTTTGAAAGGTATCTTCAAAATTATTATTATTTGTTACCAAGCATTATTCTCACCTTGATACAGTTCTTGGTCAATGGTTTTGAAATATAAAATACTTTTTTACTTAAGAGTATTAGAACATTCATCAAAAATTGGACATGAGTCAATAAGCCAGAAGAGGCATACAACTTGTGTGGATGATGAGTGTAGAAGAGATCTGAAATAATTATTTCCCTCTGTTTAATGCTGTTGAGGTCTCAGTTTGGGCTGCTGTGGTTCATGAAAAACATTGATTGTTTAAGGAAGTTTAGGGAACATGACCAGATGTTTTTATGGGTCTAGAAAATGGAAGGAGTCTTTGTGGTTGACAAGAATTAAGTTGTTAATTTGCATTAAATATTAGGGGAAATATTACTCATAATAAGGATAGGGGAAGTAGAGTAGTATAGCTAGGGAGTTTTCAAAATATCCCTCTCTGAGAGGAGGTTATGTAAACCTCTAACACAAACATTACTGTCTTTGAGCATTAAGATAGACGTAGTTTAGTACTGTCTTAACCCTATGCTTCAGGGCTTTAGTTTTCAAATAACACATGCAGAATTACATGGTGAGAAGTGTAATTTTTTTATTTCCAATGCTGCTTAAATCTTATAATGAAATTAAAAGTATTCTAACCAAAACAGTAATTGTGATGTCTTAAGCTTAGACCACATAACTTACTTTGTTTATTAATAAATTGGAAACAAATACATATGGTGATTCCTTTTTTGTAATCTTTAATTATGTAGCCCTGATAATTCTTTTTTTTTTTTTTCTTTCTCCTCTTAGTTTAAAAATGGAGTGATGCCCAGCGAAGAGACAATCTTCTGGAAAAGTCCCTAAGGAATCATGTTTCAGTGCCTATTCTGAATTTGTAGTAGAAATAAGAAGTTTCAGTTCTTTTGAAACTCTAAACTTTTCTCTTTCTTGCTTTCATCTGGTTTTATAAATGAACAAATTTACTACATGCCTATCACCATAGGGAGTCAGTCCACCTGAGCAACCAGCCTGCCTTATAACACTAAGCTGGTGAAGTTACTTGACAAAATGGAGAAAACAAATGCTGTTAAGTGGTTTCTTTTTTTTTAACTCACAATTTTGTTAAATGCTGGACAATATTATTTTTAAAAAATACTTTCAAATGAGTTCTGTAAATAACTTTGCAGGCCATCAAGTCTTACAGGCTTTCAGATGAAAAGCTAAATGGATATGTTACCTGTAGTAGGTACAAATTAACTTTTTTTTATGTTGTATAAACTATTTGCATATTAATAGAAGAAAATAGAAAAATAATTTATTAAGTGCATTCTTGTAATTATTGAGGCAGGATCTTTGTACGGTCCTGGAACACTACATATATATTGTCTTACGCCATTTTGAGAAGCCTTGTAATGGCAATGGGTGCCAATGTTTAAAAATCTTTCGTTACCTAAGAGTCTGGAATATTTAAAACTTTAGTGAATGGTAAAATACTTCTAATTACAATACATCTGGGTGTACGTTCTCAAGATCAATATTTGTTTTAAACAGACTGATTCTGTAATCCATTCTCATTCCCAGATACCTCACATGGAAAACTAAATTTGAAAATTTTCACACATATAGTTGCCAACTTACAAAAGAGATCAAATTAATTGTGAAGGTTTTCAGTCTTTGGGTTGGCATTACAGTAATCTGCTAAACAGGCTGAGAGATAAAGGTGTTTGCATTGATTTTTTTCAGTTGCATTAATAAATTTATTCTAAAATTTATCATTTTCCTTATAACACATATCTTCCTTCCACTGCGCTTCTGTCCTATTTGATTCTGAAAAGTTATGAATAATTTTATTCGGGAATATTTGAAATTAGTCAGTGCCATTTTCCAACTTCTGGCCTATAAGACACTTTAATATAAAGTTAATTTTGGCTTTTGATGGATTTTATTTTTTTTATAGTGAATGTAGGATGGATTTTCGGCCAGCAGTATTCTCTTCCACATAACAAGATTATTAATAATATAGAGTACTTCTACTATCATTCCACACAAGTATAGAAGGATGACATAACACAAACGCCTTTTCCTGTTTTGACACTTAGTGATGGTCCTTCCAAATGAAATTTTGATGGTTTGGTGATACAACTACTGGACAAGAGGGAGTGCAGGAAAGGAACATGCTTAGTTGTATGTTTAGCTGCTGGCTAATCAATTCTTCTAGAATTTAATATAAAAATCTGTAAGTAGGGAAGGGGAAAAAAAAAAAAACCAAACCAGGAACCTGGGGGCTATTTCTTTCCAATTTTTAATATTGGCTTACACTACAAGTTTCAGTGATCTGAGTCATTTCTTTAAGATGAGACAGTAAGTCCTTCTTTGCATGCCTGAAATAAGAATTAAAAAAAAAAAAAACCCAGCAAAACTACAAACCCAAAACAAACAAAAAAGTTTATTAAATTTATGTAGACACTCTGAGAAACTTCACATTTCAATTCCCAAACCCCACATGTGGAGGGGTTGAAAATGCAGTATGTAGAACTGATTTTATATTTAACTTTGGTAGAATTTTCAGGGATTTCTTTGGTAAGTGGGGTTTCCTTAGGGTTTTTTTTAAGGATTTTTTTTTTTCCTTCTTCTAAATTATGACAAATTGGAGGATGTTATCTTCAACTTTTTTTCAAAAAATAAGGCCTACTGGCAATAAAAACCTGATGTCTGTTTTCAATGAATGATATGTTTCAATGACTTCATACCGAATATATAATACTAGGCATAAACTACAAATTTGACTTGGGACTTGTGGCATCAGCAAACTAAGCCTGGGAAAACAGAGTTTGCTTTTGGGCAATTACAGTATTTTTTGCAAAATACTCGTAATACTGTATTTTTTTAATTGGTCATACTGATAGAATTGGAGCTGTAATGTATAACGGGCAATTGCTTTTCACATTTGTCCTTAGGTTCATGGCTTAAAGATCACTGTAGTCTCCCATGTATATGACTTTTATTAGCTTGTATTCATTAGTTTGAGAGGTTAAGAAAATACATACTAGGAGAATATTCTTCTGTCTCTAACTCCAGGAATGTTAAGAATGTCTTTGCTCAGTAGCCTCGAAGTTAGGGCCTTCCCACTATTTTTGTTTTTAACAAAAATGTGTTAATATTTTTTTTTTTTTAAGATACTAAGTATTTTAATCTCATGGCACTAGATAGCTTGAGCAGGCTTTTTGCATTAAATTACAGTTCTTTAAAGAATAAGAAACAAAGCAAACTGTCCTTCCTGAAAGGATTTTTAAACAGTGGTGCCCCTGTAGTTACAAGAAATGTGTTACAGTTTTAATTACGGAAGCTATGACATGTAACATTGTTCCTGCATTTAATAGAATGTGATGAGGGTTTTTCTATAAAATCTTGTGATTTTTAATACAATAATATTTTATAAATATAATGTCTAATTTGAAATGTAAATTGTGTAGCTCTCTCATGGGTGCTTGGTAAATGCACAAGAGATTTAGCTTTGATTCTCAGGTACCTCTGATGTAATGGAGACATGCTGGGTTTTTCTTCCTCATGACACAACTGGAATGTGAAGGAGCGCTCTCGTAAATGCTTTACCCTCTGTGTGCTAGCATAAATTGTCATTGCTCTTACTGTTTCAATTTGGGAATGTCTTTATTCTGACTTATTTCTTGTAGGAAGCACACACACTTTAAAAAAAAATGAATTTTTATGTCAGGCATTTCTTTGAATGTCATTAGATGCTTAAGGAACAGTGATTTCCCATGCCTGCAAAATGGAAAATTAATACTACGTGTGTTGCTCTGTTAAACAGTTGAACTAATTCCTGTAATCCTGTGAGACAACCGACAATTTCTTCTGTGTGTAATCTGAGATTTTGGAGCTGTTTGTTTTTTCTGTATGGGGGAAATTATGAGAACTCGCCAAATACCATGTAGCGTGCCTTCACATTTAGGGTTTTGGTGAGTCTTGCATAGTTTGATGTACTGTGTACTGCACTCCAGAACAAGGGGAAAAAAGGATTTCAGTTTTTCTGGCTATTTTCTGGTAGGTTTCAGTCATGCTGAAAACGTGTTCTCTATGAGGGGCTGCTGTAGATGTAATACTAGTTCAGCCAAGGACTGAAATACATGCAACATCAGTACTCAACAGTTGCTTAGCAGGTATGGGGCACACGAATGCTAGTGAAGGCACTTAGGGCCTGATGTTTCTGTTGCCCAGTGTGCACTGGATCTTGCTTGTTGGCTTTTGCCTGTGGAAATCCAGTCCATATAGCGGTCTGGAAGCTGTAGTATGTGACTGATTTGGCTTGTCATGGAGTTGGGCTAGAGTGGACTACACACCGAAACTCGGAATCAGGGAGGTAAGGCATGGCCTGGTTATCTCACTGTGGTGTTGCAAATACTGAAGTATTTTGCCGAAATACAGTGTTAAGCAGTGGTATTCTTTGACTGACAAACCATGGTGCTGCATGTGATACTTGACCCGGTATGCTGGTGTATGCATTGCATACCTCCTTGCAATGTACTAGCAAAAATAGGAAAGCCTGCAAATTACTTTTCTTGGTGTGTGCTGTTGTAATTGTCACTCTCTTTCACAATCCCAGTTGTGCCCAGGTACTGCTATTCACAACTATGATTGCTTTAAATAAGGTGGTAAAATGGTTTCTTTGTAATTCTTGGTTCCATCTCTGTGTTGAATGTTATCGTTCCTCTTCCCTACTAAAAGATCCTCCTATGTTATGGAAATTAAGTTGCTGAGCTAAACTAAGCTAATGGAGGAGGGGGAAAACCAGTTACATTTCAGGCATAGGGTGAGTTTATTTTCAAATTTCATATGAAAATAGGCCTCAGTAAGGTAGAGTGTTTGTATGTTTGTAAATGAAGTTAAGAAGTGGCATACTCAAAAAATCAAGAAGTAGAAAGTAATGTTAATATCACAACGTTGACTTCCATGGATAACTATAGGATGGTACTTTTAATCAGCTTTCTTTATTTGGGATAAGTTTTGAGTTAGTTACCATTTCTGTTATGACTGTCATATGTAGTGTCTGCAATTTAATAGTTATAACTGCAGTAGCATTTAAGTGTTGGTTCATAAACAGTTGTTATGCATGATTTTTTTTTCTATCTAATCCAGGATTGCATTAATATGCTGTATTTTGTTTTACATGGTTATTGCATGGCATGATTTCTCAGGGAAATAGGGATGATACCATGTGTTGTGAGAGCTGATAACTAATTCCTGCTTTTAAAATTATTACAAACATTTTCAGGTTTCACTCAAACATTTCACATCAGGTAACTTTTATGTCAAACTTCCTTAGGCCTATCAGGTAAATCATGATGAGGCATTTAAAGGTGTAAATAAAATACACTCTGCCCAACACTTCATTACTTTTTGGACAAACATCTATTCTAAGCTGATGCTGCAATTTGTGTGTGGTTTTCTACTTTATTGTACTATGCGCCATATAAATTAATAGTTACGCTGCTGATTTTGAAGCTGCGCTTATGACAGTGACATTAACTTCCAGGGTTAGGCAATGCTGTAGTAATACATAATCTGTTTCTGGGGTAAAGTAGCAGTATAATTCTTCAAACATAAATATATTCATTTATATCATTAAATTTTTACAAAGTCTGTTTGCTTTGGGGATTTTTGTTTGTTTTTCCAGAAAGGTTACTTTGGCTAGACTGGGATTTGACCCAAAGCCCACCAGAGTCATAGACAGCATTAATAAGGCAAAACCTTACTGAAAAGAGACTCTGCAGTCAGGTTGACCTTTATGCCTTTGCAGTATTTCTGTCCACAGCCTACATTTGGAGTGGTTTGCTTTAAGATTTCAGTAATATAAATTTGAGGGAATTTAGTGCTGGTAAAAATGGTAAACTGTAACTGGTCACAAAACACATTTCCCTGTAGCCAGTATGCAGCGTAATTACTTTGAATACGAATTTGTCTTGCTACGTGACTTTTCTTTAAAATCAGCAATATAAGAAATGTTAACCACTTAGTTGTATACTTCCAGGAGAATTTTTTTTTGTTGATGGTGAGAATATATGATCATAGTCATCATAGCCTTGAGGATCACATTCCTCTTGATGATTTGTGATTTGACACTTCCATTTGCATTCACTTTGCAAAGAGTGCAACAGGGCATTTCCTCTCAAGGTAAAGCTACTGTAATTGTATTTTGACTGCCCTAGTTGTCTGTACTGTTAGAAATAGAACATAAATCTGACATATAAATGCGACTCTGCTTAGTTGTCTGCGTTCTCACTTTCCTCTGAGGTAAAGTATTGCATCGTTACATCTGATATTAGTAGGTAACCAGACTCTTTCTGGAATGTTTACTGTGATGTGGAACACATCCAGAATTTCATCTGGTTTTTACTTCCTAGTTTTTTAAAAGCATCAAAAAGGCTTTTCTCTGAGGATTTTTGTAGAGAGCAGCTGTTTAGTTCTACAAGTGCAGAGTTCTATAACTGCATCTCAGTTTATAAAGTTGCAGCTAATGTTCTTTTTATTTTTTTAATGAACTTTTGATGGTTTTGTCAGGGAAGGTACACAGAGTTTTGTATATATTCCACAGAAGAAATACGACTGGATACTGGAATGGCCTCAGAAATAATAGTTCAGGGATGTTTCTGTACTTCATATATGTTTGAAGCTTTTCCACAGTGCATTTTTTGTTTGTTTCTTTGTTTTTAAAAAAAACAACCAAACAACACCCCCCTTTTTTTTAAGCTGAGGGAAGTAGCCATTTAGCATAGCACTGATTTTATAATACGCAATTACTGTGGTTTTCTTTTAGAGATCCTTCAATATATTACTGATATTGCCAGCCCACAAGTCTTTTCTTCCTTCTCTGTGTTACAGGTGATGCTTCTCTTCTACCTAAATCTGACCTTTCGCATGCCGATTAAACTAGTTCCTCTACCAGAATGAGTAATTTCTAAAATATTTTTAGAATCTTTCTTTTTCCTCTAGCTAGGGGAACAGCAGCGGCTTTCTAGCCAAACATTATCCTTTTCCTACTGGAGAAGAAAAAGAAAAAACTAAAAAATAAACAACCCCAAGATCTTAATTGAAAACAAAGACTTACTGGGCAGCATATGGGATCAGCTGTAAAATCATCAGGGTAATTTCTTACGTCGCACAATTACATATAGGAAGTGCTTAGCCAATAGCATACTGGATTGATCTTGATTTAATACAGAAGGTAGATATTCGAAATAATAATTTCATATTTAAGCTGAATGTTTAACTTAAGCCCTGTGATTTAAAAACAATAAAAATCACCCCCAACAAACAAAAAACCCCAAACCATGCATAAAATTATATTTGGGGAGAGAGTGTACACGCTGAGGAGTTTGTTCTCTGTATTTTGGGGGTTTTAGGGGTTATTTTGGTAAAGAGTTGAAGTCCCACATACAGTCAGTCCAGTTACATATGAGTGCTTTATCATTGAAAATCGTGAGAGGCTGTTTGCGCAAAACTTAGCCAGTGTTCAAGTTGACATTATCTGAATGGAATTAGAGAAGTATAATGAGTATGCGATACAGCTTCAGCATTGTACAGTTAAAGGGATCCTTGTAATGATTTGAAATTTGTCTAAGTCCTCTTTGGAGTGGGTATTAGTAAAACAAAGTTGTTAATGAAACTGTCTTAGTTGTTTATACAGATTGAGTTGTGAAACTTCTAAAGCTTTTGTGCATTAAAAGATGCACAAAACCAGTAGTGGTTTTGATGGTGGTCTTGGCATTACATTTTGTACAAAGTTTCAGTGAATTCTGAATAACGCTTGTAAAGCAGAAGCTTCTTTAACTGAAGAACTTTCAACTGAAGAAAACTTTTGTTTGCATGAAGTCTGTACGGTTTGCTGATAATTCAGATGTTCTGAGAGCACAGCAAGTTCCAGGTATATATCCTCTATGAAACATCTTTATGCCTAATCTTTTAACCATTTTCCTTAGCAAGACCAGAACCTGAATTGCTGATGTGTATTGCATTTGCACTTAAATACCTGATTTCAGAATGTGTTAAACCTTGATCTATTTTTGATAAAAAAGAAATGTAGCATTTTTATCTAATTTGCATTTAATGATAAGTATATTCATGCAGAGAAAAACATATAATTGTGGCTCGATGCAGTGACTTTAAGCCAAGAAAACAGCAGGATGGCAGTAGTAAATCTGAAATGAAGATGTATGTCTCTTCAGAAACTCTGGCTTCTGGTTTCTTTCCTCCCTCTTTTTACCGAATTGGTGTCTCCATTATTCCAGAATTATACAGGTGAAGCAAGGACCAGAACTTTTTGTTTTTTAAAAGTGAACATTTGCTTTTGCCTGGAGTGTCTTTGCCCTGTCACTTCATTTTTGGGGAGATAGAAGGGGGTCAGTTAAATGAGAAATGTAGAGTAAGTATTTTTAATTAAAATCAGATTTAAGCTATTAATTATTTTTAAATTCTCTATATTAATAGAGATCTAATGAATGGAAATTAAAGGCCTATATTGCAAATACTGAGCAGTGCTTATATATTTTTAACAAAATCAGTATATATATGAATATTTGAAACATGCGTAAAGGTGCAAATTGGAAGATTGTTCTTGTGTTGATAGGTTTATAAATTGAAATTCTTACTATCCAATACCAAAACCCTATAAAAGGGCTAATGAAAAGAAAATGTCATGTATTCTGATGAACAGCCTGTGTAATACAATCAATGGGTGTGATGTTTTGTTCTGTATTATATTTATTATATGTAAGTAAACAATAAAGATTATAAATCTTATTTTCTTAACAGGAGTTACTATTTGGTTGGGGTTAATGCTTAATGTATTTTATATCATCAGTTAAGAAAAAAATGAATGGTCACTAAGCGTGGGCTGCCTCGGGAGAATAGCGTAGTGGTAAAAAAGTCTTGAATTGACCCACTTAATTCCTCTCTTCCATCCTTAAAAGGAGTCTCAGGATGTCTCGTTTTACCTGAAGTCAGCTAGGATGCCAGGAAGTTATAATTTGGTCTTAGATTGGTCTGGGAATTTAAGTAGTAGAATTTAAGTAGTAAAATACCAATTTTTAATCCATTTTCATGGCTCCAGGTGACTTTTACTTGCTAATGCATGAATTAGAAAAGATCCAAGAAGACTCTTTCATCAGCAGGGGGAGCTACTGTAGTATCCTGCCATCTATTGCATTCCGGAGCTCCAGTATAAGAAATTATGTAAGTGGTAAAAAGACAAGTTACCTGTTTGTCATCCTTGATTGCTGGAGTTAACCAGGACTAGATGCTGACCTTTCCTCATGCAGCTGAACTTTCAGAGTCTTTTTAATTAAAAAATCTTTTGAGGATGATAGGTATTTACCTAAATACTTTTTCTAATGCTTCTATTATTTTCCTACCATAGGCTTTTCTGAGAGTTCTGACAGCTGAATGCTGTTTACTGATAAAAACAAAGTTGCTGCACAGCTGTAGCAAGAAGCAGATTTTTACACTAAAACAAGGGGACGCTTGCTGTGCTGTACCTAAAATATGCAAAAATGCAATATGGTGTTACTGACAACGCAGGTACCAAATAGATGAATCTTAAGTTTTAGACTAAAGTTTCTTAGAAAAATTAGAACCATAGGCATAAAGACATCAGGCCAAACGTAAATCACAGTGTAGAGAAGCAGGAGCATGTGTGAAACATGGTAATTTAGCTAAGGACTCGGGACAGTGTAGTGCAGGGAGGATTCCTGTCTCTGCTATCTTCACCTTCACAGATCCACTATGTCCTAATGTCTGAAATGGAAATCTGTAAATGAGCAAGGGTAATGTAATCAAAACAGTTATTTCATGGAAGCTGCTCTTGCAGTGACTGCGCTGCCTTGTTAATGTTGCAGGACTGGGAAGAGCTATTAAAATCGAGTAATACTAGGCCTGTGACTTTTTTACAGTAGACAAATTGTGGAAACTTCCTTGCTTAACTGCTTTGAAAAACATTTCTACTCTAAAGAGTTTATAAAAATCCACTGAAATTGTTACTTATGGAACAATTTATTCTTGACACCAAATGGACAAGTATCATATATGTCCCTTTTTTTGCAGTGAGGAAAGGTCTTTGCTCTGTCTTACTTGGCAAAGAACTTTGAGAGACATTAAATGTAGCAAAACTTCTTAGTCAAGGCTGTTGTGCACTTCAGTACTTACAGTTCTTGGGGGGAAATGTTTTAACTAGTTAACATGGAGTTCATCTCATTGGGCTGCCTGACAAGCAACAGGAATTCTGGAACTCAAGAGTTTGAAGCAAGTTGGCTTAAGAAAAATTCTATATACTTGCAAAGGCAACTTGGCAGTAAGGTGCCTGTTTTGTTTTTTTTTTCCCTAGTGTCCTAACTGAGGGCTGGAATCCCAGTTGTTGTGTGATCCCTCTATTTTAAGTCTTGGAGATATGCAAAATACGGAATAATCTTCCATTTTTGGCAGGTTCTCTCCTTAAAGCAAACTTAATATAAAACTTACCACTTTTGAAAGTGATATCAGTACTTTGAGTTGTGCTGAGTGGACAACTGGCTGCATAAATGGCCAGGGCAAGCGGTCACGAAACCATATTAGTGGGCTTTTCAGTGGAAGGTTTGATAGGGATGTTTGGAGGCCCCTCAGAAATGCTAGGAGAATGGCAAATCATTGTCAATATTCACTAGCCCCGAGAGCAGGGGAGTTATGGGCTAGGGGAGCTGACTGAGGTGAGAAATTGTTCTGTAGTTGGTTTAGGTTTTTTGGTTTGTGGGGTTTTTTTCCTATTTATTTGGGTTTTGCATGGTGTGGGTTTCTTTTCCTTATCCAAAATGTGAATCAATGTAATTTTATTCCATTACACTAGTAAGATCTAAGCTTACTTTCTGTGGTATCTTGACACCTAGTACTCTTCCGTATAGCTAGTGCAAGCTCCCTAGATTGCTTTCAATCTCTAGGTCTTAATTTGTTGACATACTGTTACTCTACTCTGTATACTCTTCAGTTTTAGGAGACACATTTCATATGTGAAACTGTCTCTTGCCAGAAGCTCCTTGTCACTTACAAGTAGGTGAAGTTTAAAGCTTCCGAGAAAGATTTTCAAACTTTTTCTTCTTCTGTCAATAGTATGTATGTGGGAGACATTCTTCTTGGGTTTTATTTATATCTGCAACCCAAGTACATCCCATTTACATTGATTTTTAAAAAGTTGACAAAACTTAAGGCTTCCAAAGAAACGATAGTTTATGACCTCAATGTGAACTCTTCCTTTCTTCCCCTCATTTTTGCCCCTCTGCTCCCAACCCCTACTGTAATCTTATGTGAAAGAAACCCCAATTCTAGTTTGTGGGTTTGCAAGCTTTCAGGACTTTTTTTTGGTAGCATTTTCTGCTGTGTTACAATTTTCTGTGGCATGAAGATGTTCATACTGTAAAGATTCCTTAAGTATCTGAATAGGCTCTTTGTGGGAACCTTCCAGTGTTGTGTCATTTACTAGGCTTCTTTGATTTAACTGCTAGGATCATGCTGGTAATGATGATGAAAAACTCATGATTACCCTGCAAGTGTGCATTTACACAATGCAAAGGAAGCTTCATAAACATAAAGGAGCATTCTGTCTATCTGTAACGGTGTTCCCATTTGGAAAGAAGATCATCTGCCAGTAGATCTATTTTTTTCAATCCCATTGGAAGGAAAATAAATTTTTTTTAAAAAAATCAAGCTATAAGCAGATGGCTTTTGTGGCTGTGATGTTGCAGGTAAACAGGCAAGCAATGCCCCAAGACAGGTTTCTGGCCATGGGACATGTGATGATCTGAGAGGAATGGGAGATGAGGAGGAAGCTTGATGGGAGGACCACCCATGAATGGAGCTTGGTCTTATGCAACCTTTCCCTGGGTCTTCCTTGCCTTTTTATGTATTTCCTTACTCACAAAGGAATATACAGAAGACTCTTCACTGATTGAGAGGACATCATTAGTTCATACTATAAATATTTAAAAATATTATGGAAGTGTATTAGTAATTTAACTGTCGTTAAAAACAGGTTTTGACAAAAGTGCTGACACCGACTTCTGCCTCCCCTCTTCACTGAGGTAGAAGCTGATACATCTCCATCTGTCACTCTCTTGCATGTGACTGTTTTTTCCCATAATTTGCATATGATCAGCCACCAGTGAATATGTCTTGACTTAAGTAGCTGGTGCTGTCTAACTGAAGTGGCTCTTTCATGTAAGCAGGAAGTACTTAAAAATGGAGTTGGATTCATTACCCTTTGTGCAGGAGTGCGTTGACCACAGTGAATTTCAAGTGTAGGAAGACAAGCTCCTGAATAATATGTTCCTAGAATAGGGTAACAGAGTGTCTCAAAGTATTTTCTCAAGGAAATGGTTATGGACTAAGCCAGGGTCCTTTCTGAGATGCAATTGGGACCAGCCTAACCTAGAGAAGAAAAGAACAGAAGTGATCATCTACCAGGAGCGGATGCTGAGCAATGGTAAGGGAAAGAATGGCCCTTCAGAACTGGGAGGAGATGCATAACGGAGTTCCAATAAATGAGGTAAACCTAAGCTCTTGCAAAAGGAATCAGCCTGAGTTGAAATTATTTCTATCCTTGTCTGTTCCATTTGTACTTGAGGTTAGGGTAAGAGGTGGAGCTCTTGATAAAGCTTCAGGACAGAACAATTTTTGAGAATCCCAACTGTTCTGTGAATAGTGGATGAATAAGCTTCAAATTCTGATGGATTAGAAGTTCCAAAATGCCCAAAAACTTAAATGGTAAAGTGTTTAATTCATTTAAAAACTATTAATTTGCTTTTAAGGGTCTAACTGATATAAAGGTTTGGTGACACAGTCTGTCATGAAATAATACTAATGTCGCGTTGGCTCCCTCCCAAAGTAATTCCTCAAAACACTTAGTTAATGCTTTTTATGGTATGTGTCTGCTTTCTGGCCCTGGTCTGCCATTATACCTGCCAATCTACCTCCTTCCTTTGCAGATGATTTCTAAAACTGCCACATCTATGTCTCTCTTCATAAATTCTTCATTTTTATCGTTTTTTTTTTTCTATCACAGGTTTAAAAAAAGACTGCTCAATGCTAAATTGTTTGCAAAATTGGCAGCCGAGGCATCCTAGCAGTATGCCTGCTAGGCATGAAGAGGCACAAGTACAGAGGAGCTGAGAATACTGGCTTTGCATATTTCTCCTCACATACTGGACTGTTTAAATCTGAAGATGTACATTGGCCTTGAAGTGTATCTTCAAGAAAGCTCTTAACAAAGCTTCTAGTTTCGCATAACAATATTTGTGAGCTTGCTGCTCTACATTTAGAGAACACTTTGCTTCATTTTGTTTTCAGTAGAGGATAGCAGTTTCAAGGTAAAGGTTGCTGTGTGTCAACTCAACACAAAATGGACTCTAAAGAAACTCTGCAGTCTTACAGTCAACTCCATAGTGTTCCTTCTGAATTTGACCTGTACCAAGGACTTAGATCTTTTATGTAATGCTTTGAATGTTGAGAGTGGACACAATACTACCTCTTCCCCCTCCTTATCATTACTGATGATACTTGGGAAAGTCCCTTCACCTTTCAGTGGTTTAGGTTTTCCCCTTACTAAAATTATGATAGTGGTTATAATTTTATTTTCTTATGAGGTAAGCACAAGATAACTAATTGTTGTCAAGGTTGCCGTGGGGCATGAGAGAAAGCTGTAGTCCATACTTCCTTAGCAATGCCTCAGTTCTTACGGAACTAATAACTACAGCTTTTAGCCTAAGCCCTGCAGCAACATTGCCATCTCTTCTCATCTCTTCTCTCATATTCTCTTAAATCTCCCTAATTCCTCCTGCCCTGCCCTGCCTGTGCTACTTGCGCAGTCAGCCCGCTTCCCAAAACACTTCATCAGTCCTCACTGGAGATACCAACAGTAATAGATCAGTGCTATTGCCAGTGCTGGGCCAGGACCTTTAATACAGATGCCACTAGAGAGGCACCAATGAAGATTAACTACTATTTGTTAGATTTTTTTAAAGGAAGTCTTTTAGCTGTTTAAAAAGACAGTAGGGATTGCTCCAAACAGTTAAAAGACTTATTTCTTCAATGTAACAAATGTCAGTTTATCTTGGTTGCTGTTACTGCAGAAGCTCTGCCTGTATCAAAGGGATCAGTGGAGTAGAGCCACAGTAATGGAGATGTAGAAAAGGTAGAAACTATGGCTGGGACTCTCAGTGCTTGAGGAACTGACCTCGGCTCCGAAAAACCACATCTATAGGAGAGTAGGAAAAGAAATAAGCCAAGAAGTTAGGGAGAGAGGTAAATAGGGTGGCACAATGGCAAAGTGAAGGCCATGCAAGTCCTCTCTATCTGCCCATCTCTAATTCTGCCTCTGAAGGTAGTTACCAGCAACTCCCTCCCAAAGCTGGAAGAGATGGATCAGGTGGAACAGAGTCTGAAAGCTCCTTCACACAGGATGTCTCCGTAGATAAACTTGACTTTGCTGAGGTGATCCCTGGAGACACCAATATATGGAGAGGACATAACATTTAAATCAAATACACAGGAACGTAATGGGTCATGTTGCAATGTTTAGAGGAAGTCAAGGCACTCAGTGGTAGGCTGAGCAGCAGTCCTCATCAAAGTGTGGTAAAGAGGCTCCTGATCTTCAAGTTCTGGAGTTAACCAAACATAGCCAAACCTCTTGGATCACGTCGAACATAGCACTCCGGATTGTAGGTTTATCTACAGTCAGAGAGATGTCTAGTTCTGGAGAATCACCTCAGCATCCCCTTCTGCACAGCTATGCCTTTAATGCTGCATTGTAGAACCTGTAACAACAGATTTATTCTGGTATGACTCCACCTACTTGGCTGCTTTTGTAGCCAGGAAAGAACTTGCAGAGAATGTGACAAAACCAGGCCCAGTGTAGACACAACATTTTCAATGTTTAATTATTCTATGAGCTATTGCTTTTTAAAGCAGTGAAATAATTTTTATGTTCAGTGTCCCCTAGCCCCAATGCACCTTGCAGCATCAAAACACCCAAGAGATGTCTGCATATTTATTTTTCTGTCTTACTGAAAACATCCTGGTAGCAATAATATTTCATTGCTCTCCACCCACAATCTATTGAGACTGAATATTTGCTTCCTCTGAGCCACCTCATTGCCTCCAGACCTATTCATGTGCCTCCCAAAATACTTTTGCTGCACTCTGCAAATCACCAAGCTCAGGTTAGGCAGGAGAAATTCCTCCGCTGGTAAGTGGACTGATTATAGCAGTACCCTGGTGTGGTTTTTGTCTGTTTTTTAATCACATGGTAGTCCTACTATCCTGCTGCATTTTTCTTCTCCCCATCCTTGTATGCACAGACTTACTCCTTGGAGATCATCTAGCCTCCAAAAGTTGGGAGCCTGAAATGTGTCTTTTACCAAAGGAATAATTACTTACGTGTAAAGTGTAGTTCTCTGAAAATATATCTCAAAAATTACCCCTCGCCCACATACCTTCCCACTGAGCTGAGATTTCTCTGCATTTCATGAGCTTTAAAAATAGGGTGTCCCTCTCCCCCTTCTTAATTTGCTGCCGTATTGGGAGGGTTTTTTACTTTCTTTTGCAGAGAAAGCGGACTTTTGGTGAATTCAGGATAGCTGAAACATCCGAGCAGGCATGGTGTGAAACTCTGCTTGCTGTGAACACTGACTTACAAAGCTGAGCTCAGAGGCATCCCACTGAGCCTCTGTTCAGGTGAACAAAATCCTGCTTCTTCCAAGAATGTTACCAGCTGGATCATCAACTGGGACAAAAAGGCATGGCCCCATTTATTTTAATGGAGCTGTGCTAATTTACATTGATTAATTTTAAAGGATAATCCACAGTTAAGCCCTACAGTAGGTAAGTAACTGTCTCTAAATGTGGCCCTTACGGTACCTATTTTCTGTTAAATTGATTTTGTAACTTTTCTGTAGATTTTTTGTAGCAAATGAAAATTTATACGACTGGAAGGAGAGAGATACACCTGGGGCTCATCATTACAGTGAAAGTGAGAGAGTAGGAGCAACAGAGATTTGTCTTTCTCCTTGCTGATTGCATGAGGCAATATGGATCACGTGATTTCGTTCTTTGTATTTAGCGTGGCTTCTTTGTTGCCCACCCCCACAAAAGTAATACAGATTTTTAAATTTTATCTTTACGTTTCTATCTTAATTCCTGCCTCAATTCTTCTCTGCACTGTACTTAGACTCATGTCTTTTAATATTATTTCCAAAAATATTTTATGAATGATATTTGAGTAACAATAATGATATTGTTGCTAGTCATTCAGTAACTAAAGTGTATAGCTTCTTGGGTTTAGTACTTTCATGGCTATATGCTTGTCATAAATTTCTGGATGTGGCTTAACAAAACACGCTAGGAGAGCAGAAAAGTAGACTTCTCTTTGCCCTTATTAATACTGCTGCTGTTTTTCCTGTAGGGACTGACTCTTATGTCACTAGTCTCGATCCTTTTGTAAAGTAGGTACTCGCTACTATTTTAACTTTTCTGTTTGCAGAGCATCTTTTCAGGAATTGGTTACGTACACTGGAATAATTATTTACTCTTAAGTAACGTGCTAGTTTTATTCACGGCTATTGATGATCTTTTACTGGTTGTCTGTTCTTTTGTTTTAAATCCAGGGCTGGCATAATTTCTTTGCCTGCAGTTACCTGAGAGAAAGGTACACAACCGATAGAACCCCTTGGCTCTAGTCAATAGCCTGTAAATGTCCATCTTGCTCAAACAGCAGTATAGGATTTTCCAGGCTAGTAGGCTGGTCTGGTATTCGCAGTCTAGCTTTATTCACTCAGATCAATTATCATTTGTCCCATGAGAAACAGAGATGAAGACACCTTGTAGTGAAGTATGCTGCAAGAATTAGGAAGCTGATTCACCCTTCAGGTGTTTAGTTGTCAACCAAAGATCATGTTATCAAATATACACTGCATGAGTTGATTTATCGAAATAGGAGTACCATATTATGCAAAATTATTAAAATATTCAGACAATTGGAAAATAAATGCAGGAAGCCTAACCTGATAGCTGACACAATACCTGGTGTTCAGCTCAGTATTCCTCCTTGGCCTTACAGATAGCAAAACATGATCAGTCAGAAAGGGCGAAGATGCATGTGTTGCATTAATGGATCATCATACTGAAGTGTGTCATTCAAATTCACTTTAGGAAACAGGTCCAGGTATGTAAGGTGTAATAACAAAGTAATCGTGTGTAGTACTGACTGATGTTGGAGGCTTAAATGTGTAGAATTGCAATTCTACATGGCATAATAGAAATTAAGTAACAATACCAAAGACCCAAGTGGGTATGTTTATATAGGTATTCCATACAGCCCTCAGTTTCCAGCCCGCAGAGTTCATGCTGGTGTCATAGAGTTTATCACAAAGCTTGCTTACCCAGGCAGGAGTACTAACAACGTGGTACTCTTGTTGACTATTGTCATGCTAGTCTAAGTAGTGCCACCAAATGCTGTCTCCATGAAGAAATGAGAAAAGCCGTAGCTGTTTGACCCTGTCATCTTTTCTAATCACTTCAAGCACTTAGTTCAGAGGACTGTTTTGCTAAATTTACATAAATGTATCCTCGTATCTTATTCCAATTTCCATATCCTGGCTGATTTTTTTTTATGGTGTTCTCGGAGATGGCAGGCAGTGTGCACACACTGGGAAGCCAGCTGTGCTGCACAGGCACTCCAGAAAGTTTAGGAGGTAGCAAGACCTGAACAGCTGTGCTCGGCCTCCCAGGTTTAAGTGTCAGAGGGAGAGGAGTGAGTGAGAAGCTGCAGCTCATTGCCAGCGACCTGTGTGGATGGAGAGGCTTCTGGGAGTTCGTAACCACTGTTTTAAGTTCTGCTTAATGAAGGGACTGTCTGTATGAAAAGCCAGAGGTGCCTCCGTGCAGCACAGGGCAGGTGTGGTGGGTTGGCCTTGGCTGAGGGCCAGGTGCCCACCCAGCCACTCTCTCACTCCCCCTCCTCAACAGGACCGGGGACAAAGTAAGAGGAAAAAGCTCCTGCGTCAAGATGAAGACAAGGGAGATCGCGTACCAATCACCATCGCAGGCAAAACTGACTCAACTTGGGGAAAATTAATTAAACTTATTGCTCGGGCGCCGGCAGCGCCGCCTCCTTCTCCCCAGACCTGGGCGCTCGCTGGGCTGTTTCTCACACTTTTTTCCTCATTCCTCGCCACCTCTGTGGCATTTTGCACTTTCTTAAACACATTTTTCCAGAGGTGCCACTGGTGTTGCCGATGGGCTCAGCTGTGGGGCGGTGGCAGAGCTGGCTGGAACCGGCTGTGCCTGGCACGGGGCCGCCCCGGCCTCTCCTCACAGTGCAGCCCCTGCAGCCAGCACCCGGCCGTGCACACCCGGTGCAGCAGGATCTCTGGGTTGTGGTCTTCAGCCTGGGACGTTTCTGGAGGATTTTGACATTGACGGCTGTGGAGAAGGAGCCCCAGCGGCTGCACCTCTGCTTCCTGACGCCGTGGGGGGCAGGTAAACTCCAGGGGCTCCTGTCATGGACCCATGCGTGTGGATATGGGGGGGGGGTTCTAGTGAAGTTTGGAGTTAAGAAGCTGGCTAAGCCATTGAATAGGTATCTGGCTCTGTTAGTTTCTTCTTTCCTCACGGGGAAACATCTCTTCCTGTGTCTTTCCATACCCTTGTCCTTTGGTGGCCTTGTAGTCATGACTGCACACCCACGGGTTCTCATGGACAAATTGCTTTGCCTGTTGCCTAAAGGACGTGAAGTGGTTCTCAAGGACCTGCCAAAATATGGCCTTGAAATCATAATCTTATTAACATAAGCTCATATTGGTGCTGTTTCATTTTGATCTACTTATGTGGTCTCTACAGGCTTTGTTTCATCTGGACATTACAGTGTGGCCTACATAAACGCCTACTAAACTTATTTTACTGCTGGCTTTTGCTGGATGCCATCCCACACAGCTGACATGCTGTGCTCGTCAACGATGGTGTAAATAAGCTCAGAAAAATGCTACAGGAATTACCAGTTTGCTTGCTTAGTACGTGTGTGCTTTCATAGACCGGGAGCTATGTTCCTCCCATGCGCCCTGCTGGGCCCTTGGCTTGGCGTGGTTTCATCGTGCGGAGGAGTTTGCAGGTGTTTGCTTTCTTAGCGAAGTCTGGGCATTCACCCCCAGCACCTATCACTGTGGTGGCAGCAGCACGTCTTTGCTTGGCTTGGTCAGATGTTTGGTGGGCAGCGGGTTGCTGGCAGAGTTGAGCTTGGCCCTGTGCTGGAAAGATTTTAAGGCTCAGGGTGGAAGTTGCAGGTAGAGAGATTGCCTCTGTCCCTAAACACGTATGTCTGCATCTGGGTTCCGTCGGTGAATAGCACCTCACTGGGCTAAGCTCCTGCGCGGGGACGTGAGAGGAAAGGTGTTCCCTGTGCAAGGTTTACCCTGTCCACTCCCTCGCTAGCAATCCAGCCTGAGGTTCAAAGAGCAGAGCCAAATGGATGACAGAGCGCTCTCCATCCTGCATGGCTGCTCCTACTCATGTCCTCTTACTGCCTGAGTAGAGCTTGGTGGCCCAAAGCATGCCTTTTCATAACAGCAAACAAGGTATTTTGTCTGCTGTGTTCTCTGATTTGAAATTTAATGTACAAATGCATATTGAATTTTAAAATTCAAAACCTCTTTCTCATCCTTTCTTGCAAGACATTGTGTTGTCTTGCAAAACAGGCTTGAGGTGACTGAACGTGATAGCATTTGTAATTTTTGATTGAATAAGTAGATTCTGAAAGTGAAACAAACCTAATGGCTCCAGTGGAAGGAGTCCATGATCCATGGATCATGATTTTCTGAGGAAGAGACCTTGGCTTCTTCGTGCAAATGCAGCAAATTTTTACCTTAGTAAAAACTTCTGAAGATATAAAGGGGAGAGCTAAAGGACCTAAAATATAAAGTATTAAATAAAAAATAATTTAGCAATAACATACATCTGTGTAGTCTTTTTGCCAATAAAGAATGTGTCCATCACATATGGTAGTCCTTCAGATAGTATTAGCAGTAGTATAAACTGCTCATCTGCATAAAAAAAGAAGTGAATTCAAATGGCCAGAGTTGCTGTTGCTCCAAAAATGATCTTTCTTGAAAGCTAAATAAAACAAACATACAGAACAGCAAAATAAAAATTTCTTGTCTAGAGGTAGTTCTCACTTGCAGTGTCACAGGTGAAGAATAGAGAGACAGCAGATAGTCTCAGCCATTCAGAGACTGCATGTTTGCACGAGAGCCAGGCTGCTTTAAATTGTTGCTTTTCAAAGCTTCTCTCCTGGCCCACAGCTGCCAAAGACACAGGCTGAGCAGCCTAAGCCAGATTCTCGTTGGAGAAATGGGATAACAGTAAGAAAGAGTAGTTTACAGAAGGAAAAGGATACACCTCAGGGACAGGACAATATCAGGCATTAAAAATCCATTTACCTGGCGGTATGCGGATTGCTCAAGCTGATGGAGATAATCCTTCTGATTATTTCTTCTTTACTTCCATGTCTGGTCAGGACTGCTTCAAATATCAGGTCGATGAGATCTGGATAAGTGTCATGCTATCTCAGGAGACCAGTCAGGAGAAGTGGCAAATTGTTTTGAGTTTATATCTAAATGTTGTGCCTAACAAAAATCTTTTATAACTACCCCAAAGGGATTGGTAAATGACTACCACCAATACATTTTTTTTTTTCAAGAATCTGTTTTTAATCTTGGCATATCATCTTAATTCCACTGATTTTCTAGTTCATTCTCCTTTTGCTTTCTACTCATAATCAGAACACAGTTCTCAGTAATATTAGCAATATTTATTTGCTAAAATAAATATAAGCTCTATAAAATATATATTATTTATAAAATATAAATTTAGACCTAATAATCTTTTTGTACTAAAAATTTGACAACATTCATCATTGCTGGTAACTGACCCTTCATGAGCTTTGATCCGTGCAAGAGCAGTGATGCTCAGGATCCCTTGAGCACCAGTTTTGAAGACGTACGAAGAATCAAATTATAACCTTACTGAAGCCAGTGGGAAAACACCTTGGGGTTTTCCAGGGATGAAAGATCAGTATTCTGGGAAATGCTGGACCATCCATAAATATAAGTGCATATATTATGTCTCTTTTTATACATCACCTTGAGAAGTACCATGCTATCTGTTAAAAGAGGATACAGTACCTGTTATGTCTCATGGGATTTCTCCCTTTCCAGATCCCATTACAGTGTCTTTTAGTAAGTTTTGGAATCTGAGTAAATGTCTTGCTTTTAGAAGTACTTTATATTTAAGACTTAGAAGTCCTAAATTTCTTACTCTTTGTAATGTATTCTGCGAAGGAGCCCTATTCAGCTGGCCTCTGTAGTATCGTTACTCCCAGTTAATGTGTGGGCTAAATGAATTGTCAGGCATCAAATAACAAACATAAGCATGCACTTAAACACTCTGGATTTCATACAAATAAATGAGTATGCACTATTCATTCTCGTACAGTGTGAACACAGCTTTCCTATGTTTCTACGATTTTTTACAGAGCTTCATGATGGTCTTAATTATTCAGTACCTATTATGAGCCTCCAAGAGTCGAACAAGAAGCACATTTCCTAGAAATGAAACATGGAAGTGTTCTCTGAGCTATTTTAATGCTAATTCTTGTTCACTTTTTCAGAGCTTGAGCTTTAAACACCACAACTGTGAAAAGATCAGAACAAATTAAGAAATGTATTTTGGCCATAGAAATGGAATTGTGAATTGGCATTTAATCATGGAAAGTGATTCTGAGGCAGGTTGGTTTAGATTTTTCAAATGGTGTGAGTCAGTGAGTTTTTAACGGAAAAAATTGCACAGGCTTTAATTGTGCATAATTATTGCACTGCATGGTGCAGAGTACCATATTCTAGGCATTCAACTGCATTCTGTTAAATTTTTTTATTGAACTCTGTGAAGAATTGTACCTGATGGTATTTGATATATGCTTGTTTAATCTGCTTGTGCTTTTTTGTTTTAGGAAAATGAAAATAATAGACTATTTTTTCCTTTTTTTTCCCCTCCCAATTTCCAGTTGACTAATTATACTGTATAGGCTACCTAGTGGCATCTGCTAAAATTAACTGGAGTATTATTTCCGATTTCAGCTGAAAGAATCTTGTGAAAGGTCTTTGGGGTTTAGGAGTGTAACTTTAAATAATATAGGGTCCAGGTTTTTTTACATTCGTCTGTGCATTCTTACGGCTGAATGATACTTGGTGGACTTCCATCTTGTTATTTCAATAATCTGTAGCTGTTGCCAGTTTGATTATTTTTCTTTCCTAAGTATTTTATTTCTGCTAGATCTGACCAGTGCATCCAACTAGAACACAGCCTGTGATTCAGGATTAGGAACATTTTATTTCCTTCTTTATAAGTAAGTAAAACATTTTTATCACTGTGGACCTAATGATTTGTGAAATCCTGTTGTACTTAGTTTTTTCTCCTGCTAAGCTTTCAAGTTGTCAGGAGTGATCTGATTGTTTCCCATCTTTTCACCAATAATGGAACCCAGGCCAGCACTCTTGCTCTCATGAATTCAGTATCACATCTCTCAGTAATCAAAAAGCCTTTATGATGTTTCTGGGATGTGACATTTCTGTGGAAAAACAGCTCTGGGTTTGGGGCTTGGGCTTTTGGGGGGGATGAAAAAATAGAGTCTGATATTATTGTAATTACTCTACAACAAGATTCTGTAGTTCTCTTTCCCTGCCAGGGATGAAAGTACTGTATACAAAACAGTAGCTCTAGCAGACCTTTTTCCTATCTGTATTGATGAACTTGCCGTTGTTATAATGTAGATAACAAACCTTACAATAGTCCTCTTTCTTGTTAGCATCTTCCAGCACAGCAGCTTCTGTAGCTGGCCTCAAAGAACAAACTCCAGGAAGAATGAGTTTTGATTGCACCACTGCAAAACCTTTTTTGTTCTTCTTGTTTGTGTAGTAAAAATGAAGTAGCAGGAAGAAGCTTCATTTTTTAAAAATCATCTGTTCTGTACTATTCCAGGATGTTCTGAAGAATATTGTTACAGGTGGTGTTAAGCCAGGCAGGGTTTTTTTTCCCCCTTCCAGCCTATTTACCTACATTTACACCTGGTGATCTATATAATTCAAAAGGAACATATGAAAATTTCTCTAACAGCTTTACAGTTCTTTCTGTAAGAATGTATGCATTTGGGAACAATGCAGGATCGTTGGCATCCCACCCTACTCTGAATTGTTGAATTTTACCAGGGGGTGAGCGGTGTCTCTAGCTTTTATTGTTTCTCCTTCACTACTTATATCAACGGGAAGTAACTCTACAAACACCAAGTCCTGTCCGATGCCTGCCTTCCTACGGTGCTCCCGGCCAAGAGTGCAGAGAGAATAGACACCTCTATGGGAGGACGAGGGGTAGCTGTTGACAGGAACTGTGAAAGGAAACATTTAAACACATTTTAAGACCCTTCCCTTCTGTATAGGCACTAGCTGTTAAGTGCAGTCTGATCCTCAGTTAAATAAGGTCGTTTTACAATATGGCAGGTTTAAATGTTTATTTACTTCAAAAGCCATTGCACTTCCAGAGATAATCAAGTCTCTGACAATGTGCCATAGAACAGCATCAACTGTGATGCTTCAGTCTGTTGTTTGGTTTGGTTTGGTTTTTGAAGAAAAGGTCGGTGTGTGTGGTTTTTTTTTTTTTCCTTTTTCCTTGCTTTAGATTTCAAGGGATGGGAAGAGGAATGAGCAACAATAAAAAGGAAAAAAAATCTTACTGGTTATCTTATTGCCTTAGAATACAATATGGATGTAGTCCCAAATTATACATCTGCGCCTCTAATGTACGTCTGAAATAATATTAATACCAAATCAGACATCTGTGTGCTAGATGTGATCAGCTGCCTGCTAGTGTGCTGCTGCTGCATCTGCAGAGAACAGCCTGAGCTTCCTCCTGTGCTGAGCAAGAGGAAAGAGCAGCCTTCATGCCCAGGCTCACCACCCAATTCAAGAAGGTCTGTTTGGCATTTCACTCTTCACTTTTCAATCTGCTTGCTCTAACACGCATAATGTTCTCTAGCTCACACTGAGAGTTAGGTTATGCTTCAGAATTACAGAAGCAATTCAAACAAAAATGTTTTCTCAACGCATTGTTAACTGGACAGATACCAGCATTGGGGTCCTGATGGATCTCTGATGGGAGGTCAGGGCAGGTTTTCCATGCAGGGTTGAAACCTGAAATGGAGAAAATTGCAATGGCCTGGCTGTGCCAATTACTCTGGCATGCTCTTCTAACTGTTCTTAGCCAGTATGGTTAAATTAATTAAATTTACTTAAACACTTGCAGCCTTTCAAAGAGAGCTGAAGCTTTTTTTGCAGCTCAGGTGAAGTTACAGGCTGGGACAGGATAGTGAAAAGGTTTACCATCTTTATTGATATAAATGTACTTACATTTTTGTATTTTGCTAATACTTCTAACTACAAACTAGTCCCAAAGTGGAAAGACCCATTTATATTTGACATCTTTTGTGAGATAGCTTCATTTACAATGCAGAAAGAAGACTGATATTCAATAGGTCCCTCCTTTCAGGTTCCTTTTCCAAAGACTTCATTTATAGGTTGCCAGGTAACCAGAAGTCTTTGACTTTTAAATAATACTTCATACAAGTACAAAAAGTGAGATTTTTCCAGAACTGAAATGGCAAGAACTATCTGAAATTAAGAGTAGTTTTAGCAAATGCCTACAGAGCTGACCGCTGGTACACACGCACACAAATATTAAAGAAGCAATTTGCTAAACTCTTCAGTGGCTGTATGGATCCAATTTCAAGTACAGACAGTGTGTGTTTTCATAACTGATTATTAAATTGAATCTGCGTATTCTTACTTAAGGTCATAATGCAGTTCAATAGGTAAATCATATTCCTCATCTCTTCCTGGAAAACCAGGTGTGTGCTGCTCCCAGTCTGCTTTTGCTTCTCCGTTGAGTTGGCTAGGTTTTCTGCAGGACAGAAGAGAGGGATAAAAAAATAAAAGGGTAATTAAAACTGTTGGAATTAACATGGCCAGCTGAATGGCCCTAGAGGACAGTGGTAGCTCTTTCTTTTTCCTTCTTCTATTCACCTTAGAAGAAGGAGCCTAGTGCTGTGGATTACCCAGATTTGCTCATGGAGCTGGAAGAAATGCAGAGTGGCCAAAGGCAGAATCAACTTTCCCAGCAGTTAAAGTTGTGATGGCATGGTGCTAGGCTTAACAGCAAGGAGCTTGTGCAATAGGATTGCTTGAAGACGACTCCTGCCCTAGATGGCTTTGTGGTGAATCTTGCACAAGAGCAGCTTTTGGTCTGCGTCTTGCTGTGGTGAGTCCAAGGGGCAGTTCGCCTGCCTCAGAGTGATAGCCTCTAATTCTTGCCTCTCCCTGATGTTTAGCAACACGTCAGGAGTTGCAGTGCAGCCTTGTCAGTGGGGAGCTGCCCTGAGACCAGTATCTTGTTTCATGCAGTTCCCTGAGAGTCCCTGTGTGGCAACAAATTTCAGTTCTTACTTGACCAGCTTTTTGTTTAAGCTCTCCATGCAACATCTTTCCTTTCCCTTTAAAGTCTGGGTTTTGGAAGTTTTCTTTTTCACAATATTTTTACTGTGGAAATACTTCTGAGGTCATTGTGAAATATCTTACTCAAACATTCAAGCCAAATCAATTCTATTTCCAGAGCTTTGTCATGGCACAAATGTATTAGAACAACTTAATAAAATGTTTATATCAATGTCTGAAGTTCACAGTAATCTGAGAGTGTGCAATGACATCTGTAGGATAAGTTATACAGCTCAGCACTGAAACATGACCATGGTACAAAGTATATTGTTTGGAAATCTACTGTTGGACCTGAAATCCAGCTTTGCAATTTTTGCTTCAGAATTTACACTGACAACTTCTTTATCATAAATGAGAGACACTTACATGCCATCTTTTGGGCATTCCAGTCCAATCTGAATACTTCAGGATCACAAACTGGTGCAGAAAACACAGCCTGTGTACCATTAAAACCAGCCAGACTTTTCTTAGCAGCATGCTTATGTTAGCTATTCAGATAAGGTAAAACTGATAACACATTTATCAGGTGTTTTGCTATGTCTGTCTAAGTGCTCTGAAATTATAGCATACAGACTGCAGGTTTATTTCAGCAGAACCCAAAAGCCTTAATCCTTTATTGCTGCAAAAGCACACAACTGTCCTTATAATCAGCCTAAAACAAGACTAGAACACGGAGAAGATATACCCACAGAGTCACTGCAGTTCTTGGGTAATGGGTTACCTGTTTGTACCTCAGTATATGTTTGTTTATATATGTCAAACTAGGAGCAGTTTAGTAACATAAAGTAGAAATCTGGCATTCGCTGCCTGCATTTCTCTTTTTGCATTCCGACCAACACCCGGTAAAAAGCCCACAGATACACCCCTCCCAAAAGTCCCAAAAAGCCTACATCAAAGCTAATACCTCAATTTGCTAAAATTGCAAATGGAAGTGATTCACCTTTTCCAGATACTGGCTTCCTACTATTAGTTCAGGAATAGTAAGGAGATGTGGGGGAGCTGGAAAAGCTCATTTCAACAGCTTTTTATATTCATAATTCAGTTGGGGTTGGACCCAAACCTGTTGAAGAATTATTGCAGTTGACTGTGTAGGATTGTAGTATCCAGCCCTTTACTATGCAGACAGAGAAAAGAAGAGCTTAGAAACTAAATAAGGCCATGTGATGCAATGGAATATTCCAGTCAAATCACAGCCATATCCTTCACCCCGTACTCAAGTGTTAGGCTGTTTCCAGGTGAAGACAGCAAAATTGTTTGTAATGACTCAGAAATGCTCAAGGAACTTTCTCGGTCGATATAACAGAAGGATGACTAAAACAAGTTCAAATCAGCAGACTTGTATGTCTTCCATTCCACAAAACTGAAAAAATGATTTTTAGAAGGGCATCTCTGGCCTTGTGATGCTTTTTTTTTAAATCATGAAATGTGAGGTAAAATAGCTAATGTAATAGCATATTCCAAAGATTTAAAAAACTTGACACGGGTAAAATACTATACTCTTAGCCTTATGTCAGTCCTGGGTAAAATAATGGAAAAGTTAATAAGGGATTTAAATGATAGAGATTCAAAGGATGGAAATATAATAAATGTTAATCAGCACAATTTTTCTGAAAAATATAGTTTATGCAGCAAACCTGATTTTGAATGAGATTATAAATATATTGATAATGGTGAATGTGTAGATTTTGATAATATTTTCCTTACACTCTGATGAAAAATTTTGCATTCTATAGCATCAGTGAAACATGCATTACAAATGAGCTAATGGATAGATCTCAAAAATGAGATATCATTGGCAATTATTACAGAACTCTTAAAGTGCTCTAGGGAGGTTAGTTTGGGGAACCTTAAACAAAATGTGGCAGACAGATAGATAGACCGAGCAGCGAGGGCCGGTCAAGGGTTGGAGCCAGGCATCTCCTCTGGCAATCAGAAAAACTTGGATGTATTTCAAACAACATCTGAAACTACTGGACATTTTCATCAACGATTCAGCTGCAAATACCTGAATTAAAGCTTACGGCAGTGTTGCAGGATGAGGGTAGGGTATCCCAGTTTGCTGTATAGGTTATTTGATTATCAGAGCCCATGCAAAAAATGCAACCAATGTAAAAAAGACAAGTTATAAAGGACACATCTGCAGAAGAGAAAATTTCCTGGAAAACAGCAACTTTAAAGATGTTTTAGGAGATCAAGTGAAATTCAATGCAACTTGTCAGTGGGCTACTATAGCAGAAAGGAGGAGGAAGAAAGAAGTACCAGCTGATAGGACTAAGAAAGTATCTCCCAGGTGTACTACCCTGGTGACACTAATGCAATAATGCTTTTTGCTGTGGAAATTTGACTTGAAATATGTAAAAAGCTGGATTCCATGTAAAAAACCAAACAAATATGACTACAGGGCCAGAGGTAGCACCTTGATATAAGACATAATCAGAAAGACCACACATAGGTGACTGGAATAGACTGTAAGTTCTTTTTCAAGGGCTTTTTAACTTAAATTAGAGTCACAACAAGAACGAGTGTCTGGAGGCAAAAATGAAACAAGTACAAATGAGAAACTGAACTCACATTTTTAAGGAACTACAAAAAGAAATGTTGGTGTCTTCATCTCTTGAGGTCTTCAGGTTAAGAAGGGTATAGATATTTTAGCCAAACAGAAGCTAATGTACTTATTGCAGGAGGACTGGGTGATTGTCATGGGATCCAGCTAGCCTGTTCACTTTTGATCTTAAATGTAATGAACCTACGAATGAAAAAGCAGAGCTTTTATTGAAGACAGTTAAATTTTGCCTGCATCATAATTCCAGGTTTTTGAAAATTGAACAAAGTTCTTGGTTCTGAATACAAATCCTGCCTTACAGTGTTGCTGTTTGCACACATCACAGAATTCTTGAGCTATTTAATCCTCATTAGTGAAGCATTATTAATCCATAGTACTGAAGGACAGGAGGTATAATTTAGAGAAATCCTTACGGGAAGGATCCCATAGGAGATAAAAAGGAATTACAGTGTTTCCATAGACCAGTAACACAAATCATGGCATTCTAATGCAGTTATTTTTTAATGTTGCAAATTTAAAATTCTGCGGAAGAATTTTTGTTTCCTGGGGGTGCTATAGGGTTAGGGAGTAATTTTCATTTTTAACCTGTGTTATATCTAACCTTGGTCTATGGGATTTCTGTCTTTTGTGTTCCATAAGGCTTTCCAGTCCTGTAATGTGTTAGAGAATTACTGAACTGTTCAGCTCACTATCTTGGGATTATTTTCTTTTATACTCACTAGCAGTTTAACCTGTCAAAAACAATTATTAAGCAATTTGTAACATAGTAGAGGCATAAATGGTCTCAAAAAATTCATGACTGAAAAAAGAGAAATGACTGCTAGAGCTCCCATATTTGTAGAAATCCACAATAACTTGTTTCCCAAAGGTTAGGATACTTGAAAAGAATTTGGAAGGTTAGAATATTTGGAAATTATCCATCTGGATTTTTGATAACCTCTCTACTGAGATAAACATTGCCATCTTGTGCAATGGCCACCTCTTTGCTGTGGAACAGCCTTCCTCAGACAGAAGGCCTTGCAAAGACAGCAGTGCCTTCAGCTGTGCAAACTGGTATCAAATGGGGTTGTCACTCAGGCTCAGGAGTGACACATGGCCATGTCAGACAAGAGTGCTCTTAACAGAAACCCTCAAGTTTGCACTAACTGAGCAAGATCCACCATGAAAAATAATACAGCTGAGTCAGTACGGCACTCCAGAGGCAGGGCTTTTTTTCCCCCACTTTCTCTCAGCATTTAAAAACAGAGCTGACCCCTCCATCCACCCCATAACACAACCCAGGAGAAAGGGCGAAGAGCTTTATGGCCACCTGCTCAGGGAGAGAGAGAAATCCCTCTGCACATGGGAGTCACTTCCTACGTTTCTGGTAGGCATTGTGGAGAGAAGCATTTCTCAGGGGCGCATCCCAGGTCCCCTGAGAAGGACGTGCTTCCCCTCAGTTTGCGAAGCTGGATCTGTCATTTCGCACAGCTTAAAAGTAAGAGATGCAATGCCTTGGAAACAGCAGTCTCCATGAGCGATGCTGCAATCAAAGTGGAAATGAAACAATGGTGCTTTACACAGCACAGTCACAGAAAGGGTACAGGCGTGATACTACATTCCAAAATATTTCAGTGTGGGAGGCAAATTATCTCAGTCAATAACAGCAAACTGAGCAAATAAAAGAGCTTGTATTTTCACTTAACAAAAGGAAATGGCTGTTTTGCCCACATTTAGTGCTTCCTCAGCTCCTTCTCACTGGATTCATCCCATAGTGCTGTTAAAGACATAAAGTACTTACATTTAATACTGACATTTATTTTTACTGCAGCACTACATAACTTCCAGAGCAGCAACCTCCAGTCTGGGGCTTCCTACAACTCCTGCAGTCAGGCTTGACCTCAGTGTTAGTAATAAGAGACTTGACCATTTCAGGACACAAATACCAGGCAGAGCCCAAAACAGGAGAGAAACCTCAGCCTGTAGGAGTCTCTTACTGCAAGTCTGTTGAGCATCATCTGAAATGGAAGATAACAATTATTCTCTGGCATCCACCGAGCCTCAAGCCTGTCTCTTGATTGGCTCACTTCATCTTTCCTTTACCAAACTGTGTGTACATATATCTCACCTACAAGAGGAGGATGTTCATGAACCTGCACTAGCCTAACCACTCAGCGTTTCTGTGTGAAAAAGTGGTCTTTGGCTCTGTCTTTCTAAGCTAGTCCTGGGTACAGATCCTCTACCAAGGATTTCTTTTGGAGATTGGTGCTGAAAATTAGAGTGCGGTTTTAAGTCCTGCACAGCCTCCAGAGCTTCACGGTAGCTTCAAAGTCCTTGAGTCAATCATTCATTTGGAGACCTCCGTGCAAATCACAAGATTTTGCACTTGTGTTTTTTAAACTTAACTTACATGTAGACAAAACCCAAGACCGACTCTAAAACTTGCAACCACCTACACACAAAACACTTCCTAGGAGACCTTCCTGCCTGAGTACCCTTTTAGGATTTTGATTGATGTTTTTCAGCTTCAGGTTTCTTTCTTCCTAGACAGTCTTTTCTTCCTCTGAGTAGAACACAAATCTGAGTTAAAACTTTGTATTTTTACAAATTCCAGTTCCTTCTTTCCAGGTAGTATCTGGAGATAATATCTGGAGAGACTATCTTTCTAGGCTAGTGTCTCCAGATAACTTCTACTCCTTATCAAATGTTTATTTAGGAGCAAACCAGGCAAAGTCCATCCTGCAAGAATTATATCCTTTGGCCTAGAGCCAAGTCTTTTATCTATTTGAATGGATGTCCCGTAAAACTAATGACTCTTGAGCAGTCTGTATTGCTAGCTCTTTTCTGCGTGCAATGATTCTTCCTGATAGCTCTTAAGTCAAAGAGAAGTTAAGAGTGGAAGCTACAATAACAAAGAAAAGTCACCCAACAGTTGGGCAATCAAAGTAACATTCACAAAACATGTGGGATATATCAGCTGATATATATACAAAGATTGGATTTGTCTCACTTCCCTTTACATGCTGTCTCTACAGTGTAGATATTACAGCTGTTATTTGTGCTAGGAGCCCTTTTTGTCAACAGAGAGAAATAGGTACTCCTGGGGCTGTAGGCGTATTTCACACATCTTCTTTAGGATGGCATCAATCAGGTCTTGGTTCCACTGAGGCAGATCTGCGCTGACATCAGGCAACCCTGGAGTGACAGTGTCAGATGTCAGAGCGGGCCTTGTGGCAGCAGGCTGGCATTTAGAGCTGTTTAAAGCACGTATTTTCTTAGTAGGAATAGTGTGCTGAGGAACAAAGATAGAAACTATTGTCAACAGGGGAGGGAATGAGGGGGAGAGAATTAGAGATTCCGAGAGCAAAGAGAAAAAAGTGATAACTAAAATATTTTCACATGAAATTTATATAATTCATGCTTCAAAAATTATATAATAGCAGTTGGTTTGCTCCAGACAAAGGAGTTTCTGTATTTTTCCAAAACAGAAGAGCTCTACTTACCTGGTATGGGAAGTCACAACAATTTATTGATCGTATATATGTACTGATAGGTAGTCCTGTTTGTACTTCAGTAACCACCTCAACAGAGTATGGTACCACATAAACAGGTGAAAACACCATTGAAAAAACAGCTTGGGATCCCATTTCCTATTTATTTCCATGTTCAGTTTCAGAATCTGGATCTGTAGGACAGTGATCAGCCACTTTCTATGTCAATGTTTAGAAGAATTTCAGAGCCAGACTCTTCTCAGTGGTGCCCAGCGACAGGACAAGGGTCAATGGGTACAAACTGAAACATAAGAGGTTTCAGTTGAATATGAGGAAAAACTTCTTTACTTTGAGGGTGACGGAGCACTGGAACAGGCAGCCCAGGGGGGTTGTGAAGTCTCCTTCTCTGGAGATATTCGAAGCCCGCCTGGATGATGTCCTGTGCACCCTGCTCTGGGTGAACCTGCTTTAGCAGGGTGGTTGGACTGGATGATCTCCAGAGGTCCCTTCCAACCCTTGCTATTCTGTGATTCTGTGATTCTGTGAAGTTACACAGATAAAGTAAACCTAACTGTATGCCCAAAGCAAATGAGGACACCCTCCCCAAACCTCGTCCAGGGACATCAGAAATAAGCATTGCAAGCAACACAAACGTTAACTCCTAGGTAAAGTGTGTGCTCTAAATTTAGGTCAGCTCACTTTAACATTTGTTTGCTTTATATTTTCTTTGCTTGACTTACATTTACCAATATAGTACTAAATTGCCAAATAGTCCCATTACACTGTTAATATTTGCCTCTGCACTTCACTAACAGCTGAAATGCAGTGAAGAAAAAATGTGATCCTCCCATGAGTCAATAGTGAGCTGGTGGGGAAGCGTGCCACTGCCACAGAGTTATTTCATTGCCCAGTGTAAGTGGAGGGCAGGAGACATACAGCGCTACTGGGGACCGATGGGGACCGGTGGGGAGCAGTTCCACTGTGCCCACACGGCCCTGACATGAGGCAGTGAGCCTCACTGAGCCTTTTCTGCTTGTCACTCCCCAGCCAGGGTCTCCTTCCAGGGCTGCTCTGGATCTCCACACCACTCCCCTGTCCTCAGGCTGTGATTCAAGGCTCTCTGGGCTCGCTTCCCCAGTCTTCTGCATGGCAATGCTTTTGCTATGACTGGTGTGCATTGGACTTTGCATCAGACCCAGTGTGCTGCTGCTAGTTCAAGATGGCAGGCTGCAGACCTGGAGCAAGGCTGCAGCCTAAATCGTTCAAGCACAGATTGTCCTCCAAAGCTTTCTCAGATTCCCCTGGCTACCATGTGCTGGGGTGGAGGAACAGCCCAGCATGCAGCAGCACAGAACACCTGCCACAAGAAGCCCTGGTGATATGCACCAGCATGAGGACAACTTGGTCAGTAATTGGAGTCTGGTGGTTCAGCTGGACAGTGACTGAAGGTTCAGTCTTTCACAGAGCCTGTGGTGATGGCATATCCTGCCAAAACTCCTGAAATTCACCTAGTGTTTTCCCTGATAATAAGAAACGAAGCCTTGCATTCTGGCCAAATTTCAGCTCTGACAGATGTTACATGTTTTACCTCGAAACCCAGATGTGGCACCCCCTATACTCACAAATTACTATATAATGTTAATTGTCCTGCTCTACCCAGAGGTAGCTGCACCACTGAAGCAACAGGTGAAACACTGCCTTTTTTTACAAGCTATTTAAATTTTAATTTGTTGAAGATCCTTCAAGGGAAGGAACTATATAAAGATAAAATACAAGTTCCTTCAAGTGAGAAGTTGGATGAGCCTTCACATCATGTATGTATTGTAAATGAGAAAGAACAGGGTGGCAGAAGTACGCTTGCTGTGGTGACATGCTGCTAGGACTCCATAGAAGCAGGTCAAAAAGCTGTCATTAGCTTGCTTCAGGCTAAACCCCATCAGCTGAGTTTTGAAGAGAGGCAAAATGTTTCTGTAATAGCTCAGCTGGGCACAAGAGTGCAAGTCCTGGTGGTGATGAGATGGCAGGCACAAGAAGGAAGCAAGGAGATTTTTTTTTTTTTTTTGCTTCTCTTTGCAAGAGTAAATCTTAATATTGCTATAAAGAGATTTTTCAGGAGACCCAAGAGTGAACCATAAACATTTTTAGAAGATTCCCAGTTGGTTTGTTAACAAAGAATTGTGTATTCTGAATTGCAGTGTTTTGGTATGTGTATGGCAGACATTTCCATAGACTATTGACCTTGCAGATTCATAACAAAAATTACAGAGAATTCAGACTGTAAGAAGATGCAGAAGTTCTTTCTATCTTGTAGCTTTAAGCAACTAGCTCCATTCAGAGAAAGAAATCTGAAGTTTTTTCTAGGGCAATAGCACAACAGCATCCAAGAGGATGAACCTCTGTTAAAAGATGGGTTGGAAAAGTACACTGCATATAAGAATTTTACTTGACAGCTTAAAAATGTAGCATAAAGAACTAAGTATGCTCTTAAACAGGAGCTTTGAATTGCATTTTGAAGCCACTAACATCTATTTGGACAAGGCAGTTCAGAAGTTACACAGAGAAAAATGAGATTTGATTCAGTGTGCTGGGGATTGTGCCCCAAGACTCATGACAGTGATTTTTTGAACCAGATGATGTGCTTTGGTGCCACTGTGCTCAGCTAAAGGGGAGTCTGAACAGATTATTTCAGGAAATGCGTTCAATACAGTCGATCCATGATTATTAAGACCTGGGCTTAGCATATGTGTTCATTTTGGTTTTAAGTTACAGCTCCTTTGTCAAGCCTGGGGTATAAACTAACTCATTTCCTTTGGTGCCTTATTCCCAGAGGATGCAGAAAGGACCATCTCATTTCAGGAGAAGACTTGCTTTACTTGCTTTTCCCAGCCTGTCTAATCAGCTTCTCTCCATTTGGGGCCACAGTTGCTGAGCCTTTTTTGGCCTCCTAACGGCTACTGCAGTGTCAAGGGACGGAGAGAAGTGCATCTCTTTCCTTAATCCAAGAGTGGAAAAGAGTGCACTCCAAGAGTGCACTCCCACCTAATCACAGCAATCCACTGACCTCCTAGTGCATTTGGTTTGCTTCAGGCAATGCTGTAATTGAATGAAGGCTTTGAACAGCTTTAATGTCTTTAATTTACCAAGGTGATCAGAAAACAGGTGGTGTATTGTTCAACAGTTCCAGATATGACTAAGTACAATAATTATGTGTTTTGGTGCTGTAAATGTGTTTTAATTATTATGAATTAACATCAGTTAAAACCACCAGAGCAACTAGTGAAGAGCTGTGTAAATGCATTTCTTGCTCTGTAGTCTGTATGCTGCAGGCCATATGGGGAAATTCGCTGAAATCCAGCATATTGGTGAGGAGGCTCAGGTGTTGCACGGATTTTCTCACTGTTTTTTCTCATGTTGCTTGTCAATTTGTAAAATACACTGGAAGTAGTGAAGTGCTTTGATCTATTTATTTAGGCAATGCTTTGGAGCAGAGATCACTTTTTACTGTGTATCCTGGAAGCACATTTGAAACCCCCTTCTCTATCGTTCAGATAAGCAAACACTCACAATATGATATTCCGAGAGGATGGCATTACAGCAGGTAACACTGCACAGCATTAAATAAAAGATGGCAGCTTTCCATATGTCACCTTTCTAGAGGTAATCTAATTAGACTAGAATTCATTATGGATATGCAGGTTGCACAGCACATCCACTGCCCAGATTGCATAACCCAGTCTCTCTTGTTGCCAGAAGAAAAGGAGCCAAGCAGTTAGCAGCATGGTGGTTGTTAGGCTGTGTTGCCCAAAACAAAACTCTTAGGGAAATTAAGAAGAAATAAATTTCACAAATGACTTGTACTTATTTATATTATTAACTATCACTATAATCTTCCAAAGAAGAAGAATATAATTTGAGAATAACTCACCAGAAGAACACAAAGGGCTCTTAACAGTAAAGAAGGGGCTTGTTAGATTTCAGCAAACAGAAAGGAACCTTAAATTATCTGAATGCAGTCTTTAATTATTTAAATTTTTAATGAAAAATAATTTTAAAAGCCAACATGAGCTGTCTCACGCAAATTGATTTCTTAAAACATTTAAAATCATTTAGAGGCCTCACTTTTGTCTGTGTTGTTCCTTCCTTTTATTCCCACAGCACTTTCCCCTCTGCCTGTGCAGATCAGAGTAGCTGCCTTCTGCAGAACAACAATCTCATTTTGTTTACCTTGTGATTCAAAGAGAATTAACAAGCCCAGGATTCACCTTTTCTAAACAAATACTGGCAAGACAAAGGTATCGCAGCTATTCTAGGCACAAGAGGTTTGTTGAGATGGAGAATGGTAAAGACTGGCAAGAAAGAAAAGTCAATGTGTTTTTATCTGAAAAAAAGTTAATCCTTTTCGCAGCCTCACTTTCTTTGCTTTTGAGACAGCTCTTCTTTTTCATTTAAGTTTTAGAGGTTTTCAGCAAAAGGAAGCAAGAAACCAAGGTATTTTCTTTGTTCCTGTCAAGTAGCTTGAACAGTTTGAGAACAGAAACCAGTCAGAGCAGTGTGATTAGCGTAGCCAATTAGGGTAGATTTGCATATTCACAACATGGCTATTGAGAAATAATTCTGCAGAGATAACGCAAGTTTGGCAACGCCTGTCTTCCAATCAGAGCACCCTGGCTCCTGTGCTATATGGTAATTGAGAAATAACCATAGAGTGATTCTGCAGATTTGGCACCCTGAGCCAATCCATGTGCTGGCACGACACAGCTGGGGAAGAAAGAGTATTTGTAAGGCGGTAGCAATATGATACCCCTGCGCACTGGAAAAGGTTAATCTACAATGCATTTACCTAAAATGCAACAGCATCTGTCAAATTAGTTTGTTCTTCCAGGTTTCATTCCAGCTACAACTCGTGCTAACTGCCACTTTTGGGGGCCCAACCTCATCAGGAGTTTACGGGACTTGGTTTTTAATGAGATGGCAGTTGGCCAAGGACTGAGTGCCTTGCAGCCCCTCCTGCCCTTCATCTCAGGCCAGTGGTCCATGGGCATGAAGGGGTGCTAGATGCCAAACTACACAAGGTGCAGAAGGCGAGCTTTGCGCAACGGCCTAAAGGATGGGTGATAAAACTCTGCTTTCTTCTGCCCCAAAAGGCCTGCACCAGGGCACTATCCAGGGACCAGGCAAGAAAGCAAGCAGCCCTTCAGGAAACCTTGTAGGCTGTTGGATAACAAACTGGGTGGATGATCACAGCAGCTTTATTATCTCTGAAAGTGAAAAATCACCTTATATACTACGGTGACAACAATCTGTGCTCCATCTCAATGTTTCTCTGGCTCCACCACTTGTCATCTCTCACCAACAACCGCATCACTGCAAGCATTCAGGTGAACATGACCGGCTGAGCGTGTGGTGCGCAGAGCCAGCTGCCACCCTGTGCCCACGTAACCTGCATCTTCTGGATGCTCTATTTTCTTATCAAGGGGCTGACAAGTGATTGGCTGTAGTGTACTGTGATCTCTACCCTTAATGTCTTGAATCCTCTTTGGTGCTGGGGGCTGAAGTTGTTGTGCGCAATTGCAACAAACTGGGTCAGAAGGGACTCAGTGGAGTGGTCTCCCAGATACAACTACACAGGCTAAAGGAACTGCTAAGGGAAAGGCAACAACACAAAAATTAACTTGTGGTACTCACTGCTACAAGATATCAAGGAAAATGTAACAAAATCCCTAAAATTAGACCATTACACAAATTGAAAGTTTATAAACTAGTTTCATATCCACCAGGGTTAAGACTATGAGCTCTCAACCTCCATGCCACAAAGAAACATTAAGCACATTTAGTTGGGGAGGAATGTCTCCCTCCAGGAAGATACATTTTTTTATAATCATCCATGATAGGGATTTTATACCTATCTCTGGAATACTCACTGCTGATTTATCTAGTCCAGTAACCTATGTAAGATTTTTTTTTTTAATGGTCTCAGTCTATGAGTATCCACAATTGTCTCTTTCCTTCCTATCCCCTTTGTGGCACCAGCTCGTTATTAGAAAGTTAATAAACTTTGTGTATGTTCTAAAGATAATATTGAAAACTGCAAAATTGTGTTCTGCATTTTATAATTGGTGTGGAAAAAAGGGGGAGATCTAATCCTATTGGGCCTTCTATCTCTTTTGCTCTCTCTCTCCCTTTTTCCCTTTTGATGGTAAGCAGCAAATTTTAATTAGCTTCATTTCCACAATTCAGTCATGCATATGTAATCTTTGTTCACACTTTTATAAAGTAAAATTAAGTGAAAGAAATTGGGTAATAATAGAGAGCTTGTCTGAGCAGAACAAATGTGAATTATCAAACATAAGGAAAGATGACTGGGACTACAGGGCTTGAAGTTGTGCAAGGTTTGAGGTGATTTTTCTCAAACAGGAATGCATAAATAATGCATAGAAACAGGTGCTGATTATCCTGTTTTGGGCATCTTTTGTTCATTATATACTTGGGCTGCTGAGGTACAGTGATAACCACTGAATGTGAGGAGACTGCTTAATAACAGCTTTCTAATGTTTCTCTTTTATCATGAGCTGAAAGTGTCACATGAGCTTGTCTAGTTAATAAAAATCACTTTGTGAACCCACTGTTCTTAGATTTGATATTGGAGCAGATCACTGTACTGGGCCTCTCTCTTGATTATAGCTGCAAAAGCTGTTCTGCCGTTTTGCATTGTAATTTAAAGGTTTCCTAATCCATATACACACCCTCTAATTAAATGTTTCCAGGGGTTACCTTGGGACCCTTCAGTGCTATGGTCTGAAACTAAAACTAAAGACTGCATTAAATTCATTCCCCCTGGGGTGAGATGCAGGAGGGGAGAAGTACATTTTCAACCCCTGCTACTCCAGATTATTTGAAAGCATGAGCATGATCGGGATTACTAACTCCATTATTTTTGTTACCTAATGTGAGAAGATGGAAATTTAAAGGGAGACAATTAATGTGTCTAAATCTAGAGTTCAGATTAGTTTTCTGAGAAGACTCTTTACAGTCTAAACAGTTATTTTAAGAAGCTACCAGTTCAGAAGCAGCAACTAAAAACCTGAACCTCCTGTTGATGTAAATCAGTCCGTGGCCGAACAAGCTGCGTAACAAACCCTGGCTGCAGCAAGGTGCCGAGGTCTTCATTAAAGGAAACGTAGCGAAGCATGTTGGCATTAGCATATATAGAAGTAAAGTTTGAAGTCCAGTTAGTGTTAAACTCATGAGCAGATACCTTCTCTTCAGTGCCCATTCAGCCTGACCCCACCAACCTAACAGCTTTAGGAGAACACCTCTTTTTGCCCCTGAGAAGGAGCTCCTATTACAGGAAGTGAATTTCAGACTTGGGTGGTTTTCTTTTTTTTTTTGTTTCTAAACCTGCTTTGCTGCCAGTGACTAGGGGTAGCCAAGATTTAGGTTAATGGTTAACAAAGCAGCTATAACCACACAGAAACTCTGACTTCCTCCTTCTGGGGCTGGGACCAAAAGCTGCCTTTGCTTGGAGAGGAAGAGGCAAGCGTTGAAAGGAGAGCAGTTCATGCCACAAAGGGCTGGAGAACGGCAGCTTCAATGAGTAGAGAAAAGAGAAGGAAGATCCAAAAGGAGCAAGAGGTGTTTGCCATAAAGATAGGTAAGAGCTGAAACACTCCTGCTCAGCTTATTGACTCAGTGGTTGTTGCTAACAAAACCCACAGGTGTGGCTAGTTGAGACGTGTTCGTTGTACCTAACCGCTCTGACCTGTGTGTCTCAGTTCAGACGGGCAAAGCAAGAAAGGATTTATTTGCTGTGAATTTGAGAAAGGATCTATTTGCTGTGAATTTGAACATCAGAGAGAACAGGAAGGCTTTTTCTCTCTCCCCCTCCCCTCAGGGGCTGCTCATGGCAGGACAGACATCCCCTTCAGACTGTTCTCATCTCATTGACCACAGCCATGTCCCTGAGTTTGAGGTGTCCCTTTGGATCAAGAGCACTTTGGCCTTGGTGTATGTCTGCATCTTTGTTGCGGGCATCTTGGGCAACAGCATCACCATCAAGGCCACCAGGATCCTGCAGAAGAAAGGCTACCTGCAGAAGGAGATCACAGACCACATGGTGAGCCTGGCCTGCTCTGACCTGCTGGTCATCCTGCTGGGTATGCCCGTGGAGTTCTTCAGCACCATCTGGAGCCCCTTTTCCACCCCCAATGGCAACATGGCTTGCAAGCTCTACTACTTTCTCTTTGAAGCCTGCAGTTATGCCACGGTGCTGCATGTGGCCACCCTCAGCTTTGAGAGGTATGTGGCTATCTGCCACCCCCTCAAGTTCAAGGCAGTCTCTGGACCCCGCACAGTGAAGCTGCTCATTGCCTTTGTCTGGACTACATCTGTTGTAGTGGCTCTGCCCCTGCTCTTTGCCATGGGCACGGAATATCCCCTGGAAACCATTGAGGGCTACCAAAGTACAACTGCCTGCGTCAAGCCTATGCCCAGGCACCACCTTCCTCAGCTGAAGCACAATATGACCGTCTGTACCAGCCTCTCCTCCAAGTGGTCTGTCTTTCAGGCCAGCATCTTCAGTGCCTTTGCTGTGTACGTCATAGTGCTGGGATCTGTCGCCTTCATGTGCCGCAGCATGATGAAAATCCTGATGATCCACAAGGAAGGAACTGTGGTGGTGAAGGGTGGACTAAGACACCAGGAGCACTACCTAAGAAAAAGTGAAAGCTCAGAGGCCAAGAGCTCCAGGAGACAGATAATTTTATTCCTGGGTAAGAGCCCCATCCTATGCCTCCCCTCCCCTGCCCACTTTCCAAATGGGAAGGAAACCCAGAAGCCTCCATTTTATCTCACCAAGTTTCCCCAAATGGGGGATGTATGGTTTGAAACTGGTGCAAAATGAGGGAGAAGGATACTTTTGGTTGCAATGATATGTTTTAAGAAACCTGATTTCCCCGCATGTTTTTTACTCACTCTTTTTGTCATTAGAACAGGTGGGAGGGAAGAAGTAAAAATCCATTTGCTGTCTGCTGTTTGTCTTGTTTGATTATACTGCATGTCTACATGCAGCAATATGGGTAACAGAGTGTTGCTGCTTGACCTTTGGGGTAGCAATAGGCAACGGTTGCCTGGATATAAAGTAGCTTTACTTGCATGTTTTCCCATTAAATTACAAATATGTGCATGTTTAGTAAGGGTCTTGACGGGAGGGAAGACTGTCTTGCAAGATCTGAAGCTTGTCCCAGTTAATGTCCCCATTAATTCAGGGTGCTCCCTGGAGGGTACTTACTTACCCTCGGCAGTTGTGGCTGTGTTGCATTGGAGCATTCAGAAAGCTGGGCTAGAGAGTTGATTCGGTCTTGCAAATTGCTGTTGCCCTCTGAATTTTTTTTTTCCTGGTTTTATTTGAAGGCCTATAACCTTGGAATTATGTTTGATTCTGATCTCTCTCGCCACATTTGTCAGACAAAAACTAATCAAGCTGTCATTTCACCAACTTGGAATCTTTCCGGGCTGTGATCCATGTAGTCTCCGCGTTTGTTGATGCTCTTAGAAGCACCCTTAATCATGCCCTGGCTGAATTACTGCTAGTTCTTGTTTTGTTGGGTTGCTTAATATGATACTGGATATAACAAATGAACCATCTAGAGTACGAATGCACAGTAGACCTAGTATTCTGTGTTGCTTTTTGGTGCTCTGTTTGATATTGCAGAGAGGGAATTGAAACTCGTGGGTCTGTCTACTTCTACAGCTTTAAGCACTTCGTTTGTTTGTTTGTTTTGTTTTTAAGCATTCCATGCTTCCTCATCTAGTCCTGCTTTTGCCATGGTCTGTGGTTGGGACATGAAGTTGCAGGGTAAGGAGCCCAGGGCACGCCCAGCTCCTTTTCTGCTGCACCTGTATTAGACTTGGAAACATGGTGAAAACCTGTCATACAGACACAGCGCATGACTCAAAGGTTTGGGGAAAGGGTGGAGCTGCACACTGTACCAGCAGAGAGGGTGACAAAGGCTTCAAATGGGAGATATGACACTCCGGGGTGTACGGAGCTCTTCCTCGTGCTCACAGTGTACATCTAACGAAGGAATCATCTCCTTGCGCAAGGCATCTGTTAGTCTGGGACGAGAGGTCCCATATCTGGGTGATTAAAAGGGCTCTTGGTATTCTTAGTCCACCAAAAGTACTGATTTCTGGGGCAGAGACCTAGCAGCTAATGCTAAATACATCATGTTGTACAAAGCAGAAAAAGACATAAGGCTCTGGTCTTTAAGTTAAGTGCTACTGTGGGATCCTAAAATGTCTGTGGATCTCTCTCTCCCCTTGTAAATTATCATCCACAGCTACATTGAAGCCCAGTCTAAGATCCAAATCCTGTAGCAAGTTCTAGCCAGGTAGAGAGATGAAGGAAAATTGCCACGGCTTTTTTTCCCCTCCTTGATTATTGTTCTTGCTTGGTGATGGTCTAGCGTGGAAAAGGGCAGAGCTAGTGCTGCTTGCAGAAGTGTTAAAAAGCTAAATTTAAGTGACTGTCTCGTCCTTCATCTTAAGAGAATGTGCCGCCAGTATCTGATGCTTTCTCTGTGCTCTCAGCTTTCTGGAGCCAGTAGATATATCTGTGAATTCCCCAAAATTATTTCAGTGGCAAGACTCTTAATACGAGTCTTGCTAATTTACTTGGGTTGGGAAATAAATTAATAAACTGAGGAGGAAGAAACTGTGGCCTGCATCCCTAAGAACAATGCAAAGCAATTTAATTTGGAGATTTCATAAGAGTGATGCTTTAGGGCAGTTTTAACCCAGAAGAAATGAACATATAAATTGTTTACAAATCGCTGAATTTAAATATAGTGATTTAGAAGTCCTCTTTGTTTTTCATTTAACAGATGGGTCAAATTAAAACAAATACTTGCGCATTCCCAACATATTTCACTTTTAATGTGAAATGTAAATGACAGTATATAGCATGATGTCTTTGAACATCTAACAGCAATAAAAACAACTTAGCATTTTCTTCTTCTAGTTGTTAAAAGTGTTAAGTTCTATAAAACAGAGATTAAATTCATAAATCTCCTGACGATGAGAAAAAGCTAAGTAGAAGGAGACACAAATAGGAACTGACGCTTTTTTAGTGTCACATTATTGTGTGGCATTTGAAAAAATTCACGAAAATTAATTGTAAATGTTGAAAGACTACTTGCTGTAGTAGGCTTGCAGGATGGGCTCCAGACAGGGTGACACCCCTGCTGTGATGGGGGAGGAAGGTGCAAGGGGCCAAGCAAGGAAAGCACCACCGTGCTGGGCAGGCTGAGCTCACGTGGGGAAGAGCTTTTCTCCAAGGACGGTGGCTGCAAGTTTTGAATCTTTCAGCTTAAAGCCCAGACAATCTGGTTAGGGATTTGAAGTTCTTGATGTAGAGATGGCAGTTCCTTCTGTTTCTGGCTACCATGCTGTGCTCATGGTGGAGACGAGGGACTGGCCCAACGGCTGCAATAATAACTCTGTGCCTGGTGTTGGGGAGGGGATACTTCCAAGGGCTGTTCAGCTCGAATTTTGGTAGATTTCCCCAGTGAAGGAATGCAAATTTGTCACAATATTTTAGAGAAAATCGGTTCTGTTTTTATAAAGTAGGCTGTGCAGTGCTATTCCTTCCAACTTCATTCCCACTATTGCTGTTGGCTTCTAGAAAAACATGATAGCACATGAAAGTCTCTATTTAATGCTCCTGAAATTAGGCATTTTGTGCTTTTGGATAGACAGGGGCATACTTCCTGCAATCTTTGTGTGTGTGATTTATTTTATCATCTTCTGAGTCATGTGGTAAAACTCCACTGCTTCCCGTGGGTCAGCCCATCCGTATGAGCAGTGTAGATCAGACTGGTTGACACCATGTGCATTACCTCTGTTTGTTGTTGTTAAAGCAGCTTTGTTCATGCTGGGACAGCAGATCTTTCTTCTAGTGAAGGGCTACATGGCTCTGGATGAGTGTGGCCTGGTATGAATAGCAGGGAAAATATAGCTGAACTTAATTTTTTGAGTAGTTCATGACAGCATTTGTTAATAAAAGCTTCTCCGCTCCCAGCAGCAGAAACTGGATAGCTATAGTACTTATGAAAATACTTGGCTGATGGCACTTGGATGAAACACAAATTTTTAACAGTATTTTAAACCTCCTAATGCTTGGCCCACCCAGGCAGGGATTGATTCAGTCTTCATGGCTACTCGGTCTTGTTTCTCCTGTGGCTGTAAAGGGCAGGTTAGTTATCAGAGGGCTACCTCTGATCAGAGGGCTGCAGGGGACCTCTTGCTGCTCCAACACCTGAGCTCGGGCCCCTGCCACCATAGCAGCGAGCCTGTAAGAAAAGGTGAGTTTGGAGACTTACATGTTTTATTATATATAACTCGGTTATAGCAAACAAAGAAGGAGAACGTAATGGAAGGATTCTGTAAAAGAGAGATCCAGCTAGTGCAATAATTATAAATCTTGAAAAAAGAAGGCACTTTCATAGATGAAACTATATAGGTTAAAAATCTTTAGGAAAGATTGAACTTTCACTGGGAAAGGGGAGCGGTATCGGACAAGCCTCCATGCAAGCTGCTGGCAGGGTGGGCTTCGGCACCAGTGGCTCCGTGCCAGCAGTGCCTGCTTGCTGGCCATGGCTACATCCTTCTTAATCTGGTCAATAATATAAAGCCATGTTTATACAAAAGCAGCTGTATGATTTGTCATCAGACTAGATCTGACTGACCTGAACTTGTACTCTACAATGAAGTGAATTTTGACTATCCCAGACGAAAAATTTATTGCTTCTAAAGCTTCTGTGATATTTCCCTTGGCAGTTTCAGTTTTGTGCTTCTGCTAAAAGCCTTAATTATTTTGTATAAAGCAGCCTCAAGCCTACCACAGTAAATATGTTGAAATAAAAGTCCTTTAGTTTTGCTACATCCTCTGCTTTTTTTTTTGCTACACTTCCAATTTGTCCTTCGGAGCAATACTCTTCAGTTGGCACAGCAGAGGCGTCCCACTGCATGGGGCTACTATGCACTGTGGGTGCTTTGCCGTTTGCCAGCCAGCATCTGAGCAGTGCTTTTCTGTCTCCTGACCGTGATGAAGTGTCCATCTATGCTATCCAGCTCTTCCTTCCAGAAAAGAGAAATATCAAAGTCATCTGGCTGCTATGAAAGTGTTGCTGTAGATGCATTAAAGCACTGCTGTAACTGCAGCAGTTGGCAAGAGCCAGAGCTGCAGCTGGTCCTACCTAACTGGAGGCCTTGCTGCTACCAGCCTGACCCCACCAGCTCCTCCATGCCAAGTGAGGCAGATAATTCTCTCTTCTGTCTCTTTCCCATCATTACAGGACTGCAGTTTTCCTGCTTTGGAACCCTCTGATGTAAGAAGAATTTTCCTACATGACTGGACAGCAAATACCCTAAGCTTCTTTCATGAGCAGGGAAGGGAATTGTTTATGATAATCCATGGCAGTGCCTCCATCTGAGAAAGGCAGTGTGGTGGTGGTTTTGTGTTTTGTTGTTGTTTTGTTTTGTTTTTTTTTTTTTAAATTTTTATTTTGTGTAGCACTTAAGTATGTCAAATACACTGAGAGCCAACCTGAAGACAGTAGCAGGGGTGTTTTTGTGTGATGTGGTATGGTACAGGGAGCTTCAGGTCTGGTCTGCTTTATAGATCAATAGCAGCTAGAGGCTTTACTGAGACTCTGGGAAGTGCTGTAGAAGGAAAGAGAGTCCCTGTCTTTACATTCAAATAAAGTGGGCAAAAGGGAAGGACTGGAAAAGCTAGACAGAAGAAAGTCAGTGACCTGACTAAGGCCACAAATGCTATGGAGAGTCACGAATGCATCTGATGGATCTTGTGCTAGTGCCCTATGTGCTGGGCTGCCTGGCCCCTCTCCTGCCACTTTTTTGGTGGTGACTGTTAAAATGATGCCAGGCTATGCTATAACAATACCAAATGCCACTGTAAATGCCATGGACAGAGCTCTACCTGGCCATAAACTAAATCTAGATAAAACTTTAAATCGGAAATTAAAAAGATCTCCTAGAACATAAGCTGGAGCACCATTTTTTTCCCCCTATATTCTAGTGCTGGCAGATTAATGTTTTGCTCAGAATAAAGGTATTGTGTGTAGAAATAGCCTTTCCAAAGGCACTAAGGAAATGTATTTTGTAAGGCACTTGGCAAATGGGTTTTCAGGAGGCAGATTACTTCAAGTAGTTGTGAAAAATACGTGGTTGTCATCTAGAGATGACTCAGGCACAGTATAACTTGACAATGGTAGGACTTCTGTTACAGGAAAATTAGATGCTTCTTCACAGGCTGGAAATTGGTTGGTTTTTTCCTTACTGAGAAAGGTAAAGCTTGGGGATAGAACAAAAATTGAAAGAATAACTTAATTGATTAGATTCCAAGAACACAGCTCCAGCCCGTGTTCTTTAAACTTGGCTTCATTGACTCCTCTTGGTTCATTTCTTTAATCATTCCACTCAGCTGCCTTTCTTCAGAGACTTTGTTGGAGAGATGCCTGGAGATAAATATGTTGTAGGCTGGGTATGATTTTCATCTCTGTGTTTTGTATGGTGTCTCCATCCATATATTTCCCTGAGCAGGGCTTTGAATTACACAAGACAAGTAGGAGACTGAATGCACTGAAATGGGTAGCAGGGGCTGAGTAGGGGACATGAAACACTCAGACCAACAGACCAGGGTCTGGCCATTCAACTGGAAGGGACACCCACCCTCTGTCACTAGGAAGATTTTTCTTTTAGGTGCTTCTTTCTGGGAAAAGAGATAAAAGCAAAAGATTTACCTACTGACGTTCAGTAAAATTTGCTTTCCTCTTCTCTGCAAAAGTATTAACCTTGTGTCAACGGCAAAACCGATCAATGCTACTGAATGCTGGTAGCGCAAAACCGAAGCTCAGCTATTCAACAGATGACAATGGAAAGGCTGCATTCAGGGATTATGGCTTCTCAGGGCAATTGTGTACAAACAACCTCCTCTGAAGAGCTATGGGACTTCTGTTGGTTTTAAAAAAAAATACATAGCCACAGTAAAATAGACTCAAGGCAAACTTCCAAAATCCAGATATCTCTATTTTCAGTTGTTCCACACTGTAATTTAAAAATGAACGTAAGCAGAAACTAGCATAATTTTCCTCCCTATTGTACAGAAAGCAATTTATCTACTGCTGCTTTTAACTGGACTCATGTAATAGAAGTTTGTTCTTTTGGCTTAAGTAGACAGTCTTCCTTTCCTCCTACGCCAAGGGATGGCAAAATGGTACAGAGAGAAAAAGAATGGAAGAATAGGGACTAATTGAGGCCAGCACCCCCAGGGTATTTAAGACTTTTGTAGTTTTAATGGAAAAATCAATGTGTGATTACACTTTGCATTGGAGTACTTAAAAATTGTACATGAAAAGTCTGCAGCTTTAAAAACAACCTAACCCTGCAAATACTGTAGTCAGAGAACCAAATTCACCACTGGTGTAATCCACATAATTCTCCATACATAATATCCTGGCAGATAGGGTCTCTCTGGACATGTGAGTACTGTCTGCTTCTGTGCACGAGAAGCCCATGGGAACCATAAGTGCTTTACTGGTCCTCAGTGAAAATCGTGGCCATGCTTCTGTCTTTCAGTGGGTGCCTACAAGGAAACTGGTATTTGTTCTGGTCTGACAGTGAGCTATATGCTGCTTCAGCCTAGCTCACCCCGTGGTACAGGAAGCACAAGTATCTTTCCACTTCTTTATGCTCTACCATCTGTGTTGTCCAGAGACTAAGTGGGCAGCTGAGATTTCTTAAGTACTTCTGCCCCACACTTGCCTCTGCCTCAAGTCTTAAGCCTCATTAAAGACTGTTACCAGTGTTGGCCTTAAACTTAGTATTATTAATCTCTCTCCCTCTCTCTTGCAAGGGTTCATTATCTTGTAATGAACCTCATCGGCCCTTGGTTCTTCCAGCAACCCTAGGTATATGCTAGGAATGAGGGAAGCACAGGCAACATCCTTCGCTGTCACAGTGTGAGCCGAGAAACAGGCAGCGGGCTGCTGCCCTGGGGGAGCTGAGGTCTGGCTGTGTCATCTCGGCTTCTGAAAAACACAATCTGTATCATGGCAAACCCTCTCTGGGGCATGTTTTCTTACAAGTAGAAGCCTTGGAAGCTGACTCTTTCAAAGAGTGGATAAGAAAGCAGGAAGATTTATTTCCATTAAAGTGGAGAAATACAGCTGTTGCTCCAGGTATGAAATGAGTTGAGGGAGATAGCCCTCAAACTGAGTACACCAGCCCTACATTAAGTAACCCTGTGCCATCAATTTTGGTCTCATTCTTTGGTCAAGGGACTGTTGTCTTAAGCATTAATTTTCCAATTTCTCTCTGTTTTCTTGCTATCTCTTCTGAGCCAGACAGCGTTTCAAATGCAGATTGCTCTTGAAACTCCCCAGTTTCAGTAGATAGGACTCATTTCTGGCGAGTTCACAGATGATTTATTGAAGTCTTCACCTGTGAAAACTAAATGCATTATCTATTCCTCTATTGTTTCATATTCCAATTATACCACATTTCACAAAATTAAATCTTTTGTTTTCCCTGCCGGTGTTAAGACCATTGTCTTTAAACAATGATTGCTAGCCTGTGAATTTTAATGGCAGAGAGCTCTAATATCTGAGCATTTATTAGTAATGTGAAGCTTTCCATTTTATCCTACAGAAGTTCTTGGTTTCCTAAAGGCAACATTTGCATTAGAAACTGAGAACCAACCAACTGCCAACCATTAGGTTAAAGATTATTTTTTTCCCTTTCTTTGCTGCGAGTTCCTAAACCTGTAATTTTACTGGATAGGTAGTACCTTTGAAAAACTAGTAAGAAGGAATTTTAAATTAAGTTTGCTGCTGAAGATAAACAGTTAAGATTTCATCTTACATTTGGCACAATGTGCTGTGGCGCTTTTTTAGCCTTTTCTGAGGGTGTCATAAGCATGTTTAGATGCCAGCCCTATACTTAAGTGAGAAAGCAGTTATCCTTCTGATCTCTGTTGTGGATGCGTTAAGTAATATCAAGGTCAGAATATCATGGATTAAATGAGTCTGCCAAGAACCTCTTAATTGTATAAACAGTGACTTACAAGGAAAGGTGAACTGAGAAAGAAGCTTGGTATTGTTATGAGCTAACTTTTCCTTGTTTCTCCTTAAGATGTTTCTTAGGCCTGTGGTTGTTGCACTTAATTCTATCTTAAAAGCACTTGCTATGGGTTTTTTAGTGAATTTTAAAAAAAGATATTTAAGTTGAAAGTGCGGTTTATGGGGCTTAGAGTTTGGGATCTCTCTGATAGCAAGTGTATGCTTGTTACGGAAACAGGTAGAGGTCTGTAAGTGCTCAAAAAACACTTGACATCCACCTGCAAACAGGTGCACATATGTAATAATTACTGGGAAACTAAACTTTACTAATGAATATAGAGAAGCCCGGACACAGAGGTGCATTAGAGAAGATAACACTGCTTAGCCTGAGTCCTGAGTGAGGACATCCTTGTCCTCACTCAGCATAAATATCTTTTTTCATGCTTTATTAGGTGACATCTGCACAGAAGGAAGCTGTTCTGCACCAGTTTCTAGCCAAACCCTGCAAAAGAGCTCAGATACAGCACCTTTCAGAGGGTAGTCTAAATATTTTGTCCCTGTTCATATTGCATTCCTGCAAATCCACCTTGCTTTGCTTCTCCATGTAATATTGCCAGCTTGCTTTTTGTTGAATGTAATGATTGTCTTGCAAAGCTAAAGGAGGGGCCACCTCACACTCAGTCTTTGTTTTAGTGGTACATCTTGCATGGTGCTAGTAAAGGTGATTTTGATTTGAGGAAATATTAGAAGGCTGCCCTGATTGCTTCTTCCTAGAAAAATCCCTGGAGTTCAGTATGTGTATACCCCTTCTATTAAATTGCAGTAACTACAATTATTCTAGCACTTTTTCCATAAAGCGTAAAATTTAAATTGTGGAAATTATTGTTGTGGAGGCCAGATGTAAAAGTGGGCCCCAAAAGAGATAACATGTAACCTTGAAGGTTAGTGCTGTCAAGAACAAGATATAATCTCCATTTTAGAAAGTCCTGATATTGCTGAGTGCCATAAACTGGGTGTGAATAGTACAGGAAAATCCCTCTATGTTTGTTCCTTCTCCCACAGATATCTACGTGGGAACATTACAGAGAGAAATTAATGAACAGATGAGTCCTAGATCTGTCCCAATGTGGCTGCTCTTATTCTGAAACTTTCTGTATATGTCAAAATAGGCAGGTAATCAGAGTCTGCCTTCAGCCAGTTATAGGAACACGAGCTTTTTAAGACAGTAGAACAAAAAGTTTGATTGGACAAGAAAAAAATCTATTAAAATGCTCTCTCTCAAATTTTGGTTATTTGTTCCTATACTTCCCTGCCCCCCCCCCCCCCCCCAATATAAACTTTTCAAGAAAAAAATGTATTCATTACTGGGTATGGTTTTTATCTCTGTGTGTGTGTGTGCCAAAATGTGTCTCATTTGATGAGCTCTGGTATTTGTTGATTTTTTTTTTTTTTTTTCTTCCAGTGCCTCACATTCTGTCTCTCTAATAAAGACAACTTTTGAGCTCCCTGATTTTGAAAATAAAACTGAACTTAAATTTGTCCCTTAGAGGCTTTAAGAATGAAGGTCCTCACCAACTGAGTCTCTTAGTAATGCTTAAGGATATCTATATAAGAGAAGTTCTTGAAACTGCTCTGACTGAGCCAACAATTAGAATTAAACTCTTAAGGTAACTAAAGATTGCAGTACCTCAGCAATAAGGTACACAGAGATTCAAACAGTCTTTATTGTGCACACAACTTTAACATGTCATGTTTTTAACCTTTAGATAAGAACTAACGTGGTATGGTGAAGGACAAACAGAAGTCAAAAGCAAGCGTGCTGGTCAAGTTTGCCCTTGCCCTTCAGACAGTGAAATTGCTAAAAGCCCTCTGACTCTCTGTCACAAGTTTATTCAACAGATCTTTCTGATCAGTTGAAAGAAATGCAGTTCTAAAATGGCTGGAATGGGTTGTGTCACAGATGCTCAAAAGATGGTATTTAAGTGATCTTTTTGTCTTGCAAGCCAAAATACCTCAATTCTATGGTAGTACTGATGAGATCAACTCCTGCCAAAATGTGTAAAAGCATCTATTGGTATTTGCAGATGTATACATACCTTTGAAAACCTTGGACAATGATCCTAGAGGGGTAACTTAGCTACTGAAGTATAATGGGTTAAAATGTATCTTTTTTTAACACTTGAACGTTTGAAAAAATGCAATGTCTAACTACCCATGTTGAGATTGGAGAAAAGGGCTGCTAACATGACTGGAGAATGAGGAGACAAACCTTTAACAGAAGCAAAACTGAGGTTGTATTGTTTAATGTAGCAAAATGAAGAATACTATGAGTTGTCTGTAAGTACGCTGGGGCAGTGAGTACCAAGGAAAGAGGAAGATCTGGTTTGTACCCTGGTTTGAAAATCTTGCAAAACTGATTCAGTAACAGCCATATGCAGAGTGACTCCCAGTACAATCAATCTGATCTCATTGTGCAATGAGTTAAGCTTAGCAGTCTTGCTGTGCATCTTTAGAAAAGGCCCAGGAAGCCCAGCCTGATTAAGTTAGGCCTCATGTCAAGGAGTTTGAATGGCCTTTGTTTCAGTTGTAGGGCCAAGGACCTTTCCTCCAGCATGCACAAATCTTCCTCTTCAGCTTAGAGACTTGAGCCTGAAAGTTGTAGTACCCTGAGCTTTAAATCCATGCTGAGTGTGGATTTGCTAATTTGGTCTATTAAAAAAAAACAAACCACAAACCAGCAAAACAAGAGAATTCTTCTGCAACTGTTATCTGCTGGTCTGGTGGGTATGAAGGGCCATCACCCCTCAGTTGAAGAAGTCCCTGAGCAAAGCCAGAGCAGATCTGATCTCTGTGCCTGTGGAGGTTTGTGAGCGTATATCTCTTTCTTTCAGTGCTTCTCTTGTGCCCTTTCTTTTCCCCACTTAGTGTACGTGGAGGCAGCCTTGGGAGTTCATTGTTAAAGTTAATGTCTGGAGACTGAAACTTCCCATTGTCTTGATTTGCTTCCCTTTTCCTATTCCTGCTCATATACACATCTACAGAATTCTAAAAAGCTTTTTGATAGCGACTTGAAATTCAAATGTCCCCTTTCTATTTGTCTTCTGGTCCAAGCCAACATTTAAATGCATTCTTTTCTATTATAAAGAGCATATTGACAATTTAGGAAACATTGTCCTGCAGTGCAAACGCTTTGATATTACAAAATATTGCCATGTTCTCTGCATTGATCTAAATGATGGCGTTGGCACAAGAACTAATAGGTCTATAGGGGCCATGAATGGGTACAGACAGAAATGAGAAAATTTCTAATTATGAGAAGGACATGTTCAGGGACAGCCTTCCAAATGGAGAGCTGGATCAAACTAGTTCTGTTTCTTGGGGTAGAGGATGTGATTATATCTGCAAATCCATGATGTAGTTGTCCATGCCAGGAGTGGAGGTGTGTCTCTGGTCATAAGGCCCATATCTCCACTGGGTTGGAAGGAAGAGGTTGTGTTTATTGCTCCTTGGTGTGGCACTGCATGACTCTGTATCCTTCTTTGGGAGGGTGCCGAACTTGCAAAGAAGGTCCAGCAAGCTTACCCACAACTGAACATTTTCTTGGCAAATACCTGTTGCCAAAATGAGACTTCAGAAAGCTGACCTGGGACCACACAGCTTGGCGCACATGTGAGTCTCTGCCTATAAATGAAGGATCCATTTCCTGCACGTTTTGGTCTCTGAACCAAGGACAAGATATCACCTGTGCTGCTCCTCCTCTTGCTGCTGCAGATCCCCTCTGCCAGTCTGCCTTGATACCCTCCTTCCCAACCTATGTGGCCGTCAGTCTCCCTGTGCCTGATGACTAGCGTTCAGAAGCCTGCCTCCGAGTCCCTATCTCCAAGAGAGAATTGCTTTAACCTTATCAAATGGAAATGAAATTTAAAATGACTTAATGTTTATTTGCTGACAGGCAGGAATGTTGTCTAAATTGACTGTCACAGCTCCAACGCAGTGCTGTAGGACCAAATCATAACCTCTTGCTGGCCTTCAATGAAACAATGTTAAGTTTGGGAAGAGGAAATATTATTTTAGCCTCCCTGGATGTATGGATAGCATTCTCATTTTGAAGTTTTATACAATGAAGTTATATTTGATATTTGCATAATTCAAATAGATGAAATCCTCAAACAGGCACAGAAGACTTGATTTCATTAACTTGGGATGCAGCCATTCCCATCTCTCATGCAAATGGCAAATACCCTTCCTGTAAGTATACTTTAAAGATTCATTTCTTTCTCTAATCAAGTGGTGAAATCCTACCCATGGGAGCCAGAATTGATTTCTTTTCCCTTCAGACTGAATAGCATAGACCTTATTTGGGTATGTTCTGTCATGAAATGTAAAATTAACCCTTCTGTGTGCTTCAAATCAGCAAAATGTGTTCCCATTTGCTGCTCCAACACTGAAAATGTACACAGTGCAGTCATCCTGCAAATGTAGCCGTCAGCTCTGCTAAGCTCAGGGAAGCTCTGTCGATTGTCAACAAGGATCTAGTTCCACTGGAACCCTGACCTTGAAAGCTGATTTTTAAATTTCCTCCTGGGCCTTGAACACTGTAATTGATTATGGTTGTTTTGGTTTTAGTCTTTAACAATCAAAGTGAAGAATTGCTCCCAAACTTTTTAAGATGTCAGGAGGAAGGCACCTTCCCTGCACTGCATGGACAGTGTCAAGGAGCCATAATGGACTCCTGTGAGCCTTCCACTAAGCACTGATATTTCTGGTTGGAAAGGGAAACTTGGCAGAAATGCTTCTCTTGGAGCTGGCATCTGTGCCTTGTTCTCTGTGGGGGACCTCTTGGGGCATGAGAGAGCTCTGCTGCATTAGTGCAATTTAATAGGCATCAGGGGAGAATTAAAGGTATGTGGTATTGGTCCAAGTAGTCTTAGGGAGTAAGTCCCTCACACTATGAGGTCTGAGCTCATGGCTGGGACTCCTGTCCATAGCAGTGCTCAGGAGAATTTCCCCCTCTCCTTACTACTGAATTGTCTGCGTATCTTTGTATGCTACTTTCTGGTTCACCTTCTTGGTAGTAGAGCTCTGCATTTATTTTCTGTCTTTCAGAGGTATCAGTTTTCACTTCAATTGTCTTATATTAGTTGAAACTGATAGCCTGACCCCTTGGCCACTGTGCTTCTCTGAAACATTTCCTAGTGCTTTCATGGAAAGCAGGAGGCTCAGCTACATTCTAATGAAGAGCTGCTCTAAAAACAATTTGGAAAAAAAAAGAGAGAGAGGGGAAAAAAGTATTTTTCTTGGTAATTTGGGATGCTTAGTTTTCTGGTTCTCTTTGTCTTAGCATACAAAGTAGTCAATGGGGAGGGTTTTTTCCTCTGCAGTGAAAGTGAATTTATGGTGTGCACTCTGCCTCTCCTGCCCACTAGCCTGCCCTGTAGAAGATAGCAGTAGGAGGTCAGCTGCAAGAAAAGCTGGTATGTCCTGGGTTTTCCTCTTGTATTAAAGGAAGATTTTACTCTGTAACTGGTGCTAATTAGTAAACCCTCCCTTAACTGTATACACATTCTTGTATTTGACCTCTAAAATTCCTAGTGTGGAGATGCACACTGGGTAGCAAGCACTGAGCTTGCTCTGGTGTTTTGGTTCCTACATCAGATGTCAGCTGCCTTTCACGAATGAGTTTAAAAGTTCAGCACTGTGGTTCCTGAGAGCTTTTGATCAGTCTGGCTTTACTGCTTCATTTAGTTAAACCTTGCACTGCCCCTTCAAACCTCTGAGTTGCCTGCACTGCTGGGACATGCGAGGCCCAATACCTGATACCAGCTCAAACCAAAGAAGCAGTAGGTGAGATATACTCTGTCTCTGCTTTTCTGGGGCTTCATTTGACACCAAAAAATGCAGCTTTTAGACCAGGGAATGCTGGAACAGTCTATATCTTAATACACCCACAGACGGGTATGTGTATATATACATACACATATGAAGTATTGACTAATTAGGAGTAGCTGTTCTCACCAAACCATTTGTCATATTTCAAGGCACTTTCCTCATGCTGAGCAGCTTCCTCACACTCTGGAGTTACAGCAACCCAGAGCTCTCTTCGTTGGCAACATGTTGCATTTTCCAAGAAAAGCAGTCCAAAATAATAGGGCCTGAAACAACTGTTTTGCCTTTGTATATCTGCAAATTTTGGGGGCTGCTTTTCAGTTTTGGGGTGGCTTAGTTGTTGGTCTGTTTTAGCTTTTAAGCAGACTCAGCCCAGGGAGCCTCAGCTCCCATCCTGAGCAGCCACATTTTGGAAAAAACTTCATTCAGGAAAAGCCCCCAAAGCCTAGAGAGTGAGGCAAGACCCATGCTTCTCGGGGTGCACTGGAGATCAATGCACTGAATTCAGCAGGTGCTAGAAGCATTTCAGACTTTTGGTAACAAAAATTTTGTTGACTGAACTCTACTTTCAAGTAATTTCAGGTCAGGAATAATTGCCATCTTTACATCATCGTTTTCAAATTCTTTATTTCTTGACGCAACACTGAGAAAGTCAGTGTCCCTAAGGCTCAAATCTTCTTTATTTAATTTTCCAACTATTTTAATACATCAGTGGTTCTGATTGGCTTGTTCAATATGGTTTTGAAAATTCTGAAGGGTGAAAAAAATCTGTTTAAAGTGAAACATCATGCTTTTGATCCAAGGACTGATGTTCTATAGGAGGAACAGAAACAAAAATCTCATGATAACCCCTCTGCTTTCCTAAAATAGAAAACCTGCCTAGTTAATGAATATAAATGAATGTACATTCACTTCCTTTTTCTGAGGTTACTAAAGCTGATTAACATTAGGTACCACAATTTATTTAAAGCAGTTGAGTAATTATTCTGCTTCCTATCCCATGAACATGCAACTTATTTATTACTGAGGGTCTGTTTTATTTTTTTTAAAGTGTATCCTTGAAATCACATTGGGAACATATCTTTGTCATCATCAGAGTTTTAAAATAAGTATTTTGCAATAAGTAATGCTGGTATACAAGCAAGAAGAAAAATTGGGTAATGTTATAGAAATTCAATAAACTGTGATGCATCGTCTTACAGGAAAGGACCTGAAATCCTTAGGAGTGAAATAATGTATTGACAATTTGGGGTTACACAAGTAGAATTCAATATTCAGCATAATTAAATTAGAAATTGATAGCTTCAGCAAAACAAATCTGTTTTTCATATAAAATTTAAAACGGGTGAAGCTACTTTGCTTTATTGTGACACTGGGTGGATCAGGGTGCTTTGGCTGAGAGTTATTTTCCAGCAAATCACCATAAAGTGACTTGTTGGGCTTCCCTGTTATGTTAGTTTAATGAGAATTTATTCTCTGCTAGTAGAGGCTGCCATAGCTTCTGCCATGTTTTTAGTTATGCCAAACAGGTTAAGTTACTCTGTCTAGGTCTATCTTCACTAAAATTGCATTTTCCCTTCTCTCCAACCATCCATTGTCAGGACTGAGAGAGACAGAAAGAGAAGGGAGCAGATACTCACGGCAGTCAGAGGTGGCCAGGATCTGTGCAGTTGTGGAGATTTTGCAGGCTTGTTCCTTGTTGTCCGTAACTTTAATAAGCTGCCTGTTGAACACAAATCCCTTTAACCTGGTTAAAAGTTGTTCTCTAAGTTTGCATAGTTTGAGATATAATTGGAGTCATCTTTGGGCTGGGAGCACGTTAATTTCTGATGCTTGCTCATCGTCTGTAAGGGCATGTAAAATTATGTGTGAAGGAAAATTCTTCTGAGATTCTTAAACACCATATTATTATTTTAAATGTAGTAACACCGGTTTATATTAACTATCACTTCCATATGAAAATTCTATTTCAGGATTAATGACTAAATCATAGGCACCTCTAGCCAAAATAGATGAAACTGTTGATGTGAGCACTGTAACAGAGCAGAGAGTTTCAGTATTAGTTATGCCTTCCCACAGGAAGTCATGCATAGCTCTCATTAATATTTGCCAGTTCAGTGTATGTACCCATAGAGGAACATACATCACTTAAAAGCTGGGGGAAAATCAAAAAGAATCTGCTCTGGAAGTTTCCCTGCCAAAGCACTTGAACCTCATCTAAGGAGTATTACGGAACAGAAAAAAGTTCTGCAGCTGGTGAACTTTATGGCAAAGTTGCATTTCATCCTCAGCCCAGTTGTAAAAAGACAAGTTAAAATAAGTCTTCTACATTCTGCAGATGTGCAGACAATTCATGAATAAAATGTAATTCTGCAAGCAACCTATTATAGCTATAATAACAAATTAAAGAAATTCAAAGCAGTTGGATGCTGCTGGTTTAGAATCACCAACTGCCGAAAACAATGGCATCTTCTAGCCTACCCTGACTTAGCAGAAGCAGTACTGATTTATACAAATGTAGGTACTTCAGTGACATATCTTGTAATTTATTTATTACATGGTAGTGTTTTGTAGCCCAGTCTGAGACCAGCGGCCTATTGTATTATGCACTGTACAGACAAGAAGAAAGAATCTCTGTGTCAAAACATTCACCATCTGTGTAGTTAGAACCAGAAAGAATGGTAAAAAGGAAACTCAACATGCACAGTTGATCTTCTCTAGCTTTTATTACCCTGGCTGTTGCATATTAAGTGCATGTATTAAATATTTTGAAACTAGGTAAGAAATGTTTATTTACTGAAGAAAAGTGGCCCAGCTACTTCTGAGAACTACAGGCTATATGTAAACTGTGTTGCATGTTTTAGGTAACTCAGTTTTGCTTTTCCTGAAAATGCACATGCAAGAATCTTCATTGTAAAACCAATTATTTTTCTCTGAAGAGCTCACCATTACCAGGAGGTCAAACATGTGTTGCTGTCCTGGTTTTGGCTGGGGTAGAGTTAATTTTCTTCCTAGTAGGTGGCATAGCGCTGTGGTTTGGATTTAGTATGAGAAGAATGTTGATAACACCCTGATGGTTTAGTTGGTGCTGAGCAGGGCGTACACCAGTCAAGGACTTTTCCTCTTCCTCTGCTCTGCCAGGGGCACAAGAAGCTGGGAGGGGGCACAGCCAGGACAGCTGACCCCAACAGGTCCAAGGGCTATTCCAGACCACGTGACATCATGCTCTGTGTATAAACTGGGGGGAGTTGGCTGGGGGGCAGCGATCACTGCTCAAGGACAGGCTGAGCATTTGTCAGCAGGTTGTGAGCATTGTGCATCACTTGTTTCATATATTCTGCCTATTCTATTACTATTATTACTCTTTTTCTCTGCTGTTTTATTAAACTGTCTTTATCTCAGCCCATGGGTTTTACTTTTTTTTTTTTTTCCCCCAATTCTCTCCCCCATCCCACTGAGGCGGGAGTAAGAAAGTGGTTGTGTGGTGTTTAGCTGCTGCTGGGTTAAACCACAACCGTTGCATTTTTTGATATTCATCATGGATTAGTAGATGAAAATGAATTGCAGTCAGCTGTCAAGGGGAGATGGATTTGAGTAGCAAGAAATGCTGCTAGTAGACTTTCATTGTCAGCCACCTCTGATGCTGATGTTGGAAGATGAAGAGGATTATTTGCACCAGCTTGTAGCTGCTCAGAGGAAAAACAATTTCTGTGTATTTGCAGATTAGGTTAGACATAGGCTTTACTTCTATGAAGAAAACTCCTTAATGTAACTTACACTGAGGCTCTGAAATGCAGCTTGTTTGTATTTCTCCCTTGGCAGTGTTAGAAAACCTCATCTCTCCCTGATCTGCATTTGAACAGTCTTCATTTTTATCTCTTTTAGATAAGGGACTTCTCTGCTTTAAACACTTCCTCTCTCTCATTTGAGCATGGAGATGTTAGCAGGTTGGGGTTTTTTTTCATCTTGAGCCTGCGCAATAGTCCAACTAATTGCTTTACAGCATCTCTGGTTTGTCATTGATGGGCAGTCATATTTCCAAATGGACTGACTACAGCTCTTCTGGGTGAGTCTGTTTTGTCTGACTGTGTCTTGGAGTAACGCAGGGACTGCCTGCAGGCTTCTTCATAGTCCTGCACATTCAGACACATTGGTGCATTACATGTCTGTGCTCTATGCATTTAGGATGGCAGGTTTCCCGTGGCATGCGGGGTGTAGGCTTATAACTTCTAATAAATCTGCAGTTTCATGTGCAAAAGAATTATATGGAGTGTAGAAAAATTAAGAGAGAAATGAAACTGTACAGTTTAATTCAGGCACACATCACTCCACAGAAATAGCCGTTTGTGTGAGTGATGTGGGTGTCACTTTAATGCTTGCTGCACAAGCAAATATTTTTGACTTTTGAAAAGACCAGCATCTGATGCTAATAGTCCAGGTTTTATGACCCTATGATATCAAGATGTGAAGAAATGAAGCTGAAACCTTTCCTTCCTTTCCCCTAGTTCCTTTACATCTTCCACCCATATGCTGGTTCTAGGTCAATCAGCAACGAACAAACACGTAGGATCTCTAAATGGGATAAATGCATACAATTTACTACTGGCACTTGATTTGAGACCAAACATGAGTAATTAATCAGTTTTTGGTCTTCCTTTTTACCCTACCTGCAATCCCTTTCTCCTCAGCTGGCTCAACAGCAGCCTCTGAGTATGTACCTGCAGATAATACAAGAAATTTCTTTGAAGCCTTCTGTCCCTGAGTATCTTCCCTACCTTTAATTTTGTAGTTTATATGTGGAAAATATGATTATATAGGCTGTGATTTGACAGAGGGTGTTTTCCCCTTGAATGCCCATAAGACTAAAAGTGATTGCAAAGTGTCCACCACTTTATGCTTCAAAGACAACTTCCTCTTTGTGGCTTATAAAATCCTATAAGCCAGGAATGTCTCATGTTCATAAAATCTATGGCTCCCTCTTGCATCCTAGCCATAATAGTTTTTTATGGCTCTTCTGCTCTTCCTAAAGCAGGCAGGACAGTTGCCTGAAAACAAGCACCAAATCTGTTGACTGGAGGTATATGCATAGTCTGATTGAGGAAGAGGTAATAACATCTGCTCTCTTGTTTTGGAGCCAGGCCTTATAGGACTTTTTAATTCTCTGGAGAAAGAGGTGGCAGATTCATAAAGCCATATTACTTGTTAACTGGTACAGATGAAGATAGTCTGAAACACAAGAACTATCAATAACAGAAAGCACTGGACAGAAGAAGATTTTTCTAGATGGGAAATTGCCCATCCACAGCATTCTAAAGATTTTATTCCTTCTGTAAGTCAGGATTCTGACTTCCCCCAAAGCTTTTATGACTTTTATCCTACTGTCCAGCTGCCTGTTTGTTCCTTTTGGAGAACCAGCTAAAGGTTTTCTTTTTAAAACACCTTTTCCATGCCTCAGCACCATACACCAAAGTATATGCATATACTTCACTTACAGCCTGACCAGGGTTGTTTATTATTTAACTTGCAATTAGGATTCTAAAGCTGAAACTAGTTTTACCCCTTCACAATTATGGAGCAAAGAGCAATTTTCTCAGGGCTCAGTAGTAGCAAACTGTTCCCCTCATTCTCCCCTTCTTCCCCCAAATCAAAAGTAGATGGTATTTAATTTCATTCCCCTAGACCCTACCCAAGTTGTTCTGTCTCAATGGCACCATCACCATGATTTTATTTAACAAGTTTCATTCTTTACACCTTTTGAAATATACATGTTTACTAGCAATAACTTTGCTAAATTTGTAACCCTTGCACTCAGGGATTATGCCCTCAGGTCCTGTGTTTTTTCTATAAAGAATTGGACAGAATTTCAAATAGTGTAGCTGGAAGAAGAACAACTTTCTGAGTATCTTTTTCTTTTCTTTTAAAAAGCAGCAGAAATTATTTCAATGACACGCACAAAGATTTGTGTTGCAGAATAGCTGGAAAGAGGGTTTCCCTCCATTTGTATTCATGACAGCTTCTACATATCCAACTATCAAAACCTATTATGAAGAGCTGTATTGTAGTGTAGATAGATTTTTATGCTTGTCTTAATACAGATCTATAGGTAAATTTGTCAATGATACATCCACTGTCATATTGCCACATTTCTCACAGAAAACATTCTTAATGAGAACTACCAAGATAAATACCCTTACTGTGTAAGTCTGAGTTTATTTTGTTGCTCCGTTTTAAGAAGAATGTTTTAAATTATGGGGTTTTTTTCAGTTTGGAGCAAATTTAGAAACACAACATTGAAACCAAAAGTAATTTACTGGGCTAGTTACTTCCTACATCCTCTTTTTTGGTAAGGCGTGCATGGTCTAACAAGCTTCTTTCTTTTTCCTGTGCTAGATTTTTCCTTCTTCCCATTTATACATGACTTGTCCAGCCCATGTTAGCAGCTTATTCGGGAATGAATTTTGACAGGTTGATGAAAAATCAACCCTCCTTGATTCCCGTTTTGAAGCTAGGGTTTGTTTGAGCTCTAGGGCTGTCTTTAAAACCTAAAAAAGAAAAATGCTCTCTGTGCTTTTGTCAGAAAAATCTCCCAATGAAAGGAGTAACTTCCTCCATTTCTTTAGTGTTTTAGTCCTCCCTCCTGTGTTTCTCCATTCTGTTATTAGCTGAAATGGGGCTGAGAGTGGGGTGACCATGCAGTTATAGGGAGGGAGTGTGAGGGAAAGGATTGGGGGAGCAACGGGGGGGGAAAAAGTGTTACCCATTTGTTTCAGAACTGAAGCTCATTTTATTTTCTCATCAAACTGGAGATATTTAGAACAACAACTTTGTTATTTAAAAATATTTTTTTTCCTCACAAAGATTAAAATGAAAGTTCTTGTTCTCTTTAGCTCAGCACTTAGGAATATGATGCCCCTAACATATGAAGAAAATAAAGCCAAAAGGCATTGCCGTGATGGTTTGGTCTGGTCCACAAAACCAGCAATTGTGGTGTCCCCTGTTCCTCCCCACCCCATAAATAGCAAATCCATCTAGGGCAGGGGAGAAGGAAGAAGTGAGGGCACAGCCTGGTTTTGGGGCTCTCCCAGTTGTATCACATCCATGGTGACACTCCCTAACGCACACTAACCTCACTTCTCACATGCACAAGCCCAGAGGCATGCACCTGACGAAGCTCCAGAAATTGCTGCTGTTAACCCTTGAGCTCTGACTAATTTCCTTTCCAAAGATAAAAATGACATCAACCTTTGAAAGGTGAACTAGGTGATGCCAAGAGGAGAAAGAAATAAGTATTAAAAGATGGGCCTCCTTTGGAGGAAAAGTCCGGGAGAGTACTGGGAGCGCTGGGAGTGCCCTGTTACAGGTGCCCTGGGGAGGTGACAGGGCCCAGCCACACCAGGAAAACTTGGTAGGTGTCAATGGGACGGCTCAGCCAGCACAGGTCAGTCGCTGCATGTTGACTTGTCCTGTGGGCAGTTGGGGAGCCACCCAAAAAGCACCTCTGTGTGAGGTGTGAGGCAAAGGACAACTGGTATTCCCCTCACACAGTGCTTTCCCAGAGTCAGCAGCCGAACAGAGTGACCTCTCTCTGCAGTGATTTGCAAAGCCTGATTTTTTTAGATCAACACGTCTGCTTGAAACCAAAGCTTATGTATGGGGACTGCACGTTACACTTACAAACAGCCAGTGAGGTACCTACACAGTATGGTTTTGCAATATTGCATTGGATCTGCCCACAACTATAAGCCTGCTGTATGAGAGATTCCTGTTAAGACCTCTGCATGAGTTTCTGGGTTCCTTCAACTTTCCCAGTCTCTCCCTGTCTTTGCAGGCTCTGCCATAGCTTCTGGTTTGGGTTATGAGCACATGCAAAAATCTGCAAATTAGCTAATTTCTGAGACACAATGCATAGTTTCCCTGCTGAAGGACTTGCGCTCTGAAGAAAAAGGTATAAATCTAGTCAGAGGAGCCTTTCTGACTCCATTTTACTGGGCTTCTTACGTGTTTCTTTTCCCAAATTGCGCTGCAGGTTAAACTACTACTCCATGCTCCCTGTCATTCAGCCCCAAGTACAGTACATGCTATGGCAACAGAGTTCAAGATTAACCTGATTTAGGTCTGCGTCTGCAAGGGAGACAAAATAAAAAGAGCAAACTAGTTTAATTACTCCCCATTCAGATGTAATTCAGTTGCATTGCACTAAGAAAAATAAATGCTGCTGGGATGTTATGAGACAATTAGTAAGATAATGGAAAATAGTTAATACCCCTCATGTCTGTGAAAGAATGCTCTTCCCTCTGCTTCAGAGTAGTCTTGAAAGGGTTGTCTGAATTGTATTTCCAAGCAAGAGCATCTTTTCCCTTTGGAAATATATCAAAATGCTGTCAAGTCCGAAATGGTTATTTACAGTTTGGAAATCATACAGCTCAAAGAAATCACCTTGGTCCTAAGCCAGCCACTGGATGCAGATCTAGGTGCTGTGAGAATACTCCTTTGGGAACGAGGAGTGACAGGTACACTTTCTCACCTGTCAGTTTTGATTGAGCCCTGTGTTTTCTAGTAGGCACTTCCAAATGCATCCTTGGGCCTTTCACAGTAGCCATTTGGAACATTTAAGGAATATCGGAGGCACTCAGATGTGTCACAAGTATCTTCCTTTATTACGTTCAAGATGGAGGACTTTCTCCTCTTCCACTGTGACAGCAAAATTAGAACAGCAAATGTGCCAATAACCTGTCAGCTTATCTTCCCAGCACCCGTCAGCCATAAATGCACTTGCCCCTCAGCTATGGGGTCTGAGACTCGGGCTCTGATCCCAGCTCCTCTATGGTCCTGCTGAGTGACCTTGTTCAAACTGTGCAGTCTCCCTGTGCCTCGGACACTTCCGCACCATAGGGATAACAGTTTCTGACTCCTTTGTGTGTTTTAGTTGCTACAGTAGAGTCCGATTATCCCGGCTTTTGCCACTGCATAAATTACCAGCTACCAGCACCCGTGGGCACAGTAGGGTGAGCTTGAGCACGTGTGGGCATTAACGCAGATTTCCTCACTTTTCTTGAAGTTATTCCTTTGGCGTAAGGAGTTTGGGGATTTTTTTCTGAGTGTTAGTCTCTCAGCTGCACAACTCCCACTAAAAGTCAACCTCCCTGTGCAACTTGATCGAAACCACCCCCCTGTTTAATGTGAGATTAGTTTAGGCTTTTGTACTTGGTTTCCTTGGGACTCTAATGGCAATCTGAAAAAGAAAATCACCCCTGAGAACGTCTAGCACTTTGGGTTTCACATAAATGTAATCCAATTACCCCAGTCTAGGCCATGCAGAACTATTTGGTCTGAGGTATACATCAATCTAGGAGAAGTACAATATACTGAGCTGAAAAGAAGGCAGATTGGGCATATTTCTTAATAGCATAACACAATGCAATTGCCAAAGGAAAGGCATATGCTTCTTGTCCTGCATTACTCAGTGCCTGAACTGAGTAATTTGAGGGGGGAGAGGGAGTGAAGTCCTTGCAGAGAGGGATTTTAGAGGTATCTTCCCTGGAGGCCAGTTTTGTAAAGGCATACCATCTGGTGCATTCAAAATGCAAAAAGATTTGTTCTTCAGAAGTCTGAGCCAGGGATAAAAGTCCATCCCTGCCAGGGATGGCTTAGCAGTATCCAGAGAGAAGGATGAGTTTTATCACAAACAGTAAAATTCTCCTTTTCCTCCGCCCTTAACCTCTAATTCAGACATCAAATAGACTGATCTTACTGTAGCTGCTGGTTTCTGTAATGAAAGTTTCTGATGTCCTTGCTTACTATGAACTGAGCAATGAACTGTTTCATTACTGTTTCTGCTTTGCTTCCAGGCACCTTCATTTTACACAGAGGTCAGAAAGGGGTTAAATACAAATGCTGACTTTATCCCAAGCAAAGCCTGTACTGGGACTGTCTGCTCCTCCCTCGCATGCCTTGAGCAGTAGCCATATGATTACTGTGGTGCAGAAGCTTGTGGTTGCTCTCAGTATCAGCCTCAGTATTGGCATCTCTCAGGCCTGAGCTGTAATGATTGAGTCTTTTTGCAGAATTAAGCGTTTCTTGCCCCGTGCCTTGCAGGGTAGATTTTGAATTGCCTTTTAGAGGAACGTTTGGAGGTTTAGCTTGCCTTGGAGACACTGCTGGCACTGGTGATGGAAGCTCTCAGTGCATTGCTGTCACAACCAAAGCTCTCTGCAGAGGCTGGAGGCCTGCAGGAGGCAGCTGCTGGCTCATGCCTTCTCCAAGCACAAGGTATTTGGGGCTTACAGTGTGCTTAACACTTCTATCAGATGGGCTCGGGCTATTCACAAGCTGACCAGCAGAATATGCTGCCTAAGTAGAAGTTAAGGGTTTACAATAAAAGATGGTGTAACCACTGGATTAGAAGACACTATTGCATCATGCCTGAATACTGAAGGATGCAATCACAGCCCCACGGCTCCTGGCATAGTTCATGACTGCAGGGTGAGTTTCCCTCTGGAAACGGGGTCTGGGAGCCATAAGACAGGAATCTTGAAATACAGAGAAACTATGCTAATCTCTAGCTATTAGTGCTGTGTATATCTGCGCCTGCACAAAAGCAGCAGGACAAGCGCTGTGTGCTGCGCCTGCTTTAGCTCAGAGGAGCGTAATGCTCCCGTGGCTCCCCAGGTCTCAGGTAGGCTGCGTGCACCGTGATGTGGTCCCCGTGGACTGCTCTCCTGTAGCCAGCATCCTGGCAGCCCTGCTCCTCAGTGTTCATATCCGCAGAGCTTCAATCTTGTCTTTATTTTGTTAACTTCTCTTCAGCATGCAGCAAACTGATGTGCTAGTGAGATCTGAGTGCTGTCAAACCTCTTTCAGATGTGGCTTTTTAGTCTAAGCAGATATAATCGAAAAGCTAATATTAATTTATTTAAAAGCACATCTTACACTGGCTTTTCTCACACTAGGAAAAAAAATGCCATCTGCCAAGTAGAAGAAGCCTGTGCAACCCCATCTTCCACGGGTACTTCTGCAAATGAGAAACTCAGAGAGAGTAACTTCTGGTCTATTACTTTTAATTTCTTCTGCTCTTCCTCCAGATTTGTGGATAGACTTTCCTGTGTCTTTGAAGCTTGATGGCTTTAATCTTATTCCAGACTTCCTTCATTTTGGGCACCTAATGTGTAATATCATGGACCTCAGAGGGTAGTAACTCACTGAAAAGTTATTGGGCATCTTCCTGATGGATGCCTCAGCCTTGAGGAAGTGAGCTGGGTCCTAGTGGTGATGCTTTGCGTTCCCTTTGTTCCTTATTGATCTTTGAAATCCATTTGATGCAGTATTGTTGAGTTCTAACAACTCCCACATGAAATCTGAATTTTTGTCACTAATTTTGTGGTGTTTGCTTGGTTAAGTGCTTACCTGGGTATAACTACACCTTTTAACATTGGCCACACCCACCTTATTCCTGTCAATTGAAGGACAAGACACAGAACAAGAGCAAAATCTGTTTTCTTGTTATGATAACTTACATGATCAGGCCAATTCATGCAAAATAAATGTATTCTGGAAGAGCAGTGATAACAGAGCCCTTGCATTGTCCTTTGTGTGGCCATGGTAGGGCTGGCTATTATGAATAAATCAAATTATTTAAACTGGGACTTTTTCCTGGTATGTCACCCTTTCCTGCCTTCTCTGTCTGTCCATTTTCTTGCTTGGAGGATCTTTGTGGACTTGACAGAGCTCACGAGCTGAGGAAAGCTTATTCAAATGTAACTTACATGGTAGGGTTAAACACTGCTCTTTGCTTTCCCCATGTATGTGTTCCCCTTCACAACTATCTCAACTGATAGAGCACTGCGTCAGTGAGGCCAAAGGAGCGTAGTCACTATCAAACTTGGGAGAATATATTAAAGCCCTCCGAAAACCTATTAAAAGTCAAGTTAGAAGCAGTGTTATTCTTCACCCGCCTATCCCTCTGAAGCTCTTTTCTAACCATCCATGCTGTAAATATCTCTGACTCAGAAAAGTGTTTTAGGTGGAAGCCAGAGCAAAACAAAAAATGTGGCTTAATTTAAAAGTCTTCCTGGAAAAAATGTGTTGACTGTTACAGCAAAATGCCAAAGCATCATTAAGAGCTGTAAATATCCTATTAATAAAACACAGTTATTTAGAGTGGTTAGCCCTAACTTGCCATGCTGTGCAAAGGACGTGATTTAAAACTTTTTTTTCCCCCCTGTCATCTTGAGTAAGGAGGACCTTGCGGATTAATGGTGAGACGGTGAAGGGGAGAACTGGCGAGAGAGGCTGTTGCTAGAATAAATTACCCTGATTTTCCCACTTCAAAAGTCAGTACTGCTGCTCTCCACCTTTCGTTTGTGGCACCCTTTCCTCCTTAGCACTAAGAAACTCTCCAGAGGCTCGTTGAGGGCTCAGCCAGAAGGGTAAGCTGCTTTTTGCTCTTTGTGCCTGGGCTCCTTTTGTGCAATACGGAGCCTTGAGTCATTTCAGCTGTGAGGGTCAAATTTCCCTTCTGTCTCTGGGGGTGTAACACTTCTAGAAGTCATTGAACTGTTGTTGGCAATGAACAGGAAAGGTGTATGATTTTGACATGAGTAAATGCTAAGGCTGTAATAATACAGCTTTCCTTCTGTCTCGTTCCTCCCTGGAAATGCTCAAGACAGGCAGGACATTTCAAGTGTCTGTAATTGAAGGCATTAAGGTTTTACTCGGCTCTGCTTAAATTGGTGGTCTCAAGCATATAGTCCACTGCAATTATATATTGCTCCACGCTTGATTTTATGGTTCTGCTCACATAAACTTCTGCTGGAGCTTTTTCAGGCATAAGTAAATCTGAAATGTACGGATCATTAGAGGAAGTATTGAACCGTTTTCTTGTAGAATAGACATAGATTAACTGGGAATGGATCAGTGCGCTTTTATCACATAGCATCAATAGTAAGAATGAAAATTTCTTTGGGATAAAAAAAAAATGTTTGCAGTTGCAAGGAGATGAGGGACAGCTTGGGAGAGCATGGTGTGAGATGCACGGTGGCTTGCGTCCTCTAAATGGAAGTAAATATTTGTCAGCAGACTTCAGCCCTAGTTTAAGTGAAATTTCAGAGTAAAAAAAAAAAGCCTCGGAGGAGTACACAGGGAAAAGAGACTGGCACTGAGCTGCGCTTTCTCCCTTCACCTGCCCGGGTGCTGGTAACTCGCTCTCCACCACCGAGTCTCTACCTGGCAGAGCGGTGTGGGGAAGGGTTGCTCTCCTCTCCTTCCTCCTGTAATGGCAGCAGGGATCAATTCAGAGGGAGAGTCCTATGGCCCTTGTTTATTGAGCGGGTCAGACTAGGAGATTATAGTGGTTCATTCTGCCTTTCTAATCTAATAACCTGCTTTTATCCAGTTACCCTCTGGACTTTAATTTGAGCTACTATTCGATCAGAGCGCAAACAAATGATAGAAATCCTCAATGACAGCATGCCAGAGGAAATGCTACAAAACCAGAATTAATTGAAAATATATATTCCAAGAGTGAGGTATGGACCCTTTTTCTAATAGACTTAGACTTGGATATTATTACTGAAATACTGGCAAATTCACACATCAATGTAAATTGTCTTGCTGCATCTGTCAACAGGCACCTAAAGCAGTAATAAAGGCAGAATAGCTCCTCATAAATATCCAATATCCTAATTATCAGAGCTTGACTTAACCAATGGCAGGATAATAAAAAATGAGATTTTTTTGATCTTTTGCCATGAAAAATGCATACTTTATTCTTTGAAGACTGACTGCAGTGTCACAACTTTTGTGGCAAATAGAGCATGAAGCATATTGTCAAAAATATGGTTAGGGAATATGAAGCCACTAAATATTTTATCTTCCTGGCAATGTACTAGGAGAAAAGTATAAACCTTAAATCTATCAGGTTCCTCCTCCCACCTCCCAAACTGTTTTAATAATATAGAAATTCAAGTTCCTGAGAGAAAAGCAACACATTCATTTTCCAGTGTGCTTTGATATAGTGGCTATCATGAATTATGTAGTGTTTGCATTGGGGTTTAAAATGTCATCAGTGTATATCTCTAAGAATTGTTTAGCAGTCGCACGTTATGAACATCCACTTTTTTCCTTTTTATTGATCAATCAAGATGTTCTGGTTGGATGCAAACCTCTTCTGACTGGGTGTCCCGGAGTGGTGGGAAATGGGGGCACAGGAGGGACCCCAGGGAGGGACAGGTGGTCACATCTGCTGTCAGAAAGTGTTGTCCCTCCTTGCAGGGTGAGGCCTCCGCATACTGTCCTCCTCATGCAGCCGCAGCCAGCCGCTTTGTCACTGAATCTCATTTCTGAAAACCTGGCAGGACATCCTGCCTGCCTGGCTGCAGCACAGCCAGCACTGGCCCAGCGGGACGGATGCCCCAGCTCTGCAGCATGCTGGCCTGCCGGTCAGGCAGCCCTATGGCGTGACACTGGCTTACCTTGCTCCTCCTGGGTTTTTCACATGGTGCTTGCCTGTGCCCCAAGTTGAATTTCAGCCATGAAATTAACTCTACGGCAAGGAACAAGCCACGTTCTTCTCTGTAACTTGCATTTCTCAAAGAGTAGGTGTGGCTAAATGAACCTTCCCCCTTCCTCATCACTCCATTAGGAAAAGCAAAGCTCTATGCTCTATTACTCCTCCTGTTGGCTTTGTGGCATGCTGTGAGACTTCACTCTTAAGAGACCCTGTCTTTGATTTGCCAGCATGGCCTTTAACTTTGCATAAGCAAGGAGATGATCTGCTCTGCCTCATTCCTCGTTAGTAACCCTGTCTTACCTTGCACAGGCAACTTATTTTGTCATTAATGAGCATTTGCCTCCAGGTGCTGATAGGGAGAGGGTAGGAACCGGGATGCTGGTGGAAGCAGCTATCCCCTAGATGTCTGCTCCAAGATCCCTCCAGAAAAAGAGATGGATTAATAGAGTTACACTTGAAGGGAGATGGATGGAGAGGCTCCAGGAATAACAGGATCCATCTGATTTTTTCCTCCTGTGACCATTGCTGTGGTTGGAAACACATTTACTCAGTGAATTGGTGAAAATCAGTACTAAAACCATGAATCTACACTGAGCACCTGGATATATGCTGTAGTTCACATTTTAATTTATTAAAACAAAGCACCTTTTTACAGTGTTATGTAAATACGGATGTATTACCTACGTAACAAGGCCCTTGACTGACTGCTGACATTCACCTGACCCTTGTGAAAAAGATGTGCTGATGAGAAAGTTTCTGGGTCATAAAATAGTTTTCTGCAGCTCATTACTATGTAAAGGGAAAAGGGCATGTGTGTGCAGAGTTGGGTGATGGGAGGGCTCCAGTTACACAGCTAAAAACCCCAGCTTTCTGCTCTTCAAGAGACTGGGTTTTCTGTTACACCAGTGATGTGGGAACAAATGATTTCAGGGTGAAAAGTCAATTCCTGCTTTATAAGTAGGAATCTCAAGACTTAAATGCTGCCTTTTCTCTCCTTGGTTTCCTTGAAGGAGCCAAATGGAGGTTTCCCAGACTTGCCCCACATGTAGCTGTGGTCACGGCCTGTATCAGTGTGATGGGGAGGAGAGCTGGCCTTCCTCCCGGAGAGGACGTGTGGGGCTCACATCCCCCTTGCAGACTCAGTGAAAACTCTGATGTTCACTCAAAGTGTGAAAATCCTGTGCATCAAATCATTTCCTGAGGAGACCTGGAAACAGGAATACGTAATATACAGATCTTATTGGTTGGTCTGGTTGGTCTACTTCTGGTGTAGGAATTTTAAGTGTTTTGTACAATGGTGCTGGCATAAAAATATTGCATTCATGACACTCCACATGGTTTGAAATAAAAAAGGCTTTGAGCATATAGTAATGTTTTGACAACAGTGCTTTTTGGGAGCCTTTATAACAGGGACTGTTGCTTTTTTGATGACAAAAGCTTACGATGAATGTGCGTAAAGCAGAAGAGTCCAATTTTTCACAACCTGAGGGAAAAAAGCTCTTTTTCGTAACACATCGCTCACACTCCAAGTGTGCTCACTTCTCTATTTTAAAGCACGAGAATATGTAACAGCCCGGACAGCGCTGAGAGTACATCCTTTAGAAAGGGTAGTCTATCATCTTGTCTCTGGCTTTATACTCCCTGTTGAACAAATCTGCCAACATGACACTGGATACTGATGAACAATTTGTATGGTTATAAAAATATTGGCAGAACTCCATTGTTTTGCTATTTAATTCTTAATTTACATTTTTAATGTGCTGTGTCCTCATTCATATTACAGGTTTTACTCTTCTGTGTACATCTATAATAGAATGATTTTTTTCTAAAAAATAATTATGAATACTAAAGAGCTGTTACAATTGCACTGTGTTTGAATTAAGGACTGTACCTGTCTTTTAAGATATGCTTTCTTAGGAAGGAAGTACATTTGCAAGGGACAGGGGAAAATAGAGGAGGTATATGGTATGGAATAGGTATATTTTTAAGTGTTCTGCCTGAGCCTACAGATTGCCTTCCAGTAATCACACTGGCAAAAAACTGTAATAAATGGTGGGGACTGGAGACCCAACCTCTGATGGCCTGTCTCAATGTATTTATTAGTCTTTCCTCTCTCTCTCCTCCTCAACCCCCACTTTTTGATTTTTTTTTTTTGCCAACCCAAGAAAATAGAGCTTAGCTACAGTACCTTCACTCTCTGTATCCAAGCTGTGTTTTTAAATTGCTGTGTCCAGTAAAACTTTTTTACTGGACTATGATTTGTGCTAGAACTAAACTGCTGGTAATTGGTTTGGTTTATACCTCCAGAACAACTCACCCGCAGAAAGCATCCTAATATGAGTGTATTTTTGTGCTGCACTCACACGACGCTTGAGCTGTTAGGGGAGGCAGAGAAATGCCATGTCCACTGGCTGAAACAGGGGCTGAGCAATAGGAGCGAGCTGCAGCCACCCCGGTCCTGCTCTGTCCTGCCTGCAGCCACCTGGTCCTCCTGCTCTGTCCTGCCTGCCCCGTGTGGGGAGCTGGGAGTGAAAAAACAGAGGCGTAAGGTGCCGTAGAGAGAACTGTCTGCAAGCATTTTATTCCATTAAACAGACTGTCATTCCCAGTGATTAATGACTTGTGGAATAGCGATACAGTGAAAACGTTGACGGTAGGTTTAAAGTATAGTTTAAGGACTCTGAACCCAGAGAAATAACAGCAAACAACTTCACGTGGCACAGGCTTATAAACTTGCTGCTGTGAGAAATTAGTGCAAAACACAGGAAGAGAAAATAGATGTGTACGCGCAGGACACCTCAGTGCTCCTGAACCAGTGCTGTGGTTCCTGTGTCCTGCAAGTGCACCAGGGAAGACTTCTTATTTACAATGCTTTGCTCCAGCAGGGAGCTTTAAAATTGTCATGAAACCTGGCAACTTTGGGGCCCCTTTCATTAGTACACGCTTTCCCACAGTGGAGACTATGTGTGTGCCCCTGCTGAGAGCAGGCAGCAGCATGTGAGGGTGCCACAGAAGCAATTTTTGCTGAGTAATCACAGAAGGACCTGCAGGAATACTTGGAGCAATTCATTGAGAGTAGGAATTAGACTGGAAACAAGTTTTTACATATGCATGCAGGCCCATGCGTTTTTATGAAGATTCGTTAAGTCACGGTCGAGATAAAAGGGCTATGGAGAATGGGAACCAAGTTGTTCAATGGAAGAAATAGGATATTGATTTGATTTGGGGCATATAATGAACAGTGTTGAATCAACCAGCTCCTCTTTGGGAGGTGCTCCTGGGAGAGCTTTCTTGAAGTTTAAAGCACGGATTTTGTTCAGGGAACCTGGAAAATGCAGAAATATTTTTAGTGAGGCTCCTTACTATGCTGCCGAGCAGCTGGAGACCCACAGGGCACAAGCAGAGGAAGGGGAGAGGGTGAGCAGAGGGGGATCATTAGGAGAGAAGCCCACAGCCCTGCAGTCTAGCTCAGCTCTCTGAATCCCAGGGTTACCTGTTCATATGCATCCCTCTCCTCCTTTTAAAATCTCTTAAAATCTCTGCGTGCAGATCACAGGGTAGGTGGGCCTGTGAGAGGGGTGGGAGGAGGGAGCAGAAGCCCTCCCAGGTGCTGGGGGAGCAGAGGCAAACCGGTCATGGGGTAGGTGTCACTCGCCCCTGCCCCAGTGGGAGAAGGATGACACGAAGGGGTGCTTTGGGGCAGGATCAAAAGGGGACACAGGGACCCAACCAGGCTTTTGTTCTTGTTGCTGTCAAAAGTGCAATTCGCAGGGCACACCGAGCACTTGCAAGTGCTGGAAACAGAAATGCTCAAGGCAGCTTGGACGTCTTGGGAAATAAGACAAATCTGACTGACCCCGGTCCCTCGTTTGGCACTTACACTCTGAAGTTGGATCAAGCCTTGCAGCATAGGGAAGACGCACAGATGCATGTTTAAAATGAAATGAGGGCATTCAGGAGAGCTCTGTTGTGATGATTGTGACTAATTTGTTCAGTCAACACAGCACACCTGGACCCTGTATGTGAATGTATCTTTCACTGAGCTTTCAAGGTAGAAAAATGTCTGCAGAAACATGTTTGACCCCTGGTTTACTCTGTATTTGAATATAATATTTTATGGTCACAAAAATCGGTGATGAGCCAGCATACTCTGTGTACTTGTTTCATGAGCCTTTTTCTCAAACATGCTAAAGTTTGGAAGAAAGTGTTACTGTGTCATTTGGGGGTATTTTGCTGCTAAATGTTGTGTATGTGAGAGTTGTAAAGTAAAGCTCTTGGTAAGTCTCTTGTTCTGAACAAATATTAAAAGCTGAAGTATGATTTAGGAGCCCAGGCAACTGGTTTCTTTTACTGAAAGATATCGATGTAGGGTGTTTGCAAATGGGAATAATGCTTGCTCTTGTGAGTAGTCCCACTGGTGGCTTAGTAGGAAGCTCTTTATGTGGCACTACACGTTTTCCAGGATGAGGAGCTTACTAAGCAGCTCATTGAAATGAGCCCACTGTCTTTAGATCTGTCTCCAGGATACCCACACTGTTTTAATTTAAGAGTATGTGTTTACCTACAGACACACGTAAAAAAGTTACTCAGTCTACTCCGATTTGAATTTGTAAGACTGTGCATCCTGGACAACTTTGCTTGGATCACTGGAGATCTGTGATGTATATCTTGGACCCTAAATGCTCATTGTATGGATTTATATTCTTAAATAATCACTTAATGCTTTATTTTCTTTTACAATGAGCAGTTGCAACACTGCTAAAAATCAATGGGGGTGGGGAGTGTTTACATGTCCAGATTGAGGTTTCTCTTGAGTCTATCAGTCTTTCAAAGGCATTGGTGGGGAAAGAATTGGGGCATCCTCTAGCTCACAAGTAAGAGGAGTTTGCCATCTAGGTGGCACTTTATTTTTTTTTTTCTACACATGTGAGATGTTTATGAAAAGAAAAGTCATTATCCAGAGAAATTACACAAGCCCCAGTGAAAGTCTGTTCTCTCCTATGTGATTCCATATAGTCATACTTTCTTCAGAAACACTAATAGATTGTTTGGGATTTTTTTAAAAGTGTCTTTTGGAATGATTTTCCTCCTAAAAGCAGGGTAAGAGCTCACAGCAGTGCACGTGAGATGCCGGAGAAGAGCTCTCTGCAGACCTGAGGTTTTAGAGCAGTGCTGGGCAGTGCTGAGCAGCGCCCAGAGGGACTCGGTGCTCACCAAGGGTCTGCCTGGAAGGTGTCCAGGGCAGGAGGGGGATGCACTGGGAAGGGTTTGTGCCTGCTGCTTGCGCCTTCTCCAAGGAAATATATTGGAAATGCCACCCTCAGCTGCCTGGACAAATGCTCTTTTGCTTCCTCAGAGCTGCATAGGGTGTAATAAACTGTTACTGCAGGGAGTCTACCGAGAGCTTTGGTTTTAATTCAAAAGATGTCTTTAATCTTCCTGTTGCTTTGTGTAAGTTGTAAATTACACAACCCTGCAGAAAATTATATGTAAAGTAGGATTATGATTCCCATTTTTATTATGAAACTGGCTCTGCATGGTAAAAACCGATTCTCATGATCACTTAATTTTTCATTTACTCTCCGATTTGCATTTCACGTATGAAATTCCTTAAAATCTGGGTGGATTATTGTAATTTGGATATTCCAGATTTATTTATAAACAAACTAGCTAAACATATGCTGTAGACATCAACTATAAACAACCATAATAGTTGGGGCTGACACACATGTAGCAGCCTCAGTGTGCCAGAGGCTGTTCCTGTGTTTGCGGCTGTACAGAGCAGGAGCTGCTGTGGGGCACCGGGGTGCTTGGTGCTACAGCTGGACCACAGCAACTGGCATCCCCACAGCACCCGCTGCCCAGCCCTCAGGGAGCCGGGACGGGGTTCAGGGAAGGTTAGCAGTCAGATTTTGAAGCAGCGCTGCAGACTTCTATGGGAAGGCTGTACTGGGAGTGAAGAGGGCACAGCAACAGAGGGAGCATCTCAGAAACTTGAAATTGGCCGCATCGCTGGTGCAGTGCTGTGGCAGGGCAGTGGCTTGATAATGTATAGACTTTTTTTGGGTTCTCACAGAGTTCTGCATTTCTCTGCATCCGCAGTGTTTACTGGTTTGGGGTTTGCAGTGGCTCTGACAGGGGAAGGAGAGTGTGATGAGATGACTTGAGGTGGGAGTGGGAATAGAATGTCAAAGGGAGGGGAAGGAAGATCAAAACTCCTGACAGGACTTTCTCTCTGTCCCTGACGCTCCAGATCCCTGCAGGCAGCAGCACAGGGTGGCACAGATGCTGCACTGGCCAGCAGTGCATCCAGCAAGTTCATCCTTTCCCTGCTGTTGCCTTCCAGCTAGAGTTGGAGTTATGGCACTAATTGGATCTTTGATTTAAAATGAGAGTAAAAAAACCACCTCCAGGTACTATGCAGTGCCATTCAATTGCCAGTTTTGTGGGACTGCAAGCTGGGTGCCATGGTGCTGTAAGGGAAGGGGAAGTGGGAAGGGCTCAGCAAGAACATAGGAATAACTCCCAGCAGCACAGTGGAGGGTGAGGGATGCCCCTCCCTGTGGGGTGCCCTGGGTGAGACTCGGTGAGTACCCCCACGCTGTGCCCAAGGCTGCCTGCAGCACTGCCCTGTACCCAGCCCATGCATCCCCATCGTTTCTCCCTTCACACAGCATGCTTTCCCCTACGCCTTTCTGTCCCCTGTCCTATATTGTAATACCCTCTCTCGTGCCCTGAGGCTTACAGCTTCTGCCTCTGAAAAGCACGGAAAGGACCATCAGGTTTAGGTGATGGGGGATGTGCAGCTGCACATCATGAGCAATAGTGAAGTCCCTGGCAGTCTCTGAGTCAGAGGGTCCCAAATGGCACCTGCAAAATCTGCCAGAGACCATTCCTGTGGCAGGGATGGATGAGGCTGGATCTGCCTCAAGTGGCAGGGGGAGAGCCAACTTGTCTATCTGTGTCCTGGGAATACATAGTCGTATGAATGGCAAGGAGGAATGGAGGAGCTAGAGAGAAGCAAGGAGGCTCAGTAGGATGGGAGAGGAAGTGGGGGAAACAAAGGGGAAAAACTAAATGCAAGAACAGGAAAAGATTTAGTACAGCACATGGGGCACTAGCTCAAGTAATGTGGAGATCTTCAATGACTTTCTGAGATTTTAATCCTAAAATAACATAAAGTAGTGTATTATTTCACTCTTAATGTTGAGTGTGTCTTGGATGTTTCCTGATTGTTAGGGATTTCTTTTTTGCTTCCCACATAGGTCGAAGTTTTTGTATTTAGCCTTTCGTTTCTTTCCTCTCCCTTCCTTCTTCATCCCCTCTTTCCTTCTTCTCTCTCTCTCTTTCTAATTTAAGCAAAATTGGTTCAGCTGGTTTTGATTTATGCAAGCATGGGGAAAATATGTTTCTCCCACATCTTCAGAATAAAATATGTGCACACTCATAAGTCTAAGCTGGCTGGAACTAGTGATGTCAAATTAGCTTGTTTATAGCCCTCACTGGGGAATTCCAAGTTTTGGAGAAAATTGGTTGTATGTTTTTAAGTTCTGAATGTGCTGGAAGTCAGCGTTTTCATGTACACACATTAGGTGGTGTTTGTTTGTTTTTTTTCTCCTTCCCCTAATGCTTTTAACCTGAATCAGCTTTGAGCATTTAAGGGTGCATTGCTGGGAGACTCTTACATTCTGTTCAAGCTGTCTTGCTAAAGCACTTTGGTCACACATGGGTGCAGAAAGTAGCACACTTTCCTTCCTTCTAAATAAGCGTATATGAGAACCAAAATGCAGTGGGGAATGTTGAATAATGCAAGCCTAGTGTTTCTAATGCAATGTTAACCATGGGAAATACTTAAGTTTTCAGAATGATTGGATTTGTTTCAAAGACCTCCACCATGCCGTTTACGGCAGCTGCTGAATGACATGCTCTGTAGCACACGGTATCAAACAGGTGTACAGTAATCTCTAAGTGCTTTAAACGCACCCATGCGTACCACCCTGTTGTGCCTACGTGCTCTTGGGGAAGCCCCAAGGGTACCAGCCTCGTACTTCTCCCTGGGGTTGAATTTGTCCCTGCAGTCCCAGCCACGGCCTCGGCAGCCCGGCCAGAGATCAGACCCTGCTACTTTGCTTTGAGACTTGGAGTCACTGTTAATACAGATCCTGCTTTAGACAAGTATTGGCTGATGTTAACTCTGGGAATGGAGTGCTAAAAGCAGAGGGCTAAAAATAACAAGGAAATTAACCTAACTATAAAGTCCTTACCCAGCCTTTTAGCAGTTCCTGGCCTACTTGCTTAGAAAGATCTTTGCTGGGTGAAGACCCGGCTTCCTCCTGTGGCCGTGCTGCCAGCGTGCGAATCCTGCTGTCCCCTCCCAGCCAGCACTGCCTCTTTCCAGCCAGGGTGCTTGGGCTTCAGGACCACAATCTTTTGAGCGTTAGCATTTCCTTATTTTTGTCTGAACACATTATTTTTTTCCTCTCTTGTTTAAGCTCATCCCTGTCTGCCTTCAAGTGCAAGCAGGTGGTAGTACGAAATTTAACAGGGACCCCTATTTGCACAAAATAATTCAGACCTCAGAGCTGTTTTCCCTGGAGAGGAGGAAAGAAAATGAGTTGGAGGTGCTCTCTCTTCCTCACCTCAGTACTCTCCTCTAGCTTTTGAGCGGAGCTGCTGATCCCTGCCCCTTCCCTCCCCACAGTCACCCAGGAGAGATGAAGAAAAGGGGAAGGATCACAGCTGGCACAGGAAAGGAAATGTCGGGCTTGAGGCACCTGGAGAAAACCCCTAAAAAAGCAAAGACAAGTACTGGGAAGGATGGGGTTCAGGATTTGAGGGGCACAGAGGGATGCAGTGGATGCTGGGCAGCACAGCATGTCCCCATCCCCATCCCTGCACACTTCAGTGCCTGCTCCCAAGCCCCAGGGAAACACCTTTATGTTGCAGCGTTTAACCCAAGTGGCTGCATTTGTGTGTCTGGGAAAGTGATCCCATTTTGTGCTGTATTAATGTACCGCATCTCTAATGTAAAACCTGATAGTTAAACTGTGGCTTGGAAAGACAGTTCTTTAAGTCCTGGTGGATGTATTTGACTCATACATAACACCCGTTATTGGTAGCCCTTCAGCGTAACCCACTTCTGTGCAAATGTATCCAAAATCCTTCTCTATCGTTGTTAACATTTATCATTGTTAATGAAATTACTTACTTAATCATCTTAACCTTGATGCTACCCTGGATAAAAGACCTATGATATATCTGTAAAGGAATAACTACACATCTGATACAGTTGAAAAGACAGCACTAATTTATTTTAGTCTGATTTATGATTAGTACTGGAGAGCATGAAGCACCCCGTGCTGCTCTGTACATCACTTAGGGTCCAGAGGGTAAATAACTGCTGTACTCGCCATCCCAGAAGCTGCGTGTGTGGCACTGTGTGTGATGCTGTGATTGTCATTTCCAAAAAATATGGGTGTGTTTGAGCAATAAAAAGGTGGCTACATTTGCAGCAACAAGTGTTTGTGTTACTGCCCCTGCGGTATGTGTGTGCATAATCCCTGCCGTGGGCATCGGCGTGCTCCCACCATGAGGAGATGCTGAGCCGAGATCAGTTGGAGAGGGTGTGCAGCCGTGTGGGAGAAGAGACCAAGGGGCTTCTGGAGTACCAGGTATCAACACCATCAGAGTGACAGAAAAGGCTTAATCAGGATTTTACAGACTTCTTTTATTTTAAGAGAGGTCACCTCCAAAATCTTTCCCCTTTGGCCAACAGAATGACTGTTCAGAGCCCAGATTTCCCCAGTAAAGATGCCCAGATTTAAAAGCTGTCTTTGGAATTGTGCTGGGCAGTCTGACAGAGAAGCAAGATACGCTGTATTATTTTTGGTTCTTAATTTTAATTTAAGATGACTTTTTCAGCCATACCTTAATCACGTAGTGCATCTCCAATCTACAAAGAGGACTGGATCGTTAGGATAATTAGAAGCCATTAAGAGTATAGGATAATATCACTATAAAGCTGTACAGATGTTCTGTATTCTTCAGGTCTCTGTCAAAGGAGGAAATTTAACATATGTCAAGTCCTATTGCTGATGTCTACTTTATTCCTGTAGCGTATAGGAAGCTTGGAGGGATTCGTCATGCTAGACGCAGAATACTTTTTCCTTCCTTGTTTTCCAGTAAAAAAGTGTTTTCTTCTTAAAGTCAGTAAAGATACTTTTCTCTCACTCCATTACCCTCTCCCAGTGTTTGGGCTCAGAAGTATAAAACTGGGAGTTCTTGCCAGTTGTTATTTCTCTCTGAATTCCAACTTGCCTTTTCTCTCTTGCACTTTATTCAGCCTGTGATCATCAATTCTGCATTACATGAACCTGTCATATTTCACTCCAGCAAATGGAAGGGATGGCTCTGTGTAGCTGTTCCCATCTGTGATAGCTGTGGCACTGGGACTGGACCTCGTACACCCACACGTCCGGGCTGGGACACCTGTCCCCACGATACGGTCACACTTTGAATGAGACTTACACCTGGGTGACCCCGATACTTCTGTGGATAGATCTAGGTCTTGGTGATTTTATACACCATTTTCAATGAAATTTTTTACTGTTTGGTTTTTTTTAGAGAAACGTGGTTGCTTTGTCATGTCGCAATACATAATTTTAGACTGCACTGTTTGGATTTTGCCTTCTTCTCTCAAATGCGTATTTTAAGGTTGTTGTCATTTTAGATAGCATCTCTGAAATAGATTTCTGGATGATTTTAATGGATATCAAAAGGTATTTTAATCTTAATGTTAGATGTGGTTCATGTCTTTCACTCTCTCTTGCTTGAAAGATGCTTTCAAAATGCAGAGCTCTGGTCCTATATCTGAATGATTGGCACAAAGATTTAATAATCTCTTTTGTCTTTATGGCAGTTCCATTTGTAGCAGTTTAAGCATCGGTCTCCAGTGAGCCTGAGTCAAAAAACTTTATTTAATGTGAGGCAGCTAAATATAATTTCCCATTTCTTTGATCTCCCCTATTTTAATTTGCTTCTTATCAGGTACCTGTAGGGCTAATAGATATAGTTGATGGTTTGCTGCTTACAGAAAGATCTCATTTAGGCTGCATGGATTACTGTTGGTGAGATATTGCGGTATTCTTCTCATTACAGATGTGGTAGTATAGGTTAGAGATGTTGTTGCTAATAAACACCCTGAAGCTGTTGTGGGTAAGGGTTTTTCTTCTAAATGTCCCTCCAGAAACTTCAGTAAAATATAGGGAAGGGATTTGATGAACAACTTTTGAACTAAGTGCCTGTTGGTTGACACCGAGGTTCCTGCCTCAGTCACCTTAATGCGGCCATGGATGGCTGCTGAGTAACCAGAGGCATGCCAGGCTGTCCCGATGATTAGGAAGACATGAACACAAGCACAACATTTGCCTTTTGCCCTGCAGCAGCAATTTGGATCACTGGGTCAGGATCAGGCTTCTCAGGCTCCCACGCCCCCTGCCCGGCCCAAGGTGTTGGTGTGCCGCTCTGCAGTGCAGTGGCGTGCTCTGGGGACATTCATGGTACGTAGTCTTAGCTGTGAAGTTGCGGAGAGAGCACCCCTTCTTGAATGGTGTCAAATTTGGGTGTAAGCAAGGCAAAGATGAAAGAAATGCAAAGAAGAACTGAGTGTAGACATCGGGTGTCCCAGCTGCCTGTGCTCACCTGCTTGTCTCCTCAGCCAGGGCCACCTTTTGCAAGCAAAATGTGTCCTGAAATGCCTTTTGTGGCAGTCGTGGCTGGGGAAGAGAGGAACATCCAACCCCCCGATTTTTCTTTTGCTGCATCAGTTGTTACTCAGAGCAGCAAGAGGCAAATAGTGCTTCAAAATCCCTGGAGGAAAGCGTCTCGGGAACAAGTGTGAAATGCAGGAAGGACGAGCCAGGCTCGATTGATGTTTTGTGCTATTGCCTGCGCCCACTGGAGATTTAACCTGCTGTTTGCCTTTGCCTTTGCCTGAAGATGAGTTTTGAGAATTGGTGAGGGCAGGTCAGTCCCTGTGTCCTCCTCACCTGTGGAGACCACCTGAGCATGTATTTGTAGAAGAAAAAAGCAGCCAGTCTTTCATGTTGTGGATTTTGGTGCTTCTTTTCAGCAGTCTGATAAGGACCTTGGTGCTTGTGAAGTAGAGATCAGGTGTGTGCATGCACGCACAAGTACATTATACTAATTAGAGGCAATTTAAAAACCAAACTCTTCTGCACTATTTAAAACACAATAAACAGCTTTGCTCCCTAAGTGTTAATCATCTCCTGCTGTTCCGTCTCTGAAGCTAAAACCCTCTACTCACTTCAAAACACTCTCTCAGTAACCAAGTGTGACATCGCAAAAAGGATTTTGAGGACTTCAGTCTGGGAAAAAGCAGATGTGTTTAGGAGAATAAAATCACCAAGGTCTTTGGATCTACAAAGAAACTCCAGGCAAGAGAAGGGGAAGAAATGAAAAAAACCCTAGTCAGCGTATGTGGAAGTGCTCTAAAATTGGGTTTCTCAAGTCTCCCTGGAAGATGGCACAGGTGCCGTGTGGATGCCTGCCTGCACGCCCGGGAGGAGTGCAGGAGAGGAGGAAGAGGAGGTGTTGGTCGGGGAATGACTTGGCGAGGGGATGGCTTTTCCTCAAAGTCCCAATGTAAGAGCAGGTACATCATGCTCTAGGTCAATTCTGTGAAAGCTGTACACTCCCAACATGTTTCATCACTGGGAGGCAATGTACAAAATTTGCTGTACAGATGCATGTACCCATCTCCCTGCAGAGAGGAGACATGCAACTGGGGTGTGGGGTATTGCTGGGGGCCTTGAACCCGCTGTGGGGTGAGGCTTGCAGGTGGCCTCCTGCCAGGCAGAGGGAGCCAGTCCCTCCCAGCCTGGCTCCATCGCCTCCTGCTTTCTCAACCACTCTGAAGATCAGATCCTGCCACACCATCACCATTGAGAGATGGAGTGTGTTATTAAGCCAAACCCAGAAATAAAGGAAGGGTTGAGAAATTGCTACAATCACTGACCCATGCATTTATTATAATTGAGTCCATTAGCCTTAATTTTATAATTTCTAAATTAACTTTGCACATTTACAAATGGCCTTAATTGCTTGATGGAGGGAGTTAGGCTTTAACAAAGCTAAATGCATAAAAACTGTATCAGTTACATCAGTATCAGTGGGTTCGTTTGTAACATAATGCTACCAATTTAGATCAGGTGAATTGTTTAGAAAATGCATTGTTGAAGCATCCAAGTTACTTTAAGTCATTCTAGCTAGCAAGAAAGAAAAACCAAACCCCTCAACTGGATGTTTCCAGATCCTCCCTCTGCTGAAGCCTTTGTGCATGTTTTGCACCTATTTTAAGCCCTATTTTAGTGCTTACAAAAGGTGTTAGCATGCAAACATTGAACCTGAAATTGTCTCTACTAACAGTAGCCTCTCTGTATCAAAGTCGTTATCCAGAATTTGGGGTCATTCTCTGGAATTTCAATGCCAATCTGTGAAGAATGTTCAATTTTTGCATTATAATCTTCAATGTGGCTTTCTTTTGGACCTGCTGGAAGGACATTTCAGTTTCTAGTCCCACAGCCTGGTGAGGGAAGGACATCTAGACAGGAGCTATTTAATCTACAGATGCATATTAGAGGTTTTGGAAAACATGTTCTTAGGGAACAGTGCCGGAGAGCAACCAAATCCCTAATCTTTATTTGTCGCAAATCTAGTGAATAAAAGAAGGTTCCTCCAGCCCATTAAGAGATGTGAAGTGACAAGTGGTTTCAGAGGGCTTATGGGCTCTGCATATTGGAGATAGCTGTAAGGAAGCAGATGATAAAAAATTAGTTGCTTTTTGACTTGTTGTGGGGTTGGTTTTTTTTTTTTAGATTCACATAAATGTAGAAAAGCTCCACCCCTCTTAAAAACCTTACTTTCCTTTTGAGTATGATGCTGAAACTTGAATTCAGTCCAACTGACACACTACCCCAGATGGCTGTTGCTGGTGCCCATCTCCTGACATGAATCTTTTCAGATTGTTTTCCTCATTATTGAGAAATGCCAAACTCTAACACTGAAATGCCTTTGTTGACAATGACTGCAAGGTGAACATTTTAATGTTTTCCCTGAAACTTTGATGTTTGGCCTTCTTCACAGGTAGCCTTTCCTGAAGGCACTGTGAAGTGTAACCAACTGTATGAAGGATTGGCTACTATGGCCACAAAATTGCTGCTCTTAAAGCAGGATGTTAAGGCTGAAATTTTATTTTTGGATACTTTTATTCAAAGTAAGAAGGGATATGAATTAGAAGTAGTAGTTCTCTCTTCTTTAGAGGAAGTAAATTGGGGGGAGTAGAAAAACAAGGGTTGGAAAGTAATTTATTCAAAAGAAAAGAGAATTTTATATATTTGGGGTTATTAATATGCAGCAGTGGCATCTCTGCTCAAGAAGAAAGTGAACATAGAGACTTCAGCAGACAGCTCTGGTACAACATGTGACGTTATAGTATGTTTGATTGTCAGTAGTACACCACAACTGACATCAGATTGGGACAGGCAAGACCAATTTACACATGTTTTCATTTGAAGTTGGCAAATGTTTCTTTGCAGATATGGATGCTTTGACTGAATCTTAGAAACTGAAGATGCTTAATGAAGTAGGCAGCAACAAGAGGTATAGCTAGATTAAATACTTTTTTTGCTTTCATCTTCCATTTAAAAATATCGGTGCTTTTCTCCTCTTCTGCACTAGGATGAACTCCCTCCACCTTTTGTCCCCTTACTCCCTCAAAAGAAAACCTTCTCTACCAATAATTTGATGGTAGGGGTATTGTTGAAGGTAAATAACAGAGCCACTGCTGTGGCCTAGGCTGAACTTCCAGATTATTGGCTATCTAATCTCTGTGGCTACATCAGAAATTTCCCCTGTTACCAGACGATCTTTTCCTGGGGAAAATTTTGTTTAAAACTATACATATATTTCTGTAAAAACTTAGGTTTAATACACATTTTTTCCAACATCGGGAGTGGAGAAAACAAACCCCAGATAGAAAATCCCAGTGGGACCTAGATTATTTTCAGAAAATATTGACCTGTTTAATGTGTTTTTTATTATTATACTTTAAAAAACTTATTTTGTTCCTTACTCAGTTGGTTATGAATCTGAAATACCTCTGAGAAAAGAGGGAAAATAAAAAAAAAAAACCCCAACCTCAAAGAACCAGTGTACGGGAAACAGTTACTATTTCAGATGGTGGTGATTTTAAAGATGTCACCCATGAGTTGTATCATTCAGGTGCAGGTGAGCTCTGGTGCCCTTCACATTCATGGTGCTACATTACAAATAACAGGAGTCAGAGAGGGAGTTGAAGAAATCTTTACAGAAGTAGCTTGCTCTGCTCTCACTGTACCGATTTCCACTGTCTAATCTTTCACCTCCACAGCCTTCACTAGATGCTATTTGCAAAATAGCAAATATTTCCCAGCGTGTACATATGTATCCCAAACCCATTAAACTTTTCAGCTCGATTCTTTCATTGGAGTACCTAGCCTGGAGGTTATAGCATTAATTTTTTCTAAGGCCACTGAAGGCCTCTTCAGTTGCAAGTACTGGAAGGAGTCTAAGAGTCCGTTTAAACTGTGCACGACCCTTTTGTCTTGATCACTCTCTGACTTAATTTGACTTGGGTTTTTCTTTATTAAAGATTGCAATGTTAAAGGCTACAAATATTAACAGATTAGAGAAAAGGGAAGGTGACAGGATGTAAAGGGTCTTGAGGATCTGTAAGAAAGGCAGTTTCTTCCCTTTTTCTTTTCCTCAGAGGTAAATGAGCAATAAGAGATAAATTAGATGGATAAATTAGACGGGAAGTTTTATCGTACTCCTCCACTGCGTAAAAACCATGTGCAGAGTTACAAGAATCTGGGCTCTCTGAACAAGACCTATGGAGAGCTGTCATGTGAAGATGGTGTAGAAATGAATACGGGTGCGGTCATGACCTAACTGAAAACTACCTTTGATTTGCAAGAGGTTGCAGTACAGATGATAATGCTCAGATTGGAGGCTTTAATGGGATGATTTGTACTGCATCCTTTGATGTTTGATAACAATCAACATCCTTTTATGTTTAATAATATAGAAACAGCAGTCACAAGCTGTGATTGAATCCCAGTGAGGCCTGAGCCATAAGGCTAAGCCCATCCTCCTCCTCCCTGCAGCTGTCCTGCCCTACTGAATCTCATCTGCCTGATGTCTGGTTCATGCAGAGGCTTGTTAGCTCAGAAGAGCCTGTGGGTGTGTAAGTTTGGTCTCCCCAGTGATGTGAGCTACAAATGCCGCAATTAAATGAGGGGATTTTTTACCCCAGCCAGCCCTAGAACCACTGCACTACCATGCAGAGAAGAAATGCCTTTCTCTTCAGTGAGGCTTGGAAAAAGCTGTCACTATGTTTTGTGAGGCACTGGAGGTGAGATGCTCTCTGGAATTCACCTCCTTAGGGGATTTTTGGGGAAAGGAAAAGCCCCTTCCTGGATCCCCAAGGGACTGAGTCCATGGATATGGCCCCAGTTCATTTCAGACTGGGGACTCAAGGTAACCCCATGGTGTCCCACATGCTCCCATGCCCGTGACATCCCACAGTGGCCCACCATGTTAGAGTTGGGCACCTGAGCTTGAAGGGGTTTTGCAGCTCCCATGTGACACTGGCATTGAGTGTTCCAGGTTTGAGAGGCCTTCACAACTTTCACCTATCTCAGGTCTTTTCAGATAAGAGTCTGCCAACCATAGTCTTTGAGATTTAAAATTTTGGATTTAAATAGAGCACTTGGTTCTCAAACCAAGAAAGTAGAGTGGTCTATGACAAGTGTTTCTGCTGTAAGCTCATGACTTGTAGAGGGCAGAACTGCAGATACTTAGAGCTACAGGGGTTTCCTTCAGGCTTCTTAGCAATGAGGCAAATGTGATCAATGATGAGCATTCCTGAGAAGTTGGGGAAATGGACGCTTTTTGTGGCAGTGGGGTTTCCTTTGGAATATGGTGGGAACTTTGGAGGCATTCAAGAAAGGGACTGCAATGGCAATGATGTCCTGATGAACACAGGGATGGTGTTTGGTTGCACAGAGGTATCAGAACAGCCTCCTTATTTATCCCAGCATAATGAAAGTGGAGAGGGGATGTGAATTGCTGTCTATAAATATATTGGAGAAGTAAACTCCAGGGAGAGAAAGGAGCTAGTTCAGCTAGAGGACAGTGCTGGCACAAGAACAAATTGGTAATAAACTGGCTGTGAATAAATTTCAGATGGAAATTAGAAGAAGCTTTTTAATCAGTAAAAAGGTGAGGTTCTGGAAAAGCCTTTCACTGGGATTTTGGGTGCAAAAACCTAACTAGTTTGCAGATGGATCTTAATCAGTTTATTAAAGGGATTGTGTGATGTGGTTGTCTCCAGTATCAAGGGACTGGGCTCCTTGACCTATACATCCCTTTAGTGCTATGTTCCTACATATTATATTTAGTAATTCTCTCTGAATTGCCAAAGTGCACTGAAGAGAGAGAAATGCTGTATTCTTCTGATGCAATGTTATTTTTCAAAAAGCATATCAAACTGTAAATGCACAAGAATAAGGATAGTGCTAGGCACCTTTTTATTTAACCTACTTTAAAATGAAACCTGGGGACTAAATGGCTTTAGTCACTCAGAGGACGTTGGCCATATCTCTCCCCACTCCATAACTAATTTCATTTCTGAAACTTGTGCTTCCAAAAAATATTGGCTGCTTAGAATTGGAAGTGTTAGAGGATATATAATATTCAAGGTTACTGTATGATTAAGGACAGCAAGCTGCCATCACATACACAAGGTGTTAGCACAGCCTTGTCCACAAAAGGACCAGAAACTAATCATTACTGCTTGCTACTTCCCATAGTGGTAGACACTTCAAGCAACAGAGAAAGCAATTTCTTCCTTAGAAATTGTTTTACCCTTTTTCCTTTGAACATCTAGAACCATCGCTCTCAGGTCCCTCCCTTCTGATCGATTGATTGACAGTTGCAATGGGAAAAGCCGTTGGCTGCTAAAAAAAGCCCAAACCCCTCTCTCTAGTTTTGTACTCGGGCATGTGAGTTTTCAAATGAATCCTGTGAGACTAATTGGATGTGATTGGCATCTGCCACCGATACAGTGAGGAGAGGAAAGACCTCCATTCCCAACTGGGAGGAAAACGACACCTTGCAAAAAGCAATTTTTTTCCTTCATTCATCATACCTCAGAGTTCACAACAATAGCTAAATAACAGAAAACAAATTCTAGATTCCGAGTCTGCCTTTTGAAATGCTAAAAAGCAAATCAACAGCCTGCTTCTTCCTAGGCTAAGAGGTCTCTGAAATTAAGTGCCGTGGTTTAACACGGCAGGCAGCTAAACACCACACAGCCGTTCGCTCACTCCCCCCCAGTGCGATGGGGGAGAGAAATTAAAAAAGGTAAAACTCGTGGGTTGAGATAAAGACAAATTAATAGGACAGAGAAGGAAAGGAAAATAAAAATAATGTTAAAGGAATATACAAAACAAGTGATGCTCAATGCAATTTCTCACCACCTGCTGACCGATGCCCAGCCAGTTCCTGAGCAGTGGCCATGCCCCCCCGGCCAGCTCCCCCCAGTTTTTTGTTCAGCATGACATTGTATGGTATGGAATATCCCTTTGGCTAGTTTGGGTCAGCTGTCCTGGTTGTGTCCCCTTCCAGCTTCATGTGTACCTTCAGCCTCCTTGCTGGCAGGGCAATATGAGAAGCTGGAAAGTCCTGGACTGGTGTAAGCACTGCTCAGCAACAGCTAAACCACCAGGGTGTTGTCAACATTCTTCTCATCCTAAATCCACACTACAGCACTATACCAGCCACTAGTAAGAAAATTAACTCTATCCCAGCTGAAACCAGGACATTAAGTCAAACTGTGATGAATATACCAAAATGCTGAAATTTCAGTGATGATTACTGTGTAAACATTATAAACAACTCATCTGAGGGAATAATTTGTTTTGCATTGAACAGAATGGTCTAATTGTGACTGTCAGCAGAATCTAATACTGGTCCCAAACCTAATTTTTATTTTAAAAAAGGTGTAATAAACAGATGAAAGAATGTGAGAGAAGAAAGAAATCTAAATATAACCTTACATAAACTCAGAAAATATCCTCTGCACAAAGGATGTGCAATCATAAAATGCAATTTGTTTATGTAGGTTTTAAAAGATTTTGTGCATCTTTCTGACTTTTGTGGGTAACAAAGCTTTTTTACATTTGAGCACTGAATTCTGCTTTGCACCCCAGGGCAGGGGGAAGCACGGGGTGGTGCAGAGCTGCTCCTGTTGTCAGGTGTAAAAGTGGAGGTTCTCATTCATGCAAGTGGGATCTACTTTGTGTTGATAATTGCCTCAAATTTTGACAGAGCTCTGATACATCAGATTTGCAATGTGTGCCAATTGTGTCTGCAACACATACAGTGCCACTGCCCTGCACAAGCGGAAAGGTCGCTGGTTTGGGGCTGTATCCACAGTAGATCCTTGCTCAGAGCACTGTGAACTAGCATTTCAATTACTAGGAAGAAAATGGTAATCTACTGTCAACATACATTAAATTGGTAGGTCTCCTGCAATGACTGGAGATTAGCCCCAGCTTTCCATATGTTCTAGTCCCTTTAACCAAGTTAGTATTTATAGATACATTGGAGTCTCTTTTCCTTCTAGCCAAGAGGGAAGTGTTAGGAGGGAAAACCCCAATTAAATGGTGTTTTGCAGAACTTGACATTTGGAATGGTTTTCCATCTGATACTTTTACACTCTGAAATGGGTGGCCAACTTCAAATTTAGTTTGTTGAGACTGATATGCAATTAAGGAATAAAATGCTACTGGTTTTAACCTCCATTTTTCCAGGGGAAGAAAGGAAATATGGCCGGATGCATGCTTAGGACTCAAACTGGAAAGTAATCTCTCAAACCTTAAACTTTTTTTTAATGTAGGTACAACTCATATCATTACCTACTAGATGAAGTTAATGCATTTTGAGCTTTTCTGTTTGATGATGCTGGTAACAGTCTTGGGTCCTTCAGTATCTTTTCTGTGCCCTTTCCAGCCTGACCATGCGGTAAACTGAGCTTGTGTAAGAGCCCAGCTGAGGGATTTTGACACAAGAAGTTATTTCTGAAAAATATGATGTTGGACTAATCTACCATGGAGCAATCTCCTGCTGCAATGGATTTTCCCTGTCCCCTGGCAGAGGTGTGTTAGGAAAAGGGAGTGAGTGGGTTTCAAAGTGTTGCTTTGAGGGTGCTATGGGAGAGGCACTGCCGCAGGAGGGGATGGAGAGAGGGTACCGCAGGGACCACAGCTCCCACCCCGTGAGCTGGGCTGCCCCACATGTGCAAATTCCCAAGTCAGGAGTTCTTCCTGTAAAATTGTGGATAACGGTTGAGGCTTTATTGGCCTTTTGATTTTCAGAACTAAAAGAAACAGAGAGGAGCTGAGATTTCACCTGGGCACAGACCCCTGGAAATGAATTCTCAAGGATGGTCAGCAAATGCTGTGAAGCCCCGTGCTGTTGGAGGCACTGTCCTCTGGGTTGCTGTTGCTCTAGTTAAACCCCACTTCCTTGAGGTGTATTTATTCTGATTTCATTTCAGCGGTAAAGAGTGGCAGTACTACAAATGTGCAGCACTGAAGCTCATAGCAGCCCCGGTCATGTAACCAGGTGCCATGTTGTAGGTACAATGATTGAATTTTAAAAAGGAATGTAAGCAACCGAATACTGCAAAAATTTCTATAGGGATTGGAAAGGTTTCTGGAGTAAGCTGAGTTCAGTTTTGCAGATGTTCACAGTGTGAGGAAATGCCTGGGACAGAGCATGAATTGCTAATTAAAACCTGATGCTATGGGCAGAGAAGATGTGGACACCAATGTCTCATCTGCTAATGAGGAGTCAATGTTGAGTAGGAACAGGCTGCAAACTATGTCCCAGCTTGGCATCCCTTCTTTTATTTGGTGTAAGGGTGAAGCAGGAGGGACAGGAGTGAGGCGTTCATCTCAGCAGCTGGGAAAAGGGTCTGTTGAGCACTTTGGATGGATGCAAGCAAAGCACAGCAACACTTGCTGAGGCTGAAGAAGAAATGAGCGCAGTGTGTGCTGAATACTGGGAGCTCAGGTCAGTCCCAGGCATTCAGTGAGGATGAAGCCCAGGTTGACCAGCCCTGCTGGAGGCAGGACAGGAGGCTGAGCTGTGGGGCCAGGGAGGCGGGCGGTGAGGGTCTGGAAAAGATCAGGAAAAGAGGTGGTGGTGAGAGGGGGGCTTTGATTTTTGCTCTAGCCAAACTGTTCGCAAGCTGACAGCTGGACATCCAGGGGTACATCAGGGAGATGGTCTGAGCCTCTCGCTGAGACACATCGAGACAGGTTGGTAATGGAGAGGCAGATCTGAGTTGGCATGGAAATGGCAGCTGAATTTGTGCTGGCAGCAGAGGAGGGACCCAGCACTGATCTGTGAGATCCTACAGGAAGGAGATTGAGGAATTAATTGTTCTGGTGATTAAATGAAGCAGGAAGAAAGTCAAAGAGGCTGAGCTCCTTGGGGATGTGGAATATTTTCCATTTAGCAAAACTCTAAGATTGAAAATATTAATTTTGCATTTTTTAATTTTTTTGGGGGAAATGCATGCTCCAGATAGCCAACAGCCTCACATTTGCTAGAAGGACACAGCATCCAAAAGGAGTGCCCTAACCTGAAAATCCACCCTGTGACCACAGAGCTCTTTCCCATCATCAGCAAAACAAACATGGCACAGCTGGAAGTGCTGTGGACAAAACTTAAAAAACAAAACTGCAGAACAAAGGTTTCCAGCACACTGATTTGTTGGGACCAGCTCTGATGATCTTTTATCTTCAGCTCCCTTGTGCAAGGGTGCCCACAGTAAGCTTGGTGGGCTGTTTATGCCCTTGCAATAATGAAGATTTTCTTTTCATATAGCAGCAGCTAGAAAAGTGGAGAAGAGAAAAATAGTGTGTTTGGTTGGTAAAACACCCAGTCATTGCTCTACTGCGGGTACTGCAGTCAAACATCAAAGCCTACGGATGTATTAACGGGGAGGCAAAGATCAAGGAGTACTGGCAGAGCAAATAGCGTGGTGGCAGCTGTACCCAAGCAGGCTAGCTGCTCCTCTCAGAGCTGTAATCTAAAACTGAGAGAAATGCCCCTGCATTGACAGGAGGTATATTTGTCACCATTCCGTAGCATGATGTGGCTTTTAGCAGTGGCATGTTGTGCTTGCAGCTCTTCAAAATCCCATGCCTTGTCTTGCCTTAGGTTATCTCTCCCTGTGCCTGTACCTGCAGATCCCCATGACATTTGGAAAGTGGAATGATGGCCAGGAGCTGGTGCGTGCTGAGCTTCTGCATATGCCGCCTGGGTGCTAAACCCTGCGCTCAACTTCCACAGTGGCTGTCAGACTCATATGCTGTACAGACCCATGGTGAACCAACGCAGTAAGGAGAGGGAGTGCTTCCAGTGTCTCTGCAGGGTCCTGCCAGTGCACCAAAATTCCCAGAGAAACAGGGCAAACCGGTGGCCAGTTGCCCCGGGTCGAGCAGGGCTGTGGGCAGGATTCCTTGCTGAGCTGTAGCTTCCCAGTGCTGGGGGGTGGTGGAATTTGCCTCATAGGCATCCTCTTGTGCCACTTTGCTTTGGATTTTTTTAAACTTTCTGAGTAACCTATGATAGCTGTGTGTTATTAAAGCCAAATAATGCAGAGGGTTTGCAGACAACAAGGCAGTAGTGTGCTTTGCTTTGGAAGATGCACGAGTCTGGAGGCAGCCTTGGTGAGTTCACTAGCCATGGCCAGCGGGAGGTGTGTGGTGGCAGTGGCATTGTAAGGGATTAAATGGGTGCTGCTGCCTCCCTCTTTCCAGCACTAAGAGCTGCCTTTGGCTTCAATATCTTGGTGTAAACAAACCACAGAGGAAGGGATACTGCAGAGGAAGGGATACTGAGCTGAGTGCAATCTGTCCCCCAAAACTGCCTGGTGGGAAACTCCATCAGAGGTGGAGCAGCAGAGACCAAGAGGGGCCAGAGACTGCAAAGGAGTTTTAAGGCCAAATCCTATGACTTTGAGAGCATCATTATATTTTCAAAGCTATTTCTTAGAAATATTTCACAGAAACCCAGATGTTGGCATGCAAATCAGTCTGTCAGAGGAAATCAACAGGAAATAAAAGACTTGTTTATCATTTTCCCCTCTGACCCTGTTCTGTCCTGGCATGGTCGCTTGGAAAGGCTGCAGAGTGCTTAGGTCTCCCTTGCCACAAAACCCAGCATGGTTGCCATATAATCAAATGGAAGTGCAGCAAAAATGTTGCAAACTACCTTGCGATCATTTGGTTTACTGGGGATGGAGCAGAGAAAAACCTGTGAAAACCTTCAGCAATGGCAAGAAATGTGCATACCGAAAAGGGACGGAACTGTCATGATAACGTAACGCTTCCATTGCTGGAAGATTGCAGGGTATTTTTCTATAGCAATGCCTACTGCTGGTTTTATTTACACTATCTTAATTTTTTTATACCTCTTGTTATGTTCTCTTTTATAAAGACACATATGAGGCTCCCAGCAGCATTAGCTCAGGGACTGTCTTTTTATATTTCCCACAGGCAGTTGCATTCTGCCATGGAAACAATTCCTGGGCCAATTGGAAGACCTCTTTTTTTTTAAAAAACCCAACTTTCTCCTGGGTCCTCAGTGATTTTATTTTTAAGTATTTTGATGTGTGGGAGAAATTTTTGTAAAAAGTAGCAGCAATTGACTTATGGAATGTAGCTTTAATTTAATTTCAGAAGCAATTTCTGCTACAGTACTAACAAACTATGTTATTAAAGTAATAAAAGTGAAAGAAATACTTTATTGAGGACAAAATAGAGGAAAGTGAGAGCAGAAAGATAGCTAATGAAAGGCAAGTAGGGGTTTGGCAGCCCTCTACAGGGCAGAGTGGAGCTGGCAAAAGTCCAGCTGGAATGTGTTTCCTAATTAACTTTAATTCTCCGGTTTTAAATTCAGACCGGATTGCAATATTGTCATTTCTCTGTCGTGTGCGTTTCTCCTGCTGAATTCTTCTCCCAAGCAGGAATTTTACACTGAATAGCAAGTGAGTAAATAAATAAATAAAACCAATTGCCACGAACCATTTCGGGTTTCAGGACTACAGGATATGCTTTTAATGCCCCTCTCCGAACTCCGCATTCAACTACGGGAACTTCATTAACACGCTCATTAGCGCTATCTGATTCACTGCTGCAGCCTCGCACTGGGAGCTACGAGCAGCAGCTGGGAGAGCGGATCAGCTTGAGCTAATGCATATGTTAATAACACTAATGTTGTAGCATTTGGTGTTGCTGAGAGACAGTAAAATATCTGCGCTGTCTCCTGCTACACTTGGAAAGAAAAAAAGACCAATGCAACATAAAATAAAGCTATCTGCTAGGAATGTTTATAGTCAGTATTTATAGATTAGTGCAGTATGTTGGAAAATCAAATGCTACAATGCACACATGAAGACCCATTCAATGAATTATTCAGGAAGATCTATTGTAAAGTGCTCCACTGCCAAGGAAAGCAAACTAATGTTTCAGCAAGTTGAGCTGAATCCGCCACCTCTGACCCGCCAACCTTGCACTGTCGATAGTCCTCTGCTGGTGTTACCTTGGTTTTCCATCTGCTCTCTGGGCATTGCTGGTGGTGGCACGAAGGAGGTGGTGGTGGCACGAAGGAGGTGCCGCTGCCACACCTTGGGGTTGTGCTGGAGGTCCTGTGAGGAGTCAGACAAATTAGCGACTTCTCCGTGGCCAGTGGGGAAATGAGCCAGGTTGTCCACTCCAAAACACACTTGCGTGGCTCCATATTTGTAGATTTGAAAAGTATTTGGTCTAGACCTGTGTGTTTTCTGTGCTGAGTGAAGTGACCAAAGTAGGCAGAAAAAGCAATCTGTTCAGGTTTCAGCAGCATTGTATGCTTTCCAGATTTGTGGATGTGTGTTTGAGTCCAGTTTGCTGCAAATTTCGGTGTCTGTGCCTTGAAAGGTGAAAGTGGGATCCAAGGTGATGGAGTCTTTTGATTTACACCTGCTAGGCTGCTTGGCTTGTGTCCTTTTCCCGTGGCCTTAGAAGGTTGGCACGTGGGTCAGTGAGCAGCGTCCGGCGCCAGGAGAGTTTCTCTGCTCCTGCTTCCCACTCACTAAAATCATATCAATGTCGCACATTGTGCCTTTGGACAGCATTGAGAGCTCTGTCGACAGTAAATGCTCATGAAGGGGCCGGGATTAACTGTGATGAATAGTTTGAAAAGGTGGGTTGACTTTTTAATAAAAAGCTCTTGTACATGCTGCCTTACAGATGTAACTTAATTCTGGTATGAAAGGTGGTCTCAGTGCCTCTGGACACTCACCAGGGCAGAGATACTGCGTAATGTGCACCTCTCAACTCATAAATAAGTGAAACATTAATTTTGCATGAGCTGCTTAAAGCTAAAATAGGTTTTCACCCCTCTTTGCCTGATTGCAGTATTGCCACCTGGTTCCTCTTATTCGCATGGGATAAATCTTCATTTCTGGCCTTCAGTGTATGCTTGAACTTGTGGATTTGTCACACTATTTACTGTGGTTTTGTTTTCCTGCACATAGTCTCTGTTAAATACCGATACATTTTCAATTATTTTTTTAATCTGATAAAGCTTTCAGCTAATTTTATTTGTGCTAATAAGCAATTCACCCTTCCAAACTGTGTTTTCAGATCTTTTATCTGGAATCCCAATCTCTATTGCAAACGCTGCTTTCTGCTCACCCGCTGGGGCTATGCACACCGAGATGATGTACAGCACACTTGAGTGACTCCGTGATTATAGACCTGAAAATTATTTGGTCCAGCACTGGGCATTTTTTTTTCCCCTCCATATCTTTATATTCCACATTTGAATGTATCATAGTGCTGTATTGATATTACGGTGATACTGCCTTTGTACCCACAAAGTCTTTTATTGCTCTAAACGAAAGATGCCCTTCAAGTTGCAGTATGGTGACAAAATCTGAGATACTCTGTAGAGCTGCAGTATGTGAGGACGACTGGATTGAGGGACGTGGAAAGCCTCAGCTTCTTCCTTCTAATAAATTCATGCCTGGTCTGAGCACCATTTTGGTTATAACCTGTCAGGACAAGGCTTAGCCAGTGGCAACTCTGACTGGGCCAACAGCAAATTCCCCAGTGACCTGGATACGCTTTTATTGGTACGGGGTGAATGAGTTGTGTTTAACAAAAATTATGGGGGCTTTTCTATTTACTTTACAAAGTAAAGTGCTCTGATCTTCCTCATCAGTCTGGCGTGGACAACTTGCTCGTGCCATAACTGCCAGCCCGGTTTGTGTGCCCCATGCGTGGCATCTCTGTCTTACAAACTGTTAATATTTTCAATTTTCTGTGCTCTGTAATTACCAAGAGCCAGGACCCCCCTCTTCCCCCGGCGCAGTGAGAGCATTTACAGCACGAGGGTGTATATTGTGTGTGCTGACCTTTGCTGTTGAGAGGAGCTGTGCGAGAGGTCAGGGTCGCAAAGCCAGGCGCAGACGCTCCCATCCATCGGAAAGTCGCTGCAGCCCTGCTGCCAGCCGTGCCTCCAATCCGCCCGGCTGGGGTTGGTTCTCTGGGGTTTTTATGATGCCCCATCCTATACATACAGCACTGTTATTAACGCCAGCATGACTGTAGCATGTTATGCATTGCCTACTGTTCCTCACACATATGGGGACCTTGCATACAAAGTATCATCACGGAGCCAATTTTTACTGTTGAATCAAATCCCTTAGAAACTACTTTCTAATGGAAATGATAATGAAACTTTAATTATAACTGTGCTACTTGGTTCCCTGAGCGTACACATCCCATTATATAGTTTCTGCTAAGATAGTGACATCTTTCAAGCTCATTTCCAAGCATATTTAAAAAAAAAAAAGGATGATATTTTACCTGTGACATGTTACAACTGTTGGTATTTTTTCAGGGTTCATCAAAATCTCATTAGCATTAATCAGAGATGTTACCAGAGAATACAGTTTCTTGGGTTATAGACTGAACAGAAATAGTTGCAGGAGCCAGAAACTTTTTTTTTTATAAGTTTTAGATTTTTTTTTTTTTTTTAAGAAATTTTCAGTACAGCAGAAGGGCTTGTACAGATAGTTGTTTGGGCAGTGTGCAATACAGGTTTTATTCGGGTGATTAAGCATATTGTTCCCACGTGACTAGTAAAGGAAAAATATGGTGTAGTCTTTCCTTCCCTCACTTATATCTGTATCATCATCCTAGGCAATAATTTTGCAAAAAGGGATATTTAACTTATTTTTAACAAATGAGCCATTCTGTTAGCTTCAGTTGCAGGATCTGTGGGTAGGACTAGCCATTACTGTAGTTCAGATATGTGCAGATGGAACTAGACTGCATTAACCTGTTAATTAATGAGATTATTTGTAGAGTAGCTACAAAACCCCAGATCTTTTCTGCATGAGAAACACTGGGCAGTTTAATGGTTTGTGGATTAAATGCAGATTGCCATGTATCTCTGGTAAGGAATTATCCAGGGTTATTCCAGCTGTCTGAGTGTGTTGGAATCTGATCCCTCCTGGCACGACCAGGCAGGAGCCTTTCCTATGCTTGGCTGGGGTGTCCCCTCATGCCACCCTCTTCTTGGTGGCTTGGCATATTGAAGGGCTGTGTGCATGGAGGCAAGAGCTGGCAGAGACATGAACAGGTCTTGAAAGGGATTCGTCTCTTCAGCCTCAGCACTGTGGGGTGTAACCAACTCATGTAACATCACCAGCAATGATCAACGGCTTTAAGATGGGTGCCTCTGGGTACTGGTGCTGGGATGCAAACAGGCACGTTAGCCCAAGGCACTGTCTGCTCTCAGGTGTTACGTGACTCAGCTTGTCCATCCAGGATGGCGGAGTCCAGGTTTTAGAACCCAAGTCTTTTTACTTTTCCATATGGACTTGAAAAAGAAGAAGAAGAAGAAAAAAAAAAAGTGGTGTAATCTTTGTAATCTTTCTGATACTGCTGGCTAACAGGGACGGGAGAGGCCTTTGCAGCATTACAACATTGGAAAGTTAGATTTTTCACTGCTGATTTTTGAAAAGGGGAAGAAAAAAGGCAGCCGCTCCCGTGCAGGAGAGTGTAAGAAAGGCCAATGTTCCTAGTTTAAAATAGCCCCAGAAAGCAATTACTCTTCTCGTGGGAAGTACAGGATTCCTGGGTACTTCTTAAGCCTGTCCTGCAGGTACAAATGTGCCTTTTAATGTTTAACCTGCTCTGTGAATCCTGCTGGGAACTCTGTTTTCTCTCCCTGGCTTTGTTGCTGTATCTCCAGCTTGTCTGTGTGAGCAATGCCAGACTGCAGTAAAGAAAAGTTGACATTACAACTTGGAATAAAGCCTTCTTCCCTTTGCAACGCAAGGGGCTTGCTTTTTAGAGATAAGGTTAGCACCTTCGGCTCCAGCAATACCCTTGAGTTAATGATTATCATATCCCAAACGCCAAACTAGGGGAATGAGGATGGTGCCGGTAAAGGGAAAGATACTGGAGGGATGCGCTGCCTTTGACATGACAGCGTATATCAGCTGTGAGCTGAGGGCCTGAGCTGTTATTTAGTGCCTACAGTAACCTCGGTGTTACTCTGAGTGCTTTCCCTCTGCTTTCATTTCAGCTTCATATTCCAGCTATTAATTTATATAAGATGCCAGGATCAGGAGAAGCAAGGGAAGATAATTCAACCCAAATACTTCGCTACGGGGTCAGGCCTTTGCTCCTCACTGCTAAGCAAAGTGACAGAGGAGTTAACTCAGGAGCTGTGGGACAAGGAAGATGCAATGTTTCCAGGTGTGTATTACCTGTTCTGTGTGTACCAAACCCAGCCAGTGAATAGTCCAATCTTGCTGTATTTGAAAAAAAGAAAAGAAGAAAAAAAGAGAGAGAAAAAACCCATGGATGCTGCTCAGGAGGATATTTTAACATCTGGAATAGCCAACCTGTGTAGATCTGGTTCATCATCTTCTTAATAGGCACTTTCCTTAATGAGCTAATTGGTTGCAACACAAAGTGGCTATCTGAAATTGGTATAGCAGGTTGCTGTGCAGTAGCTGCATGAACATCACGGCTGTAACTGCTTAAATCATCTCACTTCCCAGTGGTGTATCTTCTCAGGGTCTCGGAGCTCCTGGTCCACTCCCTGTCTGTCACCATGTGTGTGTCCCCAGCTGTGAGAGGGCTTCTCTCCCCCGAAAGCACGCAGGGCAGCAGCGTGGTCTTGCTCCTCACTGCCCTAGACCTGGAAACAGGCAGCTGTCTCCCCTCAATGACTCCCATTTGCCCAGGGAAGATACCATCCTTTTAGACAGAAAAAAATACCTCTGCTCCTGACCATCCATGCGCAATAGATTTCACATCTGCACCACCTCAGGAGTATGGGGATTTGTCATCCCTGTTGTTCCTCTGTGCACGGGGAGATCAGCGTGCAAAGAGCAGGAGTTCAGGGAGAAGGGGCAGCTATGGGGTCACGCTGGGGAGGTGCAAAGCAGATTTGCACACACCAGGTTCCTTCTTGCACTGCTTGTGCAGCGCCAAACCAGAAGAGGAATGATGTCTAAATGAAACCAGGTGGGTCCAGAAGGGAGAGACACAAAATCAGAGGCGGAGGGATCAGAAAGGAAGAGGTGCAGATTCCCCTTGCCTGCATGCCAGGGATTTGGGTGCAGGGCAGCATGTGCCCAGAGCGGTGTGCACCCAGGGCAGCGTGCATCCCACCCAGTGTGCCCACTGGGCTAGAGAAGCTGGAGCACTCCCAGGAGCATTGGTGACCGACTCTGTGAGCTTTCAGGGCCCTTGATCCTCCCCTGCCACACGTTACAGGGGTGGCCCTTCACCCATGGGGTGGTGGTGCATTGCAGTGGGGCTCTCCCTGTGCGATGCAGTACGCGGGTCGGAGCCTCTCCTGTGCTCCACTGCCACAGAAACTTTCCTTTGGGAAGAGAGACTGATCCTGAATGAAAGCGCTTTGTTATTTTAGATATATTGGAGGATTTCTCATTTAATGATTTTGTCCTTAACATGGTACTGTTCATCTCTAATTCATGATCTCCTGATTTCAAATGAACACACCCTATGGAGCACCAATTTGCATGGAAATCCTTACAAATCTAGGGGGAAGTGCTCTTTGTGCCTGCAGTATGACTTTCTACTCCAGAAACTTCCTTCAAACATAAATCAGTACAATTCCAGTAAAAAAAAAATACTATGACACACGAATTTTATTTTAAATTAGGCTCTAATGCCCAAGCTTTAGAATTGAGTCAGGCCAAGAGCTTTAAGGTCTCAGTACCTGGTGTGATGAGCCTAAATCCATGTTTAGAGACTTACCCCTCCAAACTTCCCCCTGTGCCCCTTTCTGCCCCACACGCAGGCACCAGGAGCTGAAAAGCCCCAGCACCAGCAGCCTCCCTCCTCTTCAGGGAACAGCCTGGAATACAGAAAATGTCTGCAAAACAAAGTGTGCATTTTATTACACAACCTCTAAATTGCAATTTAGAAAACAAAGCGAAGGCCAGCTTCTTTTCTGGCTCCTTAAAGCTAATGTGAAGAGAGATGTACTTTGTCTTAACGAAATATCTAATCTTATCTACAATGTCCCTGTTTTTAATTGCTATGATAGTGTGGGAATAACGGAGAAGAATACTGACCTGTAGGTTAGGGAGGAATCAGGGCAAACCCACTCAGCTTTCCAGGGAGGCTCTACAGAGGCTGCAGGAGCTGGTTTCAGAAGCACTGTGAAAGTGAAACCTGATGAACTGGGGGGACAACCTGATTACAATGCAGGCAGGACCAAGATTTTGAATTAAAAGAAAAGTGTGTATTGGTGCACAAGCAGATACAAATAACCAAAGCCTCTTCATTTGAGGGCTTGCAGAGGAATATCTTTCTAAGGTACGCTTTTATAAGCATTAAACAGTTTTTGGCACTCCTGATAATCACAAGGTCCAAAAAACCAAAGGTAGAAAATTGCCTTTTTCTGGGAAAGAGCACTGTTAATATTGAAATCATTAAAGCAGCCAAACTGTGTGAAGGGCATCTTTATTCCCCTTTGGCACATCATGACTACACTTCGATCAATGCAAGCTGCGTCTCCACGGTTTTCTTTGTCTAAACCAGCTTTGATCAACTCAATTCCACAAATTTCTTCAGGCTGCCTCCGTAGTAAGGATGTGTGTGCTAGGCTGGTCGCTGGTGACCTGTCCTTATCCATATGACCCTTATGATGAAAAAATAAGATTTAGAAATGAGATTTTTAGATGAAGAAATAACATTTAGATCTCAGTGGATTCAGCAAAAGGACACGATTGTGAATTGCTGCCTGTCACTGGAGCCGCTGGGGTTTATTCCAGCCATGGGGTACCCGCTCCTTCATGTGGCCACTGGCAAAATGTGGAAAGTTCATCCCTTTTCAATAGGGGAGCCATAAACAAAAGTCTGATGGTTAAATGGAACTGGCTCCTGCAGTCATGGGCTGAGCAGGCTGGTCCAGCCAGGTTTGGCAGCCTGGGGTGGGAGGGGAGGTTTCAAGGGCTGCTGGTTTGGTGGGAGCAGCGGATCCCTGCGGCACTAAAAAAAAGGAAGAGTGGTCCATAACGTGGGGGAGAAGGGGAGGATTCAACAGGCAGAAAAGAACCATCTGTATTAAAGGGATGGGTAGAGAGGAGGTTCATCTGCTGAAAAGCTTTTGTTTTTCATCTTCTGCTTGAGCTGGTGGCTCTTTTGCTGTCCTTCGTTGCTCTGCCGGCGGGAGCAGGGTGTCTTGTGGCCGGGCGGCCGAGCCTTTCCCTCTCACCTGCCCCAGGCAAAGCAGAGAAGAAGCAGAGAAGGACACAGGAGACGTACAAAACTCTGGCATGCACAGAGAGTAAATCAGGGTGTTAAACAAAACCTCTGCTCTCAGCTGGCTAATGTTTCAAAGGAAAACATTTCAAACGCTGAGAGAGATTGTGCAGTTAGCCGGTGATGCAATTACATGGCTGTAAGCTGTAGAAAGTCTTTCAATGTGGCACATATTAAACCTTTCAGAGGTAGTGCTTTGATTTTTAATTTTACGCTGTTGGCAGGCAATCAGGGTCTTTAATAGTATGGGGGCCAGAGGGAAAATGTTTCAAAACAGCAAGGATCTTATCATAGTGTGCAATTAATGAATAATTATTAAAACCCAGAAATAGCTGGAAGAGCAGGCGAGAGCTGGCAATGCAATTCTCTGGTTTCAGGCCTATAATGAAATCTCAAGAGAGGGAAGTATGATATGCAGCTTCATGCAATTAAAGCTGGGATTTTTTCCCCCTGGTTGAAAGATCAGTGATCTTGAAAAAATATACCTGTCACTTGGTTTTGTTTTCAAGTCATTTAATTGTCGTAGTAAAGCATTTAACATCTAACAAGCAAGGAGACATTCCTCTGTAAATGATGGAATTTTGGGGTTCTTTTTTTTTAAACAGTAAGATTTTGGTTGTGTTCTCTTTTTTTTAAGATATTTGAAAAGAAGTCTGTCAGCTTTCCCATTGCTCTGGCTGGTAAGTTTGTCTGGGAAGACATCAGAGCTGAGAAGGAAAGGCTTCACGTAGACATCCAGGTCTGTTTGATGCCCTGCCACAGGATAGTGCTTTCTCTCTGATGTTGGGGAAATTTCTTAACACCTTCAGTGTCTTCCTATTTCCAATCCATTAAAAAAAAAACAAACGAAAGAGCAAGAAAAAGTATTTGTTGCACTCTCTCATGCAGGCCTCTACAGTTTATGGGGGCATTTACCCATTTCACTTGTTTTCCTGTGTTCAGGCAGGAATTACCTTTCTGCCTTGGGTCTGTTTTTGTACCAGCACAGTACGGCTGTGACCTCACTGAAATAAAGCAGCTCGTTGTCCTTGGTGGCACTGCTAGGGAGTCCTAATTGTACACATTTGGATGCGAGACACTTGTTCACCTGGGGACAGGCGCGGTCCCCAGCCTGCTGCAATGTCCTGGTCCTGATAACTCAAACCGTGTGTGAATTAGGAGGCAAGAACTGGTGTCCAAAGGGCCTTGTTGCTCTACCAAGCCAGGGGGCACTGACACGAATTGTGTTTAGCTTCAGCATGATGGAAGAGTGCTTTTAACCAAAAACTAGCTTATGGCCTAACCAAAATAGCAAGAAATGTTAAACTCCTCCACCAAGGAGGCCTTTGGAAGGAGCAACTGTGACCTTCAGATTCAAGGCTTTACATTTTCTTTTTCCTAAAGTGCAGCTATGATTGTGTGGTCTTGTTTTCCTTATCAAAAATGAACTTACAGTTTGCATTTTCACTTGGAGAGACTAGGACCTTCCTGCTTGGAAGTGGGAACAACTGTTTTGTTTTTAAAGCTGCGTAACAGATCTAATAGGTAAAGGTGTAGCACTCGTGTTTTGTCACTGAAATCCATTAGTCTGTGGCACAGTGAGAGTGGCTCTGGCATGCCAGCTTGAAGACGCATTTGCTTCAGCAGCGTCTTCTTTTGAGTACTGAACTGCATTTGCTCACTGCTGTTTCATTACATATGAAACAACACAGAAAAAGTTATTTACAACTATCAGGCATTTCTACATGTAATATTAAGAGAGGCTTTCAATTAGCTTTGAGATAGAATGGCTTACATTTTGTGTGTGTATGCGTAAGTGTTTCTTGGCTGCTTATATCGTGCATTCCTGTCTCTGGTGTCATTCCTGTGGTATTGGCACACTGCAAGAGTGCACGATGTTGCACCCTTCTGTACCGGGACGTGTGCTCTAGTGCATGACTGGTATTGAGAAAAATGAACTGTGAACTACTTGGACCCGTACCGAATGGGGAAAAAACTCTCTTGCTTCCTTGGAAGGCTTTCTGGCTTGAGCACGCTTTTGCATATTTATTTAGACACTTTGATTGCCACAGAGCATGGCAGCTCTAAAGAACTTCACGAGCTAGAAAGTGCTTTGAGAAACAATTAGATTTCACAGACACATTACACTGAAAACAAATGGCACACTTTTGGGGAGGATGCCAAATTGGCTGGTGGTGGGCAAGCAAACCCCAGAGTGGATCAGCAAAAACAAGCTGTGGTGTTTTCTTGAAACTGTTTCTAGGAGACAGAAGTCAAACTTCACCACTGCATCTGGTTTCTCTCTGCCATGTTTTGTTTTCTGGCCTCCGGGTTTTTTATGTTTTTCTTTTCTCCCAGCTCTGATGCCCCCTCTTTGCTCGAGGGTGTTGGTAATACGGCGTAAATGTTTGCTGGCTTGTCAGAGAAGCTCCCCAGACCCCTGTCCTGGCTGGGGACAGGGACTTCCCAAGGAGACATGGGAGTGGGGACCCTCGCTGAGCTTTGCCAGCCAGCGGTGCAGGAAAGCTGCTCCTCTGAATGGACAACTGCAGGCATTAGAAAATGGACCTGTCTTGGCAGAGATTTTGCTGCCCCTGACCCTATTCCCAGGGCAGGGCAGCTGGGTGCAGCTGTGTCCCAGCCAGCGTTGTGTGCCCGTGAATGCTGTGGTACCAAACAGGAGCGGTGTGTGCTCCTCTCCACACACTGGGGATGGTCCCCGCAGTGTTTGGCTGCTGCTTTGGCTCAGCAGTCCGACAGCCTGAGGAAGTGCTGTGAGTCTTGTTTCCAGTTCTGACCAGACCATGAGGGTGGAGGCCGTCACCCTTCTCAGGGTATTTGTCTCAGGTCTGAGAGGTACCTGCAGCTCTTGGGCTCGCAGGAAATTTTCTTTACTGCAAGGTGTGCTTAGTGCTCATGAAAAGCAGGTTGCTGATGTTCACTTGTTCCTGAAAGACCTTCTGAAGGCAGTAGCTTTTTTCTTCTTCTCCCTTAAAAACATCGAGGCAGAGTGTGCACCAATGGAGTTTGTTACAGTGTTGTAACTGGCTTCACCTCCTGTCATTAATTGATAATCTTGCTGGATCTGCTATAATGCAGTGCTAGCTCAGCAAGCTCCAAGGAACTCTTGGGTAAAGTGCTCTCCATTTTGAGACCATTGTCGGCAGCTTATCACTTGATTTATCTCCTATTTCCAGGTGTAGAACTAAAAGTAAACTGTCATTGTAAATCACTAATTCAAGCAGAGTGAGAGAACAGCGCACGGTTTGCATATTTCAATACCACTTAATTAGAAAAAAAAAAAATCCCTTGTTCCATGCAAACGTACAATGCAAATCCTTTCTCTTACTGCTTCAGATGGGTAAAATGTCCTGTTGAGTCTCACACGTCTAATGCTGCTGCTCGTCTTGTTACAACAGACTTTTAATTTTGCCCCTGGGACCAGATCGGGAAGTAGCTTTCTTTAAAGCCCAACCCAGTACGTGTCTCAATCTGGTAAAGAGAGTCACCAGCACTGACACCTCTTAGCTCAGCCTTCAGCCTGCTGACCTTACTTATTTATTTTTTAATTAAAAAAGCCTTTTGTGCTTGCTAATTGTGTAACTGCCACTTTACATCCTAGTATTCCTAGATGAGGTTGAGCTATGTGTCTTCCCTAAAGGTGTTCTCACCTGACTCTTGTTCAAAATCAGCTTCCAACTGCAAATTGTGCTTTTGCATGACTAGACCTTCTCTACCAGCCCCTTACTGCCTTGAAGCCACCTCCATAGAAAACAGACTCATTTACTGGATCAGTGGGAATAACATTTTCTTTGGCATACTGCCTCGGAAACATAAGTGATTCTTGATACAATCACCACCTTCAACCCTCCTCTCTTACCGTCCCCTCTCCCCTTCTTCCATTACCCTTTATGCTCCTGCTGTGCTGCTGGATGACTGCACCTCCAGCATTTGCATCTTGTCTCTCCCTCTGCTCTTCATCTTGGCAGTATAGATTGCTCCAGCAACCTCATAATTTTGATCTGCAATCATTTTGCTCTACTAGCTTATGGCGATGCACAAGCCGAACATTCGCTTTCTTTCTAGACTGGGCTGACTACTGGTGTGCTGATCTCAGAGTAACTTTGGAGCTGAGAGGTTTGTGAGGTGCCAGGTGCACCAAAATGTGGGTTAAAAATTAAAGCCAGAAGGAAGAATGTCCCTTTTAATAAAACATCCAACATTTCCATTCCTGTTTTTTAACTTTCAGCACTTGCCAGTTGCTATTTAAACACAGACTTAGAAACCCACTATCCCATTATAAAACAAAATATCCTGCTTTAGAAAAATGAGCAAACAGACAATAACACCATCTTTTGATTTATTGGTGGTGTGTTTTTTTTTTTCTAAAGGTGATCTCTAGCAGGTTTTCCTATTGTGGCTAAATCCATTGCATTGTACGTAAGATTTTCTTGTTCAGATCAATTTGCCAAATTTTCATTTAGCTTCAAAGTGGTTCATTTTGTTGAGGCTTCATTTTGTTCAGACTAGTGACTTGAGAGGTTTCCTGTAGCTTAGAGAGATTGCTTTTGAACTGGTACATTATTCAGTCATGAATTGTTTCTTTAGTATATGAGCAGCTGAGTGGGGTTTTTATTACAAATATGAGTGCAGAACAACTACTATTTTGGCCAAATAAAGAATGTAAAATTAAACACAAGTCTTTATAGTACGCTGTGATGCTTTTCTACGCTGTGTGCATCGGGGTTTTTTTTAAGTACTTAGCAAAAACCTCCCGTAGGGCATGGTAATGTGATTGACTGCACACAAAACTTAAAAAATAATACAGTCTATTGTAGAAATATGGCTACAGTGGTAAGAACTGAAACCATTCTCCTATTATCAGAAGATGCAAGTGAGTAAATTTTGGTCTTTGTGGTCAGCTGCTAATTACATAGGTCTTCAGTTGCATTCAGCATCTGATCCTATCGCGGTGTTCTGAGCGAGTGTAACAGGATTTCTGCATATAGGGTAGCAGAGCAAGTGCAATCCCAGTGTTATGCACCAGCCTTTTAAAATACAGGTTTCCTCCCTGTTGTTTCTTGTTGTTTACCAGTGTACATGATTGCTTTTACCTACCTTGAATTAGTTTCCACCTCCGCAGGCTTTTTTTTGTCCAATAAAGTTAACTCAGGTAAATGGAAAGCAGTGGGAAAGAAATGTCTGTTTTTTGAAGATGCTGTCTCTGGATTTAGGGAGATTCTGCAGATGGAAGATTCTTGTAGCAAATCAGGTGACATCATTTGCTTAGTGTGCGGCAGCGCGTTAGAGGACCTTGCACATTCCAGCTGCCTTAGTAAAGAGATCGAAGATCCTATCAGTGCCCCCAGAGCAGATCTCCTGCTGTGTTTTGCTGTAGTACACTTTACCGGTGCAGTCACCAAAAAATCAGTTTCCCTGACTTCAGAGGTGGGAGGCAGGGTTTGTAGGGAGCCCAGCTGCCCGGGCTTCACTGTACCATGAAGTAAAGGCCTTTAGCTCTCTGACTTCAAGGAGATACGAGTGTGGTTTTGCTCTGGTATCTTAGGAGAGAGCTGCTTGACTTTTGCTGCATGACTTATTGGTTAAAGAAGTTTATTGCCACGTGAAAAGATGATTTAAGATTTTTGTTTTAATCTCTTAATCTTGAATATTTTAAGAAAAATGAGTTCTATTAGCTCTTGGGAGTTAACATCTTCACTCATTAGTAGGTGAAAAGCTTACAAAGCTCAAGAAGAAGGTATCTCAAAATCTTTCTTCCCAAGATGTCTTAGTCAATAGGTCTGAGTAGAAAAAATTATTTCCAAGTAAGAGGTCATTCTGGAAAGAGGATGAGAAATGGAAGTCTAGTGGATATCGCTATGTTAATGGGGGAAGAGGAGCTATTTAATTACAGGCCAATGTCAGAAGCAATAGGATTATCTATTTCTGTCATGGTATGGGTCAATCTGAAGACCAGCAGTTGAATGTAAGCTGCTATATAAATGCATAGGAAAGTCCCCAAATGCTTATAATTGCCCTCTCAGCTGCTGTGAATACTGATATTTAGTGATCTTTTTTCTCACTTTCATAGTCATATATTTATTATATGTGAAAGGGTTATGGTAAAAGTCTTCTCCACCACTGTGGTCCTGTGTGCCCAAAGTTGGAGTCAGCTGCATGAGGCTGGAAGAAGAGACGTGTTCTGTAATTTACAGTAGGGTAGATTTAGACCTCACTAAAATCCCTTGCATCTTCACTGTGCTGAGAATATATTGTATTTATCACCGGATTCCAGATTACTTTTAAAATGGCATATTTGAATCAAATGCATTGCCACATCTTGATTGCTCTTCTTTGTTTATAGGATTTCCTCTAAAAAGCACTGTCTTTTTCCTGTAGGAGAAGGGGAGGGAGCAAGCTGTCGGGTAGTTGGAGCTCTGGCTTAATTAGTTTTCTCAGGTCTGCAGTAATATCTTCTAGTTCTTAGTGTTTCTTGGAAAGGTGCTACAAAAGATAGAGCGAGCTGTATGCTCCAATTCCACCTGGAATACTCTAGTTAGCTGTGGATTCACCTCAGGGAAATAAAAGAGAGTTAAAAGGCCAGCAAAAATGTACCCTGTACGGCTTGGATAAAGAAAGGAACATGCACTGTTTTTTTTTCTGAAGTTAAAAATCATTATAAGGGGGTTTACGTCAAATAAATTATATATAACAAAATGAGCCGACATCTTTTACTAATGCTGAGATACAAGACTGAGATTGCGCTGGTGGAGGAGAGGAGGAAGCGCTGGCTGGTGTTTGCTGTGAGCTGTTGCTGCGTGCCGGCTAGCCGAGACATTTTGGAAGTCCCCAGCAGCTATCTGAAAGCAGAGTGCAAATATCACAGCACAGACACAGGGCTCCCAAACCAAATGGTGCCTGCGTGCTCGGCGAACCTGTGTTCAGGTGTTTATTTGAATGCCATTTCGTGGAGCACATTTTGCCTTCTCGCCTGATACGGGGAGACTTTGAGTCTCACCGACTTTGAATTATGCTGTTGCCAAGGTTGTGGCGAGGGGGAGGAATACTCTTTATCTTATATATATATTCCTTGAAAAGGTTTGAGAAGGGAGGTTTTGACATGTTTGTGCTCATTATGATTCTCTGGACAGCTCTGAAATGTAAATAAAAGGAGATTCAGATGTTAGCAAAGAGGAGACTTCCCTGCAATGGAAATACTACTGCTCCCTGAATAGTCTGCTCGCAGGGAAACTGCAAACATCCAGTGTTTGGCCAGGACATTTTTCTTACTGCAGTTTCGAGTAGCTTCACCACTACCCAAGGCTTTGTTCCAAATTATCAAAGGTCAGGCCTAATTTAAAGGATAAAACTGCTTGGTTGTGTAATAGTTACTTTATGTTTCCCCCATTAACACGATAGCCAGGGCAGGCTTCAAGGAGTCAGACTGGAATTTGGTCTTTATTCACCTGTGGCATTGGAGTTGATGCTGTGGCTGTATTGGAGGTGGCTGAATCAGAGATTCCCCCTCTTGCCGCCCCCTCCAAAAGATAGCTGTCTGCCGCCCCAAAATACCTCATTCCATTTCTCACGGCACTGTTTCCAGGCAAGAAAGTTTCCCTAGCTCTCCTGCAGGTGATGATCTTCCTTAAACTTTGAAACATATTGGTTCTGAAGATGTGTGAAACTTTGGCTTTCATTTTGACTGCGTTTGTTCATTGTTTTCCCTCGGAAAGGAAGAGGAATCTGTTCAGAGCAGAAGGCGGCTCGCTGTTGTCAGAGCGAGCAGGATGTCGGTGCATTTAGGAGAACAGGAGAGTCCTGCAGGCAGCCTTTCACCTGCCCGCGCCGGATTCGTAGTGGGTAAAAAGAAATAGTTGTACTGTGTAAGTGCTTTCCTGGACGATTTAACCTGAGGATTAGCTCCTGGGGACTCACGGCTCCCATATGCTGGTTTGGGGTGTTTGTACCCACAGTTTGCTGCAACAGCCCTGTCCCCCCACTGCCCTCTTTACACCACACCGCACCCCCGCTCTGCAGGGTCCACCCGCCCTTCCTCTGGCAGAAACACACCTTCTGATCGAGACAGACCGCCCCAGCCACGTCAATAAATATATAAAATATCTTATGTTATGATAGAAGGGTTGCAAAGGCAAGCCGTATGCAGTAGGGGTTAGATCCAGAAACAATTTGGGTGGTGCATGTCACTGTTGTGGCCAGGTTGTAAATCAGGGCGTAAAACCAGGAGGTTGGATCCCATGCAGCACTCTCAGTCTTTTTCCTCCCACCAAGGGAAACTGAGGTACCAGTACCTTACTGGACTGACACAGTCACCTTCCTCAGGGACAGAGGAGAACAAAAAATTGGCCTTCAGTCCCAAAGCTCAGCCATCAAGCTGTCAGCCTTCATGCCACTGCTGCCACGTCTGCCTTGGTGCATTTCTGCTCTTCCACTCCCTGGATCCTGCTTCCTCTTGCGGGTTTTGGTGTAGAATTTGGATAACCACACATCATTTTTATGGCAATTTGCTTTGGTTTCTCTTCTCACTTGGGGTGCTGAACATAAACTCCAATTGCATTTGTTTTTTTAAAGCAGCTGGCAAGCGTGATCTTGCTACTATTTGTGCATCAATAATTCCATTTTCATCTCACTTGCGACAAAACAGCAAGTTTTCTTCATTTGAGGGCTTTTGGTACAAAAATCTGGCTTGGAGGTTGATAATATCTCTCTTGTTTAGGAAGAGCTTTGCTGATTCCCCCATGATGGTTGGTTCCATATAACATATAGCTCAAGCTTGCCTCTCTGGCGGAGCTCACAAGTATCTTATGTATCTGCTGAGCTAATATATTGTCTTTCCGTATTTGTATTCCGCAGCTGATTGTTCAATGATTTCTCCTGCCGAATTGCAATAGATGAGCTGTTTAATGTTGCAACGGCTGATTTTGTAATGTAAAAACAAAAAAACCTCTCAATTCCAAATTGTATTTGCTAGTTAGAATGCAGAATTTAAATGAGATTTATATGGAAGATGTATTTTTCCCATTGTTTCACCAATGCAGAAAGAAAACGAGTCTTCACTCTTTCTAAAAGAAAATCAAAGAAACCAGGGCGAAAATTTGTTTGGCAAGGAAGAAGTGTCAGTAAAATCTAAACCTGTTCCCTTCTACACATTTGTGTCCATATTAGTGGTTTTTAGAAATACTCTCTCAATGCAGACATCACAGTTTCCAATAAGCATGTCTTTTCTGACAGCTGGAATGTTAACATTTCTAAAAATGAGCGGTTTAAAATGCATTTTTTTTTACGATGGTATCTGTTCCGGTGCTGACTCTACATCTATTCCCACAATAATCTTGATTTTCTTTTTGTCAAAGTAGCCCTGATTTAAAATTTCTTTTATGTTTTCACTGGAGAATTGTTGTAGCGAATGGAAATGAATGACTCCAAAGTAGATGCTGGATTTGGTAGCTTTTATTGACAAACTGCATGAGATGGGCACCCGAATGAGACGGTTGGCCATTGCTTCGACAGCTAAGCTGGTATTTACTGTAAGGCGCAATGGTTTCATGACTGTTTACCCGCCTATGTGAGGGAAAGCACCGAAGAGGACAAGGGAGTGTAGGAAATTCTCCTATTAGCAGCAGCCTTGGCCGAGCGGTGACCAGCTGGCTTTGGCCACAGAGTTGGGGTCCCCGAAAAGCACTGGGGCGTGTTGGTGTGGTGACCTGAAAGGCCAACCCGCAGATGGAGGCTCACCACGCTGCTCACCGTGCTCCTTTGGCACTCCACTTCGAAAATGAATTATCCCCTTACAGTATCATAGACCAAACCGTCATTTCTGTGTAAAGTTGTGCGCGTTTACGACTGGGTTACAGCTGATGAGGAGCACTAAGGTGAAGTTTGAGATCAGAGGATTAAAGCTGAAGAGCAAGATAAACTCATATTTGAAGTACAATTTTTAACATAATAAACAGAAGAAATAAATGACCATTAAAAGTAGGAACTTGGGTGGGGAAGATTTTCAAAGGTGCTGTTGTCACTGCGTAACAGTGGCTATAAATGTGTTACCATCTCCATAATTTTTAAGTATGTGGTGGGTTGACCCTGGCTGGACGCCAGGTGCCCCCCAGAGCCGCTCTGTCCCTGCCCTCCTCAGCTGGGCAGGGGAGAGAAAATACCACGAAAGGCTCCTGGGTCGGGATAAGGGCAGGGAGAGATCACTCAGCATTTACTGTTATGGGCAATGCAGACCCGACTTGGGGAAATTGAATTTAATTTACTGCCAATCAGAAGTCAAAAGTGGGATCATGAGAAATAAAACCCAAACCTTAAAACACCTTTCCCCCACCTCTCCCTTCTTCCCAGGCCCAACTTCACTCCCAATTTCTCTCCCTCCTCCCCCTGAGCGGCACAGGGGAACTGGGAATGGGGTTGGGGTCAGTTCATCACACGCTGTCCCTGCCACTCCTTCCTCCTCAGGGGAGGATGCCTCACACTCCTCCCTGCTCCACCCTGGGGTCCCCCCACGGCAGACTGTGGTGGGTCCGTCCTGGAGCCGGCTGCATTGGCTCTGTCAGACATGGGGGAAGCTTCTGGCAGCTTCTCACAGAAGCCACCCCTGTAGCCTCCTCCCCCCCCCCCCCCCCCCCCCCCCCCCCGCTACCAAAACCTTTCCACACAAACCTTATACAAAGTATTAAAACTAAGATGATTTCCTCTGGTAATGTATGAGCATGTATGGCATTTAAAAGCATATTGTGGCTTTAATCACTGTTTTGCAAAAAGGCTGCTCATGTTCAGTAATGATACCACTGTCATGAAACTTCCTTGAGTATTTTTAGCTTTTTTCAGTGTTTGCACTGGGGAATGGCAGTATTTAAAAATATTTGAGAAGCAAAACTTGACCCTGCTAAGAACGGAAGATAATTGTCAGATATTTTAAATCGCTAAGAAGTAAAACTGTTAACACTTGCGTCCTTGCTAATTATATTCTGCATATCTACATTCCCCTGACAACTTCTGACGCTCCCAGTATCACGCTACCTAGCGGCTGAGGGCTGTTCAGTGACAGTGCAAAGCAAAACCAGCTTATTCCTCTAAGAGCTCCGTTTGCCATTGCTCCTGGAGCAGCGTGTGATGGGATCTCTGGAAGCTGTTACACTTTAATGCTGCAGAGTCAGGAGAGGCTTTGCTGTAGTGCCCTGTGAGTCCCAGCTGGATGGATCAATGATGCACAGACTTGAAACTTTGGTTCAGCTCTATGTGAGTCTCTCGTAATCTCCTCCTTGTTTGACGGGAATGTTTGTGTTTCTTAACCCAATATGGTGTTTATCAGTTGTAGAGGACTGAAGGACAACGGAGGCTGAGGCATCATCACTGTGCCAGAAAGCGCAGGTGTTTTCCCGGGCAGGTCCCTTTAGCATTAGTTTCTATTAGAGATCAGGTTGCTGGAAGCACAAAGTTCGCCTCTCCCTTTGCCATGGAGTAGCTGACGTGGTGCCGCTGTGCTGCGTCTGGCCCAGAGCATCTCTTTGTTGCCAGTCAAGCAGAAGAAAGGTGTACAGCGGAGCAGGGAGGTCCTGAACTGGGCAAGCCGCTGGGTGGTGCGGGGATTTCAACTGGAGAGCGGAGTTGTGGGCACACTCATGTGGCATTGAGCTGGCCCAGTGACACAACACGGGGACAAAACCTCTCACAAGCCAATTTGGTCTCAGTGATCTCATAGCACCCTTAAGGGTATTTGTAGTCCAGCCCAGGTGAGCAGACAGACACTTCGGCTTCTGCTAACGTCTCCTGCGTCTCGGTGATGATTTACATTGGCATGTAGTCACCTGTGAAATGAAGTATCAAAAGCGGCTGGAGGTGGTTTTCTGATGTCAAGGGTGGCAGATACTTGCGTGAAATTCTTCTCAATGCACCTGACAACTCCAGTTATCTATGGAAACTTTTAACAAGGAAAAAAAAATAATTCCCTGTGTTGTCACTGCCCCACACTTGAACACATTGCTGTTTTGAGGAAAGAATGGCTGTTTACAGGGAACCTGCATGCATCCCTTCAGCATTTGTGATTTAGCAAGACCATTAATGGTGTCTTCAGTTGGAAGATGACTTTATGTGCAACAGAACAGCAACTATTTATTAATTTATTAATTAGCAATTTATTAAAACCTTGCAGATTTGGTTCATTTATTGCACTGAGAGGCAGCTTGGTTCTTCTGTGTGCCTTTCATTTATTGCACCACTTTGTGGGACAGCCTTGTCCTGTCACCCAACTGTGCTTACTCATGAGACGCGGCCTCATCGTACAGCACTCCTGAGGCCGGGGGGAGCATCATGGGCACTAGGTGGACCCAAAGCCCTCTGAAGGCTCTGGGAATTGCCGGTCGATTGGTTTTTTGCTGGAAGCTGTTGACAGGATCGGGTGTACATGGAGCTGGTTTTCACCTGTTTGTCCCAGGCCATGGGCTTAATCCTTCCAGCAGCATTTATGAAGATAACTACTTCATTACTGGCTCCTGTTCAGTTTAAACCCGTTCTGAGAAGGGCTGTGGTGTGTTTGCCAGAGTGTCTCTGTGAGCGCTTGGAGATTTGCCTGCTTGTGCTGGTGACAAAAACGTTGTCTCCTTTGCTACCTCCTTTGTCCTCGTTATCCCTGCAGTACCAGCACAGGTGGGAGCAGGGGCTGGGTTTTACCTCAGTTCTCCTTTGCCAGTGGAACCCCCGTGCACGTGGTTGAGACGCAAGGCGGCTCCGCGGCAAAGGCAGCACGTGGCTGGTGTGCAGCCCTGACGAAACGCCTGTTCCCTGCGGGGGCTGCACGCTCAGCAGCCAGCCCAGGCCCCGTGTCAGATCCCAAAGTGAGCCTGCGGCTCTTGCTGGTGCTTGGAAAAACCCTGGTGGGGAAATGGCTGGGAGCTACACGCTGGCCATAGCTGCTCTTCTCCCCGTAGTTACTGCCTGAGTAGGAACAGTTGACTTCTTGCCTCCTTCCCTTCCAGAGAAGCGTTTTTGAAAGGCAAATCTGTGATTCTGAAAGTTGAGGATAAAAGGAACAGAGTTGCTGAATAATTTGAGCTTATACAAAATGTATGTAGCGCGCACGTATTGACTCGTTTCAGTGAATATCAAAATTTATTGCCCCTTGCACTAAATATTGACACAGACAAAGCAGTATCAATATTTATCTCTCAGGTTAATACATTTTTATATTCACCTCAACATACATCAATATGTGCTTATTATTATTATAATGTTTGTCCTTCAGCAGAAGAAACTTGCCTGTGGGTGAGAGGGAAAGGGAGGTTTGTGTTAGTATTCTTTTCCTATTTTAAACTTCATCAGATGCTTTATCCTGCACATGGAGCACACTGCAGCCCTCGCTCAAGCAAAACCCTTGTTGATGGCTGTGACACTGTGCGCTGAGTACAGGATCGAGCGATTGATTTTTGGGAAATGTGAAGTTGTCAGCGGTGGAAGGGGCAGCAAACCCACCCCTTCTGTTTCACAGCCCAGCTCCTCACTGGCATTTCCCGTAGCAGCTCCGTAACTCGGAAGGAGAAATGGGGGCGTAGGAGACAAATTGACAAGACTTTGATTCCGAGATCCAGCTGTGAATCGCTGCCTGCGAAATGATGCTGTTAGCGTTGAACAGGGGGACACCTGCGGCTCTGTGGGGAGCCGTGTGCTAAGCTCATCTCACGCCCCTGTTACGGTGGCACCCTGCATCTGCGTGCCCCCGAACTGCAGTTACGGGCACGCTGATGCCATAGAGAACGCAGGGGCCTCCCTGGGCCTCTCGCATTTGTTCCAAGCAGCAAGTGTGTGTGGGCAAGAAGAGTGTGGCCCCTTCGCTGTGGCTGAAGGCTTATCCTTCTGAGCTGCCCTCTTGCCTTTTTATCCTAATTGTAGATCTCAGAGAGCAAGATGATGGAGGTTTCCTAGCTAGGCGATGAGGGCGGGCTGCACAAAAAATGCTGCAGGCATGATGGCACTGACTGGCACAAGGCTTGTTTGGGCTCTACAGAGGCCTTTTAGCACACGATTTGTGCTATAGGGACCATGCACGTGGAGATGCCAGCTCTGGCAGTTGGGCAGGAACACGGTAAGCACCCCAGGAGCACTGAAGAAATGCCGCTGCTCCTCTCTGGGACTTGCTTTTAAACCTGCTGACCCTACCCACAAGGGAGATGAGAGGACAGGCACTCACCAGACCGGGAGCAGTAGCAGAGGTGTGTGCCTCACTCCCACCCCCCGCACACCCTTCCGCTCATCAGCTGCTGGGTGCTGTTGGTCAGCGGTAGAGGGGGTTGTGCCACATGACCTGGGTAGGGGCTGACACCAGGTAGTCACCAGAAGCTGTTAAAAGCTGAAAGTTTGGAGCTGGAATTCTACCCAGCTGCTGGCAGACCAGAGAAACGTCTCCAAACTCTTACCTGCCAGCCTCCTGGAGGCCGGAGCGCAGACAGTCCCCTCCTTGAGCTGCTCCAGTCTCCCCCAGTTTAACACCGCTGCGGAAGCGCAGGCTGCCTCGCTCCTGCCGCCGGCAGTGCTGCCGAGTAGCGCCACAGCCGCTGGGTAGCGTTCTGGCTGGTTTCTCTGCTGCACTGTCAAGTCAGGCTCGCGGCGATGGAAGTAACAGCTGTTTGTAAACTGACATTTAAATGACAATCGTCAGCAGACAATAAGCATATGGTGGCTGACTTCTCACATGCAGGCGACTGCAGCAGCGGCGGCGCGGAGCAGCTGCACGTGCTGGAACACAGCACCGCATCGATCTGCAGCTGGGAACGTCATCTCAGTGACCAAAGACGGCGGCTTTTTTGTGGCTTTTTTTTCTTAAAAGCTAGAAAGACAATAAACTAATGACTTATGGCTCTATTTCTAATGAAGAGCAAGGGGGGGTGTTTTTGAGTCCTGGTTAAAATAATAAACATAACATAAACACATGCCAAAACCCCACCTCCTGAAAGTCACCGTCTCAGTTAGGACTGGAGCCTGTGCCCTTCTCCCTCCCCAAATCAGTGGGACAGGTATTACAACCACTAAGAAGCCCATTTGCGGGAAGGGGCGTTTGCTTGTGTTTTCAAAGCCGTTTGTAGCAGAATCAACTAGGGACCGAGCGCTTTCCTCATGACTAGAAATGCTTTATGAAGGTAAACTTAATACCAAGGGATGGTCCCTGTATTCCCCCCCTTTTGGGGGGCAACACCTCTGCTGCATGGTTGGAAGCCTCTGTGAGTAGGGCACGGGGCATTAATGTCACGTTATACCTTGAGCACGGTCGGGCCAAGTAGGCGAATGTGAAGTGAGTACTAAAAAAAGTCTCCCTCTGAACCAACTGCATCGCTGCCTGCGCTTGACTCATAGCTCAGTAACCATATGCTTATATTCCACTGACAATTGCCATTTAAATGTCAGTTTACAAGCAGATGTTGAGAACCCGCCTTTGTGCCATTAATTAAATCACAGGAAAGCAAAGTTTGAGGTTGAACGCTGCCTACCATGAGAGCAGCAGCAGAGCCGGGCAGACCAGGGCGCGCAGGGTTAAGCGGCACGGGCAAAGGAGCATGGCCATGAGGTGACCGCGGCAGCCTCGGTTAACGGGCTGTGGCTGCCAAATAAAGCGCCTGGTTGGCATTTCCTGGTGCCAATTATCATTTTGTAGGCAATTCCAAGTTTTGTAGGATGGCTGGCAGTGGCCAGGCTAAAGGGGAAATGTTGAACTGTAAAAGGAGACAGATTTAAGTGCTCAGGTGCAGCAAGAAAGACAAAAATCTAATCAATAGGAAAGCGAGCAGAGTCTGGAAGGGTGGAGAAGGAAGCCCTCCCTGTGATACCAGCCATTTGCATGTATTTAAAATCCTTCCCAATAAAGTTCATAATGAATTTAATTCCATCCCCTATGGCCCAGAGGAATGTTCTGAGTAATAAAAAAGTATTGCTAAGGGACAGATGACTGCCAAACTCCTATTCTCTGCCAGCAATGCGTATTTACATTATTGGCACTTAAACGCTAAGTTTATTTTACTACATAAATGATCCTTTGTCACATATTAAGAACTAATACTGCCAGACCCACTTTTGGGAAGTCACAATACCAATTCCCAAATTTAGCGCCTTGTTAAATTTGTATGCTTTAAAGAGGTTTGGGGTGGGGTGTTTTTTCCAGATTAAAAGAGTTTCCTTTTTGGGTAAATGTTTTGTCTGTTTTCTGGCTTAGCTTTTTAAAATGGTTTTAGTCAAGGATCTTTTCATGTTTTGTCTTTTTTTTTTTTTTTTGTTACCTTGAAATATCGACATCAATGTTAAATGAATTATAAGCTCAAACATCGACTTAAAGGTCGAGATGCAAGCACTTACACACAGGCAGCCAGGTACCACAAGGTCTCCTGGCTTCTGCTGGCACGGCCTAACGCACTTCTGATGATTAAACCGAGTGACTCAAATGTGTGCTGGAAATTTCAAGCACCAGTGATGGAGGTTGCTGGACCACAGCATTACTTTGTTTATAAACATCATTATTCCATGGAAGATAAATCTCTGCTCTCATCTAGCGTGTCACTTCAGCGCAGTCGTCAGGAAAATGGAAAAAAAAAAAACCCAGAGCTACTCTTTTTTTTTTTTTTTTTTTTCCACTTTAATAAGGAGTGGAAGGGAAAGTTGGGTACGAGATGAAACGGGAAGGAGTTTAATTCCTAGCAGGCAGCAAGCTCTAGGGAAAAATGCATCAGTACTGGTGTTAAGATGCAGCCTGGTTTGCATCCAGGCTGATACAATGCTCTCTAAGTCTGTGTTTGTGCACAACACAAACTTTTACAGCCTGTGTGCAAGTTCAGATTGCTGGCAGCAGTGATTCAGCCAAAATATTTAATATGCTAAGGTCTGAACATAAAGCTTTTCTCCTAATGCGCTTCAGTTTACTTCATACCTCCACTTCAAGCGTGAACAGTTGGAAAAAATGCTGTCAATTTGTCAGCGTGTTTATTTCCATGGCGCATCTCCTCTGACGCAACAAGCATTTTTTGCAAGTGTAGAAATGAACACTTACTCATCCCTGGAAAACAACAAAGTTCTGCAGCCATCTCTGCCCACCCCTGAAGGACTACCCTCACTGCACCGTGCAAGGGCGCGAGCAGCTCACTTTTCACTTGCTGTGCACATGGCAGAATATTCAGTTCCCCAGAACAAAAGCGTCTGAAGAACGTAAGGGGAAAGTCTTGAGCTTTTGGCAGTTTGAAGTTAAAGGAAAGGTCAGTGGCAAAGAATTCAGATAGATGCAAAAAACCCAGGCGTCTCAGAGCACTGCATTTGAGCTTTAAAACTGAATGCTCGCATTGTTTGCTCAGTTTTTCACAGCAGCATTCATCATTTAGGAAACGATTAACCAGCATGATGAAACATCCTGCTTCTAACTAAGAACAAAAAAATTTACACTAGAGAGCTTCTTTTCTTTTCCCTTGAAAGAACTCATCCAGTAAAATTTGACAAGAATTCTGCAGACCTGGGTTTGTGGGCTTTGTGTTTAAGTTGCACAGGAGACAAAGCCTCATCGGAGCGGTAGCATCCCTTCGCTGCCTGATTTCATACGGCCCATCACAAGTCACTGCTCAGGGCTCCTTATTTTCTGTTGGTCTGCACGAGGCCTGCTCTTATCCCTGTATGTGTTACACCAACAGCAGAGGAAAAAAGCACTGAAGACACAAAAATGTGCAGAGCAACATTCAGATCAGCTTATGACAGGGACACGACCGGTACCGAAAAATGAGGCAAGGTGGCAGTGGAAGAGCAGGGCAGCCAAGCAAAGGGGCATGGGATTGCGTAGGAAGGGGAATGAGAATAAAGAGACGGCGGCTGCGGAGTTGTGGTAGTTGAACAGAAAATGGCGAAGGTAAACGCCCGCTAAGAATGGCCTTCCAGGGCTCTTCATCTAGTGCTGTAAGTTTAAGACACGCTACCTCCCCATCCTACCGAAATTATTCCGTCATTAAGTGATTACAGAAGCAAATGATCAAAAAGACAACTTTTATTTGGTAGCTTATTCAGCGAGATCATAAATTTGTTAAAGTAAGTATAGCTTTCATTAAGAAAATTAATTTCTTTAAAACAAAGAAAAAAGACATTTCATACCTTTTCTTGCTTGGGGGTAGTGGTGGAGAGAACCTGGACGTACCCTGTTTAAGCCCTGGCAGCTTCAAAGTTACAAAAACCCTTTCTTCCCTTTTCTGCCCCCTTTCCCCGTTACATGTCTTCCCACCAGTGAAATACCATTTGCCTGGCCTGAACAATCAGCGTGCGCTGTGTCAGAACTGCGTTCTGCAGCGAGCTGTTCAGTGGGGGCAATCGGACTTGGCCTAGGCAGGTAAGAATGAAAACGTTTCTGTGCTTGTGCAGAGGAGGGAGGCTTCGAGCTTGGAGGAGGTTAACAATATAACAAAAGTCTACCAGAAGTGAAAACCGCGCACCACCAGGACGCTCTCTGCTACTCTGTGCCTCTGCAGCAGCAGCAGCGAAACCATCCTGCAACTTCTGCTCCCTCCAGGTGCTCACGTAAGGCACGCGGCCTGCGAAGAGAAAAACAAGCGGAAACAGTGAACTGGTGGCTGTGCTGTGTTTCAGAAGTAATGCTTGGTGGGGGGAGCAGGGAGAGGAATTATTTCGTGTACCTGGTATTTCCTGCGAGGCGTCAGGATTTCCAGCGCTTAAGTGCAGCAGAAGCAGCGGATGCCAGCGAGGATTTGCCAGCCTTTCCCCGGCTCCGGCTCCGGCTCCTGCCTGGGAACCAAGCCCGCTCAGGCTCAGCTGTACCTTGCTTCGGGGCTGCTGCTCTGAAGGGGGCATCACCGCCGCAGCCCTGCTGAGCACCAGGGCAGAATTTTCAGACACCCAACACTGAAGTCACCCCCTTTTTAATGCCATTAGTGATGCAGCAACATGTATTTATATTTACATATAAATACAAAATGGTCAGATACCACGTTTTTAAGCATAATTTATAATCTGAAACTGCTTACACTTTCATGACTAGGCTTCGGTTTTTCTCATTTACATTCATAATTTAATTCCACTGGAATTTGATTTTTAAGAAAGCCCAACATATCTTAATTACCATAAAAAGATCCATACATAATTTTACTTAAAAATATCTTCTGTAAGAGGCAATTTACCAAAAATAACACGAAATATATTATTATGCATACTTTTTTCTTTTGTAAAGTACAAACAAGAATCTGATCTCTTCTGGGTATTGCCTGATCTAGTATGGCTATAGGTTCTATTTATTTTGTTTGTTTTTCAAAGTAAAGGGAAAGACGTAAGAAATGTAAGAACACAAACCAAAACAAAACTGCATTCTTTCCAGAGATACAGGTATCAATGAAAGAACACTTTGAAGACGAACAAATGACAACAGGTACAAAGAAACACTATCCAAGCACTATGCAGTCTTTTGTCAGAGCATGTGTGGCAATGACCTTGTAACAGTTATTAAAAACAACAAACAAAAAAATGCTACTGGCAGAAAAAGCTGTCAAGCAAAACACTGAGAAATCGGTACTATTTCCTAACAAGTAAGTGCAGAACTGATACTCAGTATTTTTGGGGGTTTCGCCCCAGGTATGCACACTTCTTTCTTTTTCTGTTCGCAGGACTGATCGTTGCAACTCTGGCAGTATGCTGGATGCCAAACCAGGTTAGAAGGATCATGGCTGCTGCTAAACCGAAGCAGGACTGGACTGTCCCCTACTTTAGAGCGTACATCACTCTTCTTCCCATCGCCGACATCTTCTTCTACCTCAGCTCGGTGGTGAACCCCCTGCTGTACAACATCTCCTCTCAGCAGTTCCGCAGCGTGTTCCTGCAGGTCCTCCGCTGCCACCTGACAATAGAGCATGCCAACAAGGAGAAGTTTCTCAGAGCCAACCTGAGCTCCAGAGAGAGGAGCAGTCGGTCTCTACGCCCACTGCTCTTCATTTCGTCCAGGCGCAAGTCTTCTACAAGGGGCAATAACAAAGTTTTCTTAAGTACTTTTCAGAACGAGCCCAAGCCTGGCTGCAGTCCACAGAAACCAGGCCTTGCACCGCCGGAGCCCAGCTTGGAAGCAGTGCCACTGGAGGCTCGTGCAGAGCCCAGTCCAGATGCACAAAACGGCTTTTGTGAACATCAAGTATGACTTCATAAGGCAAAATTAATGATTAGCAATGAACTTAAAAACATGGAAATTAAAATGACTGAGGAATTGACTGCACCTTAAAAGGAATAACACAGATGGATTTGTTCCCAATTATGCAAAAAGAGCAGGAGTTCTGTATCCTGCTGCTGGGATTTTTAAGTGCACACTGGAAATTCAATCTGCTAACTGAATTCATTAGCTGCCAAAAATATCAGCCCCTCTCTCCCCACAATCACCGAACTTCCCTCGCTGTTGACAGGGATTTGGAAACAAACAGAAAATAACTGCAGTGTCTTTGAAGAAAAGAGGAGACAGAACAAACTGTGTGTCAGGGCACAAAAACTTGCTTGAAGTCTAGCAATACGAAAACAAAAGAACCAATTTAAGGAGCAGAAGGGTGGTTATCACGTGTGCTCGTGGCACCACGCCAGAATTCCCCCTCTTCTTCGGCCGGGGTCCGTTGCAGAGTGGAGTGTTGCAGCAGCTGATACAAACAGAGTTCACCTTCCCTGGAGAACAAAAGGACTGGTACCCAGCAGAGGCTATCAGACACGCTGCTGAAGAGGCGCAGGATTTGCGATACATGATTCCTGTGACACAAAGCAAAGGTTACTTAGTTTGATATGAACACGGTGTTGCTTTACAGCACGATTCATGCTTGAAAACTGTTGCAAAACCAGTTTGCATCTCCAAAGCAACGCTGATGATTAAGCCGGACACCTCAGCTGTGACACAGCTAACAGCTCTGCACTGCAGGAGCAGCGCAGTCACTCTGGCTTGGCTTTCTCTTTCATTTGATTCTGGTTGGAACCAAAAATATTACAAACTTGATTTACATAATGCATATCAAATGATGCATTTTATAACCAGAATTCTTCATCTTTTGGAATAAGATGTTTCAACAGCTATAACTGAAATGCAGTTAGTTTGAAAGTGACTTTTGTTTCTGTTGCTGAACATGTCCAAGTTGTTTAAGCTGTCTAAGTAATTACAGTGTTCTATGCTGTTAATTTGTCTTTTGAGCATTTTTTTTTCCTTTACTTGTTCATTTGCCACACAGAGACAAGTAACCAGGAGTAAGAGGAGAATGACTGTCAGCAAAACTTTAATCTCCTCCCTCCTCTTATTTTTTTAAAAGAAAAACTTGAAGTACTTTTCCAGGTAATCTCAGTTCTTGCCGCCTTTGAAGCTTAATACCCTCAACAACAAAAATTTCCATTTGTACAGAAATGGCTTTTCTGAGTTGCAAGTCTTCCCCTTTTAAATGTAATTTAATCTAATTTTAATTAATAATCTAATTAAATTTATAATTTCTCAAATTTTTGTTACCTGAAAAAAACCCCCAACAAACACATTCTGATGCACATAGCTGTTATTTTAAAATGGTTTAGAAAGGCTTTAAAATCCATAGTTGCACTTTCCCCTGTCACAGTGGAAAATGGTTGTGGCAGTTCTACCCCTCATGACTCTGAAATTTTCCTGCAATTGATACACCAGAAACTGCGTGTTGGAAAAACACAGGCATAACACATAAATAGATAACAGAGGTTGTCTCCTATTGCCTTGTGGTTACAAAAAGAGGCAAATATTTCTAAGGATAACACCATCACCATTCCTTTCGAATACGGGATTCTCAACAGGTTTTTTCCTTCTGAAGGGCATGGGAGCAGGATTCCCTTGGAGACTGGTGCTGCTGCATTCTGTAGCATGGTGCCAGAATGTTTTTAAATACACAGCGATCGAGGCTTTTTTTGGAGGGAGCAAAGCAGGAATATGGCCGGTAGGTACTGAACTTAGCAGGTACTTGCTCAGTCCCCAGGGACTTTGGAAATAACCTCTACAGCACCTATAGAGTCCAGGAGATACCTCTGCAGCAGGGACTGCCACTGCGCTACTCAGCGCTGCGTACAGCGGCAAAACAGTTTGTGTGGGTTATGCTTAGAAAGAAGGATTACCCGTCTTCAGAGAATTTTAATTAAAGCAATTCTTTTATACTGTCACAACATGCTGCCATCCCAACAATGCAGGTGTTTCCCCATTTTCTGTTCTCCCTCTGCAAATCTAAACTCTGAAACGTGTTTTAAGGCTATCTGTCTAGTTAAATTTATGAAGAGAAGCCCTCAAGTCAGTGTTAAATCTTCCTCTGTCTCCAGTGAGCTTCAATCAATCAACACAGCAGGTAGAGCCTTTTCTCAAGAAGGAAGAGGAGCTACAGGCTGTTCTAGCTGTAACAGCAAAGGCACACGGATCAAGAGGCACAATCTTTATTACCGTAGTTTGCAAAAAGGAGAGAGCTCTGTCTCTGTTGACAAACCACTGCTGTCAAGGAGCCTCGACTGTGCTGCCACTGATAGGCTTACAATACTGAAATCTCAGCTGATGTTTCCCACAAGACCTGGTGCTTTGTCCACGTTCCTCCTGCGGTCTTCCAAGAGCCGAGGCAGACGCAACCCTTCCCATGGCAACGATTAACTTTTTTTTCCTTCCCCTTCCCTCTTGAGAAGGGAATACTGTATTCAATGGAACCAGGCACAGCGATTGTTCTCACATCCGTAATCCCCCATCTCCTCATCACAGATTCCTTCCCTGCAGCTACAGCCACCCACCAACCTCAGCTGTTCCTCAGTCTTCCATAGGAACAGCAGTGAATCCCAACTTTCCCCTCAAAGACCAAGCCTCTCAAAAGCTTTTGATGTTGGCAGATTTCCTATTCCTGTTGTTTTGTAGATCACTCGATCCCTTGTCACAAGATTCCTGCAAAGCCCTGCTCGGAGTTTGAACTAGTAAGGGATTTATTAGGTTAGGTCTCTGAAACATCATATACTTTGCAATTTTCCCATAGACTACGAGACTTGGTCAGTGCTGTGAACCATTAGATAATGCCCTCTGAGGCACAGTTTTCACCAGGCAACTCTAGGAGACCTCTCCTGCAAAAAAAAAGTCAGAGTCCTGCAGCTTAACTCCACGTGTTTACAACAGCTCTTTTCTCCAGGATAAATTCCACAGAATAACCCTGAGCTCCTTTTGAAGTCAAAACACAGCATTCCTGCACAGACTGAAATTTTACAACTCCAAGTTTCATGCACAGATGGACCATGTTTGTGCCTACATAGAGAGAATAATCTAACTAGTAATAAAACCCCATTGTAACGCTTCTCCTGTGTTTTTTCTGTAAATACGTCTCACAGTAGGAAATTCCACTCCCAAATGATGGTTTATTCCCATTCCCAGCTCTAGTAATCTGAATTGTAACAAGATTCTTTCTTTACATAATTAAAAAAGTCAGCACTTCTACCAGGTTTTCAATAGCTCCTTGGCTAAAGCCATGCCCTTCGCATCCAAGTTTTATTTAAGTACTGACGATAGCTTCGAGCTCGCAAATCAGCTGCTACCATACTAACTGTGCTTTTTACAAACATCAGGTATGAACTAAACTCGATCAGCAGAGAAAGGCTGTGCTTTTTCTCTATTTCTGCAGTATCCTTATACCAAGATACAGTGAAAGCAGGCGGAGAAGATTGATGGAAAAAAGAGAATGTTAACTTTACAGGAGTGACGTTTTTAAAACACTTCAGCCGTGACTTCACTTTTTTTTTTTAACCACGAGTGTGAAAAAGCAATGACACTTTAAATAGTATGAATTAAAGGAAGGCAGGAAAAATACTCTTAAATCTTCTTCCTACCCTATTGTGATTCCAGTTTAACGGTGGTAGGAAATGAATCAGTACGACAGACTTCTGTGGTTTGAGGGCAGGGACACTACTCTCCTTGCTCCAGCAAAACCAAACCAAACAGGTTAACGTGCCCCATTACTGTGGTTCACCCACTGAGTTCGGACAGGACGGCAGCACCCTTTCTAGATTATCTCTAGCAATTAATTGCTTTTATATCTCAAGGATGTCTTTCCTCAGACTCATCTCTTGCAGTGGTTTATTGTACTGTTGAGCCAGTTCTGAAACTATTTCTGAGATCTTCCTGAATCATTCGCCACCAGCAGGCTGAACTGCAGACAGTTCTTCAAAGCGGTTATCTGCCTCGTAAGACTCATAGCACAGACATAACTGCTAATTACCGGATATTCTTGCTTGAGCAATCAGCTTGATACATTCATTAACACATCACCTAGAAATATAATTGCAAACCTTTCTGGCAGCTTTTCTTCTACCTCAGATTGTTCCAAGTTGCTGGCTAGGCAAGGAGACTGCACGTTTTACACTCTGCTTTTACTGGGATGGGGTCACTCCCAGCTACCTACCCTCAACAGCTTACACAAGTGCTCAATTAGTATACTTACTGATATACAATTAGTATATTTACTACCCAGTCTCTTGACAGGCATAAGTACTACAGTGATGTTTTAGCATGAAGCACCTACCACTGACCAGTTGAGTTTCCGTCACCTTGGCTTCAAGGTTTGTGGGGTTGGCTGAGGATGTAGTTCAAGTACTTCTAGGAAGTGCAGGGAGTACACAAGGCTAGAATATCTGTGTGATAATGCAGTAATATTCCACACCCTCTCCTTCCACATACACCTACTGTAACTATCTTTTAAAAAAAAAAGCTTTGACTTAAATTGAGCTTTGAACATTTATTCTTAGACCAAGCAACTTGCCCATCGTTACACCCCTCTCTGCCCCACAGGGAATCATTCATTTAGATAGTGTCAAGGCCCAAACTGCTGTCTCTGGAGGTCTTCTACCTTATTCCATACAATGAAGTGATGGTGTAAATCTCGGGGCTTTTCTATGGTTCCTGCTTGTAACGTTGACTTTCTCACCTGGATCCATTCTATACACAGCCCTCCCAGCTGCCAAGCTGACCCCCCTGCTTAGCTGCAGCCTAGTCCTGCGCATCCGCACCCAGGCACTCTGTTTTGGCCACGTGCAGATGCATTCAGTCTTGGTAGCAACAAACAATTCCTGCTACAATTTATTCAAATCCAAAAGTGAGAGTTCTTCCACCTACCCTGTCTGCAGAGCCCAGTACATGTTCTCTTGAATAACATCTTAACTTGTTACTAGGACAACCAAAAAAGGTGACATCACACCTACTTCTTACACTTGTATGCAGAAGGCACCAAAAGATTCAAGCTTTTCCTCTTACTGCTTGAAAAGGATCTTACTGGGCACCTCCAACTCTTCTGTTATAGAAGGTACAGACAAAAAAGAACAAGTATAAGCACAACTCTCCAGCTTAAGAGCCAACCATAGCCCTAGCAGCGTGTAACTTTATTTTGCTCCTGTACTCTCAAGACTGTCCTTCAGCAAGATACATAAAGAGTCTCTGAAGCCAAAATAAGCAACTAGGATAACCATCTCAGAGATCAGCGACCTAATTTCTAAAAGAGAGTCACCTCCCCACTCTATGACCCAACTCCTCTGAAGCTGCTCTCTGCAATGGCACAGCTCAGCATGAAAGTGCAGCCCTCTGCTTCACCCCAGAACAGCCTCATGGCCACAAACCTCTTAGCTGCAAGTTTGACTCCCGTCAAGTAGACAGTGTTGTTTAGCCCAACGCTCACTTTTCCAAGCCAAATGCTCCATCTCATGGGCTATGACTGACACTCCTCATTCTTAAAGAAAGAAGCTTTTGCTACAGCGTTTTGTACATACCCAATCTTGTAGGCATGCAAAAAGTCAGATTTGTCTTCTGCAACTCATTCCACAAATACTGCTTTAGCAAAATCTTCTGCACGTGCTCCGAGTACACCTGCTGCATTAAATCTTTTGGAGCGTCAGCAAACAGTCTATGCCCAACTAGGGCCCAGGAACAAGGCATCCTTGAGCAGTCACAAAACCGCCTTTTCAAGACTGGACCAGGAGTTGGAGGCAAACACAGAGCCATAGCTTCAGCCACATAGAAAATTTTTATATCTTAAGGTAAGCAACTCAAAGGTAGCAGGTAGATGAAGGCAAGTTTTGAGGCGTGCAATTATGACTTTGGCAGAATTTCTCCACTCAACTCTTTTAGATTTGGTGCTTAATCTTGCCCACCTCTTCCAAGCAAAAGGCAGAATATTGGCCAACAGTGGACAATTCATATTGTGGCACATGCAACCCATGAGAAGCCCCCAACAATTGTCCCAGCCCTAGCGTTAGCATGCTTTCATGGTTTGTATGTGATTTGTTTTGGGTGTTCCTTAATATTGTTGCTCATAAAGACAAGCCTAAGGACCATGTATATGAACTGACACTCCCCCTTTGTTTTCATATCCTGAATAGTTCCAATAATCCTATTTTGCTGAAACTTTCAATTTTCTGATCTTGGTGAATCTGCAAGTTTTCCTTCTTGTGCTTAGACTCGATTTCTTGTCTGCCTATCCATGCTTGCTTTGTGATTTTGATTATCTATTTCATCCTCTATTTCTTGCCCTAAACTGTCACTCGCTTACCCTCCACTTGAGTGACATTCAGTACCCAGTAGGAGTTACAACAGCTCTTTTTGTGATGTCTCCTGAAATCTAAAATGAGAGCATATGCTAGCAAGAACAACATGTAAACATCTAATAACCCTTTCTAAGGCACACAAAATACACATGTGACTATTTCTGGATTTTACTGTATCAGTCATGTTCAAAGTTGGGTTCAGACTACACACAAATAGGTTTCTAAATTATGTTTTTTAGTTTCATGTTAGGTTTTATGCCCACCTTTTTACGCCTTTGGTGGTTTTGCTATAATTGTCTGTTCCTTAGCTAGTACCTGTTCACTTACATCGCACACTGACAGACTGCAAAAGGTCCTATTGCGACCGTCTCTGTTTTCTAGAGAAAGTGATTATAAATATTTTATCGAATAAGGCCCTAAATATCTTAGGAGGTGACTGAATGTTCAAAAGTAATCATTCTTCTGACATTGTGCTTCCCCAAACAGTCATGGTTTTAATCAGATGATGGTTTTATTGGTTTAAAGTACAAATTAAGCTTCCCCAACACAAATCCTTTCACCTACAATTGTAAGTGCACTGTTAAAAACCAGTTTAAGCCAGCATAAAGTATAACCAAATCCAACTATGTCCTCTGTGTTTCATTTTACAGTAACTCTTCCTATCCTCATCTTCTCAACTTTCTCTTTGGAGTTCATGAGTGGTTTAAAAAATTTGCACCTTACCAAAAATTTTATCATCTAATTTACTAATTGCCTTATAAGCAGCTAATTAAATACAGTAAGCAAACAGTGGTTTCCAGAAAAATGGAGGCACTGAAATTAAGTGACTTGAAATCTGTTGCAGAGCTACGTCACACGCTTCCTGATTTTTAACCCTGTGTTTTAGAACTGCAGCTATTTCATCCCTATCCCCCCCCTTCGATGCATTCAGTAGACAAGATAAAAGCATATTTATGCCATTAGGCTCTTATAGAGTATACAATTCTGTAAAAAAACCAAAATAAAACACCCCCCCACCAAACCCTACCTGGCTGAATTAGCATATCTTCATCATAATTTTCTATGAAAACTTACTCAGTATCATCACAACTCCTCCATATATTCGACACTTTTCAGAAGTTGCACTTATTTGCAGAAACGAATAGGAGGCTTTTGACAATGAAAGAGTGGCCTCTTCACTCTCCTCCTGACCCTAACTGACATGGCACCTTGCAGAAATTAAGTCATCATTGAAGAAAACTGGCAACTGTTGACCGACAGAGGCCAGGAGTTTGGATTACCATGATATTGCTTTGTAAGTCATGCCTTCTAATCCTGGCACTGGAAATATGAATCAAAACCGCACCGTTAATAATGTAAACAATGGCACAAAGTAGTCTTTGTCATTGCTTGCAGTAGCACAAAGCAGAAGCAAGGCATTAAACTGCTTAAAAATGCATAGGCTGAGTAAGTTAAGTACAGCTGCTAATGGTGGTATTATCAGATAATTTTTTAAAGCTGCAGGACATTACAAACCAGAAGTCAAAGCTCAACTTTCACCTGCATATCTAATTATTTTGTTTTCTACTGTCCTTATTCATTTCTTGTCTCGCTAACAGGGACTTACAGCCAAGCAATAAAACATACAATCTTTCAAACAAAGCCGGCTCACAGCCTTCTGTCATCTGTGCTTTCCTGATATAAAGGTAGGTAAATGGCTTGGATATCAAGATCAAAATATACATTATCTTCCAGCAAGAGAGGTAGACTTAAGACTTAATTTCCAGAATCATGTATGAGCATTTTTCTTGACAATCCTTATCCGCTGAAATGAACTGGGAAGCCACAGTCCTTATGCCTTTACAAATGTTAAAATGCTATATACCCTTGTAATAAGGCCCATAAATAGTTTTACACGTGAATAGCCTTGTTGCATCCTACTAATTAATGTCCTTACCGATTTCAATGGAATGGCTCACATGTTTACACTTGTATGCCAGTACCTTTGAAATCCATTCAGCTTTTGTATCTTTAGCTCAGAGTCTTGCAGCCTGTTCAGCTTCAGAGTAGAATTTGCCTGCTTTTTGTATTACTTTTTCCACATTCAAAGACTTATTGGTAATTTGGCAAAATAGGTTATATTAAATTTGTTTTTTGTTTTTTTTTTTTTTTTTTTTTTTTTTAAATCCAGACTACAAAGGAAAAATGGAAGTGAAAACAGTTTGGATTAATTAAAACATGCTTGCCAATGTTTTGATAAGGTCACTGGGAGCTAAGACAAGCAACAGGGTCAGGCCACATGAAGACTTTGGAAACACAGACTCATCTCTGTGTGAAATGCAACAGAAAACTCTTAAAGGAGGTTTAAGAGACACCAGGCTGTGGGCACTGTTATCCTCACAAAATTAATTTGTATACCTTTCATACAAGTCTGAGAAATAAATAACATAAAAAGCTATCGCCCATGTTCTGTGAAAAATGAAATTCACTGGACGAGATACCACAACTTCCTTAAAATAATACAGCCCTTCATCACGTCTGCACTTGGATCTTTGTTATGACTTTCAAGTCATAAACTGCTTGAGCTGTTAACTCCACTGTTGCTGTTCTGATGGCCTTTAAATGTAGAAAAGCAATCTAGTACATGCTGTCTGGAATTCCTCCTTAGCTGATGCGCTTAGTTCAGTTCATCCCAGATGTGGCTGGAAGTTTTCTGAGCAGCCCAAAGATTGGAAGGAATTTACTAGTAAGAAAACAGCTTTGGCATCTGAAAAAGTGTTTCTGAATGGCAATATATCCACAGCTCCAAGTGTTCAGCATACAGTACAAATTAACAACATGTATTGTAAATCTTTCATTCAGCATCAAAAATGAACCACATGTTCCCAATATTGGTTACTATGTCTTCATTTCACTGGGCACCTGGTAGCATGAGATACGATGTTACAGGTAACAACTGTCATATACCAAGGTTTTGGTTTTGGTTTTTTTTTTTAAATTGTCCGTAAAGATTTATTATGCTTTAATTAAAAAAAAAATAATCAAAAGTTCTTTTGAGTTATGTTGATATGCTTTGACCAAAAGAGACAGTGTAGAAGAAAATAAAAATTAAAAAAATCCACCGCCAGCTCAGGGGGCATTTCTCACTGTTTCTAAATGGATACTGGGGATGCAGCTGTTACCTGTAAAACTTTGATGCCTACAGTGATTCTGAAGACATTAAGCTTTGTTTGCCATTTTAATAATTTTGTCAATAAATGTACACCAGGGTATACTCTCCCCTTGATACAAGTATGCAATTAGTATGAGTACTAATGGATGCTATGCATGAAAACAGAAGAAAGTATGTGCTTCTGTAATCCTGAACAGCCATACATGGAGCAACTTAATCATGGCAGCCACACAACAAAATAAAAAAAAAAGTAATAATCACAGGTAAAGAATTTGACGCAGGCCACCTCATCATACAATTTAGACACTGTTTTCCTCTGCCTGATAAAACAAGTGACTGGGAAACCAATACCGAGAAGAGTCAAATAAATAAATAAAAAAATTACAGTTCAACGGTGAGATGATGCTCTTGTTCATGAGGTTCCCATGCACTACTTTTAAGCAAACACTTACAGCAATTGCTGTAATTACACTGCGGGATTATATACCATGCAAATATATTAAAAGGACCACTGATAAACCAAAGAAATAAGAGAAGTTTCTTATTACAGATTATAGAAAAAACGAGGTTGTTTCCCAAGTCACTTGCAAAGGAAAATTCATAAACAATCTTAGTTTTATATAGACAAGACATGTTAAAGTATCAGTCTTGCTACTGTGGATCATTTTTTTTTCCTTGCGAAAGTAAGTTTGCAAAAGCATGTTCACAACTACATTAGAGCACAAAGTATATTGTTCAAAACATAGACATGGGCAGGCTTACAGTGAGTTTGGAGAAATTTAGACTGGCTGCCTTTCTGGGCTGATTGTCTCATCCTTCATGCTTTATTTCTTTCTGATCTACTCACATAGCAAGTTTCATTTTGCTTTAAGTAGGTTTTAGATCAGCCTTAACGCCCAGATAGCTCTTGCCTTCAGTAAAAGATAAGCTTCGTTACCAGTACGGTTACTATGATATCTGTGTAAAAGCATATATACATTATATACTCATCTACAGATCACCAAGATGTTTCATCTGATCCCAGTATTCTGTGGGATTTCTTTGTGCCTACATACGAAGGAGCACTGGCATTTCTAAGTTAAAAGTTCATAGATGGGAACGAGAGGCAAGTTGGAGAGGGGAATCTGCCATGGGTATTTCCAAAAAGTATCTGCAAGTGGAACTATTATAAGCAAGAACTTTGATCTATATCAAACTTTTCATTTACACAGTTTTCAAACACCTGCTCATCCAGCTGAAGAATGCACTAGAAATGTATCCCTTATGTTAATTTCTGTGGGACAAAAATTACTTGGTGTAGTCTTCAGTGCCACTTCCCATGCTCACCATTCATCCCCCTAAAGGAAGAAAGTATTGGTTTGGATTTTTTTTTAAGATTAAATTAACAAATTAGTTTGTAAGATTTTGCATCGCAGGCAAAACACTGTCCTTCTCCATCTCCCACTGGAAGAGAATGTTAACATAACTGCATAAAACTTGTTGTAGCAAAATTGTAAAATACAACTCTACTTAAAGCAAGAAAAATATTCTCATTTGCTTGACAAAGTCTCCAGTTCTGTGCACTGACAGACCCCTAAAGTGCAACTGCAATATAAACTGCTGTAGCAAAGTGCATGTTTGCAGGGGGGGCAGAACTACACTAATTCCACATAATCACTTAATCAGGTACACGCTTACATACTGCTCAGTTCTCAACTCATTTTAAGTTGTAAAATGGAGCAAATTTCTACCGGATACTACAAACAGCTGGGATAACATGCCTGCTGATCTAATTCAAAGTATTAGTGACTAATACCTGCATTCTTAGCTACTCACATCAGAGGCTGTCACAGTAACAGCCACTTTTTAAGCTCTGGGTTAGGAACATGCCAGTGCTGCTGTTATTTCTGACCGGATGCTGAAAAGTACTTCCTAAGATCGGTTCTCCAGAAATTGAGGTAATATTCTGAGAGAACACAATGGCTTTTGAAGCACTCACCCTAATTTTATAGCAACTGAAGAGGAGTGGTTTGTTTAACCATGATCAGGCATAAGGAACTATTTACAACATAAATGAAAAAAACCCAACTGCACAGAGTTGTAGTTCTCCACTGCATTGTTTATGCAAAGTTTAATACAGAAATGAAGCTGAACCATAGAGCTGTCATCGCACAACTCAACGAACTCTAACAAATACCGTAAGAAAAAAAGTCACTGGCTGCACGCCGGGGACTATATTGTAGGCACACCACAGAATGTAAGTCAGCAACCCCCTTGATAGCAAAACAAACACACAGATTAATGTGTACTGCAAAGGAAGGGTGACTACATCAATAGGTTACTGATTCCAACCATTAACTTTATCTCAAAATACTTCACTTAACTTTTAAATAAGGTTTAGGAGAACTTGTAACATTTTGCTCACTGACACAGCTATATTTTATTAAGGACAAAAATGGGTTAGTCTATAAAAATTAAATTATACTCCTTTGACTGTATCTAGTCAAGAGGAAAAAACTCTAATTATGAGATTGTGCTGTCAAATAAATGCAAATTCACATCTTTCATATTCTGGGTTAAAAATTCAAACTCAAGTCTATTATAAATTAAAATCAATATTTGAAACGTTTCAGCTTTCAGTGATAAGCAACAACCAAAAGAATCAAGTTCTGAATATACTGGTAGAAGTAGAATGAATTATTAAATAAAACTTGGGAGAATAAGGCATTTATATGACACACATTTAAATATCAATTAGGAAAAAAACCAATAAAGGATGATGAACTGAATCATCTTTTTTACAACCAATCCTCTCCAGAATTGACTGAGGATAACAAAGAAACTAAGCTTGCAACGTAAATTTCACTCAATTTGAAATAGTTAGGCTAAAAATCTTAATTTATTCACTAGTTGAAATTTACAATCTCTAAGCTTAAAGTGAGTAAGAACTGCATTTCCACAAGTAAATGAAATAAAATAGAACAGTGATACCTGCTATGCACAGCATGCTAGTTACCTCCTAAAGGGAAAATCCAAGGATCTGCTCAGAGACAATATAAAATTGCACAGGAAAAAAGAAAAAACGAAACAAAACACAACCACCAGGAAGTTTCGTTTAAGAGCTCTTTATTTACTATATTGCAAACCAATTTTTTCATAGGAGTAAGGACAAGTTATGCATCAATGTATGCCTAAAATCTATTAAAACAGTTCCAATTTGCATTTTCAGTGTGCGACAGTCACACTGCCCAGACTGCAATCTCGCCTGCTCGTCTGAGGAAAGATGCACGACCGACTACCCCACCCTACACACGCAGCACGCAAGGGGCTGCTGTCGCTTAACACACCCGCGGTGTGTGCATGCACACGTGCATGCCCACTTATCCAGAAGAGTTGCACTTTCATCTGTGAGGGGTTTACTTGACTGAAAACACTTTTCCAACATTCACCTGAACAGAAGATTACAGATATGTTTTGGGAAGACTGATACAGTCTGAGGTTGTACTGAAATGAAAACATGAAGGAACCAGGGAGGATATTTAAAAAAACCCAACAAACGAGCAACACCAAACAACGGTTAAGAACTGAATGAGAACTGACTTTTTTGTGTCTACATACCATGTTGATAGCCTGTCAAATTGCCAATGTCCACTCAAACCTATTAAAAGTACTATAGAAGCTGTGGTGTGCAGACAGCAAAGCCTTCAAACATCCATTCAGAGGTACTCGGACTTCAGAAGTACCTTGCAAGCCGTAATTATCTCCCATCCCCACCGCCCTTTCCAAGTAAACTTGAAATAAAATACTCCAATAATACATAGCTTGCAAAAGACTAATCTTCCTTTAAACATACAGCTTTTTTCTCTGCTCTGGAGACCTTCTAAATATTTTACAGAAATACTGTCACTGTGGATGGTGTTACCCAGGATGAAACAAAAGTGCCAGCATTCAGCTACAGTAATAACGATTCTCCTCATTTTTCTATGATTCCTAATGTAGTGACCTGAAACCACTGCCACAAGCAGAACTAGCCGATTGGTAAGTTCCCTAATGTAAAGAACCGATGTTACTGCTCAAGACGGATGGCTGCACACATTTGCTAGGTAGAGAGGGATTCTGCTGTTACTGAAGGACTTCCCGAGAAAGGACAGCTTGATTTATATTAACAGCATAACAATAGTCCTTTACATCAGTAAATTCCATGCCCTCAGTTGTAAGCATTGCCCTCAGTTGTAAGATGCGCAATCTCAGAGAGCGGCTTCCCCTTAAATCAGGGCTCTTAAGTCCCAACCCTTGCCCTTTTTAATGCCTTAACAGCTGTCTGCAGCAAGAGCAGGATGCTACACAAACTCCCAACTCCCTCAAAAACATTTCCTTGCCACCCCACCCAGCCCTAAAGCGCCTAAAAAGCTGTAGTCTTCTACTTATGTAGACGGCTAAAAACTGAGACAGTTCTCTCTAAATCTCAAATGCCTTCCATGATGCTGAATAAAAAAAGCAGTTTACAGCACAGCTCAAAAGACAATAGAGGTGAGAAGCAGAATCACAGCTAACTTCCTCTTGAACACATTTATCTCCAAATATTCCAACTTAATATTAATTACAGTAAGGAAAAAGCCCCTTTAGGCTTAGAAAATGAGTATGGCAAATGCATATGCCCTCCTCTCCTCCCCCAAACGTCCTTTTTATCCCTCTCTCCCTTTTTGCTTGGTGTTTTCTTTTATGGATGAAAGCAAAGATGACTACACTTTCCTCCCCTTAAGATGAACCTTCAGAGTAAATGAATTGCTTGAGTAAATAAAAGAAAGGAGGGAATTACTAATTTAATGCTCTTCCATCTCTTGGGGAAAAAGCCCATGTAATTAACTGTAATGAGATTAAACTAACTTGTTGTTATTAATTTCCCAGAGCTGGGAAACTAAATCTGAGACCCATAAGACTGTGTATTAACAGCTTTATCAACATTTGGCTTGCATCCTGCAGTTTTTACACCAGTTTTAAAGGAAAATGATTAACTTTATTAGTTGCAAAGTCACTCAGAAGTAGAAGAAATTGAATCTGGTCCCTTTAGGTAGGGATGCCCGATTAATCTGTAGCTGAAGACTGTGAATGGGCAGAGCTAAAAGCAACAAAGGCTATCCAACACAAACAAACAGGAAGCATAATTACTAAATTCTTACCAAAACTTTTTTCCATTACTTCTTTCTGACACATATCTTGAACATTCACTGTACAATTCACGATGAACTCTGGAGCTGAGCAGTCATTATTTAGTTGGAACTCCTCACACTGGTAGCACTGTATTTGCAAACCCAAACCTGGAACATACAAAACTTCGCTCAGAATAATAATAGCAATAATATTAAGAAAAAAACCAAAACCAAACCTACCCCAATCAATCAACACGCGCCAGAAATCTTCCTTATCTTTCCCTCATCACGTTTTGCTGTTCGTAACTACTCAACAGCTCAGCAAAAGTACGACTTTGACAAAAATAACGTAAAGTAAACGTGCCGCCCACTTGGCTGAGGCTGCACCTTGTGTGCTCAGCACCTGGCTGAAGAAGCGGGCTCCTTTTCGCGGGGACTCCGGGGCGGACAGGCGGCTGTACGGCCGCTCCGGCCCTGCCCGCTCGGGCGCGGCGCTGAGGAGGCTGCCGCCAGCAGGCGGCGGGCACCGGCGGGCACCGCAGCCGCTGCCCCTCGCCCGCCCGGCCCCCGGGGTGCCCTCAGCGCGGCGGGCTAAAAGCTATCCGCGCTCCGGAGCGAGCAAGCCGGCTAACAGATAACGCTTCGGCTCTTATCTGTGCCGACGGGTTTACTTAGCTACTAATTAATTACAAATTATTTAATTACTATTTTGCCATGCACAATTACAGCTGCGGAGCATCCTTCACCTCCCTCTTTTATCATGCAAACGAGGTGCTCCGCACGGCTCGCCAGGAGCCGCTCCTCCCGTCGGGGAGCGACCAGCGCCTCGTCCCGCAGCGGGGACCCCCAGCCCCGCGTTTCCCCTCTGCCGGGAGCGCCTGGGCGGCGGGACCGAGCCTGCTCCCCGCAGGAGCTGACCGCCGACCCCCCAGCCCAGCGCAAACGTGCGCGGCGCCGGCGGTCAGCAGGCGGCACCCGCGGAGCCCGGTGGGGCCCCCCCGGCGGGGCTCTGCGACGCGGGCGGCGGTGGGCTCCGCTGCCCCGCGCCGTGTGCGCGGCCGCGGGGTTTCCGCCGAGCGCCCGGCTGCAGCTCCGTCGAGGGGCTCCGAGGGGAGGAAGCCTCCCCGCGGGCAGCCGCGGGCTCGCCCGGAGGCGCCTGTGGGAGAGCGGCTGGGAGCGCCTTACCTGGAGCCAGGCCAATCCCCAGAAAGTTGAGCGAGGAGGAAGAGCCGCATCCTCCCGGAGCCGCGGCCGCCGGGCTGGCGTGCAGTCGCGAAGGGGCATCAGAAGGAGGGAGGCAGCGGAGGCGCCGCGCACTCGTGCCGTTTCCCCGCCGCCTCCGCTGCCCAGCGGCGCCCCGGGAGCAGGCGGCGGAGCCCGCCCGGCTCCCGCCCTGCCCACCCCCCCCCCGCCGGGGGGGGCCCCCCCGGTGCCGGGGGGGCCCGCCGGCCGGCCCCCGCCTCGCCTCGGCGGGCGGGCTTCAGGGACGGGGAAAGTTGAGCGAAGGGGAGGACGCCCCGCTCCCGCCTCCGCACGCAGCCCCGAGCCCGGCCCCCCCCCGGCGTCCAACTCGCAGGGCGCTGCGGCGGGTTTCCCGCCACCCTCTGCCCGCCGGAGCGGCTCGCTCCCCCCTCCTCCGCTCCCCGGGGGCGGCTGCGAGGCACGGGCACCCGGCCCTCTCCGTTTCCCGGCCCGCCCGAAGCCCACAGGTGGCTGCCGGAGCGCGCCTGGGGGTGGCAAGTTACGGGCCGGGACGCGAATAACGCAGCGGCCCCGCTGCGAGGCGTCGCTCGTCTCCCACAGGCGCCCCGCCAAGCCCCCGGGACGGACTGAGGGAAGGCGTGGCCCCTCGCTCTGGCAGGTGCCGTCCTCTCCCCTCGGCTCCCTAAAAGGGAACTCAAGCGTAAAAAAAAAAAATGGGGGAAACGGGCGCGGCGGCCGCGTACGTGTCGGCGCGGCAGTCCCCTGCCTCCTCCGCGGACACACGCCCGGGCTGGGGGGTGGGCCGGCACCCCGCCGCTCGCTGCCGGTGGGCGGGCAGCGGCTCTAGAGCTGGCGGGCGTCCCGCAGCCGGCCGCGGCAGCCCTCGCCCGGGGCGCGTCGACGCCTCTCGGCCGGCGGAGCGGGCTGCGGCGCGGAGCTGTTGGCGGGGCGGGCTGAGGGGCGGCTGCGGCCGTTGGGGGGCGGGGCGGGCTGAGGCGGCGCGAGCGGCGGGAGCCGTTGGGGGGGGGCTGGGCGGGAGCCGTTGGCGGGGCGGGCTGAGGCGGCGCGAGCGGCGGGAGCCGTTAGCGGCCAGGGCTGAGGCGGCGCGAGCCGTCGGCGGGCGGGGGAAGCAGGCAGCACCCGCCCGCGATGCGGGGAGGAGAGGGGAGAGGCCAGGTGGTCGGTGCTGGAACGGACTTTTTCGCCCTGCTTTAACCCAGCCTGAGGGGGTGACTCGTTTTCTCCTCCAGGGATAACCACGTATTTCTCTTCGATCGTTTTGCAGCCTTACCTGCAAGTGAAGAGTCTGAATTAAGCTTAAATCGCTTTTTAGTCGCCGTGTCGCGAATTAATCTAAATGACGGAATCCTATCTGCAGGTGCCTTCTTTTCGGAGCACGGGAGGCTAGTTGAGTTGGAAGGGGTATGGCTTGCACTCAATCCCGTATGCATTCGCTGCCCGGCGCTGCTCCCCTTCCCGTGCAGCTTGCTGGGCCGTCCTGACCGCGCTCACCCCTACGCTCAGGGTGTCACACCCACCCCTTCCAAACCCCCTCTTTAGACACATATGGAAGAGAAATTTTATTTACGAAAGATGTTTCAAGGCAAATTTCTTAAAAGTTGAAGATGACGATGCAAGTATACGGCGGAAATGACTTAAAATATAACAAATTGCACAAAATATTAACACTGATCATACAATATTTCAAAGATTAACAGGCATGTGCTAAAGAAACTGTAGAGTCTAGAAATATCCCAAATATATCTAGTTTACAGATCGCTGTACAAAAAGCAGTTATAAATACTTCACATCTAGAAAAAATACACAGAACCTTTGAAATAGACTTTCCCTTACATATAAACAACCTTTGTAGAAAAAACAAAAGCACCCAAAACAGGCCAATCCCCCTGCTCCTAGATATGTTCGAACTAGCGCTGCTTAGCACCAACACCTTCTTTTAAGTGTGTCACAAACAGGAGTTCAGTTTCCATTTTTAAAAATAATTTTAGTGTTTACAACTGAATTAACACCAAATGGGGACTACAAAAGGTAACACAAGATGGCACATTCATCATTTGATAGGGAACGAGTACAGAGGGAGGCAGGGAAGCTGTGTTGCAGTCAGGAGTGAAGGGCGGTTTGCGTAGTTCTCGTTCACACAAGACTCCCGTTGGTGCCAGGGGTGAGTTACTTTGACCCTGATCTTTCAAACAGTTACGCGCGTGATCGATGAAGTCAGTACCAGCAGTACCAGGCCTTTTGATCTATTCATTTTCTTGTCATGTCAAAAGTCAAAACCCTTTCGAAGGGAGACACCTGTTGTGAAGTTGTAATGACCGAAATTCACGTTTCCCTAGAACACCTTGCATGGAATTGCACTAAAAATAAAAAATAAAGTGTGTTTTGTGAAAGGGAGTCCAAGAAAGGTTATTACAGATAATTTGGCAGGCTCAGGTTTATGGTAACGCAGTGTTTCTACATACAGTTTTAAGACTAGAACAATTATAAATCTTTTTTAAAAAATCTACTAACTTTTCTCGTTAATATTAACATCAATTTCTTTAAGTTAGTAATCTGCCATTACGGGAGCATAGCACCAATTTAATATTTATTGCTGTCATTTACCCCTACAAATATATTTTCCCAAGATATTTACAACTGTACAAATATTCACAAAAGTGCAAAATTAAGACTTTATTCTGCGTAACCGTTGGTTGCGTTCAGTGTTGAGTCTCGCGCATCACGGCGACTGCCATCTTGCCTTCCTTATTGCTGTGTGGCGAAATGTCGCAACACCCCGCTGTGAGCACAGCCATTCGGAGCGAGGATTTTTCAACAACCGCCCCTTCTCCCCCCTCACCCCCCACTCGCCGTCGGCTCCGTTGCGTGCCGTGGTCACAGCCCACTGGGAAGTGGCTCTATACGTCGTTTGAGCCTTGGCTGGTGCACGAGGAGAAGCTATCGTAGAGAGAGTCGCTCAAGGATTCTAAATTGTCCACGTCGTGCCTCCCCGAGCTATTTAAGGGAGCTGCCTCTTTCTTCCCGTTTTCTTCCTTTTGTCCTTCAACCTTGTTCAGACAGTTCTTCTCTTTTTCTATTAAAAGTACGTTATTGCTGTTAAATTTATTGAGAGACTCCAGGGAAATTTTCGATAATCTATTCTGGGAATCTTCTTTTGTTTCTTCAGTTTGCTTCAATCTCTGTAATAAGCAAGGGAAATATTAGAAACTTGTTTCTTACAAAATAAAGTTATCCTACTGTACACCATTAATTACCATCTTTCCAAAGTTCACAGGGTTAAAGGAAGTAGATTGTTAGATGCTTAAATATCTGTTATCATTTAATAGGACATTAATGTCCTTTTTAGGGTAGATCGTAACTTCAGTGATTCTGCTGAGACAAACAGGACTCCATTTACAAAACAGTTCAGTGCTATTAACGTCTTAAGTAGCAGATCCTGGGTCTGCATGTGTTAAGCATCTCCAGCATCTTTGCAGTAATTTACAGCCTCTCCTTTACGAATACTTTGGGAGGTATGTTTAAACAGGTATTTGTTTAAGTAGAGTTTGGAATCTCCTAAGAAAAAAAGCGCATAGACATGTTCGGAGGAGAAAATAGCGTTTTCCATAAATTACAGACGCAAATGAAACTTGCTAGAGAATAACCTCGCATTTTGCATGTGTAAGCCTATTGATTTCCATGGACTCAAACCCTCTCTAATAGACAAGAAAGCAACAAGACAGGAAATTATACTGAACTGGGCCAATCCCCACAGACCAGAATCAATCAGATATTGGCCAGGCCTGCTCGGAGAAGTGTTGTAATTCTGCGGGAGCACCGGACGATGCATTAGCACATTATATTAAAAACACACAGTAGGCTTATACAAGAATAATTTTATCTCTTTGTTAGCTACTGGTATTTTCAATCAGAGATCTGACCAAGGAATAGTTAGGGAACCGCGTTCAATAAAAATGGCCTGCCGTTCATATACAGGGTGCTTCAAAATCTGTGTAACTAACTCCTCTGGCAGATAGCATTCTCACAAATAGGAGATAACATTCAACATTTTATAGGACTCTCGAAGAGGCAAGGTGCAAGAATTGTGAGATAGGCTGTCAGAGTGCAAGCCGTTCCTCACTGTTGGTATTACCATCAGATAGCGAAGCCCGAATCAGTCAATTACTGTCAATCCAAGACATTAATATTTTGGCTTAGATAGACAATGAAATGATATTTTGAGCATACTGATGTATGGATGATGTGGGTCATTACATACGCAGTTGTAAAGGGTCATTAGAATTTTTCGAAAAATTCAAGTTTCAAGTCAGTCAAATGTTGCGCATGCTGTGCTGCTTATCCTTGGAGATCTTGGGCAAGAGGAAGACAAATTGTTACATAGTTTGATGGCTTGTTTTTATGGCTCGTTAGATAAAAATTGAAATGCCAGTCCAATGACTGTTTATGTTGAGATCTTGTCATATTTCATAATCTAACAATGCCTGGATTAGGTTAGGGGTTTTACCAAATGTTTCAAACAAACTTAAGCAAAGCAACAGGAGATGCCAAAGTCTTAGTAAATGAAAATTTTCTGTTTGGTTTGTTAATTAATCTTCAGTCTAAACAGTTTTAGGGGATGTTATGTTAGATTCTGATTTTAGATGATGATGGTTAAACCGAAGGTCTTCAATATCTGTAATTACAACGTTTTCTGAAATAGAGGAATGTAAGCCCTGGTAATGGGAAAACCCACAAAATCTAGGACCTTTCAATGTGACTTCTCCACAATTTCAGCTTAAAAAGTTCCTCCCTTTGCCCTCATTTAAAATATGATACCATATTACTGAACAGTTGTTTCAATTCGCAGACATGACATCAATAACATACATATTAGTACTTTTTGCTCTTCAGAGCACTAAACCTAAAATACGTTATTGTATGACAGACTAAATGATTTTTCTTTGTGTATGTTTTTCCCACTTCATAGCTTTTCTTTAGATAAATTGAATGTGGCTGCTTAGCAGAGACTTAGGGCCGCAAAACGTCAATACTGGTGTTAGTAAGGTCTATGATAAAACTTTTATCGATTCAAATGGAGCCAATTTCAGCTCTTGGGTGGGAGGAGCAGAAACACATCCAGTATTTGCTGCACAGAGCAGTCCAGATGAAGTATCAAAGTAAGAGTAGGATCTTTGGCTGGCTGAAGGATGGATTTAAACCACAGGACAGACGAGCGGATTCAGTGCCATGTTCTGCACATGCGTCACATCAATAATTTCTTATACCCTACAAGCACAACCTAGACTACAGTCCTACTTCAATCACTCCCTAGTTTGTCATTCAGTATAAGGCTAACAGTTGGTCAAGTGTACTTGAGAAACTGCAGGGAACAGAAGTATTGTCCACAAATTTTAAGTAAAGTCATTGAATCAAATGAAATTGAAATTAATTCAAGTGAAGCCCATCAGTGAAACCCACTGGCCAAAGATACAGAGCGTAGTGAACAGTACAACTATGATACATTGAGAATTAAAGGAAAAACTAATTCTAAAAGCTGTTGTAGCAAAATTATTACTAAAATAGAGACAGAATTCCAAAATAAGTTATGGCTATTTTTTGGACATACAGTTGTTCTTTTTCAGTGTCTTAATGCCCCATTACATCCGTTTGTTAAAGAAAAAAAACCCCAAAACTCTTCCTTTCTTTAACACATTACTGCAATAGTACATAAGCATGCAAAGGTGATGCTCATGTGATGCAGAATGTGGTACTGTGCGTTATTTCCCATCTGGATGGGACTTTTGGTAGGGAATTAATATTATAGAACTGTACTCAGATATCAGATGTACAATATGATCTTATCTCACAATTCTATTAGCACAGCTGCACTTAAATCTGTTAAATTTTCTGTTAAATTGTATATGGAATAAAAAAATATTTGTAGTTAGAAAGTTAAAATATGATACTGTAGTCCTTGACACATAGACAAAAACTCATTCACAGCCTAGGCTCCATGAGCAAAAATAAAGCAAACTTTAAGCAGAGATATTAGTGTAAGAACCCACATAATCAACAAAGCATTTTTTCCCACAGTAACAAAATTATGTACATCCCTAGAGTTGAAAAGTCACTGATAATTTCTTTAAACTTTTTGTGTCAGAACAAATGTTACCCCCAGTTCTTTAAGATGTCTTTTGTGTAGTTACTATAGATACAATTTGGAAAAAAATTACCATAGAGTATTTATTTAGATTCATCCTTAATTAAGTTTCTTATTTTTCATGGCAGTCACAACAGCTGCTAGATGAATCAAAAGGCTTAAAACCAAAGCAAGTATTAGGAGAAATTGTTTGATAAATTGTGTGTGTGGTTAAGTAGCGTCTTTAGTTTTGTTCATGTGGATTTGTCGCTGACTTCAGCAGTCACAGATAACAAAGACCAAGGCTTAGCCCAAAGATGTTAGTATGGTGCATTTTGAAGCACTTAGTTCATTAATGCATTTGAGAGTCACACTAATGTGAATCAGTAGCTTTTCCTGCAGATAGGAACGTTTGGCAGCAGATCAGATGCGTTTCGTACCCACGAGAACCGGGTGAGATTTGGTAACAGCATAGAGAGCACCTAACCTCCGGGTCATGGGTTCCAACCAAACCTTTCCTATATTAGCAGTGACTTTCTGCACAACGAACAGGCAGTTTTATCACCACAGGAAAAAAAAAGGACTTGGTGATTTTGTTCAGTCTTGTCAGAAGAACTAAGATGGGACCAGCAGTACGTGCTCGCTCTCAGACAGGATTCATTTCACAAGTAATACTTAAAGACATTTCAGCCCTGAGGTGTAGACTGCCAACTACTCTGCATCTGTTCTATGTATAAATAAGGTGTCTGCTGCATTCGGGGTGGTCATTTACAGGTTTTCCAAAGTATTAACTTAAGGGAAAAAGATAAAGAGATGTAGTTGCAGATTTTGGTCTAAGGAAAAAAAAAAAAAAGGTGGCTCAGTGCAGAAAAGGACTGCAATTTTCACAGTGTCTCTGTAAGAGCATTGGCCCATCATCCTAAAGCAGATCAATGTATAGCTTGTTAATTATACTAACTGTATTTTTATATAGAAAATCCATACCACTATAGCCTTAGGGTATGGGGAGTATTTATGGTTCTTCTCCGTCTAAGTGGAGAGCTTCCCCCCACCGGCGTGCCTTAGCTAGTGAGGACGGGGTGCTTTATACCACGCGAGAGCAGAGGGAGAAACTCTACCTGCCGTAACACAGACATTCATCAGGAGTCACATCACTTTGAAATAAACTCATGAGTCATGAATCAGAATAATGTTTCCTTGTTGGCAACATCCTAAAGGGAATAACTAAAACCCATTAGTGATATAATAAAATTGGCATGTCACTTCAAGCACAGCAAATTAGGAAAACAAAACTAGCCTGCAGTTACGCTGATACATTATAAATAGGTGTTATTTCTACATTAATACATCAGATTAGATTCTTTTTTTAAACTTTACAAATGAGAGGTTACATGTGGGTAGAATGCATTTCCAGGGCTGTGTAATCAAGGACTGGTCCCAACTGTAGCTGTTCTGAGCGGCACGAAGGCTCTGCAGGTCTCATCGGACGGAACAGGGCGGGCTGGGCTGGTTCCCAGGCAGAAAGGGCCCCACAGCTGGCACGCGGGCAGGAGTGCGACAGAGAGTCCGTTCCTTCTGTACGGCAACACGCAGAAGCTCCGGTTGCCTGGAGGTCAGGCTCTGCTTATGAGGCATGCCGGAGCCCAGAATTAGCAATGAACCATTCTGCAGGATAAATGTATTTTCCAGCTGTCTAAGTTTAGTTAACCAGCACTTTAAAGGACTCGGAGTCAGTTACACACAGGAATAAAATGAACTTTATTTATGCCTCTCAGGCACCAGGCAATTTAGTTTTTAGATTAACACAAAAGCAAGACGGGCATTGCTTCAAGTGAAGTATAACTGCAAAACACTATTGGCTAAAAACAACTAAATTGCTATGAGAATTAAATATAGATCAACAAAATCAATACTTAATTGTATAACTCAAGGTCTTTTATTTCAGATCTGATCTCTAATAGGAGATACAAAGTGTTCAATTTTTGGTTTTTTAGTTATTATTTAAAACTTCATTGTGAAGGAAAACAATTTTCTAGATTTTTACCGTTTTAAAAATTGTTGGTTACTTTGTCAGCATATGTTCAAGGTAAACTTGATCCCACAAAATGCCACCGTTTCTTATTTTAAATTCAGAGTTTTACCAATTTAGATATCCTCCAGTTCTATAATTGCTTTGTATTTATGACGCAATGGGTCTACATGGGATATGCAGTTGCAGCATTACATAGGTTGCTCATATATAACCTGTTTAGTAGGACATTTTTAACGTGTTTGCAGCTGCTTGTAAGATAGGTGTCTTGAGATATGGGGCAGTATTCTGATCGGGGATATACTGGTGTAATCAGAAGTAACTTCCCACTGAATTCAGTGGTGTTACATGAGCAGTTTGCAGTAGAAAGGTGTAACGTGAAAAGGGTTGGTTTTGAACTACCAGGTAGTAGCTTTCTATCAGCTAGCCAGGACAGAATGCCGTGGTAGGCTCTGCGGAAAGTGAGCAATCTCCAGATCTCATTTAACATCAGGTGGACAGGTAACACTCTGCAGCGAAAATAGTCGTACAGTCACATCCAGGAAACTACAAAGGTGAAAGCTGTAACTGCATGACCTCTGCTGTATTACAGCTGAGCTAAAAATGTGATGTTTGAACTTCTTTCTCTTTAAAGCATAACCTTAAATAATAAGTTAAGCCTTGCTCTCCCTTGTATATTGTCAGAAGCTTTCATCTATTTTCTGGACTGACAGTAAAATAATTTTTGAAGTAATGAATCACTTTTTTTCTACTTGAGCACAAATCCCACGATTATTTTGCTGTAGCAGACAATGACATTCTCAAAGACACACCGTCAGATTTTCAAGATAAACAATAAGTGCCAGTTTATTTTCTTGGAGAAAAAAATGCATTGATATGAAGTATTTTTAAGCTCATTAGTCTGTTCAGCAGTTTACAGGGAAGCCAAATATACATGGGTACATATCATTCACTTAGGGCTTTATGGCTAATGGGTAACAATGGCAACAGAACCAAAGCTTACCTACTGTATTTAGGAGTATAACAATCTACAAATATATTTTAGTATCGCAAGGCCAGTATTTCTGATGATCCTGAATTGGAAGTAAATTACCTTAGAGGAAGTAAAACCGATTGGCATGAACTGCATATGATTCATAACTGCAGACCTGGATGAAACAGCTATCGCTTAATGAATAGGTGACCCAAGAGTTGAGACTTACGCTGTCTATGGCTTGAATTCTTGCGTGGTTTAGGAGATAAAAGATAGTTTAGTGAATTGAGCCTTATGCTTTCAAAAGCATAATTTTCATAAAATGATGAGATGACTAGGTACATTCAGCATTCTAATGCCAAGAATATCATCCTCGCAATTTACAAGAGTATAAGATTATTTTGTTGATATGACAAGACTGTTTGACCTAATTAGGTATACACCAACCCTCTTTGAACCTTTGCATAATTTAATAAACCAGGATTTTCAGGTCCCAGTTTCCAGCTCAGGTAAATTTAGCTTTTTACCTTCCAGTCAGTGATGGACTGAATGCCACAAACATGGTTGTTTTCCCATAGTGCCTCAGAATGGCCTCTGGCTGCATCAACTGTGCATGGACAAAGTTTATTTAAAAAGGAGTAAGAAAATATAATTCTAGGTGGCAATACCTTGGGAAGTGGTCACAATGCAGGTGCTCAGTCGAGTGTATTGAGGGGATTTATGAAAAAGAAAAGCAATTAAGCACCAGTACTTTCTCTGGAAGGTAAAGCAGGGCCTCGCTCTGTTCCGATTTTGTGTCTCACAGAGGGAATCTACCCACTAAAAGCAATGCTTTACTGCAATCAGAGGCTCATCACAGGCATTATGGAAGAAACATCCATGGTGAGAAAGGAAGCCGATACTCAGTTTTTAGAACCTGATAGACTGAAAAATGAACAAGACATGCACAGGACACGCTTTACTTTTCAGAGGTCCTTTTAGCTCTACTCGTAGAGGGAGCGAGATAACAAAATTTTTCTGATTTTCTAGTGATGGGGAAAAAAATCACAATAAAAAAAATCATACTGAAAGATAAGAGTGTTGACAAAGGTACTGAGCTCGACTTAACCATTTGAAGTTCAATACTATTCCTTGACGGAATTATGCTGAAGGTTATGTAGCCAGCGATAACCTACTGAATGGTACTGAACTATGCAGTCCCAAGTAACTTCACTGTTTCAGTCTTCACCAGACTGTTTTTCACCACGCAGCATTTACGTATACAGAGGTTTGTCCTACTGAATGAAAGCAGTGGTCCTTACCTGGATGAAAGTATGGCTGAGTGTTTCAGTAAAGAAGGGGCTTTACAGATAAAGGGCTACAATTTTATCTTAGATTAGAGGTTTGGAGGATTTTTTTTTTTTTTTTAAATAAATTGGGATACTTAGAACTGAATCAAGAAGGTGAAAAAAGTATGGTTCAAGAAAGATTTTTTAAACCTAATACAAAATGCAGTTCTTGAAGAGCCAGATTCTATCCCACATTAGACTGTTGCAAAAAATTCCTCTCAAACTCAGTAAATGCAGGATTGTACTCATACAACATATAATCTCACTGACATTTTCAGCAATCGGGGTCATTTTTCTGTATGGCTGAACTATTTGCAGACTACTGTTCCTAAGTATTAGCTGTGTTCTTACCTGTCTTCATCTTCCACCTTTGGCTTTTTTGAACAGGACTATTTATTTTGGTAATTACAAAGACACTTATCCGCTCACTCTCCAGTGATGTCTGAGTTCCTGGCCTGTAACGTCTGTATGTCAGTCACCCAGCATACTGATGGAAACGGAATTGCACTTCAAGACTGTACTGCAAATGGTAATTGGTAGTGGGCAATGATTTTCCACACTAGTAATCCTCTCTTTTGAGTCCTGGACTAGATTCACTTCAGGTTAGCCTGTGACTATCCAGGGTACATCAGCTGACCTCAGGGCAAAAAGGCAGAAGCAGCAGATGATAGAGAAGGAGCAATGTTACGTGTCAGCATCAAGAGCAAATCAGCAGTGTGAAGAAACCGCGTAGAAATAATTCTCCCGGCTATGAAAATTAGCTGGTTGTATGCACTAAGAGGTCTGTGCTGTCTGCAGGGGAGTTCAAAGAGTACCAATCTCTGCTGGAAGACCTGCAGAGGAAAGAAAGGGAATGTCCCTTCTTGCGAGTTTTAAAGATGATTCACAGAGGTCATTTAAACAAAGGAGTGAGCTCCACAGCAAATAGTTTTCTCATTTTTAGCCTTCAAGGAGGACAGTTGGGAAGAGACAAACAATCTTTTCAGACCCATCAGTCCACCTCTGCGTGACTGCACATTTAGCCACCGTGGAGAGAGACGCCATGTTCGCATATGTGGTGCACACACATCAGAATGATCCCTCTTGCAAGCTCTCACCCAGCAGAAATACAGGGGTGATAATTTTCACATTTGAAAGCAGGATTTTCTTCATTCTTAAAGAAATCTGAATTAGCATGCTTAAGCCCTACCCCAGCAAAATAGTTTATATTAGGAGCCTGAAATTGTCATTTCCCTTTCCACTCCAGATTTTGATCAACTCTCTACATATCAGTTTTTTTACCTCTAATGAATCTAACTAAAACCCACTGCACTTTCTTTCCCCTTCTGTGACACCTGGCCTCTGGAAGGCACTAATGAAACCCACCAGGTGTGGACACCACCTTCCCTAAGTGAGGGCTAGGGGGTGCGGCTGGGCAGTTGCCCCACAGGTTGCCCTGTAGGCACTCCTGGAGGCAGCAGTGGAAGAGGCTGTAGCCCAGGTTGCCTTCCCAGTATCCCTGCTGCAGCCCGAGCTATCTGCGTGCTCTTTTCTGACCCTGGGCAATGAGACTACAAAAGTTCTTTTGTAATCAGAGAAAACTGGGACAGGATAGATGCAAATAATGATGCCGGTTCCATGACAGCACTTGTCACCTCTTCAGCTGACGTTATGATCTGCACAATTTTCAGCACTGATTCAAGCAAAGCATGAATTGCAGCATGGAAACCTGTGTTTAAGTTCATCCGCCATCAAATCCTACATAACGGTTATTTACATGTACTTTCCAAATTTATGCAAACAATTTATCTTTGCTGAGGGCAGAATATTTTAAGGGACAGAGGCACAACAGGCACAAAAATCTGAGCAATATTTTCGGATATAGGCTGCAGAACCAAATTAAAGTAGAAGGATAAAACCTCTCTTGCAATTTTTAGTTCATTTCAGTACACCAAGTTGTAAAAATAAAGAGTCCATAGTATAAGTCAGCTAGAAAATAAATGCTATGAAGGATGTTCCATTTTATGTCGTTTGAATTTGATTAGTGATTAGTCTTGGCGGTTAAACCACATGGGAACAGTAATCAAGGTTTCTCTACTGTGGTTCTGTAACAACTGGAAAACACTGTTGGCTCATGTCCTATACCATGATGGGATATTAACCTAAAATCTAATTAATTTATGAATGAATTACGGTTTTAGAAACGTACTATATTATAATCAATTTTAAGTGAGTTCCTAACAGAAGATAAGATGAAGAAAAAGCTGTAGAATTACCAGAGGTTGATAAATTCTGTTTACTATGACTGATGATTTTTATGGAGGATAATTTTACAATCCATCAAACTTTTGTCAGTTCAAGAATCATGCTGCCAAACGTATGCAGTAAATTAATTTTTAAATTTACATATTTATTAAAAATCGTATTGAAAACAGCAGGAAGTAAGCCTTGTTTGAATAATAAAATAACTTGTTATTCTACTGGAAAGAAAACAAAAAAACCAACCAATCTTCTATTAAGATGATTTTATAGTAAGGCAGTAATTATAAACAGCTACATGAATTAGTTAACCAAACAATGTATTAAATAGCCAACCCAAAATTAATCAAGAACTAAAAAAACTGTTGGAAGATAATCAAGTAAAAAATGTAATTTAAAAGCTGAGAAATTAATGGCTGAGTTTCAGATGTTCTTGAGGACATGTTTGTTAACTCAGGCCCACGGGCAGGAGCTCCCAGATTCCCTGTGAAAGCGTGGGGAGCTGCAGGCGCCTGCCTGTGTGGCTTCCCTACTTGAGGAGCTGAAGAGGCGAGGAGCGCTAGTGACCCTCTTGTGCACGTGGCAACGGGAATGCTCCCAGTGCGATGTGCTGCTGGCTCAAGAGATCATTCTGTGACCCAAACCTACGTTTATTCTCACAGAACAGAAGTCCACTGTAAGAAGGCGTTACAGCTGCACCCTGGGTGCCTCCCACTAAAAGCTGAATGAGAACCATAGAAACATCTGCTGAGCAAGGGAATGAACAGACAACAAAGGAGCAGAGACCACGGCACGTGGTAGGATGAGGCATAACCCATGAGGAGAGCAAGAACTACTTCCCCACCATTTATACAAGGAAGGATGAAGAAGCATGCCAAAATGCTGGAACTGGGCAGCATGGTGATATGATCTGAGGCAAGTAAGGCACCTCAGAGACCAGCCGAGCAGAGTTCTTGGCTGTGTCTGCTTGCAAGGCCTCATTTCAGTGTTACCCATCAGTTATGTTACATAGATTTTCTGCTTTACCTTTGATGTATTACTCCACTGCTGTGATTCCTGTGCTGTCCATATCCCACAGAAGTACTCCTGGTACAAGAAAAGCACTGGAGCGAGGTCTCACATCCTCTTTGTTTCCTTCCCTGGTGTCACCTCCACAATTGCTACAGTTTTCTTTGACCACTACCACCGCCAGGGCCAGCGATTCACTCTCTTAAAATGCCTACTTTGTGTATACAAAACACATAAGCCATCCTGCCTGCATCCATCAGAAACAAGACTTGCGCTAACTACAATGATTGTGCACCCTCCCTCAGCCCTCTCACTTGTCTCCTGAGAGACCGGGAACAGGAACAGGCCTTCTCATTTGGTTTATGGATTATGGAGTACCTGCTGTATGCTCAAATACTGCACTATGCCTGGTACCTGAGAGAATCCATGCCATTCGGGGCATCCGCCATGGTTACCAGGAGAAAGTGCTCGTAGTGACAACACCAAGAACAGAAACAGGCTAAGATTAGGTTTAATAATTTAGCCAGTGGACTAAAATATATCTGATGGAAAAAATGTAGATTGTAACTAATCTCATGTGTACAAGACAACTCAAGGATACAATCCTGGGCTGTGACTCAGTAACCGTGTGGATTAATACAAAAGGAAATGAGAGAGACATGCAGGGAACAGGCAATTGTCCTGGTTTCGGCCAGGACAGAGTTAATTTTCTTCCCAGTAGCTGGCATAGCGCTGTGGGTTGGGTTTAGGATGAGAATGATGTTGATAACTCACTGATGGTTTAGTTGTTGCTGAGCAGGGCTTACACCAGGCAAGGACTTTTCAGCTTCCCCTGCTCTGCCAGGGGCACAAGACGCTGGGAGGGGGCACAGCCAGGACAGCTGACCCCAACTGGCCCAAGGGCTATTCCAGACCATATGGTGTCATGCTCAGTACATAAACTGGGGGGAGTTGGCTGGGAGGCAGTGATGGCTGCTCAAGGACAGGCTGGGTGTCAGTCCAGTCAGCGGGTGGTGAGCAACTGCATTGTGCATCACTTGCTTTGTATATTCTTTTATCATTATTATTATTATTATTATTACTACTACTACTACTATTTTCTCTTCCTCTGCTGTCCTATTGAACTGTCTTTACCTCAACCCATGGGTTTTACGGTTTGTTTTTTTTTCTTCCAATTCTCTCCCCCATCCCACAGAGGTGGGGGGTGAGCAAGCTGCTGCGTGGTGCTTAGTTGCTAGCTGGGGTTAAGCCATGACAGCAATTCACGTCATGACATAAATTCATGTCAGACTGTAGATGACATTCCTTTGCCCAGCTCTAAAGGATGATCAAAAAAACCATTGTGAGTTAAGCAGAGTAATGCTGGGCACCAAGATGACCACTGCTGGTGATGCAGATGGAAGTTCCTACAGCCAGGAGATTTATGAATTGTTCAACTTGCCTCCTCACAAAATTAAAGCAGTGATACACATTTTGATTAATACACATACCATTTGGCTGTGATCTGAGGGGAATTTTAGTTAATTTATGGGTTTAGATTTGTTTGCTTCATCTTTTAGATACGGGTACATCTGTTTGTGGTCATCCTACTTCACAGTTCAGCCAGGCATACAAAATGTCTCTCACTTGGATCTAGTAAGAGGTGTTAGTGGCTGCAAACTCTCTGTGAGGGGACCAGACTCAAGACAGGAAGGAGTCTGAAAGGAGACAGATGTGCTGGACAGACCTTTTCCTTTCCACCTTTGCCTTCCCTGGACATCAGCAAGGTTCAGGTTAAGCAGCTAACAGGATCTAAAAGGCTGGGAAACATCTGTGCTGAGTCCACCTGGGCTATAAAGGTCTCCTCTTAGAGTGTGAGGTGTTCTTTTGACAAGGCTTCGGAGGCTTTTTCAGAGAAAGGGAGCGCAGTGAAAATATATATTGGGAATCCCAGTTATGTGGGGTCTGACCCCCCTATTTGTCTGTGAGAAAACCTTTGTTGGGAATGATCAAAGAAGGAATTTGGTGTGAGGAACCAGGACAGGCTCCTGTTCCCACAGTGAGCTTCCTGCAGTGACAGAATAATGTAGTATTTTTTTCTTGATTTTGCTACAATCTGTGTATAAGTAAAGAAATGTGTAGGTGAAGTGATAGCCAGCCACGTGAATGGATTTGTTGGACAAATGCTTTAGAAGATTTATTGACCTTAGCAATATAGAAGTGTTACTGCAGTATTAACACCACAAATTGTTGTGAGATACTGGTAATATAGAACACGTTCCTATGTCTAAAATACAGATTATAATATTGTTAATATCACAGGCCACTAGGAGGACTAAAATACAACTGGAATTCATGCAGACATCCTGTAGAGCTAGCATGCACTCATTTTGTGAATGACCAAAGATGATATAAGCAGGGAACTTGGATAAAAATACAGAATAAAGCAGTTCCCAGGCCCTATTAGTGAATGAATAATTTGAAAAGCGTTGCTGAAAATGAGCAGGCATTTAATACTTATTGGAATACAAAAAAAATCTCTGAAGTGTTGGTTTCTTCAATATTTCAGATTATTCAGGATTCAAATACCTGTAAGAATGGAATAAAAATTTCCCCTGTGCGCAGACGTTGTCAGGAGCCCTGTACGGGCAGCAGGACTGCCGAAGGCAGTACAGCTCTGCTCATGCAAAACTCTTTGCGGGATCAGGGTGTGAATTTGCTTCTGAGATTCTGAAGATTCCTCAGCAGAGGGGCGATATGTTTGTGGTTAGCCCCGGTAGTGCAAGATCCCATTCTGAGCAAGAATGCTTGATGAGAATATTAAGTGATAATTATTATTTGCTTAGCACTGCTATGGGGCCTTCAAAGCCTTCAAAGCAGCCTGCTAACAGTACTGGATTAAATTCTAAATGCAGCTGGAAGGTATTATTTATATTCTTTATTTAAAAATGGGGAATTTAATAGCAAGAGAGGTTTAGCAGTTTGGACAGTCAGCCAGAACACCACCCTGACCTCCCCAGTCCTGCACTCTTAAATGCTAAGCTTTTTGTCACTATTTGAGTATTTATTTTTTCTTTGCAGGCAGAAAATTCTCTGTGGAAAGACTGAGGCCTGTATCATTCTCACTAGGGAGCATCTGAAATACTCCTCAACATACAGGACCTGGCATTTTATCCAGTGTATGTGGTAGTTAATCAAATGTTTTGCACTGACTTCAGTAGACTTTGGATCAGACTCTTGATGCATTAGAGAGATAAATTATTTAACTTACTGAGTTCCCCTAGAAACAAAATATTGAGCTGCAAACAAAGCTAACAAACACCAAATGGGATACCATCTGCTGCAATGAACAGAACATGACCAGTTTCCCCCATGCTTGAGATTTTTCCAAAATACAATCTGAAATAGGTTTGTTAAAGTCCCAACTGTCTCACAAAATTGGCTTAGCACAGGTTAGCAAATGCTAATGCCACCAGCAAGAGCAAGCCAGACTCTGATATATCAATTGGAGTTGTCTGTGATTTTACTTCTATTGGACTGCCCTGCATAAAAGCTCAGGGGTTCTTTGCTACCCAGAGCCTATGGAGCCTATGGAGAAGTTTCTGTTTGTGCCCTGTGTCCTATGGCCTATGGCCACTGGGCAGTTTCTGTCCCTGAGTAAATATGAACGGTAATTATCTATGTAATGATGCACCCATAAATCTGGGTTTTTCTGTCCTTTGACATCCAGACTCCATGCCTTACAACCTTCTGGAGGAACAGGATATGGGGGCAAAAGAAGCAATTTCTCCCACAGAAATGGCAGGAGATAACTGAAATCCCAAGTCCAGTGCATTCCCTACTTGGTATCTAAGTTTTTGGCTGTGATGGAGAACATGTTCCCAAACACTTGCACAGGGACAGAAGGACACTGCTGAGCTAAATGCAGTGCATGTGACACTAGTGGGTGCTATCAACATTAGCTCCCTTTCCACTTAGAAAATGTATAATTGAGCAACCAAGTAGTTTTTATGTAATGTGAGGAAAAACCCCCAACAGTATTTTCCCTGTAGAACAAGATAAGATAAATGTCTTCATACCTAGATTTTTTGTATAGCGAGACACTTCATCTAGTATCACCACTGCAAGTAATGGAACTTCCATAAGCAAACAGAACATCCAAAGACTATTCAGTCTTTAGCAGTTAACTGGAAAGGCTACAGCTCTTTTACATGGTGACTGCCGTTCTTTGGCTTCCTCTGCTGCCTCTGTTTTCATCACTGTGCTACTAATTATGTCATAATACAGATTCCATGTTTTTACAATGGATTTTATTTATAGAAATGCTGTACTATAAATGTTGAACTCTTTGGTACCCTGGCTTGATACGGTGGTTCTCAGAAACATGAAGAGAAAGACGATGTTCCAATAATAGTAACAATAAAAGTATTTTGTAAAATTATATAGATGATAGTTTTAGCATTTTCCAGGTGCTCATAGTCCAATGGTATGGAAAATGCCATAAAGAAATGGGTTTAGAAGTACAAAGAGTTTCATTATTATATGATCTTAACTGTAACATTGTAGGACCAGATTAAAAAATATACGGTATTTGGCCTTCCTTTTAACTCAAGGGAAAATGCCTGCTGAGGTTCTGTGACACTGCCCACAGAGCCAAGGTACAGAAGGAGGATGCTTCAGATCAAAATTCTGCCAGATAGAGGGAGAATATCTAAGCCAATTTTCAAGCACCTATATGAACACCACGATTTTCACAGGTTCCAAATATGTGAATGTCAGAGACATCAGCAATTGCTGCAAATTTCTAGCACCTTTGAAAACTGGGCAGCTGAAGTGTCTAAATATGAATTTAGGAAATGAAGCTTACAAAAACTGGCCTATATTTTTACTGATTAGAGGCCACAAGCAAGACTCTGAAGTTCTTTCAACAGCGATCAGGAAGCCTGTGCTGGCTGCTTAGCTACTTCTATTCCTTCATTTCAGGTGCTGTCTGAAAAGCTCTTACATTTCAAATCTGTTTTTTATCTTAGTACATGTGTTACCAACAAGTTTCCCAGTCTGGTAAGTTTTCTGTTGATACAGTGTCTTGGTGAAGTTTAGACACTCCTGTTTTAAGAAATATCGTAGACTATTACTGCATGATTAACATTTTAATTTTATAATGCTCAGCAATATAATATATTCATATTTATTTTTTTCATTTCCACCCACTTCTGCTTTACTCTTCATCCACCCAACTCCATCCAATAATGCCATCATCAGGCACAGTCACCATGGCTTCACAGAGGGAAAGTCCTGTTTAACCAGTTTGATATCCTTCTATGATAAGGCCACCCACCTAGTGGATGAAGGGAAGGCAGCGGTTGTAGTTTTTCTGGATTTTAGTAAGGCTTTTGATACTGCCCTTCACAGTGTCCTTCTGGACAAGTTGTCCAACTGTGGGATGAGCAGGTTCATGATCCACTGGATGAAGAACTGTCTGAAGGGCAGAGCTCACAGGGTGGTAGTGAATGGGGCTACATCTGGCTGGCAATCGGTCACCAGTGGTATTCCTCAGGGTTCAGTTCCAGGCCCAGTCCTGTTCAATACATTTATCAACAATCTGGATGCAGGAGTTGAATGCACCATTAGCAAGTTTGCTGATGATACCAAACCGGGCAGTGCTGTTGACTCTCTTGAAGAACAAGAGGCATTGCAGAGGGATCTGCATAGATTGGAGCATTGGGCTATGATTAATGGGATTAAATTTAAAAGTCAAAATGCAAGATTCAGCACCTAGGGTGGAGTAACGCCAGGCACAAGTATAAATTGGGAGAGGAGTGGCTGGAGAGCAGCCCTGCAGAAAGGGATCTGGGGGTGCTGGTCAGCAGCAGGCTCAACAGGAGTCAGCAGCATGCCCTGGCAGCCAAGAGAGAAAACCCCATCCTGGGGCACATCAAACACAGCATAACCAGCCAGCCAAAAGAGGTGTTTGTCCTGCTGTATTCAGCGTTGGTGCGGCCTCACCTTGAGTACTGAATGCAGTTCTGGGCCTCACGATTTAAGAATGATGTGAAGGTCCTTGAATGTGTCCAGAGGAGGGCAACAAAGCTGGTGAAGGGGATGGATGGAATGTCCTATCAGGAGCGGGTGAGGACTCTGGGTTTGTCTCATCTGGAGAAAAAGAGGCTGAGGAGCAACCTCATTGCTCTCTACAGCTTCCTGAGGAGGGGATGTGGAGAAGAGGGAGGTGCTGATTGCTTCTCCCTGGCATCCAGTGATAGGATGCGTGGGAATAGTCCAAAGCTGCACTGGGGAGGTTTAGACTGGACATTAGGAAGCATTTCTGTACCAAGAGGGTGGCCAAACACTGGAACAGGCTTTCTAGAGAGGTGGTTGATGCCCCAAACCTGTTGAGTGTTTTAAGAGGCATTTGGACAATGCCTTGATAACATGCTTTAACTTTTGGTCAGCCCTGAACTGGTCAGGCAGTTGGGCTGGATGATTGTTGTAGGGCCCTTCCAATGGACAGATTCTATTCTATTCTATTCTATTCTATTCTATTCTATTCTATTCTATTCTATTCTATAGCTTAATAGAAATTGAATAGCAATTCCAGCTTGCAAGCAATCTGAGCTCTTGTTTTAAGAGTATGCTTTACAGAGCATTCAGTAACCCATAGGATATGTGCGTATGTAATAGGATGTCAGAAAAATAACTTTTAAATGTTTGACTGGCAATTATTCAGGTAATTCTTCAAATAATCATTGTGGTTTTATTTGCTGAGAATAACACTAGGTAGTTAAGGGAAGTTTTTAAGGCTACAAGTTTTTACAGTATGTAAAAGTTTTAGTGACCTCTATTAATGATCAGGCAAAGAATGGGAAATCCAGAGAAGGCGGCGCTAATGGGAGCGGGGCTATCAGGATGTGTCTCAGCCATTGATGGATTGATGGGAAGTTCAGACTGGGAGGACTCTGACATGTGCTATGAAAACTTATATTATTCTTCTTAGCCTTTGTCAAAGACAATTAAACATCTAAATTACATAGCTATATCTTAAAAACTTCCCAAACTTCCCTGTGCCACTTTATTGCTAATAAGCCTGCTAAATCCCATGTTTGTTTCTCCTACTGAATACAAATATTGCTTCCTCAAAGATAATATGGATGCTGCACAAGGCCTGGAAAAAATGTACGAGGGCCTAAAAATACTGTAAGAAATAAAATACTTCACTTTGGGACTTGCTATAAATTAGAGTGTTTGAGGTCACAAAAAATATTTAACCAATATTTTTTTCAAGGATTTAGACAATCTGTGTGTCATATTGCACAGAATCCAGTACTACTTCTCATTTAAGTAAAAGATTAATCACTTCTGGGGGACAAAAACAGCTTGTGGAACAAACTATAAACACCTGCAAATTATTTCAATATGATTTTTGCAGATATTTAACATAAAGAAAAAGCATCCTCTTAAAAAATAGTTTACTAACTTTTATTTTCAGCATACTGTCACGGTTCCTGCTACCATCAGTTGTGTAACTTCTTCCTCATGTGTTCTGCTCAGAACAGAACCCCCATACTAAAGGATCAGTCATTTCCTACCCTTCCTGGCGTGATGTTTGAGTGCTTTATGCAAAACATATCACTGTTATAGATGGGGAAGGCAAGTTTCAGCTGGAAAAACAATTCACAAAGATATTAGAGTATTATTCATCTCATTTAACTCTGCTAATCAGATGCTCCTCTTGGAGTCAAAATATTTTCCAGCCTCAGAAAACAAACAGCTCACTGAATACCTCTCTGCCCTACTGCTCTTATCTTGATTGAGTCAATCCAATGTTTATTGTATCCAATTTATTTTTTAGTTTTTTCTTTTATTACTAATATAATTTCTACCATTACAACAATTACACTATCTCACAGGCTTACTAATATTTATCATTTGTTGCCGTTAATGTGCCTTGAATTCCATTTTGGCCTACAGTATTATTATAATATTCCAATTCAACACAGAGAGAAATGAAACCTAAAGCTTTATTGCCAAAGATGGAGGACTGAAGAGTGTCTGGTTACAAATGGCAGAAACATTAGTGCACTTTGGGCCACGCTGCAACTCAGAGCAGCTCCATCTGTCAAACCTTTGAAAAACAGCTCAGAACATTTTCCACTCAGGGAAATCACTAGCAAATGATACTTTTATTCAATATGTACTTTCGGTTCTTATTAGATTAAAGGATCTACCTACTTACACCTAAGAGCCACAGTGTCTATTAAATCCTTATGTAATCTGCAGTTACATAGGCATTACAGTGCTCAGGGTGTATCCGCAAGGCATGGCGCCATGCGATGCGAAGGTATCAGCGAGCAAGCTGGGTGGGCTGGGACCAAAGGCAGCGGGGTCTTATCAACACTCGGCTTATTTCAGCTACCCAGCCCCGCTGAGAAACAGCCTGGAGCTGCACTAACACTGTGCCCAGGCAGGATCACTGTAAATTAGCTCTGTACCGCTCTGTGTTGCTCTGGGCGTTCGTACACGAGCAGTTTTGGACCATTTCTCCGGGGACCCCAGCAAATGAGCTGCAGGACTTTTTGTGACATCTGGACCAGTGCATAATGTGGTTATGCAGCTCCTACATGCTGAAAAGACAAAGTTCTCTCTGTAATTTGAAATTACTTGCTGAGATGGTGGGATATGGAGTTTCTGCTCCAGTGATCAAGTTTTTCCACTCAAAAAAGGGCAAAGTTCTTCCCTCCTTATGGTGCCAAAGGGGGTTATATTCAGTGAGCACAGTACTCCAGCTGTGGCCACAGGACAGCTCAGCATGTTGCCTTCAATCAGATAAGCCCACACATCTGCATCTGGCACTTGGCAAACCACACAGGCACACTTCACTCGGTGCTGTGAGTTATTTGGGGATTTAGCGCTACATGACACTGTGCCATAGGCACTAGAACTGCACCTACAAGCCAGTGATGCTTCAAGTCCTTAACTTTCCTCCCGCAGCTACAGCTTTTCACTTCCTCCGCGTCTTCTCTCAGACTCACTTCCAAACTATTCTCCTGCTAGCCTTGCACACCATGTGTTTTAAATGCCACGCTGCCTGCTGTACCATGCCAAAGACTTTCTGTCCCTCACCAATATCCAAATACTTTTAAAACTCTCTGCTAAAAGATATTTGAGTTAAAATGTCGCCACCTACCCGTCCCCATAAATACATTAACTAAACAGAAAATAGAGAGAACTTTTACACCAGCTGGAGGGCGAGTCAGAATGGGATTTGGTGGCACAGTACTAAAGCTGCTGAGTCCCATTAGTGCTCGAAGCAGAACTGTATCAGCAGATAACAGCTTCCAGGTTTTTTTAGGGTATGTTTTTCCTAAAAATATCCCTTGCATACCATTAAAAAAGTTATTTTCTCTGGCGGACTCTCCCTTCCAAATGTCATTTTGCCTTGCCGAAGCCTTTTAAAAACTTAAAAAAGTTATGGAGAATGTTATCATCCTCCTTGCTGAGCCACTCTCCATTGCATGATTTTTTACTAAAACTCTAACCAGTGTAAGAAGCCTCAGTTGTTTCACCTAGAAGGCACAGGGAGAGAAATGAGTCTCTGTATAACTGCAGCTTTTTATTGTTGCCAAGCTAGTTCCTCAGGCTAACTGTAAGAATGTTCTTCCACACTACACAACATTTCTTTTAAGTGATACACGTCAAGTGAGACTTTGGTCCCAGGAGACTGCCTAGCAGCCTTCAAATTGCTTGTTTTTCTGTCTCTTCACTTTACTTTTTGGAGGCAACTTTGATGGCAAGACACAGGAAACAATAAGACCAGATTAGGAATATAAGGCTCAGTGGCAGATCTTGGGAATATGAACTTACCCTATGGAGGGGGGAAAAAAAGCAGAGACGTGGGATTTGTTGATATCTGGAGACATCCTAGCCTGTTTCTAATTTCACATTTCCCCACATGAGTTGAATCAGACTTGAGGCTAGAAAAAATATTTTTAGTTCTGTGCTACTCCCATGGGTGGTATGGTAAAATCTCTTTTCTTATCAGATCATGCTCCTGTGGTTTTTGTCACTTATGTTGTCAAATACGCCTATAAAATTCCCCTGACAATAGATCTTACATCAACTTGGGTAATTACTCAGACAGTCTTTGCTTTGACGGAACAAGTATTGCATCATTCATCTGAGAATCAAAAACCTTTGATTAAATAGAAAAGAAGTCTCGCAGCCCCAAGCCTGTCAGTGGATAAATTCTATTGAGACAATTTTGACAAATGGAAGCATGTGTAGCTTAAAGACCCCCAGACATACCACATTCAGGGAATGGGGTGGGCTGTGGTGCAGAGCGTGGCTACTTCAGTAGCGCAGCCCATGCCTAGTAAGGCCTCGGGCGAGCACTCTCAGCGACCTCCCTGCGGCGGTGGCAGACAGACGTGACCTTGCCCGGCAGCACCAGCTCTAGAGGCACAGGTCCAGGGCAGCTGCAAGCAAGCACGCATGAGGCAAGCGAGCTCGGGGGCAGCCTAGCCCAGCCGGGCCACTTCAGGGCTGCCATGAGTGGGCTGCACCCCGACCCAGGCGGGTACGTCTGCTTGGCTTTACACCACCATGAGACTTCTGGCTTGGGTCCTAGCCAATTCGAGCATGGTGCTCAGAACATGGTCCATTTCTTTGGGTGAGGTAGTTCAGTCTGCTTTCAAAATGGGGGCGCTGAGTCCTAGATGGACATACGGGTCTGCTGGGTAGTTTACTTTCCCTTTGTAACACTGCCCTTTATAAAGCTGTTGCTGGATCTTCGATGTATACCCCGTGCTAACATGATGTGAACTTTGAAGATCTAATACTGAAGTGTAAATACAGTTAATGTTATTTTCAGTTTTTGTGACAGGGAGGATGAAAGGGTATCTAATCCTGACTGAATTAGAATGTCTGGTTCTAGGCTGGCATCACCTAATGTTTACATTAATAGACCACCTCCCTAAACATATGCAATGGTTTGATATACTAATTCCCTACATGAAAGAAAAACATTGATCTTAAAACACAAAAGACGGGTGAATGAGTCTGCAGACTTATTCCCCATCTACAAATTGTACAATGGCAATATCTTCCTTAGCATTTTACGTTCATCAAGGCTGGGAAAGGAAATACAACTGATTCCCTCCATACCTCATAATCTTCCTCTCTCTTCAGCCTGGCAAGGAAAATAGCAGAGGAGGTGAGGATTCTGTGCTCGACACACAGTGAACTGAATTATACAATCAGTACACAGAAATCCATAATCAGCTAATTCCTGGACTTGATCCAGCCCATCTAGCTACTTTCTCTTATTGACAAGGGACCCCTTCTATCTTCTATTACTCTCTAGAATAACAATATGTAAGAGTTGCTTCTAAATTCTATATTTGTGGTAGCACACCCATTGTACAAAACAAGCCAAGACCTAGGTCGTCTAGAGATAATCAGACCCAAATCATTATCTTAGGCTTTTTCACATGTGATAAGCAGAATCTCCCCCTAAGCATATCTGACACTGTGAAAAAAATTACCTCTCTGTGAAAGCAGAGTGCACACAGGCTCCCTGGAACTACTTCAGACATTTAAATAGGGAGAGTGGGCTTTTAAGAGGGGCTCCATTTAAGAGCCTAAAAACTCATCTCTTTCAGAGAGAGTAAGGCACCCTGAGAAAGTGACTCAGAACCCAAATCAGGCACATAAACTTTGCTGGCACATTCTCCAAGAGCTGCCTAAGTAGGTGAACAGTGCAAAGTGCCCAGCGTGCTGCCAATTCATACCCTAGCTCAAGACTTACTGATCTCTGTAGGAGAGGAGACGCAAGCAGAAGCAGCTCATGCCTGCATTTATTTTCCCTTTACTCTTGTTTAGCGTAGCCTGCAGAGGTGTCTAGGCTGCTTTGGCTAGTGCTGTAATTCAGGAATGCTGGAACATCCTCTATAGTATCAGCTGAATACTCTGGGATCCTTGAGGCTGGCAAGTGTTATGCAATTACCAAACTTTTTATTCTTGTTTCTAGACCTTTTGTGGATATTCCCCTCTGTTAATACGATGCATTAGAAGGCTTGTGAGCACAATGAGTCAATCACAGAGCATTAACTCCCAATCAGCTTACTCAGCTGTAAAAAACCTTGAGTTTATCTGGGAATGCCGCCACGTCAGTCCCATTTGTAAGCACAGCCAAAACAGCAGCACCTTCTCTATTTTTTCCTTTTCCTGTGTTTGCCAGCAAGCTCTAATATCTACTTGAATTGCAAGACACGGTGATTTGAGCATTTGATCTCCTTCATGAATCACCTGTACAAGACATACAAACTCTGCCGTGTTGAATAAGATCATAACTTCACATTGCACATACAAGCCTCTTCTGTTAAATGAGCCCCCTGGTTAAATTGCCGATGTAGTTAACATTGTGCCAGAAATGTCAGATTTCTCATGTATGTCACCACAACTTAGGGAAAACAAGAGTATTTAGATGGGTACCAACCCCTTCCATAAAGGATCTTTTCTTTAAAGTGCTCATCAAGTCATGCCTTGAAATGCAAGCAAGCCTTGATGGTGACTCAAATTGAGTAGGGACAAAAGAAAGCAAGAAGGGCTGTATTACAGTAAAAAAGTATGTGATGGTTGGTTAAGGACAGAGAAGAAAACACATTTTTCATGATGCTTTGGGATCATAAGGATGATTGAGTAATAAAATCTTCAACCAACTCCGTTACTTCTCCAAGTGAACAAAGAGGACAATAAAAAGTCTTGTGTTGGTTCTCATTTGATCATAAAATAAGTTAATAAACGATGGGCCTGGGAAATTTGTCTTGTGTCCTGAATTCTTGTAAGAAAAAATAAATCACTGAGCTTTTAAAGTCTAAGCAGTAAATTAATTGAAATGTGAAATAATTTTTTCATTGCAAAAATATGGTTGCAGCCATGACACCAGCAAATTGCTCAAGGCACTACCAGTTACTGCTGTTCAATGCAGGCTTCAATGAAGTTTCACTGAACAGGTATCTCCCATGGAGCGCTACTTGGACCTTGTGCTGGCAAATAAAGAAGAACTGGTTGAGGATCTGAAGGTAGGGGGCAGGCTTGGCTGCAGTGACCACGAGATGGTGGAGTTCCAGATTCTGAGAGGTGGAAGCAGAACAACAAGTGGGACTGCCACACTGGACTTCAGGAGAGCTAACTTTGGCCTCTTCAGGGACCTACTTGGAAGAATTCCATGGGCTAAGGCTCTTGAAGGTAGGGGAGTCCAAGAGAGCTGGCTGCAATTTAAGCAGCAATTCCTCCGTGCTCAGGATCAGTGCATCCCTGTGAGTAGGAAATTAAGTAAACAAGGCAAGAGGCCTGCATGGATGAACAAGGAGCTTCTAGTGAAACTCAAAGAAAAGAGTAAGCTCCATGGAATGTGGAAAGAGGGTCAGGCCACTTGGGAGGCATACAGAAATGCTGCCAGAGCATGAAGGGAAGCAACTAGAAAGGCCAAGGTTCACCTGGAACTCAGTTTGGCAAAGGATATAAAAGATAACAAGAAGGGCTTCTTCAAGTATACCAGCAGCAAACAGAAGACCAGGGGTAATGTGGGACCGCTGCTGAACAAAATGGGTGCCCTGGTGACAGAAGATACAGAGAAGGCGGAGCTACTGAATGCCTTCTTTGCTTCAGTCTTCACTGCCAAGGCTGGCCTTCAGGCTCCCCAGTCCTGGCAGGTAAGCGAGCAAGCTTGGAGAAAGGATGACCTTCCCTCGGTTGAGGTGGATCAAGTTAGGGATCTTTTAAGGAAGCTGGACACCCAAAAATCCATGGGCCCTGATGGAATGCACCTGCGAGTGCTGAAGGAACTGGCAGACGACATTGCTGAGCCACTTTCCATCATCTATGAAAGGTCATGGAGAACAGGAGAGGTGCCTGAGGACTGGAAGATAGCCAATGTCACTCCAGTCTTCAAAAAGAGCAAGAAGGAGGACCCAGGGAACTACAGGCTGGTTAGTCGCACCTCCGTCCCTGGAAAGGTGATGGAACAACTCATTCTGGGTGTCCTCTCCAAGCAAGTAGAGGAAAAGAAGATCATCAGGAGTACCCAGCACAGATTCACCAAGGGGAAATCATGCCTGACCAATCTGATAGCCTTCTATGATGGCATGACTGGCTGGGTAGACGAGGGGAGAACGGTGCATGTTGTCTACCTTGACTTCAGCAAGGCTTTTGATACTGTCTCCCATAACATCCTCATAGGGAAGCTCAAGAAGTGTGGGTTGGATGAGTGGACAGTGATTGAGATTGGGAACTGGCTGAACGACAGGGCTCAGAGGGTTCTGATCGGTGGGGCAGAGTCCAGTTGGAGGCCGGTAGCTAGTGGAGTTCCCCAGGGCTCAGTACTCGGCCCAGTCTTGTTTAACTTGTTCATCAGTGACCTGGACGAGGGGACAGAGCGTACCCTCAGCAAGTTCGCTGATGACACAAAACTGGGAGGAGTGGCTGATACGCCAGAAGGCTGCGCTGCCATTCAGCGGGACCTGGACAGGCTGGAGAGTTGGGCAGAGAGGAACCTGATGAAGTTCAACAAGGGCAAGTGTCGAGTGCTGCACCTGGGGAGGTCGAACCCCATGCACCAGTACAGGCTGGGGGCTGACCTGCTGGAAAGCAGCTCTGCCAAGAGGGACCTGGGAATCCTGGTGGATGACAAGCTGACCATGAGCCAGCAGGGTGCCCTTGCTGCCAAGAAGGCCAATGGCATCCTGGGGTGCATTAAGGGGAGTGTGGCCAGCTGGTCGAGGGAGGTTATCCTCCCCCTCTACTCTGCCCTGGTGAGACCCCACCTGGAGTACTGTGTCCAGTTCTGGGCTCCCCAGTTCAAGAAAGATGAGGAACTCCTAGAAAGAGTCCAGAGGAGAGCAACTAGGATGATAAAGGGACTGGAGCATCTCCCCTATGAGGAAAGGCTGAGAGAGTTGGGCTTGTTCAGCCTGAAGAAGAGAAGACTGAGAGGGGACCTCATCAACACATACAAATATCTTAAGGGTGGAAGTCACGAGGACTCTTTGCAGTGGTGTCCAGTAACAGGACAAGGGGCAATGGGTAAAAACTGAAACATAAGAGGTTTCAGTTGAATATGAGGAAAAACTTCTTTACTCTGAGGGTGACGGAGCACTGGAACAGGCTGCCCAGGGGGGTTGTGGAGTCTCCTTCTCTGGAGATATTCAAAGCCCACCTGGATGAAGTCCTGTGTAACATGCTCTAGGGGAACCTGCTTTAGCAGGGGGGTTGGACTAGATGACCTCCCAATTCTGTGTGTGTGATTCTGTGTGATTCTGTGTATGGGGTGACTGCAGTGGACTTCAGATCAGGTGCTGCATATTAAATCAGAGAAGTTACTGTTTAATTAAAATTAATTCCAATGATACATATAAAATTATTGTTTCTAGTTTTCAAAATCCTACATGGATGTTAATTTAAGTGAAAGTTTTACATCCATGATTCAATGCATTTTATTCCTTTCTTTGAAATTGTGATTTGTTTTTCTTGTCCAAAATTCTGCACTGTACAAAAGAATGACATTATTTCAGAATATGTTTCCCTGGTCAAAGTAAATGTAGCATCAAATTGGTCTTAGTGCCAAGAGAATTTAACCAGGATGCTGTTTAAGACTTGGCAGATAAGAAACTGGAACAATAGATATTTCTCCTTTCAATGTGTAAAAGCCTTTTCTGGTTCCTCAAACTGTCCATTCAGTGTCCCTTTATCACAGTAATTGCCCATTGGTTGTTTCCCTTCTGAAACTCCTCTGTGCAATACTTTTTTGCTGATAAAACTTGTTGTGCCTATACTTTGGGGGTAACGCTGGTGAATATGTTCGGTGAGAAGGAGACAATTCAAATGACAATAAGTCTGGGTTAGCAGAGCTTTCTGCCAGAGTGTCTCATTAGAGCCCCCAGTCTGAAGCCACTATCGTACTGGTGCTGTACCATCCAATTTAATTGGGCTGAAGGACTGATACAACACACTGGTCTTTCAACAAGCAGCGTAAACTCATTCTGTCCATCACGACACTTGGCATGTAGCGTTTCCTTTTTCAAAATGCCAAATATTCTGCATGGAAGCTGCATTTTTTCCTCCCTCAAAACTTACCTATGTTTTTTCAGAGTTGTTTGCTGTAAGTGCCTTGGTTTCTGGTGTCCCCCTTCTTTTTTGGGTAATGTTCCAGATCACACAGTTCTAATTTAAACAGATTGTGAATCTTCTCGGGTTGGACAAATTACAGCTGAGAAAAATCTGCCGTGCTGGTTCAAACAAGGAGTTCAGGGCAACCTGCTTTTCATGGTTACTGCTTCTCATTTGTCATTCTGAAAAGTTTAATACTAATAGGCAAATCTCTAGTGCTTTATTGAGCTTCCACTGTTCACTGAGAGGCAATGCTGTTTTGAGAGCTATTTCGGATCCTCAAAAAGTAATCTCAAAAGCCCCCCCAACATAATGCATGAAAAATGCTATACCTGTTGCCTTCTAGTTTAATGATGGATTTCTACAAGGATCCTAAGGCTATTTCAATGAGTTTTGTTTAAATTTTGGTGCTGATTGGGCACCTTGCAGAGATGTGATATATAGGAAATGCACGAGAAGAATGAATTAAAAGTAAATGCAACTCTGAGCTACTTTTCTATAATGGAACCAAATCTAATTGCTCTGTTAGTAGCACAAGACCTTGGCCTTCAGAAGGCAGAACTGATTTTTATATTTTTTTATACATCTACATATGTATATTCTATACATAATTCACCTCATCTGCATAATTAAGCTATGAATTTCTAGATGTTCAAGATGAGGAATTAAGTGGATGCTCAAATTATTTTCCTTCATCTATCCTTTTTAATACTCTTCTGCTACCTTTTTTTTTTTTTCCTTTTCTTTTTTTCAACTATGAAGCCAGATTCTTGAAAATTGTTCTTTCTAATACAACCCAGATATATTCAAATCGAATCATATTCTGGGTACTAGTGAAATTTGGTCGATTGGGAAATGAGGCAGATACATTTCAGGATGTTTCTCTTGAAGTTTGAGAGTCAATTTAATATTCAGTTAAGTGGGTCTTTCATGCCAGCGGAGTTGGGATAAACAGGGGCATTGACAGTTTGTTCCACACATTCCTTCTGCACATTTGGCCCAGATTCCTGAAAGCCGTAAGACTCTAACTTCGGTTAATCAGCCCTGAAGTTACAATGCACAGTGATTTTCTGAAGCTGAAAACTGGGGTCTGGGAAGAGATAAAAATTCTTCTTCACTTCTGAACTATGCCAGTATGCTACAAACCAGCAGCTCATTCGTTATTTTCTGCTACTACCTTTGTTTATACTGTAACATACCCAAGATGTGCGGAGTGCTACACACAGAAATGGAAGAGCTTGTATTTAAAAAGAAGAGCTGGGGAAAGAGACTGAACATGGAGGCAAAATTATTCCAGTGGCTCATGGCTGGGTGGCTCTGTTTTCAAACAAATAGGCTTGTTAGTGCAAAGGAGAGAAAAAGTGAGGAAGAATTGTGAGTATGAGAGGAGAAGGCACAAGAAAAGAGGAGGAAAAGAGTAGGTTGACAAGTTGCTTTTCAGGGTTGTTGAGACTGCATGATCATAGAATCATAGAATCGCTTAGGTTGGATGTCGGGTTCAAAGTTTTTAGAGACAGAAATAGCAAGTGGATTCACATGAAGTAAGGGGAGAAAAATTTGTTTCAGTTTAGCGTCAAGATGCACCAATCAGATCAGGACTGATCTTCAAAAATTTAAAACCCTCAAATCAGGAATTCCAGAGCTAACACCAAGAGTTATTTCGAAAGAGACCAGAAGATAGCTGACTTCCATAGCATATTTGCGTTTGAATTTTCAGGAATACTTCTTCAGGTCTTTACTACCTATTGTGCTGTGCATATTATCTAACCACATATGAAGGAACAGCCTTAAAAGATAAGCTCTGTGTTTTCTTGCTAGCCTTAAATTTCAGCTTCTCTCTAATGGTAGACTGCTAGCCTCTACTTGTCAGTTTTGGAAGTCTAATTCTATGACAGTTGAGCATCAGAATGTAACATTCTGTTCTAAAAATACTGAGATCTTTTCTGCAAGTCATGATGTTTTTTTCAAGTTTGCCTGGTTTTCTTAATCAATCGACACACCAAGGAAAAAACAAGATGCGAATAAATATAATCATGAAAAAAGCGAGAAGTAATATAAAAATCACAGTAACTCACAGTTGGGCTCTCCTTGCCCTTGCTGTCTTTACTGGAAGCTCCACTCAGCTGCTCAATTAAACTATAATGCGTTAATTGTTTAGGTCCGTCCTCTCCAAAATGGCCATAGAGACTGTGTTGGTATAAATCCAAGATTGACATCGGGTTCCCCAGAAATGACTTTGTCTGATTTTGTTTTTCCTGCTCAGCTGTAACAGATGTTAAAAATAATATCATTATGGCATATTTGATTGATAAAACGCAGTCTACATATATTGCAATGCAATTTTACAATTTTTAAGTGTATTTCAAATTTTTAAAAGTATCTGGAATTCAATGTAATAAAAGCATTAAAATACTGGCTCCTGACGCTCCAATCAATGCATATACAGGGACTGTTCATACTTAATATTCAAGGTGAAGGAGATGGTATGAGACAGCCAGAATTCATTTCCTTTCTAATTATAGATGAGATGGTTGATTTGGGGGATCGTTCTACTTATTTCTTTGCTGTAAGTTTTTGTTCTTCTCTCTTAATAGTCTTACATGGCAGATGTGCTAAGTTCCTTTAGCATGTCTTTCAGTTTGGCTATATTTGATAATTCTTTCCTTTTCACTGCATTTTTAGCTAATGAATACAACAGTATAAAAAATACACTAGTAAGGTAAGGAACAGTTCCTACCTATTTGTTATAGAACCTACAGTAATACAAGAACATTAGGAATAAAACCTCTGTTTCCAAAGTCCAAGGCTGAAAAGTCATCCAGAAGATCAGAACAAAACCAAATACATTTTCTGCAGCTTCATGAAAACACACAGGAGACAGAGGCTTACATGATCATTAGCTTCTTTCCTCACACTTCTTGTTACAGAAACTTCAACTCTACCTTATAACCTATACCATTAGAAGAGCCTCTGCCTCCAGTGCCTCCAACAGAATCACATGAGGATAAAACCTACATGAAACTGGAATAAAAACATCTTCATGGTTGAAACTGAAGAATCTGGAATATTTGGCTTATTCCCTGCTATTCTACTGACCTTCTCTGTAACATTGGACAACGTACTGGGAGTCTTATCCAAAGCCCATTAAACCAATGAAGGTCTTATCATTTATGCAACGAGTGAAAGTTCATTAATGTTTTGGGGACTCATCTAATAAATAATTTTCTATACATATACAAATACTCTCTATGAATTGGTTTGCTGCAGCCCCTGCCTCAGCCTCATGTGGATGTTTTGAGGTTATATCACTTGTGTGCATAAAGAAGCTAAGATCTTTGAACACAGAATGGAATAAAGTATTGTTATTAATATGATGCGAGAGCTGCATTTATAGAGCACAAAGCAGAAACCCTGACGATAAGGAATGACCACAGCAGAAATACTTTTACAATAGTGCTTTATCATTTTCCATTTGTCTCAATCACAATTTTGAATTTAAGTTCTGCTACTAGCCCAAAAGTTAGGCATATGCACAAATTTACTGATTTGCTATGTAAAATGGTGACTTCAGGTCATGCTGAGGTATCATTAAACTTGGAATCGCTGCCATTTAATGCAACTGCTTACACATGATAAAATAATTTTTTTTCAAATTGTGATCAGTACAGAAAAAAATGCTTATCTACCTCTTTAAACAAAACACATCTTCCTTGTATTAGAACATGATTTGTAAACAGCAAAATCTGTAAAAGAAGTGTTTGTGGGCTGAGTTAAATGACTTGCAACATTTCATACAGATTAAACCCACAAAGTTACAGGAGTAATGTAAATAGTCCTAGCTTCCTACTCTGCTCTCTCTGTGGTGGAATCACAAAAAATGGATTACCTCTGAAAATGCCAAATGTTTAAGTCCAATTCCCAGCAGATACTAAAGAGCACAGTATGTCTGTCAACAGTATCTAGCCATCCACGGCATTTTTAATGCATTCATCACTGCGGTATCTACTGTAGGTGCTAATCTCTGCTAGGTCAAGCTCACTGCTGTGCAGAGGGTCAGCACAAATCCTATGAATCACTGAAGTACTGCTTAAGCTCTCAGGGCTTCAGTGGTGCTGAGACTTTGCACTGGCCTTTGCACTCGCCAGAATTTATCTCCTGCAGGGAAGCCATCGGCTGCGTAGGCAAGGATATGAGCCATGCTCTCCTCCCTCTCCCAGAGGGCACACATCTGCACTGAAAGGTGGCTTGCAGCACAGCAAGCTGGTGGTCAAGGCAAGACAGCAATTTCTTGGGTTATTAAACACACAGAAAACTATTATCTCAAGAACTTCACTTAATGTGTTTTTATCTACCGGAATTCAGTAAACTCCAAATTCCATCAATTCTTGCAAAAAGGTTTGATACTTGAAAATGGCAATATATACATGGAGGACAATGAGAGAGACTTCATTATGGCACCATAACCAACATCACTTTGATGCAGAGGCTGGAAAGCTATGGCCTTGATCATTAGGTTATTTCAACTGGCTAAAATAATTAAAAAGAAAGCTATCTTTACAGTCACCTTTTAAATTTTGTAATAATGTAACAGAAGACTTCTTTTTACTTACACTGCAGGGATTTATGCACAAAAACCTACAAGTTAAGCCCCTGCTAGCAAAAACTGTGGAAGAGAGCAAAAGAAGATACACACACAGAATAAAAAGCAAAAAGTAATAAAATGCTAATGGAAAATTGGACTGAAGTAAGACCTGGGGTTAGAAAGTGAAAACTAGACAGAAAGTTCAATGAAGGACACTATCTGCTGCTGAGTCAGAGTGGAGATGAGGGATATACATTTTTATGTACAGATTTTCAATTACCTTGTTTGTTGTTCTTTGTTAACTCCACTAAAGTCTCCTCTGCAGTTCTAAAATAATTTGTCTCATACTCCGGCTCCAGCTCAGTGTCACTGCTGCTCGCAGAATAAGTGCACACTCTCAGAGCTCTGTCCTGTACAAATAAGGGTATTGCAGTCATTCAGATGATGCATATATATCAAAATAATGCCGAAGATCGTATTAGGAGTGGAACATTTTATATTCATCATGCAGTATAAATGGATAGTTCAACTGGAAAAAAGTCTGCATTACCAGTTTAACTAACCACTTCTCCTTCAAGTAAGTAATCATCAGTCTGACATGGGGGAAATAATACATTCTTGCCCTGGTAAGTCTCCTGGGTTAGTCTGGCAGACACAGTCCAGATTTTACCAGGTTTTTTCACTGTAACATTGTTTTCAAATCTACCAAAGTTTTCAGATAATTTCATCCACCAAGTTCAATTCCGAAAGCTCTCAAGTATGTTTAATAGTACATTTGTAAAGTATAAAATTATCACACAACAAATGTTTGCTGCAAGTAATTCTAGAGGCAATTAGGATGGCCAATATAGACACTACTCATGCTTTCTATACCAGTGAATCCTAAATTCATGTCCGTTGTCCTGGCATTTATGTTACAGTACTGGAGAGCCCTTAATTCCCAGCTGATTCCTATCCCGTTTCTCTTCACCACTACTTCAACCCAACACTAAGGATTTTCTTCTGGGAGTAAAGAGGAATGCTGGCAGCTCTGAACAGCTTCCAGTCATGGAAGGCCCGAAGGCTTAAACCTTTCAGAAGCAGCAGCTCAGTACAAGAAACCCCACAAAATGGGTATGGGGAAGCTAAGCCTGATACTGCTCAGTTAATGGCATCTACCTGCTATCCTAACCCCAGCTGCCTATCAGTGGCTCAAAAGAGTTTTTAATTCTGTTTTTCAAAGAGTGATACTAATTTTCCCACCTTTCTATCCATGTTGCAGTTTTTAACTGATGCAGGAGGACTTCCATTTGGTAGGAAGCATGTACTTGTGAAGAGGGGACCAGACCTGAGGATACCTGCAGGTAGCCAGGTATGCCCAATGTTACCCACAAAATTGGGAGCATGGAAGTCAGCGGTAGTCCTGAAGCCATTTGGACACATTCACATGCCGGCTACACCCTCCCTGACCTCCTGACTCTCAGGCAGACTAATGAGTAGTAACACATGTATCATGTGTGAAGATGGTTTGGGGACTGGAGGTGGTCAGTCACAACCAGCTCAGGGTGAAGACCACACTGATGTGATTGTTACTTGGAAGCCAACACTTGCACTACAGAGGATTCACCACCAGTTTGTCCAGACAAGTAATTTTATCTCTGTTTCTGTGCTAAATATCCAAATCATAGGCCATATAAAAATGCGAGATACCCCAGTCGGTAAATACATGGATAAAACAGACATGTAAAAAAGTTACACCACAAAAGGTTTTTAGCCTCTTGTAATGTAAGGTTTATTAGCTAGCAGTCTGACAATTTCCTTGCTTAACGCCCACTTTCTTGATAAAGTTTTTTTCTGTCTTTTCTAACCTGCTGACCCAGTGCTTCTTGTGGGGTTTGATAGCCATAGCCTGGCATTCCTGAAGGCGAGTAACTAGACAACCATACGCAGTAGCTTTTACACAGGTATATGTATTTGCCTGGTTTTTATTTCTGCAGTTTTCATTAAAAGATTGAAGGACAGACAGATCATTGCAGGGATTAACCAAAGCCTCACAGAAACATGTAAGAAGAGTATTTTCCCTTTTACAATACTTTCATAGCACATCTGCTCAAACGCTCATACAGCCATACAGACAAGGAGACCTCGGCCTGGGATAAAAAAGACATCTGAACCTCATGGAAAGCAAACAAACAAGATAAAGTTCCTTCAAGAGAAAAATGGTAAAAGGTCTCAATTTTCTTGTCGATAAAATGCCTGTGAGGTTTTTAATTAAAAAATGTGTATAAACTGTGAGGACAAAGTACCTCTGGGTGCTGTATTGTTATTAATAAATAATGAGATTGCAAATGAAGGGCAAGAAAGTAAACGTAGCTGTTAGATTGCTAGTTACTCTTCCCACTACATTAAAAACATTCACCATTTCTGATTCTCTACACCACAATACATATCTCATTTAATAGATGACACTTCTTAATTTATACCTTTGTTTTAGTAGTTTTCTTAGTGGTCCACTCTGGAAGAACTTTTCTATTTTCCACAGTTTCTTCAGTATGCTCTAATGAGGCAGAGATCACAGAACTTGGTTCTTGTTCACTTTGCTTTGCAAGGTTAATTATTCCTGAATTGAGAGAGACATTATTTAAATCGTAGGTCTCATCAGCACCTTCAGGACAGTGTTTCAATTATAATTCAGTAAACACTGGGGGCAAGTCATGATACTTTCATTATGTCAAATAATATCCTACTACTTGAAGGAACAACTTACTAACTTACTGGAAATATTCTAACAACTACAGTGGCAGAATTTGATCCAAAGCCTTTTCCAGTTAACAAGAGAAGAGGAAGGCATGGATTTAAATCCCTCTATTAGTTTTAAAATATATGCTCTTTCAAATGAGAAACACTCTTTCAAATGAGAAACAACATTCAATAACTACTTCTAGGTATTGTAAGATCTGCTTTGCTATTTTATGTTCTCAGAGAGAGAACAGTCTTTTAACATAAATATAATTAGAATTACCTTTCTAGCAGAAATTCTCAATCAGCTAGCCTTTTTATTTCCTATATTTGCACTATGCAAAATCGGAACATCAAAGAAGATAGATGGTGCATATGAAATAAAGTGATAATTGTAGTTTGGATGAGAAAGTGAGGGAGAGAAGAATCGAATGAAAATATTCTAGTAAAGAATGAGTTGACCCCACCATCTGATGTATACGACTTTTTTTTAACATCTCTTCATGACAATTTAATTAAGATACAAACCTTACAAGGTTGGTGCAGTGAATATTAGCATTAAGATCCGAACAATCTTACTGCTACTGACTTCTTATGAAGCAATTCAATGCTTGCAGTTTCTGTTCAATTTGTTATAATGACAGTGTTTAATCATGGACTCGACTCTATAGCACACTGCTGAATTGAGGTCACACATGTGGTTATTCAAGCATGTAGCATATAATCTATAACTAAGATTTCTCTTCTGAATCTTTCTTAGCTATACCATTAATTAACAGTACATTTATTTTAAAAATACTAAGTATTAAAATATCTTTTATTTAGCTTTGATTTGAAATGAGCAGGGGAGTCTGCAATGAAGCATACAATGTGTGTTTACAGTCTATTATACCATTACAATACTGCACTGGGAATATTGCTAAATCAACTAAGTTCTAAGATGTTTAATTAGAAATCTTCTGTTATGCATCTTATAAACATATAAAAGAGGCTTCTTTCCTCCTAGGCTCAATATACATCATCTCATTAGCAGAACATATATTTGATGGCGTTAAACTAAGGTTAAACTTTATATTTAACCTTACATGTTAATTACATGGAATCTGTCTTATAGAGAGAGTGATACAGATTTATGCAAGTTAAACACTCACAACTTTTATAGGAGCAATAAATACTTATGCCAACAAAGTGCTAACAACCATACCCCAATCAATACATGACATTGCATTTGGTCAAGGTAAGACAATTCTCCATTAAACCGATTACTTTTACTATGGTTTTGTACCATATCTAACATGCAGACTATGAAAAATTCCCTGTTATAAATGCTATATGTAATGATTTCTATTGACATAGAATCATAGAATCATTAAGGTTGGAAAAGACCTCCAAGACCACAAGTCCAACTGTCAACCCAACACTAACATGCCTACTAAACCATGTCCCGAAGTGCCATGACTACACGTTTTTTGAACACCTCCAGGGATGGTGACTCCACCAACAATTTGGGCAGCCTGTTCCAATGCTTAACCACTCTTTCAGTAAAGAAATTTTTCCTAATATCCAATCTAAACCTGCCCTGGCACAACTTGAGGTAATTTCACCTCATCTTATCACTTTTTACTTGGGAGAAGAGATTGACCCCCACCTGGCTCCCCTCCCCTTTCTGGCAGTTGTAGGGAGCAATAAGGTCTCCCGTCAGCCTCCTCATCTCCAAGCTAAACGCCCCAGGTCCCTCAGCCACTCTCCATCAGCCTTAGGCTCCAGACCCCTCACCAGCTTCATTGCCCTTCTCTGGACATGCTCCAGCCCCTCAATGTCCTTCCTGGACTGAGGGGCCCAAAACTGAACCCAGTATTTGAGGTGCAGCCTCACCAGTGCTGAGTACAGGGGCATGAACACTGCCCTGCTCCTGCTGGCCACACTATTCCTGATAAAAGCCAGGATATACCTATTAATAACTCAAAAACCTTCAAAAATGTATATAAATGGTCAGTGTGCATTAATAAAAAATTGTACAGAGTTCAATGGAAGTATTTATTAATACAAAGTTATTTGTTGGTGCTTTGCTGGATTGCTAGTCCTTTTATTCCTTTTCAGCTTTTGTCTTATAGTTTAAACACACATGTAACTGGTAGGTGAAAGTAAGGTATTTTATGTTCATATATAGAAAGATACTTGTCTAATGTAATAACATTATGAGAGTCTTGTTTGAGGTCAAGGCCATATATTTATTGGGGCAGAATTTACACATTTGGTCTTTAGACCAAATCTGGTTTCAAAAGCAAGTCTTTATAAATGTATTTTTTCTATGTCACAACATGGCTAAGCTTTGTACTTCACTACAAAGTCTGATGCTGAATATTGCTGAACATCTGCATTCTTATTCAAGTTTCAAGGCTGGCATATGTTTTTTCTTCAAGTACTGTTTCTTGAGAAAAGGATTTAAGTACTTAACACATTTTTCTTCCTCAGATAAGCATTATGTGTAACAAAATTTCCATACAGCTCAGGTCACAAACTTGTTAACCTTATGCATTATAAAAAGAATATCTTCTGCACTGCATTTAACATTTCTGTTATCAATTGTCATTATTATAGGACTTCTGCTACTCAAAACAGACATCAGGGCAGAAATAATGCGATTTTCAGTGTAATTGACATTTTACCTGAGGAAGCTGGTTTTGGAAGGCGACTTTGAAAAGGTCGTATACCTTTGGCAGTCATGGCCGGATCAGACGTTGAGTGACTAATTATGCTTTCCACAGACTCCTGGCTCTTAGCTGTTGAAGGCACTTCTCGCTCAAGAGTTTTGGCTTTTACTGAAGGAGCTGAAAGAAGAACTTGTTCAGATGGTGCAAGGACTTCTGTTTCCAAGGTTGATTCTTGCTTAGAAGTGTGTCGTCCTGTAGATCGGTTCCCTGAGTCGTGGAGGGGGAAGGTTCCAATTCCACTGTCCAGCGTCCTCATCTGGCAGCAAGACCCTAAGATACAGGAAAATTGTGTGACGGGGTGGAGCTAGAGGTGTTGCTGGTATTTAAAGACAGTGAAAGGGTCTATGGGAAAAAAGGGTATCTTCAAGGGAAGGTTTCAAGGAAAGAAAAACATTTTGCATTTTGTGAGTATGCTGTTACCGGTCATTTGTATGCTTTTGACACAATACATCTAACTAAATACAATGAAATACCATTTTGAGGTGTAATTAAACTAACAGATGCCAAAACATTGAAACTGGCCTGCTTCAGAGTTAAGACATGATAATGACTAAGAAGGGCATGTCCTAGAAAGTGATCACAGCTGGAATTTTTAAATTATTTAGTTTGAAGGCCCAGAGCAAATCTGGAAAGTACCAATGTGAGGGACTGAGTAGCGTAATTTATTTCTTCCTACATAAATGCACACTCCACAGAAGCTTGGCCTCTCCATACCTCTGCTTTCTTCACTGTTTCTCTTACAAGAAGGTGCTTATCAAAATGTATCATTTATTCTTAGACAAAATTAAGATCTACAGAATTTCCTAGAGGTAGCCATCTCTCAGAGCATCCCAAAAAACTTGGATAGCAACAGCCACGCTTTTGTTTACCTTGTTACACTCTGGTTCTGCACATCCCATTTTGGGTAAGTGTACACTTGCCAACACAATGCCAGACAGGGATACCTTAAGTACTTGGTTGGGAAGCAGTATGGTCACACGCAGACCTCCAGCTAATTCATCCTAGTGGAAAGCTGCTCTACTGACCGTGGAATAGAGAAAGATGCAAGTGTAGCTACATGCACGTTGCTATTCTAGCAGCTAGGATGCAACAGCAGCACCCTGCCCTGACATTTTCTATCAATTTCCAGAGACTTGCCTTTTGTTTGTATAACCAGCAAACGATATCGAAGGGACTATGACGGCAAGCTCCTTCTGAGAGGTATAACCACCAAGGAGGGAACTTCAACACTGATGGCTGGAAAGCGAGCACACTTTAAGTTAAACGCCTGGAAACATCTCTTGGCAGTGAGATCTTTGGTCTGTGGCTGACAATCCCAGAGGAAGTAGAGGAATTTCCTTTGCTTTGAACAATTTAAGGCTACACTGGATAAAAATATACTGCAGTGAACAATTGTTATCTGGCAGGAGATGCAGAATATGACCCAATATATCTTCTCTATCTCTATTTTCTATGTTCCTAAGTATTGATTTTTTTTATGATATGCCCATTTGTTATTTAAGTCTGTTGTAGTTAGCAGTCCTCTGTCAAGTAATTTTCACAATTTTTTCCTCTGCAGTGTTTCTAATACTCTCAGAAATTCAGAAATATTTCTCCTCTATGAGCTTTGCCTGTTTGTTTTTCAAATAAGAACATTAACATGGTCATTTTCTGTTAATATCTTAATCTCAATGGGCCTTATTTGACAGCAAGTAAGAAATTACTTTACTTACAATTAAATTAAATATCTATTTATGTTTCCTGGTTCTTGTCAGAAGAGGAGCAGTCTATATTTACATGGTCCTCATTACCTTATCCTTGTAAGACAGAATCAAAGAAAGACTGGAAGTCACGCTGAGCACATTAACCTCATGGGGCCGAGCTGAGCTGCAACAGCAGAATGAACTCCACGCTAGCTTTCCAAAGGGCACCAAGTGACTCTTGATTTCTCTCACACAATTACTGCATCCCAATTAATTCTTTAAAGTAAAAGGAGATAAGGTGTGGAAGCCACAGCTAGCTGGCAACTGGTTTTGAGCTAATGTGCCATAACGACTTTAGAAGTTGCTGAAGATTATCCAGGTGAAAAAGAGGAAAATTGTATTTGGTTCTGCTGTGTCAAAGGGAGGTATCCCAGCCACTGAACCCTCTTGCTGTAGTTATCCTTCCCCTTTTTGTTTTGTTTTTGAATAGTAAAATACCTAGCTAAAAGTGGGTGAACTGTTCCTCTCAGCATATATCAGAGCGCAGAAAAGTAAGTTGAAACGCTAGGAGTTCTTGCCATTTACTCTGTAGATCATCAGGTTTAAACAGTGTTAGCTCATGGACAGGCAATGCTTCAACTAATCACTATCAGTAACAGAGCTCATACAAAAAGGGAAATATAAAATCAGAAAGGACTTCTGTTAGTTTCCTCTTGACCAGAAGGAAGACATTTGTGCAACACTGGTTATGTTGGAGAGGCAGAGCTCTTCAGCAGAGCCATGGAGTAAACTGGAAGCACCACAGAAAAGAACATCCTGAAAACAAAAATCTGAAGATCTCCCCTCTACTGTCTGTACAGTTAATGCTGGACCTGATTTTGCAACTCAGTTCCACAGGGACTCAATGATTTTGTAGCAGTGTTTCCTTTTTGAGCACTCTAAGAAACTAAAAAGACAGTCCCTCCTAATTATTACAAGGCAATTAAGTAGACTCAAAATGTATACCAAACAGCAAAGCTAAGTCTTCTGCTCAGGGTGAACTGGAAGATGAACACTATTTTATCCTCTAAGGTCATATTTCTTAAAATGACATAAGGATTTATCTTGCCCGCTGTTACCCTGTGTATATCTAGGAATGCACTATGAAAGCAATGGCATAAAATCAAGAGGAATGAATACCGAGGGCCATACTTTCAAGAAAATACAGTCTCCTGCTGTTCCCAAAATAATTGGGAGAGTGATGGAGGAGCACACCAGAAGTGTCACATTTAATTAGAAGGAAAAATAGTTTTAATCAATTATAGTCTTTCTTCATAGAGACTTTATCCATGATAAAGGAAATACGCCATGTGGAAAACATTTTTAAAACAGCTCACTAATTTTTTATTCTGAACAACTACAAAAGGGTATGGCTTTCAAAGCGCTCAAAGCTCAGCAGCTCCCATTGAGACACTTAAAGACAGATTTTTGAAAAATCCTGTGACTCAACTATGCTGAGAAATCCTCAAAAACCTAGTCCTAAATCAACAGAGGACACCCTAAAAATGTTCATGGATTTTAATTTGTCAGTAATAAAAGTAACTAGTTCACCCCTAAAGCTATATTATACAAATAAAACAGTACCTCTGAGAACAATTTGCATTACTGAATGAATATACATTATTTTGCATTATTTTTAAACTTCTGTGAAGCAACTGCAAAAGCAGAAAATACTTTCTACATCTCAGTGACAGCTTTCAAACCGAACAGTTCATGGCCCATCTGATTTCATCGGCTGCACTGACACTTTGAACGGCTGTTGTCAGTGAGAGCTGCACAAGACTAGATAACGAAAATATGTAAAAGTTAAATCTCTGATGCTGCAACGGTACTACTCAAAAGATGAAAGATGATTCTGCAAAACATTAAAGTCTGGAAAGAGTTATATATGAGCTTAATTGTTTTTGCTTGTGAATTTTTCCTGGCATACAAGCCAAATTCCTTGTCTGATTCTGTTTTGCTGTGCCTCTTTCCCCGCCAGGGAATAAAGGAGCTCATGCAGTGGTATTAGGTTTTATAGTGGACACAGATAGACTCACCATCTGCCATCTCACTGAACAATCAGACTAGAATCAAAAGTCTGAAATACTGAAATAGCCCGTTCCGTCCCTCCCATCACATGGATTTGAGTCTGGGTAGAAAACAAAGTCCCTGGAGGTCCTATTGTAGAGGAACATTTCTCAAAACTGAAAACAGAAATAAGGAAAGATTTAGGGAAAATTCTTGGAAATCAAGAAACTCCTGACTGCATGGGAATCTTTCGATGACCGGGGTGTTGTAAGAGCTTTGTGGACAATCTGACGAAGACCTTTAACATTGAGAAGCTTCTCAGCTACTAAGCAAAAGGAATTAACACTGCATAGAACATTTTCTGAAAGTTTGCTGAACTCCCTACTCCTCAATAATTTTCAGGTTTAGTATTTTCACAGGCAAGATGATCATGCAGTTCATCTCCTCTATCAGCTGGATACCATGGTAATTTGTAGTGGGACAGGCTTTGGCATATTCCAATACTGGTGCTTTACCAGAATTTTCTGGTATCAGTAGACCACCAAGACCTCTTCAACATGGAGTCAGCACCCAAATTAGATGGAACAAAAAGGATCTTTGAAAATTGTGCACCATTTTGAGGGTATGGACAAGAGGAGAATAAAAAAGGGACACACACTCAGGCTGGTAGGTATCAGGGATTCTAAAAATGAGATCATCACTGGGGAAAATTACAATAGCAGCTCCTTCTGTGGGATTTTTACAACTTCCTCTGAAATGCAAAAATTAAAGAGTTAGAAGTAAACAGCCCACTGACAAGAACTGACAACCTGGAATTCATTGAAGTCTTTTAGGGCATTCTCCTGAGCATGGATCATTTAAAAATGCATCTTAAATACCAGCAACAGGTCATTAAACCTAATTATTTTTCAACTTTTTTTATTTCTTCTGAAACATTTGCCACAAAGATAGCACAAACACACCACCTCTAGCTCAGAAACCACCCATGGTACAAATCATGGAGACTGGGAGAGAATACCCAGGGAAGCTGACTGCTGACGTTGCTTTTGCGTTCCTTCAGAGGCACTGCTATCGGTCACTCTGAGAGTGAGAGCAGCTCTCAGTCTGACCTGGTACCATGCTGGTTTATGCTGTTATATAGCACCCTTCTCTGTTACTCTTTTTATACAACGCATGTGAAAGGAAAATCAATTTGGGGGAAAAAATAAAAGAAAACATAGAACAGCTACTTTGAAGGGAATTGCTTCCAGCACAACACAAGAAGCGTGGTCCAGCTTCCCTCAGGCTAAGTTCTACACCGATGGTTGCAAAATAGGGTATTACTCAGAATAAGCAATGGAGCAAAATCTGTCCCACTTTTAGATTAGGTACCTGTTAGTCTTTCTAATGTTGAACTTCTGTAAACCTATGTGGAGTCCTAGCATATATCCAAGAGATTTCATGAATTTCATACAATAGAAGACATAAGGTGAAGAAATAGCTTTTAAACACAGTTTCTGATATACATTTCTTCAATAACGTGAAAAGATACTTTTACTAAGGAGAATATAATGCCACATGTTATTGTAAACAAACATTTAATTGAGTAACTGGAGAGTGTTTCAAAATGTTTCCTCAGGTAAAATAAAGATTCACATTCTAATAAAGTCTTTTTATGTTGTATCTTAAAAAGTGTTTCACAGATGCTTACTCTATTCACAAATTACATACCAGTCTTTCTTTACATGGGGACTGTTACATTTTTAAGAAGTCTATATATTCACCCATGGTTATCTTGACCATCTAGTTAAAACAATATGGAGTTTTATTATGATGCTTAAATCATCCACAAAAGTCTTTACGGAAACCATAAGATACAAAGTTTTACCCAGAGAGCTAAAATAATAAGGCATCAATTAGCAATTCTATTAAGCAGGTATATTGTCTTATGTGCATACATAATGTCATTCAAAACGGACAGGCACTTCACCTACTTTGAATTAAACGTAGTAAGAGGAGATGTTTCTGGATGTGGGCATGCGGGGGAGGACTTACAGGGCCTGAGAGGAAATAATTATAGGGCCTAACGGGTTGTAAGTACAGTTTTGCCTCTCTACCAACTTGTGCCACGACTGACAGAACGCAGCCGCTGCTTGAGGGGGTCAGGATTTCCAGAAGCAGCTCGATAACCTCAGCTGTTCCCCATCAGGTAGAACCACAACATTACTAATGACACGTACTGATGGATACTGGATGCAGTTCCTGCAAACCGACATTACCTCTACTTCAAATGGCTGACAAAACCTAACAGTTTCTATTTGGAGGTGGCAAAGTTATAGAAGCGTGCATGCTACTTAACGTTGATAGCCAATCTATCTTAACATTAAAAATAAAGAGCAACAAAGAGGACATCTGTTATTTTAGGTCAAAAATATCACAGGTAGTTCTGCTTAAACCAGGCTTCCCATGTATAATGCTAGTAGCACAGGGATGTATTTTCTTTCAAAGAAGCATCTCACCTCATGAAAAATGTGGAATTCTCCCCTGTGCTCACCACTACAGCTGGTTTGAGATCTTCCTCACATAAATTTTCGTGTTTTGGCCTACAAAACTGCACATGATTGACACAAATTTCAGCTGAAACCTTTGAGTAACCACCAGAATTTTCCACAGAAAGCAGACATTTTCAGGAAAAAAAAAAATCAGTCAAAAATAGCTCTGTATCAAGAACAGTTTCACTGGGAAATTTCCAGCAAGCTGTTTTCAGAAGTACAGACTCACTTAAGCCTTGAAAGAAGGTTTTGAGAAATATGTAACATTGAATGGGCTTTCTGCAAGGAGTACCTAGGACACTGAAAATGAAAGGACGTAATTCCCATCAGTAACAGAATACACAAATTCTAACAAATTACCTTTCTTTGCATTAGAAAGTTCAAGACTTTCTACTAAGCTGACACAGGGAACCAGAGAATGTGTAGTTGTTTTCCTCTGAAACACAAAGGGAGTATAATTTTTTCTAGTATTTTGAAACATGCCAAGTTATTAATATTTTTCTTTTTTTCAGAGTAATATTTCAAATGTAAATAGGTCTCTGCAAAATTGCTTTATCAGTTAATAAACATCTTTAAGCTACATGTGGCATTGGCAGGAAGAACTTAAACTACAGATGGCAAAACAGATCTCTTTATTTGCACATCCTTCTCTTCATCTGCAATGCTAAAGCAACCACAAAAAAAAAAAAAGAATATATTTCTGCCAAATCAATGTCAATTTTAAGTAGATTATTCCTTCTGGGTTTACACCATAATTTGATCCAATTAGTCAAAGATGAATGCATTATTGTTTTCTATCTACATCTGAAGTATAACCAGTATGCAAAACTAAAAAACCCTGAAGGCTATCCTAGGTAAAACTAGAAAACACACAAGTTTTCACAGCCCTGGTACTCCCATGGGTACTGCCTTGGTGAAATGGAATTATTTCTAATGTAAACTAAGGAAGGGTAAATGGGAGGGGGACTGTGCAGTGTATTTTCAAATGGTAGATCTACAAGTGAACTTTGTTCATGGCTACTTGTATCTGGGATTGTAATTTATGTGTATTTATAATAACAATAATAAACACAATAAATACAGACTTTACTGACTTAATCAGTGTTCTTTCTATTGCTTCTTCCTAGTCAAGCTTTTTTTTTTTGCAAAACCCACCAACTTCAATATGTCATTTGTCCAATACTTTGACAGTTGCCTTCACAGTTTTCCATGACCACAATCCCATCTTTGAAATATATTTTCTGAGTTGAAACAGATAACTGCTGCTTCATTTTAATTTCAGTCCCACCTTAATATACAATTCTAATAGTCAGTTAAAAGATTAATTTTAATTATTAGTGAGTACTAACCTTGAACTCCAATTTAGCAGTTATCTATGGATTTTTTTTTTTTTTTTTTTTTTTTTTCAGTAAGTGCCTCCCATCGCCCTCCAGGCATTTCGATCCCTTCCTTGCATGCTTGGAATGAACGGTGGCTAGCTACTTGGAACAGGGTTGTTACAGAGAACAAAACTTTAAATTAGTTGGGGAAAAAACTTGGATAATTCTTGGAATTTTCTACTCCACATCTCTCAGTGTCTATTAAATACAAAGGTCTATATGCAGCTTCCAGCTGGGGAAGTCCCAGAACTGATGACATTGGAATGATCTCTCCGTATTATGCTGTTATATTTTCTTTCTAAAAATCTACTCACTGTTCTCAAGAGACAGGATATTTGAAATAGATACAATTTTAGTCCTACTAGGAAAGAAATACCGAGACTTACAATTCATGTGAAGAGCAACTTTAGGCTCTGTGTAAAAGGTAATTAAATGCAGTCCAGCTGCAGCCTGGCTGTCAGTGAGGCCAGCCTAGAAATACTTTGGGGAGCTACCCCTCTTCTCTTTTGGCTGTAAAACCCTTTGGTTTTACCTCTGCACAGATTTGCAACTATCTTTAAGAAATTCTTATAGATGAGTAACAGCTGAGAAGAAAGAGAAGTCCTGACATCTGATGCAAGGTGTGATCCAAGGTAAGCAAGAGGTCTGACACAATGCAGAAATGTGGCTTTTCCAGGCTTTTTCACTGAGAAAGAATAGCCTTCTGTTTCCCTTAGTATCCTGAAATGCAAAGCTGGGAGACGACAACTGGATACTATCTAAGGAACGTCTTACCGGGGAGTGCTCATTCAAGGCATGGATGGATGATTCCCTTCACTTGCTGTTCTCTAACAGGAAAGATCTATCCCGGCTCTCAGAAACTGTAGCTGAGTAGCAAAGCCCAAGAAAAGAGGGTTTATTATTTACCCAGGTGCTAGCTAGGGGCTGCCTCAGCCACACCTTTTCCATGTAACCACAGGCCTATCTCTTTCTCTCTTTATGCCTCAGTTCTTCATATTAAAACACAGAGCTAATCACACCTCCCTGTTACACAGTGATATTATGAGGATAAAGAATCTAGGAGTTTGGCAACCAGTATATAACCAACCTGCAATCACTTGAATGAATAATGCTTGTGTAGAAATACTTTTACACTAGCTTTTTTGAAGGCTGTTCAGGAATTAATCACAAGCTGCAAAATACTCGCCGGAAGCATTAAGGTTGTTACTTTTGCTAGTATATTTAGAAGTAGCTGGTTTAACTGTATTTTGGGAATAACTGCATGAGAGCACAGTTACAAAAGAGAATGGGTCACACATAGCATCTCAGACAGACGGGCTGCACACAGTGCCCAGGGGAGCGTTTGCCGCTGGTATTTGGCTGTTCCATTGAAGGTTTCTGTTCACTGACTAGTGTGTTTGAAGCATTTAAGGATAACGGGATGGAACCCCTGATTTACATCCTCATAAGCAGCTCTTATAAATTAGAGTTTGGTTTCACTCACATTGAGATACTTTGATTTTCAACTCCCAACAGATAAGAGTAGTGACAGTGCTTTAAGCATAAATGCTGTCTCTGGTAAAAACAAATTTGTACGTGCATAGGAAGGTCTGGGTTTTGCAAATGCACAGGAGAACATACTGTATTTATTTTAGTAACATCACTGCTTTTTGTTTATTAGTACAAAAAAAGACTGAAATTAAAGACACATGAATATTAAATGAAGCTTTAAATAATTTATTTTTAGTTCTGCCCTGCAGATGGCTTTACTTAAGGGTACTACTAATAAACTGCTACAAATATACATGCATACCTGAAACAGACTGATTTTATTTCTTAATTAATGAGGTGAAAACTCATTAACAGAGTGAGCACAGAGAGCTTTGAGTAACTTTTAGGTGAACTACCATCCTTCCATTTCAGTACTCAACCTCAGCTCCTCCAAACCAGCTGAATCATTCTGAAACTAACTGCATGCAAGCAGGAGTTGGTAAGACACCATCATGATTTAAAGCCAGAAGAATAAGTAGAGATTTCTTTCAGGAAGTCTATTTTTTGAAAAAAAAAAAAAAAAAAGTATGCAATGTTACATGGTGTTTCAAAAACACCGTTAGAAGACCATTTTGAAATAATGTACTGGACCTCCTTGCATGTTAAAGATAGGAAGTAGGGAAATTATCCACTGTATTTGTTGATTTTTTTTTTTCTCTTCCTCACAGCGGATTGTCAGAACACTGAGAAATTCGCAAGTTCACCTAGTATTAAAAGCAATGCACTAATTGTGTAGGTATTATTTCTCTATTATAGTGAGTTTTTTTTGAAGAGCCTGTTTTTCTATGATATGTTACGATGGCTAATTGCATAATCAAATGCCAACAATTCAGGTCTCTGACTGAAGACATGAATCAAAGCTCCTCAAACTCAATTAAAAATGTCAAAGACAACAACAAAATTAGGAATAGGCATCCTATTCTCATAATTTGGTAAGGCATATGCCAATACAGCTCAAATATAATTGATAATTCAGGTAATTGATAATTCATAAAAATTATACTAGATGTCATTGTAGAAAAGGAGCACAAAGTCCATGTGAGCATGGTTGAAACAAATGTTTAAAATTCAACACATACTCATTCAAAATGCTTTTCAGTTTGCTCTGTTGTACTTCATATACTCAGGTATATGAATTAGAGTTAATAGGGAATGCATGACTGAAGCTCTGCACATATATTTACAGATGGTCCTAGCCAGAAGCAAAAAACATGTAAAGTAGAAAAGTTTCAAATAGAGGGACTGATACTGTCACAGAGAATACTGTCATGTACTATCCTGTAGTACGTATGATAATCAGGCACAGTCCTAATCTGAGTGACAAAAACAAGTATAGATTGGGCCAGACTCTAAAGCAGTGTAAATCAACATAACAGCATTAACTTCAGAGCTGAAGAACCCAGCCATCCTGTTTAATTGACATTTTAAGCCTGAATGAGACCAGCAGATTCTCAGCATCTTGAATAATAATTAGACTGTATCCTATACATAATATAAGGAACCACGCTTCCTCTTCTTCTAGTGATAAAATTTGGTTTTTCTGGGTGAATAAATGTAATGACAAAGAAGGAAATGAACAGCAAATCATTGTAGCTAATAAGGAAGTGTTGATCCAAAGTATTAATTCTCTCAACAGGAGGAAGACAAGCTAGACAGTAGGCTGCAGCAGTGCTGCAGAAGAATCGGCAATTAGACAAGTGCTATGTGTACTATCTTTTAAAGTACAAAGAAATTATTTGTCTTTGCCAGACTGTGAAGAAAGTAAGCTGACATAAATTAGAAGGCACTAATGGACGTTAGTTTCTTATTATACACATTGACAAGGTTCTCCATCATCTTCAAGGAACATAAGTAACAATTAGAAAAAGACACAGAAAGTTTCACTCTATTATCATAGACTCCTTCAGACCATCATTTCAAAATTAATCCCTGCAGAAACACCCAAATGCCAAACAAGAGTCAAGAACACAGTATAGCAGACACTATTCATGCCATTTTTAGCGGCCGAAACCCACATAATGCTGTTCCTTCATTTCCAGCCTTCACCTTCAAATTAACTAATAAAATTGCATTGAAAAGATGCAGAGCAACTCAGTAGAAGGAGAGGATATTTAATGAGCTTTATGCACCAGTGTGAGTTGTTTCTGATGAGCAAGTTCCGGGATGGTAAATGAGGCATTGCAGAATGCTGCTCCACACCAGCTCAACAGCATGACCACACCAAATCTTCAGTAACATGAACACCGCAGCATGAGAACACAGGACTGCTAATGTTGCGTAAAGCTCCCCCAAAGAAATGGTCATGGACACATTTAGAACACTACCCTTGATATTCCAAACTCAGCTGATAAAGTCCCTGAGCAGACTTCCAACCTATGTGCTTCTAGGGTTATGTTTCTACACACAAGACCATCAGTTGTTCTTGCAATGCCTACTGGTTATTAAACAAGATTTCCCCTCAGTGATGCCTCATTTTAGCTACTTTGGTTCAGAAAAGTAAGTAAACCACAGACACAGGTCTTTTCAGTGGTGTTGAATGATCAGAAAATGAAGATTTTAAAGTACAGAAGGGGAAGAACAGTGCTTGATAATTGCATTAAAATGTAAATGCTTTGGGGATATTAGATGAAGGCATGAAATGGCATAAACTTTGAGGAACTGAGAGGCATTTAGGCGAGTGAAGTACAAATGTAACTGCTTTTTACTCAGCCAGGCTCAGTTCTGTTTGTGCATTTTCATACATGCCTCCTGTCTGAAGTATCCTGAGGACACGATAGATAAGGAGGTTGTGAGAGTCTCTCCCGTATCTTCCAGGCCCCTTATGGCACTAGGTTTTGAGGATTTTTTGAGGGGGTTTATTTTTTTGATGAACAAGTTTGGATCCTGATGTTGCTAGAGGCAAGCAGCTTATTTTAGTATTTATTCATTAATCATTGTTTTAGCAGTTGGGAACCTAGTCCTTCGGATTTACATCCAAGCTGGTTAGATTTGGCAAGTGAGGATGGTGTTAAGTTGCCTGCTACACTGAAGTCCCATTTCAAAGCTCCAGCCCAGGAAGCGCGCTTACTAAAGCAACACAGTCAACACCCACAGATTTAACACCTACCTCTCAGCTTCCACATGCACACAGGGCTTTAGAAAATGTCTTTGTTACCGATGTACAAATAAATGCATGCATACTTGTACCATTGCTCATGTATAGGGGGTTCATGAAAAATCTAATACCTTATCCCAACTTGTATCGAAAAAACATTTTTGAGCATGCAGATTCAAAATAAAACAGGCCCAGGTTAGAAACAGATTTGGTGATAACTGGTTTTGTTTGACAGCTTTTACAGACAGCAACCTCACATGTAGGGACTTCTAGGTATTCCTCAGCTTTTCTGGGTGGTGATGGGGAAGATAAAACAAACATTTTTCCTTTATCTGATCATGTGTAAATGAATGATTCAACTGCTATATCAGTGATAAGATGATTGCTAAATGGTTCTTCTCAACTTCTATCAATGGCCTGATGAAAGGATTAACAGTGACAGTGATAAGTTGTTTTCTTAGGCATTGAGACTTCATGACAACAGAGGATTTCTTTTGCGGTCAAAAGACATTTTACCAGTTGAATATTGTTCTTCATTAAATGCATTAGAGGCGTCCAAGGATTTGCTTGACATTTAAGCAACTTCTGGATTATCCTTCTGCCTCTCCACAGTGATGTAGATCACCTCTCTTTACTGAATGCATAGGCTGTAATGCAGATCAATTTGTTCACCATCTTTCCTCTGTCACTTATTCTGTTACATTTATTTCAGTAATTCATTACAGACCTCACCTAATCTGTCTCCAGGTTTTGAGCGTTCTTTAATGTAAATGTGTTTGCTCAAATATGTCAGGCTTAATGGACATGTTTTAGGATGATACATGTCAGACAATGTATTTACCACATTAACCAGGCTTGTATCCTTCACATCTATTTCCATTCCCCGAGAACGAGAAAACATGAATTCAATAGCTGTTTACTCAGTACTCCAGTAAAAACACCCAAAGTTTTAGTAGTTTACATAATGGTGGATAAACAAAGTCTTTTGTTTTGGCAGAGGAGGGTGTCCAGTATTTTTTCTTTTCTAACTGGAAGCTTATTAAATGAGCAGATGAACTGCTGCTGTTTTCATCAAGCTTTGGAAGAGACAATTGGATAACTTATAATTAAGCATTATGTGTATGTACATTAAATGGCTCATTTGGAAATTAAATTTGAAACATACTTTTTCAGTTCCGGTGTTCATCAGATCTAGATTTCAGAAAGAAACCAAGAGAAAAAAGGCAGATGATGCTGGAGCAGGACCTGTTGATTAGAAGTGGTATCGGTATGGAAACAAAAAGACAGGCTCTATATCGTGGTCTAGATTTGTGGGGAGTCAGATAATGAGCAATACCGGGACACCACACAAGCAGTAAAGAGTGACCACCAGTTTTAAATGATGCAGGTGAACAAACATGAGGGGAAAGGTGAGAAAAGAGTATCTTGGCAGTAAATGGGTATATTGGTGGGAAAACCATACAGAAGAACCATAAAGGGGTCAGAGTCAAACAAATTTACCTGGGGTACTAGAAAGAATGCAGGTCCTTCTCCTCATAGAAAAGTCTGCTTATGAAGTGTGTTTTTTTATTATCATAGATACAGTTTCACAGTATGGCTACTGGGTGCTGAATAACAGTATCAGAATACACAGATAAGGCTATCATCTTTAGTATTTTGATACCAAAATACAAATAATTATAATGCTGACATTTCAAGTCAAACCCACTTACATCTACAACATGTTATATGTCCTACATTTGCTATCAGTATATCTGTAAAATTGCTATCAAGTGGCTAGCAACTTCCTATAAAACTTGCTGAAAATGTAGTTTGATCGCTTTGCTGCATACAAAGCTTAAAGGGGTGGACTTTAAAACACAGCACAACGCACCATATAAAATACCAACACCACTTCCTTTCTGGAACATTAGGCATTGAAGGGATTCAACCAAATGTTCTCTAAAGACAATGAATCTCCAGAAAGTTGCTTAAAAGACAGACCTTCCTTTTTCTGACCAGACTTCCTTTAAATTATACTGCAAAACCCTTCTGCAAGGTTGTTCTTGGAAAGTAGAAAAAATGATGATAAAGCCTGCTATAAGGCAGATGATTATCAAGAACTTTAATGGAATTGAGCACTGGGCTACAGCAGAGCTACAAAAGAATCCCTTGACCTCAGTGCGTGTTTTTGTTCTAGCACAAAGCAGCAAAGTCTACAATGCACTTTTAATGTTGCTTTGGTAGTGTGGAGGCCCAACCCTCTACCTAGCTAGAGACTTTTCAAAATCCTTTTAAGGATCTGCAGGCATTTTCTCTGTATTATAAAAATGCCAGTGTCTACAAGGTTCCCGTTTAATGTTGGATGAATCAATTTTGAGCAACTGACCTGGACCTCTAATGAGAACTTGACAAAAATTAGACCTAAGTCTTTCTTCAAAGTTTCAAAAATTCTAACTACATTTATCTTCAGAATCTTCGCCTGATTCTGAATTTCACCTGAAATACTCCAAACAAACAACAGGGGTGAATGCCACAGTCACATAATTTCTTTCCAAGAACTGTGAATCTTTCTACTGCGGATTCTAACCCCAGCCTGCCTCAGGGAATTAACTCCCCATAGAACTTCAGGAGGCTGTATCTTGTGCTTCCAGTGGAGCTGATAGTACCAACAACACCCAGATATATTTTGGATTGCTACTACCAATTCTGGCATTATCAAGTATTTGCTCCCTAGAGTACCCACTGTGCTCAAGCAAAGTGCAGGTCTATTCAGATTTTTTTTATTTATTTTATTTTTACCAGTGATGTAATTCTGAGGACAAAACCTGCCTGCAGTGATGTCCCTGATGTCAAAGCTCAACAGGCTTTTATTAAAGAATGAATCTGGCCTTTTAGTTCAATCAGTGACATATTAAAGATAACATTTGAAAGCAAAAACTTTCCGGTTCAGTGAAGTAATTCCTTTAGATTAACTGCCCATGCTTTCGTGTACTCCCTGAACTTCAGTGCTTTAGACCAGAAGTGCTTGTTTCATTCATTTAGAAATTGCTAAGGATAGAATGACCACTGGAAAAACACTATGGTGAATAAACATATTTACACATAGAGATATCTGTGATAAAAAAAAAAGAATCCTCTTTCTTTGTATTGAAATCTGAGTATAAATTTAAGAATAGACTTGAAACCTTCTCAGACACCTCTCAACAACGTATTTAGGCTAGTGAATATATGCTGAGGTTGTGTTTTGTGTGAAGCTTGAGTATATAATTAACAAAAAGCATATTCAATGTTAACTCATTTCTCTAGTGAATCTGTCACCCATCTGGGGTGACAAAAAGAAAAGGGAACTGTACCCAGAGAAATGATTATCATGCAGCTTTCAAACATAGGGTTCAGTAAATCACCAAAGAGTTGATGTCTGAGAAAATGGCACACTCGGTCTTTCCTCCTTCAGCCTCAGCATAGGTTTATATCAACACTGAAGAATGGTATGATTAATTATGACCAGCTTTCCTCTTCTTTACATATATATATATTCCTAAAAAGAAAACAAGGTCAGGAACCTTTTAATTTGTGTAGGAACCTGTAGAGCCAAAAATACTTTTGCTCCTTCAAGGTGCCCATATTTTAGCTGTAACAGATGAATATTATAATCAAGTCTTTGGTATGACTGTTACCATATACCATAGTATTCTCATGTGAAGTTGTCTGCAAGAGTGAATTCTTCAGTAATTAGCATTTGTTTGCTTTTGCCATGGATTTTTGGCTTTTCCCTTGAAGCTGTTTCTTTATCAATAAAAACCCTTAATACATTATAATTAAGGCAACCACACTTTTCCAGGAGTGGCTGCTAATTTGAAACAGTACTTGAAATATGAAACATTAAACTTTCTCACAAATGCTTTTTTTCTTCTCAAGATGCCCAATTATTAACTTCTCTATGTAAAGGTGTAATTGTAACTATCTTGTGATTTTTTTGGCCATGGTGACAATGGGGAAATTTAAGACAAACACTGACACTTCTACTCCCTTGGAGGAAACAGAATTCTTTTCCTTTGTAAAATGAAGGCTTTTTAATGTTTATATGGAAGCAATACTGTCAGGAGCTTGACACATCGTCTTTACATTCAATAAAAGAACTTTATTTATAGGAATATTTGGAGACCCCGCTGTACCTGTCTGAGCTGGGGATTCTCTCACAACACAAAGGAAAATCAACTTTTTTGTCATGTCCTTCTTCTTATTAGGTACTTTAGCATTTCCTACTTCATCACTCTTTCAAAACCCATCTACTTTATTGCAAAGGGCTTGAGAAAGGAGCTCTGAAGATGACTGCACTGGAAAGTGATACTTGTGGATTCTCAGGTCTCCTGTCTGTGGGAAGTGGGAGCACAGGTAGCATCTGTGCTGCCAGGGCTGCATTTGACATCATCACTAACAGTACAGCAAAAGCATCCAGGGTTTAGCATATTTTTTTTTTTTAAATTTAAGAATGTTTTAAATATATGTCTAAGTGCAGTATAGCACAATATAAATGACTGCTTCATATAGAAATGATCACGTGTTCCTGAGATACAGGTATACTAGAAGGGAAATTTTATATTACTGTGCATTCCTGTATTCTTTCAATTTAGCAAATCCAAGGAGTCAGCAAAATACTATTATTTGTTTAGATCAACAACTTACAATAAATTAAAAACCTAGCAACTGGCATTTTACACATTTTTTATTGAACACACCCAGGAGTATCTCATTATTAGAAAGTGATGAACCAGCATTGTCTTACATGATACCAACCTTGAAGACTGTTCAGTTATATGTATTTTGTTTATTAGCTAACTGGGCAGAAGGTATTTTACAGTGACAACTACAGCAGCACATGTTTTTCCTATTATTTCTTTACCACAGTAAAGAACATCTTCCCTGCTTAATCATAGCCTTTCTACATCTCCTATACATTCAGCTCTATTTTATTAACAGTTCAGATCACAACCAGTAGAATAAACTCATTAATGTACAGCTACAAAACCACAGTGAACTCTGTTTTTTTAAAACAGCTGCTTATGATGATGAAGAATGCACTAAGAAATTAATTTACAGGCCACTGAAATTTTCAAGATTTCAAAGATGTTCCTGTTCTGACAGAACCCCCAACACTGTGAAACTGTTCCATGGAAACAACAGACCAAAAGCCTCCACCAGGACATGAACTGCTCAGGGGACAGAGCAACTGCCCTCTTTGATCAGACTAAGGACCTGGCTCACCTGGTGCTTGATGGCAGTGAGGCACAGCATTTACAGAGCCATCCTTCCTGTATTATTCCCTTCTGCTTCTGACAAGCAGAAGCTCAGGAGCTGATAACAAAGAAAGCTGAATTTGGCGCTCTCACATCTCAGGTAATTCTCAATACCAACAAGTTCGTTACAATCTTCACAAGTATAGTTTTAACTAAAAATCGCAAGCTGACATGGGAAATGTTCCAAATGAAAGTTTCTGAAAGCTAAAGTTTCAGTCTTGAAAAAATATCAGTATCTTTCTATGAAAACCTTTGTATCAGAAAAATGCCAGAACCTCTATCAAGGAATTAGATAAAAGAATCTGAGCAAGACCTAGGAAAGCTTGCTATCCACAAAGAGCAATGTGGACATACAGCAGCAAAAATACCAACATAAGATACAACATAGCCTGATGAGAGTGGTATAAAACACAGCAAGAAACTGATTTAGTAGTATTCAGGAAGTGCAGTTAGATCCATGCTTGTAATTTCCCAGGCTTGGGCTTGTCCTGATGAAATAAGTAATGACTGCTACATACACTGTGCTAGTGTTAACAAATTTGCTTAGACGTCTATTATTTTTACTGTGCCAATACTAGCTATTGCACATAATGTCTCCCATCATCAGAGAATTTCCTGACATTAACAACTAGATCCTCAGAACAAACTCTTTGATTTATTCTAGATGGTTGACAGGGCAGAACAGAGGTAGCTAGCACCCTGTGTTGAGCCTTTAAGAGACGGCATTGTCTAGGGAAAAGAAGATGGTTTTGTAATTGGTGTAATTCAGATGATGAAAAGGTCTCTGTATGAGCTATAGCAATTTCCCAAGAGCAGCACTCACTGCCTAGCATCTCCGTAGCACTACATACTGTGGAGTTGTATAGACCTGGGCCACAGACCTACCTGTCACTTTATCCATGTCATCAGATCTGAAAAAGGTGAAGGAAAAGGTCTTTTCTTTGCCTAAAAGGACTTTGGTGCAGAGGAGGGCTGGACCCATAGTGATGGCTCTCCCAGCTAACTGAGGGCCTCATGAGCCCAAGGCACAATGGAAGTCTGACTTTGGGGAATGCCAACCAACCTGCTCCATAACCATTATGTCCTGTCAGGGACTCAGAGTTGGTGCCTGTGGGAGGAGCATCATATTAACCCCCTCAAAAGCCACCTGCATGACCCAATAACAAAATAGTATATAAAAATATATAACAATTAGGTCTCAGCCACAAACAGCAATTACGCTGATGAATACCAAGAAAGCACTGGAATATTTTCAGAAAAAAGCTCTGCAAATAGCTGGTTTTACGTGTTTGGTGTCTGGGTTAAAAAATTAAGCCCAAATATTTCACATCAATTCAAAGTAAAAATTCTGAAAATTATGGGGTGGAGGAAAAATAATTATTTCAGACTGAGGAAAAATAATCCTGAGCAACCTTAAGTGAGTTATTCTCTTTTGGGCAACTTCTAGTAACAGAAAGTGAGTCCTTTATTCACAGAGTGAGGAGCACGTATTTCTCTTTTCAGGGCTAATGCCTACCCACTCACAGAATATCCTCAGAGTCTTACACAGCATTGTTCAAAGTTCTTGTTATTTAGTTGCTGTAAAGGAGCCAAGTTATGGCTGGGTTCTTAAGAGAGGGAACAGTTTAGGGATCTTTTCTGCAAGTAAGACAGCCAGAGTTAATTTGGCTGAATTCAGGACTGGAAAGAATGTACAAGTCAATAAAGCATGCAAACATTTTCTGACTACCCTAAAGAGAAATGTGTTTCGACATGATACCTCTGTTCAGCCCCGCTTGGTGGGTTGACAGTATTAGTGAAATGAAAGAGCTTCTGGCTAGCAAAAGCACTTACAGTGAATCAGATTTTAACTATTGCTGCAGTCTCTATCTGTAAAGGGAACTTGCTAAAGGAGAATCTTTTTTGTTCAGTCAGTTCCTTATATTGGTGACACACTGCTCTAATACAGTTCCCAAACAGACTCCTATTTTGTCCTCCATCGCCTATCAGAGAGTTTAACATGTACTGTGGTTAAAAATTAGTACATGCCAATCAAGAAGCAGGGCAGATGGTGTTACCCTCCTGAAAAGTGTGGAGCAAAGGCAACTTTATTTTCAATAACAGCTTTAAGGTCTTCTGAACAGACACCTGGTTTGCTACTCCTGGTTTAGTTTAGCACAGTAATTATTCTCCTATTCAGAATTTTATTCTGAGTTTTACTAATTCAAGGCCAGATGACAGAGTTACAGTATATCAGTATTATTCCCACTGAAAGTATCATGCACAACAACCCTCAAGTTAAGCGACTATATGTAACCTATTAGTTTGGAGGCTGAAATCGTCTTTCATAGCCAGATTCCAAAGCCCTTCTTGTTAAGCATTGCAGTGATCCACAGTTGGTAATGGTATGTACTCATCTTTCATATGGTTGGTGAAATCTGGCTATTCAGGAATAGAGCTAAATGAATGCTAAAGCTGACATTAGGTGGGCAAACAAATAAAGTAATGAGAATTAAATGTTTTTTTCCAAGAACTGAGACAGCAAAAAAATCCAGTGTAAAATATAATTTTGTACCTATCACATGACTCTGACATGTAGTCCTTGTCATGGTGTCCTCCTCTTCTTCTTGCAGGTTTTCTGTGACTACTTTAGCCTGTACATAGTACAACAAAAGTGAAGAACATCTGTGACTCTGTTTACGTTGCTTCATGATAACTACAGAATATCTTTTCATAAATAAACCAGAGTAAAGTTACAGGGCAGCTAGGAGTGGATGTAAGTATATAGCCTGTCTCATTCTATGAAAAATATCTGAGGGTAACAACTTTAACTTCGTTCAAAGTCAGAATATGCAGCAGTCAAAAAATACTCTTGGAAGATGCAATTCCTCAAAAGAAAAAGTCTTTTTCTGCATTTAAAAAAAAAAAAAAAAAAAAAAGAATTATGCTCAGGTCTCCTGACCTCTTATCTGCTTCTCTCTAGAAATACCATGTTTCAGAATCTATGCTAAAAAAAATGTGAACTTAACATGTGATGTGGTGGTATCTTTCTAGTTCAGTTTGCAAACACTGACCTTTGGCATTTTTGTTTATACCTCTGTTTAAAATCATTTATTAGCTAAACAGAGAGAAAAACTTCATTTAAGAATGCAGTGTACACGAAGACCCTGTATGTGTTATTCAATTATGTGTTATTAAAATCCCCTAGGTAGTCTGTTTTTCAGATGAAGGCATATTTTTGCTCTGTTGTTGTGCACTCCTGTTTTCCAAGTGTATATATAATCTGAGTATCTTCCTAGTGAAAACCCCCTCCATTACATGCCATCAGAGGCCATAATTCAGATCCAGGGACATATTTTTCTGCCATGCTATATAAATCAAACAGGAATGAAGATACTTTCAGGGTGATGAGAGGAGGAAAGCCAGCACTGCAGAAAAAATTACTTTCAATATCTCAGAGATCTTAAATTATTTGTTAATCACTCTCTGCTGTTTTAAACCACTTACAGCACATTCACAATAACATTAAATATGTTCTGTAATCTAAGCCAGGGGAATTTATCATCATTTGCATGACATATCTTTGATCACAGTATATATTCTGCTTGTCTGTCTTATAGAAGTAGCCCCGTTGACCTCTTGTGACTAGCCTCAGTAAGACATGAAAGACTTGCTCTCTATATTTATAAAAGTGCATTTTTAATCTCTTAATCCCAGAGATTTGATTCCATCTTTTTTCTCCTGAAATGAGGCTCTTCGGGCTATGGAAAATGAAGAGAAGAGTATGTGACCATTTGGCATGGAATTACGGGCAGAACAATTTCTCACATTTGCAGACTGCATGGTGGTCTGTGGCTTGCTGCTGATGTGACATTTCACAGTATTAGGACAGATCTCCGAATACTCCCCAAACACACAGACTGCAGACAGAGAGTGCGGTACAAAACTCATGGTGTCTTGATTTTGGTGCCACACTTCCACCTCACAAAGTAAAGCCCATGGCTTTTCTAAATTACACTGGGCTGTAATAAAATCACAAAGATGAAATGAAGCAGTGCAGCACAAAAATGATTGTATCTCACCTTAAGCTCCAGCCAAGGACATGAAAAAGTATTGGAGAATGTGGAATATCCTTGGTGTGGGCTAAAGGATTATGTATTTCTGTTGGCTGGCCTTTAGAGCAAAGTGCTTTTTTGATGAACACTAACGGGAAGCATATCCCTCTGAAGGTGAATGCACAAGGCCGCCATTGGAGGAACATTGCTTTTTCCATAAATTCAGTGGCAGTCAAGCAATAACGTTCTTTGCATGAACAGAAATCAGAGGTAATTGGTGCATATGTTATGGCATAATAGTGCCTCAAGTCTTTACCTGGCACATCATAAGAGAAGATATTTAATCATCAAAAATTAAATAGGCGTTAAAGGAAAAACTTTCTAGAAAATGAATGTTAAAAAATGTTATGGCCAGGATTTAAAGAAGCAGTACATATATGATATGCAGTTTTGAAATACAGCAGCTTCCGCACTGAACCCGTATGACTGAATGCACTTTGCATTGTTCAAAAAAGAAAAGAAATCTTCTTAGTTTAGGGCTTTTCAAAAGCTTTATGCTGTTTTCTCCAAAAGCACTCATTTTGTCTTTTTACAAGTAAAAAAATGCACAACAGGCTATTCTACCACATGCGACTGTTTTCAGTCACAGCTATCTCCCAGTCCTTTGCAATCTGCTTCAAAGCAAGCAGACACCAAAGAACAACTGGAAATGGTAGCAATAAGATGCATGAACTTTGAATGTAAAGATTTTCCATTGTTTCCCTGTAGAAGTTTAGAGGACAAGGAAATATCACATACTGTGGAATCTTAAGGTATATCTCTTTCATAAGTTAGCATTAAGAACTGTAAGCCCGTTTTTAATCTCATTACTCTAGATGTCCTCAGTCTTTTGGCACTAGATATTTCTTTCAGGAATTAAGTGCCACAAAAAACACAATATGAAACTCACAAAGATGAAGCATGTAATGTCCCTTAATCTTCAAAAACAATACAAAAAATACTTTGATTCCCAGGGAACAGAAGTGTGTGGACAGGTAATGCCTCTTCCCCATGTCCTTAAAAACGAAATAGTATAATTATAATTTCTCCATTATTTATGTATATTAAGGCCTATCTTTGTAGTTCCGTGATAAAACAAAGTGTGTTTCTTGAAGATATATGTAAAGTCCTAAATGACTATTGTTGCTGCATTTAGAAAGACTTCACAAAATGACCGACAAAAAGCACAGCAAATTATTGAAGCATTAGAAAATAGTAAGTTAGAAGAAATTGTAGAAGCAATGTGTAGAGCTTTTTGTACTTCTGTACAGTGAAGATATACCGTAAGCTGTCAGGACCATATTAAATGGGGCATAGTTAAACTGAGTGGCTCTGATAAGGAGCTCTGCTTTGCTATCAAAGTTCTAGATCAGTTGGATTGAATTTCCTGCATATTGCACATTTCCAGACTTCTATTCTCTCTCTTTCCTTTCAGTGACACTACAAGGACAGCCTTAGATATGCTTATAATTTGTGGTTTTATAATGCAGGAGACATCTGCATTTTCAAAGAAGAGATGATACCACAGGAGTCAGGAGGAAAAAGTTTTCTAACACATTCATTCTGCATATGTTCCCTGTAAGTTTTAAAAAATGACCTTGCAGATGTTCTTAGGAAAGACATCTGCATTAAAGTAAAAAAAAACCCAAACATTTGCTGAAGTTGAAACCATGTGTGGGATACTTTAACCTTAAGCATCCTAAACGTCAGTACTAAGCTAAGTGTTTCCAGTTCCCATTATGAAGCTTTTTGAAATTTGTTTTACCCTTGAAATACATTCCAAAGAATTTGTATTTCAGATTCTCTCAGATGAAACAGTTGCATGTGCTGTACTTCAGTAACTCAGTTTTATCAGAACAACAAAAGTAATAGCTTCAACTTCAAGTTCAGTATTATATTTGGCACAAGTTTTCAGACTATTTTGTGAAAAACGTGATTATTGTTAATAATCATCATCATAATATGGTCAAGACAGCTATCAGGAATGAGAAAAGAATGCTCATCGAGTTAAAGGATCTCTGTTTTCATGGTACTTGGACTTTAAAACATCATGGGAAAGGGCCCTTGCTAGGCAAGAAATTGCTCACAAAATTCTAAGCTTAATTATTAGAAGCTTCACAAGGAAGGGCACCCATTCAGTCTGACTTTAGGCTACAACCCTAAACTCTGTGTGTACACTTCTTGATGCAGAAAAGTTCAAGAACCGGAATCTAGCAGCTGAAAGAAAATAAAATTATTTTTCTTCTAAATTGCAACATTCTTACTCTCCAAGTAAATTAAAGTATTAGGTATAGTTAGTAACTTATTGAAGCATAAAACTAACTACAGGGCATTAAGAGGGAGATTTTCCGTGGTACAAAGAGACACGTGGGTCAAATGCATGGTTTTGCTTTTGAAAGACTCCCTCTTAAGTGGCAGATATTCCCAAATGTGGTCAAATACTTTGCCTTTTCTCCATCAGCAGCGCACTTTTTAGGCTTAATGGTTTCTATAATGTTCAGAGGAATGTTCAACCCTGGCATGCAATTTTCAGGGAAAGGGGGAAAAAAATGAAAAAAATAAAATGGTCCTATTATTTCACTCTACTAACAGTATGATTATAGCATCGTTGTGCATCTATCTCCACTGGAATTGAATTGCCAGCAGAAGCAGTAGGATCTTCATGACTAGCTGTATAATCTGGCCTATAGTCAAGCTGCCAACTTTTGTATTAATTCACAATTCTCTAGCTACACAAAATCTTTCTATCATATACAAACAGTTATTATCCTGTTTGCCTGTACTGGCAATAAGGAACACATCCAGAAGTTAAAAAGAAGATAATAATGTTTTCATGTACTAAAGCACTTACCAGGGTCTGATTCTGCATTTCCATATCAGCTTCTGTGTTGCTGTTTTTCTTGTGGTTTCCTTGAGAACTGATAGAGTTGCCGTGAAGAGAGGAGCCCTGGGAGCTGCCCTTCGACACACTCCTGTAGGAAACATTATTTGATCCACTTTCTGTCTGCTGAGCTGCTTTCTTATCAACTCTGCAGGTAGAGAGTGATTCCTCTGATAAATTACATTGCCCTTCTTCAATCACTCTACTTTTCCATTCCTTTAATGTTTAAAGTAACCTCTCTGTATCTTTCTGTCTCTAGACCTTTGAGTGATAAATGTTTCTAACTAGCCTTGATCAAATCTGTCACTTGCAATTTCAGGTAGTATATCAATTTAGTCTTTCACATATAATGATTTATATTATATTTGGGACTGCTGTGGGGCAAACGTGAAAACACAGTATAGCAATTGCTACATTCTTCTGTGACCGAAGGTTGTGGTAGCTAGAAATGTAATTAATTCTCGCTAGTTACCAAATACATGCTTGCTGGTTACAATACATGAAGATGGAATACATTAAAACATGTACCTTATTATCCTCTATCTTTACACACCATCTGCCTAGATTCTTGATTTCTTGAATCTTTTGAATTTCTATCAACTGAATTTCTATCAACTTTGATGTAACTTGCCATTCTTTAATTTCAAAGGCCATTGGTTTGGTTAACAAAGTAACATGAACAAAATTATCATCTCATTATTAATGTTTTTTCCAGTAGAGATTGAAGTCCTGATAGTGTACCTACTGACTTTGCATTCTTAGTCTGAAAGGAACAGACATTGATCTTAGCAACTGAGCATCTTTAAAGCTACATTGTACAACACCACATCCCAAATTGTGTTCCAGAGTTTTACCTGTTTAAAAGCTCTTTCATAAAACTGTCTTTTGGTGAGTATGTAGCTGTGGTGGAACCTTTGACTTGCTCACACTCAGTCTCACCAGGTGTGTCTTGTGAAGGTTTCATAATTTTGCTCTCCATGACATCAGCTAAAATGTCACTGTTGTCTGTTTTCCTGTTAATTTCGTTTTCTATTTCACAGTGTTGTTCAGTTTTCTTTTTTTCTTTTCTTCTCTCTAATTTTGCCTGCTTGATTCCAAACCCTGAAACTTTTGCATCTTTTTTTTCTACTTTTGTTTTAGGAACATCAGCCTTCCTGCTACTCAGTGCTGGGAGCTTACTCTTTCGAAAGCCAAACCAACTAGCTATAGAGGGCCCAGTCTTTTGTTTAGTCTCTGCAGTGGGAGATTTGGTTTGTCCCTGACCCTTTTGCACATTTTCTTGGATGCATAACATGACTTTCTCCTCTATTGTAGGTTGTAGAGCCGGTGAACTCAAAACATTGGTAACCTTCTCAGAGGCTTCTGCTAACTTTAAAGACATTTGCTGTCTTCGTGATTTTGTTGCTTCCAGTTTATGAGGACACTTTATTCCATCTGAGCTTTGAAATGATGAAATTTGTTTGGAAGATACAGTAGCTGACACTTCTAACTCCAATTCTGCTGGCAGAACACTTTTTTTACTTAGGGCTTCGTGTTTAAAACTTTCAGTGCTTTTCTCACTCTGGACAGATAGACTGCGTGCATCTTTCTGAGAAAATGGTTTGTTTCCATCACATTTTGAAGTGTTATGAAACAAGTCTACTTTTGAAGATGATCTGAAGGGCAGTTTGCTTGGGCTTCCATGCTGGCTATTGCAACTACTCATATTTCCAAGAGAACCTTGTCTAGAATAAGAATTTTCTGTGGTTTTAGGAGTATATGAAGCAGTCTCTGGTGTCACTGCTGACCCAGGAATAGCCTTGATTTGAAGTCCTTCCACAGCTGAGTTCTGCCTTGTTAGCGAATTTCCTCTATCAGAAGTGTTTGTAATAATCTGAGTCCGTACTTTTCCAAGACCTTCTGTCACAGGGGCAGATGGCTTTTCCCCTGTATGAATGCTAAAACTCTGACTACGAGCTTTTGCTCCATTCATGCCCAGAGCTGGCTTCAAGTGCGACTTGTTGCCAGAAGAAACAGATCTCTTAACTAATTTGCTTTCTAATCCATCTACTCTGTCTACCACCAAGTTGCAGTTTTCATGTGAATGAGGTGATGCTGTATCCATACTAAATCCCACGGTAAAACTATTTTTTACTTCATTGTCAGACGTAGAGTCTTTTAATTCAGCATCTGTTGCACCTCTAGTGGTTACACTTATAGATTCATTTTGCTTGTACTTACTTGAACTCACATTACTTTTGGAAGCTGCATTTATACTGTCTTTTTCCTGCTTCCCAGGTACAGTAGAGCTCTTTCGGAGAAGTTGGGGAGATTTCACAAACAATTTCAGTCCTACAGGGAGACGGGTTTTCATTCCTTTCTCATTAGAGTTGTGGGTAGCATGTGCAGTGTCACTACCATGAAATGGTGTTGACATCAGGGAATTGTTTACCTGAGATAGTAAAGGCTCACTTGTGCTTGTTGTGTGACATTGAGGAGTTGCAGGGAGAATGTTTGGCATCTTTTGTGTCTGATTCACCCCACTGTCACTGGAAATATCTTTTTTGCTGGAATATGCATCTTGTGAAGAAGTTGCTTCCAATGACTGACAACCTAGAGAAAAGGACCTGGCTGTTTGAAAATCTGTGTTGGAAAATTCACGATTCCTGTGGAGACCCAGCTGATTAGGGTTTTTTGGGCAGACTTGCTTTGTGGAAACTTTGGCAATTCCTTGGCATACACTATGGGGTTGCTGAGATATGCATTTATTTTGCATAATTGCTTCAGCATTTTCTTGAACATAAGATAATTCAATTTGGGCCCCAGAAGATACATTTTTTGCTTGCATTTCATGACTAGATTGATTAGGAAAGCCAGAGTTCACAGTTCCTTTTAATGGTGATGATTTCAGTATATTTTTTGCTGTTTCACTGGGACCCACTCCTCCTAACTTTACTGCTACAGGTGGTGAATGAGCATAATTAGGCCGAATCAAAAGGGATGTTGACCTGCCTGGAGGAAGGGGTGGGGATGGTGATTGGGCTTCTACAGTTGCTAACTCACAATGAAAGTCTCTGGTTGGAGGTTCTCCATAGTCACGGGGCTCTATAAGGTGCTGAGGCAACAGTGGTGATGCTGGATTCTGACTCTTTGGATGCTTCGACACATCACCTCTGCCTGGACGTTTCAAGCCGGGCAGGGGGTGGGCAGGGGGCTTTGGAACCTGGAAGTCAACCTTTGAGTCAATATTACGAGGTGGACTTTGTGCCTTTTTAAATCTTGAAAGCTTTACAGGTGGCAGAGCAGGTGATTTTTCAAGGGTTGCAGGGCCCACTGATTGAGCTACAGGTGTCTCCTCGCTCTCCGTCATTGCAATTTTTTGTGGAGAAAATTTACCTCTGCTGGGTATCTTAGTCAAGTTTGGCTTTTGATTGATTCCTGCATGCACAGTGGAGCTTGAATTGCCCTTGTATGATACATCATACACTGGCTTCACTAGTTTTTGTCGTGGAATATTTTGCAGTGTCACTTTTCCACAGTGTGAAGATTCACTGCAGGTCATGGGGACAACTGTATTTTTATTCCCTGTATTATCTTTTTTTTCATCTTCAGGTCTTTCTAAAGCAGTGTAGTTTCTAGCATTGGTTCCTGTCTGCAAATCAGTTATTCCCTGAGGTATAAGTTCAGTATATTCTGCACTGGACCTAGTTTGTGGCTGGTTGATTGAAATTTCTTTTCTTGTTACAGTGACAACTCCAGTTTGATGTGAGCTGAATTCAATAGGCTCACCATCCTCAGCATCAAATATTATGGTAATGCACTCTTCAGAAGAGGTCTTTTTTATAACCTTTTGTTGTTTAATGAAATTACATGTCTTTGGCCTAATGTCTGAGTGAGCAGGTATCTGTTTTTCCTCTCTGTCAGTAGATACAAACTGAGAATTCTCTGTGACTTTGAGCACGTCAGAGGTCTTTGTGTACTTCTCAGTAAAAGGAGTTGCTAATAAATCTGATGGACTTTTCTCATCACTGCTTTCTATATGCAATTCATCCAACACTTCATTGTCGTCAGTATCTGAAAGCTGAAAATTAAGGTCCTTCCAGCCTATATCAGCATGGCTTTGATTTAACTGTAACTCAGGCAGCTTTCCTCTGGTGCATGATTTTACTTCTGCCTGAAATCCACTGACAAAACTAGTCAATTTTTCAGGTCTTTCCTTTGAATTAAAATACGAACTTCGTTCTGGCAAATGTTTCCTATTAGGATCCCAATCAAAGAGACTGTCAGAAACGCTGTGAGTTAATTTGTTACAATAGGTCCTGCAGTCTTTGCTTGGTACTTCCTGCAGCAACAGTAAGGATGAAGAGTCATCATCTGCATCATCATGTGAGTCTGAATCATAAGAGAAAGTTTTGTTATGTTCAATGCAAATACTTCCTATTTCCATTGGCTTACAATGAGTCTGTTCATTATGGCTGCCACATTTAACTCCAGGGGAATATATTCCTTCATTAGAGTTCATGCAATCTTTGTAACCCCATTTTGATATTACTGAAGGTGATTCAAGTAATATTTTTTGCTTCTGTAATTTCTTCAGCCCTTGTAAGATATGGTTTTCCTTGATACGAGTTGGAGGTAGATCATCTGCCGGACTTGAGAGATTGCTTGGGAGCGAAGAACCAATGCTTATTCTTTTATCCCAGCTCATGGATGACTGTTAAAACAAAATAAAACTCACATATTACTCACAAGTGCTGTTAATAAAAAGTGTTAGCATTTAGTAAAGAGATTTAGGAGTTGCATAGGGCATTACATTTCATCCATTGCTATTAATAGCAGTGCTCTTTTTAATAGAGGATTTCATAGCGGTGTGAAGGCTGCAGTGCATTTAAAACCTGTAGGAAGAACAATATGAATGGAAGGATTAAGATAAAGATGAAGAACAATTTGTGACTGTGAAAGACAGAATAAATGTGAGAATAAATGAGGAAACTGTGAGAAAACTGGAGTGATAAAGGAATTGTTAAAAAAACAATTTAAAGGGGGGAGAGTGAGAGGGAGGGAGACATCAGGGAGAGAACCCTTACTGAGTTTAGTGACAACTGTTTTAAATATAAAAGAAGAAAGTGAAAAAAAAATCTGAAATAGGCAGCTTTTCAATTAATCTTGTTTCAGATTAACTTAAGCTAACAAATGAAGAAAATTAATTTGATTTACCCTTTTGCTGCATGTCTTTCCGTCATTCCAAGTATAGGAGGAACCACTGGAATATTCACTGCAAGCACTTGAGAGGGAGAGTTCACTGCTACTGCAGCTGCTCCGGGGATACAGGCGGCTAGGACCCGTCATATTTAATTGTGTCTGGCATTTCAAGACAGGTATACTGGATTTCACATTCTGATGGCATTCCTAAAATATGAGAAGATACAGAAATATCTTATGGGTGGAAAAGGATCATTTGACTTCCCCTTGATTAAGAAGGACAAAAAAAAAAAGCAAGCAAGCTCCTTACACCTTCCATTTATGCCGTTTAGATCTCATGAATTTAATACAAAGAAGTAAATTAAAAATTGCTGTAATTTTTATTTGTCCAGGGAAAAACCCACAATCCTCCATGTTTTCTTCTTTATTCTTGAACCAGTATTCTGCTCTTCTTTTGCTAAAGATTATTCTGAGTCTATTTGAATTATGCTTTGTATATAAGCAGTGTGCTCCAGTAAGATACAGAAAACAAAGTTATAAGAATACAAGTACATCTTGACAACTGCATTATAGCCCTACAATGTAACAGATGAGGCTGTACATCTTGGACAAGGTAAATTAATTTAGTATCCCAACCAGAATGTCCACTGAGAATGGAATCTCTCCATTATAGTCTAATTTTGGTTTCCTATCTAGTTCAAAGCTTTGTCTAAGAAACTCTCTGACGTAGGACAATCCATCTTTGTGTCGCTCGCAGACAGCTGAAGCCTCTTGCTTATGCAATTTATTGACACTTTATGGCTGCCTTTAGTACTTGTGTAGTTATCGCCCCTCTCCAAATGCAATTTCAGCTGACTGTGACTAAGTGCCAGCTTTGAGGAAGAGAGTAATGAAGAGCAGATAGCACTTTAGGTAAAATATTAAACCTCTGTAGGAGTATCTAGGATGCCTTTAATTTGTTTTCAAACTAATACTCTTGTGCCGAACAGTGTTAGAGCTTCTTTAATGTTAAGTGCCAGCACCATTCTGTTATGCTATGCTCCGGTTTCCTTACAGAATCAGACATCCTTTTAATTACCAGGAGCACCAGACAGAGTGACATGACTCTGTTTCATAAAACTTTGCTTTGGATTTCATTAAGGCAAGCTCAAACAACATTTATTGATTTTTGTATGTAGATATACCCCCAAATTAATTTTGCTTAGATGAAAATTTTACCTTATATTCAGGGAGACACAAGAAATCTAAAGTTATTGAATCCACAAAACAATTACCAAAACTGTATATGCAGTAGACACAGCTTCTTCATGCAAATCTCTGGAATAACTCTCAGTTTGTAGCCTCTTCTCATACACTAACATGTTTGTTGGCCTTCTGCTAATTTCTTCCATTTATTCCACCATGTCTTCCCATTTATTACTACTAGGGCTGAACCTTTTTTCAGTTAAATGGGAGAGTGCAGAATTTTTACTGCTGAGGAGTTCATCAGTACAGCTGTTCATTGCTCAACTGACATAATAATGTTCTGGTTTTGACAAACGTAACTACAGGGCAAATCATTATTCTCTGTCACAGGCAGAACCTATGGATGGGAAAATAATTTAGAGGTAGCAAGAGCACATTTCACCTCTGGGAGTTACTGGTACACGTTCTCCTAGGAAGTCAAATGGATGCAGGAGAATAGCCTTTAAATCCACTGGCTCTGGGAAGAATACATCTTTCAGCATCAGAGGCAGGCTGATGCCTGTGGTTTTGGCTCTAGACTTTCTCGTTTTGTTGAGACAAATTACTCTTTATTTCTGACACCGTGGTTCCCATGGGAGACCCTCTCTCATCAGCTTCCTCAGCTATGATGGCGTCATTCCCTGTAAGGGTGACTGTTCTGGCTATTTCGTTGCCTTTCAGCTGCAGCATTGGGAAAACATGTCATGTCAAATTTCTGCCCTTTATACTAGGCTATGTTCCAGTCATCACAGTGTTTAAGGGAAGGATGCCTGTAAATTCTTTTCCTATAAGAACCTCCTGTAAGAGGAAAGAGGAGATCACAGCATACTGACAGGTACTGCCTTCCATTCCTGTCACCTTCGGATAGTCTGAGAGTCTTTCCAGGAGAAAGACATTTGGTCCTATAGTTTTAGCAATGGGAAAATGGAGATACCTAAGCAAAGCAAAAGAACACTGTATTACTGTAATCTTCTTTATTGTTTAAGAGATGGGAAAATGTGCAAAAAATACCATGCCATTACAGATTCTGAAGTAGGATATCTGCCCAATTTCTAGATTGCATTTAGGTCACTAAAGAGAGAGTGGAATTTTCTCCTGCAATTTGCCTTTATTCTCTAAATTATCAGAGAAAGTACTTTAAATAGTATGTTTATGATGCATTAATTAAATATATTTAACTTGCATATGGGTCTATTAACTGACATGGTGAAATTTTAATTTTTTTGTAATCATGGCTCTTAAGTCATTAAGTTTAACAAAATTAGAGTAAAAAGGCCTGAACCTAGTGTTACAATTTAAATACATAATTTTTGCTAGAAATCACCTAAAATCGAAAGAATCAGATGATTAAAAACACATAACTCTCTATTAGAAAAACCCAACCTGAAGGCTTAATTACATATAATGCAAAGGGTCATTAGCATTTTTGTGAACCTTCGAAACAATGCTTTTTCATTAAAGTATGTATTACAAAAGAGATTACATTTTTGTTGACACTACTATACTCGAAGATCAAAGGCATGCACAGGTTCAATGTTCTGTTCTTGTCCTCTTTGTTTCCCTCTACCTTTATGTGACTTTTGTTTTTTAAGCTACTTTTCTCTTTGACAATGAAACATGAAAGCCACACTGGCTAATGTTTTGCCAAATAAGCACAAAGCTAACCCCATCTGAAAAAAAAAAAATGCAGAGTCCATGAATTTTTAAGAGTTCATGCATAATATATCATAAAAGTAGGATGAATAATACAGTGTATGGGCTTTAATAAAAAGCTCCTTGACCATTTCTCAGAGATTCTGAGATGTAATCAATACCCAAAAAGGTATCTTGGGGACATTGCTAAGATTTACGCTTTTTTGCACAGAGTGACACTATCTGCTTACTATATCAACTGAGGACACAATATTGAATTTCAGAGAACAGAAGGAAGAAGTATTGTTATCTGCCTCAACAGTGTTTCAATTCAGAGATCAGCTTTATGGCTCATCCCTGACACCAGACTTCAGAGGCAAAAAGGAGGGCTCCAAAAGAGGGGTACAAGGACAGCACAAAAACTCACGTGAATCTGAGCATCAGCAGTTCGAGATTGCATCAGGCTTCTGTTTCGTTCTACTTCTGAAAGCAAATCCCCAGATGAGAGGTCTAAGATGCGTGAATGGAGTTTCTGCAGGGGCAGAAGGGAATGAACAAAGCATAAGCGTTTGTCGAATTATGCAGCAGATCAGCATTTTTAAAATTCCGAACTCTGCTGTTAAATTTCAAGGGAAATGAAGACCCCAAGGTAAAAAGATTTGTTCTAATTTGAAATGTTGCTGTTTGTGCTTACTTTGTCCGAGACTTCCTGTCTGCAGAGCAGATCATTCTTCATCCCAAACAAACCCTACTTTTTCTTCCAGTCACTGTTTTGCAACTTATCATTACTTCACATGCAACAATGACAAATGAACATGAGTCCCACCATTATCCACAGAGTTTGACAGGTTTCAGGAAAAAAGCATAAAAATGAACTACAAAATTAACAGTTATAAATCAATCAACATGTTAATGTTGTTTTATTTACGAGCTGTTACACCTTGAGTGAATGATTGCAAAAGTGACCCTATTTTTAAACAGCATTGATCTGCTGAAGGCTTCCCTTGCACACATTTTAACTCAAAGTCATTAATGTCATCTGCTAGGAACAATTAATGTGAATAGAAAATAATTGCATCAGGGAACTAGGGACTCAGAGGATTTTGTGCATTAATATTCACATGCTGTTCAATTATATACACAGTTCTTTTTCCAGTTTTGCTTGGAAGGATGGCTAAGCTTGTGCCTTTTCCTCCTCCATGTTCACCTGTATACTAATTACTAAGGCTTTCAGTGTGCATTAAGCCTGATTTGTTTTAATTGCAGTTTCAATAAAATCCATGATATATGTGAATGCCTTGGCCGATGACTTCAAAAGAAGAAATATCTGCAGTCTTGTCAGTCACTGGACCAATGTGTCATGTAACAGACAGTATGGATCTGACTCACAGTCCACTGAAATCAATGAAAAAGGACTTGGAAAAAAAAAACCCAAACAAAAGGACTTTGGATCAGGCTCTTTTCATTTTCCCATCAATTCTCCAGGCTTGCAACCAGAGAGACCACATCTACCCCTTCCTCAGCACCGTGGCGCTTAGCCTGCAGGCACAAACGGTGCAGACCCCACCAGGGCACTTTGCCAGGGGGACTCCGTGGAGGATGCAAACCACGGAGACGTGTCGATGCTGCAGGAGTGGCCCGTCACCCTGTCCATCCAAAAAGCCTGCTCAAAGAGGGAAAAAGAATCTCTAACCACAAAAGACATTCCACACTGTGCATTAGTAGTAATGGCAAGACAATTCTTCGCAGGGTCCTGAAACATCAGTCACGCAGTATCTTATGCCCAGCCACTCCCCAGCCCACTCTCCTGGTACCCACTTGCAGGAATTCATCTTCTAGAGAACAAAGCAGGTGGCCGTTCCTACAGCCTCTGTGATCTGCGTGCTGAGCTGCAGGCATTGATTCCAGACAATCTAGCAATTTTTAAAAAATCTACTAATTATAAATTTCTTGAGAGTTACATATTCATCCAGGTTTCTTCAGGAGGTACTCTCCGTCACAGACAGATTATGGAAATTACTTTCAATTATTGATATTCCATATAAATATATTTTTATTATATTGTTGAATAGATTAAATGCTACAAGCACCTAGTATCCAATGTACTTTCCAGTATAAGTATCAACTACTATGTGTTTTTTAACATCAGTGATGCCTATCACCTAGTTATTCAGTGTGCACCTTTTGAAGTGTTATTACTGGAGTTAGTCAGGTGTTCAAGATTTAAGCTCTAGGTAAAATGCCTTCCCAAACTCACAGATTTACTGATTTAGTACACGTATTATTCGTGATGATAATTCCAATGCATCATTGAACCCCCAAAGAATTCCACTGCTTTCAGAACCAGGAGTCACCTATGTTATGAGCAAGTGGTGTACTTGCTCTTTGCAAAGGAATTCCTTTCTTCAGTGAAACCAGTCACCTGATTTTTACTTCCAGAGATATTTCAGTGGAAGTTACTATAGCCAGATCTGTGCATTAGAGATGATGACTAGGGACATCTGAGGTGGATGAACATTTATACTTGAACACTTATTTTCCCAGAAAAAAGTATCCTAGAAATAGTGCTATAGGAGTTTTACAGTTGTAAAGTTGTCTTCCCATTTTTCCAGGAAGGCATCTTAAATACTTTATTACTTAAGGGAACATATATGCATCTCAGTAAGGGAATCTAAATATACCCCTATAATGTCATCCAATGGAATTTAGTGTGCTGCTGTTATTGTCCATATGGGACATAAAGGCAGAGATCAGCCTAGTTGGAACAGGCAGAAAACAGAAACAATTTTTGGCTGGCGATAAGCTGTAGCCCAGCAGAGCACGCTGCAAACGGCCCAGAGGACGGGGGTCCCGCCACAGTGGCTCAGTGACCAGAAGGGCAGGGCTGCATGTGGGTCACACTGTGTTTGAATCATCTTTGCCAGTGTTGAGCTCTATGACTCTATAAAACTTTCTTGACAAAGGTGAATCAGCAGACTAAAACGATTAACAAAGAGAGAAAGTGTGTTTTCAATATGTATAATGCGATTATATTTCTGTATCAAACAAAAGATCATTACACTGGGAGTATTCCCCCCCCAAAAATGCAAATAAACTAACAGACACATGGCCAGGACGATGCCTAGCACTAACAGACAGCATAACAAAGTTTGAGATCATTAATTAAATATAGTCACAGCGGTGAAGCAAGTCATCCAATTACAAAAGAAAAAATGATAAGAAAATTGTTTTTCTTTCATTTATTTTTTTCTTTTTCCTTCTCCATTTTCTAATTAAAAAATGGGAAAACCTCTACTATTTGTTAAAAAAACACATTAATGATCCATTTAAAATCAAGTAACAGATTGTGCTAACTATGTGTCTTGGTTCTGATTTCTTCTCAGATAGGTAAAATGTACTGTGTCCTTCATGGTTATTTTCAGATGACAGTCACATAACTAGACCAAGGAGTTACTGCTGCCTTGAAAATTGTACAATATTAAAATCACTGTTGATGCTATCATGATCCAATGCAACAAAAGGCAGACCACAGACAGAAAAGATCACATCAGTTTAAATGAATACTTAAATATGAAACTGAAGAGTTCCAACTATAAATCCAAGCCACCTGCCCCATTTGTTGGTGCCCTATATAATGATAAGGGGAAACCAGACAATGTTTGTACACGGTGGGGAACATCTGGGCCCCTCTGAACACAGGAAACCATCAAGAGCACTGGATTGCAGATCAGAAAACCCTTATGGAATTGCATACAGCATGGGCTGGGCCAACTTGCCCCATACTGAGTACTGCTGGGGCAGGTTCAGACTAAGAAGGTTCATAGCGTCCTAGCTAGACTAGACCCATGTCTCTGCAGAAAGTGGGTGCTGAGAGGTACAGAGGCCAGGGCAGAGCAGAAGGGGCCTCTCCGTGGCTGCCTCTGACCAGTAGCAGAAAATCTCCTCCTTCACCTGTGAGATTGATGCAGAAAAGGCTGTGCCCTCTGTGGCTCAATGTCATGATTAACTCCCGTGACCCACGTAAAAAATAAAAACAAAGTAATTGATAATTTAGGTGGAAACCTATTATATCAAGTGCAATAGGAAATACAATTATCTGGCAGGCAGATAACCAATCCATCAAATAGCAGGCCAGTTCCCCCCCACTCCCCTCCAGCAGCATCCTTATTAAGGCTTTCTAAGAAGATAAAAGAAGGCTACTACCTGCTGGCATGAGGCAATATTACAGAGACTCCCCCAACTATTGTGCCTCTTGACTCTCTCTGTGCAGAATATCTATCAGTTCCCATCTCCTTTTTGAGACGTCTAATGGCCTGCAGCATTGCCAGAACAATTTTCAATGAATTATGCCGAACTGTACATGGCTCTCCAATATTGGATGAGTTAATTGCTATTAAATCAATTGGCTTTGCTTTTCTCACATGCGCCAAAGTCCATCATTCACAAGAAAGAAATTCTCTCTCTAGGTTCTAAGGAGACATTTTCATCCTGGTGCTCTGTGCCAGAGCTGTAAATGTTTGTTCAGTGCGTGTGGCCTCCTCCCATCTTTGCTGTTATCTGGGGCATCACAAACCTGAGCAGGCACACTCTGAACTGCTCTCCTATATAACCTGACCGTTGTAATCGGACTGGCAGGGAGCACCTTTTCTGCAGCCTTCATGCCACTCATTTTTAACAATTCTCTGCACAAAGAAGATTCCCCTCAAGTCCACAGGCAGCAACACCACCACTCCCATTCTACCCCTGTTGTACTAAATGAGTTAAGTCTTAGTAATGCCACCAAAATTGTGCAAAAAAATGTGCAATGCAAGAAGAGTGCTAATATGGTGATCTCCTTCTAGGTGTGATAGAAGCTCATGAAAGACGAGCTCTTCCTAGCTGACTTTTTTTCATAATCACTTCACCCATCTCATTCTTCCTGGTCCCTTGTTCACCTTTAAGTGTCACATCCTTCAGAAGCAGAGTGCAGCTGTGAAGTAATCACATCTAGGATGAGCTTTAGTTTCAAAAGTCTTACAGAAATAGTACTCTATACCCCATTTCCAATACACCATAGGAGATAGCAGACCAAAGAAAGAAAAAAATATGATTACGTATGCAATTTACGTAGTATTAGCTTATGCAGAACTATAATTTGTCATGAAAATAAACCTTGGTTTTTTTAGTCCTTAGGTACATTGCAGAGGGGATTTTCAGCTGAAGATGAGAGAACATCCTTCACCTATTTCATCAGAAGTTACCTAGATTAAGAACAGCACTATTCAAAGTATGAAGTGCGAACTTCTCATACGCTAAATACTCTGAAATAAAGGAGAAAATTAAGTATAAGGAAAAAATAATAAAATCTCTGCAAGTAGAAATACATTTTGCCTTTAGAAAAATCAAGAGTTTGTAATGCATATGCTTTTGACATATGGTAATTCTGCTTTCTAAAGAGAGCAGAACAAGTGGTTGTCAACATAAACCAGCCAAATATGAAGCAAAAGTGAAAGCTGCAAAAAGATGCTTCCATTTTATTTAATTCTAATAATCGCTAACATAGGAAATGTACTTGCAATTGTATACTGTGCACATACAGCAATGCCCGATGGTTTATTGTATGTAATTGATGTCATGAAAATAAAATTATAATCATTTTTTGAGCTCTTGGAAGTCATATATTTAATAGAAAATTCAAAATTATGTCCTACTTTCCTACTATTCACTTCCTATAAACACAAATTCATGGCCATCACTGTTTAACTTTGTAGTAGAAGAAAATTATTCTTTCAATTTTCACAGTTTACAATGGCAATAGCAATTGTCACACTGAGCACTTTCCACTAGTTAACCAGTTTAGTCAGGAACCTGCCTTCATCTTTCCAGCTGCTTACTGCATGGGAAGAAAGGCAGCTTCCCAGTGCAGTTCTTGTGCACGGTATATGCCATTCCAGATTCCTTTTCATACCTATATCCTTTAGGGTAATTTCAAGGACATTGCACTGTGGAAACAGCTGTGCTTTTTTACTTCTAATTCTCTAATAATTTGCTTCGCAATCATCATTCATCCTAACAGTGTGAAGTTACTTCTGACTGTGGTTATTTCTTATAAATATTTTAGACTAACATGAAGGCTGGCATTATGGAGGTTCAGCTGCAGAATACTGTGTCTTTAAGAAGTATTCCTGTCCTTTGAACTACTTTTCAGCACTGCCTTTACATGAAGTAAGTTCCCCTATGCACAATAGTTTTCTTGTATTTCTGCCCAGAAGTAAACAGTTAATAATGTGATTTTTTGGTGCCAGTTCTGGGAATAAAACGTGGCCTTATCTTATAAGCTACACAGAAACATCCAGATAGGCGTATGTCTCTCTAGATTTTCACAAGTGCATTAAAAAAGAGACAAAGCTTTAAAGGATGAAGAAATAAGAAATCAATGGTTATTCATGGCGGGGTGGGGGGGTGGGGAATGGATTAAAAATCAGCATTTTCAAAGGAAGAAACACTAGGTTCAGACACTTTTCTTGCTCTCAGCATTAGGGTAGTATTCTGAGTCCATGTTCAGATTCACTAGTAGTAACATAACATGCTTCTGGATTTGTATCTTTTATTTACAAAATTTGTTACATGCTTACAGGTAAAACATACAGGTTTGATGTTATGAGATTATTTTGCAACAACTATTTAGACTCATATTTTCAGTTGTACATCTAGCAAATGTGACCCATCAGTCTGTACCTGTGCACCGAAATTTTGCATCAACAAGCAGCCACGGAAAAGCAAAGTGAAGCAAAGCAGCAACTAGAGCTTCACCACAGCTCTGTTCTGGTCTCCTGCTCTTTTGCTGCAGCACATTTGCTAGCGGAAGTGAATAAAGCTCTGCAATATGGGTAACAGGAGTTTGTCACAGGAGATATCTAGGAGAACGTGTGATATGGAGTCAAGTTGCCGAGTAACTCCTCTCTCCTGTTGGGCCGTGTTTAACCATGTACAAGATTGGGGCTAAAATTGGAGTGGGAAACTAACCGCCTTTGTTTAAAGTAGTCCTCCTTCCCCAAAATAATAATATGCTTATCACTTTTCAGACCTCTAGAAGTTATTAACACTCCTCTGTGCAGGCAAGCACATATAGCTTCTGACTGTAAAGCTAATGCATCACACTATGCTATTTTTTCTATTTCTCGCTTCCTGCAGGCACCATTTCTAACAGACCAAGCTGTTAATGAAGATACTTGATATTTGGCAAAAGCGTGTAGCATGGAAGGTTGTACAGCTCAGTCTGAAACTGGCAATGCAAGTCAGAAGTCTTATACCCCATGATATTTAGTATGAACATATATGTTGCCTTTCATATTTAATATTCTGTTCTTTCTTAAGGTCTGTCTGACAGGTTAACTAAAATTATTGCCCTATATGTTGCTGCTATGGTTCCCAACAGCTGTACTGCAGGAGACTTACCACTATAGCTGGTTGGATTTATTTTTGGTGGGAGGAGGGTGTTAATATACAGTACACGAACCCCAGGATAGCTCTCACAGTGGTATGAGCAGGCAGTTGGAGACTTATTTATTGGTCTTACCTACAGCTGTGTAAAATACAGGAAACAATCACAGACTTGCAGTGTTGCTCAGTGGTAACAAGGGGAAGAGTTATACATAAAATTAATATTAAACTGATTAACTGTAATATACATTCCAGTAAGCTAAATCAGATCTTAGTACAAAAAAAAAAGGAAGTTTCCAGCTGTTCCAGAAACTTCAAGTCAAGTGAAGTTGAATTTTCTATTAATCTAATAAAATACTTCCATGAAAGTTCTAATTTGATATTTTCCATTTGATTTTGTTGTTTTTCCCTCCTACTAGGCTGACTTTGCTAAAAAGCCTAGAAGCCTGGTGATTCAGAAGTTGCTAGACTTTAAATTCAAACCCAATATTAATAGTGGTTTGTCAGTTTTGCTGGTAAATCCTCCAGGCGAGTTTACTGAGACTTAACTGACAACATCCAAGACAAAGTACAAGGGTATCATATTACAAACATTTGTATGGAAGATTAGGGTGCTAAAACTACATCAGAAAATCCTGTTAACAAGGCAAATCCAGCACAAAAAATAAAATAAAGGTTTCACTTGCAGCTGCTTCAGATTTCCCAGGCTTGCTGCTCTCCATTATTATCAAGCCATCCAAAGATGGCAAAAACAGTGAATAAGATTCCAAAGTAACTCAGAAGGTTGGAAACTTATATCCTAAGGTATAAATTGGGAGGTATTAAGCAGACATTTGATGCATAAACATAAATAACATAATCTCTCTGTATTCTTCAGAGAGTTGACAACATTAATGTAAGCCTAAAATTACTCCTGCTCCAAATCCCTTAGTTTTATTAATTTTTGTAAACTGCTTTAAATAAAAGTTGCATTGAAAGACACAAAGTAATCCTCTCTGATCCTAGTTTTCATTTTACAAATCTATCAGTGTTTTCAAGCTCTGAGACTCCAAAGTGTTAGTTCTTATTTTAATAGCACTACAGCAGGAGTCTGTAAATATTGCAGTAATAATAAAACGAGCTAATTTAATTTCTTAGGAAAATGTATGTATAAAGTTCCCTGTGGTTTGTAATTACTGTAAAGTCAACAGTTTACATCAATGACCTGGTAATCAGCTAGTCAGAATGTAAATAATTAATGAAAGAAATGTTTTCAACGAACTTGCTCACGGAAGACTCCTTGGAGTATGGAAAAACAGCAGTTTTGTGAGAATAGTATTGTAGAAGAGTCGAGCCTCTTATTAAGTACATATTTGTGTTTTTTTTCTTAATAATTAGGTAAAAACCAGTAAAATCTTTTTGCAAATACCTTTCTATTGATCTAATACTAATTAATATGTAAATTCCACTTTGCTAAATGAGTGCCAACATCATGTAGGCGGAATGAATTATGGGAACAACAAAGAGTGAAAGGCAGAATCCTGCACATCCCGACACCTTCTCTAGTTACATTGCTCACAAACAAACCCATTTTTTCCTAACATTTCAGCATGGTCAGAATCAGTCTAGGAAACAACTTTATACCGAACTCCTGTGACAAGGAAGAACTACACCATTAATCTCTTATGGCATGCCCTACACAAGCTTTAGCAGTAAAAAGGTGGGCTGGTTTTTATTATTTCACTGTATTTAAAAAATGCTTTAACATGAAAACACAGGTGAAAAGTTTCAGTCTCACTTATACAACAGGCATTGGATTATTAATCATTATCTGATTAAATGCTACTCACTAATTTCAACACGCTGCTAAATTGCTGATACTATGGCAGTCAGTGATATTCCTGGTAGCACAACATAATTTTGGTCTTTGTGATTCCTACAGTTTAAAATTTGTTTTCACATTCACTTTCTGACTATGCCCCAAAATCATCTAAAGGAATTAGGCAGACCTCAGTACGATCTTGTTATTGACGTTTATGTTGATCGATGTTGGCTCTTACAGAATTGGAATCTACAGATCAATTCCCTTATTAGATTCGTTCTCAGTGCTGCCATGATCATTTTATCACAGAAGCTGCTGCCATCAAATGCTGCTTTATCACTTTATAATGGGATAAGCTGAAGCTTTCCTCTAGCATATAGTGGGAAATGAAAACTGTCTGAGCTCTAAATATTTCTTTCACAGATTTTCAAAAATATACTTCTTATCTGCGTATGTCTGTTTTAAAAGCTACTTTAAACTCAGTTTACCTAACGAGTAATAATTTTTGCCCAGAAGAAAATTCCAGTTCTCAGGGTGGTAAAAATAAAAAAAGTCTAACACTGGAGACTGCCCTGGATCTATTCATCACTTTCTTCCTGCTGAGTCTATGAGTCAGATGATAGAAAACAATGAGGCTAAGAATGAAGACATGACAGAAAAACCCCAAATAGTCTCAGGAATGGTAAGTAGTATTATGTGCGAACACACAAACCCACATGCAAACACTCAAAAAGCACACAGAACAAATACATACACAAGGTTTGTCACAAGTGTTTTATCTGGTTTTGAAAATATGCAGGGCCATGGTATTTTTGTAAAAGTGGTGTTACAGCTCCTGTTGAGAGAGGAGTTCATCACATTAATTTAAATCTCCGATAAAATAAATTAGCTTTTTTATTGCCAGGTTGAACTACAGGGCTATGATTGTTATGTATTGCTCCAATCTAAGTCTTAATGGCATTTTAGCCCTATGGTGGTCAAACAGAAACCATTTCAAACCTTCTAAAGGCTATTAAAACATGTGCAGATGTCTGGAAAATTAATACTATTATCTAACTCTAACCTTTTGCCTGTAGGAGGAAAAGGAGAGAGAAGGCTCGGGGAAGATGGTTTAGATCAATACATGGCAACAGTGGAGGGTAAGCACTGTTTCACATGGAAGTTCATTGGCTGTGAACAGGTGATTCGAGTGAGCAGATTCATCCTTATTTGGATTTCATTGAAATCATTCATTTACTCAGAAAAATAATTTAAGAGAGATGAGCATCATTTTTACAGTCCTTCCTCACTGCTGTTTCCAAGGTCCAGCAAGCTAGACACGGGAAAGGTTCATTCATTCAAATGACAAAAGCACGAATTTGTCAAGGTTAATGTTGAACAAGCTGTATTTTCCTTGCCTCAGTATTATGCATTTAAAAGGTTTCTTCATCCCTCCACCCTCCTTTTTTTCTTTTTTCTTCTTTTTTGGTATAATATTGTTGAAATGTCACATGGACTGAAAGGAGTTTAAAAGTAGTAGTAGTATTTCAAGAAATACTTTTATCATTAGTTTAAGGCTTTTACATCCATATTTTCTCTCCACCTCTAATGCATTGGTTTTGGCTCTGGCAGAATAATTTCAAATAAGGAGGGACTTAAGAAGGTTTTCTTGAATAACTGGCATCGTGGTTTAACCGCGGCTGGCAACCAAGCACCACGCAGCCGCTCACTCAGCCTCCCCCCATCCCAGGGGGATGGGGGAAAGAATCGGAAGGGCAAAAGTAAGAAAACGCATGGGTTGAGATAAGAACTGTTTAATAACTGAATTAAATAAAATATAATAATAATAATGATAATAATAATAATAATAAATTGTAGTGAAAAGGAAAACAACACCAAAAAACAAAAAAAGGAACAAAACAAGTGATGCCACTGCTCATCAACTGCTGATGAATGCCCATCCCATCCCTGAGCAGCAATCACTGCCCCCCAGCCAACTCCCCCCAGTTTATGTACTGAGCATGATGTCATATGGTCTGGAATAGCCCTTGGGCCAGTTGGGGTCAGCTGTCCTGGCTGTGCCCCCTCCCATCTTCTTGTGCCCCTGGCAGAGCAGGGGAAGCTGAAAAGTCCTTGCCTGGTGTAAGCCCTGCTCAGCATCAGTGAGTTATCAACATCATTCTCATCCTAAATCCAAACCACCGTGCTATGCCCAGCTACTAGGAAGAAAATTAACCCTCTCCCAGCCAAAACCAGGACACCTGGATACCACGTACTTAATTCTATGCTTTCTCCTCAAAGCACTTACTTGAGGTATGGTTTAGAAAGAGTAAGTGGGCAGATTCCCAGCTGGTAAGAATTACTGGCTCCACTTCTTCTACTGAAATTAAAAGAACTTCTTCCAGGTGAGGAATTGTCCCATAGACTTCCCAAACTTTTGCTGCTTTTCAGAAATAAAGCTTTTACATGGTCACAGTTTGCATGTGTTGTGGTATTTCATTCTGGAAAAGTCTCAGATCTGACCACAAGATCTCCAAATGGAAGTTCAAGTTCTGCAACATTTATTCTGAAATACAAAAGTCATAGGGCTTGTGCGAAGGACAGAGTACAACTCTGTAGACCTGATGATCTGAATAAGTATCTCAAATCCCTGGCTTCAGACCTCTCTCATTCCACTGACCTACTCCAGAGTGGTGAGAAACTGCAAAATGATCTCGCAGTCAGTCTGGCCACGGAAGCCACGAAATCTTAGTAAGGCTGAAACACAGGTGAGATGTGAGAGCCAGTGCTGGTACCAACAAGGAGGGTGCATCATACTGGACAATATGAGGATACAGCCCTGCACTGCCCATGTTCATCTGCGCCTCACTCTTATTGCTGTAGCCAGGAGGAATATCAGGGAATGGAAAACCAGAAATGTCAGTCATTGCTCCTGGGCAAACTGCTCTGGCAAGGGAAGGTACAGTGCCCTCTAAGCACTATTTAGGACCTGGACCAGCCTTGGGAGTGCCAGGCCCTCTCATGCGATGAGACTGAAGAGAGTCCCCTCTCCCCCACCGCAGCCAGTGGGCTTTATCTCTCATATAGATGGTGGATAGCTGCAAGAACCTTTCAGCAGCTGTCTGTGCTCAGAAGAAGCAGTGCCAACATTTGATTAGGAATCTGTGCCCCTGTGAATTGATCGTCTTTTCGCAGTAGATAAGAGCAGGGCTTAGGAGGTATTATACAGGAATTTCAAAAGGGGTCAGCTCCCAGTTTGGCACCAAATAAGTAGCCAGATTTTTAGAATAGCTCAGCACGAGGCCTGAACACCTGGAAGTTGAGTCCCGTGTGGATGAAGAACCTAAAGACCTAAATTAAAGGTTAATTCCATTTGTTATTCCCCCATGAACTGGTGAAGACTGGTAACAGAGCTGAGAGTACCCATATTTCTAATTATTGTCAAGATCTCCTAAGGACCATTTAGTGGAATAAATTTAAGTGAGCCTCTAAAATACAGTGCTAATCTCTGATTCATGTTCACACTTGCAGTATCTATAGCCCATAAGAATTGTGCCTAGACCTGTGCTTGTGCCTGTATCTAAGGTACAGGAAAAGTATATAAGGCTTGTTTAGAGAGAAAAAAAAAACAGAGTTAAGAATAAGTAATAGGAAACATAAAAAAAAAAAATAGATGGAGCACTTCTACTTTTAAAGTATGACTGAATATAAAAATTTAGGATCAAAACACTACAAAATTAAGTAGTTTATCTCTGAAACTGTGTACCAGAAAGATGAACTGAAGAGTGGGCGTATATTTGAGATTTTTAAAGCACTGATATTAATTCAAGATGCCATTACTTTGGCAGTCTGGTTTCCATACTTGTAATGCAGTAAGATGGAGTTTAATTCATAATGTTGAAGATGCCCTTGTAACGCACACAGGACACAGACAAATCACTGCTCCTCCCTGCACCCAGACATCGGTTAGTGACTAATGAAACACGGCTTGCTCACATCCAGGAGAAGAAATGAGCATGAATGCAATCTAAAAATGCTAAAAATACAGAAAGACTCAAGTCTGTCAATATCACACTGTTAAAGATTTAATGACAAAAGTAACTTTTCCTTTTAGCTTGTCCTTATCAAGCGAGATACCCAGATGGTAATTTAAGAGTTAAGGCACTAATGGACTCTTCAGTTTCACTGAGCATCCACATGCTGATTTTATCTTGCAATACAGTATTTCACATTCTCAGCGAAGTCAACAGAGATTTAGTCAATAGTGTCATGGCCTTTGGATGAGGATTTGAATCTTACCAGTATCCAAACCATCATTAAAGAAGATAGGTCATTTGGGAAACAAAGGAGAGCATTAGAAAATTCAATACTATAAGACGGGTTTGGTTCAGTAGGTGTTTTATGATTCATTATGAATAGCATTTTATTCTAATTACCCCCTCTTTCTTCTATGCCCAGTATCCATAAGAGTATACAAAATACACAAAGTATATCACAGGAAAATTAATTTTTTCATAACAGATGGCAACAGAAAATACCTCTTGAGTAATCTTACATGCTATAAACCACTTAGCATAATATTAGTTTGATTCATTTGATGAAATGTATAATTTAAAATTACTAGCAAATTACACTGACCTGATACAATCTGAACAGCTTAAATGTTACCAGGTAGAGTAGTTATTGGCACACCTATTTTTAAGTAAAAGAGCCATAATTCCACATGGTTTCATGTCTGCAAACTGCCACTACACTTAATAATAACAGTAACAAAACCACAGTTATAAAGTAAAATATAAATGAAGTTTTACATGTATTGAGTGTAGAACAGATGAAATTAATCCTGTTATTTGTTTCATATACACACGCTTTTGCAGTTATCCTTCAATTAAGTTTCAAAGTCTTAAGAAAACAAAAACGAACTACATACTTAGCTCCATTAGTGGAATAAGAAGAAAATGACACATCTGTAATAAGAAGTTATATTTCTATACTGCTTTAGAATTTCAATAGATTCCCACTTTACCACAACAAGAATATGAACTCTAAAACTTTGAAACATTTAATTTTATGCATTCTTTTGGTATTTCATTTGGGAGTTATGGAGTGTGAAATACACACCATGATGAGAAAACAATTATTTAGCACACCTGTTGTTTGTGCATATTGTATTTAACCAGGGCTTGAGGTGGTTACTATTTTATTCCACTGTGAAATTCAAAATGGGGAGGCTTTAGAAGTTGACCTGATGATATGAAATTACACTTTTATATGTAACACAAGGCTTGTACTTAACACATCACACACTGTGATAACATTAGAACAAACCCATACTAATTTTTGCTATCAGAGTGCCAGTGAGTTTTTCCATTGAGAAAAGAAATGTGAATGAATGACTCTTGACTTAAACACACCAAATATTTATATAAAAAAAATGAAAACTTCAAAACCAGAAACATATCAGGCAAAAAAATGGATCTGGTGGTCACACAAAACACATGAGTAAGTCAGAATTTTCACAAAGTTCACAAACTAGAATAAAGGCTGCTTCTAAACAGCCTCTATATTTACGCTTGACCATTTATGCAGGGGATTACCTGAGAAGTTGCTAATACATTCAGCAAACAGAGCAGGCTGAAATAGCATCCAACAGGTTAAGCATTGTTATAGGTTAAATATAACTGCTCAGAATAAAAAAACGTCTCTTTTTAAAGTTTGAAGCACAGGGCAAGTTTGGAAAGGAATATAGCAATATTATTTCACATTGTGGAACTCCTTCCTTTTTTCTTAAATTTATTCCCACACTGAATGTACACAGTAATAGGAAAAAACGTGAAAAAGATTCTTGTACTTAATGAGTCTGCCCACATACTTGCTTAGGGTTTCAAATGCCATATTGGATTCCTGCCATCATGTATATCATCACTGATAATAAAATTTTACGCATAAAATAAAGAGAACTCTATGGTTCACCCAGTGTCAGTTGCATATTTTTCTTTGTCTAAAAAATAGGCAGTAAAATCTTACTTTTCTTGTTAAGGCCTGTCATATCAGTACGGCCCCATGGTTTTCTTGACATGTGCTTACTCTGAAAAACTGTCTTTGCTCTTCAGAATAATGCCTATATATTTCTTCAAAACTTAAAAAATATTGCTCTCCTCAGTCGAAATCATTCATAAATACTTCACCAAAGATCACTTGTGGCTTTCCTAAACATTATTTGCTCATTTGATTTACTGCTTTTGATATTTCTGTAGCAATTCTGTAGCAATTTATTATCATTAGGATAATGGAAAAAGCTCATTTTTAGATTTGGTATCTGAAAATTACATATTTAAAACTGTATCACAAAATGTCATGTTTGGGTAGATATAGAAAGCCTTCCAGTGCTTTTCTCTGGAACTTTTCAAGGCTTGTTAAAGTACTTGGACATATGAAATCCTAGCAGTTGGGGGTAATTTTCTCTTAAAAACATTATCATTCTCATCAGAACTACATACCTAGCGAGCTTTAGTTAGTACTTTCTTTTTGTTTGAGAGCAAATTGGTTTAGGTGCTGAAATAAGGGACAACGGTCTGACAAGAAGGGAGATCACCAAAATACAAATTACAGATGGAGCAGACCTATCACATCAGTTGATCTAATTCCCTCATAATAAAATACTGTTCTCCACTGAACCTGTAGCTGTGCTTTGTTTGCTTTAGTTTTAAATGTTGTGAGGGATAATGCCCTATCTCCCCTCTCATACATCATGCCATTGTCTGTAACAAAAAATTTTGTGATTTTTTTTTATCAGCCTGAATTAGATTTAGATCCAGCAAATCATTTTGACAAATTTTTTATTTTAAGAATGAAAGTTTTATAGTTTCCCTAGTCAGAAAAGAGCACATCAGGATTCCTCCATGTTACAGACTGGTGTTCTTGAGGGACAAGAAGAGCTGCCTCAGCCATGTTGCTCAAGGGATCTCACAAAGCTTTTGGAGGTCTACACATCGCGGCTGTGATTTACATACGTACAAGCATGAGTCCCTGTGACTAGAGATAGCCTGTAGAGAGCCACTGCTGTGGATGTCATCCCGCGATTCTCAGTGCGCTCCCAAAAATCTGCTTATCTCAGATCCTGCTTCCAGAACTGGCTGGATATCAGATATCAGCCTAATTCTTTTAAGTATTATGCTACTGCTGTTCATTCAGAACTACAAGTCATACAGCTTAACTTAGGGAGGTCAGATAGAGTTTCTTTGGGGGCCATTACTTTTCCTTCTCTCATCACTGACTTTGGTCACCCATCCAGCTAACCAGCAGCTCTCATGAACACTTTATTTCTGTAGTTTCTTCAGCACATATTTGGAGCTGCAAACAGGGCAAGTAAGAAATATTGTTTATAACATATTATTAGATGTTGATGATTTAAGCTGACATGAAATACAGGGATTTGAAGCTTTGTATTTCTGTCTTCTCAGATGTTATTGGTGAGTGAGAACATGACAGAAATTGAAAGTAGGTACCAGTTTACTGAGATAATGCAAGACTGGAGCAGTTTTCTACTACTGCTGAAACAATTAGCAGACCTGAAACTAATTTCTGCTTCAGGCCACCAGTCCTGATTCCAGAGTAAGTAAATAGCACTACAGACACTGCAACACCTCATTCATATTTATATGCTTACTGAGAAGAAAAGGACAGAGTTTGTTCTGGAGCTGGAACTTCTCAGAAGTTTTGCGGAGAAGGGTACCCTAACAATCTGATGGATACAAAGGAACAAATGTGAAGTAAGAAAATAAGCAGGTCAACTGCAGGAGCTTCAAAACTTCAAATACAATTCGCTGATCTTGGTCTCAAGTCTGCCTGCTCTCTGAAGAGCCCAGAGGCACAAGGCAGGACTAGTAGCTGGCTTCTGTCAAATGGGAATTATGCTGCTGCTCAGCATATAATGATCCAGTTATTTAAATATACTTTGGACTGCTGACAAACTATTTTCAAACAGTGTGTGATGATCTTTAGTTTTAATATCAAACCCTCAGATACTTACTTCCTGAAATACTTAAATATTTCATGTATTTGATTGGTGTAAAGCAATGCAACTTCACTTTTAACCTTCTCCATTCAGACATCATCATGTCTAACGATGTCTGAACCAGAGGTCAGACTCTGAGGCCAGATATTCCATCTCCTTTTGTCAGGTGTTAGGGCAATTAATTGTCCTCTTTTTCTTCCCATATGTAACAATGTTGTTGGTGCAATTTACCCCTTCCTGCTAAGCTGTATAACTGTTTCCATCTAAGTATGTACAGCTACACTCTATCTCATATGTCAGGGCATAGTTGTCAGGTTATTAAAAGAGCTAATATCAATGCAGTTACAACAAAGTAGTTATTATTTAAATTGACCTTCTGAGAATTCAGCAGACTGTGCTGTGGCATTCTAGACAAAATTTTAGACATAGAAATAAGCAATGTGGATGGTCTGTGAGTAATTGTATTGGTTTGGGCTGGGATAGAGTTGATTTTCTTCATAGTAGCTGGTATGGGGCTGTGTTTTGGATTCGCACTGGAAACAGGGTTGATAACCCTGGGATGGTTTCATTCCTGCTGAGCAGGGCTCCCACAGAGCCAAGGCTGTTTCTGCCTCTCACCCCACCCCACCAGTGAGAGGCTGGGGGGGCACAGCCAGGACAGCTGACCCCAACTGACCCCAGGGGTATCCCACACCATATGACATCATGCTCAGCACATAAAGCTGGGGGGAGAAGAAGAAAGGGGGGGATGTTTGGAGTGATTATGTTTGTCTTCCCAAGTCACCATTTCGTATGATGGAGGCCCGCTTTCCTGGGTATGGCTGAGCACCTGCCTGCCCGTGGGAAGCAGGGAATGAATTCCTTGCTTTGCTTTGCTTGTGCTCATGGCTTTTGCTTTCCCTATTAAACTGTCTTCATCTCAACCCACGAGCTTTCTCACTTTTACTCTTCTGATTCTCTCCCCCATCCCACCAGGGAGGGGGGAGAGTGAGCGAGCGGCTGTGTGGGGCTGAGCTGCCAGCTGGGGTTAAACCACGACAGTAATAAATGAAACTAATCTAGCCAGAGAAACACAAGGAGAAAATAGATGCTTCAAGAGTCCTCCCTGCTTTGTTTTGAAGTTGATAAAGTAGAATTTTTATGATGGAATAAAATGGCAATGAAAATATAGTTTAGGATCAGAAATACTGTAAATCTTATGGTTAGAAATACTTTTATACTTTCTCAACTATGAAAATTGTATTACTTTTTTAATAAATAAATCAACTCAATAAACATTGCTACTTGCCACTATTTAACACATTTCGCTGAAGTTCCCTGCATGCTTTATAAACAAATTGACAGCACACTTCTTGGTGAAAAGTGAAAGCAAGGCTTTATCCATGGGAAGAATTCAGCTAACAAACACATTGAATTTATGTAAACAGAGATATGTAATATAAACAAATTACTGCAATACCTATCAGAAGGCAAAACCTGATCCCTGTTTTCCTCAGTAACTTTATACAAGTCATCATTGGTGTAAAAGGAGGATATGTAATAGCAGAATCGGATTCAATGTCATTAGTTATATTTTCGGGTAGGAGTGGTAAAAGAGGGCTAACTAGAAGGAAAAGATCTGTGAAAAGGTCTGCATCTGAGCAGCCTACACCTGACAAAGTCAAACAAAGTCTACATAGCTAAGAACTGGAAAAACTCTGTAATTTGGTGATTTTAGTAGTTTAAAATTTCTTTGAAGAAAACACTGCATCATTCAGAAAAAATAAGGCAAAGACAGAAAAATAGTGAAATTGGCATTTACATTTAAAAATATTTCATAGATGCTATACATGTCTATGAGAAAAGCAGAAGTATTAAATTTCATCTAAGACTTCTTATTCCTACTCTTGTATCCTCTCTTTTATCTTATCCCTTCAGAAACCTTCTGTATATCACCTCCACAAATTTCCCTCTTCACTTCCAACCAGTTTCTCTGTACCCAATTTTAAATTTTATGTCTATTATTCCCAACTATTTCTCCCATTGCCAGATGAAATACAAGGTGGCTCACTAAAATGGAGTTCATGTTTTTCTTTTTCCAAACCTCTCTTGCTGTGACAGGCAGAATTTCATCTCTTTTTAGCAACCACATTAACTGAGGAAAATGAAGGCTGCTTGGGCAGAAGCTACTCCTCTGTGCTAGTTTTTAACCAAAACTATTGCTCTTCTTTAGATGGTGCTGATAGAGAAACAATTTTCCAAGGCTTCTTCATTTTAAGAAGAGAGATTGGCTGAATAAAATAAAACTTAAAAAAAAAAGGTGATCAGGCTCCTCTTTATTTATCTACCCTAATACCGGCTCTGTAAATCACACCCTTCAGCTAAAAAGAATGTCCCCAGAAAGATAGGGTAGGTTTTAAAATCATCTACAATATGAAAGAGGTGACAGGAAAAAAAGCCTGAGTTATCTGTTTTTCCTCCTTACATTTTGCACCAGCATTCTTTAATCTTTTCATGACAGGAGTGACATGACATATCCTCTGTGTCACTCTCCCTACAAGCAGTAAGCAGACCAAAATTTCTAGTAGCAAAGAACTTATATGTCAACATGCATAATCACATGCCTCAAGAAAACAGGCGTATTTCTTCTAAAATACTATTAGGCCCTTTGATTTCATGAGTACTTACACTTCTTGCAAATGCATGAAAGTGTAATACTTTTAATAATAGTTTTACAGTGAAGGATTCCTGAAGCAGTCATGAAAACCTTACTACATTTTTTTTAAATTGATAGCAATCAGTTTTTCTTTTGATCTGCGTGAGAAGCATGAGGAAAAACAACACAGTGCAATTGGTATGGTATACAGGGCATTATTCCACACTCCAATTCCGAACACTATTACCAACCTTTTAACTGAAAAAAATGAATGATCTGGTTTCTAAGAAGATGACACCCAAATAATGTATTATTGGCTTAAAATCAAATAAACAAAAACCTAGGGCAACGTTGATTTTTTTTTTTTTAAAAAAATCTAGGTTTCTTTCAAATCTAAGATGTAAAGAATGTTTATGGGTTAAAAATAAGCTTACTCTTTAATACAAGAGTCTTCTAATGTCAATTACAGAATAATTTGATCGTAATATAGAATCAAATCACAGAAGCTGATAAGCAGAAAAAGTAACTAGTACTATTTATTTTTAGCTTATACCCTCTTCTGCAGCATTCATCAAGACTCTTAATTGTACTGAGTGTGACTACTCCTAGGATAAGATGAGCATCTAAATAAAATTGAACTGTATTGTAGCAGACAGTACAGGAAAGGTGAAATTACCGCCACGAGTTGTTGTCCCGTCATCCTGTCATGGCCGTCATCGCCCCTCCCCTTAGCAGTATTTGCCCATTCACTTTGATTAGGGTCATGATTTAACAGGAACGTCCTTAACTACATATTCAGTACTCTTCTGTAGAGTGACAGATTTAAACAAATATTTAGCTATTGCTCTAAATCTGGGATGTATGCATTTCCAAGACACATAATCCAAGCTGTGCTTCAATTCTATGCAGGCACGCAATAACATTTGCTTAATTTTAGTCCTAAGGTAACCTCCTCCTTCAGATTTTACATCTCACACTGCAAGATCACAGACTATACACCATTTATTCAAGTCTGGAGTACAGTTAGAGGATAAATAAATTTCTGGAAACTCACAAATTTACTGGGATTTTTTTTTGGGAAAAAATGACATATGAAGTGTTTTAACACAAGTTCTTCGTTTTCTGATGTACACTGCAGCTTGTTCTCTGCTTTTTTTTCCCCATGGAGGTTAAAATTTGTTGATAGCAAGAGTAGGGACAAAACAGCAAATTTTGCTGCTGTCTGGGAGGCCTGGACTTTGCGAATGATCTTAATTTTCTTTCTTCCTCAGCCAATAAAGACAAAGCAAGTGAAAAGGGGGAAAAATCTATACACATTAGCTCCTGCCAAACTGTGCAGGAACACTGACATAAAATAGTTTGAATCCCTCAGGAATGCTTGCTAGATCATTTGGTTCCCTCTTCCACTTGATGCAGGTTCATCTCTTTCAACTTCTTTCACAGCTGTGACACAATCCAGTGTCAAGGAACTTAAGTCAAAACATTGATCCCACTTTTCAGATGCTATCTAACACTTCTGTAACATTCCCATAATAATGTGGCTTTATTGTTGCCACACAAGGAATGGGGAAGCAGAGCCATGTCTGTAATAAAGAATGTGCAATGAATTACTTCCATGCAAACTAACCCAATACTAACACAGACTAGAGTCAGAAAGGCTTTGGAAACAGAAAAAAAGCAAGCAAGAAAGAAAAAACCCCAAACTAACCAGGAAGAAGGAGCAAGTGATGTGACTATCAAAAGCAGAAGTGAGCAATGAAGGTCCATGCTGTGGTGGATGTGTCAAAAACTCTGAATGGCTAAAGATAAATCAGTCCTACACGGGAGTCTATGAAGGATGAACAAACAGGAAAGTAAGCAGGGGGAAAGGGAGAAGAAACAGAAGAGAGAAGGTCTTGACCTAGCAATACCTAAATCAACACAAAATTAAGAGACAGAACAAGAACCTGAGGATAACCCAAGAACCCAGATCCCTGTGCTGGTGACCTGGCACCTCTCTGCCTGTGCTTTAGAGTTTCACAGTAAGTAAGTGTGGCTATTTGCCCTCACCATGGGGATTCCCTTGCCCTGAAGCACCAGTTGGTGAGCAGACCATGTTTCCTCAATACTGATCAGAGTTAGCAGCCCTCACTGTCAAGCAGCAGTGCAAGGGCCCAATTTTACTTTGAGATATAGATGCACAGCATTAAATAAGATGCACAGATTTAAATAAGATACACATTTAATATCACTTACCCAGCTGACATGACCCAAATTTCTCCTCCAAAATTAATGAATTTTTCTCTAATACAAAATAAAATATATTGCCAAGACCAGAATTTGCCCTATTGTTAGAAACCTGCAAAGTTTTAATTAGTCCTCATTTAATGTTCTCCTAGCTCATAGTCAGATTTGCTGGAACTTCTTGCAAAGCAATTCTACTTCTACAAAAGGATGAGAAAGCGATGGATTAATTCACAATAATGGACTTTGCCAAATGAAAAGGGATACTGAAACATCTCTTATTATTCCAGAACAGCAAAGGAGTGGGAGATGGGTCAATTGGTTTCTCAGCTATATCCTCCCATAAAACACTGGAGAAAAAAAAATCACTCTAAGCCTGTGAAGATGTACTTAAGTCCTTGTAACACATATGGCAAAAGTTAAATAAATGGGCTGTCTTCTCAGAGGAAATTACACTGTTCACCATCAAGCAGCATGTTAAGGAATCCAAGCTTCTGCCCTGCAGAGGGATAATGAACCCATATAATTCCATTTATCATAGTGAAGAAGCACCTAAAAAAGTAAGTTACTCTGCAGGTGTGCTCCTTTCTCCACATCTGCACATAATATGTAGTCATAGCTCATTGGCATTACACTTTCATTTGCAATGTCATCAGATTATAGATTATGTTAAATCTATCAACTGTCATTTCCCACATTACATAACCTTAAAAAGAAGAAATATATTTTACAATTGTGAGAAATATAAAGCCCACAGCTTGCTTTCTGCAAAGGGTATTTCCTACCTGAAGAAGGAGGTCAGAAGCTGGTTTGACTCTCTGCTCGAAAAGCACACTTAATGTTCGATTCTGTTGTTCCAAATCAAAAACTCTTGTTTTCAGCTTTATACATTCCTCCCTCAGATCCTGCAGCACAAGGGAAAATAGGAAGATTAGAAATCAGGTAACAGAAGCACTTAAAAAGCTCTAAGTAATGTCAGATACTAAGAAGAAATACATGTACAACTTTTGAAATAGTACAAATCAGAAGAAGGTGCTATTTGATTTCTTCTGGTTGTCTGATCATAGGATAATATTTAAAAAATCTTGTAATGAGGAACAGTAGTTACCTGACACATTTTTTTTGAGTATTAGTACAAAAAGTGACTTTGCAGGCAATGTGTTTCATTTTGCAGCCGACACAAGGTAGAAAGCAACAATTAAGATATGATTATTGTAATAAGCATAAGCTAAAGAAAAAGAATAAGCTATACCAAAACAGGAAGAAGTTCAAAGTGGTACTGTGCCTTCAAGGTACTCTTCTGGTGTCTGATCCCCTCCTTGCTTTTTCTGGAATAATCAAGTGGGGATTTCTGGCTGGCATATTGTGGATGCTCTGTATCTTCCCCGCTGTAACTTGCCACTGTAAAGCTGGCTAGGCCATAGTAAGATGCTGGTGCACCAGACACATGTGGTAATATGGTCCTGCCTGACATTTCCAACATGAGGTACCAAAAAGCCTTAAAACAGGCCATTAGAAGCAGAGGTGGAGTGTAAAACCTCTATCTTAAGGCACAGCACATTACTGTCAAAACCGAAAGATGCAGGTCCTTTAGCCGAGGCTGAGTCAGGTTCATCATGAACAAGCCATTAATGGCTTTCAGATACAGCAAATATATATCTATCTATCTCAGTGTAAGACCTGCCTTTCCTGGACACTTGAAGGAATACAGGATTCTATCAGAAAGAGGATTTTGGAAAGAGAACAGAATCTGACCGTCAGCCTTTCAGCATAATTTGGGTAGAGCGAGAGCTTCATATATCAGGAAGAACAGTCTCTTAATAAAGATTACACATAAAAATAACAAGCTGAAGCCATAAAAAAAACCCCAAACCCACCAAATGTCCAAACCACTTTCCTATATTCCTTTAAATTTAGGACAGTTGCTGCCCTGTGGTATTGCCTAGCTGATATTACTTTCGACCATATGAAGGTGGAGAAACAGGCCTCTGGATCCCCATATGCTGTCCTGTCAATACCATTATCAACTTGATGGCCTAGCCTTATGAGAAAACAACTCAGAGGAGGGATTCTAGTCAGATGTAGCTTAAATTCTTGCCTACAGTTGCTCTAGTCTCCACTGTAACCAGCACTGAGGTTATAAGAGGTAAACACACAATAAAATAAGCTCATCTTGAGACTTTCATAAAATTACGAACAACTTTTTACGCACATAGTATGTATCAGATTTTATGATATTACTGGATGAATGAAGTTATTTTCTCTTGATAGTTTCTTAATATTTGTTTTAGGTGGCTGTCAAGTGGCTGTTCAAGTAAAATTGCTAGAGCCCTCCAACAGGACCCCCTAAAAAATCTTGTGTATGATGTTTTGTAAAGCCCTACAGCTTTGATTTCTGTCAGTGAGACCTCTTATCTCTGGTCTTACACAAGGAAATCTCTATTAGGAAACTGCAAGCATCAAGACCCATTATTATCTGCCTTTCACAAATAATCAGTGAATTTAAAACAGAGCCTTAGCTGTTACAACAGTGTTTAACACTTCAACACTTCTAAGTGCAGTGAAAGGGAAAAATCATTCACAGAAACTGACAAAGTAGAAAAAATGTAAATCTTGGCAATGCCTCTGCTCAAAACCTGCCTATCCTACAGTTCTAAAACCATAAAATTTATGTTTCAAACTTTAGACTTTCTGTAAAAACTGAAATATAAGATAGTAGATTACCCACCCAGATGCTATAAACCGTGCCAAAGGTAATGCCACACATAGTCCAGAGGAGAAATAAGGCACATTAAGGCAGCAGTATTCTGGTAAAATAAAGTCTGAGTTTAGAAAGTTGAAGTCCTAAAATTACCAATTAATACAACTACCAAATATCTGAAGCATGTAATTCCTCTCCTGTGGGCAAAATGACCAGCTATTAAGATAGCAATCTCCCAAATATCTAAGGTATTCCTATGGTCTCACTACAGTAATATCTGAGCATCTCTCTATTCTTTTTCTCTTCAGTATGAAACTCACTCTTCTCCAAAATGGGATTCAATGTCCTCATTAGAGGTTCCAGAAATATGCTACTCTTCCTCTGAAGATTCTTCTGTTTCAACACTTGATTCACTTCTTTTTTCTTTCATTGAAGAAATAACTTTCATACAGAACCCAGAGTAAACCAATATTCTCCTGAATACAGTCCTATGGAGAAGAGTCATAAGCAAAGAGCAGATACATAGATCACAAAACAATTTCATTAAGTGGTGTAACTAAAATTTCAAAATGCTGATTCAGGTCTTACATGGAAAAAAAAAGAAAAAAAAATCCAGTCCCCACCACTCCCATCATCTCATGTGATAGGAGAAGTCCTTGGGTGGAAGGAGAAAGAATGGATGCTCCCAGTAAGTATCAAAGCATACAGGTCTGTCTCAAATTATTTTGTTTTTCTGACTTCTTAAATTTCCCAGAGGTAAAATTTTCTATTAGTAAGTGGTAAAAAATCCATATAATTTTGCTACCTAGAATTGTGAAATTTTGCGGTGTGGCTAATTCAGCACAAATCTTAATTTAATATAGTTTCTCCATAGTCACAGTAAAAAAAAGCCTCTCATATTAGAGAAATTCTATATGTACTGTAACAAATTATATACTTGAAAAGTGCACATTTAAGACTGTAATTCCATTACAAGGTTTCAGTGACATTGATGAATCACTCAAGCTTTGATCACTCAATTTGTGTCACTGGAATCTCTCAGTGGAATCACAGCCTTTCCACATGCTGGCGAGTACACAGTGCTTTATTCGTTACATTACAGCATGTACTTAATTTAAACAAAAATTAGTCCTTGAGGCACAATTTCAAATTCACAGCAAAGCCTACACAGTGTGCGTTACTGTACAAAATCACTCTTCTCCATTTTCTGAAAGCTCTCAGCTTTTCTTCATGTCTCGCTATGCCCCAGAGGTGTGTTATCTCACTGTGGCATGACTGGCTCTGTCTTACTGCTTAGCTGCACAATGGTAGATTTATCTGTTTACTACTTACTAGTTGGATTCCAATATATACCTACTTGGGACTGGTGTGAGGAGTCCAATTTCCTCTTTATTGTATGCTATTGTGTTCCTGTCTTTTCTTATAAAAGGACTTGTGTGAATGGTGTCAGGAGCACTGTAACAGTTAATATTCATTAGCATTTAGAAGAGTACCCTCTTTCCTCTTTCTGGGGATATTAAATTAGCTGTTATTACACAGTAATAGGTAAGCAGCTGTTAAATCCCATCAATATTAAGTAACTCACTTTATTAAATGTATTCAAATCTGTTTTTATTGTATCCATATGAACTCCTTGGTTCCTATGGGTTTGGGAGGATTAATTACTGAGAAAGTATGTAGTCATCAAAATGTCTGACGCCTTTGCAAAGGGACCCAGGAAGCTCCTCTCTTCATTTGGGAAACAACCATAATATTCCCAAACTAGAGATTAATATATTGATATTAACCCTCTGGTAAATATTTAATCACATATGGTTTTATATTACAAAATGTGGATGAGGTGTTTGTGTGTATTAATATGAGAAAATGCCGCCATTTCCATTTAAGCTGTACTGAAACACAGATTTGGGATTTTTTTAAAAATAGCTGAAGTTATGTTTCCAAAAAGGTGTTACAGCAATAGCTCTGCAGACTGCAGTCCTCTGATGATACACAGACTGTAGAGCATATGTGTATACAGAGTACAGAAAGAGTAATACAGCACAGATAGCACCAGTGCAAGCTTCCCCATATATTGTGGCTTGCACAAATCACCTCCAAGCTACAATACTTCCAAATGCTGTAAGGCAAAATCCCTCTTCTAGAGTAAAAGGCTTTGCTGTGCATCAAAAAAACATGGGATTGAATGATGATACCTTCATCCCTAACCTGTGGTAACAGCTGCGTCACTGTTTCGTGGCCACAACTGCCGGGTGAAGAGATTTAGGGAAGATTATTAGTTCTGGATTCATGATGCTAGCTTGGGCCACAGCAATGCATTATCTGTATAATGAGCAACTGCACCCTCCAGAGTCTTGCATCACTCACCCACAGGTCACCTGGACATCTCTGTCTTTCAGGGCAGGATACCCAAGAGCAGAATTAAGGGGATCAGAACATCTTCCTGCACTTCTTTTAATCTATCCAGAATGTCATAAGACCGATTCACAAAAAATCTGTCCAGTAAGGAGCTGAGAACGGTATCCAGCCTTCTCCCTGATATGCAGGTGGCCAAATGCAACCTTCTGCATCTATTTACCATTCACTTAGGTGTAGATGTTTATGGGTGCGGATGTTTGTCCATCCTGCAGTCAGGTCACACTCCCCACTTTCAGGAGTTTAGTTGGCAGAGTTCAAGGACATCTTGTTCATGTCTGAGCTGCACAGCAGCCGCCTTGCACCTACACCCACGCTCAGGCTCCTGCCTCCTTGATCCTGAACTGCAGCCTGACGCCCTGGCTTGGCTTCGCTCAGACCTGCCTCCTCCCCATGGACTTGCCCAGCGAACATGGGACTGAGGCCAACCCTGATCAGCACCTCCAGGACTGACCCTGACACTTGATGCTTAGCATCCTGCCTGCCCTGCTGTCACCCTCAGTCTCTGCTCACCCCCTTTGTGGGGGTGTTCTGCTGTTCTGAATGATGCCCATATTGGAGGCTTTGGAGCCGCTCTCCAAAACCTATTCCAATGCTTTGCTGTATTTGCATCTAGAAAGCTTTTGGGCGTGTGGCAGAGGTTTTTTATTATCTTAACTTGGTGTTTCTTGCTGCATTTTAAGAACATTATTTCTTGTCCTGTCATTCAGTGTAGACAAAACAGTTTATATTCTTCTTTGCACTATCTGCACCAAAAGACTGTATTTATGTCTCTTTCAGACTCATCTTTTTAAAGCTAAACGATCCAAAGAATTTAATAATGCCACATTTGTCAAGTGGTCTAGATCTCACAAAGGATCATTTCATGAATATTGAAGGGTTCATAGCTTATTCTTATAGATCTTTATATTTTGTTTGTCTTCCCCCCCCAACCCCCTCAACAAAATGACATCATGGAATCATGTTCAAATAAAAGACCACTTTTTTGTAGAATTGTCCTACCAGCTATTCCCTACCCTCTCTGGGCAGCTGATTATTTCTGCTTACATATTTTACCTAGCTTTTCTCTCCATTTAATTTAATCTTACTTTTTTTCCAGATCACGTCTTCATTTTAGCAAGCTAATTTTTAATTTCATTCCTCCCACTAGGTTCTATCTGAAACAACCACACCTCATATCCAACCATTTGGAGTGTGAACGGAAACTCCAGACATGACTTGATCCAGGACTGACCTTTACAGAAGCCATAGCGAATCTTTTCATTCTGCCAGGTTTGCAATCACCCTACAAGAATCTTGCCTGTGCAGTACTTCCCTTGCTTACCCAGGAGAATGGAGCAGGAGGACATCAAAAGGGGTTTTAAGACAAAATACACATTCTCTCTTGCTGCTTCCCAGCCCACAAGTAGAGCAGCCGAATCCCCATTCTATACATGGAGCCTTCGCTTTCACTCAGGGAAGCACAGGTCCACGCCAGGAAGTCTTTCCTTCCACTGAATGTGAGTGACTGTGCCAGCTATTGACATGCACTGTAATTTACCTTTTTTACGTTCCACAGGAATGGACTGTGGGAGTGACATAACCTGTTGTGGATACGGAATGGAAAAACCACCATCTGGAGGAAGGATTTTCAGTTGCCATTATCTCAATATAGGTAAACAACAAAAATTGGATACGGGTCCTGTAAGATCAAGTCTGTATGTACAGTCACCTGGATTTTTATTCACTTGGATTACAAAATCTTGACTTTCAGCCTGACATGTGGCAGTCTTGGTAATTAAATGGGTGAACATTATTTTAAAAAATGTATACTATAGATGTATAATGTATAAGAATATGTATCTCTCAAATGAACAATGAACATCTGCAAGCTTTAAGTTACACCACAATACCCAAATCACAACTTACCTTTTGAGTAAGTAGAGCCTGAACGACCTGATTAGCTACCTGAAATAAATAAATAAAGTAGTTTAAATATGTTATCATGTGTGTTTCTGCATAACAATACCTTCTTTTCTGGCTTTATACTCCACTTTCCACCTATAACCACCACCAATCTAGTATTTTCATTATTAGTATTGTTCTTATTAGTATTTTCATCAGATAATACTAGTAAGAATACATGAAATGCACATTAATTACTTCTGTCCTAGTCCTCATTATAAACAAATCTGTACCGTATCAATTGCAGTATGACATGATGGACACTTGGTTAACTTCTGTCATCTCTTCTTTGGACTAGGTTAAAATTTCACAGTCCTATATGCAGCTGGTGTACATCAGCATGGATTGACTGCATTCACTAGAGCTGATTTTTACCAGCACAGGATGGAGTCCTGAATGTTTTCATGAAGTTTAATTGTTTCTTGATTCAATATTGACAAAATGGTACATCTATCATGACAAGCAGAAACCATAAAGTGCTACAGAAAATTAAAGTACCTACTGTCATCAGAATGCGGTTGGAAGGCATTCACACCACACAGCATAATTGACTTGAATGAGATTACACAGCATTGATTAGTAGAACTATATATTCAACAGGGAATTTTTGAAGTTATTTATTTTATACATCCTTTCTGTATTATATTTACCAGCAGGCATAAGGGCAGGGAAGGGGAAGAAGAAGGGAGAGAAAAAGGGACTGAGATAAGATTTTCTGCTGATGATTTCTAACTCGTATGTTATGTTTCTAATGTAATTTATAACTATATATGCATACGTTATCGCACAGTGTGTTTGCCTATATTTTTGCTCTTCAATTAGGCAGAGCAACTAGAGATCTCATGCTGTGAAAAAAGAGACAGTAGTTATGATTTCTGGTTTAGTTTTGGCTTTCAGAAATTACAGTAAAGCATATGCAGGTATCACCAAATCTGCACTGAATACTTTTGGCAAATTAAAGAAAAAAACCCACGCCATTGATGTGAACTGAGTTGTGAGGAAAGAGTTGAAGCTAATTCACTTCTGTAAATAATTCAATTTGTTAGATCCAAAAGTTACATTTGATTCATACTCTCATAAAACTGCCTAATACAATTTTTTTTCTCCAAACTGGTCCCTAACTTAAGGCAGCCGGTGGAACAATGGTCCCATAAAATAGCTCTATACAAGATTTAACAGAAGACACAGACTAATATTAGAACAGTAATAACCAACAGAAGTAAATAAGTTACAGTTTTGAAAAAACATGTGCCTTGCCCTATAGGCTTTCAGGATCTACATCCGACAGTTTTCCTTCTGGCATGTACTTTTAAGAGCTATTTGTTCTACCTGAAAATTGAACAAACCATATAGAATAAATTATTTCTTTACTTTCTGACATGGAGTTACTTTACCAAGGAAGAACTAAAAGGTTCTTTGAATTGTGTATATCACTCAAAACAGAATAGCCTACAAAATTACTCCTATAGCTTTTTTTTTTTTTTTATGGAGTTGGTTGATGAGAAGCTTAACATGACCCAGCAATGTGGACCTGCAGCTCAGAAAGCCAACGGTATCCTGGGCTGCATCAAAAGAAGCGTGACCAGCAGGTCGACAGAGGTGATTCTCCCCCTCTACTCCACTCTCCTGAGACCCCACCTGCAGTACTGTGTCCAGCTCTGGGGGCCCCAAAAGAAGAAAGATGTGGGCCTCTTGGAGTCCAGAGAAGGGTCATGAAGATGATCAGAGGGCTGGAGTACCTCTCCTATGAAGACTGAGAGAGTTGGGGTTGTTCAGCCTGGAGAAGAGAAGGCTCCAGGAAGACCTTATAGCAGCTTTCCAGTACCTGAAGGGGGCCTACAAGAAAGCTGGAGATGACTTTTTACAAGGGCATGGAGTGACAGGACAAGGGCTAATGGCTTTAAACTGAAAGAGGGTAGATTTAGATATAAGGAAGAAATTCTTCACTATGGGGGTGGTGAGGCACTGGGACAGGTTGTCCAGAGAAGTTGTGGATGCCCCATCGCTGGAAGTGTTCAAGGCCAGGTTAGATGGGGCTTTGGGAAACCTGGTCTAGAGGAAGGTGCCCCTGCCCATGGCCGGGGGGGTTGGATGACGATCTCTAAGGTCCCTTCCAACCCAAACCATTCTATGATTCTATGATATATTGCATAGAGGAGTGTAAATGTCATAATCTTCCAAATGGGAAGAAAACGAACTTGCTGTGACAAACTTTTCAGGTTTGAGTGTATGAAGTTAGGTATCTAAATGAAAGTACCTGCCAGTATTCCATAGCTCCCATAGATCTCAATGAGATATGTAACTAGTTTCTTTACAAAATGAGGTCATTTATTCTAGTATCTAGAAGCTTGGCAAACTGTGTTGCTATTACCATACAAAGATTTTCAAGTCTGTATTCTTGGTTTCCAGCAGGAACAGAGGTGGAAAGCCTTCAGTAAAATGTTCTGCAGTTACTAAAATTAACTTAGCAGTCAGAAAGTGGAATCATACCCAAACTTTTGCTTTTCAAATGAGGTTGCCATTCCACTCCTACAGCAGTGCTAGTGTCCAGATGGAAATAAACTGCTAATCTAGCAGATCTACTTCATATTTACTTACAGGCATCAAGAGACACCACAGATATGAATGAACAACATAAGCCAGCACTACAAAACTGATAGTCACAACCACAAAAACCTGAGGAAACTGAGATCATCGAAGGCAAAGGGACTGACTTCTGAGATGCAGAATATATGAAATTCCCACTGGTATGAGGCGGAACTGCAGCTCAATCCCAGTAAAAAGCAGGCTGTAAAATTACTTGACCTGTGATTCATGCAGTTAATCAAGGTGAAACAAGGAACAGAATAGAGATGGCCGGTTCCTTAGTCTGCTATTATGTAGGAGATGACACTGCTTGCCTTCACACTGCCTGACTCTCCTTTGAACTTAATAGCCAAGATCTTTGGGTGAGGTTTCTTTTGTGGATTGCAATAAAAGAGATAAAAGATCCAGCTTCACTTTTTCCTTACACAATTATGTTTACATGTTGTAAAGTGGTATTAATAGAAAAGGTATAAAAGAATGAATCAAAAAAAAGAGACCCTAGTGTAACTTATATTATACCTTTTACAAATACTGAGATTTTACACAGCTGCCTTTAATGTATGGTTCCATATGCACAAAGACATTTCAAGTGTACTAAAATGAAAGGTCTTATCTTTTATTCAAATCTTAAAAATAGAATGCCTTTTTAAGAGAACTTTGTATTTTTGATTATCTGATTCTTAAAACATCAGCAAAAATATCATCTACCCTAAGTTGCATGATTTCATGCATGTTAAGTATGTTAAAGCTTGACAGAAATCTCAGCTGGCACAGAGGTGTGAATAAACATGACATTACCACTTACCAATAAACTGACAGCTGAATTTCAGGATAGGAAACTAGGATTAAGCATGTTAACCTCAAACCCCAAAGGTACAAGAAAACAATCCTGGTTTCTGCATTAAATTTTTCAGAGACAGAAAGATACGTTTATGAAGTATTTCTGAAATTAAATGAGCTCTTTTCTTATTTATCAAGTACTGGAACATTTCAATGACATCTTCCAAATACTGTTCTAAAGTTGTTTATAGGTACACTTCAGAGATGAACAATTACTTTAAAAATCAGTGACTGTTTATTAAGATTCATAAAGGACTCACTTCAGCTTGACCCTTATTCTTTTCAGATTTCATCTCGCTGAACTTTTGAGTTTCACTGAATTCTACCATGAAAATGACTACAGAGCATGCATTTTTAAGTCACAGGTGCAAGCATTCATACAATATTAAATGTGGGACATCATATGAATGGAAAGAACTATGTAAAATCATTGATAAAAAAAAGAAAAACGAGACAAAATAATGGCAGGCATAGCTTTAAAAACTCAACTCTAGTACCTTTTTGTCACACATAGAAAAATCATGGTGATTATTTTTACTACCTTCATATAGAATCATAGAATCATAGAATGTTTTGGGTTGGAAGGGACCCCTAGAGGTCATCTAGTCCAACCCCCCTGCAGTGAGCAGGAACATCGCTAGCTAGATCAGGTTGCTCAGAGCCCCGTCCAACCTGGTCCTGAATGTTTCCAGGGATGGGGCTTCCACTACCCCTCTGGGCAACCCGTTCCAGTGTTTCACTACCCTCACTGTAAAGAATTTCTTCCTTATATCTAGTCTAAACCTACCCTGCTTCAGTTTAAAACCATTACCCCTTGTCCTGTCACAGCTGGCCCTACTAAAAAGATTGTCCCTGTCTTTCCTATAGGCTCCCTTTAAGTACTGGAAAGCTGCTATAAGGTCTCCCTGCAGCCTTCTCTTCTCCAGGCTGAACAACCCCAACTCTCTCAGCCTGTCCTCATAGGAGAGGCTAAATGGCAGCTAAATGGCCACCAACACCTCAGCAGAAAGCACACTGTGTGTAGCAAGTGTCTTTATCACACTGCTGTAGAGACCTGAGGGACCAAGCAGTGACACTACTGGCAGGGTGGCCAGATTAAATGATGCTTGAGTGCCCTGAGCAGAGTTTGCCTGTGCTCAGGGGAGAGAAGCTGCAGTTTGAGGGTACTCAATGATGAGTGAAAGACGGGAGCATTCTCCCACTAGTTATCAAATGATGTTCCCAACCTTCATTACCTCAAGGGCCTGTCAAGCACCCCAAACACGTAACTAGCCAGAATGGCTAGGTATTAGCTTTGGAGGTAATCGTTTATTGTGTATCAGCCCAGAAGAAGTTCAATACACTCATGGACTTCAGAGGCAAAATTAAAATAATGGTTGTGGTAGGCACTCAAATTTTTTGGTGGCAAACTTAGCTGTCTCAGGTTTAGCTGTGATCATAGCCCTGAGTTCTCAGGAACATCTGTGTTCATCCCTTTAAACCCATTGGGTCTCCCTGGGGGAAAATGGAGCTGCAGCACAGACAGATACATAGCTGTAGAGGATACATCTGCTCCTAAAACCTGCTGAAGAAGTACTGAAGCCCAAAACAGGGAAGGCCTGAAGAGATTTTTACCTTCAAGAATTGGGTTGGTGTAAGGTGAGTTATGAACACAGAAAGCATCAGACTTAAAGTCTTAAAGGAAAGAAATTTTCAAGTAGAAGACTTTTATGTTTTCCCCATAAAAATATTTATGAAAAATGTTTTATTTTCTTAAGATCTTCAGTACGAATGCCTCTTTGGAAAGGACTTTGTCACATACAACACATCCTCAGAAGACTCTGGTTGGAAGTGAAGGTTCTCACAATCACTGATTGGGTTATTCACTAATTACATTTATCTCTCATCTCCTATTCTCTTCTTTGTTACTATAATAAAGTAAGGTCAGAATGTGCCATTTCTTGTAAAGCTCCACCAAGGGAACGTGCTGAGGTGGGTGCTAACCTGGGACTCCTGCAGAACTTGCAATTATTAAATATGGTTGTGTTGCCTAAGTCACTGGCAACAACTTCTTCACCTCAGTTATCATGAAGGATTAGGTCCCAGTCTGTGCCAGCTAAAACAATGCTGGTTACAGTGCCACTGCCAAAGCATTGTGAGGGATGAAAGGGGAAGGAGAAGAAAAAAGTGGTACCAAGCCATGGGGAAGGACAAGAGAGGTAATGAAGTTCAGAGCATAGTTTGAACTAATTATTTGCTCTTTAAACAGCAGCAGCATCTAAAAACCACAACCCTGGATCAGAAATCCATCGTGTTACTGCAAACACAACAAAAACATATCTTCTCTCCTTATAATCTATATGGAGTGTTTGGCTGGAATGGACAATTATGGTGCTTTACTCATTACCAAAATTAATTATGTAGGCAGATTTTGTTCTAGACAATCAGAAAATAATTTTAAGTTAAGCTCTGTAATGTAAACTAAAGTTAGCAATTATATGGTAATTTCATCCTTATCACCAAGACATCCAAATATCATTCAAGTGTGCACTAATGGAGTGACTCAGGCCCATGCAGACCAGGGCTCTGCCGGCATCCCAGTGCCACAGAACAGAGAGAGCATAACCTAGTGGGAACATGTATCTGTCAGTCTTTTACTCCAGCTCCCTGATAAAAATATGCTATAGTGGCAAAAATGCAGATTTGCTGATGAAAATCTGCACTAAACTGGATGCTTCTTGTACCAGAGCTGTATTGCTCATGCCAGTAATACTTCAGTGAATGCTGATTAAAAATGTACAAAGCTGGTAAAAAGCCATAAGTTGTCATCTGCTATGTGTGGTTTGCACACTCATGCACCCTCTTCTCAAAGGTACAGCTGAGATGTTGGTGTAGTTTTTGTTTTGTTTGCATGTTAGCTAATTACTTATGCTACTATGCATTCTTATTATGGAGCAGGTAAATGATTTCTGCTAAGGAACTCTTCGAGCTACTGAAAGTCTTAAAACTTAAACCCTTGTGTATACTGAAGAGCCTTATTTCAGGACGAATGAATGAATGGGAGGAACAAGCAAGCATCAGTATATGTATGGAGAAAGCTGCATGCAATAGAAGATACTAGATGTTTCTGGAACAGTAATTTCTGGAATGGTCAGACAGTAACTGATAGGTGAATTACATTGTAGCTGTAACTGGAAGGTCTGATCAGAAGCTGAGCCATGTAGTAGAAGTGAGCCAACATCTAGAAGAAACCCAGCATAAAAAGCTGCGTATGTAACCCTAAGGGGGAGCCGAGAGACTACATTCCCTGGTTACAGACTATATTACATAGAAAAGCTGGGGGATTTTTGAAGGAAGAAGCCACTGACACTTGCGTTCCACTCTACAGAAAAGAAGGAGCACACAAAACCTAATAGGCAAATTATAATTTTCTCCTAATGAAACCAAACCAGTTCCAAATACTGGTCACGAGGATATCAACTTTTTGGTGAGGAGATGTGGTCAAAACAGGATTTACAGCAGAGGTCACAGAGAAGAATATCTATGACTGCCAGACAGATGTTCTTGGGATTAGTTAGAATGAGGTAATAGTAGAAAATTGCAGAACAATGTCAACCTTGTAAGAGAGGGAGAGATTTGTTTCTATTCATTTAATTAGAGTATCAGGTAAGAACAACCTTTTTATCTACCTTACCTCATCAAGACATCTTTCATACTGTTCTCTCTGATTTTCATTTTCCAGAGCCAGCGCTGAATTCTCTGCCTACAGTAAAATAGAATACATAAATAAACAAACATGTAAATTAATCAAAGGGTATCTTGTACTACATGACAATTCACAAAATTTCTCAGGATGCTTACTTTGCGTACTCCTTTAAGATCCAGAATAAAAGGCACCATGAAATTTATTGTTACAAGTTGCTATTTTGAGTAAAAACAGAAGTGACATTCATTTATGAGATTATTCACAACATGCATTACAATTTAGAACAATATCAGAACAGATATTCCAAGTATGCCCACAATCTCATCTTGTCAGGTGGAGTTGGCAATGAAACATTATAGAAGATATTGGTATATCTTTTCTTCCTCCTCCTTTTCTGTTTACAGTGAACTTGCTATCTGAGAAAGCCACTTGGAAGCAAGCAGAGGCAGCTACTTATCAAAAGGAAACAAAAGGCAATCTTATCTAAACTTTTATCTGTGGCACCCCTTCATAAGCCTAGTTTCTGCAGTGGGTGACTCCAGATGCACTGGCCATACTACAGGTAATTGGTGAATTACACCCCTTAACAGAACCAGATAAATGTATTAGTCTTTACTTAAAAAACAATTCCTATAATTTCAAGAGTGAGAGGTATTTTACTACAGCTAAATGCAATCCTAAAGTTAGAAAATTTTTCTCTCCCATATGTCAGTTTAAATATGATAAAGTTTCCTGTATTGTAGTGTCTTTCATCTATCTAATTTCTGTTACATTTGCATTTTTACATAGTGCAAACCTCAAAATGGCACAATCTGGTATGTAAATTACAGTAAATCTTTTTCTATATGTTATGACTTGACTTCAGGAATTCTTTCAGTATTGGAAAAGAAAAAATCTCTGAAGTGTGCTGTATACAGTGGCATCAGCGCAAGTTTCAACTAGTTTTCTCTTAACAACTGAGAACCTGAAACAATATATAAAAATCTATGAGTTAGAACTGGCTCTAGAAACCTCTCTGCCACCCATGCCTCACATCACGTAACCGTAACACCAAAATCAATGCATTCACATAATTACAACTATTATACAATTTACATTACTTGCTTCGCTGTAACCTTCTGTCAACCTATAAAAGTTAAACGAATGCTGTTTCAAAAGAATTGTGGTTATACAAAGCAACAGTCATAAATATACTTAACATTTGTAATTTTAGAGAAAAATTTAATGCAATGTACTGTATGGATTCTATGCAAAGATGTACAGTTCTCTCTTCCTTGTTAAGAAAAGTCAATGATTCAACAAAATGAAAACCCCAAAGTCCAATAAATTGATTCATTAACAACAATTTCAAATTCAGCTAAATCCTAAAATAAGATTAGGAAGAAAAAATAAACATACACAATTATCCAGCATATTGAAATAGAGTAATAGAATAATAGAATAGAGAATAAAAGTGAGGTAAGAAACAAGGGTATATAGAGTTTACTTATTTACAAGTCTAAATAAACAACTGTATGGAATCTGTGCTTTATCTTGAGGGTACAATCAAAGCCAGCAAAGGTGGTAAAATGCTCTGCATCATATTTTCACAATGTCACCTACCAATGTGTTCAACATATGGCTATAAAAAGTCGATGGGTGATCCTGCAGAGAGCAATGTGAGATGAAGCAGCAAAAAGTACAGATGCAGAAGAAGCAAAGTAGAAGCAGAAGCCACAAAAGCAAAAGCAGCAGTAAGAAATCAGAAGCTGGAGGGTAAATAGTTCTCCATACCAAAGCGGCTACCATACACAGTTATCAGTTTGCTTTTATAGACACATTCTTCCAAACTGATTAATAAAAATAAAAAGATGATTGGTACATAAAAATGTATTTATATGAGTTAAAGATTTTCAGATGTTTTCTCTATGAATATCACCCTAAAATACCATCCAAAATAAATTCTTATCATAGAATCATAGATTGGTTTGGGTTGGAAGGGACCTTTCGAGGTCATCTAGTCCAATCTCCCCTGCAATGAGCAGGGATATCTTCAACTAGATCAAGTTTCTCAGAGCCCCATCCAGCTTGACCTTAAATGTTTCCAGGGATGGGGCATCTACCACCTCTCTGGGCAACCTGTTCCAGTGTATTCACCACCCCCAATGTAAAAAATTTTGTCCTTAAATCTAGTTTAAATCTACCCTCTTTTAGTTTAAAACCATTACCATTGTCCTGTTGTTACAGGCCCCACTAAAAAGTCTGTCCCCATCTGTCTTACAAGCCCCCTTTAAGTACTGAAAGGCTGCAATAAAGTCTCCCCGGAGCCTTTTCTTACTGTTTTGAAGAAATCGTTAAAGGATTAGTCTGCACAGCCTTTAACTCATGAATGTTGGTACACCAATAGGTTTAATTTTTTCAATTTTCATAGGACCTGGGGGTGCTAGTTGACAGATAGCTAAACATGAGCCAGCAGTGTGCCCAGGTGGCCAAGAGGGCCAACAGCATCCTCGCTTGTATCAGGAATGGTGTGGCCAGCAGAAGCAGGGAAGTGATCGTGTCCCTGTACTCGGCACTGGTGAGGCTGCACCTCAAGTGCTGGGTTCAGTTTTGGGCCTCTCACTCCAAGAAGGACACTGAGGGGCTGGAGCATGTCCAGAGAAGGGCAATGAAGCTGGTGAGGGGTCTGGAGCCTAAGGCTGATGGGGAGTGGCTGAGGGACCTGGGGTTGTTTAGCCTGGAGAAGAGGAGGCTGAGGGGAGACCTTATCGCTCCCTACAACTGCCAGAAAGGAGCGTGGAGCCAGGTCTCTTCTCCCAAGTAACAAGCGATAGGACAAGAGGAAACAGCCTCAAGTTGTGCCAGGGCAGGTTTAGATTGGATATTAGGAAAAATTTCTTTACTGAAAGAGTGGTTAAGCATTGCAACAGGCTGCCCAAATTGTTGGTGGAGTCACCATCCCTGGAGGTGTTCAAAAAACATGTAGATGTGGCACTTTGGGACATGGTTTAGTAGGCATGGTAGTGTTGGGTTGACGGTTGGACTTGATGGTCTTGGAGGTCTTTTCCAACCTTTATGATTCTATGATTCACTAACATAAAAATATATTGTATGGTTTTATCCTAAAATAGTTAGGGCAGACCGCTCCCATATAGAGATGTCTAAAAGAACTACAACACATAGCTGTACTATAGAAAATACCTAGAGAGTTCCCCATATTTCCATATTTCTCTTACTCCATATTTTTTTAATGCTGTGAGGCTGTAAAATGGAAGCTAAGTCTTCTTGGATCTGTTAGCTGAATCTCTTCATAAACAGGCTACCAAAATGAGGAAATCTGAACTTGACAGCATTATAAATAAATGCTATATTTCCCCTCTTATCAAGCCACAGTGGAAACATCTGTATAATAAAACCCTTTTTCACACCACTGGCTTCAAAAGTGTAGTGAAAGGATGTAATGCAGTCAATGTTAGCTTGACTTTTGTGCTTCTTGATTGCTGAACAAATCATGCCCATTTATTTGGCATTTTTGTAATGAGGACTGGACTAGAAGGGAACACTTGACTGACTTCTTAAGATCCTGTGCCAGTTCTCACAACATGGGAAAACCAGTACTTGATATACTAAATCACTTGATATTGCAACTGAATACTTGATAATAATCCTCATTCCCCCAAAAGTATTCATTTGGAAAATTTGTAATAGCACTTGTGGTCTCAAAACCCTGCCTCCTAATCCAAACCTTCATTTATTTAACATAAACCACTGGGTTTTGATGTTATTGTAAATCTGCTCAATTTTTGCTCAGAGGGATCTGCCTACCTCCAGTATTGCATATTCTAGCGTCTTTTGCCAGTTAAGCAAAGTAGGTCTCCTTGGAGAAAACCACTATTACATTTTATTTTCATTTTTATTTTCAGGCCATACTTACACTAGGCTAAGCTGCAATAAGACGCCCACGCTTCTCAGAGCATGAAAGCTATTGCACACTTGCAGGTACCCAGAGGCAGTGGTAGAGAAGTACGGACCCCTAATGCAGTCACTTCTCCTGCACATAACCTAGAAGGGGATGAGGTAGGAGAAAAACTACCTTACTGAGAACAGTACTCTATTAGCTATCAACTGATTTCTACAGTGATTTCTAGTTTTAGGTATAGCTGTCCTCTAGGAATTTACATATATTTGATGTTATGCATAGAAATAAACCATTTCTGTCCCTTGGCCTCACAAACACCAAAAGCGATGCAGCCCAGCAAACTGCTGCAGACAAGTGACATTCAATGCCAGCCACCAGTGCCTACAGGCAAGCATGTCTTTTCCTGGGGGGTCAGCTCTCAAAGCACAGTATCGTTCAGTCAGCCAAAAATAACTGTGGCATAACTTACCATTAAATGAAACATTACATGTTGCTTTTGGATCATTATAAATTCAAGGAATCTACAAATGTCAAAACAGAGGTATTTCCTAGTTCCAATTTGGAAGAAAGTATTTTGCACGAGTCACTCCAAACATTGGAAAATTTAAAGATTGCAATCATGACTTGGATAATGCTAAACAGCCTTCAACTGCCTTAATTAGAGACAACTTTGTTCTGAATTGTAAGACTGAGTTTATGGAAAATCAATTTGAAAGTGAAAACTTCAGACTTTGCATATAGACTTTACACTTTGTATAAAACAGAGATTGCCTCGTATTGATAACTTTGCTAAGATACATTACGATTTTAATTTTAACTAAGACCTTTCTCTCTCCTTCACAGATGTTGAAGAACACGCTGTATTTTCTCCTATGGGGCAGCTTTTTGCACTGTTTCATTCGAGACTGCTGACAGACTACACGCCTGATGCACCGAGGCCTAGTCCTGTTCCTGCTAAAGTCAATAAGAATCTACCATTTATTTCCCATGAGTGTAGACGTGAGTCAGGTGCAACAAAATAAACTGTATTTGTTTTCACACTACACAATGTTTCCTTAAAATTAATTAATTTTCCTCTGGTGCAAGAGAAAGTTCCTTGATTCACAATGAATTGTTGTTCATGATGCTATAAAAGAAACAAGGAGACAGACGGCAGCCTTAGCATTTTTCGTGTTTCTGAAAACATGTCATACACTGGATCAGTAGGGGCAAGCCAATTACAATTCTTAAAAAAGTTTCTAAAATGGTCATGATAATTAGCTTTACGATACCCTTAACTCCAAAACACATTCAGGCAGTACAACCACCTAAACTTTTGAAAACGCATCTTCACCTGAAGTCTAAAATGCATCTCAAATAGATCCTTAATATGGTCATATTTACTTTTTTGTTAATGAACAAAAGACACTACAGCTTTCTGCATCATAGGAAGAAAACAAATACAAGCCCCCTCACCCCCCTGCCCCAAAACAGGGGAAAATGTCTCACAAAAAATATTTATTATCAGTAGGCTCTGAGACAAAAATTGCCCTGCTCCTTTCCAGATTACAGTATTTTTTCTGGGTTTTCATGGTCAAAGCACGAGATCTCCCACCAGTCTCATTGTGCCATATCTAGACTTTTTGCGGGGTTCAGTCCTCACCTACACTCATAGATCGTGGCAACTTTCACCTGAGTAGTAACACCAGACTATTAATAGCTGAAATAAATATACACTTAGCAAATGTATCCTTACATTGATACAGACATTTAGAATGATTTCTTAATTCTCTCCTCTTTGTTTTTAAATTATTTTAGAGAGGATTTCTACAAGAGGTTAAGGACTGTCTACTAACTATACTTTGTTCAACATTTACCTGTGTTTGGTAGAAGTGGTAGACACATTCTCATGGCTGTCTCATGTCTCATATCTGAGAACGTCATGAGACATCCATGTATCCTCTAGATTTGCCTCTTTAAGTGGCACTTGAGAGGACAACTTTCACTTAACATCCTGCAAAAGCCATTTCTGCGTGCTTCTTGAAAGAGCAAACTGAAGTGCTTAAATTATGTTTGAAAATAAGATTTGGAGTTAAGTCCCTAAAGTGTTTTTCAAAAAGTTTAAACTTTACCTTTCTGTGCCTTGATTTATTAAGTCAAAAGAACAGGAACAACATTTTGTTAACTAGCTAGTCTGTTCCAACGATTCATGAATCAGGATATATTTGGTTCACTGGGGTCTTTAAGTGAAGAATTAGCTCATGTACCTATTTGGAAGTCTTCAACAGACAGCCCTCTACACTTTTATAATCACAATGAAATTAATTAAACCACTAAATTTTCTACTAGATGGCATGAATAAGAGAGAAGCACATGCAAGACAGTTTTCCTTACTGAACGATGGTAGAGTTGAGTCAAAACAAAAGCATGGGGGGAGGAAGAGAGAAGATTGGGGAGAGTAGTATGTATTTTGCACTAAGGGAAAAGGAGATCATAGAATCATAGAGTGGTTTGGGTTGGAAAGGACCTTTAAAGACCATCTAGTCTACCCCCCCTGCCATGGGTAGGAGATGAAGGTCTAAAGGTTGTATGTCAAGTTAGCGGCTCAACATGCTTTGAAGGTATCATCAATAAAGGTCAAGAGGAACAAAGTTATGACAGTGAACTTTAAAATCTCTGACAGAATGCTACAACACTGGTTACCATGTGCACTTCTTTGCTATTCATACTAAACCATTTGTCCATTTATAGAAAGCTTTATTGATTTACACAGACACTCATTTGTCATGCCCTGTGCAGTGTATTAATAGCTGTCCAAGCACTTCAAATGTGCTCAGCAATTTTTTTCCTGCTTACTGCCTCTGATTTTGTATATTTTTGTGGTCACAGCTTCATACAGCACACATGAAAAGTCAAAACCTAGGTCAAAGCCTGTTGTTGGTAAAGGAAAAATTAATGTTGTAATCTTTCTTTAGGTCCTTAAGGCATTTTTTTTTTTTAAGCTGCCATTCTAGGACGAGTTTACCACTCGAGCCATCTCCATATCTTTGGTCACAGGAAACTCTTTGTATTAGTCTGTCCATGTTACACAGAACATTTGTCCTTTGTCAGGCTAACCCAACAAATTGTCAGAGAAAAGTTTAACAGCATAGTTATGCTGGTTAGAAGTACTGAAAATTACATCCATGCTTTTAAACCAACATAATTATAGCAACAAAAGCCTTAATTTAACTCTAGCACTATGCAAGCATTTCCACTGGCCGCTTTCCAGTGCCTTTTATAGTGCTATGGATGGCTCTTTGCTAGTAGTAAAATGGAAACTGCACCTCACAACCTGCCTGTCAACATTTGGACGTTTCCACCTTCTGCTTTGTGCTTCCCACAACTGAACAAGACTGGAGCAACCATGGAGCGTCTCCTTGCTGAACTGCAGCCCATGTGCTACGGCTCTGCTCCGTGGCCCCCCATCCCCAGGACAGTAACTGAGACTGGAGAATGCTAGGTACTGACGAAGTAAGCAGTGAATTTAGTGGGCTAATACAAAATACTACTGTATGCTTTTTCAACTGTCCTACTCTCAACTATTTCTTTTGCCTCATGGAGATAGGGGAAAAAACCCAAAAAGGACAAATTAGTGATATGATGACAGCCAGGCTTCTCACCTTTGCTTCAAACCGCATGGAACCTCAGCCTTCCCAGTTGTACCATTTTCAGATTTTTTTTTTTAGCATGATCAGTCAAATAGCCTATTCTCTTTTAACCATACTTAAAACATTTGATATATCTGAAATAGTCAGTCAATATTCAATTCACATTCAGATAAAACATGGCATGAAAGCAACACACACAATATTTTGTAATAAAATACAGAACAATACAAGTGTTGATTATAATTCTGCCTGCAAAAAGGCCATATTAAACCTTACTGGGCAGTACTGGTAGGGATCATTCTTGCAATTCAAAATGCCAATAATACATTTTTTAATTCTTTACTGACACAAAAATACAGTGACATTAGGACAAGCCACCAACAGTTCTCATAAGCAGTCCATTTCACAGGCTATGCTATGCTATGGCTGTGCTACCAATAAAAGGGTTTTGAAGCCTCATAGAGAGCAGTATAACCACCTTCTTCTAATGCATGCTAGAAAGCAGAAGATATTTACTCAACATCAGAAAGCCAACCATTAAAGATTACCTAAAAACTTGGGCTTAAATGTTCCCAACAAAAAGCAGCCCAAGGTCTGTGTAGCCACATATGATGTTTTACAAATTATTGATGAGCTGATTCATGTATTTAAACATGAATTTACACTGGAAATTATGCAACAGCTTTAAAAATTTTATGGATTTCCTGCTGCCAGAGATCAGAAAACAGAAGTCACTAGTTTATCAGGAGATCTGCAGCAGATCGCAGGGACAGGCTCCCACCCAGGGCTCATAACCCCAGAGCTCTGTTCCCGTCTGTGTTTCCCGGTCCCCATGAGGAGAAACAATGACTGTTCAACCTAAACGATGAAACCTCCTTTTTGAAAGAAGGGGATAACTAGAACTTGATCCTTCAAGTGCACTTATACTGGATAAACAACTGAACTTCAGGAGTTGAATCAAACAAACCAAAACCAAATGAGATTCACACACTGCTGATGAGACTGTCTCGTAAAAACAACTGAAAGTAAACCTCATATTCCTGGGAATTCCTCTGTGAAATTCCTTTACTATTTTATTTTTCAGAACTTGGAGCTGGAAATTTTTAACTGGTTCAAGAATGGCAATATTTGTCTTTTTTATTTTGGTTAACTCTAAAGTAGTTATGAATGACGAGCCTTTAAAACCTTCAACGTTTTCCCTTCTGACACCACAGAAATGTCTGGACTTGACATTTTAAAGAGAAGGTTAATAGAAGAGAATAGATCTAGCAAAACAGACTGCATTATAAGCCCAGGCTTATCTTCCAGCAAATAAATATCTAGGCTACTAACAGATATATCAATAATAGCTTTGTAAGTCTACCTGTATGCAAATTGTAGAAAACAGCAAATTCTACCATTATTTATAGAGAACAGGCTTACAATATATCCAAAGGTAAAGCACTGTCAATACAGGCCTTCGAACAAATAGGTTAAAATTATGAAGGATGTCTTTTTTTTTTTCCAAAAAAGTCTTCCAAATGATCACATATAAAAGAATTTTTGAGGACGAGGAGTAGAAGAGATTTAAATAAGCAGAAACAGGCAGCATAAAGCTGAGTGTATTTCCTGAAGTTAAAGACACATATGATGGTCTATATAATGCATATACACTTGATAAAGCATAGAAGCACAAGCATGGAAAACCAGAAGTCCTGCAAGACTCCGCTGTTTTTTACCACTCGTCCTCTGAACAAAAAGCTGAGCTGCCTGCCTCAGTGCGATAATTGCACTCACCTTCCACAAACAATATTCCTAGGCTGTCTAAAGTGAAGAAGCTGCTATGAATGAGGGGTAAAACAACAGACAAGAGAAAGCCCTCTCACTCCCGGGCAGGCAGGCCCGTAAAGCCATGTGATGCCAAGCCTGCTGTACAGCAACACTGACTTGGGCAGTCAGGAAGGAGGAATGCTGAAACTCATTTGCCTTTCCGAAAACTGCCGCTGTGCTAACAGCGTAGGACGTCTCCCCAGAAGCGTGCACCCGGACACAACATTACAGCACACAAATGTAAGACATAAGACTGAATTTTTATGCAAGGAACAGTGTGTGCGTGTGGTGGGATTTGTTTATTTTCTGATTTTCCAATGTTTACATTTGGTGATCTTTCCCCTTGCAAACTGTGGACCAGAGGCAGCTGTTCCATCTTTTTTTTTTTTTTCTCCCTCTTGTTTTAAGTGATTTGTTCCCTTATAGAACTGTTCTCCCCTCGGAACTGAGAGCGTTTCGCTCTGACAGACCTACTGTGCTTCTCCATGTAATATTAACAGGCAGTTATTTCCTCTACCAAAGAACTAAAAATAAAATCCCTGGTCCATGAAAAAACTATGAGGTCCTGAAATTGTAAGTGAAACTAAGATTCTTACAATTAATGCAGGCAGATAAAGGCAAGCGGTGTGGACCAGACTAACCTTAAAGGGCATTTTGTGTTTAATATCAAATTGTATTTAATATATACATAAATATCTTTGCATTGAAAGCTCATATAAGAGTTAATTGTATCACATTTGTTTAGCTGCATTTGTTTCAATTTTTCTTGCAAAAATACCAAACTTTTCAGGGAAAATTCTAATTCTTTGAAATACTAATTTCTCAAAATTAGTAAAGACTAGTTGAAAACCATTGACTCTCTATACACCCAATGCAAAAGCTTGATAAAAACCTTCCAGTGCAGCCATTTTCAAAGAAAATACTTGCTTTCATTTGAAAGGAAACATTTTGCAGCAGATTTTGATCGAATTTAAAAGTGACACTGAAACCAATACAAGTATTGTCCCAGTCCCTGGAGGTATTTAAAAGAAGGATAAATGAGGTGTTTAGGGACATGGTTTAGTGGTAGGATGGCAGGGTTAGGTTAACGGTTGGACTTGATGATCTTAAAGGTCTTTTCCAACCTAAATGGTTCTATGATTCTATGATTTCCAGGGCTTTGGGTCCTTCTGAAATGATACCTATGGCAACCATTTTTTAAAAAATGCACTTGCCTAATCACAAAACAGAAGATTTTTAAAATTTTTTAAAATTCAGACCTTGAGGAAAACTCATATACTTTCAGGACAGTTTTTCAAGCAATAAGAAAGGCAACTTTAGAAGTTACTTTAAATGAGTTATCCTTCAAACCTTTGCAATTTTGTCCATGAGGTTACCGACACAGTGACAGTTTTCTACTTTCTGTAGTTCCATTATCCACACCTTCCTGAGTAGCATACTCAAATTCAAGGTTAATCTAATGTAGAGTTTGAAAAGAATAGAGCATGAATGTATGAAAATTAATCTTTGGGCAACTTTATTCCAACAGAACCCATTTCTTATTTTTTGCTACTTGTCTAACCAAAATGTTCATTGTAAGTACAGGCAATACCGCTATGGATTCACGGCACTGGGAAGCGGGTATGGAAAAAGAAGCTCAAGACACAAACAGGTAACTCTTTACAAGGAACACCTCGATATCTAAGCAGAGAAATAAGGCACAAAGGCCTTAAGTTAATTTTCTTAAAAAGTTGAAATTCAAGAATTTAGCATTCCTTTTAGCAAATTCAATTTACCTTTTCAAATTTTGGCAGGTCACGCTAAAATGTTCAATTCAGAAATAGAACATAATTTTAGAGTCTAATTAGTTAAAAAAATGTGACTTATTTTTCTTTAACACTAAGATAAATTAAAAATGACAGTCAATGGAATTAAGTAGAAAAACTTGGAATTAAGTACCAGGAAGCTAAGGATTACATATAGGTATATACAGGAATTTTTTATTTTTTTTTAATTTCTAGAAATTCTATCTATCAAGAGCAGCTCTTCTCCTTTAAAGTGGCTTTTATATTTTTTTTTCTAATATCATTGGAATGAACATGAAATAGAATTTCATTGGTCAATGCAAAAAATGGCCTTAATGCCATAACTGGTACTTCTATGCAGCTCCATGCACCTGAACTGAAGGGCTGTTATTAAATGATAGTAAACAGTTCAAATTTGGACCTAAATTTGGCACTGTCTTCAAGGAACACCAATCCCCTCCCTACTCACCCACCCTCCTCCCCCAGGAAACTAAGCAATTCAGCGTGCTTGGGGTTGATGACAGAAAGAGAAGATTCAAAACTTTAATGCATTCCTGCTTTTTTCCCTGTGTGTCTTTTAATATATAATCAACACCACTATTAATTGTCTCCCATAACCAGTTATTTTGGCTCTCACCGGAAGGTGAAACAACAGATGTTTTGCCCTGGCTCCAGAGAAAGCGGATGCTGAATTTTTATCAAGAAATATTTTTTTTCCCCAATCATTTATCCTAAGTTTCTACATTTAGTTCAAACAAAAATAATTATGAAATAAAGTGATATAAACTGACAGCCTGGAAAACATTGATCCCATATGCTTAAATGTCACATTCACTGGATGTGTGATGGGAAACTCATAGCAGTTCCCTGTTATCCAATGATTCTTTAAGTGGGAAAATCTGATTTTTTCTTCTTCTCCAAAGAAACACGTATGACTTTATATGTGTCGTGGTTTAACCCGGCTGGCAACTAAGCACCACGCAGCCGCTCGCTCACTCCCCCCCCCCCCCCCCCCCCCCAGTGGGATGGGGGAGAGAATCGGGAAGGGGAAAAAGGTTAGAGCCGAGGGCTGAGATAAAGACAGTTTAATAAGAGAAAATAATAATAATAGTAATAATGAGAATGATAACAAAATATACAGAATATACAAAACGAATGATGCACAATGCAATTGCTCACCACCCGCCAACCGATGCCCAGCCCGTCCCGAGCAGCAATCAGTACCTGAGCGACCGACCGACCCACCACCCCCCCCGAGCATGACGTTCTATGGTATGGAATAGCTCTTTGGACAGTTTGGGTCCTAGCTGTGCTGTACTCCCAGCTTGTTATGCACCTGGCCGAGCAGGAGAAGTTCAAAAAGTCCTTGAGCAGTCTGAGCACTGCTTGGCAACAACTAAAAACATCAGCGTGTTATCAACATTCTTCTAGTACTAAATCCAAAGCACAGCACTATGCTAGCTTCTGTGAAGAAAATTAACTCTATCCCAGCCAAAACCAGGACAATATGAAATGCAAAAAAATACACAACTGGTTTTCCTTTTTAAAAATATCCCTTGATCTTATTTTTATTTGAATACTGAGAAAAAGAATGACTTTTCTTTGCTATGCTACGCAATAGACAAAGTATTACATAATGTTATAATTGATATTGTCACGAAATATTTTTAAACGTAATAAAATATAAAATACATTATTTTCCTTCTCCTATGATGAATCATTTTCCTCTATTCCTTTAAAGACTTGGAGTTAAAAGGTTTCCACCACAATAAGCTATTAATGTCAAATGTTTCACAATTCATAACATAAATTTATAACAAGTTTCTCTGTTTTTAACTACACAGGAGCATTGAGTTATTTCTGAAGGCAATGTTTCCTGCAATTTCACTTTCTTCATCAGAAGTCGCACATAAGTCAACTGCTCCAGGTGTTTCAGAATGAACTTATTTTGATGGCTTCAGCTATTTTCCTCCCTTCCAGCTAAGGAGTTGGGAAGCAAAGCAAAGCAGAGCAGGTATTGGTGCACTGTATTACAAATAGGATCAAATGCCATAGAACGTGCAGCAATTGTTTTGTAGCCAATAGCTAACTTCTTGTAACTGAATCACAAAATTACTGCTCATTTCCTGCTAACTGAAATAAAACTCTCTTTGCAAACATCACCTTGCTTCTCCTGAAAGCTCTGAACATTTTTTGCTTTTGTTTTTATAGACACAGTAAGTAGCAAACGATGCCCCTCACTCCACAGAGCAATACACAGTAGGTTGATTTCTGCACTGACATTTGTTAAATTAAAAGTTCTGATTCATTTAATCTTTTAGAGTGGAATAGTGATTTTGCAGAGTAATTGTATTTTGCTCAAAAGAACAACCACCCAGACCCCAATTTTTGTCTCTCTTGAAAGCTTCAACGGTTTGGAGTTGTGTCTGGTTTTTCTGCCCTGCAGACTGTGCTCACTTCAGAGAAGATGAATGTAGAGGGATGAGGATCCCTTAGAAACTCTCTGATGTGGCAGTACACGAATGTTACCCTAACTAGTCAGATGAAATTTCTCTTGTTGTGCTGGTTGACGTCAGGTGCATCTACACTGGCTTTCTGGCTTGGATGAGCAGTGACTGTCCTCGAGTGATTTTTCTGATCATTGCACTGACCAGGCTACAATTCACACCCCAGTATGGCCTTGGAGACAGCAGACTGGGTTTCTTTTACATGAAATTGGAAGAGGAACTCCAACCACTGCTGGGCTTAACTAGAGCTCAGCCAAAGTAATCTCCCTAAAATGTATATAATGTGTACATCAGGTCCTTAGCACAAACAGCTTAGCTCCGAGGATCTGCTCCTGTTATGCTGCACTGCTTGCTAAGGTAGACCTATAATTATAACAGGCTATCTTCAGATCCTAAATTAATAGTGATAGACCTATGGAAGTCATCTGCCAGAACAAGAGTGTATCCCAGAACACTGAAGTAAAAAAGGCCTGTTGGGAAGGCTTTTTCCTACTTACAACAGAGATGTGCCAGAGGCATTTTTTTACTTGGATAATTTTACAGCTTTGTACAGGAAATAGAAAATATTTCATTAAAATAGGAAACATGAAACTGTACAGAAGCATATACATTAAAGCCAGCTACATGGAAAGTGAATACTCTGTAAGTGTTACAGTGCGATACTAAACACTTTCCAATTATTTACTTAACCTTGTTCTTCAGCATATAAGACTTATTCTAGATTTTGTTCTTTGTACTTATATTTGTTGGTAAACTACATCCCTAGGAAGTTCAAGAAAAGCCTTAGACTACACACTTTGGGATAATGTAGCAAACTGTAAAAATTCATTGAAAAAACAAGCTTTGGATGACAGTAACAGTCTCGTACGAAACATACACTAAGTCAAAGTTGATGGGATTCAGTGGCGCTCCAGTAAGAAGCTCAGGCATGAAAAATGCAGCAGCAGCCCAACAGCCCAGCTCTGATCTACATAATGAGCCAAATTCACGTCACACATAAGTAAGCACAACTCAAGTGCAGCCACTGGAACTTCACCCACCTTCACATGTCCAAATCTGACACCAGATAGCCAAATACACTAACACTAATATCAAACATGAGCAAATGTTGCTGTTACCTTATTCCAAGCTGCTGTTTAAGAGCAGTATCAGTGATTAATTGATTGGCCTAAAGGGAAAATGAAAAAAGAACAAAAATAAATCAATGTATGAAATACTATGCAATGATATATATATACCTACTGCTCTGTCAGATTGGCCTGCAATTGGGAAATATTCCTGCCTGGCAGAGGTCACTAGCAGGGCAAATCAGTTGCTTAAAACCACGAGAAATTCTCATCTCTTTTTTCTATTCAATTTCTTTGTGAAAAATACAGTCTCTGCCTAATACTAGCAGGTTCTTTTTTACAATGAACTAAGAATTTACCCATCTCATTGGGTAAAATTTTGAATGTTTACCCTGGGGTCACTGTGAAGGACAAAATATTTGATAAAAAGAGTATGAAGAAGACCACCACTGGAATGAAAAAAAAATATTCTGCCACACCATGAGGAACCAAGAGGAAGACACCGGCTGTTTCCTTAGCAGAGAAGTTACATCAACACTACACCAAGCAGCTCTGCGAAGATCCGCTAAAGCTGGCTGTGGTTGCTAATGTATCGTTCCACAGGGGCTAAAGCCCTGGTTTTCAAGAAGAAACTGCTTCTGCTACCTGAACTACCATGCATGGCAGGGCATTATATCAAAAGATATATTGTTTATAAAGCTTGTAATATGGCCTCTTTCTCTGTTTCACTCATCCTACCTTAATTTAATCAAGTTAATGTATGTACGTAGTGATCAGCTATCTCTGCAAGGCACTGGGGAGACACTACAACATGTAATAAAATTCTTTTCATGATGATACAGATTAGATTTAAGGTTACAGAAAGAACATTCATTGCTTATTTAAGAAAAAGAATATTACAACTGTCACTATTGGTAATAGAGGTTAAAGTATAATGACAACAAAGCAATATAGGACTGAAGGAAATTATCAAAGAGGAGGCAACAGGCTTTTCTCTGGCACATGTCTAAGGTCTAAAGAAGCAAACTCCATAAGGTTTAAAAGAAGAAAAAGAAGGTGCTAATAAGAGGCAGGTAAGGAGAAAATTTTAGGTGTTTCAGCCATATGATCTCTTCACAGAAAAGCCCGTCTCCAGTCATTTCAAGCCTACCATAAATCAGAAACATAGAATCATAGAATGTTTTGGGTTGGAAGGGACCCCTAGAGGTCATCTAGCCCAACCCCCCTGCAGTGAGCAGGGACACTGCTAACTCGATCAGGTTGCTCAGAGCTCCATCCAACCTGGCCTTGAACGTTTCCAGGGATGGGGCCTCCACTACCCCTCTGGGCAACCCGTTCCAGTGTTTCACCACCCTCGTTGTAAAGAATTTCTTCCTTACATCTAGTCTAAATTATTAAGAGAAATGCTAACCAAGTGGAAGAGATGCAATACAAGAAAGGAAGATTTTAGCTTCTTCCACAATGCACAACAGTCTGACATAATGTGCAACCCTCATACCCATTTCTTCATCTGACCTGGAACTGTTGTTGCAGTAACTTTACAAAGGGCTTTGTCTAGCAAAATAACCAATTTCTAAGTACTCTTTTTCTCACAGTTTACCAAAAAGCTGAATGACAAACCTAGGTCTTACTTGCTTCCTCTTTTTTTAAAAGAAATTTTTCCTAAAGACCTTAAACATTAAGACCAAGATCATCTAAAATCAGAAAGACTATTCTGGAAGAACAGCCCATTTAATTGAAAACAAGGAAACCTGAAGGCTTATTGAAGGGGAGAGCTGTAATTACCAACTGAGTGTTTCTCTTTTCCTAAATACTTTCCAAGTCTTGGCCTTGTGAGTACATACTAACCAGAAGAGGAATAGAAAAATGCACAAATTGCAAAGATGAACGAGCACTGTCACCACATGTGATGGAAGGTTAGCAGATCTCACAGGTATTCCTGTGGGACAGGAAGAAGCTCTGCCCTCTAGATGGCATTATGCGCCTGTATATCCTAGATGCAACTGGAGGGCCCTGGCAGGCAACCTAATAATTTCTCTCCACCTGCATAGGAAACATGGGCACATACGTCAAAAAGATCAGATGGCAGTTCTTGGTCTCAATGGGAAGGTGACAGCTGCACGCTGCTAAACGACAGCACAGAGGCAGGCAGAGTCCCTGTTTTAGCTGTTTGATATGGGAGGCGGAGGAAAGGTGCTCAGCCTGAGAAGAAACAGAACGGAGGATCTCCCTGACCCTGTATGGGGAAAGGCAACTTACAACTGGCAGGGACGGGCAATATTTGAAAACATATGGTACAAAAACACTTGGGGGGGGAAAAAAAAGATTGTCCTCATGGAAGAACAAACCTCTCCTCTACTTGACATTTAGAAGCAGATTTATTAAGCAGAGAAATGTATATTAAAGCATGTGTCTATGCAAGTAGGTATACATGTCAATGCATGTATGGTTATATAAGACCCCTGTATAGCTGTTTTGATGATACACTGAAATTAAATAATTACTTCCTGAGTAATCAGGTATCTATGGAACCATCAGTGAAAATCAGAGTCCTGCATAATGGACCGAAGTCAGACTATTCCACATTTGATTTATCTGTTCTCTTCATATATGTATAACTGATCTTAAAATCTGTGCTTCTCATGGTGACAGATTAAGCAGACGTGCATTATTAAAGTGGCTGCATAATAAAGCTGGTGAATATTGAATTTCACGAGTATGCTAATCATATAGATTTCACATGTGTAGATAAATATATGGCCAACACAGCAGCCAAGACCCTTATATGCTACAAGTCAGCATGGCTCCAGTAATCCTAGCAATATGAGTGTAACTATACCTGCCCAGAATTCCAGCTATAATCTCCAGTTTCTGCAAGATGAACAAAAAAGAAATTGCTATCAAATTAAGAAAAAGTGCATCACCATGCGGACGTCATTATTGTCTCATCTTTTTCCAAGGCCCATAAAGAGAAACAAAAAGAGAGGAATTATTTTGCTATGGAAGAGTTGTAGGGGATTCAGCTCTAACAGCTGAGGTAAATTAATTGGTATTTCCTATACAGCCAGTGGAGAATGTCCACAGAATACTGGGATTTTCTTGATAATGTTAGTTTGACATGAACTGCAGCTATTTATTTAGTTTATGAACTACACAACTTCATCACTGTCAGCCAAATTGCATGCATCATTGTGTAAATTAAAAATATAAGGCATGATTCTAAATCCTCTGTCACCCAGAATCCTTGTTCTGAAAAGAAGTGCCACTGTGAGGAATGAGAAGGCTCACAGAAAGTGTTTGTGTAGAACTGGGCCCGGAGTGCATTCCTGATAGGAACTATTAAAAAAAACTATTGAGTCTCACTCTCTGAAATGATAGATGTGTTGGGATAAACACAGCCACCTAGATCTATAACACAGTGTTGGAAAATCTCATTTCATTCAGCAGAGAGAGTGAATTTTCAGTTGTACCACATGCCTGATTGCTAAAAAAAGGTAAGTTACATTATCTACTGATGACGTGCAAGAAGGCACTATACATGGAGAGAAGGGCACTGAAAAACTATCATTATTTAAATTATAAAAGTCAGACTGAAATATCAGATTCCTTCACTGCAACCTAGCAAGGACTCTTTGCAGAACACAGTTAACATTTATTTCAATAGAGAAAATCTGACAGGTTTAATAAAACCAAGACGATTTTCCTTGACTTCCGTGACTTACCTTTTCTTCACTGACTTACACCTATTTCTCAGACCTTCTGGCACCAAATCATTATTCTTGTAGCCATGTTCAATACTTGAACTATTTAAAGAGCATTTGTTATATCAGCACCACAGAGTTTTATCTGTGCTACATAACTATAAGAAAAGAGCCATTGTACTGGAATCTGGAATATCACAGAAAAAGGTGAATTTTTAATCTGCTTTTACAACAAATATATGCAATTACACTTGATTATGTTAAAATGAACATTAAATGCTTATCTATGTTCTCCTTATTTTTTTGTAAAAATTCCAGAGTTCAAAATACTATCTTGAGGATCCTATAGATTACCTATTATTTTCACAGCTGAATGCACCATAATTTAGGCAAAAACCCAACACTACAGGTAAACTTAAAAAGATCTTCTAAACAGTATCCTGACTAAAATATTAATGTGAATTAAAAATTGCATATAAGAAATGTTTCTTCCACCTTGAAGATGTTGGATTCACTGCCCTGGAAAAGGGTATTTTATGTCATTCTACCTTGAGAAGGTACAAATCTGGACAGCTTAAGTTACTCACTCTGCCTTTCCAAGGTGCCTTGTACCTCACTTGGATAGACTGATATATGTGATAAGAGCACTGAAATATCTCATGCTAGAGAGCTGGTAACCTTTATTAAAACCTAAACTGACTGCATGAGCAGGCTAAAGGAGAAAAATTCTGATACACAGCAAAAGTCCCTTTATAGAAGAGTGTATGATATGTCACACTTAAAACAACTGAACACTATTTTAAAACTTAACAGATTAAGAACACTAGTTGGAACATATTCTATTGAGCACTTTGCTGAATTAGCAAATTTCAACACGTTAGTGCTTCATGGGTATCTCACAGTAGAAAGCAAAGAGTTGATCTGGAAGTTTTTACCTTTTCAACATGTGCCAAAAACTCAGGAGCTTTGCATGTTGTGACCCAAAACATTTAACTTCTGGACCACTGCTGTGGTGCTCCATATAACGTGCAATTCAATATTCTTTTTTTTTCCCTAGACTTAGCTAGAAAATAAAACAATACCATCTGTTACGCAGACTCAAATTCCCAGGAGGCACCACGGTTGATTTTAGAAACAAAGTATTTTAAGCTTTCGTTGAACTGAATAGTCAGAAAAATGCAGATATGCATGGCTTCCTCCATGCCTCTTCCACCAGTCATGGAGGCAATGACTTAATGTGCAGACTTATTTATATTAAGGCACTCTCCCATTTCAGGAGACGGAACTGTTTGGTGGAACAGTGGATCAGCAGTGTCTCTCTAATGATAGCAGCAAATGGTTACAGCAATGAAAAAAAAAAACAAATCTGAACAGCTCTTCCTACATCTAGTGGGCAGAGCTATTTTCAACATCCCCGCATAAATTCATATCCCTACTAGATCATCTTGATTTTTGCATGTCAAAAAAGAAATTACCATGAATTTTGACTGGCTTAGAAAAAAAGGTCTAAAAGGACAGAAGAAAAAAGAAAGTCCTTTTAGATCCTCAATATTTTACATGTCTGCAAGAAGCTTATTCTCTTCTCTTAAATACTCATCACGTACTAACTGAATTTAACTCTCTTCCCAGAAGAGATTTCTATTACTCTTCATCTTCTATATGAAGACATTATTTCTATTAACATCCCATTTGATAGGGTGCATTGACCACTGAAAGCTATTCAGTGCCTGTGCCAGCTATGGAGAATGCCGCTTCTTGCACTCGTGGGCAGCATGTAGGATGGATGGAGAAGCCACAGTGGAAGATCTGAGCACAGAAGGGCATGAGCTGGCAGGAGGGAGGGTACAAACATCTGCGAAGGAGGTCCATTTAGAGACTGCAGCAGGAGTGGGTGAGGACAGATGGCAAAGAGGAAAGCACTCCAGAGCACAAAGGTAAGGAGAACCTGGTAGCAGCCATGACATTTGCTTTTCAAAGACTGGGAACAACTGAGCCACTGAAGACCTACAGTAGAAGATCTCAAGCATCAACAGATTATAGAATACATTCAGCTTGACAGTACTTCTTTGGTTAATTTAAAATTTACTCAATTATTGTGAAGCTAAAACAGTTTGCCAATACTATTACCAGCAAAGAGCTGGAATAAACTGGGCTGTTTTTGAAACCAGTGATGCAAGTCCATGCCGATTCATTATCAGCCACTGGATAAGTTTGGAAATAAGATTTTCCCTGCCTCATCGTCTGATCCCTGGCTATAAAAAAAAAAAAAGAGTTCTTAAGCACAGTTCAGAAAACTAATTATGAAAGTCTCCTACTGAAAAGATTTAAAAGTAAAATAATCCAATAATTAGGATTAAGTAGGTTGGCCTTTGGTGACTGATCAGCATAATGAATCTAGTTATGTGGACGGCCAAGGCACTGAGCTAAGAAGAGGCTTCTGGCTGAATCAGATTAAATGCATTGGCTGGAACAAGACTGGTTGCTACAAAATATGTAGAACATTGCTACAAAATATTTCAGAGTTTCATGATTTTTCTAAGCATCTAAGTAAAGTGAGTCAAATTTCCTAGAAACCAAAGTGAAGCATCTGACTTTCAATAAAAAGTTTTTCCTCACAGTTATTTTCAGAAACTCAGGCTTTGCCCCTGCATACTGTATGTTTCTCTCCATGAAAAATAATATAATTATTAATTTTCTTACCGTTTTACATAGTGGTACATGGAAAATGAGAAAAAAAAAAGAAGATAAAATAATGTAAGAGCAAAACAAAAGCCACCAGCACCCCACTCAAAATAGTTATCTTCTCAATCCACTCAAAGGAAATACGTATCCTTCTCATATTTCTTTTTTATCTTTTTTATAGTCCATTGATATCATGTCTTTCTTCTTCTGCAGGGTAGTAAAAACATAATATGGGAAATACTTGACATACTTCCTCATTTGTTTAATGGTGATGATACAAGGGAAATTACCCCTCTAATATATTTGAACATTTAGCTTATTATCCTGAGTGAGTTTTCTCCCAAAGCTCAATTTATTAAAACAAAACACATCTTTCGATGATGAACTGCAAGAGGGCAAGGGGGCAAAATTCTATAATTAAAATTAGAGTGGTTTCATGACTATTCCCTAGCAGATACTGCTTCTACTGCAGCTTAGTTTACTGAAACTTTCATTGAGTCCCACTCACCCGCAAGCAATGAGATTTTCACACATGAATTAGGCTTTTCATTTGATAACTTCAAGGTTACGATTTAACGCTACCCCAGTGGCTTGCTATTTGGTGAAAAATGCAAGGTTGTGAGCAGCCTTCAATCATTATTTTTTGAGGCCAATGGAACTCGTGCCCATTGCAGAACTTCTGGGAGGGAAGGGGGACACACAGCAAACCAGGGGAACCACTTCCTTGTTGACAATGTTTATTTTAATTTGAATATAAATAATTTGGTTTTAGCAAGGCATTAGTTATGCACCGTCATAGGCTAAGGTGCGCAAATCATCTCTTCTGAAGAGTGGAAACTGCCCCCACATAACCAAACCTCATGAATTCCCCATAACAAGGTGATGGTACACTGCTCATCTACCAGGAGGGAGTGCAACGGGACCATGTCTGGTCAAATGAGGCATGCACATACAGCCATGAGACAGAATAGGTGCCAGCAAAAATATGATGTCCTATCCTAAACACAGGTACTACTCATCCCATAACAGATGGACATCTTGTCACAAGACAAGCATATGTACGTGCCAACTCTTGCCATACAGATCCGCTCACAAGACTCTCAGGAGGGACTATGCCTGTACTCTGCTTATGTGAAAGACTTCTTGTGATCTCTGGGAGGAAAGGCTGTGGGCTCTTCAGAAACACAGATAAGAAGTCAATCCTGTGCCTACCTTCACAGGGGAACCAACACAGAGAGACAGTTGGAGTAGGGGCAATTCAGATTCTTTTTTCCTGCAGAGTGGATGTAGGATCTATAGTTTAGATGTTCTCTGTATGTAGCAACTCAGCAACTAAGAGCTGGATAGACACACCTGGACTCAAAATCTTAATTCCACCTCCTCTGTAATCTGTTTTCCTCCTTGCTTCCTGTGTAAAACATGATACCCTACCAGACTAAACCAGGGCATTAAGGCCCTCTCCTCTGAGTTGTTTCCAGTTCCACATCTTTGAGTCTAAGTCTAAGGATACATTCAGATGGAAGAAGTCAGAAGAAACCAGGCAGCTTCCCAAGCTATTTGACCGCATGCCACATTCTAGGTCTTTACCTCTCTATAGATGTGTACCAAGGCACAAATAGACAAAATAGACTATATAGGATGCAGGAAATCTGCAGCTGAGATGGGAACTGAATCCAGTCGTCTTGAGTCTTCATCCAGTATCTACTCACACTGCCCTTTCTTTCTGAGGAATTGAGAGGACATGCAGTGTGTGAAAGGACATAACACCACAAAAAAAGACTTGCACATCTTACAGAATCCCTTCTTTTTACTGGCAAAGCAGAGGATCATCCAAAACAACCTTCCTTAGGTACTCCTTGATCATTTAGTTTGGAGAAATCCCAGTCAACCTACTTTCTTCATAATCAACCAAAAGCAAATACTTTCTAAGAAAGTTGCACTACTGCAGTTGCAAAGAAGGAAATCCGGAAGAGCTGGAACATTTCATACAGTTAGACATAGTTAATTCATACTGAATTATTCTCACTGCATAAATGTCTGTGCAAAGACAGACTTTAATAAGCCTTCAAAGCTGACACGGTATTTATCACTGATTAATTTTTTAAAATCAAAGTAACTATGGCTTTTACAGACATGTTTAGATTAAGACTGACACTAACAGTATATCAGTTTAATTCACGTGCAATTATGCAGGTGCTCGGGCAGCCTGTATTTCAGTCATTTGAGGCTAAATTGGGGCAGAGAGCCTATAGCTCCATATTGGACAACAAAGCCCTGGGACAGTCTTAAGGCCTTTAGAGGCACAGTTTTTCAAATCTAGAATATTCTCAAAGTGTTCCTCTGTGCACTGTGACTGTGTAAACTGCTCTTGCTGGAAAAAAGAAATAATATACAATCTTGCAATGAGAGTCTGTGTAATACCTAACATACCCAGGAGGGCAAATTAAGGTTTTGTGAAAAATTTCCAACTTAATGCATATGACTTTGGAAATATAACATTATTGTTTTACTGTAATTGTGTATATTCCTACATATACCTGAAATTGCCGTATGAGGGTTGATGCACATCCACAATAAATTATATTTTTTCTATATTTCTGGCTACCATTTAAAAAAAATTGCAATTCTTCTGGTGATGAAGAAGATTAAAAAAATGAAATTCCACCAAGGAGTTGATATGTCATTCGCCATACTTCATTAATATTTCATTTTTTGCAGCACTCCAAATGCACAGAGAAGTTATCAGAGACTTTTTTTTGTGCTTTGTAAGAGTTAGAAGGCATTTGATCATAACTGCTGAAGTAAATTAAAGTGGCATTTCAAGAGCAGCCAACTAAAAATGCTGAAGGCACAAAGGAGTTTTGATATCCAGGAAATCACAATTAATTCAACTACATAAAATAGGATACAAGACGGTATGAACCATTCGTTATTTGTCATCTGTTTCATTTGATTAGAAACGTATGGTATTTATCAGTCAGTAGAGTGGAAATAGAATTTTCTGTAAATGATAAAGGATGTAAAAAGATTATAGGTAAAAGGAGCAATGGGAGACTATGTACATATATTTCTTATCAAAGTAGAAAGCTTTCACTTGGGCTGCCTACAAAGACATTTTATTATACTGATTTGTATTGTTCAGTGAGAAAATTTCTAGGTTAAACAGAAGTTAATAAAACCTAAAAAGTATTACAGAAATTTATTTGGCAATACATTTGACACCAGCCAAAAAAAAACCAGTTATACATTTCCACTGATACGGAGGCCACTTAAAAGTTTTCTGTGAAAGTGAAGCCTCATCCCTTTTTTCACACTCAGATTTGATAATCTGTTGGTCCATTTACCACAGTTGAAGGTGATTACAGTTTTCTTCACATGGCCAGAAATTCCTGAGGAAAACCACCACTTACCTCATACCTACCACACCAGTATTCCAGGAAGGGCAGAAACTATTTCACGTATGGAGCAGGAATGTTTTTTCCACATAGATATTCAAGAGAAAGGAAACTAAATAATCTACTATATTGTATATGTACTGGCTACTATGACTTATCCCTGTGCCAGTGGATAGCTTTTCTCTTTTGAAACTTAGCTCAGACTTATGCAACTTTTTTTGTTTAAATGTGACCAGCCAAGAGAAGTTATTAACCAGAAAAAAAATCATCTGCTGAATCTAAACTTTTATATAACAAAAACATTACACTACTTGCTCAAACTTTTCCCTAGGTGTACACTGTAATATACATTTATATATCCTGATATAGAATCATAGAATCATTTCTTTGGAAAAGACCTCCAAGACCATCAAGTCCAACTATACCTGTCTACTACTAAACCATGTCCCTAAGCACCTTGTCGGCCCATCTTTTAAATCTCTCCAGGGATGAGGACTCAACCACTTCCCTAGGCAGCCCATTCCAGTGCCTGACAACCCTTTCAGTGAAGAAATTTTTCCTAATACCCAATCTAAACCTCCCTGACACAACTTGAGGCCATTTCCTCTCGTCCTATCACTTGTTACTTGGGAGAAGTAACTTACAACCTCCTGTCAGGCAGTTGCAGAGGGCAATAAGGTCTCCCCTCAGCCTCCTCTTCTCCAGGCTGAACACCCCCAGGTCCCTCAGCTGCTGCCCATCAGCCTTGTGCTCCAGACCCCTCACCAGCTTCATTGCCCTTCTCTGGAAACATTCAAGCCCCTCAATATCCTTCTTGTAGTGAGGGACCCAAAACTAAACACAGCATTCGAGGGGTGGCCTCACCAGTGCCAAGTACAGGGACATGATCACTTCCCTACTCCTGCTGGCCACACTATTCTCGATACAAGCCAGGATGCCGTTGGCCCTCTTGGCCACCTGGGCACACTGCAGGCTCATATTCAGTTGGCTGTCGACCAGTACCCCCAGATCCCTCTCTGCCAGGCAGCTTTCCAGCCACTCTTTCCCAAGCTTGTAGCATTTCATGGGGTTGTTGTGACCCAATTTCGTGTTCCTCTCCATGGAAATCTTTAATAAAAGGCTAAAGATTTGTATGATCTGAAGAGAAACCAGAGTATACATACCTACATACAGTCCCTCTTTTCAAGAGAAGCTCACACTAGCAATAGGACAATGAATACAGGTAGGAAGGAAGGATGGAATAATTTTACAGTGCTCTAACAGACTAGGCTACATCTTTTCATGAGCTACACTTGAGTAACAAACTAATATGAAGAGATATTGAAAGATTTCTTAAAGGTACCGATATTCATGAAATTATATTAAAGGCATTAATGGATTAGGTCCCACATTTTGTCTATTACTTTTACTAGGTTCTGCTTATAGGCAGTCTTCAGATTCTACAGTGCACAGATGGAGGACCAACTTTAGAAAATACTTTATTAGCCTTACTGATTTTATTAATTGTGTATGATAGAGTAACATCTAATCACGTAAAGTAAGATTAAAGATTCTGACACCCACAGAACAAGAACTAACAAACAGCAATTTTTCATTCCTTTCTATATAGACTAATAAAATATTTTGAATTATTACTCTGCAAATAGTAAAGGATTAGAACTGCTAACTTAAAAAAGTATGTCTCTTAATTAATAAACCATGGAGTCTTTGACATTACAATTTATATTCTTCAAGAGAAAAATCAAGTGCAAGAATATAAAACATTAAACAACACACAATTAACAACACTTTGTTTTAATTAACTTAGGCCACAATTAACGTTGGCCCTGCAGTTCATCTTTCTACTTTGATAGCTCCTTAGACTATTTATGTAGATTAGTTCTTGAACTATTGGCATAACCTATTATGTGTTTTTGAACAAGGCACTGCACAACACTGACATCAGCAAGGAGACCTATTCACTGATCCTCCAGAACTAGATTCTGTCTGTCCATAACGTTACGTTATGTATCTGGGCAATTTGCCACAACTGATAAAGGTGGTGACATTACTGAACAACTGCCTACCAACTGAGGACATAAAGAACTGCAGCTGTCATGCAGACTGATTAAGGACAAGGCAAGGCAAACACAAATCATGCATATTTGGAAATAAAAGACCACAAGGAACCTACAGTTACTCTTCATCGACAGATCAAGTAAGACTATAGTAAACTGTACAATTATCAGAGCTTTATGGGCCTTAAAAATTTCGTATCATGTTTTTTTCCCAGGGCAAAATTATAGTTAATTAATATTAAATGTGTTTATTTTACAAACAGCCTAAAATTTTAAAGGAAAGAAAAATTGCAGAGACTTCCAGAATTCAGATTCCATATTTAGATCCAAACATGATTTTAACTGTTCCTGTTTTAACAAAGTCCTCAAGAAAAAAAATTCAGTTTTCATTTGATCAGAGTACAACTCAAAATAAAAATTACAACGCAAAGCAACCTTCACACTTAACCACAAATGTGTAGGCCCAGTGATGAAGCCTTTGTTTACTGAGATCTGCACATGCAAAATGCCGCTAAGATCGTTCTAAGGCATTCATTTATCTATACATACAACACTACATACTTGAACAGAAGATAATGGAGGAAACACTTGATAAGTTAAATATATGCCTTTGTACTAGTTCAAAATTATAGTAAAATATGCATAGTCTTATTTTTTTTTGTATACATTGAAACCCATGCTTCTATCAAGGAGCACAAAATAAGCTCATATATAGAGCGGTTACAGCCTTACCTGCACCTTGTCCGTGGTTGCCTAACAAAACTTTAAAACTTTTCCTCTAGTTAGGAATTACCACAAGGTGCACTGTTTTGCACATCCTAATTTTCCAGAAATGCACTCAAAATGTAGAGCGTGCAGTTCTCCATGTGGTCTACAAGGAAATAGATTTTCTACAATCTAGCAGTAAAAAGACCTAAGCTCTCCCAAGCAAGCAGTCCAGCAATTAAAGGTTGAGCAATAAACTACAATGAAGCAACACTGGTTTTATGACATTTTTTTAAACCACCTGTATTAGTCTTACAATATTAATAATTGAAACAAAACCAGTAAACACAATTTTTATTATTAAATGTTGTCAACTGAATTAAAATAATGTGTGAAGTTCTTTTTAAAGATATCTGATGCTCAACATTAGAGAGGGATCCTTTCAGTGGTTCTAACTCTAAGCTTCTTGCTCATCCTTGGTAAATGAATCATTAAAAAAATGCCCCATAACACGAGTACAGGTGAACTGTGAAAGATTAGATTTATACTACAGGGTCATTCAGTGCCAATAAATGAATAAGGCAGGGGGAAGGGTGTTCTTTTATGTGTGAAACAGTTGTACTTCTTACCTCCAGAGCTTTCAAACGCTCCAATAGCAATTTTGTCTTTTCCTTTTCCTCTTCAGTGCTGCTGCTTTCACTTCTTGAATCATCATCTGCTGGTGTGTGAATTTTTTCCATGCCTTCTTTACATTTCCTACTGTCTTCTGGCAGCTTTTCCTGAAATGATTTTTTAAAATGTCATTACTCACAGGTAGAAATTAAGTTACCTACGCAAATATCTTCAAATCTCCCTTTTATATGGATTAAAAAAAAAAAGACAGAGCAAGTTGCTACATGATTACAGTACTAAATAAGTAGAGTCATGAAGGGACTGTGAAACATGCTGCTATGCCAATTCTGCAAAAGTGTATGCCCAACTTAACTGCTACACCTACTTAAGATTTTTAAAAGGCACAACTCATCTTTTTAATAAAATAACTTGCATTTTCTTCTTTAAAAGTTGCAATGAAAATTGAGCATACCAGCTTTCAATGGAAGCATTTTGCCACTGAGATATAAAGCAGTTTACTGAGGAAAAGCTAACATATGTTCATGCCTAATGTATTTCACCTTTCTTCATCTAGAGCTAATATTTGAATTACTAAATAATGGGCTGAGAACCAAGCTACCACCTGAATACTGAATTAAGATCCACGCTACTATATAACTGGAGAGAATCAAACTGACAGCAACATTTTCAGAAGTGCCCCAGTCTATTACAAGTCAGTCAGACTGGGTTATTATTATCTGCTGCTGCTGAGTGGACTATGGCTGCTGAGTTTTACAAGAGGTCTATAAAAATCATAGGACTGAACAGTGAATCATACTAACTCCATTAATTATGTGTCCAAGTTCTGTGTTGAGAGAGAGAATGAGATAGAACAAGCAAAACATTGAGACTACAAGCAGGCAATGTAAAATATTGCCCCAAATGACAAGGCAAGCATAAGGGGAAAAAAGAGAACTACACAGATATAGGGAGTGAATGATCATCTGAGTGCAACACAAAGTGGGCAGTTTCTACCTTGCAAACCATGTTCTCTATACGAGCAGATGCAGTGACAACTAATGAGAAGATAAAGAATGGAAAAAAATGGAAAAAATCAACATTATATAATGGGTGTCAACATAAATCTAGAGAAGTCCTTTAATGAGCATTTAGTTTTCTTTGTGTGCCTTTTTGATAATTCTTTATATATAAAAGGCACATACTTTCATGATCTTTGGCTAGTCTGTAAGTGAGATGTATTTCCCATAACTACTACAGAACACAAACTCTATCTAAGCATAAAAATATGTGTTTTCATGAAGAACCGATCCAGCTTCAATAACTGTGCAAATATAAGTCTTTGAGAGTTAACAGCAAGACATTATCTTAATTAAAACCCATAACACAACTGAATTAAAAATCAGCACTGTGAATCACATTTCTAACAATGTCTTTCTAAAATATTAACTAGCTTGGAAATTGACTATTACTATGTTAAAACTTTAATCAAGAATCAATTTTGTAAGCTATGGGCTTAATCACTGAATACTCTTACACAAACCATGAGGCACAGATCACATTCAGAGCCTCAAAACATAGACGTCAAAGAGCCAATCCATCAGATTTCCAGCATTACTGCTATCTTGGTCACAAAGGAACCATAAATATAGTAGTCGGGGCTTTTTTTTTCTTGCTTGCTACTCACTGGTGCAACAATCAAGCATCTGCAAAAGAGCCATTGAATGATTTTCCCTTCAAGTTGCCCCGATGAGTACATTCACATAAAACACTTCAATGAACTTGGGGAAAAAAATTGGCAAAGGTATCTCTTTGATGTAATTCAAGCACAATCATTTTTAGGAGAGAATGTGATATGAATTAGATGTGGCTAATGATGGAAGAAAATCTAAACATCTGCACAAGGACAGCTTTCCTGCTCAAACTAGAGGGCAGCAATTTCAATGGACAGGTAGAAGAAAGCATAGGTTATGGCATTTCATCACAGAAAGGGGAGTAATGCATCCACTCACAGAGTAAATCTCAGTCACCTAAAGAAGTAACCTGTTTATGTTCTAACTACAAAATTTGATGAACTTTGCACACTAGCGGCATAAACAAGAATACATATCCTATTTTACTATGATACGCTCTAGAATACCTCAAGATACTACTGGTAACCCTGCCACTGGTAACCCTGCCTGAGTGTTTAAGTACAGCTCACGTATTTTCAAAACTAGTTTATTACAAAGTAATAAACGAGTTTCAGTGTTTCAGGCATGGGCTAAAAAGGTTCCTTATATGTCAGCCACCTGGAAAAGTTGCAGGATAGAGGGAAACATTGCTAACCTTAGAAATTGTGCTTAGGTATGCAATTTGCTGAGGGCACTGTCCCGTCACTTTAACCAGTTCTACCTGGGTGACATACAGAAAGGGTAGAGTGGAAAATCCACACTCCAGAAACCAAAGAAAATGGGTGCTTCTTAAGCACTCTTTGTACTTAAAGTCAAGTCAAGTAAAAGGGAGGATGACAAAGGCGTTTGGAACATCAGAATCCTCTTTAAGAGTGAAAAATCTGCTAATATCAAAGGCAGCTGCCTGCTGGGGAGAGGCAGGAAGGGGCAGAGAGAGAGTCGCAAGAGGAAATCTCTATCTCCTGCATGATGTTGATCAAATCCTACAGAAAGCTCTGGAGTGAGCGTGCTGAAGGTAGCAAACAATAGCGTAGAGCAGCTTATTCCTTTTTTTTCCCTAGATTCCTATACTTCTTGTGTTACCTCCACAAAAGACCATATTTTGAATCTTCCAAGCAGTCTGTTGTATGCTTCATGTAATGCACAATTAAAGGCACGCTGGGTTTTCAAGCTGAATAGCAAAATACTCTCCAGGTCAGAAGTCCAGCAAAGGCAGAGTAAGTGCTATCCTGCTGATCAATGCAGTTTCATTTCTGTGAAAAGGTAACAGATGGAAATGGTGCTCTGGAAGTAAACTTGACAGGTTAAAAAAAAAAAAAAAAAGACAAAAAAAAGGAATAAAAAGCAACAACACAGCTCTTGGTCTCCCCAGACCAATAAGAGTTTAAGACACATGCCTGTACCACGAGAGGATGCAAACACAGCAGCCTGATGAGAATTCTACTGTGCTACATCTCTAATGCTCTGTGTCAACAAACAGACAATAAAAATATTAAACAGTCAAATTTTACTAAAAGGAAACCAGGATTATGCTGCTCACTGTAGACCTGTTCCCACAGAAATTAATGAGAAACTTACAATCAAGTCCCATATTGTGTAAGCCTCTCAAGCTGGTTTAAACTGTCATTGCTTTTCCGAAACCAACAGTATTTTGCAAATCTAAAATGACATCCTGCCCTGACCATTATTCCTAAGTATTCACTTTGTCCTATAAATCAAACAAATAGTACAGTGATGACGAACCCTTTGATCAAACACTACAGGCCCTAGAGCCAGTAGAAAACAACAGATGAAAACAGACCCCGCAGTCTGGAAACGGCAAGCTTTCCAGAATCAATGAGAAGATATAAATCACTGAGGACATTGATCTATGAAGCTGTACAATGCAGCAACCTGACTGAGACTTATCAGAAAGCTGGGTTTCAGTAGATGAAGTAGGAAGGAGCAGTATAACACTCCCTCTTTCCACTAATAAATTAAAGAAAGAACAATAAATTAAGAGAGCAGGAAATCCACCTGGAATTCCAAATGATAATTTACTAGAATTTGTAGAATATAAAGAAGTATGTAGAATATAAAGCCAATCTTCTCCCTTCAACCCACCTTTCAGAATACTGAACAAGAAAGTGTTTTCACTGTTTACAAACAAAAGAAGTAACTATAGTGACAGAAAAGATCATACGGAAGCTTTCAAAAGATAACAGACCAAACTGCCTATTTCAGAAATTATTTCTGTATTGGGTTTGCGTGGCAAGGTTTTGGTGGCGGGGCAGGGGGCTACAGGGGTCGCTTCTGTGAGAAGCTGCCAGAAGCTTCCCCCATGTCTGACAGAGCCAATGCAGACGGCTCCAAGATGGACCCAATGCTGGCCAAGGCCCAGCCCATCAGCAACAGTGGTTGTGCCTCTGGGATAACATAGTTAAGAAAAGAAAAAAAAGGAAAAAGAAACTGTGCATTTGCAGCTGAAGAGAGGAGTGAGAATACGTGAGAGGAGCAGCCCTGCAGACCCCAGGGTGGGTGCAGCAGGAGGGCAGGAGGAGCTCCCGGAGCAGAGATTCCCCTCAGCCCCGGGTGCAGCCCATGGTGGGGCAGGCTGTGCCCCTGCAGCCCAGGGACCCCACGGGGGACCCCCCCCGAAAGGCGGGCCCCGTGGGAAGCAGGGTGGGAGCCCGGCGGGCCCGTGGCCCCGTGGGGAGAGGAGCCCAGGCCCGGGCCCCGGGGGGGGCCCCGCTGGAGCCTCCCTGGGGCGCACCCCGGGGGGGAGGGACCCACGCTGGAGCATCTGCTCCTGCGGACTGCACCCCGTGGGAGGGAGGGACCCACGCTGGAGCAGTGCGTGGGGGCCGGTCTGCCGTGGGGGGACCCCAGGCTGGAGCAGGGAGGAGTGTGAGGAGTCCTCCCCTGAGGAGGAAGGAGCGGCAGGGACAGCATGTGATGAACTGATCCCAACCCCATTCCCTGTCCCCCTGTGCCACTTGGGGGGAGGATGGAGAGAAATTGGGAGTGAAGTTGGGCCCGGGAAGAAGGGAGGGGTGGGGGGAAGGGGTTTTAAGATTTGGTTTTTATTTCTCATGATCCTACTTTGACTTCTGATTGGCAATAAATTAAACTAATTTTCCCCAAGTCGGGTCTGCATTGCCCATGACAGTGAATGCTGAGCGATCTCTCCCTGCCCTCATCCCGACCCAGGAGCCTTCTGTTGTATTTTCTCTCCCTGCCCAGCTGAGGAGGGCAGGGACAGAGCGGCTCTGGGGGGCACCCGGCGTCCAGCCAGGGCCAACCCACCACAACCTCCTCCTCCGTCCCAAGAAAGGCAAAAGGCTGCTGATGCTCTGGACACAGCGTTAGTCATTGGGATGCCTTTCCTCTAAGACTTGTCACCTTTTCAAGGAACAGACAAGTGTCAAAGGGACACTTAGCCAGCTATTTCTGAACCATTACTATTTCAGAAATTACTGGACTTTTAGAGTTCTATTGGTAGTACCATCAGTTTTCTGTTCTTTGTCCTTCTTTCTTAAGATGTTTTCTAGGAATTGCATGCAAACAGAAAAAAAATTGGAAAAAAAATGAACTCACTTTAAAATATTTCAGTTTGTAACTAGGAAATTTCAAACCAAGAAGAGTAAATGTCAGATGACCCAAAAAAAAAAAAGGTAGCTAGCAAAAATCTATTCTAGATTTTCTTTTTTACAATGAAAACCATGATTAGGCACTAATTGGAATATGGGCTCTTCTGTGGTAGTAATGACAAATACATGATATGAAATGATCACATAGTTCCCCAGGTAACTTATGTTCCAATTTGTCCTAATTTGAGCTTTTACAATGCAGGAACTACCTGGACAAGGAAGAAGCCTTTATAAAACAGAAATCATGAACAGCGATAACCAGCAGCCAGGCTTCCATGGGAGGAGGCCAAACGGAACCAGCAGCAGCACAGCGCTGGCCACAGCTCTGAGCAACGGGAAACCGAACTCCTGCACCGGGGAGGAATAACTCCCTGCACCAGTAGAGGCTGGGAGCCACCTGCAGTGTACCTGGGTTGCAAAACACAGTTGCTGAAATCTAAGGTAACTGTTTAGTAAATATCTTATTTAGAAAGTCCTGTGGAAGCTCCTGAGACACATTATCAAGAGCACCCTCGTCCCTGGCACTTCACCTGTTGCAGGGAAGAGAGAAGGTGGAGCCAGACTCTTCTTGGAAGTGGCACGATGAAAAGACCAGATACAATGGACACAGCTTGGAACACAAGAAATTTCAATTAGATATTAGGAAAACCTTTTTTTTTTTTTTTTTTTCTCCTATAAGGTTTGTCATATCATCACCGGAACAGGTTACCCAGGGAGGTTCCTGAATCACAGAGATACTGCAAAGTTCACTGGACAAGTGGCTATAACAATACAACATAGCATAATTGAATCCTGATATAACTGGATCTGGACTCTACAGTACTGGTTATAAACAGCAACCTTTTATGAGGACATGTGACAAAGTTCTGCTTGAACGAAACAAGAATTAAAAAAAAGATCAAGATCTTTGAAATGCTGATTTTCGCAATGAGTGTTGGATGACATGAATTGCTTGCCTGGAAACTGATAAGTAATAATTAGAGATGACATCTTTGCTTATAGAAGCTAAAGATCATTTTCATGTTATAAACACAAGTCCTCCAGAGAAGTGAAGTGTTTCAGATGCAATGCGATAAAGATCCCTCAGATACAAACAGTCTATTTTAATTTTGGGTGTCAGATTATGATGCCTGAGTGAAGTTTTTTTCTGAATTCCTTTGAATTCTTCAGCTTCTGAAATTTATTAGTGACAATGGTTTTATAATGGTTACAAATTCAAATTCTTCTGAGTCATGCCTGCAATTTTCCCAAAACATGCTTTAATCACGTTTAACCCAAGAATAATATATATCTGTAGGATATATAATTAAATAGTGCTTATGATTGCTCATAACCACTTATTTCAGAAAAAAATTATTCACAATGTAGTTATCAGCAGATCATATACAAAGGCAATGGTAACAGGCATCCAAGAATCCAATCAATACTGAACCCAAGCTAAGAGGCTAACTCAGCATCTCAAAACATTTAGCACTTTCCATGCTGTTGGTGTCTCAGGAGCTTATCCACAGGACTTTCTAAGGAAGATATTTACTAAATAGTTATCTTCGATTTCAGTGACTGAATTTGGTGATCCAGGTACACTACAGTACACTTCTAACATTCTTTTCTGCTATAATAAAGGCAGACTCTTAACTTCCAAACCCAAACTGTAATTTACAAATCCATATACAGAATTGTTTCTGTAATAATAAAATGTGAATGTTGTTCCTTGCAAGGCCATTCTATAATTCTGATGTATTCTTAGATGATGTACTTTCAGTGTTATTTCCACCGCAGACCTCCTAGTGTTCAGCACTATTCTTCACTGCGAGTGAGAGATATGAAACGAGAATTTTCAGACTGTTGATACAGATAAAAACTGTAGATGAGGGTTTCTTTGTACTTTCATGAAAAAAACAGCCTCAAGCTATGCACAAGTAGTTCAGTCTGACTGCACAAGCTGAAAAAAGGCAGCAACTGCTCCAAGAACTACTGACTTAAAGTTCCAAAAAGGTTAAAACTGTTTTCCAGTGGCAGCTTGCTCCCCCTTCTCCCCCCACCACGACCTTTTTTTCTTTAATCGTAATTAACACTTCTGTTTACTGTGGCTCAATCCCTCTTAAGTATGCCCTTTGGAATTTTGCAGTATCTTCTGATATGCTCTATGATCTATTTCATTCGGTGAAACCTGAGACGTATAAAAGCCACTTGTACGTTAAGTCAGAGCAATGTGAAGTAAGATTGATGAATTTCACAAAGTGTTTCCTGCAAGATGCTTGGTACAGGAGTAGTCACTGACATCACTGTGACCTGAATATGTCTGGTTTTTTAAATTTTCTTTATTTGCTAATGGGAATCCCATTAAACACCATGACCCAGGTCTGAAAAAAACCCTCTAACTGAGCAAACAAATTAGCATGCAAAAAAAAGAGATTACATGCAACTAGACAGTGCAATCTAAATGACCTCTGAGTATAAAGCTGTAAAAATATGACTTCTGATTTTACCTTGCTTACTTCTATGTATGTATTCAGCTGTTTTCTCTTGCTTTATTTTCTCCCAGTGGAAGGGTGGAGTAAAATATAGCTTTGCTTTAGATAGCACATCAGCAAGTGTAATAATTATATATTTTTGTTTAGCTAACAGTTTTTGTTTAGAACAAGCTGACCAAAATTGAAGGAAAAGAAAGGAATGCACATATATAACAAAATTTTACAGAAATATCCCATTGTTCACAGTTTCACATTACCATTGTCAGGAAAAACACATAAAATTCTTCTTTTTCATCTCTGGATTTCACTTAGAAAGTGAGCAGAGTGAGCAGTAATATTCCCTAGATTAAATACATGTGATGGATAAGAGAACAAAGTACTTTATGTCTGTGGTATGAGCCTCCTACCACTCGCATTTCAATCTAAGTGTACTACATATTATTCTTTACTCAAAACACTTCTCACTAGTACAAGCTATTGAACAGTTCTGCAGTAACATTAATAAATTTCTTGATGATGCTTTTATTGGCTGTCCCAAGCATCAGAATCATCTATTTCTTTCAAAAAGGTTCAGATCAAAAAGGACTGTAAAAGAAGTTGTTATCAGATCGGTAAGAGTAGATGGAGTTTTTTGTCTTCAGGTCCACAGCTGAATGTCAGTCTGGGGTGTAAGAGTGAACTATGCTAACCTTGTGACCAAATATTGCTGTTGACATCATCCTGTCTTTAGTGAACGGATATTCACATTATCAACAGCACCCTCATCCCTGGCACTTCATCTGTCAGAAGAGAAATCAAAGACTGACCATTCTGGAAGTGACTCTTCCAAGCCAGGTTTCAGGCATGGTGGTGGCAGGGCAGTGTGGCAGTAGCTCACCATGTTTTTTGTTCTATTGCCTTTTTGAAATGGAAGACTTCAGCTACACTGAACAGCAAAGTTATCAGCAGAAAAAAAAAATTATTCTAGAAGCTAAGCTGTTCCTTCTTCATATGTGTATGTATGATATTATGAGAAGAATATGCAGTGTGATTTTTCATGCAGATATTCTGTTATAAATCGGTTCATTATCGTACCACACTTAAAGTAATCATCTATCCTCCCAGGAAACCTATATGCAGCATTTAAGCTTTCCTGAAGGAGTCTGTAAGTATTAAAGTAACTACAGTTGACTAAAGTGACAGTATTAATACATCTACCTTTGACTGAAGTACAAACAAGCCAAACTATTCTGAAAATTAAATTCAGTAAATTTTATGTAACAGCAATTAAGGCAATAGAATTACTCTGTATTCAAATTGCTAGAAACAAGCCAATTTTTCTTCCCTTTGCAGCCCTTCACTTTTTTTTTTTTTTAAATAATGTCTTTTCACTACTTGGATGAAGGCCAAATGACTCTTTTTAATGAAATGAAAAACTTTGAGTGCAATTTTTTTTTTACCACCAGAAAGTCTCCTAAGTACTTATACTTGGGTTTTTTATCTAGTTTTCTGTAGATGGTTTCTTTAGGGAATACTGCAAAGAAGCTCTAAAGGACACACGTGAAGTTGAGTATTTTGGAATGACAGCAATATATTAACTGACTAGTTCTCACCATTAGCACAATTGCAGAAGCTGACCTAAGAAGTTACCTGTGGGATTAGGACAACTAAATTAGTATATTATTACATAACTAGGTAATTTTTTTGCAAATGCCAGCGAGTAGTTGGTTTTTCACAACCTTATCAGGAAAACTTCTGAAAGAAGCTCAGAATGCACCTTCACACAAGAATAAAATGTAGGAATTACCATTCTGGATGAGATCAAAAACTTCAACTTTTCAAATATGTTATTATAGTTTAGAATAAATGTATTTAACTGAAATTAAAAATACGTTTCTTGATCAGCAGTGCACATTCTTTCTGAAATACATATACTGGTATACTGGTAAGTGCATTCTTCTGTTAAAATAATTTTCAGAGAGAATGTTTGTGAATACAGTGTAATTTCCTTTTTTTCCTCAGAAAATAAGGAAAATTTTACATTTTTTCAACTTTTTAAATTTGAAAAATAGCATTGCTTTCTGCTGGCTGGAAAACATAAATGAATCACAGTTCAAAATGCAAAGTGAACAATATCTTTTATGGAGATGTGGAAATAGGAAGAGATCAAGTGACTTGGCCATGTATGAGACCCAACCTTGGAATACCAAGGAATACAAACTGTTTTTTCAGTTTTTCTGTCCAAACACTTCTGGCACTAGACAGCTGATTACAGTAAATGGTCTCTATTATTTCTTATTCACAATCCTTACTCAGAAAACACAAAGTACTAGCCAGATAAAAATGCTTCTTATTTACTTGCCAGACCCTCTTGCCCAGCCAGCACCTCTTCAATACCAGCCAGGATGGGCAATGCTGTGTCAGGTCAACAAAGCACATCTGGATCCTGACAGGGACCTGGATAGGCTACAGATAGGTAAGACCCCCTTATTAAATCTTCTTTTGGCCAAGAGCCAGGTGTCACACTACAGACCTGGTTGCTCTAAAAGCAGTTGCCAGATGGGAGATGACAACAACTCCTTCATTGCTCTGCTGAGAAAGAGAGCGGGGCTGGAAGTGGCGCTGGGTCCCATGGCAAGCGTGCTGCAACAGCCCTGCGGGCCTGATTCCTCACACAGCCAAAGCACGGGCTGCCCTCAGCCTGTGTACCAGCACAGCCCGGCTGCCGGTAGCCCTGATTTGACGCGCATGAAGAATACATGCAGATAAAGAGCAATAAGTTGGCATTCACGTACAAAGATACCAGCATCTCTCCAAGCAGCAGATAGATTATCTTAAAACTGATAGCTGCTGTAAACTCCAGGAGGTTATTCCAGTATCTTAGAACTACCAAGCAAAGGCATGTTAGAGCCATACTCTTTTTCTCTCAAATACATCCCCTGAATTAGAAAAAAGGCAACCAGAAGAACACCATTAAGAACAAGATTAAGGCTGCAGGCAACTTGTTGTGCATAAATGGGAAGTCCCTGTATGCATTAGGATGACCTGTGTCAGTCAGGCTGTGAACCGCATCATCATCTTGCTTTCCAAAGAGTGCCTCTGACTTTCTGTTATGCCTGTTTCATATGGATAGGGTTCAGGCAATGCATATGGGCTGATTGTTGTGGATTCGTTCCAAAAGTAAGAACCAGAAGAAAGATACAGCAAAAGACAGAAACACTACATTATAGAGGAAAATCTAAATGTAGAATTACAATCAGTACAGTACATAGTAGTATCATCAAATCAGTCAATCTTCACCTCTTGTTACTGTAGATATATAGAGGATTCTGGGAAGGAAAGAACAACTTGTTTTCTGAGAAACAGGCACACAAATGGCACATTTCAGTTATGAGACTTTGTTGTGTTAAACAACTCCATTGCTTTGTTACTGTATTACAAACAACCAAAAAGGGAAAACTATTTGCACATATGTTCCTTGCAACAAAACTGTAATTTTAGCAGTGTCTGAGGAGCACCATCACTCTCCTTTGGGGGCAAGAATCCAAACCTCAATTTAGTTAAATATGGGAAAAAACATTTATCAGAATCTTTGCACTGTGATGGAAAACTAGCAGAAGAAAAGCCATAAGGAATTAGTGGTTACTGAGCTAGCCCTGGATTTCTATGTATGGGAAAGCAGTCCAACAGCAAACGCTTGTGTCCTTGACAGCCCTGGATTTCCGGTGGACCTCCCAAGGGCAGTTGGCTCCTCTTCTGCCCTTCTCTGGGAGACGCAAAACTGCTAAGCTTTGCCTAGGAATATTCTCTTTAATAGCTTAGGAGGCCTGATTGATGCAGTCTCCTCTGTGTACTCCCAATGCAGAGATATAAGTTTAATTTTAAGGATACATTTCCTCTTTCTGCAATAGAAGCTAGCATTAAAAATTCTTATGTGGATTTCAGCTAGGGAATTCAACTAGTGCCTTTTTTCCAATTCATGGCCATGCCCCATCTATAAAACGTTACGTATCACTGGCTTGAACATCAAGCGTGTATAATTTTGTGTTAAGATAAAATTATACTGCCAATAGATACAGTTTTTTCTTCTCATGAAAGAGCTGTTGACACCAACGGCTGTGCAAATTACAAGTGACAGTCACAACAACTGTTCCATATTTGAGTCTCACAAAGCATGCAGACAAAAAAATTGGGTTGGTCTGGCCAACAATGCCACCTGAAATGTGCCTGGATCACTTATGTACTCACACCTCTCTGACACTTGCTTTGGAAAGCAATTGGCAAAACACTGCAGACTTCATGACTAGGAGGTAGAAGTCCTGTAGGACTGGAATTATTGTATCTTTGTATTCACAGATAAATCTTCTGTCTTATCTTTGGATAAGGCAGGCGCATGTACATATATTTATATCCTGCAAGAGGGCAGGAAATGGAACTGAACTTTCTTATGTTCAAAGCCACTCCTCCTGTGAAGCTGCAGTATGAGGTAATGGCTGCAATGGTGGTGATGCCCTGCAAATGGGACAGATGTGGAGCTGTCTGCCATTCTTCTCATGGTGCACACTAAAGCCTGAGAAATCTCTATTGAAGTCATTACTTCTCAAGATCCTGTCATCCCTCCAGAGTGAGAAAAAGAACAGAGCTGAACCAGCAACCTACCCTGCTCTTACTCGGTGAGAAGAGCCCATCAAAATTCTTTGGCTGCAATTGCTCAAACTGTCTGCCACCACTTTGATGTCAGTGTAATCAGATGGGTGCCGAAATGAGCAGTGAAGGAAAAATCAGACAGGACACATACCATTTTCAGAAAGAAATGGAAGGAATCAAGTTGCTCTTCTCCATTGCACCCAAGGCCAAAGAAACCTGAAAAAGTGCCCTACTATTAAGGTTACCTGTAATCCCCATGGAGTCTTTGAGCCAGACTTCTCTTGGTGTAGACTCAACAGCACTGACCTCAGCACAGGGATCGTTCTCCTTGACAAGCTCCCTACCCCGTTACTCATAGCTTTCTCCTCTTGAATTTGTATAGTCAATCTCTGCACTGTCCACCATGATGAAAATCCCTTCTGCTAAAAAGTAGGGTAGACCATGTCAGCTGGTGAACAAGCACAGTCAGAGATGCTCTGTACTAGCACAGAAGCTGAGGGATGACTGGGCCCATGACGTTAGATGGGGTGAGCTTCAGGCTGTCTAAAATCCAGGATTTTAGTTCCTGCTGATCAAAAGAATGTGCCTGGTCCCCAGAGCAGTATTTGTTTGGAGTGTAAATCTCAAAGAAGTACAGTAGGGTTCTGAAAAGGTTACAATCCCTGCAGTTACAAGTTTTTATTTCCCGAAGTTTTTCATATGAATTCATGCATCAAAATCCCCAAATTCCCAATAGCAAAACCTCACTTCCATATTTTTTAATACAAGACAGGATAGACACTTGAAGACTATCCATGCTCCACCTTGAAATTGATTCCTTTTCTATTAAAAGTATTTGTATGGTAAGCAAACTCCTTGGGGAAATAAGCCTTTTTCCAAGTTTACAAGGAAATATGAAAAGTTTTTTTTGTTTTTTTTTTAATCTCTTCATTATCTGGCTCAGTACTTATAACAGTTCCTGTTAACACAGGAGCAGTAGTTCACATATATTGATAACATCTTAAATATACCAGAAATTAAATGATATATTGTTATCCTCTTTTTACAGACAAAGGCTAAAAAAAGGACAGATAAAGTGAATTTGTCCAAGGAAATGGAGAAATCTGTAGCAAACGGAAGAATCAAAATCTCGTCTCCCAAACACAGTGCTTTAAACAGCAGATTGCCCTTACTCTCCGATGTGACTGCACCATGTCTGTCCTGAACTTTAGTGCACATATTGACAATTCCAGAATTATAACAAATTGTGAATGTACAACAAACTCTCTTTCTCATCTATTTTGATCACTGTACACTGACATAAAGTCAAAAGGAATTAAAAAAAAACTTGAAAGACTTTGAGTGATCTGTAATCAGGTAAGACTCCACCTAGATATCCAGTATTGTGATCAAACAGGAAAGAGACTCTAGGTTTTTATATCCAAATCACAAGGACAAACTCAGAATCACAGAATAGAATCATAGAATCATTTAGGTTGGAGAAGACCTTTAAGATTATCGAGTCCAACCATAAAACTAGGAAGGAATGTCTGCACTGTGCTTGTTTTAATGTTGTGAGCTCAAGTTCTGCACAAAATTACTTCTGTGTATCACTCTCTCTCTTAGACAAAGTACTTGTGTCTTGAATGAGAATAATATTAATATATAAGGTATTGGTTTGGCCTTTCATGGTCTCCTTTTTGGGTGGACAATGCCTCTTGGAAAATCATAAAAGCCCTTACATACTACAGCCTTTTAGTCAAATAAACTTTTAAGCAATAAATGTGATGGTTCATGGCAATTCAAATCACACTTATTCTTGTCTACATTTATGTGACCATTAATTATAAATCTTCCCTCAGTTATTATTCTGTAAAATGGTAACAGAGGAGAATTTTATTTACAATCCTGCTTCTAAATTCATTTACCCTAAAGAAATCACATCATCCATCTGTAAGTCCAGCAAATTAAATTCCCATAGGGCAGCTAGCTCTATGGAAAGGGTTAGAATATTTTGCTTCAAGTGAGAATCCCAGCAAGCCCTAACACAATATTGCAATAATACTGCACGCTCTGGGCTCCATCTTATTATTATTCTTCTAACATGATCACTATGCAACATTTAATGTTCATTAGCAAGAATATTTATTCTGGAGTCAGGCATATTGATATTATAATAAGAACTCAATTTCATACATCCCAGAACAGTAATTAGATTTGTAAAAAAACAAATATGTAGACAATGGTCAATAGATCAAAAGCGTTTATTGCACAGAGGTATCTTTTATGACTATTCAGATACTAACTTGAGCAGGCTTCACACACTATAACTAACTTACCATGGTGCCAGAGGATACGGGATATATGTTGATAAGTCACACTGGAGATTGCCTAGGTCATGTCCTCATTTGTTATGAACTACATGGTTGTGCAACTGCAGGAAAATCTGATACTCTACTGCACTGAGTACTGATTGTATCATTCTGATCATATCATAGTAATCACAGAGAACTGGTATGAATCAGAGTATAACGTTCTATAAGGTAACTGATTGTAAAACATGGCTTTCAAAACAATGGTAGTCTTTATATATTCAGTAAGTTTTGTGTATGTATATGAAAATACATATATACACACATAACTTGGAATTCAGATCATAAAAATCTTTTTTTCACATTAGCTCACATCTATACTTCACTTAAAAATACAGGATGATAATATGGTTATCAGGTTCCCAAAAACTTGAATACTTCTGCGTTTTTAAGAAACATTACCTACGTTGTACATTTAAGTTCTATTTCCATTTGTGAATTACCCTTATAAATATATAAAAACTACCTGAATGCATTTGGAAAGATATAAAAGAAATGCTTCTATTGCAATACTGATGCCTCTTGCCAAACCTGGACACAGTATGTGCAATAAAATTCATCATATATTTAGATGATAGGTCTGTCCATGATTTCCACACATTTGGTTTCAATAACTTATTAATGATTCACACAATGCTTATTAATATGTTTTTCAATGTTAAAATACTTCATAAATATTTCAGATCACAGGTTCTTCACCAACTATTTGTTTTGAAGAGCCTTTCAGGTATTAGCTCTTACTATTACATGCAGTTGTTGCCTAAATCACACTGCAGAGTTTTTACCATGTGACTGAATAATAAACACATCAAGTGAACCCATTTCTGACCTGCATAGCAGGTAGCTATATAAGGGCAGGAATGTGCTGTTTTGCATGTGAATAGAGCCATTCCTTGAAATTCCAAGGAAACAAACCATATGTTCAGAGGTTTGCCATAAAAGTGAACAAAAGGGATGTGAGGATGAATGAGTCAAAAGAGACATTCAGAAAAAACACAACATCCATGGAAATTTTCCATATTTTTGACCTGTTTACCAGTCACAGACTGGTATATGATGCAGTGGCCTAACTATTCCTCCAGGAAAGGAAAAAACATTGCTTTTGAGTCATGAATTAGGAAAAGAATTTCATAAGCAAAGAAAATTGCATATTGGCAATATGGAAGAAAGGAAAACTACTAAAAAACAACCTGACTTTGATATCATGAGTGAAAACATTCCCAAGGACAAGAAAAGAATAGGAAGAGAAGGAAGCTGTTATACAATGAGGAGTACAAGACTGAAAATAATCTTAGAGCAACAAGTATATGGGTAGTTTAAGGTGCTAGGACAGACATGGCTTCACTCTGTAAGAGAACTAGGCTTGGGTTTGGGGAATCAGCCCTGACTACCACCTAGCAGATTAAAGCAAAACCCCATATCCAGAAAGAAGGGGAAAAAGGGTTAGACAGCAGTTTGCTAGGTGGAGGGGGCTGTTTGCTAGAGCTGAAGGGAAATAAAGAATTGTGGTTGCTATTAACTGGGCAGAACTGCCTTGCTCTTTTGTTGGTCAGAAAATAAACCCAAGAGATTTTACACTAAACACACCATGGTACCCATTCTCCTGGCTGGCAGAAAACAGCAAACGCCTATGTCAGTATGGCCCCAACAGAAAAGAAAAGAAAACAAAACTCTCTCTTTTGCAAAAATTAAGAAACAAATGAAACACAGAGGAAAAACCATGCAGAAATATACAAGCACTGAAATTAGAATGACTAGTTTATCTCCCCTCTAAGGCAGAAGCACACAAAATTTCAAATTTAAAAAGACTCCATAGCTAATTTTTTTCTGTCTCAAAAGAAAAACAAAGAACACTCAGACCCTCAGTTCAACTGACACCAAAATACTTCATTGCTTTTCTTGTTGAAAGTGCAAAAACAAAACCCTAATTGTGGTACCACCTCACTGCGGTTTCCAAGGCAAGACAGCATACAGAAAAGCAGATAATAAAATCATTCCAGCTGTGTTATAAGCAGAAAGACAAGTAATCCACCCGAAGGAGAGACTGACACCAAGCCCCCTTCAGAACACCCCCTGTACGGTGGCAGGAGTGAGCAGGAAGTATAGATTTAAACTGTGAAGCTAGAAGGGAACTGAGTTTCATTTTTGCATCCCAAAAGGGTAGTGAGTAAAATATAGATGCTTTTATCACCAGTTTCTAAAAGCACAATGTTCTATTATAACTTCAACAAAAAGTTTAATTTGTCCTGAAATTAAATTTTACAGGCTATCATTTTAACAAGAAAAATTGATTATTTTGGAAGGTTAATCTAAAAGATTCTTTTCCCTTCAATCCAAGCTTAAAATGAAAATCTAATTACAGTGATAAATACCCTTTAATACAAATTTTTGTTTAGTTGTATTGCTGTATTTTTGATCGATCAGTTGTAAGAACAGACTAATATAACTAGAATTTTTGAAAAGTGTTTTATCTGAGGGATCGCAACCTAGTATAGCCTTTAATATATTATTTCAATATTTTGTATCTTTATAAGGAATGCTGATTCTGTTTAAAAATATACATGATAGGACTGACTTCATTAAGTGGTTTTTTAAGAATTCATGTGCAGAATATCTGATTAACTGGGATGTATCTCATTCCTGTTTCTAGATACTTAAAAAGGCTTTCCACCACCTCAGGTTCACTGCTTCCAGAATACAGTACATTAGGAAAATGTAAAACTCTCCCTTCTTATAAACAGCATAAACAGACCTGGTTCCCTCTTTGAAAAACCTCTAAAATCTTTGCTCTCCTAAATTCTGTCCTGACACACTCTCTCTCTACCCCAAGTGAGGCTGATAAAATGCACCTGCACAAGCAGCAGTAAGAAACTATTGAGATCAATATGGAAACCTCACACCCAGTAAGAATATGAGTGGATAAAATTATCCATTACGATCTGAAGTTCAAGTTGTCAAAAGCATCTGTTTTCTGCAGATGCTGGAATATATTACTTTAAATATTAAGTGCCTTAATAGTTTCCAAAACTAGTTTCTCTTCCCCTGCTAACTGTGAGGAGTAACAACTGCAGATAACACAAAGACAATAAAAATGAAAAACCTTAAAACCGTGGTGAGAAAACACCTGCAAAAATGTAGATGGTACCAACCACTACTTACAAGTATTCATAACTAATAAATAAATAGAGGAAACAATGCCAGACACGTTTAACTCAGTAGTGCAATTTTTGTTTTAAAGAACTTTTCTATCCCAGGAAAACAGGTAATAAGTCATTGATACCTGATATACCTTCATGATATTGACAGTTCCTTCTCCATTCTGGCCTGGGGATCCTTGGCTCTGTAGCAGATTTCTCACTGTCTCCTCCATTCTAGAGAATGAAAATATTTATAGAAGTCAACTGTATGGAAAAAAATTAAGAGTTGCATTCAGTGTTTTTCTGCTTTACAAGAGCCTAATGCATCCATGGCTACCAAGAAATTAATATTTAAAGACAATCCTGGCCTTATAATGTTCTCATACTCCATGTTATGAATAACACATTAAGGGCACTCTTTTATCTTTTGCATATGCACAGTAATTAGTTGTATTGTTAAAATCCTATTGGAGCTCAGTTACAAAAATTAAAAACAAATGTGTGCAAAAGACATCACCTTGTCAACAGTGTAACCAAACACCATGATAAAATTACTGTCATTTAGGAACAAAACCAGTCAGATTAAAAAAAAAACCACAAACGACTGCTGTATTTCTAGCCAATTGTCAGTTTTGTGCAATTTAGACAGACTGTCAAACACATTACTAGCATTTACTCTCTATGTTATAGGTGCAGCAGTGTGTGCCAGTACATTTGTTTATAGAGGCACAGCTGCTGAACACATTCACCCTTCTCTGCCCTTTCAAAAGGATGTAAAAAGCAAGTGTAGGCTACAATCTGGTACTACCATCTCATGAAAACATAATCAACTTCAGTTCCATCCGTGAAAGAAGGAAGGTTTGCACTTTCATTTCAAAAGGTGTTAATAGACACCATCAAAAGTTGTCTTTGATCTACACACATTCATCAAGCATGTTAAAACCGATAATAACGCTAACCCTCCTGAACGGAGGATGAACAGAATAAAGAGTTCTGCTCCTTTGCACAATAGGACACTGGGGATAACAGAAGTCACCTACAAAACACTGGTCCCATTCAAGGTAGATCAGAAGTTAAATCCATGGGCTTAGGAGATGTCACCGGGGCTGACCACAAATAAAGGGTCTGGGACTGCTGCTGATTTCAGTAAGAAGAAGGAAAGGGATCAAAAGCCAGAGAAGCAGTGATGGACACAACAACAAAGATGCTGAGTTTTACAACAAAAAAATGCTGAGTGCCAATTCCAGATGAATGTCCTCATGCTTCTCCCCACTCCCCATCTCCTCACGCACATTCTCACTCCTGTACAGCTTCTTCAGCTGTGCAGATGCAACAGTTTTTCTCACCCCCACTTTCATGTTTTCTGTTCTTTTCCTTTGAAGCTGTCTCCATCACTTGATAGGGCTGGAAGAATGGCCAGGCTGGAACAGGGGCTGGAGAAGGGAAACTGCTGTGGCATGGGTGTGTGGGTGACATGAAAGCAGGAGAGAGAGAGGAACACCTTAAAGCCATATTGCCAGAGATGCTGTATATTAAAACAGCGACCTTGAAAAAAGAGCCAGTATTCCTAGGCATATCAGACCAAAAACTGCCTGCTGTTTATTTCTACTGTGTTTAGGGAAACATGACTTTTGTGTACCATTCTTTGCAAATGCAATTGAGCAGAAGAATTACTCACAGAGTATCAAATTTTTTTTTATTTCTAAGGTAACAATCCAGCGAGACAGCAAATATTAGCTAACTGCTCTGGCCGGAGGCCAATAATGTTATCTTTTATATAAGCCTCATAGTTGTTTCTGTTCTTTCAGTCTGATCAGAAGGAACGGTATGGGCTAACTTAGCAATAATATGATGTTTTGCTAGGTTTCTCCTTTCAAGTCAGTCAGCTACACTACTTTTCGAGAAGCCAGCACTGGGTATTCATTCTACTCAGATGAACACTGACATTTCACTTATTCGTATGATGGGTTTTTGTCATTGATGTGCAGACTTCTATGTTGCCAGAATGCCCACAGAATAGTTGGACCATCTGTTGACCAAATGTGAATAAAAACAAGCCAGCTCTAATCTCTAGTGCAGACAGTGGCGCAGTTTTTCAGTTGCAGATTGGAACCATTTCTGCTTGCAGGCTGACCTTAATCGGATGCCTTTTACACAAAAGAACAAATCATTTTGGTCCATAATATAAATTCCTGTGCAGTCCTCACCAAAAGATTTATTAACGTGCTCATAATTTCATTTTTAAATTAATGATGTAATATGATTCTTAATTATTGTGTTTACATATGTATACACAGTTCCAACTCGAGTCCTCCATAAAGTTCTTAGAATCATAGAATCACAGAATCATAGAATGTTTTGGGTTGGAAGGGACCCCTAGAGGTCATCTAGTCCAACCCCCCTGCAGTGAGCAGGATCACTGCTAACTAGATCAGGTTGCTCAGAGCCCCATCCAACCTGGCCTTGAATGTTCCCAGAAAATAATAGAAATTAATAAACAAGCAAAAATGGGAGAAAGAATAGATTCAACTATCACTAAAATTAGAGTTTTTCAATTTAGGCCTAATAGTATTAATGAAAATATAGTCTAGTTGCGTATTAGCATCATCAGTTAAACCAGCTCATGAAGAATTCTGAAATTCAATATGCATTTCATCTTCAGTCAAATTCAGACGGTCTATTTTGGACAACAGGCCCATCCTACCAAACAGCCTTATAGGGACTGACGAGCACACAGTTTCATGTGGCAATTAGAAACACCTCTTATTAGCACTCAGATTTCTGTGCAACAGAATAATCTTTGTAACACAACAAAGAGCTCAGTTAAACACAGTTGATACTGTTGTTGTTTTGCTGTTTGCAGCTATTATAAAAGTTTGTAAGAGTTGACAGCCATAAAGCTGAACCTCAGGCATAACAGAGACATTGTCTGTGTGGTCACGTTACTACAAACCAGCACTAAGAGGATCTTACCAGCTCTAGGTACCCATGGAATATCTGAAAATGGAAAGAGAAAACTAGTTTCTGTCAAACAAGGAGGTGAAATCTGCTTACAGTCAAATTTACTGCAAAGCTCTGATGGCCGATGCTCTTGCGGTTTATAAGCTGTTGCTTCTTCACTAACATGCCAGTTTTCCATTTTTAGGAAGGACTGCTTAACCAAACATGGCACAGGATGATTGAGACTTGTTTCTTATAACTTAGAATCTTTGAAGCATGAATTAATAGCACCTTAATTGAACAGCAATTGTTATATTATGATCTATAACAGTATCCACAGTGACAGTACATGCCAGAAAGATTTAGTATACATTCTTTTAAAGAATGCAAGAATGGTTAAGCCTCTATAAATTTAACCTGAACTCCCACATTTAGCTCCCTGAACAAGGGATCCAAAGGACACGTAAATTTTGGAAGTGGAGCAGAAAAATTAGGAGCTTTATGAAAGGCTATTTCTACACACGAACCTATATTTTTCCCCCTTCTGGTAACCATGACGGGTTATCTTCTCTTGGTCATGATTCCAATATCCTAGATGGACCCACTCCAACATCAAGCACTTGCCGATTACATCTACAATCACTATTCCCAACGTGTCTATTCTGCCTGCTTGTTGGCCTATGCTAAAAAACCTGTTTTGCCAAGGATTCTGTGCATCTTATGTAACTATCAAGCTGTTACAATCTGCAAAAACAGTCTCTAAAGCTCACCATTCCCAAGTCTACATTCTTCAATCCCTATTTAAGAACATTTATTTTCCCCTTTCTTCAGTGTTCTATTTGCTGCCTGTTCATCTGAATCATCTCAGTTAGTACCATTACATTTTTTGTTACCTCTAGTATTTGAATAGGAAATTGAAGTTTTAAGAAAACTGAAGTGTTCCTTTCAATTTTTCTTTTTTTAAAGATATGTTTTCTTTATGAGAAAAATAGATGAAATTCATGTAGAAGCTTCTTAAGTTTCTTGACAAAATGTCAGTTTAGAGTAGGGAAACAGTCCTCCACCAGTCCTAACCTAAGGATAAATTTCTCAAAGCATTAAGCAGAAGAAGAAATGAGGCACTCTGAGACCAGAATCTGTTCACAGAATATAAGAGTTTAAGGAACATAAAATGTTAATGCTACTGTGGAAAGCACTGTCAAGATTTCATCTGGAATACTATATACAATTACGATCACCAGTGTTCAGGAGCAGCTCGTTCAGAGAGGATTCAGTGAAGAGACAGCTCTGAGGTCGTTTAGAGGAATCAAAAGTCTGTGTTGTGAGATGAGACTAAACAACTTACCTTGCTAAACTTAAGAGACCAAGGGCTTACACTGTTATGACTTCCACAAAAGAATCAGTGCAAAAAAGTAAACTGAGAAAGAAAACGACATCAAGCTAAGGCCAATGATTGACAAAACAAGATGGGAATATAGTGGTTACAAATACATTTAGGCTGGAATTAGAATGTTTTTCATTACTGAAAAAGTGAGGCTCTGAACCAGCTTGCCAGGTAGAGTAACGTAATGAGAAACCTAAACAGTTTTAAGTCAGAGTTGAGCAGTTTATGAAATTAATTACACAGCAGGGTCAGGAACCGAGGACTTGAATTTATGATCCTTGCTATTACTCCTGAAATAAAAACAGTCATTCCTACATTTAAAAAATTTAATTTGTCCTGTGCTGCTGAGAGAATACCAGGAGATCAATCCAACTGCAATGTACAGTTATTTATTTTGGCTTTCTTTCTGTGTGTGTTTCTGAGCAAGGGGACCAGGGGAATCTCTGGAAAGGAGGAAACACCATTCCCTGCCCAGGGAACAGCACACAGGGCACAGATGCTCAGGCATCCAAGATGGCAGAAAGAAGCTTCCTCTGTATTTTTGCTGCAATTCAAATCTTGTCTGGAAGCCAGGACCTACCTGCAAGGACCCACCGAGCTGTGACATACTTGCTTTTAAAACTTCTTGATGTTATGTTTCTGACAGCTCTGCTGCGTCCATCTCCTGCCTGGCCCCACTGCTGCAAATCACGGCATGCGCCAGAGCAGTTTAATCCAGGCCAGGAGAGACAGACCCTGCTGGGGATGATGCATCACTGGTAGGCAGTCAAGTTCCTGACTTTCCTCCCAATTTTCTCAGGACCATCACCTTCATAAAAGGACACATCCTTTGTGCCGTTCCCCAGCAATGCTGGGACACAGTCAGAAAACCTGCCAGCTTTGTGCCTCTCCCAGTTCTGTCATTTCAAGTGGACCAAAGCCATAAGCTATTTTGTTGGGGTTCTCCCTGGGAACAGATTTTAAGATCACACGGGAATTACTTTTTCCTCAAATACACTAATGCAAGGAGCCACAAGAATTCTCTCAGCCCTCCAACTCTGCAGAACCTTCCCCATATATTTGCCACTTCTCCAAAGATCTTTCAGACCCCTTTCAGTTAGGTTTATTGATTCCCTTCCTTGAGAGAGATGTCCCTCACAGTCTGGCACAGTAATTTCACACGTGAAGAGGATTTTCTCTGACCAACCGCTCAACTGTTGTCCTGGTTTCGGCTGGGATAGAGTTAATTTTCTTCCTAGTAGCTGACATAGTCTTGTGGTTTGGACTTAGAATGAGAATAATGTTGATAACACACTGATGGTTTAGTTGTTGCTAAGTAGTGCTTACAGTAGTCAAGGACTTTTCGGCTTCCCATGCTCTACTGAGAAGGCTGGAGATGCACAAGAAGCTGGGAGGGGGCACAGCCAGGACAGCTGACCCCAACTGGCCCAAGGGCTATTCCACATGGTATGACATCATGCTCAGTACATAAACTGGGGGGAGTTGGCTGGAGGGCAGCGATTGCTGCTCGGGACGGGCTGGGCATCAGTCAGCGGGTGGTGAGCAACTGCATTGTGCATCACTTGTTTTGTGTATACTATGTATATTATTATTATTATTACTACTACTACCACCACCACCTTGACTGGTGTAAGCACTGCTCAGCAACAACTAAAACATCAGCACGTTATCACGTTATTCTCATCCTAAATCCAAAACACAGCACTATGCCAGATACTAGGAAGAAAATTAACTCTATCTCAGCTGAAACCAGGACAACTGTGAAGGACATGCCTTTATGTCCTGTCTCACTGCAGAAGAAACCTGTTCTCTGGTCCTCTAGTATATCCCTTAGAGGGGTTTGATCACCCTAGACCTAAAACCTTTCCTTGACAGACCAAGCTTTCCTTGAAAAAAATCTTTCCCGTATGTCCTGACCCTTGATTCCCCTTCTAGCATAGAGAATAAATACTCCCAATAGCCCTTGCTCTGTTCAGCTGTGTCCCACACAGCCCTTTTTATGCTTCTCTCTCCAAGGGACAGGTAGCGTGCAGTTGTTCCAGCTCTAGGAGGTGCATGACAGTTTCAACCCCTTCGCCATTGACCTAATTCGTTCAAGATTTCCACGGGTTGGCAGCTACCTTTTGCTGGGTGCTATCACCTTCCCTTTTCATCACCCTCAAGCTGAGGTGACAGTACTCAGTGGTTATTTCAAATGCATGTCACAAGAATTCCTTCAACAATACTGTCTTACAGTCTTACACAGACGTATCCAAAGGTTTCTATAGAATTGTACTGCAGCAGTTGAGGTTTGTATTTCAGCATTTTCCATCTCCTCATGCCATGCAGCAGGTGCAGGACTCTTTTTGAAGTCTTAGAGGAAAAGATCAATAATGTATCTTTCTCCATCTTTAGCTTAACTTACTACTGTGTAATCAAAATTCTCAGGTGGGTATTTTCTTCCAGCTCCTATCTGTGAGACAGTGAAGCTTCCTGCCTCTCTCCTAGGCACTCTCCATCTTAAGTCTCCTGACTTCTATTTTTAGTTATACCCTCCCTGGAGACGTGGCCTGGGTTTCAGCTCCTTGAGCTGTCTGATCCCTCCCTACCAAGGGATCACAGACCAAGGAACAGGTTCCCATGTGGTTTCTCAGATCTTTCAGCTCTTGGTTCACCTGTGAACCAGCCAGCATTTTTGCCAGCTGGACTTTGGTTGTTTCTTCGGAGACTGCAATCTGTCTGGCTTTGGTGGCAGAATTCTCTGTCCAAGCCTTGCAGCTCTGCCCCCAAACCCACAATCCAACCAAACAAAAAGCTTCTGTCTGACTTGGGTCCCACATTAATTTGTTTGCTTACTGAGATGTAGTTTCAAACTTCAGGTTTGGGGTTACCTGCATCTCATTCCCCTCACCACTCCGTTCAAAGCTCTCCAAAGGATCAAGTTAGACTTTCTCCTTACAGTGAGTTCCTCAAACTACCAAAAGGCTTCAAAGTAAACAAACACACACAACACCCCATCCTGAACAAATAAACCCCCCCAGGTTTTAGATTAAACATCAGTTTTGTTTTTTAAGGAGGAAAAATATGAAAGCAGCTTTACAAGACATAACAGAAACAAAGAGAGCTCATTGAACAACAGCTCCTGTTCACTGCATACTTGCATGAGTGTCTTTCCTTCTACCTGGTTTCAATTAAATTAGTAGCTTTCTGAGCTGCAGGCTCTGCCTACTCCCCTCTGGCCCCAAGGATTTCCATTACCTCTGGATACGGCTGTATGGCTGTATCTCCTCAGCTCTCCCCCGACCTGCAGGCTCATCTCCAGACCATGCAGTGACCTGACAGCCACATCTACAGCCCCAAGACCCTCTGCTCTCCTCCATGAGCCATGGTGATCCCCAGGGTGGATCCTGGGGCTGTGTCCAAGCCCGCTGTTCTCAGTGCACCCATCGCAGAGAGCCTGCAGCACGCGGTTAGGCCATTGCGTCTAACGGGTAGGTAGCCAGGAGACAGACACAAGCTTCTCCCAAGAATTTAGATATTGAAAATGGGTTAAAAAAAAGCAAAGAGAGAAGTGAAAACAGATACGTGATAAACTTAAAAAGAGAATTGACAGATGGGAAATGCTGAGGCTTTAAACCCCAAGGGTTTTTCTCTGCATTTTCAGTTCTGCTTAGGATACGACACTGGTACATCCCTTATAGCAGCATGCTGGGCAAAGTCTACAGAATGCACAATATCCATCCTTAATATTTCAGTTGGAAAATAAAGTAATAATATCCTCCATAATAGCAACAGAAAGACACACATATAATGTATAATTTATGTTTATTCTTCCTGTTCGTCAGTGCAGGTGCTTATCAATCCAGAAATACCATGGCAAATTCTCCTGCAGCACCATCACAGCCCTTTCCCCAGCATGGGCTCTGAGCAGCCATTTCAACCCTGTGGCATTCACTAATGGCACATCCAAACTGCACAAGCCATGCTCTTTTCACATACTCATGCTAAACCTTCCTTTTAAAAACATACTCGAAGCATGCTCAAGCTGTTGCCTAAATGGCAAGCTATCTAAAGAAGAGTAGCACATTAAATAAAGTATCCTGTGCACGATGACGGCAACTATCGCAAGGCCATGCTGGAATGAATCAGGTTCAAGCTCTGTTTACACGATGGAGAAGGATCCTTTTTTTGAGTGGACAACATAACCAGGTGCTCTGCCTGCTGGAGTATACCACCACTTGAAAAAGTACACAGAATCGAAAGACTGAACACAATATTTACTTAGTTGAACCACTGACCATTGAACCCACTGGAAAATGTCAAGGTATCCTTAAAATAACGTGAGTATGTGCCTTGAGCCTCAGAGCAGTAGGGTAGGATTTTGAAAGACCTCAGCATTGGCGATCACTGCTCCCACACAAGTCTGAATTCTGTTATCACACAATGGCAGACCTGACATTTCTCTGAAACTGCTCTATCATCGGAGCCAGGAAATGTTGGGAATGTTTCCGTTGTCTCTTTCAGCCATACAGATTTCACTCATCAAACTTATACCTACAGCACAAAGTTTCTGAACTGCAATAGAAACCAGTGGCAATGTTTATTTCTGTGTTGACAGATAGACAAATGCCATATGGACTGTATGGGTGTCTTCCATCACCAGCCCTGTATATGATTTTGGAAGTTACAGGCAAAAAAAAAGTCTAAGCCTAAGCCTCACAGAAAAGCTTCTCACAGGAAAGCTTCTCACAGGGAACTGAAAGGATTTTTCAAATGGAAGGAATCTCCCTCCTATAATTCCCCAGAAGCATATTTGGGACCTTAGGACAGAAGATATTTTCATTAACTTTAAGTGGATAGAACCAGACACCTACAGAAAGCTAATTCTCGTGTCAGCTTAAACATATGCTCATAAGTTCAAACTCTATTCATGCTGGAGGCAGCAGAAATAGTCACAGTGTTTCAGCATAACTAAAAGCATCAGAAAAATTACAGACAACTACACAACCAGACTGCAAATATTTCCAATTTCAAATAATGTGTATTTTACTTTTTTTCTTGTTTGCTACATTTTAAACAAATATTTGTTTTTCCATAGTTGCAAATATATAGATAGATGATAGATGTATCTACCAGGTCCTCCAAATACACATATTTAATATTGCATATAAGCACTTTGATACAAACAAACCACTATTGCTTGAAGTTACTTATGGGAATGTAAAGCCACTCAAAATTAAAAAGCTCTTGTTCCTAAAAAGCTTCAAGGGGGTACCAAGACCACCTTCACACAGCCACATAAATTCCTACGTGTTTGCCATGAACAGCAAAGATGCTATGTGGAGGGAGGCAGCTTTCAAGGGGCTGAAGTAGGTACAAGAAAAATAAAAGATGAAAACGAGGTCTGTTGTCAACAGGCATTTGTGGAACCCTCCACAATGCAGACAAACTGTTCTTACGCATTTTCCTGCTACACAGCCCATCACGAAGCTTTTGGGCTCAGACTGCACAGTGTTGTGGTAGATACCAACCTGTGCTGTCCAGAGTACAGACAGCAGCTGGAAAAGAGCTAAACAGAGGAGGTTTGGTTTTTTTTTTTTATTTCTGCAGAAATTACTATGACACGCATGAGATTATCTCTGACTCCCCAGTGAAGGTTTTCTTAGGCCACCAGATTCTGGACTCCAATCTTAAACTCTACATAATATAAAGTTATTTCACTCTTCTCACAGCTCCACCTCTTTGCAAATCTTACAGGAGTTTTCAGACAGTTCCACTGTTGTGAGCAATACCCTGTGCAGATGGGTGGATATGGTTTCCTATCAGTAAAATCCCAGCTTCATGGAACCAATAAATAATAGTATTTTCTTTACTATAACATGTTCCACTTTTTAATTTACACAATGACTGGGAAATCCATTGTTAAGTATTGACATTTTCCAATTAGTGAGCAACTGCAGTAAAGTCCAAGAATGATCTATCACAAAGTTGAGTTTGTTCTTCTAATTGACAAATCACACCATCACCATAAGTCACCATGTGCTAGTAAACATGGCCATTCTGTTAGAAAGACCAGTTATGTGAGGCTTCATCCCAGTATATACTAAGTCCCTGCTCGTAAGAGGTCTGAGGTCCACAGCTTTTTGTGCTGAGAATACACAGGTTAACATGATATACTGTATTTTCATCTTACAGGTGAACAAACTGAGGCACATTGCCAATATCAGTGATCACTAGAACCCAGGACGCTAACTGTTCACCCTGATGGGTCTAAGCAAGCAGATGACATGTCCTCTCTACATCATTTTGTTGGCATGACTGTACAAATCTTCAGTTCTTTCCATCAGTGAGCTCTGTATCTTAAAAAAGATCTCAGTAACTTCAAATAAATTGGCAGTTTTGCTCTCTCTTTACTGATATGTTAACATTTCACACATTTCATATGAAAAGCTTATGCTAGTGCTCGCATAACCTTAAACAATCCGTTCGATCTGGAATGAAACATGGTATCAAAAGCTTTGTTCTGTGTTTTTATCATTCCGACATTTCTGCTCTTCTGCACTAAAATGAAACCTGGAGGATTTGTGGGAGGATATAGAGAGATATTTATACCTCACCATTCTACAATTGTTTAGCATTAAAAAAATTGCAAAACACTTAAAATACATAATTCTTCTGATTAAGTGGCTAGTGAGCATACATATTATTGCTGTACAGAAAGATATATAATTATTTTGATTAAGTGACTACTAAGCATGCATACCATTAAAGTTGTTCAGAAAGTTTCATTATATTGAACACCATACAACATGCCCTGATGCCTTCAGAGGCAAAGACTGCAAAATTTATTAAATTCTTGCATTCTTTTTCCCTTAAAATGTTATTTGTGAATGTAATGCCTTTAAAAAACTAACTACTAATGGGGCTAACTCTAAATAAATAAACGTTCAAGAAACCACTCCTGGTTTCATTCAGTAACCTAAATCTTACATCAAAAATCAAATTCACAAGACAGCATTGGTCCTTTCCTAACACTGTACAGCCAACTGCAATGGCCCAAAGGCCAAACTCCTACAAATGTAACTACACAGGACTCACGTATGAAAGGGAAGTTTCCCACTTCGAACTTTGATCCCCCCAAAATGCATCACCCCAGATGTTCACAAATACAAAGAGGAGCAAGAATCAACAAAACATCAAGAAACAATGACTCTGGTTCCCAACTATGAGATTCACTTGAAAGTACTTTTAAAGACAACATGGAGTCTTAATAAATATAATTTCTATTGACCTTCTGGACTTCAGCCTTTCCAAATTTCATCTCATACAGACTACAATAAGAAAAGAAAAAAAAAACAGAGATTTTAATTTCAGCCATGACTTCCTGAAAGCGTCTACATGTTAAGATCAGCAAAGATGAATGAAATGAGTAGGAATATTCCAAGGGATGTCTGTGCTACAGATACTGATATGATAGTATTTTAATTCTTAACGGGGATAATGTGCTGCTGTAGGTATAGCTAGAATTTGTCTTTCCTTTTTTCTCCTCAGCAGAGAGGAGCTTGCTTTGGATGTTCAAACAGACATTCACAAACAAAGGGTATGAGACAGTTCTTGGCCGATCAGCTATGATCAAGGGTTTTCTCCGTACCCTTCAAAAACAGGTGATGCCCCTGATGCCCTTGCTGTGTGACTAGAACCTTCTCACACAACAAACCCTCCACATTAACCCCCAAATTACCAACTTATGGAACGAAAAATAGATAAATGCCTCCATGTGTTTTTCCACAAAGTAGGTCGGGAACGACTGCCAGGATAGAGAATGCCAAGTATCTGCTCCTGAGCCTGAAAAATGCCTCTTTCTGTGCGGGTTTCCTGCAGCGCTGCCCCAGAACAACACAGTTTCCTATTCTAAGGGTGCCCAGCTGAAAAGGAGTTTAGCCTTCTGGAAGACAGATTCAGTAAGCAGCAACATGTATCTACTATCAGAGAAACCTAAGCTGAAGAATTAATTACTCTTCCAGTCTTAAATTTCAGGTGGTAAGGAAACAAGAATAAAAGCAAGTCATGTTGGAGACATAAGAATGAAAGCTTACTGGTTGTAGATTTCCAAACTCTAGCAGCATAGCTAATGGCCTAAACAAGTAATATATGGGCAGAATAAGGGTCTCCAAGGGCTTAATTACCTATATCATTAGGTAGTGGTAGTCTCTAAAATTATATTGACAGCTCTTCTACAAACAAGCAGTTGATAATGAGGCAATAAAAATACATGACAATGCACACCGAAGAGGGCTGGAACAGCATCATATACAGCATCATCAGCTTTGATGCCAACAAACAAGAAGGGCTGAATTAAACTATTCATGAACTGGTCACAAAAAACCCAAGAAGGACCTAGATGTATTTTGTCATTAATAACTTTTAATGTTCTCCCTTTCTGTATGTGTGCAAGCCTACCAAAAGCAAAAGAAGATAAGAAAAAGAAGGGAAGAAAAAGAATATCAAGTTGCAAATGAGAGGCAAGAAGAAAGAACAGCTGCATTAAAAAAAAAAAAAAAGAAAAAGGCAGGGATACTTTCATGCCTCTGTGTTAAGCACCATAAAGCACTCCCCATATCTTTCCAAACACATTACTGTCACAACCATTATCCATTGTGGGAAGTAACAACAGGAAAAAACCACACCAGAATACACAGGCTTAAAATGCCAAATTCATCACTATTGAAGCCCATCTCCTTTAATTGCATTATCCTGGAGACAAACTGAATAAAAGCAGGGCAAAGTTTCTGTATGTAGGATTTGCACTGAAATATATGGAAAGAACACTGGCTCTTCGCTGCATCTATGTGCTTCCACTACTGCCTGCTCCCATCTTCCCCTTGCCGAAGTCATGCAGAATGTTGCCCCTGTGCACAGTATTTGAAATCTTGCTCACCTCACAGGTTCAGGAGGTAAGTCATATGATGCCAGAAATCTGGTGAGAAGAGTAAAGGACGCTTTAGAGAGATGGCCAGCTATCAACATGGAAAACAAAAGGAATAGGGGGGTGAGTAAAGGGCTCTGGAAAAGCATATCCCATTACTTTGGCCAACAAAGTGCAGCAACTGGACAAACTAAGAGTTGGCTTAGGAGAAGAGAGAATAAGGAAAAACTTATGAACAGAGGAGAAAAGCAGAGGAAAAAACTTTGAGAAAGCATCTTAAGGAGAGAATGGAGAGGAAGAGAACAGCACAAGACATGAGGACCAGAAAGAAAGGCAACAGCAGCATAAAAGATGTAATAGAAGAGAGAAAAAAGAAGGAAAGCAATAAGAAGGTAAGCATAAGGAAAAAAGGAAAGGACACCTAGATATCTCTAAGGTGCAAATGTTTATTGTAATTATTTGTAATGTATTGGTTTGTTTTTTTTTTTTTTTTTTGCAGAAACAGGAGAGCTATTAGCTCAGACTTCCAACAGAAGATCATTTAAGAAGGGCTTACAGCAGGATTTTTAGTCTAACTAGAGCCCTAAATGGAGAATCACAACATCACTCCCTCCTCCCTGCTCAAGCACTCATTCTTTAATCATCTATCTTCAGCACAGCACGGGATACATTTTCGAACTGCTCTGCAGGATTTTAGCCATGTGGCTCCCATTGTGTTTAATGGGAATCCTGTGGACAGAGCTCTGTATGAGGCTTTCAAAATGTACTCCAAAAATCTCTAAATAATGCACTAGTTGAACATTACCCTGTTTACTTCTCATACTACATGACTAAAATGAAACAAAGGTTAGGTCATTTATAAAAGCAGTATTTATTGGGAAGCTTATCAGTGTTTCCTACAGGGATATTTTTCCTCTGTTAAATATTTAACATGACTATTTAGGATTTACTTTTTCTACAATATCTAAAACAGAGAACAAAATCAACTCAAACCACATTTGCTTCAGAAAGGAAGATCCAGCAGTTAAGATATCAGCCTAAGATTTGAGAATCCCCTCTTCAGGACTTCACACTGTCATAGCCTACCTTTGTGGCTTTGTTTCAGATTTTCCTCTGAAAATCGATTTAACAGTTTCTATTTCATAACAGCTTTATGATGACAATAAATACCAGTGAAGCATTAATCAAAGATTCATCAGATACGGAAAAAATGTTCCAATATTAACTCCCTCCCTTTGAGAGCAGCGCTGTTTCTGTGATCAGGTCTGAGATAACACGAAAGTTTTGAGAAATGTAAATCCTTGCCATCTGTGCTCTATAAAGAAAAGACCTTCGTTTCTGTGCTTTCATATTTCAGAAGCAGCATTCAGAATAAATATATGAAGATGCAATTTTAATCAGCTTTCATGAACCCAAACAGTGGATCATATTCCATCATCCTTTGGAATATGAACCAAATAGGCTCAGCTACATAAAAAGCTTCAGGGATTTCAGTTTCAGGGGACATCTCCTCAACCTGTGCAAAGCAGAACAGCATTACTGCAGAGAAAAGAAGGCTGGTACATTCACAAGGCAAAAGTTTAGCCAAAGAACAGCAAACATAACATACAAAGCCTACATTTCAGGCTTCAGAAATGAACATTAGATGGCATATTAATATCAACAGTTTACTATAAACTGTTACCATGCAATCTGTGCTACCATGAAAGCAGAAGATCACCTTAGGAATAAGAACATTTATGTTAAGATACCTCAGAGAATTGGGCTTGGCAATTAAAATTCTTCAGTTGTGAACTAGTTAAGCACTTCTTTCCTGGACTTACAGGACAGATACTGGACATAAATGTCTACTGTGAAAACCTCAGGAAATACTCATCACCCAAGGAGTTCAGCGTTTTGCAAGATTCTGAGTTTATGTCAGCGGAATACAGAAAAATTTGATGACTCTGAAAACTATGTCTACCAGCTTCAAACTGTACCAGTATGAATTATTGCAAAATTTAATAACTTTGGGCCGAAGTCATTCCATTGAACTTAACAGTTCATTTCATAGAATCAGGGCCTTTGTGACTTTAAGTGAACAGACAGCATGTATTTTAGCTAATCTGGTGGAAACAAAGCTTCACAAGCCTGCCTTACTAAGAAATAATTTAGTAGCTCTCCTGAGAGACTTTTTTTCCCCTCTAAGCAAGAATCACCACAAAGAAAAAGATCTTTTTGAATCCTTACTTAAATATTATAAAAACTTGAAAAAAACCATCGTTATCTTATAATACACCATTACAATGCAGGAGACCAATTTCTGAAAAACCAGTTTAGATATCCATGTCCAGGAGGGGAAAAGGGCAATAACAACAAAAAAACCTGGAATGATACATGAAAGAGAGGATGGGTTGGACATGCAGTGAATGCAGGGTAAGTGCCGAACAGCAACATCTCACAGTATCAAAGGTTTAAAAATTCCACTTGTTCTTCAGAAAGGAAGAACAGTTTACCTTCATCATGAGTAAAAACGCTACATAGGGCAGGAAATCTTGTGCATGACAGGGAATTTTATTCATGTGAGAAGAAGCTACGTCAGGTCCGTTTATATCCATAGTTGGGCAGGTGAAAACGCAGGACTTGGCCGCTTATACAAATGCAATATAACCTGTGGGTATAGGAGACATCTAGGACTCCTGCTCACTTGGTTATGATGTTAAGCTAAGTTTTATGACACAATTATAATAATTCACTCAGGTTTTAATGTTGTTATAAGGAAAAAAAGATCATGCTTATGACAGATGCAACCCAGAGAGGCCAAGTCAGCGTTGTGCCCTCCTGCTGCCACAGACAAGCTGGGCAGAGATGCTCAGGGTGTGCTCTGGCTAATGGAAACCAGCATGGGCCAAACCTGTTTGGAAAACATAGTTCTTGCCAGCCTTGTTAGCTTTAGATACGACGACAGGCAATAGGAGGCAGAAGGAAGAATAAAGCAAGAGGGAAAATATTGTATCTCTGCTAAAAAACTGCATCCGGACCAGACACTGGTTTTGCACACCAGTGCAGTGCTTACAGTGTAGATCTATCTGCTGGTTACCTTTACAGCAAAGAAAATCCTACTTTACACAAATGCAAGCAATGTCATCTTGCAGAAAATCTAATACTGGGATTTACTGTACAATGAAACTAAAATGAAACTGAATTATTTTAGATCCTCCATGTTCACTTTATTTTTAAAATAACTGCTGTAATAGTAATTTGTAAAATATCCTTATTTGCCTGTTTTATTAGTGTTTTCTAAACAGCATTTTTAGTTCAAGATTATTATAAAATAAAGATGCTGACAGTATTTTTATTAGCAGAGTGCTAGCACAGTATTTTTACACCTTTGTTAAGCTCATTGCTAATGATTCATTTCAAAGTAATTTCAGATTACTAAAGGGAAGTGTAATAGATTTCCTTAATCTTCCACATCCTAAGCTCTCATTTGCTGTTCATGCCACTAAGCACATTGTATGTTTTGAAAAATTGCTTGGCCTGCAAATGGCATAAACTAAACCTGCTAAAAAAAATAAACTTATTGTTTGGATATGTAAAATTTATAAATCCAACAATATTTGGAATTGCTGAAAGAATAGGGTAAGTCATTTTGCAATAAAGGCCACAGTCTTCTGTAAAACACAGGCTGCTTTGTTTTGATATTTACACTGATGCACCTCCATATGGAAAATAGTCTATTGGGAGGAAGAGAGACAAATCTATACCTGGTGGAGTGATCGTTTCCAGCGTTTGACTCCTAACACTGTTTGCTGAAGACAAATCTTTTAAAATTTGAGCAAATACATCTTGATTTTATAGATTATATCCACACCTCTTTGAGCAAGTGGAAAGCTTCTGGATTTAAACTCGTTTGGGAACAAATCTTTCAATCTATCACTGATGGAAAGTTACAGAGAGAGAAAAAACCTATTGTTAACTTAAAATGTAAGCAATCATGTACTGATTTTATTACTGAGTATTATTTATTATTTATCAGAGGTTGCTGCTGTTAAAAGAGTCGTTTTAAGTACCTGCTTACAACAATATAAAGGTGAATACAAACTGGAGGAACCTGAGTGTTAACAAGCAATAAGGACTGAAAAATGGTTAATAAACCTAAAAGACTGTATATTATCAGTACATCTAAATGACGGGTGCATATCTAGTACAAACGTGCCTTGTAATAAACAAGTTTTCAACTGTGACTATAAAAATCACATATTCCTATATTTTGAAGATATAAAGATATCCCATATTCCTTTACTTTTATAACTTAATCCACCCTTATAATCCCACAATTAAATAGTCAAACATAATTTTGAGTTGTTCTAGGTGCGAAGAGCTAACGATGGGAATCTATGCTTGAACAGTATCTTACACTTATATGAACGCCTGCCCATTACAAAAGTTTTTCAAAACTAGCAAGTGGACTGTATATGCTGTCTTTTCTGAGTCAACTTTAAACAGGCATATGTTTCACAGCAATAAACCTCTACCATGGGAAACCAAGGATGTTTTAACAAACCTTATGCTGGGCAACCAAGAAACAAGACATCCAAAATCATTCAGCACCACTCACACCCTGTGTTTTGTCCTAAAAGCTTTCACATTTTTTGTAAAAATAAAAGGCACAGGAAAAGTTAGGTAAATTGCCTAGAGTCAGTCAGTCAGAAGGGTTCAAACTTCCTTTCCGATTTCAGTGACAGCAATATGGCCGGGTTAATAATTTAGTCAGCAACAAAACTCAGCAGCTCAGCTTAGTCCTTTACTACCAAACCACATCAACTGTACTTTGTCTCCTATTTTCTTTAATAATGTAAAGACATCCTTTTACATCTTAGTCCTTTACGTAGACACAATACGAACTCTCTGGATTGGTTTAATCTTTGCTCTGTAATCCCAAAATTTAAAGAGTAATGCAAGGGTGAATTGTAAGGTATTTTTCTCTAAGCATTAATTTTTTCTATGACTTTCCCCAGCATATGAAGAGCACACGCAGAACAGAATAGAAACAGAAATAATAACCAGATAAGAGTTAATTATTTGTCCTGTCTTAGTACAGCTACAGATACAATCACAGCATGAGAGCTATGTACATTAAGCATCACAGGGAAGCTGATTAACAAAAAAGCAGGTTTCTTCCAAAGTCTGGAGAACTTTTTACCAACTAAATTTGCAAGTAAGTGTGACATTTATAATAAAGTCAGATGCATGCATGACTGGCTATTTACCAAGTTGACTAAGATTTACCTCAGTCAGAACAACCAGCCAGTCATTACACAGAGGGAGGAAAAGCTATTGATGGGTATGAGCTGCACCAACAGATTCAACTAGAATATTCACCGACCTATTATACTTGTCATACTCGGCATTTAACATGTATACCTGAATATTGAGAGTTTGTTTTCAGTTGAGAAACTACTCAGATTCCACGAAGGACAGCAATATAAAGCCAGAACAGGCAGGTGATATCTACCAAAATAAGGGTGCCTGGTCTTTAACACTAAATCAGACAGATAGTGTCATTCCTCATATTGAGCTACACATGATGTCTAACTTAGATACAAATTCAGAGCACTTAAAACCTGTGTATGTCTCTACATTGCTGCTAGACTACTGCGAACCGCAGTCCGAGCATCAGCACTGGATGTGCAATGTCAGTGGTGCAAGCACCTTCCCTCACCACTCCTCAGCAATGCCAGATACAGTCATCACTGGTGTGACTGGGCTTTGTGTGCTTTAGGTAACGCTGGTGCCACCCCTATAACACACAACTGGATTAAGACAGCAGCTGGCATCACGAGTTCAGGCTCCTCAGCAGAGATTTTTCAAAGGCAGCATTATTTACAGCAGGTCAAAAAGCAGGCTCATGGCTTACAGTCAGTGGAGAATAAGATACCCCGCTCTACCCAGCGAGGTATGAAACAGCCTGTTTCAGAGCTTTAAAAAAATAAATCAAGAACTCAAGTTCATGAGGATATAATGTGTGATGGTGTAAATGGCACCTGATAGGAAAAAAAAGTCTGAACTCAGTTAAAATTTTACAGGATTACCACATACAAATAGGCAATCTGAAAGGCCCTTCTGTTCAAAAAGTCAGAACCAGAGCTTACACACACCTCTCCAACAGGTACTTAAGGAGGAACAAGGAGAAATCCTGACTGGAAATTTGCTTTGATACTAGCAGCCTGCTTAGATAGGATTTCATATAAATTCCAGCAGAATACCAAGTGCTTAGCTCCTTAACAGAAACAGTTTAGAGAAGTGATGCAAACTTACTTAGATTAATCACACTTAAATAGGATTTGGGGGAAGCTTCAGAAGTGGAAGGAAAACTGAAACAGCTCACCTAGTATAAATCAGGGCATGTGAGTCCCTTTTCTAGTAATGCTCAAGAGGAAAGTATCATCTACAGTATTCGTATCATCTACAGTATTCATATAAGCTAATGTAGAACCACCAACTGTAATTGTTTTGAGGAAAAAAAAAAAGTATCATCTCCTTTTGAACCGGGCTTTGAAAACTTAAATTCAGAATAGATCTAAGATAATGAATATTTTATGACATAATAGCATACTGGGTTAAAAACACTTTCTTTTTAAATATATAGGGGAAAAAAGTTTCATTTTTTAACAATTAAAAAGAGATTTCATTTGCCAGTAGAAACAAACAGGTTACCCTCAGAGTCTAAACATACATAAACATTGGGCATCCATATATAAAACCTTTCAAAAAAAATTATTATCCATGCTCTATGAATGTGTAGTAATATATAAATGTGAGAGTACTGTAAATGTGAAAGGCTGATTTTGAAGAAAAATATTTTAAAAATTACAGACTATTCAAGTCACGGAAGTTGAACTTAAACTTTGCCGAAGAACAGCCAGTTCCAACAGCTAATTATTTTTAAAATAGCATGGGAAAAAAAATTATCAGTATCTATTTTTTCACTCATGTTTACTTTGGGATACAAAATTTTGCTTGCAGTTTTCAAGCCACGTAGACTGCACAGATTATACTGAATTACAACACACATGCTTTATTAAAACTCACAAGTATATATATATTAATGGTCACCTCATATAAAATTTATATATTTCTGTCCACATTTTGCATAAAATTAAGATAAAATGCCACATATATAATGAATGATAGCTGAAGTTTTATGAACTATAAACACAAGGTCAGTAGTGCTTCACTTCTGCAAGAAAAATTTGACATTTGGACAGCGTTGTGAATCACAACCACAAATGCAATGACCGGGGAATATAAGCTGCCTATTAAAAAAATAAACAAAAAATACAGCAAATCACTCTCACATGGACTTCTCAAAACATTGCACCACCGAAAGCTCATGCTGCTTTCGGCTACTGCTGAAACTGTACCATCCTCCAAAGAATGATGAAATCATCTTCTGAGCCAAGGTCTTTTAACACGATTTTCAATACCACTTGTATACAGACTTTTTATATAATCTAGTCATACCAACAGCCAAGACTTCACTTTAACCTAGTGGTGCCCATTTTTGTCACTTTTCTTTTTTCAGGAAGTAGCTGTGCATGCCTTCCTGTGGCAGTATATAACAATTCTGCTATATATTGTATATATAAATTATGAGAGGAAAACACATTCAGAAAAATGTTTACTTAAAGTAGTGTTGTACTTTAAATAAAAAACCATGCACATTAAAAGTGGATTTAATGACACTAAATATATTTAATTTTTTGTTTGAGCTTTTTTGGTGAGTATGCCTGCATTTAGGTCTTTGTATTTCACGATGCAACAGGAATGAGAAGAAGCCACTCGTGTATGCTTTTAAATTAATTGCCTAATTCAGGCCATGTCCTAGAGCACAAGTCTTAATAAAGTTCAAAACAGGTTAAACAGGTTGTCAACTTTCTTCAGTGAGAAAAAGTTCAAAGCTAGACTAGGATGACTAACTAGCTAGATTCACACAGCGACTACTGGGAAAAAGACAACTTTTACTAACATACAGCATCTGCAATGGTAAAGATCTGCCTTACTCTTCACTTGTGAAAGACGCAGAGGTGAGGCAAGATACTACATGGTTCAAGTTTTGTGGCATTTGAGCAGTATTAGGAAATGCTGGGTCTTTTTTTTTTTTTTTTTAAGAAGAATCTTTTAACTCTACCTTTGCTACTTTGGAGTTTCATTGCCATTTTGACTGAATGTTATTTACACCATTACATGTGCACATTATCAATCTGGCTCCTGGTCTTCCTTCTTGGTGCCCTATTTTTAAATCTCTACAGAAGCTCAGTCCCTGTGCTAGATTACTGTGTCTAGTGCTGATACAGCTACAGACATGAGAGGCAAATTTAATTTACTCAAATCCTGAGCTACCCTGAATTTTCAGATGATGTAATGTTTAATTAAAGGAAAAAATGGCAAAGAAAAAAGAATTCCCATGAATATAATTTTTAAAATTCTGCTGGACAGTTTTTCTTAAATATTTTGATGGCTTTTATTTCTACAGTTAAGAAAATGGTATCTCAGATAATTAGCGTTACTTATGATTGCACTTTCTTTTTATTTTGGAGTTACTGACTGAGTTTATCCACCACTATAAAAAGCAAGCTTGGAGATCTTAATGCAATATTTTTCTAACTTCTGAACTAGCTTATACATGCATACTTTACTTAGGAACACTTAATAAAAATCTATTCATAAACTTCAATAACACATTCTCCAGGAGATGCTCTGACAGCCTATTCTGCATTATCCTAAAGATTTGATTATCACTTCATTGAGGAATGTATTATTATGGGTCCAATCTAACAAACAGTGGAGTACAAATTTTCAAAGTTTACACATTCACACCAATTTAACCAGCAATTCACACCAGTTTAACAGTAATTTATAACTTTTTTCTTTTTAAACTTTTAAAACTCTTCTTTTACTGCTGACTTGTTTTGTTCTATGCATTCCATTATGAACAGAAACACTCAGATATTACCCATAAGGAGCACCACAGAAGTGATCACCAATACATAAACACTCTAAGAGGCTGCTATCTTTTCTTCTATGTTCAGCTTTCACTTTTATGACCAAATATTTATTTACTGAATGTTAAGAAAAAAATTTACTAAAAATGTTTTAGGAGCTTGAATGCAAGAGAAAAAAACTGCTCCACTTCTGGTCCATCCCCAGTCTGCAGTCACAGGGTGTTATCCAACCTTCCCCAAGCTCACTGCACACAACCATCCTTAGAAAAGGATAAATGGGAGCTGGAATCAAGTGAATATTGCTCGGAAGTATGATAAAAGATGACATAAGCACTCCAGAAATACTTCCAATGTAATTAACTCTTCAAAACTGACAATTAACAGAGACATAACATCTACAAACTGCAAGAAGCTTTAAAATTACTGAAACCTTTCGTATCTACCCTCCTTGTGGGGAATATAATCAAATAAATTCAGTTGTAATTACATGGGACTCAGATTCAATTTAATTTTAATTATTTGAAATGTGTACACACGCCAGGAAAACCTCATTAAGATGGCTCAGCCAGTTTGTTTTCAATTGGGACCGGTAAGTCAACATTTACGATTATCCATCACAACAGCCATCCATTCACTCTAATGGTTCTGATTAATCAGTTATTACAGTCAATTCAAATCAGTAAGTAATAATGAATAAAATTGTTCTCCAGTTGTGTAAGGAGGATCTGATCTTCCAAACAAGAGAAAGACACTGCTGGAAATTTTTGTTTCCCTTGCTGCCTCCCACTTTTCATTTAGGATAGCACATTATGTTGTGGGGATGCTATTCCCACTGTTTTCCTCAAACAAAACAGATTTTAAGTTCTTTGGATTCCCACTAGAAGCAGAGTATTGCAATAAAGAAGAGAAAGACGTTTTGACCTCAACTTCAACAGCAATAGGTTGATTCTAGTATACTGCCTATCTGCGATACATTAAACAGCAATGTCTTTCTATTTTGCCCTAAGCAAGAGTAAAATCAAATGTTGTTCAGAAAAAAATCCTTCATGCATGGCTGTTATATTTTTCTTTTTCTCCCCTTCCATGTCTCCCTTTCCCTATCCTAAACACTCTGTTTCTCTCTTTCTCTGAGTAATTCTTGGAACGGAAGACTAAACTGCTGCAGAATAAAGAGCAAGTGTTTGTGACACATTACTGTGATTAAGGGAAATTTTTGAGCAATGAAATGGCTTTTTCTTTTAATCTTGGCATCTGAAGAGGCAAAATATGCCTCTTTTCCCACTACCTGGGATATTTCTGTAACATCAAAATCATTAGCATATTAAATCTGCTGGTTTGATGACAACAAATGTAACAAGACCTCAGGCATGAACAGGAGCCCATTGTACAAAAGCACTTCTGTGAAGTCAGCCAAAGCTAAATCCTGGGGTTCAGTGGTAGGTCAGTACATAGCTCTTTCCAGTCCAAGTAAGCAATTGAAAAAGAAATCAGCAATATCTGAAAACCTTGTTTCAAATCCTTACTTAAAAGATACTGTTAGTAAACCCAACCCTTTTTTTCATGGGATCCCTCTCTCAGAAGTATCACCAATCATACTGTCCATGTATTATGCTTTCCTGTATTAGTCACAACAGACACTTCAAAAAAAAATTTCATATATTCATTTCCCCAATTATAATGAAATTTTGTTTTGATTTTATTCTCAGACTAAAATTGTCATAGCATTAAGATGAAACAATCATAGAACACTTCACTCATTAGTTATCATTAGGTTCTCCAAATCATCAACATCCAAATGCTGTATAACCCACTTCCTAGATCTCATTTTGACCAGTTCTTGTCTGGAAGCTCTCAGCTCATTTTTCTAACCTCAATTTTTACTTTTTATTAATAGAGTCATTGGCTGGGAGCCATTACAAAAGCTCTTTTTTTGCCATTCCCTGCAAAGTGTCAGGGAGGTTATTTAGTTTCTGCAAGAGTAGCTGCCCTGAATGGAAATGATGCTGGTAACAGGTGAAGAAACTGTGGAGGGTCTGACTGAGTTCAGTGGAAGGTAACCAGATTTAGGTTGATGTTTTGGGTGATGTAACTTTACTACCAAGGCAAGTAGCTTTCAATAGCAGTAACTTCTATTTAAAAAAAGAGAAAAGGAATATGAGTTTATGTCTTTCAACTTACAAGAATAAAAAAAAAAAAAGTATTTTAGAAGGGCAAAAGTTATAGCAATTTTACCACTGCTTACACATATAAATTCAAACATTGCGTCTTCCCCAATCATATGGGAAGTTATGACAAACATTAACAGACCGTAAGTTCAATAAATGTTCACACATCTGCCTCACTGCTACCCATGAAAATTTTGTAATCCTTTTAGAAAGCAACATACTGTAAAGTAGGAACACAATAGCTTTAATTTTGTTCCATGACTAAGTGTGCCCAAGTAATGTTTTTGTGAAGCACTAACATTACCCCACAGTAATGAACTGTTAGAAAATAAACAGATGTTAACTGAGTACTTGAACTAAATATACTGTAACATATATAGTTAAGGTTCAGTGGTTAAGTAAGAGTATCTCTCTCTTCACTGCACCTATCATCTCTTGTTACTATTCATGTCATTACTTAGCCGTAGGTCACTCAAATTCATTTTCCCAGGGTAATATTATAATCTTGCAGGTATTTGAAGCAGGCATAATAAAACAAAAAGGTTAATTGTGCATTCTGTCAGGACCACATGGCATCAGGCCATGACCACCATTTGCCTGGTAAATCCTATCTCCGCTTTCTTTGCTATTAAACCTCTCCCTGGCTGAATGATAAATTTTTCGTTGTCTAAGCTGCCTAAAGGGTGGGTTTCAAAATAGTTTCAGGTTCTTTTGCTCATTTCTTTGTTTAACTTTCTAAAACCCCTAATTTTGGCAACACTTAGTATACTCTTACAGCTCTCTCACCTCTTAATTGTTTAGTATTATTTGGTTTTGTAGTTTAAATGTATCATGAGACTAGTCTCCTTAGTGAATGCATAAACCAACTCAATAATATGTACTTAACAAATTAGATTCTTTGCTATCAGCAATCAAGACACAATGAAGTTTGTGCACAATATAAAGAAGGTTGAAACATTAAACACCGTAGCAAATTTTGATTCTTTTGGCCAAATTCAAATCGTACAGGAGAAAGCCTAGCCATGCCAAGGACAATTTAGGGCTTCACCACTACAATCACTGTGAGTTGGATCCATAAGTGAGCTTGCACATCTGAGACAGGGAGTTGAATCTTGAGGAATCAGAATGAAGGAGAGCAGCACTAGAGTCTCTGAAGAGCACCAGATGTGGTACATGCACTTGGACTACAGCTATCACTGGGAAAAGAGAATATTTTCATGAGGAGGCCATCCATGTGCCAGTTAGGGGACAGCATCCTAAAAGACAGGATAAAGCAGCTAGACTCCCTCAGTTTAAGGCATGCATAGATACTGTGTCTTCCAATTCTGGCTCAAGTGTTGCCTTCATTAAGCAGTCAGAAGAGAGGACCCCTTCCACCATAATTTTTTCTTCCAGCTAGTTTAAAGACAAATTCTGAGCAGTTCTCCTGTAGCACTCTTTTACGTGCATGAGCTCTATGAAGGGATACAGTCTTTCCCTCAGCTCTAGCTGGTTTCTCACTCAGCATGAAGGCTTTATGAATCACCCTTCAGAAGCACCTTTCTCTGTGCACTATAAAGGGAGCCTGAGCACCTCGTTTGGGGTTTTTTATTCCCTCTTCCGGTATGTTTTTATTTCACTTTAAAGTCCTTTACTTTTTCATATTATATTCCAACTATACAACAGACAGACAAAGCCCAGAGAAAATTGAACTAATTCATGCCTGTGTTCCTTAAAGACAGCAAGCGCTTTCTTACTCCATTTAATATGACACTCTCCATACAGGAGCAGCCCAGCAAGGATATTAATATTATCACTCTGTTCCAGTAATTAATAGCAACTCCCCTCATAGCTCTGATAAGCTAGGAAACACATTTCATTTCTTGTCCTTTCCTGCTTGTGAAATACTAATGGAAGAGAAATAGGTACAGGACTCTTGCAGTGACCTTGTATTAGGACTGTAACTCCTTTAAACTAACCCAGAATCAGTACGGAGCCATTACGAGTCTCCAGCAGTAAATGGCACGGGACACCCACTAAAAAATTAGAGAGCAAGCAGCTCAATGAGGCATTTCAATTCTATCACAACACGTTATTAATGCCAATTATAGCATGAAAGATGCTAATGCAAGGTACTTTGGAGACTAAGCAAAACACCGACCCATTTTGAAGGTAAGGTTTGTCTTCATTACTAGCTTCCCCTCCCAAGCACAGATGTATCTGTTGAAGTTTTGCAGCCTGCTTCTTTCCCTGTCACTTTCAGAGGTACCTAGGCCTGTAGAAATGGAAAGCTAGGTACAAGCTTCCCTCTCCAGAAGAAGAAATAACTAATAGGGTAAAGACTTAAGATTACCATTATTCCCATATTTTCTGAGATTATTTCCATAAAATTTCCTCTTCTCTCCTTACTCTCTATGGAAGAGCGAAACACACATGCATGTGTACTTTGGGCAGGGGCATGGAACAGAGATGGCAGACATTGCCTCAGTTACATTTCTTCAGCGAGTCATGCTTAGACACTGCTGGCTGCAGAGATATTAATGTCATTTCATAAACCAGAAAGACAGTATATGTTAAGAGCAAGGTATATCTATGAGAGCAAAAGGCATAAAAATCTCTTTAGACCCTGACAAAGCTTATAGAAAGAAATATACTTGTCAAATGTTCCTTAAGATCCTCAGAAGATAGTAAATGACATTTTGGGGTATTTTAGGAAAACTGTCATTGGCCCAATACACATGAAAATCATATAATAAAGTAATAAGCACATTCAGTAATAAAAACAAGTTAATAAAGAAGCAGAATTTTATTTTATGCTTCCAGTGGGCTACCACTAAACAACATCATATGAAATGATGAGTTTCAAATTAAAGCTCTCCCAGGAGTGTATTTTTAAGGTTTTGTTTGTTTGTCTTTAATTAGAAATAAAGGCATATAGATGGTGATCACCGGCATGCAACTTAAAGAAGAAGAATTTTAAGTCCTTGGAAAAAAACCCTGAAGATTTAAAAAAAAAAAAAAAAAGCTAAGTAGAACTTATAAGAAATAAATGAGGATATTACCAAAGAACATGCTGAGTGAAAACACAGTTGACTACCATGTGTTCTCTTGGTATTTATTTTGCTTGTTATTAGTGATTTCTGCTGTATGAGTGCATCACTAGCAAATCAATCAGATTTTTCAAGGCAAGAAAGTGGCCCCTTCCAATAAAAGCAAACAGAAGTTTTTATTAAAAAGCAAAACAAGTTAATAGGATTTGACTTTCTCACTCTATATAACTCCTCTACCCACTACCTGCCATCCCATGAAACAAGTTTAATGGCACAGGCACTGGGCTGGGGCTACACTGAGCAAATCCAGGTAACTGGAAGAGAACTTACTTGTCATCAATATCTTGGCAATCATAAGGAACATCAACAAGCTGCTAAAAATTCACCATTTAAATGGCCAATAAATTTTGAGTAAAATAATTTAAAGTAATTAAGTAACTAAGACAAATTAAGAAAATTTTAATTAAGAAATTAAATTAAGAAAAATTTCTTCACAGAAAGGGTTGTCAGGCTCTGGAATGGGCTGCTCACGGAGGTGGTAGAGTCCTCATCCCTGGAGGTATTTAAAAGAAGGGTAGATGAGGTGCTTAGGGACATGGTTTAGTGGTGGGATGGCAGGGCTAGGTTAACAGTTGGACTTGATGATCTTAAAGGTCTTTTCCAATCTAGATGATTCTATGATTCTATAATTTTAATTATAACAGCTTCTATGTTACAAGTGTAACTAGCCATGGGGAAGAACTTGCATCACAGAAGTATGAAGCTCTGCTGAAATCAGTGGGAGGTTTTTCCCAATAGAATAAAAATCTAATAGGAATATCAGAAATTTAGTAAGGGTATCAGGCTCATATGCAAAAATCACAAGAAGTATTTGAGATATGATTTTCTTGTACATGGCAAAGCTTTTGCTTAAGGACTACTTACAAAGATAACAGTGGGCAGCAAATTAAATGCTAACCATGTATTAACATAACTTACTCCAACATGAGCTGCCACATTCATCCTCAGCTGGAAGACATTTACTTTCCTCACTTGCAAATTCCTCTCTTTAGCAATAGCCACAGGGATTGTTACAATCTATATTAACACATATATTTCAGTACAAAGACAGGATTCTGCAGTATTATGAAAGGCTGGTTTATGTGCATGTTAATGTATGCCTATAAATTATGCAAGTGCAAGGAGAGCCAAAAAATATATCATAGACTATCTACTTACCTCTATTCACATAATGTCTAACAGTATGGCCTCACAGAAGAAAGGTGACAGCCACAATTCACAGATTTTAGGTTTTGACTGCTATTAAGTAGCTTTATGTCTTTTTGCTTCTACATGCCTGTTGGCAGAAGAGGTCTGTACTCCACCATAGGGGGCTTTTCAATCTAAATTTACATATCAGATCCATAAGAGCAAAACACCAAAAATAAAGCTCCTATGTGAAATGTGAGATAGCATTATTTGTTCTTTCTGGTTAAGTATCTTGGTGTATTTTTCTCCAGATGGCTACAGTGGTGCTCAACTTCTTTATCAACAAATACCTTCCCTATACCCTATCCACTGAGATAACTTCTCAAAGCTATAAATGATACAAATTCTTTTTTTAGTCTCATGTAGTTTCAGTAACAGAGGCAGGCATGTATCTGTCTTTGGACAAGTTGACAATCCTCCACAAAATCTGAGTATGTTCATCTACACTGCACTAAGCTTCAACTTCACAGTTTAGAATCACTGCTAGAATATTTAACTTCAGAACGTTGCACCAGAGACTTTTTCTTGCTTTTTTCTGCATTTGGAAGACATCTGATACAATCAACAAACTTTATAGCAGTTATATAAAATCTTTTTAGTTTTTTCACTTTCAAGTGGAATTTGGGAATTATATCAACAAAGGATATTTTCATGTTTTTCCTTTTTTTCTCATGTCCATATTTCAGCAATTACAAGTTACAGGTGTCATATACACAGCTATGGACAAAATATGTGAAATTTTCTTTTGATTTGTGGGTTTTACCCTTTCAGTTAAAATAGTTCTCTAAAAGCATCTCAACTTGCTATGCCCTTTACATAGAAGCAGATTTCCTGATTGACTGGAAAAGATTTTGTATGACTAATTGGATAAATTTGGATTTTCCCTATATAGTCTCTTCATTTTTGGAGCCGAACACCATCAATTATGTTTTGACAGAGGCTTATGGTCAATGAAGTATCTCCTGAGCACAGCACTGCAGTATGGAATGCTTAAACACCAGATTTTATACCAGGTAACTTCTCCACAAGGACAAAAGATATTAATGATATTTTAAGCACATGAGAATTCATCATTGATAGAATTTGGTTTAACAAATGAGTACCTTTAACTCAGGCTTAAATTATGATTCAGAAGATAGACGAAAACTGAAATGCAAACTTAACCCACCAAAGAACAGAAAATTTGTAAAATAATCTTAGAACAGCGATATCAAAAACTGTCCTATTTATAATTTGTAGAGTTGTAAATACAGGTAAGTTCTTGTAAGTCCAACATGTGAAAGCTTAACCCATGAGAACTCAAACTGAGGAAAACAAGCCTACATAGTGATTGCTGTCAGAAACAATTATCTTCACCCACCAAAAAAGCCCCTGTTGTAGCTGAAACAATCCCCCAGAATACAGTTCACCAGTTAGAAAGAAAGGCTGCACACTTATCACAGAGTTCCTCTGCTAGGATTTGACGCAGTGCTGAGACATACAAAAATGCCTGTAGATATATTCTCCCATTTTACTGCTGCATTACACTAAGTGGGTGGAACACACCCATGTAAGTAGCACTCCTAGAGCTGCTATATAACCAAAATTGCCTTTTGTATTAATGTAACTGCAGAAATTGAACTTAAAGGGACTGATGGGGAAGAATGTAATTCCTGGAATTAGAACACCTTATTATATAGTTGTACATCAAAAAATGCCTAGGAAAAGGAAAGAAAATCCCAGCTGTAAAGAGCCTCTGGTCTAAACAAACCTCTCACCATCTCACCTCAACTTTTTTTACATAGGATAACACTGTAGATAAAAGACATAGACTATTTTTGATAAGCCTAGATATTACATATGGCCAAAGTTTTTAAAAATTTTGTTGTATTAATAGAATCTTCTCAGAAAAGTGTCTATCTTAACTAGACAAAGAAATACCCAAAACTTCTACATCCATCTTGTCCTCCCAGAGCACTGCCAGTAGACTGAAAGGAGGATAAAGAGACATGTGTTTCCCCACAAACATATAGGAAACAGACTCCTGTTGCCACCACCAGAAAACACATAAATGTACTGAAGGATAGGTGATCTAACAAGAAAGAAATTACACAGTTCAAGGATTACTGTAATCAAGCCGATCTATACCAAACAAGCAGTCTACAAAATATTAGATTGGCCCAAAAATTAATTACACTCAGCATGAAGCATTTGATCATCCAGATTAGTTACTAAAATGCCTGCAGGGGTAGATATAACCCTTCCTTAGAAATTAAATAATGATATGATTCCAAGTGTCATGCTTTGAACATATAATCAATAATCCCATTACCAAAATTTCCATAGTAAACTTCCTTAAAATAATATCAGCCCATATGATTTTGTGAGCTATCTGAAAGAAGAGTTGACAAGAGGAAAACCTGCTTTTATATGTGACAAAGGTATTCAGTTAACCTGGATGGGTATGACTAATTTCATTACAGTATGCACACATTTTTCCAGTGACTTATTAGGAGTTACATGCTATGAAAACACACTAAAACTTCAACAGATTTAGCAAGGTTTATGCCTGCAAATGAGAACACTTATACTTGATGGACTCAATGTTCTACAAGCAAAATGCCCACAAGAAGTCTTCAAAGATGTTTAAACTACGGCTTTTACAACAACGATATCAATGCACAAATAATTTGATTAGGAAACCGACAAAACACAACCCACCACTTTTAATGCTGACATTTTTTTGAAATTCAGCCACTTTTGGTTTTTTTATGAGGCACCCATTCAAAGGACACTAGAGAAGCCAAATAAGGAAAATGATAACGATGATTTCATTATCTGATCCTGACTATGGTTTCAATTCATCTTAAAATTTAAGACTTCCAGTATATTGGGGCTGGAAAATTAAGTTGCTGATACTTGAAAAACAAAAAAGTTACAAACAGACAGATTTTCGGCTTCGTACAAAGACTGCACAGTACTGTATCAAGAACTTTTCGTTTTCTAGTAATCCTTCCATACAATTTACAAACCTGTGCACTGTCTGTTCCTAGACACCAAGGGTCTTTCTTGATATCAAAGCTTAAAACCTCAGGGACTTAACAGCACAAAAACAATCCTCCATTTTTATTCTACACCTTTGATGACTAAACTGAGCAACTTCAGCAAGAAATTAAAAGAAAAATGACGCCTCGTATTGGGTTTATTAGTGTGGGGTTTTTAAACTGTTTACAACTACAGTCTGTCTTTGATCATAATTCTAACTCCTAGCCCTTAAAAGAAAAACATGTAATTGAGCAGCAAAAATCTAAAAAATGTAAATGTTAACTGTACGAGTGAAAACATCTAAAAAATTATAAATAGGACGGATGCTTAACGATGACTGTAAATTTGTTTATAAGGAAGGCAATACTTCTAAAGATCCACAGTCAGAGATGCAAATGAGACTGAGCTGGTCTATATGCATTCAGTTCTCAGAAGTCACTGTCATGAAAGGTTTGTAAATAATAGGAATCTAAAAATTCAAACTAAAAATGGAGAGAAGACAGAAGATGACTAAAATTTGGAAATTCATTTCTAAGTCAAAAATACCATTATCAAAACTTGCAAATGAGATTAAGAAAGCCTTCTGAACGTTTTTGCGGCAATGGAACTAGCTCATGATAAATCTACAAAACCATGATAAATATAACAAAAGTATCTAAACCATGGGTAAATGACACTGAAATTTGTGGCTTGCATAAATCACACATTGTGACATATCAGAGTTATATGCTTTCCATGGCATGAAAAATTATGAGATTTAACATAAAACACTGAAAGAAGAAACAGTTCTTCAGACCAACATTTAAAGTACTGTAAAAGAGGTCTTAAGACCTCTTCAGATTGATTGCACACAAGTGTGAACTCTAACTATTACTATATAATCAGCTTTATGAATTTCACTGGATCATTCATCTTAAATTCTCTCAGACTTAACACAATCAGTAAGAAAAGTTTCTCCAGAAAGATGCAGTACCTGCAAACAGCCTCTCTTAGCATGAAATTAAAGTCAGGCTCCTGTGAATAGGCTCTCCCGGGGACACTCCTCTTGTGCATGTTCCGGGACATTGCCAGTTCCTTTTTCTGACTTGGACAAACGACTTCTCACGAAAGGCTACTCAGGAACTGAGCTGCTTTTTAAAAAAGCATTAACGGGGCCCCACACTGTGCAGTCAAAAACTCTTCTGCATGAAGCCTTCATTACTCATACATTTCAAATCTGTTGCATAGCACATGGGACATCAAAACTAATAATTCTGTCTGGTCCTCTGTTTCAAAGTCCGCAGAGCTACTGTTTCCACTAGCTACTGGGGAAAACAGGCTTTTCCTTAGCCACATGTTTGCTAGTGTCTGACCTACATGAAGAAGAATAATGAATCTCCCACTAATCCACATCCTAATAGCCAGACTTTCTTAAACCCCAAACAGGAAAGCCAGGCATGTGACAAGAAGCATTATTCCTGCCCCCACCTTTTATTTAATATTCCTGCTCAACGTTTTTTTTTCCATATCCTCTTGTTCTCTTTGCAAAAATACATTACAGTGAATTAATGACATTTAGAATAATCTACTGTGTTCATAAATTACAAAGATATGATCTGCCTATACTCCGTTTATCAGCAAGGTAGGTATCTCTGTTGTAGTTTTTAATAAAACAAACCTTTTAAGTCAGCTTTAACAGAACTCAATCAGAATGTGCTTACAGTAAGTAATATTCTGTACTGGACCTGCAACTTCTTTATTGAAATACCATCACCTATGCCACCTCGAATTTTGAAACCCAGAATTACACACTGGATTTTTTTTCTTTCCAAAGATTTTCTTCTTAAGCTGATTTGGGAGCCTAGGGACTTAGAACACCAGGTAACTGGAGCTTTCATCTCCTCAATTAGCAAGAAGACTGGCACTGACTGAAAACTTCATTATAGTGGACAGGCATCGTTAAAAATGTGTAACAGGTATTTTTCAATTTAGGGATATCCCCCCCCACCCCCTTTAGAAAAAAAAGTATTTGTAAAAGGTCTTCTATTATCAGTAGCATACTGGTGGTTAGACCATGCTGTTTGTAAATTCATACAGGAGAACAGTTTCCTGACACCCAACAACACTGTTCTCTCCCACCTACCCCATTTTTCATGTGCAATTTTCATATTTTTAGTATTTTTTAAATTAATTTAATGCTGCTTAATAAGATTGATAACTATTACCTCACCATGCTTTCCAGAAAAGCATTCAATGCCTGATGGAGAACTCAGTCCTAGTAGGCACCTTATGAAGTTCATCACAGAGTCAAGACTGTGATTTTTAGTCTCAGGTATGACACTGTTTGAAGATTTACTTTGCAAAACACTATGAATTCTACCGATGAGAAGTCCCATGTATAAAAATTTACATACATGCCATTACAAACAAATTTGGGTTTTTTTCCATAGTATTTTCTTCTGCTGTCTCCACAGCATACATGAAGATGGGGGCTGAAGTCCCCAGCTCAGAGATCTACCAAGTTGTTTAGCTTTCGACCCGCACAGCTGTACTACCCAGAATAGCTCATGATGATGCCCCAGGGTACACCTGCTGCATCAGAAACCCATGCAAGTGAGGCCCACGGTGAACACTGTAATGAAATAAAGAATTTTCGCTCTCTACTCTTCACTCCACTCCTAAAAAAGGGTGACAAAATGAAGCCTTCCACTCTCCCACCCCCTCCCACCCAAAAAACCCCACACAGACATTTATCAGGTGGCAAGTGTAGCCTGTTTATGAGGTTAAGGAAAGGAGACCCAGCTGTAAGACCCTTTCCTACCCACACTCCACTGGGGAATTTAATTTTGGTGTTGTAAAACTCCCAGGGAAGCTGTTCTGAACACCCTAAGTCTTAAAGAACTGTCATCAAACCTAAAATTTTGTGAGAAATGTTTGGCCTTGCTTTGTTTTTGAATATGCATTCTCAAAATTTTATTTAAAATTCTTGACAAGAAGCATTTTGGCATTTGCTTCCTCACTAAGCACAAAGTTACCTGAATTTCCCATTCTTGGTTCTGGAAAAGGAGACAAGACATAGAAAGCACCTTCCCTTCTCCTGCTCGGTTTCCTCAGCATAGGCTGCTCTGGATCCTTTTAAAAGGGGGTTAGTTGGCTGGGTCTGAGCGAAGGCATATATTTTCCATGGTATAATCACTGTCTCTGCCCATAGATCCCATTTTATAACTGTGCGATTTTGATTATTCACACCTGATGCAAGTGGACTGTCCTCTTTGTTCCTGATTCATCAAGAACACAATACCCAACAACATACTGGACTGCCTATATACAGGGCTCTTTCCAGAGGTCCAGGAGGCAGACTTTTCTTAAGCATACATGTACTACTGCTTTGAAAGACATCAGGTCTGATGTCCTGCCACTGAGTATGGGGTTAGAAACAATGGGGTCAAGTAGCCACTTAAAACACTTATATGGCTTCCATTAAATACAATCTGCCTGTAAAAGACTTGACATTCAGTTAGAGTTCATTTGTGTCTCTTCATTTGCACAAATACCTTTTTTCACCAGGTAGATGGATCAGATTTGCAGTTACCCACGTTTTCTTTCAGTGTTTAAATATTTCCCATTCTATTTCTTAATGCTATGTATAATTTCACAGCAACGTTAGCTAGTAAATTGTTCAGAATTTCTCTGGTTGCTTAGTTGTAAAACGTCATTATTTTCATTTAACAGCCATCAGGAAACAAATCCTAAGAGATTTTGAATAATTTTCATAATCTTTTTTTAAAGCCAACTGATTTAGACACGGAAAAACAAAGAGTGAAACATGTTTACACAAGTGTTTCTTCAGGTCAGAAACAGAAAATTTCAAGCTAAGTACAGACTGAATTATTAGGAAGAGATAATAAATGTTTATTAGACTTCTTTCACCTTCTGTAACAAAAAATACCAATCTTTACAAATCTTCTCTATTTCCATAGACCAGGAAGGCAAGGACACTATTACTACCATGAGATAATCCTTCTTCCATTTTTTAAATTAATGTGTTTTTCAAATGTAGATTTTAAATTTCTGAAAGTGTGATTATTTCTCCTCTAAAACACTACTTATCTTCCCAACATAATTCGCTGAATGTTATTTCTGCAACAGATGCATGCTTTTCGTTAAAACCACTGCTGCAGCTCAAATAACCAAGCTAACTTTAAATGAGCTGGCTTAGATCCTGACCAACAGCACTGCATCAAGGAGCTCAGTGCAGGGCAGTCAACAGAATATTCATCTGGGGAACAGGCAGGCTTAAGAGGATACACTGATAAACACATTATTTCTGGCGCTGTGTTACTCATTGAATGCTAGCTACTAGCTAGATACTTGCATGTTAGCTATCACCAGAATTTCAACTTACCTCTAAATATTCTGGTGGGAGGAGAAGCACTATTTACCTTTTTCATTTATCACTGTAGCTTACAGGTTATTAGTTAACCGTAAAAGCAACACTTGTCTTGGAAAATCATAAAAGAGCAGGTAAATCAAGCATGCTCTCAGCACGCCTAAAATGTGCTCTTGTGCATTCTTACCAGCTTGAGCAATAGGATGTACACACAACACATAGCAGCAGATGCATTTAGAGGTTTTAGTGAAAAGTGTTAATATAAAACATTAAGAAATAAAAGATAGAGAATATGATATTAATCTTTTTTATTTAATCCCAATGATTCCATGAAATTGACAGTGATATCATTTACAGAACAATCAGCAATGTTTTGGTTTTGTCTATATAGCAGAAATAAACACAATTAGCACAAGAACTGGCTAGCACTTCTTAAATGTTAAATTAATCTCAATATTGCAGACATAAATTCATTTTAGAATTACATAAGAACATACGGAGGCTAAACAAGATGCTTAAAATAAAATATATTCTCATCTACTATATTTATGGGATCACAAAATCACTGGCCCACTTCATGATAGAATGAAATCACATCCTCAAAAGAATTAGTTAAACAGTCCTAATCCTTCATCTTCTAAATCCATTCCTACCTCTCAGACTTCATAATGTTTAATCTGAAGAGTAAAGAGGACTGTCATGTAGTTCTCTGAATTCCACAACGATTAACCCTTCAAAATGAGAATGCACAGCACAGACTGAAAATTCAAAGTGATTAAGATTCCACATCCGACTCAGACAGTATTTTTAACTAGAAATGGGCCTAATCATATAAGCTTTGCTAAACAACAGCAAATACACAGCAAATATCAGTCTCTCCTGGATGCAAGAATTACAATATTGGATATTCAGAAACTCAGCTGAATGTTTTAAGTAAAAGAGAGTAGGAAGAACAGGTAAGAGAAGATAGACAGGAAAGGGTTCAGGACAGGCAGCAAGAGAAGACATAGAACAGATCAGGAAGGATGACACATGGGGGCCCTGTGAACACAAAGGGTGTTGGTAACTTAGCCTGTGCTCCCTCTATCTGTAAGGGTATTGCTACAGAAAAGTCCAGGCATTTACTCTCAAACAAGTCCCCTATAGATGCCTACAGGGATCTTACTGAGTGCCAGCTGTATTTCCCGACAATATTCTCCTCCCATCAATAGTGAGCAACTAAGTTTAATGTGAGGAAAAGCACCTGCTCTAGGAAGATGGCGGTAACAGACATATGATACCTGTGAAATTGCTAAGACCTATCTGAAAGACATCTTCAGACCACCCATCTACAAGAAAAAATAACTTATATTGCAACAGACACAGCAGAGTCAGGCTAAAAAAGCTGGGCAAGTTTAGTCTGGTAAAGCAAAAGATGACCGGGGACACGATTAGTCAATATGTATTTACAAACTGAACCCAATATAAGAACAAATATGCATAAACTGAGCAGTGTTGTATATACTCAAATAAGAGCTGTTCAGCACAGAACAGGCGTGCAATCGCAACAGTTGGACAGAACAATTATTCTCCAGTGGGTGTGATCAGATTATGGAAGAATTATGTGCCATGATTGCTTCTGACAAGGTGGGGGATGAAGCCTCTTGGCCTAATTTTAGACCCTAAAATTTATGGGCAGTAAATACCTGTCAAATAGGTAGAGCAAGTCAAGAAAACAGAATGAGTGAGCTAAATTACCTGATTATAGTATGAATTACAAATTATTCGCCGCCACATGCATGTTGTTTTGCATTTATAACTAGATTAATATCCATATTAAAATGCCAGATTATTGTAAATAAAGACTCTGTGTATTTTAGATTTAAGACTTTATTAACTACTCAATAACCTTCATAAATTGGAGGGGAGGGTTCTGAAGAAGCCAGACAAAATAATGAAGCAGTCAGTTTTTCTCAGTGCATAGTATTTAATTTCATTAGAAGTTCATCAATGCCAATACTGCTCTAGTAGCATGTGCCAACCTAATGATAAAAGGTTATTTCACATTTTTATATACTCCAGATGGCAATGATTCAGAAAGAACCTCACTCCCTAGTTCAGAAGGATTAGGAAACCTCTTACAACAACCTCAACTGACATTTCTCATCCTGCCAGCACTACAATGGATCATGATGCATGTGTTTCACATTGCAGTGCAGCCTAATTGTCCTATTACAAACACACTGATTGAGAAAATACATATAGCACTGCAATAATCACTAAATATGTCACAAAATATGCAACAGAGGGTTCACAATGAAAAGCAGGCAAGTCTGGAATAGGAAAATATTGCTCGTTATTTTGCAGTACTATAAATTTCAGCAATTCAGTACATGACTACATGAGCTGAATGAAACACAGAACACAACAAGAATACCCACTGAAGTATGAAACTAGTGAAACCAGAGACCCATTATTCTTCCCTGTATACATGAAAATTGTCTTCAATAAATATTTCAGAAATGGATCCAAATGGCCTTCGTGAAACTCAAATTTTTTAAAAAAATGTAAGTTTCTCTCCTTTCTTTAACAGGTTCTACAGTAAATTCACACCAATATAACATACTCTCCCACTATTCACTGCTGCGTAGTCTAAGACAAAATGAGCCCTTCTCTCTGTGAAGGGTTGAGACTAAGATATAAGTACTGAATTTGACAGACATCTGTTTTTAAGGAAGACATTGACAGTTGGATTGCTTTTCCGTTTTTTTTTCTCTTCAGTTTGAGAACACAAGTATAGTAGCAGCAGAAATTTACAGTACTTGAGAAGATTAAGAAATACTTTGTCTTGAACAGAATTCATATTCTGAGATACACTTGCATTCAACAAGTCAAGGGGAGGGATCTCCACTGTAGACCACGTTTAACCCACTTTAGTATACCATAATTGTAACTGTAATTTTGAAGTCGGTCCCTGTCTTTTTTATCTACCGATTACCTTGCTCTGCCTTGCGTCCTTTCAGAAAGTAGTACCAGTGGTCAAAATTTTCCAGTTTCTTACTAATTTTTCCAGTAAAAAGGAATATAGCAGAGGCTTACTCTTACTGTTATTTTCTTATCACCTATACACAATCTACACATGATTAGCTTTCTTATGGTTAGTAGATAGAAGCTGGAAGGAATCTGCCAACTGAAGACAAACAGAACACAGCAATAAAACCACAATCATCTCAGTGCCTCTAAAAAGGCTTTAGGATGAAGGATGAAACCTATAGCTAAAGACAGAAAAAGGTTACCTTCTGATTAGGTGAGACAGTATATCAACCTATGCCACATTCATTCAATTAATACATTCTGCAGCTTGCAAACACCGATAAGGGTGCTACAACTTAATGATCTAATCTGTATTCCTAGAGAATGAAAACTTAGGTCAAAACACATAGTTTACTCAGATTTCCAATGCAGGAACAATGTACAGCAGGATGTGCTTTCTCTGCTATGTACTGGCATAAAAAAACTGGACATTGAAATCCCACAAATACAAAAAAATAAAAAGGAGGATTAAAAACGCTTGCAGAAAAAGGTATATCAAGTTCTAAAATGCAGCACAACCTCCTGTGCCAAAAGAAGAGACTACAGAAATCTCTGTTCCCTTGCAGCGTTAAACCTCATCGTCCCACATCTCCTCCTAACCACTCTTGTCATGACAAATGCAACTGTTCCTCGGCATGCCACTTCTTCCTTCCTATCTGGAATGGTGGTGAAAACCAAGAAGAGTAAAATCCCTTATCTTGAAGAAAGCAATTGAACTGGGATTCAGTTATCATGCAACACAATGATGCAAAAGAAAAATCTTCTCCAAGTTATATGTAAACTAAAACTATATCAACAACCTAAACCACTCAGTGTTCTCTACAATGTGACTTGTTATGAACAGGATTTGTAGTTTCTCTTCATCCTTTTGCAGCATATCCTTAGTTATCTGATTGTCACAAGAGGAGGTCACTGTTCTATGCAACACATAACATTCTATTGACATCCTCTGGGCAACGTTTTCAGAATAACCTATCGATAGTTATTATATTGCATGCTTGGAAGACAATATGTGCTTTCTGAAGTACATATTTAATTAATGCTATCTAATACAGAATTCAACTGAAGGCTAGCAGTGCCCGATTCATAAAATTTGAGATTATGAGGCAGGCACTGTACATGGAATTAAAACCATGTTACACTGAAACAATCATTCAAATCAATCTACATTTTCTTACAGTGTCTTCAAACTGAAACACACATTATGACCAAAGATAATCACATTAAGATTTTTGGCAATACTTTACAATAAAAGCTATTTGCAATTGTAGACAACAATTGTTACTAAATTGTAACAGAATCCCCATGGAGTTAGGAATTATAACCATATTAGTCATATAAGTTCACCATGATTAATGACGCTGCAAAAAATACCAAGACTTTAAGCAATAAACCCCATTACAGGCGGAGCCCACAGTAATTACTTAGGTCCATTCAAGCCAGATACAGTCAACTCTTGTTGCATTTTTAGTGCAGTCATCTAGCATGTTTCAGGAGCTGGTGAGGATCTGGCCCACCAACTTTCTGTATTTATTTGAATAGTTTTAATCATGTCCGGTGACTTAAAACTGTAGTGTTTGTCCTTCAAGGCTTTCTTCATCCTTAAGAAGGGAAATGCCTTTTCCTTTCCAGGGGATGTTCCCTCTGCTAGGTCTATATCCCAACTCAGTGAGAATCCTAAGCCTCTCCTTCAAACAGGAGTGAAGAAAGACCTCACAGCTGTTCTTACTGATACCGATGGACTAAACCACAAGCACCTTTTCTTTTTTAAATCCCAGTTTTCCTCAAGCAAGTTCCATTACATATATCAAGAAAATGTACAAGCAACATCCATGCAGCTGAAACAAACTTCATATGCCTTCAGGGCATAAATCCCTGAGGATGTACCTGTAGCGTCTAGCAAAATGTAGTATAAGAGTAAGGGATGAATAATCAGAACTTAGTCTCTAAGCCTATACAAGAAAAGCAAATCCCATCCTGTTCTCTTAATGTTTATCATATATTCTGAGAAGAAGCAAAAACCCAAACCAGTTTGCAACTAATATAATAGCTTTTCAACTTCAAATACACTTGCTTCAACTTTTAATAATCTTATTTGAGATGTGCTCATAGAAGAAAACACACACACGAAGCATTCTGATAAAAGGAAAAGATTAAAAACTAAATTTTTAAGTTGCCCTGTCCAATTTTGAGCACTGACAAACAAATGAACTGCTCTATGGCCTGTTACATTAGAACAATACTGTGGAATAATTACAAGTTCTAAGATAAAATTAAAATTACCATAATAATTCTCCTGTGAAACAATCCAATCTATGCAGACTACAAATTGCTACTAGGTTGAAAAAATATATTACCACCTCAAGTCAGGCAAATAAATTATTCTATTTCCATTAGTTAGTGTAGGTACTTAAGAGGTTATGCAGAGCAGGATGACAAACTGATTATATATACAAATTATGTATTGGTCACATTTAAAGACCAGCTCTTTACTTGCACACCAGCATTAGAAAGCCAGCTATGCAAACTGTGAGTAAAGACATGATGCTACAACAGTTTCACACTGATGAGAGCAGAAGTCCCAATCTACAGGGCCCACCTTCAGATACAACAGGTGATAGCAAGTCCAGGCATCTTTGTGCATGTTTTCCTATTCTGCTGCCTGCACCATTTCTTTTAGAGTACTTTAGAGAAAGCCCTTTTCTCCTCCCTCATACACACATAAAAACCAGAAAACCTTGCTTTGAAATCTAAGACAAAAGATTCCCCTATTATTCTACTCAGAAAGATAACATTCAGGATTTCATGTTCTTAGCCCCTGTACCACAAATCTGCATATCTGTACTATTTAAGGCACCAAACTCCTCAAAGGTACCCGATGCACTCCTTTCCTTCTGCCTTTAATGAGAGCAGAATGCACACCTGTATCTTGCAAAGGCTGAGCACCTTCCTGAATCAGATTTTATCCGCTTGCAATTAGAATGGGAGTGTAGGCTCCCTGTTTTAGTTTGTTGCAAAATTGTAAAGGTAAAATTTAGACTCAGTCAACCAATGATCCTTTGAAGATTCCAATCATGCTCATAAAAGAGAAGTATCACTATCAAAATAATTTTGGTTTATGTTAGCTTTTTAATCATAATATTCCCTCATGGTTTAATTTGCTGTGTACCTACTACCATCAATCTGAATATACACCACTGGCCATTAATGATACATTTACAGTTTATAACACAACTTTTATAGTATAGGAAAATTTTTAATGCAAGCCACCTCAAGCATCTAACAGAAAAACAACCACAAAAATCATGACCATAAACTCATACTTCTCTCTGAGCCATTAGTAAGGAGAAACAGTCTATAATCTGCAAATCATGTACCAGATATGGCTTTTAAGTATAGGTTTACAAGCATGTGGCAAAAGGAACCACAAGTGTCATGGGACCAGCAAATTAAAGTGGGATATACCCATGTTATATGGGCAGTGACTTAAATCTAATCATGGAATCAGAGGATCAGTCTTAACTAATGTTATACATATTGATTTTAAAAATGTGTGTCTTTTTGACTCTCCAGGAGAACTGCTCACTTTAAAGAAATTAGTCTCAAAGCGTGGACAGCACATGCATGCCTGGCATGAGCTACGCATAAGTAAGACTGCCAGTTGTGAAAGGCACGCACAATGGAGGTTTCAAAACATTCCTCTCATTTCCATTTCATAGCCTCTCCCTTCCCAGGAATGGGTAATTAATAAAAGGTACCATTGTACAGGGAAACAGAAGACTTTAAAGACAGACTGAGTCATTGCGTTGGTGTAGAAAACAACTCTGGTAGACAATCCTGTAGCTCAAACCAGACTGACGCTTTTAAAGAGAGTCTTTAAATTTACCACAGTCACCCATGACAGACCCTAATGTAACATCTGTTCTTTGCCAGCCTTCTTCTTGCCTGTTCTCCTTACCTAGTCTAACTTCTCTAATCATTTTATTGAGACGCAATTTCCATTTACACAGATCTCTCTGAATTACTGGATTCAGAAATGTAAATGACAATGCTGCCTCAAAGGTGATTATCTGTAGTATATTCTACTGTAAGGATTCAAGATCTTTATTGCCACATTGTCCTTCTCTCACAGGTATTCCCTCCATTTCCTTTTTAATATTTTTTTGTTATACAGATACTATGAAATGAAGATAATATTTTTAAAAGACAAAGGTACACCTACAATCTGAAGTATTTTTCCATGTTCAGGTTCAGAAGGAAGGAGATGGCTTTTACATGAATAAACTAAACTGTTTGTCCTGGTTTCAGCTGGGATAGAGTTAATTTTCTTCACAGAAGCTAGCATAGTGCTGTGCTTTGGATTTAGTACTAGAAGAATGTTGATAACACGCTGATGTTTTTAGTTGTTGCCAAGCAGTGCTCAGACTGCTCAAGGACTTTTTGAGCTTCTCCTGCTCGGCCAGGTGCATAACAAGCTGGGAGTACAGCACAGCTAGGACCCAAACTGTCCAAAGAGCTATTCCATACCACATAACGTCATGCTCGGGGGGGTTGGTGGGTCGGTCGGTCGCTCGGGTACTGATCGCTGCTCGGGACGGGCTGGGCATCGGTGGGCGGGTGGTGAGCAATTGCGTTGTGCATCATTCGTTTTATATATTCTGTATATTTGTTATCATCCTCATTATTACTATTATTATTATTTTCTCTTATTAAACTGTCTTTATCTCAGCCCTCGGCTCTAACCTTTTTCCCCTTCCCGATTCTCTCCCCCATCCCACTGAGGGAGGGGGGGGAGTGAGCGAGCGGCTGCATGGCGCTTAGTTGCCAGCCGGGTTAAACCACGACACTGTTGAAGACTTACATCCACAAAAATTAAAAAAGAAAACTCTCTTATTTGTTTTGGTAGGAAACATGGCAGAAAGAATTATTGATTTTTTTAAAAGCACTTAGTTATGAAAGGCCTTCTTTTTGGAACAGAAGAATTTTCCAGATTATATAGAGCCATTACTACATGCTTCTTCAAAGTATGTCAATAGTAAAGTCCATGAACAAGGAGAGAAATAGTATATAGAATTGACAAAATTAGGTTGTCTTATAAGCAAAGGCAATCTTCCATTTTAATAGGTTTAAAGCACACATGAACGTTCAACACATATACAAAAGTGATTTACAGTTTTATGATTGCAATCTAGACAGGAGCCTGTCACCTTTAAATATATTGCTTATGATCTTTTCTGCAAACCATTGTAAAATTATTCCAATACATTTGGTTGGAAGGAGTTCCTAATGGGTCAAGTAAGGGATTAACCTCACATCGCAGGACATGGGAGTATCACAATTTTTTTCTATCATGAAAAAGTTTTCCCAGAGCAGATCATCTGTAGCTGCCACTATGGATGTAACATCTGATTCCAGCCATGTTCTAACTTCAAAAGCACTTCAAGAGAGATACTACAGAGCATTGTTAACCACAGCAGTTCTTCTCTTAGTACATTAAATTTAATAAAAAAACTCTTCCTGGAAGAGTTTCTCAGAAGCTACTTATTAGAGCACTGGCAACTGAACAGAGCACTGGGACCATAATTGTTTATTCTTCTTCATGAAAACTATTGTGGAACCATATCTAAATTTTATTAACAACAAATCGGTCTAATCTTCTGAGCACAATTTCTTAGTTATATATTAGTCAATAGCACTCCTTTGGGACTTCACTCATTCCTCAACTGCCTACACATATAATTGTCAGTGGTTGACTACAGTTGGTGCCTGAGAATGATCAAGAAATCCTGGCTGAATCTACTTATCTTAATTCTTTAACTGGTTACCTTTCACATTCTATCTTGTGATCTCAGATCATCCTTGTCAATCTTTATTGGTATATGTATGCTATTATTTGCCTTTAGCAAAGACTACGACAGAACAGCTGTTAAGTATTCCTTCTTTCTCACCTGTTATATGCCCTTCTATCCTCCTATCTTCCACATGATTTTCTGTTTAAAATTGCTTTTCATCCTTTTACAATCTTGTAAAAATGCATTAGTTGTATATAAATCTCTCTCTCTCTCTCAAACATATCTCCAAATAAAAAGGTGACCTAAGTATGAAGGAGTTTGGTCTTTCACACCAAGGGGGTAAGCATGCATGGGAGCATCAAGGCAAGCTATGAAGAAAAAGTGATTACAGTCTTCCAGTGTAATCAGGGCAGGTCCTTTCCTGAAAAATGGCTCAGAATTAAGAATATAATGTTAAAAGAAAGCATTTAAAAAGATGTTCTTTTAGACCACAGCTAATTAATACCAAATCACTTGACTTAAGGGGAAAAAAAAAACCTAAAGGAAAACAAATTATTTTCTGCTGATCTTTGCAGGTCTTTTTCTGGCAGATCTGCTGATTCTTCTGCTGGTTCTTGGAATTAAGGTATCTATTATGTCTAGCAAAGGAATTTTTTATTAAGTATCTGAAGGAATGTGTTGGTTTTCGATAGTCTCTTTACCTTATATGGCACCAAGGGATTGCAGAATAGCACGTGACACATCTGTGACTTCCCTGATTTCCCAGGTTTGAAAGAAACCAAACTATGTAAAGTTCCACAGGAAAGAAATAGTCAGAACTTTAACTTTCCATGTTCCAATGTGATTTTAAAAATACATCTATAAGAACAGCCCACCAGCAATAAGTAACAGAAGTCCTCCTGACAACCACAGGTCCTATCTACCTTTGAAACACCTCACCATACATGACTGCACAGCTCTTAGGCAGCAACATTACTTAGTAACAGAACTTAGCTCCTATATCAGTCTTTTCATATATCTAAACATGTTTTAAAATGGAGAATTATTCGTAGCTAGAAACACCTGCAAAAATATGCCTATTATTGTGCAAAATAAAATGCATGTAGCCGTGAACTTCGACAGGTACAGGATTTCACAGTACATAAACACCAAACATGAACCTCAATCTCTTTTAAACAGCAGTAGCAAGGGAGTCTGCAATTTCATCAAAATGTGGTTGCCACTGTCTTCCAACATAAAAGGGTGTGTAAACCCAATCACTGCATCTGCACAGGAATCCCTACTCTCACTCTTGAGCACAGTATTATTTGGTACATGCTTCCAGGAGCTCTGTCAACATTGGTGGAGATCTCTCACTTTGGAAATGAAACAGCCATATAACAAGAGAGATTATACCACATACTATGTAATAGAGGTAGGTTCTGCTTGGTCGGGATCATGGTGTGGGAGTGCAGAGAATATTCAAACCATCTTTCTATTACAGAAATTAGTGCATGGAGGGGATTATATGTTGTGTGTGGACCTGTAGATGGGCATTGGTAACCTACTGTTAAATTGTGGTGAAAATGTGGATATATGGGTTTTATGTCAGGCTTTGTCTTGTAAGTTTTAAAAGACAGGGTAAACCAAAGTATTATACTGTAACCTAGTACTACTTCAGTGTTAATCTTTTACATTATGCAAAGGAAAAAACCCACTATATCCTATCAAACGGTAGTGCTAGCTAGAACAGAGGAAGCAGAGTATCATTCTGTGCTCTGATGAATCAGTAAAAGGCAATAGATGCAACATTCCAGAAATACAAGTATGACACATACTGTCAGCATATAAATAAACACAAACCAAACCCAGGATTTTCTGAGCACACAGATAGCCATGTTTTTGCTTGTGGAAGATAAGAATTACCTATTTCCCTGGACCCCTTGAAAGAAGCTTTCAGCAACTAAGAGCTGCCATGAAACACCACTACATGATTTACTAGTGCATCAGGGTACTGAAATAGGGATGGCTCTTAATGTAGCTTCAGCTCCTGAAGAGTCCACAGGAGATTGGGAACCGCATGTACCTCTACGTGCGCCCTTAATAATGCCTGAAGCAAAGCAATCCATTGCTCTCTAAAAGTGTTACATAAGTCAATACACGTCATGCAATATAGTCTGCTGTAACTTCCAGTCCTTGCATGACTTCCGTGTTTTGAGTTTACACTGGTTCTTCAGCCCTCTGCAGTCACAATGACCTCATTGCTTTTGTTCTTTCCCAGCTCCTGTATGAAAATATGTATTTCAACCTGGTGGTTTCTAACATGAGAATGAGAATTGTAGTTTTTGAAGAAAACTGAGATAACACATTCTTTGAAGATATTTCTCATGTGTATGTACTTTCAAATCCACCATATTCATACACAGAACAGAAGAGTGGAAAAAATGAAGCGTGGTATGAAAAATTAGAAAATTCCTTTTTTTCTTCTTGTTGGTCAAACAACAGGAAACCAGCATATTTAGTTCAAAGTAGCCCATGAACTCCATATAGAAGTTGGGGCAACCTCCTCTTTGGGCTTAATTTCATGGGTTTAGTAAAACTATTCCTTTATTTTCTGCCAGATGAAAACTATTCACACAAAAGCTCCTTGATATTATGTAAAATAGTGCTTGATGCTTCTGAGCAACAATTAGAGATGAAATATGTACCTGTCGTACTCGCACATAAATAAAAATACTAATATACTCACCCCCATCAGTGTTAATCTAAAAGAAACTTCATCCTTTTACTCCGTCAATTCTAATCAAAAGACAAGATCGATATCCTAAGCATTAGGTCAAAGCCCTAGTAAAACAGTATTCACACCACGTCCTGAGGCTCAGCCAGTGCAGCCAAGAGCTAAGCGGTCCTCCAGTGAAAGCACTCTGCCCAGCGCACCAAGAGCCGCAGCTCCAGAACTGGTGCCTGTGAAACGGACATCAGCCCCACCTCTTACACCTCACACTGGAGAGGCCAACACTCAGAGACCCCAGTGGGAAGCACCCCATGCTGGAGGAGGGGAAAAGTGTGAGGAGAAAGGAGTGGCAGAGAAAAAGTGGTCTGAACTGATCACAGCAGCCCCCGCCAACCATGCTGCTCAGGGGAGGAGGCAGAAGAGTTGGGAATTGAAGGAATGAAGTTTACCCTGAGAAGAAGGGAGGGGTGGGGGAAAGTGCTATTAGTTTTGCCCTTGTTTCTCACTCTCCTCTATTTTTAATTGGCAATAAATTAAATTAATCTTCCCAAGCTGAGTCTGCTTTCCCCTTGATGGTAATTGGTGAGTGATCTCCCTGTCCTTATCTCAACCCATGAGGTTTTTTTTCTTATTATTTCCTCCCCCAGCCCTGTGGAGGAAGGGGAGTGAGAGAGCGGCTGGGTGGGTACCTGGCAGCCAGCCAAGGTCAAACCACCACAAAATGTGTGAAGATGGACAACTTATAGTCAGCAGCAAAGCAGGAAGTAAGTGTACAAGTGAGATATGCACCAGACATGGAGAACTTCCAAGTCAGCAAGTTGAGTTTTATACTTATTCACTAGTTTTCCTTGTAACATTTCACACAGTCACATCTAATAAAATCTAGCAGTATCTAAAAACATAGGGCAGGATGACAAGGTCAGCCTTTGATATAAACTCTATCTTTGTGACAATCTGCCTCCCTCAATAACCCTACATACAGGCAATGCAGGGAGGATGATAAGAGATTACTGCAGAACTCCACAAAAGAGGAGAACTGTAGACAACTCCTTCTGTAATCTTCATCTGAGACAAGGAGTGAATTCCCACACAGTATTTTACTCATCCCTTCTATGACAAAATCAAAGGAATATCATCAATGGCTGTCAGGAGAGCATTCTAATCTCCCCAGAAACTAGACTAAAATGTTATTAATGGTTTAAATTGGCATTCAAAGGGCATTTGACAAACTGACTGACCACGGGGGCTACCGAGGCGTCCTACTGGTTTATACTTTCCAGACACGGTCTCTATTGTGTATGGATTACCACCATGGCAGTAAGGCCCCTGAAGTGCAAGCAGGTGGTGACCCTCTAGATCAAGCAGATGTGATAGTGTTAGAAATTACTATATGATGATGCAACATCAACCTGCTGATGCAATGCAAAAAAATCTCTTTATCAGAGCTGCTAGGAAAACAGTTATCATTTCCACTCACCTGCTGACAAGCCAGAATGGAGCAAGGGGAATTAACAATAATTGGAGAAAACCAATTAGGATGTGCTTAAACCAACAGCCACACAGTCCTTTTATGTGAGGTGTTATCAGATTTGTGGTAGTCATTTTCTCCCTTGTCCCCAGGCTTAACCTTATGGTCAATATTAATGTGAGGGGAATGCTGAAATATAATCTAATGAGAATTGCAGTCATCCCATTCACAGGACCGTGGCAGATCAAACAAGGACCGTTTCCTACTTTTCCAGTAACATCCATTCTTAAAAGCCTGAGGCACTTTTCCAGTCACAGACATCAATACCTATAAACAACATCATCTTAACTGAAAGAATTTTTGAAATTTACCCAAAGGGGATTTTAAGATTTGATACTAGCCTCTTCAATTACCGTTTACAGATATGCTCTACAATAGCGTGTTTTATTGAACTTGTTTCATTTAGACCAAAATAGTAATCAAAATAACTTAAGTAAAGCAGTAACTTTTACTGCTTTAACATTTAATCCCAGTTTGGAGTAACATGTACTGTATGCACTTAACAGACAACAATTTCTATTGCTTACTGATGTACAGCAGAGAAATGTAATCAATTCATATTGTGTGTATTAGTGTGCTTTTTTAGAGTGATACTATAAATCACACCTACTGCTTCAAGCAGGGTTATTGCATTTTTGTTCATACTGTTGTAGAAAGATGCTGGAAGTAGGAAAAGCACAGCTGAAACCAAGAACAAGGAGGTACATGAGACACAGTGTATTTTCTTCTCTAATGTCCAAGATATAAGAATTTCAAGGAGGAACTAATGTTCATAGAATCATAGAATCATAGAATGTTTTAGGTTGGAAGGGACCCCTAGAGGCCATCTAGTCCAACCCCCCTGCAGTGAGCAGGGACACCACTAACTCGATCAGGTTGCTCAGAGCCCCATCCAACCTGGCCTGGAATGTTCCCAGGGATGGGGCCTCCACCACCTCTCTGGGCAACCTGTTCCAGTGTTTCACCACCCTCGTTGTAAAGAATTTCCTCCTTATATCCAGTCTAAACCTACCCTGTTTTAGTTTAAAACCATTACCCCTTGTCCTGTCACAGCTGTCCCTACTAAAAAGATTATCCCCATCTTTCCTATAGGCCCCCTTTAGATACTGAAAGGCTGTAATCAGGTCTCCCCGCAGCCTTCTCTTCTCCAGGCTGAACAAGCCCAACTCCCTCAGCCTGTCCTCATAGGAGAGGTGCTCCAGCCCTCGGATCATTTTAGTAGCCCTCCTCTGGACCCACTCCAACAGTTCCATGTCCTTCTTGTGCTGAGGGCTCCAGAGCTGGACGCAGTACTCCAGGTGAGGTCTCACCAGAGCAGAGTAGAGGGGCAGAATCACCTCCCTCGACCTGCTGGCCACGCTTCTCCTGATGCAGCCCAGGGTACGGTTGGCCTTCTGGGCCGCCAGCGCACATTGCCGGCTCATGTCCAGCTTTTCATCCACCAGCACCCCCAAGTCCCTCTCGGCAGGGCTGCTCTCGATCCTTTCTTCCCCCAGCCTGTACTGATACCGGGGGTTACCCCGACCCAGGTGCAGGACCTTGCACTTGGCCTTGTTGAACCTCATGAGGTTCACACAGGCCCACCTCTCCAGCCTGTCCAGGTCTCTCTGGATGACATCCTGTCCTTCTGGTGTGTCAACCGCACCACTCAGTTTGGTGTTAAATTATGCGCAATCAAAAAAAAAAAAACAACCAACAAAAAAACCACCAGACAAACAATAAACCAAAAAGAATTAACCTAATTTCCTCCACAGCTGGATAAAGAGGCAGCAGGCGTAATACTAACGTAAATGGTGACCCACCAGTATATACGTGACAGTTGCCAACAGTGAAAATGGGAAAGTCAGAGTGCATGACATTGTCTTGGAAGAAACTAGGCTGACAGGTGTTTATAGGGTTAGTCTTCATGCATTTGAACAACATTCCTATATATGCTGTCATGCCAAAAAGGGACTTATAGAATTTAACAGAACACCGGCAGCAAAGCAACAGATCTCCGTGGTTTTGAGAAAGAAAACATCAAGGATTTCACCTCAAGGTGAGACTATACTAAGGCAATGCAAAAATAACTGCATCTAGCTACAGTATAAAAACCTAACTTTAGCATTAAATGATTCTTCTGCAGGATCTTTCCACACCTTAAATATATTCACCTCCAACAAAATGAGGAGACAAATTTAAAACTACAGGGATACACCACTGTACAATTCTGGAAAAGAAATTTGGGTTTAAAAGTTCTTTATCCTTCTACAGCAATTGTCACATATTTATCAAACTAAGCACTGTGTCACTTTAAGGCAGATTTATACAGATAATAAGAAAGAGAACTTCGATTTATTTCAGACTCCTAGCCTGGAATATTGCTTACTTGGTAAAAACAGAAACGTCAATCAATAAAAAAAAACAACCCTTGCCTTCTGAACTCCTCAATCTCAAACTATATGCTTATATGACAGATTAAAGTTTTCACACCACTTCAGACAGGAATAGGCCACTTTCCTCCCCTGATTACAAAGGTCAGTTTACAGCTTTCCACAAACCATCATGTTTCATTCTTTCAAAGATGAAGAGAAAATATTTCGAGATGCAAAGGAACGTCCTCCAAATCGCAGTTCAACCTGCCGCACTGCATGTATATGTAGGAATGTCTATGTAAATCCACTCAGTTCAGGAATTACACAGACTTAAAAGATTTGTGATACAATGTATGTTCTGACATCTACATTTGATAGCCAGAACGTCTGGGCACAAAGTACTATCCTCTCGCCATCTTCATCCGAAGCACTACCAATTTGCTTAACATCTCCTCCCATCACCACCTGTCTTGTCCCATGTAATTGTTCTCAAATTGAGAAAAAACGTCTCATCCTTCAAACAGTACAGAATCTCTAAGCAGCACAAGATTATCCAGTTGCCAGTTTCATTATTTGCTCAAGCAGGGTAAGAAAAAATACGCTCATTTAGGGAGAAAGTCTGTTTGTGTAAGCAAATATCTTAATATTCTATTTAACATAAGAAAAAAATAACCTCTGATATTCATAGTAACAAACATAATGCTTTAAAAGCAAATGAAGTATTTAAGTGATGCATTCTCTTCCTAGCATCTGGTCTACACTAAAATAAAATCATACCCCAATGAAGCCAACAGCAGTTTTTGTCATTGGTAATAACAGGGCCAACCTCAGGTGCCATTAATGAAAAGTGATATTTAAGTTTGCCTTCAAACAGTATTGCTTACATGCAGACAGCCTTACAAAGAACATTATACTGATTTAGACAGCATTCACCTTTATCTAAATGAGAGGTACAAAAATAAAGAGACAAACAACTTTAATCCAAAGAACTTGCGTCCCTCTGCTTCTTGATAGATCAGAGCAAGCTAGACTTCAAATAGTAAAGGAAGAAAAAGAATGGATTAATTTGAAGATAGTGGGCTTCAGGGATCCTAACTAATAATATAGTTATTCTTTTCAGAAACACCATAGAACTGAATCGGACTACCACAGTTTCACAGGAATAATGAAGAGTTATCCTGAAAAGATCTGAATATGCAACAGTTAAAATTTTACCAAGTTACTGGGTGCGTTACTCTGGAGACTGGTTTCCCCTTATCTCTTCTTTTCTTTTCTTCTTGATTAGGGCTGCATCATCTTTAAAGTTTATTTCAAAGGCTTCTAGTTATTCTAACAATAATACTGTTCTAAATTCAGAACCTCAGGAAAATCTTCCACAAACAAAGATTAAAATATAATAAAGAAAAATATTGTAACCGAGAATACTCATAGGGTGGATTTATTTTGTGTATATTACTCAGGAAGTCTCATCAGAATAAGTAAAAATTGAAATCCAAGATCAGAGAACAACAACAAAAAACTAAAAAAGAAATATCCTTAACATTTTTAGCAAAAGAATTTCAGACTTATCTGAATACTTTGATAGTTTTTTAAAATCTGAAGAGCATTAATGGAAATTTTCCAAAACCAAAATCACAGATCAGAACAAATTTTGTTATTGCTAATAACAGCTTTTGCAGTGTTGCCTAGAAACCCAACCTCAGATCAGAGGAGCAGCATGGCAGACACTGAGGGGAAAAAAACACCAAAAATGCCCAACACAGAAAGCCCTAAAAACCCCAACAAAAGTAACCAAATTAAAAAAAAAAAAACCACAGCTTTTTACCATATTAAACTATACTTGAACTTTTCAACACTTCAGGGGCCTGAGGGAATGAGTTAAGAATCAGTCTTGATGGAAAATATATAATATAAAATTCCATTCTCTCTTTTGATTTTGTCTTGATGGCTTTGTTTCTGTTCATGTGACAAAAACAATGAAAAATTCTATTTGATGTAAAAGATCTCATCGTGCATCATGAAAACAAATAACTCAAATCGTTACTGTGGTCATATGAATGATTTGTCTTAAATCCCAGTTCTAAGATGGTTCCGTTGTAAGTGGAGCTCTGTTCTAGCACAAAGCTCCGGTCCAGTCAATGCAGGAAGAGGTTCGAAGCATGTCCAAGCAGGATGATTACCCAGCTGGTAACAGGCATCACTTTTTTTTCCTTTATTCAGAGTGATCAAACCCATTCTTATTGGTTAAGAGAAACAAGCAACCAAATATTGACTTATCAATGACATGCACTTTTTGAGAAGTGAAGACCTGTACTTGGAAAATCATTGGGAATTCTAACAAATTCAAAATCTCTAGAAAGAAAAAAATTTCACTATTACATAGGGTGATGGTATAAGCCCTTTAAGTTTTACAGGATGCTAACAACCACTGAGCCAAAAGTCTGTTATGTTTACAGAATTTCAGAGGGAAAGCAGTTTTTGCTTTAGATTCCATCTATTCAAGCTATCAATGGGTTTGATCAATCTTTTTGCACTGAAGTATGTTCTTCTGGTATTTTGAACATAGTTTATTTATGCAACATACCTGGAAAACTGTTCTTGCAGCCCACGCATCTGAGCTCTGCTACGCTCAGACTCCAATGTCACCTCCCGTAATCTTTTTTCACTCTCAAGTCTTAAATGTCTTTCTTCCTCCAACTCATGTATCAGCTTCTCACGCTGAAAGACCAGAAAAAATTTATTTACTAATTGTACACGTAAAACACACTTTTAGCAAAAATTTAAGATTTCATTTGGGAAAAATCATCACACAATCAAAATAATTACCCTAACTATCCAGTCCCATAACTTTTTGTACAGCAATGCTACATAAAATAACAAACTAGAGATGGAAAGCCTTTTAGAATATACCCATCACATTGAGCTACTCTTACTCGGCTCAGACTCACTGAAGTCAGCATATTTAAAAACAAACACCCACCCTCTCCTTCAAAGCTCTTTTTCTTCACCTCTACTCAAATGTAAAAATCATATTTGAGATCTGTGATCTATCTTGCTTGAATGCAGACACGGGAAGCATGGAACAAGTCAAGAGGACAACTTGTCACCCATCCCTTAATGTTTCAATCTGATGAGCAAAGAAGGCCCTGCTTCCGCACCGCTGCTTTTCTTATTTTGGCTGAGAGGACGATCCCAATCAGAAGGACAGAGTCTATTTGAATCTATTTACTGAAATACTATGACAAAGAATACATTTATAAAAGCTGAGTACCAATCAAACAAATATGAGAAAAATAAAAATGTCATTATTCTTACTAATAGTTCTCAAAGGCAAATAGCATATGGTTGTTGCTAATTCTTAAAACAAAATCACCAAACAACCCAACACACAACATACTGCACCACCTGGATAAATCTATATATGTCACGGCTTAATTTTTTTTTTTAAAGAAAGAACATCAAATAAAATGGCACCTAATGATTTCAAATACCCTATTTTAAAAGTAGCTAAACGCAATTTAGTAGCATCGGTGGAATTAACTGAAAAGTTATGAAAAATGCTATTGGAATTAAACAATGTACATACAGGCTTTTCCACGTGACCCTGTTACAGAGAAATTAAATTAAATTAAATTTTTCCTTGTGCATTTAAGTGAGATAACAAATCAATAAAAAACCCCAAGCAATTTACATGGTACTACATTATACACCGTCAGTGAAGGGGTTCCAATGTCAGTTGCCTAAGAAAAGGCTAAGTCATGGTAAAGCTATGGTGGATTCACCACCTATATGCTTTGAAAAATCTCTGTGCCCATGGTGCACTGCGATTTGTAGCCTGTCAGACAGTCTGACGTAGTTCCATTGCTGACCTAATTTTTCATGGCATACCTGCAAAAATTTATCTAGAAATTATACACACAATTTCATTAGAAAATAACAAAGGTATCTTAGTGTTAAGCCATTAAATGGGGGAGACACATTATTTGTACAAGTCTCACAGCTATAAATCTTACTGGATAATAATTTACAATAGCAGCAACCAAGGGACCAAAAATATGAATATTACCAAATGGAAAAGGTATCTTAAAGACAGTGATAAATAAGCAGATGCCACAAAGGGAGGCTGTAAAGGATTAAATGAAGTATCTATATGCTTGTGAAAAAATACGGGGAATTACTCAGAGAACAGAGGGCTTCTGCCTAGTTGGTCATATGCAATACCTGGAAAATGGAAAACTGCAAAACAAGAAACACATTACTGGAAAATAAATACATTGTTCTAACTAAATTATCTAATTATCTAATTACTGTCCTTACTGTTATATAACCACGTTCTGCCAGGTGCTGAGTAATCCTTGGTTTCTGCCAAGCTAAGAAGAGCAGAAAGTGCTCAGCACTGGGCAGAAGACACACAGCACCTTCAGTACAGAGAGTACGGCTCACGAATGATAACTCAGGTTAATGATACGGGAATAATATTCAAAGCAGTTAGTATTTCTCCATCTTAGATCCCATCAACGCATGCTTCAAAATTATACTGTTCCAGGGGCCCTTGCTGAATATTGTTAGCATCTTCTCTTACAGAAGCTTTTCACTGCTTCTAAAGAGACATTTAGAGCTTCCAGAGAGTCAGAGTAGCAAGGAAAATTACATAAAGAAATATATAGTTACCACCCAGGGCTTAAGAACCCCTGAGAGCCCACATTGACTCAAAGCATCAGGCTTTGCCTGAGCTACCTGGTGCAGTAACAGCTTAACTATGATAATGCACTGAAGACCAGACACAGCCATGGCTTCAACACTCGTTCAGCATCATTACTGCCTCAATGTTCTGCTTCTGATACAGCAGCTACCTCTACATGTCTGCTACACTGACCATGCTCTGGTCTTCAAATAAACCTTTTCTTTACATTAAGTATGAAGCCAGATCTCCACAGCGGGGGAACGGGGAAACAAAACATGACACTTCAGAAAGGAGATGAGTACCCTGTCCCCCATCTCGCTGCCAGGACATTTTGCAGGTTGTACGCAGCTCCACTGACTGTCCTGCAGAATGAGTGCGCCATATCTACGTGCATGGCTATGCTGCTGCTAATGACAAAACCACATTTTCTAGTAGAGCACTGAATACACATCAGAGATTCACAAATCCAAACTTTCCCCTACAGGTCAAAGAGCTGTATAAGCTATTTCTGAGTTTCATTTACCTCTTGCTGATAGGTTAGAGAATGCTGTTTCTACCATTTACTCCTTCTATTCATGTGGGAAAGGCTGTATTATCATCCCACACAGAAAGATTAGCACATCCACGTGTTATTTTTTTTAAGAAGGAAGAACCTAGGAATTACCTTAAGAAAAGTACCCATAAACAAAAAATATATTCACATTACAAGAACAATAACGTTACAGGAATGAAGTGCCGAAACATTAGGAACTTCTGGAATGAGTTCAATGTCCAGTAACCATTCAGCCACCTCATGGGCAAGCATAATGACAGAGCATACATAAGCACATGTATTATATGAGCACATATAATACGAGCTAATATATGAGAGCACATACTACTGCTGTACAAAACTTATGCTTCTTTCAGGGTACAAGATGAACAACAAACAAATCACAAGGCTATAAGACTAGAAACAAAAGCCCTAGCGTATGGCCCTGAAATTCTGGGTTCTCTTCCCAGCTACCAAAAATTTCCTGCGTGAATAGGAAGACTGCCCACAGGACAGCTGCACAGCAATACCACCATCAGCCTTCATCCATATGCTTCTTCACAAGAATTTACTGGCAACCTTAAGGCACTTCTGCCATTCACTGCAGAAAGTAGATCTGCTTTCAGCCAGATCACAGACATTAGATAGTGTAGAGGGGGGGGGAAAAAGGAGTAAGAGACCACCTCTACTTGGAAAGCTTTCAGTCTCCAGGACACAAAACACTCATGCATACTACACACAGAAAGTAGCTCCCAGCAGTAGTGATCTTACCTACAAGAAAAGAGAACTACGTTTTTATTCAACCCCCAAAAAAGCCATAATGAAGTGTAACAAGAGGAAGTGAGCCTAACATATAGAAATGCCAAGATTAAACAGAGATCTATTTTTTTTTTTTGTCTTCTGGAAGCAGGTAACATATCCCTGAATTCTCCAGAAATTTTGCATTGTCGTAACCCCCACAGCTCCTCTGTGCTAAACCCACTTCATTCCTGTGCAAAATAAAGGTGTGGGAAAGCAAACGAACTAGCCACAAATGGCTCAAGGTTTTATAGTGAATATAAGCTTACTGGAAAAGAACAGAATTAGCATGCCATGCAAAGAAAAGGTTAAATAAAAAAAGAAAGTATCACGTAAAATAAATCAGTATGTTTGAACACCAGAAAAACCACTGCCATCTTCCAATGAAGTTCCTGCTTCCCAATTCTTCTTTAATTGCAGCTTCTTCTCTCCATGAGCTCTGCTCAAACTACATTCCCTGCTTCCTCTCCTCACCTTCTGCAGCACAGCTATAACCTTCTCCTCTTAGAAGTATAACCCTTACTTCACTTTTGTTTCCCTTTTTCAGCCTCTCCAGATCGCCCTGTCAAATCTCTGATAACTTTCCAAATATGCAAAAATTTTATGTGAACAAACTAGAGTGAAAGACAGGGTTAGCAAACTCTACTGATACTTCCATGCAAGTACTGGAATATTTTAACACTTGAACAAATACTGTTTGCAATTACTTTTTTCATGAACATTTCAGCAATCAAGTTTCACTAGCTGCTCATTATACTCGTGAGCCAGCGTTTGCACTTCAACGAGTTCCTTTTTCTGTAGCTGTAGAAATGTTCGTGTCAAAATGTTTCATTTCTCATCCAGGCAGGGATACATACCACACATTAACTCGTCTTCTCAAAGTTAAGGAAGGAATCCAATCTGAGATACTCATGATCAAAACAAAACGCATGAAAACTATTTATGGCTAGACTGAAAATAGTGCACGTATTTGACAGAAAAATCCAAATTGCTCCTCAGCACTCCATGAAGAGACCAAAAGACAAGGCTTATTTTTAGAGTTACTCGTTAATAGCCGTGGTCTCGATCTAAGGACTGACCCAGCGCAGCCGTGCGATGAGTGTCTCCTGAGAGGTGCTCAACCGTTTTATGTCTCCTTTAATTCACTTGGGATGCGTCGCGAAATGTCAGGACCTGGTTCTTTCACATTCTACCAAACTGCAAACATCTCCTCTCCTGAATGACCCCAGACGCTGCGACAGCCAGCAGCAAAGGTAGAAGTGATAAAACATGAAAGCGGACATGGCGGGCGGCAGCCACAGGAGGCAGACGGCAGTGGATGGAGCTGAGGGGCCGGGAGCTACACAACGGGCCCTTCCTTTCTGGCCAGAGGTTTATAGCCAGCACACAGAGCGATGTGCCACCTTGAGGTTTTGCACAGAGAGGCTGCCTTCTTACTGTTTTTCCTTTCTGGGCTATCTCACTGTCAACTTTAAATTTAGACATGGATGACACTCAAAAGCCTTCCAAGTCAGGGACTTGCAGTTTAACTCCTTTACCCGTCGCTGCAAAAAAAATCGTTTGAATGACGGGATGGACTCCCGTGACAATACCTTCTCAGGGACTTCTCTCCACCAGGGTCAAGCATTTGACTAACTCAAGTAGGTTTCTTACTCCAAACCTCCCAGTCTCATCCCACCCTTTTTGCCAGACCTCCTTGACTCCCCTCCTCAGTGCCGATGATCTTGCACCCTTCGTGTTAAAACTGTTTCATGGACCGCTCATTCCTCCTTGCCTCTCCACCAAAACCCATTTCCCCTACCTCTCCATAATGCGTCACTCTAATAATCTTACTTTTCCCTTAATGTCAGTGGGTCAGATGCGTTGTGTGCCCGTGGCTGCTGGCAGCAGGGGCTGTGGGGCCTCTGTGAGGAGAGGCCCGGGGCGGCCCCGTGCCGGGCACAGCCGGTTCCAGCCAGCTCTGCCACCGCCCCACAGCTGAGCCCGTCAGCAACACCAGTGGCACCTCTGGAAAAATGTGTTTAAGAAAGGGCAAAACGCCACAGAGGTGGTGAGGAATGAGCAAAAAAGTGTGAGAAACAGCCCAGCGAGCGCCCAGGTCTGGGGAGGAGGAGAGGAGAGGAGGGCGGAAGCACTCCCGGCGCTGGGGTGGGTATTTCCCTGCAGCCCACGGAGGGACCATGGGGGATGCTTCCTGAGGGAGCGCAGCCTGTGGAGTGCCCACGATGGAGCAGGCTTATCCCGAAGGGCTGCAGCCCGTGGAAGGACCCATGCTGGAGCAGGGGAAAGGCGTGAGGACGACGATGCATCAGAAAGTGACTGTCCTGGACTGACCTCAACCCCCATCCCCACGGGGAAAGCTGGGGAGTCAAACTCCCCAAACTGCACTTTGGAAAGTGTTGTAAATTTGCCTTTGTTTTACGTTATCCAAATCTATTTGAACTGGCAACAAATTAAATTACACACACACCCACCCCGTGCTGAGTTTGTTTTGCCTGTGAAAGTAAATGGTAAGCAACCTCCATGTCTTCATCTTGATCCCTGAGCTTTTTCATCTTCTATCCTTCCCCAGTCCTGTTGGTGGCAGGGAGTGAGAGAGCAGCCAGCCAAGGTCAACCCACCACACGGCAGTATTTTATTTTTATTTTTTTAATTTTTCTTTCACATAAAAATCATACTACCCCTTTATCAATAATGTTATCTATATGGTAAACAAAAATGGGGCTGTGCATCAAGATTTAAAACCACAGATAACGGCAAGTGAAAAACTAAAGGGATTCAGTATACACATGCCATGCATACTATACAGTGTAGTGGTATGCATAAGGGAGCCAGCCTGACATCTACATAGGAACTGGTCCCTCCTTTTTCTGTTTAGCTTATGTCTGAGTCTTATGAAAAGCAGTTCTTAAGAACAGCTAGGTATAACTGGACTGATTAGCTCAAATATCAAAAACGTCTTAATGTCTTTACACAAATTTAATCTCTTTTCATCTTTAAGGTTACCTTATAAGTAGTGAAAAGGGCTACTGTTAAATAGAAATAAGATTCTTCTGTATTCTTGAATTTGTTCTTTGCTTCCCCAGTGCATCTTAAGAAGGGTTTTACTATGGTAGTACTAATTATGCTAACATGGGAGCACTATTTTGTCAAAAAAAGTCTACATGAGAATATTTAACACAGGCTTAATGTTGCTCAAAATCAGGCTAATAACCTTCACATTAATTTTTTAACAACTATTTTAAAGCATTTGCTAAAGTGGGTCACAATTTCTATGTAATTAATATTGATTTCAAACAGATACTTTGCAATGAATTTAAATGAAGGGAAGAAAAGAATACAAAATTTGTTGTTTACAGTTTGAAGTACCATTAAGTCATTGCTAACCCTAGTATTTATGTATTTATTTTTAATGCATTTTCTGATGCTAAACATTTGATACCTTGCCATAAAAGTCCTAATTTAATAGAATCATAGCCTGGTCTGTAACACATCCTGTGTGCCAGAGAGAATCAACTGGCCACAAAAGTAGACACCAGCACCACCATAAAAGTATAGACAATGACAACAACAGAATTAAGCAAACAGCAACTACTAGAAGCACATTAAAATCAATTTTTCTAGCAAGTCAATGCCCAATACTGTTATGAATAAAGATGCATATTCAAAATACTCAAACCCACTATTTTATTACCCTTGTACGCCACTTTTGAAAGACTGCTGCAGGCAGGAGCCACGAAACAGCCTGGGATAAGGGATGAAAGACGGATGGTGAAACCCTTCCATTTTTCACGAATCAATTATAAAAAATATTAATTGAAATAGAAACTGGAATTTGCAACTTGGCCTCCCAGTTGGTTACTTTAACAAAGTAACTCATTTTTTTCCAATGCAATGAATATTTAATTCCCCCAACATAATGCACAGTGATCAAACGGTATTTGTTCAAGTGCTGCAGAGTATGTATACCTGAGCCCCAGCTGCCCACAGCCCAAGCTGTGGGTTAAAGCCAAGTACAAATGTTCTCTGTGTGCTGTGAGAGCTTGTGTTTGGGTCCTGAAAAAAAAATAAAATCAAACAGGTCAAGGTGTCTGAGGTAGTTCACCCTCATCCGTCTTACACAGAAGGTGGGTGAAATCTTTTTGGTGTGGTCACCTCCAGAGGCAGAGGGACCTGCGTGTCACCTCCTGCAAAGCCTGGGGCTCCCACGTGAGGCAGGAATCCGCCCTCCAAACTCCCCTTGTGCAACCTGGTCCCAAACCCAGCACACAGGAGACTACAGCCCATTCTCTGTCTAAACTTATTTCACTCGCAGATGACAGGAAAGAAATGTGATTACAAGAGCAGAGAGCAGATAGCATTTTTTATTTAATCATAAATCGCACCAGGTACTGTATTTTCATTCAAATGAAAATGAGTCAAACTTCAGTGTCCTTTGTTTGCTCCTCATCGATTGCTTTTAAACCAAATGTTTCGTATTCTGTAATCAATACTTCTCTGCAAAAATAAACCAAGGCAGCGACAAACAACTTTGCAGAACACTGCAACGTTCCTTGTAGTGGACTTTGACAGCATGAACAAACACTACCCCAAAAAGTGGGGAAAAAAGAAGTGCATTGCTTATTGTGCTTATTACAATTTTTACAGGCTGCTTAGAGCTGAATCATTTTACTGTAACAAGACTTTATTAAATTAGCCAGCTATTGAAACCAGAGCTTTCTGACAGTAGCAGTTAATATGCCTTTGTCCCTCATTACTGTTTCCAGCTATACTGGGAATACCAACAAATACCCTTAAACACTCAAAGCTTTCCCAGGGATGAAGTTATAGGTGTTTTTAAAGCCCAGCAAAGCATTAAGGTATAAACAGTAATAACTTAAGCACTGGGAAGGTTCATGGAGGAAGAGGTGGCTTTATTTCTATAACTCTTCAAAATAAGAAGTCAGGGGTAAAGTTGTGTGGCTGCTTTGTAATCAAAATTAATTACCCTTTCACCTGATTTGTACTACAGAGGCTAAAGAAGAAATTTCCTTGATTTATATTAGGCCTCTACTTTTTTCCCCAATTATTTTATGATGTAATCATTTTTCCTAAACTTATTCCCACTAAAGCTCTGCGACAGCAAGATATAAATAGTATAAAAAGCAGTATCCTAATTTTAGGCTGGTATCTTTTAGATTTTCATTCCAGTAAGAAAAAATGATGGCTCTTCAGAATAGGATTCTGCTCCCAAAATGACAGGCTGCTCGAATAAACCAGGAAAATCTAATTGACACTGAATAATTTGTATTGGTGTTTTCTAAAACTGCCTTGAAAACAGTTAAATAATTTGAAGCAAATAATTTCTTTTCCACTATGAAATTTTAATACGCTAACACATCTCTCTCTTTGGCCTCATACCAGCCTAGCACATGTATCCCATGACTACCAGATGTAAACTTCAAGCTTTGCTTGGCTCCAAGATGAATAGCAAGATAGGAAAAGTTTATTATTATTAGTGATATCTTAGTGACAGTAGTTTACACACTTTATATTCTTGGGTGATAACACTGCTCCAGAGCAATTCAAGTAAATTAGAAACTCTTTCTTGGTGTAGTTACTCCTTCTGAATAAAATAAGATGCTAGCTTTCATTGTGCACTAGCTCAAAATTGCCACCATGTGGCAGGACAGCAACTTAATTTAGCATTATTTATACTGCACTGATATGGTTTTAATTGCATCTGTACGACAGAATAACCGCTGTGCTGAAGCTCCTTTATCATTGCAAGCCTACAATTAATCTGAATTAGGCAGGCTATTACATGAGCAGTACTGTATATATAGCTGGAGTTGTGACAACATTTATTTTACAAAAAAAAAAAAAAAAAGACCCTAAATAATTCATAAAACCTTTCAGCACAGAGCTAGATGGCTAGCAATATTGTCTGCCCAGCTATGGTGTATGGGCAGCCCTCCGAAAGGGAGCTCTTGCTGCCCAACAGGTAATTCTGTGAAACACGCAACAGCAGGCCACACAAAATTGGAGACACCTTTTAAAAAAAGTAGATGCCAAAAAACCCCACACACCTATATAGACACAGTGTCATACCCAATCCATGGTGGCAATATATGCGCAGGCACGCTTTCTGCAGGTGAAACATCCACATCCCCAGTAGCCTTCACTCCCTCAACTTCTGAAAGGTCATCTCTGCATCATATTTTCCAAGTTGAAAGAAGGCAAGCAATATATATTGTGATAATCCTGTCTCCCTAATAAAACAATCGCTATTCATTCAAATTCACAATTGATAGCCCGATTTCAAGGACTCTTACTGAACTTCAGTTCTTAGCATAATTAATTTTTCCACTTTAGACATTATTTCCTTACAGGGGGAAGGGTGTAGAGAGAATACTCCTAGTGAACTTGAAAGTCCCACATAGTCAGATCATGGTCATCTTCTTTTAATTATTAATCTTAAAATGATAGCGCCTTTAAAAAATGGATTTGCAAATGTAATTGAGCTTCTAATAGCTTCCACAGACAGTAATTAAAGAAATCTCATTTCTCTAAATTAAACATAATGAAATGTTTTTCAAGATGAAACAAAAGCTTGGAAACAAGATTAAGACAGACGTAATTCATATGAATACCTAGTATTCAGAAGTGTGAGGAAAAAACCTCTGTCAATACCAAAATGAGAAACAGTGCAATTAGTAAGTAATATAATGTAACTTTTTTTTCCCCGAAACATCCTAGATTACAATGGCTAATTATAATTCCAAGTCCTTTGTTACACACTTTTTTTTGTACAGTGACTTGCATTACATTAAGATGTCTAACCAAGCATAAAGATGTTTGTTTTTTACCCGGAATTCCTTAGAAACAAAGTTTTATAACCAATGTAACTTGTTTACAATGAGCCTTTATTAATTATTGCAAAAAAAAAACCCCCCTTTTTTTCCCACTTGTTTACATCAAGAAATTTTATAAAATGGTGTTTGAAACTTAAAACAGCACAAATGAGTGTGTGTGGACAACAACTTGCAAGAGAATGCAGCCAATCCACCTTGTGCCAGCAAAGTGTCACTTGCTTGATTCACCTACAATTTTCTACCAGGTCTGTAATTCTTTAACATTTCCTAAAGGGATACCAATGTAGCGATGTATGAAACACAGAAGGTAAGGCTGCCTGGCGAAACAAAAGCTCTCGGACGCAGAAATACAACTAGGGTTTCGCAATTTGGTTTTTTTCATCAGAACAAAACTAAATCTTTGAATAAATAAAAGTCACATTAAGTAGTAACACAGTTACGGCCTGCATTTCTCCGTGTAAAGACTTCACAGATGTGAAGAGCTACACCCACAGAGTTCCATGCTTTACTGAGGACAGCCTGCAAGGCTCTCGTAACTCAAACCCACAAACTAACCCTAATACTATGTGCGCAGGAGAAGGGCACACTAACAGTACAGCGTTCCACTGAAGAGACCTGCTCTAGGTACACTTTTACCCTTCTTGGTGGTAATATTGCAAATTATTAGGACATCCTTCATGACCTTCCCTGCCTAAACATCTCTCTCCTGTTTAACAGCATGTTTAAGACTTTAGAATTTGCTTTGACTTGCAATCAGGTCCAGAGGATCAGATCAAAGTTCTCTCAAGTGCGTCATCTTTAGACTTTTTGTGACCAACAGCAACACTTTCAAAACAACTCTGTACTGTACAGGTGCATGAGATGAGCTCTAGGCCGTATGATTGAGGGTGGTTTCCACATTTGCACTTGTTCCAATTACATTTAATTTTTGATACAGCATGGTTTTGTTTTACAGTTAGGAAATAGATATTTGCTGTCAGTTTGGATGAAATTCCAGCCTGGGCACAGACTGGAAGAGGAAAGAGATTCCTTGAGCTCTGCTGTGTAGTCCCACAGCTGATACTCTTTCAAAATTTAAGACAAATTTTCAAAGGGAGTTTTAAAAAGCAGGCAGTTTCCAGATCTTGTCTGCATTGTTTGGAGTGTCTGTAAAAGATAATCCTGTGAACTACTGCAGCCAGGGTCAGTTCAGACTCAGAAGATTTTTTCCAGTTCCTTTTAACCAGGTAACAATATTTTGATAAGCCACTATGTGAACATTACTGCAAACCAGTATTTTTGGCATACTTGCAAATGGCTGCAAAGTCTAGACAGAGCGGGGAGAAAGAAGCCACGAACTGGTAGTCATGCTGGACTTTGATTTCTGAAACATTAATGCCTATCCATTTAAGGGACTCGCTACAGTGGAACAGTGCCCCACCAGAAACAAAGCATAGTCTGCAGAAAGGTTACAAGAGAAGCACTGAATCGTAGAATTGTTTAGGTTGGAAAAGACCTTTAAGATCATCAAGTCCAACTGTTAGCCTAACCCTGCCATCCCACCACTAAACCCTGTCCCTAAGCACCTCGTCTGCCCGGCTTTTAAATACCTCCAGGGATGGGGGCTCCACCACTTCCCTGGGCAGCCCCTTCCAGTGCTTGACAACCCTTTTGGTGAAGAAATTTTTCCTAATGTCCAATCTAAACCTGCCCTGGCACAACTTGAGGCCATTTTCGCTCATCCTAGTGCTTGTTACTTGGGAGCATAGACCAACCACCCCTGGCGCCCCGCTCCTTTCAGGCAGTTGCAGAGGGCAATAAGGTCTCCCCTCAGCCTCCTCTTCTCCAGGCTGAACATGCCCAGTTCCCTCAGCTGCTCCCCATCAGCCTTGGGCTCCAGACCCCTCACCAGCTTCGTTGCTCTCCTCTGGACATGTTCCAGCAATACAAGGAACAGGTAAAAACTCAATGAAAGGTGACAATGTCACTCAAGCTACACTGTTTATACCTGGTATTGATTTTAACCTACAGAATTCGAATGAAGCAATACGGTACCTGCAGTATTTATTCCCATGCTTTCCAAAGCATGCAATGAAGGAGGACAGTGCCAGAGTACCAGAGACAAGGAGAGCCCAGCCCCAAGGTTTCTTCTAGATCCAGCTGCAATGGTAGAAGAGATCACTGCCCCAGTCCGATCACTCCTGATCCCTAGCTGGAGGTCACCAGCCTTTCCAGTCAGCAGGGAATTGCTTGAGGCTCAGGATGGGGTACAGGGCAGCTGGTTTAACCAAACCCACCACCAGACATGCTTTGAAGTAACCTGGCAGGCTGTGCAATGAAGCAGAAGATGGAGCACCAGCATAACCCCCACCCACTCCGCTGCGGTGACAGTATCCCCCAGCAGGGAGCCAGTGACATCCCAAATGACTCTTCCTTATCTGCAATGCCTATGTGCCTGCGCCCAAAGGAAATCGGTTTTCTCCCCGGTAAGTGACCAACGAGTTCATTAGATGATATAAATGGTTTCTTTTCTAAAGGGCTGGATGCTCACAGAACAAATAGGCATATGGCTGAATCAAGCATTTCCCACTTGGATCTGTATTAGTGAGATAGGAGTTAGGCAGCAGGACATACACAGGATAAGCATTAGAAAAAACCACACTTCTAAGAGTTTTATTTGGCTTTAACAGAATGGCCAGTGGAACGCTGCTTCGTTGCTCCAGGGAATTCTGGGATTTACTCACAAACTAGAAGTAGCATGTGTTTCTTGCCCTGATGATGGGGAGAGGTGGGGCTTCTTCACTTTCTGGACTTCTCATGAATGTATTTATATTTCCTGCTAATAAACAGGATATCAAGAAGTTAACTGAAATAGATGTAAGGCTAGACAAAAATTGGGAGGATGGGAGAAGTAGAAATTAACCATGCCAGTCACGAGAAGTGGCTCAGAACAGTTTGCAGTGCCACCAGACCCCCACAGATCTGGGATGTGCCGGTATTTTAAGTTTTCACAGACACACTCCTGTTTGCCTTTCCCAGCTGACACACTCAACACCTCCAGCATCACTACTTTGCTGCTAGCTACCTTTCCATACAGCATTTCTTTTTCCCAGGCTCTTTACAGCATCGCTCATGAACATGTCAGATCTTACTACATTTTTTTCTGTGTTCACTCGTAGAGTCCATTTATGGTTGGTAAGTAACTGCAAAAAAAAGATACCCTATTTAGTCAGCTATTCCTTGCATGTATTCCAGAGTCCTATAGCTCTAGTTTTCTGACAAATGTACCTCTCTATCATACTCGCTCCTTTAGCACTGCAGGCACTGCTAGAGGCAACAGGGAAATGCGGTGGGGTTTTTGTTGGCTGGCGCATCTGCAGTGGTATTTTTAACAGAGCTGCCGCTGCAAAATCATTATTAATGCTGGTGATGCACACATGCAGAAGAACTGGCTCAACTTTCAGGGGCCAGGTTGAGTTTGCAAGCCTGGTACCTGGCAGAACTTGACAAAGTAACATAACAAGTTTGCATGTTGTTTTTAATTATCCACTGGTCAAACTGGAGTAACTGACTGTCTCTCCACCTGATACCATTTTGCAGTATCACTTTTCAGTAACAGGTTCATTTGAATGTTTGCTTATGTTTCTAGAGATTAAATTCAGCTCAGCTCTAAGCAGCACCCAGACTCTGCGCCTTTAGTCCCTTTTCCTTACTAGAACAGGTAAGCTAGATATACTTCTACAGCAGAAGATCAAAAACAGATATGAAAACTCTAACATTTCTGGTCTTCATTTCCATGTTTATCTTTTTACATCGGATGTAACTGTTTTATTGTATCTAACTGTTCATTCCATTAACTGCATGTAGTCACATACCCATCTCATTTAAGACACGACTAAAAGAAATCTGCTGTAAAAGCAAGAGAATGAACCAACCCCCTGGATCAGGACAGCTCTGCAATGCTTTAGAGCATCCTGGATCACAGCCATGCCAGTTTGTCTGTCCACCGGATACAAGGAGGATGAAGAGTGAGTTAGCGAACTCTTTGCAATTACATAGTTTTTAAGCTTTGTCAAGAAAGAAATTTTGCTGTGCATCTGCAGAACAGGAAATTTGCTCTTCACTACTGCTTCTGTGGACCCCTGTAATATATTACTACAACAAACAACTTCCTATCACTCAAGACATCAAGTTTGGTATCAAATTCAATACAGGTGAAATACAAACAATCTTTGTTTAAATGGGGCCGAAAAGAAATGCCCTAGGTGCACTGACCATGCAAGCAAAGACACGGAGGGCTGAGTTTGTGGGAATCAGGTTGCTCAAGTGTTTAATTGAACTCTTCAGTTGTTGTGGGAGTAGGGGACAAACCCCATTAAGTACCGCAGGTCCTGCCCCTGCTCGGGCATCTAAGATCTAAGGCAGTAGCTACATGAAAGGAACAAAGCTAAGAAAAGTTTCTCCTTCGCATCTCTGTTAGATTAAACACATGTCCAGAAGCTGATATTCTTGTTTCCTGGGGATTCACAAGGGTATTTCTGCTCACCTGTGTATGTGCCTGCTAAAGCCCTTCCTTTAGAAATGCATTAGATTGTACGCGTTCTTCACACTCTGACTTCCCCTTGCCTCCTCCTACATTTTCTGGTTTGTGAACAGGTTTCCCTTATCAACTGATAGAAGATACAACCGCTGGAAACCTGCCTTTAGACTTTCACAGCCGACAACTCTCAAAGTCTAGTTTTAGTATTATATTAGTTTTCAGCTTCTCATTTAAGGCATGTATTTTCCTATAATATCTCCTACATCATGAGTTTTCCGTTCTGAGGTGGTTCATTACCAATGACAGGGGAATTGTACATAACGCAAGATTTCCAACAACAACCTGGGAATTCTGACCCAATCCTCTAGCGACAGCCATGGAAAAAGTTTCTTAAATGGAAAACTCCGCTAGTCACTGCCACAGGGCACTTGTTAACAGATACTACCAGGAACAGGATGTTCCCAAGAGATAATAATTTTTCTCCAGCACTCAGAAATAATTTCTAAATAAGCAGTGTCACCATGGATGCCAATCATAAATGTGCAGCGTAAAGATGTAATTACAGAATGACAGTCGTGTGGACTGCGCATACTGAGCCAAATCCCCTCTCTGTATTCATCCCAAGTCGCTGGGCTGTGATTATTCATGGCACATCAGCACCCCAGGCTCCAAGCAGCTCTCGGCACTATTTAGATGCCCAGTAAGACCCTGCCTCTTCCCAAAGAGTTCACTACCTACACAGGCAATCAGACAAACAGCGGAAGAGTCAGAACAAAGCCTGGTTTACAAATGAGCAATTTAGATCAGAAATTAAATATTTTCCAAGATTATAAAAGGAATTAGGTGGCAAAAGTAGTAACAGGCCTTGCAGGACACCAAAATTAAAGACTATGACCCTTAACGAGTACAGTGAATGGGGCTTTCAAGCAACCAGTTATTTGAAGTCACACAACAGGGTAATGCACAGAAAGCACAAATTATCAGCACAGTTTGGAGAATGAGCAAAAGCTACTTCACAGCCAGGTAAGGTCCTGTATCAGGCCTGGTACTTTGATTAGTTTCCAGAATAATTACAGAGCGCATCATGCCAAGCGGTATGGAAATAACACAATCCAAACATCACAGTCATTCCCACAGTCTAGACAGTCTCCTCTCGCAGGACATGCAAGCAAGTCTGATCACCAGTTCCAGACTTGGAAAACTATGTCATGAGATCTTCATTATGAACGATCCCGTAGAATATCAAAAGATGCCTTATCACAATGCAACAGACACGGAGCCAAAACAAACAGAAAGTATGTAAAAGCAAATTCCTGACAAAGCAAAAACTGAATTGAAGTTTATGAGACTGGAGTAGGGAGGGAAAGAAAGGAAGAATCAGAGTTGCTAGCTCAAGCTATATGCATCTATACATAGCTACGTAAGTTTAGTATAGGAAGACATGATTACCTTCCTGTGATTTAATATTTCTTTTAAATCTTGAACAGAAGTTGCAGAGAGGGGGGGTGATTATGCTATGCCAAGAGCAAAAAAAACCAGCAAAGCAAATGGGGCTTAATGGCACAAAGAATATTGGCAAGTTCAAGTCTTGCTCAGATGAGCTGCAACCAGTTCTCACGTCTACCCGCAAAGCGCTCTGTGGTTGGAAACGGGCCAACAGTTTTTCCCAGTTTCTGCCATATCTCTTTTGTTCATCTCCAACAGACTACTTTCCCTTCTTTCAAAGGGAACTGGACAAGACAACAGTACCTTATCATGCTATCTCGGTGCCGTGGAGCTTCCATTACGGATCAGGGCTCCAGTGCTCAATGTTGAGCAATACTTGCTGCAGTAAAGAGTTTTTACTCTAAGACGAGGCAATCTAAAGCACTGCTTGAGCTGACTCATTCCAAGGGTCAGCGCCGACTTCAAGGTACAAGCTCCAGGAGCACTGCATTCATTTCAATAAATGGGCATTTAATGGAAGCAGCACAACTGAGCAATACTCTTGGTACATAAACTTTGTCCTTCCTTACATGGAAACTTTCTCTCCTTCCCTCCTTCCCCATTTGGGGAAAAAAAAGGTCATTTTTCTGGGCCCAGACAAAAAAACAACCTCGGTTTGTGCAGGGCCTAGTGCCACATATCACAAAAAATAAAAATCACTAGAGCAATATTTAAGTTCACCTTTAGATGACAAGAACAACGAAGAAATTAAAGACCGCACTCCCTGACCAGCAGTAAAAATGGTCACCTACCCCAGCTGGCTTGGTTAGACTGAGGCGAATTTGGGGACTCTGTATTTCTGCACCATGTCATCCTCTCTGCCTTGCTTTAGCCACACTTTACAAGAGAAATCAGTAACGAGCCCAAATCACCATGAGGGTGACTATAATGCACCCCACAGAACCCCCGGAAGAGTTGATACAAATATGGAAATGACAGAAAAAGCCTGGAATTGTGATGCACACTGGGACCAGATTTGAATTAACTGAGTCAAGCCAGTAAGACAAGAGTTCTTAGGTCTTACAAGTGGACCTACAAGATTTATCAACAAAACCTGAAAATAAGAGGTTTATTTAAAAAAAAAAAAATAAAATGTAAACAGTCTTAAGATAAATTAATGGATTCCTCTGTGTTCCCAGAACTAACACTGTAAACAGACCTTTTAGGTGGAAGTTACAGTGCTGGTTAAGTATTACAAACTCTACACTAAGAGTTTAACTTCTGGCCACAAAAAACCCACCAAAACAAAACCAAAAAAAAAAGCCACCCACCTAACAAAACCCGCTAGTGATTTCTTTTACTTGTAATATGCTACTTTGCCCAGCCACTTCAAGAAAAAAGTTGCAATGCCAAGTATACCACAGCAGTTTCACTACTATTAATCTGTACAAATTTACCTTCCTAGTTTGCATAAAATTCAAACTGTTGGCCCAGTGCATACATTCACCTTTCCTCTTCAGAGCCTCAGATGTTGTAACTAATTCTGTCCTAGCTGAGATCCCTTTCTTGCATGAGATAAAAACCGACCGTAAATGCTCTGCCTCTTCAGCCTGCGGACTGGTGGCTCTATGCAGCTCAGCCTTGCAAAAATATTAATCCAGCGAGTGTGTGGCTTCCTCGAGTCAACTCCTGCCATGGCCCGGAGGAGCTCAGGATTGCAGAGCTTAACCTTTGGTATGAAAATGGTTGCAATTCATGCAATTCATTAGTGCATGAGCGCATCACTCCTATTAGGCAGTGAGGTATTGCCTAGAGCGGGATACATCTGTTTCTGGTCATAAAGCGGGACTTGCTTCACGCTGAAGCCAACTGCCACTCCGATGTTACACAGACCCATAGATCCTATGAGACTGCCTGTGCCCTTTCTGTACTTCAGCATCCCCTGCCTTTGTCATCTAATGTATAAATGGCAATTTCTACTTGAGGGCAATTTAAAAGCATTTTTTGTATGTTTTTCTGTGTTCAGTGATACTTACGTAATTCTACTTGACTCTTTTTTTTTTTATGTCAACTAAATAGTTGCAGGAACTGCTTGAAGAGATGGACCACTTCGGTGAGTTCCAGCTGAGGGGCAAAACTTATTTCCGCTCCTTTGGATATAGTAATGGTCTTCCTCACAGCACCGGCGCCTACAACAACATCCTGGGCAAGGAGAGCAAGAAAACACCGACGCCAAGGCCGGAGCCTCGCTGCCTTTGCAACGCCAAGTACCAAGAGCCCCTTCAAAGTCCTGTGCATTTTCAAGTACGGCGGCTAATACCTTCCAGCTCCACAAAACCTAAATCCCAGTGAAGCCAGAAAGGACTGTGCTTCCAGCCTGCCACATCTTTAGTTTTCCACCGGGGCTGGGGAGGTGGGTGCTGTTTCCAACGGCGCCGGCTCCCTCTCCTGGTGGAAAGCCAGAGCCAGGGAGCGCCCAGCCACCTTCTCAGGCGCGCTCGCACCATTCCTGGTACCCTTTAAACAGCAACGGAATGCAAGTAAATTGATTTTAACAATTTCTTGTGCAATTTAGTGAGTAAAGCGGGCTCTGAAATTAATTAACCGGGAAAGAGCAACACAGGCTTTGAAAGGCAGCTGATTCCGAGCTGAGGCCATTGGGCTCTCGGTACTTCTATTTCGGGAAGGGGGAGCAACTGGGTTGATTTTCTTTCACTGGAAAACAACTGTTGAAAGCTCTCAGCAACGTTAAGTCATAAGGAATCCCTAGATTCATAAAAGCCTTAAAATGCAAAACCTGAAAATATCTACATATTTGCAAATTTGAAGCAAACAACAAAAAATACTCAGGACACAAAAAGAACTAAAAACATCTTTTAAAACCACTGAAGATAAAACTGCAAAGTTGTGAATGAGGACATTTGGCCTAATGAAGTATGAACAATTAATGAGGTCCAGGAGCATTAAACTAGGCTTGTAAAGAAATTCAATAATCATTATTGATGCTAACTACTACTAATGTCACTGAGTTTCCATGAGGGCCGTATGGTGAAGTTTCTAAGAAAAAGTAGCTAGACAGCATGGCTGGCTGTGTATAAATACACAGCTTCTCAGAGAAGACAGCACAAGGGTCAGACTGCTGCTTTCCTGTTTAGGATGTTTAATATTCAAAGAGACATTTTAAAACGGTGACTTTGCCCCTCTCTCTCTCTCTCTGCTACTTTCTAATTAAAGCACAGATAGATGTTTTCATAGAGCTAAGCAGCCAGAAGTTGGGAAGGACAATTTAGCCTTTTGTACCTCATCTTTAACACTTCATTTATTACTAAATATCATCTATTTTTGAATGGCCCGGGGGTGCTTCTGCAACAACAGCCCTCCCAGCTGCTGGAGGCGACGGCAGAGATTCATCACGCCGGTGACAGAAAGCGCCTCCCCGCTCGTGGCAGTGCATCGTGCTGCTGTCTGTAAGACCCCAGTGCAAGAGCAGTCTCAGGACTCCCCCTCCTCCACAAAAACAAGGTACGTAGTGCAGATGTTAGGAGCTGGGCCTCTGCATACGCTGACCATGCTCCTTTTCAGAGGGCTCCCTGCTAGCTGATTAATGGGGCAGCTTTAGTATCAGCTGCGGTGCTGGCCACAGAGACAGGACGGTGGCCCAAGGGAGAGTGCCCTGGCAGCGCTGAGAGCCAGGAGAGGTAAACACAGCTCCTGGGAGAGGTGCAGGAAAAGCACAATTCCCTACAACCATGGGCCGCCACTACAACTGTGCATTTCCAGCTTCCCACCAAAAAAAAAAAAAAAAAAAAGATGGGAGATTTGGGGTTCTACTTTCAACTTCATTTCACTCAACTCAAAAAGCATCATCAAGCCGGGGTCTGATCTCTTTCTTCTCACCAAAAACTAGCACCCACATTAAAAGTCTAAATTTGAGCGAAAGAGCAAACAACTAAAATTACATACAAAACACCCGGGAGTTTGGAAAAGCAAAGAATATGGTCAGGCTTTCTACTGATTTTAATATGATTTCAATCAAGACCTTTTCTGCACTTCAACACGTCCGCCTCCATGTGAACGCTCCAGCTTGGCAGCGTGTGATGAGGAGAAGAGGCAGAAATCTTTTCAAAGCTGATTACATTACAACTTCAGTTTCAGTCTGGAAAAAGACCGGTTTGCACTGCCCGTGGTTTTGTAAGAGGCTGTTACATGTATCTGGACACATGACATTTAAGAAAGTTGTAACAAGCAGAAACGACGCAGTTCCCAGCAATAACGGGGTATTTTACTGACGCTGCAGGGTTTTTTTCTGCCTTTCCTTTTTACTTCTTCCACTCTTTATTTAAAAACTTGCAGTCTTTACTGTTTTATAGCAAAAACTGTTTGTAAAGCAAGAATTGTGCTGATCGCATCAAAACTCATTAATATAACTTGTTTTTACATTATTAGCGCCATCTGAGCCTGTTGAAAGCCTTAACCAGGGCTTTAATTTTTCCACAGAGAGCTTTAAATTAATTAGTGGCTTACATGCTAACAAAGAATCTGATACATTCATAAATCAATCTAATGCAGAAGGATTACCAGAGGGTGGAAACCTATTCAGCGGGGACCTCACACTCACTTAACGTGGTGGGTTTTTAACAAAAGGGTGCAGGTGTGGAATGGACGGGTACCGGGAAGAGCCCATGATAATCACTTTGCATCACTTAAAGACGCAGCAGGACACATGGTCAATCAGAGCCGAGGGCCCACCCTAAGCGAAACCCATGTAGATATAAAAGGCAGTATCATCCCACTTTAACCTTCACAGCTAAATTGCCAGAGTGGTACAATTTCTTTTGTGTAGGTTACAGGCCACTGAACTACTGGAAAACAGAATAGAATTAAAGGACCTGGATGCAAAAGTACAAACTAACAAAACAGTGTAACGTAAATGTAAATAAAGGTATCAAAAAAACAATGTAACTTTTTTTTTTTTTTGGTAGTTATTAAATGAATCCAAGTTATTAAAACATGATGGAATTGTGTATACTTTTCATTTTAGGTTTTTAATCTAGGTTTCTGCTAATGCAACACCTACTCTGCCATGAAAACTCTGCTATGTAACCGTGGCAGCGTTTTTCTCATATTTTTCCTAACCTGGCACTGTTCACTGTTAAGAAAATTTCACAAAAATGAACACTTGGTCTCATTCTGTGTCCCAAAGGTCCAAAGTCACTTTGATGACTGAAGCAGTTTTCAGTCTTTGCTATGTTTTGAAATAAACTTGTGATCTATTTTGACAGCTGCTCATTTTAATAATAGAAACTCTGTCACCACCGACACCGTCTCCATCAAATGCTGTAAGAAATGTACACATATGAAGTGATCATCTTTTCCTTTTTGAAAAGGTAAAATATCCTTGATGAGTCAGAAAAAACATGACTAAAAAAATGGCAAACATGCACGTTAAGAAATCAAAGACCATAAGCAACACGAAGAGCCACCCAGCAATCTGGGCTTAGTGCTGCCGAAACTGTCAGTAGATGGATTGGCAGGAGAGTAATTGTGCATTTTGATAATGAATAATCAATATTTACCAGTGGTGGTTCATAAAATAAAGAACGTCAGTTATTCACAGTCTGAATTTATTCAATTCTCCTAATTCAAGTAATTTATAAATACATACTCACTCAATCCTATATACAGGATATCAGATTTTCCATATAACCCCATAGAAAAAACATATTAAAGGTTATTCATCTATTTCTGGTGATAAACATTTCTCTTGAAATGCACTATCTTCATTTAATCTTCTATAGTACCTTCCAGTAATTATTTGCTTCCAATAATAAATCACATCATGAGAAATGTAACTGTGGGACATATTAAAAACCACATTTCATACGGGGAGCGCTGTGGGGCAGACAGGCTGGTATCGCATACAGTACGTACTGCCTGATCTTCAACCTCAGCTGAAGTCTCCTCTGCAAAACGTCTCCTCATAAACATTTGTTTCGTCATCACTCACCATATGTTATTTATCCAGATGTGCAAGCCCATTTTTGAGCAAAGATACCACAGCGTAAATAGTTTCTACAGCACATGCTCCCTATCTATTTTTCGTTACTGATTTTACATACGCGTCTGCCTTGCTGCAGCAGTTCCTGTGATGCTGGGCAAACCCAAGCACCAGGAGCTTTTCTCACCCATCACTTCCAAGGACCACGTGCAAAAAGGCAACAGCCAGTTGCAGGTTACGGCAAATGCCAACTGATGACCCCCCATGCAGGGAAGCAAACCCTAAATAGCATATTCTCCCCTTGATTTGGGCTGGGAAGGCAATAGGGAAGACTATCCACAGCTTTCTCACACTGTGATCAAAAAGGTGCCAAATGGGAAGTGGGAAGGACAGGACAAACCCACCGCACCATGTGTCCCTCCAGCGCGCCGGTGGCAGGGCCGCACGCACAGGGACGGGGTTCGCGCTCCCCGCTCGCTCACTCTGCTCACCCTAAAAAGGGGCATGGGTTGACATAACGTGGTCACCTCTTCCCCTCATGACCTATCTGTGACTGCAAAACCCAAATAAAATGTATTCTTTGAAAAGAAGCGAGAAAGGCTAGTGGAGTATTAAACGAGGTGCCATCCTGCGAAAGGCTCGCGTGATGTTTTGCGCGGTTCCTGGGGTGCTGGGCAGCAACGTGGCCACACGGCTCCTTCCTCGTGCTCGCCGCCCCGCTTCACGCCTGGCGTGAGAAATGCTCTCCAGGGGACTGCGCATGGCATTAAAGGTGGCACGTGCTGTCACCTGCGCCCTTCCCAAACGAAGGGGTTAGCTCACCGAAAACCTTCACGTCAATCTAAGTAGCGCAACAAACAGAAAATGGGAGCAAGTAAAGGCGATTAGCTAATTAGTGATTAAATAAAGCTGTGGCCTGTCACTTGACTGCGTTGGCCCAGAGGCTGCGGGGGGGGTGCCATCCCTTTTATCCGGAGTCGCAGCTGGTGACAGCACAGCAAAACCCCTCGGGCGCCCTGTGGCTGGCTGGTACCCCTGCCCGGCACCCTCACTGCCAGCCCCAGAGGACCCGGTGCCATCGCCGGGGGGAACGTCCATCACACCACAAAGAGCAGCGCATGCGATTTGGTACCCTGCGGGCATGCTGCGGGCTGCCAGCACTTCTCCAGAGAAAGCCTTGCTGTTTGCCAAAGGCTTGCTTGCTCAGAATCCCTCGCTGAAACTTTGCTGTGAATCTTTCTAAAGTATTTGCCCAGAAACGGGTATGTGCTGCAGGCTCCTTGCTGCACGCCCCGAGAACACAGCCTGCACAAGTTACTTCATCCCTGGCTTCCCCTGTGTTCAAATACTCCATCTCCTGGAATCTTACTGCTCACAGCCAAGCAAGTTCATTAATGTTAATTAATGACTGCTGTGTTTCATATTAAAATCACCAGTTCTGAGCTCCGAGACACAAAGAAGTTTCCATACATCAACAGCTTCAAAGCAATTGTCTCTACGGGCGTGCTTGTCCTCGGGGATAATTGTGGAAATTATCCCTCGGGGAAGAGGGGAAAAACTACCTTCTATTTACCTTGGGGGAAGATTGCACCCCTGGAGAGCTACCTATCAGCTCCTAATGGGTTACAACACTCGGCCTCTCAACAAATTATACAAAATTACACTCTGGTTAGCAGGGCTATGTGATTAATCCCACCAGCCCATAGTAGAAGGCCCGAGAAGTGTCTGACCCTCATGAGATGAAGCCACAAGGTGGGTGCATATACCAAAAGCATTACCGGGTCTAGAAGGTTAATCAATATTGCTCGTTTCATAGTGTCTTCAATTATTCCACTAAGTATATTTTACACTTAATATGTTACATTATTTCTATGCCTCCAAGGGAAAGCTAGTTTAAAAAAAATAAAGGAAACACTTCAAACAGAGTAAACAGCTCTCCAGATTTTGAAAACTGTTTACACTGAAAACTAAAATGCAACTCCAAATCCAATGCCCTATCTCTGCCATTCTTCCTCAGGCAAAATTCCTCCTGCAGGCAGCAGGAGTTTTATCTCAGTCACAGATTCTTGGGTTATGGCTTAACCTGATAAAAGTTTCTCAGTTCCTACAGGACTTCTGCCCCAATACACACAAAACGTTACCCAGTGGCCAGCCTTCCCAACTACACCAACCCCATCTCAAAGGCTTCTGGTGGCCAACCCAGCCACACTGCAGAGGCAGGGGCGAGGACATCAGAGGTGGCATTGGGATGGGAGAGGGCAGTGGCTCCCACAGCTGAGCTGGGCACACAGAGGGGGCTTGGGGCAAATCAGCCACGATTTGCCTGAGCAAACCCCACCTGTCTCCTTCCCTGCACCGCCAGGCATTCAGACCCCCCAAAAGCTCCCTGTCCCAGCAGAGCTCCCCACAAGGCATCACCAGCTTTTCTGGAGCCACATGTGGCCACAGCAAGAGCAGTAGATTCACGGCAGGTTTTTCTTACCTGCCACTTACGTCTCTCCAAATCTCATCTCATTGCATTAATCACTAATCATGATGTATAAGACACATGCACTGGAGGCAGGTGGGATTTTAAGGACCCTACAGCACACAGCTAACAGAGCATCCGCTCCCCAGAGACCCTCTACAGCTTCTCTCCACTAAGTTTAACGAACTTCAGAGCAAATTCTCTCACAGCCAACTATGCAACTCAAATGAGTAGCAGTTTCACAAGTATGGTCAAGGGGACTGGTTTGGGTTTTAAGGTTTTTGAACGGGTCTGCTTTATCTCATGGAAGCCTAAGACATTTTATCTGAAGACAAGGACAAACAAACTCCCTAACAGATGGGAAGTTCCTTAGATATTAAGTAATTAAGCACACTCAGCACACGTTGGCTCCTAAAGAAAATTGTTTTGAAGAGATAAGGCACTCTATAAATGGAAATTTGTGGTTAACCAAAAAGCTGCCATTTCAACTTTTGCTCACAAGCCTAATCTCATAAATTGCTACACAAAAAATGAAGATATAAGGAGCATTACACAATTTACAAAATTATCAGATTGAGGGTTTCTTTCAGCTTCCATGTCTGTATTCTTCCATTTTTCTGCAGCTAGCTAAGATTTAACAGGCAAGTAGATCTACTGCATTTTGATCTGAAATTGCCTTTCCGTGCTTGCCTTGCTTCCAATTCCAGTAAGCACCATCAGCAGGGAAAAGCAAACAGCTTTTCTCTACTGCAGCTCTTCCAAAGGAGCCAAGATAGAACCTTGAGTTTCCTCAGATTTATGAATGCATCGAGGGCAACCCACCATTACATCCAAGGCAGCCCTAATGCTCCAGTGACCACCTTCAGCAAGACAAAACGCACCCAAGGCCTGAAGTAGTAAGACAAGAATTGCAAAGCAGCGAGTCGCCGCAGCTTACCATCGCTCCTTCACTCTTACTTTGTGCAACTTCTCGCTGCAGCCGAGCCACAGACAGCTTCTCCCTATGGAAAGAAAAGCATGTGAATACCAGTTCATTTTTCACCGGCGGAGAGAACGCATTGCTTCCCCATCAGGGCAGCATTCCTGCACATCGCTCGGGTAACCCTCCCAGCAGACCCCGCTCTCTTCGCCATCTTTCTCCGCAATATTTAGCGGCTGCGTTATTGTTTCATTTTGTGGCAGTTTGACAGAACTGTCAATAAATCAGCTGAATGTAAACATCATTTGCTCCACTCAAACGACAAAGTAGCTCATCACGCTGGCGATATGGAATCAGGCTGCGCAAATCAGATTGCGTTATTTATTCTCCCACAGACTTGCACGCCAGCTTTATTCTGCGCTGTATTAACACAAGTTGGAAAGCTGTTAGATTATCAATAAATGTATGCATAACAATGAAATTTAGAAAATCTATTCTATTCCTAAACACACTGTGCTACATTTTGTAACTACTGAATTATTAGACCTCTTTTTTTTTTTTTTTTATTAGCCTTTTTTCATATAAGATCCTTACCCAAATGCTTGGTTTGACTCAAGTAGCAATTAACTTGGTTAATTAGGGATTTGGCAATCACAACACACTTTCACCTGAAGAGTTGTACGAAAGGAATGAAAGTAAGGTTTTAGTATGCATAGAAACAGAAAGAGATCTTCAGTGTACGGACTGGGAAAACGTAGCACCTACAGTAGGTGCCAAACGTAGACAGTGGAAGGTGCTGCAGGAACTGACCACGGCAGGAGGGGTACGGGAGAAGAATTTGCTCTGGAAGCTCAGCAAAGCAGAAAATACTTTACAGAACAAGCAGGACTTAAGCAACCTACCATAATTTTAATAGGATTTAAGAAAAACAAAGACACTTTTTCAAGTAGGCTATTTTCAAGGAAGAATATCTATCTTTAAAGAAAAGCACCCTGCAGAAACATCAAAGGAATTTATCAGCACATGAAGAATTTATCAGTACACAAGGAAACATAAATTTGAAGATGAATACATTATTTACAAAAGATGATCAGCTTTCAAAACTTCCAGCAAAAGGATTTCTAAATCAGAATATATCCATTATCAAGTTTGACATTTTCCATTTACTCATGTTTTGCCCAGAAATTCTACTCGGTCTAATTGGAAAGAAAGACCTGAACCATCCCAGCACAGCATCCTGGCACCCACCTGGGATATTTAATATTTCTGCCCCAGTGACTACGTAGTGTAAGGGAAATGTAAGCGTGGCAATGGCTCAGGCCTGCTGAGACACGGCAGCGGGCAGGCAGTGTCTGCATCTCGCACAGCCCACGCTGTTTGAGGGCCAGCAGGACCGGCCTCATCCCGCCGGCAAAGGGCTCCAGCCACGAGTCCGCCCACCAAGCTGCCTGGCTTTCCGGCGACGTTTTGAGTTCAGGAGAGAAAACTTTCCTGCTGTGCACTGCAGCAACGTATACAAACTCTTGAAAACACGGAGATGCATCTCCCAGCTTTCTCACCACAGAGAAGAGCAGGGGCTGGAAACTCCCATCCCCCAAAAAGTTGCAAAGATGCCCAGCCAGGGCTGGGGGAGGACCTGGCAGCTGATGATGTCCCCAGGCTCTGTAGCGACTCCTGTCATTGCCCGGGTCACTCTCATCCAGCGCGAAAAGCTAAATGCTCTACAATATTTTATTCCTGATCTTGCAATGAAGGTAGCCTTTAAACCACTTCTGCGAGCCATTTCTCAGGAACTGCTTCTGCCGCGGAAGGAAGATCCGCATGTACCTTCCTCATTACTGTGGGAATGACAGCACTCGTGTCACTCAGCCATAACTCAACATGGGTTTGGGTCACCAAAGCAGCCCTCCCTCTCCGTTTCAGTAGAAGACGCGGTATTCAAGTCTCCCCAACAGTGACCTGTCCCCATACGTGAGCTGCAACCCCCCAACACTCCCCGCGCAGCTGGCTGCTGGCACCCTGCAAGCACAGCCATCAGATTAACACCAGGCATTGCTAGTATTGTGATTTGTAAATGTATACAATGTCAAAACCATTAAATGTTGGCAAAAACCTAAAGATACAGCCACAGGCTGGTGGAAGCGGCATTTGAGTTACTCCAGCATGGTATCAAGATCCTCTTTTGCGCATCTGAAAAATTACTGAAAATTGAGAAGTGGCATGAGTACAGCACTGATAACCTTAATGCAAGTATCCTAAGAACAGCTTCTGAAAGACACGTACTGCCCTCTTCCTTGCTTGGATACTATCACAGGCACATTACAAAACTGGTTAATTCTATTTTAAGGATTTAGTTCATCTGCTGGAAATAGCCCGTTGCATTTTTGCACTGCTTCATCGCCCTAATATGCTTCAGTGGAAAAAGAGAGTATACCCTTTGAGGGGGCTTTGACTTTTTAATTGCAAAACAAATACCTAAAGATATTTTACAAGACAAGATGCAAGGGGAAAAAAAAAAAATAAACAAACGAACCCCTCCACCAATCACTCCTCCATACACTTCCTGCCAGTGGTCTGCAGAGATTTATTTAGTTATTCCTCCCACATGAGGAGCACTCCTACTTTCCTCTCTCTGTGTTACCTCCACCATGGAGTCAGTTCCAAACTTCTGAAATCCTGGAATTTTATCAGAGTAAATTCCATTAGAGCTCCATCCACAAAGAGGGCTCCTCCTACCTTTTCCTTCTCTGGGTGAGCATCCTGGCCGAGAAAGGGCTTCTGTAATTTTCCCAGCAAAGGAGAGCAAAGACTGGCATCCTCATACTGTATTTATAACATTGCTGCTATTAGGAACAGAACCACTTTTCAACAGAAGAAAATTAAAAAGAAACCTGACTATCACATATGAGGAAAAAAACCCTGTAATAGCGGATACAGAAGTGCCATCTGTTCCAGTGATCTCTAAAAATAACTAAAAATAACTTTGCAGCAAGCAAACTCTGTGCTCTCACTTCAAATAGGTCCCAGAGCACCTTCTGCCTGCCTGCCTGCATTCCCCAGGCGAAGGAGCTGTGCACTCGCAGCCAGACCTGCGCAGATGGTTACCTTCATCTGGGCAGGGCGTGCGGCAGCGGCTCAGCATGCTCTGGACCACTGTCATCCCCGAGATCATTCCAGGGAGCTTCATTTGCGATGCACTTGGCCCACCGCCTGCAGTGAGCCATTTCCCACCACCTCTGTTCAAACGTACGCCAGTAAAATGGGTGAGAAATGTGGTCAGAATCCTGTTAGGAGCCAACAGCATTTAACACCAATTTGCAGTGTTGGGAGTTTTCATATGACAAGAGAGAACAAGGACCTTCATGTCTAAGCACGACCAAATAAACCCGTTGGTTTCTCCCCACCATCTCAGTTTTGATTAAGACAGCACTTTCAGCTGTTGGATAAGCATTTTAGTATGACCGAGCTGCAAAAATAATAAGCTTTTAGCTGCTTTAGCCTTTCAGATGTTTCAAATGCAAAGAACATTTGACATGCAGCTTCAAAGTTAATCTTGTTTTCTTTAATCTTTGCTTTTAAATAGGAAAAATCAGTAGCATTACTTTGTTGCTATACGGTTTTATTTATTTTTAATCAAGCATGTTTCATCCCTACAGCATGATTAATTAACAAAGTTAATTAGCAACTATAGCCAACCTGCAAGAAAACAAAATCTTCTCTGAGGATTTAAAAAATTAAAACATGTTCATTGAGAAGTTCTCATGTTCGCTTTTGAAAAACCACCAAATGATAAAAGGTTTACAAAAATGCTCTTTGAAAGCGCAGTTTATGCTCTTAAGTTTGAATATTTGCATTGTAAGCGGCAAAATTCCCAGCCAAGGACTCTGCAAAGAGATAATTAAAGGAGCCTAACAAGGATTCAATTATATCCTTTCCAGATGGAACCAAGCACACAAATAGTCACTGTGTGGATGGAAGAAAGATACATTTCAAGTCTCCATATCGCTGGTAGATATTGCAGTAGCTTGTTCTAAAAAACAACAATTTGAGGAAAGCCCATTTAGTCCAAGAAAAACAGAAATGTGCTAAATAATCCTGCAAATTCTCAACTCTCCTTAAACTAGAATTTCTCCTTCGCTCTCCCTTCCCATCGGTTCGACCCATTCAACCACCAGAGAAAAAAGCCCTGTATCGTATGGCAGCGACAGCTCGCACACGCGGCTCAGGGCTTCACCACAAAACCGTGCTGCTGGAACTTCTCCCACCCACGGGGAGAACGGTAGGTTACGTCGACGCAATCACAAGCCCCCACCCGTCACATAATTTTGAACAAATGCCGATACTGTTCCTTGTCTGGTAACAGATATCCTCAAATCAAACAAAACAATAAAAGCTATATTATGAGTAAAAGACTCCCTTTTTCTCAGTTCTCCTTCTTTCTATTGGTATTTTACATTGATACAACAAACCAAAAATCTCTAGCAATGAACTTCAGCTTCCCAAGTTTTGAAATAAGGTTTTCATTTCTGTTTTGAAATCTCATATTGAAAGCTCTTAGATACAGGGCTTTGCTTCTCCATCTAACACAGAAAGGTATTGCTTAAAATAGCTTCTGGATAAAGTTATGAAATAAAGATTCCCCTAAAACGTGCTGAATTACATCCATTTGCCAAGATCTCAGCCATACAGAATCAGGATATATTTTCAGCAGTAAATAATAATTTTACAGTTTTAATGAAGTAATATTATAGTTTTAATGAAGAACACAATCAAAACTCCAAAAGAATGGAAAATGTCCCAGTAACCCCATCTGAAACTTAAGTTAATGCTTCAGTGAACCTTAATTCCCCCAATCCACGGGGAAGACCAGGGCTCTATCAAACCCTGACGTCGTCCTTTCCTGTCCCGACCACACAGAGCAGCCCCACACTTGCCAGCGTGCACTGACGGCACGCGTTGTGTTTTCAGCATTGGCACATGCAGATTTCAAACTTCTCCTGTTTCCTTTTTCCTAAGTAAATTATTACTTTCCTACACAGGGCATGAACACAGACAAAATTTAGTAGGTATGACAGCTCCCAAGTTACTCATTTGTTTCTCTACTTGCCTTTTTTTCATGAACAGAAAAGTGTTTTCTTCACGTTTCATCCTGCCTTGAAACTTTCACTCCAACGTGGTTTCATGTAGAAGTGGTCAGTTCTGCACCACAAAATGAAGTCCAGCTTTCCCTTTCGTTTTATAGCTTCCACTATTTGTAAAGCCAGAAAATCTCCACTTAACCCATTGAAAAAGTCAAGCTTTGAAAATACAGTTTTAACATTTGTTTTATTCTTGCTGATTGTGTCCAAGCGGAGTGGCCAAGCCATACGCTGGTGAGTCCTTCTGCACCTCCTGCAGGCTATTTTGGAGCAGAGGAATTCAAACCGAGTTTCCCACTCTACGCTTTTGCTGTGAGATTCAAAAAGTGAATACTCTGTCCATGCAGGGAAAAAAACAGTCAGAAAAATAAGAGATGCAGAATCTGAACTTGCAAGGCATCCCTAACCACTGTGCCTTGGAACCACTCCTTATTTATCACCTACCAAAATTATTTCTCTATAACTTCCACACACACCCCCCCATATCATCACTTGTCGCCATGGCATTGTTTTTCCAAACAAACCAGAAAAAACACCACTAAAATCCATTAAACTCATGTTCTAGCAGGGCACTAGTCTGCGTGGAGAGCCACAAGCCCAGCTTCCTCCAACTCCTAGTTTTCCAGGGAGGCTTCCCATCCGATTGCTGACCGGGCTTGACCCCGTCGAGTCTATGAGATCTGACAACGGAACAGCCGAGGGTGGAACGGCTGCAGTGAACTAATTCAGCTCTTTCAGCTCCTATTGCGGTCGCAGCGGTTAGCGATGCTGCAACCTTCCCTCCTACTGAAGATCACGCACCACGAAGGCATTTGGTGCTTTGTAAACGTCAGCATCGTGCGCATTTTGAAACTGGTCTTTTAGAGTCACAACGGTTTAACTAGATCTGGCAATAAAAGAGTCATCTTGCAAAGAAATATTCATTGCAAATTTAAAGCTGAGCAAAGTACGAGCTTTATTTAATTATTTTTACAATAATTGCAAAGGCAGGAGTTACAGTAAGGGAAGTACTAATGCTGTCAAGCAGAAGCAGAAAGAGCCACCAGCAAGGCACAGGCTCCTATTCAATGCTTATTTATTTGTATTCATTTCTGAATGATATATAAACATACAGAACACATCATTTACATTAAACTTTTCTTCTACAAGACACAACACTTCCAAATCCAGACAAGCAAAACAGGTAGTAACTTATTTAAACTGTATTTTCTTTGGGTGACACTAACAGTAGGGGAAAAAACCCACCCAGGAATTGTAACTAAAATATATGTCAGCATTCCCCAGCGGATCCTCACCAGTTTCCAAGGGATTTTAATGTGTATGAAATCTGAATTAGAAGTTCAAAGTTGATCATCGAGTTACTTTCCAGAAGCATCCAAACAAGACAACAAATACAAAAGAAATACCATGGGAGAAGAACACGAGGTAACACAGAGCTGTCACGTCCCCGGTCAGAAAGGAGGAGGCAAAAAGTGCCGTAAGAGAGAGAGGAACATAGTGGGGGCAGAGCCTTCATTATAAAAGCAAAAAGGTTGCCTTTGGCTAGGAACGAGGGGCAGAGCCAGGACAGAGAAATTGGAAGAGGAAAGGTTATCAGGAGTCCGTGGCAGATGATGACGGGATTGTTTTCGTGACAAATGCCCCTCTCAGCACCGGCACGGCAGCTGGGGTCAGCCGGGCACCCAAGCACGGTAACTCTGCCCTAAGCACGTGCACGGGGACGGACGGCGGTGCATTTTCAACAGAAGCATCTTCCCTCACATTGGCGAGCTTTATTACTCCATTGACATTTATTGTTTTCAACACTGGAATTATGGGTGCAAGCCTGTACACTTTAATGATTCACTGATACTTCAGACAACATTTCAAATATAGCTATTTTTTTAATGTTGGGGTGTCTCCTTCCACTATTAGTGCTGACTCCACAACACAGCTCACCTCTCAAATTCTGTATATATTTGGGGTAACAGTATCAGACAAAGTTAGGGTGATCTAGACCCAAAGTTTAAAATGTTGGGGTTTTTCTCCCTCTCGAGCTTTGAGATGTTTTTTAAGCTTGGTAATGTAGAAAAGCCAGGAAGTGAAGAGCAAAAGCTTTTTAAACAGACACCTTTAAATAACATTCAATAGTAACTGCTAAATAACTAGAATGGATAAAAATAGAGCCACCAACCCCTCTTTCAGTTCCTTGACAAGACGTGGAGATGGTACCAACCATTACAATCAATGCAGTTTCTCGATAAAGAAAAAAAACAGGCAAAAAAGAAAAGCAATTCCTTCCCCATGACGCACAAGTCAGTTGTAGGATAAAAGATTAATGTCTGTATGACACAATGCCAAATCATCAGGATAATTATGAATTATACCAAGCAATCATTTTACAAACCTCCTGGAACATCTCACTTATGACCATTATTCACGAAATAATGTGTTCAGTTGCAATTTATTTTTTTTTTCAGACATATTCCTCTGAAGCCTTTCTTTTGGGCTGAGATTCCAAGTGGAAGAAGAAAATGGGGGGAAGCTGAATTTTTTTATGAAACACAAAAATGGAAGAAAGAATTTAACTTTTTCCTAATCATTTCTAAAGTTTGTGGGCAGTAGTGAGAGATACTTAAGGATTTATTTTAAAAATCAGCCCAAACACAGAACAGCAGGAGACAAGGGAGTTACACCTGGCTATCAACTTCAATGCAACATCAAGTATGAAACATCAAACACCTAAGCGCCAAGAAACACCTGGGCAACAGCAGTGCAGTACTGAACTCTGAAATACATCTAAAGGACAGGTTTGCATGTAATAAATTAAATAGTCCACATGTTATGCAAATCTTGCATTTACTGAAAAGCATAGTTCAGGTTTTAGCAGGACCAAATTCTGCACAGATCTGCTCCCTGTTTAAACCTTGTGATTCAATATATCCCATAAACTACTAGAACACACTACTACAAAAAAGAAAGCATAGGTTCTGTCCCACAAAATTTATTACTATTAAAAGCAGTATATTAACCATAAACCTTATTGTCTCTGTTCTGCAATCCATGCCATAACATACCGAGCAAAAGCAATGTGACAAATTCACACTGTTGTAGTTTGGAATTTCTTGACATAAGTGACTGATTTATCAATTCTAATGTTACATTAACAGTAATATTTGTATTTAATGCTGTATTATTTCTGCCAGTAAGTTGCAATCAAAAAAGCATACAGTGGGAATTTGTATGATTAGGCAAGCTGCCAAGTTCTCAAAGACTTACCATCACGGAAAACCTCAGTGTTCAAACAGGAAAAAAAAGGAAGAAAAGGACTAATAGAAATCAGTTTGGAATATTAATTCAGCAAAAGAAACTTTAAATTATAATATAGGCAGCTGTTGCACACAGATCCCCATCCTTACTACATGAACGACTGCTTGCTCTTCTCTTCAGGTGCTATTTCAAAATATCTTATACAAATGAAAGCATTTGTTTAATGAAACCCCTAAAATGCTCAAAAATGGTACCAAATTTCTCTCTGAGAACTTTTGCAGTACAAGGCCTACAGTTAGCACTTTTCTAAATAAAAGAAAACAGTAGTGTTTATCCTCTTTTTGACAGCATCCTCAGAACCACTGTATCATTCTTAGGACCTGCTCCATGCAAATTTTACACTACCACCCTTCCCTTCTTGTATACTACTAATCCACCTTCTGTAGAAGTACATGGTCCAGGAGCTTAAATAGGACAGTAAGACAGGGTGCTGAAAACCTCCAGATTTAGCTTCATAGCATGGCTGGGTTCAAAGCCAATAATGAAAGAGGCACAGGATCATTGCTATGCAACCGTTTGGCCCGTGGGAGAAAGACAACAGTTTAAGCCACCACCTTTTACTCCCTCTTATTCCCAGCACACATACTTGCTGCTCTTCATTTCACCTGCTTGCAAGAGGTTCTTCTGGTCCTGATCCCCAAATACACCTGCTCTCATTGCTGGAAGTACCGGAGCCAGAGACATTTGGCTTTTCGGCAGAGCTGACACGGGCATGGCAACACATCAGTCCCCAACACAAGCAAAACGTTGCTGAAGCAGATGACGCTTTCAAAAGAGTCAGATTTTGATTTCTGTGACTTGGTGACATTAAAAATAACAGCAGTGATGTAAATACAGCTCTCTGCAAAACCATCAAAAGATGGTTTTTTTTTCTCTTTAACGCACATTCAAGAAAGAAGAGGTAGAGCAGGGACCAGAAAGAAACCACTACGTGTGAGGGTACTTCCCACATCCCGCCTTTCTTCAGCACATCACTTGGTGCTTCTACTCTGCTCTAGATGTAAAACCAGCCTCCTGCTGTAGGCTGTGCACGGGCTCGCCATTAAGGAAATTGTGGCTGCTTCTCCTCTGTTTAATTGCTCCTAGCAGCGTCTTCCAGCTTGTCAGGGCCTTAAGTTCTCGGTGTTCTGCTGTTCATTTTTAAGCTAAGTCAAGCCTTTCTCTAGACTAGATGGAGTCTCAGTTCTTCCATTTCTGGTTGGGGTATTCTGTGTGGTTTGAAGTACTAGAGCCTCACAGCATACAGATTTATACTATTTTTACTGCATTGTTTACTTGTGTTAGGTTTTTTTAAAAAACAAATATTTGGAATCCAGAAGATATCTCCTGATATACGAAGAATTCTCCAGATTGCAGCCCAAACAGGATTAGCTGTGAATCCTGAACCCCTTCAGCCATTTCTAGCAAAAGCAAATTCTTCTTTCACTAAGCCTGGACTTATGAAGACCTTGAAAAAATGAAAAACCAAGAAAGAAACAAGCAAACAAGATTATCTTTTTGCAAAGGACTTGGAAGTTGAGCTAACAAACCCCCCAATCACTGGTTGCACATATATATTTTTTCTCTGGAGATTTGACACATGGAGATGATGTGCTGCAGAAATTCTTTTGAAAGGATATGCACTTCCTGAAAGGATTTCTGATGAGAATGTGTTGCTCATGAAAGATTCAGGATTGACAGCCCTTCGGTCTTCAGTTAATGATCTTTGTTTATTAACATAAAATGCATCATGCTTAACAGGAGTGCAACCTTCCCAACCAGTGCATCAACATGTGAAAGAATTCTCACTCCTTCAGTCTTATCCCTCGTGAGCCTGTCCAAGAAGGTGCTAGCTGAAATTTAGATGGTTGTCCTCTGTGAAAATGAAGTCAGAACCCTTGTTTCACGTAGGGTGGAAATTGTGGAAACATTTCTTGATAACTGGAATTACTCAGGTATACATTAAAAGCGAGAAATGGCAGCAGACTGACTTTACTTCTTACAGTGCCTATTTTGTCCATGCAAACCTTTTACCAGTACTGGAAGAGCTTTGCTTAGTTGTAATCCTAATTGCTCTTAAATTCTGTGGTTAACATTCATGCAAAGTGCTGATTCCACACGCTGTTAGTAAATTACCAGTTTTTGAATCTCATTGAATTTGCAAGAGTAATGAAGGCTATACACAACTGGGTCTGTAAACCAGAGATCCCAGAAACACACCACTTCGACATCTCTTGTATTTCTAGGGGGGGGGGAAGGAAAAGAAAAAAAAAAAAAAAAGAAAAAAAAAAGAGAAGTGCATTTCTTCAGAAAAAAAGGACCAAATGTACAACTGAAGAAAAATGGGGTGTAAGGCACAAAAATCAAATACCTTGTTTCAGACGTTAAGCCCAACGCTGTCTTGGACACTAAGCTCAGTCAGACTCTTCTGCTCTGCCTGAGCGACACATCCAGCTCTCGTTTGTTTGTGAGAACTTTTAAAAAGATTTTTCACCCTGTTTGCTACAAAGCTTTTCAGTTTTGCTCTTGCAATTCAATGATATCTGATTTTGCTTCATTACTGGTTGACCTCTTACCTCTGTTTTCCACTCCTTTGTTCCCAGACCATCACAACACATTCCTGGTATTCTTTGTAATCTCTTTTTTTGGGGGGTATTACACAGTGTGATGTGTTTTTATCCATCCAGAAAGCCCACAGCATGAGGACTTCTGGTTTTCTTAACAGGCTGCACTTACCATGTCTTGTGTGTCTCTGAGCTACGTTTATTGCACACTCTGTAACCTTCCAGTCGTCAGTCGTGTTCTGTTCTAACTGAACATTAAAATACCTTGGAAAAATAATCTTCTCTTTTTTTTTGTGTGTGGACAAGAAACAAAATCAAAGTGATTTCATTCTGTTTCACTCACTGGACTCTCTCTCTGTTGACTCTTTTTCTTTACACAGTTGTTCAATAGTTAAGCATTCTGGCAGAAATTGCTAGCAAATCTGCCATGCCCTTCCAGTCAAAGAGAAAATACAGGAAAGAGTCAAAGTTGTTCAGAAAGAGTCCTTTTCTTTACTGCTTAAATTGGGGGGTTTTGTTGTTTCTTGTAATTTCACTTTGCACCCTCAAGAATAAGAATTAAGACCCAGAAATACCACTCTGTCAGGCGGACACATTTCTACTGGGGACTGTCTCCATTTCAAGGCTAGAAGCAGCTGGAACTGGGATCAGGCCCCCAGAATAGCATTTTGTTCTGCAACCCATCTTTCCTTTCCTCTACCAATTCACCTGAGGGATGAGAGAATTTCTTCTCACATCATTTTACGGGAAAATCAAATAAACTGAACAGTGAGATGCCATATATACCTCTGGGTCCGACAGAACAGCAGCACCGACTTCCACAGGCATTACCTGCGCACCTCTAGACTGAGCACGAGGATTACAGAGCAGTAAGACAGAGTACTTAGTACTCAGGAAATCATCAGAGTGGGTCAAAGTATATGCCAAACCAGCCTATCATATATATATGTGTGTGTGTGTGTATATATATATGGATGCTCTCTATACAAGGGAAAACATCCATATGTAAGCCACATAGCTCCTGTATTTGTACTTCTAAATTTCCATTCTGTGATACAGTGCATAGAAACCACACTGTGGGTGCCCAACAAGAAAATGTAGTAAAGGGAGTGAAGTTAAAAACTAAATGAATGCATACCAGTATTTTTTTTAATACGCTTTGAAGCAGCGACCAATATGAGGGGAAAAAAGGCTACTAAAATGATAGAAATACAGTTTGCAGCATACGATTTAATAATTGATCAATACTGAGCACATACGGTGACAGACTTGCAATATTTGCCATGTTTACGACATTGCTGTGAAATCAGCTATTTGGTTTTACATGTGTATACCCACGCTCTCTATTATTAAAAGCATTAGTGCATCTATTCAATCATTTGAATTTATACTGTGCTAATGAAAAAATATTAAACCAATTGTGTAAATATTTTCAGATATCTACCTACTTTTCGTAATTCTGAAAGTAAAAAGCATGTTTCATAGTTAAAGGACATTTGAGATAAACTCTGCCAAGATAACCTTTTGTAAAATTATCCACTTCTGGTAAAAAAGTGAAGGGGGTGATTTGCACATGAAGAGCAGCAGGTCATCTCACGGCGTGCAACAGTTGGGTCTCAGGCCACTTGCAAAGAGCCACCGGCACGAACACATTGCTCACGGCAGGCACTTAGCGTCAGTGCAGACCCTGGAGGGGCCTTCCGACAGGACTGCCAGCGAGTGACAGATAAAATAAATGAAATAATTATTTTCTGAGAGCATTTCTCAAATGTCTGCGTAAAATATATCTTGCATGTACCAATAGGCAATAACTGCCACTCGGTTTTCAGATTCAAGAAAGTGATCCTGTTTATTGACTGGGAAGATTTGGAGAGAGAAAGTATTACAGACTTTTCTATAAATCTCTGTGAACTTCAATAACCTACTAGTTTAGTGGAGAGAAAGAAGGAGGAAAGCTAGTACCAAAATTCACTGGAAAAAGTTATAAACTGCTGGGCTTCCCTCAGTCCTCCCCCTGGCTAGGGAACATGCTTCAGTATGCCTTAACCAAAATAATGTTCTCTAAACCCCGGCTCACTATGCCAGAAAGAAAAAAACCAGCACGTTGAAAATCACTTTGAAGTATCCTTCAGTAACCCAACACATGAATTCATATTCATGCAGCCTTACAGCAACAAAATCAGTTCCATGCTAATGATATAATTGTTTCTTCTATCACTCTGTCTATAAAAGAAAACTAGATAAAGTCAAAGGCAGTGGCCTCTGGCTGATTATGTGTTTTGACAAATTAGATGATTAACTGGAACCTCAAACTCGAGCTTTGTTGTCTCAGTAGACCTAAGAGAGGAGAAGAAAAGACTTGCTTTTGAAAAGGCACGGATCTACAGGGACCCCAGCCTAGACTGAGCGAGCTACTCAAACAGCATTATTTGTACTGAACAAAACAGCGGCTGGCATGCACACAGGCTAATTTTAATATAGAAATTATAGCTGTCACTTTAAATAATGGCCACAGCATCTGGTAATATATGCAAAACACTTTCCAACATGTTCAAGCAGACATGGAGAAACTAAGTTATCATCAATGACAGTTTTACCACATAATATACCAGTCTAGCACTTAACAAAACTGCAAATGAAATCCAGAGCAGGTCAGAAATATTAGTGGAGCAATGACAGTATTTTTGTGCGTATTTATGAAGCCATTTAAAATCACATCCAGTCAAATCACAACCTCAGTGGTTGCCTAGGAATGAAAACAGAGAAGATGGAATAGCAACAGGCACACAACCTACCTGCATTCCTCAAGTTGTTTTACTGAGCTCAGTTAAAGAACTCACGTGTGGTGACCTGAAGTTGCTCCAGTACATCTTTTAAACCTGCTCTCTGAATATTAAACAAAAAAACATTATCAGATGAAACCTGGGTACTGCCTATCCCTTCAGCTAGTACAGCTCGACAGAGTTGGGCCAGCACTGTTACTTAAAACTTTTCCAATTATTCGTGATGTAACTGAAAATCATATTAGGAGAGAGTTTAGTGCCATCATCTTACAAGTAAACACAGTCTAAAAAAAAAAAAAGCTTTCTCTTTAAAACCTGAATCAGGGAAGCAAACACCTTCAAGAAACCCCAGACAAATTAAACCCTCTTGGGGCATTTTAAAAGATTTTCCCCAAAGACATCAGCCAGATCTGCTTTGTGAATAAGGCCAGCTTCTCAAAGCTCAAATAGCATCAACTTCAATGGAAGTTCAACTTCAACAAACAAAACAAGTAATTGAAAAGATATGGGTGAATAAAGATTAAGATGTGTTAGCATTCAGGCATTTCCAAACATATTAAATGTATATTAAGAGATACTTAAAATATTAACTGAGTTAGACATTAGGAAAAATTTCTTCACAGAAAGGGTTGTCAGGCACTGGAACGGGCTGCCCAGGGAAGGGGTCGAGTCCCCATCCCTGGGGGTATTTAAAAGATGGGCAGATGAGGTGCTTAGGGACACGGTTTAATGGTGGGATGGCAGGGTTAGAGGAACGGTTGGGCTTGATGATCTTAAAGGTCTTTTCCAACCTAAATGATTCTATTCTATGAGTCTAAGTATTAAAATGCAAAGATTTTCAGCAGTTCAAATGTCAACCAGATACTTAGGCAAATCTGCATTTATCCACTTCCCACAACAAATAACATGTTTTGAAACCAATCTGATGTTCGAAGAAAGCTCCTTGCCATTTTTCACAGTGGCAAGGTTCCAGTATTGTATCTGGGTAATGGACTGTGCTCTGAAACAACTTACGGTCATCAGCACAGCCAGCTACATCACCTTTAGTAGGAAGCAAAATAAAAATCCTACACAATGCTCACACAGCATCACAAGTATTACCTCATTTACAGAATCAGGCAAAAGTCAGTTTCAAGCCAAGGTATTGATTATTTAGAAATCTCATTTTGCAGTCAAATGCTATACTATGAAAATAAAGCCAGTAAAGGGCATTTGCCAATTAAGTAAGTGAGCCTAATCTTGATTTTAAGTTACTTTGATATTACAGACCATAAAACTAGAACTACACTTTAAGTACCCCTGTTAACAGAGTAGGAAGAAAAACAGCCATATATAAAATCAGTGATAAACTTTATAGATAAATCTCCTGCGTCATTACATGGCCATGCCTTTAGTTTATACAAGATCAAAACAGCTGCCAGAAAATACATACATAGGCATTTTGAATTTTTGGTGCTTAAAGCTAAGGTACACATTTATCTTGAATTCAAAGGATCAGACTGAGGCTGCAGTAAGCACCTACTTTAACATCCACCACCAATAATTAGGATTTTCTTAGTTTATCTAAAAAACTCTTTCCGCCAACAGAAGCAATCTCCTCGATACACAGGGTTCGTTAGCAAAATTGTAACAGTGGCTCTTCTTAACAGTGTTTTACAAGAGTACAAAAAGAACTGAAACTGCTTTTATATACAGAATATATGCTGTTAATGGTTTAAATTGCTATAAGGGTGTTCAGAGCTTTTCCAAACTCGGGGGAATCAGTATCTAAGAGATGTTTGTGTTCACTTTCCTTTCTGAAGGTCCCCAAAGCAGAACAGAATAGCTTCTCCTTTCCCATCATGCTGCAGGAACAAGCAGATTTTGTTACGCTAAGATATTTCCATGTTGACATATTTTTCTTAACAAGATATTGTCTTAATTAGTTTCATCTATCATTTCGAGGTTATCTAGAAGACACGTTAAGGATTTTTTTAGTGAAGCAGAAAAAAACCATACGGTTTTTGATCGCATATTATTTCTTACTATAAAACCAGTACCTGCTCATGACTGCACATCCCATAAAAACAGTTTTCATAGTTGACACTGAAAGCTGTTCTCACCTAATTCCGTGTGGAAACGAAATGAAAGGATTTTATTCTGCACAAAATACCCACATATTCATCCCTTCATTAAGCACTGTCGGTGAGAATGCATGACCGAGACACAAGAGGTCTTGCTGTGCCCTGCTGCTGGCTCTGGCAGTAAGGCAAGGCTTTGCCCCAGCAGCTCTCCACTGGCTTCGGTCTACAGAGTCCTCACTCGGCACCAATACAACATCCCAGCGTGTTAGATGATTCTACAGCTACTTGCTAAATTCTAAATGATTTCAGTTAGCACGCTCGTGCTTTCTTTGCAATCTCAGAGGCAGGAAAAGATAAACTCTCAAGGTACATGAGGTCTATCAACAGGTACTTTCCCCCAGTACTGTCTTGTGAAAACACTATGAAAAACTTCACTGAAATAACTTCTGCATGCGCCTATAAAACCTACAGCTTTACTTAAAAATCCAAAGCTCTCAATCTCTCAGAATTGCAAGTGACAGATAGAGAAAACTATTTCTTTCCTAGACAGGTACTGAATAATTTCCATTTTCCCCTATACACAGGTCATAGCCTACAAGGTTTCCCAAAGACGTATTTTCTTTAAAAAAAGCGATATCTTTTAGACCATTCCCTGCAACAACATCAATCAACTTTCCTTTTATGAGGAAAACGTTTCTAAGTAAACACACACAAGTACCTCACAGTGTCAAAGGTGTTAACGAGGAAAAGTATTTAAAAATGCTAGAAAATTAAGCCCACCACACCAAGCAGCAATTTCTTACTTGAAGCAAGCAGCCAGATGGCTGGTTTCGGTCGGCCCGTTTCCACTGACGTGTATTTAATCAGCTGAGTTACCCCAGACAAGTAACTCACCTGGATGCTTAAGAGAGGAGCAGCGATGGAGCGGGACAGCTAGGGCGGGAGATCATAGAATCACTTTGGTTGGAAAAGGCTTTAAGATCATCGAGTCCAACCGTTAACCTAACCCTGCCATCCCACCACTAAACCCTGTCCCTAAGCACCTCATCTATCCTTCTTTGAAATACCTCCAGGGATGGGGACTCGACCACCTCCCTGGGCAGCCCATTCCAGAGCCTGACAACCCTCTCGGTGAAGAAGTTTTTCCTAATGTCTAGCCTAAACCTGCCCTGGCGCAGCTTCAAACCATTCCCCCTCGTCCTATCATCTGTTACCAGGGAGAAGAGACCGACCCCCACCTCGCTACAGCCTCCTTTCACAGGGATTTGGGAGGGACCCGAGGCTGGGGTGCGCCAGCCCTCGGCAGGCCGTAGGCGGCAGGGCTCAGCCCCGCTCCCCAGGCCAGCGGGACAATTTGGGCACCTGCTGGAGGCCCCAGGGGCTCAGCGGGGACATTCCTGCAGCCTCGGCCGCCATCCTCCAGCTGGGCTCATAATGACCACCCCGACACCCAGCCGCCTCCTGCAGGCCTGCGATCCTGGCAGCTGGAGCTCCAGTAGCCTCGGGCATATCAAATCTCTTTGCTAGCGCCCAGCTGGCCAGACGAAAATCAGAGGGGTAGAGTTTTACTAGAAAGGAAGGGGAAGAAAATGCTCTCACTGCTACAAAGCAAAACGCCCCTCTGACCCTTCAGACTTTCAGTTTATTTATCGCCTCTTCGGTATAGGCCTCCAGCCACCGTCACACCCGAGCTGGAGTTTTTCATTTTTAGGTTGTAAACCTGCTCCCTCCTCAACGGTCAGAGGATTTTCCTGGAATTCACTGGCCAGCCATCAAATGGCCGCGCCGAAGGAGGGGGCCACGCTTTCACCTGCTTAACCACGCTCCCTAATGCCTACCCTCTCTACACCTACATTGCATTTCCTCCACATCCTCTCTTTCTCCAGCTTTTTCACTGGTATTTTCACATGGCTGAAGCCAACAAGTTTTCACCCATCCGAATACAAGTGTTTTGGTGACAGTTCTCCTAAGCAAACTCGGTTTGAAGTCCACGATTCTGGTCCAAGCCCTTTAGTAACGTCTGCGTACTGTCCCTAGACATCACAGAAGAGGACAAACCTGGAGAGTGAGAGCTGACATTAAAATCTCTGCAGAGGTAAAAGCATGGAGGCTGTTTGGAAGCGTGGCAACAGCAGCTGGATCCATAACTAGAGAGCGGAAAGAGCCCCTTCCATTACTTTACATAGAGAGAATGAGAAAAGGTGTCATAAATTTACACAAATTGCTCAAATATTACAATCTGAGTACTCAAATACTTATTTCTGCCTCAGCGATCTACGGGAAATGTGCAGTTTGAGCTGGTAATACAACCACGTGTTAATGACTCCCAGAACCAGCCCCGACGTCGGCGTGCCCCGAAGCCTCACTGCAGAGTGAAATGAAGGCATTACCCATGCTAACCCCAAGAAATCATCTCATACTAAATGCTTGTTTTTACACAACATACTGCTGTAGTGTTTACTTCCCTTTTTATGCTCTTCTATACACAAGAGGCACAAAAAAAAAGTTTTTATTTTAAACCAGCAAAAGCTCAAGAGGTTTTCTGACAGGTTGAGGGGTTTTTTTTCACTTCATTTTTAAAAATAATTAAAAATCCAGATCACAACATCCAACGTGAAGCAACGGTGAAAGTCAGTGCCTGCCTTGCTTATTCTCAGAAATAAAGTTGAGCAGTCTCAGGACCTCATCTTTTGAGCATGGATTGCATTCTAGCATATCAGATGCTGCAGTAATGGGATTTTGTAAATCTGAAACGCATTCATATTGTGTACATAAAGAAATCTCTTGATGTTTTACTTAGTTTAATGCTTTTTTTCAAACATATGTACCCACCCATGCCCCCCTACTTTCAGCAGCTAATAACCAATACCTCTGATGAAAATTAATTGTCTTGACAGCTTGCATAAAACCTATAAAGGTCCAAAGGAAAAATGCTGTGGCAGCATTTTCTTTCTCTGTAGGACAGTAGCTATGGAAACTATCTTCAGAGGCCAACTGGCCTTCATCCCAGTACAACACAAAAAAATTCAAAATGCTACTTTCAGTGGGTTAGTCAGTGACACCAGTCTTAACTGTCAACCTCTACAACACTGCCGCATGGCAGCTAGAGCAAAATATTCTTTGATTTTGTTGGGAGCAAAGCTGACATGAAATTAGAGTATTATAATACAGAGCCTCATGAACTGTGCTCATACTGATAATTATTATGATAACCTGTTACAAAGAACCTATAAAACTAGACATACCTAAAATACCAATGTGCAAATTATCCATTTCCTTAATAGAAAATATTTGATTAATAATTATGTTAGAAATAATTTAGTCTTATCCCCAGGTAAATACTCGCAGCCAAAGAAGAAATCTCTAAGTTTATTTAACTGCCACATTTCACTCACTGAAACTCCTCTCCTCTCAGAAGGGTTTTATCCCATATAGCTAGCCTGAACAAAAGCCGTGATTTCTAATACAGTCTGACAAAATCATTATTTTTTATGAATGCTGAGAGATTATGAAGGGTTTTTCCCTCAAAAGGTAAGACACAAGTGAGCCAGAAGTTGACTACTGCAAATGCATGTGGCAACATCCACCGCCCACTGCAGAAGAGTTCCTCTAGAACAGCAATCACAGGCCATTAATGAGGTGCTCAAGACTTTTGAAGAAATACATTTTTCATCCAGAATGGTATTCAGAAAGTAGTGAAAGATTTTAGTCATTAAGAAACCTACCTATAAGGAAGCTGGAGTATAGATACACCTCAGGTATATGTACATGTCCAACTTCTCGTGGCAGGCCCATAGCATTGGCATAGCTCCACTTTACCCACTGGAGCCTTCTCTTAGCCTACTACTCCACTGGCCAACTCATTTTAAACTGAAGCCAAGCATGCCATATTCAGGCCATTAAACCAATAAGGATTATTATAAGTGTCAAAGCAGGTCAAGACCACATTTGTTGTTGCATTTTCTCTCGCTCACAACTAACGATCAAATTGTGACCCCCGCAGGTCCCCCGTTTGGGGGGGTACTGCCATCCTTTTGGCCAGAGGTACCACAGCTTCCTGGGGCAGCCCCGGGGAAAGCCCACGCAGCGTTGCTTGGCCACCCCAGTCTGTCTCCTTGTAACCTTAGCCACAACCATCACCAATCTCTGAGGTGTTATATGATTTTCCACAGATGAAAGCTACCTCTGCTAGAGGAAAGAAGATTTTTGAGCTGTATTTATTAAAGATCTAGCAGTGAAGTCTGTTCTTTCTTTTTAATAAATTAGCACCATGTCGAGCAGCTTTGTCTACAAAGCAGCAGATGCAGTCTCTCAGAAATATGTATTTAGTTGCACCACATATTAGACAGTCAAAGAAATAAATTAAGACCTTCAGTCTTAATCCAAATTGTTTCACTGGTTGATTTCTTGGCTCACCATATGGGAAGGAGCTTTCACATTTCCTACCCAGACCTCTCTGATGGAATATTTTGTAATATCACTGTAAAAACCAAAAAAGGGCACATTTTCTGAAGGCAGAGAGAAATCCACTACTGCTCCGAATGGGAAGAGGGTGCAGACACCCAGCTGTAGAGCTATGATTTCATCCTGCCATGTAAGAGCTCTGCTTCTGAAATACTAAGACTGGAGGGAAGAGGGCCAGGCCAGGCCACACTTAGATCCTCTTGGTGCAATCAATAAATCCGTGCCTGCTGGAACTACAGGCTGTATTTTAGATCTAACAAGAGTTCTCGTTAATTTACCTGTTACCTTTACACAGATTTAATCATGTAAGATTGCAGCAAAACACAGCAGAACTATTTATTATGTGCCTTGCTGAGGTTTGATCCAGCTACTACTAAACAAACCAGGTTATGTTTCAACTAACTTGGATCTGACTCAAAAATATGCAGTCCATGCTGCCATCATGAAAAAGAAGAGATTAACAGTACAGACAATAGGGTTTACTTGCCAAAAGCCTGACTTCTTTTCCCATGTTAATCTCATAAGAGACACCCATGACTGAAAACCCTGTCACGCTTACCATCCTTAAGCTTACCACAGCTACACCACTGTCGCGTGAAGATGTTAAGGAGATTAATCCAGACTCTCATAATATTAATCTAAGTATTGCTATAAATATCTTTTAGAAAAGCCTTTACATGACAAGGGAGAGATAAACTCGCATATTGATACATCCCAACCTATCCAACCTTCACCCTAGCACAAAACCCCAAATCGGCCAACAAAATGCACAGTAAACACCCAAACATGTTTGCATTACTCTATGAAGTAAATCCATCAGGGACCACTGCCATCATTTGCCCTATGTCAAATGCATACTACAGCAATGAGTTACAGCATTAGCTTTTATCAAAAATATTTTTAAACTAGCTATGAAAAATTTGATCCCTTCTTTGATGCATCTCCACCCCTGAAAACAAGTCCCATTAAAATAAAAGATTACCACACTTGCTCCCCTCCAGTTTTTACAACTTGGTTTCCTCCCTCACTGAAATATGCGCTGTTGCAGATCCCAGTGTCTTTCTCCACTCCTGCTTTCACACTTCGTAACACCTGCATCACGAATCTCAAGACCTGACACACTGTTCCACTGCAATTTTTTTTTTTATTCCTTTAGTTCTGACACTTTCCTAACACAGCTTTTCAAACTTAAGGGAATATCCCTTTGCAGTTAAGTATTTTCTACCATTGATCAATTCCCGCAAACCTGCAGTTCTCTTCCTGAACATAACTTCACCATTTTCTTCCAAGAGGAAGTAAATCAAAATCCAACAAGGCCATTTTCTTCCTTCTCACCTGCCAAGATGGTGTTGATCTCCCCGTCCCTCCTCTCACCTGCCTCACTCTTCCTCAGGGTTCCTTCTGCTGCCCCTAGTTCCTTGCCATACAGGTCTATTACAGTCTTTCCTGGCTTAAAAAAACAACAGTCATCCTTGGTCCTACTTCATTCTCGGGATCACTGAACAGTCTAGACTGCCCCTCATCCTCACCCTTTGTCACCCATGTCTTTCCTAACAAAATACCAGAACCAGCATTCAACCCTCTATGAGGCTGGACTCTTCAGGAACCAAGTCCCAGCTCCTCATCAGGGAACCATGAAGCCCCACAAATCCTAGCTCAATCCTGGAGTCTGGAGCTGGAAATCTTGGGATGTTTTGGGACTTTCTGGTTTCCAGATATGGAGTTTGGACAGCAGCAGTCCATGTTCACGAGTTAGGAGACACCGGCATTTGTAGGCTCCTGTTACCTAATAACCTGATATGGATCTGTAAGACACAATGCCAGCCATGGGTAGTCTTAGCAGATTTGAAGTCACTTTTCAGACATCTGACCTTGTAAGAATGTCAGATTTTGAGAACAAACAGAAGTCTTGATTTCAAAAGAAATCTACTCCTGCTCTCTGACCAAAGTTTCCTCATTTTTCCTTGTAGCGTGTGGTCTACTTCCCTGATCATTTGCTGATCTTTGTTTCACATGTACATTGTGAGGATTGTGGGCCACATTCTTTCTGATCATATTTTAACCCACTAGGTGCATTTGCACTGGTAATTCAATGTGCTGAGGGGTACTTTTTAGGTGAAAACTTGTCTTGCATCAACAGGTCTGGAGCACACCATTTGTCCTCTTGTAGACTCCCCCCTGCAGTTGTGTACCAGGACAACAACCAGAGTACCCCAGGTGACACGTAGACACAAGGTTGACCCCCTGGTGCATGCCCAGGACCAGCAGCTGGTACAACCTCTAAGGCCAACTGGGAGACAAGATGAAGGTGTGGTCCTGGACTCACAAAGGATCGCAGCAAATAATCAGGTTCTTTTCATATTTGTGCCATGTCAGTTGATAACACCCATGCACCTATTGAGTCCTTGGCCAGGCCTCTACTTCAATGCCAATGCAAATGTAAATATACTTCTTTTAACAAGAGTAAGCATTAAAAAAAAAAACAAAAAACCAAACCATAGCAGCATAGTACAATACTGTAATTATTCATTTTCTTCAGGTAACTCTGAAAATGATAACTAGATACCGTTACTAACTTACTCATCTACAAGAAACAACCTGTAGCAGTAGTAATGAAGCCAATGTTACGTGGGAGCGAACCCTGCAGTAAAACATACAGCAAATTGTTCCTACTTCATGAACTACAAGCACCCGTCTAGGGTTTAGATACCACCAGCATTCCCAGCAGTCTCCTGTATTACCACATGTCCTATTTACATGAAAAAATATTTTTATATATAGTAAATTGTTTGAAAATTGGCTTGTCAGATTCCCGTTAACACCAGCAGGAATGATTACAGTAGCCACCAGGAATCACTTTACTGCAGATGTCAAGAAGGCCAAGTCATGTTGAGTATGGCTTAGTTGGTAGCTTTGGACTTCATCCAAAGTCAACAGAAAGATGCATTTATGGCACTGGGTTTGGCCCACACTCACCACTCACTGCATTTTACACAGTTATGTTCTTGTTAAGGATACAGCTGCTCTTCAGGATGCAGTAAGTCAGCAGAGTCAGCATTTGACAAACTGCAAGTTGGCTTTTATACCTGAGACTAGGAACATAGGCTGGAACGCAGACATACACAGTGGGCATGAAGAAGTAGTACACAGGCAATTAATTCAAAGAAGGAGAAAGGGAAAGAAGGAGCAGAAAAGCTCTGTAAAGGTCAACTTCTATTGCCACAGAAAAGACTCTGCTTATGGCAATGAAACCTGGAATTATTCTAAAAGCTTAAAGCATATAGCTCATCTCCAGAAAAAAAGAACCACTAAGAATAAGGAAGTGGTATACTCGGCCACAAAGTAACTTTATCCCATTGTATATTTGCTGATAATAAAGATTTTAGCTTCCTGCAGTGGCTTAGACCAACAACACGGGCAAAATCTTGGCACCGAGAAGAACTGAAAAGCCTAAAGGATTCAAGTGAACATAACGAGAGAGCAGCTGCATTGTCCATTTAGAACAACACAGGGCAGCAGGAGCCAAGAATCTATTTAAAGGGTATATACACAATGCAAGGGAAGTTATCAGAAGATGGAACAAAGATATACATGGAAGGCAACTGGTAGATGTTGGGCTCAGATACTCAGAACCACATGGATTTAAGAGAAATCTTAAGAAGAGAGATGGGTAAAAGAAGAACATTTCTTTTTGTTCTTTCGCAGCCTACAGCAGTGTTGAAAACTTTGCTTCTGTGATTTACCAAACTTTTTTTTCCATGTCCTGGTATTTCCTTCCTGATCTAACTTGGGTTCTGATTATTCTGAAGAATAATTTATGTTTCAGATGTGAACTGTCAGTGCACACACCATAGCAAAAGAGGTAGAAGTACTTGACTCTCCTTTACGAGCCATTACTTTCTGTATTTTAAAGATTCTCGACTTCTGAAAAAAAAAAAACAACACCCTTCCATTTTCATTTCAAGGAATATGTATAGAAGAAAAATAAATTCTCAAATAGAGAACTCCAGGATGTCAGACTTTTAGAAGAATTTTGCATATATGAGTCTTGCTGGCAGAACACCCAGTCTTTCTCTTAATGTTTAAATCATTCAAATATATTTTTAAACAAAAAAAAAAAATTGCCTGATTTATTTTTTTTTTTACTTCATCCACAACAGCTTGTGTCTGTATCCATCACCTAATAACCTAATACTATCAATTCTTTGGTCATTCCTAGGAGTTTCCATTAACACAATGTAAATGAGACTGAAGTATCAAAGAGTTAGAAGCAATAAACAGAATTTTGCTGTAGTAATCCCTCCAGACCTTCTTTAGAATGGAAGCATAAATGCAAAACCCACCAGGCTTCTGGCTGATGTTTTTTTACATGAATGTTATTAAAGTTGCCTTTTCATCATCTGATTTCTGAGCAGTGGCAATTCTGCATTAGTGCTCTGACAATCTCAGCGTTACCACAGTGGTGTTTCAGGTAGAAAAGTGGCCTCAAACCTCTACGGAAACATAAGCCAAAAGCAGAAACACAATTCCCGCTGCTTAAATACCAGTCCCAAGGCAGCTCCATCACACTATGCGATTACATTTTAACGAAGTAATCAAACTAATAGCAGCTACCTACCATCATTCTTAAGAATAGGAGCATAGCAAAAGGGGGTTGGGTTGCTTGGGGTTTTTTGTACTGCGCCTCTTTGCAAGCTTTAATCCTGCGAACAACTACACATGTGCTTAACTTCACATGCAGAGTAGCCTATCTGTTTCAATGCTGTAACTCTAAGGTTAAGCAGGTGTCTTAACTGGCTGCAAAATCAGGGTCTTAAGTGGAAAATTAATCAGTGTAAGAAGGGGATTTATGCACAACACCTGGCTGCTGCTGCGCAGCTTATCTGCGTTGGGATTTATCTGGCGGACTCAAGCAGAGGTGTAGCAGTAATGCTCTACAACAGTTGTAACTAACGCCACACGGCACGGAAGTGGAGAAGGCAACATTAATAATTATTACAGAAAGGGAGGTTCTTTGCTTAAGAAAGAAGGCAGCACCCAATACCTACAAAGCATACACTTATACCTCACTCCAGCAAGAAAAACCTGTCAATAAGAAGTGCTACATGCAATTAACAGCAGAGACGCAGATGATAAAAAGCTGACATGGGAATAATTTTGCTAGGAAACTCTTTAAAAACACCAAGGTACAAAGAGACCAGACTGAAAAAGCCAAAAGGTGCAACAGATAATATTTCTGACCTAAATGATATAATGTTTCTGTCTGCAATGTTGGGTAAAAGAGGAAACTACACGAGAGATGCAGAAACCATCCTGAAGTTTTGATCTTTTTTATTTTTCCATCAGAGAGAGCATCAGAGCTCTGCACTGAACTTCCAATTCATCCTTAATGATCAGCACGCCACCGCGCTGGGGGGGGACACACCATATGGCTCCCTTTAACCACGTAAATCATACGCTGTGACATGAATGGAACTGCTCCATGTACACAGTCAATCACCAGTTTCCAGGATTTGGCGGAATGGGGATTACACCGCACGCTGCAGCCGCTCCGGGAACAAGCAGGGCTCCAGACAGGGACAGCACAAAGTCAGGCTCGGGCTTCTGTTCTGCACCTCTCAAACCTGCTGGGTCACAAGAAGTTCTGGGAGTGCTTTAACCTGGATGACTTAAGTTTTATTAAAGTCTTTTTAACACAGCGGCAATCGAATAATGTACTTTTTCATACTGGTTCCCTGCACAGCACAGTAATTTTTAAGTTTTAAAAGAAACACATAAATCTATGACGTCCGGGACTTGATGACATTTTTATTCTTGCTACTGGCAAGCAATGCCAGTGGCATTAATCCCAGCGTTCACTGGCAAAAGAAACTAAGTCTTGGTAAATTCAACTAAGGGTGCTGGTAGCTTTACCCTGAAAGAGAATACCCTGTTTAGCTTATATGATTTGTTTCCTGCTTTAACAAGAAATGGAAAAGCATTTTCAGTATTCATGGCAAAAAAAAGTATTCTTGGTTCATCACCAATGACCAGCATCAGAATTCACAGATAAAAATCCCTCAGCATTCTGATTACTGCCTAGTTATTCCCCAACCACATTTAAAAATCCAGCCTGCCCACTCCAGCCTTTTCAGTGCAATTTTTATTGACCTACTAACCTGCAACTCTGGGAAGCCTGGAGCTAAGAATGCAATAATGGCTAGCAAATACAAGTCTCCAAACAGAGTGTAATAACCTTAAGTAAACTAATGCCAAGCAAAAGTCCTGCAGATCAAACAGTTCCCACGAAGCCTTACGCTATTAACTAGCAAAAAAGTCCCATGGTATCTCCATAGTCGTGCACAATAACAGAGCGCTGTGCTTCTGTTTACTTACATAGCTTATCTGCAATCCAGTAATGTATACAGTCAATCCCTCAGATGTAAATCACTTCTCTATTTTACGTTACTTCACTTGTTAAAAACCTCGCTAGCTTCCTAATGATAAGCAAGGGGTTTATCTGGAATATCAATTTTTAAGGGATGTAGAAATTTACAGTGGATGTTTATACAGCATTTCAGTTCGGGAGTCAATTTTGTATCGCTACATGGAGAAAAAGAATTGCAAACATGTAAGGTTAGCACCAATGCGGTATTTACGCGGCTTTGCTCTTTTTCCAAAAGGAAAACACAAGGCCCGGTCACACTTATTCTACCTCGTTTCAGTCATTTTCTGGGTAACCCCACCTCAGAAGATGGATCGTGGATCTAACATCCCACTCACGCCACCGGAATCAGCAACAGAAAGCCAGGTGGGCCAGCAGTGGGGTCACACAGCGCTCCAAATTTACTTTACACCCTATTGCTTTGCGTACTTTAACTCCAACGCATCCCAAAGCCATTTCTTTTCTGCCTAACGTACTTCTTCCACCAGTACAATCTCCTCCCGGTGATTTGTGCAATGTGGAGGAGTCAACCTTCGAACAAACAGGAACAAGAATACAAAAAAAAAAAAAAAAAAAAAAAAAAAAAAAAAAAAAGAAAGCAAGCTCGTTAGGACGCGCCTGCCACCCGCAGCACAAGAGGAAAACCTGCTGCCTCCGAAGCAACAGGGCTCGACGCAGGCACCGCCAGTTCCCCCCCCCCCCCCCGCGGCTCACGGAGGAGCACGGACGGAACAGCCGCGCCTCCGAGCTGCGCCGGGGCAGAGCCCCCGCCGGGACGGGGGCGGAGCGGGGGGACGGGCGGGCGGCAGGGCCTGCAGGGCGGCCGGCGAGGCTCAGCGAGCCCGGGGCGGCGCGGGTGGCCGGCCCGGGGAAGGAGCCCGCTCTCCGCTTCTTCGGCGGCCGCGGGGAGCCCAGCCTCCCGCACAGCGCTGCGGCGGGCGCGGCCGGCTCCTTCCCTGCTCGGCGGCGGGGCATGCTGCGGCGGGCGGGGGCAGCGCGTCCCGGCGGGCCGGGGAGCCCCCCGCCGCCGCCGCCCCCCGCCTCGGCAGCGCGGCTGCCGCCCGCCCCGCCGCTCGCCTCTTCCGCTTTGTTCCGCCGCGGCGGCTTCGCCTCCCGCTCCCGCCGCAGCCGCGGGACGCGTAACATGTGCCTGGGGAGGGCGGGCGGGCGCCCGGGGTGGCACTTTCGGCGGGGCGGGGAGCGCGGCGGCCGGGCCCCTCCGCCCCCGGCCCCGCGGAGGAGCGGGGCTGTCAGATCCAGCCCATCTGCCGCGATCGCAATCGGTCGCAACTGAATGGCTCCGGCAAATCCGCGCCGGCAGCAGGGGCTCGCCGCGGCGAGGCGGGGGGGGGGCCGGGCGGGGGCGGCCATTGTCTGCGGGGCCGGGGCCGCCGGGCTCCCCCCGGGCGGGGGGCGGCGGGCGGGAGCCGCCCGGGGACGGGGCGTCCGGGCGCCGGGCAGCGTCGTCCCGGCGGCGCCTGGGCAGCCCCCCGCCCCCGGGCCGGCCTCCTGCGGGGCCCCGGGCCGCTCTCCCTCTCCGGCGGGGCGGCTGGCCCGCCGCTTCGCACGGCGGCCTGGTTCCGCACAGCCCAAAGCGAAATGCCGGTCTCCGGTCGATACCGTTTCGGCCGCCTTCCCAAGTCCGGAGGGAAGGGGCTCGGCCCGGCAGAGCCGCCCGGCCCGCGGCGCTGGGGCGGCTTGGGGAGCTCTGGGGGCCCGGTCGTGGGGGTGAAAGACTTCGGGTAGAGGGAGGCTCGCAGCCACGCACAGCACGCTTCTAAAACCTCGCGTTTTATGGAGAAACAGCCCCTAAAGACTCGCTGAAAGCTTTGTCACCCGGTAGCCAAAAGATTGCAAGTCACTTACAGTAGATCCCGTTGGTTTTGAACGTGATCAGATAATTTCTAGACACAGTACGTTCAAGGGAACCTAAGTGTAGAGCACGGAAGAGCTCGGGCAGGATTTTCTGGTTTAATCAGAGAAAGTGTGAGGTAGAGGTCTTGGAAACAAAGTGAGAAAACCTGAGATGATGCAAACGAGAGAGAGCTGGGACCACTGGAGTAAAGAGATTGCAGGAATGGGCAAAGGGTTGTAGGGTGCAAAGTACATCCACGTTATGCCGAGACAGGAATTAAAGGGTAGAGCTGGACCTGAGAATCAAGAGACGAGAAGTACTGGAGAAATAAAGCTTTGAAAATGAAGGCGGCAGGCGTTTTTCTGGGGTTTGAATTTGGAGGTTTCTGAGCAGAGGAGCGATACACTCTCAAGAATGAATAAATCATTGGAATTAATATATCACCAGAAATGATGCTCAGATTGGCTGTAGCTGGAGAGGGTGCATTTTGCAGAAGGACCCTCTCCCGGTGGCCGTACAGAGAACAATCTTTGCAGCCAAGTATATGACTGTTGTCTCGGATAAACCGGTAGCCAGGTCTCCTTAATGCAGATTTTCTTCCAGGTTGGGAATTCCTTTTCCCAGTGTAGAATGGGAACCTCCAAAATTGCTTGAGTCTGTCAAAATGACCTTTCCAGGACAGCAGCTTACACAGGCACCTTGGTCTCTCCTGATGAGGTTCACTTTTTCTGAGGGCTGATCTAGCGTCCTGGGCTAGTCAAAGCCCTTGGGTTTAATTCGGTGTAATTGGGTGAAGTATAAAGCCTATAGTACGCTGCAAATCAGAGCAGGTGATACAGTGTTGCTCTCAAATACGACAAAACTCTCTGAAAGCAAGCTGCAGAGAAGCACCAGAAGGGAGCTAGGCAGGGTGGCAGCTGAAAGGTCAGAGTCTCCAAATCCAGCAGAATGTGGGGTCTCCGAATGGATTCTCATTCTCCGTTAGAACAGGGTTGTCATGGTTTAAACCATGATACGGTAGCAGTCACATAGTACTGAAGTAATGTCTACTGAAGTGTTTAATTGCTTTGTTGTGCAGGGAAACACCTTCAGCAGCTCTCCTAAAGGCCAAGTTTAATTACTGAGTTTAAAATATGTTAATTTTCTGTTTAAGTAGAAATAATAACATCCAAATAAAAGGTAATCACATGCCTGTTGCCTGCACAGACAACCTAAATCACCTATCCAGATTCCTTTATAGTCATCGATTGAAACTGCAAAGGCTAAATGAGGTTTTTGAGACTTGGGTAACCTAAGAGTGGCTGCGCTGGACCCGCCCCAAAGGTCTGTGTAACTCGGTATCATTTCTCTAACGGGGACAAAACCCAAATGTCCAGGGAAAGGTACCACACTCTTCCACTCTCCAGCCGTCTGGGAGCTCAGGGGTGGCCTGCGCCAAGCTTGCCCTCTCTGCGTTCAGTACGTCTCACTAGATCTCTTCCATGACTTGTCCGGTCTCCATGAACCCATGAAGCTACAATACCCTGTCAGTTGCTCTGAACCTTGTTTACGTGAAAATCTCTTCCTTTCATTTGTTTTTCGATGTGCCCCCTGTTAAGCTTCATCCGGTACCCCATATTTCTTGCATTGAAAGAAGCAGCAGACAATCTGCTCCTCTCCATGCTACTCACGTTTTTAGCTCCATCATTCCCCTGCCTGAGTTACTGCTTTTTCAGACTCAAGAGGCCCGGTTGTTCCATACATGAAAGCCATCTCATGCTTCTGATTACCCCTCCTCTGAACTTTTCTAGTTCTGTTGCACCTTTTCTGAAGTGGGGGACCAGAACTGCAACTGGTATTCAAGATGCAGTAAAATCACCAGCGTAATTGTGATCCCTTCTTAAGCGTGATACTGTGGCTCTTAAACCGCTGTGCCAGTCTAGTCAACAAATACTGTCAGCCCATAAATTATTGCATGGGAAGCTCTTGTTTCAAGACAACATTTATCCACAATTCTTTCCCAAATTCCTAGTGAAATAATTGATTTCACCAGATATGCTAGATTAAACAGGACTACAGGAATGAAAAGATGTAATGCCAGTTCTTTAATTGTTTTCAGGCCTGGGATTACATCCACTAAAATCAAGAGCAATGGAATTGGTCTCCTACTCTGTAACTAGAAGTGATTTAAAATTAAAAAGAACCAGTATTTATCTACAATTTAAAGCTATAATTACAACTTGAAAGTATTTTGTATGCATATTGAGCTGTACTGTTCCTGACAGCTGAGATACTGTTCTTCTGTGTCTCTTCAAGATTAATAGTATCTCAGTTTCATACACAGCAATAAGTACACGTTCCAAAGCATTAATTATTTCTTGTCCCTAGGCTTGAGCAATTTTATCTAGCATAGACATTTATAAGACAATCCACTAGTCTTCAAACAAAATTCATGACTTCTTTGCTTACCATTGCTTTGGAGTGATAGTAAAAACGCAATGCTTGTACTTCGGAACACTAGAATGAAGTAGATGATAGCGTTAGCTCGATACATGAACGGTAGCCATAGTTTTAAATACAGAAACCTAACAGCTGGCACTGACAAATGCAGTAATTGCCCAGTATAGGAATTCTGTCATTTTCTCAGAGACCTCAAGCTCCTGTTAAAGACGGGACAGATGCTTCTTAAACTGGCTTCGATTCTAAACTGGCATAATGCACGTGTGGAGGCGATTCACCTCTGCCCGCTGTTGCATTCTACAGCTCTTTCAAAGGGGACATGCTTGGGAAAGAACAGGTACATTGGCAGGTTGGAAGCGACCGATTTGCACAGTAATCATTGCCAAAACAACCATGTAATCTTCAAGAGGGAGAAATGTCATACTTAAAAATCTGGGGGGGGAGAAACCTCCAGCAATGTACAGTTATTAAGTTTAACTCACTTTTTTTTTTGCTTTTTTGATAGTGATTTATTTACTTAGGACTGAAGCTATGTGTAGGTGATGCAATACTAGATTTTCAGATACTCTACCTAACGGTTACTAGCATTTAACGCTAGTAGTGTTCCAAAACTCTGTTAAACATGAGTAGAATAGAAATCACTTGTATTGACGTCATTTGTAGAAACGGTTCCTCTTTCAGCCTGACACAGGGCACTCTTCAGTGAGACCTGGGGCAGCGCCGCCCTTTCGGGGACTTCAGTTCGGCTATCGGGACGAGCGCCTGCACATCTGGGAAAACTGCCGGGCAGGCTATTACAGAAAAAGCTGTGCAACAGTAGCTGCTGGGGATGCTCGCTGCATGCCCTGCACTGGCAGAGAAAGTCACTTCATGGATCAGCTGCTCAAGGAGAGGTTCCAGAACAAACTGGTCCCCAGCAACCATGTTGGCATTTCCCAGTACGGGTAAGCAGGACAGGAAGACTCACAGTCTGGCTGCTGCCTTGTGCTGATACCTGTTACCGTCAGCTCTTGCGGCTGATGTTCAGCCTAAAAATGATTCTATACGAGTTCCCTCTTCATCTCAATGGAAATTTAGAATTTAGATCTTGCATGGGAATTCTGCCTATCTTTTGAATTGGCTGAAGAAAGGGTCAAGTGCTGCCATTTGCACATTTCCACATTGTGGAACAGAAGCGAAAGGAAATCTTGATGTTCTGTCACTGGGAGAAGGACAGCATTTGGCCATTTTTTCATGCATTTATAATGGTGTTATTAGAGAAAAGGGGAAGAGGGATACAACTTTGATCCGTGTTTCTGGACCGATCTCTCCCAGGGCTCTGCAGGAAGATAGGTACTTCCTTTGCATTTGATCTCTCTTCCCCAACTGGGAAGAGTGGAAGACCATAAAAATACAGGAGGCCTTACAGGAACCACGCCATACCTACTTGTTTCTCTCAAAAGCGCTTAAGAGGCTCTTGACTTGCCTGGTAGAGGACTAAGAACCTGCTGAATGAAAAACAATATTGGATTTATTTATGCTGAATGAAAAACAATATTGGATTTATTACAGCATTATCAAGAACTGAACTGGGAAGAATTTGAGAGGTAGCATCAAACCATCATCAAACCTCCTTGAGTACTGCGCAGTAACAAGCATCTGCCTGTTCTGGCACCACGTGGAAGCAGATAAGGCTTATCCCTCTGACATCTTTAAAGGTGCTACAGAAATTACAGCAAACTAAATATCCTGCAAGAGCTGGTGGTATCCTTACTGCTAAGCATTTGCGGGAGATTAATCTAGAGTTTCTATTTTTTGCTTATTTAAGTTACACTTTCTTGACTCTGCTTAGCTAATCAGGTGGTAATAAAGCTAAGAGGTCTGTATTTTGCGAGCTTTTATTCATTTTTGAAAATCTCAGGGGAATATCTACAGAAGCAAGAGTCTGCAAATTCTGAGCTATGCTGATTTAAGGAGGAAAAAAATATGCTCAGGTCTTTAATATCTGATGAATGCTGCCTTCTATTTGAAACCTTGTCCCTAGTGGAACCCATTACAATAATGTTTATACAGGCTTATGCTATAAATGCATGATATTTTCCCCACAGCAGAATATGTTGGAATTTATTCCTGATTAAAAAAAAATAATGTGCAAATGGGCCATATCCCAGAATATGGGTTGTTACAGACATAATTATTGACAAATAAAGCAATGGAAAATATAATTTGTTAACATAAAAAGGGCTTCATACAGCAGGCAGAATTGATAGGAAGCGCACCCTAGATCTCCTGCAATGTGTGTAAATGGGGAAGTCAGCCAAATCCTACAGAATTAAAGGAAACTTTGAGAAAACTGTGAAGTACCTCCCCGAGCTCTTCCAGCCTGATTACAGTCAGCATTAAGAGCTGAACAGGAGAGCAGGTGAGCCTCCGGGATAAGGCTAGCTACAGATCTGAACTCCACTTCTGCAAAAATACACCCCAGCATGTCTGGATCTTTGGCTGCCAAGTGCACCCAAAGCCTGGAGAGAGGTGCTGACTGTCACAGTGGAAAGCAGCAAGATGAGCATGATGGATCAGCGCACTCTTATAACATTAAATAACAAGAGGAGGCAACGTCACAGCAATATTTTGGTTGCACAGGTGTCCCACTTTAAACTCAAGTGGTATTTGTCCTGTAGCAGGCCCAGCCAGATGACACAGGTATCTACATCCATGGTTTTCTCCATATTGAAAACCTTCACACTAGCACAGCAACACGAATATACTTTAAAATAAAGTGCCTTGAGAGAACAGGGTAGAGCCCTTCTGTCCTTCTCCCCTTGCCACGTCCCCTGACAAAGGAGATCCTTTGCGCAGACTTTGATGCTGTGCAGTGACAAGGGCCAAGGACAGGGGTTGGAGAGGACCCTTCCAAAGATTGGTCTGCTCCTCCACGCCTCATCATGCTGTGAACCATAAACACAAGAAAATGCGCTCCCGTCATGGAGCACAGGATAAGATCATCACCAAGCTTGCTTTAAGCCATAAAAACTTCCAAAGATTCAAGCAGTGATGTGGGAACTTCATCCCCTGGATAGGAGTGAACAGGCTGACAACACACAGTGCCGTGACATGAGAAATACAACCTTATTATTAATACACTGAACTGGAACACAGAAAAACTCTGGGTTAGACACAGATCTCTCATATAAGCTCCATTACTTAGTATACTCACGACTTTTTTTTTCTCTGTAAAAAGGGAATTATGTTACTTCTTGTTTCATCCTTGGGGCTGAGGAGATGAAAACCATTTCTCACTTTGTGTGGAACAATGAGGCCCTGTTCTCACTTGGGGTCTTAAAGTCCTGCTTTAATGTAATTTAGAAAAAATAAAAGTGGTCGAGCATTACGGAACGAAATAGAAATGCTAAACTTGATTATTTAACTTCTCTTTCACGAGTGAAACTGATTTACAGGGCAAGGTGCTAACCCGACTTGCATGACTTCATATACATTTTCTTACTGGCCTCTTCTACATCTGCCATCAGCACTGCCCTGTTTGTAGACTTTATTAGTGAAACAGATCAGTGGCGTACCATTCCTTTAAAAATAACAAATTCAAAAATTCTCCATTTCTCCCTTCTTAAATCCACCACCCCATCTAAAACCCCTTCTCACAGCCTGCGACTGTGCACTACTCATTTCTATAATACATTTTAACATCCTGTTTTTATAAAAGCCCAAATTCTCATTTGTTCCCTTGATGTAAATCCATGGGGTTTCCTCTGCGAAATAGGAAACAGAAGCTCCGTGTAAAGATATGGTTGCTCAGTCTTAGAGAAGACTTCAGGGCAATGTCACACTTACTCATAGGAATTATTCTTTGCTCTGTGAATAATTCCAATAAAATAATTGGAATTATCTGAGGAGTGAAATATGATTCAACATGAATAAGCGTGGCTGTGCCTACACATTAGAGGAAGACTAAATTCAACACCAACTAATAAAAAGAGACTAAAGACAGTTTCCATTTGGAAATGTTTGACTTTTTAAATAGGACTAGATAATCTCTGAGCAACAACAACAGATAATTGCATATTTATATCTTGTGGGTTGGTATGTTGGTCTGTGATTTGGATGTGTATCTGAAAACCGAGGAGGTACTGTTCCAGATGAGTAGGTGTCTGACGGTTCCCCACGCGACCGGTCCTGTGGGGTCGGCCTGTGTTCCCCTCCCCATGCCGAATGTCTGTGGTGTGCCCACTGCCTGCTGCCTAAACCAACCTGTGCCCTTCAGGGAACACACACAAAAAACCCACCGTACACACTTAGCTTCAGATAAAATCAGCTGAAAGCATGGTTTTTTTTCTAACCCTAAATAGCCACTAAAGTACTATGGGTATCTGCATACATAAAAGATTTTGTTCATATAAAAAAAAAAATCTAAAACAAACAGGGAACCATGCCAAGATTATACATTTCATTTCCCAGCATACAAATGAGGATCTAATTTACTCTGGGCTGTTCATGCATTTTGCTTTTAACAAACATCCATATGTCAAATAGACCTTCCACATACTTCCCTGCTGGAGTTTTTTTTCCTTTCAACTTGGTAGGGAACATTTGTGATCCTTATTCTACCAAACATATCTAAAGAATATATTTTGCTCAAGGCCTTCTATTTTTTAATTTAAGAGAAACAAATCAATTCATGGCTCTGGCATGACAACCATACATCTGTGCAAAAATACCCCAATCCCTAATTAATTACAGAATGTTATTAACATTTTAAAATTTAACATTAGTTAATTTATTTAATTTTATAAACATGACCATATGAAGTGACTTTTTAAAGGCCACTTTTCCATCTTTTCTCTGCAGTTTTAAAATCTGTGTAGTTTAGCATAGATACAGAGATATTTGCTTGTATCAAAATTATTTTATATTCAGATGGTTGCAAATCCTTTATGTAATGACTTCAATAACTGAGGCTTGACACTTCACTCCTGACTCATGCAGCACTGATGGCCAGTGTTAATGAGAGTTTTCTCCGATTAAAGGAAACGGGCTGAGAGTCATATTCTTTAAAATTAATACTTGTTATGAATGTATAATGCAAAACGTCCCAGATCATATTTCTCATATACCACTGCACATCAAATTGAGCTTAATTTTAAGTCAGCTTAGTAAATACTGCACAAAAATATGTCCAATTGGAGTTAAAATGACTCACTGTTGTAGGGGGTTTACTTATTGATCAGGTAAAGAGTTGCACCTAAGATGACTATCGACTTTAATCAGTCGAGGTCAGTTATTTTATATGACTAATTAGTGGAACTGATAAATTTTGAACAGCTGTAAACTTTTGTAAGATGCCTATTTTACTTTTTATTTGTTTAAAAGGAGATCCATCTTGAACATTGAGATAAATTACACTCAGATATGGACTTCTTTACGGCGACTTGCAACAAGTGTTCTAGCAGCTGTCCAGTCTTTTCCCTTGGTTACCAGTTTAGTATTTACAGCGGACTTATGTAATCTGTAAGGTTCATTTGTATTCTCGAACCTGTTTTCTCTTGCTTTTCTGTGATCCTATTAAAAATATGATTTACAAGACAAATAGTAAACCACTTGCTTTTCTATGTACTCGTTACTCACCCTACTCTCATCAGTTCAGTCATGAAAAAGTAGCAGTAACCACTGCGGCGCGAGACGGGGGTTGTACCGGGGAGTCAAAGGCAGCGGGCGGTTTCATTCACAGATAATACAATGACTGCGCGTTCTGTGGCCCGTAACTCCAGCTGCACTGCTCACTGAACCATCCAAATTTACACACAGCTAAAGAAAAGCGCATGTGGCCAAGTATCAGACACATTTTTAATTGGTATCCTAATGCGCGTATTCAAATACTAATCCTTGGTAGAAATGTGTATCTGAAGCAGCATAGTCAACACCGTTAGACACCTTGGTAGCCTTATATGGTTTTTATCTAAATTTTTGTGTGAATTTTTTCACACATAAAGTCACAAAGCAGAAGCCCCAGCTTTAGAGAGACATACATGCTGTTAAAATGTTAGCTGGAAACACCTGAGTACCTGTGGTGACTGAATGACTCCTAATTGCCAAACTCCATTGGGCTCTGCCTCGGCAACCTCACCTACAACTGCTAAGGAGACTGAAAGGAATAACATCAGTGTTTTCATGTATTTTACAAATTTATGGTATATATCCACCTCTATATCCATCACTGTTGTAAAGATGTAGCAAAAAAACCCATCCAAAACCCACCACCGCTACCCCCAAAAAAACCCCAGCAAAACAAAAACCTGAGAACAAGATGAGAGGCAGGTGTTCGTGGCTGACAGCACAAACCACCTTTTTCCTGGCTTTATCCACTGGCGAGATGGTGTGACAAGACAGGTGGACTGAATATCAAGAAGCAAAGAAGAAGGAAGCCTTATGCTCTTAAAAAAACACACCAAACCAGCCAAACCAAACCAATCTCTGCCAGCTGATCATGGGCTACAATTTTGCAAGCTAATTCATTCTGAATGCAGGCTGTAACTCACTTTGGCATCATAGACCAGAGGCAACTTCGGTTCTCAGAAACTTCCAGAAAGGGTTAAAATGGGGTTTCAGCCCCATGACCTCACTGCTTTGACCTTAATTCTCCTTAGGCCAAGTTACTAAACCCCTGACAAGAGGAAGATACTTGTGACCTTATTTAGCTGGGGTAGCATTTGTGTTTTTTCACAGCCTTCATTACTGTAATATCATACGTAGGGTTTCTCATTTGTTTGCCATGCAACTTATTCCCCTAAGATTAGTCCTTTTCTAGTCAAGCAGTTTAAAGCTAATCACAGTTATTTTAATCTGTGCTCACCCTTAAGAATTCTTGCAGAGCTATTTTGCTTGTTAGCAATTACAGCCTCCCAATGGAAGTTCATGATTACAGCAAAAGCAACCTGTTTAATACTTGGCACCTCTTTAGTATACGAGCATTAAACCCAGGAGCATAGCAGCATGCTAATGCTGGTGATGAAAGTATAACAAACCTCTTTAACAAACTCTGGTTTTAAAATACGGCGTTGAAGAAATGCCACGTGGTCCTTGCACATTTGTAGTCCTCCCCCTCTGTGTTTTTCATTACTGTAATAAGGTAATAAGGTGCTGTTGATCCTTCATTCACTTTATGATTGTCACGTCTGAAATGCAGGATATCCCAGTGCTTTCACCAAGACAGTGTAAAGGTTTGGTACTGGTTCCAGTAGTACTTATAATACATTTCCTTGAAAGGTCTTAAGAACAGGGTCTGACCCCTGCAAATTCAGGCAAACACCCGATGCTGAAGGAGGAATTCTTTCTTCTGTTAAGGGAACTAGTAATTACTATCACTGATCTATGTGTCCAGACTTGAAAATTATAATCAACTGTCAAGGTCAATTAGCAAAGACCGCAGGAGCAAATTTCTGTTTCTCATGTTGATTGTCCATGTGATTCTGCCATAAAAATTATACATAGTAATACACATTAGCTGAATTAGAGCATTAAATAATGATGTGGGAAACAGCATCGCAGGGCGACCCCCCACCCTTGATCCAAATCTGTCCTATTTAAAGTTATTTCCAGACAGGGTAGGGCAGAGAAATCTAAAATAACCCAGTGTTCTGGTTCAAGCTGATAGCGAGATGCACGATCACTGTTATGCATCATCTCCAGTGATAAATGTTAGTGATTTACATCGACAGGGGTCGAATTTGTATCATGTTGGATAAATTTACTTTGTTCAGACTTGAGAATTGGGGGAACCACTGACAAGTCAAATATTCTAACATTTTCATCGTTCTTCATGGGAAAATAATTACTGTAAAATGTTCAGTATAAGAAAAGCGATGTTAGAAAAAATCTGCATCTCCACATACTAGTGAGGTACCTTCACTCACTGCCGTAAAGGTTTTAAAGAACAGAACATCTGAAGCTGAGCTAGAGGTCTGTTTCAGTAGAAAGCTATAAAACGTGACCTAACCATGGTCAGTTCTCCTGGGATGGCAATTACAGCAATAAATGTTCCACAGCAGATGCTAATGCCATGTATGAACAGTCGTCCTCTAAAATAAAAAGAAATTTTTGCCCCCACATGTCTTTTAGGGTCCCATTGTACGTGTGGAAATGTAAAGGAAATGTAAAATTGATATGCGCACCATGACATCGGCTTTAGTCTCCTCTGTCTTAGCCTGGCCGCTATAAATCTGTCCTGGCTGTAAGTAACGCTGAAGGAGCTAAATGGTCAGAATTTGTTTCTGTCTTTTTTATTAGCTCGCCTAGAGTAAAGTAGAGGTTATCGGTCAATGTCAGGTTCAGCACCCAGTGACCCACCGGGTTAAAATTGTGGTAGTCACAAATCAAGAGCATAATGAAGTCTGAGAAGAGGGCTATGCTGATTTATTAGGACATCTGTCTGGCTATAGTCAGCCTCATACTGCCCCTGCGTAGTGTCAGCTATTAGCATAATCCTCACCATGAAACATCTTAGAGATTTAAAGGAGAGAAATAAAGTGTTCAAAGACTGGCAAAACCAGAAGGCTTTATCTTGTAGCACTCATTGTAAGTCTTAACTTTTTATGCCAATACCCCATAAAAATAATATTTACAATACATAAATTACTGTCTTCAGGTTTCCAAACCCACTGAATTTTCAGAACGCATCTGCATGTCTGTTCATAATAAAATAAAGTCACTACCCCTGCTACTTTTCAAAGACTTTTTTATCTTTTAATTTTTTATTATTCATTTATATTTAACCACGGTAGCGTCTTCCACTTGCAATGTTATTATCTTCATTCTTAACAAAAATAATCATCTCCTGAATTCTATGATCTTAAATGTAAACTTCAATTTTTTTTGTGCCAGTTTTTTTGACTGCTTTTAAAGAAAGCAGGAATTAAACACAGACTTTCTGAGTTTTGCCTAACTAATAAGACTAAGTCCATATTGTAAATGCTGTGAGCTGTAAATGTGGTGATACTACTTTATATTGTACAGGCCAAGAAGTTTGTGAGATGCATACCAACTTGTACTGTCATGTGCTACATTTTTTTGTATGAGAGACATTCAACTGAAAAATCAGACAGACTCTTATTTCTTCCTTGATCAGAACTAAAGTGAAATAGGTTTTAATCTATGAAGGTTAAATTATTCCCTGAAGATTACTTTATATTTGACTATGCATTAATAAAGATTGTCACCGCTCATATGCCTTCAGAAAAAAAAAGTTAAATATTGCATTTTAAAAAAAAATATGGCTGTGAATGATGAATGAGTTTCATCACTGGTATTATTCCAGTTCCCTCTGTATTAAATGTTATCCCAGATGATCCTTCTCTCTAAATTGGAGAGCTATGGATTTGATGGGTGGACTGTTCGGTGGATAAGCAACTGGCTGGATGGCTGCATCCAGAGGGTAGTGGTCAATGGCTCGATGTCCGGATGGAGACCGGTGATGAGTGGTGTCCCTCAGGGGCCCATACTGGGACCGGTGCTGTTTAACGTTTTCATCAATGACTTAGACAGCGAGATTGAGTGCACCCTCAGCAAGTTTGAGGATGACACCAAACTGAGTGGTGCGGTTGACACACCAGAAGGACGGGATGTCATCCAGAGAGACCTGGACAAGCTGGAGAGGTGGGCCTGTGTGAACCTCGTGAGGTTCAACAAGGCCAAGTGCAAGGTCCTGCACCTGGGTCGGGGTAACCCCCAGTATCAGTACAGGCTGGGGGAAGAAAGGATCGAGAGCAGCCCTGCCGAGAGGGACTTGGGCGTGCTGGTGGATGAAAAGCTGGACATGAGCCGGCAATGTGCGATGGCAGCCCAGAAGGCCAACCGTACCCTGGGCTGCATCAGGAGAAGCGTGGCCAGCAGGTCGAGGGAGGTGATTCTGCCCCTCTACTCTGCTCTGGTGAGACCTCACCTGGAGTGCTGCGTCCAGCTCTGGAGCCCTCAGCACAAGAAGGACATGGAACTGTTGGAGCGGGTCCAGAGGAGGGCTACTAAAATGATCCGAGGGCTGGAGCACCTCTCTTATGAGGACAGGCTGAGGGAGTTGGGCTTGTTCAGCCTGGAGAAGAGAAGGCTGTGGGCAGAGCTGATTGCGGCCTTTCAGTACCTAAAGGGGGCCTATAGGAAAGATGGGGAAAATCTTCTTAGTAGGGACAGCTGTGTCAGGATAAGGGGTAATGGTTTTAAACTAAACCAGGGTAGGTTTAGACTAGACATAAGGAAGAAATTCTTTACAATGAGGGTGGTAAAACACTGGAACGGGTTGCCCAGAGAGGTGGTGGAGGCCCCATCCCTGGGAACATTCCAGGCCAGGTTGGATGGGGCTCTGAGCAACCTGATCGAGTTAGTGGTGTCCCTGCTCACTGCAGGGGGGTTGGACTAGATGACCTCTAGGGGTCCCTTCCAACCCAAAACATTCTATGATTCTATGATTCTCTGATAGGAATTTATCTGGTAGCTGTAAAAATACGAGATAGTGAGTAGTTAATAAATAGATGCTGAATACTTCAAAAATACAAAGTACAAGCAAATACTGCGAAGTGCTGTCATGCCGATCTTTATAGACCAGCTGTGATAATAACAATTCTATACAAATGAATAGTCTGGAAATTAATTTTAAAATGATCAAGAGATAATTAACTCATTAAGGGTGTAAGACTTCTGAGGCTTCTTAAGATTAGGTAATTTCTTGGCTATCTACCTTTTCATATCCAAACAGCCCTGAAACAACAGCTAGAGAACAGTACTGCTGAAATACAATAAAGAATTCTATAGATTTAGCCATTTTTGCCATCACGTCACTCTTACAAATGATGCTTGATCAATTTTGGAAAGGTGCAAACGATGTGCAACCTTTTGTCCTAGCTAATGAAGGCATCAACAGTAACACAGCAGCAATACCACTGAAGTACAATACGTAATAAAATTGCCCTCGTAAAGAGGAAATTACGTCTGGAACGAGGTGAGCACCTTTTTGTGAGAGCTGTCGACCTTCCCCTGAGCAGATGACATTTACCAGACCAGACGACTGCATGGAGGTTCACAAGGTCCTACAGCCATCTTACCAGGGGGGTACAGAGGTTGAGGAGATCTTCAGAACTGCTCATGCCGTTACCACATTTGCTGTACGGCAGAGTAGAAATGCCCACTATCTGCGCACTAGCATGTGGAAATCACTGTTTTCTTAAACCAGACTTAAGTCAGGGCAGCCCACACCGAGCAACATGAACAGAGAAGAAACAGAAATTCTGTGCTATCAGGAGTAGTGCAAAATTTTAAAACCATGTTTATTTTAGTTTCAAAACTCTCAACTTCTCATGCTGTTATGCTGGTTTTTTGGCTACAGTTTGCGTGCCATTCAGTGAAAACACTTATGCTCAAGAATATAAGACCATTTCTTAAATTCAGTCCAATCAAAAGAATCTGGAGTTAGCACCCACTGCTTAGAAAATTGAACATGAGGAAACCTGTGTGTCTGTGTAACTGCCCTGATTAGCAAAGGCAAGATTCAACTCATGTGTGCTGCCCTACTTATTTCACTTAGGTAAGATTTGCTAGCCTGCAAAGAACTTAAAAGTGGAGAAACTGAGTACCCAATCATTTATTGGAAGTCAGGAATGGAAACTACGGAGTTCAGTATTTTTTCCAAAATAGCAACATAAATAAATATGTATGTGCATAGTACTTGCCTCCATAAATTCCAGCGTTGCTCTTCCAGCTGAGTCACTAAATGCTCGATGTATTTGTTTGAGTCCATATATTCCTAAATGAAAAATAATTAAAAGGTTAGCTTTTTAATGTTCAACGCATTTGTAAAATTTTGAGTAAAAGACAGTCAGAGTCAGTTTGTGGAGTCCACTTTCATTTTGCACCCAAGGTTATTCCATGTACACAGAAGGAACAATGATGTAAAAATCTAGATTAAAGACAAATTTGGATTCATACCAAGTGAGCAGGGCAGTAGCCCAATACACTTTTCAGAGATTATTTGAGGGGAAGACAAAAGGCAGTGAGGATATGCAAGCAGCACAAATAAATTAGAGCACATAAAAATAGATATCCATAAGCCCAGGATTATCTTCCCTGGATCCAGACTGAAAAATAACTACTCAACAGTGCAGTCACTGTTTTGGTGCACATTTTGTTTACTTCAGGTATAAATCAAAGTGAACTGAATATTTGACTCAAATATTTATTTCATGGATGGTATGAAAAATATTATAGCATGTGCCCTATTTGAAAATGAAGCTATAACTTAGCTCCTACATCATTTTCCAGTTCAACTTTTGCAGGTGCTATAACTTGCAATATCCACTATGAGAGCTACTGTATTTGTGTCTAGACAGATTTTCTGATAAATAATCATGATCAGATGAACAATTTGGATTTTTTCCTTATTGCAGCCTATTCCTTAAACTCAGTGATGTTTATTCTCAGCAGAGAAATACATCAGTAATAGAAATATACCACTGCATTTCCAGGAGAAAGGCAACTTCAGTGTTATTTATATAAAATATTTCAGAACGAACCAACAGAATAACATGTGATATAATATGATGTATTTGTATGACAGCCGTACCAACACAGCCACATTACTATTATTCTGAAAGCCTATCAGTAATAATATAATTCTTTTGAAATATCTCACCAAAGCAAAAATACATTTCAAACCTCTTACTTTGGGAAATAGCAAGTATTGGAGTAATGTATGGAAAAGAATCCATCTTCACTTCCTGGAGACAAAAGCTCTGCTTTTATAGCTCCACTGTTTTAGCTTTGGACTCATCACAAAACCACTTTGTTGGGTTCTTGTTTGTATTAGGATTTGTTTCTTTACTATTATTATTTATTTTGTGTACAAATACGGATTTTTGTTGCAAAGTAGTTGGTTTTTCTGAGCCATTTATCTTCATGACCAGGAATATGAGATAGCTACCACAGGGACTGTACATCATCGTGTCTTCTCAAGGTGAAGATAAATGTTAGCTGATTTTAATGACCATAATTTATATATAAATGTCCATTTTTGTTTTTCAGGAATGGAATCGTTCTCAGTGATTCTGTGTTTCTGCCCACAGTAATTATTTTCTTGTTCTGATTGAGAGAGAGAAAGTGGTTCCTCAAAGGCTATCGTGACACAAAGAAATGGTCCCTGGCACAGAGTAAGAAGCTGCTCCCCCGGAGCCTCTGCAAAAGCATCTCAGCCATATCCTGTTCAAACCGCACGGCTTGAAAACCTTTGGGTATTGCAAAACTTTCCATTAAACTCTGTGGTTGCCCCAAGCTTAAATTTTAATCTAACTGCTGTAGATAGAGGTATCTTGTAGATGTTGCTTTCAGAAAACATAAAATAAATGTAAATCCTGAGAAACGCCGTGAACTTGAGTGGCATTAATGTAGCTTTTATAGCAGTGCTGTTTAGATTAGACACTGGCTTCAGCATCGGCACTTACTCTCCCTGTTACTCGACCAAGTTGAATTTTACTTGGAGTACACCACATCAATTAAGCAGCACGCTAAGCCAATGCAAGGAAAGTCGCTGTGTGATACACATATATTACGGTTCAGAAAAAATATACTGTACAAATGTGTAATGATGATTAGTTGCAGTACCAAGTTCTTTAAAACAAGCTGCCGTTTTTTACTTAATATTTTTGACTACAATGAACCTGGTATAAATTAGTATTAATACCTTTATATCTTTTTAATGTAATATTAAACAATATTCCTGATTTATTCATCAGTGCACTTTGCCCTGCAGGCAAGGATAGGATCAGCAGTTTTATTCTGCATAATTCTACCATGATAATATAAAAAACTCATTCTGAAGCAATTTTCTCAAAAATGTTATCTAGAAAGGAAGACAGTGGGGAAAAAGAAAGCAATGTGTTTATCCTGTATGGCTGCCACCTTAACGTTAAGTTTTTCCTGTGGCAAACCAGAAATATTTCTCTTTGAAGGCCTGCAACTCGGGAGTAGGTAATCTGTCAGGGTGCAGAAGTGATGTAAAAAAATCAACCACGATTTGACAGAAACATCGGGATTAGAAGTACCTCCTTTCTTCTATGCTGCCATGGCACATTGGTGTGCCAGCCGTGTCCAAAGCAAGCCATCTGCTTCCAACGAGGTCTCTGTTCCCAAGCCCGGGTTTCTGCTCTTTTCTGTTATCGGCTATCCCAATAAGCCAAACCGTGCAAACCCTGGATCAGAACCCAGTATTATCATTTTGTCATCGTGAAGCAAATAGTGATTTGAGATTTAGAGCCACTCTGTGATTTAGAATAACTTGGCACATTCACTGAAAGCATAAAATCTGGGGAAAAAAAAACCCTACAGTAATCATACTTTTTCACAAAGACTATATATACAGCTTAGGAAAGTACTGACATTTTTCACTACCCAGTAGATCACATTGAGAGGAGTAATAGGAATGTTTTGTAGCTTCCTTGGAGCTCTGCTGTACGAATACTTCCACCATGTAGGCTTTGAGTAGCCTGGCTAACTGTCAAGTCTGAAAAATTACACGGAGCATCGTTTTCTGACGCGAGCGTACGTCTTTAGGAGTTTGCATTATTGGAAGGAGGATCCAAGTGACCCACACATACGTAAGAAAAATACCGTTTCCTTATGACAGCAGAGACAAGATGCAATAACTGAGTAAGGATGAGAATCATTTAGGTAGAGATGACTGGTACTTACACTAGACACTAATAAGGCAGATCCATCAAATGGGAGAGAAAGGCTGTGAAAGCACAGTGGCCCCAGGGTTTCAAAAGCAGCTTAGGATTCTGCCTGTTCCCCCTCGAAGGCTAAACACTGAGCACCTGCAAAGCAGGGGGGGGTAAGGCTGCGTAAGGCCAAGTCAACATTGCCGAAATTATGCAGCATTTTTAATCTGAAGTTGGAGGCTCCGAATTAGTGTATTTTTATAAATCTGATGATGCTATATGGTGATTCTGCCAGTTGTGGAGTTGCCATCTGTGCTGTTATTCACCATTGTACTAGAGCTCAGCAGCCTGAGCTGCACTGGCCCCGCTTTGAGCCCCACTGGTCTCCAGTGATTCCTCCCAACCTGCAGGATTACCAAGGAGTCTGTGATTAAAAAAAACCAAATAATTTTTTAAATCATTTTCAGAATAATGGGTGAAACCTTTCCCCTTTCTTCTCAGTTAGTTTGCTTCCAGCCAGGAGGATTTCACTGCTCTATCTATTCTCCTCTGATGCTATATAACTTCAGTGTTTTAAGGAAAAAACCTTCTGTGATATGTTAAAATGCAGTAGAAAATCTTTCTAACAGCTACATGGATTCTGGCATCCAGGAGGAGTTGGTATGCAAACGTCACACACCAGATCACCTAATTTAGAGAGCATTGGAGAATTGGTTTACCAAAATTGTCACCTGCTTGAGCTGAAGCACAAGCCTACAAGTATGTTTTTCGACAGAACTAAGTATCTAACTTTGCTATGCTTAATTTTTTTGATTTTTTTTTTTTCTTTGTTAGCTGGACGGCTCTCAGGAAAAAAAGAGGAAGAGAAAGGAAATGAAGTGCCTCCACTGAGGCCCGGGATCCACTGCTCACTATTTTGGTTGGTAACGTGGGTATTTGTTCTGGCATATCCATGATGTTGTGCTGGGCAGGGTATCAAAAATTATACAGCACACAGAACATTTTCCCATCCATTGTTACAGAGCAAACCCTTAGGGCAACCTTAGGCTTATAACACAGGAGTCCCTTGCTGGAAGCTGGAGGTGATAAATTTAAGTTAAAGAAATAGCATGTAGCCTCTGCCTCTCTTAAGGAACTTGCACAGCTTGGTATCAAAGAGAGTTTAATGAGCTTAGCAATATGTGAAAAGGATTAAGGATACAGTGGTTGATCCAGCAAATCACTTGATTACGTACTTAATTCAATAGGGCTACTGATGTGCTAGAAGTTAAGCACGTGCTTCGGAGCTTTTGCTGGGTCGTGGTCACCGGGAGGTGGGCGGCGTTGCGGTGGGACCAGACAGTCCGCGGCTGGGATAGCCCGGCTCTCCTAAACCCGCACGGCTCAGCCGGGCAGGCGGGGACATGGCAGCTGCCCTGCCTGCCACTGCTTTGCCCGTCCTGAACCGGCTCCCAGCCTACGACCTGGGCGCACAGCTGAGATGCCTGTGTTGCGCAGAAAATAGGGAAATTGGGATAGAGCCTTGGCCAGCACTCTTTCTCCTGCAGACCGGCTTTGAAGCAGGGCTGGGAGGTAAGAGTCATACTCAGCCCTGCAAAAACCAAAGCGTCCCTTTCTCCTCCTGGCACATCGAGCACGGCTCCTGGTTTGGTTGGGACGGATGCCGAGCAGACCGCCCTGATGCAGTCCTCTGCAACACTTCCCCTTGACTCTGCTAGTAGTTGTATTTGAAACCAGACAGGGAAACATCGGTGTGGATCCGGGCTCTTGTGCTTCACAGATGTTTGTCGTTGGGGACGAGAGAAAAACACCGAATGAGCAACCTGATAAATGTACAGGCAAGTTCCTGCGAGTATCTGGAGCCGCCCAGCCCTGGAGACGGGGAACTGCACGGAGAGCCCTCCCTCCTCTGTTACAATGCGGAAAGTCGTATTTTCAGAGGGAGAAGTTATTAGAAATCAAACAACAACAAAGCTGTCTGCAGCCAGGCAGCAGACTGTTGCAAGTAGGAAGCTGCTTTTAGCAAAGCAAAGAGGGGATGGGATTGACCTGTGAGGGGGAGAGCTGAGCTGCTACGCTAAGTGCAGAGGCACAGTCATCTTTGAAGGGTCTTGGAAGAGTGCCTTGGGATAAAGCTTTAGATCTAGGGGGGGTGCCTTCAGACAATATTACAACTTTTGTAAAATATTTATTTTTTTTATTTCTGCTGCATAAACCTTTGATAGAAAACAGCCTTTTTTTTCCAGCAGCCCAAGAGTGTGTGCACATATATATATGTATGTGTTCTTGTCTGCACTATGTTCTTCGCATGTCTGAAAACATTATAATTGAGATTTGAGTGAACTGTCTGTTATACAACATTACTCAGCTGCACACTAAAAATAAATCAGGTATAAAAAAAATAAAACCTCTTTGCATTAGTTATTTTTGTCACTCCCTTTGATACCACACCTGGCTAGATCTTTAGCACCTTCTGTGCTAAAAAGCAATAAAAGCTAAACCAGGGGGCTTAAGAAAAGAAGATCTTTTAAAACTGCCATTATTGCTGATTTATTATTTTTCTACCTGATTTCAATATGTTATTTTAATTGTCAGGTTTTTTAACAACTGGCATGAAAGTGTACCTTTAGAGCATCTGCAATGGAGCAGAAGGCTGGCAAGAGCCCTCATGCACATACTGTGGAAATACACCGTTATGGTAAAAACAGTAATGATTATTTTAATAAATATGCTGAGAAAATTTCTTAATTGTTGAAAATCACTTAAGCCTCAGTGAACAGTTCATATTACAACTCATCTGCAGTGATTAAAACTGATTTACTGGCTCATCTGAAGCCAGTTGTTTTCGTAAAAAATCAGCTGGGTTTTCCTCCTGCTGCTGCTTGGCTTCCGCTTTGCACCCTGTTAAATGGCACTATCCACAGAGGACAACAGAGCTTAATAAAGCCTGAAATAGCACAAGCTCGTTAGCTAACGGACAGATTCTGCACCCCTGTGCATTCTGAATCCAGGGATGCAGAGACAGTTCACAGAGGAAGGCTATCCAGATTTGCAGCTGGCAGCCAGAGCCCTGGCTGCATTTGAATTTTTGCCAGTTTGTCGCCAAAGAAGCCCAGGCTCTGGGATAACGATGTGGATACTGTGCTGCTCAGTGGCACCTGATGTTCGTGTTCGTCCCACACAGGACCATCAAGAATGCTGTAGTTTTACACTAACTTCCACCAGCTTATAAAACCTTCTGTTTTCCAGTAAGATGTTTTCTACAAGGAAATCTCATGGCTCAGGCAGGCGCAAGCAGGAGAGATGTACGGACCAGTGTTCTGCGAGGGCTCTTCCTTGGCTTAGGAGACCATAGCTGGAAAGTGAAGAACAGATTTGGCGAAAACTACTGCCACCATTCAGATTCCCAGATGCTTGGCTCGTTTGAGTTGCTCATCCTTTAAGGGTTGCAGTGGTTTTACAACCCACATGGGCCTTGACATGCAGGATAGCAATGATGCTGGACTTAAATTCTGGAAAACAAAACGCTAAAAAGTTGACCTAATTGAGGTTAATTACATTAAAGTAGATTTGCAGTAAATCAGTGAAGCATCTCGGTAGTGGCGATGAAGGAAAGAATCCCAGAGCTTCCCAGCTGGTACCCCATGATGCTAAGGAGTGAAACTAAAAAGACAAAAATATATGTTTCAGCTTTCCAAAGGGAAGCCTGATGACAGATTCAGGCAGAAAAATAGCAGAGTGGTTTTCAGCTGGACTGAATCTGTTGAATTCTGTCTTTTTTGATACAAGTGAGTTCTGTAATCTCATAGGATGCTGCAAAATTCATAGTAATACGACATTGTATCTCCCTTGTAAGACCTTTCCTTCTGTGGCATGCCTGCTGCCCCCAAGCAAGAACACACAGCCGCAGTTTAAAGGTGCATGATTTCTGACTGTCCTGATTCCTCACCAAACCCGATGCCCAAGCAGAGGCCACAGCAATCCTTGCAACGTCACCGAGAGGCTGCATGGCTGTAATCCAAGCCGTAAGGATCAAGGTAAATGGAGAAGCTCCAGCAGTTGCCCATGTTTTCCGTGGCCTAGAAAATCTCTGGCAGTGGTAAACCCAACGTACTGGATCTCATGTCAATTGAATATTCTGGCCCCTAGCTTTCAAAGCAGTTAATGGTTTAAGCAACAGCTAGGTTAAAGGACAAATGTTGATTTATAAACCAGTGTGACAGCTGCCCTCTTTCAGGGCAACAAAGCAGAGCCCAAGATAAAGTAGGTGACTGTCAGGATCAATTCCTAACATCAAACAGATGAAAATAATATTTTTCAGAAAATAGGCACTTGGACAGACAATTTCAAATTGGGATCCATTAAAAAAAAAAAGTGCTTATTTGACAGACTGCAATATTTTTCAAAATAAGATAGGATATAAAGTAAGGTAGTGGGGAGTAAAGTCAGAAGCCAAGAAGATGGATGAAATACAAGAGGAAGAGAGAACTAAAACCAGAAAGAAGGACAGTAGGAGTAAGTACAGTGAACATGTCTAGAACTTGACAGATTTTTTTGTAAAAATACGTTTTACTCCAAAAATTCAGCATTCCTTGAGCCTAAAAGTCTCTATGCGAATAACAGGCTATGGAAGGTTTGACATTTCTACTAAACACTGAGCAAATGATTCTGTCTGGCTGCATAAATAAAGGAAACTGGACATCTTGTCGAACAGGCAAAGCCATGCTATATTTAGCTGATTTTCTTTCCCTGAAGGAAGTATAAATCAGTAAAAGCAAATACGAAGCATTACCTGCAATTTACTAGAGTTATCTTGAAATAGAAAAGGATGATATCATACCAGAGAAGTTTGAATTTATTAGACATCCTCTAAGTCATGGAGCTTTTAACACCAGTTAACAGCTTCACTGAACAGTACATCAGAGGCACACGCTGTTACTGCAGGAACAAAGACCAAGATGATACAGAAGTGTGTCCTACAGCATTGACAGGTGGATGCCCTTGATTTGTATTTGGGGTTGAATCATGAGACCCTTTTGGTAATCAGCCTGCATAAAGGCCGAGGGTCCATGGTTATGCCCATCTATCCTGAGCGTAGCTCACTGGGGATGAAGTTCAAGATCAAGTGAAGATTGAGTTCAAGAGCCTGAGCGACAGGCAGAGAGCAGGAACCGCAGCAGCTGCAGATGATGGTGCAGAGCATGGGCTCTGCTCACCCATGCTAGTCCCAGAGGAAGGAAAAGCACCAAAAACTCTTCAAGCTTCTAAACTATCAAAAAAATCAACTAGGCAGTTGCAGCAGCCAAAGATTTTAGCGGGAGATGGGAAAAACCTGGCTTTTTGCCAGGAAGAGGAACGGATATGGATGAGCAGGTTGCACCACAGCGCCCTAAGCATGTCTCCTGGGCAGGTTTGGGGCTGCTCTCCCAGTTACCTGAGCACATGGGAAGTTCTTGCCCTCAACATCTCTATATAATGAAATACAAAATGAACGTACAAAGTAAAGCTTAGCGTAGTGGTATGTGTGACAGTTCCCACTTGCTCAAAGTTGGCCATGGGTAACTTAAGGAGGTGTTGGAGTGACAGAAAAGTTTATACCCCAGAAATTCCACAAAAGAAAGGGCGTCAGTGTTATTTAGAGCAATAGGAGTTTGCTATATAGCTAAACCAGAGATTCAGAATCGAGAAAAATGAGTGCAAGATGTGCAGATTTTATGAGTTTGCTGCTACACAATGTGCATATTTACATGAAATAATTAGCTGTAGTCTTGTTTATGTCAAATCCAATTTACATTAATAAACTTCACCCAGCAAAGACACTGATGCTGTAAGAAAATGCCCAGAAATGTTAGCAGCCATAAAGATGCAGAGTAAACACTGGAGCATTTAATTAATCAATTTCTGACATTACCAGGTAATTACAATTTCTGAATCATTTCTTGGATGTTTTTTATGAATATAAATCAACCACAACACACAGAAGAACTGCTGGTTGGAGGCATTTGACTTGCATAGACATATGGCACTTGCATGTGACTCACACTGACTAAAGAAGACAAGGAGTTATAACAAGGATAGAAAAACATTCATGGGATCTATTGCAGAGTTGGGGAAATCTAATTCTAAGGTTATTACAGACGTTTGGGATTCACAGATAAAGACACTTCATTCTCAGTATGTATCAGACTTGTTAACTCATTTGGAATAACTGCTGCCATCCATCCTAACAATAAATACCTTGGGACCTGAAGTTTTCTATCATTTTCTTTCACTGCTTCATTATCACTTGTCCTACATATGTTCTGGCAACTTCTGAGAAGGAACAAGGTGCACACACACACAAATCAAGCGTATCTTCATGTGGTTTTATTTCTACTTAAAAAGAAACTAAATAAAAAAGCAGTAGCTGCTTATCAGTTCAGTCATTCTCTTATTAAAAGTCCCTAGCAAAACAAAATATAATAAATATGTACTTGTATAAAATATATAAATGTAACATAAAAATCCAACACAATACTATAGGCATATCAATCTGATGATCCCAAAATGCATCCAAGAATCAATGGGCAAAACAAGGCAAGAAAAAGTTCTGAGGATTTCCAGCTTCTGTCCCTTGCTCTAAGTACAAGGGTAACCCAGGGTTTAGCAAAACCCAGATTACCGCCCCTTTAGGGGTTGTATGGACAGAAAACAGAGAAACTGGAGACGGGCAGAGAGAAGGCGATGCGCAGTGCTGGGGGCCGAGGCCTCCTTTCCATCCCTCTTTTGCCCCTCTGCCAGCACGCTGTGCTCTAGCCACAAACTTTTTCAAGCAGAGGAGGGAACTTGTTACAGCACATTTTGAAAATGAATCTCTGTGTCAGCAGCTCTGCTTGCGATGTCTTGCGCGTGCGTATCTATAGTCAAGAAAAATTTATCTCGGCGTTAAAAATGTAGCAGTGCTCAGGAAATCTCAGAAGCTGCTTGCAGCACTCTGCCTCTTCCTGGCACGCTGAATTTGGTGGGACTACTCTGCCTTACATCTGTCTATCTCATCTGTATGATACACAAACATGTACACACAGATAAATGAGGGAACATGCAAATAAATATGCCCCTAAACATCCCCCGTTCATTGGTTTGCTTTTTCACTCTGTGTTTGTGTAGAGAAAAAAGAAACAAGTCAGAAGCTAACACACAAATATATCTTTGCATTTTTATAGTTTTATTATAAATAAAAGCGAGCAGCCGTGCTCTCAGGGAGTGCTGTCAGGTCATGCTCTATCTAAGGCACGCTTATGGTCAGCTGTCATTACCAAGGCTTGCAGATTGAGCTTAGGGTTTTGATCGATTATAGGACATGACGGAGTCCAGAGCATGAATCAGTTGTAAACTGTGGCCTGAATCATGCTGTTCATCCAGCCAAAATTCCCACTGAATTCCATGAGACATTCAAGAAAATAAGAACATTCATAAATGCAACAGGCTTGGCTCTGCTTATATTTCTTTGTGCAAAGGGAAAAAAAAAAAATCTCTAAACCATTGAATATATTTTCTTGTAGGTAACAATTCAATTCAGTGCGTGTGAGGCAGCGAACCTCTCCTGGCAGCTTTGCAAATCAGTTTTCCCGTAAGGAGCTCTGATCCCGACCGCTGCGGCTCTGACAGCCACTGACTGTCGCCGCTTATAAGACGAGCTCGCAGTCCCAGGGCAGGACGGGCAAGCGCGCTATGGAACCGGACTTTCTGGGGTCGGGGGACTAATCGTAAGAAGTCTGGCATTTCCTAAGGGGTGTAAAGGCCAGACGGCATCATGTGATACTGGCTGGAGATAAACTTTAAGTATCTCAGGGATTTAGTGAAAGTGGATTTAGTGGAAGGAAAATGTTTCATTTTAATGGTGAGCTATAAGCAGAAAGTTCAGTAAAGTCCCAGAAAGGGAGTAAGAACTGGAACATTTGTGTCAGCAAACAGCATACAAGCAGGCATTTATGCTGTGTAGGCCTGTTAAATACTTAAGCCAAAGCAGTGCCTTTAGTTATACCCACCAACACTTGCTAAATTCTGGGTGGAACAGAAAGCACAAAAGCACTGAAAACACAATTTCTTGCTGGGCTGCAACTCCAACCCTGTCATCCCCACCGATGCCGTAAATGCTTACAGACAGACGTATCCGCCTGGGACGGTAGCGACAATGTGAGGCACTGGCAAGATTAGAGCATCCACGGACTAAATGGGATGCAAAATGACACAGCAGCGTGCTGCTCAGGTGCATTTCCCTGCAGGCACAGATTTTTATACGAGCTCAATGCTCCCGCTCTTCAGTTTGCCTCAGTGACGGGCACGTTGCAAGTGGCCGTGCAGGAGCCTCTGCGTCCTTTTGACAGCCAGAGCAAGCCGCACGCCGGCCGAGGACGGCGAGTATGAAAGGTTGCTTTGGTGGAAAGCCAAGAGCTAGAGCCGTGCTCCCAGGGCAGCTGCAATGCATGGAGAGGGGACCTTGGGGGAGGCCTTTCTTGACCTGCGGTGGGACGTGGAGCAGGGAGATGATGCGCTTGGGTGAATATGGATGCAGACTGTTTTGATGTGTAGGAGTAACTGAGCATAACATGAAGGTTTTCATAAAGTAGCAACCAGTAGTTTTTCCTCCTCGCTTATGTTCCAAACAAAGCAAAGAACTCCCCCTTCAATTCCTGCATATAATAATTGTATTAATTATCATTATTATCTTGTGCTTTTATAAGAGGTCTAACACATTATTAATGGTTTGTCTTCTGAACGCTTGTAACTTCAGTGTGCCGTGTACAGTAGATGCTAAACAAATATAATGACACCACCCAATTTAAAGAGAATCTATTTCCCTTTCATAAAAATCAAAGTGAAGCTTTAATTTCACTCAGCATTTTAGAATTTACAGGTACAACACAGTACCGGTAAAATCAAAGCTGTAATTTAGCTCCTGGTTAATGCTAATAATTTTTCTACAGTTGAATATTGCTGCACTGAATTGCAGATCCATCTCAAATGTTCTGTGCCTAGAGATATTAGTTACAGTTATCGCAAAACATTCTGTTTATTCAAATAAGACTGAAACAAACACAAACAGTAGCATGAAAGGCTTGAGAATACTTGTTCAGATAAATATTCATTGTTGGCTGCAACACAGGATATATAGTGACAATTCAGACTGCATGATAGCTTTTTGTTTTATACACTATCTTGCCAGTTAGCATTCAAAAATGTAACTTTCAAAATGCCCTTAATTTTATGTGTGAAATAGCAAGTGAAATACTTAACTGCCCATGTTTCTTAAACATGAATCTTTCAATCCACAGGGAACTTAATGTGAATTAACAGTGAGAACATAAGCATAAACCTTTCTATTTCTGCTAATCTAATTCTCGTCACTAATGGGCAGCTTACTGGAAAAGTTCTTTGCAATATTTAACTGAATTATGTTTTAAAGATCTCTATCAGCAGCAGCTGGAAAATCTATGGCAACAGTTGATGAGTCAGGTTGGTGTACCTGCTGCTCCACTACCTACTGTGTGATGCTTGGGTACTGCGTCTCCTTCTTGGGAAACAGAGACACACAGTTCCCCGCAGAAGCCTCGGTTCTCACTAGTCTGAGACACAGAGGACAAATTGAAACAAAGTGCTTATCAATCCTGTACCTAAAAGCATCCTTTCTTCACACAAAGTTGACATCCATTTTCCCGTGTGTAAGGATGTTATGGGTCAGCTTCAGCTGGAATCGTGCTGACCTTGATGGAACTAACTGAGGGCACGTCAGTCCAAAATGAAGACAGACAAGGAGACACATAAAGCAATAAGTTTTTCCTCTCTGCTGTTAATGGGTGATATTTAGAGTAATTGGACACAAAGATTTTTAAACAACTGCTTTAAAAAAAAGTGTCATTTGGGGATACTAATTATTTTACATAAACACTCTGATACATACTGACCTCTTGCTGTCATCTAGCATTTGGTAAGCATCTCATGTTTCTGAGTATTCAAAACTAGTGGCAATAATTTATATACAACAGAAGGGTTGAAATGCTGCATCTGAACTGTGTAGGTGTTCCATGCGGGAATCACAGACAATTTACTGTGTGACCCTCACAAGGGCTGATGATTTAGGTTACTTTCCATAAGCCTTAGGATGTCTGCATGCATACTCGAGATGGGAAATACTGAGCTCATATTAAATCACAGGAGAAAAAAAATACCAACTTTAAGAAACTCTAAAAGTTAAGAGAGGTTCCAGCTCAGAAAGAGTTAAAGAATTAGGTACGTGTTCCCTTTCAAATCTTGATCATCTACACTAACATGCATTTCATATGTATTATTATGGAAGAGGTTGATAAGTCTTGAGGGCTCTGCCCTGCTCGCGGTGTAGGCAGTGGCAGAGCCCCCAGCAGGTGGTGGGGCCGGTGTCACCGGTATCCAGCTCCCATGGGAAGCCGGCAGAAATGGTAGGAACTTCTCAGGTCTCACTTCTCAGGTAAACAGAAGCCTACCACGTAAGTATGGTTTTGAGGTGCTAGAGACATCAAGGTAGTCATAAAACTGAAACCATTGGACCCACTCAGCCGTACTCATGAAATCTTGCGTGGCTTTGCAGCGAAAAGTGCTGAGCATCTGCAAGTCTCATTGATACTGCAGAATTAAACTTATTCAGGGGAGGAAAAGCAATTTTCAAACTTTAGATACAGTCCTTAATCATTAATTTAAAAGGCATTTCCATAGCCATCAACTTGACAGTATTTAAATGAAAAGGCTCTGAAAATCTCTTGTTTTCCAACAGGAAATGTTTTCAGGGATTGGCATTTCACGTGTACAGAGAAATTTACAGTAATCATATCCTGATGACAAGTCTAGGAGAGGGAACGATCTAATTTATCTTTCATACAGTAATACCCAGGGGCTATTGTGAACATTTCATTATCAAGGAAATTAAAGACAACACAAGAAAATTAATGTTTTAAGAGAAAGTCGCATGGTCCATTTAACTCTTCTTTTGACTGTCCACATAATGTAATAAGATAATTTGCTTCTTTTCATATGCCTGAGTAGTAGAAATAACACTTTTCATAAATCATCTAGAAAAGCTTTAAGAACAAAAGCAAGTTATTCAGTATAAAGCTTTCAAATGACTTCTATATAAATGCATATCATGGGTACCTCAGCAATCCCCCTCTGAAAGAAAAAGCCCTTACACTGAATAATAACCTTCCTCCTCCTTCCTGACTGTTTCTGTTTGGATATCAAACATCCTCACTGCACAGTACTGTCCTCTGGTCATATGGGACTCAAAGGAAATTTTGTCACAGACTCCAGTGTCACAGACTCACTATTTGGATGTGAAGATGGTGGCACGCTCTGAAAGCAAGGCATGCACTCCCAGCAGGAAGATGCCTCAACGCTTTATGGTCAGAGACTTGTAAGGAAGCACTCAAAAGTTTTGCTGGTGAACAGCGCCATTTCTCTTGCGCCTCTTTCTTCCAAGCACCCTTTATAATTCTAAGTCATGTAAAACAAAATGGTTTGACCAAATGATTTTTGTGGTAGCAGTGAAGGAACAGGGCCTTAAGGAGGATGCCTCCTTCATGCACCTGGGATGTGCAACCCTACCTGAAAGGAGGGTGTAGCCAGGTGGAGTCGGTCTCTTCTCCCAAGTAACAAGTGATAGGACAAGAGGAAATGGCCTCAAGTTGCACCATTGGGGGGTGTTAGATTAGATATTATGAAAAATTTCTCCACAAAAAGGGCTGTCAAGCATTGGAACAGGCTGCCCAGGGAAGGGGTCAAGTCCCCATCCCTGGAGGTATTTAAAAGATGGGCAGATGAGATGCTTAGGGACACAGCTTAGTGGTGGAATGGCAGGACTTGATGATCTTAAAGGTCTTCTCCAACCTAAATGTTTCTATGATTCTATGTGGCTCAAACAGCCCCCTTGCAGACCAGGCCCTAGACCTGGCATCCCGACGAGTTTTCCTGCTGTAGTCTCTCCTGATGAGGATGCTCAGGGTAGGATTTCAGATTACACCCAACCCTGCAGTGCTCACTTAAACAAATGTACCGCTGCCCGGTACAGTCACTCTTGCTGCTGAGGGGAGAAGCACAAATTGCAAAGGAAACAAAACTGCACACATCTAACATCTAAAGATGCAGATAGGCACCTAATGAGATTTTCATGAGAATGTGCTCGTTCTGGTTCCTTGGAGATTTCTGAAATCCCACTAGACTTTTGGTAAATTTTCAGATCTGTTTCCCCATTCCTTCCTATGTATCCAACAGCTTTGCTTTTCTCTTTCTGAGAGGGGGAGGACAAGAAAGCCCAGGAAATAAATTCCTTTCCTTTGATACTTGCATTCATACCGCATAACGTAAAAAACCCCTCCTCTGTACATATTTGAAAGACACAATCATTTATGTGGATAGCTGAATTCCCCCATATATTACTTTGCATTCAGGCATCAGATGCCTGGGGCCAGAAGGACAGGCTGAATATGAGAGTAGCTGTCTAGCCACAAAGTAAATATGGGGCAAGAGGAGGATTAAGACAAGGCAAATGAGTCTGCCATTTCAGACTGAAAAACTTTGCAGGCTCTCCTGCGATGCCAAAAGAGCGAAGAATTTCCCAGAGATGATCGGACAGATCTCTGTGCCGGGGGAAACTGAGTCACTGAACAGGTCATGTTCTCTGAGTCATTCCGGCAAGACTATGGCTGAAAGCAAGATGTCCTCAGTTCTTCCCGTCTTGCAGCCCAATGATGTCCATCTCCCTAACCTGGCATCGGAAACATGCCACTTATGTATGTGCATTGTACATACTCACACGCACATGTACAAAAAATAAGCTAATTCAAACAGTGTGTATTTAGTTAGGATCCAGTGACTTAATCTTACAGTCTTGAAAATTGGAGAGGCCCTTTCCAAAAGGGAGTTATGCAGTCAGCTCTAGCGATGTCTCAGGAACAAGTGATTTTTTGCTGCTTTGACAGATTGTACTGCATATGCTAAGATGTATCAGCTGATAGATCTCAAGCCATATTGAATTGGTTTAACTTTTAAATTTTGATGAAAAAGACCTTTAGGTTATTTGTCTCCTAAAAAGCTCCTGATTAGGGCTGCTTCTTTCAAATCCAATACTAAGTTATTAATCAAGGCAGAATTTTCTGCTTTCCACAAATCAGTAAGTATTTGTTTAGCTATGATTAGTGCTACGTGGGGAAAACCCTTGTTTTAAAAAAGGCAGCATTCAACTCTTAACAGATATAGTATATCATAAATATAGCTTGGAGTTGGAATAATGTGGAGATGTACTATTCTCCTGGGAGATCTCAGGATTTCCTCCTCATCTAATTTTAATTTATAGCATTGATATGCTATAACTGCTTTATCTGAAAATGGTTACGCACGCCAAAGATATGAGACACATACTAATATCCACAAGAGGAAATTCTTGAACATGATTGCAAACTCCAGAAGTATTTACTAACTTATAATCTATATGGGAACACTAATATAGTTCCCATGGTGGGTTGGCCCTGGCTGGATGCCGGGTGCCCCCCAGAGCCGCTCTGTCCCTGCCCTCCTCAGCTGGGCAGGGGAGAGAAAATACCACGAAAGGCTCCTGGGTCGGGATGAGGGCAGGGAGAGATCACTCAGCATTCACTGTCATGGGCAATGCAGACTCGACTTGGGGAAATTAATTTACTACCAATCAAATGAGAGTAGGATGATGAGAAATAAAACCAAATCTTAAAACACCTTTCCCCCACCCCTCCCTTCTTCCTGGGCCCAACTTCACTCCCAATTTCTCTCCTTCCTCCCCCCAAGTGGCACAGGGGGACAGGAATGGGGTTGGGGTCAGTCCATCACACGCTGTCCCTGCCGCTCCTTCCTCCTCAGGGGAGGACTCCTCACACTCCTCCCTGCTCCAGCCTGGGGTCCCCCCACGGCAGACCGGCCCCCACGCCCTGCCCCAGCGTGGGTCCCTCCCTCCCGCAGGTGGCCCCCCGTGGGTCCCTCCCTCCCACGGGGTGCAGTCCCTCAGGAGCAGACGGCTCCAGCGTGGGTCCCCCCCCACCTGGGCTCCCCCCCCCCCGGGTCCAGCCTCCCGCCTACACGGGCACCCCCTGCTCCGGCGTGGGGTCCTCCCCGGGCTGCAGGGGGAGATCTGCTCCCCCGTGGGGCCCGGGGGGGCACAGCCTGCCCCACCATGGGCTGCCCCAGGGGCTGAGGGGAATCTCTGCTCCGGTGCCTGGAGCTCCTCCTGCCCTCCTGCTGCACCCACCCTGGGGTCTGCAGGGCTGCTCCTCTCGCATATTCTCACTCCTCTCCTCTCTCCGGCTGCAGTTGTGCAGGGTTTTTTTTCCCCCTTCCTAAATACGTTATCCCAGAGGCATGACCACCATCGCTGATGGGCCTTGGCCAGCGTCGGGTCCGTCTTGGAGCCAGCTTCATTGGCTCTGTTGGACATGGGGGAAGCTTCTGGCAGCTTCTCACAGAAGCCACCCCTGTAGCCCCCCAATACCAAAACCTTGCCATGCAAACCACAGTTCCACGATGACATCTGATTATTTGCATCCCTTCAAAGCTTCGGGAAAGTTTTTAAACCAGTCAGCTTTCCAGTGGGGAGTGTCACAATTCTACGGACGCAGGAGCACAATATTAGGCTAGATTTCACCATTTCTACCAGCAATTTACATGATGATTTTCATCAGCATATATAAGCTCCCACAGAGGCAATCTGACATGGAGTCCGTCTATGCTGGCATATGAAGGCACTGTTCCTCCCTAGCCTACCCCAAGGTCAGGGGAAAATCTCAGTCGAGCTGAGTTTGCAGATAGGACTGAGTTTTGATATGAACTCCAGGTTCAGGGTCTACACAAATAAGAACAGAGGAAGGGATGCAGTCAGATAACGATAGCAGATATTCAGTAAGAGAGGTTAAATATTCTTGCTATTGATCAAAATAATAGAAAAGCATGGTTCTGCATTGCTAAATGTCAAGAGCAGCATCAAAGCCCCTTCCATGCTCATCCTCTCTCTGGAGCAGTCCCTGGAGCTGCTGCCCGTACCCGCGCCGCCCGGGGCACGCACATTCTGCCTGCTTGGCGGAGGGTGCTACCCAGGGCAAAACTGGCAAGGAAAAGGAGCAGTAAAGAGTTCACACCACTCTCTGAACTTGGAAAATCTCAGATAATTATTAAATAATGTCATTTGGGGGCTTGCAGTTCATGGAAAATAAGGTACAACTTAGACCTGTCAATTATTGTTTTAATTTTGCGTACTTAGAGCCTCACTCATGCCTGCAAACAGCTTTCCCAAGACACAACTGGTGACATTTCCCACTTCCTTGTCTATTTTCCTCCTGTTGCTTCTGTTATGACTAAAAGCAGCAGGATTATATTTTTCTCAGTGGGAAACGTGTCACCTGCTGTTGAAAGGAAAGCAATTATTGTGTCCTCGCTAAATCTTGGGCCTATTTGTGTAGAGATTTAGAGCTTAAAAATACAAACATCCCGCTCTGTGCCAGTGTAAGTGGTTAGGCACTTTGGAACCCCAGCTGGGATCCCCCTGGATGTCACCTTCAGTGCCTGTTAAGCACAGGGGAAGATTCCAAACCCGAGTGCCTTTCCCGTAACTGTGTCTAATCAATGGAAAGGAAAAGTGAATGATGTGCTCCTAGTTCCTGCACAGGACACTTCAAAACATTAGGTTCTCCCTCTCCCCCCTTATTCCAGGAGTCAGATTATACTTTTCAGCTATGCTGAAACAAGATTTATGCCATTTCTGCCATTGTTTTCACTCCTTTTGTGTGTTTTTATGCGACTGTAAACCTGTCTGACAAAGGGACAGGTATTTTATTTGCACACTGTCAGATGCTATTTCTCTGTGCAATCTCCTGTTATCAAACAGAAAAAGACTTATAATCAAAATGGGAAATAAAGCAACTGGACATATGCATTTACAGTTGGCCAAAAGCAATGAAAGAACCAAACTCACAAAATGTGTGTATTTATGTACATCTATGTATACACACACACGAAAGGATGTATAGGTGCATGCTAAGAGATGGTAGCTTTTAACACAGTTTGTTTCTCATGAGTCTATTGCTATTTAGATACTTTTTTTTCCATTGAAGTGAAGAAAATGCACGTAAATATTTGAAAGGGAAAGAGCACGGGTATGCCTATATTTAAGAAAAGATAATCTTACACTAATTATGAAAGGAAGTTTCTAACACTGTTGATCACTGCCCTAGGATCTAGGGAAGTGGATCTAGAATCACTTTTAGGGGAAGGATCAGCAGCCTCAATATCGGGCTTCATTTCAGGTAATAAAAGAAGTGTTGTTAATTTTTACTACTATATGATCCCACCCAATAATAATAATGGTCACAAAGATCTATTTTCCCTAACATAAATTCAACAGTTACTTCATATTTGAAATAGGGATTGTCTACAAACACATTTAGGAGGTACTGTCTATGTAACTGTGGTATTTTGGATATTTATGCATATTCTCATTTCTAACAGAGCATGCGAATGCAAGATGGACAGCCATTTTTTCATATGAACCACTACATGTGGTGACCATATTTATAGAGAACTGTCTATTTATAGGCACTTTTAAAGTATCTGTCTTATGTTAACTATGTAGGATGGACCACAAAGGTCTAGTATCTGTTTACTCAGATAATAATTATACTGATACTTTTGCCATCTTCTATATCATAATAAAAATAGGTATCTGAGATTTACTGAACCCAGTTTGTCTGCTCCATTAGTCCTGTCTCTGATAATGGCCAGGCCCAGCTATTTCAGATGAAGGTATATGAGCCCCAAGAACAGAATAGATTAATTTAGGTTGAAAGGGACCTCTGAGTTACTTGGTGGAACCCCCCCATGCAAAGCAGGGTCAACTTCAGAGTTAGATCATCTTAAAGAAGGTCATATCCAGCTCAGTTTTGAACGTTTCCTAGAGTCCACAGCCCCTCTGGGCAATCTGTTTCAGTGTTTGATCACCCTGATGGTAAAAAATTTCTCCTAATATCATACCAGAATTTCCCTTCAAGCAACTGTTGTCCATTGCTCATTCTTTCACTGCCCACCTCCAAGGACAGACTAGCTCCATCCTTCCCACCACCCTTCCCTTAGGTAGATGTAGACAGCAATAAAATCTCCCCTCAGCCTTCTCTTCGTATTCCTGAATAAACCATCTCTCTCGCCTTCTCTGTCTGCTGTCCCAGGCCTATCTTGGTGGGCAGCACTGGGCCAGCACCAGGATGTCCAGCACGGACCAGTAAAGAAGGACTGTGCCAGAGGGATTCCTCTGGCTTTGCATCAGCTAGGCAGCTCCTGCTCTGAATCACAGAGTTTTACATTTCAGAATGCCTATTTTATGTTATGTAGCTGTGGATCTACTCAGAGACATATGACATATGAATGTCTAAATCCTAAATTGACATAGCTGCTGAAATCTGTGGTAAGTAATGTCACAGATGAATTATGTATTAAAAACTATAGTGTTTACAATATACTTTCTATCACATTTCCATAAATCTTGGATAGCGCCTGTTGACATCAAAACACACACACAAAAATTTTCAATGAATACAAATTAGGGGAATTTTACCCCTATGCAAGCTAGCGCTGAATAGAGAGATTCAGAGAATAGTATTCAGACAATATATTAAACATCTTCCCCGGTTCAGAGAACTGGTCACCTATTGACTTGGCTGTTGAAATGCTATGAGCTATGGAGATACAAACACTCTTTACTTGCAGATAGTGTTTGGCGGGATTCAGAAAGGACCTGAAGTGCGAGAAACCTTCTCCGGGTCTGCAGGCTGCAGGTGATGGGTATTACCCACTACACGGTGTACAGCATACAGAGGATGCTCCAACTTAGTATTTAAATTCAAATATTTAACATTAAAATATGCAAGGAAAATTATATGAAGAACATTAGATTTGTGGTGTTTGTTTAAAAAAAAATTCCCAAATTCTGTTTGCAGTGTTTCGTATTACTGACAGCCTTGTCTCTGTTTCGGTTTACCACAAATGTACATGGTGCTCCATGTACATTCAACATACACTTTCCCAAAGACACCGATTCTTGCTAGCCAAGAATTAAGTTGAGATGAAGAAGGAACATTGTATGATAGGGTATATACAATATTGCCCCAGCTTTTCTCTTTCTGTACCACAAAACACTTTTCTAAGAGAATTCTTTTATCACCACATTAAATATTGTGCTTTAATATAGTTTATTATTAGGAAAGACAGAGGAAAACTGCCATGCTGAAGAGCAACTTTCTGTTCACCTGACTTCGACGATCCTTATCTGTTTTACTATAGAATTTCTGGTCAGAAGCCCAGAAACAGATCAGTAAAAAACAGAGGGTACACATCACGGATTATGTTTTCCTTCACATGATCTGCTAGAAACAAGGGCTTTTAGCATTCGGCCAAATTCAAACACTCTGGCTTATGCATAGGTAACTGTTCAAAATTGCAGCCCAGGAAATAAAATTTAACAGCTTGACCTGTAAAATCTTTGCTAAGCTATGACTTTGAAAACAAATACAGCATATGGTCTTTGCTGAGACATACCAAAAGATTCAGTGATAATATAAACACAACAAAGCTGGGTGCTTCCTTTCCAGATCATTTTGTGTATGTTGCCAAAATCTATAGCATATGGATGTATTTTATTTTATTTTACTTTAATTTAATTTCATTTAATTTCATTTCATTTCTCTTCTGTTTCTCTTTTCTTAAAACACTCTGGAAAAACCAACATTTAATTCCAGATTCATTATTACACCCGCTTTGAACAGGGAATCATGGCCATCTCAGTATGCCCTATGAAAGTTCATGAGGTTCACTGTGGCTTTTGGAACAGCCCTTTGTATCCTCTGCTTTCTAACTTCGTGTGGCGTTCTAATGTTGAGTCACAGCTAGTATCGCAGTCATATCTACAACAGATTTGTACTGGTGACTACAGAAGAGAAATATTACATTTCTCTTCTTTTCTCAGCTGCGGGTAAAAATGGTACCAGACCACTAATCCTTTCTGTATGGGCAGATGGCCATTTGATGTATGTACTCATCTACAAACAAAATTCAGAAAGTCATTTGGCTTTATCACCATTCATTATGTATTATTGGTCTCTCTTCATTTAACATCAAAAGTACAAGTAAAAGGACTGCCATTCCTTTTAATTTTAGTTGATTACTCATGAATAATAACACTTAGCATTTATATAGTTCTTTACATCTCTAAATTACTTTATAAATTTGATTCATCAAAAAGTCTTAGACTTCTTAGCAGAACTCACCTTTTAGGAGTAACATCTAACCAAAAGAAAAAAAAAAAACCAGTGTCACAGTGTTATTTGTTAAATATTTAGTGGTTTGAGGTATGAAAGCAACCGAGTGCATGAGCTTTGACAAGGTTTTGCATTTCAGTCTCATGCCACAAATTCTTCTCTTCTGCATACATGGAAACAAGCAGGCTACAAAGGCGATAAGAAATGAGAGAAAGGGTAGGGAAGCATTATGCCACTGCAGATTGATTTATTGAAGGATTTTATATCGTGCCTACTGTTACCTGACTGCCCAGTACAGGTCGAATATCAGAACAAACTTCATCTGCGTGGTTAGTCCTATCCAAGGCTAACTTCACCCATTTTGGAGGGTGAAGACTAGGCATGGCTAAATTCCATCTCTGTGGCTCTCCATACTCCGCACTGCTTGCTAAGAACCTGCTGCTGGTGCTTGACAGATTTTTGTTAACAGATTCAGGGTATTAATCTTCCAAATCAATGCTCCCTTGCCCCTCCAACTTATAGAGCTACTTGCACCCGTTTTCTTTGTATACGGCTGCTAAATTACCCAGCATAATGGCCATAAGTAATGAGACCAGGGACTTGAATGCACTCACAAAGGTATAGATGCCAACAGAACGTCCTTGTAATAAGAAGGGAAAAAAATTAAGCAGAATACTGATGGAACGTAACTCAGTGGCCATGTAATTACACGCAAGTGAACGCAGGCGTGCAGCTGGCAGCCTGGGCGCGTGTTATGCCTGACACAGGGTGTCAAGAACTTTGCATTATTTCAAGTAAATGAAAAAGTTTATATCACCTCAGTGTATTTTGTAGGAAGTTTTAAGAACAGATTTTATCCAAGATGCTGCAAAACCAACTTTCTATCTAAAGCAACCTATTCTCTAGGCAGAGCAAAATAAATACAGGTTGTGTCTAAATGGAAGACAGTTTACATACAGATTTGTATGAGAATAGGTTTTGCTGAAAAAACCAGGACTATCCTGGAAGTGGTCACTATGTCATGGAGCAGTGCATGGAAATATGTTCCTGAAAGAATCCTAGTCCTTTCTGTAGGGAATTAATCACACCTTCATGCCAAGAAGAGATGGACAAACAGACAAGTGAAGGCGCCAATGCCTTTTTCAGTTGCTGGCCCACCACAGTCACTAGGGCTGCCTTAGGTGTATGTTGGTAGGTCTACGTGTCGTGACACATGTCAGGACCAGCTGTGCTCCTGGCAGCTCACATTAAATACTCTCACATTCTCTATCTCTGCGCTGCCTAAGAAAACTGACTATTAAAATTTGTTTTCCATGGGACAGCTCACTTGAATGCTACTTATTGTTCAAGCATTTGCCAGGCTAAAAGTTCAAGAAGTGTAGAAAAGAAACCATTTTTTGATATTAGTTGTACAACCAATGTTTTAACAATCGTAAAAACAATTGCAGGCTTCAAAATGTGCTATTTAAGTGAGGCAATTAAAAGCAATGGTCCGGTGTCAATGATAGCTTCTGGGGGTTGAACAAAATAAATAAACCTATTCAAATAAATGGATACTTAAATCATCACATGATGTTGGGTATTATTTAGAACATTTCTGCTAGTTTGTAAATGACAATGTATAATTTTTGTCATTAACTGTCCAGAAGTCAAGAAGACTCCAGCGATGTAAGGCACAACGCAGCCTCATGCCTGTAAGAGTAGTCAGCCCAGGATGCACTTCCATTATTTTATACAACCTTTCAACCCAGTGAATCTAGTTAGAATTTGAATTAAATGCAGATGCCACAATGTCATCATACCATAATTTTCACATGGTGACAAGCACAGGTATAGAATGTTATTAATAAGAGTTAAAACCAAGCTGGGGGAGCAAATACAAAGACACTTCCTCACCTAGCATTATTCCACATTCCTTTTTTGTTTGCTTAGGACCAGCTCGATAGGAAACTGCCACAGCAAACAACCAGCCCCCAACAAACAGCAAGATGTGCTTGGGGAACAGCTGTGAGATCATTTGTATTAATCAAATATGCAATACAAGCCAATGGCTAGGGTTTTTTTGTTACTTGGGCAACAACTTTGCAAGTGTATCCAACTGCCTTCAGAAATCCTTACAATATAATAAGTGATCATGTTATTTTATGATGCAGTTGACTATGCACAAATGCATGGATTTGTGTACATCAGTAGAAGAATTTGTTCATACAAAGTTATAAATTTACAGCACCCTCTAAAACTGCAGAAAAAAAAGCCACCAACTGAACTTTGCGTAAGCAGCAAGTGATACTGAAGTTTTCAGTCTGGGAATGGCAACTTGGAACATTTTAAATTAATCTGATTTTCTGTTTCCGCTATATGTTACGAAAGTCAGGGTCATAAAGACGTCTCCAGTCAGATACTTAAACTTTGGAATTATGGAATGGTCACCTCCTTGAGATTAAAACCTCATTTCTGTCATGGCAATCATTGTAAGATTAGGAGTTAGGGGACCACAGCAATTGGAGATGCCTGCTATTTCAGGGCCATTTTTTGTCTGTTCGGGCAGATTCTTTTCCGATGTTGGCAGAAAACTGCAGAAACAGAAACACAAATATGTGCAAGCATTTGTAAGATCAGGACTCCACACAGTTTTCTAAAGGAATAATTGATTTACTAAAACTTGAAGTCCTTTGGTTTTGGATATATTTCTGGTTTTTGTTTTAAGGGGGTTTTATTGCCTCAGTAGTTAGATATATAAGCCTTCTTGTGAGGTTCTGGAGCACGTCAGCCAAAAGCTGAGTACTGTGAATGTTTCATTTCATCCTGATGGCTGTTAACGTTAGGTTAAATATTAACGTGCAATAAACCCCTATGCTTAAAAAAAGTAATAATGATTTAATTGACAAGAAATAATTTAAGTGTCTCATTTCTGGTTTGCTTCATGGAAAATTTGGTCATTGACTCCACTAACAGTAAACTGGTTGAAACAGCAAGAACAGTAGCAGTAGTCACGCAATACCTCCAGACCATAAACACTTAAAAAAATCTACCTTAGCAAAAATGTTTTGATTAAATAAAAGTGGTTTCCTTTTTTAAATAACTATGCAATTCATCCTTATTAAGGTGTATGTATTAGATTCTTGACAACACAAGAAAGGATATAAACAAATTAAGAGCCCATTTCAGCCATCTTCACATGATTAGTTTGTAGCATCAATTGTGCAGCGCATCAATTGCATTATGACTTGCTGGAGAGTATTGTACATTACAAAAATTACAGATATTTAGGCTCCTGCACATTTTTTAGTTTCATTTTAAAACCGGTCTCATGGGGTTTTACTTAATAAAAAATGTTACACAAGATCTAAGTCATAAATAAGCCTGGGCTTGGGTCAGGGCTAGCAGAGGGATCTCAGACTCCAGAGGCAATGAAGAAATGCCAACGACATTTGACATCCTGCAATTTTTGTGCATGACTTCATAGGGATGGGCAGGTGGGTTGGTGCGATTGCAAACAGTTGAACAAATTTCACTGGGAGCTCTGGGAGCGTCATAGGAGGTAATGAAGTGCAGGCATTCAGAAAGAAACATCGAAGGCAGATCATTAAGATCTCAGGAGGAATTCTAAATTACTCAGGAGAACCCCATTACAAGTGAGCACACCCTTCAAAACTGGCTGTCCCCAGATTTCCAAGCGGAATAACCTAACAGCTTTCCATCTTCCTGTATTCCCTCAATATTACGTGCCAGATGATCTCTTCCCATGTCTTTGAACTAAAAAGCCTAAAAGATTGGGATGAAGAAAGGACAGAGCTGGAGAAGTCTGGGTCCTCTGTTTTCAGTCGTACTGACTACAGGTCTTTCAGAAGAACAGGTAAATTATAGTGCAGGTATAAGGGAAATCCCCGAGTCCCTTAAACAGCCATTCAGTTCCTTGCAGGGCTTGTGATAATTAAAAGGTTGCACTGAACCCAGATGAATTTTACCTTTTATCCAAGCACGTTGAAGATTTCTGTTCATTATAAGTCACCAGTACATAGTGCACTGCTCTCTCCTTCCACCAGAACGAAAACAGAGTGAGCAGCAATACATGTACTGGAGCTACAGCCGGTGCTGCTGTCGGCAAGGGAGGGAACTGGGGCTGGCAAAGAGTAGGTGGCTCATTCCTGTAAGCTCCCATTTCTACAAGCTCAGTTGCTGGCAATAGTGTGGGGTAGGTTTAGACTTTAGGCAGGAGGTGTCAGCGCTCCCAGGCACTGGTTTATGCAGCCCTTTCGCTGAAGGCTCAAGATTTCAAGGAGCTCAAAAAGGCCTCAGGTTTCAGGAAAGAAATAAGACCTTTCATAAAATAGGGGGGGGAAATGCAGGGACCAGTGTTTGCTTGAGGATTACCTCAATCCCCTGCTGTCAGTTCCAGAAGCAAAGTCCATTATTGCACCTCTGCCACTGCCTTGAACAAGTTTCTACGGTGTAAATGAAACGATTCTTATTATCTGCCCACGATGGTGATAAGTTTGCACTTTACAGGAACAGCTCACTGCTCTCAATTGCCTCATCATTGATTTTCTCTAGGCCATGACTCTCCTGTCATACCGCAGACGGAAAGCCTCCTTCCGCGAGCTTAGTCCAGATGCAATGAATTTTACTGCTGCTGAAACTCACTTGGTCCCGGTGGAAATTTGCAGAGGTGGAGCTAATGGAAAATCCCTTTACCTTCTCCTTGCCATCCCTGCCATTTGCTTCCTGCAATCCACCCTGCTGTGTTCCCACCGAGGGCTTGATTTTTCATTGGGAAGGTAAAAACCCATCGCAGAGGACAGGGCAGAGAGAGGATGAGGCGGTGTGAGTCCCTGCACTGATGGGAGCTCGGCCGTATCATAACCACACACCTGCACAGAGGCGGGCGCTGAGCCTGCATCATCCCGCGTCTTATGAGATAGGTGTACGGGTGTCAGTAGAAAATTAAGAGCAAGAGAACCTGAAGAGCTCACAGGATAAATGTGATTACATTTTTCAAAGCTGCTAAAACTCAAGAGCCTGAGTCATATATATATATATACACACACACACACACATATATATAAAAAGTAAAACATTTCATTCCATCCCACTTAGGCTCAGAATTTCTTTCCCACTGATATGCCAAAATTAGAAACACATTTTCAGAGAAAGCCTAAGTCCCAAATAGATGTGCGGCCTTCAGAAAGGCAGCTCTGTCCCTGCAGCTTTCTCATTTTCCTCTGAGCAGCCGTCTGTTTGGCCAATTAGATGTCTGACTATTAAAAATCCTATCACAAGGAAAATAGTACAATTCATACAGAGTGGCTACACCCTTTTTCTCACTCGCACAGAGCAAAATGGACACGCTAACGCCAATCCATCTGCCTTATGACACAGATATACAGCCATCAGCTCCTCGGTCTATCAAGCTCCAGCCGAACTCTGCTTCCCTCCAAGTTGAAGTGTGGTGATAATAAGAGCATGACAAATGGATCTTCTGCTGCAGCGAGGCCTTTGACGCCGCTCTAAGAGCAGTTTGAATTTGTTGGGAACATGAGATTAAAGCAAATCTGAAGTTTAAAGATCAGATCGAATCGCTTGCTGCATCTGCAATAACTGAGTGGTAAATGCGGGCTGTTGTTTTCTTCAGCCACATCCACAAAATATCTAAAATAGATTATAAAGATGATAAACTCACGTAATTAGTTACAGTTAATCAATGTATGAAAGGTTTGCATTGTACTGTGATCAGTAATTACCAGTTATTTCAGATTCACTCTTGTGACTGTTACTTGTCTGTGACTTATCTATGCCTGGTAAACCAATTTATCATAGGGTAATAACCATGCTTCAGAAGTGGCTCAGAGTCTACTCACTTTCTGGGCTTAAAGTTTATCTGTTGGCCCTTTTGTGCCTCAGAAAATAAAATGAATATTTAAAAAGTATTTTTAAATAGAACATTTATTTCACAGGGCTCTCTAAACAACTTGCATTGGCATTAAAGGGAACTGAGTGCACAGGCTTGAGCCAATGCAACAGCAATATAGTGTTTAAGCAAATGCTTTGTTGACTAGGGGCTTTTCTGACTGCTTAGCATTATTTTCCTTTTTTTCTTTCATTTTTTAAAAATATTATGTCAAAATATGTACACATGTAAACTCAGGTGGCTGCCAGTTACATGACTGCCTCCCCCATATTTTCTCACACACCCTCTGCCTACTTACACATTTATCGTCCCCTGTTACCAAACTGCGTACATCTTGGCACAGGGGCATTGCCTCTTGGGGAGTGAACAGCCCACGTTTTGGAAGCTCCAACGACAGCAGAACTGAAATGAAGGGGTTTTCAGTGAAATTCTCAAAGATTATGCATAGTGAGTGGCAGCCAACTGTACTGAACTTTGGGAGACCTCCTTGCCAAAGCACGTGGTTTGGGCCCTTGTTCTCACGCCTGCTGGAAACTCAAAGCGGAAGAGAGAGGATGTGCTCAGCCTGCAAAGGGGGAGAGCGCTCTCCTCCAGTTCAGAGAGCGAGCGCACTGGGTGAACTGCAGATATTCTGACCCTTCCTCCTAGAATTTGAATTAGTTTATGACTATAAACTATGGGGCTGGAGCTATGGAAATGGGCCAGAAGGGTTAAATCAGATCCCAGTGCAAAACACTGCTCTCCAGAGAAAATGTGGTAAGTGGAGTATGGGAAAAATGACACAGATTTGGATCTCATTTATGCCCATACAAATCTGGCTCTACCTACTGATTTCCTCTGTACGTAACTCACGATCGATATGAACCCTCTTTGTACCTTAAGTTAATGCATTTGGTGAAGAAGGCAGAAAAATCCTGCACAGTACTACAAAGAGGTGGAATACTGTAGCAGACCAGAGTGTTCCCTTATACACTCTCCAGTTCCCTCTCTCTTTCCCCTCTTCAATCTACATAACTTTTGAAAAATACAGAAATAGCTTATAAAACAAGGTGTCAAGACCCCCAAGATGAAGTAGCATGAAATTGTATTTGGAAAATGCCTTCTTTTTTGGCAGACCTGCTGAAAACCTTTTATCATCATTAGAACTGCTAAGTAGCTTTGTAACTAGTTTCCATATAAGGCAGTCATAATATTTGAAAAATAGCAAAATTCCTGTATGCTTTTTGAGCTCTGACGTAAAATCACAGGAAACAAAATACACGTTTCATTTAAGCACACTACGTAACAGAATGGAGCGTCAACACAAAGCCAAGTATAAAAAATACAGAGGATTTTTTTAAAGATAATTCTCAAAATGCTGCATAAGACAAACATAAACATTTCCTTGTAATAAAATGACAACATTCTGTCTATCTTCAGCTTTGCCAGCTCATTCTAAAGTATTTTAGTAGTGTACATGAATGATTATGAAGGTTGTCTTAGATGGTTGCCTATTGCCCTGAAGAAAATGTTTATGACCTGAATAGATTAATTATATTCTCCTCTTAAATATCATTCCTTCAGGACTAGTTATTGTTGAGTCTAAATGTGCCACTTTATATGCAAATAAAATGGACTGAGAGTGGAATAAAAAGTTTGGCATATATCTACTGACAAATCATCTTATTATGTTTTATATTAGCAGATGGAACATCTTGTGGTATGAAATGTTAATAGAGTTCAACAGGATGCGGTACTTGCTTCCTTGTTCCTCGAAAATTTTAGTCAAACTCTCAATTATTTTCTGTTAGTCACCTTTGCTTCATTTGGAAAGGATTTTAACTGAAGAGTACGAAGAAGTGATGCACCGAATGCAAGAAAAGTATCTAAAACTCATTACTTAATATTAGTAAACCTACTTAATAGATTTGACAAATTAAAAATAGAAGTTAATGTAATCTTGAACAGTCTATAAAAGAGGATTCAAAACAACTAATTCATATTACTGCAAGTCAATAGAACCAAAACCCAGAGAATCCTGGTATAAACCTTGCGTATGGTTAGCATAGCTCATCGCTAGACAGCCAAGGCTACTCCACTTCAGCACTGCACACTTTGATCATGTGAATGTTTAGATATTCATAAGAAGAAGGAATCGCAAGACAGACTTTTGTCCTTAGTCTTAGTTTTATGGCTGAGTATTGACCATCTAGCTATGTGGCAACAGACAGTGGAGATAATTTTCAGATATTTTAAACAAATAACAAAAGGAAGTTGCTTGCACCTGCATTCACTATTCAGCAGTAGTCCAAGTGACTCTTTTATTACTACCTGCCTATAATATTTGTTTAGTTTGTTACTCATTTTTATAGAAAAATATGCTTTGGAGTTTGCCATGCCATTTGTTTCTGAGGTGCCCAAAGCGACAAGCCACTGCCTGCCATCAGCTGTAAGGAAAGTGAAGATACTTCCGGCTCTTAGAAGACAAGACCTTTGGTTTTTAAATAAAGGAAAGGTCCAGGAGACCTGAAGAGGGAAAGACGGTGTCTCTAGAAGACTGGAAAGTGCAAGGGTAGAGAAATGTCTTGGTTTGATTCTCAATTGGGAGTTTCACATAGGATTAAAAATTATTCCAATTAAAAATTATTAATTGCTCAGGGACAAGAAAAACATGGATTAGGAATCATGATCAGTTCTTAGTTTAACTTTTCTTATCTATGAACTAAACTGAGAGCCTTCAATAAGGCAAATTAGCCATGTGAAATTGTTAATGGGGTAACATACTAAAACCACCTCTGCTATCCCTATGATCTGCTCTTTGAGGAAGACAAGCTTGGAATGAAGTTGCATTGTTGCATAAAATATTAAATGTCAGAAGTAATCCATTCAATGGCTTAATTTTTTTCTGGATTGAAATATATCTTTGAATTTAAATAAAACACATAACATTAGTTGAAAGCAAATAGTCAAATGAAATTTTATTGTTCAGTTTAGTATATCTTCTTCTCTCCTATTTTGAGCCGAAATGTAATTAATGTGATTGTACCATTTTTTACATGGCATTAGTCAAAATCAGCTGAAGTCAATGTCAAAGTACCTGACTGAGTTCAGAAGAGCCAGGTTAGATGTAGAGCTCTGGATCAGGCCATTATAATTAAAAGAAAATCACCATCAGAACGATTTAATCATAGATATGTCTTGACACAGGATTATTGCCCTTGAAGCATGAACTTAATTATTGCATCTGCTGCTGGGAATCCTCAAATACTATTGAAGCTGCAAGTACTCAGAGCCTCTGAGATGCCCCCACTTCTGAGACGGACCCGGCGCAACAATGGGATCATTGGGTTCATCAGCACGGGAATATATATAATCAGAATATATAATCTATGTGTTGCATTTACACTGCTAATGTGTTTACTAATGATATGGAATGATTACATTCACAAGTTAGTTGGCTGTTAATCTAGGATGCTGTGCAAAGAACTGTGAGCATAGAAAGAAAGAAAAAACACTGCAGTATGCATAAAAAAATTATCTCCCTTGTTCTCCCATCCTCTCCCTAAACCCATGTGCAGTTTTGAAAACAAAAACTATGAAAAAGCCCTTCTTTCACTAGCAATCTGCTCACATGGAAGTTATCAGCAATCTTTGAATTCCAAAGAATAGAGATAAGTAAATAGATAGATAGATATAGATAAATAAATAAGGATGATGACAAAACTCCTCATAATATTTTTAAGTTCCTGTTAAGCAATCTGTCCAAATGGACTGAAACAAAATTTGGAAGAAAAAAAACAAACCCAAACCAAACCTTGCTGCATTTAGATCTTGCATGCCAAGTGACAACTCAGATATCATTTTTATAGCTGTAATAATCCTATAAAAATGGGGTAAAACTGCTTCTGGCATTCCTCAAACAGTTATGGCACTATCAGGAACCTCTATATTATGAGAAGATATTTGAGCCCATCATCTCCCACTTCCAAATAATATCTGAGCCCATCATCTCCCACTTCCAGATAATGTACTAACTTAATCACCACTCTCCGCAATACAAAGCAGGCAATCTTTCTGTCTTTTGTTCCTTTTTTACATCTTAGAACAGTTGTGCTTCAGTCTTCTATACCCCATCCACTCCCACATCTGTCTCACACTATATAGGTATTCACTACAGTTCCTGCCATGCTTATTTTTGTTGCTACATCGAAATCTTGTGCATAATTATGTGAGGTTGCTATGGAGATTATGTGTGATTTGTCATGAGGAAAATCTATTGTGTTTGAGATAATTCTGCATGCTAATGACCACCGAATCTTTCTTCTCCCCCGCCCCGGGGATTAGGAGAAGCTACCTGCCTGGATGTTCACAGCTACGAACCAAACATTTAATAAACAGAAAAGTTTGTATTCTGCACAGAGGACAAGAACTTCACCTTTTTTATGCAATGGATATGGACTGGTACAAGGTGATGGTTCTACAAAATGTTGATGTCCGTGTTTCTGAAGAATGCATCAGAGAGTTTTAAAGTGTCCATAAAGTTTTTTTCCTTTGGTGAAAATGTCTTTAGTCAATGCTCATGATTTCCCATGAAGAAGATATTGTGCAGTATAATTTCAAACTAGATACAATTTAGTGGACAGAATTTTGAAAATTATGTAGACAACAGTACTTTGAAACATTAACTTCTCCGTCCCTAGCTCTGTATCCTTTTCAGAGCTGGGAAAGCTTACAGTGTGATTGATTACTGCACATCAGTCACCAGCAATTCAGACCAGCCAGCTCAGGCTGAACAATAGCTAAAGGCTTACCCACAGCTTTCAGCCAGGGTCATGGGTTAGTCCTGCCTCACCCCAGCCAGCAACTTCTCTCCTTCCTCAGGCTGGGACTATCTCAGAAAGCGTAAGTATTTGCATAGCAAGCAGGCAGGAAAACCCAGAAACACGCCAACCGTTTCCACCATGGAAGATCCAACAGAAGAAATCACAGGGATTTCATAGGAAAACCCCTCCCATTTCAGGCAGAGGTAGAGCACAAAGATGCCCAGGAGTGAAGAAATGTACTCACAGAACTGGGGCTTTCATAAGGAAAGCGCAGTTCAAGGAGCTGTTTTAAAAAAACCTGTTCATGTGACAACTCCAGAGCAAAACCTAAAACGTCGGACAGTCACAGGCTCTGCAGTTCAGGTTGTCATCCTGAGGTGGCCATTCAATTTGCAGGTGTGACATCCTTCACCACCCTGGTAACATTGGGTGGAAGGGAAGGAGCAAAAAGTATAGGTGCAGAAAAATAATGAGATCTTTAAACATTTCAAAACATTCATCATCTTCTGCCATTCTTTCATTCCTCATAAGTGACACTCGTAATTTTTACTGCCGTCCTACAGATCACCTTGTATTTTTTGCTTTTATGCAATTAGTGATGAATGTTTGCTGGCCTAAGCATTTCTCAAATCACCAGTAACAGAAACATTAAGATGCAGCTTGTTACAGAAGGACAAACACACCCTGAGGTGCATGCATCTTTACGCAGAGCAACTGCTGTCTTCCCCACATAATCTTATATTAACCTGCTGCTCAGGACTGCTGACTATGACCGCAGGAATACATCTGAAATGGAGAGGCTCCTTAATTAAAACCTGACTTTTGATAAAAAATATAACTATGGCAGCCAAGTCTTTGAAAAAAAAAATAAATCCATATGAGACACCCTTTTGCTCAGTGATGCAGACTTCAGAAGCAACAGGACTGTGAATGATTCTTTTGTACCTTCTATCCCCTTACATTGCATGCTTACCATACAACTTGGCTGATGTTTGCAATACTTTGATTGCTGCCCTACCATCCTCTGAAGAGGTAATCTGCTTCAAAAGCTGCATAAATTGATTGGCCTGACTTTGGTGACATTAAAAAAAAAATTGGAGTTTGCTCTGGTGGTTCATAATGTTGCCAGAACCCTCGGAGGAATTTACAACCTCACTATGCACAAATGGGAATACATTATTCTATATATTGCTAATGTTACAATAGTGTTGAATAATAGAGCTTTTTAGTATTTGAAAAGCTCTTCTACAGCACCTTTTGAAGGTAGTTGATAAAATACAGTCAGGTAAAGCCAATTATTGACTTTAACAAAGCTGTTATACTACTCTATGCATTTTTAAGCACATTTTTTGTGGTTAGAATTAACGCAGAAGCCCAAAAGTGTTCTTTTAAAATAAGAATAAATGAGAGGAAAAGGAGGAATGGTGGTTAAACACTCAACTGCGTGCCTTCCTTATACAGGTCAGGCATGCAGGTTTTGAAATGCTGCATACAAGAAAATTGTGCAATTCATTGCACCCCGGATATATGCCAAAGATGTTCTCCAAAAGAAGGGGTGAGTAGAGGTGATCTGGAAAGGACTTTTAATCTGTGTGATAAATTGCCAAATGCCATTACATTTAATGAGTCACATCAATGCAGTGCTGGAATAGCAGAAATAAATAAATAAACATATAAAGCCCTATCAAAACAACTAGTATAAACAATTACATGAATTAATAATAAGAATCCTATTAATGCCTGCATAATTTAGAGATGCTAATGAAACCAATTTTAAGTTTTTGTAATGTATATTTGGTGCTTTGAAGTCTAATTTTCTAAAGTCATCTTAATGCTCCTGTTCACTATTTATTCCCTCCACCAGCCCCCCCATTTAAGGAATGAGCTCTTCTGGAAAAAAGCATGAAAATTAATAGAAAATTGTATTTTCTGCAGGATTTTAGAACTGTATTGCGAATCTCGCTTTCCTGTAGAATACCCCGTGGCTTAAATAAACAAACCTATGAGAAGCACAGAGCCATCATTTATACCTGTAACAACTGAGAAAAGTGTCCATACGACCCTCAGAAGCCCGGTAGAAGAATCTGTTGTTTCCAGTATTGAGATACTATTGCTCTTGTTTTATTGAAATAAAAAACCCTCAAGGAAAAGCTTCATATTCAGCCAAATGTTAAAGAAATATTTGATGGGGAGCCATCATGTATATACATATTTCCAAAAGATTTTTACACCTTAGCACCTTCATATAGGAAAACAGACTCATCTTGACCTGCAATGAAGAAATGAGGGTATGAGTTAAAATTCTCCCACACTTCTTTCTAAGCAGCAGATACTATTTGTGCATTTCCAAAAAATAATTCCTGGCCACTTGATGGTTATAAAAAATTAAGAGAGTAAGTTGTGAGCAGAAAATCAGTCATGAACAAGAGGCATCTACACATCATTAGAAATAATGAAACCCAAACCCTGGGTAGTCCTACTGTAGAGAAATGAGAAAAATGTGTTGTTTGGCATCAACATCTGTTCACAGAAAATATTTGTTGTCATTTTCAGGTACTGGCTGTGGCAAATCTGCTTTTGCCCCAGCCTCAGAAATTACTTCTATAGTCTGCAATTGTGAATTACTGAGAGTTAACATACTGGTCAGTGTCTGGGATGAAATCTTGATCCCTGCATAGATCAATGTCTAAAGCTCACATTGGCCTCAGCAAGGTCATGATGTTGTATCCTATCCTCATCTCCCGTAAGCAGGATTCATTTGTGTCCTGGTTTCAGCTGGGATAGAGTTAATTTTCTTCCTAGTAGCTGGCACAGTGCTGTGGTTTGGATTTAGGATGAGAAGAATGTAGATAACTCACTGATGGTTTAGTTGTTGCTGAGCAGGGCTTACACCAGTCAAGGACTTTTCAGCTTCCCCTGCTCTGCCAGGGGCACAAGGAGCTGGGAGGGGGCACGGCCAGGACAGCTGACCCCAACTGGCCCAAGGGCTATTCCAGACCATATGGTGTCATGCTCCATATATAAACTGGGGGGAGTTGGCTGGGGGGCAGCAATCGCTGCTCGGGGCTGGGCTGGGCATTGGTCAGCAGGTGGTGAGCAATTGCATTGTGCATCACTTTGTTTTGTGTATTCTTTTATTATTATTATTATTATTACCATCATCATTATTATCCTCTGCTGGTTTATTAAACTGGCTTTACCTCAACCCATGGGTTTTACTTTTTTCTGATTCTCTCCCCCATCCCACCCAGGGAGGGGAGGAGAGTGGGCGAGCGGCTGCGGGGTGCTTAATTGCCAGCTGGGGTCAAACCACAACAATTTGGCTGATCATAAGTGTCCCTGCAAAATTAATTTAGTGAAGTAGTTTCCAGATTACAGCGAAAGGGACAGTCTCACCCTCCGCTTTACCTAGCTGAGCTGAGATCCAGGCTCCTCAGTTTGTTCCACCTCTAGTGAGGACAGAAAGGCAGATACCTCCAAGCTAAACCAGAAATCTGCAGGTGGGTAACGTGCAGTTCGGTAATAGGAGGACCCTGCAGGATACCATTTGCTCTGTGGCTCTGTAAAATGTTTACCCACTGTCTATACATAATTCTTTAAAACTGCTTGCTTACAACTGACACCCAGGCTGTCAGAAACTGGAGGTTTGACTTCAGCCCCAGTAGCATTGAGGCTTTTTATTAATGGTCTGCACTGAGGCATCATTGACTTGGTCTGGGAAATGTTCCTGCACATCACCTTTAATCATCCCGGTATTTATGGTACATTTATAACCTCAGGTTTTCACCTCATCTCTGAACAGGGGGATTCAGGGGTTTTGGGCCATCGTCTTGGTACATCTCACCAGGCAGCACATTTTGTTTTGCCCAGTTAATTTGGGGCACTTTTACCTGAGAAAATTCTCACATATGGCACAAGATTCTTTTGTTTACTTTTCCTTAAGTTAACTATGGTCTGGGGAAAAAAAAAAAAAAAGATTGAATTTCAACTGCCAAAGATTTACAATAGCTACACTTGGAAGAGTGCCAGAGACGAATGAAGAGGGCAACATGTTACCCTGTGAGGCACTGGGCTTTGTGATATGACTCTGCAGAAATAAAATGACATTTAAAAGCTCCTGGTGATGTCTGTTTTGAGTTGCAGTGCAACTGACAGCGATGTTACCAGCTGACATCAATCACAGACCTACACTTTAACAAGGAAAGAATTCACAGATATGTATTCTCTTAAAGTACCTAGCAGTGATTTTGTTTGCTGCTCTTTTCTCCTCCTCAATTCTCCTCCTCAACTGGTATACTCAGTTATGTTTTGGAATTCTTATCTTCCACTCGGTAAGCATATCAGATCCTTTCCATTTTGCTATGCAGCAAGCGATAATTATTTATCTGTTATGAGAATGTATTTAAGAAAGTATGAGAAATTGCTGATGAGCAACCCATCGATGTTGAGGGCAGTATACTTACATTTACATTTACACTTCAAGCTAAACTAACAAAAATAAGTAACTAAAAGTAAGGTAGAAGCTGTTTTAGGTACTCAATACATTGAACACAATAAAGCTGAAGCTCACCTAAAAAGCTACACATCATATGATCAACCTGATCTAGTTGAAGATGTCCCTGCTCGTTGCAGGGGGTTGGACTAGATGATCTTTAAAGGTCACTTCCAACCCAAACATTCTATGATTCTATGATTCAATGTTCACTCCAACCACATGAGAGAGTAAACATTTTAGGTTTAAGTGATTTTCATCAAAGATAGTGTCCTGGTTTCAGCTGGGATAGAGTTAATTTTCTTCACAGAAGCTAGCATAGTGCTGTGCTTTGGATTTAGTGCTAGAAGAATGTTGATAACACGCTGATGTTTTTAGTTGTTGCCAAGTAGTGCTCAGACTGCTCAAGGACTTTTTGAGCTTCTCCTGCTCGGCCCGGGGCATAACAAGCTGGGAGTACAGCACAGCTAGGACCCAAGCTGTCCAAAGAGCTATTCCATACCATATAACGTCATGCCTGGGGGGGTTTAGTCTGTCGGTCGGTCGCGGGGAGAGTGATCGCTGCTCAGGTACCGATCACTGCTCGGGTACTGATCGCTGCTCGGGACGGGCTGGGCATCGGTCGGCGGGTGGTGAGCAATTGCATTGTGCATCATTTGTTTTGTATATTCTGTATATTTTGTTATCATTCTCATTATTACTATTATTATTATTTTCTCTTATTAAACTGTCTTTATCTCAGCCCTCGGCTCTAACCTTTTTCTCCTTCCCGATTCTCTCCCCCATCCCACTGAGGGAGGCGGGGGAGTGAGCGAGCGGCTGCGTGGTGCTTAGTTGCCAGCCGGGTTAAACCACGACAGATAGATAGTAAATACTACAGAGAAACATCTGACAAATATTTCAGTAAAACTTGTTTTTAAATGAGGTATTTCAACTCTCTGTCCTGCGAGGCCAATGGAGAGAAAGCCTGACCATGAAAACTGGTGTAAGAGAGTAGCGAGCAGCAAGTGCCTTCAGAAGTTGACTCTGCAGCTGGATACTGGTGAACCCTTTGTATTTCTGGCTGGAGTGAAAAAATTAAAGTCTACCGATCTTCCAGTGTCCAGCACTTCCAATTAGCTATGTTTGCAGAGGTGTTCAGCCAGAAGGGAAGAGTTTGCATTGCACTTATAGCTCTATGCTTATCTCAGTCTGAGAGGCTACAGCACTCTAGGATTGTTTCAAGTCTCTAAAAAAACTACTCCTGATCACCTCTATTCAACCCCGGTTCCCTACAAACTGAAAATACCTTTCCAAAGATTCACAACACTATTTACCTTGTTCAACTGCAAACCAGATACTAAAGCTCTACAAATCCTCTAAGGTATGAAATTTAATTCAAAAGTATTCAGACTCATCCCAGCTCTCCTCCTTCATTTCAGCAATATTTTTGTCACTCAGTTGCCTGCAAAAGCGTAAGCTCATTACGCGCTGTCCAACACTCATCAGAAGATTATCATGTATTAATTTTCAAACCTAATATTGCGTTTCTTCCTTGTGATAAAGTTTCTCAGAACAGAGAGCCAGAAATTACTTTAGAGTGGCAATTTGTATAGAAGATTAGTCTGGCAAAGTGGATCTGAAGAGTTTGTTTCTAATTATTTCCATAAATGAGCTTTACAGGAAATTCTAATAGGAAGTTCCAATGATCAAGCAATTTATGCTAAAATAAGCTTTAGTGTTCTCCACCTTCAGATACTGCATTTAGTCCATTAAGATCTATAGACATTTGTGAATAACACTAGAGTCCTAAAGTAACAAAGAACATTTATTTTATGATCCAATTTATAAAGTACACACATCATGTGCTTGTGTTTGGATTCTATGTAATCGTGCCCTATACCAAAAGGAGATTTATCACATTGGGTGGACTGTGTTACACGCCTGTGATCAATTCTAAGCATTAGTTCACAGCTCAGTGCTTTGAGCACAATAAGGAGAAACTAAAGGCTTTGGCTATCGTTTTGCATGTGCCTTAAAGTTGACCTGGAAAAGAGTGAAGCCTTTAATAACGTCCTGCAACTTTTAGGTTGCTCACGACAGAACACAGTCATTCTGGGATGCATCATCTCTCCTCAGTACCAGCTTTCCAAACCTCAGAATTACAAGATCAAAGTGACTGCAAAGAAAACTTTGCACATGTCGTGCAGGCTCAGCCAGGACCCTGAACCACACACGCACCTTACTTTCAAAATGTACAGGCATTCACTGCCTCCATTTGGATCTGAATTATGCAAAGCTCTAACAGAGCAACCCAAAAATGAACATTTGAACACCACTGAATCCATCACACACTTCCCATAGGGGCGCCAACATTGCTTTTTGAGACCATCCATTTGTGTTCCTATCTTATATAGATATATATATACCAACTAGAAAGATCTGTGTGAACAGCCACCCTGCCAGTCTTTGACTAGCCCTTGATCCAAAGCAGAAGAACTGTAAGACTGACATGTCTGAAGCATGGTTCATGTTGAAATGCTGGCTGCAATGCGGCACTAAGCGCCTGGTGATAGGCAGTGCTGGTATTCTGGAGTTGACAGCCCTGCTGATTCCTGCCTGCTGCTTCCCAGACATGAGGATCTGAGGGGACTGATCTCACTGAGGATAGCATGTTAAATATTTTCTAACTAAACATGAGATTTTTTGCCAGTCAGGACCATAGTCGTATTCTTAGTTCAATATCACTAGGAAAGCATTTCCACATCTCAGTCTTTTGGGTTAATTAATAAAAATTTATGATTACTCTATTATTTGTTTGCAAGGTTTAATATTTTTGTCTTCAGTCATGCAGCCCGGATAGCTTCAAATGAAGCAAGCATGAAAGAGCAAAAAAAACCCAAAGAACTGCTGGGACTCGTTAGTGAAGTATCCCCTATTCACACTCCATACATGCACATATGCCTGCTGACAGGTAAGAATAATGGAAAAAACACCTAACTGCAACTCCTTCTGGCCTATTTTGTACATCTTCCCTAAGCTGCAGTCATGGTCCCCTCCACCAGATTGTCTAAGAAACTCAGGGCATCTAAAAGGAGAAATAATAAACCATTCACTTATCTTTCCCCTCTCATTCTACAGGAGAAATCACCTAATTTACTGCATGTCCACTTGTGTACTCAACTGAGCCAGTTGGGTAGGTTATATGTGGGATAACATTACTGATGTAAATCTAAAACTGAAGAAAAAAATTTGACCTTTAATTCTGGGAAGAGTTGATATTATCTTTACATGGCTTCTGGAAAAATTTGTATTTCCTACAGTCTTGAACTTCCCACAGTAAAAATGTAACTTCTCTGCTCTTTGGGATGCAGCAGTTTGGAAGATGTTAGTCATGAAAGAAGTGATCTCAAAGGTAGCAGTGGCCAGTCAATAGATGTCTTCTAAAGATGAGGGGTTGAGAGCTTGGACTGATCTATGCCTACTCAACACAGAGTCAGCACAGAGAACGGAAACCAGGGTGATGTCCATAATGACATACATTGCTTGGAGACTTTTCAGGCTATTCAGCTTCATTACTATATATAATAGTCTATAATAATCAATATTATGAATCATGAATGCATTCATTGGGTTGACCAGGTGTATGTCCGATAGCTTGGGTTGCAACCTATCAACTGGTTGTGGATGAAGCTTAAAAATTAGCTGCCAGAGAGCGCTTTCCACAAGTGCACAAAGCAGCTGCACTCGGTGAAGTGCAATTAAAAGAAGAGGCCGTCGTGCTGTTGGTGAAAGCGTCAATTGAGCATTCATCAGTCCTCCAGCAGAGTCTCTGCGTCCCCGCCAAGGCTGCCTCTGTGCCTCTCTGTCTGCTTGGATTGCTGCGCAGCAATGTAAGTCAGCTAACAAACAACAAATGTAATGGCTAACGAATGGCTTTGTTGAATGCTCCTTTTGATGTAGGTTCAACCATGGTCAAATTTGCTCACAAACAAAGCTGAAGGGCTAGTAAACACACTGGAGAGAAGAAGAAAATCGTAGTGACCTATGATATCAGGACACATGGAAACTTGCAATTATTTTATGCTTTGGAGTGAATTAGCAGAGAGAAAATTAGTGTAAAAGGGTACCTAGGAAAATTTGAATGATAACACAGAAGTCTGGTGATATTGTTTTGATATTTCATACAAGCATGACATAACTGTGTTGTCATTGACAGGAAGTGCTTTGTGGGATTTTAGGACAAAAAAAACCCCAAAAATGTATAGAAAAAGTTCAACTTCTGCTGTTTGTAGATTGACACCTGATGTGCGAAGGGGGAATAGTCCAAATTTGAGGTGTTACTTTATTTTAGTGCCATATGGCAACCATCATCACAACTGGTAGGTGCAAGATGTAATCCAAGCAGCTTTTAAAAAAACTGAAAGGAGCTGACATACAGAACCTTGCCCAGTGCAGCCTGAAGGCAGGCAAGAACTTTGTAAGAAGTTGAGGAACTGAAAATCTTCATTTTCTGTAGCTCAGAGAAAAGTTTTGGGGTTTTTTCTCATGTAGTTCTCTTGTAATAAATTCATCCTTATACTGCTGAAAGGCTGTTAAATCTTGGTTTTCAGCAGGAATTCAAGAACCAGCTACTGACTGCTTGTTTTATTTATTTAACCTTCATAGGAAGACATGTAGGGCTGAAGCCACGGCAGCTGTGCCTACAAAGGTACATCATTCATGAGCTTTCTGTGTCTGACACCAGTATAAAGTGCATGGAGGATTGTGGGTGTTAGAGATGGTGAGAAAAGAACTGAGCTGATTTTAAAATTATTTTCTCCATCATGGAGATAGAGTAATAATTTTCTTTCCCTTTCACATACTGAAAATACGTTTTCATATGAGTTTTTAGCAGCTAATCCACATTTTATTACTCTCTTCACTAACTCTGAGGAAATATGTAGCTTATTTTAGTGAAAATTCACTGTAGATTATGGGAGCTTGAAAGTTATGTGATGAAACCCTAAACCAGACTCGGTGCTGGAGATTTTCCACTTCATTTCAAATGAAAGGTGTGCCAAGCTCACAAATATTCCTATGAAGGCAGCCAAGCAAGTGCAGGATAATACAGCATCTGAGTTTCGGTTGTCGCAAATAACTAAGACCCTAAGCCAAGCAAACTTTTGTTCACGCAAAAATCCAAACAGCAGTTGGAAAAAAGCTCACAACACCTCTGTCACACTTCTGATTTGTCTACCTCCTTTCCCAGAGCAGCTTTTCGGGTACAAAGAACAGCCAAAGTAATGGACCTCCTCTAACCTACACCAAAATGAGTTGGACAAAATGTATACACAGCATTTTAACAAGCATTAAATGGATATTCAGCGTAACTACATACTCGGTCACATTCATTCAGATTAAATAAGAAATACATAAAGTCAGTAAAGCTACTGTGTTCCTCTGGAGATCACATCTTCTGTGCAGACTGCAACACATTTCAGGAGTTACTCACTGTAGCTTTTGCTTAAGACTGGCCCCACTATGACAATTAACTGCAGAGTAGCATAGTCTAATTTATTTACTCTAGAAAATTATCTACCAAATCTGATCCAGTAATACAGATTACAGCCGTTTACATATGTCTGAAGCACCACTTAAAAAGGTAGAGATAACTTAGCGAGTCTCTCTATAGTGTGTCATCAGTAGAGTGATACTGATACTGCTACTCTGCAGATACTCTGCTGATACTCATAACCTACAGTATGAAGAGAGAGAATCCATTCATCATAGAGCAGATTATTATTTATAAAACCCAGTCTAATTCTATAACCTTCCATTATCTAGGTTAGAACAGATCAGTGAACCGATAAACATGGGTGGGGAATCCAGATATGCCTTTCTTTACCAGAGCAAAGCCTGCCTGCTCTGCACCCTCAGATATAAGCTAAGCCCCTTCTTGAATAAAGACAAGCTCAATAGATGTTGGGAAGCTACTGCCCATGTATTAGGGCCTTTGGTAGCATTTAAAGGTGTAGGGATTGATACACGCCTAGCTATGATAAAAAAGATGTTATAATGAATGAATATAGCAAACATGTAAATGCATATTCCAAAACAGTCTGTGGTATAGAAGTTTTCTTTCATCATGACCTAACTATTTTCACAAATGAAGATTTTTATATTTAATCTGAATCCCATGCTATGTATTATTCATCATTACAGTCACACACTACTTGGTATCTAATTCCTTCGCTGTGTGACCGCAGCACTGTCAGTGTCAGCGATGCACTAAGGTTCTATGGCCATTTAACCAAAGCAAGACATTGTGCTGGTGAGATGATTTAAATACATGACAGTAGGTGCCTGGGTATCCAAACCCTCTGGTCTGGCCAGTGTGAAGCCGCAAGCTGTGCTGAAGTAAAGGGCAGAATCCCAGGTGGGTGCCCTGGTCTCCAGGAGGCAGATGGGACACTTCCTCATTAGGTAACTTCTAAGTTATTGCTTGTTGTACTTTTGTTCTTCAGACAGAAAAACTGCAGCTTATTTCAGGCTAAAAAAATGTTCAAGCACTGCAAAACACTTGAGAAGTGTAATACAAACTATGAAGAGAAATATGACAAGTGCTAATTGTTTTTCTGGGTGGCGTTTCTTTTATCTCTGAGGATATGCTCACACCATGGCATGCTACCGCAACTGGGCTAGCTAAGAGTTAGGAGCTGGCCATATTGCATCTTATTTTATATTTGCAAAGAAAGCACACCGGGTCCTTAGGGTGAGGTCCTCGGCTGAGGTAAAACAGCTCCCTAACCTGCAGGAGGCTGGTGATTTCCAAACCAAGGAACAGCACACTGAAAACAGAAATAGTTTTTAAGTTGTCATTTTAGTCTGATGTCCTTTGTGAGCTGGATACCACTTAGAATTTTGTTTCACATGCTTTTAAAATGTAAGGGTTCTCTTGATTAAAAAAAAACAACCAAGTTTACCTAAAGCATGCAGAGATGCAGACTTCCAGGACTGCTCGGTATGAGGAGCTTCTGACTGGGACGGGCAGGGAAGAAGGGTCGGACTCAGGGCTCCCACCCCACCCTCACCCTCCTCCCCACGGGAACCCATGTCCACTGACACACTGCATTCATCTGCCCCCTCCACGTCCCTTTCCTCTTTCAATGCTCTTTATAAATACTGTAATTTCCTGGTAACTCGCCATGCTATTTGTGCTGGTTTTACTATTTTGTTTACATTTAAACTTCCTCTGCTTTATAATTCCCTGGCCATATTTACATTCACATTGAAGCGTAATCCCCCTGGGTGCAGAGCAGCACACTGGGAAGCTCTGGAGGGCTTCCTGACTGGGGGGGGGCAGCTCGTTGCTCTTCTATTTTAAACTTTATGCTTGTTAGTTATCTCCAAGATAACATCAGACGCTGACTTACATGGATCAAGGAGAAAAATCCAGTTCTCCTTCATTAAAAGTGTTTGCCCTATTCTGCCTGAAGCCAATATACAGTAGACATAAATTTCAGAGCTAATGAATGGTATCTCAAGGAGCTGAGCTTTAGTGGGGAGCATTACTAGAGTTCTGTCATGAAAGTCATTTCTGTCCTTGCTGAATCCTGGAGGAACAGAGGTTTTAAATGCTGGAACAGTGTCAATGGCTTTATAAAGCTGCCACCGCTTATTTACTTGTGCAGCAGAGTTTGAAAGAGTCTAAAAGCGAGTATGCATGTGAATTGCTCTGCAGAGTGGGGGACCAGAAGATGTGTGACTGCTTTGTGTAATTAAAAGGGAACCAAGGAAACTATTAATGACATATGAGACCTGAGTTATTAATACCCCATGTTATTTCTGGTGTTAAACTGGCTGTATCTTCAACTTCACATCTTCAGTTCCACAGATCCATTTGTGGCCTTAGCTCTGCTCACCGGGGATACCTCTGAACAGATCACACGGCTTCATGCACAGCACGGAAAAAGTAACCAATGCATCTGTTTGCCAGAAGGAATTCTGGTTTTTAAACATGGTTTGTCTCATTTAATTCCAAGTTGGGAGCACAAAAAGTAACTGAAAACTGATAATCGGAGTGCAAAGAAAGCACAGATTAATGTCAGGCAAGAACAGAAAAACCCTAGTGATGCTCGCCAGATTTTCTGTTCCTGGTCTGTCTTTGTACAGTATATAACCAACTATGTAAGATGTCTGAAACACAGATCTTTGGCAAATAAGAGACTTTCCACTTAGAATTTTCCCACTCTCCCTTCTCCTTGTAGTTACATATCCTATAAAAGGAAGATTTATTGAGGCATGTTCCAATAAATGCTGTGCATTAGCTATAGCTATATATATCCTTAACATGTCAATCCTTGAAGTTCTGTACTTCACACAGATTTTTATTACAGGAGCCCAACTCCACAGTTCTTGCACTAATTGTTCCCTCACTACAATCCATGAGGCATTTGCCAGGGTTAAAACTTACCGGTAAAACCACAGACTTTCGATCTCTGTGGGAGCTTCAGTCAGAAAATAGAAAGCTTGCTATGCAACATGGTCCTCTTGGCAGGACCCTAGCTAGAGGATGCTCTGCTATGAAGGCTGAGTCAGAGTTTTTGCTTTAGATAACCACCGAATTAAATAAAAACCTCTAAAGCAGAACTAAAGTGTCCCTATCTATTATGTACTAGCAGTGATTAGTAAATATTTTTCCAAACAGATCATAGAATCATTAAGGTTGGAAAAGATCTCCAAGATCATCAAGTCCAACCATCAACCCAACACCCCCATGCACCGTCCAGGGATGGTGACTCCTTGTTTGTTTGATTATTTTTGTAGGGGGAATAGCTGTACAGAGACAGCTCTGGACCTTTGATTATGAGTGTCAGGATGGTGCTTGCCTGCAGCCTCCAAATTGGTCACCCGACATGCAGTGAGTAGAGCAAGGCACCTCCGTAGTCGCAACGCTGGCTACTGTGCAGCTCCATGCAAGGCACCTTCCCTCCTTATTCTGTGAAAGCTCCAAATGCACCAGAAATGCAGCACCCCACACCTCGTGCTGGGCTCGGGGCTCCAGAGCCATGGAGGTCAGACATTGCAACACCCCAGGCTTTTATGGGCCCCAGTCTTAAACGCTCTCTTGGAGAATAGAGCAGAGTTGACCCAACAGAGTTCTCCCCTTCCCTCGCGAAGCTTGGCATGAGCTGACCCTTGTTGTTGCAGTCTCGGCTTAGACAGCAACAGGAGGTGAACGAGGTATTTCCCTACCTAAGACGTGAGCCTTTATTGAGCCATTCTTCAGGGTCATGTTTTGAGCCCAGCTGCTCATACTTAGGAACTGTCAGAACATCAGTACGTCATCCCTGGGCTGGTGACAGAAAGGTGACACAAAGTGCTGAGGGCCAGCTGAAAGGTACGGCTCTAGCTCAGCCTTTGATTTATCCTGGCCCAGCAGAAGCACTGGGAAGCACCGAATAGCACGGCAACGTGCTGCTTATCTTAACTTTTGTCACAAGCTGGTGAGTTCAGAGAACTTAGGGGAAAAAACCCAGCTACCTGATAGATTTTCCTCTGGATTATAAAATTCTAATTAAGATTTTCAATGAAGTTATTAAAAGTATGGGTTAAGCTGAAATCCTTGTCACCAAACATGACAGAGTATTAAAACATTACACAATGAAGCATAAACAACCATGTGCTTCATTTGTCCATTTACTTTACAGTCAGCTGAAAGAGTATTTAGGTCATTACATTTAAAATGCCATTGCATTAACTCATCTCTCAAACAACACAATATCCAGGCATTAGCAGATCTGCTAGGTTTCCTAATGCCTCCCTGGAAAGATAAAGAAGTTCTGATTACTGTGACAAAATATTTCATAGAAAAGTTCATAGATGTTTTGGTGGCTTCTAAATAAATGTCGTATGACAAGCCACAGTTGAACTCTGTGCAATGTAGAGAATTGATGTGAATTGATAAGAGTTAAAGAAGAGGCGGACCGATGCCGGGAGCGCAGCTGTCTGTGTTGGTGGCTGACAGTGAGGACAGTGATGAGGGGCAAAGGGGTTTGGCTGATGTCAGACATGTGATTTCAGGATGTCAAATTTGAAAAACGATCCCACAGGAAACACAGCCAAGACCTGAAATAAGAGAGGAAGGATTACAGGAGGGCACAAGAGATAACGAACGCCAAGCATGAAAGAGAGAGAGGTGCCTGCACGGAGCCTCTCCAGCACGAGCTGAAAGCGCGGTGCAGTGCTGGGAGCTACATCCAGGAACCCGACCGTGTGTGTATGTACAGCTGTTAGCATTGACAACACTCTGCAGTTTAGACTGCAAGGGGAAAAAACACATAAAACCAATAAAGTTCTTAAAAACACATTTTATAAACCAGAGACAAATCCAGGATTTAGATGTATGTCAGGATTGGAGCGGAAAATAATTCAGAAGAGATTTCCCTGTCTGTATTATACTTGTCTACTTTTGAGTATTGCTCCATCAAACATGCCAGTAAGAACTCTTACTCCTAGTTCAAAAACATTTTATATTGGGGGATTTCTTTGCCCAGATCATGTCTCTCTACCTGACCTTTTTCCTCAGGACTTCTAAGCTTCTGCAGACCAGATTTGTGTCTCAGACTACTGCAGTTTACAACACACACAATTGCAAACCACTGCTACTAATAAAAGGAGTGAGAAAATTAATAATATCAGTACCGACTTCCATGACTACACATGTACGTGTAGTATGCGAAGCAAAAGTTCATTTTTGAGAAAAAAGATGTAATATGAATAAATGGAGGTAAAGCTGAGCGTACACAGGGCACAGAGCACCTCTGCCTTCGAAGCCCACAGGCACCTGCTGTGTCATACAGTCCAGCCCACCAGCAGTCCAGCAATGCCCTGAAGTTCATGTTTGCTAGTTACCAAAATATCTTTAAAACCACATCCCCAACCATCAGTAGCAGTTACAGGGAATATCTACCTTTTAGCAGTTGCATTCACTGAGTGTCTTTTTTGTCCTGTTTTTCCTTTACTTCCATCAATCAGTGTTTTCTGTATGTGCCTTATTAGGTACTGGCATTGGCTAGTAAATATTTTGCCAAACAGATGTTTGTTTGATTAAAATTATGGGGCAACTAGATTGATTTCTGTGCCTGTGACTGTATACTGTAAATAACTTCTCTGCTCTTGAATAACTATGAATTAAAAATAGATGTGCAGTACTAAGTTGATAAGGCTAGAAATGTCTGCAGTGACTCACTTGGCAATCAGCACATTCAAATGTGATATGGAGAAAAACAAACCCTTTGAGCCAACCGGACCTTACTGCAGAATATCTGAAGGCTTTAACTGGCCTGTCATCCTATGTGCAATCCAAGCTTTTCTCGTCCCATGTGTCTGGCAGTCTGCAGATAGACCATATGAAATCACAGCAAACTGCAGTAGCGGAGGGACCATCACTATCTGGGGGGAGTACGCTGAAAGGTCAGACAGGCTTTGCCCGCTATTCGTGACAACAGTTTTACCTGTAAGGTGCTATTTGATTGTTTTCCATAAAACAGACAATAATTCACAAAGCCATTCTTTACTCTCATATAGAATAAAAAGAATCCTTAGCACAAGCTAAGATTTATTTACAAATAAATAAATACAATCTTCCATCCTTTTTATTTTTAGAAGTAAATTTCTTTTACTATACACTGCTGACACACTGCATTTCTGGTCTTGCTTCTAAAAACACATAGCTATTTCCAGAGTTTATTTTCCTATTAAACTTTGAAGATAGTCAACATATTCCATATAATACATCTTTTAAAATATAATTTTATGTCACATTTTGGAGCCTGAAGAGTGGATTACATAGGAGAAATGAACACAGTAGATGGAGAAGTTTGAGAAGGATTCAAGTCACATTTCAAAACTAAAATCCCCAAATTGGATTTTAAAGTCCCAGTCTCGGGGAGGATTTGCCATGCAATTTTATTTCTGTCCTAGGCAGGGCCAAGGATCAGAACACAATCCAAAGAAAATACAAGTTGCAAAGATTCTTTCCTCAAAACTCAGCCTGAGTCGAAACTATATCCTACGCAGAGATATTCTGATTAGGGAGAACTACACAATACTGGAACATCGAGGAATTGCAGCAACTGGATCAGTGTGATATTACTGACACAGAACCAGAGACTTCCCTGTTTATTTACAGGGAAGGTGGGTGGTTCTGCACGAGGATAACATACTGCATTCATGGACAAATCCGTGCTTCTTTCCAGGTCAAAATTCCTTTTGGAACTTTACCAGAAACACAAAATGTAACTAAAGAAAAGTGTTTTCTGTAGCATTTGCAGGGAGAGCATGATGAAACCCCTCGTGTCTTACCCAAATGTGATTACATTATATTGCCTGCTTATGTTGAGTGGTTATTAATCACTTCTAAAGCCAATTTGTGAACTTGGCTTAGAAACCTGTTCTTACAACATCTATGCTGTTCTCCTTGGCTTTGTCTAAATTGATAAAAAACACAATGAAAAACATTACCAAAACAGATGTTGTATTCTTTTTCCAACTAGCATGAAAAGTCAAGCTACCTTGCTTCATATAAGAAACTTCACATGCAATTTTATTTTCACCTATTTAATCACAAAGTAAAATTTTGATCCTCTCTAGCTTCTGTTTCCATAGTTAAACAAAACCAGATACCAAAAGGAGCATCTTCTAATTTTTAAAATCCCCATTCTCCTGCCAAACATTTGGTTTAGCTCAATCACAGAGAATAGCTATAGGGTTTTCACTGCATAAATAGGAGTATGATATTAAGTGACAACTGACTAAAAAATAGTATGTTGAGACTGATCATTCAAAGTTAAGTTTCCCCCAAACTACAGTACTTTCTTAGAAGTTCCTGAGATGTGTAAGTATTTCTGGATTTGTTCAAAATGTTTCATATGCCTCCATAAGCAAACAGTTCTGATTACAGTGAAACAAACAGGAGAATCAAATCAACTTTATTATATATATTTTATTTTGTAACCTCTGGGCCAGATTCAATAAAAGCTCTATCTGATTTTAGTCTGTGTGACAGAACATTAAAAAGACATGGTATTTATTTAATTTAGCACTCACTACTATTTGAGCAACAAATGGTAACTTCCTGCTGACTCTTGTTTACTATGACTTATGCATGGGAATTGTGCTTTAAATAGCTGAAGTCCATAGGATGTCAAAATCTGGAGCTTGGACTGGAATGCACACAGATCTTATTAATTAACGAGGCCTGGGAAAATAAATGGGATAGAGAAAATATAGTTGGGCTCTGAATTCAGCATGAGAACGGAGTCAGCATTCAGATTCAAAGCCAAATCAGAGCTAACGTTCAAGAATGCATGGAATGAGGTCCCTAGCAGTGGTTAGTGTAAGATTCCTGCTCTAACTGACAGAAATCTCCTGCTATTTCCCTCATTTCTAGCCAACTCAGAGCAACTTTCTTGATTCCTTTGTCTCTATTCACCTGGTTTTAGACCCAGGGATGGACATCCCAGTCCTGCAAATCCGAACCATTCACCTAAGATGATCAGGCTCTCTTTGGGAAGAATGTTCCCAAGGAGAAGAGGTGCTGTGCTTCTTTTGGAGCTAGGCATGAAGCAAGGAGCTTGTCTCATGCTAAGTAGCTCTCTACTTGAGCCCTTTTTTTACATACGAGAGGTAAAACTGAGCACGCCGTGTCCACTTGCAGCAATGCAAAATGAGAAAGCCTTGAATCTTGCCCCAACTTCATCTTAAACTACATTTTGTCTACCTGCATGTGTACTTCCTCCTGGTTAATGCTTATTGCAACATTTTTCAAGAACTGCTGAATGAATGAATAGAAGGTATCTTACTATGTGGCTGGGCTTTATTTGCAAAAGAAATTATTCTTCCTTCAATAAAAGCCAACCCCCCCCCCTCCCCGCTCATTGTACTGACTGTCCTGCATGGCCTTCATGATTCTTCCCTGGAGAATGGTCTGATAATCTCTGGGGGTTTTTAATCAGATTTCCGAAGTATTTGCACAGCTTTGATGCAAGGGAACATATGTAGGAGCTCTGTGCATCACTCCCAGCAGACAGTCCTCTATGTCCACATTCTCCCAGCAATTTACCTTTCTGCCTTTTAGCTTGTGCTCTGGCAAAGAACATGCCTGAGAACATGCATTTCTGCTTCAACCTCCATCTACAGATTTTCTTTCTTAATTTCCCCCATGCCCAAAATTTGAGGGAAATTTCTTTTCTTTGCTCTTCTACATGAAGTTTTTGTTTAAAGAAAATCACTGTCCTTTTGAAAGCTGAGGGCACGTGAAAGCAGTCTCTCTATATTAAGAATCCCCAGTGGGAAATCCATAGTTGCATTCTCTTCTGCATCAGCACCAGGAAAGCAGGAACACAAGGTCACTGCCAGCAGCATAGAGCAGATATAACCCACGGTCAGACACTTGCCCCAAGAGGGTCAAATTCAACCCAGGTGATCGCAACAAACACTTTGAATGCAAAAGTTATATGAAGATTTGTATAGTATCTCGGAGTGTTTTCCTTAAATCACATCTGCCCTTCCCCACACCCATACATATTGTTGTACCTTTTGGTTTTAGAATTTTTTTATATTCTTAGTCATTCTTTGAAGTAGGTTGGTTGAATTGTACACTAAATTGTTTGTGGAAAAGATGCCATTCCATTATTTGCTATATATAATAGTGTCAGTTCCTTATACTGGATTGGATTCCTAGCCCCATTTTTCCTTCCTGAAAAAGTATATTCAGTTTGGAAGCCTTTCCATGTGCAGAATCCCCTCCTGGATTAACAAGGCTGATGTCACCACTGTGCAATTCTGTGTTAAGCCACAGTAACTCCCCTGATCTCAATAAAGCTGCAACAGCAGAAAAGTCCAGTAATGCAACAGTGAGTCACACCCAGGCAGCTCTACGTGTGGAAGGGTTCTGGAGGTGTCCAAAGAGCAATCAACGAATGCTTTTCATTTTTTACCAAATGCTGGCTGCATTACCCTGCAAAACATGGCTTCAATATGCTCATGTACACTTGGAAAACTCACAGAAAACAAAAAAGCAAAGCTGATTTTGATGTTAGTGATCTAGACACATCAGTGACCTAAAGCTATCTGAGATACCAAAGGTTATCATGTTATAAGGCAGCACAATTGATTAAATTTTCCTAATGAGATGAAGTCACAGCATATTAATCCTTAATCCAATACCATCACATATGGCCTTCTCAGTTTGGTACCTTGGCTATAGCACCATGGGCCAGGCTCCAAGTTTTTTATCAAGCAACGTGCTTGTGATTTCTGCCTAAGAAGAAAGCAGGAATTCAGTGTTGCACCCAGTGTTTGCAGAACTAGGTGATGACAATTGTACGTCACTTTGCATATATATATGGTAGATTTTCCTCTTTCCATAACCCCCTTCTTTTCCTATAACAATTCATACAGAGGGACTGCTAACAAAAAAGAGTACAGGGTATTTCCCAGCTTTAGAAGCAACAAACATCAAATTTTATGTACCCAGGATCGTTCTATTTAAAGCACTGGTAAATGAGCCAACAAACTACTGTCCGTGAGCATTACATCACATGTTGCCATGTTTCTCTGAGGCTATATAAAGCTGTAATATGCTCACTAATGAATTGCATGGTATGTTCAGGCCATATGGCACACTGGAATTGTACAGTACAATGCTCTAGTTATGGGGGTCCATGTCAATACCTGACATATCATCACACGTATATGAAACATCTCCCAAGGAGACTACATGTTAAAATAAACTGTGAATATTTTATTGCTTGCTCTCTTGTGTGCTTGTTACAATTTAGTTTATATATTATTTGTTTATAAAATCATTTGTGCTGATAACCCAAAATACCAACATATCTTTTATTTTCCTCTATGTCCTAAATTCACTGCTGCTGTGGGAACAGAGAGAAGGTGATTGGCTCCTGTTATTTTGTTTCAAAATTTCCAGCTGCTGACTAATTACCCTGCTGGAAAAGCAAACATGGCTGTTTCCCATATCTACACTACATCTTCTTATTTCCAAATATGAACCTACAGGAATCCAAGACAGTTAATATGTCAGGTTTTGTTTACATAGCTCTTCAGTTATCATGTGGAGCAGCATCTCTGCCCAACCTTTTGGATTCTAAAAGGATTTTATTGAAAGATAAAATGCTAGGGAATGGGTTAAAGTATGTAAATAAATTTAAACAAACACATAAACAAAACCCAGAACACTTGGACTATCTCTGTGCATTATGGTAAATGAAGCCATAATCTCCTAATACCCCTGACAATGAGGTCTCTCCATTAGCTAATACCCGGGTTTAAACACAGTCTTATAATAATTCTACCAACTAAATAAACATTTTAAAATGAACACACACACACATGTGCATAACCATTCCGATTTACAAGGCAGAAGATGTACATCATAATGTTTCTCTGCCTGTTTTTCATTCATTAAATTTTGAACAGTGTATGCCTGCACGCAACTGTGCGACCTATGATAAAAATATCCCCTTGAAGTTAAACCAGCTTTGAAGTTACCCACCCAGCTTCTTCGCAAGGTGCTGTACCTACAGGAGCTGCCTTTCTGGGAGAGCAGACCTACCTTTAACAACTGAAGAAAAGATAAGCCACGCAGGTCATTATACTGGGCTGGATCATTTGAGTTCCTGCAGCCATTCATTCTGGGGACGAAAATCCTGGATGTGCTCAATCAGAAAAGGAAGAGCATGGTTTTCTCTTCAGCCCAAGTGCTGCTGCTCTTCTGCTTCTTGTCAATATTTAACTAGTTTGTCAAGTTGGATTATACCGCCAGTCCTAAATCCTACTCCTTTAATTCCAACCAAGTGGGTGTGCTTCCAATGCAGTCTCTTAGTCAAATATTGATAGCTTATCAAAGTCATTTGTTTGACCTGAAAGGTTTCTTCCCGAGTGCATTATCATACATAGGTGATACAGTTGCCAAACCACTGCACCAGAGAAACCGTCATGGTAAAAAAACCAGCCATAATTTCTGTGTTCCATAGCAACACCCACAGAAAACAAGGACTTTGTTGGATTTTCAACGTTTCTTGATGATTATTTGCCACAGAATGAAGACTATATAAAAACTTCATTCACAGCAATAGGGGGAATTCCAATACATACATACTTTTCAACAGACTAGTATAAAATAACATGTTTTTTTCATACTTTTTTTTTTAAAGGAGCCTGAAGGAAGTGCTTCCGCAGGGCTGATCCCACCCTCAGACGTGGCCTGCGACTACCCCACCATGACCAGAGCTATTTTTGCTGAGTGCAAACAAGCCATTTCTGTTTGACCCGCTGAAGATGCAACAACACGCTACTGCGAACAGGCTCGTATGAATTCATTTTTTGTTCCACTTAGTACATTTATTTGCAGGCTAAGTGTGTCTCTTGGGCACAGGCAATTTGCCAACACCATCCTCAATGGAACAAAATTTTGCTCTCCGAATTTAAAGGCACTAATAACATCAAGCAGCAAAAACAATGATGCAAAGCCCATATGTTGTTTCAAGCTACAGTAGTTAACATTAAAAAGTCGATTATTGCCAGCCCACTGCAATTTTTTGTCTCAGGAGGTAGAGTTTTTGAAAGAAATGTTACAATATCTCAGTTGGTTGTTGGGGGAAAATGCTGACTTATAACAACAAACTTTGCTTATTCCAAAAAGGGTTAAGATGCAAAAAGGCTACAGGCTTCAGAATAATATATAGAAATATTCCTCTCAGATCTTTTCTTCCCTGTCCTCCCTTTAAGCTTTCTCACCAAAAAAAAAAAAAGGGGGTATTTGGACCAAAGAGCTTAGTCCAACCAATCGGGAAAAGAAGGATTCACAACTGCATGCAAGGAGCAGTGAAGGTGCAAGAAGGTGCAGTCTATCTAATCGCATTTCCCAGATAAACTTCTGGAAGTTGGTGGCTGCTGGGCAATTTCCCATGTCTTTGATAATACAGAATATTTACATCACTGTAAAGTTATCCGAAGCCATCTAGACATTATTAGTGACTAAGTCAGGTCTGAAAATTTCTACTTACACATGGATGTACACGTTGAGTTCTTGTAATAAGTTAACAAGTCAAAATCATTATACCTGTGCCTGACCCAAAGGCTACTGAAGCAACTGGAAGTTTTCCTGCTCGTTCTCCAGGCTTTGGGCTGGGCCAGGCTTCACCTGCATGCTTACACCACAGGTGTTCAGGGTGGCTTAATTCCATTCCATTCCATACCTCTGGCTCCGAGAGAACAAACTCTCTGTGACCAAAAACATCACAAGAGGGTTCAAGGTTGATGTATAGGGTCTTGTCCAGCGTGACAGGCTTTCAGATCACCAAAACCTGGCAGAAGCTCACATCTGCCATTCAGATAGATGGCCACTCACCTTCAGGTTACAGTTACCAGTCAGTGAAATCATGTATGCAATACAAATGGTTATTCCAGATATAAAGAGATTCTTAACCTATATCCAATCTCTTGAGCAACTTAATTCCCCTCCCCATTCCCTGGTGCTTCTCTGAAACCCCCAGCCTGCACTGAAATAGATGCTGAGCCTCAAACAGTCAAAAGCAATTTTGTAGTTCTAAATCCAAACCATGCACAATTGGTCTCTGAAACTAGTGGAACAAATGTAACTCTCTTGCAGCAAGATATTTTTGTCTTTGATAAATATTAACTGACGGGCAATAGTCATAGCAAAACCAGCTGACCCATATTTCATACCTAGTGGAGCTCTGCAATGGGGAAGTTTTCTTTGACACTACCATTAGAAGCACTCAGCTGCTGGGGGCTGTGAGCCAGATCCTGGAGCAAAACTCCTTCTCAGATCACTGAGTACCAGATCACTGCACGTGGTAGCGACAGGAGGAAATACACTGGAGCTCACTTGACAGAAGATTTCAAGGTGGTTCTTTACATCTTCTTAATTGGTTAAAAAAGAAAAAAGTGGAGGTATTCCAGTTATGTCTTATTAAATGTTGGTTTTCAGTGGGGAAGCTCTGTGGACTCATCTCTATCAGCAGATACAATCACAGTGAGGAGGCAGATACTGGGAGGGGGGAGCTTCGTCCCAAGGATATTGTGTGATAGAGCTCAGCTACCTGCTGGGATTACAGGATAACATACACCGATTTGTCATGAGGCCATTCTCAGCATAATTGAATTGCTATTTTCAAAAAACTATCATTGAATGTAACTTTGGTGAAAATTATTTAATACCTGAAATCTGCAGATCTGAACAAGAATCTAGTAAATTCCTGGTTTTATAAAATTCAAGAAAATGCCAAAAATGCTAAACATCAAAGAGTCTACAGAAAAGACTACATTCTTGAGCCTATAATGATTTTTATTATGAAGCTGAAGCACTGCTAATGTTTTCAGGGTTGGGTTGAAGTTGGGGCATTTTGTGCTTTTTTGCAAATAAATAATTTGATTCAGTTTGCAAACAAAAAGAGGAATGCAAAAACCTGAAAAACAGTCAAAGTCTGCCTAATATTTTAAGCAATATAAAATACCATGAACCTCAGAAGAAAATACTACAAACTTGGTACAGGCAAATCTTTGTTTACTTAATGCAATTCTGACTGCTTATTTATTATTTATTTATTTAACTATTGCACGAGTTCCCCAGCCAAGCTGTTCGGGTTGCCAACGTGAATAGCTTTCCACATCTGCTGCCAACTGATGTCTCCCCTGACAGTATTCAGAGCTGAAGACCAAAAATTTCACATGGAGCAGAATTAGCTCTTTAATAAATGGGTCTGTGGCGCAGTTCAGCCTAGTATAAAGCAGCTGTTTCAGCGGTCGTATGGCTCTTGGCAATTGTCTCCAAAACTTGCCTTTGCCACAGCATCCACGTCAAGGACTTAACAGCGCTTCCATTGCAAGTCCCCATTTTTGCATTCTTAAAAAATATTTTAAGTGAAACAGAGACCTTGAAGGCTCTATTTGTGTTGCTTGACATTCTGGGTTGTTTGGGGAACAAGAATAAATTCTGACCTTTAGATCTCATTGAAGATTTTTCATCCTTTTCTTGAAGCCCATTTAAGCATGTTAATGCTTTCGCACATGCACAGAGGCAACTTTTTCCTGGTACCCACTGCAACAAACATAATTCACAGATTCACTTATGCATCTTAGACATCAATTGAGGTCTTACCGCCCTACAATGACTGCTGAGCTAATTCTGCCAAACTCCCATTGCCCCCAGTGGAAATTTGTCCAAAATGAAATGAAAAAAGCCTAGACCATGCTCTGTGTTTGAGAGAAAAATGAACTGTCTTGGTAGCTGCCACATTTGTGTGCCAGAAATTGTTGTGTGGGATTTTAAAAGGTGCTTACTTTTGGCCTCTGTTCCCAGTGAAATCAGTCAGTGATTAAACTTCCATTGACCTCAGTGGGAACAGATTTAAACTAGCATTAAGCATTTTAAAATCCAAGTGTGCAGTTTTTACGTATTGGACAACATACCTTTCTGAGCACTATGAGAAACCCTTTTCTCCATCAAACATATTGGCAATGCATCTTTTGCAGTAGGTGCTGGAAGAGACTGAATAAGTGCAATTGGTTTTCAATGTCACTTAAATAAATTGTGTAAAGTGCCACAGGCTGAATAAGAAGAGACAATTTTTTATAAGCTCATAATGTTTTTCTTTGTCTTAGAATGTGCTCATTAAACTTTGAGCAGTGTATGCCACACAGCATCCGACATAATTGCCATTCTAACACTGCCATGTCTGCCCCATCACACAACAAACTGAACATGACTTTTTCATGAGAAACAGGAAAAAAATGTTCATCAATTATTAAAGTTTTCTTTTCAGTATGTATGGTTGAAAAAACATATAAATGAAAATAAAATATCTCTCCCTACGTGTCACTTACGCACACACTAAATACTTTGGTTTTCTTATAGCAGGGCCCAGCCACCCCAATACCTCATTTAGAGCACTGTCTGACATCTATAGTTCACTTTTTTAGACATTAAGGAATTCAAGATCCTCACTGCTGTCCTATACACAGCTACGGCCTTGGGCTAAAAAATAAATACCTGCCTTTCACAGAATGCAGTAGGCAGTTTAGCATTTCCAGAAATAAAATAACACTTTCTCCACATCCTCTATTTTGATCTTTTCAGAAAGAATCAAATAGGTAAAAAATCTCTGAAACATTAAATATTTTTGAATGTGGCAATGTTGATAAAAGCGATGGCACTCACAGCGTGGAGAAGGTAATTTGTCCTGTGATCCAGCGTTCACTTGTGTGAGTGGGAACACTCTGCCTGTGAGGCTTTCAGTGACCTGAAGGTCATTCTTCTGTATAAGGACATTTGCTACAAGGAGGTCACTAGGCTTTTTTTAAACCAACTGAGAAAACAAGGAAACTGCTTTCCTCCTCTGCCAACTTCTCTGCAGAGCATCACCACATCCCTTCCAAACGTCTGCTGCCTTCTGCCCACACTGTAACCTGAGCAGTGGACGCTTCTTTTATTCTTTGACCTTCATTGCCTTTCATCAAGAAAGCATCTTTAACTTTCTCCAGGCAGAAAAGACCCTCCTTTGACCTCACTCTTCTCAGTTTTTCTGTATTCATGGATGCCAAGGGAGAAGGATGAGGAAATAGATTGTTTCCTTCCCCCCTCCCATTCCCACTCATGTATCCCTATTTCCCAAGAGCGGTCACAGTGGTGCTTGTAAAAGCTTACCTCCTCAGTGCCTCACCCTATACATCCTATACTTCCTTTATCTCATCCAAGAGATAGCATCTCAGCTAGTACAGGGAATATTAGCTCATTCTGGGCTTCTGTAGTGGATCTGAGGTGAGCATGTCACCCAAGAGCTACAAACACCATTTCCCATGGTATCCATATATTGAAAGGCTGGAAAATCTCACATCCAAATTTTGGCCAGCCAAACTTGGCTTAATGTGAGATTGAAGGAAATCACAGCCCAGGGAAGGATGGCTGCAGGCCATAAATGCAAATAGCTGTGCGATTAACAACATGTTATACCCATAAAATTTAAATCAAATGTTGGTCAGCTGAAGGTCGTTAAAGAAAGAAAGTCTCTTAGTTCTCCTTTACTCTGCTCTGAAAGGCTGATACCACTGGGAGGTACAGTGGACTAAGAGGAAAACCACACACAGATTTAAAAAGATTTTGTTTCAAAAAAGGAAAAGGGATTTGCTGAATATTATGGTGAGCCTAATCTCTTCAAGGAAAGCAGTGATGAACTATAAATTACCAGGAAAAACAACAAAAAAAATCCTCGTTCATTTGAGTGACTACTGTCAAAACGTACCACTTACCTAGCTCCCGGAGAGAGCACCACAGCACAAACATTATAAAAAGGCCAAACTTTCTAGAGTGCTCTGGATACTTTGCCAGCTTTTGTAAGCAAAGTTCAAGAAATATGAAAGTACTTACTGTCAAATGGCCGCCTGCTGACTGCGAATAGTCACCTTTCACAAGAGCTAGAGGGGATTTGAAGGTGTTTTCTACAAGACTTTAACTCAGAGCTCCTCAAAGCAGTGGAGGAGGCTTTGCATACCTAAGTGCAGGCAGGTACTATCAGCTGTGCGACACATCAGGTCACCATAGTATGAAATAACTCCTGAATAAACAGGACCTGCCTAATTTGACCACTATCTCCCATATGAATCAAACCAGGCTCGCTGGCAGCACAAATGCCAGTCTTTTTTTCATCTTCACTGCTGGACTGAGTAGAAATTTGCTGGATTTAAACCAAAGGGAGAAAAAGACTTTAAATCCTTGATGAAAATGCCTATGACCAAGGTACATCTTCTGTACCTATAGTAAGATAGGAGATTATAAACATTTAACTCGTAAATTCATTTAAGAACTACAGGCTAGTGAAACAAACTGAGGGAAGTTGAGCCTTTTGGTCAGAGTTGCACATCACCAGAGTAGCTACAGAAAATGAAATGCTTCTTCGGAAGGTGGTTCAGCCTGTGACTCTTTCAAACTTTATCAAGAGATTCATTGTCCTTAGCAGCTACAAAACAACAGGAAAGATCAGTAAAATCCCAAACTGGCCAGCTGAGAAGCATCTATTACACCTGGCCCAGGATATGAATGCAGAATGTGTGAAAAAGACCAAAGAGCAAATGAGCCTCTACGCTGAAATCACCAAATTCAGAATATTCATGTAAACACTGATTTAAGTATGTTTACAGCAGTTTATATTTATGAACATACTGCTATTGCATTATCTTCCTTGGCTCCTTTGTAAAGTTAAAAGGAAAACAAAATCATTCTGGTCTTCATCTGGGAAGTGTTTCTGATGCTGAGTTTATTTATTTGTTTATTGCCAAGTAGAAGCCTTAAGGATGTGTAAAGTATCTGTTGTGACACACAGCACTTTCTTACTAGATCAAATCTAGGTCTCCATAGACAGCAGATAATAGCACAAAAGGGGAAGTGTGAGATGAACTCAGAGTAGAATTAGAGAAAGAAAGGATTTAAAGCTGAAGGATTTGAGGGAAAACATCCATTATGATACACTTCACATTCACCATTAGGCTGCCCGTGGGAGGGAGAGAATCAAGAAGCTGTAAAACAGGGTTTAAAAATGGGCTTCCCGGGACCTGAGGAACCAGTAGACCTCCATTAGACAGACTTTTGACAGCTCTCTAAGTTAGGATGTCCTATATATAAAAATAAATACGGCTCTAGCTGACAGACTATTGTTTCTATGGCAGCGTAGATCAAGACCAGTCAGAACTCTTCAAAGACTTTGAAACCAACCTATTTTCTCAAACCACAGTAAGCACACGGAATAGCTACGGCATTACTTGTAGCTTGGAGCTGGTTAGTGACAGCTGCCTTCTTTCTTAAAGCCTGTGCTCCTGGGGCTGGGCAGGACACGCGGGCTGCTCTCTGTTTGCTTTCCTGGGGAGCCATGTGAGTATCTGGGACTCTCAGTGCTCAGCAAATGTGAAACTATCCATACACAAACCCAAAAGTCTGAGCCAACAAGGCAAACATGACAAATCTCCAGTATATGTTTTCATTCTCTTGTTTTGGTTTATCATTTTTGGCATGGTAATGATAACTATTCCATTTCCTCATTCTGACCATGCAGATTTAGAGTAGAAAGCTGATGGATCCATTCAATTCTGCTAAACTTGAACCCCATTTTCTCAGTTACTTCAGCTTCTATCATTCTTTTCCCTCCGATTTTTTGCAAATCTCTGGAGAACATTTGGAGCAGGACAGCTTCCACCATGTGAAGACATGGGTGTTGGAATGTTGGAATTGCTCCTTAAAGGCAAAGAAAAGGGCTGATTTGAAAGTGATTAAAGACTGAGAGCTAGAGAAGCTCTGAGGATGGAATATATTGTTTCACACAAAAAAGTTCCTTGTTCAGGTGCTCTTGTTGCTTTACCAGATTACAAAGGGTTTTACCAACGGGAAACAAAGGCAGGAGGGTAGGTTGAGCTTTGTAAATCAGGCTTTATTCTCTTAATCTCTTCTTTCTAGAAGAAAATGCAGCAGAAGAGAGATAAATTCACAGCAATGAAAATATATGCATTATAACAGTATTGGTAAAGTATATATTTATTTTGGAATGCCCTTAGCAAGCTTAATACGAACTGACTGAATTTCATAAAGGAAATATTTGCTTTCTTGTTGATCATTCATGTATGGATCTGCATCCTTTCCTTTCCATGTTTCAGCCTCAGAAACTAAACAGAAACACTGACTTCTCCTCTGCATGTCTTTTAAATGGAAGTTTATTTGCAACACCCAAGTTAAACAGCAGAACGCAGCCACGTAAGGCAAAGCTGGATAATGCATCATCTTCCCCAGTGGGTCCTGCCAGTAACTGATATGTACCTAAAAGCAGACATAGTACCTTAGGTCAGAAGCAAAACATTGATTCTTGCAGCACCCAGGTCTCCAGTAGGCAGTCCACTACTGCATGGAGCAAATACCTACTTTTACCATAGGTCGCTGAACACCTACAAGGTGGAAGCGGGTTGTGTAAGGGAATGGGAATTGAGTAGAGCATTTCAAGAGCAGTGAGAAGCAGGGATTAGGATAACCATCTGCCTCCTGGACTCTGAGTCATACAAATCTTAGCTTCAGGAGCACCCTCCGAGTTCAGCAAAAACATTTCAGTACATTCACAGTTTGTCAGGGTGGTACCACAGGGTTCGAACAGGGAGATTTGTTTGTGAGTAAATTCTTCTGCCACTACTACAGCTGTGTCAAGGCATATGCCAACTGGCACTTCAGGCTGTTCTACTGCCAACATTTGCTGTCTCCAAAGCAAATGGGAATGAGCCAATTTTAAGTAGCCATCTAAGACAGAATATAAGATGAGTTTGCAGAAGAGACCGGCAATCTCCATAGGAACAGTCAACTCAGAGACACAGAACGAGTGAGAAATGGAGAGGGAGGTTATGTATATTGGATAAACAGAGTTCATTTTTGTCTCCTGACTAACATTTAGGATCAGATTCTCCACTGGGATAAATTAGAGCATCTTTAGCCCTATGTTTGCAAAAAACTTGACATCATTGTATAAACCATATTATTTGAGATGATAAATCTGGGGTCTGTTTTCTTTGCCTTATAGTTTAAAGGCCTCTAGGCTATTGTTTTCAAGGCTCTTTCCAACATCAGACAAGGCAAGACACTTAGTCACACTTCATCTTCATGCAAATGGAGACTGCGTGTAGTTTCCCGAGTCTGGGTTTCAGAGAATGAAGGAAAAACCTGGAACCAAACACCCCGAGGCAAGCAACAAAGCCATGAGAACTAGTGGCTGCAAAATCTGTCCAGCTCCAGCTCACACCAGTGGAAGTATGTGATTTTGTGCCAGCTAAGGACCCAGCCCTTAGTCTAAATATTGACTCAGTGTTTGGTCTTGTGGACTAAACAAGAAGTTTCATGAGGCATTTCCCAACCCAGTTGAGTTTGGAGAGCCTGAAAGCTTCCATTTCAGCCTTTATGTGATCGAAGTTGAGAGCTCTGTTTGAGTTTGCTCCTGAATACAGTCAAAAGATTTTTCAGCTGCTTTAAGATTTGGTTTTTGTATATGATTGCTGCAGCACCTACAATCTAATAAGTATTCTCCACAAATACAGGAAATAAAAAATCCCACCCCTGTAGTCATACTTAAAGCTGGACAAAATATTTAAGAATTGTTTTTCCCCTCAAAAACCAAGTCATTTATCTGATTCAGAAAAAGGAAATCAATCTTTACTACTATGCCTGAAGTGAAAATTATCTTCCATCCTACTGAGAGCTTTGTGTTTTATTTGGCCAACTAAGTATGTTCTACAGGAACTTAGGAAAAAAGGCAAATGACAAGCATTTGAACATTTATCAAATTCATTCAAAAATATGACAATATTTGCAAGATTTAAATTTTTAAAACATTAAAATGTTAAAAGGGTTTTTCTGTAACCAAGGAGAAGGCATCAAATATAATCTTCTGCATTAGATGTGTAAGATCAATCTTACCCCAGGACTATGAGCACAGTAGAGTACATAACTTTGCTTAAGAATTTAATTTCTACAATGCATTTTCATCTCTGCAGCCACTAGAAATCTGAATTTTCTTCGACACTTGTTCTCTCTTGAGCCTGATCCTCCATTCTTAGCGTACCAACTGTATGGCAAATTTTGGAAAAAGAATGAATCCTTATCCTGAGCAGTTGCCTGGTTTTCTCTGATACTGAGTTTTCTGGCTCTGAATTTCTATAAACTGCTTTTCTAGAGTGGACTCTGCTCTTTCAGAAGCTCTGTCAGTGATATGCTGCCACATACACTGAAGTAGATCTCATCAATGTACCATCCCCTGTTCCCATCACATTTTGGTAACTGCCGTAATCAAGGTAAAAGGTCTTAGTTAATTATTTGCTTCCTTAAAGGGTTATTGGAAGATTATAGAAAGAAAACAGGTACGTTATCATTAGCTATAATACCACTGCCTCACTCAAAGGCCATCAAAACCTCTCTCAGATCAAAGTTCCTTACTGAAAATTTACACTGTGTCATATCTTAACGAGCATAGACTGGGATCACAAGTCCTCAGGGCTCAGAAAAGAAAATCGCCTCTTTTTATCTCTAACCTTTTATTGTTGCTGTTTTCCATGACTACTTAACTCTGGCCTTAAGTGTTCTTGTGCGCCACATTCCAGCCTCCATTTACAAAGGGGTTACCCCACCAAAGAGACTAAAGCTACATTACCCCCAGCTTTGAGAGCAGCCACATACATTGGGAATTTTTTCCAATAGAAAATATAAATGCTTTTTGGTATTCACATTTTCTATTTGTCACATCTGCCTAAGATGGGATCCTTTCTGCTCCCCTACCAATGACAACAGCGAAAGCAAGTGCACGTCCATCCCCCATTCACTGCCCGGCTTCCTGACGTCGCGTAATGGACATCGCCGGTGGGGACACACACGGTCGGGTGAGTGCCATCTGTGCTGAGGGAAATTGCCTACATACAAACGGATGGGGCAAAATGCACGTCATGAAGAGGAGAAGAAAATTTGATCTGTTTTGAAAGGCTATCAAGGATTTCAATAAAGGACAATAAATGCTTTGCCTTTGATTAGCTCATAAACCCCCGTATTACCATTCTGGGGAAATAAAGCTCTACTTAACAGTCTCTGCTCTTTCTCATAGAGGTGGGTGGAATTTATCTCTGATGGCTCTTTGCTGAAAACAAGTCATCATTTATATCCCAAGAAATACTAGGATAATGAAAACTGCCATACACAGTGCAGATGGTTCCCCCAATTTCTTTTTGAAGCTTATTAATTAAAAGGACTTTCTGAGAGGTTTGTAAATAAGGACAGAATCTGCTTAAATAATCTATGAAGGTGTGATAATGCTCATTATTTTCAGAGTTTAGAAAAACAAGTCCATGCCTACCCAAAAGCCCTGTAAACCAGGCAACCCCTTCACCCCAGAAGCACACTTGTTCAGCCTCATGAGTGTGTGAAGATCCCCAGTCTATAAATATGAGAGACCCTTTCTGTATTTCCTATTAAATGATACAAAGCAGCAGTAATTTTTTACCATGGATTCAGCTAAAGGTCTTTATTTTATAATATCTGTGTCCTTTTAAGCCACTTGTTTGCATTTGTCTTAGGACATGTGCTACCTCCTAAGAAAAACCCCCAACAGATGCCTGGAGAAGACCCACATCACAAGAAAAGGCTAAAGTCTGCTTAGGAGAAGGGATCAGATAGGCACATCCTTAAAATAAACAGAAAAAATCTGCAGCCTGCTCCTGACCCCTTGCCTTCCCACAGCAACTCCTGCCTGCAAGCCCGTGCTCAGCCACCACAGGGGAAGGAGCGGCTTTACAGGGCCCTTGCCACCTTTCCCTTTCCACCCGAATCCAGCTGGGGACACGAGATGCCCCACATGCAGGTGCACAGAGATGCAATTCATAGACTCGTGAACCAGTCTGAAAGAACACAGTCCAATAATTTCACAGGGAGTTTGGTCGGAGGAGGCCCATGGGGCTTATCACTTAGGAAAAAGAAAAAAAGAGAGCAGGACTGACTTCTGCAATGCAAGTATTTACACAGACAGATCACAAATCCAGTGGGTTTAGCTGATCAGTCAAGGGGAATGACTTGGTAAGGCCAGAACAAAAAACAACACTTGGGAAGAGCTTAATTTCATTGTCTGAAGGTTTCTCCACCGAGTTTAACCAGCCCTGCCCTCCACTTGTTTAGGCAGCTTTTCTTGGTAACAAAAGACTTTCACACTCCAGCATACAGGAGCGTTACAATTTTCAGATGCACTGACATGACGCAGGCTTGGCACTGGCCTCGCTTTGCGCAGACTGAATGTAATTAGGTTCTGGTCATTGGTCTGTGGGCAAACACCAGCTTCCAGTCCACCGATTAATTCATCTTTAGCCAGTACTGTCGACACACTTCACACTGGGGAAGGGGGATATTTGGCGGTTAGAAAATTATATTTTATGATTTTTAGAAAATCCTGTGGCACAACATTAGATGCCACAAATACGCAGAATGTGTATCCCAAACTGAGGTGCTGCAGAAAAGCACAATTCTGCTTTCTGTACAGTAAGAACAAGTGTATAGAGAGTAACTCACCCTATTTTTAGGTTTGTCAGACATTCATCTCTCATTTCCCTGTATCCCTATCTCTGCTGGCACCACTTCCTGAGCTTTGCTCATTAGTGCATTGAGCCATACACAGGGATACATAAATACAGATTAGATATAAAGGCCTTGTGTTTCTGAGTTTTAAGAATACCCCTAAAAATAGATGGTAATTGTGTCTAATATGGAGCACTGTTCTCCATATTTCCTTCCTTGCCTCCATTTTGTGACTACCGTATAAACAATGATTTTACCATCATAAATAATTCAAGTCATTCCACAAGATATCAGTAACGTCAAATAGACATATTTCTTCCCATCAATGAGAATTTCCTGTTTTCTGCTACGCTTTGGGAAAAACACTCTTAGCCTTGATGCATAAAGAATTGAAAAAAATGCCTTTTGTTTCTCATTCACAGCATTCAGAGTTCACCTTGTACACTGTTAGCCCAGATTCACAGGTTTGTGCTTCCTGAAGTTTGTATCCTCGTTTCAAAGTGCTGTCCTGCAGTTCATGCGGGGCCGGACAACTTATGGTACTTGTTATGAAAGCACCATAATGCAAGTTTATTAGGCCCATAAGCGACATATGTCATCACATCACCGGCCCTGCAAAATATGTAATCCATTTTAAATAAAACCCTGAGTCATTTTCAGTAATATTTGCTCGGTTTTAAAAGGTCATTAGAAGGTGAGCAAAGGTCGAGAGAGAACTGTATGCAATGGATAAGAATAACACAGCACAGATGTAACATTTCTGATGGATGATCCACCAGGTCTTTACAAACGTTAATTAAGCCTCACATTTTCCATATGAGATAGGTAAACACTGTCACTCCCTTGCTCTCAGATCTGTAAAACATGGCCAGTAAAAGACTTGTGACTCATAAGACATCAGAAGAGCCAAGAGCAAAATTAAAAAAGACAGCCAGCCCACACTCTAGCAACGTGAATTCATTCAGTCAGTGATGGGATCCTGCGCTCTACTCGTGCAGGGTCAGGTCCCGTTTCCCTTGCCAATGACAGCAGATTCCTGGCTGCATTTGACTTCCAGTTTTGCATAACTATAAATAATCTGCTACATCTCATTCTTCCAGAGTCCAGTCATCTATAATTTCCAACATAACTTCTTTTCTCCTCCTCCTCTACTCCGCTACTTTGATGCTTAACCCCTCAGTTCTTTTCTTTGCAGCATGGTATTACAAGAAACCTCTGTAGAAAGGGAAGCTGTGAACCAAATGATGAACATGTTCAGCATAGAGTCCATAGCTGTGAGAAATTCAATGTTAACAAAAGCCAGCAGGAAAGTGTTCAAATTCTCCCTTCTGTCCTCAGACCTGAATATCAGCAGGGTATAAGTGGTTCACAGGCGTTGTATCTCTCATCTTCGCCATGGGATGAATTTCACTTAAACACCACAGTCATATCTCACAGCTTTGGTCTCCATTCCTACCTATTTTCAGTTCTGAGATATATCCAGCTGAAACTATATCTAATAATAAATAATAAAGCACACTTGCACTAACTTTCAAACACAGCCGTGCACCTGTAAATCCTAAGTGCTGTGCCAGGCATGTGGAATCAGATTCCAGAAGACTCAAGATGAATACATAAGCAAAAGAAGCAGCAAATTCATATACCGCTATTCCAAATTTTCTACAGTGCTGGGCTTTATATATTATATAAAATAGATAACTAAATTTTCTCTTTCTGTAGTTGGTCAAAGATGTCCAAATCTCCATCCTCAAGAGGACTTTTGAAATGAATGCACTAGCAAGTCGCTTAGGACAGAAGTTTTGTCTAAGAAGTGCAGGTTTGTAATCAGAATTACTGTAAGGGTAATTGAATGTCCAATTATTTAATCTGAGGTCACACTTGCTCAAGTTATTGAGAAACAACATATTTTATTATTTTTAACTCTTTGAGCAAACCATCCTGCAGGAAAAATCTCCACTCTGTTCTCTTTTAAACACTAACAAAAAAATTGCTGGAAAATTTTTAACTGTGGCATTTTTCCCTGATGCAAATGCATATATATTTGTCAGCTCTGAAATTAAGATTCATTGTGCTGGTAGTCAAAAGAATCAAAATGATGGTGGAAATGGTGATGAAATAGATACAAAACCTTTACCTGAGTATCACGGCACGAAGAGCTCTAGAAGCACCAATGCCTTATTTTCACAACCAGATGCATTAAAATTAGCAGTGTTTATGTTATTTTTTGAAATACTATATTAATATCTACATTCCAGCATGGAGTTCCCATTTGATTCTACACGAATTCAGTGTGCACTGCTGAGGGCAAAAGAGGGTCAAGTCACCTCTCAGCTCGTGCATGAGAGTCCTGCATCATTAATGAGGTGAAAAAGGAAGGACCACATTCAGGCAGGTGATCCAGCAGAACAAGTCTCTTGGGCTGGAACCACGTAGTTCATTCCACTGCACCAATATTTCAAATGCTTCAGGTTCAGAGGAAAATACGCTTGCCAAAGACAACAACAGTTTGGCTTAAAATCAAAACCTGTAACCTGCAATGTGTTAAGTGCCCATATTCTTGAAATGCTTCCTGTTTTTATGAATACAACCTGCAATTCCAGTGCTATCATGTAACCAGGATAAGAAGACATTTTAAAAATAAAGGTATAAAATACAGCATACCAGGTGGATTGTGGCTTAAGAACATAAATAAATAGAGTCAAGCCACTGCTCATAAAGTATCATTTCAATAATCTGAGTGAATGACCTAGACAAAGAGATGGCTTGTATGTGGTGGTAATATGCTGCTATTTTAAAAGCTCACAGGCTCCTTTAAGACTGACAGTGTTGAAATCCTGAGCTATACCAAACAGTGTTCAGTTTATTCAGATATAACATGTTCTGGGATCTGAAGATGTGTGCTCAGTCTTTTAGTACAGTGTTGCCTAAGCCTGACTTGCTTTTTCAGTTGAATATTCACTGAATATTACATTTTACTCAGGTTGTTCTTGTACCGGTGTGACAGTGCAGCTGCCTACCACAGTCAGCATCTCATTTCTCTGGACAGTGAGGCCAGAAATTCATTTCAACACACCAAGAAAAAATAATAGAAAGCATAAGACCCAGAATGCTGGAGACATCCCATGCTTGGGACCAAAGTGTGGTTTGGACAAAAATGATGAACTGAGGAGATGCCACTGGAACTGATAATTTCAGCAAGCCTGAGATAAGTGATTCTTAAATGAGTCTCTCCCTCCGTTCGTGTTCAAGCTTCCCCAGTTTGCACAGAACACTTAATTAGCCAGAAAGATTTTCTTGTTCCGTAGTGGGAGATTTAGATTCCTATTCCTATACCAGTGGACAGTCAATTATTTATACAAAGTAGAAGAGAGTCAAGAGAAGGGACTGTGAATGCCCCGTGGAATACAATGACCTATCGCTCAGAGGCTACGATGCTCTCAAGGCAGAGAACAGAACTGAACCTTATAAAAGCAGGACAAAATCATCTCCTTCTCCCTGGATAATAGAGCTCTTTTGCTGTTTTGCTTTTTTTTTTTTCTGAAATGAGAAGGAAAATTTGACCCAAATTCACAAGCAGTTTCCAGGCAACTGAACTTTGCCAGAACATGTAACGAAGCTCTGAAATGCTATTTGCCATCCTGCTGTAAAAACTTAATGGACTGAAGTCATACCACTAGGTAAACTAAGGACAGCCAGCTACTTCCAAAAGGCAGGGAGGAGAATTTTCTGTCACAGAGGAAACACTAAACACTTATCACCAGGATGTATTTTCATCTCCAAAGGATAATGATCCAGATCTTGAAAGTGATTGGAATCCTTCCCTCCCACCATCAAGAATCTTGTTTCCATTTCTGCTGTATGAGATTACTATTAATTCCTTATGCTATCTTAGGATCTAGAAGACCCACTTATTATCCAGAACCCTGCTTTGATGCTGTGTAAAGTGTGGATTTGGAGCAACAGAAGAAGCAGGGATTTCAGAATAGGAGACACCCTAACCATTTTTTTTCAATACATGGGACAGTAAAGACATGTTTTAAAGGCTTTTGGCTTTTGAAGGAGAGCAGTGAAGTATCTTTTGGCTATTGGTGGAGCCTATTTCTGAAACCTGAGGAAGGCTGAGGAAGTAGTACGAATGACTTTCAGTACCTCTCCAAGCGGAGTGGGGAGTGGAGCTTTACATCAATGGCAGGTCGGAGAGCCAAGTCAACTCTTCACAAGAAGCCTCAAGAAGTAAATTTCCTTAAAATGCATTTAGGGAAAGGTGAGCTAATGAAGGATCACAAAGAGAGATGATCTGACTGAGTGAGCAGATAGGAAAATTAGTCTCTCCCTTTGACAGACTTAAAATAGTGGGGTTTACCTCTAACCTGGCTATGAGTCTTATGATTCTGTGATTCTATGCTAACAGATTACTAAAGAAAAAACAAATTGACCTCTATTGCACTCTCTGACCAGCTTAGAGAAAACTGTGTTCCAGTCAAATTCACACATTTCACTCTCTTATATTGGGTGACCAATATCGTACATGCTGATAGTCTGCTACGATGGCTCAGCCTTGCATACCGACAGGGATCCTCAGGACTTCCAGTGAGACCGCTCCTGTTGGAAGGGAGACTCTCAGGTCACTGACAAATTAATGCTGAGATTGTCTTCTGGAGACAAGCCGTGCGGCTTTAGCGCTAGGTTGAATGTCACAGCAGAAAGTAGAAGCCTGAAATCTTTTAATATCTTAAAATTTAACCAATTTATTTAGCAACAGACTTCTATCTGCTTCTAATTCTGGATAAAGCCATGTTAATTAGCCCTTCAGTTAAAAGATACGCCAAGTGCTACCAGCTGTCTTTTCCCTATTCTTCCTAGATAGATGCGTATGAAGACAGAGATACTTAAGAGGATAATTGCACCCCAGCTCTTTGTTCACAGAAGAAATCCCCTGTTTGAGCTTGTGCTTTCTTCTTGCATTGAGAAACCCAACAGGGCAGCTCATTGCAGAACAGGGAAGGAGCATAAATAATCTGTACCATATTTTTTTTCTTCATTGTGGTTTTAATTATTGCTAGTAGTCCAGTCCATAAACTATAGTCTTTGTCTTGGAGAATCATACATTTAGAGAGATGCACTACTCAGTACTTTTCTACTGTGCAACTGTGCGCACTGACAAGATATTGTAATGACCCAGGTAACCTATCATACTGTTCCAATCATAAATCAAATCCAGAGGGAAAAACCTAAAGAAATGTGTATGCAGATCAAAGTCAGACAAAAGAATGACATTTTTCTTTCAGCTTGGCCAATAAATACAGATTATATTGTTCAATAAAATATATATTTTAAAAAGAATTATATACTGGTTTGGATAAAAGCAATTCAGAAAAAAATTTTTCCTCCAACTGTTTTTTACTTTGTGGTTTGAATGATCATATTCCACGTTAATATGATTTTACACTAATTTTCATTTTAGTTATCCTACTGACACTGGTAAAGTGCATCACTGTTAAGATGAATATCATCTAACACTGTGTCAGTTTTGTACTTTTATTGTCCCCTGCCATTCAGCGTGGAGTAACAGTAGAGGAGATCTTCTCTCTTCCATTAAATATATGGCTATTTATTTCTTCTGCAGTCAGTATTTTCTTTATGGCCTCTCAGATAAAGATGTGGGAAACAGTTTGTGTCCAGATTTGCAAGGCAAAACAAAACACAGTATGACTACTGCCAAGTATTACATTCTTCTGTATGTCACAGTGACTGAACTTAATTACGGTTCATTAATCCCAAATCCAGGCTCTCATTCACGTAGCCAACAGTGTGGTATCAAGTCAACTCTCATAACTTCAGCATGAAGCTCTTAAATCAATGTGGACTTTTTTTATATCAACATACCCTATAGTCCTTGCATTTTTCATTATATTTATAAATGGAAACATGGCACATTACAATTAATGATTTCAGAAGCTAGTTTTGAAGAGGAATAAACTGGGATTACCAAATCTCTTCCCTGAGGACAGAGACAGTCTGATTAACTGCTTTGAAAAGTTCCTTTTCGATATCTTTTGCAGAAAATGCCCCTGCTGTGTCTGCCCTCTGGTTATTAGTTTCACCTGTAAACAGTTCACTGCCACTGCTGACTCCACTAAACATCTTTGTACTTCAATCTGCATTTTATGCGAACTCCGGAGCTATTAGCCGCTAATATCAACAGCATTGCACAGTCTAGGAACATTTATTGCTCCCCTGCTTAGTTTAATGTTTCTGCCTTAGTACCGTAATATTATTAATAGTCACAAAGTACAATAAAAGAAAATTAAGTGTTTATTTTGTTTAGGCTTTCGCCACTCTACCTGCAGCCTTTTTCCATTACATTTGCACATAAATGAGCATACACTACATTTTTTAGTCCATCTAAAAATCAGGGTTTAACTCCCCTAATCATATTGTTCTATTTTCAGTCATCTTCCAGACAACTTTATTTGTTATTGCAAATGCAAGTATATTATAGTAAATTTATACATACACATATATTTTCTACAAATGCATAGCATGCATTTGGTAGCTATTTGCATTGCTAATAGACTTCATTTGTATATTTTTCCTTCTTTTAAAACAAGTATTTTATAAAAAGATGGTCTTCAGTAGAGGCGTGACATAGTTTGCAGAATATGCTCACATCACATGCATGTCAAAATAGCCTCTTTGCTGCTTGTGGTGCTGCTTTATTTTCACCCTCAGTTTCATAGCTATAAACCCAAAATTAAGGTTTTAATGCCTACTCAGATAGGCATTGATTCAGACGTATTTCAAACTGATGTGAATGAGATCTGGAGACAGTTGCCTTCAAGTAGACAATGAAATTCTGAAGTGTCCACTTTCTCAAGAAACATTGGCCTCCACAGACAATGTGCTGATAAAAAGCAAGCCAAGTCATATCTGGCCACAAGGATATAAACTCAAGTGCTTCCCATGGATACACACAATTATGCGTAAGAATAGCATTTAACTGCGTTCTTTCCAAAGACCAGCTCAAGTACATATTCCTATTAAAGAAGCTAGACGGTGGATAAAATTAAAGATTACATGCTTAATGAGTATGTAAAACGGCAGCTGCAGAAAGCCTCTTTCTGTTGGGCGCAGGCTTTGTGTGGCACCGTGGTGGGCACAGCCCGGGCTGCTCCTCTCCCACCGCGTGGCAGAGGCTGCCGGGTCTGAACAGCCAGTCTGGGAGGTACCTGTAGGGAAACAGGATACAAAAAACCACCTTCTGGGGCCCACATACTAACAGAGTTAAAATGTAACCAGGCCCATAATCTCTTTAGTTGAGAGAAGTTAGTCATTTTCCCTGTCTCGACAATTCAGCTACGTGCAAGTCCCAGCCAGCTCTGTAGAACTCGCACAACCTTGTACAACGGCAGCATGAATTGCTTAAACCACGTGCCGTATCGGTTGTGAAAGTGCAGGTCCAGGGAAGCCTGATGTGCCCTGATTTCCCACATGGTCCTTGGAGCAGCCTCCTGCCAGCCTGGCACACGTATCCAGTGTTACTGGACTCTGCATCTCGGATTCAACTCTCTGCGGTTAAAGCTTCACATTTCTAAGCGGCTTAATGGAAGACAGTAGGTGACTGACTTACATTTTTTCTGAACTGTCTCTGTATTTTTCCAGTATCCAGGGGCTTAGATGATATGCCAGGAGTCCTGGCACCATAGGAAAAGTATTAGGTTCGCTATTCTTTCACTGTGAATCTGGACTAATAGCCCTAAATTCCTGTTCCCAGTGGACTGAAAAGAGATGCTTTGAAATCTATGCATTTGTTGGGCCATATTCGTTTGTACACATAACTAATTACAAAGTAATTAGTATTATCTCAATACATCTAAACAGGCAAGCAAGGGAAGACAGAAGCATTTATTATAGTGACGAAGGGAATCAGCATTTTCTTATCATAAAAATCCAAGTTATCTTGTTTTCTTGTACGTCAGTGTAATTAATCACTGTATTTAGCATTCATAGATAATAACACCCAGTATCTGCTTTGATGAGATACAAACAAGCATATTATGAATCACTTCACATCCAGACCATCTTAATTGCTGAAATTACTGTCTTCACGTCTGCCGCTTCTGGAACAGCAGTTAATGAAACGCCTGAAACACCCGCATGCTTTGGCAACCCGTTTAGCCACCGAACTAATATGGCATTTGTCATTCTTATTATGAAGCCATATTCTTCCTTCATTTACAACTGCATCCAGCCAGAGATGTCCATGGGGTAATGCAGGACATAAACAAGGGCATAATCAGACTTCCTATAGTGACGACTGGGAGAGTGAAACACTGTCAAATTCACTAATTCACTAACCTCATCTAAATAAGCCTCTCAACCAGATGGAACACAAAGTGAAATCTTACTTTTATCTTTAACTGAGTAATAAAATAAAATTAAAAAATAAAAAAACCCCCACCTTATCAGTTAATTGAGGTTGTCTGCAATTATATAAATATGACTGACTAACCTTTAGGGCTTTTCATTAACCAAGATTCATCAATTCTAATCATCTGACACTCAGATACTCTAATGGCCGTGCCAACATAATTAAAGTTGCCAATTCTGCTGACAAAGTTCCTAGGTTACGAGCACAGTTATCAATGTAGGATAAGTAATCTTGTACCACACTGATTTCACAGATACTGTCCTATCCCATTAATGTCTCAACTGGTGACAGATTTTATTAATGAAATTAATCATCAAATATGTACTCAGTTGTTGCGTTCTGTTCAGAACCGGAAGTAGCCACCAGTTCGCAATCCGGTGTGATATTTTATCACAGTTAATAAACACAATAGGAGTCCTGGTCGAATTAATCATCACCTTTAATCAAAATAATTAAGTTTTTAATCTTCTAAGGGTAATTTGTTTGACCCCATCCTACCAACTAGAGCCTCAAACACTCTGCTACATGGATTGTGACTGCAGGCAGGAGGAGAGTCAGGGTGCAAGAAACAAATCCAACAGCTGCTTTAGAGTGTCTTTTGTATTGCACTAATATCCACATGCAAGGTATAGAGATTTCTCACTGCTACAAGATAACTTTCCAGTTAAATCATACATTTGCTGCCTACAAAATGTGTATAAATTAATTTAAACAGCATATAATACTATCTGTGAGAATAATTGAAAAGCATTCTACAAGCTACTATGCAGCTGCAGACATCCAAGCAACTGCCAGACATTACACACTGGAAAAGTTTCACTGACTTCCATCAGGCTGATCGCAAGAGTAAAATTACCCTCTTATTCAGATGTGGTTTTCCTCTTCCAGAATCTCTACAGCTTATTTAGGAATAAGTTTTCAACAAGAGGTATCCCATTTCTTCCATACATTCAGCATTGTTTGATTTATCTTTTTCTTTAATAGATCAAGAAGAATCAGAGGAAACCTTACACCATATGATAAAACCACCTCAGAGCAATGTGATTTATGACAAAACACTTTCTGAGTTTCAAGCGTCAGAAAAGGAAAGGACAGCCAAACCAGGTCAGATCAAGGGTTCTGAAAGTGGCCAGAAGAAGATGGCAAAAGAAGAATGCAAGAGGATGGCAAGCATATTGTTGTACATTCATGGGGCACTTTCAGACAGTTCTGGTCTCAATTTCTTTCCTAATAATTCCTAAATTCAATTTTCTTTCTTGACTGCTACTGAATATTGAGCTGACATTTTCACTAAACTATCTATAGTAACTATAATGGCTCATTCGTGAACAGTAGTACTTAGTTCACATCTGAATATATTGAATATATTGAATACTTTCATCTAATCACCAATTCCTATAGCAATCATAATTTTTAAAATTGAACTACAGTTGTGGAATATACCTGAGCAATAAATACATACAATGATCTCTTAGTTGCTTTCAGACATTCAAAAGCAAAAAGACAGAGATGTTCTAAGAATTTTGAGGAATTGGTTTTGGTTTCTCAGGTTGTTGCTTTTTCCCACCAAAATCACAGAGTGGGCATTAGAATTATTTTCTCACACGTATGTCCTGATATTCTCGCCTAAGCAATCCCTGGCTTTTTGACTTTATACCACAAATAGCAATGAGATAACCAAAAGGAAAATTAAAAAAAAAAAGAATTAAGACACACTAAATATTGTTGTTTATGAGCCACTGAAAGTTATAGGTTGTTGTCTCCCTGCTCTGCTTGCACAATTTCTTCTGCAGAGTTGCAGGATTGTCCCTATATTAAAAGGAAGAATAATAATACAAATTTACTTACACCTTGTAAGAGTTGCTAAGAAAACTCATATTGAAAATTTGCATCAGTACTTGAGCTAGCCAAACACAAAGCTGAAAGCAGGCAAGGATTTGGGTTTGGATTTTTTTTATTTTCCCAAATAAATTACTTCAGCAACTATAAAGGCATCTACCTACACTAGCTTGGGGCTGCATCAGCTTAGGTCTTAGCTTACAATGAATTACTTTGTGTGTTCTTTGACCCAAAGCCAATCCTGTTCAGAATATTATCTGTACAACTATGCTGGAGTCAGTAAAGCCTTGAACTTGCAGACTTAAGCACATGTTTTTTTATGTACTGCAAATAGGCTGGCTGATGTCAATGAGAAAAGGCACAATGAATAAGAAGTGAAACATATATAAGAGTTTGTAGGCAGAGAGCCTACAGAAACATCATTCGACTCATAGATTTTTGGTATTTGCTATAAATGTACATTCCCACATGCATTTCAAGAACATTTGACACTTTGTAAACCACATTGCTCAGCAACTGTAAAAGCTACATTGATAGCTTAGCACAAGTTCATGATACAACTGCATACCTTCATTATAGACTCAGAATCATAGAGTGGTTCGGGTTGGAAGGGACCTTAAAGATCAACTAGTTCCAACCCCCTGGCCATGGGCAGGGACACCTTCCACTAGATCAGGTTGCCCAAAGCCCCATCCAACCTGGCCTTGAATACTTCCAGCGATGGAGCATCCACAACTTCTCTGGACAACCTGTCCCAGTGCCTCACCACCTGCGTGGAAGGAAGAATTTCTTCCTTACATATAATCTAAACCTACCCTCTTTCAGTTTAAAGCCATTACCACTTGTCCTGTCACTCTATGCCCTTGTAAAAAGTGCCCCTCCAGCTTTCTTGTAGGCCCCCTTCAGGTACTGGAAGGCTGCTATAAGGTCTCCCTGGAGCCTCCTCTTCTCCAGGCTGAAAAACCCCAACTCTGCCTGCCTGCCTTCATGATCATCTTCACAGCCCTCCTCTGGACTTGCTCCAACAGGTCCACATCCTTCTTCTGTTGGGGGCCCCAGAGCTGCACACAGTACTGCAGATGGGGTCTCAGGAGAGTGGAGTAGAGGGAGAGAATCACCTCCTTCAACCGGCTGGTCACGCTTCTTTTGATGACCCGCATTGCTGGGTCATGTTGAACTTCTCATTAACCAACACCCCCAAGTCCCTTTCCTCAGGGCTGCTCTTAGTCCATTCTCCGCCCAGCCTGTATTTGTGCTTGGGATTGCCCCAAGCCATGTGCAGGACCTTGCACTTGGCCTTGCTGAACTTCATGAGGTTCACATGGGCCCACCTCTCAAGCCTGTCAAGGTCCCTCTGGATGGCATCCCTTCCCTCCAGTGTGTCCAGTTTTGAAGACCACACCACACAGCTTGGTGTTGTCAGAAAACCTGCTGAGGGTGCACTCAATCCCAATGTCCGTGTCACCAACAAAGATGTTAAACAGCACTGGTCCCAATACCGACCCCTGAGGAACGCCACTTGTCACTGCATATTCGTTGTATGCAACTGTTCTCATACACCAGGTATAGTTTTAACCCATACACTCACACAAGGGTATATGAAAGAACTGTCTTTATTCAGTCTGAATAGTGGGGCAAGAGGTGGCAGCCAAGTGCAATGTTGTCTCAGAGAAATGATTAAGAGGTTCAGTGAGCTATTTGAAGAAGTACGTGGCAAATTCAAGAATGCAAGCCTGCTCTCAAAATACAGCCTCACTTTTTTCCACATGACCATCAATTTGATGCACATGTCAAACACAGTGAAAAAAACCCTAGACAGTCATATTATTTCCTTGACGTTCCATTGTTCTCAGCTGGGCTGTCAGATAAAGCCTGGTAGCAATGTTAGGCACTGAATTTGTCAGCAGTGGAAGGAAAATCAGAAGCAATTAGAGAGCAATATTGGTTAAAATTGTCTCAATTCTTAGAACCATTTCTTCCCACAACCCATATTTAAGGGCAAATTCTGGAAACACCATTCAGTTCTTATTCAGCTTAACAGGCACTCACCCTCTGAAGTGCCTGGGAATTGTTTTTGAAAAGGGGCTGAAGAACAATGTCAACTTTTGGCCCAAAGTCAGCTGGAAACAAGCCACAACCTAGACACAGTTGGCCCTCAGGACATGCTTCCAAAGACCTTGACAAACTTAAAATTAAATTTTAATTATCCCTGTTCAGCTTGATTTATAATAATTGTCAATATCTGTGGTTTGAAATAACACATTTTACAACATGATCAGTCAGAGAAAATATTTTCCTAATGACTAAAGGGAGGAAGAGTCTGCAGTGAGTCCAAGAATTATATTATCAATCTTATTTATTATTTTTTTAAACTATAACACACAAACATTTAGGAGACATTGATCTGAAATTGGGGTGAAAGGCTGAAGAATACTATGTTTTCCTGGGTTTGCAGCAGTCAGATTTAGGAGTCCAATCCTGCCGACACAAGACCAGCTGAGGTTCCAGGAGTTCACAGAGATAATTAATGGCATTTGAAACACAGAAATTTTGAAGACTCCATAGAACCATAAAATTTTTTCTTGCCAGTTATCTTTTTTAAATAATTATGATGTGCCAAGGGCTGATAATTTATTCATTTGGACAAAGATTCCTGTAATTTTTCAGAGCAAGTAAACCCAAAACCATTTTGTACCCACGACAAGCCCCATTAAAATATTCAGCTATTATTGTTCCTATAGAGTTGCACGGGAAAGGTCACTTTTAACACTGGGCTTTCAAGCTTATCACCTTCTGGGCAATATTTCTGAGATAAACTGCCATGACTTAAAGGATACCAGGCAGAACAACAAACAAACCCTCTTTCTCAACTGGTGTCAGTGTTTCTTGCCTTTGAGCAATGGCCACTCACAGAACCACAGGCTCAAGCTGTGGTTGTGCCAGGAATTTTCTAAATCAATACTTCGAGTTGCTCAGAAATCATCTGCTTTCCTGCTTTGAGTCTATTTACAAAGAAATTATTGCATATGGTTTTAAACAAGAGGAGTAAAAGGGTAGATTAAAAATATAAAAGCAACTCAATTCATGTGAAATAAGAACTGCTAAGCTACAGTGGAAAATAGATCCCAATAATGTCAGCAGAGGAGCGTTCTGAGGCCATAAACCACAGAAATATTGCAGTTACTGTCCCTGCCCTGAGTAAATGGCTCACCACAAACAAATCCCAACATTTGCAACTATTGTATTGGCAGGTCAGTGTGACAGATGATGTACATATCCTCAATGATTCCTTTTTCCTGTATAAAATGGATAAAACTAATATACGTTTCCATTTTGATTTTTTTGCAACTTGACTTTGAAATTGCTTCTGCCACGGGTCTGTGAATTCCTGGCCATCGCTTGATTCATTCTTACCAGCAATCACTTCAGCCACAAAAGATATTATAAGCTTTTGCAATTTCGTTTTCTTTTTAAAGGTAGCCTCCTGTAACAACTTCTTCCTAATAAGCTATTTGTTTTTCATAATACCAATCGAATGAAACATTTTGCTTCATGCCTCAAATCTTGCCTCATTTACAACTTTCATCCATTTGGGCTATAAATAAAATTAGCATCGCCTTTCTTTTAAATAACTAATGTGGGTAGACCTTGCCAATCCTAAACCTCATAGACAATAGGAAAAAAAAGAGGACTGTCTAGCTTTTCTGCATTTTACCCCTCAAACATACAATTCCTAAACCAACAGGCTTCCTCACACAAGTTCTTTGCTTATGTACAAACGCAAGCCCAGAAACTGTGTATCATCTGCAAGACTCTGTATTAAACCTATTGATTATCTCATACTCTGCCCTAAAGCAAAAATTCTCCTTTAAGAATTACAGCGTATTATTCTATAACAATATTTGTCCTCGTCTCTCACCCAGGCAGCAGAAACATGAGAAGGTGAGGAAAACCTCGGTGGGAGTTCACTGAAAGCCACAGGAGGGTGAAGTCTATGGCTCGGCTCAGCTCCAGGCTTCTAGCCAAGTCTGATTTTCCACTTCTGAGAGCAATACAGCTTTAAAATGTTTTTTGACATCCTCTTCTAAAGTTAGAACATCAGTTACTGTCCATGTATATGTAACTGCCAGCTGTGATGAGCTGCACAGAGGCTCCAGTAATTCTGCACAGAACCTGTGCTCCCAGAGAGCAGGATGAAATTATGCCCAAGATTACAGATTTTGAGCACAGACTCTTCTACCGCCTCACAAACCTCCTGGTTTCTAGGCTGCTAGCCAAATCAATGTTTCGCTTGATGAGCAGGCAAGACTTAAAACAGCAATTCAAGGAAGCAGAAACAACTGTTGCTCCAGAGGAAGAAGTCTTTAATAGCAAAAGTATCAAAATATTATTGGATATAGAAATTAGGCATTTGGGGTAAGGGGATCAGTGAGGCTTTAGAGGACGGTGGGCAGCGGAAGATGCACTCCGTCGGTGTTCCCTCACCTGTGTGATCTTATGATAGGGTAGGAAGGCAGGGTCCTACCACTGAATAAATCTCCCCTGTGCTGGAGGTCACACTATTTGCCTCCTCTTTGATCACTTGGAGGAAACGTCTCTTCATTGCCTCTTCCAGCACTGACAGACCCCATCCCTGCCAGAGCTCTGCCTCGGTGCCATGCTGGGCTGTAGGGGGAAAAGGAAAAGCACAACCTTTCCATGGCGGAGCTGGCACACAGCAAACATCCCCCAGTGTTGGGGACAGGGTCACCTGTGCAGGGCTGGATTATCAGGCTTGCAAATCTGGCAATGCAGATAAGACAATGCCATGGTAGTATTAACACCATTATATATCATTTGATATTGCATATTTCCAGAACTGTGATAATACCATGAAACCTGCACATCACACATTATTACAGGGAAGCTTTGTGGCAACTATCTTCTGAAGTAGGAGGTTTCTATAGAATTGCATCCTTAACTGTATGTTCTCACAGCCCAAAGTTCATTAATTCAACAGTCAATTTATTCTTTTGTAAAAATGCTACTCCAGAAGCTACTATTCGAATACAAGTAACATTTCATAAGAAGCAAACTCCACAGGGAGGAGAATAACTAGCAGATAGTTTGTGTTCATTTGATGAATTTATGAAATTGTAGGCTTGATTGAAAAGAAATCTAAGAGATAAAAATCCATTTGGAAAACAAATTTTGCCTTCTTATAGCTGCTTATCAACACCAACAAGATAGCTATGCAATACACAGTTTAAATCTTCAAGTGCTTAATATCTTCCAAGCAAAGATGGTGGTGTAATAGAGCAATGATCTCAGGATCTGTATCCAGAGCTGAGAACAAGTTAGAAAAAACTAAGGGTTTTTCAACTACAAGTTAAGTTGAAAGTTTTTTAACTGCAAGTTAAAAGCATCTTTCCAACCAAATCATTGTTCCTCTTCCATGGGCAATAATGAGCTTTTTCCAAAATGATTTCATAGTGAAACAGGAAGAGATAGATTTACTGCATTTACCTTTCAATTCTGTACCAGAAAACAAACAAATAAACAAACAAAAAAAAACCAACAAAAAACCCCCTTATATCAGATACAGAAAAGTTTACAGCACAGCTGCCTTCTGCAGGGATGTGGGAAGGATCTTCCATGAAGAACCTGGACCAAAGCTAGGAGTGGCATCCCCTAGCACAGTATTCACATGAATTGGCTATGAAATGCAGAGTATTTCAATAGAATGGGATGAAAAATCTTCAGACTGTTTTATTTCCTTATGAAAGATCTAAACCCATTGAGTCAAAAGGAGAGGAACGACCTTGGATCATTTGAATGGTGAAGGCAAGCTGTGTCTTGTGGAAATCACTGTGATGTGTGCTGTGTTAACACCATATTTATTTATACAGAGCATAAATGCCATAGGGGCTGGGGTTCCAGGGGACAGCTTCACCATAACATAAAGCATCCTTGCTCTATTCATTTCCTTTTCATTGAGGGAGTACCCCACCATGGGATACCTAACTACTGAGAAGAAACTGAAGAGTTCTGACATACCTCACTGCAAAGCCTTCAACCCCACGTCAAGGCTTCTGTGGGGTTTTGGGGGGGACTGAATTTATCAGTCAAAAAACAAGTCAACATCATGACTGCTGCCCTCAGCCTTTGAATCACTCGGACACTTCTTAGCACAGAGAAAGGCAGCATGCCATTGCAACAGCATGTACACACACACATGCATGGACAAGACTTCTTTTGGCCTTGAAGTGTCTAGTCCAGACTTAAACTCCCGGGCTATTGGCTTGTCATCAGGCTGTCAGTTGTAGAGCCTCAGATGGTAGCCTACATTTTCCTGCTAACTCAGTGCCTTCTGTTCCCAAGCAATGGATGTTGGATCTTTACAGGAGTTATGAATTATTGGATGCACATCAGGAAGCTTTTTAAAGGACCTTCAGGAGACAGGTAGAAGGTAATCATAAAAAAGAAAAGAAACTAGACTGATTTGATTCAAAATTCATCTCTCTCAATTAGACTTTTTGCTGTTTTCAATGGATTTACATCCTATAAATAAATCAAATGCAATTGCAGACATTTTCAGCTACAAATATGAAGTGATCTAAGTAATGTTAAATTAGTTTTTAAAGTTCTGTTAAATAAATTGGACGTGTCAAGATAAACACATAAGAACACACACTCCCTTCAAGGGCCACACTAAGAAGAACTTTCCATTACTGTTATATGTGCTTTGCTCCTCTTTTTCACATAGATACATTAATAAGTTCCACAGGTGTTTGGAACAAACAGCACAACCAGGAGAGAGAAGCATACAGGGAACAGCATCTCTGAGTTCCTCCAGCTGTGAGATGAATCCCACTTGAGAAAACAGGATCACTTAATGCCAAAATGGCTTTTCTGAGTCCCAGCAGCTCTTGACTCAGTGTCCTAGCCTGCACGAATATACAAGGTAGCATGCCCAAACACAGGTGGGGTGCTGTACACTGTATTGGGACTGTAACTAACACAGGACAATGACAGCTGAAGCCATCCAGTCCCACAGAGACCAAGATCTCCCTTGGTTTCCTTCCCTTTCCCCCATCCTGTATCTCTTCCATCCTTGCAGCTGGAAGTGGAAAACCCATAGGGACGTGAGGAACCCAGCATCCACACAGATACATCCCCATGGTCTTGAGATGCCAGCCTTATGAGAGCACAGAGACTTGTAGAACACAAGAGGATTTTCCAGTCTGTCATTCCTAAGACCTTTTACCACACACTGTAAAACATGGTGCATGAAGGGTACCAGAAATGACACTGCTGCGTATTTTCCTCAGTATGTGGAGAATCACACTTATAACACACATAGGAATAGATCCGTAGAGTGGCTCCACGTATCACACTTTCATTTCATTTTCATTTCACCCTTGGATATTCAATACTTAAGCATTACCAGTCTAACACATAAGCTTTATGAGCAATGGTATTTCCTCAAAAGAGATAACATCAAGGATTTGGTGCCAAAACTGCTATTTTTGCCACTAAAATTAAGTCCTCTGCCACTTTCATGCATACCTCTTATGTACATGAGACTTTTAAACAAAATATATGCCTCCTCTTTTCTGGAGTGATTTCTTTGTCTGTCAACAGTACGTGCACTGACTGCTGAGTGGAGGATAATCTAAAAATTTTAACTTCAGCTTTCAGTTTTCCTAACCTTATACAATCACTACAGTCATGTCTCACTTGATATCGGTTGATTATAAATGTTTTTGCTTACCTAGAGGGCAAAAAAAAAATAGAAACAGAAGACGGAATATAGCATTTCAAAAGAAATATTATAGCTATTAGTTCCGCAAACATACTGTACCTAACTCAGAACCAAATTCTGCCCTCAAAAAATGATGTGTCATTTATAATTATGTATGTATGTGTACGTACAGAAAGTGAAGGGGACAGACAGAATATGAGAGGACAGTCTAGCCCCTGAATTTTACAAAGAAATATCTGCCTCAGGTGTCTGAATGTTGTGGAGATACATTATATTGTTATCTTTGTTTAACAAGACTTAGAGTGTATTGCAAATGGAGTTCATCAGCAAAATGAAATAATTATTTTACAGAAACAGTTAGGGTTTATTTTTCCACTGACTTTTAATTTTAATTCAGAGCGCTTATACCAGCTCTAGCTGTCAGCATTGGTTAAAATAAAACAGGCAAGCAGGAGATCTGGACCAATTTTAGCATACTTTATATGATAAAAAATGTGTAGCTTCAAAATAGCTAATAGAAATCTGGCACAATATTCATACATTGCAATTTCATTTGAATATGATTCACAGATCCTTGTGGGTTAAGTATTACTATTGCTGTGATATGGAAAAACTAGCTGGAGACTGAGTGTCAGAATAAGCTCCTGGCTTGTGTTTCTGTGCTTACCCCATTCACATCCTATAGCTCCTCTTTGAAGAAATCTCCCATTTCAGCACATGTTCACACCATTTATGCCAGTTCTCCTAGGAGAAGGTAATTTTCATGTGATGTGTCAATGGCACAACCCAAGATATCCCACAGTGGGTGCAAATACTGCAAATAGAGTTTGGCAAGAAATGTCTTAGCACACAGGACTTTAGAATTTTCCTATGCTGAACTGGGAAATGACAGAGACACTTATAAATAAAGATCTGATACATTTCAGCAAGAAATTTCATAATTTTTAAACTGGTGTTTTACAACAGAAAGAAAAAAAAAGGAATTATATTCCTTTTATTCTACTGGATGCAATACAAAGTGATAAAGGCACCTGTCATCAAATGGTCTGCACTAGTTGGGACGGTCCTCAAAGACAGTTCCCCAGGCCTTCTTTGGAATGCTTCTCTGTCTTGGAAAATGCATAGTTAAAAATCAAACTGTGGATTTCCCACATCTTTCCCTCTTGAGTTTTGGCCCTAGTGTGAAGAACATCATGCAACAAGTTGGCCTGTTTCAAACATCCCACTTTCTTCTTCCGTTTTCACTTTTTCTTTCATTCATACCAGATCGCCTTGGTCTTTGATAGAACAGTTTAAAAATTCCATTGGGATTCTAAAAGCAAAAGCAAAGCACATGCAATACATGGCAAAGATAAAACAAATAGCTCTAAAAATTGCTGGAGGATCAGCACAGTGCTGATAGAGTAGTGAATCAAAAGACACACATTCTTTAAGGTTTCACTGTGACAGTCCTGCACTGAAGGCATGAGAAAACTCAGATGAGTCACACTGTGTTATAACATTTATCATAAATCAATGCTATTAATGCAAGCAGACAAGTCACAATCCGATGCGTTAGTCCAGAGAGAACAGGAATAGACAGATTTTCTACAAACCAGCTTAACACAAAATACATATAAAAGAACCTCTGTTCTTTGAAATGGCCCTCTCATTGGCAAAAAAAAATTCACTCACTATTCATACTTTTTTTTAGAAATTCTTGGTTTTAAATTAATGTTTTGAGTACGGCATTTTCCTCTGGCCAAAAGGTCAAAGGAATTTTAAAGCTGGAACTTTTCTATTAAAAGTACAGTGGCTCTTCCCTCTGTCCCCAAAGTCAGGGCAAGGAGAGGAGCTCAAGGCAATCAGCTGCTGCATCAGATGGTGAGACAATTCTGCCTTGGTTCTTCCCTTAACTACCCTTGCTTCCCTTCACACAGCTTCCCTCGCTACTTTTCATACACTGCTTCCAGCTACTCTTCACATGCTGCTTCCACTCAGCCCGATGAAAGTTTGCCCATGTGTCAAATTAATTGGTAGCCACTTCTACCCATAAAAAAGAAGAGATGTACCACAATGATACCCTGTCCTCCAGTGCACTCTCACAAAATTGCAGTGCACTTCAGAAAAGGTATAAACTATCAGCCCCCAGTTACTGGTGATGAAGCTGAGACACATTAGCCACGGTAAAAGGACAGCCATGAGTGGAAAAGTGTTTCACTTTTTCACTACAATTTTGCCCATCATCTTTGAAAAGTTATGCCAGATCTTGCTTTCCCTGGCTGTTTGCTTACAAAGAAGAATAGACCGCCGCAAACCGTTTTTCCCTCCAAGAATCACTCTAGTGATATTGTGGCTTCATATCATTATGGAGCTGAATAACAAGGAGAGGTAATACCACGGCATGACACCAAAATCCAGTTCCTGATCCTTAACCCTCTAGAACTGCAGAAGTACTAGATTTCAGAGGCAGCAGGACCATCATTGTTTTCAAGTCTGACCTCCTGCATAATGAAGGCCACAGAATTTCATTCAGTAATTCAGTCAGCGGAGGGAATTAATAAGGGATGCTTGATTCTGCCTGCTAAAGCAGCTCTTGAGACTACTAAGGTAGTAGTGAGGTTAAAAGGAGGTTATCTGCTGGGTGCCCCATGCCAGACAGTAAAAGCTAGGTTAACGCTGTACTGTCCAAATATAAAAATTGGCAGACTTCATTTATAAACATTTATCCTTGTTTATCTGCTCATTTATCAACTCTTCCAGGCTGTGTCTACAAGGATAGAGCCATCACCCCAAAGCCCTATGCTACTGGCCAGTGTATAGCACGTTTGCTTAAACCTAACCACAGTCCAGTCCAGTCCTGGAGCCTTCACCAAGGAGATGAGCCAATCCCTTTTACCATCTCCTTTCTAATATACACTTTCCTATGGTCTATGTTATATTTGTTTGCACAAACATATGCCATGAGCTCAGAAAGTCTGTCAGCAATTCACAGATGGCCACAATCATACAAGCAGCTTTGGTAGGGCTATGAGGTCTGACTGGAGATGCTAGGCATCCCTAATAGGACTTGGAGCATCTCAGTTTGGTAACGTTGAATCGGGGTTAGCCTTGTGCAGAGACAAAGGCCAGCTACCCTACGAATTTAGCTTTCTATTCTGAATTACTTTAACTCCTGACATTGTTTGGGAATTTGGGGCTGATAGAGTATGCAGGAACAGTGCCTGAAAATTGCATTTGAATTTAGGTTGTTCCCATGTCTAATAGAAAATGCAACTCAAAGAGGAGCGTTTATCAAAGACAGACTTCTGAGGCTAGACCCAACAGCTCTGTGTTTTCCAGGGTAGCACATGTTGCCTGTTTGTCATGAACAAAAAGTAAACTGTGTGTATTCACTGTTACAGAAAGAGCAAAAGATCAAAACATTGCCGGGGATGCACACTTCCTTTTCTTACTGCTGTTTTCCAATTCTGTACTGCCTAGAAACCTCAGTAGGGAAGGGAAAGAAAGTAGAGGAAAACAGTCTTTGAAAAAGAAGTTTGGCAAGGCTTTTGTATGTCAAATACTAGAAAAACATTGTACTAGAAAAACATTGTATAAACCTTGCTTCAAGGATTACTTTTATCCTTATTTTATAGGGATAAAACAATGGCAAATGAGCAGAATGGAAAACAAGAAAACACTAATAGCATCAAATTTGCAGGAGAGAAATCACAGTAAAAAACACAGCAGTATCTCCTTCCTTCAAGCAAGTACATAGACAGAAGTGCCCATGCTAACCAGTCCAGAACATGGGCCAAATTTATCAAATGTGAAGATTCACCGTGAGCTGTAAGTTGTCTGCATTTTAAGCAAATGAACAGTAGCCCATGGCAACAGATGCTCCCCCCAGTATTAGACCTCTTTTGCAGAGCTTTCCGAATTTCCACTTGGGAAGTTACTTCTGAATCACTTCACCGTGGCCAGGCTGGGGACATTTGCTGACTCTGGGAACAGCAAACACCCCAAGTGTCCCAAAGCTGCAGTGAGGTCATCCACGAGACAAGTCCCTCCCAGAGCTCTGACCTTTCCTTTTCTGCCAGGGCAGCAAAATCCTCCAGAACTCATGCCTGTGCCTGCCCCAAGGCATCCCACAACCACCATCTTCCTGTAGTAGCCTACAATGATAGTGATGGTTCCTTTGACAGCCCTACTTTTTCAGGGAGTTCCTGTGAATACCTAATTTCACTTCTTTTCAGAGAGGCCTTGATGATAACTGGTCATGCCCCAGGGCCTCCTAATTTGACCAAATGTTGCATTCTACCATATCAAATGTGCCTCCCGTATAACTCACAGGCTTGTACTCGTCCGTAAAATTGTAACTTAATGATATTTAAAATACTGCAGTTACTTCCTCCTTTATACATATGGAAATGCTGCAACTTTACAAAGGCGGCTTTCCTCTCTCCGCAGTGTGATATATTGCATGCACTCTGTGTATGCCCATTTGGCAGGAATTGGTTTGGGTCAATGGTTTATTAGCCATTTGTTTGCTGTTTGAAAGCCCCCACACAGATGCTGGATGTTTTGTTTTCTTTTCCCGATTGCTTTCACACATGAAGCTGTAAGGACGTGTCGATTGATCAAATGAAACTGTTGCACGCCTAAACTCACATCAAGCATGCCAGGTGAAGAGTCCATGTAATTGCCTGCTCTGGACAGTGCTGCTTGTGAAAATCTGTCATCTCTGTGGCTTCCTCCACTTGCAAAATAGTTCAAGTGCTCGAGAGCTCCAGTCCCATCCCATTTGCGCACCCCAGAACAAAGCTCACCCTCCAAATACCCCCCCCCCCCCCTTTAATTTATATGTTGTGACTTTTTAAAAAGATAGGCAAAATTTGCAATACAAGAAGTCTTCTCTCATGAAACTGTAGTGGAATTACTGGCAAACAAGCATCATTGTCTCTACCGGATGGATTTAGACCCAATTTTAACTATTTTGCCCTCCAGTGGCTCTTATTAACAACATGCCAAAAGTCTCCCTTAACCTCATCATTTCTGGTTTAATTACAGGCACTTTGAATCCAAAGACTAATTTCCATCAAGCATTCCACTGTTTCAGCTATAGCACATTAATATGTGAAATGAATACATCAAATAAATGAAAAAGGTTTCCATTTTTTAAACTATGCTCATTTACTTATTTTATCATTAGAGAAAAAATATTCTAAACTATTGTACTTGTTACATATACGTTGTCAAAACATTAGGTTTAAAGTACAAGTGCTTATGAATCATATTATGAGTGCAATTTCTCTTTATGCAGTTTCATCTATTGTGAAGCTGAAGATACAGCTTTTGTAGAAAGGACAGTCATTACATTTTTGAACAAACAGAATTCATTCAGTGACAGGTTATTGCTTGTTTATCTCAGAAATATTTGCTACAATGGACATCATAGAAAATTGCAAGAAACCAAAATATTGAATGTGTTTTGAATTGCATTATATGGAATTCTACATCTGGAGTGGTATTTGATAAAACATTGTTCTCAACTCACATCGTCACATCCAAGAAGGATGCTTGGGCTTGGGTTCACTAGAAAAAGCTGGATCTTATTTGTTTTATGTCAATATTTTTGTTTGACTAAAGCAAGGCTTGAATCTTCTTGACATCATAATTTCATTGTATCCCAGGATCTGCACAGAACTGAATAACGCTGCTTGCTTGAACTGCCAATGTTATTGCTTTAAAAGTTTACAGAAGCAAGAAGTGCACTGTAAATTTGACAATGCTGCAGGATATAGAAATGTCACATTTAAAAATATCCCTCAAAATGCTTTTTCAAAATGGCAGGATTAGGGACAAAGGTCATATTTTTGACATTATTTACAGTCAAGTTGCTCAGATTACTTATGGAAAAAGCAGCCATGAGACTTATTATATCCACAACCACCCATCACTGTGATATATGCTGCGGTGAAAAGGTAAGACCAGCTCCAGCGGGGGGAATGACTGATACATGATACTACACGTGGCAGCATTTTAACCTGCCAAATCACCAAACATGAAGAGTTAAGAGTCAATCTACAGCCTCTCCCTAAATACTGTATTCTCCTCCCCACAGCAGGAGAACTGCGGTTTGCAGGAGCATTAAATCAGGGAAGAGACAATACAAAATTTAAATGAACAGGAAACTTCAAGAGGTCTTAGAGAACATAATCCTGTTTCCCACTAGGAAATTAAATTTCTTACCTGACTCTGGAATATGAAAAAGCAAAACTCTGAATGGTCTGTCCTTGTACTTTAATTCAGTATAATTCACCTTATAATTTCTCTGGCATTTCTGAATACTGATTTCGGTGGGTGCCTAAGCAGCACTGTTACACAAGCTCTTGAGAAGTATCAACAAAGCATGCTAGTGCCATGCTACGCTAACCAGTGTAATGTCAAAGCTTTTGGTTCAAATTTAAATATACTCATCAAAGATGTGACTCAGTGAATGCACATGCATGGGGGGCTGACCCTGGCTGGATGCTGGGTGCCCCCCAGAGCCGCTCTGTCCCTGCCCTCCTCAGCTGGGCAGGGGAGAGAAAATACCACGAAAGGCTCCTGGGTCGGGATGAGGGCAGGGAGAGATCACTCAGCATTTACTGTTATGGGCAATGCAGACTCGACTTGGGGAAAGTGAGTTTAATTTGTTACCAACCAAATCAGAGTAGGGTAATGAGAAGTAAACCCCAAATCTTAAAAGCACCTTCCCCCCACCCCTCCCTTCTTCCCGGGCCCAACTTCACTCCCAATTTCTCTCCCTCCTCCCCCCAAGTGGCACAGGGGGACAGGTAATGGGGTTGGGGTCAGTCCATCACACGCTGTCCCTGCCACTCCTTCCTCCTCAGGGGAGGACTCCTCACACTCCTCCCTGCTCCAGCCTGGGGTCCCCCCACAGCAGACCGTCCCCCACGCCCTGCCCCAGCGTGGGTCCATTCCTCCCACGGGGTGCAGTCCCTCAGGAGCAGACGGCTCCAGCGTGGGTCCCCGCGGGGTCACCAGCCCTGCCAGCAAACCTGCCCCAGCCTGGGCTCCCCTCCCCACGGGGCCACGGGCCCTGCCAGGAGCCTGCTCCAGCCCGGGCTTCCCATGGGGTCACAGCCTCCTTCGGGCACCCCCTGCTCCGGCGTGGGGTCCTCCCCGGGCTGCAGGGGGGATCTGCTCCCCCGTGGGGTCCCTGGGCTGCAGGGGCACAGCCTGCCCCACCATGGGCTGCCCCAGGGGCTGAGGGGAATCTCTGCTCCGGCGCCTGGAGCTCCTCCTGCCCTCCTGCTGCACCCACCCTGGGGTCTGCAGGGCTGCTCCTCTCGCATATTCTCACTCCTCTCTCCAGCTGCAGTTGTGCAGGGGTTTTTTTCCCGCCTTCCTAAATGCATTGTCCCAGAGGCACAACCACTGTTGCTGATGGGCTGGGCCTCGGCCAGCGTCGGGTCCGTCTTGGAGCCGCTGCATTGGCTCTGTTGGACATGGGAGAAGCTTCTGGCAGCTTCTCACAGAAGCCACTTCTGTAGCCCCCTGATACCAAAACCTTGCCGTGCAAACCCAATACAACACGGTATGTGAATTCCTTAAACAATCACCTGCATTTAAAAGTTATGAGCAAATCCTCTCCCCCATCCATTCTGAAGTGTTTTGAAAAGCTATGGCAGCAAGTCACCCCCAAGAAAGAGCCGCACACTCAAAGGCAGCACAGGGTTCCTATCAGCAGCAACATGTTTGAAGGAAGAGCTGAAGGCAATGCTTAGATACAAAAAAACTGAGGCTGAGTGGGGATGTTTAGGTGGGGTGAGTCAAACTCCATTCAAAGTCACAGAATAACAAAGTGTAACAGTATCTGACTTGAAAGGAATTTTTTTTTCATTATTTTGTTCTGGAACTTGTAATAACCCGACATTTCTTAAAATATAAAAATCGAAGTACAAAGAGTCCAATTAAGTAATCCTGAGACTATGAAACAAGCCGGGTGCGGCAAGAAAATTCAAATTAACGCTCATCTCAAGCTTCAAATCAAGTGTCAGTTTGTTCCTTTTTATTTTAATTTATTGTAGACAACATTAGTTAAAGCTGGAGACATTTGTTCTCTTGCTAATGATATACACATAACTCCCACTTACATCCCCTTGCTCCTTCCAATTAAGAACTTCTGAACGTTTCCCCTAGAAGGCTTATCTGACACAGATTATTCACTCTATCATATGGATTCAGGTTCTTATGTCTGCAAGCTCTTTAGAGCAGCAATTTGTTCTTTGTTTAGCATATTTTGCAGCATACAGTGCTAAATAAACTTAGGGAGTGCTATTCACTGAGGCATGTTTGTGCTTAGTGGATTTGGCATTGCCTTGTGCTTTGTTGTTTCAGTCTGTGCAAAACCCTTCTCCAATGCAGTGAATAAAATTCAGGCCACCTGTAAGTCAGTTGGTTTCTTAAGGAAATCTTCAGACTAAACACACAAAAATTAGCAGGTCTGAGAAGCATTGTAGGTGGAAATGTAGCACACATTATATTACCTTGCTATTCCCTAAGCATACAAAACGAGCACCAGCTCACTGCTTATCTTCTCTGCACAATTAATTGCCTTCCTTACCACATGGTTTTGACACATCTTGCATCCACACTGGGAATATTTAACACCAACTGAGCAATGAAACACCACCAGTTCCTTGACTTGTTAAATTCAACACAGCTTGCCCAAGTTAACCATCTCGCTGTTGCATTATTTCTTTACTTTTCAGTCTTATTGATGGTAACTTTGGAAAGTATAAAGACAGGGCATTCTTCCTGGAGACCCACAGAACAGACTCCCCCCATTGATGCAGAACATGTGAAACATTATGAAACAACATTATGAAAGCATCACATCTGCTTAGCTCCCAGCTCCATCCTGTGAACTCTTGGGCTCCCTGGACAAGCGAAATAGATATGGGCTAGATTCTCCCTGCCACTGTGGAGTCCGTGGGATGGGAGAGAGCTGCAGAGCTGCCTCTTTTCCCCTTCAGGAGCCTGAGACAGCCTTACTAGCAAACTGCATGTGAACAGGCTTTGTCAGGTCAAGCTTATGGTCAAATAAAATAGCACCATCTGATATGGTGTGTGTCCTTCCAACACAGACAAGTATCAGGTAGCGACTTAGCAAATACCATTATACTTAGCACCATTAATCTTGATGCCTTTTACTTTGTCCCGTGTCAAGCTAGCAAGTAGCCCCATGGCTCTGGACCAGACGGGGCACAGACACTGAGGGATGGCCAAGCCCAGTGGCTGCAACACACAGTCTTGGAATTCATTTCCTTTAAAGAGCAACAAACATTTTGGTCTTTGACAATCATATGTCCTCTGTGAGAAAGAAATGCTTTCCTCTAAGAAAATACAGGGAATTTCTTCAGTTTTATTTAAATAAAGCTTTCTAATCATTACCGTTGTTAAGGGAATTGGAAGTGGGTAATTAGTAATTTTCACTCTTTATAGATTTTCCCTGAAGGAAATGGAAATTTAACGTAACGCATTTTATATCTTGTGTGACACTCGTCCTCCCGACTCATACATCAGAGACTGAGCAAGGGGTGTTTAGATAAGACACCGTAAGTTGTTAGAAGGACTGTGTAGCCAAGGGGTGAAAGTATTCATGCTCTCAGTTGACTGATACAGGAGAGGACTTGTAATGCCTACAGGTTATAAGACATTTGAACCCAGACTGAATCCCTAGGATGACTGGAAGGATACTTACACTGAACACTTGATTTCTGAAGTGCTATACAAGCCAAGCAATCTGTTCAAAACACCAAGAAAGGCTTAAGTGCTTAAGCTATTGACACTTCTTTCTCTAATAGAGACCCATGAAAACCAGAGACAAGATGAGATTTCCACCAAGGGAACAAAGCGATTTCATGGAGCTACAGGGCCTGGCTTCTGCCTTCACTCAGACCAGCATCAATCCATAGAAACTTCACCAGCCTGTCCTTCCTGGAGCAGCATCAAACCTGTCCTTAAACTGCTTTACCAAAAGGAAATAGATCAGGTTTCTAGTCTGTTGACCTGATTTTAGTCACACTTACTTGACTGTTAAGCTCTTAATTGCAGCTGATTCTAACTTAGTATAAGCTGAAATAGCTTGATTATCGTCAGTGCTGATTTATATCACATAAGGCCTTGGTCCACTGACTTTCTTATAATGATTCTTGATTTACTCTGAAGCTTATGGGGGTGAAATCAGGCCTTGTCTCTTCTTTACATTGAAGCTTGAAGCCGCAAGCCTAATTTTGAAAAGGAGGTTGGCAGAAAAGTTCTTCTGTAATATGTAGATTAGCGAGGCAGAAAGTGTGCCAGTTAGCATTAAACATAACTGTCCTCCCCTCCTTCTGCCTGTCTTAACCTACCATATCATTTAACCTGCTCTTTAAATAAACAAGAACTGGTTCAGGTTGCATATTTTATCTCACAATTGCTTCTGTTACTCCAAGACCACATTAAAAGCGATTTTAAACATATATATTGTATATATGTTTATATGTTCCTTATCTCGCCTGCAGGGATTGATACTTTCTAAAATTTTACATATGATTGTATATCAATGAAAATAAGAGCAAGTTCAAAGCGCAAGTAGTATGGTTAGGACTTTGTATTTTAATAAGCATAACAGGCAATGATAAAAATACCTATCAGTCTCCAGACCTAAAGGAAGAAAAGGACTAAAATTACAAACTCAAACAGTCAAAACAAGGTAAACAAGAGTTAGAAGGTTTCCCCTTATTTATTTGCAACAAAATTGGATATTTTTTTTTTTCCTGCTACCTTCCAATACAGTACATCTCTGTTTTGAAATTGGAAATGTGTATCTCCAAACTTCTCTATATTAAGACATCTCCCAAAATATGTCCTAAGTTTTAACCTTAATGTGAGAAAAAGGAACTTAATATTGGTTGTAGTATTAGACTTGGTTCTATTTCATACATACTAAAACACTGAACTCTATCTCTTGAATATGTTTTAATGTTATAGGAATACTCATGAGAAGAAACAGATCAAACTGGCCACCTACTGAGTCGGTTACCTGCAATACCAGGATCTTGGTGAAAGATAAGTACCAGGAAAGGACAAACCCTCTCCTGACTTTGCAGGACACCATGTTATACCCTGCGGCAAGAGATCCAATTACAGTTACCACCATTAGGCAAGGTCAGAAAATTATTGAATACTATTAAAATTTCATCCACAGCATTTACCTCAGCAACCTCCAGCAATTTTGAATTCCACTGGGAGACAATGTATTGGCTTAGTTATTGCCTCTTATTTGAGATGGGCCCTAAGCTAAACATATTAAGAAATGTTTAGATCCACGGGTTTGGGTCAACATAGTTGTAATTCGCAGTAGTTCTTTCATTTCAGAAAGTGTCTTATTTCCTTCTCTCGGGCATCTGTCCGAGCACATGTAAAGCATGATGAGCACACCTGACTAACAGCCCACCAAATAGTATCATTAACCTCAGCTGATTACCTACTGCCTCGGGACTGCAGACCATCGTGGAAATAAATACCAGAGGCTAGTTTTACAAAAGGATTGGACACATTAATGGTTGTTAATAATATATATGTCTCTGCAAGGTAAGTTGGGGCTTACAGGTAGGAGTTTCAAATGCACCTCACTAAGTGCAACAAGCATGTTCAGATCAGTACATTGACCCAGCACCAGCGTATAGGGCACCCCATCCCCATCCCTCCTGTAGAGCCTGCGCCGACTGAGCTTTCCATGTGAGGGCGGACCTGACAGCATGTCTGCACAGAGCCACAGAACTAGACTAACTAGTCAGTGCAAAAGGGCTAAAACTAGAGGTGACACTACCAGCAGAAGGCTACAGGCAAGAGCCTTGGAAGGGTATTTTACTTATTTTGAAAAGCAGGCATTACAAATTTAGTCAAAGATTTAAGGACAGATATAGAAGTTAGGGTAAAAAACTCACAGGCACAGAGGTTAGCTCTGGCAATGAAAAGCATTTGGCATATAATTGTGATCAGCAATAGTGCTGTCTACAGCTCTGTATTTGGTTAATTTAATTTTTAAAACTGTTTTTTTTCTGGCTGCCTTGTATTACCAAATACAGAGTATTACGACTGCTTCAAGACTATCTTGAACTCAGGCTCAAAGAGGTAAAACTCTTTTCGACAGGAGTCCACACCTATGAGTGCCATTGCGGACACAGTGGGTAAGCTGCAGGCTGTGTTGGATTTTCCTTTCCATGGCCTAAAATTTGTCCATACTGCAGTATGGAGTTGTGAGGGGTGCTGTCCTTGGCCCAAATATCAGCAGCAGCTGTGGTCCATAACAGGCAGGTAAGTCAGTCACAGCATCCTTCGTAGAAAGGCCTGATGTTGTTACGCAGGAGATGGGCCAACATGGTACACATCATGCCTTAACTCACTCTGCCCTTAAACCTCTGTGAGCTCTAGGAGCACTGGAATTGACCTTCTGCCTTGCCCATCCTCTGCAGGCAGTAGAGACACGGTGTGCTAGGATAAACAGCGAGCATCTTTCCAGGCTTGTCCCATCCCAATAGGATGTAATGGTTTTTCTGCATAGCACATTTTTAAAGAAAGCACCTGTGCCCTCTCCTTTGTGCAAATGGCAGTACATGGAGTATGTAATTACCATTTGGAAGGAAGAAAAATATTGCGCATGAGTCTGCTGAAGGAGTAACTTTTAGCTATGAAGAACAGTGTGAAAAAATTTTAAATGCAGTTACTGTAAGCCTGACTTTTTTTGAAGTTTAAAGAGTTGGTACTATTCCTCTATTAATATAATTTTTAAAATTATCTCACAGTCCTGAAATACTTAAAGGATTTATTTTTTAATTAATTGTAATGTGTAAATGAATTAACTAATATAATTGCTCATTTCAGAAAGTTAATTCTGTACTCAAAAGAGTATATGCTGTAATTTTGGTGCCACGTAATCTATTCTTTATAGATAAAAAAGTAGTTTTAATTGTCAAATTTGCATTAGCAAAGTTTTGGCAGATGAAGAATACTTTGATCTGTGCATAATTACAAATCTTTACCTTGGCATTGTAGGTAAGGCTTGCATTTCTGCAGCTAGCAACTCCTTGTCAAACACGTCTTTGTAAGTGTAATTTCTGGAGAGGTTGAGGCTTACTGATTAAGACTTTTAAAGGAACTGGTGACTTAAGGTATCTGAAAATTTATATTGTCCCACTTAATGGGACCTGTGTTTCAAGATTTCCAACATTTCTGTAAATAAAGTATCCAAAGCTGAATGCTCAAAGCAATACACCTGCAGCCACTAGTCAACTGAAAATCAGAACTAAGCGATTATAAATCCAAAAGCTTAATTTAGTTGCTAAACAGTAGTCATAAAACTGGTGAATGCAAAAAAACCCTGAATTACTTTGAATCACCTAGCCTCCATCAAAGGAGATTCCCAGGTCACTTAGGACCAACTTTGAAAGGGAACAGTTTCTGCACCAGAGGGAAACAGCAACCCAATGACACCAGCAGTGTCCGACTCCCTCAAGGACAGTAAGAGCAGAGGTTGCCAGACAACCCTCTTCAATGATGTATGTTTTGTTCCTAAAATTCATTCATACAGCATACAAACACTGGGATAGTCCAAGACACAGGCGTACGTGGAGGGAAGCATATTTAAAACTTTCTAGGTTTAAACAACGCCACATTCAAAAATAATTCACTGCCTTGTATAGGCGTGGTGTGCTGATTCCTGGGCATGTTTAACTCTATGTCCTTTAGCACATATAGTGAATTTTGCACTTCGGAATACCATGTAGCAGCCAATATGGGAGGTTGTGAGCCAGCTACTGCAATAATTCAACTTGTGCTGTTATCCAGACATAAATCAAACCCTCTGCATCCTGCTGAGACAGCAAGACCTGAGCTTTTGCTGAATTCCTACACCGATAAAAAAAAAAACCTTGACAATATAGTTGATGTGGTACTCAAAGGAAAGCTTGAAGTCGCAGATGAAGCTGAGATTACAAGGTGGTTGGAAAGTAAATAACAACCCCATTAAACAGAACCATACATGGAAGGGGGTTAGGAGGAACCTGCTGCTTCGGCGGTGACAACCAGTGTGATTCACTATCACAAGACGATCCAATTTACAAAGACAAAACATGAGAGAAAAATCCTATGCAACCCTCAGTAACAGCAGGAGAAACAGCTATAAGATACTACTTGATAGCTAAAAAATGTTGGAATGAAAATAGCTATAGAATAAACAGAGAACATTAGCTTGATTCTTGTCTAACTTAGATGTACATCAGGAAAAAGTCCACTGACGTTCCTGATGTTTAAGGGTTGTAAAAGACACGAATAAAATAAGACACAAAGACTTGCAATGTCAGATTCTGTCACCTTAACCTATATGGAGCATGTACTTTTCTGTCTGAGATATCTATCTAATCAGTGCCACAGAAGTTTCTACTTAGTGGAATAAGGCAATAGATAGATTGGCTAAAGGTAAAAGCATCATCTTGTATAGCTTTAGTAAAGCTGTTCAGGAATTTTCTATTGACTACTCTAGACGAGACTGCAGTTTCCAGAAGAAAAATCAGAATTTTTGAAGGAAAATGCCAATATCATTCTTAAAAAAACATATTTCCTTTAGGATAACAGAAAATGCTTAATTTCTGGGAACAAATTACATGAATTTAATGCACACACATGCGCCCACACTCTCATTGAGTCAGAAGGTTTTTTGTTTGTACTCTCAAGCATGGTGTGCTCAAGGTGACAGAGAGCACTGTAGTTCACCTGCTGTACCCCCATCTCCTCCATCTCGAGTACCAGGCAGAGTCTGGGGTTGCTTCCCCTCCAGAGGCAGCAGGTCAGAGGCTGAAGCTGTGCAGCCTGGTGCTCTGCACGGGCCAGAGGGGAGCTGGGCAACAGGGGAGCAAGGCACATAAATGATGACTCTCTGAAGGCATTGCAGCAAAAATGGAAAGAAAGGAAATTCAGTTTAAAAGCAGATATTTTCAACATTTCTAATTTAAAAAAATGGTTCGGTTGAAAACAAAATGTCAGAATAATGAATCAAATTTCCCAGGATGGAAATACCCATTCTGTCCCAGTCTAATACTTAAATCTGAGAGGAATTCTGCATTTCACCTCATGGAGCCACTTGATTCAAGCATTTGTCTTCCAGGAAACATCTTTGATAAACAGGTATATTTCAACCTGCTTACAAAGCAATACAAACAAAAGTATTTTCATTAAGACACAAATCTTGCTCTTTTTTACTAGGACTGCAGTTTATGCCGTAAAACTTTGCAAGAGGCTGGGAAGTAAATGTTGTTTCAGAAAACTGTTTCAATACACTATGCAGTGAATAATATACTGGAAGCGAAAACAGATTGGTAGGATTTTGGAGAGCCATGTCCCATATGCGTACATCACCACAGACACATAGGAGCCTTCTGAACAGTTACACATTGGTTTGGGATTCAGTGTGAGAAACCACTACTCCGAAACACGATCATATTGTGAGTTATCTTTGCCCAAACTCATAAATTCAAGCAAAGGGAAAACATATTGGGTGTCTGGAAACAGTGGAGGTAATTTTTCCCTTCAGACCTGCTAGAGATTTTCACTATAATGAAAAACTCTAAGGTATTATTACAGAAATAAGTTGGGAAACTGTTTCCCAGCCAAAATTACTTGGATTGGTTTTGTACGCTAGAAAAATGCCCATTGAAATCATAAAAACTCTCTGGATTTATGCTGTTAGCTTCCCATAAAGCCAGCTGTTGATACCCAATTATTTTAAATGCTTTGCGATGATCCCAGCTCACTTCCTATCTGGGTCAAACGAGGCCCTAAAAGCAAAAGCAGACAGGCAAGCGCAGAGGCGCAAGAACCAAAGTGAGTAGAAATGAACTGCTAGCAGAGCCATTCACAGCAATTAGAGCTCGACAAGCACTTACAGACTCCCTAGAAAAGAAAAATATCTGGTATCAGCGTATCTACCCTTGAATGTCCCTGCCTCCAGGGGTGCCGAGCAAAAGACGTATTTACACTGCAGAGTTTTGCGTAGCTCCGTTGACAGTGTGAAGCAGAATATTTTCCATGTGAAAGATTTAGCCAGCTCTTTGGCAGCTTGGTTTTTAGCTAGAAAACACTTATTCCGTAAAGGCAAAATATATAGTGATTTAACAGAAACTTTGAGGAAGACACACTTTAGCTAAAGATCAAAACTGTAAACTTGTGGAGCAAACCAGTGTACATCATCTCTTCTAGTGTATAGAATTAAATGAGCAAGAGGTTCAAAAGCATATATATGTATTTTTAGAATGAAACCAGGATTTTCCAGCTGGAGGACTGGGACTAAACCAAATATCAAAATCTCATAATTTTTAACATGGGCTGGAAATTCTGGTTTGCAGACAGCTCAAAACTACAGCTTTGATTTGAGGCTATCCCACATTCACTGCGAGTAAGTGGACAAAATAAGCAAAACTCAAGAGCACCGGGGAAAGTGGACCATACCTCTTTGTAAAATAAATCTATCTGGATATGCCTACCTACCTTTTTGCAAAGATATTTTTTTCCCTTTATACATTTACATGGACACAAGTCCGTGAGAGAAATGTAGATTCTTGTAGGGATGCAACAATACTCCAAATAGGACATTTGAGAGGGTGCCATAACTGAACTAGCAGGAGGTAGATTCACTATTCATTCTCAGTCTTGCAGGGTAGGGAATTATATCAACACTATAAAATAACATAGGACATAATTTCTCTCTCTCTTCTCCCCAGGATTGTGTTCAAGCAGAATCAGGCAACTGTGAGAGCCAGAGACCTATCCTTCTCAGAGCGTGTGTTATGTTTAATTGCTGAAGGCATGAAACATTTTAAAAGGTTTGTCAATAAAATCCCTATTTAGTTAACCCCAATCTCCTCAGATCTCTTGTTACAGGCAGCCTTCTGCTCTTAACATCTGGGCAGGCAAAGCCTGTAATTACACTGCTGCATTTGGTAGCTTAATAGACCTAGATAAGGGTCCCCAGTATATCCATTTCCCTTGGTAACTGCTTATCTCTGGCTAGTCCGATGATACGCAGCCTTTATGTCACAGCAAGGCCCATAATCATGTGTGTGTGCATATTCACGTTAAATCCAAAGCTTTCCATGACCTTTCCTCTTCTGTGGCTGGACTAACATCTGTCACAGCTATGCTTTGTAACTGATGGGGAAGGGGCAGGGGGAAAGGGAGAGAGCAACCCGAGATCATCAGCCAGGAGCAGGCTCACAGCACTCAGGCTCTTCTCCCCCATGTGCAGCCTGCTCCTTGCTGGCATCTTCAGGGAAGAGGGCAGGAGCAGGCTGCAAACCAGATGGCAGGCACCCGCCAGCTACTCCTTGGAGGCCCCGGGTGACAGAGCCTGGCTGCCCACATTGCAAATCATCAAAACTCCTCCAAATCATGACATGAAACTCCATCCAAACTAAAGCTCTATTATCAGTCAAATAGTTCCATGGCAAGATTTGCCCCTAATATGTCCCTAACTGGATGATATTGAAGAAAAATGTAAAAATCAGTTCTCAGCCCACAGTTGTCAGCTCTCAGCACACACACAGTTGTCTCCTCTGCGCCGAGATGAATCTATGACCCTTTACTTCTAAGCCTTGCTTTGCAGAACTGTAAATCACCACAAACTTCTTGCAGTTCAGTCTCCAGCGTTTGTTGATGCGAACATTTGACACCCATTTCTTTTTGTTGCACCCACATTTTGCATTGTACCATGCTGAGGTTTCCTTCTTGAATCTCTTTCAAACTACATGCAGACATTTGTCCTGCTTTTACCTTCATTTTCAATTTTATTCCCCCCTGCGCCAAAACAGTGTCTTTAAAAGCTTTTTAGAAATTGTTTAGGATTTAATTTTTCATTTGAACATCTAAGGAATTTGCTAGGATTCTGTAGCAACACGGACTAATTTTCCTACTTTTTTTTTTTAAAGGCCACAGAATATCATTGCCCTCTGTTTTTCTCAGTCCATCTGCCAGCTAATTTGCAGGCACTAGTAAAATCATCTTTTCTGTTCCCTGTACTTCTTAGTTTTCCTCTGCTTTTGCATCAAGCTCTGTGACAACGAACAAAGGCAGATCAGCTACAGAAATTTCTCTTAAAGCTTTTATTTTAACCTTCAAGTCTCATGTTTGTTGCTTTAAGTTTATGTGCCAAAGACATGAGAAAGCAAGAGCCAGCAGTTTGTCAAAGCACGCTCTCTAGGGATTTGGGTTCTGTTTCAGCTGTCACCGTGTCGCCATATATACCTATTGATGTAACTTCTGCTGTGCAGCAACAAATGGTAAATAATTCCTCTCTCGGAGCGCGCTTCTGCCTGTGTTGGTGTCAGTGCTTTTGATCAATAAACCATTGAGGCATCTTCCAGCAGGAATATTGTTCCAACTGTTGCTCAGCAACAACACGCTCCATGCGCTATTTCCTTGTTTTCAATGCTGTGTATGAGCTTTTTACTTTTATTCTCTCTTCAAACAATGTCTTCTCTAGCTTGCTATGCAGCCACTGCTCACTGTTTATCCACATCTCCCGTTCTTGAAAAGGCTCACTGGTGCCTATTGGTATAAACTAGCTTTAATCAAAGTAATAGGTCAGTATCTGTATCACCCCAAGCAAGGATTTCAGTTCTTTCTATGGTGCTGACAACTACTAGAGCCATTTCTTCACATTAGGCCCGACACTTACTTCTTCTAACGTAATTCCCTGGGTTCACTGAGTCCTTTTGAACACACAGCCCCTGTGTTTTTTAGTTACGATGTTAGGTTTTGCCAGCCTGCTCCAGAGTCCAAGAACAGCACTTACAGTAACTGACTGATGTCAGGACATCCAGCACTTCTCATACTTTATTTTTTAATCTCTCCTCTGCAAATGAAAAGCAAGTCAGACATCACCACTGCTACATGGAAGTCCCATCATCCACCTTACTTGGTGAAACTAGTGACTCTATGCTGTCTTTATCCAAGCGGGTGTAGATTCTACTTCCAGTACCCCAGGTGTACTGCTGTGCTAGTAAATGATGTCCTTAAACCCACACAGACCACAGTGTTTCCCACGTGATCAGTATTAGTGATGTGCCAGTATCAGTAAAGCCTAAGCACCGCTGTCCCACACCAGTGGTTTCCTCTTTTCTCCTCACCTCTCTCCAGCTTCTGCTGTGAACTGACCCATTCCAATGGTTCTTTTCTTGTGTGTTTTCTCATGCCTGTCATACCAGTACTCTTGTTCCAATTTCCACTTTATTAAAAATGCCAATGTGCTACTGGCACTACAGTTATAGATAGCTCTGTTTTTGCAAAGTCATGGTGTTTAAAAGCACTAGGTATGCACAGCAGATAATCTGTTGTTCTTCTCTTCTTTAGATGGTTTTTACACATTCTACCCACAGTGGGATTTTCTATTTCCACAAAGTTTCAAGCAGATTTTAGGGCTGACTACTATAAAAACAGTTGATAGCACTTCATTTGCCCAGTTTCTGGAATAGATGTCCTCACTGTGGGATTCACAGAACAGCACAAGCAATACTAAGGTTGCCATAAGGCACAGACTTTTCTAATATTGCCTTAATAATTCAGTTTACCAAGTCCTTATGTCAACTGTATATTTTAGGGTTTTCCCTACAAATGTGCAAACATTAACCTATTAAGTTAGTAACACTACATGAACTTCATTGTTGTTCTTTCCTGTATACTGCCTTCTACCTCAGAACAAGACACTTGTCACGTTTATCAAACTGTTCTCCTTGACTTACGCTCCCGCTGTATGCACCGAGTGGTAAGGATGTTACTGCAACACTCTGAAAACTGTTTGAGCCTCACATTCTGCATGTCCACACCATGCTTTTAGGCCCTTGGCACGTGTTTTTCTTCCAATGGCATAATCCAGCTGAATAAAATCCTACATTATAAATTCACATACAAATAAAAATCCAAGTTTTGAGATTGAAAATATTTGCAGATTCATAAGGAATTTGGCAGCAGTTTTGGGCAGAAAAAATAATCAGGCTACAAACATTAGAACATTAGCCAACATCTGACTAAGCAATATTTTTAATGCCACCTTTTGTTTCAAAATGCTGGATTACGTTATGTTACACAGTGATGTTAGATATATTGTGAACATCACAGTCAGCTAGCAAAAAGTCAGGGCTATTCCCTTCACTGGATTTAATTCCCACATACGAAGAGTTCCCCTCCTGCCTTGCTGATGCAGCACTCTTCATAGCTTTGCTATAACGGCGCTTTCTCTGTGGCACCTTTCATCTGAAGATATCAAAGCGAGTTACGGACACATGCTAATAACAGACCATTCTTAGAACAGTTATGAGGTAAGAAATTATTATAACCCCCAATTTATTGATGAGAAAACTGAATTAGAAACTAGTTAGAAATTGATTAGAGGTCACGGATGTTGGCCTTCACCCCCAAACACCTGGCTCCCAGCCCCGTGCGTTACCCACAGATAACACACTCATGCTTCTCGAAGGTCTCCAATTCAACTTTGTGTTCTCGCGCATGACGCCATGACAACTGCAGGTAGACCAGATGAAGGTATCACTCCCATGCCCCAGTACAATTCATTATATTACACTGCTACCCTTATTACAACAAAGTGGTGTCATTAAAGCTAATCCTGCAGGGCCCCACAGGAGCGTGTGACCAGAATGAAAGCAGCAGGGCACAGTTCACGAGCCACTGGAGGAGCATTTTACCACAGCTTGCTTTCAGAAGTAAAAGCCTCATTTTAAATAAACCAAAAACTTTTACTTTGATAAACGCTGGCTGCTTCAAAAAGATACTCTGTTCTCAAATCTCCCCAGCTAAATGCCACCACAGCTGTAAGGGCCAAGCATGTGTGTAGTCAGGCTGGGAATTATCCACACAAATAAAGAACACAGCTTGAAACATTGACTTTTTCCTGATCAAAAGGGTCTGGGAGACAACTGGACAGTTTGGATCAGGCAAAGGATAGGGCTTTTATTACGTTCAAAGAGCACCCCAGTGAATAGAATAGCCAATGTGGCCCTGGTGGCCGGGATACATTCTAACACTCCTCATCCCACTCAAGTTACTTAAAAGCTTGGCTTTGGGTCTGGTTAGGGTTTGGGGGTTTTTTTCCATCTTTCTTTTTGTTGAACAACTTCTGTAGGGAAAACCTGAAATACAACCAATCCTTTCATTAGCTTTTTAATCGCATTCCCTGTCTAAGCTGCCTCCCCCCCCAATAAATAGCAAATATTATCAAAGAAACCTCGTCACATAAAAAAAGTCTTCATTGTACCCACACTAAGGAAATATCTGCTTTAATAAAATTAAAGCATGATTTTCACTTTTCTATGTGTTTTCATATTGATTTTCTTCATATATTTCAGTCTGAAGTGAAAAAAGAATACAGAAAAATCCCTTTCTACCCTGTTTTTACCTAGTTTTTTCACTAGTTATTTTCTCTGCATAGGCTGAAATGAAAGATTTAACATGAAAAAAATATTCATGAAAAATTTAAAGTCATGAAATTTTTACGCTATTTCACTTTGTAATGCTGTTCTTAACAAAACCTACAGGATTTAAGGATTTAAGCCACATAAGGCAGAATGTTCTTCAGAAAGATCTGTTTCTCTTAATGGCCGTATATGCCAGTCTAAACAGAAAACAATCTGACATGGAGCTATGTGACATCTAAGCAATGTGTCATAAATAAATATATTCCATCAACATTATGAATTTTGTAGCTTATTTTTATTCTAAACAGAAGTTCTGCAGCAATAACAGCAATGGCTTTGGTCTCAATTTCTTATACAGCAATCCAGAAGGACAGAGTTTCACCTTGTTCTCCGATTGCTCTCTTGCATCTTATACCCATATATAGTACAAAATATATTTACTTGTGTCATAATAATATGATGGGACAGAGACCTGTTGTTTAGAACTAAAAAAGAATCAGGGATCTTCTTTAGTCCTCCTACCTCAAACCAGTTTGATTTTCAGAGTTATGGTGTTTTGATTGTAACCAATTTGCAGAAGAAAACTTTACAAAACCAAAATACAGTAGCATCACTTGTACAACAGATGAAACAATAAGGTAGTATAAAATTATACTGAAACTGTAAAAAGTATATCCTTCTTGGGTGGTACTTAAAAAAAAAACAGGCAGAAATTACAAAGATATTATTTTATTTAACTGATCTCATAGGATTGCCTGTAAGAATTGTTACAAAGTCAATATTTCATAATTGTTTCACCTGAATATAAAGCTATAAATCATTATTGTCACTGCAGGCTTACCCGATTTGTCTGCAAATGTAAATGAGTGTTTGGGTGTATAAAAAAAATCTCCAACCTGTTGCCAATATTGGAAACCTACAGAGCAATAACAGCTATAATAGAGATTTTTAGAATAATAACCATGATATCATGACTAAAAGCTGATATGGATCTAATTTCATTGAAGCAATGAACAGCAAGACTCCCCTTTGACCTGAGCAGCAATTGTATTGATTCCTCTGTTGCATTTTCTGGCATTTCTTAACAGCAGTAGGACTGAATCTTGTTAAAATATATGGCTTCCAACTACTAACTTCCAGTAAAGCATTAATTCAATTATTCATGAGGCCCATAATCACTCACTAAAAAAGTACATCCTATGAAGCACAGTCTATGAACATATTTGTGCATTTATATTTTTTATTTTTAAAAAGGTTTATTTCCCCTCATTGTAAAGCTTATTCCCCCAAGACACCTGTTGGAAAAGGGTAGAGTAGTTTATGAAACAACACTGAACTCTTCTCTATCCAAGGTGATTAAAAAGTAGTTACTGTGCCTGTGGTGTACGGAAGAGTGTTTTAATGTCTATGAAATTTTTTGGTGGTATGTTGTTTGAAGAATGTTTCTGAAATGGATCATCTTCATGTGAAGCCTGAAACTCATTCTTTGATGGGACAGGCCTGAATACAAAACACTCTGATGAAATTTGTGTTCATATTTTGAAGGCCCAGACCCATATTCTAGGGAGTTTGCAGCCACGTCTTTTTTTTTCAGCAACAACTCTTTCCTTTTCTCGCTCTTCCATCAAATGCCACCATAGCCTATATATTCAGAGTCTAAGAGATGAGGGAGGAAGAGGGACTTTTTTTTTGTTTTAAACATCACTATGCAATACTTGTAGATTAAATCATGGAAAAAACATTCCAGAAGAAGATTACAATCTGATGCAGATGGGAAAAGCAGCACAGCCAGGCAGGGTGAGGAATGTTATCAGAAACGCCTATTTGTATCTCACAGTCCAGAGTACAAGACTAGAAACAAGTTTCCTTTAAACACACAGAAATCAGAATTCTTTCTGAGATACGATAATGCTGGAAGACTCCACCAAACAAAGGGAAGATGGTTTTGAGAAAATCAGGGCCAGATTTTCCAAGCAGTGTCCAGCCCTGAATGCCTAAGAGGTCAAACACAAAACCTTTGGGAAGAGATACAAGAGAGATGTAAGGATTTGTGCAGGCAGGGGACTGGACTAAAACACAGTGCTCAGATGGAATTTGGTAACAGAGTGGATACAAGGGTAATGAGGACATACATAAAATATGAAGGCAACAATTAAGAGGAGGTAAGATAGAATAGGAATTTGAGGAAAAGGAGAGGAACACAAAGTGCTTTATTTTGCCCAGTTGAATTTCAGAGTCACAGGGCATCTGGTGTGATCTACTAACAGGCTGCTGAAGGCACTCAAATCTCAAAGTGTCACACCTAATTTGTAATGAAATAATAGCTGGCAGTAAACAATGAACAGTGCTCACATGTTTCTAATTAAATGTATGGATGACACTCTCTAATCTAGTTATACATATTCTACTCATTATGAAGGTTCGATAGACACTGACCTGTAACATACAAGTGCTGAAAACAGATATATGCACTAAGAAACTCTGCAGGCAAGCATAACCTGTAAATGCCATGTGTAGCAGAAGACATTGTTTTAAAACCAGGTGCATCAGCCTGACAGTATGATGGGTTTATATGTTCAAAATATTGAAATACTGCAATAATTCTTTCCCTCACATGTTTCCTTCAACACTTTCACACCAATATGGGCTAATGAGCCACAGATCTTCAGCTGGCACATATTGGCATAAACTCATTGACCTCAAGCCAGTGCCTGAAGACTTTTTCAGCTGTGCACCATCTCCCACCCTACTTACCACTTGCTGAAGAGCAGGGAGAAAGCATCACCTTCTCATACAGCCACAGCTTCTGTTTCTTCTCTAATTAAATCCTTACGGGCATTTTACTACACAGGTAGCACTGATTATTACACAAAGCACTTCTGATGGTGTTACACACACAATATTCCATATGACATTAGCAAATGTCTCTCTGCTCCCCCCTTACTGATAGGTAAGGGTAAGAATTAAGCATAGTGCATTATCTTGGCTATAAATTAAGTCCAAACTGGCAGTAGGTGGGACTGGAAGCCCGAAATACCTTGTTCCCATCCACACAGCATACCATGTCACCTCAGGGAAAAGAAAATTTCTATCTTAATGCATTAAGTGAAGGCTGAACCTAGTCCATTACATCAGTGAAAACATTTAGGGAAAAATACTACTGATTTGCCATACTAAGCAATATAGTTGTACAAAATTCACAATTGCTAGCATTTCCTTTAGCTTTCAATACACAGTTGCTTTGAGTGTTCTTTTCTCCAGATAAATATTGATAGTTCGTGGCCAATTGTTTGGATCACAGCAGTACATTTTAGCTGCAGGATTTAGGCTGGAGTCTGTTTCGGGGGTGTGCATGCCTAGAACTAACAAGAGGTTAGCCCTGGGAATAAACACACTTCTGAGCATACAAAACCTGCCAGATTTTGCTTGGCTCTGAGTGTATTGGATAAAATTGTGAGTTCATAGTAAACCTACCTTCTCTGCCCATAAGCTAGAAGACAACTGAAATAGTTTTAATAGCGCTGGGAGCATGACATGGCCTGCTGAGTGCGTGCAAGCTGAGAAGGCAGGTTTTGTTGCAGGCTGAACAACCTCAAAACAGCTACTTCTCACCATAAGAGCACTGAGCTGCAAGGCCTGAACAGGAGGGAGCTTAAACATTATGGTCCCAAGATCAGCTCTGAGTCTGGGGGAAGAACTCACTACTCTTCACGACTTATTTCTCTCAGACTATTCTTATTTTTCAAAATAAAGGGATGTGATTCATTATCATAAGAAACAGTGCCATTTCAAAGCTAAGGAAAAGGATAGACCCCTTTTGAAACACACTCTGCACATTTCTTCACTGGCCAACTGACACCATTTAAGAAGGGTAGACCTGCTAGCTAAGGCCTAAGGGAGAAGAGCAGTCTTCAAAGGCCTGCAGAGCAGCAGAAGTCTGGGGCGGGGGGGGGGGGGGGGGGAGAGCGGGACAGGACTGCTCTGCTGACCCCTGCTAAAGAGCACAGCAGATGAATGAAAGGCATCAGTGGATAGAAAGAAACTTGCTCAATCCATATCCTAGACTTTGAAAAAAACCCCAAAACACAAGTACAGCATAAGATGAAGGAAATTACATAGCTGTAATAACGTGTAAAATTCAAGGTAGACTAATCATCTTAAATTTGCCTGAGAAACAGTCACCACAAATTCGGGCCACACATTACAGCATGGGGATACATAAGTCAGACCAAAGAGACGGCACAAGAGAGTTTCTACTCTCCAAGAGGTCTTTGTAGCCTTTTTGGTGGAGAAAAACTCAACAGCAAGCTGCAGCGTGGGTGAGACAGGAATGGTTGGCCAGAGCAGGCTCTGGCCAGCTCACGCAATGGGTTTTGCACAGCCGTGGATGAGGCCTTGCTACCCAGAGTAGCAGGCAACAGGGCTCTGGGGTCCCACAGTCACTATCTGTGTGTAAGGAGATGTTACCAGAGATGAGAAACATCTGCTCAAGAAGTCATCAGAGATTAGGACTTCAGATGACCATTGGTGCATTCTGGGAATGGAGTATTTGCTTATTCTCTAATGTCCTGTTACCTTGCTGCTGTCCTTTCCTCCTGTTAATCAAGTACTGTTTCATGAATTATCTCACTTGTTATTTATGAGTGAAGTACAGTTAATTGGGCAAAGCTTAATATTTGCGGCTTTCATGTGAGGAGTTAAACCAGTGTTCATTAGTGACCCCTAGAACCTGAACCCAGCCCTTGCAGCTACCAATGCCAACTCCACCTGCTTCCAGCACTTCCCAGCGTCAGTCCCAGCAATATGAGAGAGGCAGCTCTATATTACCAACACCCAGGAACAAACTTCTTCCTCAGAAGAGAACATCTGTGAATGTCAAAGAGATGCCACGGGCTTCCTTGGTTCTCTCAGCTTTGCTTGTTTCAGTATTTGTTATACTATCATGCTGAGTACTTGACATTGGCATGTTTATCTTTACACAACTGTTCAACATCTGTGAGCATTTTCAGGTCATGCATCCATCGTACAGCTCTTAAAAACTCCTTGTTAATCTCAGTCATCATTTGAAAACATTAACTAAAAATAAATCTAGAATATAATCTCAATGAATTAAAATCCTATATATAGCAAAAACAATCATTTTTACAGCACGTGGCATTTACATTTCTCTTTCAGGTGATATCACAGTAGTTTATACATTCACTATGGTGAACAGATTTTTCCTAGTATCCTCAATAGTAAACCAAGAATTGCTGATTAGATGACCTCAGCTACCTACAGCTGTCATACACTTAAGTATAAAGCAATACAGAGTGATCCCACAGAGGCAGAGTAGGATTTTAATTACAAGTTTTGTGTATTTGCCTAGATTCCTTTCTCGTGTAAACCCACTGAATTCAGGGACACGCTTCTATATCATAGCATGCTTCTATTAAGGATGCTGTAAAATTCCTTCTCCACTTTTGCTCTGGAGAATCTTAAAAATCACAAACGGCTGTGATACTGTGATGAATTGATAAACTCCTTTAAAATGTACATCATTATGAGTGTTGTCTCTTAACAACTATGTTTTTGTGACAGAAGATATATTCAGTAAATTAAGTAAATAGTCATTCTTACCACAAGACTGCTGTCCAGAGAAAGTCTTTTCCCAAATTCCCTTTTCTGTAGCTGTCTCTTTCTCTCCATAGTTGAGGTCATTTGTTTTCCTTTTGATCAACCAGAAATGTCAGACTGTTTCCAGAATCACTGCAAAAAAAAAATAAAAATTAAATGCACATTTCAATATCCTACTTAACAGTTTCTGTCTTTCATCATTAACTTTGTAATAACCCAGCAGCTAATGAGTTTGTGTCTACAGTAGGCTGTGTTCCAGAAACAAATTTTCTGTGCCAAAAAAGCTAAACTCTCCAGACAGAAATGTTACCAATATGTTTGGGTCACCTCTCAAAGAAAAAAAAATCTGCTACTACTGTCTTTATCAATACACCCCATGCCTTCATAGTCTCTTTTGAACTGGGCAGGGAGCTGGATTTGCAGAGCCCACGAACTACCTGGAGCCAGGGAGGGGGAGGCAGGGAGGGAAACAGTTCGCTTCACATTAGTTGCACTCCTGAGTCAGCCCCGCTTGTTGGCACATCTGTGCTGCTACTAGGATGTACAAATTTTGGACCTAATCCTGACGAGTTCTAAAAGATTTCAACTCCCATTATCCTTAACGAGAGACGAATGCCCTCAGCACTTTCCTTACATTTTTAAGGTCAAAGATTCTGCTGCGATAATCAGAGCGCCCCATTGCCTGTACAAAAGGCTGGGGAACTTCACCTCGTAAAGCGCTCTCAGAGGGAACTAGTCTTCCCAGTTTTGTAGGGTTTGGTTATTCCTGGCTGATGGTTTCTACTAAAACCAAGCCATAGCTTACAAGTAACAACTACCAGCTCTCTCTTTTCCTAAATGTTCCTAATTATATACATGTTTGAAAGTTTTAGCTTGTATTTTAAGGTAATATTTATTGTGTGTGATTGAGGAATATGGGCAAAGCTGATGAATATATTCAGGATTTACAGAAAGTAGTAGAATAAAACCAGAAATTAGAGTCTAGTCTAAATTAAGGCAGGCAGATATGCTCATAAATACAGAACAAAATAAAAGAATTTTCTCCTGTATCTCACAGTGACTGCATTTACGATATCAGAGGGCAACATCTGATCTCTCGATCTGGGCTAACTCCCACTATGAACAAAGAGCTTTCACTACAAGAATTTGTCCATGGTTTTTTAGTCGAGATTTGATTTGGAAGCCTATTTAAAAACATAATTCTAGTAAGGTTGAGATATTCACACAGCACTGTTTAATGCTAAACCTAGAGAAATTCATTGCGTTTGACTGAAAAACAAGACTAAGCAAGAGACCAATCTGTCTGTTTCTGATCCCTTTTCCTTACTGCGAGCAGCACCTTCAGTCACAAACAGCCAGGTAATGCACGAATAGCACTGGGCTCGGCTGTAGAGTAATGCAGCTGGCATTCCCAAAAGAAGCCTTGCACATGTCCTCCAGATGTATTTGCATGCCTTTGATAGACTTGACTTCTCATGCACCTGTGAGCGATCCCATCTGTCGCTGTGTGATAGCAAGCAGATAAAACCACTGCAACTCTTTCCTCAAGATGTCCCTGAATGTTCTGCCATGAGGGAACATTGGAGTCTGAACAAGGGCCAAGCACAGGCTGCCTGCAAGCAGAGCAGGATGCCCCAGGCTAAGCTGCCAAAGCCAGCTGGAATTCCAAGGGCTCCCAGAGGCACGCAGATTGGTATAACGTGGACATCACAACCGGGACTGCTCTTGTAAAACACTTCCCATGGGGAAACTGTAATTGGTCCAGCTACCAAGCCATCCAGAGGTAAATTCAGCCTTCTATAGAACAGCACCTCGCGTCTCCTACACTTCGTTTTGTACTTCTGGTTTACACTTAAGCAAGATCAGAATTCAGGCCATTTTCTCCAAAATGGATAAAAATTAGTCTTTATACATGTTTATCTAAAGAACACATGCAATGAGAAAATGTACACATAATGGTAAGGAAATTTATTTTTCTCACTTATTGCACTGTGAACATTCTTTCCTTGTGTTTTTTTTCCAGGTTTACCTGCAAGCCCTTGCTTCCGTTCTGCAGTACCAATCCTAAAGCTACACACACTATTTAATTCAGCTAATGAGGAATCTCAATGGTGTGCTATCACATAATTACCATTGTTTCCCGATTAGCTATGATGTCTCAAAAGAAATACCACAATAGATTTGAACAAACACAGAGGCAATGTAACACACTGTTCTTGTGATTATGCCAGAAATTAGCAAAAGAAAGACCTGATGTAATCTTTAAATCATTCTTCTGTGCATTCATCATGCCTGGAGAGCATGACTTCCACTGAGGGAGTCCTCGTTGATCAGTGAGCACAGACCCACTTAGGAGTGAGCGAGTGATAGCTACAGTCAAAGTCGATTATCCCTGCAGAAGTTCAACTATTTAATATGAATAAGTGCCTGAAGTTTCTGTCTGTGGGTATTTGGCAGAACCACCCCAAATCCTAGTTTAGAAGTAAAAGAAGAAAGGATTATTATTAATTATTCCTACAGTTTATATGCTATGCTGCCTTGGGCACTTCAAGGAGTGGATTTACTGTAGCCCTACCTAGCACAGCACATGGACCTAGTCATGTCATGGTGAAGCAGCCTCAGACCTGCAGACTCCACTCCTTCCCCCCCACAACATGGAAGCTCAAATCTCTGGGCATATTACCATTAGCAGGCTATCACAAATCTCTCCTGAAGAGTTAACAACCTAAGGCTGAACCCACTCAAGGTAATTATCAGACAAGATAATACAATTGCCTGTACCAACATATGCTGGTGCCTCCAAGTACCCAACTCACAAGGCCTTTAAAGAAAACTGATCAGAGTGAAGTACTTAAAACCAGAACAAGCTTCTATCTCAAAATGGACATTTTTGTGCATCATACTGCTTGTCACAGGGAAAAAGCCACCCTCCCAGGTAAATCTCACTTCCTTTGAGACCAACCAAAAGACTAACAACAATTCAAAATGAAAGTAACACATCCCCTGAGAAGCTCAGCAGAGGAGAATGGTTGTCCGGATGGAACAGTCCTGAAATGCAAAAGCGCTGAGAATCAGTTTTCCCAATCATCAGAAATGCCATTTTTGTGTTACCAAGAGAACAGACTGTAGAAATTTATCCGCCTTCCCTGACCAATTTGGTTGCCGATATCTTTACAGCAGACACCCCAGTGGTCAGCATTCAGACCTTGACCATCCCAGTGAGTTCAGCTGAGTTGTGAACTATTGCAAAGTCACTTCTGATTTATGGTGTCTTCACTGATACTGCACTCACATACATACGTTGCCAGATCTTTGGGGGCACATCTTACAGTTCTCTCTGCTGCAGGAAATTTTTCCACTGTAGGACTCTTCTCTAAGGGACTATAGACTTCATCTGTGCCAAGCATATTGGGGAAGGCACTGAAGTTAGAGGCACTCGGGAATTAAGCCTGTATCCTCAAGAAGTGTACAGGGATCAGTCCAAGAGAATGCAGGTCCCAGATGTTTGCCTACCGTCTTCTCAGATTTGCATTGAGCTCAGGGAAGAAGGTTTTGTATGGATACAGAAAAAACTCTCAGGGGAAGACCTAAGTGGGATCTTGCTTCAATACGGTATACCCTCACTGTTCATAAAGCCAGCAAGCCAGAGGCATCAGCTTGATTATACATCCTAAAGTGCAGCATTTTTAGTACTCAATACAAGAATGTTCATTACTTCAGGAGATGGCTTTAAAACTATGCCCCGGAGGAACAGTGTGATTAACATAGAAAAGCACTCTCTAAAATCTATGCAAGAAATCTCTTGGATTATAATACCTTCTTCATTTCTAGTAGTAACAAAGGATGATTGATGTATATTGCTTTAGCTGATGAAAATGTATAACATTATATTCCTTAGATAAGCATCCAAGATATTTTCAGACAGTTTTAAACTGCAGTTACATTTCAACAGAGCTACGCCAACATATACCAGCTGGGAAATAGCACACAGTATCTCTTTGGTAACTGGAAATGGACTGTATTTATTTTCCTGTCTCTTACAAATCAGTGCAATTTTAGCAGTTATGACACATGACAAAAATGACAGCTCTGCAAACTAAACATTGTTTAAATTCAGAATAGATATAATGCAGCCCCTCCTTTGCATGCCTTAACTCCGCCAGAAGGTGGAACACCCCTAGGGCAGGAAGGTATTCCCTCTCAGCAGTCTGCTCCTCTTTCTGAGGCGTTAACGAGAGGACAGGGTTTGTGATGAGGACATTAAACTGTTGGGTAACAGAATGAGGCCAAAGTTATACAGTGATCACGTTTAAGCACTTTTTTTCTACTCTGATAGTCCTGCTTGTTCGACAGCCACACTTCAAGGCTGAAAGGGAAGAACCAGAACTGGTGTTATCCCTCAGCGATGAGCAGAGACGGAAAATATCATCACTAGCATAGGTCAGGAAGCAGCTATGAGAAAGTAAAAATTGTCATCAATACAAATGTTCGTTAGAATGAACAGGTAACCTAAAGGTGAAAGATTTTATACCTCATTACCAATCTCTGGAGTGATTCAGTTTCCTGAGAACCTAATTGAATTGAATTGAATCTGTCATTGTCTGGCTGTGTTTCTTTTGCTGACTCTGGTGCTAACACCAATGTGCGTACGCTTGCTTTTGTTGGGGGATTTGTAGGAAAAGGAGTAGAAATTAGTACGGTACACTTTGCCTGAGCCTTTTCACATTTGGAAGAAAAAAATATACCAGAATTATGGACTTGATGCATATTCAACAGATCAAAGATTGTTCAGTTCTATAAAAATCACTACATTTATCTTCCCAGGCCTAGGCCAGTCAAAAATGCTAGGCTTGTACTAAGCTATCTGAGTATTTCCCTTGTTTTTTTTAACATGGTAGAGTGTTCAAATCATCAGAGCAGTAACAGCAGAAAACCCCACCTTCACAAAAGATGAGAAAATTCTGCTTAGTGGTTAAAAGTGAACCATGAAAATGGTTTCATTACCACACCCCTATCTCTCCCCATCATGGTATTTAGCCTGGTCATGACTAAGTGATAAAGTGGAAAAATAATTCCAAAATTCTCTTTTGAGCTGATGTTTCAAACTTCAACACTTGGGAAATAGAAAACTGCAGCAACACCTGCCTTTATGCAACCTGAAACTTAGCTAAATGTTTTTGTCTCACCCACAGCGTATTTCACAGCAATGCTGTAAGCAGGGCCTGCCTGCTTAATGCCCAATACTCCCAGGTATTTGCTTAGACTGGTCAGCAGTTTGTTAGTGCTAATGTATGCATTGTACGCACCCACTGGATTAGGTTGCTATTTAGATAAGCAAGCCGCATTTTTGCAGAGAGGGAAGGAGAATGTGCCATGTGCCAGCATTAATGAGTTAATTAAATTAGAAAAATTCCAATGCAGGAACTTAAATGCTTAGATAAGTAGAATACTATGGGAATTACAAGGCAGCAAACATGGCACTGCTGCACCATTCAGCCTACATATCTAGATATTCTGACTGGCTTTGGAAATTTATATTAAAATAAAATATTTCAAATCAGTCAGAAGATATCTAGGTAGAAAAAGACTCTTTCCTAGTCCTCTTTTTTGTTTTCCTGTGCAATAATTTATTTTGATATACCCCGGATTTCTTACAATCACTAAAACTGTTCCAAAGCATATTGGGGAACTGTACATGCAGCGCACAGAGCCAGCCATGCCCCGCAAGTTATTTTGTGATCCAAAACACTCCCTAATCCACTAGTCCTCTAATTCTGGTTGAAAACTGTCCAGTGGTCATCCACAAGGCCATGATAAAGTAGCCCCAAGGAAGTGTGGGAAGGGCTGGAGCTAGATGAGAAAGTTCCGTGTCTTCGTTGTGATTTCAATTAAGTGTGATGACACTGACACATGGCAGTCCACAAAGAAACTGAAGGTTGACTAATTTGAGAGCCAAATGCTGTGGATCTCTCCTGCCCTTACCCCATCCCTTGAAAGGGAATCTGTAGAGCACATAGGATGATCTCATGCAATTTTTGACTGGTGATTGCTTGCCAGCAAAGAACAGACTCTTAGTACAATGTTGTCGAAACACAGCATTTAAAATAAAGTATCTCAGCTACTAAATTCCACCCTGTTTGAACCACAGATTTCAATACACATTTATGCTTTCTTGTTGCAAGATAATCTTCCATTTAGTCAGCAAACTAAACAACCAGTAAAGCTTTCTATAGCATTGCTTCTAGGATTTAAACAAGTTAATCTTAAGGGCTTAAATCTAGCAAACCTATCAGGGTGCTCAAAATAATACCAGGAATTTCAATAAATCAGAAAATAAAGAATATGGCATTAAAGATGTTATTAGTATGACAGCTGTCAAGATGAATTGCATGAGAAACATTTAAAAGATTTATATCTCAGTATCTCACCAGGTTAATTAAATGGATGCATGCATCCATTTAAGAGGATAAGGTGGGTTGCAGTGACATAAAATGAGAGGGCACAAGATTACGTTCTTTCAGCATTAACAAGAACAGGTTGAACCGATATAATTTCCATATTCTGTAATAAGCATGATTCATCCATTGCCATTTTCAGCTCTCATTTTCTTTCTGGCCAAAAAAAAAAAAAAAAAAAAAGAGGACTATGAACATTTATAGACTAACATAATCAAAGCTTTAACCTTTTCAGTGTTTTCTGTTTGGATTGGCTGTCCATTTTTATCATGGGGTTCCAAGGCCATGCCGCAGGGAGGAGAAGAATCGCCAATAAATTACACCAAAGAATGCTGGAAAGGTCAAAGGATTACCCTCCCCTGTTTGCTTTTATGGGACATATGAAGCATTCATATCATGCAATAAAATTATTGAGACAAAAATGATGAAAGATAAGAAGACAGAAGGCATGAATCTGTTGTCAGGATAGCAACTGATGAGCACAGAAGAAAAGGATATATTACACTGTTATCATCGATAAGAATATAGATTATGACAATGGTGTTTGTGCATCCTTAGTTTCTGCACTGAAATCAAGTCCTCCTGAATGTTGTAAGACCTGCAGTCAAGAAAAGGATATCCAAGCAAAACTGAGGCTATTCAGGCTCAAGAAAACATTAGATCCAAAGCTCCCATTTCTTAAGTGAGTTTTAACCACTCATTATTATATATTACTTTTTACTATATACTGTTATAAATTATATAATATAGGTTATTATATGGTAAAGACAGATTCCCTTAACCATTGAGCCTCCTCCAGCAAAGTTTCACAATCTAGGCTGTTAATATGCAAAAGGCCTGGTCTGAACACAGCTACAGCATCAACTACCTCAGGGGCTCCAACACGCATTCGTGTGTGAAGAACCCTTGAGAACCACAGTTCAGCTTAGGTCAGGAACAGGCAGTTCCAGGCACCCGGAGAAGCTGAACTCCAGGACCTGAGGAAATTTCACTTGGGAAACTGCTAACACATCTAAAGGGTTATGTGGAGATTTTGAGGTTCAAAAACAAATGTCCCATTTACATCTCAATAAAGATGCCTCTGGCATTTTCTGGCTTAAGGCTGCTAAATATGAAATGCTAGATGCTACTTCTGTAATCTAGTACATCGTTATCAGAGCTAGTTGTTTCTCACAGTAAAATGGCTGGCTGGCAGCAGGGAGCCAAACAGGATTCTCAGTAGGTTTCAAACACCAAATTACAAATTTTCATCAGAGCAAGTGGCATCTGGTTTAGGAGACCAAGAAAGATAACATACCAAATTCATGCACGTTCATCTAATATGTTGCAATGTTCAGAAAAATGCATGCAATTAAATCAACATCTGAGTCAATCTGACAGACAACTAACTGGAGGGAAGAATTTAAAATACACAGTCAAGCTTCCTATATATTGCTCAGTTTGATTTGTGTTTCCTTCCCATCATCCTTTCATGGGTGTAAATCAAGGCATTACTCAAGAAAGCCCAAGAATTTCAAACCTACATGCAAGACCCGCACGGGGGGTTCTGCTGGAAGCAATGGTAGATTACCAACTCAATTTCTGAAACTAGAACTAGGAACTCACGAAACGTGCCTAAAGATCCCTTTTTTTTGAGACAGATGCATTTCAGTCATCATCTCTTCTGCCTGCCCATCTGTCCTAATCATAGTCCAGAGGGACCACTAAAAATCATCAGTTCTTTGTGCACACTCCACCCCTTCCACCTGCACCACTAAAAGGGATGGTGGTTGCAGCCGCCACAGGATGGCTACGTGACCCAAGCACAAGCTCGTCAGGCACCAGAAACTGAATATACTTAGGAGCTTTTTGTCATTATCACCTCTCTTGTTTCTCATTCACTCATTTTGCAGTTTGTGCACAATAAAGTATTTTGCTACAAAACATTTTCTAACAGCACATTTTGGTGAAGGAAAGCAGTTTTGTGAGATGAGGTGTCCCGAACAAATGCTACTTGGTTTAGTCCTCCCTGGAAGCAGAGATGAAAGGAATGAAAGATCATTTATTTACTGAGGTATTGCAGCTCATGGACATGAGGAATTATTAAAAATCATCTTAATTTAGTAATAGCGTTCAGACATCTGGTTTTACTCCACAGAGCACTTGGTAACACTTCAAAATGTTCACATGGCTCAAAGGAAAACTCTCAATATAAAAATAAGTATTGTAAAAATATTTCCTCAGTTACAAGGAACATCCTCAGCACCCAGCCCTGCACATCCTCCTTAGATAACCAAAGTCACTGGCATCAGAGGGAATATCTCGGTGTCTAGACTACAGAATTTGTTTCTAATGAATCTGGGGCTTTGTGGGTTGTAACACGGTGTCTCACATTCACCTTGCTGCGCAGGCACTCCCCGTGGACCAGGGCCTATCCTTACATTACAGGCAATAACTTTATAATGAAGGTATTAGTACAATAACAGCCCAGAAAAGAAGCCGAATCAAGTTTGTAATCCCTTAGCTATCATATGAAAAATAAGGGAGGATAAGGTCCAGTGATCCCCCCATGATCCAGAAAGAGGGTAACTGAGAAAGAGCTCAACTTCTCCCATCTGCATGATCTGAAAACAGTCCCTCCACCCCACCATGACTGAAGTCCACCCTGGGGAAGAACAAGAGGGGAGAGACAGTGCTGATCTCTTCCAGTGCCAGTCAAGCCAGAACTGAGCCCCTGGTTTGAAAGAATGGACTGTAGCAGGGGAACGAAGCAAGAACATGCAGCCACCTTAGGCTGAGCAGCTCCAGGTCCTTCCCACACAGGACACCGTGCATAATTTATGAGAAAAATTCAGAATTTATGACTCATTTTGCTGTGCAAATACCTTCACTGAGTCCCGTACATCTGTACAGTTAGGCCAGCTGTAACCACAGCCGCAGCTCCTTGGCCTCTGCAGTCACCTCTGTTCGCTGCTACAGACAAGACAGATAAAAGAGATGCGGTACTGGAGCTGAATTTGGAGGTGTCAGAACTAACTTAGCTCCCGTCAGGGTGGGCACTAAACTCCTTCAGCTGGCTCCCCAGCTGTTCAGCCTTTGCAGAAGTTAGAAGTCTACTCTAATTTCAGCTGACCTAACATCATCCAAGGATCAGACCCAAAGGAATTCAGCTCCAGCGTTCCCAAAGGCATTTCAGTGACATCTCTCCTCATGCTCACAACAGAAAGGCAACAGGGTACGACTTCTCTACCACCTCCAGTTTTGTTATGGGATGTATTCCTTATATATCAATGAGCATACATAAAGAAAAACTCCAGAGAGATTTCCCCAGCCAATTCAAATTCACTTTATTCTTGCACAACAGAGCATGTAGGACTGTGGGGTATCAAGACAGCAAAATTAAAAGGAACAGCTACACATTGATTAAACTCCATCTTCAGTTTATGGCCAAGGAAACTATTCTGAAAACATTAAAAATGAAAGAAGTTCTATCCTCATCCATATTTCCTTAGATGGTGACAGAACACTGAACAGTGCTGGTGTACCAAACAGCCCTTCACCTCTTTTCTCTGCAGTTCTAGAGTGATCTCATCTCAAACGCTGAATTCAGTTCTGGGCCAAAAGGATACAAACTTGATGGAATTCAGACAATAGCAACAAAGACAATTAAAGTATTGACTTGGTGGGAACTATTAACAAGTCCCTTCATAGTAGTTTCAAACAATGACAAAAAAGAGACTAAAATGGGAAGGAATGACCATTTACGCAAGTTTGAGGGACATATACTAACACTAGAAGACAGTGAGGAAAAGGTGAAAAGAAATAAAGAGTGAGTATCTGAAGAAATTACCTAAAGTGAAATCCAATACAGATTGATTCCCAGAGAATCAAAGGAACACTTGTCATATAAAAAAAATAAGGCAGGGTGAAGTACAATAAAATACACTGAGAGTGAGGATGCTGCCAGGAATGAGTTGTCTGAAGACCCTGGTGGGGAAGAAAAGAGCCTTGTCTCCCTTTCTTCTCAGAGCTTCTCTTTATACATTGCAGTGGCTGATCCACATTAGAAACAATTAGAGTGAAAGGCTTTTGCTTTTTTTTTTTTTTTTTTGGGGGGGGGGGGGGGAAGGGGAGGAAGAAAATATATTAAAAAAACGCACTCCATCCTTCACCCCATGCAGTCAGCTGCCGGCAGCGCTTACTCCAGTTTCTCAGAGTGAAGACTGGCTGTCACACACTGATTTCTAATTTTTCCATCTGCCAGAAACTTAATAAAAATGTAAATTAAAAAACATTCATGAATTTCCTACTTAAAAGGTTCATAACTCTCCTATGTTTCATGTCATTCTACCAGTCTTTAACTCATCTGCACTCAGTTCTATCAAGTGAAATGGGAGGGAACATATAGTCTGCCATCACAGATAATAATCCGACACACTGGGATTACAGATACAGTACTATCCAGAAAATATTAGAAAGAGAGGAGGCATACCATTCAAATTTTCTAGTGTCTCTCTCTCTCAATCATTTGTCTGTTCAGAATGCAAAGTAAAAATCATTAAACTACCAAAAGTAGCACAAAAGAAAAAAAAAACACTACTGACATTTCAGAAGTTCGTCATTCACTAAAATCTGAAAGAGATTTTTGCGTGCAGTAGCAACAGTTAGGTTGGCCAGGATTATTCTCCCAGAATTCTTACAGAATTTATGTTAATGCCTCAGATGGGATTTTTTTCCACCCCCCAGATTATTTCTTGCAAGTAATGCAACACAGGCTTTTAGGATTATAATTTATGCATCTCCAGTCTTGGAATAACCAAAGTTATTAAATATCACTGTTTAGGTTGAAGTTCAGCTGAAAAAAGTATTTTTAGTGGGGAAGGGAAAAACATAAATACACTTGTATGTTCTAAATGATTCACTTGGGATTTTAAAGTGCGTTTTGAGGTTAAATATAAGCTTTTCAAGTATATTCTTCTGCATAAGGTTTGTTAATTTGGGGGGTAAGGGGTAGAAACAGTTTCTGACATAAGCAAGGAAGAAAGCAAGCTCTTGGTTCATTTCAGGTAAGCCCTAAGTGCTTGCCCATATTTTGAGTTGGATCTCTCCTCTTGAGTAGGTGGTTTAGGTTGATTCACTAACTTCCCCTGTCTTAGTTTCTCCACTATACTGTGAAGGTAATAATATATAGTATATATAAATACCATTTACAGAATACTTCCTCTTTGTCAAAGACTAACAGTGAAACTTACTGTTAGTGCTGCTGCTCTGTGTCATTATTTTTATCCACCAGATGTGTACATCACTACGCACCCAAACAAGGGAACGATTATTTTTCCACCTTCTGCACAATGCAGCAGAAGACACTCAGTTCTCATTCACCTCTTGGCTATTCTGTCAAAATGAATCTGATCTTAGAAATGCAGCTAGGACAGGATTAAATCCGATAAAGAGGCAGAGAAGAGTCTGCCACCAACCAACTGAAAGCAGCTACACAGGCAACGAGCCAGATATCCTCGACTCCCTCACAGATTTAAACCCAGCTCCCTGCAGGACAAACCAGAAAGCATTAAAGCAGCATTTAAAAAAAAAAAAATTTAGAACAGGCCCCATTTTTTTTCTGTAATAGCTTGGGGGGGTCTTAAGCAGGATGCTGCAGCCTTTAGTGCTGTTCACCTTTGGTTTTCCCTGCTGGTTCACAGTGATGTTACCTGGAGCTACCAGAGAGAAGTGAACCTCTGAACGGGACTGCAGGAAGAGGAAGAAAAGGAGAAAGCCAGGCGGGGTCTTCACGGGACTTCTTGCCCAAGGGTGTGTCCTAAAGCCACAAGAAGCTGTCATATCCTTCCTGTCTTCTTGGCTGAGGATCCTTTGAGTCAAAGGATACACTGTACTCCGCAGTAGTGAGGCCGCACTTTGAATGATGTGTTCAGGTTTGGGCCCCTCAGTACAAGGAGAACATTCTGGTGCTAGAGCATGTCCAGATGAGAGCAGTGAAGCTGGTGAGGGGTCTGGAGCCCAAGGTCTGGGGAGCAGCTGAGGGAGCTGGGGGTGTTCAGCCTGGAGAAGAGGAGGCTGAGGGGAGACCTTATCACTCCCTACAACTGCCTGAAAGGAGGTGGGAGCCAGGTGGGGCTCGGTTGCTTCTCCCAGGTAACAAGAGATAGGAGAAGAGGAAACGGCCTCAAGTTGCACCAGGGGAAGTTTCGATTGGATATTAGGAAAAATTTCTTCACCAAAAGGGTTGTTAAGTATTGGAACAGGCTCCCCAGGGAAGTGGAAGACAGGCAGATGTGGTGCTTAGGGACATGGATTAGTGGTGGAATGGCAGGGTTAGGGTAACAGTTGGAATTCATGATCTTAAAGGTCTTTTCCAACCTAAAGAATTCTATGATTCTAAATCCTAACCTCTGCTGTGCCTCATTCCTGGGTGAGCCACCCCATCTTGGCTGAGTATGGTAGGAGCTGAGGGGATCTAGCCTCCTACTGCTGCTGGTTAAGTTAGATACCTTGGGGCAGGGGTGTCTCAGATATGCTCCCCTGAGTTATAAGCTCTTGAACCATGCACCCAAGCTCAGAATCCCCCTGTAATGCACAGGATCCAAACCTGGAGTTCAGGTAGAGAGAAATAAGTAAAACAAAGAATAACTTGCTTCCAAAACAGGCAACAGCCACTGGATGAAAGTGAGATTTTAGTGCTTCACTTGGGAGACAGAAGGATTACCTCCCTGCCAAGAGCAAGGAAAGCATTGCCTTGGGTTTGTGGTATGTGCCTGCCTCATGCTGCCTATGGCTGTGTACCTTACAAACCATTCCTTTCTCAGGGCTGTGCTGAAAACTATCATCTAGTCAATAAATTCTTATCAATGTCTGTTTAAAGCTTTTCCTTGTGGCAGGAGATTTTTTGCAGTAATCGAGAAGAAAAGCAATTCACTTGATTAAAGATTAGTAAATATAAATGACAGAAATGGTTTTCTATGAACATCGTGATGTATTCCCAATCAATAATGCCATGACAGAATTGCAGCTTAAGGGAAGGAAGTTATTAGTTAGATTGTGCTACTGTTGTCTCCTCCGTTCATTTGGTGCCGTCTTTCATTTACTTGTGCAACCTTAAAATAAAGATGAAGATCTTTGTCTCAAGTGTTAGGGCTAACAGCCAGAGACATAACAGAAGGCTGTTTATTAAAATGTTGGACCAGGTTTCACTTTAATACTTCCCTTCAGTAGCAGCTACTAGCGGATGTTAAAAATCATTAATGATTTAGCTGAACTTTTAGTAATTTTGAAGTGTTTCTCATGCACCTAGGCCTTCTACCACCAGCATAATATGGGGATTGGATAGACCTAATTATTGGTAATTGGGATTTTAGCCTTTCATCAGTGTTTCAAACTCAGGTTGGTATTGAATAAAAGTAATTTCCATCAGCTGGCTGTCCAGTGACCTCTATGAAATATTACAAGTTGGTAGTGGACAGGTGTCTCTAACTAAAATACACTTTGCAAGCACAGTTGGCACCCTGGAATTTTCTCATTATGAATCTATAATCTGCTTCCCCCCAGCTCATAAATGGAAAGTATTCAGGAGCACTGAGATGTCATTTAAAAACAAGGAGGATACAGTGTTCTTTGTTAATCCCACAAACAAAGTACCTCTGTTTCTAGAGCGGTTTTGAATCCCTGGACAAATGCTTTTGTGCACTGCAAAGATTATTATTCAGGCTAATAAAACTCATTAATTATAAGTAAAAGATCAACTTTAAAAACCGATAAAAACCTAGAGCCCTGTAGGTTATACTGCAAAATCTCACAGCCAGCACTACCTATGTGTTCACTGTAAAGAGAATATAGTTCCACACAGCATGAAAGGAGAATCACACAGGATGTCCCACACACCCATGAATCTACATCAACTGAGCCAATATTCCCAGACATCCACACAGAACTCTAGTATTTTTGGTAGCCAAAAATACAAAAAGGGTTTTGATAGGAGAAGGTATGCCCAATCTCAACATGAGGTGGTTTCTCTGACTGGGAATCAAGGCAACATTTTTATGTTTGAGTAGGATTTGGGGGATGAGCAGGGGGAAACAGCACAATTTTTTATGGCTTTTGAATAACCAAGCCTGTAATTCAAGCCTCAAGCCTTTAATCTGTTTCTCTTCTTTAACCCATTCAGAGGTTTTGTCAGAGAACATGCGAGAAAATTCTCTCAGTTGACTTTGCTTTCTTCTTGTACTAATTCTGAACTAAGCAAGGCAGAGCACTTGGGGCTGAAGCCCTAGGACAGACACAGCTCCATAGAACTGTGGGACATCCAGAGACTATTATGGAAATCTTTGTGGACTTGCCAATAACTCACATCTGTCTCAATGAAAGATGGAAGGAAAATGTTATATGGAATCCAAACAACAGGGAAGGACATTTAAGTACAAGTAAATCCCCAGTAGTGAAAATACATGTGCTAGATGTTTCACCTCTCTGAAAAGAAACATTGTTTGGCCTGACCTAGTTCAAGATGCTAAAAGATTTATAAGAACATAAAACAACAGTTGCTAAGCTTGGCACTGTTGTGCTGTAGGAGAAGGACTGCAGATCCACCTCAGACGAGAGCCCTAATCTCAGTGTGGGAACACAAGAGAGAAAATAAGAATTAAGGATTCTTAGCTCAAGAATCGAGTAACCTTATTTTTGTGAAAAGAGAAAAGAACCACATGAAAAAAAGCCAAGCAAACCCAGAGTTGGCTAATGGTCCTACTAGGAAAGCCCTACTAAAATTTGCTCCCACTTGGAATTGTTGTCTTAAACTGGTTTCCTCAGCCACTAATTTCCTCTGCAAGTGGCAACTGAAATATAGGGACAAAACTATCGCTAAGCAAATCTCAGCACTTACCCCTCCAGTCTCCAATTTATGTGCATTAAAATTAACCTGCTTTTTCCATACATTTCAGATGGAATAGCTAAAAGGAAGAGGAGAAACAGGAATGAGTGGAAAAAAAGCAAGTATTCACGCACTCATTTTTAACCCGTTTCTGTCATGTTTTCCAGAACTTCTATAACCTGCTCAAACTGAATCACAGACCCAAAAAGCTAAAAACTGAAGGCAGCCACTGTTAACAAATTGCAGATGCATGAGACTCATCCAGAAAGACCTCACAAATCAGCAACGAGGGGAAGAGAGAGCAAATCATGCAGAAACTATTTAATCAATGAGTAAAGACAATTATAACATCTGTTAATCTTTTGTGTAGGTTATAATTAGATGCTGCGGAGGAGTAGCCTTTAAGGGGGAGGCAGGGAATCCTTTAACATCTGCTAGAAGGGCAAACACTGTGCAATAAATGACTTTAAATGCAATCAGCAAAATGAGAGCTGTGCAGAGTTCACAAAAGACCTGTATAAAAGATTGAGGATAACAAAATATTTTGCCAAAGGTCAACTCCTGCAGCACTACAGCCTGAATAATGATTGCCGCTTTAGAGGCCACATCAAAAACAAATGCGATTGTACCTCTGAAAAACAATTCTTTTCTCATTTGTGTCATTGTAGCAAAAGCACGTGCTGCTGCTGTATATCACGTCAGCTTAATGACTTATTAGGCCTGTATCTATCAACCTTGAACAGTTTAGAATAAACAGGTAGGCATGATGTATTTTAAAGACCAGAATTCAGTCTAATTAGACTGACACAGAACTGTGTTGTACTGTAAAAGTGATGTGATTCTGATTTTAAATAATTAATCATTCAGCAGCCTCTAAAAAAATCCAATTATTTACTCATTTTGCCCTTGAAAACAACCATATGCTTTAAGCTGTTACTCACTGAAAATGTGAGACCAAGTGGGAGTTATTTTACCCAGTTTAACACGGCCCTCTACTGGCAAAATAACCCCCCAAAATCTTATCACTATGAACCATTTTGTCAGCTCATTTCAGAGCAGCTGAAAAGATCCTACATTTTACAGCAAAGTTACCCCAAATCTTAGAAGACAGCAGGGTAGATCAGAGCTTTAGGAATTTGCATAAATTAAGCCATCACTTAATCTCTCTCAAACTCCTGCACGAAGAGCACTGCTTCCTTCTCCCCAGCAGATGCAGCTCTGGACATCACCAGAGCACTAAAGAAAAAACCAAGTTCTCATACCTAGTGGAATAAGTTGTTTTAGAAGCAAACGCAATCTTTTCACTCACATCAAGTTGTGCTATGTTCCTCAAGGAGAGCCACTGATTCCCAAAAGGATCAGTGAACATGTGTGATTTTGGTTTGCACGATTAGGTAATACTTGGTATAGGCAGAGCAAGCACAATACAGTCCATCTGCAGAAAGAATACTATTGGAAATACAAATGCTAACTACCACCAAAAGCCAACTTCGCTGCTAAAGAATTCCTGCTTCCTTCTTTTCTCCACCATTACTGAAAATCCACGGTGGTGATTCAACACAGCTTCAATCAAAGTGAAGCAAGACAATGAAATTCGCCTCTGTTGTTGCATGCAGTAATTAACTCTTCCTATTTGTATTATGCCTGAGCAACAAAGAAACAAAAGGATATGGTAAACTGTTGAATTTAACAATTTAGATAACAACGAATTATAATAATCAATTAGCGCTGTCAAAGAAAATAATTTGTGACATGCATTTGATTCTGCACAGACCTATTGTGTGCGCACACTATCCAAGGCTAGTTTGGCTCTGGAAAACAAATAGTGTTGTCCTCTGGAAAGCTTATCAAACATGCAGTTTAACAGTAGCATTTGTTCTTGCTGTGTGTCAATACTAATAGGCCATTTTTCTGCAACACAATTTTTATCCACTGCTTTATAATCCAACCTGCTTTTCAGGGTCTGCATCATTCATAGCCCGAAGCCAATGTTACTGCCAGTTTCCAGAAGCCACTGCTGCTGTACAAACCACGTTTATGTGATTCACCTGAATGCCAGTCAATGGAATCATAAAAGATTCCAAGTATTTTTCACATAATAGCTATCTAACTTTTCATCCCCAAAACATAATGACTAATTTATGTAACCATCAGGGAATACCTAATGTAATTCAGGTTTCTGCATGCTACATGAGCGGTATCATTAGACAGTTCAGAACAGAGTATTACAAGTGTTAATGGTTCATGTTCTATTTACATTGTACATTTATCCTGTTTTAGTAATAAAACTGCATATTAGATGCTAAAACTTCCAGAGGTGTTCTGGCAGCTTTGGCGTGGACCTTTCTTAAGCATAACTCCAATCCTGCCAGGAGCTGAACACGTGCAGAACCACACAGGAGCTGGCAGAGCATCGCGCCGCATTTGGCCCTGGCTGCGCTGTGCTAAGCTCCTCAGCCAACTGTGCTTCCCTTTGGCACCTTTGTTCCATGGCTTTTATCCCAACCTCAGTCCCACTTGTCAGATGATGACAGGCTGGAGTCTGCACTTATTCCGTTTCTTTTCAGATGGCAAGAAAGCCCAAAGAATTGACATTCTGTTGGCAATTGTCCCCTTGTAATGCCATCCCAGAATGTTATCAGATTATATGTGGTATCCTTGGGCAGATTTCTCAGACCTGGAGAAAATTCAACCAGGGGAAATCCCTCTGCTGAAAAGCGAGCTTGCTCTATATATCCTTATTTGCTACATTGGAATATAAGAAAGAAAATGTAATTGTGAGAAGGAAAAAGACAGGAAAATGAAAATTAAATGCCCCCAGGCTCACCAGGTTTTGAGAGTCTGCTCCTGCTCTTAAGGTAATTAGCTGAAGATTTGCTCTTGACTGAAGTGGAAGTGGAATTATACCCCACCACTTTACATCTACTGGGGCAGGATTTCTATTTGTTTAAGTCTAAGCCTTTAAACACTTATACACAACTCATGCACAAGAACAATAGCAGAGAAGTCCATGAAGTTTTCTTAAAAAGCAGTAAAATTCACATTTGTAAGATTAGGACTTGAACTTAAAATTAATTTAAGTGAGAAAGATAAGTGGGACCTGAGCATTTTTTTTTAATCTCACTTTGCTCCAATTATTTTGAAGATTTTTTAGGCATTTGCCAACACGATACCCGAATTCTTTGCAAGTATAAATACCCTTATCTGTTCACAGCAGTGGATCATCATTATTGGCCACAAGGTGACAGGGGGAAGGAAAGGCTAGCCCACAGGAATCAGCGTGGTAGGGATCAAACCACCTAACCTTCAACCCATACCTTCTCCCCAGGGAAAGGCTCTATCACCATTCTCTGTTCTGCACTCTTGCATTCAGTGGAAGCTTCTGAGCTACAAAAAGGGCTTTTGAAGAACACACAATTTTTTGTTTATACTATTTCTGAAGGAGGATGAACACCTGAAGAATAAAACTCTATGCTCTTATTTAAGCATCTATTGAAAACCCCAAAAGCCTTTGCCATTCGCATGGCATCAATGCAGAGCTAAATTTAGGGCTCCCCCCCCGGAGAATATGCTTCAATTCCAAAGACAGAACAACGGCTCCTAAGTTGCACAATATCTTGACATGCCAAGCCACATTATAACATCAAAAGAAGAGACAGACAGGTTTTGAGCCACTGTAGAAACAGGGTCATTTGCAAGGGGCATCTGCAGTTGTAGCCACCCAAACCTTAATAGGAAGCCCCAAAAATCTGCTGCTGTGTAGGACTTAGAGGCCTTGTAAACAAAGTCAGTAGCAAGAAAAGCCAAAAAAAAATCAATAGTGCTAATAATTCAGGAGGAATCCTCCAATTCCTATTTGATTGACTGATCTGTACTGACTAATCCTCATATACTTGCCAATCATAGTTTTCTGGTTTCATTCTTCAGAAGTGCGCTTTGTCTCCACAAAGACAGATCATTAAATAGAGGTAAACAGTAATAAAAAAAAAGAAAGTTCCTCATACACAGTACTATGATCAGGTTACTCCCTGGAAAAGCCACTACAACTGAAATTGCAGTAATTTAGAATGGGTTTCTAGTGAAGGATTCAAATGAGAAGCAGACCTGGAGTTTGTTAGCAGCTTTTGAAGTGGGTAAACCAAGTTTTAATAAATCACATCTACGGGCCAGTTTGCCCCTCTGTAAAATGGGAATAATTCCATGACAATCACAGCTAGTTGCCCTGAAAAGGAGTTAATCGGTGGTCAGAAACACAGTTCTGTCCCACAAACAGCAGGCAGCACAGAAACAGTTTTTTCACAGCAGTTACCAGCACACTAGTGTTTCTGCTCTGATGTTTCAGGATTTGTTGGATTTCTAACATAAGCGCTCAAAACAACAAAAAAATTACTGTTTCTCACATAATCGACAACTCATTTTATCTAAAAGGCATCAGATTTCAAAACACTGTATGATTCTTTCAAACTTGTATACCTTCAGAACTTGAACAGGGGCTAAAAGTAAAAGCAGTCAAATTTTGGTTTAAATCAATGCCTGCATAAGGCAATTTTTAAAGAAAACTGTACTGAAAACTACAGGGAAGTTACATTAAAAATTAAAATCAATTTTGAATATTCAAATAAATACCATTAAATGATAAAAGAACAATCTCCAGACAGACTAGTTTTTGTTCAGTTAATGACAGTACTCATGAGATTTTAAGAATCTTAGAGTTTCATCACTTAATTTAAGAGAGAGCCACTTCAGTGTAATCTCATGCAAACAAAAGCCAGAATCAAGTTTTCATTCGTCCTTTACTCTGTTGCTGAACCACACTCAGATGCACGGCTGTAATTACTTCTAACAACTATGTACTTGCCACTCTTTCAATTAAAGCAAAACTACAAATAGCAACGCTGACACACTCCTAGAGAAAATAAGCTTTACAGAGATGATAAAAACACCAAAACAGCGAAAAGTCTTACTTGCAGCAGTTCAGTCAAAACATGCCAGCCCTGGAGAACTCAGAACCGTAAGCAGTCTTTGCAGTCCAGAAATTCTCTTGAGTTTATCCAGTGTTTATTTACCAAGCTTTAAAAGTCTGTGGTTAGAAGAACAGAGTTAGCTTTCTGCACCATCCACAGCACTACTGAAGTCCTCCAGTAACAGCAGACATGAAGTTTGCTGATAGTTGGGTTTGCTGCTGCTCTGTAGTTGCTCAGTACTTGTAAATACAAGCTCCGTGGACAAAGTCCCAAATGACATCACAGGCAGCTGCTTATTGTTGAGTCTTTATTAACCGACTGTCAAAAAAGAAAAGCCAAGAGGAAAGAAAAGCACAAACCATCTTCCCTGCAGCACAATTTGCATCTTAGTAGGAGTTGCAGTGCTACACATATAAATACTTCTGTTTACCCAACCGATGTTTTCTTAGAATGAATAAACAGTGTTTGCAGGGAAAGCAGAAAAGTAAGAACAACTTTAACAGCTTCAACGCAGAAAGAGCACAGGGAGAAAAAGAAAAACTAAAAACTCCAGCGTTGCCTTTTGCAGGATTTATCCCTACATTCTGCCATTTCTTTTGTTTATTGAAAAATATGTAACTAGGGGTGCAAATCCACGTGGATTTTAAAGCACAGAGCAGGGGACTTTAGTAGGTTGAAATGAAAGTTTCAACTCATTCCTGATTTTAAAAGTTACAGAATTACAAACTATGATCTTTGCGATATTTAAGACAGCTCGACTTCAGTTACAACAGGTTTTGAAGAAAACTCTCTCACTTTCCAAAGATGAAAATATAAGAAAGCAAGAAACAGCATCAAACACAGTTATTCACTAGGCGCTAATACTGACCTTTCCTTCTCAGAGGTGCAGGTCCAAGACTAAATAGTGCTTTGGAGCTGAAATACACAGTTCTCAGCAAGGCACGGGGCACTCACTCGAGAACTAGTTCAGGTACTAATCTGAACCTATCCTCTATCATTGAGAGTTCCTGCCAGAAGTGAGGGGCTGGGACTCTGTGCCTTGATTTCTCAGAAGTCGGTCCTTTCAAGTCAAAACTTCAAACACTGGAAGGGCACCACCAAGAGTTGTGACAGACTGAGCTCCACTACCTGCACACGCTTCCACATGAAGAGCTTCAATACTGGGAAACACCTGGCCCCTCACATCCAAACACCCTAAGACCACACATTCCACAAACAACAAAACAACCAAAACTTGAGCTCAGCAGTGAGCTGAAGCCAAGTTTTTACTATGTTTTTAATTGCAGCTTGTAAGAGCATCAACCCAAATTCTGCCTGTATTTATAGAGAGCAAACCAATCTTGGGTCAGACCCCCAGCTGATGTATATCAAGCTAAATGCAATCACACACCTGAACAATAGCAGTCAGCACCAGCTAAAGATCTTGCTTTTGCCTGCAAGAGTGCCATTAAAAAAATTTGTGTGACCTTAATGACAGAGTGCCTGATTTTCTTGCTGCTTGCCCTGAGTGGCAGCAATGCCCTGCTGACAGAGTGCCGCTGGGCTTGCTGGAGCTGCTCACACAGGCAACCGCTACCTCTGCTGCTTGCTGCCTCTAAAACATGTTCACGCTTTTGAAGGAGATCTGTTATAAATCCCCCTACATTTACTGCTGTGGCTAATCAGCCTGTAGCACACAAGAAACACCATACTGTGTAGCTATGAGTTACATTTACCACCCTGACTCAAACATACGGGGTTGCGTTCCTCTTCCATTGCAGTCAGCAAGGTTTTATATCTTGCTCATTAAGAGCTTGCTAGTTTGATCCAGGAAGCCTTCAAACTACTTTGAAGATGAAGTGGGCTACGGGAATAATAAGTGCTAACATATAATATTCAATAACATGAATTTCAAAACATGCAGCTTTAGTCCCATCTTCACAAGTGCTGTAGTGCAGCTACTCTCCATAAGCCAACGTGAACGAGGCTGTGTGCTCACATCTACAGCTCCATAAGGCTTCGCCTCATTCCAGCAGGCACAAGCCCATCCATAAGATCAGCAGAAGAGTTAGATTTTGTTTAAACCTGATGCTGATTTACAGTGTGCTTTCTCAGACCAAGGATAAGGTTCATTTTTTCACCCGCCATTAGAAGTATTTATAAAGTTGCAAAACACAGGTCACACTCCAGCTCTCTTGAGAGCAAAACTGGCTTGTCCTGTGGCACTAATGCAGACACATGCAGGTAGGAGAAAGGAAGAGTGCGAGTGCATAGATTCACAAAATAAGGAAACCACTGATTCAATCAAAAAAAGCTAAATGTTTAATGAAATAATGGACAAGCCTTAAGGAAAACTGCAGCCTGTTCCCAGGAAGAATTTGTATTATTTACCAAAATTTAGCACTTAAACTTCCTAGAGAATGTTAATGCATTTCCAGGCTAAGCACACCCAAGTGAGCAGGATCAGGACAGCGGGCAAACAGCTCACCTTGCTTGCCAGGCAGCACTGCAGAGGCAGTGACTTCAATTGCCAGAAAGCAATTTTTTGGAGACTTCCATCTAAGTAAGTTCTATCTCAATCCTCTTCAGAACTGGTGGATCTTGCAGGAATAAATGAGCAAAGAAACAAGTATTGAGTATTTGTGGGTTTAACCAGCAAGTTATTCTTCCCAAGAGGAGAATTCCCATGCGGGTGGACAAACAGATTCTGCATTCTTCAAATTACAGCCCTTATTAAGGGAGTGGCCATTAGCTCACCCTGTCAGTGCATTTATCCATCTAATTTCTATTCTAAGTAATCATAAGATATAGCTGCTGGCTGTGCAGATAGAGCTTATTTTTGGCAGGAATGCTGTGGCTTTTGTTAGAACAAAATTCACAACAGAATTCAGTCCCTGACTAGCTGCAGGTTGAGTGAAAAGATAACAAAGTTGAAGTCAGGAGCTGCAGTAGCTGCTCCTGGACTGATGCTCAGTAGGCTGAACTGAGTCGCACATCTGAGGAAATAATTCAGCTTCATACTGCCTCATTCTCAATGGGCAAACAGTTAAGATGAGACATAAAGAACCAATCTAAGTACACGTGGGTATTAGTAAAGCTTACCGATTAACCTATCATGGTATAGCCAGGATCTGTTAAAGACCCCATGTCTCATACTAACAAAAACTCCATGCTACCTTCAGGCTCACTGCCCGCATTTAATTTTTCTTTATTATTAACGTAGAAAGTTCTTCCTCATTGAAGAAGCCAAGCTCTGATCTTCACACAAAATGCAGTAAGTGGATGCAATCGAGTCACTTAAACCGCACAACCTCTTCCCTGAAGCACTGCTGAAGTCCCTGCAGTCGCACGTGCCTGGTGTGCATGTTCACTTCTTACCCGCACAAGAGCAGAAAATGGCTCAGACGGACCCAGGTGCCTCGGGGTCCACTCTCTCATTACAGACCTATAAAGCTGCGGCACAAGGTGATCTGCCTCACAGCCTGGCAAATTAAAAGGGAGGTGGTAAGACCTAAGAGCATGTCCCTGGAGGGATGTCTAACTGTGCCACGAGTCCTGGCTGGCTCAGTACAGCTTTGGGTGGCAAGCCTTCAGGCCACGTAAACGCCTTGTTTTAGCCTCTGATACTACTCCTGGGGCAAGGACAGACAAGCTGACAGACTGAAGAGCAGTTTAGTCTAGAAGGACTAAATTGCAGGACATTAAAATCTCAACAGATTGTAATGTAATATAATATGATATAATAATATAATATAATACAATATAATCTTAAGCTGTTAGATTTTTATCCCACAACAAATACTCAGATCACTGGAGGGCAAGTTTAAAAAAATAGTAAAATAAACCGCAGGCTGCAGAATTCACCCTCCTTGGAGTTGCACATGGCTGGAAGTCTTGAGCTGGTTCCTAAAATATCATGGAAATTTCTCCCGAATGACACCAGGGTACTGAAGAGCAAAATGGTCTTTGAAAATTACTCTTATTCTCACTTTTACCAACACAGCTAAGTGAGTCTCACAAAACAAATACCTACAAGCATGTGGGATCGTCACAAGTTAGCACAGTAAACGCTTTTCTAAGCCTGGGGTAGCTGGCAGAGAGGATAAACAACTGAACCAAGTAAAAATATGTGGAGAGAATAAAAAGAAGTGTGTGGGGGCGGTGTACGGATCTCCTCAGATACTCACAGTCAATAAAGGGCCTTCAGTTGAAGCGGTTTGATCAGGCTGGTGAGCTTTTGATCACGAAGATAGTTTGGTTTGTAGCCTTACTAGGTGGTTTTTCAAAGCTTTTTACCTCCCCTGCATGTCAAGAATAGGGGAAAGGTCTTTAGCAAAGGCAGGTTTTACCGCTGGAACAAACAATACCTCTCTCCTCTGTCACAATTTAAGCTTCAGAGAAAGCAGCAAATAACATATGACAACAATAACTGCCTTCTGATCGGCCATTCCGCTACATACAGGGTTATGGGATATAGCCTGGTTTGTCCTTTTCGGTTGTGCTTGACACTTGGCACTGCCATGCTCCCCCCCATGAGCTCCGAGACAGCTTTCGGTAATGACCTGCGCGCTCTCCAGTACCTGTCGGCTCAGCAGCTAAAAAGATGATATTCTACCTCCTGGAAGAGGACATAAACATTTACACTAACTCATATCCTACGTTATAGGAAATCCTGTCCTTAAGTGTCAGGATGAAGCCTTGACACTGTATTCTGACACATAAGAAAAAGAATGGCTAAAATGAAATGTTTTATCTAACCTTTTCAGATGAGCTGAGAACTAAAATGAGCATATACAATTTTTCCAGCCATAGCAGTGATTTGCAATCAATTTCTAAATCTTTTTCAGTTCCATAATTTTTGCTTCAGTAGAATGCTATGAAAAGCATTCATTGGAGAAAATTGATGGGATGTCTTTAAAGAACATTGGCTTTCACTATTAAATTGCCTCACTGTAAAATACGGTGTTAAGCAAATCATACAAAGTCTGTTTGGAGTGTTGCCACTTGAAACTGGAAGAGGTAGGCAGAAGCTAGATTTTTGACTTACAAGAGAACTCAGAAATATTTTAAATGTGATTACTAAATATAAGTACCTAGGGCTGGCTCTCATTAATTCCATGGATTAAGCCATTATTCCTTCTTTGCCTTTCCTGTTGTTTCTGGAATCAAGCAATTGATTCAGCCACCAGTGACCTTATCCAGAGTTAATTGAAATCAATGGCATTAGTGGATTCTGGAGCAGGCCCAAAACCAATGTGCGTTCAAGGGCTTTTGTATATCCTTAATCACATGGGTAAGCCCCCGCAAATTTAGATTCCAATGGATCCAATCATTAAATCAGTTATGCAGTGTTTAACTTCACATATGGACAGTGGTCCCCCGCTGGTGATTGAAAGTGGTCTCTATTAAGAGGAGAAGGTTATTTTCATAATCTATTTCTGATGAAAATGTGTATTTCTACAGGTGTCAGGTTCCAGCAAAGTTGGCACTTAATGGGAAGGCGGACTGATTTGTGCTCTCCTCCTGCCTTTTTGGACATGTCGCTGTGTGTCAGAAAGCAGAGGTATCGGCTTGTGAAACACACATTCCTCTGATGCAAGCATCTGGCTTCTTGGCAGCCAAGTCATGACAGGTTCTGCAGCAGCTGTGATGGCTCCATGTCCTTTCAGATGGTTAAATAGTCTTTTTAGCCTAGCTGTTTGTTTTCTGCTGTGCTCCTGGATGAAAGCCCATTTGCCCTTTTAATCAATGAACTGGCCACTGGATTGGAGTGATCAGTTACAGTTTTGTACATGTCAGAGCAGAGATTCTTGCCCAGAGACTGCCAGCTATACAGCCCTGAGCTCTCAACTCGATGCTTAATGTCGTCCTGCTCCATCCTGACACCTTTACGCACCAAAGGAAGGGTTATCTTCCCAAAGTGAGATAGCTTTCTTCATCCCTCAGTCATAGAATTTCATAGCTCCTGCTTTGTTACAGTTTCATAGCTCCTGCTTTGTTACAGGAGATGGTAATCAGATCAAACAGAGCAAATAAGGAATACAATTTATTTATTTCAGATGGCTTTATAAACGGTCCTCCCATGTGCACGCACCAGATGGAGATAAGAATCTGGCTGGAAGCTTTAGCCTTACGCTGTGTGGCACAGAAGTAACAGCACATCAACTTATTAAGAGAAAAAATTCTTCAGAGAAGATTACATAAATCAGAATTAAATTTTATTTAAATTGCCTTTAAACATATTATGCAAATCCAAAATATAACAAGCAGTTCCAAGTAGTTCCCTTGAACGAACAAGCACATGGCACTCCTAACACCGAACGCGAGAAACACAATATTAAAAAGGTGTTCTCACAGGGATACCACAAAGATCAAAAGCTGCCATCTACCTCTCAGCCATCTGTAAACCTGTCTCCACCTTTTCACTCCAAACGATAATCTGCGTCTCTCTGTGATAGACATCCTACCTCCTTTTTCCCTGTGTACTGCTGCTTGTGAAGGAAAAGTAGTGAACTGACTTGGGCAGGCTATGTTCTCCTTTGCCAGGCTTTTACTCTATGCTCTCCTTGTGCTGTGCTGTATGAGCAATTTTTGTGGGGTTAACAGTATAATAACAGTACTTTAATACTGTTATTTCTACCTTCACCAATATAGGGAAACTGCACAAACAGGCCAATTCCTGCTCCTGCCACAGAGAGATCCCGAGAAGAGAACAAACCTTCCCTGCTACCTACCTTCACGTGTTTCACCAATCCCTTATGAGGACCTAGTAATAATCTGATCAGTCCTATCATCCACTCTATTTGCCAAAGCACACACACGCATGGTTAATCATTTACCCACAAGTAGCTCTGGTCACTGGCCAAAATGACGCCTATGAAAACAGGACATCAGTGTCACTAGGGGTGCCAACCACACCAGGTCACATGTAGCCAAACAGAGTGAGCAAAATCAGCACTCAGCACCATGCTTTCCCAAAGGCTGTAAGAAAACAAAAATCCTAAAGAAATGTATTAGTATCATTTAAAGTTCTCTTAGGGTTTTCCAATTCCATCTTCAAAGCAGGACAGGGAGGAACCACCAGCATATGACTTATTAAAGGACACCTGCCACAACATGCCTCATTTTAATACCTTTTAATTCCATATTGTGACATAGAATATAAGCGATAAAAGCATCCTATTTTACTGACTGATGATTATCAACAACAGTCTATCTGAAATGCCTTGCCAGTATTCTGGCAAGATCCACAGAAAGTTGATCCATGCCACAGGTAAAAAGCTCAGGGGGCAAAATGCTTGCTTAAAGCCCAAGTGGAGCCACCAACAAATTAAAGTCTAGGAACTACTGCTCCTAATACTGTCAACAGAGCCCTGGACAATACCACAAAGTCTTGCCCAAAAGTACCTCAGTGCAAGTCCTCAGGCCTCTCTCTGCTGTCCTCTCAAAAAATCCAGGCTTGTTGTAGAAAGCAGTAACAAACTGTACACACACCAGGATTTCAACAATATGCTGTGATTGCTTTAAGTCTGTGAAATATAACAACTCGTAACAGCTATCTAGACACTTTCCAGGGAAGGAGACCAAAGCGTGTCTTTGCAAAAAGGATGATGAAACAGCCTGAAATTATTTTTTGTGAGGAGAAAGGTTTCCTAGTCTTCCTGCAAGAAAAAACCCCTCCATTCTATTTGTCTGGATAGAAAAGGGCAGGTATATCAAATGAAGGCTGTTCTGGTTTATCACACTGCCTTCTCTACTATAGTACTGAAGATTTTATTGCATGCTATAAAGAGAGGAAAAACTCATCTTGTAATCATATAAACACAGTGAACAACACAGAATAAGTATCAATTACTTTTGCAAGTTTCAGTGATAGCCTCAACCCCTGAGGATAATTTCAAATGGTATGATAAAGACTTCAGTTAGATTAAAAGCATCAAAAGCAAACTAGCATTCAAAAACAAACAATTCCGTCTCTGCTATGTAAGTTACAATAAATTTTCTGAACTGGCAGATTTCCCTCCTAGCGGTTCAGCTGTTCCTTCCCCACAGGTAAAACAAGTCAATCTGTTTGAGAAGACAATTTGCCACCCAGCTTACTTAATGCCACACATTAAAATAAAATGACTGAATAATTTTGATGTCAAAGAGCTGTTCTAATGGGAATCCATGGTTAAAAGAAACAATCACAATGGAGAAATGCAATCAGATGCTGCTGACTTCCATGTGAATTAGATCTAAACAAAATAACTGTCCAACTTTTGGTCTCATATTTTACAGGGAACTTTTCTCAAATCCTTCAGCAGGTCCCTGCATATGTGTTATTCACTGTTTACTTTAATCCCACGATTCAAATTTTTCTCAGTGACGTTAGTATAAACACAAATGTGACTAACAAGCAACACGAGACCTGTGATAAATTTTTATTCATCTGGAATTAAACATGAAGAAGTCGTGCAGCATGCTAGCAAGTCAATGTAGCTGCATTTTCCATTCCCTTTGTGCCAACATACGTGACTATGGAAAGTGCACGGAAGTGCAGAAGACTGGTGCTAGGTGATATTCACACAGTGCGGTGCAACGACTTGCAGAGATGTTTGAAGTAGCTTTGGATAAGCTCCTTTGGTTCTGGGAAGCAGCCTGGCCACATTAGCTCCCCGGCGTGGAGCAGAACGCAGGAAATACCCTCAGCAGAGCCCTATGCAAGCGGGGTTACAGTCCTGCCCCAGCGCAGTGAGCAGGTTCAGAGCCAGCTCAGTTATCTCCGCATGGCACTGCCGTATGACCACCAGAAGTATCAAAAGTGTCCATTTTGCTTTCAGAAAGAGAAAGCAGGAAATGCTTTATCTTCACAGTGTAAGCCACAACCTGAAGAGGCTTTCCTAGTCATGGTGTGAGCTCGTTTGATTCATCCTAAATCACCATTCTTAGCTGAAAGAATACAAGCAGCTCTGAGGTGGAGCACCAGCTTTGAAATGGTCTGTGATAACGTGAAGGCAGACTCACCCTTGCTTTCAGATCAAATGAAGGGCTAGGGCTCAGGCCAGTTAACTGGCTTATTATACCTGCTCAAGATCAAGAAACTTAAGTGCATACTGACCAGCGCTGCTAGTGCCTGCTCCTTGTTCCCTTGATTTCAAATACAATCTTAGCAATTCAGGTGAGCAATTCCCACCTGCTTGCAAAAATTGAGTGCCATATACTTTGTTTTCATACATGAATGGATACATGTATTAATGAAAGGCATTAGCTGTCACTAGCCAGAATCACTTGCTTGATGTATTTGGTATATCCTGAAAATACGAACCCAGTTTTAACCCAGATATTCATGCTCTGCTTTATGTTCTAAGTTGCTTTCCTGAACTACTTGGATCAAGTCTTGTGTGTTGACCAAGAGGTCAGCCATTCCAGACACCTGGAACAGCTTTGCTGACGTCTTCCCTGCCCTGTTACTGCTCCTTACCCCTCCACCATGACACATACAGCAGTTGCCAGCATGCAGAAGCATATCTTACTCTGTATGAATTGGCATTATCAGTTAGTAATGTTTATATGATGCCACAGGTAAATGGACAATGTTTAAGGGTTTTAAATAAGGCCCAATACATTCTGTACATCATCCACAATATCGACATTTTTGCTTCAGAGCTTTTCCAAACATCCCAGAAGCTTGGACATGAATAATTTCTCCAGTGCTCTAACTTTGGCACGTGTCTTTAAACAGATGGAAATTATTGTTATGCAGCTTTAGGACATATCAAGAACAGATTGAAAAATATTGGATTAGTATACCTAGATTCATTACAAAGCAGAAATTTACAACCAAAATTAAGCTGAACCAATGTTACTAAACTATAGTATAGCTGAGCACAAGCAAGCTTCGTATTTTCTTTCTTCTCCTCCCCTCCTCTCCTCAGATTCAATGACTAAATAGTTGGCAAGATAAACAGTAAATGCCACTGTAACTTAATCGGGACTATGTACATGTGAAGCAGAGATGGTCAATATAATGACAGGAGTTGGTTTAATATTACATGTTATGATTTTTAAAAATACATTTAATTACTACTGTCAGAAACTGTGCTAAAAATAGGTTATTGAGTTGCATTTTTTCTAAATGACAGATAACTGGAGGAATGCAGCATTCACAAGGAACTGTTTGTACCAAGCACTGCATTTCCTCTCTGCCCAGCAGAACTTTCAGAAGAACATCATATGAATTTTGCAAATATATCAAGGAGAGAATAGACACCAAAGGCTTTTTACTTTTTTAACTTTTTTTACTTTACCAAAGTAAAAACTAGATCATAGACATGCAAGTATATGCAAGTGCTATAAGCAAACTGCATTTTCTTCCTGCCAAAAAGGCCTCTCTAATCGCCAAGTTTGTGAGAATGTCCTCATTGCTCCAATATTTTCCCTGCAGCCACAACAATTTTTTAAATACATATGCAGCCATTTGATTTTATTGCCTAGAATGACAAACTTAGCAAGTGACAGTGTCCATCAAGTCCCTTGAAGGTTACACACATTTTATACACATCTTGTAAATTAGAATACATATTGAGACTCTCTGCACAGTTATTAAAATATCATCATCAGTTTTGAAGAAAGAGAAGGAAGAATTTGGATTTTAGCTGTTCCTATAGCCCCGACTCAGGCATAATTCTCCCTAAATTGAGTGGAGAGTCAAACCTTATGGGGAGATTAAATGACATCAGCTCACTGCTCCAGTACATCAGCCCGACAGAGCTGGTTTTGTTTGGAAATGTTTGGTGTCAGGAGCTGAAACCACAATTGCTAGTTACCCAAGCAAGGCAGGTCAGTGTCCTGGAGCAGGGCTGCCTGACACCAGGCACTTAGGACCCCGTCATGGGGGAGACCTTTCTCTCAAGCCACTAAAGCCAGCACAACTTTACTTTACTCAAAATAATGGTATGGTCATGCCTTATACACTTATAGGAATGTCCCTGCTTCCGCAGGGAATAGCTATGAACCAGAAACCCAGCTGGCCCCAAACAAAACCAAGGCAGAGGAGAAACAGCGCAGCTCCCACATCAGCCCTCCTGCGGGTGCCTCCGATATTCAACAGCTCCTGGCCTGGCTGGGTAGCAGGTAGTGCCTGGCTTCTCCAGAAAATGCCAAGAAGCCACCTCAAAATTATTAATGCCGCATCTTCCAGCTATAAAGTATCCATTTTCTACGGATACCTACAGAAAACGGTTCCCCTCAAGATGGCATATTCTGGAAATATTTTTAAGGAAAACAAGGCAGGTGCTGGGAGCAAGGCAGGACCAGAGACACTTCTCAGAGACAGATGTTCACCTGGAATATCTTCTGCCTGAGCACGTGAGGGCTCGAGCAGTCTAACTGGCCACCTCAGCTGCGTACTGACTTTAGAGATCTTTTCTTTCTGCCTGGGAATTACACAATGACCAAGTGTCTGCGCCTTACCACAACACTTACCCCTTGCTCTAGAATTTAAGCTTTAATTAAAAGTTTCTACACCTTATGCCTGGAAGGAAGATTTATCAAACCACGAGCAGAACATAAACCTTCAACCTATATAAAGCCTGAGACAACAGCTCGGAAAATCTGTTATTCTTCTTAGCACAATGCTGAAATGAAACAACAGCATTTCCTAGAGGCAGCTTCACTGAGAACACCAGCTTTTTAATAAACATTAAAGTGCAGTTCTGGGGGGCATGTCGCCACCCTTTCCAAAACAGCCTAACAGATCTTGCCTTCAGCCCTACGGCTTCCCCCTCACCAATCCCAAATGGAAACCTACACCATTTTCCTATCTAAAACATATTTAAAAACAAGGTACTAACAGACTACAATAAATTGAACTGAACAACAGTGTAATGGATTCATTTAGTAGAGCTTTCCTAAAGGTGTGTATTTACACATTTGCTTAAGTGAAATCTTCCTCCTTTCAAAAAAAAAACTTTGAGCTGCAACCGAGAGTTCTGGAAAATGCTGTGACATGTCAGGGCTGGGCAAGGCCCCACCACGGGGGGTACAGAGTTTGCTCCATTTAGCGTCTGTGTCACAGCCGTTCTGACGCTGCCTCTCATCCCTATATTTAACACCACAATTAAAAGCCTTATCCAAATGGGAAGCCGTTACCTTACCGATTTGGGTAAGTGTTCCACGAGCTGCACCGTGCAAAGCACTGCCAAAGGAGGAGCGCTCCACCATGAGCATTCCCCAACAAGACCCAAAACCACAGGGGCAAGTCACGCCCTGCTTGTGGCTGATCCCTATCGCGCAGTCCTGTCTCAGATGGCAAATCTCCCAGCCTCCAGGGAACGGCAGACAAACATTTTAGTCATGCCACACTGTGGAGGGCATACAAAACCAGTTTTGTTTCAGGACAAAACCACAGAAACAATGAGGCACGGCAGCGGTTTCACAAATCCACAGTCACTCATGTCGCAGTTTCGCGTTACGCGGGGCCAGGTGCTGCAGCCAGAGCAGCCAGAGGACGCGGTCCCTCTCCCCACGCCAGGAATGCCCTCCTGCTTCCTCTCCTCTGGCCTGTCACACAGCCGAAGGGGGATTCAGCTCAGCTCCCAGATGGAAATCGTCCCTGCTGCTCACACACATGAAATCTATCTGTCCAGAGAGATGCACACACACTTACAATGAGTGGAATCATAGGATCATTTAGGTTGGAAAGGACCTTTAAGATCATCAAGTCCAACACTGCCATTCCACCACTAAACCATATCCCTAAGCAACTTGTCTACCCGGCTTTTAAATACCTCCAGGGGTGGGGACTTACTTCCCTGGGCAGCCTGTTCCAATACTTAATAACCCTTTTGTTGAAGAAATTTTTCCTAATGTCCAATCTAAACGTCCCCTGGCACAACTTGAGGCCGTTTCCTCTTGTCCTATCACTTGTTACCTGGGAGAAGCGACCGATCCCCCTGGCTCCCCGCTCCTGTCAGGCAGTTGTAGGGAGTGATAAGGTCTTCCCTCAGCCTCTTCTTCTCCAGGCTGAACAACCCCAGGTCCCCATCAGCCTTGGGCTCCAGACCCCTCACCAGCTTCATTGCTCTCATCTGGACATGCTCCAGCACCTCAATGTCCTCCTTGTAGTGAGGGGCCCAAACCTGAACACAGCATTTGAGGTGTGGCCGCACCAGTGCCAAGTACAGGGGCACAATCACTTCCCTACTCCTGCTGGCCACGCTATTCCTGATACAAGCCAGGATGCTGTTGGCCACCTTGGTCACCTGGGCACCCTGTGGCCACACAATCACGCGATGCCGTGAAAAGAAGGGGAGGAAGAGAAACCCATGGGAAATGGTGGGGCAGAGCTGGACTGGCACGCACAGCCACAGCTATCCTACATTAAAATGAATTTACATTCAGGTGGGTTTCCAGGAAAAACCTGGAATATTGATATCTGATCTTCCATTGCACATCATTCAGCACAGTAAGGTGCGCTGTGCTTGCACAGAATACCCTCAAACTCTTGCACATTGGTTTTATTCCCTGCTGTAATGAAAGAGATAAAGCTATTAAACTTTCCTCATGCAAAAATAAAATTTATCATCTATACTGAGCCAAGTGTATGGACATTGCAACCCCGCCAATATCCACTGAAGAGGGTTATAGTAGGCAATTCTTTTGCACAGATTGGCTTTAAAGGCTCAGACACCTGTGCACTGTCAGAAATCTATCCAGTCTTGACAGCTTTCAGTCACTTACCTAATTATTGTACAAGTGCCTTCATGGGATTACATGGGGGAAGAGAGGAAAACAAGGGGGAACCCAAGGTATCACCCCCCCTCCTACCTTAACTGAATGCTGGACATTGCCCCCTAGTCCCATTCCTCGTTCTTCATTCCTGCTCAAGTATGAATGATAGCACCCAGCGGACATACTCCTGGGAACAATGGAATGTCCTTCACTGTAGAAACACTGCTCTTTTAAAATGCTTCAAGCTGCTACGCATCCTTAAAACACACAGGTTCGAGGGATAGGTCCTCTGCCTCCATAGCACTCAGCAACCATACTGGTGCTAGAAAGATTAATTAAGCTCTACCAACACACTATGCCACAGAAAAAAAGACCAAAAAAGCCAGCGGTCCTCACTCCTTTTAGTGTAAATACATTTTCTAATCTCACCTTCCCAATCACACATTCATCAGTTGGTTGTATGCAGGGTCTGATAAATACTGAGCCAGTTCAAGATTAACATATGCCGCTAAAAGATCAGTCTACAGAAGTGAAAGGTTTGGACAAGTGTGAACAACTTCAGTTTGTTTTTAGGGCAGTGCTTTGTTGCACCTGAACAGCTCTGGGACCAAGGCTGGTACAAAGATGGGAATTCAGCTGAAATATGAGGAAGCTCTTTCCATTCTCACTGGCACTTACTTGTGTAGCTGCAATCAAAGAATGCCTCTCACCTGAATTTTGTCAAGACATAAAAATAATTTACCATATGAGTCACCATTTCTAAGTTTCTTACTGGACAAGAGCACACACAAAAATTTTGCAAACCACTTTGTGCAACACAATTTCCAGTACATTGCCAAAGATTCAAATTAATAAAAAACCTGCAGGCCTGGGTGACACTGCATGGAAGGGAAACATTTGTGTTTTGAGCTCTACCAATTCTATTCGCCAAGATATACTACTGTAACCACTGAGCACCTCAGGGGATTAAAGAGTTAATAAAAACATAAGAAAATGCACAATTACATAAAATACAATCTGTCAATCAGATATTGGAAATGGACTATGAAGATGCCAGTATAAGTGCATGCACTTATACCCAGAGAACACTTTAAACAGTCGACCATGATTTATACTTGCTGCGGCTGTCACAGGCGCTATTTCTGATGTTCAAGAGCCTATGCATACTGTCAGTTGAAGAAATTTCTAGTTGTTTGCTATTTTGTAGATCTGTAAATCACATAAATGCTCATATTATTACCATGTGCTCTGACAGTTTGCATCAACAGACCATCTCAGAAGAACTACAGTGCTGAATTATTGATAGTATCTCACATAGCTGGCAAACATTTATTTGAAATGCTGTGATACAGAACCTGCCTCTTCCCAGTCTCGAGACCGACCCTAATGTAAACTATAGCATACAACAGATCAAAAAATATATAGCCTAGCTCTCAATTCATGATCTCATTTTTATCATTCGATGGTTCCCATAAAGATTATTTATTATTGATATGAAATGCTGGAACCAAAATATCCTGTAGCTGGAAGCTGGAAGTCTCAGTAACTGAGTCAGTGTGACTCTCTTGGCCTCCTCTCAATAAGCTTTATTTCTTCGATTGAATAAACAAACAGTCCCATTCTGTAATGACAAAGCAAGCCAGGATTTTCCCATATTGTTTTGACAGATGTTGTCAGGGCCTGATTACAAAAACCTGTATACCTAGTAGATATTTACTGCTGCGATTTTCCATAATGTAACTGAACTACACGCAGAATAAACTAATGTCATAGGAAGCTGTGCTAATGAAGAGCCTCTGACTATGGAAATTAAACCACAAAATAACTTTTCCAACTGCAGCAGAATCTATTTTTAAAGGCACTGGAGGAAAAAATATGTTATTTGTTACATTGCACTAACAGGGCACAGAAGACTATAATGGAGATGAAAGGACTGATTATCAAAACACCTCAATGTCTGGTTCAGGCACCTTGCAGGAAAAGATCTGATCTTTTTCCAAAGGTCTCATTACTCAAAAGCTCTCAGTGAGAACAGCCAGACCAACCTTCAGCTGCCTGCTACTTAGCTCAGTACATTCAGTTAGCATTTAGTCTATTAATAATGGTTTTGTGCTCTGTTTTTACAGGTAGTTGGAAAATGCATCAAAGCTGGTGGGGTTCAATTATAAAAAATCATTTTAAAGGGTTTTCTGGGGTTTGTGTTACAGGAGGGTTGGGAGAGGATGCTGTTTAACTGACTACACCCATGCATTATTTTAAAAAACAATACATAAAAGTAGACTGATGCCCCAGTACAATTATATGCGGAACTGTGAAACAGAATGATTTTCTATTATCAGATATTAATGTGCCCTTTGTAAGTGCTAAAAGGAAGACCCTAGACACTGCCACATCACGGGGCTTCCTTTTGAATATTATATTTCAGGTGTGCAGCCCCCAGTGGCTCTGACATTTACTTGTTAGATAGGAAATCACAAGTGAGGACCAGGAGGACAATATTCTTTTGAAGCTAAGGGAAAATGAGACCTATGGGATAGGGGGCATCACAGCGAGAATATTTGGACTGGCAGGTTCACACAGCCAACCAGTGTTTTTGCAAGCCCAGGTGACTAATAATTCTGGAAATTAAAAACCTGTAACTCTGTATGACTGACAAAAGAGATATTTCATTACGTCATTTTGTCTCTGCAGAATGAAGCAGTACACAATTCATATGTAAAAGTGTATTTCCCCAGTATTTCTCTAGGTTCTGCACAGCCACAGAAATAGATCTGCATGTCTGTATGTATACATGCTACAGGTAGGGTTGAAAAAATAAGTATAAATAAAAGGATGTCAACAACACATTGCACATACACAACAACTGAATCCTTGTGTGTTTTTTGGAGTAAGATACTAACACGATAGGAGCCAAAAGGTCTAAAAAGTTTCAGTGATCAAAAGTTTTCACTACTGTCTCTAATAAAATATTTCCTTCAGTGAAAAAAAAAGAGAGTTTTTAGTTATCTGTGGAAATGTATCATTTGATGGCTTTTCTTATGTTTTTTGTCTTTAGGTGTGTTAAACAAGCCCAAACCTGAGAATTATGCAATTTTTCAGTTAAGAAGTAACTTTAAATGAGACCTACAACTGAAAAAAAGGCTTAATTCTTCATCAGCATGAAGGAAAGTTGAATTGCAATTAGCATCCAGGAGATAAAAGTATTTAGGTGGGAATTAGGATACCTTAGACTTTCCAAAGATATGGGCCTAAGTGACTTGGGCTTTCCTGGATATCAAGAATAAGATCCAAAGCCCATTTTAAAATCTATAAAATTTTCCAATGATTAACATTACCATTAGACTAAAGACCTGATTTGATAGAAATCTCACAAAAGTGGAAACTACCGTCTTAGTTACCATGTCCCTTTTCTTAAAATCTTAACTTTCTTCATACTAAATATATATAAAAAGCGTTTGTTCAATAAACACAGATCCACCGAGTTGGAAGAAATACAGCTGCCTGTTCAGAACATACTCGTGTCTGTTGCCATACTCTGGGAAGGATTATAAACTGCCTATCATCCCTCTGTGCCATAAGTAGGGTCAATATGTCATTTTCTCCATGCAAAATATGATTTAAGAAATTACAAAGGGGCCCTATTTAGATGACATTCCTTTTTATTTCATATTCTAATTGCCCAGAAATGGGAAGGTAAAAAGAACACATTGTCCCAGTGGAAATTTTAGGAATAGCACTGGGCGAGATGTGCATATAGTAACACTTTACACATCCACTCTGACCTCTTTTGACACTACAGATCCTTTTCCAATTTTCAAAAGTTTCCAAGAAGAAGCAAAGGGAGTCATCTCTGCCTATCTGATGTCTCGGTGATATTTCACTGAGATGATAGTTCACTGGGATTTGTACATCTAAAACTTCCTCCAGGGAAGCTTGTGAAAAATATCAGTCTAACATACTTTTAGGGCTCAGTGGAGTAATCCTGCTTCAAGCGCCAATGGCCACTGCTGTCGATGGGACAATGCAAGAGAGTGCAAAGGGATGTGGTTCTGCTCAGCCCCGTAGGACCTGGTAAGGCCTAAAAGCCTTCATAAAAATGAAACACCCCTGTGAAGTTATTTAAAATATAGATCTGATTTAAGGAAAAAGGCAAATTCTTTGGGGGACAATATTATTGAACTAACAGAAAAATAAAAACTGTGGCAAATATTCCTACAGATAAGAATCAAGCAAAACCTTTATTAAAAAAAAAAAGTAAACCTTGAAATAACGCATTCATCCTCCAATAACTTTGAAATCAGTTATGCTTCCAGCTAAAAAAAGTGTCATTGTGAGAGATAGGTGATGATACACATAATATTTCTAGCTGTAGGCACTTGGAAAAACAGAGTAAGGCTAAATCTAGCTTGCTCTTCATTACCCGAACTCCAGATCTGAAGCAGCCATGGCAGACCAGAGGGCTCTCCTGTCATGTTCACAGACCCCCATACTAAACTCTTTAATGATGCCCCCACGGACAGCGCAAGTTATAGCTGTTTTCTCCTCCTCCTTATTTTTTCTTTGTTTCACGCTGGAGAGTCCCCAAGACTATATAATATACTATGTTTTAACCCCTTACTTCATCATGCCTCCTGAACCCAATTTAAACTTCAAACTTCATTTGATTGAAGGGAGATGACGCTTAGCACCTCTGTGAAAAAAATCAAGACTGTTAAATCCATCAGCAAGTGATTCATCTTGCGGATGGAATGAGCACTGCCAGAAGATAGTGGAATACAACAGACCCCAAAAAACAAAACAGGCAGGCATCATCTTTAATTCAAATACCATGATTTACACTGTTCTGGTCACCTTCAATGATTATTACTGCATGCAATGAGAGCAATGTAAACCACAACCTGTATGTGAAGGCAAGATGCCAAGGAAACAAAGTAAATTAAAAAGGAAGGAGAATTTCAGCTAGTCTGACATGCAGAAGCACTTTTCTTGAGCAATACATGACTACAGTGAGAGGTAGGATGAGCTCTGACTGATTTCCTTGCAATTATATGAGTAAAGACAAGAGGGCATGGAATTACTCGTTATACCACCATCTTCCCAGTGAGTTACATACAAATGAGGACTAGCAAAGCAAAGTTGAAGTATCCTTGTAAACAGCAGTTACGGAAGAGACATGCAAACTGGGTCACATGTGCTTCACCCAAAGGTTGGCTGTGTAAGTGCTGTTTCCAACTCAGAAGATGTCCGCCTTGCTAACATCAGACCCTTCAGCTTTACATTACCCAGCAGAATGTATTTTACACAGTAAGCCAAGTTGCACCTCTCCCTCTCTTTCCCACACTTCCCAAACCATGTGAGAGGAACAACGCCCTCAAATTCACTTCCATTACGCCTTGACTAACAGGGCCGACCACGGGGCTACAGGAAAATGCCTTTTCCCTCTGCTCCAGGAGCTCCTGCAGCCAGCACTGCCCAACAGCTATGCCTGGTATGCAGCTGAGGCATCGCATGGAAGCCGCGCTCGTGAATAACCACAAGTTACGACACCAAAAGATACGCAAGTCCGTGCATAAAGAGGGCGACTTCACACAGCTGCTGTTCTTATGATCTTCCCAGATCGGTGTAAGGCAGCGTGCCCCGCTGCTGCCTCTTGGCTGGTAAATGAAGGCGTGAGCTTTGCCTCACAGCAGTCTAGGAAGGCTTCTCAGAAATTTGAATCCTCGTTCTGTGGGAAGAGAAACTCTTGAGGCACTACACATGTAGAGCAAAAAAGTGCTGTTGGCCACAACTACTGTAACCTAATTGATCCAAATAAGAAATACTTGTAACTATCCAAGGCTGTCAATAATTCTAGAAAAAGTTTTGCTTAGTTGCATCTACACAGCTGATGCCTTTTCCATTAAAACTTCCTGTGCTTTATACACAGAGCTCTACAGATTTATTTTATTTCACATCCATGTTACGTTACTCATATAAAGTTGTCATTTGAAATTATTTTAGGCATAGTATTTACAAAATCAATTCAGTAAGAAAGCTTATTGCAGAGGGATTCCAGTTTTGACTGCTGAAACCACTTGGTCCAATCATTTATGGTAGTAAATAAATGTTATGAAACTTCATGGAGAAACTATTATCCAAATTACTGAACAACAACAGAAAAGCCTTTATTATGTTCCAGGAATGCATTTCTGGCAGAGAAAATAACATTCGTATACAATGTCTTTTTATAGATTAGTGAGAGGAAAAATGACTCCATTGATGTACTGCAAACTGTAGGGATTTTTTTTCTTTCCTGAGGAATTACAAGTGACATCAGTTTTCAAAATATCTGAGAAGAATAGAATATACTTTGTTGAAACAATTCCAGCTTTTTCTGCTAAGTTGCGTTACTGAGACAAACTTTCCCATTGTTTATTGTTTGCCAAGTTGTGGCTCTGGTGTGCATAAAGAAAAAGTGTTTGCAGCTCTCAAATATTTTTCCTGAATAATTATTTTATTGTTTTCTCTCGAGCAAAGCAACAAAATGGCCCTACTGAGATCTGTGACAGCATTTGCCAGGGACTTGGAGCCTCCACCTCCAGTGCATAAAATAAAATTGTCCATGAGGTCTCAGAAGACTGTTCTCAGGATAGTTATTCCTGGATCATGTAGGTTCAAGCAATCCTCTTCAATGGTCAGAAATGTTGTTCAAAAAACTAAGCAGTAAGTACCGGGGTTTGGCAGAGGAAAAGAGTTTACAAGATTTTCCCCAAGGGGGTAAGCAAAATACAAAGCGTAGAGGGGAAAAAAAAGAGCCAAGATGATGGGATTTTATGGTAAATCTCTAGGGAAATCCACTTGTTCTCCCCTTCATCACTATATAACAGACAGACCTTTGGGCCACACTAGTGAAGCTCTCTGACCCGTCAAACTAACCTTTGCTCCAAATTAAACAGGAGATCTATCAAACACACGGGATCTGCTGTCTGTCCCAGAATAAGACTCTCTATGAAACATTTCTTCCCATGTAGAAATAGGAAGGATGAACTTCCACTCCCCAAGTTAAAACTTTTCATATAAATAATTCATTATGCCATATTTCGTTAGCAAGGGAATCAACAGGGTGACTATGCTGTTGCCTCAAACTTCAGCAGTTCAGATTTCTTTTGGCCATTTCAATGGGAAAAGGATAAAAATCGTGTGTGTGACACTGATGAGCTACTCAAATGGCCACATTGCCACCAGTTACTACCATCATCCTACTCAAATGGCCATATTGCCACCAGTTACTACCGTCATCCTACTCAAATTGCCACATTGCCACCAGTTACTACCGTCATCCACATCTGCATCACAAAACCTTTCTTAATATAGTTGACTCATATGAAGAACAGACAGTTTTTCCAGTCCTGGACTCCTACCACTCACTCAGCATGAAGGAAGTTACATTTTGCAGATAAAGCGATCCCAATATTCTTTATACGTAATTCTGTGACAGGCCAAGAAAAATTAAATTTGATAATTGCAGTCACAAAGGAAAAGTTTTGTAGCATACATACTTCATTGAGAAAAAACAGCTTTATTTTTAAACCACATCTATTAGATATATTTATTTGCCTTCAGCATGTGCTTTTTTTAAAAAAAAACAACAAACTACCCTAGATATATAGATGCCAGCTCCTTTCCGGTCTAAATTGGCTCTCTTGACACAAATGGACTGCAAAAGTTTGTGCCAGTATAATTTGCTGTTTATTTCTTAATGCATCCCGACATTGCATTCAAGAGTATTTCCCCTTTATTTTTTTCCACTGATGGCACCTTACATTTTGTGTTTGCAGAATTAATTTCGGCATGGCATACTTTCCCTCATCATTAGTGACTCCAAAAGATTTGTTGTGATGACTACTTGTAATCGCAGCATATCTTAGCATCTCTGTTTTGCAAACGACACACAGAGTGTGTTGCAGTGACTGTCCCATATGTCGAAAGCAGGAGCTCTCTCACACTGGTTTTGATTCGGGGTTAGAGGGAGAAATTGGGCCAAGCATCTGGATGCATCTGGTTTTGCACAGCCCTGCTTTCAGACTGCTGTTGGTCTTTCTCTTGTGGTGGAATCCTGATCTCACAAAAGTCAGCAGAAGTATTTCTCCCCCCATCCTGGACATCCTTACTGTCATCCTCTAAAATCAAAACCACTAAAATGTTTCACGGACTTAGACCCACAGCAGCAGGTCATTTTTAGGTCCTTAAGACCAGATGCATAACCTAAGTACTCACTGCGGCATAGCAGCAGGATTTCACAGCAGAATGTGTTATGCAGCTGTCTGCCTAATGAGCGATGTCACACAAAATGACTTTTTATTCCCTTTTCTTTATTAAGAGGAACACTTGACAAATGACAAACTATGTTGTTGACTCAAACTTCAGCAGGTGTTTCACAAGATGCTGCTCTACAGGAGGCACACAGCAGCAGTTTCATACAATCAGCATTCATTTCTCATGTTCTTTTTTTGCAAAGCAAATATTCTAATAGTTCAAAGGAAATAGCCTATGTGACTGTCAAAAGGCAAGGACATGCTCATCTTTTGAAGAAGTTCTATGACAAGGACTGTCATTGCAATGAACAAAATTAGTTAGGAGCTTCACAATCAGAGGAAGGGTGGTGTTGTGGTTGTTAAAACACAAGCACTTAATTAAGATGATTTGGGTCTGCCTTTTTTTTTTTTTTAACTTTGCCACTGTCACCTGTGCGACTTTTGGCCAACCACTTGACTGCATTTCTGCCCCACTCTGTACCTCTCTCACTCTGAAATAGCCTTTTTTCCTTTTGCCCTGGGGAGTAAGACATTAACCAAGCACCTGGAGTGCCACCGCAGGAGTTCTTGTGCTGTCCAGCGCTTGCTGCATGAAGCTGGATCCTCTCAGTATTAACAAAGTCCAAATGAAGCTGCACCTAGATTCTGGTATCTTAAATCATACTGAAGAATAAGTAACTCTCTAAAGCCACCGCAATCTGTCAATAAAGTGTATTCTTGGATGACTCCAATTGTCACAGCTGCACTGAGGCTCTGCAAGCAAGTTCAATATAGCCATGACAATAAATCCCATCTTAGGATCCACACCAATGATAAAAAATAAAGTATTTCCTCATGTTTGCTCTGCTCTTTTCTTCCACTCTCCCTCCTTTTTTTTTTTTCCTTGTGTATGAAGGAAATAGCTTTGTAAGGGAAAAAAAAATCCCTCCAATTAAATGTCCAGGCACATAGATCAGCCTGCTGCCTTGCAGAAAGATCGACAGTTTTACCATTAAAGAAAATATGTCTTTGCTCATAGTACAACCTGTGTTAAATTCTTAGTAATCAATGAAAGAAACACCGTGTTAACAGATCCTCCATCATGGAGGAGAGGTTAGCTCAGAAGGAGAGATGGAAGGCAAACTCAAAGCACTAATGCAAACTTCAGGGGTTTAAATTGGGTTCTGGAGAAATTGTAGTGCATTCCTCACATTGCTGGAAAAGATCTTGTTAGAAGTACCCACATCTTGATTCAAACACAGTCTTTGTGTTGCACAACAAAGCCATGAGATTCCCCAGAGAAGCCTCCATACTCTTCCTTCTATTTCCTTTAAATGAACAAAGAATCCATTTACAGAAATTTACTTTCAAAATTACTCAGTTTTGCCACTCTATCACAGTCTCCTGAGGGGACCAACAGCACTACAGGTGACTTGCTTTCTGTTCTCATAAAGCTCTGTCATTGAGAGCTAGTCAATAAAATATTCTTTCAGCTTTTACTGTCAAGAGTGGTACATCATGTTTGCATCACGTATGTCAAGCCAGGCAATCACAAAGTGCTTCACAATACCTTATTTCACCCAACAGCTGTAAAGGCACATCCCACCTGTACAAAGATAACCCTGCAGCACTGAGCTGGAGTGGGGCGTGCACTGGCTGATCACCAAGTCCCTTACCTGCGCAGCCCAGGTAAACTTTCAAACCTCCCAGTCGAGTGCTTACCCAGCCCAACTGGATTTAGGTTGCAAAAGAAAGTGGGATTACAAGATTCTTTACGGGATTTTGTAAACCATGAAGTATTCCTTGTAACATGTATTCCTATGTTACAAGAGTGCATAACAATTCATGCATTTCTGAAAAACTAAATATACATCGCAGTGTTGAAAGTAAGGTGTTAACAACAAAAATGGCAAAAGAAAAAAAATCAGCTCTGTGTTTCACAGGAGCATCAAGGAGGTATAAAATCATTTTTAAAAATTAACCTGTACTAACAAGCATAGCAATAGCTGTTCCTTGCATGTTGCGATGTCAGAGAGTGTTGCCAAAGCTAAAAGTGTTGCTTTGAATGTGAACATGGTTCCAGGAATGCATTTTGTCCCTCATACCATCTTTTGCAGTGGGTCAGTTTCTTTTTTAGCTGTACACAGCCTTTCTAGACTGAAAAAAAGAGGAAGACTATAAATACAGGTATTATTTTGATAGTGTCTCTGCATATATCCCCTCCAGGCACAGAGGGGATGGAGTGGAACTACACAGCTACTATTATTTTCTCTGGAAGCGTGATTTGGAAAGGATAAAGAATTGGCTTTTCCTTTAGGCCAAAATAAGCCAGTGTGGGTGAGAGGCTGGAAAATAGAAGTAAATTACTTTTCTTCCAACAAATGAAGGAAATAAAGGCAGTTCCTTCCTTGGAGCAATCACATTTATACAAATTGGTGTCTAGAGACACAGCCTAACCCTACAGAAACAAAGCTCACAGTAATGAGTCCAGCTGCCTATCCAGGTGAAGTTCTCCTGGGTTGATGTGACAAACACAATATTCATGTGGGCTGCCACAGAAGAAGTCATATAAAAATTACCCTGAATTCCTGCTTAGTGGTTCCTACCACAGAAGACAGGAAGGGGACAACTCCTTGACTTTGGACAGGAAAATTACTTTGGGCCTGTAGGCAGGGTGTATGTCTGAAACAATAATTCAATTAAGGCCCAGGATCCATTTTGTGAACCACAGCTGCCCGTGCGGGTACCTACCAAGGCCTAAAAAATCTCATTTAAGTGCAATGTCCTCATTTATCAACTCTAGTTACCAAGACAAGACTAAGGTTCCAGACTACTGCCCTGAACTGTCCAACTCTGGATAACTAAAATACTGTTTCCATTAGAATTGCTTTCTATAGAGAAAAGGATTGTCAGCAACTTCACTGTATGCATGATGATTTTATTGCTTAGGTGAGAGGCTGGGAAGTTGCCTGTTCTGCCACCAACAAACTGCGTAAGCAACTTTGAGAAGGTTAATCTTCTCAGTTTATTCATAGGCTCTCAGGCGGATAGCGTGAGATTTGAAGTGATCACTTTAAAGACTATAGATTAAGAGATATATTCACTATTGTGGTGAAGTTCTGCAGGGAGAGGGCTGCCAGAGCTCTTAGAGCTTCCAGGTTTTGAAGGACAACCTGAACCTATTGACACTCCCATAATCTGGGTAATTAAAGGATAGCTCTAAGTTTATGTTCTGTCATTGACTATTGATCATTTGTCATTGACTGGTCAATGACTATTAATCACCCTGCTTATCCTTATGACATAAAACCATAACATGAACAATAAAGAAGTTTACCAAAGAACTAGCTCCACAAATTCTAACAGTGCTCCCAGAGCCCTGTCAGTAGGAGATCTCCTGCAATGCATTCTGATTCACCCTACTTACCTTCTACTATCTCCTACTGGAAATCATTCCTACCAAAATTATATTCATCGTGATATAAACATCTGGTATACATTACTCTTTCGTTTAGGTTTTTCACTAACCATGTCAGAGGGTGTAACCATTGATATTATTTCAGTATTTCTTCTCTTCCTCTACATATTATATAACTTCTATGTTTGGTAATAATTATCTGTCTTCCCAAAACTTGTCCCCCAACATTCCTACATGCGATCCATAGAAAGTACTAGCCAAATCAATGACTGACCAAACAAAATGGAAAAATTATTTAAAAAAACCCCACAAAACCAAAAATCCCAGAACTGAAGCCCCAATGGGCTTAATTTTGTAATGGAAAACATGCCCAAAGTGTAACAGCAGTCCATAGCATGGCTTTACGATACCACCAGCAAGGGACACGGAATGTTCTTTTATTGTCCTTTTCAAGTAAATTACTAGTAAAAGAAGAATGAGGAAAGAATTGGTCACCTCACTGAGGACCAAAACTTACTGTGTGATGAAGCTGAAGAAACATGAGTACTAGTTTCTTCCAGCAATCTCTCTAAAAATACACAATGCAGTAGTTGTACTTGCTTTCAGTTCACAGGTTACAAGATTATGAGCAACCTATCACACAACTTTGGTGTAAATGACAAATTCTACTTTGTAATCAACATTTAGAAATACTTACTTTTAATCTGGAAAACAAGCACCATCCTTTTGGCTTTTTTTAAGATCCTTTGTTCCAAGTTGTTCATGCTCTGAACACCCCTCTCAACTCCCTTGTAACTCTCAAGTCTCAAAAGATGTCTCCACCACCATGTTGCACATTACTGCAGTGATATTTATCTGGCTAGCACCAGTCAATGGAAGACTCCTAACAATACAGGATTTTCCATGGAACATCACCCAAACCAGCCCATGAAGAACCATGCAATCACCTTTCAAGATTGTTTAGAGACTGCCAGGACAACAGGTCTTACCAGAGCTTTCCAGGACCCTGTAATGGTCATGGAAATTGAATGTTCCACATGCCTATTAGAAAAGGCTGTTATGTTTACCAATTACTCTGAAATTACTGGAATATGGGTCTGGTAAGACTAAGGGTAAAATGAAGAATTAGTTTGCAAAATTGAAAATACAAACAACATAATTCCAGTTAACAGGTATTAACAAAAAATCAAGCACATAGCTGCTTATTTCTTTCATCTTTCTGACCCTGCATAATCCACCTAATGGCCTGCTAGATATTCACACCTGAAGATCCATTTTTTACAGAAACATTTGTCTTCTTACACTGCATTCATGGAAAAGGATCTAGACTTGAGGATCTCACTTTCCCTTACTCTCTGCCAGTTTTAAAAAAGCCACAATCACATTTTCAACCTCTTCTCTCCTGCTTTCTCCCAAGATTTTATCATCCTCACCTGACTTGGGAACAGGGTTTGATCCTTTCCAGGTACCAGTTCTATCATCATCATGGCCAGGTGTGATTATCACTTGTTCAGAGAGCAGTGTCAACTCAAGAGAGTTGCAGTGTTTGGCAAATCCCTATAAAGACCATTAGACCATTGCCTATTGAGAGGCAAAATGCCAACATTCAAATCCCAGGTCAATGTGTGCAGTACATTACTGGTTCACATTTGAGGACAGACACAATAGTATCCAAGTGTGCTGGAGTGATAATGAGTTTAAGAAGGAACTATGAAAGATGCCCCAAATGTACTCCAAGCTAACCCACTCCTCCCAGTCTCCCACTGTGTATTGCCTCTTTCTGTCCCTGTGCCAGCAGGACTGTGGACCTCAGGACCAGCTCTGATGACCATAGTAGAAGATAGAGCAGCAGTATGGAAGCACATGCCATGCAGCTTCTGTCACAGAAACCAGTGCCAAATATCAAAGTTATCAGGGCTGACACAGGGCAACAGCTCCCTCAGGCCAATACCTTCACTTGTACCTGAACATCACGCATGACTCATTATGAAGGATTTGAATGCAGCACAACATACAAAGTAGAGGCCTCTATCCCCACAGCTATGGGAGAGTACCACACACTTAGCAAAAATCCCCTTCTTCCGAGGTAGAAGGAGTTTTGCTACAAGCTAGGCTTCAGGTTGGGTGAGATTGTCACCTTTATCCACTAATTAGCCTGGCAGCCCTCTGATGCTGTATCACTGCCCGTAAGTATGTGGCCAGGTTCTGTCCTCCAGAGTTCTCTAGAGCACCAGCAAAATTATAAGAGAAGGAATAGTAAATCCTACCTAAAATTAATTGATGTTTTAATGTAGAAACCAAAGAGGACTTCGATATTCAGGAAACCAGCAGAATAGCCATTCTCTAGTCCTATGGGCAGTAGAACCATTGCAGATTCCATGTGAGTCTTTTAATAAAGAAGGGTATATGTTCAGATACCCAAAGATTTCAGAGTTTGACCTGCCAAAGACATGAAGTAGTAGTGGCTTTTAGTGTAGCAGAATCACTGAGTAATACCGCCCAGGGGAAAACTCCAGGAAAGTTCTCATCTGTTTGCCATTATAAATTATGCCGACCCTTCAGTTGGACTTATGTAATTTTCCCTGTGGAGACACACCGAAGTTGTACAACTTTTCAGCAAGTCATTCTGGGGAAAAGCCCAATAGAAACCTGCCTGTGTTTTGGCAGAATTTAAGGGCCAATATCCAAGGAAACAATCCAGAAAGCCAGTTTTCCAAAGGATATTTAACCTTGGGGACACCTAAAAATTTTTTAAGTGTTCCCAAACTGTTTCCTCAACACCTGTGCAGAAGTGTACTCCACTTTGGAAAGTTTCATACATAGCTCCGCTTAAGCTCCACCAAGCTCCAGAGACCAGGCAGCATTGTTTCTACAGGTCAGTGAGTTCCCTGAAGAAACACTTGCTCACTGTTTAATTGCGCAGCAAAGGAAGCTCTGATTTGCAAACACCTAAACCCCAGCTAAACACTTGTACAATGAGATCAAGAAGGAAATACAGAAGTGCTAATACATCCTTTTCACCTGCTTGTTTGTAAACTTTCTAAGCACCTCTCTTGCCTTCCTTAAGTAACTGGTGTATTAGATGAATCACCGGACCTAGGGGATACATCCCTCACTGCACATATGCATAAAGGAGAAGTAAATGACATGAAAAATGTTACTATGCAGGAGGACCTAGATTCATCTTTTGATTTATACTGAGTAAGTCAAGCCTGTTTAAGACAGAGGCTTAGTTTGAAACAAGTTTTGTCGTTGTTAGCCCTGAGGTTCCAACAAAAAAAGACAACTAAAAGCCTACTTTTTGGTGGGTCTACACTCAGTTATCAGCTTCCTCATTTACCTACTTTAGAAAGGGGCTACTTGGTGTTTTATAATAAAAATTTACTTACATTACACTATTCTGCTGCAGATCTCAAAAATAACCTAAACTGGCAGTTTATTAAAAGTCAGCATACAAAATAAATTTCTATTAGTATTAGCAGACTATCGCAGTCTTAGCTGTTTGGGTCTATCCCACTTCCCTATGGTCAGCTAACTATTCTTTGCGCTCCTCTGTACTCCTACAAGCTCCTTTGGGCTTGTATCAAATCTGTAATGCTGTTATAGACCAGGTACTGCTAAAACTTATGCACATTATTTTATGCATACTGTGCATTTCATAAACATACAGACATATCTATTTCCATCATACTTACTGCAATTAAGTACACATTGACCCTAATTTTGTAATAGTGGCTGGTGATGAGTAGGATTTACACAAACAAAGTAGTTTCAATCTATTCAATAGATTCCTCTCTGTGAATAATTGCCAATCAATAACGGCATTTGAAAAAGAAAACCAACGTCTCGATTTAGAGATTTTTAGTGTTGATTCTCTTGAATTTTCTTGGTTTTAACTGCATTACACTTATTTTCTTAGTATACGTGTACTCGTGTTTACATTTCTTGACAAATGCCTTTAAAACTTGATTTTATAATTTAGCTGACATTTATTTTGGCGATAAGCTTATTCCTTACGAGCCTCCCTTTGGCATGTGCTCTGTGCTGCTTACACATTAACAATTAACAAGGCACATCTACCTGAACCCCTACTGCTGCAATATGATCTGTCGCTATGAAATTTGCATTTCAGTTAACAAAAGTGAATCCAAAACAGATTGACTGACCATGATCTGGAATAGGAAGCAATCGGGAATTTCAAATTATTTCATATGAATTTCACGTGGTGAGGTATAACAACAGGTAGAAACTGCTACTTGTTAGTTCTGGAAGACGTTTTTCCGATGTCATTTATTACTTCATGATACAATTAAGAAAACCTGAGATAACATAGGAAACACTTTTCATTCACCTAATTTCAACTGTTTCTTTAGTACCAAATGGGTAAAGACAGTATTGTCAGATAGAATATTAAAAATTTTTTCCTTTAAAATCAGCACAATGATCTACTAAACAGATTAAGACAAAATTTTAGAAAGGCATATTCAAAGCAGAAAAATTTGAACTCTCACTTCTAGGCAGATGCAGGCGTGACTGTAACATGTCTGGAAAGTACCAACATTCAAACATAGCTGTGTATTAAAAAGTCTATAAAGGTTGTGCATCTCTCAGACACGGTATCAGCGGTGACTGCACACAGCTACTTCCTGGGTAATGTCTTGCACCTATTTACATGGTCTGTTTTATCAGCTGAGCTTTTTCCCAAAACATGAGGTTAAATCAAAAGTGTTAATGGCATCTTTCAGTGCTACTAACCGTAAACCTCTTTTATAATAACATTTAAAGCATTAAACAAAAAATCTGTCCTTACTTACAAGGCAAAGCAGAAAAGGAAGGTCATTCATTACACCCCATTCACTATTTTCTGTTTCATTCTGTAAATATTACAGTGCTACTGAGAAAAAATATAATGTCTGAGGTTCTGAGATCTTCCTTCAGAGTTTTAATCATTCGCTTCCCAAGAAGGGTTTTAACAAATACCACACTGTTCTGTCAATATTTGTATGCAGCACCACATAGGGCAAGCTGCCAAACTCGCATGATTTAAAGAGCCAAGGGTAGAAAACTGACACCCTAACAAACACACTCCCGCTTTGTCTCTTTTAAGGTGGTGGTAAAAGTGTCATCTTTGCTTCTGACTGCAGTGTCGGAAAGCTCTTTGTTTGATTGCTTTACTTCTACAGAAATGCATTATTTAATAATCTTGGTTCACCAAACTTCAGGGATTTGTTTCATGCCCAAACCTTTCTTACGCAATTATAAGCCTTTTGCTCTCCACCAGCTGCACTTTAAATGTATTTTAATTGGCTGGAATTTAGGAGGAATCCATTTGGCAGTCATTTACATTTGAAGCACGCCCCTAGCAGCTGAAACAGGCCCCAGAAGCAGCCCGATTACTTCATCAAAAGAAACTGCTTGAATACCGTTGACTCCTACATAACTACAGTGAACTCTATTATATAGGTGTGGTGATGTAATTAATAATTCTCTGCTAAATTTTTGCTTATACCGGGAGCAGAACGTATTACCAACAGATACATTTACAGAGCAGTCTGCAGAGTTACAGCGCCCAGCATTAGTTTTCAAACATCACTGCGTTTCCAGAGAGAGGCCTTTCTTCTGCTTATTCTCTATCTGATCTAAACAGCGATGTGGCTCTAACACTGGTATTATTGTTTCGGTACTTGCAGCACATCAAGACTGCTGCCAGCTGGATTTTTGTATATAATATCATTTGAAAAGCTTATAACTTGCTAGTTATTCAAGGATCAAAGTATAAACTAAGTTTAGTACATTACATTAGGAAGGGCTCGTTTCTCCATCTCTCTTTATCTTTGGGTTCCTAATGTGTGTTGCAAGCCAACTTTGCAGAGCCTTGATTTAATGTAGTAAGTTCACCCTACTCTGCAATTTGTAATGCAGAGGTTTAAGAGTTGACAGCAGTAGGGAGAGCTACCAACAGCTGCTCAGAAAAAAAGAATGAGAAGACATTAAGGAGAGAACCACAAGAATTCATGCTGTAAAATGCAATATTTAGGATGAATGTAGCGACATTAACAAGTCAGATTTAAAAACAGAGAGACACTCCAAGTGATGCTGATATCTGAAAAACCCAGAGCTCTGCAATCCATGAAAGCTCCTGTGAAATTGTAACTGCTTGAGAGTTCACTTATCATCAGTGTACCACGAAGGATGAAGGAACGAAAGAAAAGGGATTATTCTGTAGCTGAAGTACAATGAGAACTGTTTTCTACATTTAAAAGGTGAATAGTTCTTGAAGTGAAGTTACGACAATACTTGCCGCCTACAGAGAAAAGCAGCGTTTCAAGTGCATTGTATGAAAAGGAGAAGGATTAATGCCACAGAGAGAGACCATTATACTATAGAAGAGCTGCATATTTTAATAATTTGACTCCATCCAACTCTGGAAATTTCCATAGTTAACTGGCTTATACTCCTAAAAAGTGGAAACCCTCAGTGTGCTGAGGTCTTAAGGGAACTTACTGGATGTAGCATTTAAAAAAAACCAAACAAACCACACAGAAATGGTCAAAGCAGATGACAAATTGTGAGAAGCCAAATCATTTGTTACCTTTCAACTACCTTATGACACTTCACTGAGAAAGGGCCAAGCAGCTGTCCAGACTTTGTCTGCTCTGTCATAGTAACCCAGGGTAGCACCCTCACTCAGTGTATTTCATCCTCAAAAATAGTCATGACACACAGAAATATTCTTGCCTTCCTCCTTTTGAAGGCACAATGCCTATGACAAAGCTGGGACATGAACCCAGCTCCTCAATGCCTTCCTCCCTCCGTTAGGTCATGCATTTGTAATTGTCCCATGTAGAGACACTTGCGGCTACAACCCAGATCAGAGCTGACTCAGGTTAACAGCTGAAAAGCACAAGGAAGCATCTTAGCTCTTTGGAAGCCAAAGAAAACAGAAGTGGAGGCTTAAATCCAGACTTCTTTCACCCTCATTCAAGCAGAAACAGAAGATTAGAAAGCTGCTCACCTTTATCTCATCTGTAGCCTACCAAAACAGATGACAAAACTCCTACCGAGTTCAAAAGGTGAAATGGACAGCAGAAGAAGAGAAGAAGAACTGCAGAACTATTTATGACCTCATCTATAAATGAAAAGAAAATCCTAGATCATTACAAGCAACCAAAATACATCATACTTGAATCCTTACTCACACGTCCTTGAAAACTTTACACTTCTGCCTACATGACTTTATGTGTTTGTTTAAAAAAAATAACAAATCTTCCTGATAGAAGTGCTACAGTGTAAATATCCAGGGAAGTATCAACATGAACTGTGTGGTGGATGAAGAGGAGGTCTAGACGGGAGGGCAAACGGCAGCATGCATGACAGCCTGCTCCTGTCCTCCTGCCACTGCCAAGCGGCAAGCAACAAACTTTGGCAAGAGAAAGGTCAGCGCTCTATTCATGCTGTCACTCTGGGAATCCCCTGCGTTGTCATGGGCTGCGTGATGACAGCCATGAAGCCTTGATGTGCCATTGATTGTTATAGGACATTGAAGACAATTGGCCATTATTTAGCTTCAATATCTATCTTCACAATTATTTAAATGTGAGACACTGGCAAATGTTTCCAAAGAAACGGTACCGGTGTGATTTTCAAAAGAGGGGGACAGATTTATTTTCAAGCTTCATGTGAGATTCGAGTCACAGCCACAATAAGCCTAAGAAAAGCTGTACACTAAACTGATTTTCTGGTAGCAGTTCCGCAAGAAAACCCTTGCATTGACAAAACTTAAGCATATGAAACATTTACTATTAAGACAGTTAATAGCCCTAAGCACAGTGAAAAGGGCATTACTTTGAAATTTCAGAAACTATTAAAAAAAGAAGGCAGAGAGAGAAATATGGGTGCTATCAAAGGAAAGATAATCAATCCTTCAAAAGCAGAGACATCAAGCAGTAAAGAATACTTCCACCATGCCTAATGGCAATTCTTTGCTGCCTTCCTTCCCTAACTGCTGTTGGCATTCAGCTGGACGAGAGGGGAAAAAAACATTACAGTAGTACACACAAGGAAAAATGAACTATGGCAAAGGAGAAACCCCACAGTGAATGAAAAGCTGGTTTTCTCTTATGCAAATGCTATGCATCAACGGATCGGTTTCCAGTCTAACAGAACCATCTTCAGGAGATATATAAGGCTATTAGTGTAACTGATACCTGGTTAAAAATGAAGGAGGTGAGGGGGGTGAGAATGCAAGCGTGTAGGATTTATTAAAACAGCAGCCCAGCAGAGTCCTAGTGAAACATATGACAAAAGACAAGAAGAATGATGTCTGAAGAGGACACTAGAAAGAATATGTCATCTAGCCCATATGCCAGAAACCGGGGGGTGGAAGTATTAAAATAAGGCTTATTGCAGGTTTTTAAAACTACGTGAGAACACTGACCGCTTAATTATTTTTCTTTAATCCGGAAATTGCCCATGTGAAATGCTGTGAAGGGAATTGTATGATCAGAGCCTCCCTGGTCCTAACTGAGGTGGGCAGACAGAAGGAAAGCTGAGCACAAATTTCAGCCTTTGTGCTCACAAAGTGGGATTACCTCTGTACATTTTACATCACTTTCTGCCTCCCCATCTTCCTTCTGCACTTTTCAAGGTTTCCAGATCTGGGCAGGTAAGTGTAGGATAACAGCAGACTTAAGCTCCGCTGTCCTATAATATTTTCCCAAGCATCACCCAGGTGTCATAGCACAACTCCACCATGCTATGGTGTATGGCAAAGGATGTGTATTTATGATAATATACTTCCTTCTCTGACCTTCTTTTGAAATCTGGTTCTACATCCATTGCTCTCTTCCTTGAAGGAACTACATCCAATTCAGCCCTACATACATATAAGGTGTATCTTCATGAAGGCCATACAAAAAAACCCTGAAACTCACAGCATGGATGCCAGGTCCTTGGCACAATTGTGCTCCACTACACCACTCCTGCTGCATTGCACTGCTTACTCATGTTGACATATCCCCAGTGGAAACAGGGCTTAACAAAAGCAAGATGCCCAGTTATTAATGTGTCTTATGCTTCTGAATAGCAAAGTTGAGGCCTTGCAAACAAAAGAATGTATGCAAAAGATACCTGATTTTTTTTGGGTGGCGGTGACTTGATTACAAGACCTTGATACCGTACAGTAGTGGAATGGGTGAGGAAGACAATCACCTTCCTTGTGCATTAACACCTCACCTTCCTGAGAGCAACAGCAAGGGATTTGGGGGTGTTAGAAACCAATCCCCTCCTTCGCAGTAAGCAGCACTCTGAGAAATGCTTCCATGTCATCAGTCTACTGGGAGTTCAAATGTCATCTGTCTGTACTTCCTTTGAAGGACAAAAATCTCTGATACTGGAACTGGAACACAGGGCATGTTACGGAAATACCAAGAGCTGAGATGACAGACACCCTTTGACAGACCAATTCCCTAAAGCTAAGATGCATGCATTGTTGGTCTATTATCTGCCACACACACTCCTGTGACAAGGTATTTGCAGCACTATTACATTCTTCTAAGTAGGCCCCAAACAGTGCTAAATGTGGAAAAGGTTTTTCAAAAAATAACAAATAGTTTGTGTCCAAGGCCAAATTCATAACCTCAGCAAATCTGGTTAGGCACAAAGTCATATTACTCTGCATGCACATCAATTTGGAAGCTTATTGTACTATCAGTGTTTATGGACTTCTCACCATAACTTCTCAATTCTTCCCTGCAAAATATTATCACTTTCTTGTTGCCTCATATCGCTTGAAAAGGGCAAAGATGTTTTAAATATGAGTTTGTATTCAGAAGTACTGGAATCATATGCCTTGCAAATTGCTGCTGTCGCAGAAGGTAGTAAACTGCGCTTAAAGAGGAGAGTAAGACCAAACATGGTCGATATGAAAAACTTCAGACCATTCCTTTGCAAGGGCATGGCCTGAGAGTTCAAGTTTTCAAGGCAGAAGACAGGCATGCAGAGAAGACACCAAAGGCTGTGGGATAATGCAACTGGCTACAAACAGGTCTGGACAACATAACTGACTGGAGGGCAACAGTAAGCAGGGGTGGAGCAAAACCAACCCGTATTATGCACCCTGCGTGGAGGCACATTCACCTTTAGGGCAGTCAGTCTGCTGCCCTGGAGAGATGTGTCATCTTCGAGTGAACAATATTTATTTTGATGCATCAAGACAAATGTCATTTTCAGTTGCTGCATGCTGGCTTACCTTATAACCAAGCAGATTCACATGTCAAGCTGTGACAACTTGAAAAGGAATATAAAAGAATATAGAAAAACTATATAGAGAGAAAAAATATGAATGTGTCACTCTTCCCTGTAGATAACACATAACACCCTATTGTAGATATTTAAAAATATTTAAAACATCTACTGCTATTCTAGGACTTCTCACTGAGGATTACGTTACAGAAGTCAGGGGAGACACAGAGAAGTCCATGGCTGTTCAGTCTTATTACCTTTATCAGCTTAACAAGCGCACACTTAGGTTGAGGAAGACTAATGGATACTCATCATAGGAGATTAAGGACTTCCAGAAAAGCTGAATGTTTTGTTTATGCACATTCCTATCAATCTCTTGGTCATAAGCACTCACAGCTTGTCATAAAATAATGCCTGAAAGTTCATTTCAAGGACGTTATTTTCAATAAATATTAGAAGCTATGACATTCTCATTAGCTTAATTAAGATAAGACAACCTGCAAAGATTGGGGTTTTTTTAATTAAACTGTGTATCGGAACAGCACAGAGTAGTGATGCACAGTGTTACCAATGAGACTGGGAAAATACTGATTACTGTGAACACCAGCCATACCAGCAGATCATCAGGACCACCAGTGCTGGGGAATTTCTATATGAACACAGAATTCTATTATTTCAGAAGAAAGTTCCAGATCATACTTTAATCACTCAGGTTTTTACCACTACTTAGCAATTATTATAACAATGCATATATTAAGAATCTTGTTTCACACATTCTTTTAATAATAGCACTTGGAACTTTATACAGTATTAGAGGATTCAGCATCTAAACCTTCCCAGAAGGCAGGCAAATAGCAAATGTCATACTCTCATAATGCATTTAGGCACTGTATAGATGGGACATAATTAAAGTAAGACTTAATTAAAGCTTTTCTTCTCCAGAGATGGACAGGTAAAACATAACTTACTGTATTCTCGAGAACAAAAGAATCTAAAATTGTCTTCACGATTACACAACTGTAGACTCTCAGTACAGCAAAGGAGAAATACAGTAACAGTTGGGAGTAAGTTCTGCTTCCACCTGTTCCCATTTCAGTCTCAACTAATTTCTAATCCCTTGAAACAAAGCAGTTAGGATCTATTCTGCTTGGTATAGAAAACTTGACTTTCGTAACAAACTGCGAAAATAATTGTATAGGTGATCCCTTCTGCTCGTGCTATACTGTACTGCTTTGAGTGGTGCACCACAAAAATCCACCTGGGTGGAACCAGCCACTTCAAAGTGTGTCCTTGGGGAAGTTACTTAACCTTCTTGGCTAACGGCTGGGTTTCTTTATGGCAGTACTCACCACCTACTATCTTGTAGGTAGAGAAAGTACATCCACAAAGGGAGCATCAACTACCACATTATTGAACACTATATAAACTTAGTGTCGGTCACTTTATGTTTAGTGAGATCTCTGAGAGCATGATGCATGGGGAGAGACTGGAAAAAAAACCAAAAAATATCAGGACATGCTGAAGTCGGGACTTTAATATGAAGTCTTATATTAAACCCCAGTCCCTCTTGTACTTGAAGCTCTGATTCAGGGCTGTATAGAAATCTTTCTGCTTACTTCTAATCTGCTCCATCTCTTAAAGGTGTTTGGCAATAACAGCCCGCTGAAAAGCTTTACACATAAAGCTGCCAGAGGAAGAAACCTACTGCTCTGTGTTTTCCAAAGAGCAGCTAAAGGTAAAGTGTGTTGAGGAAAGGTGCCACCAGTCAGTATTTTCTATGCAAGCAGCAAGCCAGCAACAGACACGTACCCCAACAGCGTGGTGCCTACTGGAGAGACCCTCATGGTTAGCTGTGATGAACGGGAAGTCTGTGCTTCAGGCAGAAGCCCCCCTTAAAGGCTAAACTCCCAGCTAGGTGCCGAGATGGAGCCCTGCAAGGGGTGAATGGAGACCCCCTCCTACAGACCTCCCCCTCCACTGCACGTGGGTGAGGGAAGGGCAGTCTGCTTGCTCAGTGCCCTGGCCCAGCCTGGCGGGGTAAAACTGCCGACCAGCAATGGGTTTTGTCAAGGGAATATAACCCAGAAGGCTGGGCTGCATTAATATTGAGAGCCTATTATTTTAAATCCATTTATATCCATCCAGGGCTGCTGTAGAGTTATTCCCTTGGATTAAATAAGGGCCTAAAACAAGGTGGAAAAACTTTTGAAAGCTATCCTGTTTCTGTTAAAATATGAGCCTAAATAGTGAAGTTACAGGTGGCCTTAGGCTTGGCTGCAAAGTTCTGAATAGCATTAATGGGTATTGCATGAACGTGGGTGACTGGATCTCTGTGCAGAGGACTTGTGCTCTCAGCCACCGCTGGCGTGGCTGTTGGTTTGAGTTTTAGGGTGATGCAGAGGCAAAACACAGCTTGCAAAGGCAGAGCTGGGCCAGGAATCACAGCCACGAGGTGGAAACAAGAGACCTGAAATCTGCCTGTCAGCCACAGATTTACTGTCACTGCCTCTTCTTTCAGTTCCTTGCTCTGCAGAACAGGGATAACCTTTTCCTCAAATGACTGTGGTGGCAAGAAGCAAGGAATTTATATATGAAAACCTCTGCTGGAAGCAGTTAACAGGAGCTGAACATTGTATTATTATATGAGAAATATCATTCTTCAAAAAATCTACTCTAGTCACAATGCTGTACTAAATTTTCCTGAGCATAGGTGCTATTTTAGCAAAATTTTCTTTGTTTATAGAGGCATGGGAAAGAGAGAGGGACAAAGAGTTACAGCATGACTAGTAAACAAGTCCAAATTTTCTAAGGTCATAAAAATAAAGCAGGACACATTGCTCTGTATATTAGCTGTAAGATCTTCCAATTGATTGAGTCTTCCTCCAAAAGCCAGTGAAGCCTCCTGAACACAGCAGATAATGATATGGTCAAACCTCCTGCACCAAGTAATTATGTGGTTGAATTCTGAACAAAGTGAGCGCACTATAGGGTAGTGGTATTTGCAATTACTCAAATTAGTGGACATAAGCATATATAAACAGTCCAACCAGAACGACAGCATTTTGGTCAATGAACCAGCAAACGACACAAAGAAAAAGGCAAAAGAGCTGACAAAAAAGGATGAGAATAAAACAGTCTGGGAAGAAGCAGCAAGTTAAACATTTCAATTTGCCAGACCTGAAATTCAGGTTTAAGGAATTTTTTTTCCTTTTTCACATCATTCCTGCATTTTCTGAGCCCCTTAGGTGCTAAAGTACAGGTAGCTGAATTTTCTGTTCTATTTCTATTTCCAAGACGACAATAAGCATTCACCAGATCACATGAGATTTGTGCCAGGACAGTTTTTGCCCTCTGCCTTCTTGACCACACAGCCCACATACAACTTTTCACAGATGGGTTTTATCTAAGCTCAAAATAACACAAAGGATTACTTAAAGCATCTCCTGATGACAAAGCACTTTTAAGCGTATTCATACTGTGGGACTGAGGAAGGACAGCTGGATGTCTGCAGGAACAAATGTGGGGTTTGTTTATAGTTGGGAGTTTCCAGAGCCTCGGCAGCGATGCTCCGAGTCAACGCATCCTCTGGCTACCCAGGTCAGTACCATGTGCATTGAGGTCACAGTAATCCTTCTCCACTTGCAACACAGATTCAAACACACCGTGTTCCTGCAAATGATTGCTTACCTCAGCTTTCTACTCCAGAAATCCTATTCAAGGGTCTTGTGTTGATACACAGCGACAGTGAATCAGGCCCTGAGTATTTTGACAGTAGAACAGCACTTAACTTTTAAATATCATGCCCAGCTGTGGACTTATTAAATCTAAATAAACTGCATGTCTAGGGCAATTTTTCTTCATTGCATGACAAACCTAGGTTGCTTTTGTTCTGATCCCTAAATAGACCTCTCCCATTTGTATTTAGCCAAATATTTTGCTGTAAAACTTTAACAAGGGGAATGATGATTCACCTGAATTATAGCTACACATCTGTAGTAACTGTTTGCAAGGATGCTTGGATGCTCAACACACCCATGGGATGGCTTGCAAAATAATCCACAGGAATGTACACTAGAAAAAAACAGCCATAAACATACCAAGATGAAGGTTTGACTGGGATTTAGTCAGTTAAAACAAATATTTTTGCATCGAGCAATTAGAATCACAATTAAAAGGTGCTCTCTTCACTATGTGGTACATGCATATGGCTCACATAAAAGAAATTGTTAGCTCTTAGGTCAGTAAGTGCATTCTTAACAATTGCAAGCAGAAGGATCAGATAAAGAGCCCCGAGACCAGGTTGGCCTTGTATCACACATGAAGATTGATTGAGCCAGAGCAATTGCAATAACAAGCATTTCAATCATGCCCTAGGCCTCGCTAGAAAAGCGCTTTTAAAAGGCAACAATAGAGACACTACTGCTGATATAGGAAAACTACAGTGTGTATCATCTGGATCTCCCAGATGCTAGGCTGTGCACTCATGATGGATTGACTTGTCTATACCACAAGAGCACGTGGGGAGCATTTCATTGTTCTGTTCTTCTGCCACTATTCTTTGGACTTACTCCCCACAGTAATTGGGCGCTAGGCTGCATGGGGCCTCAATGGCATCACATTACTTCTTTCCTGAACTATCATTGCTATGTTCTGGTTATTACTTTTCTTAAAAAAAAAAAAAAAAATAATAAAAAAAAATTGTACAGGGCCTGCTTTTCATTGCACAGAAAGCAGTTGAAAATGAAGACCCAGACTATAAGCCTTAGCAACCCTAGCAGATATAACATATTTGATATCCTATTTTTATTCTACTGTCATGTTGCAATTAAAAGGAAAGATTTGCCACCTCCTTCCTCCCAATTAAAAATCTCCAGATGGAAGTTGGCTGGGCATGCCAGATAGCACTCAAAAAAAAAAAAATTCTGTAATGAAATGTAGAGGGAATTTATCTTGATATTGTCAACAAGTCAAGTTGTAGGAGAATAAGGAGTTACATTCATCCAGGAAAATAGCAATACTGTTTGTCTACAGCACCAATGCAGTAGCCTGCAGCTGCACAGTGGGAATTTATAGGGATTCAGCAACATTTTTATATGGAAAAGGTACACATTGGATGGAAAATGTAATAGAAGGAGGATACATTCATACGGTCAATGATAGGAGAAAGCCCAGGACTACAAATCACTGTACAAGTGATGCCACAGCTTTGCAGCACAGGACCTACATTGGTCTTTGAGGACCTCCAGGTTGTCTGAGTGGTTTCCATCCTGTGTTATGGGATGGATTCCATCTGCCATGGAGTTGCTGCCATAATTCCTATTTATTCTGGCTGCACAAGAAGAAAACCCTGGACATTTGTGGATCTCAGTGTCATTTCATGGAAGAAAAAAATGCAGATAAGCTGACCAAGCCATAGAATAGTAAAGTTGATTTAGGAGTGGGGAGAGGAGAAAAAGCAATATTTTATAGAAAAAGGTCTTGGAACACTAGAAGACTGCTGTAGCAAAAAATAATGACCTGAGTAGAAACCAGACCTTTGATAGATGAACAAGAAGGGCTCCTCACAGCTGCGTGATGAAGAGTTCTGCTCCTTCTGCTCCATCACCTACTCATGTCAACTCTTACTGCAGAAATCAGAGTCTCAGGGTCACTGCTGATTTAAAGATAGATCTGCTAATCTGTGGTTTAATAATTATAAGCAAAGAGTGTACAATTTCTTAAGTTCCAGGCCAAGTTTAGTCATATTTCCCCAGCACAGCAAATCCACCTACCCCTCTGGCAAGAAAATAAAAGATGTAAGAATCAAGAACAAACATGTACTACTGGAGGACACACATTACATTTTTAAGCTCAGACGCTTAGAAGCTTTCACTATAAAGCAGTTAATGATGGGCCAAAACCCCAAAGGTTTTTTATTCTCCTTCACCAGCTGTCAGCTTCAGCTGCAGATAAAACAGGATCCTGATTTAAGCTTCGCAGTTAAATCCAGCAAAGCATGCAAAGTTTAGATCATCCCCACAAACACTGGTAAATATCTTACACACAAGACCATGGTGCTTCTCACCATGCCTTTTTCTTTTCTTCTGTTTTACAAATAGAAAAAACATCAACTTTATATTTTCGTGTCCGGGAAATTCAGTTGCACCCATAAACCTGTGACCTTGGCCCAAGAGTTGAACACCTTAAAGCAGCTGTGGCAAACTGAGACAAGAGTAGGTGTTGCAGTGCATGTCTGACGGATGTAAAGCAGCCCCAAGAGCACAGAGAGGTGCCACTAGGGATCTTTCCAGTAAGTGGACTGGTATTGTTTCCTTCTATTGACTTCATTACCCGCTTGATTTCAAACAACATGCTGTAATTCAGCTCTGTAAGCAAAACGCTTGTATTCAGACTGACAGAGCCTTGGAAATCTGTGGAAACGATGATTTTTACTAAAAAGTAGAAGTAAGAAAACAAAAATCCTGACTTCCTGAAATCATGAAGTTTGCACCAAACCCAAGATTATAAAGTTAATCTGCAGTTATTATATGGGTCTCTACATAAGGTATGATAGCTGATTTACTGATTAGCTCTGAGGGAGCATAGAGAAGAAAATCACAGAAATAAGAACATGAAGAGTTTCAGACAATGAAAAGTGTATCAGTCATACAATTATCTCAAATAAGTGTTGTTCACCTTAATATACCTTCCTGTCCTCTTGCTTCATTTGAGTTGGAAAACAATCTAATAAAACTTGGTATGTTTTTGACATAAACTAAGCAGTGAAAGAATTACTTGATGCATTACTTAAGCTTGAATATGTAGTTATTTTTTTTAAATGTGGATTAGGATGAAGACTTTTTTTCTTGATTTTGCACATACCAGATCTATAAAGGAAACATAACATAGTTTTAGATGTCCAGTGAAACCACAGTGTACTTTTAAAAATCTACATCTACAAGAATGCTAGTGTTCTTCATATTTGAAAAAGAAACATTACCAAAAAAACCTCACAGGATATTAAGTGATTTAAATCACAGTAGAGCCTATAGAACTGACTCAACAACCAGCTGTGAAAAGAGCCAGATTCTAGATGAAATGGACTGTAACATATTTACAAAAGAAAGCAAGGAACATAACCTTCGACTTTCCCTTAGGCCTCATAAAAGAGATTCAGCTGTGATTTAAGAGACCTGAGGCAGGAAGGCATCACAAAGCATAACAGACTCATTTGATGAAAAAAACCCCCAAAACCAAATTTAGTTACTTAAAACATTATAGACAAGTTTATTTGCAATTAATTATATCTTTCATCCTCTCTTCTTCTCCGATTCCAAAGAGTGTAAAAATCTATTACTATATTGACATGATTCCATGCAAAGTATTTTTAAGGAAGAAATAAAAAATTAAGTTTAGAAGTACTCTTTGCAGCACAGCGAGACTAAAGCAACAGCAGCTAAACAGGAGGAAGTCCTGCTCTATCCCTCTGCCAGTGCAATGAAGTTCAGACCTGCACCAAAACCCTAACCTTCCCCGCAAGAAATTTCTCAGTACACTCCGAAAAACTGAGGGTAAACTAGAGGGGAATTCAGAATTTATTTAATGATTATTTAACTATTTCATTTTGCCATTGTATTCACCACCCTCCTAGTGCCTTACATGTATGCAGAAAGCCATTGACCCAGGGCACTAGCAGCTGGGGCTACGCTCCAGAGAGCACTAAAATGCACAGGCTTCAATCAGGTTTCACTGAAGACGAGCCTTGCAGCCTGTCCTTTACAATAAAAAGGCACTGCTTGCCTTCCCGTCTCACCACACAATTTCATTTCAGGTGGACCTTTTGTAGCTCTGTTTCAGTTTATGTTAACCTAATGTCACCCACTCCATTTCTCCTCCACTTACACAACGTTTGAGCAGAGAGGCTGCCCGAGGAATCCTCCCCCATGCTTCCAGTTTATCAGACACCAACACAAGCCTTCTGGCAAGCCTGTGGTATAGTATCGGTCAGACCCATAATTAGAGGAAATACGCACCATAAGACATTTTTGTATTTAGTGAAGAGGAAAAAAGAAATTGAGAAGTGAAAAAGAAGCAGTCAGGTGCTCTGTGAATCATGATGCGGTTTGAAGTCTGAATTCCTTAATGATAATGTTTTTGCTGACACATGTTGTTTGTATTTGCCTTCAGAACTGTCTGTGTTAATAATGAGTAATCCCACTTGGAAAATATTTACATAAAAGTATTTATTCTTATGTCAGGGGCATAGATAGTGTCTTCTTTAAAGGGAAAGAGCAGCCAGGAAATGACTAATACCGCAGCCACGTTTAATGTGCTGCCCTGGGATATCCCACCAGAAATCTATCCATACACAAGGACTACAACTCCAACCTCAGTTACCACTACTTGGAAGAAGCAAGGCTGTGCTGGCCCACAGGTTTTGGACACTACGCTGCATTCTGCCACTCAGACACAAACTTCAGAAGTTCCCACCACTGTGATGGTTTTCAAAGCCACCCCAATGTGGCCTGCAACCACAATTTAGATACATGCGTATAACATTCACAGGATGAATTAATATGTCAGGTATAAAACTATTTCTCATATTTCACTAAAACCACACACAATTTTCCTGTACTAATCCTAAATTCAGTCTAGGCAGACATTTTCACTGAGAGATAAAGGGAATGCAATGCACTGTAAAGTGGGTGGAAGGGATTAATGCTCTCTTCTGCAAAGACAGTCTGTGGAGAACTAAAAGAGTAATTCAGGGATATGCTGATAGATTTTAAATGTGAGGCAATAAGGATCACGGTGACTCTGAACTCAGAACTATGGAGACAGCAAAGCTCCGGAAAAAGCTGAACTGGACATCAGCCGTTAACAATTCAACCAACATCCTCCTCCAGGAGCAGTTAAGTTTGGAATCCAAAATCAAGTTTTCAGACTAACTTTTACACCCAGTAGGAAAACCATCTGAGAGAGCAGGACAAGGAAGGTAAAACAGAAGGATCCTTACAGAATGCTATTCCTACTAATTATTATCTGTAATTACCACTGAACAATTAATATCTAATCACTTCTTAAACAACAGTTTGCATTTGCATTAAAGAGTTTATAAATTATGTAGTAAGGATAAGATTAGAAAGGCATTTACTGATGCTTTTGCTTTTCAAAGCATCAAAGATGCTTTTGTTTTCACTTTGCATCACTCTTAAAGATGCTCAGTTGTAGGTAAGAAATATAACAGCTTGTGTTTTTGTTAGGTTTAACAGTTAAAATTTAAATGGTCTACCGTGGTTTCAAAGCTGCCAATTGCAACTGAATATCCTTCTGAAAACAAAGATGCTGCCTCTGTAAGAAATCTTGCCCAAGAAAATTTCTCCACTTGGTGTTTGCTGTAAAAAGGCTGCCCAGTTCAGGCAGAAACAAGCTCTTCTGAGAAGCTGGGAAATTGTAGTTAAAATAAAATAACATCAAGAGTGGACTGGAAGGGAACTTCCCATTGACAAAAACAGGGAGTAAAGACAATGCAAAGTGCTGCTGAGCACCAAGATCAAAAGGTTTCCCAAAGTTATCAAAGTAGATTAGAGGCAAACCACCCCACCAGACTGAGATGCAGAATGGGGCTGTGCCTATAATACTCATTTGAAACCAAGGATGGAGAAATAAAACTAAAAGGAATACAACAACACATTATCCCACTTCATGTGTTTTTCTTCACAGCCGTATCCAAAGCTGAACATCCCAGGAATTCTGCAGATGTCTCCCTTAAATTCCTAGCAGAAGATAAACATCTGCTGGAGGCTGAAACAGAACCAAGTGGATAAATACCTCAGGTTGAAAATACCCGAAGGATTTTGCATGTCTTCAATATCGGACTCTTTGACCGTGGGAGACAGTGGTGAAATACAGTTTGAAGTAAAGCCATTTAACAGACCCACAATTAAGATATGCCCCAGTCTCTAAAAATTCTAGCTTCCAAACTCAGCAGGTTCTCTGTTTGCTTTGCATGACTGAAGGAGAAATCCAAACATGATACATTACTTTCCCTTTTGAACTTGCACTTTTAAACATTTCCAACAGCCTGTGCGGGAGGCAATCAAGAAACTAATGAGATCACTACATATGGCCTTTGGATGTTGCAGCCATTGTAAGCCCCACAAGCCACCCTGCCTGCTGTATATCATTCGTTAATGACATCTGTCTCTTCGGAGGACAATCCACCCCAGAAGCACCTATACGCGGGAGAGCCAGTTGTCTCTGTTGTGGCCGGGGACAAAAGGCTGACGTGGGCACTATTCATGCAGCTCAGTGACAGCTTGTGCGACACAGCATGGCTCCTTGCACTGTCTTCTGCTCAAAGTATCACCCTGAATGGAGCGGGTCATAAGCAAAGTATGTTCCGAAAAGCTATTATAATTTCTAAATTATGAATGGATAAACGGTGCAAAAGGCTTGCAAATATTTTGTTGGTGTTCCTACCCACAAGCCATCCTAAGTTTTCCAGATTGCTTTGCAGATACAGAGCCAGCTGGCGATTATGTGTAACCTGTACGATGGACTGTCTAATACCTTGGTTGTCTGGCAGGTTGTATATTTGATGACTTATCCATGGTTACAAATCACGCCACTGTGTTGTGCTACTTTTATATGTTTCTAGGCCTGCTGTTAAAAACTGGCCATGATTTCCAAAAGTGAACAGTCCACAGTCCTCTCAGGTGAACCAGAGCTTAGAAAAGTACAGCTCTGGTTCTCTAAATCTCTCACAGTTTGCTCAAGAGATGGATGAAGCAAAGGTGGAACATTGCTTCCAAGAAAGGCGACACAAGACAGATGCTAGTCATATTCCCTTACTTTTTCCCTGAGACACACAAATATGAGATGAAATTTACCTCTGTCATTAAATAATATGTGAACTCTTGTTTCTCTTCCTTGAAAAAAAAAAAGCTATTTATGTTTTCCAGGGCAAAATATACAAAGACATGCCTGAATATTGCCACAGGCATCGTCAATGAAGATTTAAAAGACTTTTCAAATGAAAACCTTGGCAAACATCCCCTCCTCCCCAAAAAATCAACTGCCAACAGCAAATATTTCTGCTGGCAAACACTTTTCTGCTCTATAAAATTCTTCCCCATTAGGAACCTCCTTCCCCAAAGGCCTGGTAAAAAGGGTTTGATAGAGCTCCATGAATATTGTCAAATGGAGGCTGCACTTTGCCTTAGGGCCAGAAGGGACCATTAGATCATCTCATCTAACACCTGCATTTAAAAAAAAAAACCCAAAACCAACAAAAAAAACCCCAGAATTTCACCCACTCACTTCTGTATACAGTCAGCAAAATGTGTTTAGTTATTCATTCCTCCACCCTTGATCATCAAGAAATGGAGAGTTCATTCAGCAGCTCCCATATTTTTGTCTCCATGTAAAACTACATTATACATCTCAAGAGATAATTTGTTGGAAAGAGGTACCCCTGTTCTGGTACTAGTGTCTGTGTTTGTATTTCTCAAATGCCTCTCTCGGAACGCAGATCCTTCATCTCACTGGGATGTATTTGAATGTTAGGTGAATGTGCAATATTGATCATACTAATAAGTTAGGAGCCAACTTGTTACAAAGTTTACAGTATGCCCATCAGTAACTGTACCATGCTGAATGTATAAATCGGGCAAATGTTCTAGTGGGATCGAGCCTAAGAGTGAATTTGGAGGCAGATCTTGATTGAGGCTGAACTATGCTGATTTACCCTCATCTTAAAGTAAACGACACCACCTGTTAGAGCTTCTGGGTATAGTTTCTACGCTAGCCAGTTAATTCACCTGCTTATTGCAGAAGTCTTGCATTTTTAATTACACAAAAGAAGTCTTGTAAACATAAAACCAGAGAGAAAACATGTTTGACTAAATTTTTGTTTTAAAGTTATAAAATATTTTAAATTTCTAATAAATTCATATATTAGTGTATCCATATTAAAAATCATGGCACTGGCATATAACTTTCAAAGAAAATTTATGTTCATATCTTATGTATTTAACATTATAGCACATTACTGAACAGTTTGCTAGCACTTCACATTCATAATTCATTACACGATTTTTGCCTACCCTCACTTGCTGGAACATTTCCCATTTGGGGGAAAATATCCAGATTGGAGTTATTTGTCCATGAGGTAGTTTAGGTCTTTATTTATCAGCATATGATTATTTTGGCTCCAGGTTTTTATGACTATGTTGTTTTCCCACAGTATAAAGAAGAGAAGACATTTCTGCCTTTTTGAAAGAAAGTATAATGATGACACAAAATGACATCCATTGTCCTCATAAAAAGATAAAAGATAATGAGGTAGAGAATAAAAGGAAAAGCAGAAGGTTTAACCAGGAATAAATCCAACAAAAATGGAGGAATGTGAGCTTTTGAAATGGCAGGTATTGTGCCATAGATTTCAAAGTCAGCACAGTTAAAGCTTGTGTTTGTGTACACACGTGACATAGTGCTGCATCATTGTCCAGCCAGGGGTCCTGGGAAGTATGGTGCTCGGCTGTAACTGCAGGATTTGCCTTCACGTGGTCAGACCTGACACCTAGTAAACAGCTTTAGTATGCAAAACCTGTTTTGTCTTCTGTGAGTGGCTTCGCCAAGAAAAGAACTAAATGACATAATCTGAAAAATATCCTCCCAAATTACATGCTTACCTGAACGATAGTCCCACTCCCTGTTTTATGCTGTTTGCGTACAATAGCTGTTAAGTATTTCAAAGCAATCATTGCCAGTACTCTTAAATTTGCATCCTTGCCCATCCAAAGATAATGAAGTGCTTTGGAAACACTGGCTCTTAATCATTTGGGGAAATACATTCATCCTCAAACACCACCCTTCTGAGGCATGTATGGGAAATTGCTTTCTCCAACACTGATGCATGTAGGCTTTCTTAAGGAGAAATACAGAAGTAGTTTTATACTACTTTACACAGCCCACTTATCTCTGCATAGCATCATTATAAGCTTTCTCCTGTGTCAAAAACTATGCTAACTATCTGCATTAGGTAGATGATTTTTCTCTGGGACAAAAAACAAGGGGGAAAAAAAAGATTTACTGGTTTACTATAATTTATGGAAGAAACTTCATCATTTTACAGGAGACTTCATCTTTCACAGTTAGAAAAAAAAAGCATCATGCTCTGTTTTCAGATGCCTCCACTGGGAGGCATCCCTCAAACACTAGATAACACTGGCAGATGTAAGACTGGAACTCCAGCCTCCTCCAGGAGTGGAAGTAGAATTGAAGCTCAGACTTCAGGATTTATAAAGTTGCTTGAGGAGAGCAACTACAATTAGAAGGCATATGTTTAAAACAAATCTTAGAATTTGTGAAAATCTGCAGGACTGAGGCACCTACGTAAGGCTTAATATATGCTCAAGTACTTTATCGATTTAGGACCACAGCTGGGAGAGAAGAGTTTCTCATGGGAGTCAGCTCAGGCTCCCAAATGCCTGTCAATGGGGAAATGAGAAAGCAGATACCCATTTGCCTCCCATTCAGTTTCTATGCTAAATAACTGGCACTGACTTGAGGTTTACACCAAATCTTGCTCAAAATCATGTGTTAGCTGGGGAAAGAAAGAAGTCACTAGTATAAAATCAGGGAATCAACATTATGAACACATCTGTGAAAACCTACAGGAAGACACTGCTTTCTTATAGGACTCAAATGGATCATTTCTGTAGCTCCTACGTAAGAGGTCTGTGTAGACAGTCCAGTGCTTTACACACAGCATAATAATAATTCCTCACAAACAGCTGCAAGATGAAATAGATCACATCAAGCCATTTACATGCACAGCAGTTTAAATCTCAATGGATATCAAAGCATTTAATAAATTACAGCCTCTGATAAGCAGACAGAAAAGATGGTGAACTGTGTTGTAGGTTCCTGGACACTGCAGAAAATCCCCCACAGCCTCTTCCAGGAAGATAAAAAGCAGGTAGGTAGCTAGAGTTAATTCTGTGTAGTCCAGTATCAGCTACTTACCCAAATTAATGTATAACTTCATGTTAATTTCAGCCCTGTTGCAAACATACATACATGGATCATCCACATGAAACTGTTTCCAGGTTGCAGAATAGTAATCAATTATCTGATATGGTATAAAAGCAGAATAATCTCCTCTCCTTAGCTACATAATTTTTTCCACTCTGGTTGGAAGTTTGTGGGTTACATGAGGTTATGTTTCCTCTGAGATATAGCCACACACAGAATGATTTTGTTATTACTGGGGACACAAACAACGAGTACGTTTTAGGATCCCAACATAGGTAAGGAAAGTGGTCTGTTCTGAAGTTCAAGTAATTACAAAAAGCCCCCATCCACGAAGGGCTGTATTCAGCTGAAGAATTAAGATCATATTGTCTTCATTCTGTCTTAACTTGTACATTTCTTATACTGTTCTCTTAGAAATATTGTACTTCAAGGGAAGTGATCAGAGCCCACTGAGCACAGATCAGCTGTGGATTAAAGATGAATTAAAGTCTTAATTTAATTAAAGGCTAATTAAAGACTGTGCAGAAAGAAACCTCAGACCAAGTGCCTGTCATCGTATCTGAGCATGGCTATTAAAGTCATTTCTACAGCTGTACTTGCAAATCTTTAGACATAACATCAGTGTTGCAATTCCTCTTCAAGTGTTTTCAAAGTGCCAGTCCACTGTCTCATTTTTACTGCTTTTCTCTATTTTCCAGATTTGTCAGACACAATTTATTCCTTATGAATCAGAAATAGCTAGCTTTTGTCAGCTGGTATTTCTCCAGATGTTTTGTGATCTCACATCTTATTAATGTCTCCAGGATATTGCCTGCCAGTAAGGTTAGGCACATAAACCTGTAATTGTTTGTCTCTTGCCCTTCCAAATGGCTCCCATGCTGCCTAACAGGTCTCATCAGCAAGGTCAGCCAGAGAAAGCATGCGTATAGCTGTTCACAAGACACACACAGTGTATTTTTCATTCACTCAGTGACCACGGTATTTTCAATAGTATTAATCTAAAATATATATCTACTGGCAAAAAGCCCACTAATCCAATGGTGAAATGGGAATGAAACAGTTATAAATACAAAGAGAAAAAAGAAAGAGGGGGAGATGTTTCCCACACCTATCGTTTGAAATCTCATCATTGAAAGAAAACCTCTCTCTGTCTTACAAATACTCTTTTGTGCTTGGTGTATTTCAAGTTGCTACTAGTCTTCAGGTTATGCCCTGAAAAAAGACAAAACAGTAGAAAGAGCAAGACGTGACAAGAGAGCTGGCAGGAAACCAGAAGACGTAATTTGCACACTATAGATTTGAGACAGCCTTATCATTGGGGATAACCTACTGGGGGCTTTGAGGTTGAAATCTTAGACATTCAAATTCTATTCACGCTAAGATCTAACGAGTATTTCGGTAAGGGTGGTGTCATTGCCATCTTTACAATTGGCTTAAACCAGGTAATGGTGAAACAATGTTAACTACACCACATTTGTTGATCCTTGTGTCCCTTGAACTAAAAGACCTCAAGTACATTTAGAGACAGCATGGATGTAGCAGAAAGTTAAGTATGAATGATCACCTTATAAAAACATCGCTGGCACTAGACAGCTACACAAAATCTTCTAGCTGCTTCTGGTGCTATTCCAAATTCAAGTTTGCCTCCACGTCATTAAATAGTTTTCTCTCAAAATCCAAGCCTTTGCATAGGTTTAGAGTACAAAACAGCATGCCTGTGCTTGTGCAGACACTTCCTGCTCTCCTCTTCTGAAAACTCCAGACACAGGTATTTCCCTATTTACACATTGATTAAACATCCTTGTTACTGGCCACGCAATTTCGTCTATTAGTTCATTCAGTATGCTACAATGGAGATTATTTAGATTATCCTAAAGGATGTCATCAACATTTTTGAAAACTATGTCAAATGGTCATTCAGAATTGGACTTTACATAGACTACCCTTGAGCTTCTGTACACAACAGGCCCTCTTAGCTCTTTTGATTGTATACCTGTACTGAGATTCTCTGTGCAAGATCCAGTTCAACCAGGCTTTCAGGCTTTCTCCTTTCTTTGCATATTCCTAATGTCCAGATTTAAGTTCTTGCTCTGTGACTGTGCCTGTATTTTTAGTTGGAAGTAATTCCAGGCTGTTTCTGTATTGCTATCTTTGTGCTCCTTAGTTCTGCAAACACCAATAACACCATAAGCATCACAGCACTCAACCTCAGGTTTATGCCTACATTTTTCTGTCTTAAAAGTGAAGAAAACTCATTTGTGATGATTCAGTCCAGGTTGATGTCAATGGCCAGCCAAAATTGGTACTTCTGGTTGGTTCACTCACTATTCAATGTTAAGAACTAATTCCCATCAAGTCCAGAAGTATCTCAGCCCTGCCTTTTATTTTTCAAACCTACTTCTGGGAAATTAAATTCTTCCACTATTGTGCTGCTGGTAATTTTACTTATTTGCCTTGTAATCTAATGGATTACTATACTACCTGACACCACATCCAACTCCACCGTCATCTCTGGTATATTCCACAGATATTTTCTTTCAGGAATTCCCTCATTCCTTCCCCTCGTCGTCTCAGACAGGCTGGCTGGTCCTCGTTGACACTCCATTACCTACTACTGGTAGACTTTATCCCTCACATCCTCTGTTTTCTTGCACTAGCTGATCTCTCCATCATCCTTCCTCACATCCACATTCTTCCATTTATTAACCTCCTCACAAAAGGGTCTGCTATTTAGATTCCCTTGTGCATTAACTGTCTGCAACTTCCAGGCTTATGACCAGGCTCATCCCCCACAATACCCTCTCAAAATTCAACTGGAAATCCCAGGACTTACTCTGATTGTGTTTCTACTCCAACGATTCTGTCCACAAGGTTTATTAAATGCTTTTTCATACCAGCTGCATGATTCCATAAACCCTGTACCCTGTAGGCTTGTTTGCCTATGTCATGTTTTCATATTCGCTATTTCCTAAAGCTGCCATTTCAATCCTCATTATCTTTACCAGAAAAAGAGGGGGAGATCCCCCCTCTTTACTTATATAAAAGCTCATATAAACTCTCACATGTAAAAATTTGCTGGCTTGTACTACTTGCTGAACTTCCAGTGAACACACTCTGTTGTGCTTTCAAAGCCCTCTCCCTCACACAGCTCCTGAATAAATATAATCTGTGACCAGAGGCAGGAAAGAGGTGCCAAGCCTGTCAGCAAAAAGCTTTCTGTAATGTACCCGGGAGAAGGACACTACAGATAATCAACTGCTGCAGGTTGATGGCACCATACAACATAAAAAATCTGCTCCACCGCCAGCCTTTGTGCTGTCCTCCTCCTTCCTAATGCTCCGCTCCCTGTTTTCCACTGGTCAGTTGGACTGAAACATCTTTCTGCTCTTCCTCTTAAAATGTGCTTGGGAAGGATCATGATCCAAGGTAAGATCTTGGCATCAGGCAAGCCAAGTGGCCATTAACATAAAAAGAGGCAAGGCTTTGCCCAAAGGTTCCAGTGCCCAAAGGAACAAGCACAGTCATCTTGTCAAGTTTCTGCATGCAGAGCTGGATTAACTCTGTAGATTAAGGCACTCCATCATCTTCTGAGTATTTACACTTTATTTCATCTAATACCAAGTATGAATTTTGTAACTAGCTACTGCATATTAGACTGCTTCATTTTCATGATTTATGTTGCTAGTCTCTTGGCATACACCTCAGAATATAAATCAAACAACATATAAAAATCATTGCCAAAAAGAAAGAGGATTTATGCACAAGTCACAGTGGTCATGCAGCATCTCTAACTGTAAAAGATTTCTCTAATCAATTTAGGATACATCATCTTTCTCATCTCAGAGCTTCAAAAATACTCATTATATTGAAAACCTATTCACAGTACTCCTCAAAGGCTGCACTTTAACCACCCAGTCAGTTTCTGCAGCCGAACAATGCAGAAATACATCTTAGAGTATTACATCATATAAATACAGTTATTACATCATATAAGTACAGTCAAATGCAAACTTGAGACTCCTAGTATTAAGAGTAGATGACTTTTGTCCTAATTTTTAGCAAAGAGTTATTACTAATGAAATGCAGTGTTCTTGAGGCACAAATGAAAAGTAACACCTAATGATAACTATTTCTGTCATCCCTTATGTGATTCAGAATGTTTTTTTCTGTTGCTGTTGTTGTCATTATGTGAATGCAACTACTTTTAGAATTCTAGTTGTTAGCAAAGTCTGTAAAGTGATTATTACAAAAAAGTCAGTGCTGCTGCTCTCTAAAATTTTTCAGAGAAGAGTTGCATATCATAAGTGGAAACATCACTTTTTATATTTCCAAAATAGGTCATTACATGTTTAAATTTTTTACTAGCTTTTTTTCTGTAGTTTTTTCTTTTAAAGCTTCTTTAAAAGTGTTCTAAAACCAAATAAAAATTCATATAAAATCTGTAAAAAAATTACAACTTTTTAAGTTATTTTCTTGTGATATTTGTGGAAATATAAAAAAAAGCACATTTTTCATGCTCAGGAATTAGGATGAAGTCACAGACATACAAGATCAACAGTTTTCAGCAAAATCATCTTTCTTGTAAAAAAAAATTTGTCCCCCACAAAAAAATATATCTTCAAATACTTTTGTCAGTCCTGTCAAGTAATACATGGATGGAAACTCACTGCGCCCCTCCTCTAGCTCCTTCAGTGCTATTAAAAATGTAATTCAAGAATCATAAAAGCCCAAGGAAAATGATCAAGACAGACCTCACATTTATCATAATCATTAATTAAAATAAAAATAATTGCATTTATATAGATCTCTAGCTACTGGATGAACGAAACCTAGATTTTTTGACTCAATTTCCACCCAAATCATTAAGAGCCTTCTTCCAGGGCAGGAGAATGGATGATAGCCATCCCCCCTGCATAACACTTTCTCAATTTAGTAGAATGCTACTACATATAATTACAGATCTCTTGGGGGATTTTGTCTGCATCATTTTCAGTTCACAAACCTTTTCCTATCCTAGATCAAATTATCAGAGAGCTCTATCCTCCTTAGACTTGACTGGTCTGCCTGGACTCAAACCCAGAGAGTGAGCAGCAGTTTCTCTGTAGACTGAGCCCAGGACAAAGCTGCACCCAGCTGGATAATAACTGCAGCTCCCAAGAGCTCTAACACAGCAATAACCCCGACAGCACTAAGCCCAGATTGCCTGCTTAGGAAAGCCAAGGAAACCCCAGTCCCTGAGTTCAGGGAATTAATAAGCCTTCGCCTACATGAACTGACCTCTCCCTCACACAGGGGAGTTTAGTGGCATGGGTTTCAGTCTAACCTAGACACCTTAAAAGCCCAGCTGTCCAGTTCAGCCCAAGTATCTTGCAAGTCTGTGCGTGGTTCCCCGTGTATTTCTTTGTGCAGCTCACTGAAGGCCTGCAGGTTTGAGGGCTGATTAGGGATCTCTCTCCAGCTGATTTCCAGCTCTTGTTCCTAAGCAAATGTCTGGTGGTTTTAAAAACAAGGCACTCATGTTTTATGGCCATGACCAGGCATTTGATTTTCACAAGGGAAATAATACAGAAATGATCATAAATTGTCCAATAATTCCTCCAGTAGGAATCCAGAGAGAGAAGACATTGAAGAATTTAAAACCCGAAGTAGGAGATGCAATTTAACAGCACAATGGTTTTGTTTTGGAAGAGTGCATGTGAAATGTTACTGTTGGCTGCTTGGTTTTTTTTAACTAGGTTACTTCTACTGAGAATATTTGTTTGAAGTGACCATGACAAGTGAAACTCACTCTGTGAATGTTGCTGTAGTTTTCTGTAGCTCACTGCGGCATGCCCCTGAAAGTGGGGATTATGATCTTGCAGTGCAAGCAACGATTACAATCTTGCAGTGCAACTGCAGAAATAAACATTTCCTTATTTAGCATGTCCTTTAATCGCCATGTGGATCTCAGCAGTTTGCTGCGGTACTTGCCAAGAGTCATACTCTGACAACTCATCATGCAAGTGATGGGAAAAGAAGGAAAAAGGCGCACCCTCTTCTATTTACTTATTCAGGGTACAAGAATTATCCCAGCTCGTTAACAGTTTACACAGGTGGAAAAGCTGCCTGTGTGTATGTATACAGCAGCACATCCATAGCACCCTCTACTCATGCCTTTCCTTGTAAAGGAAAAGAATAGGTAACTCTCACTGCTGAAACATTATTGTCCTTCTCGATTTGAAACTCGTACTACCAAACTCTAGTAGAACTGAACTCTCTCCGATGAGATTCGGCTGTGCCTCGTGACATTTAAGTATAATGAGAGAAGGACAGTCATAAAACACCATGTGAAAATCTTGGATATACTGACATCAATGCCAAACCTCCTGTTTAACTTCAGAAGGGCCAGAATTTTAGCTTGAATCTCACAGAGTTGCTGACACAAAGCCAATGTCATCCCCCCAAAAATCACAGATAACTAAAAGTAGTTGATTTACTGCATTAAAAATTAGTATGATTGATGCCCTCCAGATGAAAGCAGAATGAATCATACCAAAATATCCAAACCAGGCAAGACACAGATGTCAGGAACGCTTCAAAGAAGTTTAGCAATGATCTTTGCAGCACTCCATTCCTGTTACTTTGTAATTGTAGAAGACGTTTCAATTCACTCATTCATAGCCAGCTTGAAACACATCCCAATAACAGCTCTTTGCCATGATTCTGCATAATGGCTGGGAAAAGAGAACTAATTAAAAGAAATACTGTAAATGGCTTAACTTACCCAGACAATATGGGCATTAATTTCACTCCACAGTATATGTGCACCCAACAGTGCAAAACCAAATAAAACTCAAATAAAATGCTATAGAGATCAGAGGCAGTATTTATCCACAAGACAAGACTTATTTCAGGCTATGGGCAATAAGGTACTGTAGCATTAGGAGAAAGATCGCTCGTCCTTTTCGGTCACCCAAACATTTCATTCCTTACATTCTCATCCACCTGAACAGAGGGCACAGAACAGATGCAGATGACATTTTCACAAATTCTCCCTTTTTGAACACTGAATGCTCTCTCACTGAAATACTGTTTTGTTTTAAACCTGTTTTTGCATCTTTGTAGAAGGCAATGGGGCTAGGCATTTGCATCCAACTGTAGCCAAAGAGAAATGTAAGCTCCCTCTGATCTTTTTTATTTTTATATTTATGCAAATTCTCTAGGAATACTCTAAATTGTTGCTCATGCTTAATGTCTTCATGCAATTCAGCACTAAATACACCTCCATTATGCATTCAGAGCCCATCAGTCATTACTGAATGTTATTCACCTCAGAAATAAAGACACTAAAAAGACATTACCCAGTGTGAGCTTTTCTGCAAGAAAATTCTCTGTGTGCATGTAAGTAAGCAAACATTTTTCAGTGTCCCTTATCTGTATCACTGATACTCCATAGCCTATTTAGGCTTTTGCAGGTGGAAGGCTATGCCTCCATGCCAGGTCTCCCATGCATATTATAGGAGTAACCACTGCAGTGATGTCATGACATCAGGTATAAGAAACTATTAATGCCTTCTCAACCGTTGCTTTTGTCTTGGGTCAAAGACATAGCACTCTTAGTAACAATACTAACATTTCATATTTACAGTTTAAAGTGTTGAATCAGTTTTTCTATATTCAGTTATTAACGCACCATATCTTTTGATTATAAATTACATGTATAAAAGACACCAAAATGAAGCCACTGCTAGAAATACCTATTAAATGATAGATGTTCTTGCTGGTTTTTCAGGTCCATTGTATGACTTTTTGGTGCACCGCAGCGATATCATTTCTGTCTCAAAAGCTCTGTGCAGGAGATTTAGGAAGATAGGACAGACTGTAAATGGTCTATAAAAACCCTGAGAAATTTGGGACAACTTCATTGTGAACAAACTTCTATTCATCCACTGAGTGTAATACAGTGACTGACAGCTTATACAGAACTTGGCAGGCTTCACAGAAAGAGAAATAAAAGAAAACTTTTAGCCTGTGATAAGCTTTATGACAGGACAGTAAAATCTTAATTGAGATACACTGAACCATACAAAGATGTTTTTATAATACAATACAGGTTTAAATGAATAGACATAGTCAGAAGAAGATGAAAGAAACCTCCTTTAATGATAGATCCTCTGATTTTTTTTAGAGTATTTATAATTCTCGCATTTGCTGATTTTCCTACCTATTCTTGTCATTTATATGGTGCATAAACAGATAAATTCTCATATTTCCTGCCATTATTGTAATTATTTTGACAACCTTTAATTGCACTAGTCATTTCTAATTCCCCCTTTTATAGGAATACATAGCATGCCCTCAAAACTTGTATCATCTTGCCTTAAAAATTGTGTTACCCTAAACACCATTCTAAACCTGCCGAAATCCAACAGATGTTTAGTTCATTACTACGTATGGAGTGTGGGAATAGCTTTTACCATAGTTCTATTTCAGTGCACTCTCACTGCAGGATTTGGTATGGCAGGATGACTTTTATAGAAATTTAGTCGGCTGTAACTATAGAACCGGAGATACTCAAGCTGAAATCAGTAGACGTCAGGACAGCTCAGATGTTTATGCAGACATACCACCCAAAATGGTCACGTTGCAATTAAAGGATTCATAAAAGAAATAAAAATAAGTACCTGATTGCAGAGACTTATTTTATATCCTTTTTCACAACATCATGACAAGGCAGCTGTGAGGATATGATCTGTTGAACTTTAGTCTCTCTCAAAAACTGCCACATGATTTGGTCTGCATGAAATAATGCCCACGTAAAAGGCTGCATGAGACTAGCAGCCTTTCTGAACCTAGTAACAACCCTTGCTCCAATCCCAAGCCCAGCCCAAGTTTTGCCTTTATCTACCCCAGTAATTCTTTCTAACCCAGATCTAAACCTGTGGTCCAGACCGACAAGCAACAGTCCTAAAATCAGACCAGATGTCCATCCCTGGCCTCCATTAATGCATGCCACAACCCAAGAACCCTAGAAGTCCCACGTCCCTTTGAGATCCATCAATAAATTTATCTCATCAAACTCTGCCAGTTCATACGCTGTCCTTAATGCTATCTCAGTGCTAACTGGTAATTCTTGAAGGCGTCTGCCCTGTATCTATCCTAACAACCCCTACCTCATCAGCCCTTTTGACCTTCAGCTCTGCCCCCTACTCTTAATTCAGATTTGTTCTATGCATACTCTAGACCATGTTCTGTACTTTCAGCCCATATTTGTATCAACCCCTCATCTTTAAAGGTGCTAGAAATTTTTTTCTGAAATAAAAGGAAATTCAGTCAAGGTTGTTTGTGGTGTCTTCACTTTCTGTTAAGCCATGTAGTAGCTGCATGGAGTACTATTTTGGAATCATGCTGATACAGTACCTGGCCGCTATAAGATAAATTTGAAACAAACATGGCAACCACTATATTCCGAAAACTAACTACCATGTCACCACTGCCTGATCAGTAAACACAAGGCAAGGATATTGGCCCTCTTGAAACCGCGTACATACTGAACTGATGGCTGCCATTTTCTCTTTGATTACCTTAACTGCAGTTCCTTTCTGTCAAATAGTCCTTAAAGTTAGGAGTTCACTTTGCAAACATGTAATCCTAACCTTTTGTTGGGCTATTGCTGAGCTTCTTTCATCAGGCACTGATAAAAGTTCCCCTAAAAGATAAAGGATCCCATGAATGCAGGCTTTCTTGATTCTTTCATTTTAGCTCAAATTTCCCTATTGAAATCTGAGCTTTGAGGATGAGACAAGCCACTTCCCCTTCCACGTGTTTTGCTCTGTATGATTGCTTTGATGTCTACAAGTTATAAACCTACTTTTCTGACACATTTTTTAGTTTAGTGAGTGACCTTCATACCTGGTTGCCATGTGGAGTTCATACACATATGCCAGTACTTAAATGCTATCCAAGTGGAACATCTTCCTTTGGAAGGCTTCACTGAAAACTCTTCAAAATTGACAATCATTTAACACTTTCTCTCAGTTCTGTTTGCATAAACCATTGTGATTACCCAGAAAGAGCAACAGGATGAAGAAGATGTACATACCACAGTTGAAAAGAGCCCATTCATCACTTGAAAAACTTCCACCTTACAAATACCTGGCTTTGACCTCAAAGCAGTTTTAAATTTAATTTTGGAGAAAAAGAGGGGAGGAAGGGTTGAAAATCCAGGGACAGATTCTCACCTTGTCATGTGATGCTGTTTCACTGATTTCAACAAATTTATTCATTCAATATCAGCTGGCAAAGTAACTCTCAGTATTTAATTATTAGGGTTTTACTTCCATTTTAGTATGGCCACAGTTTTAAAGAGACAGATACTGTCTGAGAGAAGCAGAATGAAAAGGAAGTAGAGTGTAAAACTGTTCCCATGGCAACTCTTGAGATAACAGTAACAGCCTACCTAGCCTAGAGGGATAGGTAAGTGAGACTAAAATACGTATGTAAGAGAAATCCTTTCAGGGTCCTTTTTCAGTTTAAATACATAAATTTGAATTTAGGTACTGCCTGAAAACCCTAGATATTATGAATCCTGTATGTTCAATATAAACAGTAAAAGAACATCTGTTTTACACTGTACAGAATTATTTAGGTGAGAAAACGTTTTCTGAGAAAAGCCTAGGATCTTTCCATGGGAAAAAATCAAGACATGACTGTATCTTCCCTAGGTAAGTTGCACAGGCTTTGTGTCATTTAAAAGTCCCACCAAAGTGGCAATGAAATGAACCCCCATACTATCTTGCATTTTGTTTCAGCATGTAAGTGATTGACTTAGAAGGTCTAAACAATTATTTTGTCATCACTAGTGAGAAAACAGTTTCTGGCTTCCCACACTAATACCCTTTTCACTAGCACCATGAGAAAGCCCTGTGGTTGCAAGAATTTGAACAGCAAGGAAAGGCCAGTGGCATGGCTGGCAAAACCAGAGCAAGCAAAAAAGCTTGAAAAATAAGGAGAAAATGAAGGTATTAGGCGAGAGAGTCAGACAGCATTAGAAGGGTATTAGAAAAATAGAGAACTCTCGGGGGAAAAAAAGCTCAGAATAGATCATGGATAACACTGAGATAATCCCATTCACATTCCCAGTGGGAACATGCTCAATGTCTCATGCTCAGAGGCAGGAACCGTGGTGATGAGGCCAGTCGAGGCGATTGCCCCAGCTACCCTGCAAGATGGCTTAGGAAGCAGACTCTGGGCTGCAGAAACTTTACCCCAGTGTATTTAAGTCAAGTTAACACCAATCACAATTCCCTCGAAAGCATGTTGAAAGTTACCCCATGAGGGGTTTAGCTGTTCTGCAGTGAGGCTGTGGCTACACCTCTACCACCTCACCTCTGCCTAAAAATGCCTCTCTCCTCAGACAACAATTAGAAACCCAATTGGAAACCTCAAATCGTGTGCAAATCTTTGCTGCAACTTAAGAGATTCCTTTTTAATTTTAGGGGGAAGAAATAATCATCATTTATCACCAATCTCATGTCTTCTAAACCACCTGCTGTTCTCATTATGCTCCTCTCAGCTTTTTCTAACTCTTCCTGGAAGTGCGGTGCCCACAGCTGAAGGCAGGATTCCAGCTGAGCCTTCACCAGCACCGAGGTGAGCAGAGTAATTACATCTGACACTCCTCCTACAACATTCTGGAATGATATTTGCCTTTTTACAACTGCATCATGCAGTTGGCACACAGCTGAGTAGCCGAAGCCTTGTGGTACATATGTATTTGATTTCCAAAAATAGAACTTTACTTTATTTCCAGTTTAGCCTCTGTTCTGATGCCATCCTTCAGAGTGTTACATTCCCCCCCTCTTCTTCATTTTGAGTCATAACAAATTTTGTAACTGCATTTGCTGCTTCTTTAGCTAGGTTGTTAAAGAAAAATGCTGACCAGAACTGAGTATGCAACAGATCTGGTCTGCCCCAGCTCCAGTGGCCCTCCCAGTTCCATACTAAGCCACTGCTCAGACAGGTGAATAATTGGCTTTAATTTTTTTTTTTTTAAAAGCTGTTGTGTTATGGCAATGACCTCTAGGGCAGCTTACCTAGCTGGCTTATGAGAAATGGCATTTGGGACTGTCAAAAAAATCTTTACCTAAGAAATACTTAAAAACTCTCAGATATTTCAAAGATACTGCTTCCACCCTGTCGGTAGTTCAGTTACTCTACCACAATTACATTATTTGTCAAGATAAAAGTCTTGATCATCTTAGCTCAGAATCCATAAGAAATTTGACTGACTGCTCTAATATCCACTAGATCTTCCACATTTTTTCACTGTAAAGGTAATTGCTATGCTCATTTTTCTCCTCTCCCTTGGGCCACAGTTCATGAATTCTTACACATCCCCACTAATAGTTGAGAAATCACTCCAGCAAACTTCTTAGGTACTCTAGACCAAGCCTGAGGTTCATTAAACCCTTCAACTAGAAAACACAAAACTTATTCTTTCCTTGCATGGGCCTGAACGCCTATCCCCTTCTTAAAATTAATTTCATTAAACATCTGATCACAATTAACTGTAACAAAGGCAACACTGACTGCTCCAGTCCTGTCTGCCTCACCCTTTATTTCCTCTCTTCCCCTATTAAGCAGGGAATCTACATTTTTCCTTTGTTTTTTTCTTTTTTCCTTATTCCTAACATACTCATAGAATCCACTGGTTATCTTTTACACCCTTTCTCAAGCAAAATATTCAGGATTCATCTCACTAAAGAAGACTAACATGACTGAGACTCATATAACTGGGTAGTTCTCATTTTAATCCATAAAACCTTTTTTGAGACATGTCCCAAACGAATACTCGCTCGCTCTTGTGCTACTGATAAATATCAGCTGTAGATCAGCTTGATTCAAGTAGATTTCACAGGAAGAGCAGTTCATCAGCTACCAAATATAATTCCCCTCACACAGAACCCACTGCAGAGAGCTCAAAGGAGACATTTGTACTGGGCATCAAGTGGCACTCTAGCCTGCACCTTCTTAAAAGTCAAAGCTCAGATTTAACCTTTCCTTTCCTCGCACTTTGAGATGTACCATGTTCTCTAGAATCAGTGCGATGAGTGATTGCTACCACAGACCTGTAGGGAATGTAAAAGTATTTCAACCATTATTTCAGGGTTAGTCTTTTTTAAGTTCTTGCCTCCTAGTATCATTATGAACTTCCTTCAATTTTGTCCAATACTCAACTACTACCATAGGGCTTCTCACTTGTACCCAGCTCCCTCTTCATAAATTGTGAAGTAACTGCTTAAACAGTTTTTTAAAAATCATAAATTCTCTGCAGAGTTTTAAATTATTTATCATTGGTGGGCATGTGGAAATTAGCCTACACATGTCTACCCAAGAGAGAAAGAGATGTAACATTTTACTGACTGCTAGAGAAAGGCTGGCAGTACTAAAGAGGGAGATGTCAATAGTAATGCAGGGGAAAAAAGGGAAAAAAAAATCTGTTCTTTTTTTCCTTCCTTCCTCCCCTTACTCCTCTGGTGACTTTAGTATGATTTGCTAGCAGCCCATCTTCTGCAACCTGGCTGCAGAATCACTGCCCTTTTGAACCCAGCCAACAATCTTAACTGAAGCACCTACAGCACCAAGTATGACAAACACGAAGTAGCAGAATGCTAACAGCATTTATCAAGTACTTACAACTCCCTCTGTAAACTTCTGTAATCGATATTCTACATTCTCTGTCTGTTCAAATGGAGAACCTGAAACGGTAATGCTATTCCTCATAGAAAATGCTCGTACCAGCAGATCCTGCAGACAAGGTTAAAAGGCTATGAATTGGGTCTCATTTGAAATATGAATGTACTCAAAGATTACTCCCCTATTTTTCACTCTTGAGGTAGGTGAAGGGAAAAGAAAAAAAAAACCACCACACTACTAGGTAAGAATACATAAATGCATAGTTTTGATAGATTTTATCATATTAACACATACTTAGAAATTCTTTGGCAATTAAGTATGTGCAGTCAAGAATACAAGCACTGCAGTTTCTTCAGGTGGCCTCATTTTGCCTCAATTTGTGCCTCACTTTTTCCTGACTCTGCCATGCTTAACAAGCAGTAATTACTATACAACAGAAAAATTACATCTGAAAGGTTTATTCTACAACATGAAGTCTGACTTAGCATCCCAGAACCAGAAACCAACCCCAAAATGAACAAAAAAAGTAGGACATTAAATTTTTGCACCAGTAAACAGTAACTGAATGCAAAGTGTCATGAGAATTCTTAGGAGAAAGTCCTGTGCAATGAAATGCAGTGTTATATTGGGTTACATTATATCCCTGTATATACCTGAACTAACTCTGAATCATCTCACACAAGCCTGAGTTGGCAGCACAGCTATGTCAGCACGAAGCCCTGCCTATACTATTTATCCCAACCCAAACCATCATACTCAACTGCAGTTAATGCAGCTGTATTGCTTCTGGGACCAAACTAGCTCAAAAACTATATTGTGCCATGTACACGTACACAGAGCAGTGGCAAAAGTGCAGTTTGAATGGATAAACTGTGCCATTTTTCAATTAAGTGACTTAATGGATGCAGCACTTCAAATCTGTTCCCATGGCAATGGAAATACAGGCAGTTTCCTCTTATACTCACAGTACAAGGAGGAGAACAAAAACCTTTTCTCCCTTTGAATGAACAAAAGCAGGAGCATTTTCCAGTGCAAACATGTAAAGCCAAAATCTTTCCCATGTCCTGACCACAGTAAAATTCATGAATAAACAGAAAAGACTTGCCAACAAGGTCAAAAAACTTGGGTTTGCTTTGTCAGACCAACAGGGGTTAGGGCTGATTCACAGAGAACATCCTGCTCCCATTCCTCCTGAGCTGAAAATCAAAGCACTGTTGGAAGAAGAGTCCCAGATGTTCTTTCAGGAGGGCGGATAAAGGGAGAGACAGCCTGTAAGGTAGCCTCAGCTTCACTGGCTAGTCATCATTTTCCGTTGCATTTGGAAACAGGCAGCTAGTGCAGTAGTGGAAGCAAAGAGATGCACCATGCAAAACATGACCACCCAGAGTATCTTCAATCCTGAGGTCAAACAAAACACGTGCAGCTATCACATGGTCTACATAAAAACCCCAGCAAAATCCAAGACAAACAAAATTCAAACCAATTATTCTAGTTGCCTCTGCTACCTTAGGAGTCTGCAACCTCCCATCACTCTCAAACAGAAAATACCGCTTAAGCTGCTAGCTGCTAACTTCATTAATGGAGGGGATTTCCTCCAGAAAAAGGTACGCCTCTCACCACATTGTCCTACTGCCTTGCATCATCTCAGTCTAGTTCTGACTTAATCTTTGGAAAAGCTTGCTGTTAGGCAAGCCTCTAAATCAGGTGCTGAGAAAGCAGCAAGACTGCATCATTGCACTGTGCTTGAAGTGAACACTATGGATCAGCATACCCAGCTGCCCAGATAGGTATTTCATGGGCTGTTGTAGCAGCCTGTTATTAATATTGGCATTCCAGTTGTACTTAAAAACACCGGTCAGCAGCAAGAACTCCATTCTTCCAGACTTACTGTACTTACATCCACCTACAACTGCCTCGCGTACACATAGCGCACACACTAAACACTAGTACAATAGGCTGTCCTGCATACGGAAGAACTAAACTAGAAAGTAATCCTTTTGCTAACTTGCTAAGCTCAAACACCTGAAAAACTAATGCAAAGATTCCTTTGCTGAAGTACTTGTAGCAGTAGTGATAAATTTGTAGGAAGATTCCTTAAGTGCTTCCACCAAAACTGCTTCACTCCATCTGGCCTTCCTCAGATACGGAGTTTAATCAGAAACCTGACCAAAGACCAGAGACATTGCATAGCATTTTCCTTAAGGAAATACAGAGATTCAAAAGGAAACAGATGAAGTCTCAGAATAAGCATCCTGACCTTTAATGCTATGTAGAACATTGTTATGCCACGTGCCATCCACCACCTATTGCCTGTCCTCAGAGGCCTATGCCAAGTTCCTGTTTCTCTTCTAGAGTCCAGGTAATCAATTTTTTTTTTTCCTAATGGATTTGTACAAAGAGCTTAATTTAGGCGCTGCTGCAGCCATCATTTCAGATAAAGGGGATCTAGAGCTGGCAGTAAATCTGGACCAAGGCATAGCCTCAGTCTAGAAGAGGCAAGTGAGAGCAGAGATATTTGAAAGCAGTCCCCCAGTATAAATACCATTCTGATTACATCGTCTGTCCACTTTATCGAAAAGTCCTTTGTCTGCGTTCCTTATTCTTTTCTCCTGGGCGTTAGTCATGAAGCAACAAGATGCAATAATATACATCCTTTCAACAAACACACAGTAGTGTCACTGTGCCCTGACATCCAGGACGCTGCTTGGGCAGCTGCTTTCCACTTCAAACTGCATGACACAAAGCTGAGCACTAAAAAGTGAAGGGCTCCAACAGAGGAGATGCAGGTCTCCCGCTACCCTGCCTTTTAATTAAATAATAAACAGGATTAAATGGAACTTAATTTAATTCCATGGGAAACTCACACCCACTCCATGGGAGTGCATCACTTGCTAGCAGTCAGCACTGTATGGACGTCTCTTTTTATTAATAAACTCTCCTCCATCCCAGATGCTGTTTGTGTGTCTGTCTCCTTGTCACTCCAGACATGTGGCTTTTCTAATCTCTTGCCTATAAGCCCTCACAAATCCATCATCAGGGCATTCTGAAAGAATTAGTACTGGATGTCTTTGCACTTGTAAGCTGCAATATATTCACGCGTTCACAATATGCTCTTGAATTTAACCCTACGAATGTGGCTGGGTATTTTTTGTTAATATTAATGAGACAATTACTTTCTTTGTAAAGGACACAGAGGCAGCTTCTCTTTGCTGACTGCACTGTGACAGTCTGTACTCCTCAGCCACAAGGAATAGTCTTTATACCCACCAGTGAACCCTGAGTGATGAGAATTTGGAATGCTCACTGTTGCAATGGTTTTCTAACTGTATAAGGTGAACGTGGTTTGGAGACGCATTGTATTTGATTTCTGACAGAAAACACTGATACCTTATGCCACTTCATCCCTAGTGTAACGGTAGCTGAGTCAGTGGAACTTAGCTGGCCCAGATATGATTTATATATGTGCTGTACAGACTACTGCTGTAATTTCAGAATAGGAATATCACAGTGACCTTGACATGCCTTCTGTTCCCTGTTGTGTTTAGCAGTTTTAATGAATACACCTTTCTTGAGCAAAGGATCAAGATGCAGTCCCTTAGATTACTCACACAGATGATGGCTTCTAAATTCATTATAAAATCGCAGCAAACGGATTTAAGAGTTATTATGAAGAATTCAGAGATGGTGCCTGCCAAAAGCCTGATTATGCTCCCAGCCATCATTTTTCAGACATGGGGAAATCTGTTAAAGTAAATCTCCAATTAGGATGCTTGTGTTCTTTTAAATTAATGTTTCATTTCAATTTTGTTTCCTAGTTCCTCCTGTCATTTTCTGAGGAATACATGTGCTGAAATCATCCCTTTGATGAGGTGCAGACAAGAAGCTTAGTGTGCTTTGATGTGGAAAAGGAAAATGGGCCCTCTTTGTTTCTATGGAACCAGCTTGCAAAACCAGGAATGATCACAATTACGGTAGTTAATGCAGGGTAAGCCCAAATTTTTTTTCAACCAATAATGAAGGCAGGAAGAAGCAGCTTATTCAAAGGGCTACAAGCAACCAAGAAAGGACAAGACCTTCCGTAACTACCCAAACTTCAGTTCTCCGTTTTCTTCACAGCATCATGAAGCAGTAGGGGAAACCATCTTTGGACTGGGAAACCAATCACATTAAAAATGGATTAGATTAGATGTGCTAAGTGCCTACCACAAAGTGCAGCATGCCTTCAACTCCCATGGACTTCTGTGAGAAAGGAAAGTACCAAGCGTTGCGCAAGAGTTGGTCAGTTATGACAGGCACGTCTCCTCTTACTGTTTCTGCACTTTCCCATATGCATTCTGTGTCAGTAAAAGGGATAACTTCTCCTGTACCTATTGTGAGCTAGATCATATATAACACATAAAACATTTATTCCTCACATACTTGTTCATTAAAAGCTACACTGTTAATTTTAGAATGAGAAATACCCAGTTCTGCTAAGTTTTACCATTCCTTTGCACTGATTGCATGCAGCAGAGAGAAGGCTGCTACTTCACTTTATGCTACTAGGGAATTTTTTACGCTTTTTTAAGCAAGTTTCTTCCAGGTCAGTGCCATGTACAAGGTAGGTTGAGAATTAATAATGTTAATAAAAATGCACATTAATCAACCAATTCACTTTTAAAAGACACTCTTAGTCGGCAAAAGGTGTCATAATGAATGATATATTGCCACCCTGATTCCACAAGCCACCTGCAGCTCATCATGAAGCTATGAAGTAAACTCTTCAAAGAGAAACTAACAATCTTCAGATCCAAAAATACAGAAAGAATGAAAGGAAAAAACACATTCCCTCTATTGTGAGTCAGCTCCTCTGCAAAAAGAGAAACCTGGAGCAGTTACATTTGGGGAGCTGTCATGTTCCTACTTCTATATTCTTTTCCATTTCTTTGATCTAAAAAATCTCAGCCACTGGGGGCTAAACCAATCCAGGAGATTTACACGGCTTCTCTGTTCACTCTTGGGTACTTATCACATTCTCTACTGCAGGCACTTTTAAACAATTCATTTTCATTTCAATCTGGAAAACACAAGCGCTATTATGGAACAGACGTTAGCAGAGGAGACTGCCTCTCTTAAACCTCCACTGACCTTTGGATTAGGAAACCGAGATTCTGTTCCTGGCTGTGCCACAGATCCACACAAACGACGTCGGTGCTGGGTTCCTCACATTTACACAAGTGCATACCATTTTTTTTACACTGTGTTTCATTGCTGAAAAGGGTCCAAATTAGTAATACTGCACTTTGATCAGCCAAACTTTTTTTCTGAAGGCAATTCCTTTTCTGAGAAGAAATGTCACTACCTCTAGCAAAAGACAGATACGCTGTCATCGTAATGCCCGTAAGTCCTCTGCAGCGGGAAAGCTATGGAGACCTGCAGAAAGAAAGAGCTTACACCACTAACAGAGGGCTAAAATCTGAGCTCTTTGCCTTGCATTAAATGACATTTTCTGGTAAAACACTCCTAGGCAAAGTAGTAACAGAGTGTAGTAGCTGTTGTTGGAAGGCATACAGCAAACTCAACTACATAGCCATACCTTCCTTGCCAGGCAGCCCACGAAGGAGCACCTTAAATCCAGGAGAAGGCAATGAACGACATGCCTGGGACAATCATTTATGTGCTGGTAGGTGCATAATGCAGAGCCACACAAAGGAAAGGTGTTAGCAAGAGTAAGCCTAATTGTCTGTGCCATAGAAACACAAAGCCTGTATTTTACCTATCTGGAATCAGAAAATCCTTCCAATATACTATCAAACTTCTGAGAGTGACAGACGAGTTCTGATAGACATTTTAGCCTGCCATTTTGCTGCCTCCTACATGTACACAGAGACCCCTAGTTGCAATTTTGCTTAGGACAAGCATTTGCCTGAGAATACCATTTAATATCATTCTAATCAAATAGTCAGGTTTCATTTTTAGCAACCACCACATGAAGCTGCAAGACTGTATAAAGCCATTGCCCTATACAGCATACCTGGCAAGCTCTCACAAATTTCCAGTGGCACAAGTTTGTCAATCATCTATGCAGTTTCCCACTGAAACTTCTTGGCAGAAGGCTAGCTAAAAAATATGCTATTCCCTACAGAAGTAATCAGAACAGTCCATCTCTGAGCAATATGATATCTACCTCAAAACCCTGTGAAAGCTGATGCATCATCAGGCATTATTTGATTCTTACAAGAGACACACTGGGAAGCCCTTTAAAAGTCATTTACACAACCTTTTATGCTTAGACAAAGTGCTGACTCCCCATTGCTTTCAAGTTACTCAGCTCGCAGGCAGTCCCAAAGATGGGGTGCATGTAGCTCTGGAAGCACAACAGGAACAGGTCTGAGACTGACCGCACAAGGCAGACTCCAGAACAGCTGTAGGCGTGTCTGCCCTCAGAGCCAGCCTCCTGCGTACAGAGCTGCCAGACAAGCCTAACTGTGCAGGAGCCTAACTACACGTGCCAGCCTACTACAGTGCCAGATGTGCCCAGGCATACATGCTCCGACCACCCTCCTCCTGAGGGCCACCCTCAGGCCAGACAAAACAAGTGACAGTTGTGACCAGAGCCAGGCACAAGCTGGGCCAGGTCTGTTTGGGGGACAGTTTACTTGTCCCCTTGCTATTCCAGCTTAACTCTGTGTTCAAACCTCACAGTACTACTACTAAGTTTCCCTCTTTCCTCTGTGCTTTTGGAACAGTATTTGTTGTTGTTCCTTTCCTCCTCCCTTGACACAAACAGGTGCTGTTACCAATTCAGCAAGGAAGCGAAGGCTGTACCTGCCCTTACGCTTTCATTTGTAAACTGATTTGTGTGAACCCCAAGAAATGCATGATCCCACAGAAGTGATATATGCATCCTTATTTCTCTGGCTAAAACAAAAAAAAAGATTTAAAATCACTTATAGCTTCACAGGATCAGCACATTTAGCAGGAGAACTGCTTATATCAGCTGACTCAACACAGTAATGAGCTTTTGGCCAGGTGATAGGTTATGTAGAACCCTACTGGATCAATGTGGAGGGGAAAAAGCTCAGCTTATTTGAGTACTCCATCCTCTAAATGTGCACAGCAAGATGCCAAGATGGCCCACATATGCTATACAAAGGAAATTCAAACTAAATCTACAACACCATATTGCCTTTTCCTATCCTTTTTTCTTTCTCTCACTTATGCTCAGGCTATTTGGATTTTAGCAAATAAAACCTGAGGGGGAGAAAAAAGGCTGAGACTTCATGACATCTGTTTTTCAAAATCTTCTGCCACTTCAGTTAAATTCAATCAACTTTCACTGTTAAAATATCTTTTGGAGAAGATCGATAGAATGATCAGCTTAAGTATTGACCCTGCAAATATTGATAAGCAAAGCTCTTAACGCAAAAAATACTGAAAAATATGTACAAAAGGCAAATAAGATTGTGCTTGAGTGTGCTACTGAAGTGGAAGAGATACAGAAGCTAGACAGGAGAATGGGAGACTACAGTCCTGATCCTGTTGCTCACATAAAGATGATCATATTCTCTTTTTGCCCTAATTTAAGGCAAAATCTCAGTATCAAAGCAACTTCTGACGTGTTTCCCACAGAAAACAAGCCCTGCAGGGAGTGCAGGAGCACCTGGACCAGGCCAGTACATCAGCTGCTCTACATTTATCCCAAGTGTCTGCTTTCACCTGCGGTAATCGCAGAGGAGCTCTCTGAGCAACCCTACATTCTCTGAGCAACCCTACATTTAGAGACACACAGCTGTGTACCACTCTGCAACATATTGACCCATATATGAAGGTACCTGGGCAAGCAGGAAAAGAAGAGCAATGCATTGTAAGGCCCCAGAGCTGTGCTGGATTCTTCCCCATTGCTCTAGTTAGGGTAAGGGGAATATCTGCCTCTCACAAGTCAGCTCTGAGCTAATCCTAAGTGAACCTGAAGAGCTGCAGCTGGTTTGTGCTTAGGCTGATGAGCACCGCTGAGAGCCTCAGCGCCCTGCTCCTGCAGCCACACAGCCTCAGGGGCCTGCCCAGCAGCTCCGGACAGAAAACAGCTGGGCCAGGTAGATGTGCCAACCCATTCCAACCCGTGTGTATTTTATCAGTGTATCCGATACAGTCTTGCCATATATCACTTCACCAAAATATTTAGAAACGCATTACAGTACAATACAATACCAAAGAGAACTTGTTCGGACATTCATGGCTGGGAACGTTCTCTTGAAAACAAACAATCAAACACCATAGTGAAGACTGACTCACTTGGTTCACCTTGCATCCCAAAGTCATTTTTCTGGCCCAGGGTTTGTCATGCGATACTTCAAGCTGAAAAACAACCCTATGCACATAGGAACAACCTGATCCAGTGATCTCCACTAGAGGTTTCTAACTATGTCAGTGAGCAGCTAACTCCTCCCTCTGCTCATTGAAAATAAATGAATTTACTATATGTGAACACATTCGAAGAAGAAATGTCCTGTTATGGACAATGGTGAGATGCATTTTCGTTTCAAAGGAGATAAATTTGTCTTCCTAAACTCTAAAGTATCATGAGGAGGATTTCCTACTAGCTCTGCCAGTCATTAAGAAGTAGTCACTCATCTGACACAACTGTCTACAAAAGAGACAGCTCATGAAAGTGCCAGAGTCACTGAAAAGAAAGTATTTCTGAGATCTGTGAATGAAAAGTGCTATGGCACAAAAGTAGATATGCAGGACAGCAGTTATTCATCATCCTTGCCTTCTAATAAGACAGCTTTCCAGACACCTAAGCAATTTCTGAAAATAATTTCAACAGTTTTGATTAATATCTACAGGGTGGCATTATTGCTTTCCTTGTTAAAAAAAATGTTGTATTTTAAAACTGTCTATAAATGTGTGATCAAGGTATATGTTAGAACATCTCTTAAAACAAAGCATTTCTTAGTTTCAGTCCAGCCTCCAAAAAATGCTCTCATCAGATCAGAAAAAGTGAACAGGCACATTTAGGCTGATACCTAACTACCTATGCAACTTTTTAAAAGCATGGACTGATATATAAGGATTAAAGGGCTGTGAGACTGCACACCTTCACCCGTGGATAACAGAGGGAGATTTGGAATTCTCATAAACTCTTTAATGTAGAAGTTTAGAATAAAAATCACGCGTAAGTAGAGTGACATGAGGTTTTGGAAAGCAGCTGACAATTGTTAGTTCACTGTAAAGCGTATGAATTTTGACCTTCCCTTTACAACCAACCAAGTTATCAGCAAAGGCCAAGTATTCACCATTCTACTTTTTTCCTGCTTTAGGCTACAAATCTTAATGTTATCTCAACATGCATTATGAATTCATGCACTTCATTAGGAGTAACTAGGCAGGGAAACATGAAATAGGCACTTTAAAGGCCTCACAGAATTTCTCCCGCTGTGAGGAAGGATGCCAGGGAATTTGAGAGAGCTTATTTACAGTGGGTATACACGAGAACTAAGGGTAACTCCAGAAACACAACTTATTAACACCCAGGCAGTAGAATATCAAAATGTATTTGAAGCAATGTTTTCCCAAAATAAATATTACTGCAGTTATGCACTGTCGCAGTGATTCTGTGCTCCTTCTTAGCTCTTGCGGAACCAGACGGAGCTCATCTAAGCAACACCAACCTGTTCCCGCCTTCCACCGTTGCAGCCGGGGATTTTCGTTCCCGCCCCGCTGCCCGCGGGCCCCCACGGCGGGAGGCGCGCGCGGCCGGCGGCGTTCCCAGCCCTTTGCTGCCACCTGGCGGGCAGCGGCCGCCACACCCCTGGCCCCCCTTTTTTGGGGGGAAGGGGTGTCCCTTTATCGCTGAGAGACAAGGGGGCCTCGAGGCCGGCCTGTCTTAACCTTTCCAGACTGCCCGGGGTGACTGTGAGGAGCGGGGAGGGGTGCACAAAGCTGGAACAGTTGGCAGAGGAGAAGCCTGGGGGCCTCATCCAGCCGGGTGAGTGGCTCTGAAATCATAGAATCATAGAATCATTTGGTTGGAAAAGACCTTTAAGATCATCAAGTCCAACCATACCTGCCACTACTAAACCATGTCCCCAAGCACCACGTCTACCCATATTTTAAATACCTCCAGGAATGGGGTCTCAACCACTTCTCTTGAGCAGCCTGTTCCAGTGCTTAACAACCCTTCCAGTGAAGAAATTTTTCCTAATGTCCAATCTAAACCTCCCCTGGCACAACTTGAGGCCATTTCCTCTCGTCCTATCGCCCATTACCTGGGAGAAGAGACAGACACACACACACGGCTCCCCCCTCCTGTCAGGCAGTTGTAGGGAGTGATGAGGGCTCCCCTCAGCCTCTTCTTCTCCAGGCTGAACACCCCCAGCTCCCCCAGCCGCTCCCCATCAGCCTTGGGCTCCAGACCCCTCACCAGCTTCGTTGCCCTTCTCTGGACACGCTCCATTTTGTAGTGAGGGGCCCAAACCTGACCCCAGCATTTGACGGGAGGCCTCACCAGCACTGAGTACAGGGGCACGATCCCTACCCTGCTCCTGCTGGCCACACCATTCCTGATACAAGCCAGGACGCTGGTGGCCCTCTTGGCCACCTGGGCACACTGCTGGCTCATATTCAAAATCACTCAGGTACAAATGCAATGGCGATGAATCTCTCCCTTATCCTTTGTCTCGATTATTTAACAAGTGAAGGATGGGCACTAGAGGCTATTTTTCACCCAGCCAGCCCCTTTTCTCATGCATGCAAATCAGCGCACAGGGGATTTTATGCCCATTTTTCATTTAGAAGGGAGCTAGAAGAGTATAAATTCGTCTCAGTCCTTCACGCTTCTCCTGTTCACAACCGGTCATAATTTTCATTTATTGTTTGTGCTATCCTTTAAAACTAATCACACTTTGCTTTTCTAGCTTTCCATTCCGCTGTCTTCTGTTATTGCGTGAGAAATGGCAGCACTTTTCCAAGAAGTGACTTGGGAAGCACCTCAGAGGAATAATGTGGTGAGTACCCTCCAGCTGACTGGCAGCCCTCGCGCCTGGTGTGCTTCTGTTTGAACCCTACGTAAGCCAACAGCAGCTCTGACAGTGTCAGGGCAAGGGAAAGGAGTCTTGTCTTCCTTTTCTATTACCTTTAGGTTTATAAACCAAGCCAAAGAAGCAAAGGATTTTCCTATACACTGAAAGAATAGGAAAGAAATGTAATAATCTACTACTGTGGGTTTGGAATTGAAAGGGTTAAAATAATCAAAAGCACTAAAAGGTGGCAAATTTATCAATAACACCAGCGAAACACCGAGATGTTTCTGCTGGACTAATTTTCTGGTTTCTAACAGCAGATTTTTATTTTATTAAATGAAAACTGCTCCAAACCATTTTTTTTCCCCCCCATATTATCCCTACTAATAGTCATGCTGACATCGTAAGAAGCTGCCGCGGCACTGCCAACACACTGCTCTCCAGGATCGGTACTTTCATCCTCCCCCCTCGTCTCTGGGCCAGATTCCTGCAAAATTGCAACTCCCACAGTTTGCCTGAGAAAAACCTCATGGCTGGATGCAGTGGCTGTGGGCTTGGTGGGAAGAGAAATCTGCCATTTTTTTCTGGGAACCCCAAATGAGGTGGGTACGCAGAGAGTGATGCCAGACCACAGCCCCGGTCAGCCTGTCCTCGCACTCCTGCCACTCGGCTAATGTACTCCAGGCATCCCACAGCCGACAGGTGCCATGGTTGATACCCTCATCTAAGGCATCTTTGATGTTAAAGGCATCTGCTGAGTAATTTTTTTGTAGACTGACCCACTAGGACAAAAGGCAGCAGTAGGCTCTTAATGGCAGTTTTGCTAAAGCAAGGCACAGATCAGGGTTGAAATGAAGCATTTTGCAACATTCAAAACAGAAAAAAAAAAACCAAACCCAAATATACTACTTTCAAGAAAAAATCCAATTCCGTGCAGGTGCACAAGAGAAAAGGGACAAACAAGGAATTTCAACTTTTTAAAATTAATTTTACAGAAGAGAAGAATGGGTTAAAGTAAGAGGTTCTTTCCCATGCATCTCATTGGGGGCAAAGAGATTCAGAACAAAGTGAATACTCTCTGGAAAGATTTTAAAAGGCATTTTCTGTCAAAAAAGCGGTCTGATGTGTTCCATCTTCTGTTGCTGTTAGTGCACACGTACAGGAAGTGCTTGGATAAAATTGTGTCAGAACAGCAATGCCAGAACAAAAGAAGGGCTCTCTGCAGAAGGCATAAATAGCACCTGCAGTGTTAGATAAGTCTCTTATCTAAACCTATTACTCACTGGTCCTTCTACTGTGGAGCAAGTGGCCAATCAACCTGGAAGGTGGCATCATATCATTACGCAAGATGGCAATGATTGACCTCAATTAAATGACTCAGCTGAGGTTTCCAATTAGAGGTGAAAAAAGCCATCTTGGTCTGAGTTCAGGTGGCTTTGTAACCAAGAAGCAAAAAGGTGATGAGAGTCCCCTCGTAGCAAAGTCTGTGTTCATTTTTGGCACTTCATCAGAGACACCTTCAAAATTAGTCAAAACACGCTTATGAAGAATCACCAGACTCATATGGCTGGGCCAGCTGGTCATGTTTCACTATGAAGTGTATTGCTCTTTTGAGGACTGTAGCTACCACTGCTGCCACATAAATTTTGTACCCTTCTTACTGTTGTGAAAATTCTTAACATTAAAAAAAAAATGGATACAGAAGTGCTGGAACAGAAGTACAAGACAGCTGCTAAGAGCAAAGAGACATATTCAACAGGACGTGAGGTTCTGTAGATCTTGTTTGAAATATTCAGAAAAGCCAACTGCAGTCTGAAGTTACGTGCTGATTTCCCTGCCAGAGGAAGCAGCATTCACTGTGAAGGCAGTACAAAAAAAAAAGTGATTGTTTCAAATGCCAGATTTGTCAAATAATAGGTAATTTCCGAACCCTCATCTGAAAGGAATGACTAGAGCTGAGCCAGGTCATGCCCCGAGGATCCCAGTAATTCACAGCATGCGTCACAATTGGTTTAGTTCCTGCGGTTACATAGGTTAGCAGAAAATTAAGTAGAAAGACCTCTGTATTTAACAGAGGTTTTTTACTTATCTTGCCCATACTGCCCCTTGCTGCATCTCAGCAATCTGCACACTTGAAGAGCACAATGTGCCCACGTGGCACAGTGCAGAGCAGAACACCACCTTCTCCAGAAGTCAGCACACTCTTGGAAACGGAGGACCAAGGGAATTCTAAAACTGGACTATCCATTATAATGCAGCACGCCACTTATAGCCTTTAAAAGGTGCATGCACCCTCACTGGAGCACAGTCTTTGTCACAGGCCTTAGACAGCTTCACAGTTCTTTGATATGGCTTGCAGAAAGAGACACCTGGTTCTGTAATCTGTCCCTGGGGGCTGACCATAGTTCGCTTTTACTTTACGGCTTCTTGGCAGAAAAGACCTTAGACAAAAGTTGCAGTCCACTAAAGTTATCTTTAAGTTTTGCTATGGATGTTAGTCGCCAAAAAAAATTCCCCTTTTTTGCAACACTTCTGTACTGGGACTAGTCACTTCTGCAGAGTGAAGAGGCTTACTTCTGAGGGAACAGCTGATGAGCTTAAGGAAGGAAGGGAACCTTGTAGCTACATGTAATAAAAGGGTTTGCTGTTAAGGCAGGGAGCCTCAGCCTGATTTGGAACAGAATGCACATTTAAGGCAAAACCACCTGAATGGTGTCATCTAGCAAGGTTTTTCTGCTGCAGACTGATTGCACAGAGACCTTAAAACCCATTCACTAGGTAAGAAACCTAGGCCAGCTAACATCTCTGGAATATCAGACTCCTTATGCTTCATTTAGCTAGAAGAAAACAAAATATGATGAGAAAAGGTTTCAGAATAACAGAAGAAACCCTAAAATCATCATTCAGAGGCTAAATGGTGTCACATATTTTAAATGAGGGGTTACTGGGGTTTATCCTGCTAAGAATTAAACATTCAGATCTAAGAAGTATAGTTTTAATTAAGCCTAGCCCAGTCCACGACTGAACAGGAGCCACTGCTCTTATACATGCTTCTTTCAAGCTAGATAGCAAATGGCTCCAAGTTTCTCCTAAAACTCCTTCAAATTGGATGGAGTCTTCTGAGAACAAGGAAGCACATTTCAAAAGCAGCAAAGCATTTTGGGGAGAGAAAGTTCTTTAGGCATTGATGTGGCTTCATAACATTTATATTGAATCACTACAGCCAGAGAGAAAAGGGGAAGTCAGAGTGACACCTTGTAGGGAAAGGCACCCACAAACTGCCTGTTGATTGCTCACAACTGAACTATACAGAGAAGGACAATCAATTGGCGAGAAGTGCAAGGTGACAGCAAGAAGATCATGACTAATGCAACAGACAGCACGTACAGCAGCAGTAGCACTCAGAAGGGCTCCAGCTTTCCAGATAATATAGTGAAAAACTCTTTAGAAAGCACAGAGGTACTAAGCACTGGAATGAGGAAGTTTGTACTGATGAGGTGCCTCTACACCACCTGCCTGCATCAAAAAATTGTCCAATTTTAATAGGCACAAGCAATAGTCACCTTGTATGATTCGTGTTCTTCTGTTTTAGTACAAACTACAAATGGTTAAAAGCAACTAGCCTTTCTTTGAACTGGAAGAGAACAGAGTGGTTCATAGATGCAAAAGCAAATGACAGACTTTGATCTGAGACCACTTCCTGACTAACACTGCAGACAGATTAATACACATTATTACCAAACACGTAGGTATGCTGATAAGTATGTGTGATGGAGCTTCCAATCATTATATCTTTTGTGTGGTCATGCCAGCATACCCAGTGCTAGTCTAGAGATAAATTTTAAATATAGGAAACACAGACTAATGATATATGTTTGGCATAAAGAGAAGCTAGATCAAAGCTGGATGTCAAAGCTGAAGGCTTTTCATGATTGGAGGGAGAAAATGTCAGGACAGCCTGAACAGTGCAGAATTTTGAGTCATATTCGTCCTCCTACTCTGAAGCCAGATAGACAATGTGTCCTTTCGGTGAGAGGAGGTAAAATGGAGTTTCTTGCTGCAAAACAAACTTGGCATCCAAAAACTTCCAAATCAGTGTTTCACAGAGCTCTGGGAAGCCCATCAACACAGCAGCATTGCAGACAACTAAGGTCCACAGAGGTCATGGCCAAGCCTGGACTAGGAGAGGAAAAGCCTGATATTGTTCACACTCATTTTCTTATTAGGGAGTTGATAGAGTGATGTCATCTAGACTTCCACAGAAGCTCTAAGTGCAGAACTTAACATCTGTGGAGAAGTTTTGACATTGCAGAATAGAATTTCATCACACACAAGTTAAGCAAAAATTTCATAATTCTGTGCTAAATGGGGTTTTTTGTTTGTTTCATTGGGACAAATATTTTTAGCATTCCCAATATTCCATAGAAAGCATCTGTATTCAAACAACCAAATAACTTTATTTTTGCATGTTTCCAATCTTACCAAAATCAATAACCTCAAAAGAATTTCACAGACAAGTTTACAAGCAGAGATATACCTTGACTATTGAAGTCAACATTCTTCAGTTGCAAAACATTACAATGGGATGAGTCTTCAACCAGCTCTAGGTCACAGCAATTATATGAACATTACAGGAGAGGAATTTTCCAAGCTGCCCTAAATGTTTGAGAACAGATTCCTACACTGCTCATTTGTTGCCTTCCTCATCAATCCGGGAAACACGTCCAAATCATGCGTATGCACATTTTCTTGCATTCATTTACTCTGAAGCAACAACATGCTTTACCTGTCCCTGCATATCACAATTCATTCTTCCAACACAAAGCAATGCCAGTGCAGCACGATGCAGAACAGTTTGGTGTGACAGACGTGTGATTGTAGCTAATCTTTTGATTCACAGCTCTTCTCAGCCCTTTATTACCAGAGAAAAAGACAAATGGGAAAACCTGTAGGAATTCTGATGTCTCTATAGATTGTTGCAGGTAAGAGCTGCAGGAGTCCAGAAAACAGTGCTCCTTCAGTGCAAATCAGTACATTGCTGGCAACTCACACTCTGCAAGGCATCCTTGATTTGAGGAAATGGGTCTCTGATTTGAATCAGCACCAGTTACAGAGGTGCTAATCATCTGGGGGCGCCTTCCCCAGAAGCTGTTGAAGGAGGTATCTACAGGACGTTTGCCTTCCAGTCCACCAGTTAGACCACTACCCTAACACAAGAAATTTAGGCTCAACTACCTGTTTAATCACAAGTTCTTGTATGACCTTGTACAATTCCCTCAGCTTCTCAGCACTTTGGTTCCTTTACTGGAAAGTTTCACTCTTGTGGTAGAAGAGGTGTCTAGGTACCCAAAACATATGCATGTTGGAACAGAAATGGATGAGACAGAAATGCAGTGCAAGGATTGATAACCCTCTGACATGCATTTCTGTATAATACAGACCTTTGTTACTTTTCCTCTCAGACTTTACCAGCAATAAAACCTTCTACCGCATCCAGCATTTCCCAGTATTGCATGTAAAGTAGGTCACATGGCAGCCCATCCTTCATCCACACTGCAGTGGCATCCAGCCCTGTTTGCAAGCATGTTTTCCCAGGGAACAACTCCAGGCTGATATGGCTGAGGAAAGAAATGGTTCTCCTCCATTAGCTTTCACCCCCATGCACTGTTCTGATACTATTAGAAGTGGGAAATAAACAGGCCTTTTTTAAGCCAGCCGCGTCTGCTGCAATGTGTTACCAATAGCCTTAATCAAACTACCTTCTGTTTCTGAATCATGCTTGCTATCTAACTCTCCATACACTCCAAACACTCCAGCTCTGCACACTCTCCATCACAGACTAGGAAAGCAAAGCCAGGGCAGCCTTCTTGACTGGCTTTTCCATTGATCTAATGCCACAGTCACAACAGTATTAAAGCTTTAAGGCTTCACCTGGCCACCATCTGCATATGCTGGTTTCAACATTTTAGATGAAAGATGTCAAAAAGTGCTAGATACTGTGTAGAAAATTAGTTTTGGAGATATGTCACAGCTTCTCCTCTTGTTATCTAACACACCGAAGATCTGAGTTTGATTCTGGTGTGCTGAAATATAGCTATAATAGGTATTCGATTTTGTTAATAGGGGTAATTTACCCTTCCAATCATTGTAAAGTATATGAACAGAAAGCAAATGGGAATCCTTCTGTTCTCAGAAAGAAAAGTTTACAGCACCACTGTTAGAAGGAGTACCCAAGAGAGCTCATTTCCCTCACTCACAAGTGATTACTAAAATAGATTTTAATTTCCATAAACTCTCTGTAGCTTTAATGAAAGATGCTTTAACAGAATGTAGCACTTTCATACATGCATTACAGGGAGACTGCAAACCCAGGACACCTTTGCTGCATGCTCCCATACTATCATCCCACTTTAGATCATGGAAAACAGAATCAGAGAGATCAAATGCTTGTCTGTTTGACCACCCAAATTCAAATGGTCGCTTGCCCACAGCATCTAGGATTTTCTACTCCTGGACACTAAACAACAGTAAGTTTTTGCTATTATAAAACAGAAAGCTTCCAAATACAGCAATATTTAAGAGCTCATATAGAAACAAAATATCCCCACTGTTACAGACAGACCTCTCTAAAGGACTACAAATAAAGACAGAACTTCTGTTTTTCAAAATCTTGAGCTAAAGAATCCATCTGGCAAGTCCAGCTTGTCTCTGGCTCTGGATTTGACTGGCCACTTCAAAAATCAGTGGCTGACAGAAGAATCTCAATCCTGTAAGAAACAGCCAATTCTGGAGCACATCCTGCTTGTTTCAAATTCCACATGTTGCAATAACGAGCAAAACACGATCATAAGCTTATATGCATATTAAAGAGTTAGAGGTCCGCTACAACAATGAGCACATTCCATTCTCTTGCATGGTAAGTAGCATTTTTCTTTTAATCTTCTCTAATTAATATCCTTTGGCTAATTTTTAATTTGCCAGTATATTATGACCAATGGGCAGATGATCCATAAACTGATACAGCATTTCAAAAACTCTTTAATCAGTACTTTGCATTCTTAATTATTTTGCAACTGCTATATTTGTCAAAACCCACAGTGCATTATCTTCATTCGCCTGAAGGTTTCAGTGAAAAGTCCATAGTAAGTAAATGAAGTTTTGAGGGAGCCTGAGAAATTGTTGTGAATACATCCTTCTCCTGTGCTTGCTTTGTACTCCTATGTTTCACAAACATAGCTGTCTAAAGAAACATGGATTTGGCATGATGCCCACAGATTGAACTGCTGTGGATAACCCCAGGTAGTTAAAAATGTGATTGAATAGAACCTATATCTATCTCATTTATACCTTCAATAAAGCAAGCAGTGAGATTTGAGTCTATAAAAGAGGGATTTTTTCAGCTCCAGTGAAAAACTCCAATACAGAACAGCTTTCTCAACAATCAGAATCACAAAATACCTTTTTCCAAGCAATTTTTTGTTGACTGTGTAGGGTTCTGTGCAAAGCAAACACTCAGGACTGACCTACCCTACAAAGCTCAGCATTGAGCTTGAGGGTCTGAGCAAAGTGCAAGACAGAAGGAAACAACTTCCATTTGATTCTAGTCTCAGCTCTCAATACTGCACACACAATTTACATTAAACGATCATTAGATTAAAAAAACAAATAAGCCTCAGAGCAGAGTCTAGACACAGGAGCTTCCCATTCCAGCCAAATACCTTGAACACCAGACGCCACAACGGTTTTCATCTCTGTTTGATCTCCTCTTGGCCCCAGGAATACTGCACAGTCACCCACTTTTTAAATGTGGAAAATCAGAGCAAGCATAACATCTCTCCCTCCCTTTATAGCCTAATGCTGAGAGACTCTTCAGTGAAAAAGAAATGGGAAATTGCAGCCATTCAAGTCACTGGCAGCTGTATTTGGGAGCAGGTTGTGAACTTTAGAGCATCAGCCCTCTTCAGATGCCGCAATCTCCCTAAACAAGGGGAAAGACCTCGGATATAGATAGCACTCAGCATTTCCTATGGGCTACTCCAAGTCTCTCTGCATTCAGCACACATCTGAGATACCATGCTGAATTACAGTTTTATATTGTCTTTGCCGTTGTCTCTCATTCCCTTTTTCTTTCAAAACAATTCTCACTCCTAAACCCACAGTATGCCTTGTGATTGCTACACTGCTTCCATAGCTTCGAAAGGCTGTAAGCCAGTCCTTGTGAGCTGTGCCATCTACAGTGCCTGGTATCCAAGGGGGAGAGGCCTGAGCAGATCTGTATGTTGCCCCAGAAAATCCAAACTGTAAAATCTAATTCTAATAAGGAATGAATTGTCAATGCACAATTGAAAAGCACTTCCAGGACAATGGTTCTGATTTCAGGTGCATCCCCATTCCTTTAAAATGGAGCAATCATGAGTTGCTTCAATCCATCTTAAAATTTCAATATAGGCAAAAATAGATCTATTATTATATTTTTTGTCCCTGAAATGCAAACTTTAAGAAACTGAGGAAACTAGTTAGCAAGGTTGTCCACAGTAACTCAAGTGTGTAAATAGTGAAAAAAACTGAAATCAAATCTCAAAAGAAAGGAAAACTTGTCAAAACAGACACCTCAATGTAAAACACCACTAAGTAGAGCACTTGTACAGGAACGGAAAGGGCATTCATTGGCAAAAAGCACTCTTCAGATGTGAAAGGTACAGAAATACACCCAGAGGATTTAGATGGACTTACAGAGAAAACAGAACCCTGGCACTTAAGTTCCTAAGTAGAGAAAGGCTAAAGAGGAAAGAAGTGAGGTCTTTACCCAGTCACAGTGTGGTAGAGTCAAAGGATAATTTAGATTTGGCTCAGCAATTAAATACAACTTTTCTTCTGTTTTGAATAGGGATGATTACATTCATGAGAATAAGAGTAGGGCACCTCATGGGAGTGAGCCACTTACCACATCCTATGAACTAGTAAAATTTGGACAATCACAACAAAACAAAAGGGGTAAATAGTCTCCATCCAAAGGTGTAAAAAAATCACCAGTAAGGCAGATGATAGGGTGTTTGTTCCTATAATTTGACAGAAATACCCTATGACCCAGAGAAAAAAAAACATGCTACGTGTACTTTTAAAAGGAGCAAGTGAGGAGATAGAACTGCCATTTTGCAAGACTTCAGTACAATTACTGTAGAATGAGTAAATCTGGGACAGAGAGGTAAACGTGATAAAACTGTGATAAAATGCCACGTGGTTTTATCAGGCTATGTTGTGGCAGTCTATAGTGTCTCTCTTCAATAAGATAACTTTTTTTAGACAAGCTCAATGCATTGGAACTAATCTCTATAGACTTAAACCAAGAATTGCTTTCACTGCCTCAAGGGAGATTAATTATTAAAGTGGAAAAAAATGGAGATTAAAAGAATAACTATTAGGTAGGTAAGAAGGAAAGATTACAGCTGTTTATACTATTGGGAAGAAAAGGGGTGTCTTTCTGAAACCAGTGCCAGTCCCAGTTCTGCTTAGTATTTTAATAAAAATATTGGTCCAAAGAGATGATAGTCCAAGCTGTGGTACTGAAGCTTCAGGTCACACAGAGTAGAAAGGTAATGCCAATTACTGAGAACAAGTTTTCATGCAAAAAGAATTTCACAGCCCTATGGTGTTGAGTCACAGAGATGGAAAAAAATTCAACACTGCCAAGGCCTGCATTGATAAACAAGCATTTTGTTGCTGGCATCTGGGCCTTATTACACAAAGGGGACAGTGAAAAAAAAAGCAAAAGCTGTATGATTAATGGTAAGATAACAATACGGTGCCAAACCAGGGATGACCAGGGCTGCTCATGGGTAACACTCCGCTGTTTATTTACTTCTAGAAAGGAGTCAAAATGTATGCAAAGTTGCTGTGTTTAAGCCCTCAGCCCTATCCCTGTTAAAAGTACAAAAGGGATAAACAATATCAAATTAAAAGTTTGCAAATGAGAGTACCAGTTGACAAGGACAGACATGGATTAAAATCTTGAATTGAAAAATAAACTCATGGTCATATTGGGATGAAATCAAACTTTAGGAATGCCTCTGTTTAAGCCCAGATCTCAGACTCAGGAACATTCAGATCTGATGCTGGAGGCAAGGCTTGCATCTCTGACACTGTTCGTTTCATCTCATCAAATGAGAAGCAACATAAAGTAGGCGGTGAAGGACATGCTGCTCCATTCCTGCAGTCTGTGAACAGTTTGCTTTATTGATTAGGCTTGTAGAAGGGCCAGATTCCTCTCCCACCCTTACCTGAGGAACAGGCTAGATGAGTCAGTGAGCGGGAGAGGGGTCTAGGCAGCTACTGCATGCAGGCTCTGAACAGCCTGGAAAGGGATGCCCACTCCTTCTCAGTAACTTAGGTGTATCTTGACCCACTTTCTCCCTGTCCTGTGAAAAGCCTTTCTGGAAGAAACACCCATATACCAGATAGTAATGTTGGGACACTGTTCTCCCAGTCTCCTCGCTCTAATTTTCTTCATCCTTTTCATGAGATTTGATTTTGAGTTTAGAAATTAGGAATAGCCATCTCTGTCATGCTTACCAGAACAAGAGATGAGCAGGTTCCTACTTTCAAGCATCCCGGTATAAACAAGAAGTAAGCAGGAGGATTATTACAGATGTTCAGGGATTTTCCTCTGCTGCTTAAACATATTTACACAAGACAGGTGATGAATGTACAATGCTGAGACTTCAGTAAAGCCTATGAAAAACCTGAAGCAGCTCTAGCCCAATTCACTACATCTATTCTGCAAGGCATCCAGCTGGGGACAGTGAGAGGAGAAAGGCAGCACCAAGAGTCCAGAAATGGAGAAACTACAGTGCCTTTGCCAACTCCTTGGCTCCAGAGCACAGACTTTTTACCACAGTGGAGGTAAGTAGAGCTAACAATGATGGAAACGAGATCTGGAGTACATCCCTGCATTTAACTGAACTAGTCACTAGATGTCACTATAAAATGTGTCGAACACAACAGAGGAAAAACTGTACCTGGCAGTAAACACGGTCTCCACCACTCAGGACCTCCCAGCTACGACAGTGCATTCTTCACAGAGAACCAGGAAATCTCAAAGCCTTAGTCGAAACAGTAAAAAACTTGCAGAATCAGATATCCATTAAAAAGTTTGGGCATTGAATGTCCCGGGCATTGAATGCAGATCTCAGACTTGCTGAAATGTCAGCATTCTCAATGCTGAGCATTAATGGGAAACAAAACAGTCGTACATACATGCTTATGGCTTATATGCATCATACTAAAATGTTTGATTTTTTACTCTATATCTATAAAATTTCTGCCTTGGACCTTTTGCCAAGGTTATCTCACTCCAAGGACCACAAAAGCCGCTGTTGAAACCACATCTTTTTAAACGATTAAACTGTCTCCTAACAGGAATGCTCAGTAGCCATTACAACATCTTTATTTGGGTCATATGCACTTCATGAGAAGTTATGGCAGTTAAACTACTTTCCTCCCAGAGAGGCATTCCGGACAGCCCTCTTGCAATCACGAATTTTTAACGCCATCGTGTTTACAGTTCTAGATACTACTTTTAACTCTGAATCACTAGCTGGAAATTTTAGTTTCTTGATTATGAATGTGATTCCCATGGTATTCCTTTCCTAGCAACAAATTTCTTGTGGGCCTGATCCAACTGGAAAAAGTAGTAATTTTTTTTTTCACTTTAATAAATCAAACAGGAAGCTTCTTGTGGTTTTTTTCCCTAATAAAAGAAAGATCAAATCTTGGTTCCTTATTTTATATGAAACATTTTTTGATGGCTTGCTGATATAAATACATAACAGATGGAAATTCAGTCTTCTGTAGCTCTGTTCCCTACAGAACATTTAACCACTACCTTAGTAACATTGGAGTTCCTTTTCTTTTCTTTTTTTTTTTTTTACTTCTAATGAATTTATAATATACTGTCTGTGAATTACTGTTTGTAAATTCATATGCATTGAGGGATATAGTCTCCAAAACACAAATAAAATCTATGGAAGTTTATTTGTCTCCACTTCATAACTAGGGAGCTCAGATGCAAGATTGCTAGAGTACCTAATTTAAGCACCACGGCTGGCTGGCTTAGTTTTGGTATCAGGACTATTTCTCACCACAGATTGTATAGGAAGTCTTACTCTGACAGCTCAGGAAAACTGGCAGACTAAATCACTTGTTGCTGTTTTGAACTATGTATCGTAACACCCAGTGCAGCCTTGTATATTAAGCAGACAGAATTCCACTCTGCAGTGTTGTACCTCCACGGAAGCCTGTGAACAGCCAGCTTTAAGACAGGGACCCTAACTTGTTACCAGCAACCTTTGTCAGAGCTTCAGGGCTAGCGCAGCAACCTATATTCAGTTTTGGGTTACACATTTTCAGTGGAATGACTGATGATTCATGAGCTAGGCAAAAAAGTAGGTTTGGATCCCAGGGTAAGTATGCAGTGCTTATTGTGAAGGAGGAGGACAGAGAAGAAAGACATAATTGTTCACAAGAGAAAGCTGCAGATTTTAAAACAAAGGGATCATAAAGCGACCACTTTCATGAGGTCACTGATCAGCATCTAGCCCTCTGGTACTACATTAAATAGATTGTTTAAATATAAGCATTCTGAGCTTAAAACACTGACAAAAAAATCACTAAGTGTGTAATGAAAGACCTGAAATGTATGTCTAGCTTGGATGATGCAACTGATTTAGTGATAGGAGATTTTAGACTTAGGCAGCACAGCTGTATTTCCTTCCAAAGCAGAAACAGAGCAGGTTGAAAAGGAAAGTTTCTGTTACACACAAAGTTTTAGGATGAGTTTGGTTTCTGAAACAAGATTTCAGTCCACTGGGACCAAATTCAAGAATCTTCAAGGATAGAAGTTTGGCAGTAATTTTGTTTCAATAATAATATAAACCATATATGAAATAAACTATCTGCCCCCAGTAGCACTATGTTACCAGCTACTTGGAACTGGGCTCTTAGACTTCCCAATGCAAATCCTGAGATCTCTGGAAAAAACTGCTTGCTTGGATTCTCAGGTTGCCAAGCCTGAAGCAGTTTAGCTGGCAGGTCTGCCTTAGAGCTACTGATCTTGGAAAATGAGGTTTCACTGCCAGTGTTTCAGTAAACTTTGTTTTGATTTGGTGGAATGAAGAATCTTGCCACATTGCCACAGCAGCAGCAGAGACAAACAATAATCCTTAAGTATGTGTTACATGTACTGTTAACGTGTAGGAAAATTAATACTGTGAAATTACTCTGTAAGACAGTTAAGTCTGCTGTGCATATAAAAGTTACAGGAACTATTCAAATGCTTACTCTTAATGCCTTGGTGACCAAGATCTTAAAAGAAGACACATTACTTCTATTTAAATCATCAGATAAAGCTTTCCCTTTGGAAATAGGAGAGAGAGATGTCTATCTTTAAATCCTAGAACAATGTGACACATTCATGTGGATCTTTATTATGCAACATACATACATATATATATATATAGCCTACATGATCTAAAATAGGTTTTTGACATGGACATAGAAGGACTGATTTCTTTTTAGTCACTGGCATATAAACAATCTTGGGAAACATTAGAAGAAACTTTCAGTATTACTCTGTGTTGCAGCTGGTTACAAATAAAAGAACATTTTTTGTTATGGAATGAATAACACAGATAAACTTTTAGGAAATATTCCCAAAGGCAATTTAAAGAGATTTTGCTGTTTGCAGAAGACACTGTTACTGTTTAATTTATAAAGTTAATAAAATTATTTCTAAATTATTTAATAAGGTAGGGAGTTAATACTTGTCTGCTTTGTTAGTGGTATGAATCACATACCAGATGGAAACATTCTGGTCATGAATTGAAAAACTATAACAATTTTAGTTTAAATAAAAAATAATTAAAAAGCAAAAGGACTTAGCTTTACTGTTTTTCAAAGAAGGAAGCAGGTGCTGTGCCAGGGCAATGGTTTTTATTAGATCTAAGAACTTTTTACTACTTTTTCTCTTTTAAAATGTATTTTTACATCCCTTATTCTTTATTATCACCATGTATCACTAATTCGTAGCACTACTGAATGCAAACACTTTTTCTCAGGCTTTTGTGAGTTGCCACAGTATCTCTAGGGCAGGGTGATCTGAGGGCAGACAGAAACCACTTATGGTTCCAATCTGAATATAAATCCTTGGAAAGGGGCAGACAGAAGAAAGCGAAAAAAAGAGGAGACAAACAGAAGATAATTTTAATTCCTTCCTTTCTCAGTCTAAAGATCAAGCCTTTCAAATCCCTTGTAATACACTTTTAAAAAGATAGAAGCTGCTGCAAGTAGCAGAGCGTCTCACTCAGCCTGCTCTGCTGCTAGTTCACAGATACATCATACAGTCTGTGTACATATAGTATGTCTGTGTGCGCACACAGTGAAAGATTAAGACTGACCATGTAAATAAGACTGTATAAATCTAAAATAGATGGAGAGCTTTGTATTTTTTATTTGACTGGTGCCTTATGTTGCTGTTCATAATGTGCACAGCTATTATTGAAACCTACCTGTAATCAAACCCTTTGTTCAAAGATTTAGAAATATCTGGGGAATATTAATGAAAAAACCCCAAATAATTGCGTCAAACAGCCCAGAGTCTTGCATTTAAAAAAAAAAACCAAACACCAAAAATCCTTTTCTCCTGTTGTTAAGTAGAAAACAAGGATTATCTCCTCTTTTTCAGCATTTTTAGTTGCCCAGTCAAGACTGCAAATGGAAGAGGAACAGTTTTCATTTGTGTCTTGGATTCATATTTTTATTATCTATCTCAATCTATAGCTTCAGGGTGTGCATGGCTTCCACACGAACTTCTTAGTAAATCCACACTGAATCACTCCAATTCATGTCTCACTGTAACAAGTCTCAGTGTAACAGACAATTACAGTCTAGCATTTAGCAAGTACAAGCGGAGCAAAGCAGGACAACAACAAAGACCCTCAGAAGCCAAGGCAGAGAGAGATGTCTGTAAGTGCTGTATACTCTTCCTTCCAGAAACCATTCTGTCAGCTAAGTGTCCTAGCCTGGCCACATTGTAGTAAATTAGGAAGCATGGAAAATCAATCAGGTGAAGTCAATTCCTTGATTGTCACTGATTTCATATAGGTTGTGCCCAGAGGAGCAGAATCCATTGCCTTTACTTAACCAGTGGTCATATGGAGTCAAAGTTCACTCAACACTTACCTGCTGGAGCTTCTTCTTACTTGTGAGGATTGCTGGTCTGGCAGGCCCATGTGATGCAAGAAGAGGAGGAAAATGACACTGTCTCCTCAGGCACATTTGGCAGGATACTGCAGACAGCATTCCAGCCTTCAGTTCCTCTGTGGCCAGATTTGGGCTTTGGGAAGGAAGACTCTCCTCTCCCCACCTACCTATCTGCAGACATGTCCATCTCCGAGCTCCACCAAGCCCACTCCCACCCCCAGTCCGGTACGTAGCCAGCCCTCCTAGCAGCAATCGCCAAATGCACCCTCCTGTTCCTGCCACAGCCTCGCCCAGAGAGTCAGGGTTAATCTTGGCAGTCCCCCACCTTTAGCAACAAGAAGAGCTGCCACCGCCTGTCTCTCTGTGGCAGGGCAGGAAGGCTGATTCAGCCATGTGGGCTACCTTCATCCCTTGAACAGCTGCTCCCTGTCTCCTCCAGGGAAGCAGTGGTAAGCCAGATGAAAGCATCACACAGCCCATGAGCTGAGCCACGCTCACCTAGAAGCATTCCAAGGGCCTTAGCTCTGATCCCACGGACAAAGCTTCTCAGGGAGCTTATATTGCACAGCCCAACAACTGGCTTTGCTACCGGTACACACTGGGGCCAATCTCATCTTGTTCTTTCCTTCCCTGCCCCACTGGCACATATCAGAACAGTGGATGTTAATGGCTTGTAGCCATAGAAGCCTAAGTCACGTATTCTTTCTTCCCAACCAGTTTTTTCTTGCTTCAGTCAATCCATTTGTCAGTCACTACAGCAAACTGTGTATACCAACTCTTTCTGCAACAAGGACTTCTACATACCTCTGATGAAGCTGCTATGATTGTTGTTAATGTGTTAGTGCTAAAAAAAAAATTATCTTATGCCAATGTTTGTTTTTACAAAAGAACTGTAATATGAAACTGCCCTTCAAACTAGGAATACAGAAACAGCTGGAGGGTAGCTCCTGAGTCATGCAGAGCTTGCTTTTCGTGATAGGGGACTGGATATCACTTAATTTGTTTGATCTGTGCCTCCCATAACACATACATGCACATGCATACATACTCTTACTTCGCTCCTCTTACTATTAAAAACTTTCCTTTAAAGGTATTACATTTAGCTGACTTATAATACAGAATTCAAAGGTCAGGGTGACATACATGAGAGCTAAGGATAGATCACGATTAGTCAGATGGATTTAGCTATGAATATTGCAGAGGAGATCAGACGATTTCAGAGTCCAGGCATCTTTGGAGAAGATGGCAAGACAAGCTTTCCTTTAAATAAGTCCACCCATGACAAGAACGACTTCCACAGTACTGACCAATCCCTGTTTCCCAGATGCAAACACATTTATAGCAAGGCACAATGAAGCAGGGGCTGGGGGAGAAGGGAATAAATACATTTTCAATGGATATCTTAGAACATTGCAGTAAAGCACATACACTAAATGAAATTATTAAAAACTGAAAGTATAATCATATCCCACATTCATTTCTCAAGCAGAGCTTTCGCCCCAAAAAGGGGAGAAATAGGAAGATATCATGTAGTCCTCTTAGGGACCTCTTGTGCTAGGTAGATTACAAGATATTATTCAGAGACTACAGTGTTCAGGGGCAGCTTGGATCTCCAGGGTATGCAGCCAGATATTACTTACCCTGACTTATTCTGAAGATGTAGCGATATAAGTACGCTGTTTTCTGCCAACTTTAGCCATAGACATCATTTGTACTAGGATGAGTGTACTAATTTTAGTTGCACGTATGTTCCCCAAGGACTTCTGACAGGTGACTTGTCATCAGTGAACGTCACAAAGGCACGCTGCTCCTCTCCCAGTCAATCCCTGTATCAGAGTCTTGATAAGCTAACCAATAAATGCGTTTTGTACTATCACTTTCTAGTAATTGGTCCTCAAAGCTTGCTTTTTTCAGACTGCTCCTTTGATATTCTGTAATGCCATAGACTGTCTTTGAAGAGTGAATAATAATGGAGAGCTTTAAAGAGACTTGTAAAAGTTATGAAGTCATAAAACTCTATTTGATTCCTCCTTCAGTCTGTTTTCTGAAAGTGTGCTGAATTTTAATAGTGAAGAGACCTTATGGGCTTTGAATGAAAGATTCTTTTTCCTCTCAAGCCACCGTTTCTACTGCACTATCCTCATTGATATTTCATTGCCTTCAGGATGACGGGATTTATATAGGATTTTTTTTCCAAGTCTCTTATTAACAGTGTTTTGGGACATTTAGCCAAAAAATTGTATGCCTACTCTCGGGTTTCCTTTTCAAATGTATGGTATAAATAAATTCTGTGTGGAGCTACAGTCATTGTGATACAGAAGGTATGCCAAAACACACTTCTGCAAATAGGGGTTGTACTTTCTTCCTTTCTCTCCTTGTTCCTGACAACTGTGCACCGGAGCTTCCCATAAATTGAGTCCATTTCTCTTCCTCTTTTCCTAAGGTGTGACTATGTAGTGAATAATTGATGCTTCTGCAAAGAAAAATAGCTTTCTTAATCATGTTGCACAGTTTCGACTTCTACCAGCCCATTAGCTCAAAATAAACTACTAAGCATTCTAACTGTCTGCTCAGTGTCTGCACAGTGACATTTACCAGGAGAGAGGCAGACAAGAAATAGTCAGTGACTGGAGATTTTTACAGACCAGAATAGTGACACTGTAATCTTGCTCCTTCCCTGCCTATACCCATCACCCCCATTTCCAATCTCTATGTCCTTTTCCAGACACAGCTAAAATGACCATTAGAATTACCCCTTGACATGTGTTCAACTCCAAAATACAGGTATCAGAATTCACTTGAAATTGGGAAAAAAAAAAAAACCAAACCAAAACAGGAAAAGCAACTTAAGCATTCTCCAGTTCCAGGACATATAGCGAACAAGACATTACCATTACTAAGCCCATTTCTGAAGTCAACAGATGGTCTTGCTACATTTAGAGCACTTGGAAGTTGTTTGCTCTGTTCTTTCTTTGTTACAGGAAAAACCTTGGAAGTAGTTTCAAAAGACTGTATCCAGAAGGCTTTATGCCAATCCTACTTAAGCCAGCATTTCTGATATAGCTGAAAACAACTTCTACAGTTGTGAGTAGGTATAAATGTCACAGGACATTTGTAAGCACACATGAACCAAATTAGAAACAACAAAAGAAAGTCTGATGTTATCACCCCAGTATATTTCATGCAGCCAGTCACTGACAGCAGCCCACAGATACTGAGGCCAGAGATGCTTTATAGCATTGTATGAGCCATCAGAATAGTAAAATAAACTTCTTGGAGGCATGTGATTATGCCTCTTCCTGAAAAAAAAAAAAAAGTGAAAAGCACAAAATAACTTATCTGCAAGAGCTGATTAACAACTGCTAGCTATGTATCATACAAGTGGAAGAAAGAGCTCTTTAAATGGGAACTTACAGAGGTACTGTGGCACTTGAGTAATTAATACCATGCCCTTGTATCAACCATCTTTGTGTCTTGTTTTAGGGAAAAAACCCACACCTTTTTCTTGTCATAGTCTTATACTGCCATCGAACACCTGATACAGAAATGATCAATAGTTAACATTGCTCCATACCCTGGTCACATCCAGTCATACCTAGTAATTGATGATTCATTCACAGTAACTCCTTGCAATTATTGTGATCACAGCAAAGATTGGGAAAAGATAGGCATGCATGGTACTAAAACTGAACAATCACAAAGTATTTCACCGAAGCATTCTCCATTTGCTGTCTCCATTTATGGATAACAGCACAATTTGCAGACAGCGGCAGCAAAATTTTTCTCCAGGGATTTATTTATATCATTGTATTTCTTGGATTATGGTTTGGATTTTCTAGTGTAATAAGTGCCCCAGAGAAACACTTAAGTGCAGCAATCAAGAGAGGAGTTCATTTTCCTGCCCAATAATCCCTGCATCCTAAGCCATTCACCAGAAGGAGTGCATTAATGCCACACTGTACTGTGAACCGCATTCACCCTTCCCCAGCCTTCACTGCTACCAACAGAGGACAGAGGGATTGCAGTCTTGCTTACTCACGTGTGAGTGATTAATTCAGCTGAACCATGCCCATTGACTGGTGAAAGGGAGGATATAGCTTCTGTGATTTAGTAGCGTTTATATTTTCAAATTATGACCCAAAGCTATTGTTAGAAGTCCACTAGTAGAAAGAGATGGTGAGTGAAAGATGGGTCATTGACATGCCTTTCCTGAGAAAAACTTTAGGCAAAGCCGAGACTGTGGTCTACTTCTTTGTATTTTTTCCTGTATTAATTAGTATAGATAGAATGTACGCTCATTGATGCCCTGTGCTTCTTCAGTAGATTATCTATCATCTGTTGTCATGTGTCCTAAATTACAACTCTCTACTGCCTACGCTGAATAATAAGGTACTTGTAACAGCAGCTGAAAGGAATGAAAACAAGCAACCAAACACAGAGCTTTTACCACTCTTACTTTTCCCTGTCCTTTTAACATCCAGCAGGACACAAAATGAATGACAAGGATTAAATTATTTGGCTGCCAGATTATCTTAGTGGCTGTTTTTAACAGAATATCCATGCAAATCATTGAGAGAGCATGATACGAGCAGGAGAATCAGACTCTGCAGGGTCACTGCACATCTGACTCTCAATGTATTAGCTGCTCCCTGGTACTAGAAAGACTCAGGAAAAAAGATAACCCACCTAAATGAATGTTAAATATTTAAATAATTCAAAGCCAATCAGTGTAGACTTTGATCATCTAACAAATCTGACCTATAAAGAATAGGAATTCTGCAGATGACCTACCTGAAAACTCCCATCATGCTGCCCATCCTTTGAGGTACATTTTGGTTAGTTCCTATAAAATAGACATGTCTTACTACCAGTACACATGAAGGGCTAAAGTGTAGAAACTAAAATTCCAAAGCTACCATCTTGTCTTTAGAAACCTTAAATGATATCAAAATGCTCATTGTTATGCTGCTGTCCCATTGTTTATTTGTTGCATACTTGTTCTCTTAGAATGAAAGGTGGTTGGGAAAGAGGACACCCCCCATGGATTTTACCTGTGCAGTGCCTTGCACAATGAAATATTTATCTCCAAATGGAGATTCCAGGCTTTATTACTACATGAATAATGTATGTGACTTGAGTTATAACCTCCCAAAGACCTATTTACAAGTCAATTTTTCTGTCTGTTCAACATTGTGCTTCCTGACGACAGCCACTGATATATTTTCTTACTTTACAATAAAGCTTGCATTTTAAATAATCTAACCAGTTTATGTATCCGTTAACTGTTCTTCCTCCCCTTATCTAACGTACACCACTTATTTAAATTAAATTACTTATTTTTTTTTAAAAAAATATCTCCCTCAACTGAAGAAAAGTTGCCATTAGTAACTTAACCTAATGAGCAAGTTACCCCAGTGGATGAGACATCCAAAAGTTCAACATAAATAAAGAGCAAAAGAATTTGCTCTGGTCATAGGGGATTGCTTGGTGGGGAAAACCAGCAGATGGAAAAATTGTAGATTCTCATGACAAGCACCTACAAAGACAACACCTTTTATATTCCTCAGATACATGCTCAACTTTTTACAAACCACTTTAGGACAGTGGACTGTGCTTCTAATCAGAACATCTTAATAGAAAAGAAAAAAGGTTCCATTAATTTTTTTTACAGAGAGGAGAAAGAACTGAGACAACAAAATTTGCTTGCGTAGTCACTCAGAAGTTTTCCCTGATTCCTCTACATGATGGAAGAGAAGATAATTTCTAAGGATATTCAAAATGCTAAATGACTAAGACCTTAGCCCAGACATACTGTCAATTCTGGAACACTCTCTCTCATGCTAAAGACACCTAGCATCAGCTGCCCTCTAAAAGGCGTTCAGTAAAAATAACTGAACTTAGTAAATGGATGTAATAGAGTAAGACGAGCATTTGCATTTTGTCACCTTGGATTTTTAGGTATTTTTAGGTAAATCCCTGTCTGTATATTTAAGTGGATGTTGCTTTGGGAACATTATTAAGCAGTGGTGCTACAGGGAAGAGTCTACTCCATAAAAAGGAAAAAAAGAAGTTCCTCAGCCACTGTGCACTTATCTTGGGCTTTCTAAGATGGACTGCACCTTCCAAGGAAAAGTCTGATTAAAACACTAAATGGAAAAGCTGCAGTTGCCTTCTTGGCTATATGGGCTTCTGATCTCCTGTTGTGTCTCTGACTCTTTTAGAGCCAAAATGTCCATCAGGCCAGAAAAATGGGAAAACTGAAAAAGAAATTACACTTAAGCCTGTTGATTAGGCTAAAAGCTTCCAAATTCTAAGTACTAAAGATAAAGCATGCTTCCCAGCAGTGGAAAATTGAATATTGAGTTCTAACAATTACAACTGCCATTTCTGAGCATTCGAAGTGATGAGGGGTTTCGTTACATATAATGTTGACAGCATGACAGCTCTCTGTGAGACAGTATAAATACCTGCCATACCGCTAATACAGTGTGCTTACCTGCTTCTGGCAGCCAGAACAAACCATCAATACATATGACAAGATACTAGAATGGACTTCCTAAATTAGTAAATTCAGCCCCTGCTATCAGCCAGCTATGTCACAAAATCCCCTTCACAAGCTGATTAAAGAACATCCCAAAAACTAGCTGGGGAGAGAGGGATTTTTACTCCCGTTACTTTCCTGGAAGGACATTGCAGAACCTCAAACATCTGACATTCAGAAACTTCTGATTTCCTGCCTAAACGCAATTACGGCTGAATTTTTTCTTATTCCAAATTTCCCTTTTGGGCAAATGCTTGTTTTCCCTCTCAGTTTTTTTTCAACCAATACATTTGTATGCAGCAACTGCATTTCCTCTAAGCCTTTGCTTTGTTAAGCTAAACAAACCAAGTTATCTTACCCTTCTTTCTTAGATAAAAAGACTTCATACTAGACTATTTGCCTTTGTAGGTTTTTTCTGGCTTATATTCCAGTATTAATTAATCCTTCTCAAACAGGAGCACCTGTACATAGTGAGAACAGTATATAGTATTGTATCTTGACCTTATAGGATGGATCCATGCCTCCTCATCTCTACTCACCCAGCTCATCAAAGATTTTTTTTTTCATGGCTGCATCATACAGTCAGGCCTCTCAACTTGTTACTAACATTTAAGTCTTCTCTGCTACCAGCATTTTAAACAGGTTGATAGCAGTTGATAGCAAACATCCTGGTTTTATCTACCTAAATTAGGACTTTGCATTTTGTATCACTAAATTGAAATTCATTCCTACAAGCAAGGTAGTTTAGCTCTTCTCATATATTTGCAAGCCCCTTTTGGGAATTCAATCTTTTCTATCTTTGGGGCATCATTTTATCCCTTAGGTCTCAGCAAAAATATGAAATAAAACTGGTTACTACCTTAACCGAGGAGCTTCATTATTATTCCTTCTCCAGTATTGTATTTCTCTTTTCAGCACAACTTCTGTTTAATACTAATTGTGGTGACATTCCTCAAGTCTGTTTATAATTCTTACATTAATACCAATTTTAAAATTATCTAACAGGTAAATTTATGTTAATATAACACACTCTGCCTCAAGCCTCTTCCTGGTCTGCAACTATGGTGTTCATATGCTTTTCTTACTAGAAGATACTATTGTTTTTTGCAGAAGACACTGCCAGAACCCAAACCACAAAAATGGTGTTTTCCTGCACATTAAGAAGATTTCTTAAGATGTTCTTATGGTAAGTAATACAGTAAGAAAGTCAATAGCTTCTACTGTTCTGTCATGGTAGACTATGCACACAGATATTGCCACACAGTAGATAGAGTCTAAAATTTTGTAATAATGGAGGCCCTTCTTTTCTTCCCCATTCCTTATCTTCCCCATTCCACCCCTTTCTTCTTGTGGTGGGTTGGCCCCAGCCAGCAGCTGCACCACACAGCCACTTGCTCACTCGCCTCAGCAGCAGGATGGGGGAGAGATTAGGCAGACCAGAAGTGAGAAATCTTGCAGGTCCAGATAAAGTCAGTTTAATCGGTGGAAGAAAGTGGAAGAAAAAAAACAAAACAAATGATGCAAAGGCCATCACTCACCACCTCCCTCAAATACACTGACGCGCAGCCAGCTTCTGAGCAATGGCCACCTCCTCAAAACCCCCCTTCCCATATTTTTTATTGCTGAGCATGACGTTATCTGGCATGGAACATCCTTTTGGTCATTTTGGGTCAGCTGTCTGGGTTATGTGCCCTCCCAGCTTCTTGCCCACCCCCAGCCTACTTGCTGAGAGAGCAGAGCGGGCAAAAGAGAAAGCCTACCACTCTGCATGGACTGCTCAGCAACAGCCAAACACTGGGGTGATATCAGCACTGCTTTAGTCACAGATCCAAAGCACAGTACCAGATGGGCTGCTGTGAAGAAAATTAACTCTGTCCCAGCCAGACCCAGTACCCCTCCAAAGCCCTAGGCAAAGCCTTCAAGCTGCAGACAAAGAAGAGAAGAAGCCACATACACTTTCAGTTGCCTAAAGAATCTTGCTTTTCAGAGGCGCTGTCATACTAATTTACATGTTGTGTACGTTTTCAAGGACAGCACAGTCAGTGGTGCCAGCATGTGAAGGAAAAACATGAAAGCTGTGAGGGTTTAATTCACTGAAGTATTTTTATAAATCAGAAGTGCGTTTTGGAAAATTCACAATGGTCATGATTAGCCTCAGAGACATAGAAAGCAAAAAAATTGGGCTTGTCAAGCAAAATTTAATCTTCTGTATTTGAAAGAGACATTGCTTGGTTTAAAAAAATAAGGGAGACAATGACTAGTAGGGACACAGTACACCATAGAGCAGGGCCTAACTGAACCATTAACGTCCATGGAATAGTGCCATGCTGGTCTAGCAATACTTCCTAGATTGATCGTGGCTTGGGGGAGTCCTTCACAAGACAAAGAATACCTTTTTTTGTATGGCTAATGAGGCTACTCAGTTAGAAGGTGCTAATGACAATAATATTATTTTAGAGATCTCCTAGGAGCTCAGGATGCTGTATCCTATCTTAGTTTGTGCCAAAGGGCTGGGGAGTAGGGGAACAAAGTACAGATATCAAATAAACAGCAGCTAAGGGCTTGATCCAAACTGTAAGACTGAAGATATAACTTGCATCAGTGCTATCTTTAAGTATAATTGATTCATTAGAAGAATGAATCAGAACCCCAGAACTAGATTAATTTTTAAAATAAAATTACCACAGTAAGTAATATTCCAGCACATACATGTTTATACACAGAGCCCAGATGATACAGAGGCAGAGGGCTTGCTGATGTCATCTCTGACCAAGGTATCTATTTGTATAGTACAGTTTGAGAGAATGATGCAATCTTCCTGCAACTTAATTTTTTCCCCATTTTTATACTCTTCTTTTATACTCTTTCCCTTTTTTTTTTTTTTTTACTCGTTCTTGAACCATTTGTATCTATAAATTGCTCAGTTCAGGCACTTAACTTTCTCCACTCAAAGTGTTGTTTTATGTTTAAAGGGAAAGCATCCAGGTCATGGACATACAGCAGTTCTTGGAGGAGTATTCACACTCTGCTCTACAAACCCTGTGAGTGAGTGTTGGAAGAAAACATCTTCCTCTGCAGGTATACTTCCTTCAGCTGTCCCGCCCAGAAGCATTCCCTTGTCCCTAGCCCCTTGGCACAGTGACTTATCTGCCTCAGGAAGCCAATTCATGCAAGGGAATTCCTCTCCGCAGAATGGCGACTGCTATTTCAACTAAGTATCTGTCCTATTACAGAACATGTTACAAAGGGGTCCAAGAGAAAGACATGGAGTGCTGGTGCCCAAAGGCAAATTATTTGCTGAGGTGTAAAGAATTTGTTTCTTGCTCTCACCTAGCCTAATTTCATAGGTGTCTTTTGTCTCACTCTTGTTCCAAAGGCATAAATATATATAAACAGGGATTTGCATATGTGTAAGTGTGTAAATGATTTTTACTAATGGGCACTTCTAACTGGGATAAGCTCTCACTATAGAATCTGACTGCACCAAATTCAAGCATGTTCTTAGAAACACTTTTAGTGTAAATAGTTAAAAAATATAGAAGCCATTCACAGAATTCAGATTGGTAAACATGAATTGTGAAAATACCATTGACAATTTGGACCACCTCTCATTTTAACTGAGCTTTAAACTGGCTTGTACATCTTGATTTTTCCTCTGGTTTTGTATTTATAAAAATACTTCATAGCACATATATAACATTTTATGGTACATACTCAAATATTCACTCATTCTTTAATAACTGATACTTTGAGGTTTACAGAGGTCTGAACTGCACATACATCCGTAATAGAAGAAAGCACTAAACCAATGTATTTGTTGAGATAATAAGGCTGGGAAAACAAAAAGGACACCACTGCTATAGCTGATTTTACTTTTAAAACAGTCCATTAGATGTCTTTTGGCAAATTACTTACACAGTTATTTAAGCTAACGGACAGCTCAGGGAATTGTTTCTGTGGCTTCTAATAGAATTCCAAACTTCTTTATTTGACTTCTTTTATTGCTATTGGTTGCATCAAACATCTGGGAACAAGTTAAAGAAAACCCAACAACAAAGAAGAAGCTTTTTGACCCTGAGGTCAGAGAATAAAAAGCTACACTGAGAGATCAAATCTACCACAATGAAGAAGGCGTATCCAGCAAGGAAAGGGGTCCAGCAAGGACCCATTCTTTTTTCCCACGGCAATACCATTTTCCTATGTGAATATATACAAAGAGCTCAAATTATTCATGCAAACATTTCCATTAGGGTCAACGGGAGTGCAGTGAGCAGGATGTGTAATAGCATTTCCTTGAAATCATCAGGGACCAGGAACTCTGTTGTGCTATATATAGTTTATACACATGGACAGGTCTTTTGGGCTTTTGCTGTCTAAACTATAAAAAACCAAGAGGAAGAGAGAAACAGAGGCACAGTGCAATTAACATCCTGATGTACCTTCAAGTATACAAACACTATTTTCTCATTGCACAAATGTTTAATTTTTTGCTGGAGCAGGGCCAAACTGACTTGACAAAGGTCACATACATAATTTCTGTGGAAGAGTTAAGCATTGAATTCCATTGTTCCAAAATATAAGGTACATCAGTATTCAGCCCCAGAAAACTAAACCTGTTATGCCAAATCCAGGCAGTAACATGCTATGCACATTAACTTCTGTAACAGCAGTTTTACTGTATCTTTGTAAAGTGATAAGAAAGATTAAGAATAATAAAGAAGATCTAATGATACATGGAAAGATTTTTTCCTTAATTTAAATGATGGAAAAAAACCCTAGAAAGAATAAAAGCAATCAGATCTGTTTCCTCGATGGCACCTGCTGTATATTATTCATGTCCCTAAAGCATTTATAATGTGTAAAACCATTCATTTTAAAATAAATATTGTAAATCTGCCTCATTTGCTATCATTTTAAATGTACTTGCCTGTAAGGAATATGATAATATTCTCTATGACAGCACAGAGCTATCTTTTTTTTTTTTCCTAATCAAGCCAAATACCTGCTAGAACAAGTTAAAATCAAATCCTCCTCTTAAGCAGTATTTTCAGTGCGTAGCCTTTCCAGAACAGGCAATTGCATGTTGCATTTATGAAGTCTCTGAAGTCATGGTTGGACAACATGACAGGACATAGCATGAACTGTTTGACTGAAGCAACTACAATGCAAGAGGAAATAACAGACTGACACATCAAACAGGAGGTACCTGATGGAAACCTCTTGTGACAAATTAGAACCTCTTTGGTCTCTGAAAAGTGGGTACCAAAGCAACGCCCTAGGTAAGATTTACTACTCATCAGTCCTTGTATTTGCAATGTTTTTCAGTCATTTATTACTGTTGTTTCTTTATTCCTCCTCAAATCATGTAGTTGGCAGGAGCTGCTAGTCCTTAAGGCATGTGGTATCTGATGCAGTATCTGATGCTGGATTTATTTTCATCTGTTTATAACAACAATGGATCACTTCAAAAGTAAAGCCAGCTACAACAGTGATGTCTTTTGTTTTGTTTAATTTGCTCAGTTTTAAATGCTGGAGCTCGATTTGACTTAAATCTGTAAGTAAGAAATAATACACCCAAATAAAGACATGGAGTCTTCCTTTTTGTCGGAGGTGGTAGCCTATTACATAAAATGTATGGTTTTATCCAGATAGTACAACACAGCTGATGCAAAGCCTATAGAGCCCTTGTAAAACTCTGTCCGAAGAGTTGACAGGACCTTACAGCACTCAGAATTTCACAGAGCTGAGCTCTTCAAATAGACAAGTCATCTGCACCTACATTTATGCAATTACATTCCAGTTACAAAGACCCTTAACAGTTCTTAAATAGAGAAAACAGCCATGTGATCAGACACCCCCTACATGACCAACTTCCATTTGCCTCAGGAAATGCATTTTTAAGGACCTGCCAATCAATTTTTCTGGATTCGTATTTTTCTATGAAGTACTAAGAAACCTTTACCAATTCATAACTGCAGCTAATCTGTGAATTACTCCAACCCCAAAGTTTCCCAGTTTAAGTTTTGTCTCCCTAGAAGAGCTGCCTTATCTTTATTTCATATAGCAGCATTTTCTCATATAACTAAGTAAATAAAAATAAATAACTGAACTCTAGTGGTTATGGTAGACTGTTCTATGTGGATTGCTGCCATGTATTGCCTCATTTCCACAATCGTGGTTCACCACATACCAACAACTGAAAACTGTTCCTTCAGAAATCTCTTTCCACATGCCTTAGTCTTCACTCACCAATAGCTTAATTTTTTCTCTTTTCAGTATAGACACTGACAGGTCACATGTATCAGAACATAAAGAGTTGTCATGGCAGGTAAGACCACTGGTCCATCAAGCCTGGTAGCCTGTCTTTACTATATCTCAGAGGAAGGTGCAAATCCACATAATGCGATAAGCAACTATGCAATGGTACCCATAAGGGCAACATTTCTTTTCCACTTTGACAATCAGCTTATACCCAAAAGCAAAAGATGCTATTATCCGTCAAATAGTTTCCCGTGCTGTGCATGACAGACTCCCTTCCCTATGATTGATATTCATTCAACAGGGCACTGTTGTGGCTAATAGGCTCAAAATCTAATTTGGCCAAAGAAGAACAAGACTAAAAAGCAAGGCTAGCAGTAAAATTGTTTTTCAAGATGAAGACTGAAACAGAGAAAAAGCTGGATTCTGTGGCATTAATTTTGTTAATGTTTTATGCGCAAACTGTCTGATGATTTCAGATTCACATACGACTAATGAGGAAGACAAAACAAATTTTAAGATCATATGTTAAGAGCCATTTGGAACAGTCATGAAGGCCATGACCTGGATTTACCTGCTCTCCTATAGCAAACTCTGAATACTAGCCTTTAATGGCAACAATCATTCATATAAAGATACTGCTTTAGTGCATGTTCCCTGATGGTGTTTTGCATGTCAGCTCCCTGAAAAGGACTGCCCAAAAGAGTAGCAGTGATGTTTTACTGAAATGAATCAAAACCTATAATCCCATTATCCCATGACTCTAGCATTTCTGGACCTACTGCTCAACAGTCTGCTGAGCTTGGAATAACTCAATTTATGTAATTTCCAGTCTACTTTGTAATTATTTTCCATAATTTATAGCAGATTATGCACAATGTCCCACAGAGATCAGCAAACCATCTGAACTCTGTCTAACTCTGACAAAAGTCATTGAGATGTCAGATGACTGTGAGTTCAGGTTTCCCTTCTATTAATGGATAGTCATATTTCCATTCTTTGGAACCTTATTTTTATCCAAAATCTGACATCTTCTCCCTTGAGTCAGCTATTAATCCCCGCTGGCATTAGAACTTAATCAGTGGGAAGAAAGAGCAGAAGTAGAAAAATGAGAAAGAATATCCAGACAGCATCTTGGAAAAAGTAAGTTTCATAGAAATCTGTAAGAGAAAGAAAAAAAAAGTATGTTTTCAGGGACAAATTAAAACCTATTGAGGGTCATTAGCTTTGTACTTATACTAAAACATGTTATTTCCCAAAACATTTGAAAGATGAAAAAATACAGGAGAGGAATTTTTCTGAGTTCTGTAAATAGAAACAACTAGAAGTAATTACCTGAAACTGAAAAGGAATTAATGAGACAAGAGCAGAGTGAGCAGTTAGTTTCCAGAGAATCAGTTAAATAGGATATGCCAAGCTCAGTAAAGTGTAAGAAATTGAAAAGTTCTTAAAAACAGATAAAACAACATCAGCAAATACACTGTTCTACATTTGTAGCAGGATAAACATGCCCCAGCTGGTCTTTTCTATTTATAACTGTTGTAAGTCTGTGCATGTAAGTAACAGAACAGGAGAATGAAAAAGTTTCTGACTTTTTTGAATAACTACACGTAAATGAGTACATTTATGATTAATTTCCATGAAAGCAAATGTAAAATAAAAATAAAAATAAAAATAAAAATTTTAAATATGATGTGCATTGGGTTATCTGCAGTACATATGTATTTCTAAAAAAAAAATGTCATGTAAATGGGGAATGCCCACAGGCATCTAAGTTTATAGGAGTCAATATTGTTTGTCCGGAGTTTGCTCTTTTCATATAGGACATTTTCACCAGAGAGGGTTGTTGGGGGATTTTCTGAAGGAAGATCATTTTGAACCTTGCTTTACGTCTGCTACAATCATCTGTGGTTTACACCTATCTGAGCTGATAGGATGGGTCTGGTAATTACTACGCTGTTGCTACCATCCTTTCTTTCCAGCCCCAACTTCAGCAAGCAAGGGCAACATTAGATTCACTAAAGTAAACATTTCATCTACCTGATCTGACAGACTGATGTAACTCAACCTGCAGTATTTTTAGGCCATGACTAACGGTAAATTACCCAGCGCATATGAAAACCACCTTCTTTCCTGCTAGCATCCTACATCTCATTGATCTACCTCCCTGTAATAGACATAAAAAAATGACATTTCTGTAAACACTGACTCTCCTGATTGAATATTGGCCTTTGTCACTTGTCAATAACCCTAGCTCCTAATGATTTTAAAAAAGACAAGCCTTCAAACCACTCACTTGTATATTATTTAGCCAGATTTACTTAAACTGCAGGCATGTCCTAAATCATCTGCTACTCTCCTGAACTACACAGGTAACCTAAAAATATATAATGTGATTACACACAGTAAATTAATGGTAGTCCATTGCCACCCCTAGACAGACACATTTCCCAGCTTGCTAAGGTCTAAATGATTGTGTCTAGGGCCTCCACCATGTGCAAACGTGAGGCTGCTAAGGGTCAGTGGGTTATAAGCTGAATCTCAGTTGCACCTCTCCAACCTGGGCTGATGAGTCTATATTAAAAGCTTCTGTGCAATGATTCTTCTCTAGCAACAAATAACAAAAGATACATAGAAGTTTGATGTGCTGAAATAGTATCTCAGCTATAAATCTGGTCAATATTCAGTTCCACATGTTTGGATGAAGCCACCCAATCTTTCCTTGTACCTCATGCTTGTTAGGCATGTATGTCTATGGAGATACAACTGCCTATGAGAAATATATTCTAGAATGTCTAAGGAAACAAGGGAGGAAAGTAATTTGAAGCCAGGGAGGTAATTAGGAATATATTAAAATTCCACGCTCTCAGTGGTACTAGAAAACTCAAAAGTTTGACTGCATCTGCTTAACATTGGGACGTATCCCCAGAGATAACCAAATATGTCTAAATGCTTCCTATCGACAGAGACTGGTATGGGTCAAAGACTGGAGTGATATGAGAACTGAACTTGGAGACTGTCCTCTTGAGTATTGCTTGAGATTTTTAATTTTTTTATAACAATGGCAGAGAGCAAGAAAAAAAAAAAGACACAGGCTTATTTCAGTGTTTAGACAATCCACAGAACACCTGAATTCCAGAAGAAAAAGTATCTGCCCATTTTCTAGCATACTTTTCATATAGAAATAACATTGATTAAACTGGGCAAGCTGCTGTAAGTTCAAGTTGGTTTTTATCACATTTACAAAGCCTTGAACAGCCTGTGATCTTAGTATGTTAGAAGGTGATTTCCTTAAGCTTCACTGTAGAATCTTTCACTGATGACTGGTTTTATTGGCCATCTACAATACAGAATTTCTTCCAATGGTGGCAGATCCCAGCAATAGGAGAACTGATGGCAGAAGACAGAGCACAGAAGGAAACTGAGTTTTTGAAATGACTTAATGTAGTTAGAGGGTAAAGACAAAGAAAAGAACAATTTCAGAAAACTTGAAATGTTTTCATTTTAAGTTTAGTTCTTGGAAGTCAGTATTCATTACTTAAATCAAAACTTCCCTGAATTCATGTGTGTTGATCAATACTCCCTCCTGAGACCCTTTCTCTTTATACTTCTTATTTGATAAAAGACATAAGCAATTCACTCGCTTTTGTGATCCTGAAGAATATTAATTTTACAGCTGCAGAAAGCAAATACAACTGATCCAGCTTTGACTTTTCAGCTGTATGCCTCACAATGTCCATACATTGTCAGAGAGCAGACCTGTGTGGAGTGATAAAGATGTATTGTTATTTTTCACATTTGCAGGTTTAGGTTTGGGGGTTTTGGGGGGTTTTTTTTGTTTTCTTTTTTTGTAAAAGGACTAAATTTCTGAATAAGGAAAGACTCTCATATGCTCCAGTTAGACTACCTTTCACTTAAATGGGTTGTCTGACAAAGGGAATATTTTCCCTTCAGGAAGCCTACGCTTTCTGACTTCCCAGTGCAAGACTTCTCTCATAGCACATGTAAATGCTTCTACTATGTCTTTTGCTCCAGCACTGTAGGTTGGCGTATGCATGAGGTCAAATGACTTGGTGCATGTCCCAGTGGCTGCATTTACCATTATGTAGCTTATTATTTTAGGAGACCTTGTACAGAATTCTTCTTTTCTCATAAGAATGTATCTTCAAATATTTTTTTTATCATGCATAACATGTCCCTGTCCAAGAAAAGCAGCTCAGAAAAAGAAGTCTGTCTGGTAAGTTTAAGGTACTTTACAGTCAGTGTAGACCATTTTCATTGTATTGTATAGCTGCAAAAAAGAACCAGTCCTCTGTTAAAAAGATCTTCAGCCCCATGGAGTAAAGGACAGAGAAGATGTGATAATTCTTCTAGTAAGTAATGAAGACATTTAATTTGATAAATTCTTGTAAAAGACAATTTAGGAACTTTGTTGCATTTTGTCAGTTCTAAATATGTTAAGTGAATACTGACTTTGGGCTAAACTTTGCATAGTCAAGCACCATACTCAAAACCCCATAAAAGTAAAGGTGCTTTTTCTCTTTTTGCAACAGGAATCCTATTCACAGACACTTGATTTCCAGAATTGTCCAGTAACAAGATGAGAAGACTTAGAGGTCACTGATGTTGCAGATGGATCAGCATTCCTTTAAGGCTTTTGCAGTGCTTTGAAAGATTGCACATACAGTCTCTGCTGTACAAACTTGGTGGGCCTACAGCTTGCAAAATGTCAGGAGTTCCAGACAACTGCAAGCACCTAAAAGATTCTCAGCAATGTCAGATTAAAATTTTCCAGATGATACTTTAAATCACTTTTAAGGAGACACCACTTAGGGTAATCTACAAAATTCAGGTTTTATTTAGCAACTAAAATTCCACTAAAACTTTCACTTACCAACAAACAACACAAAGACATGCTCAGTATTGTGCAGACTTCAGCCAGCCTGATTTTTTTCTTTATTAATAACACAGAATAACAGTAAATACACATCAGCCTGGAATTCATTGACCGTGGGACTCTCAACCTTTCAGACTTTTGAATTAGACCAAAGGGCACCTACTAGATCTGATTAACCAGCAGAAAGCCTACAGGTAAGCTCTCATATGTGGTAATTCTACAGTCAAGAACCCTCTTTATTGCCAATCTCATAAATAACAGACAAGACCTACTGTAAATAATTTCTTGGTGCTGGAAAATATTCCAGGATTTCAGGCGTGGGGTACACTAGAGTGTACCCTACATAAAATTTCCTTCATTTGGGAGGCTGAGAGGAAAAGAGTGTTCAAAGCTGATGATATAAATCTCACAGTTTGAGTTTGTTTCTAATAATAACAGAAGCTCCATCTAACTCCTGTTCAAGCAAGAGACTGTTTTGTCATAGTTCATAAATTGTTGAAAACAGTTTCCTTTTTGTGAAGGTTTATAATCAGTCTTTTTTAGCTTTATAAAGCATTCTCCAGTTCAGTGTCTTCTGTAAATCAAATGCCTCTCACTTTCAAACTTTAATTGCCATAATAGTGACAATTGCTCACTTTTTAAGCAGACAGAAGGTAAACTAGACCTGTTCTTAACACCCTGGCATAACAGTTCCCGTAAGTGAAATGTCACCTGGCCACTTGAGAGAGAAAAGGTGGCAATTTCAGTGATTGCCTACATTATGTGTTTTCTTCACCCTTGTGTGATAATGCATTTAGCATTAAAGAAGAGTAAACTTGACAAGGTACATTTTTGAGTCTGTACATCCTTTCAAGTTTCAAATGAACAAGTTAATAAAATATTTTAAAGAAAACAGAACAATTGTGGGTCACTTGAGAACAATTACAGGTATGTACAACAGTACTATCCAGATTATGAAGTCCATCAAAAGTTCTGGAGATTTACAGGAAAAAGGGTATTTCCTAGATGTGTTGTCACTTAAAGCAGTAGGCCTGATGCTGAAATCACAATTAATATCCTAGTTCAAACTCTAAAACCAGATTCAAAAATAAGGATTATTTGGCTCCTGGTATTTGTTTTGGGTATCGGATAACAACAGAAATACAGATACATTTAACTAAGTTAAGGCTGAAAAAGAATCAACTTAATGATTTCATTTTGGCATTGACCTGGAGTCCTTTGTTACACTAGTGATAATGTAGCAGAGATCCAACTAGATACTTTGTATTCCAAATTCATTGTTCTGTTACAGTGGCCACAGCTACGCTGTAACACTAAGAGTACACGTTAGTTAAAAATTAGGAATTTGACTCTTCAGTACCAAGATTTTCCAGATTTTGTCCATGAGACACAGTTCCACAAGATGCGGTACAACAGCAGCAAATGACTGGGGCTATATTGGGGGTAAAGAGGCATGGAGATATATATATATATATATATATAAAGTTCATCTGGGACACGGCAGAGTAACATTTCCAAAATATTTTTTAAACTTGTTGTTTTGAAGTCATTCCAGTTCGTTGTTCAAAATATGCCAGGAGCTGCATGGGAACCTATGAAAGCCGGAAAGAGGAATTGAGCCTACAAGCTGTTAGGCCTTGTTGCATTGGAGCTATTCCGCACCTTGAAAAAGTTGAACTTCACCATAAAGGAAAGGCATTATGTTCTGTTCAGGTAATTTCTGTTAAGGTGAAGGTGGTGCACCTTAGAAAAGAAGCACATCCCCAGATTAATTAGCAAATAAAAGGAAGGAATAAGGACATCATAACAGTGACACTGAGTCGGATGAAGAACCAACTCCTCAGCACCTCAAAGAAAGGACATGAGGAGACACTTTGGTGAGCAGTGGAAGAAACAGGACAAATACAGAATGATGCCTCCCAGGTAATATTTTCCCAGGTTCCTAACAGTCAGAGACTTAGAGGCTTCATTAAAGTTATCTATTTAACAGCCACTAAAGGACCTCTTATCCTTAAACTATGTGACCCTTTTTTGAATCCATTTACAATTTTGGCCTCCAGAAAATCCTGCGAATTCTCCAAATCAGATTTTGCCTAGACAAGTATTTCATTTTATTTGCTTGAAATCCACTATTCAAAATTTCATTGGGTGCCACAGGGTTTTTTGCGGTAATAAATACTGAGCAATTCTGCCGTGTTCATCCTGGTGTGACCTGTGATTTCATAATCTGGTTTTATTCAATCTTTGTCACCTCTTTCCCAAGTTCTCCTCTTCTCATATGATGTAATTCAAAGTCCCTGGTTACTCTTATAATCCTTTATTGCTCTTTTTTGAGGTAGGGCAAGAGAACTGCCAGATTCAAATCTGAGTGTACCATGGATCTATACAGACATAGGGATGCTTTGTTTTGCTCACAAATCCTTTCTTAACAATTCCCAACATTCTGGCTTTTTGATCACTGTTGACATTGAGCTGGCATTTTCAGAGACTCTTCAAAGTAATTTCACAATCTCATTCCTGATTAGTAATTTTTTTAAAATTTTTTTAAATAATATCAACACTAAATTATATCTGCTGTTTTATTTTCCTGTCACGTAGTATCACAGTATGCTTCTGCAACATTTTGCAATCAGATTTAGGTTTTATTATCCTCAGCAATTTTACATTATCTGCAATTGTCATTTCAATATTCATTCCCTTTCCAGATCATTTAGAAATATGCAGAAAAGCAAGGTCGCAAAACAAGGTCCTGAGAGATTGCAAAGTTAAACTCCCTCCACAGAGACAAATGATCCCATATCCCTATTTCAATCTTATTCTTCTTCTACTCCTATCTTTTAAGCATCTTATGACATATCCCATGATGATCTCATGTCTTTAATGACAGTAAACATTTGGCCCAAGATTTCATGAAAAAGTTAATGGATATCTGTATAGAGACTACTATCCAGATCAGAGAGATGGTTACTGACTCCTTCAAATAACCAACCAACCTGTGAGCTTATTGTTTACCTCTATAGAAAAGGATCATGTATAGATGTTAACCTATTATACATACGCTATCTATATATATCCTAAGTATATTTCCTGCCAATTCATCAGGGCAGAAGTCAGGCTAAGGTGTCCACTTCCAAATTTCAGAGTTACCACTACAAACCTCTCTGAAATTGGTGCTTCTGATAATTACGAAAAGAGGCTGATTAGACAATGTAGCAGAGACAACCACTCAGAAATTTGCTACCTAAGTTCTTGGTAAAATCTCGGCTAAGTTCTTGGCTAAAACTCTTGGGCAAATACCATCAAGGCCTGGTACTGTGAATTTTATTGATTCAATCTAAAAACTCTTCTATTGATTCTCCAGTTTGAGACAATAGCTCCATAAAGATTATACTGGAGGGGAAACTTGAAAATTACTACCTCAGTAGTGAACACCAATACAAATAACCCATCCAAGATTTTCTACTATGTCCTTACTGCCTTTGTTCTTTCTTAGTCTTTCTCCTTTTATACCTTAGTCATTTATCTGCTGTGCAGTCTCTCTGGCAAATCTCCATGAGTGGCCGGTGACTTGTTTCCTTAGGAAAGTCTTTAATTCCCCCAGGTCCAATGAAATCTCTAAAATAAATCATGATGCAATTGCAGTTTGCATTCAAATGAGAACGGAGTACCTCTTGCACATTGAGCAGTCATTCAAACCTGTGCAAGGTGGATGTAAAATGTGACCATTGCTACTAATTATTACAAAGGGAAGAAGACAGTGGAGAATCAGCTCTACCAGGTTTATACCATGCCTATGAAATTTTACAATTACATGCCACTTTGCACGGAAGCACTACTATAAGGTCTGAAAAGAAATCTCAAATGATTTCCTGCAAATGGGGAGCTCCTTAGTACACTTCTTGCACACATTAAATACCTATTAGAAATGTATTGGTTTGGTACCTAAACCCAAGGGTTTATTTCCTGTTTGATAACCCAGTGGAAAGTTAATGGAAATGTTTGCACAATTTATGTTTACAATGTCTGTGGTAATGGGAAGATCTGTTGGAATATAGATCAATGTTTTTTGGTGATGGAAAATTTTATAGCCCAGTTGTTACATTTATGAACAGGGGACAAAATAAAACCTTCAAAGGCAAGAGTCAAATAATAATTTATGGCTCTGCTCTTTTGTACTGGGCAGAGTTTATAATACCTTTTAAAAATCTGACTCTTTCGTATCCATAAAAACTTAGTGGGAAGGATACAGTTAAAGTCTAACTGCAAAATCTTACTCATATTAAAAAATGGGGGGGTTACCTGAATAAGGGGAAAGGACAGGAACATTTTCTATTTCCTACTCTTCTGATATTTAACCAGAATTAAACCAAGGTTATCGTACAGCAACTTCAAATTGTGAATAAGGAGCAACAGAGGGAGATGGTGACTCTTCAAGATTTCACTTTGTGATCAGAATATTATTAGGGTTGAATATGACAGCTTTTCAGAATTATATTGTACTGTAGTTCAAAAAACATAGACGAGGTCCTGAGAAATCAGAGCAATCAAACAAAAAAAGCAAGACATTCTTGAACAAGAACACTTAAGTTTTCTGATCTCCAGCACAAAGGTTGGGGTTGGTTATCATTTTGCAGTAAATTCATTTGTATCAATAAAGCTGAGGGAGACATCAAACACAAAGCTTTAAAAGCATATGTTGGAAGCCTCAAGACACAGATATTGTGTTTGGCAATGAAGAGAAAAAGATACTTTTCAGGAAGGTCTTTTTTATCTTATCTCTGGTTTAAATTTCAGTTTTTCCTTCTTTTTTTTCCTCTTCTCCTTTTTCATTTTATTGAAGTTATGTTCAACATTAATAATTCACTACCACCACCAAAGTGTCCACTTAGTATCTGCAAAGCTAACAACTAACCCTTTGTTCAGGGGAGTGTATAGAGGGTTTATAAAAGAAGGTAAGAAACCCTGCACAGAGACCTTCCAGAGACCAGAGAACATGGCTTTGAAGGAGATGCAGATTATAATGCAGATGCTCCCTAGTTCCTATCCCAAGTGCTTTATTGCTGTCCTGATCCAAGAAGCGTGACATTATGTAACACTGTGTCTATCTACCTGCGACAAGAGGGGCCTATCGACTGGAACAAAAGCAGGAATGGTAGATGTAGTCCACCTCAGAAGAAACAGATTTCTATATTAGAAGTATTTTTTATATCTGTATTCTCTAATAATATAGATCTCATAATTTTGCTATTAGGAAAGGCAAAATAAATTTTATGATGCGTGCACTATAATTTTGTTATACAGTGTTACAAGCCAAAAGGAAACACAGCTTACACATACCTCCCTAAGGAAAGGTTTATGTATGTATTGTCTGTGAATAATCACAGAATTCTTCTATGTTCTAGACACGACTCCACATTACAGCAGTTTATTCTTTGAAAGAACAGGGATGGAAAATTCAACAACTAAACTACTTTAAAGAGGACATTAAGCAATTCTGGAGTTAGCACTGGTGCTTTCTCTGCCTTAGGTTATCACCCACTGATGGTCTATAATCAGAATTCTCCAAAAGTCAGTATAGAGAAATGCAGAAAAATAGGTTTCACAACATAAACAATCCTCAAACAGTCCCACTGCACTCAATGTCTTCTAAGAATTACTTCTGTCCTTTTTTGTTGAGTTTACAGTAAGCAAGTAGAAGTTAGTATAGATGGGACTTCTTAACCTAGTCTGCCCAAGCTCTCTACTAATCCAAAACTGTGACTGGCACACAATCACACAAGGGGGATTTTGTTATCCACTCAGGGCAGGGCGGTACCCACAACTTTCGGACACAAAAATCAAACAGAAAACCAGCATCAGTACATGATATATTGAATGTCTCTACCAGAACATAATTGTTTTCCTCATTAATAAGACAGACCTCAGAGTAACCCAAAAGTTCTCCACTAACAGGTATAGCCAAGATCCTCAGTCTAAGCCTCATACAATGCTTAGGTGTTTTCACACATCTAACAGACCTACCAACTTATCTTCTTTAATCATTTAATGTTGGCTTACAGGATGTGTTTGTATGTAGGGCAGCTATAGGTGTGGTAACACTGGGGAAGTACAGGTGGTGTCATGTGGTGGAGGGTGACTACCTCTGGGAAGCATACTTCCTGGCAGATCCCTGAACAGACTGGGCACCCTTTGGAAGCACCCTGAATTGCAGTGTAGCACTGCCACACCATTCCTCCCTATACCCAAGGGTGATGAGATCAGCACACAGAGTCCTGGAGCTGGAGAGAGCCTGTGGCTCTGAAATGCAGGCAAGCAAGATGAGATGCCAGCATCAGGGCCCTGATTGCATTAACAGGCCTTAATGGTCCTAATGCGCCTCACCTGGGGCCTCCACCCACACACTTCTGGTGGAGCAAGCAGATGGGTGAAGCTTTAACTGTGTGAACTTCATGCTGAATGTGGGACAAGCTTGAGATAACTAAATATGAATAATTGCTGGCCTACTTGTTACACATTAAAATGAGGAATAAGCACGTAAGTGCCAGGTTGCTCTCAGATTCCAATACTTTAATGCTGCAGGGGCTTATGTTCTCTTTTCTCTCAGTCTCTTGCTCCCTATGCTCCAAGAATCCAACCTTTCCCCAGGGAACATTCCTTGAGCAGGAAGCCCACTCTCCTATGCAGCTCTCACTTCCTTAATCAATGCACGTAGCTTGCTCATCTCTGCCATATTTTTTCATTTAGCTATGTCAGATATATACATACTGCAATATACGCATTGTAACTTCCTATTCCTGAATGGAGGATCTGGTTGGTATGCTTCAATTGGAAAGCTGTTAGCTAATCAGATCTACTGTTCCCTTCAGTAAGAGCTCTGCTAGGAGACCACTGTTGTTATTTTCTGATGTATATTTCTATAACGGATGATTTCAAACTCAAAAGTGACTGCAGTACTAGGCCAGCTCCTTCACGTGAGCTTCCTAAATTAAAAGCATAACAAATGGAAAAGAATCAAAGCTGTTATGTCACCTGCTTTGTTTCTCTGTGAAACAGCCTGTTCCACAAACAGTGCAAATGATAGCAGATCTTTTAAAAAGTTACCCACCTTACACAGAAAGAGGTCCAAGGCTTTGATCATTCAGTGCCTTGCAAAATTTTCAAATATCCAACCTCTCATTAAATGCCCGTGAATTTCTAACCAGGAACACAGCATAATGCTGGGTGGAAAGCGAAACTCCAAATTGCACAGCGTTATTGCAGATGCCTTATGGGTACAAACAAGTATCCTTTGGCATGCATTACATGCATCACAGTTTTCTGTCCCGTGTGGAGAAACCCAAAATGAAGAGCACTGAACACTAGCAGAGATTTTTGTGAATTGTCACCAAAACCATACGCATTTACTTGATTTGGTTTTTCTGTAACCATTTTCTGATGATTCATGGCATGTGAAGGGTAGTGTAACAGATATTGATCTAAGTTCTGCAGCTTATTACAAGCTCTACCTATTTATCCTTTAACTTATATTAGGTTGTAGAAGTAAGCAGAAACATATTTTTTTTTACTTTGATCTTGATCTATCCCTTATGAAAGAAGCCTCTATCAATGCTAAGGGAGCAGGATTGGCCACAAGATGTCACTCATCTTCTATCAGATACCTCTAAATCGGTGTATACAGGCTTGGGAAAACACGGTTCTTCAGAAGGTGTGCTAAACAGAGAACTGTCTCGCCACTACAAAATACAGTCACCTTCTCATTACAAAAAGACATTATCTTCCTTTGCTCTAATGGCTCCCAAACACTGACGCTCTAGTAGCTTGCAGAGTGTGTTCTAAAGACAGCCTAAGAAGCAGATGAATGCCCTGCAACTTCTGGCACAAAAACCTGAGTGTGTCTGACGCTTAGAAAAATGTTAGCTGATGTAATGCGTCCACCTCGTGCAGCCAAAACCGCAGCTGCTACCAAAGACCAGACCCGCGCCTAACCTTACGTGCCTGTCGGGGCTGTGAAGGTTTTGGCGGACGGGCCCGGGGAAGGCGGAGGAGCGCTCTTGGGAAGCTGTTTCTGGGCGCGCGATCAGCCAGCGCTCTTCCAGCCGCGTCTACCCGTCCCTGCTTTCCCTGACCCCTGCCTGACAGGCGGCCCGGCGCCGTGAGGCGGCAGCGGCGGTTTCCCGGGCCGTTCCTCCCCGCCTGCCCCTCGGCGGGCTCCGCTAGGCCTAAGCGCGGCCCGCCGCTCCGCGGGGCCACCGGCCGCTCGCTGACAGGGCCCTACGGTGGCGGAGCCGGCCACGACCAGGTGTGAGGGGCAAAGGAGGGCGAGGTCGGGGCTGTGGCGGGAGAGGAGGCCGCTCCTCCGGCGCGCCGGGCTGACTGGGCTGAGAGGCGCCGGGGTGTCGCCCCGCCGGCGGGCTCGGGGGCGTTTCCCACCGGAGCCCACCCCCGCACTTACCCCGCGTGCAGCGGCTGGGGGGCCGTGCCCGCTGCCAAGGGGGGGCCCCCCCCCTGCCTGCCTGCCTCCCGCTCGCGCTCCGCGGCCGGGCGGGCACTTTGCACACACTCCCTCGCGCTGCCTCGGCCCGTCACAGGCGCTTCCGGCCGGGCAGGCCCTTCGCGCGCGCTCCCCGCTCCCGCCGGCCGTAACCGGCCGGGGTTGGTTTGGGCCTCGCGCGGCCGCCCCTCAGCCCGCGCCGGCCTCCGCCGAGGACCATGGGCGATGCGCTCCTCCCGGCGCGGGGGGCTGCGCACAGGCGGCGCCGGAGGAGGTGAGGCGGCGCCAGGGTGGGGGGGACCAGTTCCGCGCCCGGCCCCGCTGTGGGGGCCGCCGCCGCTGCGGCTCCGCGGGCCGAGAGGGAGAGCGGTCTCCTCAGCACACCCCCCCACACACACACACACTGTCGCGGCCGCTGCAGCCGTGTGGGGAGGGGGCCGCCTCCCCTCATCCCCCGGCCACATCGCCCCCTCCGGGGCCGGCACGGTGCGGGGGAGCCGGGTGCCGTAGGGCGCCGCGAGGCGCGGTGGGTGCGGGTGCGGAGCGGGAGGGAAGGAAGGAGGGAGGGAGGGAGGGAGAGGGATCGCCGAGGCAGCCGCTCCGGTGCGGCGGGGCCCGTCCTTGCCGCGGCCCGGCCGCCCCCGTCACCTTGCGTAACGACCTTCCGCGCCCGGCGCGGCGGGGAGCGCCTCCGCGGGAGCGCAGCCGGCGCCCGGGAGGTGTCGGGGTGGGGGGTGGCCCCGGAGGGCCCGGCGGCGTGTGCCTGGGCGGCGGTGGGCAGCCTGGGAGGGCGGGCGCGCCCCTGAGGGACGGAGCCGCGCCGGCGGAGGCTTCACCGAAGCGCGGGTGGCAAGTTCTGCCGCGGAGGGGAGGATGAATCCCGGGCGAAAGTCCGTTGAAATCTCCCCGTTACGATCCGATTTACGAGCCCTCGGTTCCGTGGTGTTGTTTCCTCTTCAGACTTCGTAAACCTCTAGGAAGTGAATTTGTGAAAAAGGTTCCCGAAAACTGTCATCTCTGTGCCAGCTGTGCTTTGGTCTGCCATGTCTATTACTTTTTCACCAGAGGTGCATTGAGCTTTAGTTTGGACATAACGATTCTCTTCATTTGCCAGGTTCAGTATTTCTTACACATCAACATCATTTTGTGGTTTGATCCTAGGGATTTATCTTTCCATGAAAAGCAGTGGCTGACCTGATCTGATTGCATAGGTGTGCAGACCTACATTAATCAAGAATTTTGGGGGCCACTTGTATTGTTTCCCTTGAGTTTCAGCAACTATTTAAGTTCACCTTACTTTTTAGTATATTTAGGGGCAAATAAATGACCCTCAGTTTTGAGGAACTAAATTTTGGTAGAGGCTTTCTTCACTGTTAACGTAGGGAGCATAGATTCCATCTTTCCCAGGTGCGGTACAATATCAATCTCGTCTTTTGAGTGCATATTTCTCTTTGTGGCATTGTGGTCAGTCAACTTGAGAGAATTAATTCTTCATTCTTGCGTTAGGTCTTGATAACTGCAGCAAGAAATGAAGGCCCTTTAAATGAATGTTCGCTCTTGAGATTCATGTTATTCTACTACACAGTCTTATTTGTCTAAAAAGCTCTGTCACCTTGTCCCCGTGAAATAGTATGATGGCTTTTTCAACGGCATGACTCATAATCCTAAATACAGGAATGAATTTTGACTTAGTGCAGTGCAAGTGCTTTATCTCAGCAAACAGCCTTGTGTGTAGAAAATGCAAGTAAGGTGGAGGGAGTGTCTGGTACTGTATCTGTTAATCTTTGTCCTCAGGAGGACAGCATTTGAAGTTGTTTGTGGGCTACGGGTATGTCTTTTACTCCCAAATCAATGAGGTGATCTCAGTTCTTTCAAAATACTTTTACCATTTCATAAAAGACTGAAAAGCTTTCCAAAAAGGAGGAACCAGTTAGTTCTTGTTATTTATTATTGAAACCATTTTGCCTGGGGACACTGAGTGCAATTTAGTCTGAATGGGTGATTTACCTTTTCCCTTCTTCATCTCTCTGTAATGTCTCTGACTGTTCTTCATGAGAAGCTCTGCTTACTGCAACACCCACAGTTCACATAATTACTGGTGGCTGTAGCAAGCCTAATAGTAGGGAAAAAAATCTCCACCTTTTTTTTCTGGTGGTTTTGTTACGTATGAGATAGCTTTCACTACTGCTTCCTGCTCCTTTACCTGTATGAGATGATGTAGGGAATAAGTAAATAATTAAAATGGCCCATGGAGCAGTATGTTTAGTGAAAGGAATGTCTGCTCTTCAGAATTTAATGTGTGCGGACTGTTTTCTGTTGTTCTTATATAGAATATGGATTTATTTTGTATGAGCAGAATAAGGATTAAATAAGAACATATGCTGCTGCTTCTCTGGGTGTTAAATTAATCTTGCTGTCCAGGAGGAAGGCAGCTTATACAGCCTGGACTGAAAAGATCCTGAAAGACAAAGTAACTGAGTACTGAATGTAAGAAGATCCCAAAACTTAGGAAGCAGTCAGCAACACTGGGTGTGGATTACCAAAAATCCTCAGTCTGCTTCATGAAATAGAACCTGGCAAAATAATGAAGTGTTCTGAATTCCTAAATTGACTTAAAATAAAGACAGTTGCTCTCCAATTTTAAGTCATCTCCCTCCAATCAGATTCCCTTCCTCTCCCTTAATAATAATAATAAAAAGCTTTATACCATCAACTTCTATGCTTGAGATACTATGTAGAATTTTATTAGCACCACTCATTTCCCTTGAAGTTTGAAATTATTATTTTTTTAATTTTGTTTGCAAGGTTATGGTTTTGGCGTTGTATGCTGCTTTCATCTAAAAAGTTCAGTCTGCTTTTGCTTCTGTTTAATAAAATAGCTTAGTATGCAATTTTCTTCCTCATCTTGGCTCTAAAATTTTAATAGAACTTCAGGAGTAGTTGGCATTAACTGCCCTTCACTGAAACAGTAACTTGATTATTAGCTGTGTGGTAGGTGTTTTGAAGGCTTGTGTGAATGCAGTGTTCATGTTTTGAGCAGACTGAGATCTATAGAGACTGTCTTAGTATTTCATGAGAGAATGGGAAGATTAGTTCAGTTTTACTGGTAGGAAAAGCAGTGATAAGGGAGATTCAGTGGAAAGCATTACTTTATGTTTATTTGCCAACAGATTGTCTGACTTAGTGTATGCTTAGTCTCTTAAATAGATGGTGGAAGGAAATACAATGTGATGAATATCAAAAAAAACAGGTTCTGATAGTATTTTCATTTATGTCACGTTATTCCCAAAGTGTCTGCGGAACTCTTTTGCTTAGCCTGGTTTGGAACCACATCAGTACTTCAGTAGCAACTCTGGGTAACGAACGTCGGAAGCATCTGCTAAAGGAAATGAACATGCTGCACGGTGGTAATCAGCTGGGAATCTGATGAGTGGAAACTTTTAGAAATCAAGCAGTTTTGCTATTACTGCATCTTCAATTTCAAAAAATTCTTAACTGATTGGAGTAGAATAAGGTCATTCTTTCTTCCTCTCTACTTTTGCCGAGTTAGTATTTATGCATCTCTGCATTTCATATACCACATATGCACATCCACTTAAACAAAGAAAAAAAACTCCATGCAAACTATTATCAGGGTGGATAGCCTTATTCTTTTATTCCAGCTGGAATAGTTCAGCTGTCTTGAGATGAATTTGTGGGGTTTTGTTCTTGCCTGCCAACAAGGAGAAATCTTGTCTGCTTTAATCAGGTGGACTTCAAGCCCGAAGTCCATGCATGCACTCAGGCCAGGATGTAGCTCCTTTGAAGAACTGCTAAAATTATGGTATTTCCATATGACTGTGGCAGCTTGCGTACTAGGGAGGCACTGCAGTCAAAGAGAGAGAGAGAGAAGAGAAAGTTAGTTCGGGGGACAGGGATTCTTTCTTAGAGTACCTCAAGTAGCAAAGTCCTGTTCAGGAGGAAACCTTAAGACAATGCTGTGGTTCATTTGATTTATTATTTATGGTTTGTATGAGCAAAGAATCCTGTGATTCTGGCCCTTTGAGTCTCACAAGGTCTTCTTATTCCTGTTAGCTAACTGTGTTTCTTCATACATCCCACAGGCATTCCAAACTGTTTAACCTTGATTATTAGTCTAACCTACTGACGTTTGTCTTACTGATTTTTATATCCTGATAAAAGCTGTAATCTTTGAAAGCTGTCAACCACCTCTTTTGACCTTGACCTTTAGACAAAGGGATTTTCGTAGGTTACAATTAGCAGGCAGAACCTGATTTTACTTTTATTGGTTGTGGCTCACTGATCATCTAGTTTGTTGCATTTCTCTGTATATAAATTTTTGCCATATAATGTATTCCTTGTAGTTGCATTTCCCTGAAATAGCTTGATAACTAAAATATTTTCTTCACTCTTGTTAGAGTTAGGTAATTAAGTTTATTGCTGCTTCCTTTCCATTGCCAGTTAAGGTTGTGTTCCTTCCTTCCCTAGGAAACAGACAAGTCGTACATGCACAAGTATATATAAATTACCTGTATTGAGGTCCTAGCAGAGCATTTTCGGGAAGCTGCTAATCAAGTAATAGGTTGGTTGTTAGGAATAATGTCTTCACTGAAAGGGCTGTCAAGCATTGGAACAGGGAGGTGGTAGAGTCACCATCCCTGGAGGCAGACGTGGCGCTTAGGGACATGGTTTAGCGATAGACTGAGCAGTGTTAAGTTTATGGTTGGACTTGATGATCTTAAAGATCTTTTCCAGCCTCAATGATTTTATGATTCTAAGTTGTCATAAAAGGTACAAGCTGCAGTGAATTATCATTCCTGCCTAAGGTTGTATTTTGTGATTTGGATGTGTTTTGGACATGAGACATCTCAAGATACTGAACCTTTGGACTCTGTCACATTATGTGGTAGTCCTGTTGTCCTCAATATGTGTGACTAAAGTGGCTTAGTGCAGTCTTACAGAAGACAGAAAATCCTTGTTAGTACAAAGGTATCTGTATATATTCACTTAGACTGTAGTTCTCCTGGGTTTAGAAGCTGTGTCTTATCCCTGTCCTCTCATTATATTTTTTTTAATTTTATTTATTGTTTATTTTTCCTTGGTCCCCTTCCTTACTTACTCTGTGTGTGTTCCTTTACTGCAGAAAGTTGATGCGGTTCAGTGAAGCTTCAATGCAGTTTTTGGAAGTTTCCCTTGAACTCTGCAGATCATAATGGTAGTATGCACGTGATATGCCTGAAAGATAATTTCAAGTATTAAGGACCCCGTGTAACTCTGCTATTCTGACCTTTTTTTGTAAAATGACTTTGTGTTTTGATTGAAGATGATCTATCTGAAACGTTTCATTTGTCATGTAAAACTTCACAGAATCACAGAATTGCAAGGGTTGGAAGGGACCTCGGGAGATCATCTAGTCCAACCCCCCTGCTAAAGCAGGTTCTCCTAGAGCATGTTACACAGGACTTCATCCAGGTGGGCTTTGAATATCTCCAGAGGAGGAGACTTCACAACCCCCCTTGGCAGCCTGCTCCAGTGCTCCATCACCCTCGGAGTAAAGAATTTTTTCCTCATATTCAACTGAAACCTCTTATGTTTCAGTTTGTACCCATTGCCCCTTGTCCTGTTACTGGACACCACTGCAAAGAGTCTGGCTCCGTCCTCATGACTTCCACCCTTAAGATATTTGTATGTGTTGATGAGGTCCCCTCTCAGTCTTCTCTTCTTCAGGCTGAACAAGCCCAACTCTCTCAGCCTTTCCTCATAGGGGAGATGCTCCAGTCCCTTTATCATCCTAGTTGCTCTCCTCTGGACTCTTTCTAGGAGTTCCTCATCTTTCTTGAACTGGGGAGCCCAGAGCTGAACACAGTACTCCAGGTGGGGTCTCACCAGGGCAGAGTAGAGGGGGAGGATAACCTCACTCGACCAGCTGGCCACACTCCCCTTAATGCACCCCAGGATGCTGTTGGCCTTCTTGGCAACAAGGGCACCCTGCTGGCTCATGGTCAGCTTGTCATCCACCAGGACTCCCAGGTCCCTCTTGGCAGAGCTGCTTTCCAGCAGGTCAGCCCCCAGCCTGTACTGGTGCATGGGGTTCGACCTCCCCAGGTGCAGCACGTGACACTTGCCCTTGTTGAACTTCATCAGGTTCCTCTCCGCCCAACTCTCCAGCCTGTCCAGGTCCCGCTGAATGGCAGCGCAGCCTTCCGGCGTATCAGCCACTCCTCACAGTTTTGTGTCATCAGCGAACTTGCTGAGGGTACGCTCTGTCCCCTCGTCCAGGTCATTGATGAACAAGTTGAACAAGACCGGGCCAAGTACCGAGCCCTGGGAAACTCCACTAGCTACCGGCCTCCAACTGGACTCTGCCCCGCCGATCAGAACCCTCTGAGCCCTGCCATTCAGCCAGTTCCCAATCTTAATCACTGTCCACTCATCCAACCCACACTTCTTGAGCTTCCCTATGAGGATGTTATGGGAGACAGTATCAATTATGGGACACTTGTCTACATGTTCAAAACTTTGAATATTTTTGATATGGTATTCATAGCAAAAATCTTTGAACAGGTCTTCTACTTCCTAACAAGCTTTTAAATAACTTCCATGAGTCTTCCTTGATAGGTCCTGTTAAAGTACAGTGTGTGCATTAATTTTCTACGTTGTAGATTAAGAAGAGTGAAAATACTACCTTTAAGTTGCTCTTGAGAAAGTTTTATGCTGTACCGTTAGACTGCTGTATCACACGTACCAATTGATTACTTTTTCTGAAAAGCTTGTTTAAAAAAAAAAAACAACAAACCAAAAACCAAAACCTAAAATAAGTGTGAGAAATGTTTCTAACCTGGTAGTTATCCAGGTTTGACATCGTTTATTCATTCTATACCAAGACATTGTAACATGATTGTATTGAATGCTGAATGAAACTGTTTGCATGACCTAACTGTAGAATGACAGTCCCACGCTGTTTCCATACACTGTAGTGTGAAGGCTATTTCTGCCTCAAAGAAATGCTTCCAGTACTAATGCCTTACTCCAAGTAACATGAATGGTGAAATAGTTCATTTCTCCCAATGTTGGTTTGAATTGCCCATTTCTGTCTAGAGGTAATTAGAAGTTGCTGGTTTTAATAATTAAACTAGCAATAAAAAGGGAAAATGGCAAGTCTGTCTAGAAGTATTCAGCAAACAGCGACAACCAGATCTTCATCATTCTGATTCTCAGGATGAGTTTTCTTTCTGTCTTGCTTTGGTATGAATCGTACGTTAAAATGGGCCCCCTTTTCCTAAAAATACAAAGTATTATCTTGCTGTGTCTTTGTTTGCTTACCTCATCTTGGAATTTCTGAGCCACTTGACAAGGAGCTTTCTCCCTGAAAAAAGGAGAAACTAAGCAGACATGTATTTCATGCCTAGAAAAAACCTGTAATATTCTTAACATAGAAACTTTCACACCTGTTTGGCAAACTCCTGCAGTAAAGTTAAAGGAGCTTGACAACAGTGGTCTCTGTAGGTACTAATAGGTTGTATGTGGATACAAACTTTCCCACCTACTTCACCTACACACACGTACACATGTACCAATAAAAAAAAAAATAAAAATCCAGAGACACCTCCAGAACACTCCAGCATCTGAGGTTTTGTAACATTCTAACAATCCTGACAAAAATGCATTTGGCTAGTGGTAGGCATACGGTGGATTCAGAGATGATTTTGGCAGGAAGAGGGGCTGCAAAATGAATAGCTATTCCTTGGGTAGCAGTAAGATGTTTAAAAAACAAGTGGGCAAGCAGTGCAAGTAAGGCCCCAATTTGATGCTCAGGTGGCGGAGGTCTTTGAGGCATACTCACAAGCAGTGATTAGGAGCAGAAAAATAACTATTTCTCCGTCTCTGTATGTTGATGGAATTTAAGGTAGGAAATGTTAAAATATGTGCCTCTGTTGCAGGGATTGTAGAGAAAAGTTCCAGAGAGATCAGGAAAAAATCTGGAAAAAAATATTTGGAGGACTGAACAAAATGGATTGTTCTATAGGGGCTTTTGAAGAACTCAACTGTCTGGAAGTCAAACTAAATTTAGAAATTGGGCTTTAAATTTGAATAGACATAAAGCCAAATTAGAATATCTAATGGTTTTCTTTCTCCTTAGATTTAATTAAGAACTGTCACTCCTGTATTTTGGTAGGATTCTGTCAGTGAAATCAGTGTTTGTGTTTCCTGATCTGACAGAACAGGAAAAGGATGTGGAACACTCTGTAGAGGGTGAAAAAAAAGGCACAGAGATTTTTCAATCTTTACCACTCAAGAGTTCAGCCTAGTCTGTACAGGATATTTGACCAGATTATTAAAGCTACATTATTCCAATCAGTTCCTTAGCACATTGATTTGTTTTTGTAAGTTCTTGTAAAAATGAACAGTTTCCCTCCCTCTATTTCTCTTCGTGAAGTGCAGTTTCTCAATCAGTATTATTGATCCTCCAAGAACATGGTGAAATGCAGTATCATTCTGTTTACACTTAACATCTATTTGTGTTATGCAGCTACTTTACTAGACTGGAAAAAAGCATGCAGGAGGAGAATGCTGCAAATGCTTCCAGTGGTTTTTCTTCTCTAGCTAACAGCTATTTTTCTATAGATAACGTCAACTAGTTCTGAATGCTTAGTCCAATTTTAAGAGCCTGTAATCAAGTTAAATGAATATGTTATGGTTGTACTTTAAAATAAAATATTAGATTGTTATTTCTAATAGCTGTTTTCTTAGATACCAGTTGAGCTTATTTATAAGTCAGTTCTAGAAAAAAAAAATTTCTTTGTTTTGATGTTATAACTCCTCTTGAAAGAGAAATATAGAGTGTAGTCCTTATACATAAGATAATAGTCTGTTGTTCTTGTTGGAACACTTTCCCAGATTTTTTCCAGTAGCTTGGCAGTCATATGTTCAAGCAATTGGATAATCAGTAAAATAAAAACATCTGACTTTTTTAATGGTGTGAGAAATGAAACTGAGTTGCATGAGTGTGTGACAAAGTGATTTAATAGATGCCTGAATTTAGATCTTGGTGGTTTGAAGCTTCTGGGGAAGCTTATCTAACTCACTTTATGGCCCCAGTTGTTAACCTTTATGAAATCTTTGAGTCTCTTAAGTGACTGTCCTTGGGTTCTGGATTGATAACCTTATAGGACAATGCATGATTCCTTTGAGGAAAAGTTTACAGTAACTTTCACCTAACCTGTCTTATCAAAATTCTCACCACGGTAAGTTTAAGAATATTTGAGGGAGCAAGGAAGAGCTTCAGGCTGGAAGATGATTAAGGTTTTGGCATCTCTGCTGGACTCCATTACAAATCACTGCTTACTAGCAGCTGAGGTGAAATTCTGTTAAAATAAGACTTGCCCATTGGAAGGTTGGAATTTTAGTTCACTAGTTGATCCATGATGGCTGCTGAATGTCCAGTGAACGAGCAGTTGTTTCAATGCTGTCAGTATGTCACTTGCAGTGTTTCAGTGTGCCATCGGCCTGTAGTGAAAGGAATGGATTTTTGTAATGATGTAATTAGAATTACACTTAAGTGCAGTGGGTAAAGTTCTGTACTGCTGTAAAAGGCATATTGCAGTTTACTTAAGCACTTTTTGAGTTGATGCTATTTAAACCTCTGGATCTGTATATTGAAACTAGTACAGTAAGGCCCAAGTGTGCACTTAAACTTTCCTTTGAGGGCTGTACTGGCTGATACAGAGCAAAAGCTTGCAACAGGTTTAGCTTCTGTTCAGCTTCTATTAAAGTCCTTGTACCTTGATTCATTTCCTGACATAGTAGTTTCCGTATGTACTGGATGCATAGCTTGTGCGCTGTGTGATGTTACAGAAGAATTGACTAAGCTACTTGAAACATGCCTAAGAACACATTCTTACATACTAAGATATTGGCATGCATGTGGCCACATCTAGAGCAAAGAAAACAGTCTTATAAATGGAAAAAAAGATAGATTTTAAAAAAGCTGTACTTGAAAAGTAGTATTATAAATTAAATATATGGGGAAAACTATTCTACATAAATTTTGCATTTCTTAGACCTGAAAAGGGGTGTTGGATGTGAGATCTGAAGAATCTAATTTCTCATAATTTGGGGTTGAAAGAATGTAAACTAGCAAGGGGCTTTTTTCCCTACATTTGAAGTACAAGTTTTCTGTATCCCATGTATTTGAACAACTGATTTTATTTTTTTTTCCCCCATCCACCATTAGCACTCTGGTTTGTTGGAATTGTCTTTGTCTCTCTATTCAGAATGTTTGTACCTCAAGTCTTGTTCTGCCCTTGAGTATTGTTCCTGTTGGATATGGCAAACTTGAATTCTGTTGCCCAACCAATAATCTGGTACTTCACAATATGGTGTTCAGAATACTCTGTGTAACTCAGTAATCTTATAACACCGTTTTATAATTCGTAGCACCTTATGCTAATCAAATGTTCTGTGCTCTGATCAGAGGAGAATTAAGACCAGCATTTGCTGGTGCTTTTACATGGGACTGTCATTAGTCTTCCTGGTCTTCACGAAGACTGCAGTTCGATAAAATTTGTGCCTTCATACTAATCTCTTGCCCTCACACTTAACTTTCCCCATTTGCTATCAGTGCATTTATGTGGCAGTGCACTGAACTGGCAGACAAACTGTTGTGGCTGTAAATGGCTTTCTGGCATTTGGCTGTTCATGTTTCGGAACGACAACATTCCCTAGCCCTCTTCACCTTTTGGTCATATAGGTTGGGGAAGGAGGTTGGAGAGGGATAAAGATGCTGCTTTCAGTGGCCGTGCTGGGTTAGAGTGTTTAAACATCAGTCTAATTTAGAAGATTGTGTTCTTATTACTTTGTCAAATGTTAGGTTAACAGAGGGTTAATATTCGTTAATGCTCCATCCAGTAGGTTAAATGGCCCCAGTTTTATCTAGCAAATTAATGTCTTTTTTCTGAAAACTTACGATCAGTGTACAGTTTTATGTTTGTTTATCCCAATTTAAAAAAAAAAGAAAAAAACCCAACCAAACAAAAAAACCTTCTCTCCATATACATTCCCGATATACAACTCAGATTTCACACTATTGATTTTGGATCTGTATTATGAAAAGAGTTTTTAATGAAGGTGTACTCTTGCCCTTTCACAAGTTACAGGGTATTTTTAAATAGCCACCCACCTTATTCTTTGAATAACTAAAATTTGGCATTTTATTAAAAATGCAGCTGATGCAGCATGTTAGTTTTGCAGAAATTACTCTAGGAACCTTACAGCACTCAGCATGTCCACCTTCCCTATACTGCGGGGATCAAGCCTGTTGCTCAGGATAAAAGTGTTTGTCAGGGCCACAAAAAGGCAGGATTAAAACCTTTTCGTTGTTTATTTTGTATTGACCAGCTCTGTCATCCTTGCATTTGACAAATAGAGGAAGAAATCTGTCAAATGTTATTAGCATACCTTTTTTTGCTTGGCTTGTGGCTGAGTGCACTGCTGACAGTTGTCCAATTTATTATTGTGTTAAGGTCTTTTTTTCTTTATACAAATTTCTTCAGAATATCACCTGAAGCATACTAGTGCTTGAGTTGTAAAAATTATTAAAAATAATTAAAAAAAAATTAGGGACAAGTGTTAGAAATTCTCCAGAATACTGTGTAATAGGTTTCAGGGTTTTGGTCGTGTTTTTCTTTCCATGTTGGCTTGTGTCTGTCTCCTTCCCCCCCTGTTTTGTGTAATTTGAAGCATGTTTTCTTTGTCACTGCTACTTAATTATTGCTATTACCACTGCCTCTGCTCTTCCACATCCTAAAAAAACTGAAAGGCTAATCATTTTGTGCTCCCTTTTCATTTGGCCTTCAGGAGATAAGCAGGCAGCATATGTATTTTCAGTTCTGCTCAGCACTGGCAACAGCCTTACAGTAGACTGTGAAGATGTTAGTGAATATAGTATCTTATTTAGCAGGTGTCGTAAAGTTCAGGTGTCTCAATTCTATGTATGCTTATTTTGGGTTTGGGTTTTTTGTTTTCTTGTTGGTCAAGCTAGATTTCAGTTATGTGTGAGAAGTTTTTTGGGTATCCTCTGCTGTGCTCAGAAAGAAGCAAAATCTTCTCCTTAATCCAGACTTCTGAGTGCCTTTTTTCTCCAAGCATCTCATCTTCAAGGATGAGATTTTACCATTTGACTTGAAGTTTTTTCATATACATTACATTTAAGCTTTACCTCATGCATTCCTTCCCATCCCCCAAAGTGTACTTCTGAAATTCTTTCTCATGTTTGTGTAACCTGTTTCTTTATTAAATCATTTAGGAAATGTATTTATTTACTGAACTCATTGACTTCTAGAATTGGACTGAAGCAGAACTCCTCATCTCGCCCAACCCACCCAACAAACCCGGATGGATTTTTTTCTCTAAAATTAAGTAAAAGTTGATGAAGCCTCTGAATGGTATATGTACAATTTTGGTGAGTTTGTGTTATAACCAGTTAATAATAGATACAAGATGAACTAGAAACTTTCTGTTGGATCACTCACCGCCTAATTATCAAAACAGATAATTTCAAGCAAGGATAACATGCCTTCAGAAGGCCAGTTGATCTTGCATCTTTACCTCTTTCATATCAATACCTCTTTCACACAGATCCTCTTTCTGATGTGGCTTTTTCAAATGACCTCAAGCAACTGTCTGTAATGATTGAGGCCATTTTTACTGAAGGTCTGACTCTCTGCCCATGTTGCACAAGCTTTGAATCTACAGAAAATGAAAATAGCACATTGAAGAGGTGAGCGATTGCTGAGTGTCCTGTGGTTTGTCTGGATCTGCAGACTTTTCTTCCCTGGGGATTATTGGCACCAGAATTGACTTCCGTATTTTTGCTAATATATTCAATATGTTATTACAATAACATATTAGGCTTGATTATTCTGAATGTTTGTATAGGAATTTCTTAGAAGGCTGTTGTTATACCCCCCGAAAAAAAAGCCAGTCAGGATAAACAAATGAAAATATTATGGACAAAATATAAGTTTGCTACTTTAACAGACCACTGAGACAATTTAGAACTTAGGAAAGCTGAGCAGAACAAGGCATCAAATAAATCTGAATTTAGACAACTTTTTGAATACTGTCTTCTGAAATTTTTGGTAAATCCATGCTAGCTATTGTCTTTTCGTAATTAAGATGCTTTTTTTGTAAGCTGGCTTTTTTGAGTCCCTCTTTCAACTTTCATTGCTTACAGATTTTAGGTGTCTAATATGGCACTGTGAATGTCATAGCAGCTAGATACTTAGAGCCCTGAAGCAGTAGTTGGTTTTACTTTTTATTTTTTAAACTAAACGAAGGAAAAATCATTCCAGTTCTAAAGCATCTTACAGGATGATAGGTAGAGGTAGATCTAGTGGTAGCGATGGTGAAGTTCTTAGGGAGTCATTAAATTAACTGGTTGGGTACTGCTCTCTAATGTAAAGCAGACTTGAATATGAAGAGCAGGAACAATGCAGTTAATGGGAGAGATATTTTCTAAGGTTAGGAAAATAAATTAAAGCCACTCAAAAGTCATATGCCATAATAAGTGTATGCAGTAATAATTTTGGATTGAAATAGATACTATAAGAGCATAGAGATTATTTCCAAAGCACTCTTCAGACTTAAACATCAAGTCATGTGTTGAGTCCAAACTCGGCGTTAAAACAGCAGCCTAAGTTGGAGTAAAGCCTGGAAGCTATTGAGCGATACAAAGCTGTAGAAAGAAATATCATATCCCTCTGAAATAGAGGGGGAAATGTTGTTGAATAAATACGTTCTTTCTTTTGTCAGGCTATTAGCATGAACAGTTCTCTTTAAGACCAGACCTAATGAACTTGAGTGACTGACTACTGTTGGGTTTTGTTTTTTCCCTGCCTCTAATTAGAGATACTGTTATCCTCTGCATGCATGTGGCTCAAATACAGGTTTATCTACTTTCTGCAGTGGAACAGAGGTGTAAGCCAGTAAGCTAAGATATGATACAGTGGTAGGATAGTCTGTGTTGGATCCTTGTGGTTGTAGCTTACAAACCAAATGGACTGCTCTGGATGTTGAAATGTGCTTAAGATAATGCCTTAAATAGTTATCTGCAGGTTATCTGTCAAATCCTGGCTGTTACAAAGATAAGTCAATGTAGCCCAGTGATATAGAGTCTAAAAGAGAAAGGCTTTTTGTACCAACTTATCTTTTAAAGATGTGTTTGCCAGCACATTTCCCCAGTGAGTAGAAAGGAATTAGTATTTTCATAATATTACAAAATCTGTTCCTCTGCCTCTGCCTTTTTTTCTCTTCATTAGCTATGACTAAACAGTAAAGAAATCCATTCAGCTGTGGTAGTGTCAGTATAGTGGTCTCTCTTTTCCTCTCTGCTAGTACTACAGTACTGTTTCAAGACCATTTAAATTCTGCTCAGAGCTGTAAGTGATCTTTTTGTTTAATTTTGTGGTTTAAAATTTAAAAATTGTCTAATGCTTTTTTTTTTTTTTGTACATATTTATAGATGAGTATTCATGTCTTAGAGTTGTGGGTTGTTATTATGTCTTGTGCCTTTACCTAGCTAACATGAACTTGGTTCTGGGAAGATATTTCCTGATGCAGGCTGGGTGAATGGATGCTGAACCTGCTCTGGAGGTCCAGAAGAAAATCAGCAAGTAGAAATAATTGTACTGGGCTTGCACTTTTGATACCAAATGTCTTCTAAGAGCTCTTCATCTAATTAAACATTAGGTAGAGTGTATGGTATACTGCAACCAAATGTAGCCCTTGCTACTAATGGAAGCTGCTTTTGAGGCAAGCCTTCTATTGCTGTGTTTCTCCTGAGAAGTCTCCTAACTTTCCCCTGTTAGCTCAAAATACAGTTTTTCACTGTCGCCATTCTAGAGATGGACAATACTGCCTATCGAATTTCCTTTCTGATTTCAGAAACCATTTAGGTTTAGAATGCTAAAAAGGTTTGCAGTAGCACGTGTCCTGCTGTAGTTGTTGGCTAGAGTTTAGGATGCAACTACAGTGGAAAGATGTTACCTAGATTATAGCCATAGCAGCTGATTGGAGATATTTTTAGAGCCTTTTTTTTTTTTTTTTTTTTTTATGTTGGGGGGAAGGAGGAAGGAAGCCTTGATTCTTACATTTATATTGCTTATAATGCACTTATCCTGTTGAAACACTAGAGAATTAACTGGATAACTAAGCTAATGTGTTTGAATGGAAGTGTGACTTAGCTGCCTTAGAAATCTTGTCCCTGTGATTCAGATAATATTTGACAAATATATGGATACTTTGTTGTACAAGTGTGGTGTTTTCAAATCATATTAATCTCTGTAGTGTGTGAAGGAGCTTTTAGTTGTACACTGCAAAATTTTCTGCTAAAGGGACCTGTTTTTCTTTTCTCCTCTTCCATCCACACAACTATGAACAACATCTAGGCTGGTTTCTAGTGCAGTGGCAAAGAGATTTGCTAATGTTAAGTTTTATGTGCCCTTTTAGAGGATGCATACTGAAGTGGATCCATTTCTGGATCTCATTTGATGATAATGCTTTAGTTTGTACAGGTTTCCTAAGAACTGACTTGTGTTCCCAGCACTAAGTGTAAGGCTCAGTGTGCATGCTTGAGAACGTGCCAAAGAGCATGCATGGTGGAATTCCAGGGTTCCAGGACTGATGAAAATATAAGAAGAGGGTAACAGGTATTAAGCATAGCTACATAGTTTTAGATTATACAAACCTTGCACAGTTCAGCCAAGTGCAAAATTTCCTGACCAGATTTGTCTTTTTTTTTTTTTTTTTTTTTTTTTATTGATTTGAAAAGATGGAGAGGGACAGAATTACTTAATCTGAGAAAGTTCAGAAGACTGTGGTAGGCAGGCGAGGAAAATAGCCCTCTGATTTGGTTCAGACTGAAAAACATAAGATTAATTCCATGGCAAGGCAAATATAATCTCATTTTATAGTTATATAAGACTGTTTAAAGTGGGTCATCGGTGTTGGGGAAAAACACGCCTTCATTTTCTAGTGTGTGGTTGGTTGTTTTTTTTTTTTTAACACACCACATAAGGATTTTTTCTCCTCCCCTTCTCAGACTAGAAGGAACACTTTTCTCCAGGGACAAAGACAGGATGAAGCTAAAAAAATCACTTGTCTACTTTATTCTCCATCATGTTGCTTCAGTGGTAATCACTGGTTTGAGATTTACTTTCAGAGATTCTGCCTGACATATGGTGACGTGCATAATGAATATATGCAAACATATAGCAATTTAAAATTCATTCTTTATTGCACTTTGGTTTTAGTTTACAAATTGCTGTAACAATTAAAGGGATCTTGTAAGCATTAATCTATGCACTTAGGGGAAATTTCACCTTAATTCTTTTATTATGTGTGTGAGATGGAGAAAAAACCACTTAAGACCTTGCATGAGAGTTGGGGTTCTTTTGTTTTCTGGTTTCAAATGATATACAGGAACGTTAAGTTTCTCCTCTTTGAAAATACCACCCTTTGCAGGGAAGGAGAGGAAGTGGTGAGAGTTTGAGGGCTATGGCCTGTGTGACTTAGTTATGGGTTTGGTTGGTGTTCTTTTTTGTTGTTGGTGTTCTTTCCTGAAGCACCAGCTGGAAGAATCTGAAGAAGGCCAGACTGAGGAAAGAGGAGAGTGATTGCATGCTTCTGTAAGAGGAGTCCTGAGAGATAACAGCTACAGAGAGGTTTTTAGGTAGAAAGGGAATGGCTTCTTCAGCAGCCCTTTAGAGCTGAAACACAAAGGGAAGTGCACCTATATGTCCAACATCCAAAAATGTAGATATCAAACTTTTTTTTATACTCTGTTTTGAGTAATTAGGGAAAGGACTGAAATGTTCATCCCATTCATAATGGGAACCATGCAATGATGAGGAAAAAGTACATACTGCTGTAAAGAATGTTCAAACTGTAGCTCTTCATTTGATGCTCCTGACTGTCAGAATTGGCATAATTGGTTGCCAGCAATGGGAGTTGTGTCCAAAAAATCCAGCTTGCAACTTCTGATGATTGAGATAATTTACTTTGACTTTCCATTCAGCAGCTAAATCCTGTTAATCTAGCTTCTAGTTCATCCTGTAGTTAAGTTCTTTATAGGAGTTGACAGTAAAATTTTTCAGTTCATGCTGAAAACTACATGTTGGCAAATAAACAGGTAACCATTATAATAAACATCAAATGGGCATCCATTCAAGCTTTATGGGGAGCCTTTGATCAAGTATTTGATAGTAAGTCACGGTGTCAGTATGCTGAACCAGAAGAGGACAACAGAACGATGGTAGAAAAGATTCCTGCCATCTTGATGGAAAGGCCAGTTTATACTGTCTGAACTATGCTAATCAAAATAACCAGACCAGCTTTGTAGTTAAAATAGCAAATTACTTCTTGCCCAACTTATTTTGACTGAAATGTCTAGGGAACTCTCAGTTTAAGTCTGTGGGCAGATGTGAGGAGGCAATGACTTCTGGTTGGAGAAGACAGCTGGCACAGATGGATCCAGAATAGCTCATGCCTTCCTGGCCTCCGCCTGTCACGCTCAGAAATTTAAGCTGTGCATACTGAATCACGTGTTGTTTGTGGTTTACACTTACTGAATCACAGAACCGTTTTCCCCTTCATTCTCTCCACTATTTCAGTTTCACTGCAGTGGCTTCTGTTACCAAAAATGGCTGCTGGTAAGCACAACCAATTTTTTTGTTTTCTAAATTATTATTCTTCATGATCAGGAAAAATTTGCTCATACTATATTGGGAAGCACTACTGGGAAGTCAGAACAAAAGAGGAAAAGCCTTGAATGAGTTACAAGCACTAATGGTTCCTTAATACTAGCTGTGCTGTAGGATATTGGGGTGTGTGGAGAAAGGGAAGAGAAGGGATAAAAACACACACCAATTTGAGTTTAGGAAGGTCAGGTCCTTCCATAGTCAATACAGAGGACAAGGCTTTTGTGGCTGCTGCTTTGAATCACTCCCTGAAAGGGGAATGAGAGGTATTGCTACCAAAAGATACAATTTCTCATTTTCGTTTTCTCTAACTCCAACACGCACCTTGGTTTGCAAACCAAGCGGAAAACTAATGTCAGAAAAAGGCTTCTTTTGGTTTTGCAATCTGAATCAGCTCATCGAGGGATCTGTTGATCTGGCACGTCTAGCACAAGGCAGGTGTGAGAGTGCGTGCCTCGGAGCAGTAGGATGAGAAGTGTGGGGTGAGATTAGCCTGTTCCCCAACAGTTCTGCGGCTCGCAACTTCCCCTTGTGCAGTAGTGGCAACAGCGGCTGCTATTGTCATCTCTGAACGTTACCTTTTCCTTCCCCTTCTCTCACCCTGTGTAATCTTGATTTTTATTTGAAAACGGGAGATACGGTAGTGTTAGTAAATCTTTATACCTTATTAGGTATCTTTATACTTTATTGGGTATAAAGTCAGTAACTAAATGGTGGGAGGGTTTCTGTGGCAAAAAAAGGCTTCTAACTTCTCAGTTGTTTCAGTAGTCACTGCTATCGGCTCCACTGATGCTGCAGAATTTTTTTATAAGCAATACCTCAAAAGTAAGGAGTATCCAGAATTTTTGCTTTGAGGCTATGCTCAAGACGAACGCACTTAAAATACACTGCTGAGTGAGAGTGTCCTGCCACACCTGTAGCAGTGTCAGAGTTCAGTGCCAAGCCTAGTGAATCTTCCTTTCACTTCTGTCACATCTGCGTTCTTTGCATTTTGGCAAGCAGTCAAAAAACGATTTAGCCCGTTACAGGAATTAAGCATTGAGCTCAGACATCGTAACTCAAAAGACTGTGGCCAGTATATGGCGTGAAATTAATCAAAAGGAAAGAAAATTAATGACCTGCTGTGTTGCCATCCATCAGGATATCGCTCAGCAGGTGTGAAATTAACTTGCCTTGACTGTGGATTAAATTTAACGGCATGACGTAAAACTGCAGAAACTGTTTCCGTTATTACTAGGGAGCAAGCGTTTTTAAAGATCCCAGCTTAATGAACTGCTTACGCCATACAGTGGATAGTCCTATGATGATCTACCAGCATGAGTTTAGATTATGTTCCCTAAGAAGATCAAGTATTACTGTATCAGTAAAAATTGTTAAAGGCAGGCCACAGAAATGCGGTTTTAATTTCTATAATTACTGTGCACCAGATGGTGGACATATACTTTTTTTCCCCAGCATAAGTACTTCGGGTCAAATACAAGCAGTTGCGATCTTTATTTACAGTTCATCAGATTTTAACCTAGGTGATCAAAATTACTTTGTTATGGCGTATTATGATGACCTTCAAAGAAATACATAGATAAAACCTCACTATTGTTTGTTATAGTTACAAAAAAGCCTTCCCCCCCAGCCTTAATTATGAGTATAGCAAAACTACCCACTAATGTTAACTACCCACTAAACAGTAACTACCCACTAACTTTACTTTGGAATAACTATCTAACATTAGATTATGTACTTAAAGCATTTGGTAAATCCTAGTTAATTTAAACATTGGTTCTGAAAGAGCAGTACTACGAAGATGCAAAATACATTACAGGTTAATAACAGTTCAAGAGAAATGAGAGAAGGTGAAGGAAATCTATTTTCCAATTTGAATCTAAAGATCTTGATATTCTCCCAACTATTTTCTTCTGTCTGGTCCTATTCCCTTATGTGTGTGCACTCTTTCCTCTGTAGTTGCCCTGATTATTATTTTTTTAAATGGAGCATTTATCACAGTTGTGGATGCTCCCTTTGACTTCTGAGTTCTTACTGGATTTTTGCTGAATATGCTTTGAACGTCCTCCTCTAAAATGTTCAGTCATCCCAGTCCTTTTTAGAACTCCTGATGGTTTTGCCCTTGGCAGAAAATAGTCATGTATGGTTTTTTTCATCTCCTCCTTCCCCCACCCTTAAATTCTGAATACACAGTTCCAAGAGTAAAGAAAGTTGCGTGTTTGTGATTAGGAGGAAGACTTAGTTATGACTTCCACAGTAGCTTTCTTTGAAATAGGGCTGGCACGCATCCACTCATATGTTTTCAGGATATTGGCACATATTTGATTAGCTGGTCTTTGTAAGTTGACTCATTTGACCTCTTATTAAGGATCATCCATGCTTTGTAAAAGCAGTCCTTTAAGTATTGCCGATCAGAAAGCTGTTAGAGTACTGAAGGTCTAATTAATGCTTCACAGTTGTGGTGGCAAAGTTCTGTGGGTTTTGTGTCAAACGAGAATTCTGACATTAGCATCAGTAAAATGGTTTTGATTCATAACAAATATGATGTAACTACTGAGAAATGTTAGGGTTGTTTTAGAGTTATCCCACTCAGTTGCTTTGTCACTGGCAGTACTTTCTTCAAGGGTAAGCCCATAAGCAGTAGCTGTAGGATCACAGGACCTGTACTCTTCTGGAACTTTAATGAAGATCTCTGTGATCGTTTTGAAGAATATTCATTTGGGTAGAGCTGACAAGATATTTTAAAGTTTCTTCTTTTCTTGAAGAGAAACATTACTCTTGGTACCCATTACCAAAATGAGGTAAGCAAGTCATGGAGGCCTAATGCTTTGTAACATTATAAGCATTAACAATGTGGGTCAAGCTTTTAACAGTGAACAAAGGTTAGATGGTTACTAGAAGAGCCATATTTCAGCTGGACCTTTGGGCTGCTTTATTTTCCTGTATTAGAAAATGAATATTTTGATATGAGTGTCTAAAGAAACTTGCTCTTGAGGCTTAGATTGTAACATGATGCTCTCGCTACCTTGCTTATATTGAAATCAACCCTGGGATACCGTGTTCAGTTGCCTGCCCTGGGTTTTACATTACTGGGTTTATTTAATTGTATTCCTCTCTGTCTCTTGTTGATGGCTTTTATAGTTGCCTAAGCTTTTATGATTTATTTGTAGCCCTGGGGGAGGTGGGGAGAGAAGAGGAAAAGATGTAAGTTTAACTCTTTCTGTGGAAATTCTCCTCTAGTTTTTGAACACAAGTGAAAAGCCAAGCAGGAGAGCTCTGGCAGCAAGGAAATGTAACTGTCCTGGAAAACCTTTTTGTCAGTCCATTTTGTTAGGAGGGCCTTGCACTTCTGTTTTCCATGACAGCCTATGTAAGCTGGGTCACACGGCGCTTCATTGCACCTTGCATTCACACTCAGTTTGTGTTGGCTGTTTTTGTTTGCTTTATCCTCTCATATCTATAATATCCTATAATGAGGGAGCTTGAAGCTAATTCTAGTGTCTTAATAGCAGTGTTTGATTGTTTTTTTATGCAGCACTACTAGATTGTGATATAAAGAGAAGTCAGATTTCTCTACATTGCCTGTAACAAGAATATGCAAAATTGGTTTGTCAGCATGCTCAGAGTTAAGCGGTGTGATGTTATATGCCTGTGAATTTGGGTTCCCAAGAAGATATTTGGATTTCTCTTGATCCAGAAGGACTGAGGACTGCAGATTAAATTAGCAGAGATGGTTCAAGGGAGAACAAAACAGAACAAAGTCAAACCTCCTGCTTGTTCACTGCAATTTGCACAAGTGGTATTCACCCAAATAGGAGAACTGTGTCTTCTGGTTGCACCCTGTGTTTGCAGAGCAGTTGTTCATGTTCTAGGTTACGCTGACAATACTTTAGTTTCTGATGGGCTCAGCACATGAGGAAAGGGAGCTTGTGTCTGCTAGCAAAGATGAGGCAGTAGCCACCAGTTAAATCATTGGGTAGGCTTTTTGGATTTTTTTGTTTTGGGTGTTTGTTGTGGTTCTGTGTGAGGAGTGAAGATTTTTTTTGGCTTTTCTCATGACATTTTCTGTATTTTCTGAAACTGCAGTCAATAAATGTTCCTTCCCAAAGGAATTGCCAGTCTATAGACTTGTGATTGTTTATTGTAACTCAGCCAGGGATAGACAGAAAATTGTTATATAACAAGTCAAAAATGATGATATCAAATAAGAGGTTTATTCTGCATGGCAAAAAATTAAAGTATTGTTTAATTAGCAGCCAAGCCACTTATTTTGCCCTGTAGTTCATTATGTGTTAAGTAGGTTTATGCCACTGATTCGTATAGCTCATTACAGCTCATAAATGTCACTGTAAAATTAGTCAAAATAAGAGTGTTAAACTGTCTTGCTGTCATTAGTTATCAAGTTGGTTTGGTTTTGGTGACAAGTTTGTAGATAAAGTGTGAATTTTATAGTTGAAGATGTCATAGGACTTGGATAGCATGCTGCTTCTCATTATGGAAAGAGACAGCCTATATCTACAAGCTGAAGCTGAAACTTTTTTCTGGTCATAGCTACTACCTGCCTCTCCTCATCAGCAGTGTTGGTCAATGTCCTGTACCAAGTTTAAAAGCAATAGGTGCAGTGGTGATAATTGCCAGTAAGTCAGTGATGCCACTTCTGGAAACACAGTACCAGTGAGATGCTTTCTCCGAATCTTTGTGTTCTTTTGTCAAGATCTGGAGCATAACAGCATAAGCTGAAGTGGCCACTTCTTTAATAGTGCAGCTGATGATTTCCAGATGCAAATTACTGTAATATGCTCAAATGCTTTATGTGTAGGTAAGATCCTGAAGTCTGCATCTCAGAAGGCTGTTGGCATTGTGACAAGGAAACTAGGCTATAGCACAGAAAGTCATTTGCATCAATCATTTGACCAATTGATCAATCACTTGATAATTATCACTCAATAAGATTTTATCAATTGATAATATAATAAAAAGTCTCAGTACTTTACAGTAGGAGGTTGTAATAATAAGCAGATGTGTCTGTTGGTAAATGACACTGGAAGTTTTTGTACAGGGTGTATGTTGTTGTAAATTCCAGTTAAGTGGAACAGAACTCTTTGAGGCTAAAACTTCACACTGGTTTATTTTAACAGATTTGGGGTCCAACTCTGTTGATACAGGCAGTAATGCCAGCTCCAGCTGCCACAGCCCTACAGTTATCAATGATTTTTGCATGTTTTACATCAATAAATTTCAAAGATTATATGCTGTTTATTATATTTTATATATAGCAAATAAGGTGTGGGAAGGTACAGGGATAGCAGGTCAGTGGCTGAGTCATATAGTACATCTCTCAAGTTCCAGTATGCAGCTCATCTGCAAGATGAGACTGTAGATGTGCGGAATTGAAATAGGAACAGCTTCTCTGGTTTTGTGGGTAGGGTATGTCAATCTGCTGGAAATTAGGCACAGAATTTGGTCAAGAAAGAAACTGTATTGTCAGATTGCAGTGTCAAGTACTGCCACCTGATCTCAGATCATTTTAAGGAAACCCTAAAGCAGCTGGGTAGATAGCTTTTGTTGGTTTGCTTGACAGAGGTTACATTTACAGACTATCTTAAGTGACTGAAGATAAACTTTTTGATACGCCTTTTTAAAACTGTAACATTAAACTGGAATGTCACTTTCAGTTAGTCTTTGTTCAAAGAAAGATCTCCTCTGGTTTTAATAATTTATGTGGAAACTATGAAAGATTTAAAACATGACAGCCCTGAAATAAGAAGATTGATGCTACTCTAGTGTGATGTGATTTGCATTCTGACCTAATTTCTTTTAGTTAGTGATTGATATAGGACTTTGTGGGGTACGTGAACTTAGGACTTTGGGAGATTACCAGTTGATATTTTTAGGTTACCAGCTAATCCTGGTTAGGAATAGGATTTTCATCTGAAAACTGGGAGGTCCTTAAATTCTTCCTGTTTTGCTTTAGAATGACAACTGGAAAGTGTACAGAAAAAGCAAAGGATTGTTTGTTTATTGCAAACTGCCTTGTGCTGTGGCTCTCTTTGACATAATGATTTTCTGTGTGCATGGATTTAAAAAGTGCTATTTTTCTTTAATGCTTAAACAGAAGGTAAATTTTCCATTAAAGTTGTTAATTTTGCACACACTCTAAAAGAGGTATGGAAAAGCATGGCGTACCCATTGCCCCCAAAATGTTTGGAGCCTTTCCTTCTGGGTTTTTATGTTGCTGTGTAGCTGTTTGCGTAGCAGCCAGACTATAGATAAACTAACAAATACAAATTCACAGTTCCATTTGCTTAGTCAACAGCTGTGTTCCATATATAAACACTGTGTTCCAGATGTTTTCTCCTTGTTAGCAGTTGCTTTCATGTGCTTGTAACTTATGGCAGAGAACCTAGTTCTTCAATTCCACCCTTAGTGTGGGGTTGCCATCTGTTTTGTGTCTTAATTTGGAAGGTAAGCTTTTTGTCACCTGTTTCTACAGATTGAGTCCAAAATGCTTACCTGTCCTATGTATGAGGTCACCTTTGTGGATTTTTATTAAACTTTGTACAAAGTGTAAAGAAGCAGAAAAATAAAGGCTATTGTAGCTTGAATGTCAGTGGGTTACATATGTAGGATTGTAGCTCCTATAGCTGTTTTGTTTCCTTTTTGTTGCATGCCTTTTGATGGGAAGTGAAAGCAAGGTGAAGAAGCAAGAATTTGCACTAGTAGTGTAATATGTATGACTAATACTATGTTTTATTGAAAATACTGCTCAAACTGGTTTTGTTGCTGGTGTGGCATGCTAATTTGAGTAGGTTTTGTCCTTCTAAGTGAAAGGGCATATATTGGACTGAGCTTGATGGAAATTTCTGTGGGGCCCCCCCTGCCCCAAGATTTACTGGCTCAAAAGAGCCCTCACAATACATTCTTTGGATACTGAAACCTCTTCTATTGTTGTTACACAGAAGATTCCCATGACGGCTTGGTGAGGTCTCCATCTCGTTGGTAATGAGGGCTGAAGTGAAAGGGAGGGGAGTAGGAGGATGTCGCATTCGCATGGGCGATGTCATGCCTTACGTGACAGCCCTGCATCCTAGCACACACAGTTATAATCATGCTCTTGTCTCCTGAAAGCAGAAAAGGCTGCAGTTCTGTGGGCAGTGTTAACAGAGAAAGAGAGCAGCTAACTCCCAAGAGTTCTCCCACGCAAGTCAAGACAAATTTTGCAGTTCTGCAGATCAGCGTGGTTTTTATCTTCCCCCTTTTCCTTCCTGTTGCCTTCCACACCAACTCTTGAGAGTTATTTATGGTGCTTTTAGGGAAGAAACCGATTCAGCTACTGCTCATGAAACAGCTGTTGGGGTAGATGGAGCATTCTCTGTCACTGAGGCTTTCTGAGCTTCCTTCCGTCCTTCAGAACTGTCTTAACAACTACCCGTGTCTTCTTCCTTCTCATCTTCCTCTTTCCTCTCCAGTTTCTGTATATCACTTGTGGCTTTTATTTGCTCCCACAACAAAGAAATAAATAATATCAAATATTTGCAGACCTTGATTAATTTGTGAAAGTTTTCTAAATCTGAAAAAGCTGAAGCTGTAAAGATTTGGCAAACTTATTTAATTATCTGTATACAGCCCATCGGAATATTGCATAAATCTCAGAGCTTCAGCTTTCTGCTCTTTATTTACCTGGTTTAGATATGCTGGCAGTATTCACAGGGAAAGAGGCTATGCTGTCTAGATACGCAAGTTGTTTGGATATTTATTTTTTTTTTAATCACAATTCAGATTGAGAAGCATCAAAAGGAGGCTGTGGGAATGGTCTTGACTTAATTTGTATGTGGATGCATGGGATTAAGCGCATTCATTACACTAGGGGAGACTTCTGTCTGTCATAAGAGCTGCTTGTCAGGTTCTACTCATTTCCAGCATATTCCTGAAGAGTGCATAGTTGTATGGATACTTGGGAAGAGACTTTTTAAAACAGAATTTTGAAGTCTTACTCAGAAGGCAACACAGGAAAACCAGAATCCTTCTCTGAAGACGAAGGTACCTGAAAGAAAGCACTGTTGAAAGTCATTGGGTGGATTGCTGTTTAGAAAAGGACCGGAAATAAGGCAACAACAGAATAGAGTACACCTAAGGTTAAATATGAGAATTGACCAAGCTTGTCTTTAATTGCTTAAGATGAAAGTCAATGCTTTTCATACACTTTCTTAATGATACTGTGCAATGTATTCTGGGACTGTCTGGGAAACAGAATGGGCTTTGTAGTAACCTGCATAAAATTTCATTGATAAAACACTGTAATTATGGAAAGCTGTTGAGTGGAGTAATGTCTATAACTATCCTTTCTTTCATACTGGGGATACAGTTCTTTCAATTTCAGAAGACTCGTGTCATTTACTTGGCTAAATGCAACCAAGGTTTGTGGCCAAAATACATTTACTTGCATCTGATGCTTGGTCGAAATTTTGTTGATGAAGGGATGCTTGTTGCTTGCAAAAGAAAAAAAAGTTTTGCAAGGTTTTAACGGCTTTTTCTAGTTCATGGTTGTAAGAACTGTGGTACTGGTTCCAAAACTCTTTATCTGTACAGGCTGTTAGTAAAAGCAACTGTGCATGAAGCAAATAAGATGCTTGGAATAGATATTTGAAGCGTGACACTTATTCATTTATTCTTTGACGTTTTAGTAAGCCTTTAAAAAGTCCATACAATATGCCAGCTTGGTACCTTGGACTTGTCTCCAATGTGTATATTCTCACTTGGGTAGATGCTGACTGCTGCTGGTGTTACTAACTCTGAGTCTAGTTACATATAGACTAATATTGATGCTGGTTTTTGGTATTTACAACTGTGTTAAAAATATTTCACTTACAGCAAATCATGGCTTCAGAGATGGGCAAATGTACACTTATGGCAGTAACAATATAATTTTTCAAATAAGTGTGAGCAGCATTAAAATACCTATTGTTTTTTAAAACACCTGCACAGTTAACAGCAGAGTTAAAACTGCAAATCATTCTCAAACCCTGAGTCATTTTATGCTTAGCATTTCATATTATAGTGTAATTAAGTACTATTTAAATGTTAAGAATAGTGTTGGTTTTTCACAAATGATGCCATGCTAGCAGGAATATTCACTAAATTGCTTCTGCCATGTTTATGGATACTTCTAGAATATCCGTGTTCATGTACACCATTTTGGATGGTGTGGCAGGTTTGAAGTGTTAAGATTTGAGTGGTTGTCAAAATGAGTTGGCTCACCTACTTAACTTTTCACTGGAGGGGTTATACCTGTTAAGGGACTGGAGCATCTGGTGTGGGAGGAGAGGCTGAGAGGGCTGGGACTGTTCAGCCTGGAGAAGGGAAGCTTTGGGGGAATCTTACTTATGTTTATAAATCTCAGATTGGAAGGTGTAAAGAAAACAAGGCCACACTCATCTTGATGGTGCCCCTTGACAAGACAAGATGCTTTAAGATAATTTTTTAAGATACATTTGAATATAAAAGCTGTCATGAAGAGCATCAGTCCTCTTAAGTGGTTGCGTGTATTCCAAATACATATCAGCATGTCTGAGTACTGTCACAAACCTTGTGGTATTTATGTGAATTGTTTAACGGACTTACTTCAAAAATAATCAAATTAGTCCCTTCCTAAGCAAAAAAAACCTACAGCAGTGGAGAAAAACATGTGATCTAAATCTAAAATCAGAATACATTAAAGTTATATTTTAATATTAAATCTTAAAGTGGATGTAATGAATGTGTGTTGCATGGGATTTATGTAATGATTCTTTAGTGGCTCAGTGTATCAGTACACTAAGGTAATTAAATACTTAAAAGGGGCAAGGGGAGAAAAGGCCAACTGCCATTTCAAAAATAATACAAAATCCTACAGTCAAAATTTATCTTGCTTTTATGTAAATTACCACTTCACAGGTATTTGAAAACAAGCAGTTTTTGCGGTGAGAAACACTTTGTCCATGTTCAGCTAAATGAATGAGTTTTAAAGAAGTTAAAAAGAGCTAGTTTATTTTTTTTCTAATCTTACTTAAAAAAAAAAAAAAGAAATTTAAGGACTCGCTCGGTCACTTTGCAAGGCTGTAACAATGGGTCATCACCAGGCATTGCAGTAGGAGTTAAAGGATGATGAAGAGATCAGGTGTAATGCTGAAAATATAAATGTAAAGAGAGAAATGCTGCTTTTAGGTCATACTTTTTCTTCTACTGCTGCAGAGTAGTACATTGCTAATGATCTTTTATAAAAGAGCCTGAAGTGCATTCAATGGTGGGTTCTTCTTCTCGAGTGTTATCAGTGTAATCATTCAATGTATTATGTTTTATTTTCCTAAATGAAACTCTCTGCTATTTTCATTACTTAACAAAAAAAAGAAACAAAAACGTGTGAGTGGAGATCATTTTTGTATTAGTCTTTATTTTCTCAATACTGTAAACAAATGCACTTCTTTAAGTTGAGTAGCATCTTCAGATGGATTTCTGACTGATGGAAATTATTGCTTCTTAAATTGTTGCAAGCCATGATTATTTTTTTTTTTTAAATTCTGTTTTTAAATGATATAATCCTTTTCCTTAGAAACTATTTTGGACTGAATCTGTACTTGGTACCAGCTATATTTCTTTTTTTTTTTTTTTCCTTCATGTCCCTGTGAACACCCAGCATTGATAATTCCCTATTCAAGATCAAAGATCAAATGAATTATTGGAAAAAGAACAGATTAATTTTTAACAGAAATCAACTGTGCATATACGTAATTCTTTGTAAGTAATCCAACAATAAATCTGTGTACCTTCAAAATAATGTTTTGCATTTCTAGGTAGCTTTCTAGTTTTTATATCCTCTGATGGAATGCACTGAAGTAGTTGAGGATAGCTTTCACATTAGTGAGTTTTGGGTAGCCAGTCTACTAATTTCATGAACCATAAGAGTAAGACTGGCCTACTGTGGTCACAGTGTGTATTGCTTGGAGCCCAACAGAAAGCACCCGTGAGCTCTGACTCCTCACGCTAACCTGTAAGGCTGTGACTGCCATATTCATCAGCACTGATGATGGTAAGGGATAATAGTTTTTTGCAATTACTTACTAAGAGTGTATTGCTAGCTAATACAGACTAGAATTCCTATCTGTGTCCGGGTAGCACTGTGTCCTCTTGAAGTAACCGGGAGCTCTTGCAACTGCTTCAAAGTGAAAATAGCCTCCTTTACCTAACATGCAAGTAGTCAAGCCATCTCTTCAGTTCTAATTCTCTGGCATTTCTAAAGAAAGCTAATCTTGGTACAGTTCCTCTGGCCACTCACTGTAACATGTATCCAGCCCTCTGAAGTAGGCCTGTCAGAGAACCCGCCAGGGAAGTCATAGATAGAATCATAGAATCTTTTCAGTTGGAAAAGACCCTTAAGACCATCGAGTCCAATCGTTAACCTAACAGTACCAAGTCCACCACTAAACCATGTCCCCAAACACTAGGTCTACACATCTTTTAAATACCTCCAGCAGTGGTGACTCAACCACTTCCCTGGGCAGCCTGTTCCAGTGCTTGATAACCCTTTTGGTGATAACCCATTCATCTCCTTCTACTGTTAAGTAAATCTGCCTCAGTTTGCAAAGGGTAAGATGTTTTTTAATGTTTGTCTTCTAATTTTTTTCTTCTTACCTTGACTGCAACCCGTGTCCGATCCCTCAGGGCAGTCATTGTCACTTCATGGCATCAGCTGTGCATTGCTAATGAGTTTCCAGAAAACACAGCAGCAGTCTCTGCCTGGTGCAGCCCCTGCAGGATCTTTATCAGTCTTCTCCTGTTTTCAAGAAGGCCACGTTGTCAACTGTAGAAATAGCAACAAATTCTCCTGCAGGGGCAGCTTACTACCGTTTTGGTGAAGAAGTCCTGGGTGTAACAAATATATTTTATTGAATTTATTAAGAGTCTGCAGGACTTGAGGAAGTTATAAAACACTGTTAGGTCTTCAGGTTTGAGTGACTGACCCAGACAAACTTTTACTGAACTGGTGACAAATTTGCAGTGTTCCTAAAGTATGCTCTCCTATCTGCCCGTGGATTAAATGAGTCTTGTCCTAAAAGGTCAGTCTGTCCTACCTGTGAGCCACATTTTTATTCCATCTGTTAATATGAATGTTCTGAAGATGATGCCAAGAAAGAATTTACTAAATATATACACTTCTTATGAGAATAGATAGTCCTTGAACTGATCAAGTTTTCCTGAATACCAAAATTAAACAGCTTTTGACCAGCTCCTCAGAACAGAAGTGGTGGAAAATGACTTCCCATGACTTTCATCACATATATATTTTCTTTTCTCCTCCGATTCTTCTTCGTTCATTTGGGATGTTAGTCTGTATTAGAACTATTTTTGCATTCATTTGTATTTATATATGGATAAATGTAGAATATATATTATGAATGTATTTGTGGCATATAAAAATACATACTATATGACTACAAAAATATCCTAAATTCAGGTAGAAAAATGATACAATATAAAAAGCAGAGCAGTAATCTGTGATTTATTGTTATGAGAATAATTGGGAATCTGTAAAATGTGGGTTCCCTCAGTTTTTCAATGTTTAACTCACAAGAAGTAGTTGAAAAGATAACTTTCAGTAACGGTTCTCAGTTCTCAAGATTTTCTTATGAATTCTTGACTTACAGCTGTGACTTAAATTGACTTTCCAAATATAGCAAGTATAATATACCAAATCCTAAAGAAATTTTCTGTTTTTTTTTCTTTTTGTATTTTTCTGCTTTAGCACATCAAGAAGGACAGGGGGGAAAAAAGGAAAAAGCTGATGTTGAAAAATTCAGTCCTCACTCCTACTCTTTTATAAATTGCTGTTAGTATTCCTGTCTCCATGTGTGAGCCCAAGGTCCAGGCTTGTGGTTTAAACTATAAACAGAGATGAGATACTTTTATACAAGAATAAATGTGCACAGATGGAGGTAATCAGAAGCGAATTAAACGTGTAGGATTTTAGAGGTGCCAAAAGCCCACAATACCAAGTTGACGTTGATGAGGACTACAGGTGCAAAGTACGCTCAGACATATCCTTAGAGGCTGATTTGTAGAAGGTGTTCAGACACCCCCAGGTGTCCTCAGGAGTGTCTTCTTAATTGCAGGGGGAGCTGTGTATTTGGACGCGTTCATACGTCTCTTAGACACCTCTTTGCATCTTTACTGAGATTTCTTTAAAATTCTTGATTTTTGCTGTGGTGTTGACAGTTGCCAGGGATTTTTTTTTTTAGGGCTTGCCTTATAGTTCTCAGCTAATTGTAAGAAATCCTAATGTTGTGGGCTAAAAGATAGAAAAAACAAAAACTTTCAAGGACAGTACTTTGCATAACAGGAAGGATTTCTGTGGGATTCGTTAACCTATTTGATACATTAAAATTTTAGGAAAAGGACCTTCTGTGCTTTGGAAGTTCTTAACGATAAATGAAAAAAGAATTTTTAAAAAAAACCCCACTCGCTTCTGTAGTTAGACCTCTGAGGCATCTGTTCTTTGAAACGTAGAAGAAAAAATATTTTAAAATCTGTTAATAAATTCTGAGCATTTTTTTATCGACAGTCATCTGGCATGACTGACAAAAACTCCCTTATTTTTCTTTGTGTGTTACTTCCATTTAAGGCGCACTTCTGTAGTAAAGGAAAATGTTGGTGTTGGCAGAGATTCAGAATTTGTTCTTGTTCCTTAATAGTCACAGTGATTAAATGTGGATAGTAACATAGATTTTTTTATTTAATAATAACTGTAAATGAGGGGGGTTTTTGCAATGACATATTCTTGCATGTAATTCCTGTATTGCACAGTAAGCCTCCATTAAGCTAATAAATCAAACTTCATGTTCTTGAAACCATTTTCATCTCCATTCCCAGTCCTTCCAGCCACAGTATCAGCCTTTCCTTCCAAATTCTGAATGTGAAGACATGTAAAAAAAAAAGAGAGAGAGAGAGAGAAATAAAAAGGCCTGACTCTTGCAGAGTTTTGATATACTTTCTGTGAGGTATGGCCATTTTCATCCTGTCCTATAACATAATTGTTTTAACAGGCAAACACCTCTCCCTCCTTTCGAATCTCCATTTAGCGTAACAGGATTTCTCTCTGGCTTTCACAAGTATGGTGTTGCTGTGCTGACAGCTCTCTGAAGTTATGTATTTTCCTCTACACACTAGTTTGACCATGTTCCCCTTACCCATCCTTCCTTCCACTCCTGTTCTCCCTGCTGAAACATAACCTTCTTGTCTTTACTTTCCCAGTCTCCCCATCCGATTCAGCAATGAGGGTTTGCTTCCTGCCTCCACCTGCCCACATTAGGCTTCCCTGTCAGATAGAGACTCAGTAATGTAGACAGTGTCTTTCCGCTTTCTCCCTTGTTCCTCCCTAACACAGGTAGGAATTCTCCCTTTAATCTTGGCAAAACATTTCACTGTTCTCCTCAGATCTCTTCTGAAAACTACTTTGCTGTGATGTCTACAGGAAAAAGAAGGAAATGAGACTCCCAGTCTCATTAGTACAACTTCCTAAGGTTTGTTTCTTCGTGTTTCCAGTCCATAGGCTCATTCTCATCATCTGATTTTGCACGGCTTGGCTGCTGGGCACAAGACATATCTTTGTCCTCGGTAATGTCATATGACACGCCAAAGTCTGCTCATCCATATGTTGGATTTACTGTAATGCAAATACTGTTCTGGAGGGGTAGGTCTAACTAAAAATCCGGTGTGTGCAATATGACATTTTCACTTGTGTACTCCAGTGAAATCCAACCACTTGGCTAGGTAGCAACTGTGGTAATTTCTTTTTCTTTCTTGTTTTGTTTTGTTGTTCTACAGGCTATGCTGTATTGTGCAGTTTATTACATTTAGATACCTAGACTTTAACTTTCCAGACAGAAAAATACATATAAGAATTGCAATTTGACTTGTGAAAAATGTGATCAGGATTGTGGCGGTTTTGTGACTTGCAGGAATCACATTTTATGTGTGTCTCTTTTTTGCATATATGTGTTACCTGAGTTTTATGCTGTGTCCTTTCATCTTATGTATTGACTCAAAACCTCTTAACTATTCAGCCTTTAACAATACTGATAGACAAGCTAGTTTCTCCCTCCTGCTTTAATTGGAAACTTAGGTCAGATGGAGATGAATGGATTGTCTGTTTCACTGGAATTTGTAACCACCCTTATCTTCTTACAAATTTTATTATTCCTTTAGCTTCTTTAATTCTGTTTTTGTTGGAAGTGGTACTAAGATTATGCAATCTGTTGAAACCTAGGGGTTGCTGCTTTTCTTCCTTGCCACAATTTGCCCTTTTTTTGTTTTCAGTTAGGTTTTGCTTTGTTTTAGCCAGTCCCATTTAATTGCTTTTCTTGAAAAATTACACGATATTTAATTCAATATTCTTTCTGAACCTGATCTCCTGAAACTTTCTTGCCATATTGAAATTAAAAAAAAAAAAACAAAACCAAAAAACAGTGGAGGAAGAAGAATAGGAAATGTTAGTAAATACATTTTTATTTAAGATGAATTTATTTCAGTGGATGACTTTTTTTGTAGTTATGCAACACTAAGTTTAAAAATTCTTGTCAAGCTTCTTGAATAAAAACTGTGGGATGTCTTGGCGCCTTTCTCTTTGAACAGGAAAAACTATCTGCTCTTGTTCTTTGAAAACGGGTTTCTTGAAGTTGGCTGTAGTGTGGGGAGGTTTTTCGTTAGTGGTTTCACTGACACTTCTCTAAGGCTTGCTGGTTTGCATTTTTAACCTCCCTAATGTTTATTTGCTTGCAGTGTTTGCAATGTCACTTCAGTTTTGCTTATGAACCTTTTATCCTTCACCCACTGCTAATGTTAGATCTTTATTGTTCTTGGTTCCTACTTTGTCCATCAAACTTCTCTTCCCTTCTCCCTATCACCTAAAAAGACCGAAAAGTCTACTGTAGTGGGGGAAAAATGCTAATCTACCAGGTTATCTTTATTATCATGCAGTTATAAAGGTGGTTTTCTTCTGTAGTTTTGTAAAGCACATTTTACAAAAAGTCCTGTATGGTTTTTTTTAAATCCCTATATATACATGTGCGATTTGCTTGTCTCATGTTGGGCATGTTTGTCAAAAATACACTTAAAGCTTTTCTCCACGCTAAACTTATTATTCTAAAGCGATGAAAATGTTCCTGTTTGTTTGTTGAGGGTTGCCTCAGAGATGGCTGACCTTCAGTGGAGAATGAAATGTCTATTAAGTTTTACATCTAGCACATTATAATACTCAAAAGCTAAATAATGACAATTACCATTATTCTTTTTAGACACTGGTGCTATATCAGATTTTGTCTGATTCAAGTAATTGCCTCAAAAGACTAAAAGTCAACTGGAGCGAGGAAAAAATACCTATTTTTTCATTTCCTTGCAGAGAGGAAAGAAAAGTTTTTGAAGAGCGAGTTTTCATCCTGTTTTAATTGGAAAATATCGAGGAACTAGGCCATAATATGATGAAGGCACACTGCATTTAGTAGTATAAAATAATTCAAGGGGTACTATATACAAGCTGGTACTTGGAGGAAATTGGTGGGAGGAGATTTCAAGGCATCGGGGCCAAATGTTGCTGCCAATGCTATTTGTAATGTTTGCCTTTAATGCTTTACGTGCTTCCCCATCCCTTTCTGTGGCACCTTACTGCTGCGGGAAGGGGATTTGTGGGGAAGATGGTCCAACACTGGAAGGTTTCTTCCTGGTGGGGCAGCAGGGAAGAGAAGCATGAGAGAGTGTGGGGATGTGATAGGAAAAGGCAGATGAGATATGCTGGTCAGCGGTGGTACCGTGTTACTTGGAGGTTCATTAAATGAATGAAGAACACTCTACCCCACTCCCACCACAAAACCTAGCTGAGGGGGATTTGTCCCGCATTCTCTCCCTGTCTGGGGGATTTGTCCCGCATTCTCTCCCTGTCTGTGGAACCTGAGTGAAGTTGCAAGGGTTTTTTTGAGGACAGTTGTGTCCTTTTGTGATTTAAATCTAACATTCTAACATGTATGGTCTTCCGCTTAGTACTGGGAAATAGAAGTCAATCAGAATTTCCAGTCCAGATTTTTCTGCTGTACTGCAAACTGAGTGAGGCTAGTAATGGACATTTTTGGTTTTTACATTACATTTACATTGAGAACTAGGTACAAAAACATTTCTTAGGGTACACATGTAGTCTGTGGCTCTGTCATTAACTGGGGCAACTACTACAAGTGAAACTCTACCTGTCTTAGACCCTAGCAAGCTGTACCATAACTTCAGTGACCTCTGGTTTGCAGGCATAGATCACAATGAGTTACTGCAGTCAGTGCATTGAGTACTGTGCAGGTTGGAAGCCAGCTGACAGCATTGACTGTGTCTGTTGGAAAAAGCCTTTGTTTAACAACACAGGTATGTTTGGCTGGTATCTTTTCTCTTGGTCAAGCTGATAGAAGCTTTCTCTGTTTCATAGTCCTCTATCTACTTCAGTTTATTGATGAAGGTAGTGCTGTGACAAGATGGGTTTTGCTTCTCGGTGCTTAGCATTGACTCCTTTGCAAGCCAAAGCAGAGCGCTGGTTGAGGCTTCATGAGTAGCAGACCTGACAAATTGGAACCTTGTGCTTTCAGCCAAAGTCACAAAGCTTGCTGCACCTATAAAAAAAGTGTTTGGTGGGTTGTTCTTTTGTTGAATTTGAAGTTTAGATGACATATAAGCAAAGGGGAAGAGGGAAGGGATGAGATATTTAAACTGTACTTGGTAAAGAAATCTGAAAAATCTGATATGCACCAAAATCATTCTGTTCTCTAGCAGTGTGTGCTTCTTGGTTTGTGCTTATATAAAAATGCAGAAAGGATGTTATGCAAGTAAGTGTTTCTTTGCTTAACACTCACTACGCAGCCACCTGTTAAAACATAATGGTATGGATGATTCCCAGTACGAGATATGAAAGCTTTGCTACTTGTGATGAAGTATGTTTACTAACCTTCAGAGATAAGATTTTGTTGTTAGGGAAGTAGAATTTGAAAGCCTGATAAAGTGAACGCATACAAACTTTGAAAGTAGCACATAGGCTGGAAGATAGCGTGGTGCTAGTAACAGAAACAGAGCAGCCCACAGACCCATTCTGTAGAAAACTTCACTTACTCTGTACTTCCCAAACTACAACTGTGGGCAAGGGTGGGTTTAAAAGCATGTTCTTTTTTGGCTGTCTTCATATTTAACAGTAAAAAACCCTGTTGACACTCTTGTGCAATGTTTAATGTGAGAACACTTAACTAGTAGCCTAAGCTCAGTGTCAATAAACATAATTAATTATGCAGTGTCAGACCACCAAGGGAATTTATTCTCTAAATAAACACAGAGAAACTAACGGAAATTGCCAAAGTCTATAAAGGATGGTTAGTTCCGTGTCTTCTGTTGCCTGTGGTTATATATGTGGGTATACAATGTTTCTGAGTATCTCTGCCTAGGTGACTCTGTGAAATGTGTTGAAGAGGGTGGCTGCTTTAGAACATTTGAAAGCATTACTTACAGTTTTGAAAAACGTAAGTTTAAAGGAACTCTGAATTGTTGCTGACCACCTGGAAGGAGGTAATGCTCACTAATTTATTTAAGTAATTAGTATGACCCTAGACCTTGGAGTTCCTGAGCTGTAAATGCTTAAAAGGCAATTTATACAAAATATTTTCATAATTGTGCATGTAAATCTGGAATACGTTCTTGCAGTGTCTGTGGCTTTATTTACGATTATTGTCTCCAGCATCCTCTTACTACCTGTGCAGCAACCTTAACGTAGACCCATAATGTCTTACGCAAAACTAATGTTATTTTTTGTCCTTGATGACCACTGAGAGCTGTAGAAATCATTATACTTGTGAATGTATATACATATAGTGCAACAGATCTTTTTTACACACTAAGGGCCAGATCCTTATGGTGGAAATCAATGCAGGTGTTTGGAAGAAAAATTACATAGAGATCTGACCCTATGAGAATTTAATTTTTTTGTAATGTTGATATATTGATAAGACTAATATTGAGGAATAGTAGTTAGAAAGGAGTTTCCTGTTATCTTCGATGATTTATTTAAGGAAGGTCTTGAAACAGGAAGTTCTAAACACCATTTGTGGCTTTCTCATAAATGAAAAACTCTGTTGTCCCTCAAGGTGAAAGCTTTATCAGCTTAAGTATATCAGGAAATACCGTTAACTCTTTTGACAAGCAAATTGTTTCCTCTATCAATAGTTACAGTCCTATTTATCTATGGAGACTTACTTATTACGCGTTACCAGTTGCACTTGTAATCTCCTTTGTGTCTGTTGGCATATCACTCATAATGTTGATTTAGTATTATTTAATGTTCTTTTATCAGTTTCCTTCATCTTGCGTGACCCAGTGTATTCAGCCATTCAGTTTGTCTGTCAGGCTGCTGTTCCTAGTACCTTTTCATCTGCTTAACATATGTTTTGCTTACTCTCTCTTAGACTTGCATTGAAATGTTTTGTTGCCTCATCTCACTCAGGGCATTTGTTTTTCTTCTTCCTGCCTCACCTTTTGGTGTCTTAACCAGCTTAATACGTAGTCTTACAGTGATATTTTTTTTTCCCCCCTCAGATTTTCAAGATGGTTTTTCCCCATCTTACTAACTATTGTTTCCTCTGCAACTTTCCTCTCATACCTGCTATTCTGCAATTGCATTGATTACCGTATTAATGAAATGCTGATGACATTTGCAAATTCTTGTTCATAATTAAAAGGAAGACCTGAGCTTTGTTTTTCTATTGATGATACTATTTATCTGTAATCTGTTACACCTAAAATGTGTGAATACAAAATATCTGCCTCTTTGATTTTTCTAATTTCCCAATGAAACAAGGTGCTCTCAGTCATCCAGTTTTGTCCCTCATAACTTCCATTTCCCATTGGAATTTCAGTCAAACTGATGGTGAAATTTCTGCAAGCTTTCTGTAAATTAGTAGCTCACTCAGAAGGCCCTTGCTAGTATGGTGAGGAGAGACATGGAATCAGAAGAGATGGTGAAAAAATAAAATCGGAGAAAACTAAATTGCTACTCTTACTTGAAGCATTTGCGTTTTGTTACAATGGTTAGGTGGCTGTAAAATGGATCGTACATGATCTGGGCAGCCTTAGCATGTTACCACGCTGCAGGAATTCAAGAAACCTTTTTTGATATAGTTACAGCTCCTTCAAACATAAGGTGAACTCTGGCTTCAAGTATGTTCTGTGTTAGTAAATCTGCAGTTATGTGCCAGTCTGTAACCAAAATACATTTAAAGAAAGGGATAGAGTTTTTTGTATATTGTTTTGGCCACTAATGTTACAAACTGTGTTATATTATTTGAGAGAATAACTGCAGGTAATTGATTTATGAGTTTATTTCCTTGGCAATTTCTGTGATGAGTATCTATGGTATGAATGAGTTTGGTAGTTCAGAGTAGTTTAGTGTGTTCTCAAGCTTAGGTTTGATTGAGATACGCTTTTTAAGTGAATCGATAACCCTGCTAATAACAATTTGGTTTATATTGTGGAGTACTCTAGAAGATCACAAACTGAATTCCTCTTTAATGAAAATATTCCAGGAATGCAAGTAATGTCCTTGAACTGTTGGTATTTGGTTGTTAAGACCAGACTAGATAGAATCCACACCACTGTCCTCCCAGTACTGACACCCACACCCCTGAGCTCAAATGCCTCTGGTGTGAATGTCAGCTCCTCAAAACCTATCACTGTGTTTTGCAGATATGCTCCTGTTGTGCTGTGGTACTTGAAAACGTAAATAGAGCTTTCAAGACCTAAGGTGTGTTTTTTATGTCTGTTAAAGACAGACTTCAGGCTTCATTTCCTGGTTTACTTAAGGATAACTTTCTTGTGTAAATTCTAACTAGATCCTTTGAGAAGGAAGAGGGAATTCATGACCACTCAAACGTTTGATATTGTAAATAATTAAATTTGCCAAAATGTTAACATTTATATTTACTTTGGAACTGCGCTGCAGGAGGAATAAAGGTTTGCTTTCAGCACTGAAAATGAAGCTACTTTTCCTACCAAACCTTGAATAAGAGTATTGACAACAGCCTCAACAAAACACATTCTGGAAAGGACGCCTTTCCAAAGGTAATTTGGATGATTTGTAAAAAGCATTGAAGAGAGCATGGAGTTCTGCATCCATCCTCAGTACTATGTTGTGCAAAATATCAGCTCAAAAACCTTTGTTGCTTGCTAGGACTTTTTCATATTATTTCCTGGATTGGGGGGGGGGGGTGGGGGGGGGGGGTTGTGTGTCCTCCCGCCTCTCCCTGCCTAGTAGTGGTCTATAGAGAGAAACTACAAAGTGATATTACTGATTTACTTTCCTTATGCTGCCTATGCCGGCTGTTTTCTACACTTCACTCCCCCACCCCCCCATTTAGCTTTGTAAGGGCTACAGCTGAAACAAAGCTATTCTTCAAAGTTTGCCAGTACAAGTTGTTCTACAGCTGTGTAGGGATGGCGAAAGAGGGGAGGCTGTTTTCCACCTACTCAAGAAAGCTCATGAGTTGGGCCCTATGATATACCAAGTACAGTTCATATGTTTGCAAAGGAAGCTCGTGTAGTTTGTTAGATCTTGCAGATAGCTGGAAAGCTGATGGCCTTCCAGCAGCAGGGTGGTTATAATGTAATAGGTGACAGGTTAGAATGTGGCCGTGCTTGGCCTGGTACTGGCTGTCCTTCGAAAACAGTTGTGGTTGTGGCCAAGTCCCTTGGTATTTGTCATAGTTTATGGTAAAGCTTTAAAATTCATAGCAACACTGTGAGAATCATGTGCAGAGAGGTTTTATGTGAAGGCTCATATTGTTACTGTTTGCTTATGGCCGGATGGATCAGAACTGCGTAGGTATCGAAACTTTTGTTTAATGCTTGCTCTAACAGTTCCCCAGCGGCTCCCTTCCACTAAGGTAGCTGGTCCTGTGCTTTTGGAGGAAAGGCATTACGTTCAAGCCTTACTGTTGCTTTTAAGTTCTGTCTTTTGTGACTGTAGGTTTCTAAGTGGGCTTTACTGGACATGTACAGAACTACATGTATGTCCCTTCAAGCTCTTTGACAGTGGGAGTGCTATGTTTGTGATAAGAGGTTGTTATAGTTTAACAAAAAAGTGAGCTGTGTAGCTTTTGTGCTGCTGCTGGACCCATTAACACTGCAGTCACTCATCAGTTAGGATGGGATAGATTGTCTTTTTTTTAATACTGTGCAAAGCTCATCTCTGTGACAAATTGTTGCTACTTACAAAGAGAAGTAACATTAACAGCTTTCATTTCAATGAAAGTGCTCTTCTAATCTTTGGTGGTATCAGCTGTTGATAAATGCCAATGTTGATCAACAGGATATATACAGGTAATGCAGGAAATAGCTTAAAATATTTTTGTCCTGCTAACTTTCAAATTAGATATGAAACAGATTGTGATTTCATCCTTTTCAATACTAAAGAGAAGGACTTAAATACAGAAACTAGAGCAATGAAATAAGCAGCAGCACTGCTGCTTCCAAACAGGTGACTGTGTTGAAAGTTTAATTCCATTAAATTTTGTGCTTTGCAGATGCAGCTTGTATTTTCAGCCATTTGTCTAGCCACATAGGCTGGAATGTGTTCAAAATGCTTGCCAAGAACAAATCCAGTGGAAGAAATGTTATACTTTGACCCAGGTTCAAGCCTTTCTAAAGCAACAAGAAAGATTTCTGAAGACTAATGTAACGTTCAGCTCAGATAGCTGGGGTTTTTTTCTGCCTGTGATCTGATATACATTTGCTTAATAGCATACACATACTAATTCCCTATGTATTTATTTCTACTTTTCCTGTATTTTAACTTGACCCTTCTATCTTTTGCTGTTGGTATTTGTCCTTTACAGAAAGTTTGGATGTGGAATCCTGTAGCGACAGTTTATTTAAACCCAATTTAATGAGACTTTATTTTTGTTTTGATTATCCACCATCCTCACTAAAGGATAAGAAATTCAAGAAAGTTAATTTTCTTACACAGATGTGCTATTTTTTTTGTCTTCTATTTTTGAAAAACTTTTTTAGAAAGATGTAGTGAGTATTTTGAGCATGACCATGTTTGGATCTTTTCCTTAAATCTTGTACTTTATTTTCAGCTGTCTGTCTGGGATCCAATGTAATTGCCAAAGACTACATTTAGTGTGTTGACCATCAAGTTGACAAGGGATGATAGTTGGGCATCCACACCGATGAGAGCTTTCTTGCTGAATACAAAGAACTTTTTGACTTTCCTCTGTGAGTTGGACAGAGCGGCTGTTGAGAGTTACTTGTTTTTTCTCTTGGACAGGCTGCAAGATGTGATGTAACAGGCTGATTTGTGGTTAATAGCAATGAGTGAGAATGGAGCCTGGAGTATCTGCTTCATGCAAGAAATGAGCTAATGGATCCAGTTTCTATATAATAAACTTATTTCTTCTTCGAGTGCTAAGTAATTTGGTTGCTTTGATTATAAGTGGAAGTTGATTTTATTATTCATTAAAAATAAATAATGTTTTCTGAATAAGTTCATAGTAATGCTTGTAACTCTTGCTACCACAGTTACACGGTGTCCTAAAGAGACGGGAGAAAATTCCCAGAAACCAAGTTGCACACACAGGATTGCTGTGTAAGAACCAAGGATGCTTTGCTCATAACTTTGCGGAGCTTCTGGGTGATCTGAAAAGTATGAGACTATACTTCTCATCAGGTGCCATATTTATGCCTTTCAGCGGACAAAAGCCAAATGTAAAATCAAGAATGACATAAGAGGATGTCAAGTATTAGCCTTTGACTGAGGGTAGATGCTAGGAGGAGATGAAAAAAACATTATGTACTTGTATCCACACTAGAAAAATGATAAAACTTCTTAGCCATGAGTCCTGCTTTTAAAATTCATTAAAATTAATGAAGTAACTTAAGGATTTGCTTGTTCAGTTACAGGGGACTCTTGGAGGCATGAAGGCATGACTCATGCATACTTTTTTCATTGGTTTTAGGTAGATCCCTTCTCTAAGTCTTAGGATGACTAGGGCTCTCAGTCTCTTCTTACAAAATAAAAAAACCCCAAACAATTTCCTAATCTCTTCATCAGCATGCTGACATCCCACAATATTCTTTTTCAGTGAGAAAATGCTATTTTGGGCATCTTGCTTTAATGCAGCAACAAGATGAAGATTATTAATATATCCTGTACTTTGCCTGTAAATGGCTGTAAAAATGTAAATTTCTTTTGTTTTTTTCAAGGTCAGGAATATTTCTGGGTTTCTGCAGTCCAAGAAAGTCCTATTCCTAGTCCTAAAATTAATTCAGTTTTTTGATCTCTAAGCAATGTTATTAAAAGAAGATCAGGATAGTTTGTGATTATGGCCTTACATGCATTGCCTGGAGTGTTTTTAATCGATAAACAGTATTTGAACCATAAGGATTTCAATCCATAAGGAAAAATCCTTATGGATTTTCCTGTAATCCTTTTTTCCTTTGTTCTTCTGTGTAAACCTTCCTCTTTTACTCTTTCCTCCCTGAAATATCAGTGTAAGCAAAGAACATGAAAGGAAGAACATCTCATGGTTTAATTTCTGTAGGACTAAACTACAGAAAATTATGTGCTTGGTAGAAAACTGGAAACACTTCAGAGTGCTCTGTGAAACCACAGACCCACATGGGGAAATAATGGTGGGGTTGCCACCCGAACTGTTTCTAAGAGAAGAAATTTATTTTTGAAAGTGAAGGCAAGCTGCTTGCTCAAAATGAAAATTTACTTGGTTTTATGGCATCTTATCCAAGGCTGCTTTTCTCTCCTTCAACTTTCCTTTCACCACCTCCTGCCGATTTCTACTACACACACACACACACACACACAAAAAAGCAAACATGTGTGTCCCCCCCCCCCCCCAAAAAAAAAAAAAACCCAAACCCAAGTATTTATACTTTTATGCTCCCTCAGTCCATCTGTCCTGCTTCTACTGTTGTGACCCAGTGTTGTTCTGCTTTTCTCACTTCATGGGCTTGCATCCCAAATTGCCACTTCAGGAACAGTACATGGTGCCATTTCAGCTGTAGATGAGTGGTGAGCGAGAAGACGTAGTGACATCTGTCAGCTTGAAGAAAAGAATGGGTTGGCAGAAGCCTCGCTCAAAATAAAGCTGAGCAGCAGAAGGAAGAGCAAAACTAAGACTCCATAATTCAGTTAAGAATATGATTTTATGCATTTATTTTATATACTAAGGAACTTAAATTATAAAACGTGCAGTTAGCAAAAGCGTGCAGAAGCATCTTTTACCAAAGGAGTCTGGTATAGTTCCATGATTTTTCAGCAACCTCTTCTTCCCAAGGTTCTGGGAATGGAGACTGCCTGTGAGGCATGTGGGGAATGTGTACACCTTTGGTTGGAAGCCTCACCCAGACCTTGGCCTTACAGGTGCGGGTTAATGTTATCGGCTTTGCTAGCATGTTTCTGTGCCATCCAGAACATGCCATCACGGATCTTGTCTTTTATAAGATCACAACTGAATGCTGAAAGTTTATTTTAAGATTAACAAAAATGTTTTGAGGTGCCTTAAAGTTTGACTTGAACTATTGAAATGAAGTAATTGTTTACTACTTAGTTGTTGAAATCAGTGGAGTCTTCCAGACAGTTATAAACTAACTCTGATCTAATCATATTTTCCCTCTCTTCAGAAGAGTAACCACGAGGTTGGTGTTTCGGGTTAATATGTGATATTTGGTTTCTTCTGAAATCTTTTAAATGTTATATTGCTGAATTTATCTCTTGAAAGAAAAAAATAGCAGCTAGTGTAAGTTCTCAGAGGGTTGCAAGGCTGGTGTTTTTTTCCTTTATTGCTGTGGCCTGGGAGGGCAGGGTACAGCCCTTTACACCCAGGCGTGGAATCAGCCTTTGACTGTCCTACTGTCTGCTTCATGCGCTTGACAAAACGGCAGCTAAACTGTTTCTGAACCCTCAGTGTAACAGCTGAGGGCCCTGAGTTCTGTTTAGATGTGTGGATGGTTTTATGTTAATAGAGCGTATTTCCTAAGTTTATTGGTTATTTATAATTGCCATGTTAGTACTTAAGTCAAAACATACATAGTATGAAGATACTTGATATGGTATGAGCAGAGATCATGTTGAAATGCAGGTGTTCTTATCAGAAATCAGGCTGCTTTTTTCTTCTCTGCTCTGGTTTATCCTTTCTTATCTTCTACCAACACAGTATATGACTGTTCTTTGATTTCACTTGACTGTGTTAAGTAGTAAGCCATAGCTTATCCCATTATTAATGCTGTATTTTGAAAGAAGAAAAGGTAGATGCAGCCTCCAAAAGGACTGAAGAAAGCCAACATCTTGCAATAAGTAAAATCGGGGGGGCGGGATGTCTTCAGCACAGATTGCACTATTTCAGAACACAGTTTGGCCAACTGGGGTGGGACATCTGCTGAGATATTCCCGCAGGAATAAAGAACCGCAGTACCAGGAAATCCATTAATTTGCATTCAGTTGGGGCATAGTGCGCATCTGTTTAGGCAATGCAGCTGCATTGGGAGACATCAGCCTGGAATTCTAGTTTATGTATATGTTGAAGCATATCTGGTTTAAACTACTAAAGCCTTGCAGTCCCAGTTGGACTCATTACTCCTAGAAAGGAGATTTTAGAGGATTGCCTATCCCTTTTAAGATGCATTACATCAGCTTCTGCGTGAAGCATGACTCCTGGCATCCCTCAGCAGAGAACTGCTGGGATATGGCAGGTGTTTTCACTCACCAATGTGTTTTCTGGCTGCAGCTCTGGTGTGTTGGCAGGCCACTGGATTGACACTTGAATTATTGTTAGCTTTTAGGTTAACACGCCCTTCGTGAGAATAGAGGGAATTCACGTCTTGATATTCGTCCTCTGTTGGTCTCTAACAAGTTGTTCTACAGAATCAAACAGTTGCAAACAGAAGTGCGGCGTGCCCTCATCAGAAAACAATCTGGAAAATAGAACGGTATTTTCATTCGGATCCTGATCTGTGGGTTTTTAAGAGCACCTCTTTGAGCTGGTTGTGATACAATAACAAATTGTGTGGGGTCAGGCACAGCAGCGTGATGTTGCAACTGAATGCATGTTTGTGCATGGATATACGTAGGAAGAGAACGGGAGACTGCTGCGACTGAAGTTTTAGAAGGCTGGTAAAAGTTTTAAACCAGCTTTAAGCTTTATAAAAAAACTTCACTAGACTGGTATTCATTAACAATACACGTTGCTAATGGCTAGTTCTTACTAATTCGTAGTCATTACTGCTGCATATTCAAAGCAATTAGTCTGTAACAATCTCATTTAAAAATGAGTCGTGAGCACACAGTACCACAGAGCACTGATAGCTATGATCCTTGATGGCAGGATGTTCAAGGTTGTCCCACGTGCCTTATCTTCTTGCTTAGTATTATTCCTCCTTTTCAGCTTTTGATGCTACTGGAAGAAAAAGCAGGTTGTTTTTTTTCCCCAAATCTCAAGGCTGCACTTCATCAGTGACTAATAATTGACCATCACTTAGTTGCTTACAGTTCCGGGGCTTCTGCTTTCAACCTTTGCTCGAATTTTCGAGGCCTTTGTTTTTTATCTCATATCTAAGCTGTATGCCATAACAAGAGGCACCTGGCACCCAGCTTTAGCTCACACAAGTTCTCCTAATAATTTCACAAGCATAAGAGGCCAGAATTTGGGCCTTGCACATTTGGCATAGAAATGCATTTGGCGTAAAGGCCTGAGTTTACTATTGTTTACTAGCCATGCTGTATAAGTTTGCTTATGTTCAAGTTCATAACAAGCTAATAATTAAATACTACTCAATCTGCTGCTATTTCTATGGGTGCAATAGCTTAAGGTTTTATAGCCATGGAGCAGCACGTTCAGCTGATGAACAGTTGGATCCTGACTATCCTGCAGATAGTGCTGTTCCAAATTTACCCTGAGTAAGTGCCATTTCTTACATAGGTACAGACTGGACAGAGAGCATTAAGCTTTGTATATGTCCATACTTAGAAAGAGACAATCTCTTGTAGATGATTAATTCTCCTTTTTAAAAAGTGAAGAGGAATATGGATATGTCACCAAAATCTGTTCATTAACTGTTTGTACTAGTTTAAGCATTAAAAAAAAAAAAAAAGTAAAGGTTTAAAATGCTGAGAAATGCGTGGTTTCCATCCCTGATACACCTTATCACTGGGATAATTCCCTGATACGATTCTAAATAGTGTGAGGGGTTTTTTTGTTGTGATGACATAGGCATGATAATGTTATCCTCCTTAACTAATGAATTGACCAGCTGTTGAGCAGGATTATTAAACATAGAACAGAAATAATGTGTTTTTAATGAAGCTGGCTGAAATACTAAAAGTACTAAGACTATTAAAATTCTTATGCGTATGTAAATGGGTGTAAGGTTAGCCCTTTTCCAAATAAGTATGCTAATCATTTTTAAGGATAGAGGCAGTTCTGTTTTAAATTGTAGAATGTTTATCACAAAGGGTGTAACTGGTCTGCTTAAAAAAAAAACAAAAAAAAACCCAAACAAACAAAAACTGAAACAGTAGTGTGTTGGTTCAGTTGCGGTGAGATTTTGCCTGGTTAGAGTTGAATTTAAGGAAGAGCATAACAGAGCTGTTCTTTATTAAAGGTTTCCTTGCCTTTTATATCTTTTCGCTTTCACCCTGTTTTTCACACTTGGTGTTTAGTTTTGTTACATTAGCTACTCTCAGTAAATCAGGAGGAACTATCTTCCTAACCGTTTCACAAACAACTTCACAACTATGACATATCCAGTTTGCAGAGGGGTGCTGGAATTATTTCAAGAGTTGTCTTAAGTGAGACCACCTCTTTCTAAAGCTTAAAACAAAAAAGCCTGTCATTCTTCAGAGGCATATACAAATATGTATTTCCATATCCTCTTTAGATGCAACTCCCATTGTGCATTTTGGAGAGTAGACTAGGAAAAGGCCTTAATAGTTAACAGGATCAGTTCCTTTGAGAACATTTATAAGGCAAGGGGGAGAATAAGGGAAATGTTCTATCGCCTTAATTTGGGAATACTTGGTATGGGCAGAGAGGTAACTAGTTAGCAGGCACTATCAAAGTCCATGAGTGATTACAGTAGACAAATGTGTGTTTATTGTTTCAACTGTTGCTCACTTCAGTTATTAATTTTCTGTCAAAACAGAAATGCCACAGAGATGTTTCTGTGCTGCTGTCTTCATGCATTCCACATAACCCCTTGATATCTTCTGACGACTGTACACTTAGATACCAAATAATGTGTCATTATAGGTATGTGGTAATCATTACCCATGGAATAGTTGTATTGCAGTCCTTGACATCTATCAAATCTAAGATTAAACATATACCAAAGTCAGTGTGGGTGTGCATCCAGCCATGGAAGCGGTAGGAAGCACAGGGATTCTTCTCCAGTGCATTTTACAAATGGCCATGGCCAACAGCAGTGCTGTAAAGTTAATTAGTTAAGTACATGTTGTTGGGCATTCATCAAGTTACTAGCCACTGGAATTGCTTAAATGGCAATAAAAATAGGGCTGGTTTGTGGCTGGTTCTGGTTTTTTGATTTGGGTTTTTTTTGTTTTTTGTTTTTTGCTTTTAGGACTTGAAATAGTGGGGGACATTCCTCCATCTGTTAATGAATTTTAATCCTTTCTTGTGGCAGAACTTTAACATTTGCTGTCTGCCTCCTTCCAGTTTTTGAGTGGATTTAAGGCTTTTTTTTCTGTTGATAATCAGAATAGAAAAGTCAACAGCTGTATGTAAGTAGATCATTCTCATAGGTTAGACATACACTGGTTTTTGTAATCATCCTTGTTTCTGTTCTAGAACCTTAAAAGGAAGACTGTGAACTACTTGCATTTTTTATTGCTGTTTTTAATGCTAATTATGTTCTGTGGGTTTTTTTCCTAAACAACTAGTCATAAAAAAATCGTTTGCACTTGTCTGTTAAAACATGGTGATGATAGGTTTACTTTCTTATTCAGTGTTTTCCACTTCACAAACAACTGATAATTGGGGAAGAAATATTGACTGCTATAACCACAGATCTTACTGCCGTAGAGGATGCTGTCAATTCCTGCTTGAAATTAAGTCACTGAGGGAATTAATCTTGAATATTTCAGATTTCTTTTAAAAGTTGTGATGTTGTTTTAAACTATGGAATTTTCTATATTTTATCACACCAGATATAGCAAGAGAATAGTAAAACATCCAGTTTTTAATGAAGCAACAATACTGTACTTTTTAGTCAGCCCAAGAGTGTCCCAAGGCTATAGTTAAATAAACTGAAAGAAGTAAAACTTCCCTCTGCCATTTCTTGGAAAATTAACTTAAGTTTATGGAGAGCAGCATTAGAGTCCTTCATCTTCTCTGTTGAGGCCATTCATTTTCTTTATTGAGATATTTTAAGTGTGGAAAAAGTCAACTTCAGGGCTTTTTAATATTTTTCACTGTATTTGGCAATTAATTTTTCTGCACAATTCCTCCTTAAGCAAAAGATGGCTACAAATTGTTCTTTTAGCAACATAAATTCATAGTTCAATTGCTGCCTTGTCTGCTTTTAGTTTATGTAATGCACATTCATTTCTACAGTCGATAATAATCAATAATGCTAAATGCACACACAAGCCACGTTGGAAGATAAGTGGCCCAATGGTATTTCTGTCCCTTTGCAGGTTTGCTGGTTCAACTGAAAGCAGAAGATCTAAAGGGAATTTTAAAAAACAGGGAGCACTGCTAGCAGGCATCTGTGTAATTATCCTATTAAAACAGAGTAACATCTGCATTATCTGTGCAAGTGCAGAATGCAAGGGAACATTATGTTCTCTAATCCTGTCTGGGAGCATTATGAAGTTAAAAGGATAACATTTTACCAAATCTGTGTTTTAACATGATAGGTTACACTTAATTACCTTTTAATTACCTTTCTTCTTGTTGGGTTTTATGCTAAGGACCGTGCCTCTGGTCCTCATCACAGAGCTTTTCTTGCCTTTGGATTGTTTATGCCAGGTTTTATCTTTGAATTTACCATGAAAAGATGGTCCTACTGTGTCTTAAAGGCTGTTATGGCAATTCTTTTTCCCTAGTGTGTGAAAAGCTCCAAGAATGTTAAATTTACATACAAAAGACATGTTGTAGCATTTGGAAGTATGTGTTTTGAATTTAGTTGCAAAGAGCAGCAAACTCACTGGGCTATGTTTTATGAATAAGGAGTAACTATGCATGGCAGAGGCCACACAGGAGCAAGAGGAGATTATTCCAGCCTTCTGACTGCTTGCAGTGTAAGCCGGGAGAGTGTATTGGCTTAAATAATGTAGATTTCTTTTTTCCTCTTTACCCCTGAGGGAGTCTGATTTCCTGATCACCTATCTAGCCATATGCCATAGCTCTTGCCAGGAGCTCCGAGCAGTGTCACTGCCAGCTAAAATTACTTGTTTTCTGAGAACTGAATTACGCTGAGAATTGTCTTAAATTGCTGTGCTGCCAACATCACAAAGTTTTGTGTACACACACACAAAAATATGTAAAAGCAGCCTTACCTTGAAATTCAGCTTAGAAACCACTTGAAGCATTGAATTCGATCCAGATACCGAGAGGTGTTCTACACCTGCTTGGGCGCATCACTCCCTCTTTGTTCTCTTTCCAGTGCTTTTCTCAGCTTCTTTGTGCTCTGGCTAGTAGAGTACAATGTTGATACATACAAATTAAACATTTACAAAGCAAGCAGATTGCCTACTCATATTTTGTACCAGTTAGAGCGAAGACCTAGTATAGCTAGTAAAAACTTCTAATATGTTGTGGTAACTATGCTTCTTTTCTTTCCTTTTGCAACAGGATGGAACTGAAATACGGATATACGTTGACTAAGGAGTTGGAATAAGACTGAGTCCTGCTCTGTAATATTTATATACGTGGACCATGAACTTGCGGTTTGGCTTCATGCTTTAGGAACCTTTGTAGTAACTGCATGAAGCTGTTGGGAATCATGGCATTCTCTCCATGGAAGCTGTCCTCTCAGAAACTTGGCTTTTTTCTGGTGACTTTTGGTTTCATTTGGGGAATGATGCTTCTACATTTTACTATTCAGCAGCAAACACAACACGAAAGCAGTTCAGTCCTGCGTGAGCAAATTTTGGATCTCAGCAAAAGATACATCAAAGCATTAGCTGAAGAAAATAAAAATGTGGTTGATGGGCCTTATGTTGGCACAGTGACAGCATACGGTAAGTGTGTGCTCTAGATTACATGATAATCTGATTAAGGTTTTTTCTAAATTGTCCAAACGTTTTTCTTCATAATGCTGCTCAATCGACAGTACTTTGCACTGTGGATTTTCTGCACAGATGGGGAAAACAGTCTTTGCTTGTCAGTATGAAATGGGAAAATTTTACATTTCCAGTTACTTGGAGATGAAGTTGTCTGCTAATTTTTCTACATCTGTCTAGTAGCTATATCTGGTATGCCTCAGGTTATTTGTTAGAACTTCATATAAAAAAAAAACTTTTTTGCTGTTTTTGAGAAACTTGGGAGGCTTTCCAGTTTGCATGTTATTGATACAACAGATTCCTTGTGGAAGAAGAACTTGCCTTACTGATAACGTGGAGACCTGCTATGTTTATTTCTTCTTCTTTCCTAATCTTATATTAAGCTTAAATATATCATATTTGCCCCAGAGTAGAGAACTCTGTGAGTTTCAGTGCTTGTTTGGCAGTAAGTTTTAATGCTTACTCTCTTCCATTTAGTACAAGTTAAGTTTGTGTGCATGTGTGAGAGAAAGCATGCAGAAAAGTATGAAACATATTGTCAGAAAATATTATCAAAATAAAAATATTCAGTTTCAGGTTAGATGTGGCCCCTTTTCAATCTGATAAGATCACATCTTACACCTTACTCGTTCACCATTTTTTAAACTCACTTACTTATGCACTTTCAGGCTATCTGGAAAGTTAACGGCTAGTTAGTCATTCAGATTTTTTTCCTTTTATAGTTGCCTTAATATTCAGCTCTGAAGAAATTGGATAGATGTCTTCTGTAGGCTTAGACAAAGAATAAAGACTAGGATGCAACCTTTTCCTCTAGTTTTCTCTTAATACTCTTTACTTTTTGGTGCATGTAATGAATATCTTCTGCTGGGAGATTGTCTCCATGTCTTGTTTTTGTTACCACTTTTTTCCTCTAAAAAAAGAATTTTTGACTTCATGTGAAGGTGCTTGCCTGTAAAGCTGAAATTATCATCCTAAACATAGCTAACAATTACATTGCTTTGTTGCTTAAACAACAAGTCATCCTTATGTAACTTCTACTGATTTGTAACTGCATGTTGAGATATACCAGTATTGTAATCTTACAAAGCAACACAAGCTCAGTATTTAGGTGGAAGACCTCCAAGCAAGTAGAGGTCCCTAGAGAATTGTGTGCATAGGCTTAAAACAAAACCCTGTCTGCTATAAAGCCATCATCAGTGTGCCATTATCTAGTAAGGGTGCTTGATGGTAGGTGAATTGAAAAAGAAAAAAAAACACAAAAACCAACATGTCTCTAGGAATTGAAGGGTGACTGCATTAGTCTGCGCCCTAGCTAAGGTCTGAGAGTACAGGCTATCCTTGAGCTAAGATCCCCCTGCAGCTTGTTGCCTGTGGTATTCATTTCCTGTTCAAAATCCCACTGAGGAATAAGTTGACTTGCCGCCAAACAGTGTCAGATTCCCCAGGAGAAGTTAAATGGCATTTGAAAGTGGGTGAAATAACTTTGTAACACTTCTGTGAAGGTAAAGCTAAGTTTTGTGTAGAAATTTCAAGTTCCTTGACTAAGAAGAATTTTAAGTTTAAAGACAAGTTTGGGCAGGTGTTTTCAATTAAGGAGTTTGAAAGGATGCAAAATAATGTTAATTATTTATTTAAAATATTAGAGGGAAAGGTGGTATAGTGAGTGAATAACACCATATTAAATAACACTTTATGAAACTGAGCAAGAAAATAATTACTTAATAAGTAAGTTAGTTTGTCCTGTTTGGCGGACCAAAATTTCTTGATAGCAAATGGTCAGGAGTAAACACATTAATGACTAATCTTAATAAGAATGGGTATAAGTTGGTTCACTATTGTATGAAAATTAACACCCTTACTATATAGCCTTTTTATTTCTTTTAATCTTATCCTCTGATTGCTATTAGCGAGCACAGTCATTATTCCCATGGTCAAGAATAAGTTTTAAGTTTGCTTGATTTGGCAGCCTTTACTCACCCAAAAGGGTGAGTAAAGTGAGTTAAGGACGGGATGTCATCCAGAGAGACCTGGACAGGCTGGAGAGGTGGGCCTGTGTGAACCTCATGAGGTTCAACAAGGCCAAGTGCAAGGTCCTGCACCTGGGTCGGGGTAACCCCCGGTATCAGTACAGGCTGGGGGAAGAAAGGATGGAGAGCAGCCCTGCCGAGAGGGACTTGGGGGTGCTGGTGGATGAAAAGCTGGACATGAGCCGGCAATGTGCGCTGGCGGCCCAGAAGGCCAACCGTACCCTGGGCTGCATCAGGAGAAGCGTGGCCAGCAGGTCGAGGGAGGTGATTCTGCCCCTCTACTCTGCTCTGGTGAGACCTCCCCTGGAGTACTGCGTCCAGCTCTGGAGCCCTCAGCACAAGAAGGACATGGACCTGTTGGGCGGGTCCAGAGGAGGGCTACTAAAATGATCCGAGGGCTGGAGCACCTCTCCTATGAGGACAGGCTGAGGGGTTGGGCTTGTTCAGCCTGGAAAAGGGGGGCCTTTGTATCTAAAGGGGGCCTATAGGAAAGATGGGGACAATCTTTTTAGTAGGGCCAGCTGTGAGAGGACAAGGGGTAATGGTTTTAAACTAAACCAGGGTAGGTTTAGACTGGATATAAGGAGGAAATTCTTTACAACGAGGGTGGTGAAACACTGGAACGGGTTGCCCAGAGAGGTGGTGGAGGCCCCATCCCTGGGAACATTCAAGGCCAGGTTGGATGGGGCTCTGAGCAACCTGATCGAGTTAGCGGTGTCCCTGCTCACTGCAGGGGGGTTGGACTAGATGACCTCTAGGGGTCCCTTCCAACCTAAAACATTCTATGATTCTATGAAAAGGTTTTCAGTCATTCCTTAATTGTGATTGCACAGCTTGTTCGCTTTCTCACTTCTTCTTTCCACCATATATTGACTGTCAGGTAGGTGGATCAAACACTTCCCTTTTAAAAGCTGTAGTCCAAATATACATGGTGAGTATTAGATTTTTATAGCAGTAAACAGTTGTTCTACAAAAATTATTATTAATCTGTGCTTCTGCCCTCCCCTTTTCAAACTAGCCTCCAATTGCTTTTGTGTTCTGGTAAGCAGTCTCTCATATCAGTGTTTTGGTATCAATATAAAAAATTACAACGTTTAGCAATTTTTATCTTTACGCTCTGTGTATATCTTTATGTATGCTATGCTTCCTCATTGTTTCCTGATTATTTTTTTTTAACTATCTTTTTTCCTGTTGTTTTTTTTTTTTTTATCCTTCTGTACCATGGCTTTGTTCATGTTAAATCCCTGCTCTACTCTTTCCTTTTCTTCTGCATGGTATACCATTAAGTGACTTCTGGACCCCTTTTAAGATAGTCCAGATCATTAGTTCTTGAGATTCATTCTTCTAATCTTTAAAGGACAAAGGAAAACACACAATTGTAAAGAAAAATATCTACTTTATTACTCCATGGAATAAACGTAACTCTCCTTTTATTTGGAAAAAAGAATCATAAGCTTTCTAAAAGTAATAGCCTTTTTGTATTTACTCTCTTATTTGCACAAGAATTGGGCTAGTCACGGAAAAAAAAAATAGAGAGCACAAAAAGTGTGGCAAAAATACAACTGATACTGGGGCAGAGAAATCTCTTCAGATGTATGGAGAAATTTTCTATTACAGATTGGAAAGTTATTTCCTGCTAAAGTTGTGGAAAGCTGGAAATGTATTTTACATATGCACTTGTAATTATCTTACGTAATTAAATAGGAAAATAATGTAAATTCATCATACCAAATTCTTTAATCCTGAGACAAGGGTAAATGAACAAAGAACAATACTTACTTTCATCTTTTTTGGCTTGTTGCCACTATAATTATGCAGTTCAGTCTGCTAGTGGTCTATTTTTCCCCACTTGCCCACAGTTCTTTTAGTTAGCCTAACTGTGTTACTTCAAGAAATCTGAACAAAAGATAAGGGAAAGAAAAACTACCAGAGAACTCTTTCTGGGTTGTCATTTGATATGCAAACTCCTGTTTCCATGTGCTTTCCATGTGAACGAAGTGCTGTGTCAGACCACATAGATAGGTAGAGGCAATAACCAACAGGCTGAAGAAGAGAAAAAGGTAATTTATGGTGTTATATGTATATGACAGAAAGGTTGAACTTAACTTTTTTTTTTTTTTTTTTTTTTTTTTTTGCCGGTGTAGAACCTGGTTGTGGTGGAGGGGATGCAGATTTTTTTTGTACTAGTTCAAAGCTGTCCATTCTTTTGGGAAGGGGATTTTTGTTTCCAGGTGACTGGGCATCTAACAGCCTGTTCCTCTGGTAGTGCTTGAATATGGATTTAGGTTTAGGTTCATTATTATTTAAGCAACTTATTACTTGAGCTATTACAAAGCATTCACTTTTTTGTTCCCGTGTGTACCCATGAAGGCGCACACTTCACCTTGAATATAGGCTATGTATATGAGTTACAGCGTGCTTTATAAAATACACAGGAAGACAAGTTCCACGTCCAGGGAAACTTGCATCTGAGGCTGAACAAAGTAGGGAATATTAGTGCATAGAATTGCTAATGACAAAGATTTGCACTGAGAAAGTGTCTATATATATTCCAGACTCATTCCTGTATCTATTTTTTGATTCTGTCTGACAGTGTGCATTGCATTATTAAGCAATTTAACTTTTCATTTTCATTTGTAGATTTGAAGAAGACACTTGCTGTCTTGTTGGATAATATCTTGCAGCGCATTGGGAAGCTGGAGTCCAAGGTGGAAAATCTTGTACTTAATGGAACAGGAGCAAACTCTACCAACAATACTAGCACTCCTGCTCCCAGCTTAGGAGCAGTCGAAAAGCTTAATGTAGCAGGTGGGTATGGCAGGTTTTTAAAATACTTATGGGCTGTTTAATCTGTATTTTTCTCTCTTGGCCTTAACATGATTTTTCAGTGTTAGATATTTAGAATGTCTTAAGAAACAAAATTCAAAGTCTAGCCTGTATCAATGGCAATCTTAAGTCCAGTGGTCTTTTACAAGCTCAGAGGAAGACTTTCTTCTATGGTAACTTGAACACATTGAAGAAAATAAAATTCTTTGCCAAAGGCATATAGTCTGCCTTGTTCACAGCAGCTGTTTCATACCTTAAATGGTTGCACTTTAGAAAGATTAAATTGGGCAGACATTTTCTCTCTAAGCCTAACTACCCGAGTTGGTATGAATCGGCTCTGCATTTCTACCATATGCACTTTACTGGTTATTTACTGAAAGAAAACATTTATTATGTTTGTTACTGGTTCTGATTTTAAAATGTCCTTCCCTACTCTGCTTAATAGCTCTTATGATTTGACACACAGAGATGACCTACCTGGGACCTTCAGCTTAAATACATACATGTTTTAAAACATCATTTGAAGTCATTAATTTTGTCTTCAGTGAATGGACTGTTCGCTACCCTTACAACTTCTCAAAGCATTTCAGTCATCCTGTGGTAGTAGAATGCTTTGCTGGCCTCTTCACCTGCACATCTCAGTTCCTTTAGTGTTCCCAGCTGTGAATGTGGTTGGTACACTGAATAAATCTTGTTGTTTATACTGCCTCATCTATTGCACTGCATTTTGCTCTGCCACCAAGTCTAAACAGATATTGGCTGCCCTGACCCATAGGAAGGTCTGAGTCTGCAGATCTTTGCAGTACCAAAAAGGCAGCAGAGCAGAATAGTTAGGGCAACTTGGTAAATAGGTTGACAGCTCTGCTTCTAAGTCTTGCCTGTGCTTGGGTTTTCTGTAAAAATATTTCTATTGAGAGTTTACCCTCTTAAATTTGTCAAAACAGAGAAGCAGATGCTACCTTTGGTAAGGTAGTCCACTGAAAGGAAGCCTGGGAGAGCAGAGGCACAGGTGATGACCTGAGCACAGTATACCAGCAGAGCTCTGTCCTAACTGCCTTTGTCTGTACCAGGACATTAAAGGCTTATCATCTCTTGGTGAGACACATCTTTGTGTCTCTCTTGCCACATAGTAAATACATGATTACAGGCCTTTACAGCAGCCCTTTGCATGTGTGGTTTACTGCTGTTTACCTTGTGGTACCTTTCTCCTCCCTCCACCCCCTGCTCCATCTCTCATCTTCATTAGACTGAAGGCAAATTAGAAGGAAGTAACCTGAAGAGGTATAGCACCTGCAGACTGCTAATAGGGTAGTACCTACCACAAATACAAGACAAGATCTTTGGAAGCTCTTCCACTTCAATGGAAAGTGAGCAAGTACAGTATTATATTTTCTGGGATATGTATAAAATAAAAAAAACATCCCTGTGTATTTTCTTTCTGTAGCTGGACAAAAGAGAAAGTCGATGCTGTTATTTCAATAGATTTGCAGATAACTAGAAGAAGCATGCTCCTGTTGTTGCTTATACTTTATAGGCAAAGGATCATTGTTCTTATCTGACTAGGAAACATCTGTCATCAGTTCTTAGGGTGAAATGAATTTTGTTTGTTATTCTTGGAGTTTGCTAGATTCACAGTTTTAGTACTCACGAGCAACATTTAAGGAGCTTGGTAGGAGTGTTCAGTTCGTGGTGTTTACATAACTTTTTGCTGCCTGAGGCTTGCTCCGTGGCAGAGAACACTATTTGTCTTATTAGAGCTTCAGTTTTTTATCTTTGACTCTTGGGTACACTAAGTTTAAAATATCTGAAGCAACTATATTTAACAGCAACAACAGAAAAACCTTTAGTAAACAGTTTCTTAAGGTTTGATTAATGTATTGTTCTGGTGCCTGTTTGGATAATGTTACTGTTCAGGTATCTCCAGGCTGGATAGTACCAATGGGTAGAGCAGAGCTTGAAGCTAATCCTTGTGTTAAAGTGCCTACTATTCATCAATTTGAAGCGATCAGTGGAAATTCATCTGATCAGAGGCATCCAAATGGAAATGAAAAACTTGTTTCTACTTCTGTCTTCATAGCACTTTCCTGACAGTAGCAAACTCTGGAAGCCATGATTCCAGTAAAATCAAAATATAAGTATCTTCTCTGTTAGGAATTGTTCAGAAAATAAGCAAGGTGAGTAAACACTGTGATTATAATACCAGCTACAGTGTTGGGTTTGTCTGTAATAATTCAACAGCATCCTTTTTTATTGTGCTAGAGCAATTGAGACAATCTGAAAACGTTGTAGGGAAGTCATTTTGTTATCCAACAGTTTGTCATTTTACTGGAGCTGAAACATGTATGTAAACAAATACACGATCCTTCCATTGTTTTCTTTATAATAGTTTATTCAGCTGTTAGGCTGTGAAGTGATCACAGAAAGCAAACCTATTAGGATTACCATTTCTCTCTTTATCAGCCATAATATTTTAGACAAATTCATGTTAGCTGTTGTTAGTAATTTCACTCTCTCTGTCTGTACAACCGTAGTATTTATGGAGCATCCTAATAATAACATGTTTAATATCTTTAGTAATGTCTTTTCAAGACTTCTTGAGTTTATTTTTTTTTTGCAAATCTTTTTTGCCTCGGAGTTGCTGCTTGAAACTCTGAAGTAAGTTAAGCATTTTATAGCCTCATGCATCAGTGCAACAGTGCAGTGTCATTAGCAGACTTTCCTAGAAGAATCCTGCTTCCAGTGGAGCTACTTCATGCATTTATTATTTTTGGATTGAGCTGTCACAGTACGCTGAGACTTGATTCTGTAATCTGTGTAACCATGTCCCTTTACCTGTGGAAAGCCTTTCTGAAATAAATGAAGCTTCATGCAGGCTTGAGCTGCACCTTAGCATTTATTGACACTGCTTGTAAACCTCGGTAGTAAATAGCGGAGTCACTGATCATCCTGAAATCTTCATTTTGTCCTCACTGACCTTGTGTAAAGTTTACTGTGTGTTATATACTACCTGAGTAGATACAAGTGATAAAATAAGATATAGTAGAATGACAGGAAAGTGATTATACTGTAAATATTTGTCCTCATTGCTGATTATGACTGGACACAAACTCAAGAGGAAAACATAATATCCCAAAGCCTCTCTGCAAGTGGAATATTCATTATACATTGCTGTATTCAGAAAGCAGTCCTGAAAACAGTATCCATATGCTACAGATGGATTGTGATAATGCAAGAATCCTGGTTTAGTTCCAGGGTCAAGTTATTGAAATCAGTCCAGGTTATGTTTAAAATTGATCATGATCAGATTTATGGATTGAAAAAGTCTTTTATTTAAGATTAAGGATACTGCCAATTGGACCAGATATGGATTTAAAAAAAAAAAAAATCCATTTCTGTCCACCTTTTCTGTATAGACAACTAGAATAATAGTATAAAGAGGGAATATTTGTAGTATTAGAATGTATGGATATTTTCTTCAGTTCATAAATACATTGGGTTTAGCTTAGCTCAGGTATGAGTTTGAATGTGACTATGGAAGTGAGTAATCCAGGTAACAATGAAGAGAATGTGTGTTCAGAAATGGTTGTCGGTTGCAAAGTGAAAAATCAACTCGTTTAAAATGCTGGCATTTCTCAATGAACCGAGGTCAGAGGGTATTCAGTTTTTGCCCACTATACATCTTGATGGCAAAATGTCTGTTGGTCCAGGAAAGCTCTTACTTATAATTCATAAACTTGCAAGGTTACTTCTTCTAATGCGCTACATTTGAGCTAAAACCACCTTCAGTTGCCACAGTCCCTTGATATTACAGCACATAATCTATCATCCTTCTTTCTAATGAAGAGAAAAAAAAGTCTTCTATGTACTTTTTGATATTTTTAAAATTCTTTTGGGGACATAGATATCCAGACTTAGAGAGTGGTCATTGCAGCTGCCTGGGCAAATAAATTTGAGTAGTTCATGTTCCCCTAAGGAACAGATCTGGTCTGTGCTAGTGGGCAGCAGCTGCCCATGACTCGATGACAGTGTTAGTAAGGGAATACACAGCCTTTGCAGCCTTACAGGTGTAGAAGCAGATGAAAAATTTCCTTTGAACCATATGGAAGAGAAAAGACCTAATAATACGAAGTTTTGTAGCTCCTTTTAAAACACCTGCAACTACTGTTTGTTGTCAGGATGTCATTTGAAGGGCTACCAAATGTCTGCTAAAACTTTTATCAGCAATTTCTGTAGGTTTTCCTGGTGAATAAATGATAGCAGCAGTATCAAAATGATGAAGTAGGACAGTTTCTTGAGGAAAAAAAAAAAAGCGTTAAGAAAGTACCTGGCTATCAAAGATTTTTTTTTTTTTTTTTTTTTTTTAAATAGTATTCAACAAAACAGAACGTAGTCTGACTGTGGAAGGTGTTAGGCAATGTGAGCTGCAAAGCCTGGGGAGGTCCAGATAAGCATTGGACATATTACAACCTGGAGTATTATGCTGAGATAATCCATTGTGAATTACTTCATGGAGGAATGAGCAATACCCTCTCTGAAAGAGCCTGTCAGCAAAGGAGAAAGGAGGCACTGGCACAGGAAATAACTGTTTAGCAGTTTGGGAAAAATATCCATCTTTATTTTAGGTTTATTAATGCAGACAGAAATTAAATAATCTCTGGCCAAACAGTAGCTATCATGGCTATTTATGCCTTGTAACAGCCTGATAGAAATAGTTGTGGCTTCCTAAAAACAGTTTTGATCAATTTTTAGCCTTTGCTTTGACCACTGTAGCCTGAACAAGTGGTTTATGTGATAGGTGTTACTTGGTACAGAGCCCATGACTTTTTCAGTAGAGAAGCTTCTTCATTACCATACTGAAACCTGAGCTATGCTGGTATTTGGAGATTACTTAGCATAAGTAAAACATATTATTTGACCAAGATTTATATTTTACTTTGGGCAGACATGCAGACTCAGTGTTTAAAATGTAGGGGCTGTTTGGAAATAAAGTTACTCATCACTTTACAAAGGTCTCTTCATCAGGTATGCTCCTTATTTGGCGAGGCATGGAGAAAAGTGGCTGCTTTTTTTTTTTTTTTTTTTAATTTTCACCTCTGGCTGTCAAACACGGTGTAGAACTGAGGCGGCAGTGGTGAAATCTGCAACAGAAAATATCACTCTGTGGTGCTGTGTAGAGTATTTGGCAGATAAAAGGATCTGAAGAAAATCCATCTGGATTATGCTCGTTCATAATAAGAAGGTGATAACGGTAGGAGGAAGCGTTGAGGATTTAGCAAGGACTGTAACTCAGCTGTCCCTGAAGTAGGTGAACTCAAACTTTTATTTGATTAATTTTTGAGTTCCCATTTAGACACCAGAAATCTCTTTCTTCCTTCTCAGATTCTCAGACAACTAGCATTGTTGATTTATATGTAGACTGCACTGTGTATTCATATTCTTAGTGTGTTTAGGTTTAATATCTGTAGTGTGGTACCTACACCTGCTTTCTTTCTCTGAAGTTAGTTTTGCAGAATCTTTCATTGAGGGAAGCCCAAGAGCAAAGCAGCTTCTCTTTTCTTTTGGATTGTGTGAAAGGGTAATAGAGCATCTTAGTATCACAGATATCTTTAATCCTAATCCCAAAGGAGTTGAGGATGGCACCTCTGCTAGAGGGTGAGGCTGCATAGATGATGTTAAAAAGCTAAGCTGAGGAGCACCTTGGGTAGCTTGAGTAGGAGGTTAGGTGTTACTTTTTTTTTTTTCCCCTCTTTAAATCCACGTGTAAAATCATAAGCATACTTTCCTTTTTCTTCTTCCCTCCTCAAAACCATCGAACAATCTGGTTTTGATACTGACAATTTCCAACTACTTTTTCAGAACCTCCATTTCATTTATGAAAGCGTGAATTGTTAATAAAGATGCTTAGAAGTCTTCAGCTGATTGGTTTCAGAAGCAATAACATCCTCTTTTGTTCTCTCTCTGTCTTTATTTATCCAAGTGGTACCAGAAAAGCTTTTAAGATATTTGGTAGCCATCCTTTCTGCGCTTGTGGGAAGTAACATATTCCCATACACAGGAGAAAGTATTAATCTAAACCTTGGGTGCCTAGCAGATAAGAGTTTTTGTCAGGTTTTAGAACAGGAAGCTTTGAGCCACTGCCACAAATAACACCCTAGGTAAATCCTGGGTTGCTGTGTTGGAGATGATTAAACAGGAATGGGGAAATATGAAACCATGGCACTTTCAAACAGAGCTTGTCTACATGGCTGCTTCTGTTATAGCTGAATCCTTGGCTCCGTGTGACAGGCACAAGAGCAGTTTGGTTTAGGCAACTTGGCTTTTAACAGCTGTGCTTTTCTAAGGTAACTAACAAGGAAAGAAATCCTTGATTTTTGTGGGACAATATTGCAGTAAGCATATTTCATCAGGTAGGGCAATCTGCTTGCACAAACATGATCAAAGAATCAGTCGTCTTGTTTTCTTAATGTGATTTTTTTGGTAGGCAGGGAGTGTGGGGGTTGTGGGGTTGAGTTTGGTTTGGGCTTTGTTTTGGGGTTGGTTTTGTTCGTGTTTTTTTTTTTTTTTCTAAATTGTGAACTCTTGCTGTGTTCTGGCAGCTATGAGAAAATTTGATTTAAGCAAACTAAAGGAAACTGTTTCAATTCCTCAGGCTTTAAAATGCTACTAAATAATAGTGGTATTAATACTAAATAAGCATGTTGCAAACCAATTTTTTTTAAATAAAAATGTTGATTTAAAGGAAGAGCCAAGGTGCTCTGAGGCTGTTGTCATCACTTTCCTGTGCTTGTTCAGTGAAAAGCTAAATTTTTGATAAGTGTAACCATCTAACACCTCAGATAGTGTAATTGCACTGAAAACTGTGCCAGACTGGTTGTTTACAAAATGTTCTTTTGCCTTGAAAAGTGTTGCTTCGGAAGATGTTAATTGTGTGTCTTTGATCCCATAAAAATGAGCAAGTGAAGGTTCACGTCAAATTCTCCTCCGCACCCCCCCTTGTACATAGCTGGTACTTGCAGAACTCTTAAGACTAGGAACAGTTAAGTATCACGTTGCTGTATGGAGCCTGCTCAGTGAGGAAGAATATTTTTGGTCTATCTGTTCAAAGTTTTCATAGCTTTTCTGCCTTATGCATTAACTACTTGTGCTGTATTGTCTGTTGAGTTCTCTTTTAACAACTTCAGTGTTAACATCTTTAAAGTCACTCATTAGGATGCAGGCTTCAGTATTTACTTGTCATCTAAGACATGATGGCTTGGATGCCTGTCAGATATCTGGCATACTTTGTGCATATGAAGCAAGGCAGACTGACAAGTCAGGTTTGGCAATGCTGCAAGCGGGCTTTTTTTATAACGTTACTATGGTGAGCAGGACCTTTGTCATGGTTTTTCCGTGTCCTTCTACAGACCTGGGGCTGACACACTGAAGCCTTTTATGTGGGGAGAAAGATGCCGGTAACTTCATGATCAGTTGATTTGTTTCCATGGCTCTATTTCTGATGAATTTTGTTACACACATGACAGCCTCGTTAGTTTTAACAGTCTGCAACCATAGTTCACCCCATAGTTCTGTACTTGCAGAGACAAACTAGATTAAAAAAGAGAAGATATGGCATATTATTTTGAATTTCCAAAGCTGTCCTCCTGTCTTATGAGGACTACCGTAGGCTTTTCTTCAGTTAACATAGTATATACCATGTTCTGTGTGGTCATATCGTAAAAAACAAACTAGTTGTCCCCATAGAATGTCAGAGTGTACCGGATGTAATAGGATGTGGGCTGCACTGGTTCCAATAGCCAAGATTACAGCTTTCTCAGGGTTATGCTTTGCTTTGACTCTTATTTATTGTGCCTTATCCATTGTGTTCTTTTCCCACACTGTATATAATACCAAGCAGTTTCTCCCATTTTGCTGTCCGTTTGCTTCCCACAAAGGCAATAGCGTGGAGCTGGGGAGAATTGTGTGTTTTCAAGCCTTGCTCTTGTAGCACAGTGTAATGACTGTGCAGAAGACCACACGTGAATATTTTCCATGGCACTGCTAAGCTGTATTAGTAATGCTGGAGGGGGCTGTTAGTGGTCCCCTGGGCTGCATTTTGATTAACCACTTGACTACTACTTGAATTCTCCTAACACTGCATTGATTTCAGTAGCGTTAATGGAATACAGCAGCACAGCTGGTGTGAGGATGGACTAGCAGTAGAAAAATTAATTTTCTTTAAATCATACCAATGCTTTGCTACTGAAGTTTCTAAAATGTTAGTAGAAAGCATTTTGTGCTCTGCATTTAAAATCTTGCAACCTTTAGCTCATTTCACTGAATATGTTGATAGTGCTTTCAGCTCACACTGCAAATTCTCTCTGTTTAAAGAAATCTTACAACCTGGAGATGAAAAATGTGAATCAAATTGAGAATGTGTTAATTAGTGGGAGAAGGGAAAGGAGACCTTACACAAACTAAACCAGCTTTAACTACAGCATTGTATCTAACCGTAGATACCAGATTTCAGAACTGAAATAGAAACAAGGGTTCCATGAATTAAAGTAAGAATAATACTTTTATTTAATGATCAAAACCAGAAAGAGAACAAATAGAGATAAAATTGGTGAATAGACTTGGTCAGATATGATTAATCTGTCCTTTTAATACTATGGAGGTTCCTAATTTTGAGATCTGATGATGGGAAGCACTTTGAGTTGAGCTATTATCTGTGCTATATGTCATCAAAAGATACTCTAATACGCCTTTTAGCACTAGTCTAAAAATCTGGGGTTTAGTCTCAAGGTTCCAAAGTGTATGAATTTTTGTGTCATGTTAAATTCTTAAGATGTTTCCATTGTCTGAAGAATGAAGAGTTGGTTCTTAGTGGACTAGATAGGCTGCTGGTGTCACAGTTTGCAATTTCAGTAGGATTGTGGCTTTTTCATTTGCTTTAACCAGTATTGCTATTTTAAAACTTTTATGACAAAAAGAATACCTATCAAAAAACAATCACTACTGACAAACTAATTATAACTGTTACTCAGCTTACTGTCTTAGTGGATTATTTCTAGACTTACTAACTGACTGTTGGAGAAAAATTAAAGCAGAATTTTTTAGCCTGTTACAAAGCACATTATTTGAAGGATGTGCAATACAGGAAAGGGACAAAATATGTATGTGGCACTCACTATTGCTTATTTTTTACTGTTTTATTAAAGAGTAACTAGGAAGCAAACAAAAAATCACAGACTGTGCTTTTAACCACACAATTCTCTCTTGGGTGTTGTAGACCTTCACTAAAATAAACAAAACCTGTGGACATGGAGTTAAATTGCAGGGGACAATGAAGACCTGTACCTGTGATCTGGTGTTTAAAGAGAGCGGTGTCCAAGGTGTGGGACTTTCGCCAGGATAGTTGCTCAACTAGAGCAACACGGGAGAAGTATCTTTTCCAGTGCAAGGTTAGGTGGCGTAGCTGAAATCTGCCAAGTCATTCGTGCTAAGGTGCCAGACTGCACTGAAATAACTGATGATTGTTCACAAGTTCACTTTCACCTGCTGTGCACTAACGATATCTGTTGCAGAGCTGTATAGCTTTAAACAGCCACAGACATGTACGAAGTGAACATATGGCTCCTTTCAAAACATGGGGATGGAGTTTTACTTAGTTATGTATTGAATATCCCAGGACCTCACAGAGCACTGTATTTAAAGAGGTTTTTTAAATCTAGAGTTGCTTGGTGTTTTATCAATATTTTCCATTTTTTCCAGGATAATCTGTAAAAACTCTGTGCTCTTAGGTTTATATTATGCTCACATTCACATTTTCAATTTGTCAATGCATTGACTTTTAATGCAACATCATATAAGTTTTTAATAATTATGTCTTTGCATAACAACAGTCAAAAGGAAATAAGCTGTGCATAACTTCAAAACCACTTAGGTGTCTGTAGAATAGTAATTAATATCGTGGCTCACAGAAAGCTGAAGAGAAAAAGTGTGTGTATTAACTCCTGTTACTTTGTACTGACTTGGCAGTTGCTGTATTTCTGACTTTTTTGCCTGTAAGCTCTAAGTTTTGGCTAGGAAAAGAGATCTCGGAACTTGCATTTTAAATTACATAAATCCTAATTAAGGATAAAAAACCTTGTGGTTTCTCAAATACTATTTTCCAACAAAAGTAATTTAAACATCTGGCTTAATAATGTCTTTTTCTCCTTCAGAAAAGAACTACCCAACATGAATTTGGTAACAGCATAATACTTCTATCAAAACCTTTTTAAAAAGAATCTTCATAAGATTGGATTTGGGTTTTTTAGTCATCTCCAAATGACAAAGAAACTCTAAACTCTTGAATTGTATTTTAATACTTGCTTTTCATGCTTTGAAAGATCTGGATGTGTAGATCAGCATCCCCAGGGTTCCACTTGCTTCATCTCCCCTGTCTTTGTGATCCATTCAAAAGTGTAAATTGCTGGTATCTGGTTGAGGTTGGTCCCAGCTGTCATTGGCATAAGCAAGATTTGTTCATCTCTGGATTCCTGTTTAAGAAAAGCCAGCTCCTAGTTAGCGTGGATGATCAAAGCCTGTGAATGAAAAAGGGAGTCAGTGGATTTGGCATTGTGGGCCCACGCTGAGCTGGAGAGTCGCTAGGGAATACTGTCCAACCCTTGCTGCTTCTGCTGGCCCAGCTGTGCTGCGTGGCTTGATGAGGGCAAGCTGGACTGATAATTTCTTCCTATGAATTTGTATTTAAAGAGGCTGGTCACAGCTTCCTTGACTTCAGACATTTTACAAGGATGTTTCCTAAGTTTCTAACTACAGTTCAGAACAGCTAGTTTAGTAAGGATGGGGAAAGGAGTCTTTTTGTTGCCCACAGACTACTAGCAGCACACCCCCCATGCCTACCTAGTTAGTAGTGAGCAGCTAGAGGAGCTGAAGTGTAATTCTTCATATCGGTTCTGATCATTAAGGAAGAAAAAAGTTGGGAGGGATGTTTGTCAACCTAGGACTCACACTGACTGTGGCCAATAAGAAAGGGTACAGCTTCAGTGCAAGTAGTAGTTGACTGGAACCATCAAAATTATTCACAAGTAAATTCAGACTGCTGCATTTAATTCTCAGGCTTATGTGTGGAACCCAGTATGTTCAAGGCTTGCCCATTTCTTGCAGGCAGTGTGTTGCTTTGGACAGCTCTTCTTGATATAGATGTGTTTCCAGTCCGATTGTGTCAGCTTGCTTCCTATTTGCAGGCACGAAGGAAAGATTGCGTGTCTAGGGAGTACTCAGATGGAACTAAGTTGCTTTCTCTATTGCTTCTCCTGTTCTTTCACATTCATTTTGTCTTGTATGCATATATTGCTACATTTTGTTCTGCTCTGGGTAATGCTTTATGTAAATTGTTTCATGGATTAAGCGTTACAGAATTCACTATGCTGTTAGTAGCTGTGAATGAAGAAAGTGGAAGTTGGTATAGGTGTTTGGGATAGATCCATGGTAAAGCTGAGTGGGAAGATGGAGTGGGAAGCTGGTAGGCATGTGAAGCATATTCAGAGTCTGTAATGGTGGAAAAAAGGTGTTATTTTTGAGGAAGGTGAAACCTAGGAGCATTCAGTGTTGCTGGCAAGGAGAGGGAAAGATGTCAGGTACTCTTGGAAATAGTACCAGAGGCATTAATACTTCTCCAAGCATGGTTAGGGGTGATAAAGGTGGGCGTTAGTGTTCTGTGTTCCCTACACATATAGATTATCTTGGGGAGATCAGTATGCTGTTTTGTACGTAAATCATCCCAGTGGAAGAGTGCACGGTGGGTGCAATATGTGACTGTTGTAAGAAGGCAATTCTTATTCTTGCTAGTAGATCTTGCAAACACGTGGATCCCGTAAAGCCTTTTGAACTATGAACAGTAGGAAAGATTACTGCCCACCTACAAAAACACACTTGCATGCAGAAAATGTGTTTACACATTACAAAAGCAAAGAGGTATCTAGACTACAGTTGTGTATCTATCAAAAATAAGGCCACTTGCTTTATCTTGTGGGGTTTTTTTCTCCATCCTTCCTTTCTTTGACAGATCACAAGATACCCATTAAAATGCAATATGATATAAGCGATAAACTTGGCACACTAGATGTTTATGCTGTAAAATAAAGAACTACAGCTTTTGTTTATGTATTACCCAGTACTTAAAGGGACTTAAGAAGAGAGGGTTTGCTTGACTTAACCCTCTGAACTGGAAGGCAGTCATATGATAGCATAGTTAGCTTGAGATAGAAGACAAAGTGTATGTATCCTTCATGTTGGCAAGCTATACCTTCCAATCAACAGAAAGGGCAGAAGAGCAGCTCTTGAGTACTCTTCTACTTTTGACAAATAAGGAGCTGAAGGAGTAATGTCAAGTCTAAGGAGGAATGACCATCTTGCAGAGGAGGATTGTTTAGCACAGAGCAAGCAGTGCTTTCTTAAGTGGCTTTGCTAGACTGTGCCAGCAGCACCTCCTGCAGCTGCAGCCCCTGGGGGACTGTCATTCCCACCTCTGCTTTGCTGCTTCTGTAATGCTAATCAAAAAACTGTTTCTGGTTTCAATCAATACTTTTGGGCAAGAACTATTTTTAACTGATACCGTATCAGTGACCAACGAAAAGTCAAGTGAATGGTAGTGCTGGCATACTGAGGGGTGGGTAGTGGCTGAGGAAGGATACCCCTTAAGAAAGCACTGTTGCAGTGGAAAAGCTTTGTGGAAGTGCACACTGAATGCCGTTAATAATACCTTCTCTTTAAGGGTTTAATAACTCTCTCTTACCTTTCTGAAAATTGCTAACTACAGTTGGTTGGTTCTATATATAGTAGCTGGGGGGGAAGCAGAAAAAACTTCGAGTGTGGCAAGTATAACTTGTCCAAATGCAGATGAAGTTGATAGGACGACTTGTTTGATTGAATAGAATGGCCCAGACATTCAGAATTTCCAACCTTAAGTTCTGTATGATGCTGAAAGTTGAACTTCCCCTGTGGTTGAACTGCATCTCTGATATTATATCATAGATTTAAGATGTCTCTTATGTTTTAGGAAGATCTGAATTTTCACAGATTTGATGTGCCTTATGAAAAGGTCTGTAACTTATTTTGTATTCAGGCTTATGAGTTTGTTAAAAAAATAAAAAAAAAAAGCAGCCCACAGTTTAGACTATAAAGCTCTTCTAATGGCATTATATTTAGTACTGAAAATTGCCGTCATTTTAACCATGCCTTTTTTGGGTTTAAGGTAGGTTTGTTAGTGTTTGATCTCAGGCACTGATTTCAGTGTGATTTGAGTGGCAAGTCTGATTCCTGAGCAGTAAAGCAAAAAGTCCCATTGTTATCTAGCTCCACTGACTGAATTTAGAATATACATTTAAATTGTTGATATCTGTATGCCTGCTCTGTATGTTCTTACTTGGAGCAGAAATCAGGGCCATAAATGTCAGTGGTCTAGTCTGCAAGAATCCTGTAAGGATCAGAAGATAAGGGAGAATATTTTGAAAGTGTTTATTGATTTGAAATCACAAAGTCATCTTAAAAACTACTTTGCTTCCATGTTATTGTCATTGGAGTACAGCTCAGTTTGTCAAATTACTGCTGCTGTAGCGACTGCCAAGTAAGTGTCGTCTTGCTGGCATGAGTTGTTTTTCCCCATCCGCTCCATTTTGCAACGCTTCACTCACATTTAAGTTTAAAAGAAACTATTTTCAAAAAAATGGAAAATAGATAAATCAGGAAGTGTTTTTTGTATGTAATACAGTGTTCTAACTTGTCCACTGATGTTGTCCCTACTCTAGTGCTGCAGCCTTTTTTTTCTGACATCTCTAATTAGCGTATTCTGGGTGAAGTCATGCGCTGTATCTGCCATAGCATGAAGTGTTCCTAGATTGATGGATGGCTGGCTTTAATGATCTTGATTCTTGCCCATGGGAAAAGCCAGAAATGATGCAGGTATAATTTAGATAACTCTGGGATGAACTACCTAAATTGAAAACCTTATCCTCCGCTGCCTTTGGCAAGAATTTCTCCACCGTGTTAATCATTTTTCTCGCTTTAAAGGCCTGCGTTAGATGGTTTCTCTAAGTTCTTAGAAGGAAGTCCCATCGTGGAGTTGATGTGGTAACGTCCTTGAAAACTGCTTCTTTTTCCTTGGCTCATGGGCTAGAAGTGTTGCTCTGTATTACGCTCTTTAATGTGCTGCACAAATCTAGAATATAGATTTAGGCAAAGAAGAAAAAACATTCTTGGAAGACCATAGAAAATTTTTCTCATGAGATGCGATGTGGTGCTACTCAGCTGTAAATTTAGATCATATTGCACCATTTATTAATTGGGTCATATATCTGATGCCAAGTTGCAGATCATGGGTATTTGATGAAATGATAACAGAACTTGAAAATCTAGGTTTTATGTTTAAGAGCAATATAGGTCTTACAAATGTTTGACAATCAGAAACAAATTGTTGCAAGCACACTTTGATTAGGAATGTATTTTGCTTTTTATTACAGTATGGATTAGCTTAATTTTTGAGTCTTCATAGGCCAGGTTTTGTAATTCAGCACTTTTACTGCAAGTCAGAATTGAAATCTATGCAACCATTTTCTTCTAGAGTCAAGAAAGAGCATACTGAGTTTTAATGTTACAACAAATACTACACAGTAGGACTCTTCAGTCAGTCTGGATTGTGGATTCATGAAAATAAAAGGAAGGATTCATTAGGCTATCTGTCAGAACTGTAAAATGAAATTAAGTTATGGTCTATGTTTCTCTTTAGATCTCATAAATGGAGCTCAAGAACAGTGTGAATTGCCTCCTATGGATGGTTTTCCTCACTGTGAAGGGAAAATAAAGGTAACTGAACTGTTTTGAATCTTATTATGTGTGTTCTGTTACAAACTGAACGTATGTTGCAAGAGGTCACTACTCAGACAATGGCGTAAAGCAAGAACAACTGGGTCAAAAAAGAAAAGAGGATGCTTAGGAGTGGGTGTCACTACAGCACTGCTTACCTTAAGCCTTTAACACTACTGCTGCAGAGAAGTAAAGCGGCATCCTGTTAAGACAGGCATAAAATGCCATATTATATTAAAATGCTATAGTATTTAATAAAACGCCTTATTATTTGAATGCTGTCTTGTTATTCAGAAGCTTTCTTCTCCTTTTTGAAAAGCCCTGTTTTCTTCCCCATTATGAGTCATTTGGCGTTCCCCAACCCCAGGACTGGGATTCTGTCTGTGCCTCACTCCAGTCCTTTCTCTGTTTCAGCAAGACATTTGTTTACACTTCTTTCCCAACAGCTCTGTCCGGTTCCTCCCTTCCCCTTTTCTGTTAAAAGCATTCTGCCTCTTCTGCTCACAAGCTAGGCACTGCACTAAGTGTGCAACCAGAACTTTGGGGTTCACAGTTCAGTCTACATAAATCCTATAATTTACGAATAATGCAGTTGGAAAGGCCAGATATTGAGAGCCATTAGACTTTGGCTGGAAAGAAAAAAACCAAACCCAAAGCCAAAAAACAACCCCCACCCCTTGAAACCAAAAAGCAAAACTTGCAGAGATGGAGGGTTCCCTCCCGCCCCCCAACACATTTCAAATATAAGGATACTGTTTTTGTAGTAAGGGACAAAAGTAAAATCGCTGGACTCTTAAATATCATTATCAAGTATTACAATTTATTTCTGAAAGTGAAAAAAAACAACTACCAAAGTATGTGTAAAATTATGTTGCCTTTTTTCTCTAAATAAGTCTTGGGCAGTAGTATTTAAAAAACTGGAAAACTTTTAAATCTCTGGTCTGTGTTTTGATCCATTTTGACAAACTGGCTGCATAGTGGCTATGTAATACATTATTTGAATATTAAAATATGAATTTAAATGAATTGCTTCTGCAGAAATGACAGATTCTTGGCAGAATCAGGCAGATTTCAATCTTGGTAGCTAAAATGATCTGTTAAATTGCAGAGCAAGTGTAACACGGGGGAGCAATGCAGTCAACTCCAGCCACACCCATATGTCTGGATCCTGATTATATTTTCCTTTTGATATTTGCCTCTGCTTGCCTGGCTACCAGTTTGTATAAACTGTGCTCACTTCTGTTATGTAGTTCCTTCCCCAGTGTAGCTGAATGCAGAGGTGGATTATGCTCCAAAATATTAATGAATTTTATCTGGTTGGGTATAGTCGCTTGCAGCTTTCCCCGTGATTCCTGAGTTCAGTGTGAAATAGTACAGAGTTATTACATCTTACTTAAACCTAACAGAGTATGTTTTTGTTCTGTTACAGTGGATGAAAGATATGTGGCGATCGGATCCCTGTTATGCAAGTTACGGTGTAGATGGGTCCACATGCTCCTTTTTTATTTACCTCAGTGAGGTCAGTAATCTTTTAATCTGCAGAAGGGGAACATCATAGTGCCTCGATATTTTTGGTAACTGTTGGCAAACTTTTCTCAAAAGAAATCATAACTTCAGAAAAATTATCTACAGAGGAAAAAGCTATTAAAACAGAATTATTATGAAGTGTGTTGCTATTATTCATAAGTCCTCCAGGTGTTTCTAGCTTGGGGAATTCTAATGTTTATAACTGAAGTGATGTAAACAGCAACTGTGCAGGGAGTCCACAGTAGTTATCCTGTTTAACTGAAGTAGGAATTCAGTCATAGATCCTTGCCTCTGAACACTTCTATTGCTTTTTATGTAGCTCCTGAGGTAGTAACAGGGAGGCATTTGGGATGTAAAATTTGGAAGGTGGAACTAGATGGTACATTCTCCTAGGAAGCATGGCCACTGTTCATGAATTGCAGAGTCTGGTAAAAAAAAACCAACAAAACAACCTGAAAGCCACATTTTCGAGTGAAGTTGCAGAGATCTTGGCACTTGACCTCTTCTTTATTATTACTAAAATTTTGATAACTTACAGCAGCTGATCTTGGAAGTAGCATTGATATCTAGTGGCTTACTGCTTGTAAAGAACTGTGAGAGCCAATGTGGTTGCAGAATTGCAAACTGGTATTAATTGTGGAGTCTCTGCAGGATTTGAGGGGAGGGGCTGGCTGGGTTTTTAAATTACGTATCTGAGATTAAAACAGTAAGTGTTACATAAGTAACTCAGTTGTAATGAAAGCAGTTTCTGTTAATTTACTCAGTTGACTGTCATTGAACTTTTTGGGGCATTGCTTTAAGCAGCAGTAATAGTTAAATGCGTATCCAAAACACGGAACTGAAGAAATAAAAAAGGCTGGGTTGAATCATGAATTTGACTCATTCCATTGCTATTACCAAGTGTTGATTTATTTATGGGTATAAAGCTGGGGAAGTAAAAGATATAGGATGACTATATTATTTATCCTGTTATTTATCATAGAAGTTTTTAAGTTTTAACTTCAGTGGTTACATTTGGCAGTAGTATTCTGTCAACCAGATGGTCTTCATGTTTTTAATGCAGATGTATCCTAAAAACAAGGATACATGTCAATTGAATGTGAGAATCTAATATTCTTAAATGACATTTATTATTTTGTATTTCTGTTAAACCACAGTATTTTCTGTGACAATCTTCTTGGATCATCAGTTTCAGAAACTCAGTTGATGCTGTTAGTTTTTTTCACAATTGATCTTTCAGCTCATCCTCGTGGCAGAATGCAAGCAGAGTTATAGAGGCCATATGCTTGTTTTTTCACGGGTCTAGGGATTTGAAATTTTTCTTTAAGCAGCAATATTGAACTTGGGCAACTTCTCATTTCATAATGGAACAACAGTACAATTAGTCTGTGTGTATATTTGGGAACTTCAGACAAAGGTCTTGTACTTTTTTTTTAAAGTGTTTTCCCATGACAGAATGTAAAACTAATATTGGGTGAGCATGTTATTAACCTTGAGTTTAAATTTGGCATTCTTAATCCTATGATTAATTCCATGATTAATGCCCAGCAGCAGAGGTTGAAAGCTTAAATGTTTGCGAATGCAAGCATGAAATGAAATTCTAATAACACTACAGTGATGTGGATTTATGAGGTGTGTTGGCTGCTAAGGATAACTTGGAAATGCTGTTGCGAGAGTAATTTGTCAAAGTGGACAGTGATGAAGAGTTGACAGTTTATCGTATGGTTGCACAACTGAATGATAAATGTGTCTACAGAGCTCTCAAGTCAAAACTGCTGATTTAAAATATTAAAATGTATTAGGGTACTGGAAGGATATTACTGTTAAGATTTTTCTTTCTTAGAAGGTTACAGTATAGGAATAAGATGGTTGTGTACACACCCTCTGCCTGAAAAGGCAATACATACATCAAATTATGCACAACCCTAGTTTGAAATGACAGAATATGCATCAAATTGTGCATATGTCTACTTTTGCTCTTAAAATCACCTCTGCAATCTAGTGTGACAAGCGCCTGTGCTCCTTCATACTCTTTTTGGATCTACTTTTTTCTTGTGAAGCAGTTCAGTTAGGGTATTATGTTACACTCACCTAGCACTTTTATAATGCAATTCTAAACTTGTAAACAAAGGAGCCCGAAATATTACATTTGGGTGTGTAATATGGGTCAGAACCACAGAGGCACAAAGTAACTTGCCCACAGTTCATGCAAAGGTTTAGAAACAAAGCTTGGAATAAAACCCGGTCTTGGGGTACCTGTCACGTGCATTTGTTTTGTTTCCACCACGTGTGTCTGCAAAGTAGAAGCAGTGCAGTCAAAATCTGGGCTGCCTCAAGTCATCTCCTCTGAAGAGCCTGCACAAGCGCAAGCATTAGCATTTCTGCCTCCTCTGGTTTGCTTTGGATGGCACCCCTGCAGGGACACGAGAACAGCTAGCTGAACAGCTCTTCTCTTCTTCTGTCTTGGCTGCTTGGGCAGAACAGGAGGAGAGCATGGCAGCAGCAGGAAAGCAAGAAGCAATCCAGCACGTCCAGGCTTATGTTTTTTATTTGAAGCTGTCCCCTGTACAGACTCACAGATAAAGCTGCAAGCATTTTTGCACTTCCGTCTTGTTGCTTTACTGCAGTCACTGGATCACTCCTGGTGGATGATACGCAACCGTACAGTCCTCATAACGCTAATTGCGCTGGAGTCTTTGAAGACTGGAAGAGACACAAATGGCTTGAATAGCAAAACCAGACTTACATTCTCTTGAATAACAGAGCAAGACAGGGATTAGAAGTAGCGAAAATTGAAAAGCAAGTTAAGCTAACTCTTCAGGTTCCTGGATAGTTGGGGCTTGTTTCCTTTTAACAGTGATACAAACTTGCCTGTTGAGAAGAGTTATTTCCTTTTAACTTATTTCCTTAAACTTATAATTTAGTGATGAAAAAGCCAGTTGTTTAACACTGTAATCCTGTCACTGGCACAGTTAAAATTTACATGGATGGCATTGCCTCTGGGGAGAAATGTGAAAAAATTAATTTCTAGACAGTACAAAAATACATTTCACTGCAAAATGTCACTTTGCAGCTGAAGAATGAAGCTTTTAAAAATATGTTTAAAAAATGAATTTTTCACACAGTTTCCCAGATTAACACAAAAAAAAAAAAAAAAAGTGGAGGGTTCTTATCACTGCTTTTCTTTATTCAGATATGTGCTTTCTCTGAGAGAACTGCCTGCCACACAGGACTGGGACTGCTGCTGTGCCTGCTGGTCAGCCAGTAGCTGCAATGCAAGTTACCACCACCCAGGGGCCATTACATTGACTTTCACCTGCTGGAGCTGGGCAGATCTCATTAAAATCCCAGGCTTTGGATCTCCAGCTCGCCTTTCCGGTGCAAGCACAATGTTTGGTACCCATCTTGGAAGTGGATACAACACTTCAAAAGACTAAAACTGTTTCAAAGACACTTTGAGACTCTTGCCTCTTTGCTAGTATACCACTGGAGAGAATTCTTGTTTTCAGTTCTTCAGACTTGATGGACACAGCGTGCTTTGGTTGCAATAGTATTTTTCTTTACACTGTAACTTTTGCTTTGAGACATGGAGCAGAAAAACACAAACTGAAGGTGATTTTGAGTGTGGGTTTGTTTCCAGACTGCAAGCTATAGTCTGAGGTATTGTTTAGTGAAAACACCTGGAAATTGTAATTACACAGGTTCCCCAAATCCTTGTGGTTTTGCTTGTTTACTGCAGTTTGCTAGCATCTGTGTGAAAGTCTCCCTTTCCACAACTTCTGCTGCACATGTAATCTAATTTCTGACATTGAGGTGGCTAAATGATTTGCATTTCTTCATTGTAATTTAACATCAAACCAACTTCTTTGAATTCCACACAATTACTCAGAAAATTGACAAAAATAGTATTGTTGTCTGAAATGCAAAGCAGCAAAAGCTTGGAATTTTTTTTGTCATCTTACATGTGTCCCTAAGAAATTGAAATGCTAATGGTAGTCAGTACTTTGAAATCATCTATTAGCGTATTGGCCTGGATTTGGGTGATTGGGGGTCAGTTACCCGTTTTACTTCAGTCATTTTAAACCAGGATTAGTATTTTTCTGTCTTGTTGGAAAAGGCATAGATGCTAATGTAAGAGAGGAATCCAATCTCGTGCACATTACTGAGGTTAGATAAAAGACCAATTGTTGATTGATGGCTGTGTATAAAATTTTGTGTGGCAGTGTCACTAGGACTGTGGGTAGCTAATATCCAATGTTTGGGATTGCCTTTTGAAACACCCAAATCCAAAGTTACCTGTACACTCCTCCATTTCACTAAACAGGCAGGCAGTCATCTTGCACACCACAGGTTTTTGTAGCATCTTCAAAATTACTACCTATCACTGAGGAAATGCTAAACAAAAGATAGGTATTACAGCTTCCAGAGGAGTTAAGAAGGTCACCTTCCCAATGGGAGCAGTTCTTTCACAACAAATTCTCAAATGGATTTTCTAAGTGAACGTTATGAGCATTCTCTGCCTGCTTCCGTACTGCCTAATAAATTTAAAGATGCACCTTCTTTCACCAGATATTGTAGCTCTGTGGTTTTTTTTATTTTTTTTTTTTTTTTAAATTTCCCATTCTGGGACTGATACAAGATACTTAATAGCAGCACTTCACCATGGATAGAATTACACTGAGCAATAATGTTGTTCACCTGATGTGCAAAGAAAGTTGCTTCAGTTTCCCTGTAGATGGGCTGCACCTGCCCTTCAGAAGAGTCCAAAATGAAGATTATGCCAGGTGTTTAGAGAGAATACCCTTCAGCTTCTGCTTTATTAAACTCCCATTATGACTTTTTAAAAGCATAAAGGACTTCCTGAGATTTTGGATGTGGAGAGCTGCTGGCAGAATATACTTACATCCCTTGTGCTTAAGTCCCTGCTCTGCAATATAGTGTTTTGACTTCCCTTCAGTTTCACTGTGTTTCCGAGGAAGAGTTATTGGAACAGATACTTGCAAAACTTCTATAAAACATACTCTTCTAATTTCTTAAGTTCGGGGTTTTTTGGTGTTAAGTCACTTACTGGTAAGCTATGTACAGTCACTGTGAGAGTAGATCGTCTGTGATAAGGAATTGGAGAAACTCTTGAGTTCAGTTTAATCAGAATCTGGGCATTCACACCCCAAAGCAGTTCAGAACACTGACTTTTCACAAATATCTGGAATCACGTATCACTTAAACTTTGCACTTTTGAAGTACAATGCAGCCTAACCTTACGGAGCTAGCTACATATGCTCTGGACAGTGCTGTGTCTACTGCAATTCAAAACCAGGTAGGGAATGCTTGACTTCTCAGGTGGGTCTAGTCTCCTGAGTGTGATTAAAGACCACCTAATGCATTTGATGGGCATTGAATTTAACACTAGGTAAGGGAAACACAGCTGGTCTTACTAAAAATATGACCGTATAAGGATAAATATAGTGTGTTCTGAATACCATTTGTATCACTCAACCAAAAAACAGTCAGTCTTCAAATCTGCAGTTGCTGCTTCACAATTTACTTCTAATCTGTAGTCTGATATAACATCCTTTCCATTCAGTCACATGCCATGACAGTGTAAAAGTTTGTGGCCATGAAAATAATAAGCTAGAGAAAGGACTGATTCTAACCCAGTAAGAGGAAAGTTGTCCTGGAAAGGGGGAAGAGGACTCCTCGTTTCTTCTTTGAAGACAAGGTCTGTGTTTTGTCTTAAATGATTGAATAGAAATGCATAAACAAGTTGAAGAGCAGGATCTAAATGAACGCTGCTGCTCTGCTTCTCCTTGCTCAAACTTAGGGTTTGCATGTGGATATTCTGTACCTAAACAAATACAAAGCTGAAATATTTGAACATTTCGGATGGACCCATTTAGTGATATCATAATGCTTTCTGTCATCATTGCCAATGACAGAGAAAATGTGTGTATGAAAGGAACAATACCAGATTTGTAACTGCATACTGCATCATCTTCTTGTTTATAATCATATACATACACATACATCTATACACACAATGTATGTATATGCACACACACTTTTTTTCCCATTGTACATGTTATTTAATCACAGATTTTCCTGGCCTAGGACAAGTTATGCTTTAATGTTGTTGCATTTTCTGCAAACTTTTTTGTTAAGAGTTAGTGGTACAATACAAAATCAACCAAAGCAATACAAACATTCTATGATTCTTGTCCCGTTCCCCCCCCGGACACCCTGTTCTGTATTAGGAGCTTCCAGAAAATGTGTTGCAAAACAAAGCCTTTAATTCTTCCTGTCACATTCTCTGCCCTATCTCTGTCTAGTCCCTGGTAGTTTCAATGAAAGCTGATAGGCTTTCTTTGGGCAATTTGGGAGCAAGGGGAGAACAGCAAGTTCCAGGCACCAGGTGTTTTCACAGAGTTTGCATTGCTGTTGGTGTTTATTTGTCACACAAGATGAAGGAGACTGAAGGCCTCCACTCAAGTCAATCTGAGCAGTTTTAGACATTCTTTACCTTTCTTTCTCCCATGTGTATAGGTGGAAGTTAGTACTCACTGAAGTAAGACCTGACTTGTACTTATCTTACATCGATAAGTCTGAGAAAAATGGATTAAGTCTTCACTGGTATTTGCTGGGAAAAAGATCGTTTCATGAGCATCCTCCCACCTTTTTCGATAACTATAGCACGCACCTTTATTTTCAAAGGAGTTCCCATGGCAGTGGTTAATAGTCTGAATCTGAGAAGAACAGCTGCAGGACTTATTCAGAGATGACGAGTAGCACTAGAGTGACTGTTGTGGGCCACAGCTGGGTCATGCAAGGCAACCAGGAAAATCACTTAACCACTCAGGTTTCATATTTAGTTGTAGGCATCCTTGTGGTGGTCTGTATGAGAAACCCTGAAGTGATTAGCCAAAGTGGCAATACTTGGTTCTTTAAAAAGCAAACAAACAAACCAACCCGCATACCCGCTTGCCAGGTCATCTGAAGTTCTCATGAAACTGTAGGTCCTGCCCAGAGCTGCAATTAGAAGTAGTTCCTAGGCTTAAATGTGAGAAATTGCGTTTACTGGACAGGAAATGCTTAAGTGCTCAGTTTGAGTTGAATACTGGTACACTGAGCAAGAGAGGAAGGCCAAGGAGTGAAAGAGCATAAAGTGGTTGTCTTGAAAAGGCCAATGTAGATGACTTTTACACATCTTTCAGAAATGACGCAACAGAAGTAGTATATATTCTGCGCTACTGTGTATCATTACATGGGGCTAAGTGGAGAGGAACACAAAGTTCATTTTGCTACACATCTGGGTTAGTGCAAACTGTTGCTTTTAATTCCGACACAAAATATTGAGTACTATTTCTTTACAGGATTTCTAAGCAGTCTTTACTGAGGTTTTCTACTGCTGTAGACCTTAACTTTACATAGTGCAATGCAAAACCACAGTTACCTGGAAGCTTTTTACTTGGAATGCATATAAAAATGCAGTTACAGTGGTTTTTGTGGAAAGCAGCAATAAAACTTAGCAGTGTGCTAGGTATCTTGTATAAGTATCATTGAATCAGCAGGTTTTTAAATTCTGTAGTAGAAGCCTGTCAGTGCTATAGTTTCCTTTTCCAGTAGTTCTACAAAGGCTGCCTCTGAAGTCTTAGATACGTTGTGCAGTTGCGTAGGTTGAAATCCCTCTCCCTTCTACCAAAGCGTATATAAACTGTTGATCATCTGCAGCTCTCACTGAACAGGGAAGCAAGAACCAGAGAGAAGTATCTTTGTTTCCTCTGAAAACCTTGGTTTTGTTAGAAGTGTGGTATTTCTTGAGTACCTAGCACCTCTAAATACAGATGTTACAACCTGAGTAGATTTCCCTGCTATAGTGTTTCACTTCTGCTTTCTTCACTCTGTGTCTTCCTGATAATATCTACTATGGTCTAGAAGTGACTTCTGGTGCATGAACACGGTTGAGTGTTTGAGTGTTCTGCCTGATGCCATCACTCTTAATTGTATCCTGATTTTCCTCTCAGTGTGTCTTGGAACCATGACTTATTAACTCCAGTTGATTCTTTAATTATCTGCAAAATTAACTCATGTTCTGAACAACAGAATTTGTATTAGCATTTTGGCTAGGTTTGCTATCATGTTTCCATGTTAGGGGCATGTATACCCCGATCTTTTTTGCCCAAGAATACCTGAAATTCACTATTAAAGTAATCCTAGTTTGGCTGGTTTGTCAGTCAATATTTTGCCTCTCCATCCCCACTTTGCCTTTAGTCAATATATTAAATTAATAAGGTTTTTTCTTCTTTCCCCTTCCCATGATATGCCAGATTTGTTTGCTTCATCTTTACTTTCTTGGTGCTCTTGTTAGTTATTATCCTTAGTTATTAGGATAGTTAGTTATTATCTAACAACTCTTTGTGAGCCATTGGCTCATAAAAATGAGCAGAATTCTTTCCTTTTTCTATAAGAGGATGCCTGTGCATTCTTCCCAGTGCATTTATCAGTCCTGAAAATAACAAAACAACTGGCATACTTTGAAGAGTATGCATTTAAAAATCCTCCAGTGAATTAAGTTAATCTTTCCAATGAAAAGAGGAATCGACTGAATATCAATAAGGAAAAATGAATGCTAGACCAACTGCATATACTGATACTGCTTTGGAACTAACCCTTAAGTGTTTATTTGTGATTAGAATTACTGTAATTTAGAGTAGAGTAAATATTTCTAAAAGCACAAAAGAACTGTATTTGTGTTTCAGTCAGTGAGGCGTGCTGCTAACTCTTCTTGGCAGCTCTGAAAAATCTTCAATTCCTTTAGGATGCCTGATGGTGTGATGTGAAACACATGAAGCCAGAAAAGTGGCACATACAGTAGTCCTTGAAATGTTATATATTAATATAGACCAGTTTTAATGCTAGGAATAACTAAAAATTATTTGTACTATTAAAAAGAGAGAGATTGAGACTGTGCATTATTTGTAATATGGAGTTAGCAACTCTCTTCTACCAGTGATTCCACAACTTACATTAATAAAAGTTAAGATTTTTGATTGCTACAATTTCTAGTATGTTTCCAGAGTTGGAGACCACTGAAGAATCGGATGTTTTCAAACAAGGTTGATCAAGTCACTGCTTTCAGTTGTTGTATTAAATACGTTGAGTAGATTGTCATAGCATTCAAATTAATGCTTCTATGTAATTTGTCTGAGGAACCCATGCTTGATACAATTCTTCTCTTTGATGAGGTTATGATGTCTACTAATTTATTTTCATGTGACTGGTCTTCTAGGCAATCATTTGGTATGATCTTAAGCTTTTAATCTCTAATGCTTCAGGCTTACTGCAGCATGATTAAGCTAAAACTGTGTTTTGACAGGTCTATGACTGGAGGAACCATAAGAGCAACTCTGACTTCTAATTCTCTGGGAGTTGTGAACTTAATCAGCAATGATGGGTATCTTAGCTGGCCTATAATTTTTTGCATTTCTCCCTTTTCACAGTACAGTTATGTTTCTGTTTTCACGAGTTTGCCTCCAACAGTGAGATTCCTTCTTCCCTGAAGTGTGAATGGTTTAATTTCTTAAGGCATGTGAATAATAAAGAGTCTACAAGACAAACAAGATCCCTAGGAGGGAGACTACAGGAGCTTTCAGTGACTTGCATCCTGTTTCTTCCCTAACTACTAGCTTTTGTACTTTTTTTTTTCTGGTAGACAGTAGTAGAAGTACTGCATTTGCACTGATTGTTTGTCTAAGAATTACAGCTATTAGTACTTACGGATATTGTTACTTATAGTTACGTTACTCAGACCCTTCAAACAGGGTGGCTTTGCGTTTATTCTTTCAACTTTTGCCTAGATTGCTATAAGGTAGAACTTTGATCCTTGAGTTTTATCAGGCTTTTCCTTTTTATAAAGGTATTCTAGGGAGATGGGAAATGTTCCAAAATATGTATTTTTTTAAGGTCTAGAAGCATAAAAAAACTTAGTGCTTTTTGAAAACATTTAGGAACTGCTCAGATAAACCGTATTTAGAGCTTTTAACAGCTGACTTCTGTCTTGAAAGGGTTTTATATCCTGTATTCGTTATCATGAATGAATATCTAAATGTGACTTTTGGTTGCAAATTTGCAAGGTTAAAAGAGTGTTGAATTGCAAAAGTCTTCTTAAGCTTTTCTTGCAAAAAGTAGTTTTACCTTGCAGTTACTTACTAATCAGCTGACGCCTTATTTAAGCCACAGAAAGGTATAATATAAAGGTAGTGAGAGATTTTGGTAGACCAGCTGTGAAAGTAGAATAGAATGACTTATTTTCATGTGATTGTTTTACAGGTTGAAAATTGGTGTCCTCGTTTACCTTGGAGAGCAAAAAATCCTAATGAAGAAACTGATCAAAAAACAGTGGTAAGAGCGACATTAAAACATGAGAAATAATTCAGTAATTGTGATTCATGCAAAAGATCCTGGAATCCTGTGACACATCAATGCTAATAAGACTAGAATTTACCATTGTTATTCCTCAACTCCTCAAAACTGAAGGGAAACATCCTTGACTATACGTATATAGCTCATAGTGTGTTTTCTCCAGTCATTGTATCGTGCTGTAGTCTTGGTCGTAGATTTCCCTTTAAAACATTTTTGTGTTTATATTTATGAAATATCATACACAGATAGTCAGGAAAAATTGCAAATCCATAGACTGTTCACCAGTGTTAAGTGACCATATGTGAAACCGTCCATTTTTATTGTCCACTAAATCTGGGCCTTATGTATAAAAATGCCTTAGCAGAAGAGGCTTATATACATTTCCGTTTTGCAGTAACGTTTTGATTGCTCCTAATTTTTTCCCGTTAAAAACTCTACAGCATGCAGAGTTGTTTCTAAACTGTTACAGCGTAATTATGTAGCACTTAGGTATTTTAAGATAATTGCTGGGCTGTATATGAACATTGCTTACATAATTTGATATAGGCTGTCTCATTTTGTAAAAGCGATTGTTCTTAGATCAGTGTAGCTTTAAAATTAATGTTTCCCTTAAAATTTATACTCTTGTCATGTTCCTTTCTTCATGGTATCATAGGAGACTTCCTTGTATTTGGAAGATTCATGATGTACATGAATCTTCAGCATACTGTTTTGATTTTATGTTGTGTTTTAGAGATACTTTAACCTCATTTTGAAACACACAAACAAAAGCAAATCTTATATTGCAGAAACAAATACATTATGAACATTGCAAACATATTCTGGGGCTACCAAATGCTACTAATAAAAATAGCAGTAATTTATGTGGCTTAGAAATGTCTGTTTAAAAATATCTTGAATATTTGAACTAAAATCTCGACTTTAGCATTAGGAATGTATCTTTTTCTATTTTTTTATAATGAGGAATGTAAAGCACAGAGTTCACATTTGAGCAGCTTATTCACTTCTAGAAAGTACGCTATTTGAAGAATAACTAATGGTTTGAGTTTGGTTTTTTTTAATGCTGAAGGCTGAAATTCGTATCAACTTTGATAATCTCTACAAAATGATGTCAAGACACGAGGAATTCAGGTGGATGATGTTACGCATCAGACGAATGGCTGATACCTGGATTGAAGCAATTAAATCACTTGCAGAAAAACAAAATTTGGAGAAGAGAAAACGAAAAAAGGTAAACAAAAACATTTTTCATTCCTAAAACTTGCAGTCATACAGGCTCTTTTAAGCCTTTTCTTCCAGAAGTAACTTCAGAGTGGAAACACCAAATATGTCTAAAAGGCTTGTGTTTATACTTGTGCCTCTTTTCAAGAAGTATTTCACTGTTTGAATTACTGTTACAATAAGTATTTGCTTTAAAAATAGTTTTACATACTTTCCATGAGTCAATCTTTGAGTAAGTTTTCTAACTTCTTTATTTTTGGGTAAAATAGAGACTATGTAGAAGTTTCTAAAGGGAGAAACTGTGAATTTACTGAAAGCTGATGACACTGGAGTGTTTTACATAGTCTTAGAAAGCAACAATTGTGCATCTTCTTTGTCCAAATGGTGTATTTCTGTTTTGGATTTGAGCAGACTTAAAGTTGACCACAACTTTGGATTGGATCAGTTTAGATATCCTGTGATGAGTTCATTTTTAAAACTGTGAGATTCTTGAAGTGAAAAGTTTTATTTTATTTGATTTTTTGTTTGGTTGTTTTAATTAACTAGTTAAGATAAAGCCCAAAGTTGTAAACACAACAATGGTTTCTCTTCCTGCCTTGTTCTTACTGGAGCCAGTCCCAGTTGACAGCGGGTCATGCACAGTCATGTTTCTACCCTCTCTTAAGCCTGGCTGGCTGCAGCTCAGCTCCTTGCTTGAGATTCTCAGTCCTAACATGAGGTGTAGGTTCCATGTTGCGGCTCTAATGTTTGTCACATACTACAGCCCTTGAGTAGGTTCACCCTCTGTCAAGGAGCAACCCTTCTCTTTCAAGCAGCCCTCCAGGCTGATTTATTAAAGAAATATAACATCTGAGAATACATAAGAATAAACAGCAGTACTGTCCTGCACAGGCAGTTTTGATGGGATGCTCTAGTGCGTATTCTTTGCTTTTAAAAGTCCTTTGAGGTTGCTCTTTAAAACATACAATGATTTCATTTTAATATGTCCAGTTCAGTCCTGGGAGCTGCAAGGGATTAGAACAAAATGGTTTTTTGAATGTTGCTTCTTTTTAAACAGTCAGGGAAAAGGGTTTTGGATGTTGGGGAATTTTTATGCTTGACACTGTATGTACCCACACTCAAATAGCAGTCCAGGTATGCATCAAGGTGTTTGGAACTCAACTTCTGTGCTTTGTTAGAAAAGCAAGCACAGGTTTCAAGGACTACAGAGAAAACTCTTCTCCAAAGGCAATGGAGAGGAAAGGTTGGAAAGCGTCCTGTTAACTGTTACGCAGTCTTTCCAAGTTCTTAATGGCTTGTTCACAACACAACCTTCCTTAACTATACTGTCTTGCATAAGCAAGTCTATCCTACTTGAGAATATAAGTCATTATTCAATCAAAATAAGTTTATATGAGCCACACCTTGCCGTGCAGAATTACAGATTATTTTGTCAATAACACTGATTTGGGGGGGGTTTGTTTAATTACTGATCTGGTGGCAGATAATAGCACAAAACAATGCAGTACCATTCTTATAATTACTGTTCTAGAGATTCATTACAAAATTAAATTATTGGGATGGGAGTATTGGAATTTTTTGGTTAGTATTTTTTAGCCATAGTTGGAATTCAATAGAAAGAAAAAATGCTGTGAGGTATTGTAGTTGAATGTTTAATGTCTATAACTTAACATATGAATTTCCTTTCTAGATTCTTGTTCATCTGGGGCTTTTGACAAAAGAATCTGGATTCAAGATTGCAGAAAATGCGTTTAGTGGAGGCCCACTTGGTGAATTAGTCCAGTGGAGTGATTTAATTACATCTCTCTACTTATTGGGCCATGACATCAGGATTTCAGCTTCACTGGCAGAGCTCAAGGAGTAAGGAGATTACTTTCACTTTTGAAACTGGAATAAAAACCCCATGAATTGTAAACTCTTGAAGCTTCTATTAACAGTATATAATTTCTTGAAGCATAAAATAAAAGTGATAATTTACTAAACAGACAATAAGATTTTTTTCATGAGCTAAGTATATGTGCTATGAAAAGGATAATGTGTTTTCATTGTAGCTTCAGGCTCCTGAGACTTCATAAATGAATGTTGTAAAATTCAAACTAAGCAGCTTATTCTTTAACATTCCAGGTGCTTTAACCAGCTGCAATAGGACATGTTACAGACTAGCCTAATTCTTTGCACTCTTCTTCGGTTTGTGCTGTTCTTCACTCAGTATCTGATTTTAAAATAAAGGTTTAAATCCTTTAAACAAATTGGTTAATTGCTTATGTTAGGTCAAATTGCTACCTCGCTCATCTGTGTCGTGCTTTGCATACTTATTCAGCATTAGGCATAAAACGTCTGTTTTAAGCTTGAGCACATACACTTTTCTTGTAACTTTCATTTTTTTATAACAAGCATGACAGCATCATTTTATAGAGAGCTCTTATACTATAAAGCTGTCAATAGAAGTCAAAAATTACTTCAAATAATTTCAAAGCTCGCTATTTTTAAACATTCCAACCATGTTACTCTCTTGTTTAAACTAGATGTGGTTTTTAGTGAAAATTAGTGATTTATTGATGTATAAACAGTTCTTTAATAAATGCTGAGCACCTTTAGCATTTGAATGTTCTTATGTGGTTCCTGATTTGGAAAAGCCTTGGGAAAAGGCTTCTTTGGAAAGGGAAATTATTGGTATAAATAGTATTACAGGATTTATTCAAGGTATTTGGAAAGTAATGCTTTTCATATTCCTTTTTTCTTTGTTTAGGATTATGAAGAAGGTTGTGGGTAACAGATCTGGCTGCCCTACCCAGGGGGATAAAGTTGTAGAACTCATTTACATTGATATTGTGGGACTCACTCAGTTTAAGAAAACCCTTGGTCCATCATGGGTACATTACCAGTAAGTATAACAATTATTTGACCTCTTAACCGCTTTGTTAAAGAGCTTTTGTTGACTAATACATGTCAAAATACTGAGGTGTGGTGAGTACATCCACGTGAATTTGAGTTTATTTAAAAGTAAAAATGTGGTTCTATGTTGTCTTTCACTCTTAGGAATAAAGGGGCTATTACCTGTTTGTTGCATACCATCTTTATCCCCCCCCCCCCCCCGCAAGTTTGAGATTCTTGGATTTGAGCATTTTTAATCTTAATGAATTGTATTCTCTTGTTGAGTCATCGTCTTTGCCTTTCTTTCCCTCCCTTCTTTATAACCCCCCCTTTTGTCCTGTAAATTAGTAGATGAGCTGAAAGATTATTGAATTTTGTTGTTTAGTTGGAATACGAAAGGCATGTTTTGCTTGCCAGTGTTTGTAGCCATACTGGATTGATGATTGTGGAGATTTATCTATTCTAATTGTATTGCACAATGACAGCAATGCAATTTTTTTTGTTCAGTCCCTTAAGATAATGGGCAGAAAGTTGTCTTCAGGGGTAGGTCTAAAGAATAAACCTGCTGGTAACTATGGTTGTTGTTGCTTCTGTAATCTATAAACATCCTTCCTTTAGAAATGGAAGATGGCAGTCACAAGAAATCACTTTGTACAGCCTTTTTAGTGTCTGCAGGTTTAGAACCACATTTCTTTTTGTCAATGACTTCAAATCATCAAGCATCCCATGTGTTGTACAAATACATACCAGCATGAAATAAAACCAAATCTAATTTACTGACTTTGATTTTTTTATACCTAATTGAATTAGCTGTGTTTCATGATCCATGAAGTCCAGTAAACCCTACTTGAAGGAAGGTATTGAAAGGTGTTCACTGCAGGTAGAAAAATTGTTTTCTCTCTCTCTCAGGATTTTCTAGAGCAGTGGATCTTTTCAGTGTAGTTTTAAATGAGAGTACTGTGATCAGCGTTGCAGATTAGATTACTCTTAATCTCTTTTTTGAAGGAGAGGAGTAAAGGGATATTCTATTTTTTAGGAGCCTGCTAATAAAGATAATCCCATTTTCCACTGAGCTCCAGTTGGTTGTCTGTCTGCCAGATGTAATTGTCACTAGACAATCACATACAGTACTGTGGTCAGGACATAAAACCATACTTATAAATTTAAAATGTTCTTCCCTTTTGCTTTCAATTTCCTATTTGCTATATTCTGTAATGAAGATATGGAATTACGCCATGATTATTAGATTAGCTCTTCAATTTTTCTTGCTTATTTCATTAATCATTAAATCTTAAGTTGTCAATCTTTTTTTCATTGATTCCTAATTTGTGGTAATGACTGACTTTTTCTGATGTAGAAGAGTAGAATTAAATTTAACTCTAAATAAATACCTTAGGGTAGTACAGGAGTTTTTGTTAGGCTTTTGAAGAAGAAAAAAATTACTTAATGCCTCTATTCTACAACATTGGATTTCATGGGATGCAAGGAGACCTCACTAGTTCATATCCTTGCTGAAAAGTAGATCGGATTTATTTGTCCTTCTTGAGAGATTTTTGCCTAATCTTTTACTGAAGACTCCAAAAGATGCCCCAGCCATTGGTTTATATTGTTAAGCTTTTCTTTAAAGTGTTTTTCTTGGCCTCATTTTTTGCAAACTGCTCGTTATTGCTTATTCTCATACGGTTCTGGGGAATAAATTACTTCCCCTCTCTGCCTGCCTCTAGAACATCTTATATGCTGCTTTTCCTTCAATTTGATTTTCTTCAAAATAAATGTAGGGTTTTGGATCATTACTTATAATTCAGGTACTGTAGACCTTTCATCAAACTTGTTGCATCTCAGGAATCTCTCTAATTACTTGATACTGTTCCTCAAGTTCAGTGTACAAAATGGGGTCCATAGTCTAGCAGAGACTACCATAATTGATTCGAGCAGAATTATTAATTCATAGCTTCATGCAAGCTATCTCCTATTTGATGATTCTCTTGCAATCTTTTTTTTTTCCTCTCAGCATCATACCTCATAAATTTTGTCATCAAAACATTCTTAAGTTAAAACTAGTAAGCCCCATGTAAGAGCATAATTATGTCTTTGTTTAAGTCATTCCAGTAAAATAAGCATTATCACAAATAAAGCTGCCTTATAGTCTTTGTTCTTTACAAACTTTGCTTTCCCACTCAGTTGTATTTAATGTCAGCAGGATTTCTTTGTCTTGGAAGAAGTGTTTTGCTGTACACCTCTTAGTTTTTCAGCAGATGTGCTGGTCATCTCAGTCTGGTTTATGCAGACCAGGCTCAAATACAAATAAAAACTTGTTTGTTCACTTGGAATAAAGATTGGAATAAAGTGGTAGAATACACCTATGCCTTCAGAACAGTCTCTTGATAAGAGTGCCATTTATAATCTTTGTGAGTGAACTTGAGCCCTGAGGAAATTTTTGGTAATAGCAAATCAGGTTTCTAGAACTGCTGGCTCAAAAGAATGACCCTGCTGCTCTGAGAGGTGAGTATTTCTGAACAACTGAAATACCGTTTTGTGTGTCTGAGATCTGTAGAACCAATGACTCTTGGTAGCACTAAAGTACCACAGTGCTTTATCTGTGGTATAATTGGTCCTGTAAATAGGATGAATACAGCAAAACAGATCTCATTTTGGGGTGAGAAGAATGCCCGGACTTACTGCATTTTTCAGTGCTGAAGTCTGGATTTGTGCAGTTTATGTGCGATGAAGCAACATAAAAATGAGTAGCTTAATATAGTTTGAGGAGTGCAGTTCATTGCCTTTCTTAGCACCCGCATCCTCCATACAGCACATAAGAATCTGGTACTTTTTCATTTTCCTACAGTCTCTTTAACAATGACTCATTCCCATATGCCAAAAATCCAACTGGTTTTATTCTTGAAATAAATTAACATGACAGCTATTCTGAAAAATGAGCAACATTCCTGCGTCTTACATGTTCTCTAGAATGCATCTGCTTTTAGGAAGGTTATTTTCTGACTCAGTTCTTACATTTTAGATGCAAGTACTGAGTGGCCTGAAAGTTCATGCATGTGTCTGCAAGGATTTCTATGGGCAGATATGAGCTGCTAATGATCCGAGCTGTCTGGACATAAGCCAAAACAGTCTGGAGTCTATCTGTGTATCTGTGCTGGCAGGTTGCTGTGCCTGAGCTCAATGCACCTACAAAGCTTCCAAACCAGAATTGCTTGGGTGTTGACCAGCTTGTTCCCAGGAAGATACCTGCAGCCACTGGCATATATGTACCCTTTATTTAACAGTTTATGCTGGCATAGGCAGTAGTTGCTGACAGTGATTGGTGTTGCTGGACAGCATTGCTCATGTAGACAAAGACAAAGTATATATAAGCAGAGTAAAATTATAACCTCAGGTGGGAGAAGGGTATGAATAAATGTGTATAAATACTTCCCATAGGACAGCCCAGTTAAGATTATGCTTATGCCCAGTATTTAAGGAAAAACAGTCATGTTCAAAATGGTCATAATCCTGAGTTACTTTGTCTAAATTTTTGTATAGGCCCCAAAATTGTCAACGTCTAATATCTTAGAAGAAGACTTTAATATGGACGTTTCTATAAGCACTTGCTACCCACCAATCTTCTTTTTAATTAGTTATTCAATAGACTAATCAGTCTGACACCAATTACGAGGCGTGCTGTAATTCTCTGCGACGCTAAAGCTAGGTGGGGACAACTGAGTGAAAAACTAAATTTAAAATCAAACTAAATTACCACTTTTATTTAAAATATAAATATATCCCTGCTTTAAAAAAAATACTGTTTTGCTATTTTCAAAATTAATTATTTCACTTTCGAAATGCTAAAACATTATATGTAAAATCAAATTTTTGTTTAAAACTAGTTCAATTGAAAGAGATGTAAACCACTATGTGAAACAAATGGGAATTATAGTACTTGGTCAGACAATTGAGGCACTCCTACATATGCTACAATATCAGTTCAGCATAAATGGCATTATTTACATTCATTTCTAAATTTTAAATCTTTAGCAGTTCTTTTTTCTTTGCTGCATTTCAGGGACTAGGTTCATCACTTCAACCTTTGATATCTCATACCATTTCTGCACGCACTTGTACTCTCTGCTGTGATCTTTTATCTTTTGTTGTTCTGACTTTCTTTGTGCCTTGTCCTGGTTTCGTCTGGGATAGAGTTTTCTTCCCAGTGGCTGGCATAGCACTGTGGGTTGGGTTTAGGATGAGAAAAATGTTGGTAACTCACTGATGGTTTAGTTGTTGCTGAGCAGGGCTTACACCAGTCAAGGACTTTCCAGCTTCCCCTGCTCTGCCAGGGGCACAAGACACTGGGAGGGGGCACAGCCAGGACAGCTGACCCCAACTGGCCCAAGGGCTATTCCAGACTATATGATGTCATGCTTGGTATATAAACTGGGGGGAGTTGGCTGGGGGGGTCAGCGATTGCTGCTTGGGAACTGACTGGGTGTTGACTGGCATGTGGTGAGCAGTTGCATCACTTGTTTTTCATGAGGTTTGTTCCTTTTTTGTGGTTTTCCTTTTCACTACAATTTTTTATCATCATCATCATCATCATCATTATTCTATTTGATTTGAATTATTAAACTGTTCTTAACTCAACCCACGAGTGGTCTCACTTTTGCTCTTCCGATTCTCTCCCCCTTCCCACTGGGGCAGGGGATAGTGATCGGCTATGTGGGGTTTGGTTGCCAACTGGGGTTAAACCACGACAGCCTTGAATCAAGTAAATATATTTTTTTTGTCCCTGCTTCCTGCTTTGGCTTAGTTTCGGGTGCATCACATTTCCTGTCTTGCTTCAGAGACCCTGTGTGTTTTGGACATAGTTACACAGAGCCCTATGAACAATTAGTGCTACGCACCTTACATCTGAATGCAAGCAAAAGAGAGGAAACAAAGCACTCTGAGATGATTGCATGCGATGTAGTGCTCCTTACATATATAATTTAGCAGACTCTAGCAATGTTGCAGTTTTTCAGTAGCTTTCACCCATTTTTCATTCCCTATACTCAAGTACCTGGCCAAAAGCTGTATATTTGATAAGAATTTTGTTTTAAGGCCTGCCAAGAAATAAGAGGGCTTTTATTACTGAATGATTCATCAGTGCAGAAGTTGTTTTTGGTCCTGCTGGAGTATTTTGTATGATGCAGAGATAATTGCCACTGTTGTAAAATATTTTCATTGAGAAGAGTTGACATAAAACACTGCACAGAAACTGATCTGTCAGCTTTTGTTGTTTGGTGAATCATAATGCGTTGTATATTTTGACTTTGTTTTTGCTTGAAAGATCTCTGTGAAAGTTAAAAAAAAAAAGTAAATTTGCTCTATTTGTGCTTTCAAACACAAAGGTGGCATTTCATATGAGAGTTTAAACGTTACTGAGGATTTTTTTCTATTTCCCAATTTAATGGATGCTTTAGAGAAAGTAGCAACATATAAGAAATATGTAAATATATTTTTGGGACTAAATTCTTTCATCTTTTGAAGCTGAAAAATAGTTGGAGCTAAGTTCTTTCACCTTTTGGGGACTAAATTCTTTCACATTTTAAAGCCAAAATCCTGGTGTTTTACTGAACAGGATGTATATGGGCTTGGAGCCCAGGAAATGTTGAAGACTGGCAAATACAGCCATTTTTAAGAGTAACTTTTAGAGCTACCTCCCTTCCCTGCCACCCATGAGGTTGTGTTCTCTTCCTTAGCACATACAAGCCCAGTGATGCAATGTGCAAGGGTAAGAGTTCATGTCTTTATAACATAGTGGCACATGATGTAGGAACACATCCTGTATAAGTCATTTCCGAAAATTTTGTTTGTGGAGGGCTGAAGAACGGTAGGGTCAGCAGCTCTGGAGCTGTATAACCCAATCCATTTGCAGTGGAGCCAATGGTCAGTAGGATGGCCATAAAGTTCCTGTCCAAGCCCTATCAAAGGTTTGGCAGGCTGCATTTTGGAAGCATAACTTCTAGAATCGGTATGCTAAAACGTGTGCCCTCATTAGACTTTTTCTGCCTTTCATGTACTGTGGGCCCTTTTTTGAAAGGAGCCACTCATAAATAGAAGTAAATTTTTTCCAAGGAATTAATAGGAGTTTAAATAAAGGACTCTATGTGATTCTGTCATCCCAGATCCTTTGTAATCCAATGCCGAAGTTTTTCTGAGTTTTAGACTGATTGTTGCAAACATTTGACTTTTATTATTTTTTCTTCAAAAGTCTCTGACAAAATGTTTCATAAACAAATAAATGGTCAGTCTGACTGCAAGCATTCAGCAAATTAAGCTGTCTTCAGTGCTTCTCCAGTAAGTGTAATTGACCCAAAAGTCGGAACCTGGAGACTAAATACAGTTGTCCAAAGACAAGGCACTATTCTGCTCTGATCTTCTTGGCACGTGGCCCTTGGCCATTCTGTTGATTTTGTAGTAATGGATGAGAACATTAGAAAATAGGTGAAGAATCCTCTCTTCTTCTGCCTAAATTCTACTTCAGAGGCCCAGGAATGTAGGTGACCACAGTAGCGTTCCCATAAGCTCGACTTGGATGCTAAAGCATAACTTCATTCTGCAAGAACAAAGAAACACAAAATAAGCTCCAGGGTTGCTATTGGAATGTCTGATATATCCTTGAATTTGCTGATCGTAATGTCTTTGTGAATGTAATATGAAAGGAAATGTTTGAAATTAAGATGTACCTTCAGTTTATAAATCAACCACAGTTGGAAACAAAACTAAAATACATCTTAAGTATCATAACTATGTCTATATACACGCATGCTTATATATACACATATGCATGTGTACCTACAGTAAATATTTTTTTTTCTTTTAGGTGTATGCTAAGAGTTCTGGATTCCTTTGGAACTGAACCAGAGTTTAACCATGCCCATTATGCCCAGTCTAAAGGCCACAAGACGCCATGGGGAAAGTGGAACCTTAATCCACAGCAATTTTATACAATGTTCCGTAAGTATTCCTGTGTATATAAATAATTTGAAGCTTTAAAAAGGAATGCTTTCACTGAGAAGGATTTTTGTATTATGAAAGACAAGTTGATGGTGTTTAATAAAATGCAGCTGCTAAATGGGCAGAATCGTGTCAATAAGTGTCTGTAGACAATGGAAAAGCTCTATGGTCCTTCCATCCAATGATCAGAAAGTAACAGTATCAACTTAATATAAATAATGGTAGGGAACTTGATTCTCAGCATACCTGTGGAAAGTGGTGATTGCCTTTTCCTTCAAGTGTCTGTGAGTTAGTTTTGCCTTCTCAAATCCTGCTGCGGAGCGTTAGGTTTTTGAAGAACTTGCTAGATTGCATCTTTATAAAATGCACTCTGGCATTTCATCATGCTAAACTGAAGTTTTTAACTATGTTGTTGTATTTCTGCTTTTTTCTCTCAACAACTGAGCAGCACAATTCCTTTGCTATTTCTTTATGTTCAAGGTTAATAAACTAGCACTCAGCAAAAATAATTTTTGTCTTTTTTTTTTTTCTGTGGATTTCTCAAAATTTTCACCTAGCTTGTTTTCATGTTGTGAGCATTCATCCTGAGGTGAGCTGATTCACATTTTTTAGCTAGCAGTGTACAAAGCTATTGAAAAGCAAGTAGTGCATGTCAGCATTGTTGTAGATCTTTGAAGCATAGTTAAATATCTAAAAAAAAAAAAAGAAAAATCGAAAACAACCAAAAAAAAAAGAACAGAAAAAAAAAATTCCGTATAAATCGGGTCAGATAAAATGATTACACTGACCTAATCCAGCTCTAGTCTTTGACTTTATGACACTGGATTCTAGAATCAAAGGATCTTTCTCTTTTGCATGTTGTAGTAGTGGTTCAAGTTTATCTGTGAAAGGTGCAGGAAGATTCACCACTGCCAGCTAGCTTTAGGGTAAGTGAGGCTTAGGAAAGAGAAAAGTGCATGCTGTTGTGTGCAGCAACTTCTCAGCCCAAGTCTGTAAAGAAACACTTGCCAGTGACCAGCTTGGCCTCCAAAGTTTGGTGGTCCCTGCCTGAGACTAAGGCCAGGGTATGCACTGTTCTCTCTCATCAGACTTCATAGCCAAGTCTTTCAAACTTTTCTGCTTTTCATAGCAGAATTACACATGCTGCTGTCTGGTTGGCATGCCTTTGATTTCAGTTGCCCTGTATATTTCTTGAAGCATATTTTGTCTGTCAACATTTGCTGTGCAAGTTTTTCCAGAGAAAAATAAGTGAAGGTTGTTCAAAAGATAAAAGGCTTCATTCACAGTTGTTTCGAAGCAAGTAACAAAATGCGTGGTGGGGAAATGTGACTTGGAAGTGGTTGCAGAGTTTGTGTCTGGACATTAGTAAGCAGAGCGTGTTCTGTAACCACATGATTTGTTAATATTGGTTTATGTCCTAAATGGCAAAGGAGCCAAAAGCTCAATTGTGCTGTATTTAAGTAGTCCAGCTGTTGGGAAATTTATATGTGAGGTCCTGTTAAGATAGCACCATGGGTGATGATGCACTTGAGGAAAATAGTTGCGTGAATACTCGTGGTAGAGCTCTGTGTGTGCCCTCCTCAGACCCACTCTGTGAAATGCAGAAGAAAGTAAATCTTCTCTATAGAGAAGGTCTCTGTTGTGGCAGTATAGACTACTGTTACAGACACTCTCCTTCAGAGCAAATCACTTCGTAATGAATTTTCAGAAGAGTATATTGGAATTTCCATAAATAACCATTTCCAATTTTTACTACTGGAAGTGACTGCTGGTTTTCCTTTGCAAGGAAGATTGGCACAGAGGTTGCAAGCAAAGTCATTCTGAAACATGAGTGATTCCAGTGCTATAGATTATTCAAGAATTTTGCTGCTTTTTGTGCTAGGTGCAGAAGAATAAGCATTCTGCAATATTTAAAATTTATTTTTGTTTTTAGTTTTCTGCTGCAGAGATAGCACCATCTTTACGGCGCTGTGATTAAAAGTGTATGTTATGCATCAGTAAAGATTTTATGACAGAATGGAACCTTGGACAGCTTCCCAAGATCCCCAGACTCTATTATGTTTTGAGAACTCTGATTATAAGGGCAGAAAATTATTACTGAACAACAAGCAGGCCACATTCAAACCTGTGGCATATTACCAAATGCTTGATTGTTCTCTGAGCTTTCCAGAAGCACAGGAGGTTTTTTCGCCTTTTAATGTTTTTTGTTTAAATTCTTCTATGCAAAATAACAGCACTGGTACTTTTAAAACTGCATGATCTTGCATAAAAATCCATCTGAGTGCTTCCTGTCAGTGATGTTTGAGGCACTGAATTCCACCAGTTCTAAGTGCTAACTTTAACAAAGGTTTATTTTTCTTTTGAGTGTGAACTGCTTTGCCTCTCCTTTGAATGCAGTCTCTCATCCAAAAATATGAAAGGATGGAAAAATGCCCCTTTTCAGGCATATTTGCAACATGTCATTTGCTATGCTAAATTCTGAAAAGTCCTTGGGCCTAAGTGAGTGCCTAGCTGTTGCTGAGGCATTTTTTGTGAAAAAGAGTAATTGTCATTTGAAAGACTAAATGTAATGGCAGAGGGAAGTGTACACTGTGTATGGTTTCTCTGTTCTACTGCATTATCCAGTTGGCTGATTTTCAGGAATCAAAAAGCAAAATCTCAAAATGTCAATGTAATTTATTTTTCTTTCTTAGAACTCTGACCATAGGTGTCACAAGTGTCCAGGACATTGTCTTTGGGGGTTCTTTTTGGTTTGGTTTGGTTTTTTGGTTTTTTTTTTAACTTTGCAAAGTATGCTTAGTAAGGAGTTGTCAGCTTGTGTGCCAGAATATGAAAGGGAGACTTATGGAGGAGATCCTAGCATTTATTGCAGCCTATTTCTATGTAAATTTGTGAGGCTATGACACTTTTTAGAGAGGCGCAAAAATCCCACATTGGAGTTATTTTTATATAGTAGGGGTGGATTTTTACCTGAAGCCTGGAATGTTGAAGTCTATCCTCAGAATTAAACACCCTCTATACAAAAAGAAAAAAACCCAAAATGACAAAAAACCCCTTAGTTTTAATGAGCACATAGGTCTATATCTTTATAGGAGGAGAACAGTGACCAGTATTGCTGGATGTCACTGCTGGGAAAAAAAAAACACCAAAGGCTAAAAATAATATAGAAAACTAAGCATATATTGCATATCCTTTGCATGCACTTTTTTTTTTTGTCTGGGTGCTGGATTAACAACTATTTTGCCAGCCTCAGTTGTCACCTTTCACTATTTTATGACAGATATGTCTGAATGAATTAGGCAGTGAAATTTGTATTCTGCTCTGCATAGTGTGACTTGGTAGGCAAGTAATTAGCATGGATACATAATATGCAGTGAGTTGGATGGTTGGTGTTAGCTCTTCCAATGTAGGAGGTGAACCCAAGAAATTTGCTAAAATTTATTTATGACATTGAGCAACATGCAACTTTCTTAACAAGCATGAATCCAGGGTGTTTTCAAATTGTTGGTATTGCATCTCTGAGATTGTCAAGCTGGATTTCTTCTGGTTCTCTTATCTCTAATAATAAAATAAAGCTCAGCACACGAAAAAATCATTATCATTGGCTTCGGTCCAGCTACAGAATTTTTATTGTCAGAAATGAGCCAGAAAATAACTGCTTGCTTCAGTAGGCATATGCAGCAGGACTTAAAATAAATAGGAACTATTCTTAATAATAGAACAAGCAAATGTGTATCTCAGTATGAATGTGAAGGAAGTGATCTGTTGAATAATATGTTCCTTATACCTGCTTTTCTGACAACATTCATGCTTTTGTAACATTAACTGATACTTTAAAACATTTTGAATATGCTCCATTTCTTACAGCTCACACTCCGGATAACAGCTTCCTTGGATTTGTGGTAGAGCAGCATCTGAATTCCAGTGACATTAAGCACATTAATGACATCAAAAGGCAGAATCAATCTCTTGTTTATGGCAAAGTAGATAATTTCTGGAAGGTGAGTTTTCTATACTCATGTACTTCAGCAAATTTATTTTGATTAATATAATGTGTAACTCTAAATTTCTAAGTATCCCTTTTCTCTAAATCTATTAAGTCATTTTTCTGAAGATAAACATATTTAAATAGTTAACTTGAACATTTTTAAATCTTTCTGATGAGGAAACTTCTGTCTAGATTGATGTGGATCCTTTGCTATTTGTGTACACCTCTCTGATAGAACAAACAATTCTTATCGTTTTGATACCACAATAATTTTGGAAAATGCAGAAGCTGTTAAAAGTAATGGGAGATTGAAGGTGTCAGAGGCTTTGTGAACTTCAATCAGTCATAAGCAAATATGTCTTTCAATTACTTCTTTTCTAATATCTACAACCAAAAATGTGCTGCATTTTGGACTGGAAATTGTGTTTCACTAAAGGCTCTGGAAGTGTTCAATCTCATTTTAACTCCCTGTAATAATACCAGAGTTTTGTGTCTGAAATATTGCAATTACTGCATTGTCTCCCATCTGCAGATGAGAGCTGCAGAATACCACCACCGAGGTTTGGTCATATTGTCACCAAGTTAAAGTATATTGTGTTGATAAGCTCCTGGTGGTCCCTGCTTTTTGTCCGCTGTCCTTTTCTGGAGCTTCTTCCAGGCTGCCACACCTGGGAGTGTCTCTCTCATGCAGTTTTCAAAGAAGAGTGATTACTTACTAATAATGGGATTTCTTCCAAGTTACCTCTAGCTCTGTGTGCCCGTATACCCTGTATGCCTTCCCTCCTGCATAAAAAGACCTTATTTTAAGCCTCTTGACAACTGAAAAAGGAACTGATCAGTGCATGCTGTGCCATACATAGGACCAAATGATACAACAATATGAGAGCACCTGTGTCTCACATTTTCTTTCCTTTTCTCTTCATTGGCAAGAGAATATTGGTCTTGCACAGTTTCTGAACCACAGAAGCAACATTTGGTCTGATAACTCTGATAATACAAAACAAAAACTTAAGAGAAATGGGAGAATGTTGCCAGTGGTAGCAAAAGGGTAGAGCTGAATGCTTCTTGGCTACTGTGCAGAGAAATATATGTGTATCAGCTGTGCACATTTGATTGTGATCTCTCAGGTTTATATTTGGTCTTATTGCGCTAAGCCATGTAATCTGTGTTTTAAAAGGAAATTTTGCTTTGCATCATAGTAAATACTGTGGCAATTATTATATTAGGCTCATGGTATAGAATGACTTAGTATGCCCCTGTCTGCAGTCTCTTCTTCTGTCTGCAGAATGCTGGGATCCTTTCGAGGCTTTTCTGGCTGAGGCTCTTGTACTTTTAGTTCCTGATCTCATTATCAGTCTCTCAGGAACAGTTGCATGCAGTAATCATGTATACTTCCTGACCTGATTTGTAGTGCATATCAGCAGAACAACCTGTTGAATACTAGTTGGATTTAAGGAACAAGATAGTTGCTTAGTCACCAGGGTTTTTTTCACTGACACATATATCTTCCTTGGTTTATTCAGTCTACATGAACTCAGGAATATGTATTAATAGCTTATGTGCCTAGAGGGGTGATTTCTGATTGTCTAATCTGAGATTCTGTATGACACACAGGATATTCATGGGCTGATAAGACAAAAACATGGGTTTTTGGCAAAGCACATCCAATCTTGATTTTTAAATAGCACATGATGGAAACCCCACTATTTCCGCTGGTAAAATCCTCAAATAATTGCCTTCTCCCTTAAGAATTTGCATTATTTGTGGTACAGATTTCCAAATGGTAATTTCCAGTCTTAGTAGAAGTTACAGACTTTGTCTACTGGACTGAAGACATTTCTGTTCTGTTTCCCTGTAGGAATAGATAGTTTGAGGTCAAAGTAACCCCTACTAGTCTCCTGAAAAGCCTGTCTGTGCTAAACCACTGAGAGCTTTGTGCTTTCTAATCCTTAGGTGTTCTTCACATATCTGTTTTCTCTAAACATTTTCAAGATTATTCACATTCCTCCTGAAACGCGAATGTTAGCAAAGGGCACATGGATATACCAGCACCCAATCAAAAAGAAATGCTATATGCATTGTTAGGCATAACCCCCTTTTCACCATTACGAAATCATGTTTAGATGACTTCTCAGCCAAGACCCTTGTATTATTTTTTAGAACTGCTGTTTCTCAAGTTACTGCTCTGTTTCTGTAGGCATTGCCTGTCTTGTTTCCTCCAAGATGTATGACTTAATACCTGGCCATATGACAGTGTTTACTGTGTGCTCGTAACATCAAGCACATTAAAAATTTGCAGACTGTAACTGCAGTCATGCCCATATGCACTGGTACATAAAGTGCAATCACTGCAGATAGGCTTTGAATCAGTGACAGTGTGGGATGTCTTATCTGCAGTGATAAAATCCAGTTCTTGTGATCAACGGAAAGCCTGAATTAATCTTGTGTCTGTAATTTGCTTATTTCATGTTTCCTTCATTTTCCCTGTTCAGTGCTCTTTTCATCTGCCACCATGGCTTGTACAGAACCAGACTATTTATCCTGCTACTTTTCTTTAGATTGAACATGGCCAATTAACGAAAAGTGTAATCTCCACAGAATACACATGTCACTGCTCGGTCTGATCAGTCATTAGAGAAGCACAGTGTGAAGGGGAGAGCATTCCAGTCCCCAGACTGAGGTGCTTTTGGGGAACAGCAGTTGCAAATAAATTGTTTAATTTTAAACCAAGCAGGTTGAAGTGGAACTGAGGTATGCACAGGACCTTTTTCCCCTGAGGGTGGGACTTGAGCAGCTAACTGCCATCATGGTTCTATATAGCCGTCAACACGGGTCCTTTTCTGCATCTGGGTAGGCCTGTAAAAAAAGAAAAAGATGCCAAATTACTTGTCATTTCATCTTTGCAAGAAATCCCCATATTCCCAGCTCTGCTGCGTGGAAGGAGGCTAGCTGAGAACACCTGCTTAAATGATGTACACTAACCAGGTTATTGTAGCTAGAGAATTATGGATTGCTTACAGTGTTCTGTCTTCCCACATCATTCAGTGGGGCTAAACTCTGGTTTGAACGTGACAAGTAACAGGAGGAGGAATACAGTCATTGATTCTGTCAGCTCTGCTGGATACAGAAAAAAATGTCAGCCCGTGGCCTGAGACCAGCAGCATTCATCCCATGTTACAGTGGGGAAGTCTAGGTATATCTCACTGGAGGTCAGGAAGGATGTAAACTGGAGAGACTGTAAGAAACACCTTGCTTACTTCCCTCTGATAACTAAGTCAGTCTTAAGTGGGTTGAGGACTACAAATAGGAGGCTCTAAAGAATTTAGCTACATTTCTAAAGATTATCCTTAGAGGTAAACTATGAAGGGCAACATTTGCCAAGTTTGGGATGTGTTTGTTGTAATCAAAGGTTTGGGTTTTTGTCTGGGATTTCTGGCAGTACTAAGGAGAGACCTATCTCTGCCTAAGTGAAAAAGAAGGAATGAATAAAATGTGAGTGAAACCCATAATGCTCTCCACTATCAAAATTGGCTTTAATTACAGAACATTTCAATTAAAGGGGAATGTTTGAAGCCTTTCTTGTAGTCTTAGCTCCTGTTTTGGTCTAAGTCTTTTCTTTGTTCTTCTTCCTGCAACTTCCTGTCATAGTATTCCAATACTTATACCCTTAATCTTAGAAAGAAAAGGGAGTCAAGATTCGGTTTACTGTATTTGCTATTTCTTTTTTTGTGGGGTGCTGTGAGAGAAGTCAGAATTTTGCTTGTATCAGAAAATACCCATCAATGCTTAACATACAATCATGTGATAATTGCTATAATAGATTGTATTATACTGTATTGAAATTGAGTTGCCTTAAAAATATTTATATATTTAAAGGCAAAATAATGTGTGCGCTTGTTACTAATGCTACTTGACAAGGTGGGCATTCTTCTTAAATGTATACTGGCAGCATAACAAGTTTTGAAGAACTGGAAATGGTTCCACTTAGCTTGTTCTCAATGGAAAGGACATAACCAAGGCTGCTCTTACTAACAGCCTTTATAGCTCCATGTGACACATGTAATTTCCCATTCTTGCATGGAGTTGGATGATGAAAATGGGGAAAAGTCAGAGCAGAAAAATGATACTTCCAGAAATAGTTCTGTTACATGCAGAGATCAGTGTCTTGCTGCTGGCAGCATTGCCTTTCCCTTCCTTCTCATTGTTTTTTATGCTTCATATTTACAACATACTTTGACCAAACATTTCATTTCATTTTTTAAGCTAAAAGAAGCATAAGGAAATGGAGAAAAGATCCTACTCACCTTTTCTCTCCCATGTGGTCAGTGCACTCACAAACCTGTCTTGTGGTGTTCTTACTTTGTCTTCCTCCAAATTTGCAGCAGTACTGTGGGCTTACCTATCGATTGAAGCTTACCCTAGTTGCTGTTACCAGGCACCAGGAGCACTGTCCTGCTTTATGGCACGTAGCAAATTGAAATGAGCCAGACACTTTTGTTCAGCAACATTTCTGAAATTCACGATTTGCTTCTGAAAAAAGTATGGATCAAAACCCCAAGTAAATCAAAGCAAATGAGCAGCTATAGGTGCAGTAAACAAGTATACATGTATGTATACTTTTGGAGACTTATTCTTCAACATTTGTTATGAAAATTAGAGTTTTGTTTGTTATGAAGAAAGAAAAATGTTTCCCATGAATATTTACGTTTCAGACAGGTCAGTGATCAGCATCTCATTTTACAGATCTCTACAGCTGCAAAATGAATTAGTGAGGTCTTATAATACCGATTAACACAATCATCTGCTAGTATTTGATTATCACAAAACCAACACAGCCTTTTCTGCCTGTGGTCTCACTCCCTATTTTCTTCTGTATCCTTGCACTTTTCTGCTTCAGCACTGACAGTGCACAAGGATGTCTCATTGTTAGTTTTGGAAATTTCCATTCAAAGGACAAGAAATTCCTGGTTAGGCATTAGTGCGCATTACATAACAGTGAATTGTCAAATCTTTCAAAAACCTCAGTGTAAAAAAAAAGGGGGGGGAGAAAACTTCATGGATTAAGAACTGCAAGAAATGATAAATGAAATAGATAAAGATGAGGATAGAAACTGAATAAGCAGGATTTCTAGGAGATCTTAGAAGAATCCAAGTCTTTACTGAGATGTTTTATTCATTCTTTGTGCAAAGATTATATACATGCAAATAAATTTTATATATATATATATATGTATGCGTGCGTGCTGGTGTGTATTTTATGCATATATCTGTGGTAGGTGCCTAGAAAAGAGGCCATAAACAGACATTCAGGGAAGAGCAAAAGCATGGCAAGGTTACATAACACTTCATTTGCATCTTTCTCTCTCTTTCCAGCTTTTTTCAGCTCTGGGAATTTTCTGAATCTGTTTTTCTATTGATAAACTAACTGTCCACTGACAAACTTTTGAGATCACAGTAAGGACTGTCTTCAAAGCACTTGTCTGATTTTGAACCTTTGCAACTTTCTTGCATCCACAACATTCTCTGCCATGGACTCCCTCAAATCTCTGACCTGTTGCAGGAGGAGCCATTAACTTTGGGGGTTTTCTAAACCTACCTCCTACTATCTTTGCTTGCCTTCCTTTGTATCAGGACATTATGAATACTCAGTCACTATCCATGTTCTTTATCACAGAATCATAGAATGTTTTGGGTTGGAAGGGACCCCTAGAGGTCAGCTAGTCCAACCCCCCTGCAGGCAGCAGGGACACCGCTAACTAGATAACTTTATGCCAATTAATGGTTTTGTAAACCGCTCATTTTCTGCCAGGTTGTCTCTTCCAAGCTGAAGAATCGTTAATGAGCTTGTTATAGGTTTCTGTATGTAACACTGGAAACCATTCTGTAGCTTGGACCCTTCTTACACCTCTCAAAACCGTGTCCAAAACCATGGTTTCTTTTTGAGGAAAGGGACCAGAATGGCAACAGTGTTTGAGGAGGGCGAGAACTGTGTTTTTATAGAACAGTTCAATGATATTCTCTTTACTTTCTATTCCATTCCAAATAATTCCTATCATTTACTTGGTTGGTGGGTGGAGTGAGTGCTACTGAACATTGGACTGCTTTTTTTCATGTACGTTAATTATATTTTATCATAATGCAAAGTCTTCGTTCTTGAGTGACACTGTGTGAAGCTAGGACTGGTTTTCAACACATAGAATCATAGAATCATTTAGGTTGGAAAAGACCTGTAAGATCGTCAAGTCCAACCATTAACCTAACACTGCCATCCCACCACTAAACCATATCTCTAAGCACCTCGTCTGCCTGGCTTTTAAATACCTCCAGGGATGGGGACTTGACCCCTTCCGTGGGCAGCCTGTTCCAATGCTTAACAACCCTTTCTGTGAAGAAATTTTTCCTAATGCCCAATCTAATGCATCACTTTATTTATATTTAATTTATTGGTCACTCTGTTTCCGAGTCACTTGGTCCCGTAGATTACTGAGCGGGCTTTTTCAAAAGCTTTACAAGCCCAAGTGTTCAGTACTATGATGTTTTTCTGCAACTTTTTGAAGTTAGTTTCAGTTTTGCTACTCTGAATAGTATGTATTGACTGCACACTTTGTCACTTCTCTGTTCTCTTTTGCATGATGACTCCTCATTCACAAGGGTGATTCCTTTCTATCCCAAAGAGACTTAGTTCCTTTAAGAACTTTTAAAGAGTTTCTACATGCTGATTGCCTTCTTTCGAGAACAGTATCAATTTGGTGAGAGAGGATTTCCTTCTACAGAAAGAAATCACTACTGTAATTTTGTTGGGTTTATATGATTATATAGTTAACACTTTATTTAAGTTTCAGATAATTTGTTCGGTGTAGAATTCACACTTGCTAGTCATGAATCACTGAATCCTCTCCAGATGCATGTATAAATTCAGTCCTTTGCATTAAGTACTCCATGGCTAGCAGTTTGAAAGTTTCATATCTGAGCTCCAAGAGACGTCATCTACTCTCTGTAATTTACCACTGTACCTGTTTAACCCTCTTAATGTTGGTGTACATTGAATTCTGCTGTCTTTTAGTTTCCCCAATAAACAGGGTTTTCATTATTCAAAGATGTCTTGAAAAAGTCTTTGAGAGTGTGACACTACTCAAAAAGAGAGATTTTCTGATCTTATGTTTGTGTCTCAATCATCATACACTGTATATACACCCTGGATTTTGGCTTACCTTGGACTTCACACTTGGGCAAATAAACACCCAGATGTTAGGACTGCTAGGCTTAACAGTTTGCATTTACAACATACACAATATCTCTCCCAGTACATATTTTTCTGTGTTACATTTGTCCAAGCTTTATAAAATCATTCTGTTCTGACTTTTTCAATGTAAGAAAGTGGGACTGGGTATATGAGCTGGTTTACATACATTTTGCCATTTGATTTTTCGACCCAGAAACCAGTTTAGGATTCTGAATCAAGCTCTTCTGTAATGTTGTTGGCCTGTAGTTCTGCATATGTGCTGCTTAGTTTCACTCAGTGCTGAATTGCTGGTGTTCTGTGAGGGTACCTGAATGGTCTCAAATGGCAAAATACTGTGATAACCTTGGAATGACAAACTCACGGTAAAACAGAGTTGTTAATTACCGCCATCTACCACATCAAGAAAACTAACAGCAGAGTTTGGTTCTTAATGCATTGTGTTTCTACCACATATTTTGTAGGTTTTCTACTTAAATTTTTCACCCACCAAACTTAAAATTTCAGCCCTTCAGACTGTGTCTTCTTGTCAACATTGTCTTAGGGGAAGACTTATCAGACAGTTGTCATTTGATTTGTTTGGTGAGAAAGGCCTATCTTTTAAAAGTAGGTGGATATAATTGATGAACAGTAATAACAGTTCTGCAGTCAATGATCAACAAAAGTACTTTCCCGGATGGCATGTTTATTTTGGCTGCTGAATGACTGTTTCAGAAAAGGTTTGTATGACTGTTACTCACCATTACTCTTCCATTTTGATTCTGAGGAGAAATAATTTTATTATGTTCCATGATCAAAGTCTAGATTTGCAGTGCAGACAGCAGACGTGAGTGAATAGCACAGTCTGATCCAAACTCTGCAGAGAATGTTGATTTTGCATTACTAGCCAACAGCCCATGATCTTTTCTCTTTGAATTCATTTTGAAGAAAGTAAAAATCTGGAGTTTACTGTCAAATGATTTAAGATAAAAGAATATTCAAACATGTATCCAAGCAAGCAAACTCAGGAAGTAGATTAACAGTTGAAGGAATGTTGATATTTTGTTTGCAAATCACATTTCTTCATTTATTTAGTTGTAGCCTTTCTATTTATAAATGCCGTATTTACACTCTCTCATTTTCTAATTCAATGTTTTTAACGTTTATAATGGAATTATATGCCCTGATTATTTTTGTGAAGTAGCTTATTTCAATATATACTTCTATCATCCAAAATAACACTTTTCTGCAAAGAATGTGGAAATTCAGGATTACTAAAATGCAAAATGAGACAAACGTTAGTGAGATTTGTGTAAGGTATAAGGTGCTGACGGTGCTTTTATGGTAATTTGTAGATGATTATGAAAACAGTAGCTTTTGACTCAAAGTGAATAAGGGAATAAAAGAGTGATTGTTTTGTGGTTGTGCTTTCTGAGTTTTTGGTTGGGCTTTTTTTTTGTTTCCTTCAGAAAGAAAGACTTTTGGAAAAATTAAGAACAATAGTTTTATGTACAAGGAACAAAGGGTTTAAAAAATTTTTAAAAGGAGGGTTGCCCTTTGGGGAATGAAAGATTTTTCCCAGCTTGTGTCTGTTGTTTTTTCATGTTTTTACTCTTGTGGTTTGAAAAGTAATTCATAAATTTTTTACGTATTGATCCCTTTGCTTATGCTGTCTATCTATAAAGTTTCATTTGTGAGGAAGAATCATTTCTGTAGACTCTAGCACAGGTTACCGTAGTTACTTTATCTTGTGGAAGCGGAACCTAGCGACACCATTTAAAAGTCTGTTATTTTTTGTAAATATTATGGAAGGAGGAATTTATGCTGTTTGGGTTACTAAATATTTTATCTGTGGTTTTAGACTCTGAATCAGGAGTTAGTCATATGGTTAAGTAACGTTCCCAGTTAAGGTCATGGATAGTTAACTTAATGTTTTGTTTGTTATATCATTATTTATTATTGCTATGATTCATTTCATGCTATAATTCTTTGAATTGGTTATATATTAATTTTAAATATAATTTGTATGTCTTCTCAGTTAATTTGAATTTATCAGTAGTATTTGTTACATGTTTTTTTAACTTTAAGGGTTTAAGTAGAAAACTGCCCTCTGCCCCCCACCCCCCCAAAATACTACTGTAAATACAACATGGAAGCCTGTTTTTTTTCTCCTATCTGAGGATACTCAGGGTTTTTTTTAATCCTGTATTCCCTGTTTTGTAGTCATCAACTGCTGGGATTTATATAGATAAATGGATATAGTAGGAAGATTCACTTTGTTATTAACAGGATGATCTGGGGAGTACTTTGGGCTAAATTCAAGGTCCATTGTATGTATAAAAGAGTGTTTCCAGCAGAATTTAAGCAACAAACTTCTCAGAATCCCACTGGATTTATATTGGCATCACATATAAACAGAAGACATGAAAATGTTATGTTTCTTTTGGTCCATTTTACATTCATCTTTGAAAATGCGCTAATAAAGATAGTAAGATGGCAGCAAGGCCAGTTCAGATCGAAGATTTATCTCGTCCAGTATTCTGACTCAAAAAATAGCCAAAACTTAATTTGTAAGGAAGAATGTGAAATCAGGCATGTTTCATAGGTTCATGGATTTCTTGGGCTAGAAGTTGTGTGTCTGTTCAATAACAATTAATGGATTTTTCTTCTATAATTGCTTTGTGAACCTCTATAAAACCTTCGACAGTCCTACAGCCAGTGAAGCAGATGCTGAGGAACTATCTAGAAAGATTGTAAAGACTAAATAATTTTAATGTCAAATATTTTATTTTAGAGCAGCCAAATATTCTGTAACAGGTTTGTAAAATTGTTGTTGAAGTCGTTAAAATAAGTAAATGCAATTTTAGCTAATCCTGGTTTTGTTCTTTCTATCTGCTTGCTTCTCATGTTTTTCTTGAGTTAGGGTGCATTCATGTCATCAATTTGTGTGATAGGAGCCAATAAAATCCGAGGCACGTGCGTTAGTGTTCTTACTGAAGGCAGATGTCAGTAGTACCTGTGCTTCATTGCCTTCTCTTGCCATTCAGAACACTAAAGCCTAACTCATAGGCTCTGTTTCTACTGAAAGCTGGGCAGGATTAAGGTGTGCCTCTAGTGACAGACCACTGCTGCATCCTGGGAACAAGACCAGGCTACTCCATTTATATTTCTCTTGCACATTTGTAAAGAAAAAGTTCTACAGTAGACTTCCTCTCATCAGTGTATGACCTTCTCAACAGTTTCTAATTATGCTACTTTACTTTACAAATAATGGGAGGAACATCTCTTTCAGAGTAATTCAAATTTGAAGTAAAAGGGAAAATGGAGCAAACTTTTAGTTTTTTAAATAATTTGTGTTAATTAACAATAACAGCAACCACATCAGACAAGAAAGCACACTTGTCTCCATTTGTTGGCTGTTTTATATAATACTTAGTCCAGGACATTGTCTGACTGGTGCAGCCTTGGCATAGCTACCAGAACAAGGCAATTTAATAATGAAGCAGGCAATCTATGTCTTGCCAAACAGTATTGCCAGTAGAGCAAGCTAAAGCTAGAAGCCAGTTGTTATGTGACATTAAATACCCCATGTATTCGAATGAATACCAACAATTAATTTAGCAAGGAAGTTTTATGAAGTGATAGTGTTTATTCACCTAGGCCTGATCCCTTATTGCTCCTCTAAGATTTGAAAAGACAGGATTTTCACCAATCTACTTGCCCTTTGAATGAACTTTAGTAAAATTGTTGGCCAGCTTTCACACAGGGCTGTGGAGGAACAGTGTACAGAATTTACATGACAAAAATAGTGAGTGAAAGTAGAATTCTTAAAAACTCTCTTGCTGCCAAGAAGTACAGAAACTTGTTGCCTGATTTTACAGCTATTACTAAGACTATGTGCAAATATTGAGGGAAAGTCTCTCTGATCTGTGCTGCATACTGGTTGTAAATACAGTCTACAGCTAATTTCTTTTGGAATGCTAGTAGTCTTTAAAACTCAAAAAACATATGGCACTGAAAATTAAAGTAAGTCTTGTTTGCAAACTAGGATGGTGTACTATTTTTATTTTTTTTAATGCAATGCTAAAGCCATTACTCTTCTCTGAGTCTTTTCCAAAATGCCTTTAAAACTTTAGGTAAGTGAAATATTTGTAGGTACCTCATGGGACTCAGATACTAGGTATTTTGATAAAGATGTGTATTCAGTTGGCAGGAGTGCATCCTACTAAGGTGAGAGTCACCCTTTTCTTCCCAAAGAAGATAAACAGTAACATTATTTTGCATCTCTGACAAAAACAGAGTGAAAATTTGGTATTTCAAAATGAGATTTTTAGTATTTTTACACCAAGTGTTGTTTAAGCATGCTGACATTACACCTGTCTGATGGTGATGTGGGTTTTGTCCAATTAGAAATTAAGAGGACCTTGATATTGCTTTATTTATACTTATACTATGAATGCAAAAGCTGCAGTTTTCTTCCAGTCTAGTAGAGAACAAAACTAATAATATAATGAAAGATTAAATAGTATAGAAATCATATAAGAATGAGTGAACTTATCTTTCTGGCTGGTGGTACAGAAGATAAAAAACACCTCTGATTGAATACTACTGCTTGAAATGTGTAAAGACTGAAAATATTTTATTGTTGCTATTACAGGATAAGAAGGCTTATCTGGACATCATCCACACGTATATGGAAGTCCATGGAACTGTTCACGGGACCAGCACTATTTATATTCCCAGCTACGTAAAAAACCATGGTATACTCAGCGGGCGGGATTTGCAGTTTCTGCTGAGAGAAACCAAAGTAAGTTTGTCAGGAGGGAGTAGTGGCAAAAATAGCTACAGATAGGCAGTATCTGAAGTGCATGCGTTTCACCTCCTACGAATGAGCTCCTAATTTAAAAGCATTGGAAAAATAAATGGCCAAATGTAAAGGAGCTTAAGTTGTCTCCTGTGTGCTAAGAATACCTTTTTCATCATGTCCATGTTTTGTGGATTGACAGCTAGTATTAGAAAATTGGGACAACAACTTACAGTCACAGACATATTTAACAACCAGCTTGAGAAACATGGATAAATGCATTTTTTTCATTTTCTTAAATGTGACATTCAGCTCAAGGAGATTATCCGCTCAGAACATGCCTTGTTTTACATCCCTGGTGTGAAAGTTAGGTAATATCTGAAAGTTCTACAGTAAGCATGCTTGCTCTGCCCTACCAATGACTTTAACCTAGAGTGACCCTACTCTCTGGGGGAGAAAAGAAGAAAGGCAAGCACTTCATTCGCCATTCAGTTCCTTCCTCTGCTTCAGTTGTGCAGAGAGAGTGAGCAAAAGAGCGTGCTTTTTGTGGCGCTTTTTGTGGCGTGCTTTGCCTGTGGCCCCATAGTCAAGGGAACTGAAGATAAGGGACAGCATATACATTGAAACAAATGAACTTTTGTCCCCATAGTTAGAGTGCTTTGTGTGGTTTTCTGTGCCATTCCCATAATCTTCGCGGCACTTTACAACATTAAAACACTTCAGTAGATGACATTTAAATAGGATGTTTAACTTTCAGTTGGTGAAAGAAGTGGTTTCTGTGTTTAAAATTAGCAAAATGTGTGGAACTGCACCACTTACTCCCCATTGTTGATAGTTTCTTGCTGTGCACTTCTACAGAAGAATCTATTAAAAAAAGAAAAGAAAAAAGCAAGCACCTCCCAGTCTTCCCACACAACTGCAGAGATCTCCTTTTTGAAATATTTGGGAAAATGATGGTAATTTGACATCTCTGTGTGACAGCTGTTGGCAAATTATGACTTTTTAAAGGCAACCACTGTGTGTATGTACTTGATGCATACAGATACACATAATGTTGCAGATTAAAAAGTCAACATTTACTTTCGTCATAGATAATACTGAGATTACACAGCTTTTGCCTGTGTGGAGTGTGAAATCACTGTGTTAATCATAGTACTAATGTGGGAAGAATATTGACATTGTAATAACCCCAAGCACAAACAGTGACTTCTTTCTGGGGGGGGAAAAAAAAAAGTGTTCTATTCACTGAAATAGTAAAATAAGCTAATAGACTTCATATAGAATTACTGAAGTCCTTATAATTTACAAAGCACGGTTCATAATGATAGTTATGGTTGAGTAAGTCTTCCTCTAATTCGTTATCAGCCATCTTATTTGTGTTACACTAAAAAGCTTGATTTTTGATATTAAGTAGATAGCTTATCCAGTTGTTATTGGTTATATTTGCTGTGCTCTAAGATGCAATGTAAGGACACATTAAATTTAGGACAGATTCAGGTTGATACATACATATTATGCAGCTCAACACAGTGCAGTTATAGGGGGGTTGTGACACAGGAAGTAGCCAGACTAGTTTCACTCAGTTTTTGACTAATAATTGCAATATCAGATGGAAGATATTATCTTGTGACTGTGAAGTACTCCTGAGATCAGTTAAGTTGCTTATTTTTCACAAATTATATTTTTGTGAAAAGCATGGATCTGTTTTCAGAGTCGTACAAGCATTTTAGACTTCAATGATTTTCTATACTATTGTTGTGCATTGGTTTGGGTTTTTTTTCCCCTAATGTTAGGGAAAATCCTTTGAGATGACACTGAGAAACACATCAATGTGTATCAGAACCCTGTATCAGGAAGCCAGTGTTTCTATCACATTATCTTTTTGATACAATCTTTCTTAATAAACTATTTTTTTTTAAGTCTGCAAATAGTATTTTCATATGGCTTTTCTGGACTTTTGTTAGCAGATTTGCAAATGATAAAAGCTGTTTCCCTTTTAAGAAAATTATTTATTTATGATGCAGCCAGGCTAACAAAACTTTGACCTGATGATAAGCAGTTAACAATCGATCTGCTTCTCCGAAGACATTATTGTCAGGCAAATAGGAGTGCAATGTATTTCTGATGTTGCAACAAAATGAAATGAAATAGGGCTTACTGCATCATGAATTTTGGTTATTATTTCTGTCTAATACTTATATGTTCCAGTAAATCTAGTTTAACAGAAAAAGTAAAACAGCAGTATCCCAAGATTGAAAGTAGAAACTGAGATTTACCATCAAATTTGTTTGGACTTTTTCAGTTGGAGGTGGATTTTTGGGTTGTTTTGTTGGGTTTTTTTGCTAGCTGATGTCTCATAGGTACAGTCTGTTCTGCCTTAACATATGGTTGCCTCTCAGTGTTGATCAACAGACATACTTGCTCTAAGTCTTGCTGTTGCTTGTATGTTCACGGTTTCAGACTTTGGTATCTTTTAAGAGACTATACTTTAACGTAGCTTAGCACAAAACACTGCTCACCTGTCTCTACTGGCCATCTGCTGTGTGTGGGGGTCAACTGTGTTTATATCAAATGGATCATGGATTGAATTGCTAAAATAAGCGCAGGTTTTCCACAGAAATCAAGCTGACTTGAATGGGAGCTTTGTGCCCTGAGGAGCCTCGCGTATGTGTGCACATGCATCCAGTGATGTTCAAGGACACTTTTTAATCATAATCACTTTAATCGCTAGGCAACGTGACCAGAGCCCCATAATGAATTTAGTTATGGGGTTTTGTCACTAGACAACCAGTGTGCTGAAAGCATGTGAATAATCGGAGCTGTAACGCAGGCATGGTAACATCTGTGGGTACAATACTCACTTGAACCATCTAGGCCTGCTGTTTGCTGTCTCCAAGCAACAAACTTTGTCTTTAAGCTTCCAGAAACTTTCAGATTTTTCTTTTTCAAAACATATGTTTTCAGACCCAAGGACAAGGATTGTCTTTCGTTGCTTGTGATTTCAACATTGTGTTAGCAAGTTTTTGTTAGGTCAGCTGGCAAATGATCTAGTTTTCAGAAAGTCAGGGCTAAATAATAATTTAACAAATCACACAGTTCAGCATCAGTTTATGTTGCACTGCTTCATTTTGCCCCTAGCAAAATACCAATAGGTGACGGCTCAGTCAGGATTCTTGATCAGAGCTTTGCATTCCCAGAATGTATTTGGTCTCTTTGCACGAGTTGGTATAGGACACAGTTATTCTCAAAAGCATGCAGCTGCCATTTCATTCTGGTGCGTATTATAAAGCAACGTATTTCAGAATAAGTGCGTTTTTCAAGCAGGAGGGGGCTGTTTGAGATTCATCATGGCTAGTTCAGCTGTGTAGTGCATGACAAAAACGAGACATGTCAACAGTTCCTAATGAGAAGATGTAAAGCCATTCATCACGTCAGAGGAAAATAGGGTAGGCGAGCTGGCAGCCTTCCTGCCAACTTACGTGGCTTCTTGCCAAGTGGGCAGCTGGAGGAGTTGGACCAGACTCGCTTGGAAGAACCAGTACTGAATCCTTGAGAAATATTCCTCCTTTCGAGAAAGTTTCACATACAACTTTTTACTTCAAGTCACTGTGAATTGTTGAGGGGATCCAAATTCTTTTACTAAGTGGAATTTACAGTTTCTCAATGGTGATTAATAAAAGTAGGTGCAATACTCTGTTTAGAGAGTTTGAGGAAAAAAACATTGCAATGTTGGATAAGCAGAAATAGGAAAACAACCTTTTTTTTTTTTTTCATATTGCCTTTTATGAAGTAATATATTTTTTACTTCCACATGCTTCACAAAATCAGCTGAAAAGACATTTAACTAGTGATTCTATTCTAAAATTGTTTCAATCACAAAAGGATTGACTTTTCCAGAAAGTATTTTATATTCATAAGAAAAACGTTTCAAGATCGTTAACAACAGCCTTTGCTATGCTTCTCTTTCTGTAGTTCAGAAGCGAATGTGTAAGTTCAGTAAGGAGGCATACAAAAGTGGTGATAAACCTACCAACCCAACAGAATAAATTAGATAAAGTGCAGTAATATTAGAAAGAGGAGAGGAGACGAGACAATAAACACTCCTGTTAGGGAACTATAGCATTTAGTCTCTGGAATATGAAGGTTTTCTCTTAAATATTCAGCTAGTCAGAATTACAGTCAGTGAAGTAAAACATTCACTCCTTATTTTATACTTTTGACTATAATCTAGAAAGACTGTTTGTTCAGGTACTCATTTTAATAATAGGCTGATCGGGTGCCATAAACTCCACAAATAAATTGCTTCATGTCAACTGAAAGCCAGTAGTTTCCAAAGCATCAAACAAAACCCCACTGTTTTTTCACGGGAGTGGTTGTGAAACACTTTTCATGTCAGAGAAGTTTCCACTTAGCCACTACACCGTGAAAGGACTGCCTACATTATAATCAGAAAAGAATGGTGTCTTGGCTGGTTGGATGCTGGGTGGCCAGCTCAGAAGCCTGAAATTCCAAACCAGGGGTTCAGTTCACTGCAAAGGCAGAAAAGGTTCCTGAGGAGCCTTTCTTACGAAACCTGAAGTATTCCTGCTTCAGGGTTTCAACACCTTTACTCAAGTGGGGCAAGTGAGATTGCAGATAAGAATACCATTTTTTGATTCACACAGACCTGCAGGCACAGACATACCTGGGTAGCAGACCTTACAAACAAGGAAATGGCTTTTAAAAAAACCCACACCGCTATCACCATGATCATTTTACGTATGTATTTATTTCCTGTTATCTCCTTTAGATATACTTTTTACTGTAAACTCTTCCTGGCAATCATCTCGTTATATGGGGCATTAGCATACAGAGCCTATTGTGGCATGTGCCCACCTAAAGCACTGTATGAAAAACAATCATTCTGGCTTTCAAAAACATTTGAAAGGTGAGAAAAATGCTCACATGCAGAAAATGAAATGGTTTCAAGCACTAATCAACCAGTAAAGCATAAAGGAATTCTACTCTGCATAGCAATTCTGCTGCAGCTAACAAAGCAAGATCAGGGCTAATATTTTTGAACTATGTGTAGCCACAGTTAGGTTGCCAACATTGTCAAATTTGGAGTTTTGCACTATAGATCTTCAGCCATAGGGTGAAGGTAGCTGCCAAGGGTGGACTGTGTTACCAGGCACAGCGTCAGGGTACCCTAAAGCCATAGTCAGCAACCTTACATGGAGGCATCTATATCACAAAATAGTGGAAATACAGTCTGTTCTAAATCTTTATCATTTTGTGGGAGGGAGCCTTGTCTTCCACACAGCCTCAACTGTACTGAGGATGGATGCTTGCTTCACTGGTACCTGAAAATTGTTGCCTGTTATTTCTGCTTTTTTCTTTTTTTTCCACATCTTTTTCAATTGATCACTTGCAGCACTTGTTACATACTTTTAGGAAGCACCTTGACAGATTGTTTTAACCTTTCTGGAAATAACAAGCTGCATGTAATTCAAAGGATTAGCAAATTGGAGCATCATAAGAATGAGTTACAGAAATGACCTCTGCTCTTTGATGCTTGCTTTTTTGATCATAATGAATGTGGCTTTCTTGAGGCAATTAAAATATTCTTCAGTTTTGCTCTTTATAACGTACAAAAATACTAGCTCCCTAACCAAGGAATGTTAATAAAGGGCAATTTTCAGGAGCGGGATCTGGGTTCAGTTGGGGCATTTCAGCTGACCTGAATAAGGCCGATGTGTTGTAGAGTGATAGAAGATTTGGGAGGGTTGGAAGAAGGAGCTGTGGGGGCTGCAGGCAGCTGTGAGCCAGGCTGGAACGTCAGGCCAACAGGCGGCACACACACATGCCCTGTTCTAGCGATCAGACACAGCCTTCTTTCTTTCTTCAAAGGTACGGTGCTGCTTAGAGGTAAGGTTGGAAAATGGATGCGAAACAGGTGGTAAGCTATTTATTATAGATTAAGTGTTGACAGTGTGCTCTGTGCTGTCAAAACATAAAACCATGTTGCTTTCCCCATGGAGCTTCCTCCTAAATAAACGGACCAGTCAGAGACAGAACTGTTCAGCACTGCACAGCAGCAGTTTATTAAAAAAGTGAAAAACGAAGCAAACAAACCAGCATTCTCTACATAACAGACAAACACAGGATCATAGGAGAATTGATACTTCAGATGGTTTTAATTGCTGGCTCTCAGCTGGTTTTCTGCCTGAACTAAGGAGTAGTTTAAATAAATAACATTATATGTGCAGATGGTGTGAAATGGTTTCATGTCCGTAATTCGTTATTTTCAAGAGATTACCTTTCTTTAAATTAAGCCTCTTTTGAGATGAAATTTAGTATGTGTTTTTCTGACTGAAAGGTAATGTATCTTATGCCATGTATAAACCCCAAATTTAGACAGTCTAGCTGTAGTGGAGATAGTCTGCCAGATATTTTTTTTGTCAGCCACTGAAGAGCTGCCTGTAAGATTTAAATGTGCGAGATAGCTGAGAAACTTTTTGCAAGTAGGTGACTTTTTTAACCTGAAAATTGAAAACTGAAATAACAATATTCAGCTCCATGCAGGGAAAATTATATGTCCTCAACTATGCTGAGAGGTGTTAACTTTCTTTTTAAAATGAGCCAACTCAGAATTTGTACTGGTTTTGCCATGGGTCGGAGAGGATTGATGCTGCAGTGCCTGTGCACGACAATACTGACAACAGGTTCATGCCATTCATCAGTGTTAAGATCAGCTCCTACAAAGGGCCTTCAGTTCTGAACCTTCTGTTACTGGGATTCACTTCCATGTTGCAGAAAATTTAATACAGAATAGTAAAATGTCACCTCTTTGAATATGTACGTCCTGAATGCATGATCCTAATAGTTACAAAGATTGCTCTTTATTTTCTTGAAAAAAGCAGTAGCTATATGTATACACACACGTTAAGTCATTCAGCAGTGCTAAGAAATTGCTGTTACAAATCGGAGCTTGTAGTTCTCCCAGTATACACAGACATTCAAATAAAGGTGAGGAATCCTATATTTATTCAGGGTTTTTAATTACGTTGGGCCAGGAAAGGGGTCAAGATCCAAATAAAAGCTAGACAACTCTGAAAAAATATTCAATTTCTTCACATTGGAGAAAAGCACTGCCTTTTCTAGAGCACCTGGAATCTCGGCTGATGTAAGAATAGCTTCGTGATGCATTTTTCCTCCTTCAATTTACCTTGGAGGCGTTGAACCCTCTTCATCTTGTGCAAGCTCTTGCTGCCTGGGTCCAGGGTCTTCAGCTGATATTTGCTGCCATCTACCGTTTTAATTGGGAAACTTAATCAGTTTGCCAGCAGCGTGTTCATACTGGCAAAACCAGCAGGTTAGCTGGAGTGGGGGAGAGAGGGAAAACAGTAGAGTAGCTGTTCTGTGAGGTTGCTGCAGTAAAACCTGTACCTGCAAGAGAGCCCCAGCAGTTTCATTTCAACACCAATCAAACCACTGAATGACTTGGGTTTTTTCCCAAAAAAAAAATAACTGAAAGGGTTCGTTGTTGCCTCAGCTCCATGAAAAACCACCTCAGCTCATTACAGAAGATTCTTGTCAAATGTGTTTTACAGGACGTTCTCTTACTGCTTGTTTAGGAGTGGGTGAGCTGCTGAATTTCTCCCTTTTTCTTAACGTTACATCTTTTTAGGCTGGTACATTTAGAATGCATTATTGTTTATTTTAAGTTAGCTTTTAGCTTTCAGGTTTTTTAAGGAAGAAAAATTAAGATAGTCCTTGTTTTCTATTTTTCAGCTGTTTGTTGGTCTTGGATTTCCGTATGAAGGGCCGGCTCCTTTAGAGGCTATTGCTAATGGATGTGCATTTCTAAATTTAAGATTTAACCCACCAAAAAGTAGCAAAAATACAGAATTTTTCAAAGGCAAACCTACACTCCGAGAGGTAAGCGTTATCACTCTCTGTAATTTCTTTATTGAAAAGGACTGTGGATTTCTTTTTAGTAATGCAATATAGGAAAAAATGCATAAATGTTCACAGTTCATTGCAAAAGGTGTGCAGCTGTCATTTTCTTTAGCCATTGATGGGATTATCAGTCCTTATTTTTATACTATAATCAAAATTTTTCATTAATGTACTGTTAAGCTTTATCTCTAGATTAGCCTATATGTACATTTCGCTAATTCTTATGGATAGATTACGAAATGAAGTTTCACTTGAAAACCTGATGTCCTGCCCAGGAAGAGATCCTGTCATCTGATATGTGACGTGTCGTTTGAAAGCAGTTTTATTTTGTTGAAGAAACAAACATTACTGTGTGCTGTGCAGGAAGTAAATAGGTGTTTAAGTAAATTATAAAAAAGCCTTGTGTGTTGTGTTGTGTGTTTGGGGATATTTATTTTTCTCTAGAAATGATCTGCTCAAGGCACTGTTGAGCTAAGGCATTAATGGTCACAGCCCACCGTGTTTGTGGTTAAACACTGAAGACATTTGGAGAGCTGACCCTTTAGGAGAACAGGAAAACCAAACCTCAAGCTTTCAAAACAGCCAGTGTGTTTAGACTCTAGTAAGAGAAAAATGAGGCTAAGTAAACTAGACCCTTATCCTGGCACTGACTTTGGAATATTTTTCTCCTTCAGTGTAGGTAAAATCCAGCCTGTACCGCTTGCAAGTATTTAACACGCATGTAGCCATTTCTGACATTAGCACTTTTGCCTCTGACCATGGCTTGTTCATAGGTGTGCATACATATTTTCTTTACTTACTTACCTGAAGGGAAGGCTCTCTGGTGACACTTCGATGATGAGAACTTTGCACAGCCCTGTTTCCCAATTCAAGTTACGCTTGGGCTATATAAATCGTGTACTGAGCAGTGCCAGCTAGTTGATAAGCAAAAGACAGTTTCCCATTTTAAACCAGGAACATAAATTCCTTGTGACTTTATGATCTTGGACTGTAATTGCCTTTCAGCTTGTTGTACGTTCAGCTTGTACAGGACACGAGTTCAAACTCGCCCCTTCTCACAGTTTGCATTGCTAACAAAGGAGAGAGCAGTAAGGGGAAAAAAGTCTGTTTAAGCTTTCTCCTTGAGCTTGGCACCTTTCAAAGCTTTCCTCCCGTGGGTCGCTCGACTGTTTGTCTTGTTTCCACTTGTTCTGTGCCCAGACACTGTAACTGGTCAGGCTTAGTAAATAATCTGGACCCACTTAACACTTTAGTAGGAAATCTAGTGCTTGGTATGTTGTGCTAAATCCCGTTGGCATGTGTCAGCACTAACAGAAATGCACAGAATTGCACAGAAAAATAATCCCTATTGACTGCTTTAGTACAAAATAATATAACAAAGATTCATCGCGAATATTGCTGCGTTCACACGCTCTGCTGACCTATGCAAAGAGTAACCTTTTCTCTAACTGGTTTTCACAACTGCATTTAGATCCGATTGCCAGTAATCCATGTGCTGGTTCTTTGGGATTAAGAAAGTCCTTAAATCCTTCTCTGAGTTTTTTCAAGTGTTAAAGGAGAACAAAAGAAAGCTTGTGTAGTTCTACAAATTGATTATCCATAGACCAATCTGAATATAAAGTTTGTGTTTAGTACTTTTGTAAAGTAACCGCTGCAAGTCACTTTTTCTCTCTTGTTCTGGGTAGAATTTATTAGGGGGGGGGGAATTAACTGTTTCGCCTCAACCCCCAAGATGGGGTGCTGTAGTGAGGACTTTCTACAAAAACGGGAAATGACAATTTTCATTTTAGATCAGCGGTTGTTTTGTCTTGGGACATGATCTTGCTGGGGGAAAGAGCCAGGGAAAAATAAAAAAATCACCTTCAAGCAGCTTGTTTTGTACCAGTATTTGTACCAGTATGTCTTCTCTGTTCCAGCCCCCCATGCACTCCCAAAGAAAGAAAACATTGTGTGCTAAATCTTGTTGAAATGTGTACATGGTGGGTGTAGTTTCTTTAATTCTCTGCTTTTAGGAAGGAAAAAAAGACGACCTGAAAATAGAAATTAATTCCAAATCTATTTATAAGAATTCTTACAGATTTTAATTATAGACAGGAGTGTATCTCCTGAATATCTTAAACATTAAGCCTCGGCTAATTAAAGCATTTCAGTATTAGGAAATAGTCTTAATATTGTTTGACACCATAGATGTAGAATAACTGGTGCAATAAAAATATGTTGCTAGTTACTCTTAATACTTAAAACAGCTACTACTCTGAGAAGTTTAGTTGTTTGTCTTCCAGATCAGATCTGGCTTTGATGTTGCCATCTGTCTGTCTGAGGTGGTAGAGAAGGAGTGGTATAAGGCATAATTCCTAAAGCTTTGTGGAATTTAAACCACTGTTTTTTGTTCATGTTTTTAAAAGTGCAGTAGAAAGTTTTTTGTTACTGAAAGCAATAGGAATGTAGCTCCTGCCATCTAAAGTCCAGACGTAAGTACCCTGGGAACTCAGTCTTGGTAACCCAAATTTTTAAGTACATCTAGTTTTAGTGGCAGTAGAAATACTACTGAAAAAAGGTTTAGAATATATCAGTCTTCCAGAAGGACTGGACTTCTTGGAGGAATTTTAAATATGCCAATGGGAGCACAGCGCAGTGGGCAGCTACAGAAGCTCTGGGCATGTAGAAGCATCCTGGGGTAGCAGCCTGGGAGCTGCAGCCTGCCCATCCGCGAGCCCTCGCCACCACGCTGCCCTGCAACCAGAGGTGGCAGCCTGCACCGAATCCCCTGGAGCACTGGTCTCAGAGCACAGATTTATGCTAGCTGATCCCACGGGTAACTACAGGACTGGCTTCTCTTGTCCACAAGGAAAATGCAATGGGCAAAATTGTTTTTAAGTAGTTTCTTGCATCCACTTGAGGAAGAAAGCAAGTATGGTGTGTGCCCAGTGCGGGCAAAAGTTCTTTCCAACAGATACCATTTCCTACTTCAGATCTTTTGCACTGATTAGATTTTTCTTTGTGTCGTGCCTAAAGAGGCAGCTATATAAAAATTGACTGTGAATAATCTATCCTGTAGGGCTTTTTGTATTTATTTAAAAAGCAAATTTCTTCTGGGACCATTGTGAAACACTCCCCTCTCTTCTGCAGCTTTTGCGTCCTCTCCGTGTGTTCATGTGCACGTTCTTCTCACTCCTGTGCAACCTGTCACAAAAATTACTTTTAGTGCCATCCTGCTAGTTCTGAAAGTAACCTCTGATATAACTGTTCTTAGTTATCTACTGGGGTATTTATTGAATTTGTTTTCTGACAAAGTGGTGAGCAAAATACCAGTTAACACTCTTAACGAGGTCAAATCACTCTTGTACTATCAGCAGCGAGAGCCAGAATTCAGCTAAATGGTAGAAGTGATTCTTTATTCACTACTACTCACAAAAGCTTGGAAATGTTGGAAATTTGAAGGACAGGGCAAGGATGTTGTCTGAAGGAGAGACGGGGCGAGGATGACATCTCTTGAAGGCAGTCATGCAGGTCTAACCAGGACTGGTAGCAATTACAGGTTGTGAAAACTCAGAGCTGCTCTGTGAATGAGCTGCAGGGAAGCAGGGTCACGTTGTAAAAGTAGTTTCAGTAAGCAGCAAGTCTTCTGTGACGTAGGTCATGATGGGGATCAAAGGCCCAAATGAGAGGTGCACAAATGTTACTTGTGATCTGCATTATTATCCGATTTTCAGTTTTCCAGCTGAAGTCGCTCTCTAAATTTAGACACGGAAAATCTGAAAGATAACTCAGAAGGAATGATGCTGACTGTCAGATTCTAGCTGAATTCTTGCGTTACCCTAGTGCGTTTCATCCAAAAAGTCTGATGAAGAGAGCGAGAGGGAAGGATATCTTCCCACATTAATTTTTGACCAATGTAATTTCTTCTTTTCAGTTGACATCTCAGCATCCCTATGCTGAAGTTTACATTGGGAAGCCCCATGTCTGGACTGTAGACATCAATGATCTTTCTGAAGTTGAGAAGGCTGTGAAATCAATTTTGAATCAAAAGGTGAGAAATGTACTCTCAATTTGTCATCAGTGCTTGAGGGTGTATTGTGTACTGCAGGTAGAGTGCTTCCTAATGTTAGTCTAAATAAAGCAGAGTGCTGTACTTTGGTAGGATATTGGGGAAAAAAAATCATTATTACATCTCTGTGGTATCTGATTATCATATTTTAGTACTGGATAGGTCAGGTTTTTACCTGAAAAAAAAGAACGTGTATGAATTTGTACAGAAATGTGAATTTCATATGTAAATTATACAGCAGTGTATATTTTCTGTGCATTTGGTGAGGAAGTTTCCTTGTTGATTCTTAGAGCATTGCAGGCTGTCCAAATACACGCTCAACTCCTTTGACTGATTTTGTAGCCTTGACATAACTGCCACTGAAGTGCTCGTGCACTTACAGCCTGGAATTGTAATGAGGGCACTTCAAGGGGGGAAAAAAGAAGTTTGAAGTAATTTTCAAAGGCATCACATTCCTTTTTTTGTCGTAATGTTTTCTTTTTCACTTCAGCTCCAGAACTGAAACTTAGTTAAAACAGGAGCTCTGGAATCCCATAGGGCCTCAGGCTAGCTTTATATCTATTACTTTGCAGTATACTCTGAGTTTCCTTAAAGATAATCACTGAGCAACTTTTATTGCCATTCCAAAGCAGCAAAAATCAGCTTGAACTGCTGATAGTTTTCTGAGGTTGTGATTTGTTAATGAGTTTATTTGCATTTATTGTTGGTAATTAAGCTATAACATAGTATTTGGAATGCAAGCTGCTACGACACAGTATACCACAAAGTTCACTTAAAAAACCTTCTAACCTTAACACACTATGTTTCCACAGATTGACCCCTATTTGCCGTATGAATTTACATGTGAAGGAATGCTTCAGAGGATGAATGCATTTATTGAAAGACAGGTACAAACTTCTGTTATGGGTGACTCTTTTGCTTTATGTTGGAAAGGGAGGTCTGTCTCCCATCTTAAAGCTTCTCAGTGTTGTTGGTGTTCAAGTGGAAACAGGACTGTGCAGTCCTTGGTGTTACATCAAAGCAGAAAGGCAAAGTAATTCTTCAGTGCGTATGTGACTTCTTTAACTGTGTACACACCAAAAATCTTTGGATCGTGAAGTATCACGTAAATATAGAGATGCTTTTATGGTAGAATTACACTTAGACTAAAGCCTCTGGGTGGATTTTTCAAGTATTTAGTTTCAATCGATAAAGTTTTAAATGGTTTGGAAACCAGTTACTTAAAGGTCCCCATGCATTATTGCCAGCTGAGAGCAGCAGAAGGTATTGAGTTGGGAGTAATAAACTGCAGAGATTTACATGGGATCCTGATTTCTAGAAACTGTATGTTTGCCTGGACTTCTGCCCAAGGCCAGATCTGTTGCAACAGCCAGCTCTGCCTTTTGTTCTGGCTGCTGCAGAAGAGAGATAGGAATAACCTATATCTCTGTTATGCCAATTAACTTCCAGGATACCTTTCAAAAGCACTGCATAGGCTCCTCTGCCTGTTTTTCTGAAAGAGGACAGTGTTACAGACAGTAATAAAGAATAACACAGCTTCAGATCAGAAGTGTAGTTAACATAACATAGCTATTACCAGTTTCCTGCCAATAAACACTTCGAGCTTTTTGCTGCTGTATTGATGACATAGCCTGTAAAAGTATCTCTGCTTCTTTTGATTCTTCTACCTGAGTTAGCTGTAATTGAGAGGTTTTGTCAATACAGGGGGAAATTGAGCTCAGTGTGAGGGAGAAGGAGGCAATCTAGAGATAGCATCTGTGGGGCAAATCTGTCTCTCCCCTCTGGACCTCCCCCAAGGGCTAAGCCCTGGCCTCTACTGCGTGCTTCTCAGAAACAAATACAGCCTTGTAACGTTGTTCGCTGCTTTGACTAATTGTCAAAAGCCATCATTGTTTCACAGCCCCCAGGATGCTCAAGCATCATTAGTAACTGCATGTGCTTAGCACTGTGCTTGCTTAACACGTCAGATGAAGCGAAAATAAAGGTTGAGACCTTATTTTGAAGAGTTTCTGGTGGGAGGCAGGCAGAACAGAAAAAGCCATGCAAGCTTGGAACAGGAACAAAGACGCATGGAGTTGATCTGGTTCAGAGGCTGTGGGGTGCATTACCCACGAGAGTGTGGTCTTCAGGGGATGTTTGAATGTGAAGAAGATGGGGTAGTGCCACAAGTCATCCTATGGGACAGAGAAACTGTAGGATTTAAAGGAGTTGTCCAGAGTACCCCTTTTTGGTGCCTTGGCTCAGGATCAGGAGGAACAACGTTCACAAGGGAGGTTTAGTGAATTCCCCACATCTTCAGATCCAGCAGCTGGGCTGAAGGTCTTCAGGGTCTGAAGCAAGAGAAGTACTGTGAGCTGTGGTTTCACGTTCAGCACTGCCACCTTCGGCTGGATTAAACCTGCTTGCACTCCAGGCTGCTCCATCCTGCCGGCGCACAGCCCCCGGTTCCTGTGGCTGCACAGACAGTTGTGTCAGCTCTGCAAAGTGGAGGTGTACGGCATGAGCCAAAGGGTGGGACTGCTTAGATTGGCACTGCCATCAACGGAGCAGCCAGGCAACTGCTGCCGAAGCAGCTGCGGGATTCCCTGTTGCACTTGGGAGTTGTTAGATGAGGCAGGCAGGGCTGATGGAATAGACGTGCTGAATTTGAAAGATGTGGTCAAGCAGAGTACTTGGTAACCTGGCAGAAAATGGTTTTGGCAGGGCTCTGCTAGGTTAGCAAACTGACTTGGCTCAGCAGAGGGTCAGCTGAGCACCAGAGCTTGGCGAAGGGATCGGGGTGAGAACATTCAGCCAAGAGCAGGGAAAGCCAGCGGGAGGAGGACACCTCCTTTGACAGCAGGGCTAAGCCTGTCTCACCTTGAAATTGTGGTTATAGGTAAAACAAACATAAACGCAGTCTCTGGTAATGCTTAACCTTCTGGTTTACATAACATCTTTTCTTTAGTTTATCCTTATGCATGTAGGGCAAGATAGACTGGGGTGAGGATACCAAAATTAGGTTGCTTTTAATGGTTGATAGGAAAACTAACCAGAGGCAGCAAACCGAAACACAGCCCTGTGTGCCGGTACCTGTGAAGGTGATGTGCTCAGAGACATGCTTCAAGGTGGCATAAGCTGAGGAAGGCTTCCCACCAAGCTGTGGCCCAGAAATGGGAGGCTGTGCCCAGTTTTGGGCAAGAATTTTCCACTAAGAGATGTTAAAAGCTGAAGCCCCCAGCAAATGGTGAAGACTCACGAGTGATTCCCTGTCTTTGAAAAACTTTGTCTTCTGCCTGCACTGGCTGTAAATCCAATCCAATACTACAGCATTATACTGTATATATTACATCAGTATGTATTACAGTATTATATAGTATGCATTACAGTTCTGAATTGGATTTTGAACCTCTACAGATCTCCTTCTGCATCTAGTATTTTAAATATTGATTTATAGAAGGGCAGAATAAGCAGGGCGCTTCGGTCCAAATAGCAAAATGACCTTTTTGAAGCAACTTCATTAAAAAGTACCTCCAACCATCTATTTTTAACCTGGTTTTTTAGATACTGTTAAAATTATTCTGCCATAAATATGCTCTAAAATGACTCGTTTTTTTCTAATATGGCACGAGGGAATGGCTTAGAGCTGAATCAGGGGAAGTTCAAAGTGGATATTGGAGAAAAGTTCTTCATTGAGAGGGGTGGTCAAGCTCCCCAGGGAAGCGGTCACGGCCCCAAGCCTGTCAGTGTTCAAGAAGCATTTGGACAACGCCCTTGGCTACATGGTTTAGCTTTTAGGTTGCCTTGTGTGGAGTCAGGAGTTGGACTCTGATCTTCCTGGGTCCCTTCCAACTCAGGATATTCTGTGATTCATAATTCATGTATGATACTAAATTCATGGTTAGACCTGGGAGTATGAAAACTTTCTCCTTCAGCAGAGGAAAACTAAACAGAGAAAAAAAACACCAAACTGATACTGAGAACTGGTAAATGGGGTCCTTCAAGCAGTTCAGCCTTTCCAAGCTTTGGGTCACAGTTTAGGACCTGTTCGTGCAAATTTTAGTTTTGTCAGGAGAAAGCAAACCATGATGGACTGGGCCCAAACTTTATTTATCACTTTTTGATGTGAGCTGCCAAATGTTAAAATAATGGCTGAGTATCATGGACTGTTATATAAAACCAGTGATTAAAATTTTCTCTTTGCTTTTTCTCATTTGAAATGTCAAGAACTTGTCTTTGAATAGTTTTTGCTAGCAAGTGTGTTTAGATATCATTTCTTCCTTCCCTCTTTCTGCCATGGTGACACTTGGCTGCATGCATTATTTATAGTCAGGTTTTTTTCAGTGTTGGGAGAGCACTTAATAGCAGTTCAACCAAGAAGAGCAAACAAACTCTTTGAATCCTGGTTGCTTTATAGAAATCTTCAGTCTTTTATGAGTTCAGCTCTCTCCGTAGCGCTGTGAGTCCCCTGATCCTTTCCAGATGGCTCTCCACGTGGGCCGCTTGAGCCATTTCTGGCCTACAGGGTAACTGGCCTCTGGAATTCTCCTACCAGAACTTCCTCCTGATATTTGTGCTGTTACAAAAATAGTTCTGCTACCACTGAGTTAGTGAGACAGGGATCGCTGAGAAAGCCCAAAAGGGGTTGGATATGTAGAAGTAAAGAGAGCATCTGGCATTGCTTTATGATAAATTTAAAAAGGTAGGGGAAGGGAAGAAGCATCTTTGGGAAGAATGATGCTACCACATTTCAAGCAGCAATCAAAGGTGATAATTCCCTCATGCTAAAAAAAAAAAAAAATTAACTAAAATAAATCTTTTTAATTGTGCTTGAATTATTGATTTTAGTACAACCAAAATGAGTTGCAAAATGAGTGTTTGGGTGATAATAACCACTTATTTTACTAATGAGGAAAATTGCTAGCAAGGGACTGGATGCCTTATAATAAAATCTGATCTGTCACTGCAGGATTTCTGTCACGGGCAGGTGATGTGGCCCCCATTAAGTGCCCTTCAAGTAAAAATTGCTGAACCAGGAAAATCCTGTAAACAAGTTTGTCAGGAAAGCCAGCTCATCTGTGAGCCTTCCTTCTTCCAGCATCTTAACAAGGACAAAGCTCTGCTTAGGTAAGTACTTCAAAGCATGAACATATTTTTTGGTCTCTTTTTATTGCACTGGTTTTTTTGCCACATGTGAGGTTTAGTGTACGAATTCTGTGAGAAGGGAAGGTGGAGAGAGGAATACTGTCTGTCTGGCAGCAGCAAGCGGTGAAGATAGCTGTCAGTCCTTTGTAGCCGTGGATGGAAGAAGTTACTGCCGTGCTGAGAGCACTGTTCCACGGGACGTGTGTGTGTGGAGTAAGGAGTACGGCACCGAGGCCAAAAATTTACATCTCTTCCTTCCCCCCTCCATCTCCTACACGCATGCACCGTACCGCGCCCTGTGATGCTTGCACTGAGCAAAGATGCTTGTGCTGCGGGGAGTGCTAATGCCAGAACTGTAGCTGGGTTTGGATGGGCCCTCTGCAGCCCTGGCTGAGCAGGAGCACTACTCCACGGCTTTTGCCATATCCTTCTGAGAGTCAGTGAGCTCGCGTGGCTCTCAACGCTAATCCTGACTGTGCTCAGTCAGCTGGGTCAGAAATGAAACGCGTTTTTTGGAGGAAACAGAACTCTATACACATTGTGTGGTTTCTGTCAGTTGTTCACATGATTTTAAATGCAGCACTAAAGTGTTGCTTTTCTTTATTTTCTTTCTTTCTGTATTGAGCTTCCTCTTTCGTCACGATTAACATCCATATGGAAACATCTGTATTCATTGGCAATTAGCAATTACTGTTTCTGCAAACCTTTTGTCGGTATTGTCCTAGGTGAAGAATTGCAAACCCTTGTACATTAGAGGTATTAGTACCAATTTATAAAGCTTACCAGCTATGCATTAAGGGAATTAATGTTGCTTTCAGGCACTGTCTCTTTGGGAATAAGTCTCTGTTCCTTCCAGAATGAAAACAAAGCACTTGAAGCTGGGCTCCAACAACTGGCTTCTAGGAAATCTCCTTCCTAGGCTTTCTATCTCCACTTTTTGCTAAATCAAATTGTAGGTTTTTATTCCTGTATTTTGTTTGAAAAGTTGTAATTTCCAGTGGAGTTCAGAAGCAGCTCATGTAAAAACTTTGTCAAGCTTCTTTTCTAGCTGTCTAGACAAAATTATAATTCTGTGGGGGGAAAAAAAAATAAATCTCTTGCGTGCTGAAAGCTACCAATGTTTCCAGAATAAGTGAAAAACAAGCCTCCACTGGAGTTGCTACCCTCGTGCTTAAGCTTTGTGGTCAGAAAATGGCAACTTGAATTTTTCTTTTTTCAGCTAGCTCACGCTGGCTGGTCCCTTGGAGCGGCAGCTGGGCTCTGAGCAGCTGCCACTGTAACAGCGCTGCATCCCCTCCTCATCCTCGCAGTTTGGCCAGCCGGCCCTCGAGCTGCCCCGGGCTGCCTGGCGCAGTGTGGCTGGCCCGGGGGAGATCCCTGCCGAAATCTGTGAGAATGGCTCCTGCTATCAGATTCTTCAGTTTTGTCTCACCAGAAATCCGTGGTGTATTTAAATATTACGCTTTGGGGAACAGTCAGAAGCATTTTTTTCCTTTTTAACTTCCTTCATTAATCTTTAGGAAAGAGTCAAGCTGAAAGGACTGTGCTGCCCTCTGCAGAGAGAATCTGTGCAGGAGAAAAGAAATGGGTCTGGAAATCTGCAATTCTAAATGTACTTGATTTAGGGTGTAATACAGCATTTTATTTTCTTTTTAGTGAGGCAGGATGAAAACTGTACCAAACTCTGTAAACTCCAGTGTGACTTAGATCATGTGTTTTGCTTTTTAGGCATAATGTCGAATGTCTCACCATGGAGTCAGCAAATGACATTCTGGTCCCCTCTTTTGATGGAAGAAGGAAGCACTGTGTTTTCCAAGGTGACCTCTTGTTGTTCAGCTGTGCCGGATCCCACCCAACCCACAGAAGAATCTGCCCCTGCAGAGACTATATTAAGGGGCAGGTTGCGCTTTGTAAAGACTGCCTATAGCAGCAGCAGAGCTTCTTTTGAGTTGGGGACAAAATGTAAGTAGTTTTGAGAGGAGCTACTTATTACTTCCTGCACTTTTGTCCAGGTTTTTCGCTGCAGGCAGAGCTATCATTGCTGGGCAGAATGACCTAAGAGAGGAGGGATTCGTAAGGCACAGCTAACCGATCTTGTTTTCCTGTAAGAACATTTGCAGTGTTACTCTGCGGAGTCCTTCATCTGTTTGCGAAGAGAAATGAGTTTTGTGTTCTACAGCAATTTGAAGATGACTGCACAAAATAGTTTGTAGAAAATTCCCAGACCCATCAAACTTTTTTTGGTTGTTGTTTGGGTGAAGTGATTTCTATTTTTTTTTTTTTTTTTAATGAATTAGGACATCCCCCATCATGGTTAGCTAAAGGATCTCAACTTCATTCCAGTAGAAAATTGAAAAAAGGGTGCTTGAGGGAGGGGGGTGCAGGGGAGGAGGACTAATGTTTTATTCTAGGTGCACTGTTTTGAGTACTGCTTGAGCTTGGGTGGCTGTAAAGCAGTTTACTTCACGAGAACTCGGAATCACACGATAGCTCTGTACCCTGTTATTGGGTTATCTGGGCCCAGTTCTTTTTTTCTTTTTTTTTTTTTTTTTTTAAAATCTTTGTATACAACAAGGTGTTGTCTACGTCACCGCTGCTGCATCAGCGCAGTCTAAACAGAGAGGATCATGAATGATCAAACAGGCAGTTGCCAGCCTGTGCCACGTCATCTTGGTGACTCAACACCTGGCTGGGCTTGTGGCATTCTTCAGCGTGGAAAAGCTACAAAAACATGCTGCCATTTTTGGAATGGACTTGTCACAGTTTACTGGTCCCATTTAGAGAGTAATCCTTGGAATTTGCCCATGCTTCTGTTGTAGTCTGTCTGCTAGAAATACTGTGTGAAGCAAAAAGTATTCAGCATCATTGGAGCAATATTATCGTTAGAGCCTCAGTTTGCTACGGCTTCCAGTAGTTAAAGTGTTGCTGAATGACATAGAATGGTTAAACTAAGCTAACTATAACTATTGTATGGTAGAAATGTAAAACGTCTTCATAAATAGCTAGGTTTTTAAAGAGATTTTTTTCTGAAAAACAAGTAAGAGGCGACAAACAACTGCTAAGGAAAGCATCGATCGATCTTGTGGGTTCTTTGATTGTTTTTCTGGGTCTGGGGGATGGGGTGGGTGTTTGCTTTTGGTTTGTTTTTTTTTTTTTAGCGGGCACACCAGTTACAAATTTAGCAAAAAACAATTCAAGAGTTCGGAACTCAAATCAAACTTCATTTTTTTATAGCAGCAAGTTGAATCTTCTAAACCACCTTCTTTTTATAGAGGCAATTTGGTAATTTTTGTTATTTTCAGCAGAAGGTGGCACACTTGACAACACCATTTGTAGTCAGGAAACGATAGGCTAAGCTTAGTGAGAACCAAATCTGCAGTGTGTTTTGAAAGCAGTCATAGTCTGCAGGTTTACAATTTGGACGTGCTCTGATCATACTGGAAAACAACTCAATCACCAGGAGGGTGTTTTTCATAAAGATTAACAGACATTACCAGGTAATAGTGACAAGCATAGATATTTTAAATTTTCCTTTCTTGGATAGATCTGGTTGGTTCAGGTTTTTCTTGTAACCGGCATTCATTATCTGTGTGTGAATATTGATGTTATCGCTTGACCTACCAAAGACCAAGCAAGGGAAACGCTATTTAATCCTGGATAAATTCTCAAGACAAGAGAACAGAACAGTATACATTTAAAGTTTCAATTTAAAAGTAATGAACTAGCTTTTTCCAGTTTTTTGTTTCCTGCCTCGGCACTCCTGACGGTGTTATCCTGTAACACTCCGTAACATTGCTGTGGACTACACAGGAACTTAATCCGGAGAGACTGTTGAGTATCCAAAAGGGATACGTGGGAGCTGTTGAACAGCAGGGTCACCAGTAAGGGGGTTGTGATGATGATAACATCTGCTGTATTTTAGAGTAATTTTCCAGAAACAGAACAGCTGGGTTCTCTAACAGGAGGCAACCTTTTTGTATGAAAAGAAAACAAACACAAACTAATATGAAAATCCTTACTGTTACCATAGCTCAGCATTTGCTTCAGTCAGCACAAATGCCGCTTGCAATAGTTTTAACACCCTGGAAAAGCTGGGGGAGGAGGATTGGGAATGGGTCGGAGCAGGCGCAACAATTCATTTTGTATTTATAGGAAATATTCCCCACATACCTGTGCGTATTTGTGCAACTGGAACATCCTGCGTATTAAAATACAGACACTTACACCTGGTGCTGATAGTAAAGGCAACAGCAGAATTTGCCTTTACCCGTTCAGCCTGAGGTTCTTCAGGCAGGAATTTAGTTTGGAATGAGATATCACAGAATTACATCAGAAACAAAGATCTGTATGTGTGCACTTAAAGAATGCAAAACACATAGGTTTTGCTGTAGTGTAATTCTTTGCTGTAAATACATATTTGCTTGCTCCCCCCACTGTATAGCCCCCATGGCATACTGCATTTTATTTTGCCTCTCAAACTTTAAAGAAGGGAGGGGTTTGGTATTTGTTAGTATAAGATTTTCTGGTCTAGTGCTTTGCTCAACGCTAAGTTTGCCTTTACCACAGCAGGGAGAGTCTATTATAAGCTCTGGTTTTTTTGTGCTGTAGCACTGTTTCTTTCTAGTCTACTGAACTGATTTACTGCGTACTGGCAAAAATGAAGCAGCAAACACCAATGCCGCTTGCATTTCAGCCAGGGACAGAACATCTGAATTGGCTTCAGAATCAGTTGGGTCTGATCCTATCTCCACTGACATCTATAGAGAAGACTCATTAAGCTGAAAGAAAAAAGAATCAAGATCTATCATTTGATAGGCCTCTATTATTAATGTTAAACTCTCTTTTCAGAAGAAATGCTACTTTTACAAAACACAGCTCCAGTCTAAATTTCAGTAAAAGGAGACCATCATACGAGAACCGCACGTGCACAAACTTGGTAAACGTCACTCGCTAAACCCGCCACAGCGCTCCCCCATCCCATGGCAGTGTTTGCTCGTGCACTGATACAGTGAATCCTTCCGCAGATAAGCGCTCAGGCAAATCCTTGTGGGACTATTTAAAAGTTTGAATGATTTACTAAAACACATAATATATATATCTCTATCTCTCCACATGTCAGGATAGAGGGCAGCCTTCTGCCCAAGTTCCAGAATTGTTTTTCTTCCTAATAAAGGAATAAAGGTGTAGTCCAATTATTGCACTTAAACAAGGATATTAGAGATGGGACTGTGCTGCTGTTTTTCAGTCTGACAGTACAGCTTGCAGCTTCCTTTACTCAGAAATCAGGTTTTTGCATGACTTGCATTTGAATATATTGATCAATGATATATTGATGGGAAAAATGTCAAAAGTTGAATATAAAAACATTTTACAAGCTTTTAAACATATCTCTCATATCAAGACATTCTTTGTTTTAAAATTTTGTATTTTTGTATGTGACCTTGTTTTTTTCAAAAATCTTGTTCCTACGAGATTAGAAAACTTGAGAGAAGCATTTACATATTTATTAAAATTAACATAAAAGGCTTGCCTTTGAAAGGTAAAGTTGGTAAATACACACTGTTTAAAAATGCCAATAAAAACCTCATTTATTTCATATATGCAAGTTGATTTGCACATGTATAAATAGAGTTGCTTTTTGCATTTTTTGCTTAGTTTCTTTTTTTTTTTTTGTAATTTATAGTTGCAGCTGTGTGTTTGCTTGTTTATATCAGATTATGTTTCTCCTACAAGTATTTAATGTTTATGTGCCTTTTTTTACTTTCTTTGGGGTTTGGCTGGGTGTTTGAAATATGAACACTGTCTGAACAAGTATAATGGAACACTAATTACAGGTGAGAACAGTGCTTGATGATACACAACTTAGCAGTGTGAATTTTGAACGTTTTTAAGTAGTGGGGGAATCTGTTCTGAAACTCCAAGGTAAGAGCTAGTAACATAAAAGTATAACTTCAGTAATTCTAGCAAAATGTTCCTCCTGCAAGCAAAATACCCTTTCCTGAATACCTGTGATTTGACGTGAGAGCTCCTGCTGGGATGGGTTGTCTGTTTAATGACCAGAGAGCAAACTAAAGCTGTTAGGAGGCGATGCTGACAGAAAACCTCAGCTGTATCTGATTTGATTGGCAGGGAAATTGAAGATCCGCATTACATTTTGTGAGGTGTTGGTTTTCTGGATAAAGATGTCTGTACGTGGAAGCGCATGGGATGATTCCTGGTGCTTCCAGCAGAATGCAGTCCTTTTACGATACCCAAATTGACTACTCTCAGTGGGGAGGAAACTCTGGATATTCAGCTTATTGCAGATAATGCTACTGCTTTTCTGCAAGAAGAGTATTTTGCAGAATAGCTGCTGATCAGGTTTCAGCTGGAGGTGGCGGGACGGGGCTGCGGACAGAGCCAGGACTCTGCGTCTTCCGCGCTCAGCTCTGCTCCCACTGCTTGTGCCGGCTTTTGCAACTCGCTTAGTGGCGAGCATTCAGAGCTGCTCCAAGTTTCGGCTGGTGCCAGCCGCAAGTCGGGCTCTCAGCCGCTGTCCTCCCTCCTCACTGACCCGTGCTGTGCTCCTGTCCTCTAACAGCCTAAGCGATGTCCTTGGTTGACCCTTGCAACGGCAGACATGCCCTCTCTGAAATGAGACGTGCTCTCCCCTCTCAAAAATGAGTGGCCCCTCTAAATTACAGAGATGATTTATGAGTTTGCAGCACTTTTCACATAAACAAAATCCAGATTGCTTTCTCAGGTTTGTATTTTGCTCATAGTGCATTTCAGGACCAGATTTTGCGAGTAAAATAAATTTAAATGGGCTAAATGAGGCTGGATACAATCTCATCCAAGTCTAATTAACTTCATGACTCCCACTGGCTTCAGTGATAGCAGAACTCCTCCATTAATTTTTCTCTAAATTAAGCAAGCAGCTCTCCCTTTTTAATAAATATAAAGCACTGTATCTTACAACCTGAAGACCAAACGCTTGCAGGTTCTGTTGTACACATAGCAGCAACCAGTTTCGCTTGCTGTTGCAGCATACAGCATCTCTGACCAAGCTGATGTTACCTGTTATCAAAGTTCCAGTTGAAAACTTGGTGAAAGAGCTGTTCAGTCTTCAGTTTGGAGTTGGGGGTGGGGTGTTTGTTGGTTTTGTTGTTGTTTTTTCAAGAGGCTGTTAGTTACCAGTTTCCAGCTTCATGGTCTTTTTTTCCAGGGGTGCTAACATTTTGGCATGGCTGTTTCTTTGTGGTGGTTGCCCTACAGCTGCCATGTCTTCAACTTTTGACTTGCGATCTCTTTCCATTTGTAGTCCTCCTCTGGTCCCACCGTTTCAGGGATGGCCGTCGAGGCGAGGAGAGTAACGCACTGACAGACGTATGCTTTCAGTCGGGCTGAAAAGGCCAGGGACAGATACGGTCTCGCTGAGACATGCTTTAATAATATTGCTGTAAGTGTAACAACAAAACATATCGTTTTACAGGCAGTGACTTAAACCTTGTCTTCATATTTTTAAGTAGCTCTATAGGTTTGGTTTTTTTTAAATTAGTTTGTAATTTCCAAATACTATATTTAAATGGAATGTGTAATCAGCAAACTCTGTGTATCAAGTGTAAAATGTTTACTGTAGGAATGTGTTGAAAATACCAGAGGCTGAACCCCAGAATGCCTCAGATGCGAGGCATCGCTCGTGTTCTTTCTTCCAGGGAAAAATAACAAAGTGCAACCGTTGCCAATGTGTCTTGCTTTTATAGGCGTAATCCTTTACATAGTCATATAATTAAAACCAATGGTATGTTGCAGTTCAGCAGAGCTCTCCTGACAGCACTATGCTACCTATTTATTAAATGGGTAAATAAAATCAGGTGCTCAGAGTTCGGATAGAATGAGTAATCGCTCCATGCTCCACACACAGAAACTGCTTTACAAAATTTCAGCTGCAATCAATCAAGCGCGCGATACCCTCCTCTCTGCTGGGAAGGTCGGTGCAGGTGCCCTTTGGCTAAGGTTGAGCTCTGCACGGGCAGAGAATTTGTCACCTCGTGCCAGGCTCATAGGTCTGACGCGCTGTGGACCTCGCTGTCCTCATGTTGCCCAGCAATGCCAACGCTGCTCTCCCCGGGGAAAGGCGTCTGTACGGCGCTGTGGGTGTCCCACACCCACTGGCCCTGGGTGCCGGCCGCTCCAGGCACAGAGGCTCGGTCCTGCAGGAGCCAGCAAAATCCCCGGCTTTAAGGAGGGGGTGTAAGTAACGCGATGGCGTTGAACTGGAGCCATCCGCGCACTTGGCACCTCCTGGCTCGGATTCCAGCAGCTGCAAAGTAGTCTGAAGTATCAAATAGGTACACGATAAATCAAGAGAAATTGTCTGAGGGTAGTTAATTTTAATAGGGTTATACCCAGAACTAATTTGTTATATTCATTAGCAGGTCTGTTGCTGTACAGTGACAGTGAAAACCATTATTAAGAAGTCATGGTTTTACTTGGTTTTCTCAAAAGAGCACAGCAGAGGAGGAGGAAATAGCAGTTCTTACCAAAGGAGAAAAGAGTAAATTTTATGAGAAAAGTTACCCTGAAGATTCTGAGAGAGCTAAAAGAAAAATCTAAGGGAATAGTTACAAAGCTAATTTGAGCTTGGAGAAGTTGATCTCCCTGAGCTGTCCGGGCTGAGCATCACGGGGGGGCCCTCCTGAGGGCAGTTTGGGGCAGCTCTTTGGTTTCTGGTCAGAATCATTCCCCTGGAGGAGCCTCTCTCTCCATGGGTGAAGGGGGTCAAAGTCTGAATAATCCATGTAGCACTCCAAAGTTGAAAAAAACCCCAAACCCAAACCAACTACCGAAATCTGTAACAATAAAAAGTTTGCTGCTTTTTGCAGACAATAATTTGGAGTCAGTGAGAGTTTTTATATGTACATGAGAACTTTCAGGGGCAGGCTGGTACTACATGTGTTTGGCTTGAATTCTCTCCTAAAAGGTTTTATTTAAATGATTGTGTTCCACTATATTACGTTCAAGCAGTTTGATTCAGAAAGAACAGAACACAGTGGTTCAGATACTGTCAAGTTCCTGGGTTTGTTTTTGTTTTATTTTTTTTAGAAAGGTAAATGTCTGTACTTTAATGGCATAGAAAAATGCTTTGTTTTCACTGTTGTAGAAAAAAACTAGGGAGAACTTTATTTTTCAATAAACCTTTTTCTTGTGTGATTTGGATTCATGATTGCTTTGTGTTTAAATGGGAAGTCTTGGGAGCTGCCGTTTATCCAAGATGGCATTTCTGTGCCTTATCCTTGCCATTCTGCAGCTGGGCATTGCTGCTGCTGGCCCAGCTCTTCCGAGGTGAGCACCAACGGTCCCATCTGCCCACACCTCGGCTCTAAGAACAACAGGCAAGTAATTAGCTTTTTTTACTATGTTTTGGTTTAAATGCAAGCTGGATAATGGATAAAATTAAGGTTTCTTGTAGGAGGGCAGTTTTGCCACAGCAGTAGTTGGGAATTCTTGGTTTCCTAGAAATTTCTAGCACCGAAGGGAGACTGGAATTGCACAGTAGCACACAAGACTTAGTGCTGCGATGCACTGTATGGAGTTCAAAACCAAAAGCCACGTCGTGGTACAGTAACAGCTCAAGAAGAGTGTTGTCTTTCGAGATCCAAGTTGAAATGCAAAGAGCTCGGACAGCTTATGAAATACTCGTGTACGGAATGAGATCGAGCATGAAACTGGGGACTACGCGCCTGCCGTGCGTCCGTCGGCATCGCTCCCACCCCGCGTTGGGGTTTCGGCAGCCGGTGCTGCAGGAGCCGCCACCTGCGAGGTGCCCCGGGAAGGCTCTGCCAAAATCGTCCCGAGACAGTAACTCGTGCCTTGAGGGGGGAGCGGGGGTCTGCAGCCGGTGCCCTTGAGAGGTGCCACGTTAAATCACCTTGCAGGTTGTAAACGCATGTAATCGAAACAGACGTACAGTATCATAACGTCCACAGAGCGGAACGGCTTTCGCGGAACTGTCAGTTTATTTCAGTTGCACCCGCTCTGCCACCGCGGTTTTTGTTAGCCCGGCTGAGACTGAGGGAGGGCTCCTCTGTTGTCTGCTAGGAATTTTGAGAGGTTTGGGTGGAGATGTTCAAGAGTAACAGAACCATTAATGCGGGAGCAGTAAGCAGTAGTAAAATAAATAGTAAAAAACGCAACCTGCCAACCAAAAACCCAAAATGAAGACAGGTCTTTTTTATCTGTTCAAAACATGACCGTTTGCAGCATAGTTGCTATGGGCTGTTAAAAACTACACCGGAGAGAAGCAGCTGCTCGCTTTCTTACAGCAATGCCTTTTTCCAAGTTTGCTGGATGGGGGGGTTTGTTTGGTTGGTTGGTTTTTTACGTGTGGCCACACATAACTGAGCAATGTAAAATCAGAACCGTACAGAACTATCATCAACTAACTTGGGATCCTTTTTTATTTTCCCTACCCCAATTAAGGTCACACAACACGGGTAAGCAACACAAATAAAACTGCCAAACTGAAGCGGGTGGGTGAAAGGCCTGTGGGGGGCGAGGGTCTGTGCCTCGGTTCGGATAGCTGGCCGCCCAGTCTGTTCACCAGCCAGCTGGGGGGGGGCGGGGGGGGGAGTCCAGTGCATCGGGGCTGCGCAGGATGGCGTGCTGCTCCGTGCTGCTGGCGGGGCTTCTGCAAGAACCTTTTTGTTACCGTTTCAGTGCAGTGAAGTACGTGAGTATCCTGCACCAGTTGCCCCTTTTTTAATGGGTATTCCCGTGGGATGCGTCACCTCAGATTAAAATGGGTGACAATTCTGTTGGTTCTCTGTTGCGGTTCACCATATACCACGTTTCCCAAATGTTTCCTGACGTCAGAATGAATTAGCGGAGGACACTTGCTCCTTCAGTCCCTTGTTCTGGTTATTTTTGGAAACGTTTTCCTTCCTGTTTCATTCCCCTAATTATTGTTCAGCTTTGACATTACAAGGAGACATCTGTAAAATGGTGAGCAGCCAGGGTCAGATGTGGGCTGTGTTGCAGTCACATAACGGAAAAAAAAAAAAAAAAAAATCATGAAAATTGGAACTGGGAATAAAAGCTACACACGCCATGCAGCTGTACTGGAAAGATCATTCAGGGAGCTTAAATACTCCCACTCTCACACACTTAGATTGGTTTCAGTCAAACTCCATCTTGGCAGAGAGTCTGCAGATGGAAACATTTTGCTGGGACTTTGTGCTCCTCTCAAAAGCCCTGCCTCACACCGACACTTCATCAGTGTGCCAGAGATGGAGCATCCCAGTCTACTGCCTTACGGTGCCCTGTATTTTTGTATATGCTTGTACAGGACTTGCACATTTTATTATGTTACCAATTAGGGAAACTGCATTTAACTAAAAAAAATCGGGGTAGTACATCTTTGTTGACAAAAACGTGACTATTGTTTGCACCAAACAAGCCCCACAGCTGTTCAGTCTCCCTGTCTGTCCTGCTTTGCTTTGTCTGTGGGCCCTTGGCTCGGAGGCCTTTCCTCCCTGCAGACTTGCTGCAGGACCTCGAGGAGCACATGCTGGCTGATGGCAGCTGCCGCCTGCACGTTTGTGAGGAGGGAAACTTTGAAAGTTCTTTGAAAGTGCTGGATGAAAGTGCTGAAATGGTAACACCACCTCTAAAGACAAATGTACCAAGGTAGGAGCCTCCAGTGTTTCAGCAAGTAACAACTGTGGCTTGCGATGCCAGTAACCGGCACAGCGGCTCTTTGAGGTGAAAGCTGCTGAATCAGTGGAGAGCCCGCGTGGCTGTAATTTCCTCCCTGCCTCCACAGGAGAGAGGACTCAATGTGATTTGCCCAAGGCCGGGCTGCAGGCTTGGGTTCTGCTTGGGGGGGGGGGGTCAGGCCCTGTAAAAGGAGGTTGGTATCTGCTGTCACTTGGTCATTTTAGAGTAGGGGCTGCCTCTGCTCCGCTCCCTGTGCTGTGGTGAAGGGTGACAGCCCCATGTCACGGAGCAGCGACTTCAGGGCTTGATGGCAACAGTGTTAGCTGACCAAGTGGGATGCTTCCAAGTTACTTGCTGAATTCTTGGAAGAGAGGAGCCCTTCTGTGCAGGCTTTGGATAAAACATATGCTCAGCCTCCCTGCATCCCAGCGTTTCTGTTGGTGCCTGCGCCAGTCCCTGCTGCACCCGCACACTGGGGGTTCGCCTGAGCTTCTGCTCCCAGCCGCCCTGACTGGAGTGAGTAGCACCAAACTGGTGGAAGTCAAGAACTGTTCAGTGCCACCACAAATACCAAGCTTGTGGCTGAAAGGGAAACATCAGCTCCCAAACGTGGAAGGAACAGGAGAGGGTAAACATCCCTGGGTTGTCTGCTATTTGATTTAATTGTGCTCGTCAATTGCATAATCTGGACCCACATGCCAGGCCGCAGGAATGTGTTTTTGTGAGCTGCTCCTGCTTAGTCACTGCTGCTCGAGAAACACAGCCACGGGCTGGGTGACATGCTTTGTCACAGCGCACCTAACAAAAACGGGCTGGCAGCTGACCCTCGGGAGCAGCCTTAAGAAATTACAGGTGCTGGGAGCACAGCAAAATGCTTTCCAACTTGCAGGCTCTGGCTGGGACATCTACACCAGTCCGTGAATCCCAGGGCTCACCTCTGGTCAAGTAGCTCCAGCGTTTCCTTATCTCTGGTGCTGCAGCGGCAGCTTGCTGCTGGCGTGGCCTTCAGTTTAATACGCCATCCTCAGAAACTTCAAAAGAAAATAGGTAGTAAAGACATTCCTTGAGTATAAATTTGACTGTCTAGGAAAAAAATACATTGCCAGGTTGGCAGCAAACATCCCTGCTTTGAGTATTATTAAGGCTTAACATTTGCCTAGTGCCCTAGCACCTCCATGAGCTGGCACACAGAGAGGGATGCCAGAAATGTCTACGCTTTTTCCCAGGCAGCTGGGAGCGCAGCAATGCAAACGGTACTGTTAGATGCGAGGAACAACATGGTGCATCCCCAGATTTAGGTATGCCTAGAGCTGGATTTGCCCAGGTCCAAGAAGCTTCTTGCCTGGGGTCTTTGCTTCAGGTCCATTTCTGGAACATCATTTTCAGGCAGGGGCTTCTTTTGAGGCTCCATCTTTCCACCACAGTTGGATCATGCTTATTTATGGCTTACCTACTATTGCTAGGAGTGAAATGGGACTAAATCAAGGGATGTTAGTCTAGTAATTTCTTGATGACAATCTGGGTTAAAAAAATCTGGCTTTTAGCGAGAAGTGGAACATTATCGTTATCCATTATTAAAATACACTTCATGGCTACCTGGTGTATGCAGGGCATGGCTTGGGATTCAGGACTGCAGCTGGTGTAATCCTTACCATGAGAGATTTTGGTAGCTTCCTTCTCTGCTGAACACCACAGCCAAATTCAAAGCATCTGCTCAGATTCATAGTCATTTTGGGGGATTAATTTGCAATTCTGAGTTCAGCCAGACTTTAGTAAGTGTCAGTTTGCAGTGTCTGTACGAACGCTGAAGCTCCTTCCCTGTGTCCTGTGCACAACAAAGAGCATTTGGTGGTGCTCTCGCCCTTCCGCAGCCTGTGATCACCAAGCAAAATACTATGCTGGCCAGTGCCAAGTTGCAGGTGATTAGTCCAAGCACTTTGGAGCTAGGCCAGCTTTTGAAAAGTCCACCTTCACTTAGCTTCACTAGAAGCACACTTCTTCTCTCGCAGTTATAAAAAATCAAAAGGCACAGATCTTTAATAAAGAAAACTAATACAGAAAGTTACCTTTGAGGGTGGCTGGCTAGAGTAGAGCCTCTCAGTAAATTGGATGAGCAGTTACTTTCTTTCCCATTGTCATGTACCATACAAAGTCTCCCTGATGCTAGCTGGCTTCATCAGCACGTATTTGCTTTCATTTCTGAGGATCATTATTTCCTGGTCTTTTTCCTTTCAAGTATCTCAAGCATTTCAATTATTTTCTTGTATTTACCTGCTAATATCAGAAATGCTTTGAAGCACCTGTGGTAACTTAAAAGTTTCTGCAACTGGTTTAAATCAATCTGGTAAGAAAAAGTATGATTAACTTGTTTAACCACATCTCCTTTTCAAACGCTACGCAGCTGGAGTCTGTACTTACAAACATCCTCTAAGAGCATTCCGGAGTTCCAGAAAGAAGGGTGAAACTTCATTTATTCTGTATTTAGCTTTGCTTCATGCATGAACACATCTGCATAGTCCTGTGCTCCTATATACACTCAGCATTTTAACAGAATTATTTAGTCTTTGAGCTGGGTGTTGGTTTGAACGTCCTACATACATTCAACCATCTAGGACTTCTGTGTTGCAAAGGTTACATCAGGAGTTAAGTGTCTTGCCACAACCAATTACACCTTCTCACCCTCCTTCAGATGCAGTTGGCGCTGGCCTCTGCTACAAACAGGCTGCTGGAACACGTGGCCCCGTGGGGCAGCACTTCTGGCAGTTCCCAAGTGTCATTCTAACAACCAGCAATGGGACTGGAGCAGTAGTAAAGCCCCTGGAGAGGTAGAAGAGGGTAAACAGTACTAATAAACCTAACACCACCATGAAATGTCTAATATAGCTATGTTCAGGCTCTGGTTGTATGATGCTGAGGCTGAAGATGCTTGACAAAAGCAGTTAATCAGTGGGGAAATACCTGTTCCATGGCTCACATGGCATAATGGGAAAAATACTTGGAATAAGCAAAAGTATAACAGATTAGGAACTTGTGCAGGAAGAAAGAGTCCTGGGGTGGGCAGTGGTTGATATTTTAAAATCCACCTGTGATGAGTACAGTGACGGCTCCTACACTTTACAGTCTTTCTGGAGTCCTTGCTGAATGCATTTATCAAGTAGCTCCTTTGTCTTGTCAAGCTTTGTACTTACCCTCATCTTACTGCCGAGTGACATCATGATCTCTAACACCATCCTGTGACAGCAATGCACAAGCAGGATCAGCACTGATAACAACAATATTATAAAGTTTGCATACAAATATTTATACAAACTTAATTGATACAAAATATGTGTAAACAAACTGTAGCAGCAGAACAGAATTGGTGTTGCTGTGAAGAATTTTCTGTTTCAAGCGGAACTGAGTGCCATCTTTCCAATGTTGTGCACCTCATGTAGGCACTGTCAGGTCAGTGAGACCTTTGGGTGGTCTCTTCCTACACATATCATTTGGAGTTGGCTTTTACTACAGTTCCTTAAGGATCTGGCTGAGAACTTGCTAAGTGGCATAAGATGGGAAATACAGTTTTAGCATCACAAGGCACCAGTGGGAAAAAAAAAAAAAAAAAACAACCGGTGTCCCCACTGTACATCAATCACTGAACAGTCTGATTGTACATCTACTCTAGTTTACGTAGTCTACTGTCAGGTAGCTACCTGGCTACTTACCATGCTCCTATTTCAAACTCAACAGCGGCCTGTCTATTTTTTATCCACCTGTGATAAACAGAAGCAACAATACTGGTTCTGTGTTGTGAAAAACAACCTGGAATATATAAAACAAAGAGAAAATGGATATAGCCAGATAATCCAGTTTAATAGGCTGCTATACAGGAAGACTTTGTTCTATGATACATTCTGGAAATAGTTTTCAAATGTTACTTACAGATACTGTATAAAATAGATACCAGCTTTATTGATTATACATCAAGATCCTTTGATAATTTAACCCGCTATTAAGTAACATATAAGATGTGTGATGGAAGGTGAGCAACACTTTACAGGACAATCTAAATCTAATAAATAGATCTGTATCTCACCACCAGATTGAGCCACTGCTGTGCCATCATCAGACTACAGAGCAACCACAAAGTCACACACGCTGGTACATCTGCATATAGTACAATAGAAGATGAAAATCCCATTCCTCAAGCAGCTCCTCTTCCTTGCACGACTTTTTTTGGCTTTGGTCTGTACAGTAATACTGTGTGTGCTTGTTTGGTCCATGCAAAGCTTTGAACAGTGTCTCGTTAAGAAAAAATAGAATTTAAATCGAAGAGGTATAGTTTCAGTTAATTTAGGATTAAAATGAAGTATCTCTCTGATCACAGAAAGGTTTGTACCTGCTCTTTCTGTGCGCCTATTTGAAGGGGGGGAAGGAAGTAGCTAGTTCAGTGTTGTAAGCAACACAGCTCTTGGTGTCTGGACTCTGCATAGGATACTCTGTTAGCCAAAGAGGTTAGCAAGGATTGTACTTCTGTTACAGCATGTGTTTGGGAAAATACAGGCCAAGGGAAAAGAAAATAAGATCTGAAACTGGCACTTCTTTACCCACAGGCTTACCACACCATTAAAAACACTTTCACTCTGGAATATACAACATGGCAGCTGGGTTAAAATTGCAAACTGCATGTTTTCTATTGTCACAGGAATCAATAGCATACTTGGAAAAAAAAAAAAATGCTGCTGTTTCGCTGAATTGCAAGCAGTGTGCACATATGCCAGTTTTACAGAGAGATTTCCCATTAAAACAAACTTCAACAAAAACAGCACGGGAAACAAACTGCGTATTTAGTAAAATACCATTGGCACCACCTGCCAAAATGTACGATGCTGTAGTTTTACAGTCCTGACAGAGGAGAGGGTGTGATCTTCACTCAAACATTTCATAATGGCGCGTTTGCCTGACGCGGGGTATCATATCGATAAGCAACCTGCAGAGGAAAGCACAAGAGTGTTGATGCAGACACACGAGAAAGCCCTGGAACCAGGCTGTTCTCTTTACTTATAAATATTAATTTATTAAAAAGAACTCAGGTATAGTAGTAACAGCCTTATCTTGCTTTCTCCTGATCAGAATTAATTCCACCCCTCAATTAATTCTGCCCAGAAGTGAGTGTAAAACAAACTGTGTGGAGAAGGGCTCTCCTTTAGGAAGCTTGGATGCAGGCTGCATCGAGAGAGTGAAATGCACAGCAGTGGTCGCTTTTGGCTGGAGAAGCCACTTAGGGATTAGTGGGAAAGGGACCCTTGTAGCAACCTGGCTTGCACTAGGCTGCTGTCAGAAGGTATCTAACATTAGCGGAGAATTGCAGTAGTTTCACAAACTGTAAAATCAGGTAGTTGCCAAAACAATTTAGTTTTATCCTTGATCAGCCTTCATGGTGTCTTGGTGACACAATGGCCGAGCGCACTGCCGAGGGCAGGCTGATGGCCTGTAAGCCGCATGAGTTTGAGGGGCTGTACAAAACGTTTCTGATGCTGTGTGGTATGTTTAAATGAATACTTTTGTATGGGCTTGCCTCTACAGTTTTCCAGAACAGTTAGTTTTACAATGGAAATAGTGATTGTAGTGATTTTTCCAAGAATGGTATTCTCCATTAAAATGTTAATTTAATTTTCCAAGTTTTTTTTTAAAAAAAAACAACCCATACAGCTTCCAGATGACAGCTTACTGCAGCGTGGCCAAAGTCTGCTTCTCGCCAGGCGTGATTCCAATTAACTAAGATACTACATCTCCCCTTTTCTCTTACAGCAGAAAGGGGGATAAAACACAAACCCCTTAGTTAGATTCCATGTAGCCAAGGGAAATTGTGGCAGCAGTGAAGCACATGGCAGAGCTTAATTTGATTTTATTCTATTTCTAGTGTTGTGATTGAAGAAAGCATCTTAAAATTCAATAGAAACAACACTTGAAAAAAGACCAGCTAACCTTCAGTTCAGAAGTTGCTATAGGGTAGGAAGATTGTTCTCTAAACTTGGGCACCTTACCTTTAACCTAGCCTTTTTTTTGGAAAAAAACAATGCTTAGAAACGTGCCACAAAAGCAATGGGGACTGATGTTAATCCAGGATTTATGGTTATTTTTCAAATATTTCAAACCTTATATTTCCAAATTCAGGTATACAAAAGTCTTCTAAAATGATTCCAATTTCTTTTTAAGTCCTGGCTTCTTTCCAACTGATGTGAGACACACAATCTTTTATGCCTTTCCACACATTCCGCTTCAGTACTGGCAGCTAGTCTAATAAATTCCAGTGACTGATTTTACTGGAGTCGTATAAGCCTTCAAGAGCTATGGCTTATTACATTACACAGACAGCCCATCTGCTATACATACTGAAATACCTGCTAGCAGGAGATACTCACTTGATTCCATAGGCAAATATTGTAAGTCCAATTAAAACTCCTATACTGCCATCCAGGTACCAGACAGAAGAATTGTGTTTAAAAACTTCCGCACTAAGAAGGATGGAAAATCCCATTATTCCACCTACAAGAGAGTTGAAACCTAGAAGAGGAAAAAAAATAATTAAAGAAAGAACCAAACCTCAAGGAATTTTCTTTATCCACCTCACCTAAGAGGAGGTGATCCATAGGGAGACAAGGCATTATTACACCAGTGCCACCAGCGAGGAGCACAGACCCTTGGGTGAGGTTACAGAGTGGCACCTATGCGCTCTTGCACTGCATTAGGGAGGAGGCAGTGCCATTCATTCACGTGCCAGCAGTCTTTGCCACGCTTCATTTCAACACATCAAACACAGAATAGCTGGTGTCTGACCAGCGTTTAACAACTCTGTCACTTGTCCTGGCTGATATAAATAACTTTACAGTAATTTGCCTGTACTGTTTGTCTTCATTTGGTCAGTCTCGATTTTTTCATTCTCTGTTTAGCTCCAAATCCCAGTTCTAGCTGCTGTTTATTTCATAGGGCTTTCTTTCACCTCTTGATGCCAATTTTCCAAACAGCAATATTCCTTCAAAATACTGGACCTGCTGCATGTTGACTCTGACAGTCAAGCACTTATCTCTTGCAGCTTATCGTCATGAACAAAGTATCTCTGAGCAGCAGAAGAGCAGCCAGCTAGCTGCAGCCCTGAGTACGACTGCTGTAGCCCAGTTATCTTCCAAAGAACCTCTTCATAACATGTGTACCATGTGCAAATATCCCCAGTTAGAACTTCAAAGACCACTTCGTAAGGTACCCAAGGGCTCTGACATTCTCTGAAAAGGAGCAAACTGGGAGTCCAGTGTATCTAAGGAGCTCAAGAAAAGGAAAACGGTTTTGCACAGTAATGTGTCAAAGACCTTCTCTTGAAGCTTTTTACCCCATTCCATATATTTATTTACACGTATTTGTCACTGCAGCTTAGAGCTGCATACACTGCTGAAGGCGTTAGGGAAGACATAGAGGATAATTCTAGGAATATTTTCCATTTATGCCTTAGAAATATCACAGGAGCTTCATATCTATTATTCACAATTTTTATGAATATCTTTTTAGGTTCCTCTTTCTTTTTTAAACCCTTGTTCTTTGTCTCCAGGGTTGTCCCTTCAAAATTCTCCCACAGCTTTTGGAACAATCAATGCCATTTTCCTTCAACTCTTGTTTGATTGGTTATTGGTTATTTGTTTGTTTGGGGTTTTTTGGGGGGTTTTTTTTAGGTCATTCCCTGTGTTCATTTTTTTCCCCCAAATTCCCTTTTTCTGATTTTTTTTTTCCTCAATAACCCAAAAGACATCTTGTTCTACAAAAAAGGTTGATGCATGCATTTGGTATATACATACACTATTTAAACTAATTAATAAATAAAAAATTGAATTAGAAATATTCTATATTGCTTGTTGAGTCAACTCTAGTCAGCTGCTGCTTATAGTACTTAGCCAGGTTTTTTTCCAGTTCCCCATGACTGCCAACAACCACATACATGACGCTTATTCCTGAGTGTCTCCTTTGATCCAGACCTCTCACAGCCAGTCCTTACCTAAATCACGTTAAGTCTTTCTGAAAGATGTAGCTAAAAATTGGCCTCTCCTAGGTACCCCTATAGCTGAAATACTTGTATAAGCCATCAATATTGTGATTAAGATTCACCAGATCCCTGTCAGTAGGTACTTAATGCAAAGGAAACTCTGGCACGGAAAAGCGCGTGTTACTTAGCAAGTCTGTGGCGGAACGGGGCATACGAAGGTTTCAGGCTTCCAGCCCTACAAAGAAAAGGGGTGGAGGGTTGTTTTGGACTGTGGCAGTGCGTGCTACAGTTGGTATCACAGGGTTGCATGTAAATGCCTGATTATTGGATTAATTACATCGGTATAGTTAAACCAATCTACACACAATTACCCTGTCAACACTCTAGTCTAGAAGAATCCTTATTTATTCCTAGGCAATATAACTTATACTGCTAATACATGTCAATGAAATCTATATTGTGTGTGTATATAAAGAACATATAAAGGATATTAAGTATAAAGTAATCAACTATGAATTTAAACCAGTGTTACTTCCCCTGCTCCTGCTTAAGTCAGAATCCTTCAGCATGGTGTGCAAAAGGCAGGAATAATGTATTTTCTTGCCATTATTGGCTGATGGTTCCAAATGATCTAAAAGCTACTTACAACGGAAATTGTTTTCTTTTCCTGACTGTCACTCAGTCAAACCTTTCTTCGCTGGTGTGGCAGGAAATCATGTAATGGCTGCAGGTATTAACCCAGACACCATGTTCTGTGCATAAGGCTAGCACAGGAAAAATCAGGTGGCTAAATCTGGGCAGGAAACAGGTATCTAAAGCATACAGAAAAGTTGGCTGACATCACCTAACTGTCACATATCTGCATTTGTCCTCCAAGGTGTTACATATTTCAAGATAGGAAATGGCTGGGTTTATTATCCAAAAGGCCACAAACTTTTGCTATAAAAAAATCGTACAAATAACATTTTGCCTTATTAGGATTCATACATTTAGGCTTTAAAGAGATACTGTTGCCAAGCCCTACTCTAAAACAAAATTATCCTTTAAAAAAGACCATTAATAGAGGTTGACATGTATGAGAGAGAATTTGCTGTTTTGAAAATAAACCTATTTTTCAGGAAGAAAAATGTATGCTCTTGTTACTCAAAACAGTTTGTTGGTCTACAGCCAGTGATCTCAGGAGGTAAATTAGCAGGAAACAGAAAACACTAAAAAAAGATATACAAGGGAGCACTAAATCTGTCTCAGCTGCTGAATCACATTGTCTCCTCCTAATTGTTAATAAATCAAGTATATATGTATCAAGTAAATGTATCTTGTGAAAGAAGATATTTAACCACACATGGTAAGATCAGCTTCCTACATTTTCTAAAGTAGTTTTGGAGGGGGGAAAAAAAAAAAAAAAAAAAAAAGAGATAAAAACCAGACCACGGTAATCGTATACTTTATTCCCTAATTTTTCTAATCAAAGAATAAGCAATCTCCAGCTCAGAAGCAATATAATTAGCACAAGGATGTAATTATTGGGGAAGAGATTTCTGTGTCATTCCAATTCAGAGATAGAGTTATTCAGGAATTTTTCAGCTAATATTTTGTCTGAAAAAACTGTTCTGTTTCAAAAACAAGCTACATTTCTTTAAAGGGAGGGTTAATGGTTTGCCTGCCCAGACACAGTACTGAAACAGTCGACATGTCCAACCTACGCTCTGACAGCGAAGACAGTCAGACTCACTGGTCTGTAGTTCCCAGGATCCCTCCCAGAATCCTTTTTTTCCAGGTTGGAGATCTTTTAGTTTCAAAATGTCTAGGGTGGCAGACTCCATAGTAAAGAATAAGATCACTGAACAGCGTGGTCTGTTGGGAGAGAATCACAAATACAGGGAGGCAGTAGCTTTGTCATCATCCCTGCAGTGCTGTTTTGATTCCTTTTTTTGCTTATTTTGTATTTAAAATATAAATACTCATGAAGTATTTATATAAGTGGGACAATATAAAATATAAATACTCATAATATGTGTTATCACACATCACCAAAAAAACCCCCATGTTTAAACTACTTAAGATAAAGCAAATTTATCCCTAGAGTAAGCTGAAAATTGAATTTCCTTAAAGTGAAATCTTCAGCAGAGTAAAATAATTTATGTACGACAATCCATGAATCATTAACACCCTACTGCGTATGTTTACAGGGTATTTAAAACTGTCCTGTACTTGCAGATAAAAACTGGTAGAGATTTGTAGGGCGCTGTGAAATTTCTGCCATCACCATGGCCTCACTTGTTTGCAGAATAGATCCCCATGGCTTTGTGAAGAATCAAAAGCTTGAGCCTTGTCAGCAAGAGGTGTACCTGGACCTACTTTTAAAACGTGCCTTTAAATATACCTTTAAAACCAGCAACAGTCAGGCGCCACACACCTGAGCCAACACCATAGTGGCAGTGAGGTCTTCCAAGGATATAGCAGATGAGATCCACCTTGTGCCAAACTCCAGCAGGGCCACAGGAGTGTGGGGCAGTAGGTGGGCAAAGGCTTGGTTTTACACATGCAATGCTGCACCAGCTCTACTGAGTGGCAGGAAGAACACTACAGTGGCAAATTAAGTGTACAGGGGATATGTATGAATGATGGTTGAGATTCCTGCTCAAGGCAGGGCGGTGTTTTCTGCAACAAAATTGTTTACCAGGCATAGGCAGTGAGGATAGACCTGACTTAACCAGAGCTATGTAAATCAGTGTGATATCCCCCCTCCATAGTCTAACTTCCGATTAATACACACTTAATGCATTATATGTTCTACCTCTAACTCTCTATTATTGCTTACTATCCACACATTAACTGTTGCCTTCCACCAGACATACCCACTTCAGCTGAGGCATCTGTGCAAGAGGCTAGTGGTACCACAGACTGTCCTGGGGTTTGGGGATTTTTCCATTTACTAGAGGCCGCCTTATTTCAATGCTTTTTCACATTTGCTCTCCTGTGGGGGCCACTCGTATCCTCTGTGTCTACAACATTCCCTGGAAGAGTCTATTAATGCAGCAGGATCAAGTTCACACTCACCATCAGTTATCAGCGCTCTGCTTGTAAGGACCTTTCCCAGCATAAATTTGATTACTGCCAAGACAGTGCAAAGGATTCCACTTAAAATGGATACACTATACAGAAAATCATCCTGAAAGAAAAGATGTCAGACATTAGTATGCCTTCTGGTCGTGCCCCATATATTAAATGACAAATAGCACTAGTTATTGTGCAATTATCTGTGCCACTGAAGTATACAACCTGAGAAAAAGATTCCCGAGTTATGACTTTTATGACAGCTGGTGCTTATTTTGCTTATACTGCCATCTGTAATTGATTTTGCAAAAATAATTAATGACAGTTCCAAGCAACAAATTTTGAACTGACCCAAACTCCTGACGAGCCGGAGGTTAGATACCTACAGGGCTGACTGCAGACTGCCTAGCAGTCTAGTGTCTAATGCAATCAGTAACGAAGTCGCCACATGCAGGATAAAGGCTTGAGAGTAGAATCCCACTTACCAGACCTCTGTTGATTGTTGGTGTGAGAAATAAACATTTAATATTGTTTCTGATTCTGCACTTGCTTTGGGTTTGTTTTGGTTTTTTCTTCTAAGGTTACTCTGGTTACTCTGGCTACAGCTGTAAGAGTTTTGATACTGATGTGCAAACTCAGGTTTAGCTCTTTCTTAGAAAACAAATTTTCCATTGACTGTTATTTCACAGCTACAGAAATATCCACATTGCTTAATTTGAATGTATAACATGGGCTCCTTAGGTTCCCTCAACAGAAAGCTGCCTGTCTATGTAGGGCAAGTAAGAGTAACTAACTGCTTAACATACATTCTCTAAAAGGTCATCTGGAGGCACCCACCTTTTTCTCTTGACTATTTTGTGTTTGGTTGGGGTGGGAGGAAACACTCTGGGCGCTGAAACACCAGCATTGCAATAAGGTGCCTAAAGGGAGTCCCTGTGCCTTCTCCCCCCCGGAGGTACATCAGCCCAGAGAAATCCACTCTGAGAGTGCTCGCCTGCCATCTAACTACACAGCTTTGAAATAGATTAATTTATTACCTTTAATAGAAGCTTTAATTTAAGCTGTTGCAACACCAGTACAAATAAAGGAAATAGCAAGAATCTTTTTTTTTTTTTTTTTTTTTTTATCTGCAGGTCTAAGTGGGCCAGTGCCATTGGGACCCTGTTACTGATTAAAACACTCTGGCAAAAATCCCTGTTGATAGTAAACATTGTCATGATGATTCATCATCAGCTCCATCCATTTTCATTATTTTAGCAGCAATTCAAAACCCAAAGAAATAAAAAAATGCATGTGAAAGCTGCTTAGGAAGATACTGGGAATTAGATTACTGGTATAATGTACTCACATCCCTAAATAAAGCATTCAATGTATTTTTATACAATTTTTTATGTCATATAATTTTTCAAAGCCTACTTCACTCAGTCTCAGTCATGAGCTCATTATCTCCTGTCTTGGTACAATATTGAGTATTAAGACAAAGAGCACTGAAGGAAAAAGAGTAAAACAGAAGCAGTGAGAACACAGAACTCAAGCACTGGGTAAAGGTAGGATAAAAAGCATTTGTAAAATTGTTCTTACTAAATGACTGGAAAATACCCAGGCAATTTTGGAGTGCTAGGGAACGACTAAGGAAGGACTGGGAATATTTGCTTGCTGTCAGCCTGACAAGGAAAGCTGGGAGCTTTCAGAAGATCTGAAATGACAACAAAGCTCCAAAAGTCTGGACAAGCTTTGCAAAAACCACTTGAACTTTGAGATCCTTGTCAAATTCGTGCCTCTAAATTTTGTGAATCTTTCTCAAAAATGTCTATTCACCATGCCCAAAGACTTAACTTTGATAGCCTGACAAATTCTGATTGGTCTTGAGGTTTTATCTAATCTAGTATTTTATTAGATAGTTTATGTAATATTTAATATACAGCATATATCTAAGACTTCTGAATAATCTGAAGCAGAATGATATGCTACATCAACCTAGTCATCTCTACCCCAACCTGCTGAGTTAGCATTCAGAGTGCCATTCCCATACTGCCATCCAGAACGTGAGCTTCCCATAGATCAGTCAGTCTGGTTTTCACTTTAATCATTTATAACAGTAAGTGTGGCAAGCAAACCTGCTTGTGATGCTCTTAAGAGCATGAAGGCCCCTCCCTCACTAAATGGTGAGGGAGGAGGGGATGAAAAGAGCAATGCACAGGGGTGCACGCACTAGATGAGCTTTCCACAGGCAACGTGTGCTGGGCGAGTTGCTCAAGGGAGTAATCGACAGTTCAAGACTGTTTCTCTTGCATCTCACTTATCAATGCTCAATGAGATCTCTTTTTTTCATCATCACCCCACAGACTCTCTGAAAACTCACTAATAACTCCTGGGCATCCCTGCCTCTTGTCTTTGTCTTCCTCCTTCTCCTCAGCAAAGCACAAGCTGAATGTTGTAGATGCAATGAAGGTGACAGCATAAACGACTTTGCTGTCAAAAGTTGTTACTGTCAACCTTGGGCTGACAAAATGCAGACTTCCTACACCTATAAAATTCTTGGGCATGGACCGGCAAACAATTACAAACTTGCATAGTTTGGAAAAAAATACGAATCCCAGTACAAACCATTTTGAAAATTATTGATAAAGCGGTTCAAAAGTCCAAGTATTAATTCAGAATCTTGAAAATGTAATGCTTGGTTTCCTGGATTACAGTGCAAGATTTCATCCTCTGCACGGTACATATTTTGAGCTGGTTTGGTTTTTTCATGTCACAGCATGTACCACAGATTTTTGGAGTGAATTCAGATTTTTTCCTCCATGTGTCACTAAACTCACGGTATGTGGAAATGCATCTTGCCATTTGTTCCAGCTACACGGTTGTGATCAAAATTAGTCTAGCTGCAAAATTAGTCTAGATTCCAAGAATTACTTAAATGTGATACCGATTTCTGAATCATTTCATAAAGTGAATTAATGATCAGGCTTTTTATAGAGAATGCAGGAGCTAGAAATTCTTCACAGGTTTGAGGGGTTTTTTAAACTGAGTCACAGAAGACAAGCTCACTTTGTTGCTAATACTAATCCAATACCACTGATGATGCCGAAGACCTAGCAAATTGAAGCTCCTTTGCTCTCACAGTGGACACAGAAAGGGAAGAAATTAAACCCCCCTGCTCTTAATGCAGATGCCTCAGTAGTTTCTTTCTTTAGACGGTGCCAAAGAGATGTTCAGAAGACAATATTACTTTTTTTGTCTCTAAGCCCCTAAATCTAAATAATATCTAAAATCATGATCTCCAGTTGCATGCAGCTTCTCACAACATCCACGGGGAGGCGGCAGATACCTCAGTAACTGAGTGCACGATGCATGAAGACAAAACCCAATAGAAAAAAATCTTTTAAATTCACTTTCCTCAGTACTTTGCTATGCTTTCTGGGTGTCCAGGCACCTGAGAGCTGGAAGACAACGACTGAGGCTACTTGCTACTAATAGGAAGGTTTTGCAGAGATTTTGTAAGAGATCAATGTGGTGAAGCCCAGCAGCCCAGACAGCCCCCGCCTGAGCAGGTGGAGTGGTAGCAGGAGAGATATTACTCAAAAAGCTGCCTTGGCCCTCCTTTGCTGCAACGATCAGAAGCTAGAACTCGTTTAGGACAGCAGGATTCAACAAATTACCTGAGGGAGGGCAGGGCTGCTGTGGGGTAAGCCCCTGGGCTGGAGCTGGGGCCTGGTGGAGGCAGCCGGCCGACTGGACACAAATGCACTTTGCTGCCATGCTACGGGCTCCAAAGAGTTAAACGTGTCATACTGTGGCTGTGAACTGACTCCCATTAAACTAACTCATCCTTTGGAGAAATAAAGAAAAGAGAAGCCATAATGGGGATCTAAATTAATAAAATAAGCCTGGCCATCTGGCACCATCTCCCTCCGGATCTTCCCGCAGTCCTGCCCTCTCTGTACCCCTTGCCTTCCCATCTGACAGTCATTAAGAGCACGAAGCACATCTAGCCAGGCTCACTGTACATGTCCTTGGTGTTGTTTTAATTAAAGCAGCAGCAAATCGTGACAGATGATAAAAATTTAAATTCCGATCATTTCCTTATGATAAAGGCTTCTCAGCGCAGTAAACAAAGCTCTTTCCTTTTCCATTTCTTTTCTTCATATTTCCTCATTACTACTACACCGTACATGAGACCTTAATTAAAGAACACATATATCTTATTAGATGGCTTCATGTATAAAACAGCACTGTACATAAAGCGAGGTGCCCATCCTGGACTGCCATCTCATTACACAGCACTCTAATAGCTGCGATGTCCCTATTTAAGATTTATTTTATGCAAGATTTTATGCTGTGACAGTTTATCAAAAGAAAGCTTTCCTAGGATGCTCTTTTTTCGGTCCTAGGAAAGGAATAATGGAAGTCAGCAGGCAGCTTTCCTCCACTTTATCCAAATGCATTGTCCCCATCAGTGCAGAGGGGTTTTCAAAAATGTGACAACAGTCCTGACCCCGCTTTCAAGGATTTCACCAAAAGCAGCAGTAATCTTATGGCTTAAGGAAAATTTGTTGTTGATGATGTTGTGACTTTGATCTCTTTCTGAATCTACTGCAGAAACTAAAAAAGAATCCACAGGGGATACTTCTGTGCTTGGCTTATTAGGTGGAGATATTTTAACTCAATTCCCAGCCTAGTAACTAAATTTCAGCTGATTTGTGCTCCTAACCTTTTCCTAGAATGCATCTCGCTAATTCTGACCCTAAAACTTTGCCCTGATTTCGTATATTATTTCTACCAACTCCCCTCTGCCCCCTCTCCTTTAATTACAGTCCTTTCACTTTCACTTCCACTTCTGGGATATAAAAATGTTCTCATTTCACCTGAAGTGTACAGTGTTGAGTCAAAAGGTATTCATTGGTATGGCAGAAAGAAGGCACGTTCACTGTTCCTCCCCAGTGGTCACAACGCATACAATATTATGACTAAAATCAATGTACAATCCTCCTCTCTGGCCCTCCTTGGTAGCTCATTCTAGTGCAATCCCCAAAACAAGCTTTTCTTCTCCCACCCCCCAACAGCTGCAGGTTTCTTTCACTCTTCTGCCCTCTCCTTAGCTGCTTCTGTGAACCAGCCAAAGGCTGAAGCACCTCACCGCTCCGGCAGGAGCTGGGAATTACTGGTACCACCTTTTTCATGCCATTTTTTCCCTTCCCAGAGAAGCCAGTGTCCCATGGCATTGTACCCCTTCTCTGTTGAGCCTTGCTCATCTTGGCTGAGGAGGTAGGGACATATTTCTGGAATGCTATAGATGCTGTTGGCAGGAGCGATGTCACGGCTAGCCCAAACTGAGCTGAGTTTGTGTTGTTAAATATTAATTTTGCTCATCTCTGCAACTCACCATCTGTCTCCCAGGTCCCGACAATGACCCTTCTTCAGACCTGGTGACTGGTCACCATCCTCCCCAGCACCCGTCAGGGCCTGCCTACCACCCTGCTCCCCATCCCTACTGTCACATGTTTTCCACTGCCTCCCGTTCCTCCAGGTCCCTCAGCAGCTCTCATGTCTGGGCACACCAGCTGTGGGATCACTAAAAGAGTCTCTGCGGAGCATGTTATTTAACCAAAAAGGACTGACTTCCCTCCTCTTCCCCTGAAGGATTCTGTTTATAGAGATAACAACAGAGATGTTTCCAATACACTTTTTTTAAAAAACAAAGGTCCAAACCTCTATCAGACTTTCTCCCAAGTAATAAAGAGTTTATGTAATCAGTTTAGAGGGAGCTTCTGGGAAGCCAGAGGGTCTTTCAAGCCACCTAACTTCAAAAGGGACAAGAGTTTTAATTGCACTTCACTGTCAGAAAACAAACTGACAGGCCAGTGTCTGACTCAAGGTAGGAGACAGTCTCCTCACAAGGAGATATAAAGATCTATTATTAGTACAATGAAAAAAAAATTCTTATGAATGTTTAAACTTGTACCTTTGGTGCTGAAGTGCTGTGACAAAGCAATTCCACAGCGCAGAACACTTCTTCAGGAAACAGGTAACAAAGACAGGGTGTGCCGAATGCTGTGGCGGGGGCACCGGGGCCAGGAACCGAGGGACTATGAACCCCAGAGAACTATTTTAGGTGACCTTAGGACTCCTGCAAAGGGTCTGCTTGAACCTCTAAGATCGCTCATGCTTCCCACTTTCCCAGAATTCATCTGCATTGTTTTAGCATAAAACAGCTATAAAACATAATTAAAAATGGTATTTGTCCAACCTCAGTAGTGTCTCTCCAGTGAGACCTTCATTTCTCCAATTAGTAGCAGATTGAGACCACCAATACATTTCACATAACCAACCAAATGGCTAGCAGTTGCCAACTTTTATTTCTTATCACCACGTGGTAAAGTCTGAGAATAAGACTTTCCACCAATCACTTGAACAAAGAGTGAAAAGTAGTTGGTAACATTTTTCCTAACCCTGGCTTACTACTAGCTAGTTCAAGTATTCACAACATTCCCACCAACTGGTAAGCAGCACGTGTATTTTAGGGTTAAATTAATCGTTTAAGGCCAAACACCAAACCACCAAACCATACATAATAGCTAACAATTAAAAATCAGGATTCTGATGTATAATTTTTGTATATGGTGCTTCAATTTGAAATGGTAAGCAATAAATTGTAAGTATATGAGATTAGAAATGTATAGGCAAGTATGTATAAGGACATATATTATGTGTATATAATCACAAGCATTATTTGCTATATTGCTATTGACTTATAATTCAACTGTTGACGTTAAATAAATTTATGATGTATTTATTATAAACAATTTAAGTAGTAAATAAATTAGAATTCATAAAGCTACACTGTCCTACCCCTAGCTTCTCATTTCGACTGTAATCAATAGTATATGACAGAATTACATGCGGCCCAATCTTCCGAGTGATTTCATTTATAAAAGCATTGGAGGCGCCACATCAGATGTGCTGCACGTCTTTTGTACACAAACTGATTGCATTTTTCCTTCTTTGTTCTGCAGGAAATGTCAGAAATATGGCATGATGCTTGCTTACTCTTGCAAAAAAGTGTCCTTTGCCATACTAATGAGGACAAATGCCAAACTGCATTGACATTACATGTGTTATACTGTTACCTAGGGAAATGCAAGCAGTAACTGAATAGTAAATGGATATTGATTTACAACCCCAGGTGAAATTAAAACAGTCATTCTCAGTGTGGCTGGGTTGGGCATTTTTAGCTTTCTTTAACAAACAAAAAAAGGTTTGCAAATACTTTATGGCAACAGTCAAAATAAAATACACTATTTACACTTAAATTATATTTATACTATCCAAGAATATATAGTAATTGACATGAAGGAAGTAAAGGGGCAAATGAAAAGGGATTTTTATCAGAGACATAGCAAGCATTAACACCAGCAAATGCAAATGCAAAGCAATGCTTGAAACCTATGCTTAATTTGAGTTTTAAACCCCTTTCTCAATATATTAACAAAACATCAAAAAATCCCTAAAATTTACACAGAAATCCAAGCATGATGCCATCAACAATATGCAGTACCACTATTCCTCCTTATTTGTAATGAAATGTGTGTGTACCAAATCCTCGGGGTCAGTACTGGCTGTGGATATAACTCTCTGAAATATCAATTAAGGAATGATAATTCCTTTTCCTACTGGGAATTATCTTATTATGGCTAACACAGGTTGGAGAACAAATGCTGTGAGTAACAATAGGGGCAATATTCTGAATCTGATAGCTAGGGGAAAAAAAAAACATAGCAAATAATTTCTGAGCCAACAAGAAGTGATTCTATATCAGGTTCAACACTCAACATGGTAGGAAAAAAACCCTTAAATTACATGATCTAATAAATATTCATTTAAAATTAAGTGGAAGAGTAAACAGAATGAAGGTTTTATATTCCATATGTCAAATACTGATTAGCTTGTAAGTCAGGTGTATTGAACAACAGCTAAAATTACCAGAAATCTTAATTCCAAACACCCCAGAAAGAAGAGCAGCTGGCCTACTTCTTCTAACACTTCCAGCAAGTGTATTTGGAACAAAGAAAAAGAGGCGGAGGGGGGGAGCGGAGAAAGATCTGATCAGTGAAAAATATTTCCTTAGGGGTCAATGATATGAAACTGAAATAATAACTGCAACATGTCATGCTGAAGCAGAGCCTCAAAGAAAAAAAGATTCACAGCTATATAAGAAATTCACAGCTATATAGAAAATCGGAGAAGAACACAGAGAGATGTGGAATTTGTAGCTGTAAGGTTCCCACACATTAATGACACATCTCTCTCTCCTGTCAAAAAATTTATTTTCTTTGGATTTTGTGATCTTTCTGTATTTTTTCAAGTTTTCCAGATGTACAATAGCGTGTTCACAGCTACTCCTCATTGCGAACATGTGCATACTGTTTGGGCAAATCCACTGTACAGCATAGAAAGTCTAAGACAATGTCTCTTAAAAATTCTGGGAAGGGCTGAGGACACTGTATGGGCTCTATACAGCACATGCACACCTAATTTTTACAGGAAATCTTACCCAAATATCTAAAAATCCTAGCTATATGATAAGATTAGGAGAGAAACAGTAAGATTTCCTTCAAAACCAACATGTTTCAAGACAAGTGGAAATTTGCCTCCAAAGGAAAATGAAGCATGTCTGCAAATTAAAGGTAAGGTTACATGACAGGCAGATCCTCTCTGGAAAGGACATAAAAGCTTTATCCTCAGCATTTACTCCTCTGTCCAAAAATCAGAGACCCATAACACATTTTCTGATGCTTACTAAAAGTAATGTCCAAAGCTTCAAAAATGTGGGAGAAAAACATCCATTACACTTCTCACTGAGTATATTCGATATTGGTGGCTTCCAGGCTTTTTGGAAAAACAGATCCCTTAACTTGCAATATTTCTCCTACATCTGCCTTATCATCAACCCTGTAATTCATGACTTCGTGAATTAATTCATTTAAAAACACAATAAGCAATACAATTCTATGGATCAGTTATTGGAAAACACTGCTCTACATTGCAAATATTGAACCCTGAGGATTAATATACACCTCAATTACTTGAAAAGAAACTTTTCCCCATGACAGTAAGAAGTGTATAATTAATACAAATACAGAATTATACAGTAAGTATTTAATTAATTCACTGGCCAACTCTCCTGACACAGAATGTCCCTTTTCAGGGCAGGCTTCTTTTTAATTATAATATAAATATAAAGTACTGTGAACAGGGAAAACCCTAAGTTTACCTAATAGTGACAATTTCTGAACTCACTGTTAACTGCAGGAGATGAAATCTACGGTTAAAGTTCTGTAAAGATATCAATTCAGTGCTCAATAGTGATTTGCAAAAATGAACATTAAACCCTGGTGACGCCTATACCGTTGAATCCTGTGGGCTCTTCAGGCTTCCTCACCTAAAAATGGAGATAAAACTAAAAAGAAAGGTACAAAGAAAGTCAGTGATGACCAAAGATGGGCCTTTAGCCCGACCCACTATGGCCATGGCTACTGTTGCATACAGAAAACACACACACTACCAGGAGTCAAAATTCCAGACAAACACTTTGTATAATTGATCCAGAATTATTCAGAAGTGCTGACTGTGCTTTTAAGATTTTAGTCATAGCACCTTACAATTAGAAAGCAGATACCCAATTGCTTGATCTGTTTAATTTCTTAAATTAAACTTGTCCATATCATACTATGTTCTCCAAGTCTTACAGAAACTGAAATGAACTCAGAGAAATTATAACTGCTCCCAATTTTCAACTCTGGAAAAGTCACTGAAGTTTACCACAAATTAAGATGTAAAAAGAGACATTATAGATCTGAGAACAATGCAGTCGTGTTGCTCTACAATAACATTGCATTAATCTTGAATCCCCCACGAACAGCACAGCAATGCATTCCAAACCATTTCTGCCTTAGAGACTGACAATACCAGCTTTGTGATCAGCATCTGAACACCAAGATCAACATTTTCCAGTTGGGTCTTAGCCACATTATGTCCCCTAAAATTGAAGTCACACATCTAAAATTTCACAAGACGCTTTGAAAAGTACCCACACCTTCAATGACCTTTGCTTCAAGAAAGACTAATAAAGATGTAAACTGCACAAAAAAAAAATCATGCCACTATGACTCACATGTGAAACTTATGTTGAAGCATACATCCTCTTAGTCTATTGCAGAGCTCTTCACCCTAATTTTGTACCAGTTTGGGATGCAAGTGGAGGTATGCCACCTTTCCTTGGTCTTAGTGTTCTGTTCTTGCTCACACCACGAGGATAATCCCCTGACATCAGAGTAGCACATTAATATGAAATCCCAGTAATACAGAAATCACTGTCAGAAAATATTTCAGGTCACTGTTTTGATGCAGAACTGGTTACTTCACTGCTATGCAAAAAGCCATTAGCAGAAAACTCTGTTCTATTATTTTTTCCATACATTATAGCTAAATTACTTTATAAGATATTACAGAAATTAGTATCATTAGCAATTAGTTCATTGGTGGCCCAAGAAGTAGAAGACGGCACCCTAGATAAAAGAGTAGAAGCAGAAACTTCTCCCCCTTACTGATTTAATTTGAGCAGATTTTGACTGCTAAAATGCGAATGGTATCGCCTGGGCAGCTGCAGATTAGCTGAGAACATACTCGATCAGCAAACACCCAAACAACTGGGAAGAATGACTATTTCTGCTGAGACGCAGAGCAGCTAAGGAAGCGTTATGCAAACAGAAAGTCAGCATCAGACTCAGGCACAGCTAGCGCAACTGAAAAGGTTTCTTTTAACAACATCCTTTTCCCCTAACTATTTTTAATGTAGCAATTCTTAGGCATAATACCTCACTGACCATGACTTGCAGCAGTAACACTGTCCTCTCGGTTTCCCCATTTTTCAGTGTTATTCTTAGTTGACACAGAGATATTTCACCTGTCATGCAGCCCTTACTGAAATCAGTTTCCCACAGTGAGATGTAGTGAAAGACTTTGAAATGAGAATCCTTGACATGTCATTTAAGCGACACTGGTCAGAAGTACCATCGTTTTTCATCCCTCGCTCTAACCTACTTTCCAGGCAGAATTGCAAGGTACGAAAATCCTTTACATGTGTGCATGGGCCTTCTACCCTGCCACTAGTCAGCCACAGTCTGTGCCCTGCTAGATACACCTTTCAAACCGTTGATAGTATTTGAGTGCCTAAATGAGCAAGAACAGTCAGCCCGATGTCACAGGAACAAAATTATCTATTTATCCTGATACTGTGTCAAATGCAAGCAGTATCCACCCTAACTTTTACCTGCTTGACACAGTTTTAGTGCACTGAAGTCTGAATCCAAAGCAGTCTGTGACAAAAGGGATCTGTACAAACTATTCTCACAGGACACTTGAAATATAATGGGATCTTCTCTTTGCGAATACCTTTCTGTAGCTCCGATTTCATGTTTTTTTCCTGCTGTAAATGCATTTCAAAAATTAAAAATGAAAAATAAAGAAGTACAAAATGTCTGCCAGTCATAAGTAACTTTGATGCTGCAAATGGGAGACCTTTCTCGCCATGTAAGAAACAGAGCCCTCACCTGTAGACAGTACCTGTAATGATGGAAGAGTGAGATACAGATGACACCTTTTAAACTTTTGTTCCTACTGCTGGAATTACTGGGGCATCTGCCCACAATGAATTAAACTAAGACATCCAAATTAATCTGTCTACGCTACCATGAATTCACCAAACAGCTGTTTTAATTATTATTGCAGCCTCTCTTCTTACTTTACTTCTGCTTCACAGAGTCAAGACTATATATTTCTATATATTTCATTTTCTCACTAAATAGGAGTCAAACTGTAGCCAGATGCACTGTTTGGGTACAACCAAGTTAAGAAGTTGTCCTTTTGCTGGCCATCACTGTAAGATCTCCCCTCACCCTTACCAGATCTCCTTCAACCTTACTGGCACAATGGCATCTATGCTCATGCCCTAACCCAGTTCTGTCTAAATGTTTTGGTTGAGTTTAAGAACTGACTATTAAAAGCGTTTAAGCTAACCTAGATAATTTTGACAGAACCAGGCTGGTGAACAACTACATGTGCTGTTATGCTGGCAGAGCTGAGGAGGCAGTAAATTATGAAGACTAGAAAAGAGGAAAAGTAAAATGCAAAGAGAACAATGAACCACCTGGGGTCAAACAATGCACCTGGCTGCAATTCAGTAATGCATTAGTTCGTGGGCTTTTTCTATGCTTATCTTTGCCCAAATTTCACTAAACTACTGAAAATAAGTTCCCATAATTGCCCAGCTTCCTGGAAGTTTCTGTGAGAGCACAGGACCCAGTAGATCATCTGCACTGCTAACGGTGGGTAAGAAGCTGAAATTCTATTTTGGCTTTTTTTTCCAGCTCTGCCTCCATCTCCTGGTTGAAAGCAAGGAGTTTAGGTTTCTCTCTAGTGATGTGTTGAGAATGGTACTTGGCAGGGTGAAGCCCTGATGCGAAAATCTGTGCGCACTTACAAATAGACCAAACTTCGTGAAGGCTGAATACAAAAGATCCAAGTCAGGTTGTATATACAATAACTGAACTGAAGCCTCATTTTGTTTGAGCACATTAAAAAGAGTTTTCTGGGAATGGAATCATTGCCAAATGGCTCTCACAGTGAGGAGCTGGTTTGGATGAGTAGAGGTCAGGGAATTCAATACCACTGATAGGAAGCAAGCAGGACAGGACAGAGCAGAGCTGAGAGAAAGGCTGCTGGGAAGAAGGCCAAGTAGGGGGGTTTCATAACCAAAAGAAACAGAAGCGGAAAAAGCCCTTTCTACTGATAGGAAGCAAGCAGGACAGGAAGAGGCTAGCTCACCCAGCATGCTCCCCTCACCTGTTTCATTCCTGCTACTCGTACATGGCTCTGGAATTGGAGGCAAGAGCTGGAAAACAAAAAAATACAATCCAAAAATACATTTTTTCCACATTAAAAATAAAATACTGAAGCCGTTGGAGTAGTAAACTGTGGAAACATTCTCCTCATAAAATTCTACCATTTCATTAAGCCCAGAGAGACGTCCTCTCTGTAAGTGAACAGAGAGTCAGCGTTTTATACAGTCCTGTATAAAAGTGATTCTGCTGAGAAACATTTGGCCCATAAAGTTACCATGGAGAAGAAAAGATGGGATCAAGTCTATAGAAACTCACAAAGACTAGATTCCATCACATAAGGTGAAAATACTGCTTGAAGACTACGACTCGTATATGCAGCCAGGCAGGATATGCATCTGCTACAACTTTGCCAAGTTCAACGGGGCTTGTTGAAAGGAGACACTGGCCTTTCTCAGTCTCACTAGCAGTATAGCGAATAAAGAGAACATTTTAAACAACTTGAATCACCTTACCACTTCTGGAAGCACCTTCTTCGCAAGATCATGGATGGCTTTGATCACAATACATAGAGATGACAGGAGGAATATGACACCCAAGATAACACAAGCTCTGGGGAAAAAAAGAGAAAAATAAAAAGAAATGTTAAGAACATAGTTGGACTTGTCAACGCTCCCACTGCTGAAGGATAACACACAACACAATATTACTAATAAAAAAATCTTAAGGAGCTAAAGATAGAGACTTGAATTAAAGAAGAGAATGAAAAGAAATGTCCAGTTCCTCTCCAGTTGTGAAAATATATGTAAGAAGACAGGGCAGACCAGACAATGTTTCAGAGTGAGAGAGGAAGACATGTCTTTTCTGCTCCTGATGATTTATTATAGAGCCCTCTAGAGGACTGTTTATTTGTTTGTTTTGCTAGGATCTCACATTAGAAATAATCAAGGGAACTTCATTCTCTTTACCAAACCAGGACAGATGTTTGGTAAATCTGGTCAGTAGCGTAACAGAACCTGAAACATCTGTTTCCTCCCCAAATCTTCCAGAAAAAAGATTTTAAGTGCATATAAAAAAAAAAAAAAAAAAAAAAAATCAGCAGGGTAGGTGCATTGCTTCATAGGCTGTCCACGGGTGTCCTAAATAAGGATCAGAGTCTCATCAGATTAGGTACTGTGCAGAATTAGACTCTCTTCCTGCCCTGCAGAGCTTACAATCCCATCTTATAAAAAGAAAACAAATGGGTTAATGAAGAGAAGATAAAGTAATGGAGAATAATTAATAGAGAATAATTAAGTTTTGTATAGGACACAGGCACAATGAGGTTTACAAAGCACATAACACATACCCAGAACTTCACAGTAAAAGAGAAAACTCTTGCTTTTGTTCAAACACACAGGCTAATACTACCTGAGATGGAGTTCCTGTTGTCATAAATACTTCAGGATATAAGGCTTTGATTTCCTCTACACAAGACAATAATAGCCAGTTTATTACAGCCAACCAACCATTTTACTAATAGCTCTTCATATAGCATTCTATTACTATAGATAGATATACAGTAAGAGCAATTTTAATGTTTAAAGCATTAAATAGTTAAGAATCTATACATACATTTTTTTCTTCAGAAGTTGTATTTCATTTGTTCGATGTTCATCATTTGGAACCTATCTGTTAGCTCAGTTTACAGATGATATAATTATTCCAATAGCACGCTACTATTTTCAACAGACATATATTCAGACATCAGGCCATCTGGTGGTTGGCAGCACACGTAATGTTCACATCAAGCTCAATCTAGAGACTGCAGTTGAACTGGCATTGCTCTGCCTAGGTCAGAAGCCACAGCTGCAGCAGTGGTGCAGGTGAGTAGTTGGTTATTTTATTCCACAAGACAAGCAACACTAAACCACGCTGTGGACAATTCACATAATCCTACAGACAAGTTCTGCTCTTCTACAGAGGAGTACAGACGATGTAGAGGGTAGCATCCTTCCTAGCGGCAGAGTGGTATTGTAGGTGAGGTATTCATCTCAGGTAGGCAAAACCCTGCTAAACCTATTTTAAGGCAGATTTTGAACTCCTTTGCAGTAAATTGTAACACAGCCCTCGTTCTTGTTAAACATAATCTGTTGTAAAAAGTAGGCGGAAAAGGCTTGAGACAGTCTGATTATCCTAGAGTCCTTCCCTAGACTCAAACACAAGAACAAAAACCTGGCCCACAATCTGTGATAGAGGAAGAAACCCACAGGATGGATTCTCTGCAATCCTGCAGCAAGAGGTGATCATTAAGTAGCAATATGGACGGGAAGAAAGCTCATCTCCCAAAAAGAATGAGTAAAATTGAAAATGAGAGGGCTTTCCATTTTCCATTGCATATTTGTAAGCAGGAATAGTTCTGCAATAGATTCTTTGCAGTTTCCCTCTACCTGAATGGATCACTGCACAGAGATCTGCCTGGAGCCTCTTGACGTACTTTTGTCAAACTCCAACCTTTTCAGTACCACCTTTATGTATTACTTCTGTAATATTTAGCACCGCCATAACCCAAGAAGCTTACACTGCCGAATCCTTCACAATAGATTCTGTTGTAATCATTATTTTATTTTTTTGGATGAGGTACAGAAACACATACTGAAAGTTCTGCTCATTTACCTGGGACAAATGCAGGCATTAGGTAACTTGAACACAGAACCGGTCCACAAAAGTTGGCTGATTTGTCTAAGGCCATTTCCTGAGCCAGTGACAGGCTGACATAAGACACATACACTTCATGCTAGAATATGCTGACATTTCATCTGAAAGCAACACTGCAAGACAAGCTTTCCTATCATTCCCAGCAGGCTTAAACCAACATAGCCACAAATCTGAGAGTTGGAAACAACAGATTAAACTTCCTTGTGCCAATACGCATTGTTGAATGCCAAGGGTATGGGAAAGAGAAGACAGCGAAGCATCATCACTTTCCCTTAGCATACCTTCTATTCGCTGCACACAACTTCTGCAGAAGACAGGCAAGGCCTCAAGCTGTGCCAGGGCAGGTTTAGGTTAGACATTAGGAAAAATTTTTTATATGAAAGGGTTGTTAGGCATTGGAATGGGCTGCCCAGGGAAGTGACCAAGTCCCCATCCTTGGAGGTATTCAAAAGACGGGTAGACGAGGTGCTCAGGGACATGGTTTAGTGGTGGGATGGCAGGGTTAGGTTAACAGTTGGACTTGATAATCTTAAAGGTCTTTTCCAACCTAAACAATTCTATGATTCTAAACATGCCCTGAGGGCTTGACAGAGCCTTGCTGGCATGAGTCTAATGTGTCCAGGGGACCAGCATTTGCCCAGACCACTGGCTGGATTCAGTCCTCACGTATGTTGGAGTTTGGGGTTATCTCTGTAAACTCTCCAAGCAAGTATTTTGCATCTTTGCCTATGCCAGCAGATAAGTAATGACTTCAGCAACCTTGCACTGCTCCTCTTATTCCCCAGATAAGTTTTACTATGTCAAAAGAATTCCCATACACCTACTTAACCAGAAATAGCTGAAAGTAGAAAGAAAAAAGGAAGATGTTAAGAACAGTGACAAGGGTATTAATAGCAGACAGAAATGCAGTCTGAGGTTTGAATCAGCATTCAGTCATCATATTTAGCAAGCCTAGCTTCTCCTTTATATGCTGGCTTTTGGAATCCATAGCCATGCAAAATTCATGAGTAATGGCATAGTGCTTTAAGTGAAAAATACACGTTTCTCGTCTTCTTGAGTGTATCATTTTATCTGTGAAACCACTAGAACAAAATACTTCATGGTGTCTTCTTTCAATCTCATTTGCCAGAAAAATAATTTATACCTAGACTGCAAATCATGCAAAATTCAACTACAACTGTACAAAATAAGAAACCTCCAAAAATTAATCTGAAATTTTAACGGTAGTACATATTAAACAAATTGTAACTGGTAAGCTTGCCGTATTTTCAAGTCATTAGACAATGAAAACTTCAATAGAAGCCTGCTAAATTCCATCTGCTAACAATTACTCAACTGCTTTGTAACTAAATAGCATTTCCAACTGCACACGAAGGCTGTTAGTGCAAACGTTGTTGGCAAATGCAATTTCATTAATAACATTCAATTAAATTAGATGATCCAACTGCCATTTCTAAACAAGTTAGGGTCAACTCAGAAGCACCCATAAAAATTAACGAAAGAGGAGTTAGACAGAAGTGAGGTTTGACTGAAAAGCTAGTGAAGATTTTACAGGTAACCCTGGCTTGGAATCACCATAGTGCAATAAATGCTCCTCAATCTCCAGGTCCCCCATGATCACTGTCAGCAATTCAGACACTCGGGAGCAACTGGTGGTCCACCTGATGCCCTCCTATTCCAGAATATCAGCGTCTTCTTGCTAAGACATGAGGGTACTCTCTGTCCAGCAACACCCATGATGAACAGATCTCCACATATCATATGCCACCAGTACCACTTACACCTCCAGCACCTATTGAAGATTGTGTAATTTTACAGTCATTTCTATGTGAGTTAATATAAGAGCTTCCCACTATATATATAGTACATCGTTAGAGACATAATTATCTATAATGCAAAATAATTGATCACTACAGGTTTAACAGGCAACAGAAAAGATCTAATCAAGAATGCATGAATCTGAAATCTACCTCAGTTCTATGTAATATATTGCCTCTAAAAAGAAAGAGGAACAGAGATAATTTACTCAAAAAAATTTAAAACATAATAGAAAACAATTATTTGATTTTCAGAAACAATAAGCTTTCTGGAATCTTTCAGAATGCAGTAGAGTTTAAAGAATAATAGATTAATTCAGAAAGGACAAGGTGGGGACATCTCTCTGATATCCAGGCAATAACCAACTTTTAGGTCAATTATAGCTCAAACTTCCAAAGGTTTTTTTCTCAGAGCAATGGAACTTGGAACATAAGAGTAATTAAAACTATATCATAGTTGTTGTTAAAGAGCATTTAATATTACAATTTTAACAGTGAAACCAAGTCTTCCTTAGTTTCCTGTAGGTCTTGGTAGCAGATCATGTATCTGCTGAAGATACTTCTTGATGTGTTTTTGATGCGTTATTTCTACCTGAAAATCCAGAAGATACTATAAAGTATAATTCATTGCATCAAAAAATGAACTCATAAATTTTGTCAGCTTTTCAATATAACTTTGTCACAGATGAAATGTACTGTTAAATCAGTTGTACTGCAGCCTCAGGCACTGAGAATAAAATTATTCGAACTTTCAAAGACTTTATACAGCTTTCGAGCTTCAGTTACTGCTAGTTCACTTCCAGTGGAATTCAGAAACATGATTGTGTCTAAATCCTAAAAACTAAACTCATGCCTCCAACTTAAAGCTTGGTCCTGGGTATGCTACAACCTGACAATTTCCAAAAGACATTCTTCTGAAAGCAGTACTACAACCCATATACAACCTGTTTATATTTATACAACCCTATAAATATCCATTTTGTGTTACACCAGTCCTGGATATTTGCACTCACACCCATCAAAGTAAGATCACTATAACTGTATTACATGATATGCAGCTGCCACCTCATCCTTTCTGTAATACATTCCCCATATGGAGCTCTTATAGACACAATTCTTCATTTTTATGACAAATTCTCACAACACATAAGGAAACCAGAAAAGGAAATCTATCACTGCAAGCACCTAATAGTCTTTCCCTTGATCAAAAATCTGTTACTTTGCATAAGTTAATGGCTTTTAAGCAAGTAGCTATGAAAGGTACTCAGATTCAGGGGTTTCCCAACTCCACAAACTGTCAATTTTCAAGCTGCTATTACTGAGTTAACATTTTTTAACCCTCTTTTTATCACAAAATTAATTTCCTAAGGAGAAAAAGTCCAATTATTTAATTCATTTGCATCTAGCAAACATAGCAAAGCAGCCTTCTACTTCATGGATTTATTCTTAATTCTGTCTTATATTTGTAATTATTTGTTACAATTCCCTACAGGTAGTGATAAGACTAAAATTCTGTAATATTTCCATCATAGAGCTAAAGACTAACCTCACTCAGATCTTGATGGTGAGTAATCTTCAACCTAGTAAAGCAATTTTACCTTTAGCATGGCTCTTGCCAAACTGAAACTCTTTACCTGAGTCAACCCATTCCAGCCAAAGGGACTGCTCTTCTGTGTAAGCAGCAGTCAGCCTGAAGTAAGACTGCAGATTTAGAGTCTCAGCTACTTGTTTTGTAACATTTTGTAATAAATAAATAGATAATAATAATGAAGTTACTAATACACCCCCAGTGACAAGCTCTGCTATATACTACCTCAAAAGAGATCTGGGGTAAGCTACACAAGGGTGACCGGTAACAGTTTTCCTCATATCAATTGACTGCTGTAAAATAGCCACTGCAAGAGGCTTCCCTTGTTAATTATCACCCTGCTATCTTTCTGGCAGATGGAATAGAGTAACACAGTACCAACAAGGGTTTGTAATGAACCTCTTGGTAATTACTTCTCTCAAGTCAATCTGCTCTCACATGCAGCAAAGGTGGTGCAACAGAGTTAAGGATTCAGAAAAAAATTAGTGATGCATACGAATACAATCTGCAAAACCGTGTTAACTTTCTCTTAGCAGCTCACAGGGACAGTTGTTTTGGGGCAGTGGAGAGGGAAAGGCATCTCATGTACTTGGTAGCATGTCTGTTACATCCTGGAACCTATTTTACTACTATACTTCAAGTTCATTAAAATAGTCCCTGAAATGTGATGGCACCATGTGGAATAAAACAAGACTGTCAGTAGCAGTTTAATTACTTCCCAGTTTTGTTAACATACGATACAACTAAAATGCACTATTAAAAACCTAACCTTCTTGTCAAATACTGCACCGTTCTCCCACCTTTTTTATTCATTGCTGTATCTCAGATTACTTCATCTTTTTTGATTACATGGGTTATTTTATTTTTTTTATTACTTTTACCAATGTAATGAACCTCACAGAACAGCCCAGGTTGGAAGGGACCTCAAAAAATCATCTGGTCCAACCTTTCATGGGAAAGGGAGCCTAGATGAGATTATCTAGCACCCTGTCCAATCGCATCTTGAAAACCTCCCATGATGAGGACTCTACCAAGTCCCTAGGGTTGTTATTCCAGTGACTGATTGTTCTCACTGTAAAAAATCTTTCTTGTGTCAAGATTACTTACTTTATTCATTGAAAACATCACTTACCTTATTCATGGAAAACATTTTAATAATTTCAGCAGAGCTAGAGATAAACATGACAAAGAGAACTGTGAGAAAAGTCATTACAAACCATTAGCATTTGTATTAATAGTCTTGAGATAGAAGCTGTATTCTATATTTCAAAGATGCCATCAAAACAAGTTTCAGTTCTTCATCCAATTCTCTGGCAGCTACAACACTATAAATAAAACATAATACTCCTAATTTCCACATATAATTGTTACCTTCCAAGAGCCAGTTTACTCTAGTTTAATTCTGTATTTTCTTGATTGTTAAGAATCTTACCATGATATATTTTTCTAAGATAAATGAGTTTTCCATCATGGGAACAGTGGAAAAGTTTGCCCACAGAGGTTTCAGAGTCTCCATCCTTGGAAGTTTTCAAGACCTGACTGGACAAAGTTCTGAGCAACCTACTCTGATCTCACAGCTGACTCTGCTTGAGCAGGAGCCTGGACTGGAGATCTCCTGAGGCCCCTTCCAACCTGAATTATCCTATGATTCGATGAATTTTTATTCACAAAATCTTTATCTCTGTAGGCTCTGTCAAGATCTTTCAGCACTAATGGTTCCTAATAGCCCACAGAAAAGGAAACATTAAAATCTCTACAGGCTGTTTTCACCGCTTGAGTGAAGAGGTAGTGTTAAAACTATTACTTTGCAAGGAACTATAACTTAGCATTAAAATGAGCTGCAGGCCAATAAGAGCAATATGAGCCCTACACCCAGGAGTAATGTGAGCTTCTTCAGTAAAGCCGAGCAAATCAGTTTCGCGATGGACGCAGGATCTAATCTCTGAATAAACCCACTAATGAAACCTCTGAAGTTTAAATAAGAAAAAAATTAAATTATTAAAGTAATTAATTTAATAAAAACGGTAAATGTATTAATTCCTGTTTCCCTATGATTTGAAAGAATTTTAGTATTAGTGGGTGACAGAGTGAATATCATGTATGGAATCATTCAGGGGAAGTCATATGGCACAACACGCAAGGCAATTGCCCAAGAGATTTTTGCTGTGTCAGAAGTTAAGAAAATATATTGGAACATACAGTAGTCATCCACTTTCTAATTCTGTGTATCTCTACACATTTTTCTCAATTGTCTTCTGTGTCAGCCACATGACAGGAACCCTTTTGTATCTCTTCACTTTGCTGGTACTCTTGTTTTCGTTCTTTCTTCCCATAACCAAATACAAATTAAATTCTGTGAATGTTCCTTCATTAGTCACTTGGAGCATGCAATAATCTGCACCACATTTTTTCTAGATGAGAGGCAGTCAGCCTGTTTAAACAAAGCTGGGCCTACTTTCATTTAATATTTGTATTACAGCAGCTATTACGGTCTCATTACAGTAGCGAAGTATAAAATTCCAGTCACAGCCAGCCCAAGATTTTTCAAGCGTAGGCAAAATTGAATGCTGATACTCAAAGGGTGAGAACTCAGGAGGAAAAAGCTCAATTTTTCATCACCAGCAAATGACTTTCTGGTGGCAAATCGGTGGGTTCTAGTCAATGGGGATGAAGTGGAGCAGGGTAGAGAAAATGGAAGAGGACTCAACTAAGTCAGTGGCAAAGAATATGGAAAGGGAAGAAGTCAGAGGATGTTTCGAAGAGAAGTGGCTGAAAGTGTTTGTTCTGGTTTGCAGTCATTTGGATGGCTGGGGATGTTGCAGATGTGGGCGCCTCTCTGCTTTCTCTTCCCTTGATCTCAACTGCAATCCATGTCCTTCTGAGACCCACATCTTTTCTTCTCCTCACAGCCACCTTCTCCTCCACAGCAGCCTCTGTTTGCTACCTACACATCCTAATCTGCTGTCACACAAGTGAAGAACAGGAGGAATTGAGCAAGGACCATTCCTGCCACCAAGAAAGAGTATGTAAAGAAGCAGGGGAGAGGCCTAAGCAGCTGTGTTAGGAACATCTGGCTGCACAGCAATAGCCACCCCGACGCAGCAGAGGCAGGTGATGGTGAAACCTCTGTGGCTGGGTACCATACCTCTACAGCAGGAAAGGGCCTGTTCAGCCTACTGCACACTGTGCCACGAGCACAGCTCTGCTGCCTGTTATTTTAAAAAGGGGCATTAAAATTACAGTGCAGCCAACATTACAGTGTTCACTAACATTTGTTCTTTGCTACCCATTCTGCAATACTGCTGAGATAATTCTAGCCACATTTTTCATTAGGGTGACAGCCAGAACTGTGAAGACTGTAAAATCCGCCCCTTAAATCCATTAAAGGGCTTACTCTAAAAATGACAATTACTAGCCACTCTGGCATAGTAGTGTAATACACAGGCAAAAGATGCAATATCAACCTCAGTCTTGAGATTTCTGCTTCTTTGTCATGCTCAACTGCTAATCTTAAGCTTCTTTGTGTCCAATTAGACAGTTACAGTGCTTGTTTATGTTTGCGATGTAGCTTATCTGTTACAAGGTTTAGTTACTGAGGAGGGCTTGGATACCAAACTGTACAGAGTCACAGTTGTTCGGAGTATTTACACCTGCCTGTTGCTGGGTGAAGAGGGAACAGAGTCACTTTAAAATGCACTTTAAAAGGAATGAAGTGGGCTCAGTGTTCATCACACATGTTCCATAATCCACCTCCAACTGCCAGAATCCAGATCAGCATAGTTACAGATACTCCTTTTTCTCACCATAGGAAAAAAAAAAAAAAAAAAAGATTACAAAATGAAGAGAATTCAAGAAATAGTCCGAATTATCATTGAAAGCCAATTTCTCAATTACTATATTAAAAAATACACTGTGTTATCACATGGTTTAACCTCTTCTTAAAGAACATGGAGGGGGAAAAGCTGTTTATATCTGAGACTCAGATTAGTTTTGCTAGGGATCCATTTCACGCTGAAAATGTTATAGGCCTTCTAAAACTTTTATTATCCTCAGGAGTTCAACTAGTCGTTGCAGAGCAAGGTATTTACATCCTTTAAAATCATGCAGCTGAACTGGGGCAACAGTTCCATAAATAATTTGATTTTCCAGGTATTAAATATTTGCCAATAAAAGCTAACAGACATTTCTACAACTCAGAAATTTTTGACGACCTATTTTCTAGTTCCTGGTCTGCACAGACTGTACAGTTGCACTCACGGTACACCTGCCTCATAACCACCCTCGCGGCTTGTGAAGAGCTGATCACTGCTCCTGGCCTTGTAGCAGGTGATCAGAGATTCTGTCATTCCCCTGAAGCTGGAAATTAAAGCCTTCTGAGATGTTCATTTTTATGGTGATTATCAAATTCCAGTGCAGAACACCACCATATCCCTGATTTTATATATATATATACCTATGTGTAAATACTAGGCAATATACACAAATGCTGTCTAATCAACTACCAGTGAAGTAAAAGGAAAGGCTTTCATAAATTAAATAGATTTTGGATCTAGCTCCAGTAAAATCATTGCCAAGTCTACAGATGCCACACTTTTAGAAACAGATTTTAGAATGTATAAATATATACATTTGCTATTTCATATTTAATATAAATTCTATGTGTGAGGATTTTGTGTGTGTGCGTGCATAAATGTATGCATACATGCTTTTCTGCCTGGATAAGAGCAAAGTTTATGATTGCTTCACTTTTGCCTGAATATGGGACAGTAGATTTATGGAGAAACGATGCAGTTTAAGTAAGTCAGATGAATGAAGCATCTTTTAAACTTGCATATACCACTGTACCTGGATGCAGTAATTTGGCTAAATATTTCAGAAGAAAAAATGGATTAGAAGTTTTCAGTGTCGTTAAAATGAAACTATGTTTCTCCTCCTATAAAGCAGATACCCAAGCACAGGTGAGCACTTATTTTGAAAATTGCACTGTGCTCCACTGGGTAGGTAGGAGAGACATCCATGTGCCACATGAGGACCAACTCATGGTGGTTGAGAACTAAACAAGAGCTGCAGAGGCAGGTTCTTAGCTCTTTGCAGGTTATCTCCATGCATCTGACATTTTTCCAGATCACTTAGCTATTCCATTCACTCATCACAAAAGAGTTTTTCCTCCAGCCACAGAGGTTTGCCCTGAACTGTGGGTAGGCGCGGATTTTGCCATCTGTGCGCTTCAAGTCTCTTTCGTATGTATGGCATAGATAAAATTATCCACAGTTTTTTCAATGTGACTGATATGTTGGGTCTGAATTGAGAGGATTATTTTCATTCAACACTACCTAAATAGACAGTGCTCATTTAGTTGGGCTAACCAGTACAGCAGAGCCAATCTGCACATGAAAATTTAAATAGGGTACTCATTCTGAAAATCAGGGGGTTTTAATTTTGTGAACCAAGAGAGAATATACCCTGCAACCATATAAATGAGTATGCTCTCTTATTTGAATCAGAGGAAAAGAAAGAAGAGCCAGACCTAACCTGGCAGTATGACAGCCATTTCCTTCCATAAAAGGTGGTTTCTAATTCTTTTAAGCTTTGGGTGCAAGAGTAGGATAAGTCATACTGCATGCCTAAATGCAATACACACATATTCAATATAACTTTCATAAGGCTCCCCATTACCCTGGGGTAAGTATTCTCAAGTGGTGTCATCTGAACATAAGCAAGAGAGTAAAAAGGGTTACAATTACTTCAGAAGGAGAGGCTCCCTCTGTATTAGGGTCTCACCTGTTACCACATTTTCTCAGTAAGCAAGAAGGCTTTACACAAACTCACCAGCCACTAACTCCCTGCATTTGCCCAGCAGCCACACAGACGTGCCCACTTCTTTACCAGCAGGCATGGCTCTGCAGGAGGTGGCAATGGTAATGGCTCTTTGCAGAATCTGCACAGGGCAGTTATAAAGTAATAAAGGGCAATTCCAATGATCACCCTCAAAGCAAAAATCACTGGCAGGATGAAAGCCTCCAGAGTGCCCTGGACTAGACCATAAGCAACTGGACAAGAGACTATAGAGCAAAAGTAGATTTGCAGCTCAAAGAGATAATGTAATACAAAGCAGTAAGGTATCATTTCATGAAGCCATACAGCACTTTTCCCTAGCAACTGAGGAAGGACACCACGTACATATCTGATTTCCCCTGTCTTCCAAAAATGAATTGCACCACAAATTAAAGAGCAGGAGAACAACAATCCATAAGATATCCATGCTGACAAAGGGAACACCAGAGCAAAGGACAGATCTTTCGAGTATATTCAATTCAGAGTGGGAGTCTACTTAACATACACAGAGTTGTACAGATGATTTTATTATTGCTCTTTACTTAAGTCTAAATTTCAGAAAGAAGGTAACTAAGCAACTGGTCAGGATTTCTAATCACTTGACTAGGCTTCTCCAAAGATCACGTGCCTCAGAAGATGTCAGGTTATAAAAGAAAAACTGTTCAAAGCTGTATCCTTCTGCGTGATAAACATCCACCGATTCGTGGCAGCGTTTGAAACACTAACATGCCTACTTGCTGCACTGCCCCATTTACCTGAAAAGGCTACTCACAATCAAAAACTGAACACAAGGCATATTCTGTGAAATGGTAACTGACAGAGAGTACGTACCCAGGAGGCTATCAAGCAACCACGGAAAGCGATTGGTACGCTGGTAATGTTGTAGTCATTAAGTATTATAAAAAGGCTGTTGATATCACTAACATGCTTCACAAAATGTTTTTAAATATCCTAATTCCCATGTCATACTGTTACATGGGAGTAAGTTTCACTCCTAGTGCATGAAGTCCTGGGAAAGGGTCATAATATCCTTGTTTCCTTACTTCTTTCCTTCCTTCCTTCTATATCCCTATGCAATGGATAAACCATATATATAGAGAGAGATATCCACATAGTGGATTCCTAGAGTTGTGTGACAACTGAAAACCCCAGTGAACCACCACCAGGTTCTTCTCTCATCAGACAGAAAAAAGGCACAACAATGCTGAGAACTTATAAACTAAAGCTATACATATACACACACAGACTGGAAATAAGATGTACATCTTTATCATTGAGCTTAATTAAACATAGGGGCAGGGTAGTGGAGGATGTAAGAGATTTTCTAACTGTTGCATCCAGCATTCCAGTTATGAAGTCAGGTTTCCTATTTACTCCATTCCTGACAAGTCGTCAAATATCTTTCTTAGAGATTGATTTCAGCTCAAACTAAGTTAGAAATTCTTGGACTAAGCTCTTACACTTGTGCTCTTCTGGATGTCAAAATAGATGAGAATACCGGTTCATTCTCCCCATAATTTAAGAACCTATTAAGAATCAAATCCTCGGGGCAGGCATTTTTCACTTGGCTAATAGGTTCAGCATTCTGACAGTATCAAACCTAGCTGTCACAGCTGAGGTATAATGTATGGAGATGAAAGTTAAGTTACAGACACATAGCAAAGTTTTTAGATAATGTCTAATTGCAAAGCTGCAAAGACTGAAACACCTTACCAATTCTCAATCCATTGTTTTTAAACCTAGTGAGAAAAGATATGCAAAATAAATACATGAGCAGAGATAACTGAAGCCACCTACTGTTCCAGGTAAAGTGTCATCTTTCCCACAAAGAAAGAGCACTCCAGAATCATACGCTGCCCCACCGAGGAAAGGAATGTCTATTTTCTCCTGGCAAAAAGCTTTCTCAGCAGCATGTGCAGGTATGACAGATATCTGCATCCTTGTCTGCCACACAGTAGAGTCTATCTTCTTCTTATTTTAATATTACTGCCAATGTTTTGGACGAAAGCTTCACCAATATAAAAAAAAAAAAACAAACACAAACATATCTGCATTCACTATGTATTATGTCATGGCAACACAGAGCGCCACGAGTTCATTAGAAACTATTTGCCCATGATACAATTTAATTTTCTTATTAGAGTAATAAAAGAAAGAATAGCTGAGTCTGACATATGCAATCAAAAAAAAACCCAAAAACCAACCAACCACCAAAACAGTGAAAGAAATGTGAGCTTTCTGCTCTTGGCGCAATCCGGAATACTCATTATGACTGAGGTTTCCTATTTACTCTGGCACTGGGTTAAGAAAGATGTTGATAGACTGGTTCTTGGGAAACACAGAATTTAACTTGGTACCATCAACAAAATAATATATAATAAACACCAGCTGCAACTGTCAAGAATCACTACGTTAAATATGCTGTACAGAGTTAGTTTTTGCAATACTGAACATACAAGCTCAAACAAAACCCAGTAGCCAAAAAAAATCCTAGGAGCAATGGATCCAATGGGCATAAGCAGATACGCAGTCCTGCACTGCACTGTCCAGAAATGCAAGATTGCAGCTCTGTAATGTAATGATGGGGATATTGCTTTATAGCCTAAGAAGCAGCACTACTCCCTTCACTCCGTTTGACCTAAGCAGGCTGCCAACCAACTCTATTAACATAGCGTGAACAAAATCCTGTTTTCCTAAGCAGAGGGAATCAAACAAGAGATGTTTTCTTTTGTTCACAGTTTTAAGAGCTTTCCAAGCAACTGTACATAAAAAGCTCCATCTTTTATAGCTTTTTCAGAAGGCTGTGTGCCTGAAGTTTGTTACTCTGTTTTCTCGATCATTCCTTTTTTAGTGATATTTCTCACTTTCTCTTCACACACACTTCCCGCACTCCAATCCAAGTCCTGAATTTAACAGATCAAAGAGCCACCCTTTGGCTGTATAGCTAGTTACTAGTTCAGCCTCTCATGAGATGTTTTCCCAGGTCCCTGATCCTTCAGTCTCCTATTTAGAAATTATTTCTACTGCTATTTACTGGGTTTATTTATATACATGAAAAGCCACTGTTACCACATCAATTTCAATAAAATTTTTCCTTCAACAGAATTTAGATTTGCTTCAGCAGACCAATAAGCTATTATGTTGCTAAAAATTTACTAAAGGACAGAATATTCAAGAACATTTGTACACTGGTTATGAAGAGAAGGAAGGGGGACCATTCAGATTTCTTTGCACACCTTGAATGGCTTGGTGATCACGCAATGTTCAAATCACCAAACAGAAGACTGGATTCCGATCTTTAACCTGACAACCTGCTCCAATCGCCCCTGTGTCCTGGTTTCAGCTGGGATAGAGTTAATTTTCTTCATAGTAGCTAGCATAGTGCTGTGTTTTGGATTTAGTACCAGAATAATGTTGATAACACACTGATGTTTTTAGTTGTTGCCAAGTAGTGCTCAGACTACTCAAGGACTTTTTGAGCTTCCCCTGCTCGGCCAGGTGCATAACAAGCTGGGAGTACAGCACAGCTAGGACAGCTGACCCAAGCTGTCCAAAGAGCTATTCCATACCATAGAACGTCATGCTCGGGGGAGTTGGTCGATCGGTCGGTCGCGGGCAGAGTGGTCGCAGCTCGGGCTGTGTGATCGCGGCTCGGGGGGAGTGATCGCGGCTCGGGACGGGCTGGGCATCAGTCAGCGGGTGGTGAGCAATTGCATTGTGCATCACTGGTTTTATATATTCTGTATATTCTCTTACTATTATTATTATTGTTATTATTATTATTATTCTCTCTTATTAAACTGTCTCTATCTCAACCCACCGGTCTTACTTTTTTTCCTTTTCTCCGATTCTCTCCCCCATCCCACTGAGGGGCGGGGGGCAGTGAGCGAGCGGCTGCGTGGTGCTTAGTTGCCAGCTGGGTTAAACCACGACACCCTGCTTTGAGCAGGGGTTGGACTGATGACCTCCAGAGGCGCCTGCCAACCCCAGCTGTTCTACAGCACAGCACTGCACAAAACTCTTACCATGAAGTAATAAGCTGTACCTGGCCCAAAGTGGTGGGTCCACTACATTCTTACAGTCTGGTTTATCAGCTACAACAGAGTATACTCCTTCCTCTTAGTTTCTCCTCTTATTAAGAAAAATAGGAATTGCAAGAATTTTATTTTAGTCCTAAGTTTTCACCTTTTGTTGAGATTCAAAATTATTTCTCAAGTTATGTCAGCACTCTCTTGTTTCTTGGATTTCTTGATCATTGCTTTGCTGATGATTTGTTCAGCACCTCTAAGCTTCCTGCATGTTAACTTGCAGCACAGCAGATCACACTGAGCAAACCAAGCACTCATGAACTATGTACTCTGACTCTCCTCCCAGATATCTGTAGCCCTTCCCAATTCTTGCATTGCCTCAAGACCTACAATTCTTTCAACAATTTTTCTAAGATACATGAAAATATAGTAGCCTGGTTTTACCCTCTTTTATTTGACTGCCAAAACAGAAAGATGGTTAAGTGTGAAACTATCCAGAAACTACCAGTAACAAACACATCAAATTTTCATCACTCCTACATACTCTTTCCTTAATGAGCCAGCTAGGCAGAATCAAGCTGTGTCTCATATGGCCTACAATCTTACAGTGGTTTATACCTGATCTTGGTGAATATTCATTATGTTTTCAAAGCCATTTGGTATATTTAAAAATAAAGCATAAAAATTTCATCACAATTTAAGACATACCTAGAACATAACCAGATACATCTTTTCCACAATGACTAAAAAATATTCTCATCAATAAAAGACTTAAAAAGCCTGCCAGCTTTAGCTTCTCAAGGCCATCAATATAAAAGAATTTTTAAGAAGGGCAAATCGCAGAGGTAAGTTAAAATATATTTTGCTGTTACTACATGTGAATCACTATAAGAATCAACGAAGATGTATACATTCGGTCACATGTATGCTGAAAAAGTACCTTCTCATCTTGCCCCAGAAAATGAGAGAAATCAAACGATCTAGTAAAAATGAAACCCGTTAAACTGAGTTAAACTCAGCAGGACAAATTTTCATTATAGTTTCAGCACTACAATTCCCCTGAAGTCAAATGGAAATGCATTCGTTCAGCTTAGCAGAACTTGGCACAGCAAGCAGTTTTGTACTGTTCATTCCAAGTACCAGCCCATGAAATGTTGCATCTCTAACTTCCATACGGCTACATCTTAAGTAAGATTACGCAGTTCTTTTACATCTTAGCATTTTATTCTAAGTATTTAATTCATAGCACGTCATGAGTCAGGCTGTATTCTTTGTGTCTTTTTTGGGGTTTTGTTTTTCAATCTGTCTTTACGTTCTCGTCTCAGCGACATACAACAGTGAGGACGGGAACTAACGCTGCCCTTCCATGAGAGGCTTTCCACTGATTTCAACAGATTTTGGATCGATCTCTTGCTGTCAAGTTTATGAAACAGGAAGTTTTATAAATTCGCAATACACAATTAATTTGGCACTTCCACTTGGCTTTTGTCAAGGAGCTGAGGTTATTTTCAGGTATGTTAGGACACAGAGGTAAATGTAATATTTAAATCAATAGAAGACAGACATATAAATAAAGAACTAAACTGAAGTCACTCTGGAGCACCTTACTATAAGGAGTAGTAATGCTTTTGCAGAAACCCAGAGTTTTGCACAGGCTCCTGTACTAAAAGAAGGTATGGCTAGGCACACAGAAACAGGAATAGTGCACAGCATGACCTAAGCACCTACATGAATTTGCACCGAACTGTCCGGGAGTCTGAAAGCAGGCTTCCCCACTGAAGCACCGGCACACAGAAAACAAGGACTGCAAAACACCAGGTGTAGTTATAGGCACATATGATACAGAGATTATTTACAAGGTAAGCAAGCAGCCAGGAGGAGTCATGCAACATTTTCCCAGCATAGAGGAAAAATAATTACATGCGGTCTTTCGAGCAAGAGATTGATTAAACACAACGGGAAATTAGAAATGTGCCTCTCTCAAAAATCTGACACAGTAGGAACTACCATAAGAGACACAACCATCTCTTCACTTGTGGGTACTATGGTGATTCTCCTGTCAATTCTAGAAATGAAGGGATAACCAGACTACCTATCCAGTGATTCATATTCCCAGCATATGGTAACATTCTTTCACTCAGTACTGATCTCATCATGTAACCTTAGCTGTCTTCAACTAGAGGGCACAGCAAGTAATTCATTGACTTAATTTAGCCTTATGTAAAGCAGAGGGATTATATGAAAGCAAATTAAAAATGAGCATAAAAAGCAGGAAAATATGTTTGCTACTTTGCTTGTTCACTTTACTGGCTTAGCCATAGGGATATGTTGATTCTTCTTTTGTATTGGGATTTATTTTCTCTAAAAAGTACTTTACAAGGTTCACTTGAAAAAGCTCAACAGAAGGAGATTTCAAAAATATGTTAATTGAATGTTGACAGGAATCTCTGTGGACGCCCACAAAAGCAAGATACTCAGGAAATGTCTGTTAAGATCTCCAAATTTGTGCAGGAAGACTAATTTTAATTACATATTTCTGGATTTATTTTTATGAATCAATGCCGCATCAATCTTCTATGGCCTTTTATTCCAAACTGTTACGTATGGAGCCATGCCAGAAAGGAACTCACAGCGCTAGCAAGCTGCTGCATGAGCCGGAGTTAATGCACGTAAAAATACTGCTTACTGCTTTCTTAGTTTTTAGGAAAGGACTATGAAGACAAGTTATAGTCACCTCTGTGTGGCTTTTTTTTTTTTTTCTTACTTGATCCTACCAGTTATGTAAAAGCTCAGTTTCATGCGGCATCCCTTCTTTTGTAGAAGGGACTTCATGAGAGGTGTTTCAGAACAAAAACTACCCTATCCCCCTTTATTGTATAAGTGTAGTAGGGGATAGTTGCATTATCTTCAAACAAGCCAGATGGGCTACTGCTAGCAATGACAGCACAGGACAAAACCAAAGCAGATAAATGTACCACAATTCTCCACCTAGGTGTACCCAAAATTTGAGTAGGAGATTAAAGTCATCTTTATGCACCAGCTGGAACAATTCTTCAGCCAATCTCCACCTGATCTTCTCAGATACCACATGCATTGCCAATAGAGATGCTGCACAATGCACAATGAAGCAGAATATAATTTCCACTGTGATCAATACTGCACTGCAAATTAAAGACTCTTTTTCCATAGGCTCTATATAGAAAACATTATAATATGCTTACTCTGCAAGCATATACTTTTTTCCATAAAGTATACATGAAAGTATTGATAGACTCTTACTTACCAAATCAGTGATAGTTCTGTAATAAAAAGGGTGTGTCTATCTCTCTCTTTGTACAGCAGTTATAATAAACTCTGTTACCTTACTATCTTATCATAAATACAGGCTCAATCTTATCAGGTGTTCTGTAATCTCAACTTCTAATAATATCACTAGCAGTTAAAGTGTTTTACATGCAAAGAGAAGGGGTTCCTATTCCGATCTTGTTAAGGGAAGCACATATATAATACAAGCATAAATTTTAAAAACATACTCTAGTAAGAATAAGGGAGTAAGATGCAAAGTAAAAGATTTACAAATCCATTGCAGATTGCAAATACAGTTATTTATATGAATGCTGCAAGTGAAAAAAAAAAAAAAAAAAAAAAAAAATCACACAGCCCTAACAAATACTATCTTGGCTAAAAAGAAACTGAAAATCACAATCACAGGGAGGTTTGCCTAAGGAAAGGCTGCATGTTTGGGACCAAACAGTAAGTTGGCAGAAGGAAAGAATACTTGCTGAAATAACAACATTTTTTTGGTCAAAGCTCCGGAATCTGTAACATCACAGCTTGACAGCAAAAGCTCTGTAGGCCTCTATCAAAGCCAAAAGTAATTAAGTGTACTTACATGTACTCCCTGTGTGCAGAATGCACAGCAGCTGCATTGCTGTAACGCCACAAAACTATCGCTGATGACAAAACATCCAGGGTAGCATCAAACTGAAAGAGATACAGAGTCAATTGTTTTGTGGGCCATTAAACGTGCCCTGTACTAGCAGTAATGCATTTACTATCCTGCTGCACAGGCACAAAGCAGCTTCAAGTAAATCATTTTAATGAAAGCAGGATTTACATTTATTAAATTGATCTTCACATTTTTGCCATGTATTACTGCACAATGATACACTTCAGAGCTCAGGAAGTCAATCAAAGGAGTAAAAACTTTTTTATTTGTAATCCATCACCTGAAACAGATTAAATAGTCAAACATTCCTTTTTCTTCAAAGTCACTAATTTTCTGCAGTATAAGGTTTTGTTTCAAATCAAGCAAATATTAACTTTTTTTACAAAATCCTATTGTATCCACATTTCATATTATTCTGCATCATCAGTAAAATTGCAATGTTTGTAGTTCCAGTTAATGAAGACATGAGGTCAGGTAACACCAAAAACCAGGCTTGTCCCACTGTAAGAACTTTCATCCTTTAAGTCAAACGTTTTATGAAGTCAATCTAACCTTCAAATTTGAAAGCAAAAGCCAAATTATTTGAAATTAGTCATTTTGCTTGCTGTTAGGAATTTTTTGCTCTGCCACTACTCAGGAAAGTCATGGCAGCTACTGGAGAGGAAAGCTGTCATCCCAAAGTCAACAGGAATTTTACCATAAACCTCAACCAGAAAATGGTCACGCAAAGTTCAGAAGGGAACTTCTGAATTTGGCTCAAGTTCAACAACAGAAATGATTAAGCTGAGAGATTTTGTAGAAGAAAACCATATCTGGTGGATAATATCTATCAATAATGGGATATAAGTATTGATATTAACTTCAATACAAGACTTAGTAGTTGGAAACTGAAAAATTATAATGAAAGTAACTTTACTATCGTTTCTAAGGTATGACTTCAAAAATATTTTTTCTAATCCATCATTGACTTTGTACACCTTGCCATGACCTCAGAGTAAGAAAAAAATATAGTATTTCTTGTTCAGAAAAAGCCCATAAAAAAAATGGTAGAGAATATTTAAATCGTATCTCTACTTACAGCAAATCCAAATGATGATGCACTGTATCTCATTACGGAGACAGCTAAAGGAAAGAAAATATTATTTAGAATCACTTTAAATCTTTTTTGTATCCTTTCTTCTCCTCTTGTCTGAGAGCTCCAAAACTAGTTTCAACACGTGGGCTTAGTTTCACCCAGTTCCCACTAGAACGACCTGACCAACATTTTAAAAAGATCTACAAGAAAGGCCTTGTGCTGCAGGAAACAGGTCACCTGAGAGATGCTTTTCATTCATCCAAAACTGTAATAGGGCAGACCTTAGCATAGCATTCAGAAACAGTCTGTTTATGAAACATGCTGCATTTCAGATGCAGTTTTCAGTAAAAATAAGTTGAAACCACTATTTCAAACTCTCAGAAAACTTTACATGTCTCAAAGTGCTCCTTGCTCCAGCTAGGCACAAAAGTCCACCTGAACTGGCTGACAAAAAAATATGCAGGCCCATCCAGACTCCTCCACTGACATCTTCCTGACAAAAAGCCTAAGGGTAATTCACACAGTCCCATTAAAAGCTTCAAATTCCATCAGATCAGTTATTTCCAATGGAAAAAGCATTAGCAGGAAAAATTTTGACCAGTTCCCATTTTGACTGCATCTAAAAAATAAACGAGACTATAAAAATGTGATAACATCTAGAAAAATTTTATAATTTTACTCCATGCATCCTAATTCTATCATCTCACAGTTCCCAATTCTAGGAGGTACCGTGCAAGGAAAAATACCTTACAGCAGCCCAGCGGAATACCATGGAAGAAGCAGGCAGCAACGGAAGAGGCCACCACCTGGAGATGGGACTTCATCAAACTGCAGCTCTCACAAGGCCAGCAGCAACACTACAGCTATGTCAAGCTGTGGAGCACTGAGCAGCTCTAGCCTTCTTGCTGTGTTTTGTAGACTGCCAGCTGAGAGCAGGACTAACCAAACCTGAATAAAATGCACAGCACTCTAGTTGCAATATTAAGAGGGCTTGGAATAAAGCCTAAAAGGATTAATTTTACTATTCTTTTATGAACAGATATCAGCTAACTTACTAAGAAAAATGTATTTCTGTAAAAATAAAAATACTTCAACTAAAAAAAAAAAGCAGACTCATCAATGACTTTGTCAATCTTAGGCTGACAAACACTAATTTTCAGTATTCCAGTATTCATTAGAACAGCTTGGCAGAACAGAGCTGCTATGGTTTGACTGTTCTTTTCAGTAACAGCAAGCAGCAGTTCTGTGGCACTTATCTGGATAAAAAAAACAACTATTTGGACTTTATCATCACAGTTGGCCAAAACACAAAGAAAAGTCATCAAGTTCATTTCCAGATTTCCATCTTCTCTAAGTTGAAGAGTATGGAAATAGTATGGACTTACATCTCCTTCCCATTGTTAAATCATGATTTCCCACGCTTCATCTCCTAGGTGAAAAAAGAGGCTGTATTTCTTGGTCAGACTTGCCAGGCAAGAGCTACACTTGAGAAGCTGACACTAGCTTGCAGTGATCCAGCTGCATATTTGAACACTTCACTGCGTAATAACAAATTACCTATCAAATGCCTCTAAGGAGGCATACAGTTTCAAAAACCACAGAAGTTGCATAAAAAAAAAATAAAAATGGGCATTCACAGGTACACATAAGCTTGCAATGTTCCTGTCATTACTGCTTTCATATGATGCAGTTCAAAGCCACATTTTTACTCCTACTTCTATTTCTAGCCTGCCCCTGTAGTGGAATTAGCCTCTCAGCTTTTACTAAATTGCCAGCTTTTTTCCCCACTCAAATCCAGACTTAAAAAAAAAATTAACACTATGGTTGCCTTAAAAATGAATATAGAATTTCTACAGGTGAAGTGCACACAGATAGCCACACCTGAAGAAAGCTTTAGGTGGCATATTTGGTGTATTTAAAGCATAAAGTCTTCAGCATGAGAACTGTCCTTATTTTCATGTATTCTACCACAGTGAATATCCACAGCACTAACACACAATCTGTGTCGCCTGAGCTATCCAAACCAGTAATTAAACCCAAGTATTAACTAACAGTGTCACAAGTCTGCTTGAACCTTTTTGCTAGCTAGTGAATACAGCTAGCGGAGGAAAGTCTTTCCAAGGACTGGTACCCTACAATACTTAATTCGCAGTGGTAAAAGGCCATAATAAACATGGTAAGGACCATTTAAGCACTGGAAAGATATATTTTTATATTATTCATTTACATACTGGCTTTCTAATGGGAATAACCACCCATTTGTCTGTCTTTTGAGGGTCAAATAACAATGTTATTTGCACTTCAGCTGTGACTTAAGCACATTAATACTTCTAGCTGACAGTACAGTCAGAAAGCTCACCAGTAAACCACCCCACCTCAAATGCAATGTTTGTCCATGAGTATAGGCTCTATGGCAGAGAAAGCAACTGTAACATTGGCATACAGGATACCCACCAATACAGGTTGCCACAGGCTGACCACATCCTCTAAAGACAGCGACTGGCTCCCGTTTTAGGCACTGAAGCTGAAAGGACTTTCAGGGAAGTACTTCTTAGCATCCAAGCACTGGGCAAAGGAATAAGCAGTGGTCCTTACGCCTCCAGCATCACTACCATGCTCCAGGAGCAATGTACAGCACTGCAGGAATGGATCTGCAGGATGGGGTTGCTCAGCCTGGAGAAGAGAAGGCTGCAGGGAGACCTTATTGTGGCCATTCAGTACTTAAAAGGAGCCTATAGGAAAGATGGGGACAATCTTTTTAGCAGGGCCTGCTGTGACAGGACAAGGGGTAATGGCTTTAAACTAAAAGAGGGTAGATTTAGATGGGATATAAGAAAAATTTTTTATGATGAGGGTGGTGAAACACTGGAACAGGTTGCCCAGAGAGGTAGTGGACGCCCCATCCCTGGGAACATTCAAGGCCAGGTTGGATGGGGCTCTGAGCATCCTGGTCGAGTTAAAGATGTCCCTGCTCATTGCAAGGGGGTTGGACTAGATGGCCTTTAAAGGTCCCTTACAACCCAAAACATTCTATGATTCTACGATCATAGAGCTTTTGCTGAACCCTCACCTTCCTTCTTCTCAATAAACATTTTTCAATTATTCCCAGATGAGCCTCTGCTGTTAAAAAGGACAGAGATTCCTAATTTCCATATTGAATCAGTACAACGGTGGGAAACAAGCAATGAGGAAAGAACAGAGCAGGTAGCTTAAAAATCCTGTGGAGCCACTGCATACATTTAGCAGCTACACTGCCATGACAGTGGGAGCCTGCTTTTAGCTATTTTATTGGCTAAATTGGACAGCATTTTATTACCTCTACAATAAAGCAGATAATCCTAATGCGTTTTCCTGACATTTGTAAACGGAACTTGCAAGCAGTCAGAAACCAAAAATAGAGCCAGCACAGTAAGCCACAAATCTACCACTGCCTCCACCTGCACAGCAACATCAATTTGTGAAGTCTGCCAACCCATAGGTCAGACTTTGCTGTAATTCCTTCACCCCTTCCAAAGTGATTCCAAATAAAGAAAAATACCCCATTTCCCACACATTCTACTTTCAACAAAATAAGGGCTTTATTCATTTCTGTGTGCCTCAGAAAAATTGTATGACTAAGGCCTTGACCCTACAAAATTGTTCCAATTTAACTCTTCAGCCATCTAGTCTCCGACCAGCTTTCACCAGGTTTAATCCATCTAAAATGTGTTCCTGGAGAGCCAGGACCCCACAGTGACCCCGGGCCTCTCATTGCCTTCTCTGCACTGGGAGAGCACCCTGGTACCTTTTTGCACAAACGTAGGAGGCAAGAAATAGGACAGGAAGTTAACTCTGCCTCCAGTTCTCCCAACCAGAAATCTTTGGGATGAGTCTGGCTACAAATGAGTGTCATGGTTTAACCCCAGGCAGCAACTAAGCCCCACATAGCCACTCTCTCCCCCATGGTGGGATGGGGGAGGGAATAGGAAGAGTAAAAGTGAGAAAAGTCATGGGCTGAGATGAAGACAGTTTAATAGGGAAAACAAAAGCTGCACACACAAGCAAAACAAAACAAGGAATTCATTCCCTGCTTCCCCTGGGCAGGCAGGTTCTCAGCCGTCCCCAGGAAAGCAGGGCTCCATCACGCGTAACGGTGACTTAGGAAGACAAATATCTCCTCCTTCCTTCTTCCCCCAGTTTATGTGCTGAACATCACATCATACGGTATGGAATAGCCTTTGGGCCAGTTGGGGTCAGCTGTCCTGGCTGTGCCCCCTCCCAGCTTCTTGTGCCCCTGGCAGAGCAGGGGAAGTTGAAAAGTCCTGGACTGGTGTAAGCCCTGCTCAGCAACAACTAAACCATCAGTGAGTTACCAACATTCTTCTCATCCTAAATCCAAAACACAGCACTATGCCAGCTACTAGATAGAAAATTAACTCTATCCCAGCTGAAACCAGGACAATGAGAGATGGTACATACAAACAGCTCCTCCATCTGTCATAAAAATCTCCTCTTACCTACTCAGAGAGGCAAAGACTATTTTTAGGAAGCTCCTCTTGATAGGACAATCACTCCATCAGGTTTGCCTTTAATTAAGTCTTTTTGAAAAACACACCTGGATGTCAGCACATAAAATACCATGGCTTCAAAGCACATGACCTGCACTTGGCAGAAATCAGGCAGGCAATGTGAACATCACTGAAAGTGGTGGGTTTATTTCTATGTATATTGCCATGCATATCTTGCAGGTTGTACAGCATCACAAGCAAGAGGAACTGGAAGTTGTGCTGAATCAGAAGTGAAACTGAAATACAGTCTATTTTCATTGCCCAGTGTTGGTAAAACATCAAAAAATATTGTTTCAATAAATATTTCAAAAGAAATCCATTCCAAGCAGAGAAAACCAAATGAGTAATGTTTTCTAAAAATCCCTCACAACAACTGAAGGCAAAGAACAGACATGACTCTGATACTGTTAATACTTGTAAAAACCGCCACTGACCAGGACCAACAGATACACACACATTTCCCCAGGCACCTTCTCCCTGCCCTGAAATTCTAGTAGAGCAAAATTTAAGGATTTGTATGTACATGCCCAAAATTTCCGCAATCAGCAGACTAGCTATATATGGCTGCTAAACATCCAGTATTTCAGACACAAGTCTGCCAGACATCTAATCTACGTGGGCAGTTACAGTGCTATCCATCAGCGTCATGTTCCTACACCTGTATTTCTACCCCAAAGTCATTGGCAAAACTGTACCAACCCTATCTATATAAAATCTTCAGCTCATTTTCCCAGTTTATAATTGCATCAACATAGTAAAGACCCTTATTTCTGGGCAACACCATTATACCAAATGGAAGCAGAAGTTTAATGTATATTAAACCAGGATCTTGATCTCATTAGAATTTATGACTGATTAAGAGGGTTCAGTTTTCCACCTGCCTTAAAGGTGTCACAGTGACTGTGCAGAACAAACTGCAGCGGGGTACTAGGATACTTTTATCCTTGGGCAGACTCAGCTGTGGGATGTGACTTAGTGAAGGGGGCTCTGCAGGAGCCAGACACCATGTCCTTGGCTCTGCCGCTCCTGGGGCATGACTGTTAGGCCAAGAAACTACCCTTCTCAAGTTTTGTGGTTTTTCAATTTACAAATTTGATTTCTGTACAAATTCTACACACTTCAGAGCAGTGACTGTATCGTCCAGGCTGTCTCTTCTATCCCCTGGACTACAGTTGGGGCTTCTAAATGTATACAAAAGCAACAAAGCTAAGGAACCTAGGATTTACCACTCCCTTCCTTCAAAAAGAAAGTGCAATCCCACCAAATCCCACAGCTTTACCTTTTCCTTCATTTTTTAAAAGGACTGAGATTCTTGACATAAGCAAATGACTCTACCTACTATTTAATAACAATTTACTTTACTTCTTCCATAACAAAAAAAATCCTCAAGGTATCATAAAAATCTTTGCAGATACAGTCTGGTAACAAATTCTGCTAATGGTAGTGATAAAGCTTTCCAGGAATATCTTTCTTTCCTTGTCCATTACTCAGTTAGTATCTGTTTTTTTATTTGTTTTCATCTATTGCAATGGTCAAATCTTTAGCAGCTGCAAACTTACATAATTTCATTTACTTCAGCACACTACAACAGTGCACATCGGATAAAGGTTTTCCTCATTTCTTACCAGAGAAACAGTAGAATTCCAGGGCTTTGTGCAAAAGTTTTCCTTTGAGTTTAATCCAAACTATTCTTTCCAGTTTGCTGACATATTAGCAAAAAACCCTTAAATTATTATCATCTCTGACTTCAGATTTTCTATCTTAAGGAAGAAATTCTTTACAATGAGGGTGGTAAAACACTGGAACAGGTTGCCCAGAGAGGTGGTGGAGGCCCCATCCCTGGGAACATTCAAGGCCAGGTTGGATGGGGCTCTGAGCAACCTGATCTGGTTAGTGGTGTCCCTGCTCACTGCAGGGGGGTTGGACTAGATGACCTCTAGGGGTCCCTTCCAACCCAAAACATTCTATGATTCTATGATTGATTCTATGATAAATCATTCATTTTTCAATGTTTCAATTTCAGAATTCTTTAAAAATCTATTTTTTTGTGCTTCTTGCAAAGAATTAAATGTCAGTTCTCCCTTTATTGCCTCTGCTTACATGTTTTCTGATAATATTTGGCTTACAGCTGCATCAGAGCCTCACGGTAAAAAAATCATAAGACTTCCATTTCAGGGGTTAAATATTCACAGTATTGGCTTTCACGCAGGCAGCATGGATATGGTTTTCCCAGACTGATTATTCATTATACCATGGTGCTCACCAATAGTAGCAATCTCAAAGAACAGCAAAGCTGTCCAGTCCTAAAGCTTACTTAGTCTCCTGATTCACTTCGGTTTAATTTGCTTTTATCTTCCCAGTTACTACCAAAAGAGCACCCATGCTGCCACTGGCATGTCCCACAAACAAACAGAACAGACTGGGCAGCTGAGCAGGACTGCATAATCCTGAACTATGAAACAATCCTACTACAAAAAATAATGTATAACTTACAGAATGATGGAAAAACTACCCCTGTGGAGAAAAGAGCGAACCAGCTTTCTCTATAATACACAGTAGACAGTCCCCAAGATCATACCAGCAATATAAAAAAAACCCCAAGCAAACACTGAATGATAGCGACACACACACCCTGAGGGTAAATCTGTTCCTTATTTCAGAAAAAATAATGCCTGGGCCCTCTTTCAACAGCTGCTGAAATATCTTCCATCTACAACAAGCCTTCACTGCCACCCTTCAGTGAGTCTAACACTAAAAAATGGTCAGCCAAATACCCCAAAGCAGTCAATTTGTATGTCACTCTTTCCAGCATAGCTAGAGACGAACATGAGAAACCATTTGTTTAGGGAAAGCTTTTCATAAACCCAGAAAGCAGGCAACTCCAGTAAGGCAGAGTTAACAGCAATTTCCAGGGTTGCTGCAACATCCGTGCAGGTGAAATATTACAGCATGTGCAAGCACTACGCAGAGCAGCGCGCTGCAGTGCCGGTTCTGGGAGAAAGCAGGACCCCTCCTGTCCAGCATCCCACTGCTTCACATACTCCCATGCTTCCTTTCTCAGGTGCCAACCTTCTTTTTTCAAACAAGATCATCTCAAAAAAAAAAAAAAAAAAAAAAAAAAAAGCAAATCAGAGAAAAGGAAAAGTGGTATTTTTGTTTAGTTTTAGCTTTCCAGGGGGCAGGAACTAAAAGAGGGCCCATATGTTATAGCTCCAGTTTAGCTTTATTGGGATACTAAATGCACACATTTGCATTTAAGAATAGGAATAATAAAACTTGAAGGTCTATAAGAAACATACTGGGTTTCCTTCCAGGCACATGGTGCAAACTCTCTGCAGTTGAATAGACGGGTGCATAGTTTAATCCATTATATTTCAAATGGGGTCACTTGAATCACCCAAAATAACTCAGTACAATGACATTAAAGCACATCAGCTTTTAATGAAACTATGTATTATTGATGCCCCAACTCCAAATATAACAACTGAAATGGTCTAGAATGTTGCAAATGCCCGTAACTGCACATCTACCAGGGAAGCTTTTGCAGCAATCCACAGGCTTTATAATTTCAAGCCTGCAACTAGCTTCCAAAACCAAAGGAAGCATTTTGGCCCTGGACAGGGGCAAGGAACGAGTGCTACCTTGGCTAAAAAAGCCACAACCAACCAGAAATGTTGAGTGATATCAGACACACTCAACAGCCGTTTCTAAAGATTTGTAACTCACTGTATTCAAATGAAGGTTATTCCAGATTTCATGACCTAGGAGACTCTCCAAAGGCAACATTTCTCCCATCTTTTGTGTAATACTAACCAGAGGCAAAGCTAGCAGAGAAGTATTCAGGTCCTACACAGCATAAAGAAATTATTCTTGGGAGTTTGGCCAGATGTTTTAAAGCAGGTTTTACCTAAGTTAGCAGAAAAACCCAGAAGACTGGGGTGAAGGTTTGTAAATACTTATCTGGCTTAAATGGGTTTCTGAAAGCTTTAAAGCAATTCAGTGAACTCATATTTTATACATGTATACCCAAACCTGTAACAGCTTGGACACAGGCTAAACATTTTTACCAGTCATTGAAGGTTTTGAATTGTTAATAAAAAAAAGCTGAAATACTGCCATTATTTTCAGGTTCTCCTAAGTTCCTGTCCTGTGGTCACATTAGAAAAACAGAGAGATCATTTCAAAAAGATAATTAAAGAATGATATCATACACAAGCTACAGCTCAGATGTATTAACATGCAATTTACATGCAAGGATTCAGGCTAACGGCAACACAACTAACAATAAATATATGAATATTATTGGTTGTGCTATGTAGTATGCTATATATTGGTGTCTAAATGAAAAAATTGTTAATTAGCTTTTATTTAGAACATAAACACATTTAAAAGAACATAACCAGTGAGAATTGCACCCCTCACCCTTGTTATTTGTCTCCATTACTGTAAAGAAGCCTAGTGGTTTATTTCTAAAAAGATGCTTATCTTGAAGTTTGCCAAATTTAGATTAAATGAAATATATCAGAAAACTCCAAATGCCAAACCTCCAGATTCAGCATTTTTTGTATTTATTTTTTCCCTGTTTTTATGCTACTTTTTCAAACTTGACTTGATTGTGAATTGTATTTTCAACAACTGTGGTATATCACGCATCAAAAGCATGGAAAAAAAAATCATTAATGCTGCTGTTAAAAAACCAAGGAAGTCCAGTTTGAGAGTACTTCCAAGAAACATAAATAATTGTCCAACATTGTAAAACCTAATTCTCAGTGTGTTACAAAAATTCAAACCACAGGCCTCACGGTGCATACAAACACTGTTTCATTGGTTGATATTTCAGGTTCAAAGTCCTCACACCAGCAGACCAACATAACACAGCTCTATGCTGTGTTTTACACTTATACTTTATACATACCACAGTATAACCTCTTCTCCATATAAATTGGCTGACTGAAGTGCAACATGGAGGATTTAGATCAAGAGAGGATTTAGTTAGCTTTGCCACATATCATATTTCTTTCTAGAAGTATTCCAACTATCCCGTACCTTAAATATAGTTCTTAAATAGAACAAGAAAAAAAACTGTATCTGTGGTTTAAGTCTACTCAAGTTGGATTCCTCCTGGGGCTCTTTAAACTTAGAGAGAAGAAACACATTTTAGCCGTGGTAAGCGTTTAAAACCAGTCCACAAAAGCACTGGCTAAATTCTGTTTTCCCCATTAACTGTAAGAACCCTTTCTTAGTATCTGCTATCCACAATACAACATGGGTGAATTTTCTGCTTATAAACAAACAGATCTGCCAGATAATAATATTTTCACTGGACTTGCACATGAACTTCAATATACAAATTTTTGATCAAAACTTTTTTTTTCCTAGAATTTCCGTAAAATTTTAAGCAGTTCAAGGGATGCAGCAACGAATTGAAAAATTTTATATTTCCAAAGTTTTCCAAATAAATTAGAATCTATTTTTTTATTTGATGGATTTTTATTTTTCATTCAGTATGTGTGTGGAGAGAGTTATATTTCATGAGGTCACTATAGACATATAGCTATATTTACAATTACCTCCAAAAATAAATAAAACCAGACAATTATTTCACAGATAAGGAAACAGAACTGGATCAGGGATCTTAGGAGACATTTGAAGATCAGGAATCCAGAATGAGTTTAATAGCCAGAACAACTGGACTCTGAAGAGTGAGTATAATTGTTTGAAAAGGCAGCTAGGTCCGGGTGGTTGGCACAGTCTCACACATCATACTGTCTGACTAAGACAAAACCCTTAAACATTCCCTTTTTTAGGGTTCTTACCTATAAAATGGCACAAAAGTACTTCCACACTTCAGGATGTTATACACAGGAAAAATCATTTTACCATAGGGAAGCTTCTGCTAATTCTGCAAAGAGTGACCACAGGCACCACAAATACCTATCTGAATAAACTGTTTAGTATTAGGATCAGCCTTTTGTGATATTTCACATTCTCAAAGCACTGCCATAAGTTTTAGAAATGCAAACTTTAACTACAGAAAATGGTAACCCAATTAGAAATGATCTGCATGAACTCTATGGCATTTCCACAGCTTAACAGTTATAAGATACCCTATTTTTATACTAGAGGTATTTCAACAGACTTCTGAAAATCAAAGCAGACTTCCTTTTACGCAGAAATATAGCAGTACTTCAGAAGTGTACCAAGTGCTGAAAAAAAATTCACATTGAAAATAATTTTGTATTGCCCTTTCACTTGCATTAGTATAATGTAATTACAATTATTGAAACTGATGTGACTGGTGCACCCCCATCAATGGGTTACTACAAGCTTCCTGTCGGAAGGAATGAAGGTAAAGGAAGATATTTGACTGTCACTTCCCTTGGTATTTTTGTCTGGTCCCTCCCTCAGCTAACAGGTGGTTAATTCCTGCAATTCTGTTCATGAGGAGGCTAAACAGAAGTAGCATAAATTCTCTGCATACACGCATTTGTGATTTAGAAACCTAAGACCCTGCCAGTAGCCCATCCATGAGTGACCCTGGTTCAATGGTTCCTGGGACAAGGAATGGCCACTCTAACCTGGAAGCCGGAGGGCACACAGCATGATCTGACACAGATCTGTGCCACAGCAGGCTGCTTCTCTGGAAGAAACTGTTCTTCTCTACAGGTGGATCAGTGCCTTCCCCAGCACTTCCTACACTAGGCAATGCCTAAAGGCACAACTGAGTCCCTCTGTTCTCAGTGGGAACAACGCAGGAGAGGAAAGCAATAATGCAGAGACTGGTGGGTTTTCCTTAACATAATAAATAAAAGGGAAAAAAAAAAAAGAAAAAAGGAAGCTTATATTCACTTCTCTATGCATGGCTTTCCTGAACATGCAAAGAATGGAACATGGTATGTGAAGACAAGACCATAAGAAATTCACACTCATGACATTTAGTCTCATAATAAATATTTGTTCTCTGAGCATTTTAATGACCTTAGAAATATGAAAACCAGGGAAGATTTGAACTGAAAAGCTTTGGTTGTTGAAAAATAATTAGTCGTCTTCACTGCCTTTTTCATCATCCCCATCAACTTCAGAGACAAGACACATATCACAGTCCCCCCCATTTTAATTAAATGGCTAGTGAGCTGCTCCAGAACAAAAACAAGCTGCCAAATACAGTTAAGCAGGCTGCCAAAATATAGCACAATATTACAGAGGGATCTTTTTACAAAGTAAGATTAAGAATGCAAACCATCCCAGACACCTCAGTGAATTAGTGGGGAAACTTTAAAACCTGGTTTTACATACACATTTTAAAAAACAGAATTCCAATTTAAAGTTGCTTTTTGGTATAAAAATTTTTAGATACCTCAACTGACTGTGGGAGAGGACACCTGATCAGATTTCTCCAGCTGTAGACACGCAGCCCATTATTAGTATGCATGAGGCTGAAGACCCATTCTCAGAGGTGAATGTTAGGCACAGAGCACGCCGTGCTAAGGACACACCTATGTAACACTACACAGGAAATCAGCTATTCCATACCCCATTAAATCCTTCTATTTAATCTTCAATTTTAACAGGTGAAGAGTTCAATTCCTGCCATTTAACATCTTAAACTTGTAAAACTCTCACGGGGCATTCCCACACTCTAAGAATCTGCAGTTTTAAAAATGCAAAATCACCTGCAGTCCCTTTACTGCTCTGTTTGTTCAAGAATTCCTGTATGTGGCATATTTGATAAAGCATGATATTCAAACATGGATTAATTATATTGGAATAAAGTAATATTTATTTTGGAACTGAGGTCAAATTGGGAAAACCATCACAATTTTACACAATAAATTTTACTGGTCAATTCTGCTAATAAACCTAAAAGTTGCCCAAACAACTATAGTAGTTCTAAATCAGCAAGTATTTTCATAATTTAATTTTATTTCAGTACTGTCCTATTAACATTTGTTTAAATTTACGGTATCGTCAGATAGTTTGTGGCGGTTTACCACCTGGATCCTTACACTCTAAACTCATTTCTGTGGTCAGATAGCTGGAAAGCAGGAGACGACTGAAAACGATACCTTGTTTATTCAGTTAGACCTGCTAGCAGATTTTATTCCCTATTTCAGTATATCGTATCACGGGTTCTGATCAAAGTGACATTTAACTAACATTCCTATCTTTATTAGAGAAGATTATTTTATTTGCACAAAGTCCAGGTAACTGCAAGTAAAATGTACTGATAAAGAAGGGAGGAAATTGCAAGCCTACATTTTGCTATTCACTGTGTAAGCAAACTGATGAACGCACTGACTTCAGTCAGACCCAAGTCAACAGGGCTCTGAGGGACAAAAGAGGTTTGCTCACAAAATAAATGATGAAACTAGGATCCAGTATGTATAAAGACATTTATTTGAGTTCTCTAAGCATAGAGGAAATTACATTTGCTGATTGCTTCGTAATGAAGGCCATTTTGCAAGCCCAGAAGAGAAGGTAGGAAGCCATACAAATATAAACCTTTAAGATAGGCACTCCCTACAGCTCTTATTCTACAAAAGCTATCCACTCTTAGTTTTATTTTAGCCTTGTCTTCAATCAAAGGCATGTTGATTACTCTTTTCTATTCCCAAATACACTTTGAAGTGTGGAAGTCCAGAAGATTCTTTCTTTGCTGGACTTCCTTTGCCTATGATTTTTTTAACTAAAAGATATTTTGCATGTTTTGTTAGCAGGATTTCAGCTCAACAACTAAAAGATAGCAGACTCCTACTTTACTTCTCATACAGCTGCTGGAATGTAAAGAAACCTTGGAGTCTGAACTGGATTATTAATGCTCCTTTAATACAGATCACCAAGCAATGAAAATTCACCCTTCCTACACAAATTTAATTAAACATCCAAGTTCTGAACACAGACAATTCTGCTAAATAAATCAAGTCAGGAAGAAAAAAAAAAAAAAAAGCAAAATCCTCTGTGTTATCTTTTTTCTCTTTCTAGGCTGAAATATAAGCAAACCTTCCAGGGAGAGAAGCAAGTGTCTGATAGCTCCCTGTTGAATTTAACTGTAGGAAGGAATTGCAAGCCCTTCAGACAAATCTCTTCCTCAGACAACGTGCTAATCTTAGCAATCTATTGCTAAGGGCCGCAATAAAGAAGGCTGTCATCAATCCTACTTCAGTGTTGTAATGTGGAGATGCTCTGCTAGCAAGGATGACACAGACACACTGTGTACACAAAACCACTGCATCAGGCTTAGTATACAACTTAAGAGCAAACCCAATATATTAAGTTAGCTGTGGGCTTTAAGTCATCAAGTAAAAATTAAAATGAAATGTGAGTCTTAATAACAAATTTCCTTTGTTCTGTGGTTTTTAAATTAAGCTTTGGTACTAGCTTTTTAATGCAGTAATTCTAAATAAACCTTCTTGGAAACATGTAATGCTGATTCTCTAACAAAAACTTTTTAATAAAAACTGTTACAGTTTTCTTCCAGTTGCAGTCTTGACAACAGGTAGTGGTAGGAAATCCTACTCTGCAATTCACAAGACCAGGAAAATAGTAACAGCTCCCCTGAAGGATGCAGAGTTCCGAAACTAAAAGAAAAAATAGCAAATGATTGACATACCACAGCACTTTGCATCTGTCCAATTTTAGAGTAATTGGCTTGACACATTTACTGCTAATTCTGATCAAAGTAACAGAAAACTTCCAATCCTGTCTCTATGAGATAAGCTGAATTTATTTGGACAATAAATAGTCCAGGTAACATCAGAAAAAATGTGATGATAAGGCAGGAGGATATTACAAAGTTGAACGTTGCTATTTACAACATGTAATCATGTTAATAAAACTCGAACTACATCAATTATTTTTTTTGTGTTCCATGCACAGCTAGTCCAATGAGCAAGCCTCTTGAAAAGCATTAGAAATATATTCCCAGGATAAAACCCTTTAAGTCAAGCAGTACACTCCTCCTCTTTTAACATACAAAGGGCTTTTCCTGTTGCTTTTTTTGTTTTTTCTGTTATACATGCTTATTATTAGCATGAAACAGCATCAAAACTAAAAAGACATTTTCTACATTTCAATATACAGGGAATGTTTAAAGCAAAGTTGACACGTACCTGACTTGCAATCAAAATGACTTTTCAGTCGAAGACCCTAAGCACCAACAATCCATGGAGTCATCTAAAATACCCTGACTTAATTTTTCTAAAATGATAAGCATAGTCTCTGAAAATCCAGTCTCAAGTTTTCTGCCAGTAGCATTTCTGAAAATGGAGCTAACTTCAAAAGGGTTAGCATGTCTTCTACAATCATGACACCAACAGTTCTAAAAATCTTTGTTGGCAATGATCTATTTTTTAAAACATTGCTTCAGATTATTGAAAGTGAAAACACACATTTTTATCATTCTTAGATCCTCATCTGTTCTGTTTTTAGAGATCAGACAGCATCTAGTCATTCTCTGGCTCCATGCACAAAGTAATGATGTTTTTTTTTTCCCATTTGTAAATCATGCTAAGAATACTTGCTTATTTATAAAAGTAGAAACCTAGAATCACTAATACCAGACTGCTGGACTTGGATTTAAAAAATCCAGTGGTCTGAATTTGTAGTGACCAATCCTGACCCTTGAGTCTGAGATTAACTTACTAGAACTGGTAGGTTTTGTGATGGCTGAGAATACAACACTATGTAGCATTTCATATTGGCCAAAGATGTCTTGCTCACTATTCTCACTGTGCCAGACTGACTGCTTCCCTTCTTGGCAATGAAAGGCTTTGAACTTTCTTGGCCTGATGCACCAATACAGCTTCAGCCAGATTCCCTCAATGGTGCAAACATCACTGCCCCTAGTGATCCTCCTGGAAACTATGCTAAGGCACATGGAAAATAAGGAGACAGTTGGTGAGATCCAACGTGGCTTCACTAAGAACAAAGCATGCCCGACAAATTTGGTGGCCTTCTCCAATGGGGTTACAGTGTTGGTGGATAAGAGAAGAGCAACTGATGTCATCTACCTGGATTTGTGCAAAGCATTTGACACTGTCCCGCACAATTTCCTTGTCTCTAAATTGGAGACATGGATTTGACAGACGGACTACTCAGTGGAGAAGGAATTGGCTGGATGGCTGCACTCAAAGAGTTGCCATCAACAGCTCAATGTCCAAATGGAGACCAGTGATGAATGGTGTTCCTCAGGGGTCAGTACTGGGACGTTTAACATCTTTGTTGGTGACATGGACATTGGGATTGAGTGCACCCTCAGCAAGTTTGCTGACAACACCAAGCTGTGTGGTATGGTTGACACACTGAAGGGAAGGGATGCCATCCAGAAGGACCTTGACAGGCTTGAGAGGTGGGCCTGTGCAAAACTCATGAAGTTCAACAAGGTCAAGTGCAAGGTCCTGCACATGGCTTGGGGCAATCCCAAGCACAGATACAGGCTGGGTGGAGAATGGACTAAGAGCAGCCCTGAGGGGAGGGACTTGGGGGTGTTGGTTGATGAGAACATGACCCAGCAATGTGCTCTTGTAGCCCAGAAAGCCAACAGTATCCTGGGCTGCATCAAAAGAAGCGTGACCAGCAGGTCGACAGAGGTGATTCTCCCCCTCTACTCCACTCTCCTGAGACACCACCTGCAGTACTGTGTGCAGCTCTGGGGCCCCCAACAGAAGAAGGATGTGGACCTGTTGGAGCGAGTCCAGAGAAGGGCAATGAAGATGATCAGAGGGCTGGAGTACCTCTCCTATGAAGGCAGACTGAGAGATTGGGGTTGTTCAGCCTGGAGAAGTCTACGGGGAGACCTTATAGCAGCCCTTCCGGTACCTGAAGGGGCCTACAAGAAAGCTGGAGAGGGACTTTTTACAAGAGCATGGAGTGACAGGACAAGGGGTAATGGCTTTAAACTGAAAGAGGGTAGATTTAGATTAGATATAAGGTATAAATTCTTCACTATGAGGGTGGTGAGGCACCAGCACAGGTTGTCCAGAGAAGTTGTGGATGCCCCATCGCTGGAAGTGTTCAAGGCCATGTTGGATGGGGCTTTGGGCAACGTGGTCTACTGGAAGGTGTCCCTGCCCATGGCAGGGGGTTTGAACTAGATGATCTTTAAGGTCCCTTTGAACCCAAACCATTCTATGATTCTATGATTTCAGATGCCTGCTGAAGAAAAGATGTTCCTTTTGCAAAGCCTTCCAAGCCAAAATAGGTATTTCATACTCAATTATAGGTCTAATTATGTTAACTTATTCACTGCTTTTGATGACCTCTCAGCCTCCCTCCCAGGTAAGACATCCTTTTATGTTTACAAGTTATTGTATTGTTTTCCCTGCACTGCACTTACTCATCTTTTCTTTTCAGCTGCCTCGCAGTCAGAGCTGTACTACAATGTTAAGAACACAGAAAAGAAATTGCAGCAAGTTCATTGAGCCACTTTAAGAGAAAAATCAAGAATAAAATCAGCAGTGTAAAACTAATGTAAATGATCTGAAGTTAATGTGTAAAGGATAGACTTTAGATATATTTGTAGCAGTGTTATAGAAAAGCCTAACAAATATTTTCCCTCTAACTCCGAACAGGTCAATTCTCATTATTGCAACATTCAAACAAGTAGACTATATTACTACATTAAATAATATCATATGAGAAAAGTCACTTACTTTTGAAAAGTGAAAAGAGCAAGCTACTTTTTATTGACCGTGCAAGGAAAATTACTGTGAGTTCTGGAGAGCCATAAATTCACCTCACAGTATATTTCATGGTAAGTTGATTGCATATATAGGAGATAAGAGCCCAGAGTCTCAGACTGTGTAAATTTACATCATGTTCTTCAGATATCCTTATTTATACTGCTTGGTTATCTAGCCTTCATGTAATTGACTGTGTTTGTAACAGTCTAAATTTACAAATTTCCCATTTTCAATAGAGCGCGGTAAAGAAGTCTAAAAATTTCCAGGGAAATTATCAAGATAACTCTATCAATGATACTGCTGGATAAAAGAATACTTACAATTTAAAAAATTATTTTGCAAATATATTTTTGAAATGCTGGGAAGACAATATCCTTTCTTCAAATAACAATTTGTAACAGCTTCTCAACTATCTTAATAATATAACTTACTTTTGCATACTACCTTTTGAAAAATAGCCTGCCATACACTTCTTCATTCTACCAAAGAATAAAATAAAGAAAAGGCAATGGAAAGGAACGGCCAGGGAAAAGAGATTAATTTGGAGCTAGAGCCAGCTACCCTCTGGGGTAGGATATAGGAATGATGCAGCTGCTTCAGATGGAAACCATGACATCAGTCACAGTACACACATAAAGTCTTGAAAGGGGTTTAGAACAATTATGAAATTTCTTCTGCAGCAAGGAGTGTATCTTTGTACATGAAAGGAGGTGATCATTCTGTACATATATAGTATAGACAGTTAGCCCTAATAATATTTGTAAAATGGATTTGAGTAAGTTAAGGCAAATAAAATCTCCTTGGTACCAGAAAGCCCTTGTGATACAGAAGCCAATCTTAACCAATAGCTTAAATATTTCATCCTCCCCATGACTATGGCTTGCATCCACACTTACCAAGGTTAGCTCCTTGGTGGTAGACTGGCCCACTCACACTGGCCTATACCTCATCTCACAGCAATACAGCGCCAACCCAGGATTGGGACCTCATAGGTTACTTCTGTAGAAAGATCTGAAAATTAATGACTTGCATGCATCTACAGAACATTTTCCTTCACATGAAGTTAATTTAATGTGTTTTCAAGATACGAGTCTCAACAGATGATGACTTATTGGGGTATGATTACTGGTAAACTAGGGTCCAAAATAAGCCACTTCCTTAGTAACTCGGTAATAATTTCTGATAAATTATTGCTTTCATTGAAAATGAGATATTTTCTCAACAGCAAATACAATCAAGGAGTAAAAGGTGCTTATCAGGAGTTAGTAAGTTAATGTGATGTCAAGAACTTTAAATAAAATTGCGAATTATTTGTTGATGCTGTACATAATGGAAATGATTTTCTGCTGTTATTCTATGTCATGGAACAACATGCAACAGTGAGTATTTGATCCATATCTTTGATGTTCTTTAATAAATTCTGGATTAAAAGTTTGCAGCTTTATACTGACGCAAGTGGAATCAATGAATTCTTAAGTTCTACTGTGAAAGAAATTGTGAAAACAGGTGTTGGCATTTTGGGAATTCTAGTACTGAACAGAGACCAGATGATTAATTGCACAACATTACCCCAGAAAGCATTCCTAAAGAGAAAAGTTCATTGAGACAGCTAGAAGAATATATGCATGAAACAAATCAAAACAATTTTATAAATACTCAGTAAAATTAGATACTTAAAATTTATTCAAATTGGCTGAACATGCCAATACAGTTTCCCTTTATAGTTCAGGTTCCACCTATCTAAAGTACACGGCCTTTACAATTTATTGATACAATTAGTTTGTCAGCTTCAGACAGGAGTCCAAATCAGCATTCAGCAATCCACAGATACTGATTTTTACGCCTTATGAAAAGGTTAAATATTTACTATAACTTTGATTATTTGCAATTTTGGATCTGACATTAGTCACACTAGAATAGCTAGGCCTTTAACACTATGTGATGTTCAGATAAGCTCTCAGAAAAGCCATGCTACTGGTACTAAGTTGTTTTTTTTTTTTAATTTCTGTCTTGCAGTTGACCTGAGGTGAATGTACAGCATCTGTTTCCTCTCAGCACCGCTTTCAAATTATACCGTTCCATACCAAAAAACATATTTTCTACTGAAAAAAATCTCACTGTACAAACACAGATTTAAAAATAGAACCCCAAATACGTATTACCTTCATATAAATGTTGGAAAGAAAAAATTTGTATTCCTGTGTACAATGAGACAGTTGTTTGGGGGTTTTTTTTGAAAAATAAAAAAACTACCCCATCACCTTTTCTAGGCCCTTTTCAAAGCAAGCCCACTGACAATAACAAAGGCTAATCATGCAGATTGATTAGCCTCCCTCTTCTATACCATGGTATTTACAAAACCTTGTTAACTTGCAATGACTCGCCATGCTTCTGTATGGTTCCTGTAGTTTGAGGAAGATTAACATAGCATTATCATCAGATAAACAAGGAGAGAAATGAAAAACAATCACAAAATGTAAATGTAGTTACATACCTATCTATTCTAGCTCGTTTTAATATAGAATTTGTCATTAGAATCAGGTCTTATCCAGTGCCCAACAAAATCAATGGAATTACTTCAACTCACCTTAGTATACACTGGACCAGATCTACCATTTGTTTAGAAATACTATTTTGTTGTTATTAATTTTCAATGTAAAAAGTATGTACACCTACATAAGTGGATTTTTAACCCTTTCTAAACATGCATTAAAACCTATTAAAAGTGAATCAGGAGCGTAATTCATTCTTGAAGGTAGTTCACTACAAAGCTCTAGACTTAAAGATCTTCAAATAAACTTACTTTTGAAGCTAATCTACTCTAACAAAATGAAAGTACTTCTGCTCCTTCAATGTTGCTTAGGCCCTATGTCTGAATACTGATGTTTCAGTAGTTTTTCCACAACAACTTGAGAACATTTTCAATTCCTTATAAAATTAAGAAGAAATTCTGATCCACAGGCAAAAAAAATGTCAAATTAAAGTACTTCAGTAAGGTACTGAGTCATCCTTAACCTTTGAAAGAAATACTTAAGAATCCACCTAAAAGTTTATTACAGCAAAGATAATGAAGAAAAACTTTCTTTCTTAAAGAAACACCAATGCAGCTTGAAGAAAAATACGTAACTACCATTTATTTTACAACCAGACAGAGATGTTGGCTGAATAAAAATATCTAGAAACAGAATAAAAGCAAACCCTGTATAATGTTATTACACAGATCTGTATAGATTATTAAAAATTGTATAAGACAAAAAATGTCTGCATAGCAAGTCCTGCAGAGAAGATGATCTGATTTCCTAAAGAATTTGGTAAATTAATTATATACCTTTTATGTTGCTTTAAAGATGCAGTCTTCTCTTTATTATAGATTTTAGTGCAATGTGTTCTTGTGACATATAACGACATTATTAGAACATGAAATTTAAACAAGCATGTATCATTATTTTTCCTTTGCTTTTTGGAACTACTGCAGAACAAGCTGCTCAAGTAATGAAAAACACACTAAAAGCAACTGGCCAAAAGCAATCCCTCAGCCCCTACATGTTACTAAGAATTCAAGAAGCTGCAATTCAGTACAACAAAGCATAATTCATATTAAATCAAAACAAATGCAAACTAGTCATTTGTACACATCTTGCAACTAAAGAAAGGATGAGTTCAGCACAGCAAAGCGAAATACACTTCCACGTGTTTTCCATGTATATGTAGGCACAAATACACACACACTGGGAAAAAGGAAAGTAAACCAAACTGAGCTGACAGATGTGGCAATGTACTACATTTGCAGAAACGCAGAATAGCGCTAATACTGAGCTAGTCTGTGGGATAAGCTGGAAGAAGTAACATTGGCCTAAAACATCAAACAGCAAGGAAGAATAGTCACACTTGTCAACAACCATCACCAGCAGACCCTTCCTCAGGTCCCAGACTTGTTTCATCACCAGAAAATGCTTCAAATGGGGGAAAGCAAAGGGAACTGTCTAGAGGCTTAAACAAAGTCTTCAAACTCAACCATCCAGAGACAGCTACTCCTTCTCCTGCCTAATACAATATATGCTGCCAAAGCAAAACAAGAGAAGCAAAGTTCAGCTGGTTAGGGTGCAGGTTCAAAACAATAGATGAGGTGTTGGCTTCAGCTTGGGCAAGCCTAAGACTTCTGCTTCGTCCATTTATGACACATCTTCAGCTGTTGCCATGACAACACTGACATCTCCCCCTGCTGTGAAGTGCTCTTAGTTTAAATATTGTATAAATGAACATAAATCTTTCATATATCTCATGCAGCTATTGTTTGTGAAATGGGGGCAGTATTCCTCAGTTTTATTAGAGGAAGAAATATTATACAAATCAGTCATATCATTATTCACTGAACACTGAAAAATTTCAATAGCCCAACCCAGCATAACATTAATATTTTTTATGAAAAGCAGTATAGTAAGGCTCTCTGTATCTTCCAAACAGGAAAAGGACAGTTTCAGCAAATTTTCTGTCCTGAAAAATTCAGGTGTGTTAGAAAATGAGACCTCCACATTAACTTATTTACCATGTCCATCTCAAGTAAAACAGTTCTTTTTAAATGTTTCAATATTCTAAGTGAACATTTTGTGTAGATTTCCAATTAATAGTTTTTGATATTATAATTCCTTTTGGATATTATTCATAAATATTGAAAATTTTCTTAGATTAACAACACTCCCATCTGTCTCTAGCTGAGTTTTGCAGCACAAACATGATGCCAGGCTTTCTCTCAGGGCATTCTGCCCTTGAGAATCAGTAAAAACCTTTATAGACATGGTACAGCTTCTATTATCACATACATGTAAATCTGTAACAGCGACTCCACTATTTTCAATTCTACATTCAGGAAAAGCATTTGAGGTAAACCTAGAAATAAACTAGATCTTCCTAGTTTTCTATTTGATTAAAGAAATTTTAGAACAAATACACAAACAAAAAGAAAAAAGAACAGTCAGCCCTTTAAAAAAAACAGTACTTTTCTACTGCAAAGGCCTAAAAAGATGTTCATATAGGTATACAATGCAAAACCTGCACCCAGTTCATATGCTGTTATCACTTTGCATCACTGCTTTTGAGACGGATTGGTTGTTTTAATAGGGTCATCTTCTAGAGGGTGGAACTATGTCTCTGCAGGCAGCTGATCATTTCCATCCACAAAGGTACAAAACCAAATGTAGCTCATAGGATTGTGAGTGCACGTACTACACCAGATACTGTTAACATTAGAGATGGTGTGTTTCAACTACCCTAATAAATCCACATCCTTCAGTTCCTTTGCCCACAATGGAAATCAACGTCTTGTATGAGCTCTCTGTCATGTGCCCTTCCTTCCATACAGAGAATATAGAGCTTCTACTAACGTCTCATAACATATATGCAGATTTTTCTATTACTTATATACAGATATTCCAGAATAAGATGACACTGGGGAACCGGGTATTTTTGTTTGCAAATACACAGCAATGCTGTAAGGACCTATAATGAAATGCGTTAAATAAGATCAGAGTTGCCTTTAATCACTCCCTGTATTTTCTTTATAGACAGGCGGATAGATAGATATTTCATCTTCTCATTTTTCTTCTAGGTTCACTGTTCGTGGCTGCTGTAGCATTTAAATAGAGTTAATCAGCTCCCTCCAGAGCAAAGGCAAGTACTATAAACAGAGCTGCATGGCTCAAGGGATGTTCAGCAAATGTGTTCAATCAACACTTGCTCCTTCTGGAATAAAGAGGATGTGCCTCTGCATCAGATTTAGCCCTTGTCTACTGTTTGAATAGTGTGGCAGTCTCTGTCTATGCCATAATATGATTTGGGTTGAGGGTAAAAGGGCATGGTGTTTTTCTAGAACTGTACTGCAATGCCCAGTTTTCATCTGATGAGGATTATCTAATTTACATCTGAAAACCTGCACCTACTGCAAACGTGCAAGTTACAAAAGAAAGCGTATGCAGGGCTGGGGCTGCTGGTGGGAAGGCAGACTTAAATTTACTCTGCTAGGACTCTTATTCTATATAAGCATGTTAATTATTATCACTAGAATAAAAGTTCTATTAAGCAAATGAATAAAATCTCGAATCACAATATTATCCTTTTTTCTGATGAATGTACACACCTCAAAGGTAATTATAATTCAAAAAATAGCAAGCTTATGAGCATAGCATTTGCTGGTACTGAGATGCTGTGCTGCTTTAAAAGGTGACAGCAATAGATAAGTCATTTAGTCACAATATGCATTAAAGAAAGGATCCTTATGAATGTCATCAATAAATAAGTATCAAATTGTAGTCCTAATTCTGTAAACCCCCATAGAAATTGGCAATTTCAGCTGTATTTAATACCTCATTTAAACTGGTAACATTACTCAAATTCTCATAAGTAACTCTCATTATTTTACTAGATTATAGATTAATTATGAAAAGATTTGGAGCCTTCCTGACCTATCACTTTACATCCCTGAAATCCATTAAGGAAAGATAACACAGGGCCATTGTTGCATGCAGGCACATAGGTTCCTTTCATCTCTAGAGCCAAGTTGTATGACTCCAATTTCCCATTAATTAGATAATCTTTCAGAGGATTATTTGCTAATTATCCTCAGTAGGATTTCAGCATGTGAAAAAATACACAGAAAAAAAACCACAAAGAGAAACTTCTCTAAGAACCTGGCATGCTATATGGAGTGCAGTATGGGAACACCCCACAGATCCTTGGGGATCCCTCATACATGACATTCCAGGTATAACAACCTTAGTTGTGTCAACTGCTCCTGGGCAACAGAGTACCCAGGGTCTATTACACTTCAAAATCATCCAACACCAGTTGGGACTTGAAAATCAAATTACTTTACTAAAAAGCATGTTTAAGCAACTACCTGACAGATTTGGCAACAGGCACAAAAATTAAGTGTGATATCTAATACTTATGTGTCATTTATTAGCTACGGGAATTTCCTTCTTTTTCATTCTGTTAGCAGTGCTGAAGACAGACACAGGAGGGATTTTTGCATTTGTAATAACAAAGGACCAATTCTTAGACAAAGACAGTTTTCCAAGCAGTCCCTCCCCAGACAGAAACGCTTGCTTGGGTGGGAATCTTCCCTTGTAAACCTCCCTACTAAGAACTCCTTAATTCCTGAGTTTTTCCTGGAATGGTTAATTCTGACAAGAATTTCAGTCAAGAAATACTTGTAACTTCCTTGCTAATGAAATACTATTTGTGGCAGTCTTACTTTTAGCTTTACAATGGTGCTTTTGAAACCTTTCTGCCAGACCTAAAAAGTATTAGCATGTGGTTTATTAATAATATATTCATATGATGCAAACATGGTTCATTCTGCCAGAACACCTTAAGCCCCGGTACATAACAGGTATTTTGAGAATCACCTCTCACACAACAATGTTAGTGACACTAAGAAGTGCACCTTACTATCACCTTACTTATCATCACTATGATCAAAACTATCCATGAGGGATTAATTTGTATTTGAGGATTCCGATATATTTGGGCAAGGTTACAACATTATCACAATTTCCAGGATTTGGAGGGCAAGAGCTTCTATACACTCTTGCTGCCTATATGCTTTTTGCAATACCACATAAATTAAGTATTAAGATGACTCAACATACTGGTCAAATGGGCTAAACAAGAAATGTTGAACTGCTGCTTCCATTAGAGCTGAACATGTGGTAATAAACAAGCATTCTCAGCCAGTATGTGCTTGAAGAAACCTTTTTTCAGCCTTGCAATTCTAACTATCCGTGCTTTACAGATTTTCTTTCACAGTCCTTCACTTTCCTTCACAAAGTTAAACCACAGTTGCCTGATATTAATGTGACCAGCTGACATAAAAACCATATAGGTCTGGGTTTTGAGTTACTACATATCCACAAAATGCTGCAGAGATTGCATCTATAGCCAGTAAATCTCTCCCAAACTGCTACTCAGTTGACAAATTAGACATCTGTAACCAGAAAGGATGAAACAGGAAGAGAGAGCTGTCAGACTTATCCTAGCACTAGCAGAGTTTTATTCCTTCGCCTCCTCCCAGCTAACCAAAATATGGCACAGAGTTTTGGCTGCTGCTGTCCTTGACTGTTCTGACTTGCTGCTGCCATATCCTCCTCCATTATTTCCAAGGCACAGCAATGTTCTGTTCCAGGATCTCCTACATCCAAAATCTGAGCAGCAATGTGCAGTCACATGACTTGATGCAACTGAGATAAGCAACATGATACCATGGCCAACTATCCAGCAACCAGAAAAACGATGGATCAATGCTGGCAGCTGCAGACCAGAGTCTTGTTTGCTGCAGAGTCAAGCATTTGCAGCACATTTGACAGCAGCAGACACAGCCAAGTGTGTTTAAGTTCCAGCAGTGTGGAAGCATCCTGCCAGCAACTCTAGAGCCACAGAAATCCTAACGAAGACATCATCTAAGTTTGTTAGCCTCCAGGTACTTACCAGATGTGAACTTTGGTCACTGAATTCAAGAGAGGTATTCAGAGAAAGTCAAGCATTGTTTATACAGTTGTAGAACTTCAGTGCCTTGGGTATACGTCAGAAATTTGAAAAAAAAAAAAAAGATAAATAAAAAAAAATGTTGTGTACATGCCTATATGCGAAAAAAGCATCTACCTTTTTTGGTGATCTAAAGGAAAGGTAAAAATCCATACCTATAACAGATTCATAAATATTTCTTATGCTACATTTCTGGTGTAATATGCCGATGTCTTGAATTACTGTAGATTGAGTATACTCAAGAAGAAAAATATTACTGTCCTGTAGCACTTGTATATAGCATTGTCCTGCTAAGATAACAAGAATATTTTTCAGGTTGACAGAAAGGAAAGAAAAAAAAGTGTAAGAACTACTCAACAAGATCTGATTGTTTACCAGTAGACTTTCTTAGAGCACTTCAGAAATGTCTGGATTAAATGTGCACCTCACAGTGCCACCTATACTTCCTTGAGGGATTGCTTTTGTAAAGAAGTAAGGCACCTAAGTTTTGAAGTTAAAATAATGAAATAAAAGATATTCCAGTCTTATGTTCTTTTAATTACCAAGGAAGCCAAAGGACAGTCAAAATGTGTTATATTTCAAAGTCTTGTTTTTTAAATTATCTATTTTCAAACCCACCACTGAAAAGTCACATACATTATTCAGCACATCAACCCTTGTGATAACATTTAGAAAACTAAAGGATATTTTGTTATTGTTACAAACATCATGGCTATAAAGATATTGTAAATAGATTATTCTCACTATATCCCATTGAAGATTTCTGAGCACAGATACTCTTATTCACATGCACCAAAGGGTAAGCAATTCAGTCTTCGAAAAAGGAAAAGTAATCACCACCACATACATTTAATGCACATCTGGTGGCCCAACTTCAAAAATTGGCAATTACTCTTTCTTCTGTAAATGATTTTATATTTATCTAACCATGTTGTCATGCATGTGATCTGAAAGCAGGACAGGAATACAACGTTAGTTGTCCAACTCACCCAGTGCCTCCCAAGGAAGGCAAACACATTTTGTTCAGAAAAGGAAAAGATAAGTTATACTACATAGTATGAAATTGTTACGCTGTCTGTGCCATATAAATGAAAGGTCCATGAGTAAATATGGTGGGGATATTCAGCAGATGTTACAGATGTGGTCAGCATGCTGTCATATTCACAGGATTCCCAGAGCAAGCAAAGCAAACAGGGAAAGGGATATTCAAAACAAAGCCATCTGGACAGTACATTTAAGCAAAACAATGTCCCACATTTATTAATGTGCAACTAAGGGTTCAGCTATTCTTCTCTTAGTATAGCTAAGGCTGAGGAGGAGAATACATCGCTAATCTCTGCATTACCATTATGAGAATCATTTTTAATTTAAATTCTCTGGTATATGCATTTCCTGCCAAAATTGGCTACCCTTATACTTTTTCACTGAGAGTACAAATGTAGTGATGCTTCAGACTCACTTCTGGACAGTGTAAAGGACTGCAACTGGTGTGTACCTATACATAATTATTACATTTCTATGGGCATCAAACTGCAACAAGATTTTGAGTTCCTTAGTTGTATCACACAAAGACTGCTGGCATTAAAAGTTAAAGAGCAGAAGTATTTGCATTTTTATTTTCTTTTTCCAGTTGTCTGCAATGCAATCTAAAAGGCCTTGCATCAGATCCAATACGCATATTAAAAAAAAAAAAAAAAAATCTGGTTTCTATTTTTAAAATAACTGGCATGAAACAATGGGTACAAAGTTTCATGTGTTTAATGAGCAGCCCTGGAACAGACTCCTTCGTTTTCCCCAGCAACCTTCCTATTACAAATGCAGATCTTGAAACACAAATATTAATGTCAACAACAAAAATAATTTGTATTTATATCTCTTTGTGGGCAAATCAGATGCACTTAATGACACCAATCATACCACTACAATCTACCGTAATAATATATTTTAGAAAATTATATAAATACACACCTTATAATTAGGGGTTTTTTGAAAGACTCATTACAGTCTCCCCAATGAATATTGTATATTCTAGTGTTTTTAGAACCACTGTAGTGTTGTAGTCAGTCCTTTCCCAAAACCGAGACTTAAAACTGCAATCTACAGTAGGAGGTTGCTCAAATCAAAGCTAAGTTATAGAGGGTTTAGAATTAAATTCTACACTTCCATGATGCTAGTTCCATTTATCCAAGCAAAAAGAGCAATGATGTATGTTCAAACAGCTCAGATTTTATTTTACATTGAAAGGAACAAACACTCACAAAAGACCAGAGTAAAATTTCCGCTTAAGTACAAAACTCACACTGCTCAGGTATAGTGTAATATCAATTTTGCTACTGAAAATGCCTCTGCATACACCAAGCTCCTAGTAACTTAGTTTTTTCAACTCTTAAACCTTTATACAATTAACAACTCACAGTCTAGTCATCCTGGAGATGACTAACACAATTTGGCTGAAAATAAGAACAGACTTCAATCATGAATCAATTTCAATTCAAGCTCTAGCACATACACTGAGGAATGGTATCCAAATTTAAACAAATTCAAATAAATACAAAGAAATAATATATATAATATTGCTGCTTATTCTGAAACTCCCATTTCTCCCAATCCTTCCCCTTTCTCCCACCTTTCTGATATGCTAAGCATAGACTACAGTAAATCTTGGATTTTTTAATGAAGTAGCCAAAAAAACCCAACAACCAAACTTGTTATGAATAAGGTTCCCTTTCTTTCCCCCACTATATACAATTTTCCATGATCGCCATATAAATCTGATGATCTGTATTCTTCTTTTCTTAGTTTTTATATGCCTTTCCTTTATGATATACCAGACTGATGAATTACAGGACTGACAACTAACAAAGAACTATTCCTAAGATGAGCCCTAAATATTTTTGAACCCTTTTTTTAATAGTAAGCCAAAGCTGTCTGGGGTGGTTGAAAGCTCAGAATCTCCTCTGTCTGATTTTCAGCTGCTGAAATTCTGAATTTGACAAGCAGTAGCTGTTGCCTCTTACCCTACAGAATGGGCTGTTATACAGACATCAGCCTACAAAACACCTGAACCTTGGAGTAAAACTGCCTCCTGGTGCTCACAGTATTAACACTTAGTTTTTACCATTACAGGGGCAATTCATTAGCATTTCAATTCTTTAGTGAACTACATAGCCAAGGACAGGACAGTTAAACACAATCTATTAACATATGTAACAAGCACAGGAAGCTGAATTTAACACAACAGCCGTTCACTAGTCCTCTGCCAAAACAGAGCCTCAGAGGATTCCCAATACCAAAAATCTGAATAAGAGGTGAGAAAAAATAATTCACTTGGAACCATTAATTTTTAATGAAGGACCTTCACCGGTCAAGACTTATGGCAGCTGATGACAGCAGTAGGTATTATACTACAAATTGAAGATGAAATCCTGGCTCCAAAGTCCATGCCAAATTCCAACAGTACATTTGAGCAATTCTTAGCCCTTCTGACTCAGTTTTTGAACTGTCAGTTGAGTGGGAGGTGTGAATTGAGGAAATGTTTTCATGAGTTTCCTCATTTAGCCATTTTTCCATAATATACATTGGCAGAGCTCAGAGGGGAAAAAAAAAAAAAAAACCCACCACTCTGCAGACTGTTCACTGTTTTCCGAGTGAATTACTCAGCTTTTTAGCTAAGCCAACACTTACACCGCCCAGGGTTTCCAGAAATGCTGAAGGCTGCAATTCTTACTCCTCAGCACAAAGAACCAAAGCCCAGGAACAATTCTCTTTTTACGGTCATATTTTTGCAGGTCCCTCATCATATAGATATCTATACGAAACCTATTAAACTTCAAACTATTACTGAAAGGAAAAAACTGCTTGGAAAATTTAATGCGAAGAAGAAACGTGTATGCATACATAATATCAATTATCGTAATAACCTCAATACTCATCATAGCTTGAACTTCAGAAAAACTTAAGTGGGCTGGGATAGGTAGGAATTCCAGAGCAAGAAGGTGACGGTGTCTCTGACCATCACTTAGGCCAGGAGTTGGCAGTCTGATCTCCAGGGTCCCGTTTCCAGCTCTGCTACTGCCGGATTCTGTACAGGCTTCAGAGGGTATGATACAAAATGTAAAATGTGAAGATCCCTGTAGGGCCCAACCAGCTCGGTAAGTTTTGGCCTGTTTTTATGAATTCATAAGAGAGAAGAAGAAATATCCATCTGTCTTTGAAATGCATACTTGAAAGGAAACAAACCTTCATCATTCCTTGTCTGAGAGAACAAAATGTCAGGATTCAAGTCATCACTACAGGATCAGCTTGGTGAGAAGGTAGATAGAAACAAAGGACAGAAAGCTGCTGGGTGAAGGCATATCAAATAGGTGCACATGGATTCAGTTTTGTTCATCAAAAGGGTGAGGTCATAAAGGCAGAAGGAAAGCATAACTAAATCTAAATAGATTAATTTCTGTTCTGATTGGTACAGCATCTTTAGACACCGCAACAGTTTCTTGGGCTATGTAGAACAAACAGGTGTTGGGGAAAAAGGTCAGACCTAGAGTTTTCAATCATAGGCCTCTCCAGGCTTTAACTGATTCATAGTTGCAGGACCCCGAGTATTTTAAGCATTTGCAGAGGTGCCTGCCTGGCCCACCCTTAGCAAAATGGCCTTACAAACAGCTGTCAAGACATGAGTGTAAGTGTAAAAACAGTGACAGAATGAAACACTCAAAAAGCCATATACAAAGTGCCTGCCCAAAACTGACTGTGCTAAAGAAGATAAAATAAGGAGAAGAACCAAGAGACTTTGTAACATTTGTAACAAGGGCAGGGAAGCAGCGGTGGAAACAGCAGTAGTCAAAACCAAGTCTGGCACCACCAGAAGTCACCCCACCAGCATTGCCACCTCTGCCTGGGAGCTACAGAGCAGCATCCTCAGCCCCTGTGGGGAGCCGGCTCCCTAAGCTGTGAGGGGACAGTATGGAGGACAACAGGTAGGGACCCTGCATGCACACGACCTTGCCGGGTGCCCAAGGATGCGGGTTAGCAGAGACATAAAGTAAGAACAGCCACATCTCCCACTGGAAGGGTGTGCGACAGGCCCAGCACATGCCCAGAGAAGACGCGTCCTCATAACCCTTTCTTTCTGTAATGAGGGGGTGGGGGTGCACATACAACCTCAGGGGGACTAGAGTTAGTTATAAAAGAGTGTTTAGAAATTTGCTGTTGCATATAAGTATTTTTAAGTGTCTAATATTGTGGTTTATCCATTGCATTGTTGATATTGATCTTTAATGTACAATTTACTGATTGCCAGTTAATTACATGTCATTAATAAATCAATAAACCACTTTGATCCTTGTTTGATTTAATCTATGTTAACTGAGTAGTTTGTCCCCGCAATCAGCATTAAATCAAGTGCCACTGCAGGAAGAAACCCAAAAGTCACTACTGCCTAAGGGATTACCTGGATGTCCCCAAATTAAAAAATTCCTTTGTGGGCCACAACATACCTGGAGAGCTCCAGGGCAGGCAGACGGCATTTCCAGGCAGAACAGCAGTGCTCTCCAGATTCACTATAGCTCCCTACCACGTAAATCCAGGCTATCGTCGTATTGTTGTATGCCATTATGCGTGCCAGCTACTGAAAGGCTTTTGTATTCCTGTGCTCTATTCATAGAGTACTTTGCAACAGTTGGGAGAGAGCCCATACTCTAATAAATAAAACTTAAACTTTGTTGCATTCACTATTGGGAAAAGTGCATTTTAAATACAACATGCCACCAAGAATCTTCGGGATCTCCTCAGTTTGAGACAGTATCACTTTGCATAGCAACAGCCATTATGCGCAGATTCTGCAGAAACGTCTTTCAATGGATCTGTGAGCCTATTACAGCTGATTTTATTTAAAAGATAAGAACAACGAAATTAGCAGGAAGATAAAAAAAGTAGAAAAAATAAAATCCAAATACATTTTAAACTTAATCCTTTCTAATGGGGTCAAATTACTTATCTTTTCCATGTCTATCATTATGAGAGCAGTTTTCAGTTAGGCTGGTTTACTAATTGCCAGTCTCCCCACAAAACATTGACAAAACAAACCCAAAAATAACAAACAGTAGAATACACAGCACTGTTTTCCCAAGGGACCCCCATACGTGTTGATGCATGACTCAACATGAATAATTCAGAATCTTCCTATCTGAAAATGGCTTTTACATAACTAAGGTCTGAAATTCCTTTCATTCATTAAGAAAGATTAATAGCAACAACTGCAATTTCTGGGATTTCTTACTGTTATTAGACTTAATGGTTAGAATGTGGGTTTTATACAGGCAAGGGACAAGGATCTCCTGTCCATACTCTTCATCTTCTGAATAAATCATTCAGTAGCTTTTCCTCAAAATGCATTTTAATGATACTGATCACTCAGGTATGTCACATTAAAAATGCACCATTTAAAATACTATTGGGGTAAACAGCTAAATAAAAAGCTAAAAGGAAGCTTCTAACAAGCAAGAGCACAAAGTCTGTCAACCAGACGACAATAAGCCATTTTGTGTCATATCACTGATGAATCTCATCAAATGAGGTATATGCTATACATGTTCTCAGGGACTCACCCTAATGCAAAAGAAAATACTTAGCAGGACAGAGGAAATGCAGTGGATCCTACAACAGCCATCTTCTCTTCTACTAGGAGAAGACATCCCAGTTCTCTGGTTTTTGGGGACATCAGTAGATGATGTACATTAGCAAGTTCTACCATGACTTTTACTTATGCCCAGGGCACTCACGATTATTACAAGGATGCTGAACTTGGGATGCAGGTGGGGAGGGAAGCAAGAGAAGCTCTAAGGCTACCATTTTTACGGTGTCCTAAGTCCGTTAACCTTGTTGCATGCAGTTCAAGCAGACACCAGCGAAGCCCTACAAAATTCTCTACTATATTCTGTCACTTGAGTGTTGGCAAAGGATGATGGCCAATTATTGGTTAGCTTTAAACATTTTTAAAGCAGAAAATGTGTTTATGCTTCCAAAGAGCAGCTTCTTCCAAGAAAAAGTCAAAGCACCAAACCATAAATTAAATATCCTGTAACCTTTTACAAGTGATCCCCTCTAATATTAAATAAGGTTAAATGAGCCTCACTGAAATTATTCCATTGACATATTTATGTTTTGTATTTGTGGCTTTTGTGTTCCTCTGCAGAGCCCACTAATGATAATAGGGCAATTCAATATACATCCATTATTATCCCATTAGAAACATACAAAGGCCAGCTATCAAAAAGTATCTGACGGTTGTGACCCTTAAACTGTACATGGACAATCTAAGGGCTACCTATGTAACACCATCAGATTGTTAAGGATCTAAATGCATTAGAAGAGCAAATACTGAAAAGTGCTCAGGTTTCTCGTGCCAGATTGCTTGACATCAGACATCTAAGTCCATAGCCTAAGTTTTAATTCATAACTACTTCAGAAACAGCACACACACTGATCAACAACTCACATATGTTTCTTTCTTCAAAGCAGAGCATTATTCTGTAAAAGACAAGAACTTTAGATATTGTCACTTACTAATTTCTGGGGTTTGCTGAAGACATGTCTGAAGAACTGGTATCTCCCTAACAGATCCTTGAGATTAAACTAAGACTCCTTAAAGATACATAAAATTAGTCAAACACCTCTTTCTGCGCATGTATAGTGAGACCTGCAGAGCAAATACATGTCACAGAGTTGAAATTCATTTGCTTGTAAACATAAATAAAACGTGATCAACTCAACCAATCCACTGAGGAAGTTTCTTTCTTCCAATGAAGCTTTGAACCTTCTCCTTTGCAGGTAAGGTGATCAGTTCAGCACAGCCACCCAGCTGAGAGAAGGGCCGCTATTTTAATAAGTGAATGGTGAATCTCCAAAGAGACAAAAGAAGCAGGAAATCAGAGAATTGCTACAAGGTAGCTGAGCAGCAAGGAAGCACCACTTCCCACACCATTTGCTGTTTCATTGGTACTTTTGGTCCAGGTCTGCATAAAGTAAGCCCACAGGCCAAGTATATCCTGCAGCCACCAGTAAGACTATACTGTATTATAAGTGATATTTCAAGAACACTGAATAATTTATACCAAGTATCACTTGTACTTCCAAATGCTAAGACATCAGAAGGCACTATTCCAGGATAGGAAATAATCACTGCATAAGTTGGAAGGAACTGTTCCCCTTAGGCAAAATATTAGCTACCAAAAATATAAGTGAGATTTTCAAGTTCCTCCAAATGTTTTCAACTCGTAAAATCAGAACCAGAAAAGCTCATGCTATGAAGTCACTAGTGCGGCAAAGCACACAGTCCAACCATTCCCTTCAGGTACAAGTATTTAATTGGTCTTAAAAGACTGTATGTACATATATGATGATAAAAAGTCAGTATTGGGAAACAAACATATGAAAAACTTGGGCTAACTTACAACTATCCAGTAAAAACACTGCATCTGGGAGACAAAACAGAATTCATTACAGAGGGAAACATTCATACTGCAGTAGGGGAAATAGGGTCTATTCTTGGATATACAGATTTTAAATAGTATCCAACCAGTATCAAGATTATAAAATATTCTTCCATAAGGAGAGCTTTCAGCCCTTGCATGTTAGATCCTCTAAGTCCACTATTTCTGCATGAAAGATGTTTTACACATTTTACGTGGTATGGAACTCCACAGTAGGCTTTCAATTTAGTTTAAAAAAAAAATCTTCTCCAATGCAGTGAGATGTTTTAAAGAAAGGAATTTTTAAATTAAATTTTCTAGCAGAAATTCCTATGCCACACATATGAACCACTGATGACAGCATGACAGTTTTAAGTTTCTCTATAATCCTCTCGTGGAGTTCCATGTCACTTTGGAACTTTCTACACAATTTCTTTCAGCGGTCTCCCCTATTCTAGGTCCATGAGCATCTTTTTGTTGATACACACAATTTTAAGGATCAAGAAAGTACACAGTACCCCTAAAGAAATCTCTATTTCTACATAAGCTCCTCATTTCCAACATTGCCTTAACCAAACCTTTTCACTTGAATGGTTCATTGCATAATTACCATTTAATTATCAGATGAAATAGATCAGACACTTCAAAGGCACTTCCTTTGATAGTCTTGCTGTTTTAATAGCAATGCATCCTACCCAGCTGACATGTGACGTGCAAAAGCTGATGGTGTAGAACTCCACAGTGGTAGCACTTTCAGTTCTGACACAAACATAGCTTTAATCTATTCATTTATACAGCACACAGCTTGTTAAAATAGCTTGGTGTTTTTAGTTGGTATAAATTTAACTCATGGTGTAATTTTTAAAATTACAATTTTCCCCAGTAGATTGCTTCAAAGCAGAGCTGTAAATTTATAAGATTCCTTCCGAACCCTTGCACTATTAAAATAAATATTTTATTGGAAATAATTTTGCTATTTCTTCCTCTTTTCAAAAATCAATGCACATTTAGGACTACTATTCCATGAACTCAATTATATTTATTATTGGAAGTACCCATGAGGACTATTACCACCCTCTGCTTTCTTTCTGATAATTATAGTGTGGTTACACATGGAAAATCAACAAATGCCCAAATCAGAGTGCAGGTCAGATGCTGACTATAAGTAAATATTTGTTAGCAATTCATTAACATACTTCTCAGCTACACAAAACACTTTTCATCTTTGATTCTAATGAAACATGCTTCAACTAACATTTTGTGTTTCCCAAAGATATCTGTTGTAAAACCACACCTCACAAACAGTAATTAAACAATCCTTTCATTAACGCTCACAGGCTTCCTACTGAAATTCTGAATTTTTACTGAGCATTGACTCAAACTTCAAAACTTCATAGAATCATAGAATGTTTTGGGTTGGAAGGGACCCCTAGAGGTCATCTAGTCCAACCCCCCTGCAGTGAGCAGGGACACCACTAACTAGATCAGGTTGCTCAGAGCCCCATCCAACCTGGCCTTGAATGTTCCCAGGGATGGGGCCTCCACCACCTCTCTGGGCAACCTGTTCCAGTGTTTTACCACCCTCATTGTAAAGAATTTCTTCCTTATATCCAGTCTAAACCTACCCTGGTTTAGTTTAAAACCATTACCCCTTGTCCTCTCACAGCTGGCCCTACTAAAAAGATTGTCCCCATCTTTCCTATAGGCCCCCTTTAGGTACTGAAAGGCCGTAATCAGGTCTCCCCGCAGCCTTCTCTTCTCCAGGCTGAACAAGCCCAACTCCCTCAGCCTGTCCTCATAGGAGAGGTGCTCCAGCCCTCGGATCATTTTAGTAGCCCTCCTCTGGACCCGCTCCAACAGGTCCATGTCCTTCTTGTGCTGAGGGCTCCAGAGTTGGACACAATACTCCAGGTGAGGTCTCACCAGAGCAGAGTAGAGGGGCAGAATCACCTCCCTCGACCTGCTGGCCACGCTTCTCCTGATGCAGCCCAGGGTACGGTTGGCCTTCTGGGCCGCCATCGCACATTGCCGGCTCATGTCCAGCTTTTCATCCACCAGCACCCCCAAGTCCCTCTCAGCAGGGCTGCTCTCGATCCTTTCTTCCCCCAGCCTGTACTGATACTGGGGGTTACCCCGACCCAGGTGCAGGACCTTGCACTTGGCCTTGTTGAACCTCATGAGGTTCACACAGGCCCACCTCTCCAGCCTGTCCAGGTCTCTCTGGATGACATCCCGTCCTTCTGGTGTGTCAACCGCACCACTCAGTTTGGTGTCGTCCGCAAACTTGCTGAGGGTGCACTCAATCTCGCTAAGTCATTGATGAATATATTAAACAGCACCAGTCCCAGTACGGACCCCTGAGGGACACCACTCTTCACCAGTCTCCATCTGGACATTGAGCCATTGACCACTACCCTCTGGATGCGGCCATCCAGCCAGTTCCTTATCCACCGAACAGTCCACCCGTCAAATCCATAGCTCTCCAATTTAGAGAGAAGGATGTTGTGGGGGACCGTGTCAAAGGCTTTGCAGAAGTCCAGATAGATGACATCTATTGGTTTTCCCTTGTCCACTGATGCTGTCACACCATCATAGAAAGCCACTAGGTTCGTCAGGCAGGACTTGCCCTTGGTGAAGCCATGCTGGCTGTCTCGAATTATCTCCCTGGCCTCCATGTGCCTTAGCATAGCTTCTCGGAGGATCTGTTCCATGATCTTCCCAGGCACAGAGGTGAGGCTGACAGGTCGGTAGTTCCCAGGGTCTTCCTTTCTACCCTTTTTGAAAATGGGCACAATGTTTCCCTTCTTCCAGTCACCAGGGACTTCACCTGACTGCCATGACTTTTCAAATATCATGGAGAGTGGCTTGGCGACTACATCGGCCAATTCCCTCAGGACTCTGGGATGCATCTCATCAGGTCCCATGGACTTATGCGCATTCTGGTTCCTCAGGTGGTCACGAACCTGATCTTCTCCTACAGCAGGAAGGGTTTTGCCCTCCCTGTCTCCCTCATGCCATCCATCATCATCCATCCAAAAAAATATCCCATGGAGTACCTCAAAAATTTCACCTGTTAACAGAGGGTACACCATGACAAACACAACGTTAAACTTCACTGGTTTGAAATCCTGAGTTGCTGATCCCCAGCAAGTAATGGGTTAGATTTTGAAAACAACAAACCTGATGGAAGACCAGTGTCCTGGCCTGTGAGCCCTTTGGAATTAATAAACATAAAAATGATTTTGAAAACATTACAGACAAATTTCCCTAAAAATTAAGAAGGTATGGGGAAAAAGTTGCAATATTTCTATAACAACTCATCTTAAACAGCTTAAGAAACACATCCACTGGGAGAACATTCCAAGAGGTGACATGAGATACTAAGAGTCAAAATTAGGCCTCTGAAATCAGAATTCAAATATTCTTCTTCAGTGTAACCTTCCCAGTGGCATGGAATAGTAAATATGATCCAATTCACAGCATTTAGTTGCTAGCAATAAATAATAAACCAAAACCATAAAATACTGCCACACAGTACAGATTCAGGATCTGAATCTGTAGTTGTCAGACATGATCAAGACAACAGCAGATTTAGGTCCAAGGAAACCACAGAAACAAAGAGGACCTAGTTAAAATGCCCTTGAAATGACATGGCAAGGTTATCAATGCTAATCTTATTTAAAGCCAGGTAACAGCCTAAGAACAGGTATCTGCCCTTGAAGTCAATAATTGCAGTATATATAACCTAGACTTTCACCTAAGAATGATAAAAATATAATAAAAAGTATAGTGTTTTAAAACTTGAAGATATGCATGTTTTTGAGTTTTATTACTTCTAAAATAGTATCTTAAATTATTAAGCATGTAATTGAATTCTAATGGAATTTTTATTCTAAAAGTTATTTCTTCAGAAGAGAAAGATTTTTCACCATTTCTCATCCACAGGAGAAAAAAAAAAAATTAATTAAAGAATAATGATCAGAGGGGACATACCCATTGATTTGTATCCCAACAAGCCACCATGTCCACCACACCTGACTCTGAATTTGTATGCATCTTCCTTTAAGAATAAGTAGCACCACAACAGAAAACTGGAAGTTGGACTGCATATGTTTTCTCATTCTCTCCAGCTGGGAGAAAAGAGCAGAAGCACATTACTTGTTTACTCCTCCAGTGGTTGAAGTACAGGCAAACACAATTCCTGTCTTTCTTAGGACCATCAATCTCTCACTCAAAAAACAGCATTTAGGGTAACATTCTTTTCCAGAATAACATTGCTTCTCCTTCTCCTACCTTTCGTTTTCAATTTTAAACCTCAATTACAAAACACATACAAATACCTTAAGGGTGGAATTCATGAGGACAGAGCCAGACTCTTTGCAGTTGTGCCCAGCAACAGGACAAGGGGCAATGGGCACAAACTGAGACATAAGAGGTTTCAGTTGAATATGAGGAAAAACTTCTTTACTTTGAGGGTGACAGAGCACTGGAACAGGCTGCCCAGGGGGGCTGTGGAGTCTCCTTCTCTGGAGATATTCAAAGCCCGCCTGGACAAAGTCCTGTGTAACATGCTCTAGGGGAACCTGCTTTAGCAGGGGGGTTGGACTAGATGATCTCCCGAGGTCCCTTTCAACCCTTGCGATTCTGTGAAAACAATTGCTTTCTCAAGTACTTCGGGAAAACCTAATTTACTTTTTTGAGATGACAAGCTATTCAGTTGCTAGGGACTGAAAACCATTGAAACACATGTCAACTGCTTTGAAGTCCACTGCTTACAAGGCTGACCTAACTCCAGCTAAAGACAATTAACCATATGAGCTGCATCAGCAAAACAGACTCATATCATGAAAGATCAGAAATACCTCATCATTACTTGTATAGTGAGCACAGAAAAGAGGAGTTTGCTTAATATTCTTAATCTATTAGATAAATCATCTATCTTCCCATTCAAAAGAAAAAAAAAAAAGCTAAGCAACTTTACTGTTTTAAAGAAGGGTTTCATCTAATCGATAAGAGTGGAACTGTATAAAGAATTCATGTCTCCAGGTTCTGTTGCTTTCACATCATCCCTTAAAGCTAAATTCTGCCTTTCTATAATCCAAGCAGATCAGGGGAGAAAGAAAAGAAATTGTCAATTAATTTTGGACTCGCAAACTTGACAGTTGTTCAAAGCAGCTACCCCTGCTATTTTTACTAATCTCAAAATTCAACATGCGCTATGTGCAGCGTAGCTCAGTTTAATCATCATTTCACAAAACAGAAAAGTAACATGATGTTCTGGATCCTTCAAGAATATCTGTGGAAGTGGGCACGGCCCTAGAGGCAGACACTATGTATGAGCTTTTAAGTGTGATTCAGGATCATAGCCTACATGAAATAAAATACAGAGAACAGTAGCCGTTGCCAACATGAAGGTGAATTAAAAATTGAGAAGATTAATAACTGCCAATGACCAGGTTTTTTTGTCTTTCCAGTCGTCAAGTAGACAAAAGTTTGTCTCTGTATGGAGTAAGAAAGAAATCAGGCTTGCCACACCTCTGTATTGCTGTTAGCCACTGAAAACACCATCCAGCAGTATTTTTAGGCTTAGATTTTCAAACAGCCTATGTAAATGGATCCAGGGAGCATAAAGGAGATGTCCAATATACTCCTAAATACTATAAATAAAACTGTATACTAGTAAATGCTATAACCAAAGCATTGCAATTTCCTTCATGGGAATATTTAACCTCAAAGATATTGTACTCTGAAGTAGCTATTTTCGTATAGGAAATAGAATAAATAATACCAATATAAAAATGCCTATGTCACGTCAGGTTTTCTACTACCACAAAACAATAATTAAAACTTTGAAAGTTATTAACAAATACTGAAGCCAAACAGACCTCATGTTTTTTAGTCAGAATAGTATGATTAGTTTAATAAAAAGAAGTTAAATTCCAGAATGGCATGCTTTTTCCAGGATGGAGACACCTTTGAAAACACCAGCCTTTGCTCTCATTTTTCAGGAAAAGAAAACTATTTTAAATGATAGGGAAGATTGTATACCACATAATAAGGCATACACAGCAAACCAGACCATCTGCTTAATTCTCAGCACAGGCCCCCCAGAACAAGCAGCCCCAAGAGAAAGCCAACATTTCAGAGACGTCACCTGAACAGTACCTGCAGTCTAGGTTGTGCTAGTCTCCTCTTCCAGCATTTTATGTGCACTGATCCACAATATCTTACACTATTTTAACAGCAATTTGCCTGAATGGCTGTAGTAATGGAGGCAGGAGCAAAGATAAAATTAGTTCCACAGCAGTGTAACCTTCTCCCTTAACTTGTCATCTGAAGCACCTTTCATACTGGGCAGTGCTAATAGGGTTTATCTAGTAAGTCACTTTTTTTGAAACAGAAATAAAACGTTACTTCTGTTTACTACTGGGAAAAGGCAACAGAGGGTGTAAAAACTTGGCCTAGAAAGCAGAGCATGACAGCAAACAATGTAGAGCTGAACACGATGCTTCTTCCTATAGTCAAGAAAGTCTGTCTTACTGTGTACAAAAGGGAAAAGGGGGCTGTTTTTATTATTCCCTATGTAAAAAAAATTAAAACTCAATAGCTACATTTTCAACAGTGGCTACTGCTTCTTCTCTGGTTCTCAGTGAACGCCATTATATACTAAAGATTATAAGCCTTTCAATACAGACCTAAAACTGCACTTAAATATCACAGAACCTAAAATCAAAGGGTTTTTCTCATCACTTCCTCATCAGTTCCCACTGCCTCACAGGTAGTGTTCCGCTCTGTATCATTAGCGCTTCCATGAAAAAATAATATAAATTTAATTTTTAGACATTCCATAAAAATCACAGCTCATTATAAACCACAGGAATTCACTCGAATTTCAGAGTCTGAATTTGTTTTTTCAGTTTTTTAAAGCCCTTGCTTCCAGACACTATAACACAATAGAATTGCTCATGTACTAATGTGCTAACCTTTGCTCTAACCTTTTGTCCTTCCAGAGAGCAAGAAGCAAAAAAAGCAATGTTTTTTTAAGTAGACATTAGATTCTCCTAAAATAAGAATGGGAACAGATAAGGCCACAGAGACATAAAGCACTGTTAAATATAATTGTGGGATGTGAAGGGTTAGGTTTTGTTCTTCCACTTTGAACTGAACACCGCCACTCAATCTGAACACAGCAAGATTAACAAATTATTTATGAACAGAAAACTATATTCAAGTTATAGATTTTATCATAGCAACCAAAGGCACAACACATTCCAAAAAGGCCATATGAGCCAAGTGGAATGTTTTTAATGAGGAAAAACAAATACTCCTTGCAATTCTTAATGCTGTTCACAAATGACATTGTGGACCTATTGAAGAAAGAGGGAAAATCTTAGAAAAGCTTCCCTGGAGCCCAGGTTCTCACCCCTACCTCAAATTCTACAGTGTTATAGCCATGGTTGACATAGAAGCATGAAGTTTTGATCCCATCCCACCTAACCTCAGAAGGAGGACTGAAGATGATGTAAAAAGACAGTATTAGAATTCTGAACGATCTTGATTATTTTTTTAATAGCTGAAGCTCAAAGGAGAAAACTCAACAAAATCTACATTTAAACTACATTTAAATCTCCTTTAAGATCCTAAGCACCTTCTTCTGTATTTCTGTGACTTCTATAACTGTCCTAGCACTGTCATTTTTACCTTAAACTGGTGGAATTCTATACTATATTCTACACTACACCAACACTCAGAAAAAGATATTCTTTTCTGAAAATCTAAAAGCCTAAGACCATGATCTTACTAACTCTTATGAATACGATGTGAACAATCTCAATGAAAACTAAACGAACAATTACATCAGTCATTTAAAGTTCTAATTTCTATTTAATGTCTAATTCTTCATCTTAAATTAGAATGACTAGAACTGAGCACAGCCCTCAAAATCTAAGTGCAATGTGGTGACAGAAAAATTAAGTGACCTACCACGCACCAGAACTAGAAACTGAATTCATATTTTTAAGAGCCTATCATTTGCCTAAACTAAAACACTTAAGATTAAAAAAATCTGGACTTTACAAGGTAGTAAACAAAGCACAGGCAGTAGATGAGTACACTCTGTCCTGCTAACTCCATTGTAGGGACAGTATCTAGAAGCAAGGGGACAGAGGAGACATGTGAAGACAGTTTGCTGGTAACTTCTTAAACTACAGCAGCAAGATTTACAGGGCTTGATTGCTTCAGTGAAAATTCCACCTCTAAAGCATGAACAAGTGCCCACTGGAAGTATCTTCACGATGTGAATGTTGAAGCCTCTGAAGCAAGCTGATTCTTCAGTTTGCTAGTGTGCTGCTTCCAAACAGCTACAGCACTGAGGGCATAGTGCTTCATTTACCCGTCATGCTTATTGGTTTCATTTTATTTTGTGGCACCTATGTAACAGTAAATTGGAAAACATAACCTAACTAGCTCTTTTATATATTTTCATTCTTTGAGTTTCATGCACTTTTTTGCAAAGTCAAATCTTCCCAGCTATTGATGTCACCCTATGTCAAAGGATTTCTATTGACTGCAGTGAAGATAATGAATACCAAGTATCTCCGAAACAGAGCGCCTTTATCACCATCTTCTGCTGACCCAGGATGTTGATTTTCCTTATCTTAATTTTTTCAGTATCACAAGACATATACCATAGCACTCAAACAGAAAGATCAATTCTGATTAAAGTTATGCAAGTGAAATCAAGGTAGATACATTACCATGTGTAGAAAAGCTACGCATAATTAATGGGATACATTTTATTAATTTCCCCGCATCTTACCTAACCTCCTAGTGAAATCACTGTATACACATACAAAAAGTTAGGATATAGAAAATAGATTGTAAATGTTTAGGTCTAAAAGGTGTTCCTGCACCATGTAGTAACTAATACTTTCTGCAGTTCCAGCTCACTGCAAATGTGAAGCCCAGGCCACCATGAAAGCAAAAGCACACACATTTGCATTCATTCCTAATTGGACCCCAGAGATAGAATCATAGAATGTTTGGGGTTGGAAGGGACCCCTAGAGGTCATCTAGTCCAACCCCCCTGCAGTGAGCAGGGACACCACTAACTCGATCAGGTTGCTCAGAGCCCCATCCAACCTGTCCTTGAATGTTCCCAGGGATGGGGCCTCCACCACCTCTCTGGGCAACCTGTTCCAGTGTTTCACCACCCTCATTGTAAAGAATTTCTTCCTTATATCCAGTCTAAACCTACCCTGGTTTAGTTTAAAACCATTACCCCTTGTCCTGTCACAGCTGGCCCTACTAAAAAGATTGTCCCCATCTTTCCTATAGGCCCCCTTTAGATACTGAAAGGCCGTAATCAGGTCTCCCCGCAGCCTTCTCTTCTCCAGGCTGAACAAGCCCAACTCCCTCAGCCTGTCCTCATAAGAGAGGTGCTCCAGCCCTTGGATCATTTTAGTAGCCCTCCTCTGGACCCGCTCCAACAGTTCCATGTCCTTCTTGTGCTGAGGGCTCCAGAGCTGGACGCAGTACTCCAGGTGAGGTCTCACCAGAGCAGAGTAGAGGGGCACAATCACCTCCCTTGACCTGCTGGCCACGCTTCTCCTGATGCAGCCCAGGGTACGGTTGGCCTTCTGGGCCGCCATCGCACATTGCCGGCTCATGTCCAGCTTTTCATCCACCAGCACCCCCAAGTCCCTCTCGGCAGGGCTGCTCTCGATCCTTTCTTCCCCCAGCCTGTACCGATACCGGGGGTTACCCCGACCCAGGTGCAGGACCTTGCACTTGGCCTTGTTGAACCTCATGAAGTTCACACAGGCCCACCTCTCCAGCCTGTCCAGGTCTCTCTGGATGACATCCCGTCCTTCTGGTGTGTCAACCGCACCACTCAGTTTGGTGTCATCCGCAAACTTGCAGAGGGTGCATTCGATCTCGCTGTCTAAGTCATTGATGAATATATTGAACAGCACCAGTCCCAGTACGGACCCCTGAGGGACACCACTCGTCACCGGTCTCCATACGGACATCGAGCCATTGACCACTACCCTCTGGATACGGCCATCCAGCCAGTTCCTTATCCACCGAACAGTCCACCCATCAAATCCATAGCTCTCCAATTTAGAGAGAAGGATGTTGTGGGGGACCGTGTCAAAGGCTTTGCAGAAGTCCAGATAGATGACATCTATTGGTTTTCCCTTGTCCACTGATGCTGTCACACCATCATAGAAAGCCACTAGGTTCGTCAGGCAGGACTTGCCCTTGGTGAAGCCATGCTGGCTGTCTCGAATTATCTCCCTGGCCTCCATGTGCCTTAGCATAGCTTCTCGGAGGATCTGTTCCATGATCTTCCCAGGCACAGAGGTGAGGCTGACAGGTCGGTAGTTCCCAGGGTCTTCCTTTCTACCCTTTTGGAAAATGGGCACAATGTTTCCCTTCTTCCAGTCACCAGGGACTTCACCTGACTGCCATGACACATTCAAACTGAAGATCAAATCTGCTGCTTTTTGGAATAAAACTGCTGTGTAACTGAGAAACTGCCTGTAAAGCACAGGTAGGTTCTTAAACTCAAGTGAACTGTGAAACATATCACTTGGATGATAGTTAAATAGATTCATTACAAGCAAAGGTCAGGTCCTCATGTGTCCTCTGCTTTTGATAACCTATTTATACTTGCATGAGAAATTAAAAAAAAAGACATAGCTGAACACCACAAGCATAAGCAAAAGCAATTCTTCACCTTCAAAAGTGCCTTCTCTCCCAAGAATATGATGATTTCTGAGTGTTTCCAAAACTGACAGTCTGGGATACCCTCCTTCTGAATTAAATCAGTTTTGTATCATTATCTGCCATAACAAGTATGTACCAAGCAGCAAGGGAATTGACTGTAGTGCAGAAGAGTACAAGCCTGGGTTTATAACCCTTGTCCCTTAGCTGCCCCAAGTCTCTTGAGATCTTACTTTGTCTGAAACTGAGAACTCATTTTTAAAAACACTGCATCCATGCAATGTAGCTCCTTATCACACAGTACTTATTTTTAAAGTATCTGCATGCTTATGTTTATACATTCACATTAGATTTCCAAACTAATTTATTAGTCCTGCAGCTTCTTTGCAACCCAGTTGTGCAATCTGTTTTCCCATGTCCTACTATGTAAGACAGGATGACTGAATATCACCTCCCTGTTTATAAAGTGGTGTGCTGCCAAGTTTGGTGGGTTTTACCCTGGATGATCCACCTAGGAGTCCATTTGACATCACCAGATTCCATCCCTCCTTTCCAACTGGAACCATGTCTCTTTCTTGAATTATGTGAAAGTCATGGAAATCCTCAGGTCCACCTACATTTTTAAGACTGTCATTAAAATAAAGGCTGTCTGTGCTTACAATATACAGCAAAACCATGGGGAAAGCAAAAATCAAAAAATGCCATCTTTAAAAGCACTCAAGTCATCTGCCCATATGATGATTAGACAAGCCTTTGGCTTTTCCTCATTCCAGGGACACTGAGCATTACCAGTATACATGAGAACACTGAAGACACTGGGACTGAAAGCAACTCTGTAAACAAAGCCTGTTTCGAAGACTTGACAGCCACAACTTGTGACACAGAAAACACCGAATCGGTCTCACGGCTGACCCGTAGATCCACCAGATTCACTGTTACCACATAATGTTCTATCCCCAAGAACTCCTCTGTATGTCTTCGCTAATTCCCATCCATACCCTCAAATGCTGATTATGCCATATCAGGCTGCAATAGCTGTGAAGATTAGGCAGGACAACTATTCTTGTGCAGCTCTTCCTCAAACCATCTACCTGAAGTTCCTCTCCATATCAGGCATTGAAATGACAAGTATAACAGGCTCAAAAAAGAATACAATATCACAAAAACACATACCTTGTACACCCAATAAGCGATGTGCATCTGATCATGAAAAATGGAATGTCATCAGTGATAAGCACTGTGTGTCTTAATTTTTAAACAAACTTAACACAGTATTTGGGGTGCTTTTTTTGCTTTTGTTTTAAATCAGTACCATATTTAGCAAACCTTTTTTTCCTGTACTACAGAAGTTTGCATATTATTTTGGCTTGCTTTTTGTAAGAGCAAAATTTAGCAAGGTTTTTTTCCTGCTTAGCAGAAAACTGCATTGCAGCAGGAAGCCTTATGCAGAAAATGCATACAGTACATAGCAAGAGCAACAAATCACCAACTCCACTAAACTCCAGTGTGCCTAACAGACACTGCAAAACAGCATTTATTTCACAGTGAAGTCTAAGTGTACCAGGAGGAGATATAAAGTGAAACTTTATATGCATATAAAGTTGTTTATTATGATTCTAAGACAACACGGCAAGACTCTCTTCTCTGTTCTAAAATAGGTGGATACAAACTTTCAGCCACCTAAGAAAACCATTGGGGACACCATTCTGGTTGACAGTATCAATGTTCATGTTGGTAGACTTCCTTAGCCTTCATAAATTGATCCTTGCTTAGTTTTTCAGTTACAAGGATTAGGGGGACAACCTCCAACAACACAGCAATCTTCAGGGACATGCATGCTGTAGCTAGTCTGACCCATTAGACTCCTATTTCACTTCCCTGTGTCATGCCCTGAAAAACATTCACAGCTCAGTTACAAATTATCAGCAGATTCCTGTAGCAGTAAATGCAGTGACCAATCTGTCTATATATTCTGTGAAAGATGTAACTTACCTAGTTTTAGAAGGCCACACCTGAGCCAGCCAAACCCCAAATGCCTGTTCAACTCCTGGCAAAAACATGGAGGGAAAAAAAAAAAAAAAAAAGGGAGAAAACATTTGGTAACCTCATGGAATCCAACTGCACTTTTGATGCAGCTTTCAAACCTTACTTGTGAACTGTGGAGGTTTGAGCTTTGTTACAAAAAACTCCCATTTTCAAAACCTCAGACTCAGCTTTCCCCAAAAAAAAGTAAAAGTACGTGCAACAAACCTAGAATAGCCAAAAAAAAAAAAAAAATCGGACATGCTGACATGAAAAGTTCAACTGAACATCAGGTCAAACATACAGCTAAAAAATAGGTTCTTTCTTGAAAGTCAAGGCCTTACTAATGTGGTCCTGACAACTGTCAACAGTTAAAACCTTCTTACTTGCTGCTCAAAGACACTTTAAAATTTTTAAACTGCCATCCTCCATAAGGATCTCTTCCTTGATCTCAAAAACTTCATGCACTTAGAATTCAAGGCACATTATTTCCTAGCATTCTTCCATGTTCTTTTATTTCTCAGTGGTACTCATTTGATAGCAGCTTTAAGTTGTAAAAAGTTCTTTCCAACATCTACCTGACCAATGAAAATGGTTACTCAAAGAAACAGAAGACAGACAAGTTTCCCAGCACTGAAACACAAATGTTAATAGCATTTACCTTTCCTTACCATCTACAAAAGGGAGGAAAAAAAGAAGAAAAAAAAAAAAAAAAAGAAAAAGGTCCAAGTCCCTAAGTACTTAACTTCATGAACTTCGAGGGGCACTGCACAATGTGAAGCTATTCCACCAACAGCCACCACCATAAACAACTGCACAATCCCATCCTCTTACCCTTAATAGCCTAGCAGGGCCTTTACTGTGTTCCAAGTCAGCAGCAAGTGGGCTAACTGCATCACCAAAATACAAGCAAGAGTAATGCCACAGTCCTCAAAACCCACCAACCCAAAACACATCACTCAGCTGTGAAGTTACTACTGCCCAGGCAACAAGAAGTCAAATACATCTAAACGCCTTCAATCACAGGCACTACAGCACTAAAAATTTTTGAAAGAACTTTCACAAGATAAATGACAACAAACTGTTGAAATTATCCCACAAATCAGTAAGTCTAGTACTGAGACGAAGCAGCCTGCAATACCTGCCTAGAACCGTACATACAAAATTCAGAGCATGTTGTTGCTATGGAAGACTTAGGATACACATAAACATGTCAACTACTACATAGCAAAACACTTCAATTTTTTGGCAGAAAATTCAGTTACTTTTTCATGTATCAAAACCTGATGTGTGCAGATGGAGAACAAGCTTACAGCAGTAAAATCATTTTCCCAAGGCTACAAAGAAAGCTTGGGCTATGCCAAGGATTAGAATACTCCCTGGAGCTAATTCTTGGCCCGGTCTCTATGAACCTAGCAGGATCTGAGTTAGCGTTAATTCACCTTTTTTCCTCAGCATTTAAAAATGCTTCTGAGAATTTAAACAGGCTGCCTTAAACAAATACTATTTCACAAAAATGAGGGACAAAACAAGAGTAACTACCAAAAAACCCAAGAAAATGCTAGAAGGAGACATAAGCCTGAAAACACCTCATCTACTATAAGTTCAACCTATCACTTGCCATAAGCTTTAGGGCCAGATGCTTATCTGTTTCAAGTTGAAATAAACCCATGGAAGTCAACAAATCATGTACATTTCCTCCAACTAAAGATCTGTACCTATAAAACATTTTAAGTCTATTTAGGAGATTTCAAGCCTAAAGAGTCCATAAGCCATTCAACATTACTTGCAACGTTATCCCATAAATCCAAGTCTTGTTTTCTTCCACCAGATGCTTCTCAGCAGAGAAATGGACACACGATAACCCAATGAGTATTTCTTAGTGGGAGAGTAACAGGAAATCTCCCTTTGAGTAAGGTTTGCTCAAGTATTCACCAGGATTCAAAATAACAAAATTGGATCATTTTGCTGCCCACATCTCAATATCAGATACACTTTTTACACATGCACAAGCAGTAACTATGGTTTTTACACAATCAGAACTCACATGGTGAAAGGCACTTAACTATGAATTTTACCTCCTTAACTAACAATCTGTGAAAATTAATTTGCCGACCTATTTTTTCCATGGCTAAAGAGAGAATTGTTAAACAATCTCTCCTTTTCTTGTTGCAGTTAATTACACACAGAAATATCAACTCATGCTAAATAAAAAGGAGACACAGTTTATTATTAGTTTCTAATGTACCACAAAGATGGGCAAATGAATTGGCTCATTTGGGTACTATTAGTTCCACATAGTTAGGCATTATAGTCTGACACATGTTAGCCACAGCACCAAATCAGAGAATAGTGATGTCTATCAAGCTGGGAGGTAGGCAATAGTCCTCCAGGCATACATATAGCCCTCATTTGCTCTCTTACAACAGAAGCGAAGACTGATGCCTTTCACCTGCCTTTCCGCAACCCCAGCGGCATGCACTTACATACATACAAGCTGATCAACATAAAACAACCCTAGTATGGGCTGTCTTATTTTTTCTTGTGCTGTTTAGCAGCTTTCTCGTAACTCCTTAGCCATGTACTTAAGAAGTGATTTGCCACCACTGCAATCACTAGCAGTTTTGTCACTAGCTTCCACAATGCTAGCCAGGTCTGATGCTGGTTACTTGGCTCTGCCCTATGTTTTCCATGGAACTGTTTCTGGGATTATCTCAATTCACACTAATTGTGAATTTAACTGCTCCAAACACCACAAATCTGTTATTAAATATTTGAAGCCATTTGTTGCCTTGAAAGATCATTCCTATTATGGAAGGATCACAAATCATTCTTTTGATCAAGGTAAAGTAAGTCATATGGCTTCTACGAAACACTGTTTCTAAGGAACTCCTTTCTAATTTGGACTTCAGCATTTCATGTATACCTTAACCAAAGTTGTCTATCAGACCTACCAGAATGGGAAGGCATGGAGCTATTTTTATTTTCCACAGCTATACATCCTAGCTGACACTGCAGGCCATATTTCCATTCTATTAAATCTCCCCCTGAACAATAATAAATCTTTCCTCTAAAATTTGAGATTTTTCTTTTCAGGGCCTGGGGAAATACTGTCATTCCTCGGCTATTGATATGTTTTATTAAAAATGTGATCTGAAGACAACACACTTAGAGGTATTATTTTCTTCACCTTGATATATTGAAAAGATACGTTACACTTAACAGTTCCTTGATGCATAATCTTTAATAGCAGAAGATAAACATTCTTTATATCTGATGAGATATCTTCATTTAGGATTCAGCTGAGGATCCTGTTCTGCAGTAGATGTTACTCATTTTCTCAGTAGCATCAAAATAGCCCAAAGATCTCTCCAGAAAGGCAGAGTTTGTGGTGCAAGTACCAAAAGCCACTTATTCTGCAGAAGTTCCTGGAAGGCAGATGCCTCTTGTCTAACTATTTTTATGGTATTTGTCAGACTAACCCCCTTCCTCTGCAGTTTTTCTGTCTAGCAAAAATACCAGCTGGTTATTTCTGGTCACTCTTCTTTCACAAAGCACTGACTAATCTGCTTCTACTAACTCTGAAGCTAAGCTTGTCTGTCCCTTTTTCTGCACATCCAGAGAAAAAAAGAATGGTAATGGGTCACACATAAAAGCTAAGAGCTCTTTATGGTTTTGTCTGGAGAAGGCTGGTTTGCAAATGAAGGTTAGCGTCTATTAAAAATAATCTTGCCTTCACCAACCTCCAGACTTTGGGTTCCAGTCTTCACCAAAGAGTTATGATAATCCTTATTTGAACAAAACTAATTGAACCATGTTGTACTACTCTTTTAATATAATGTGTCAAAGTTTTCCAATCTTTCAACCTGAAAGACTTTGCCAACTGACACTACAGTTGCTTGACAGGATATCAAAATCTACAAATGCAAAATAGAGATCAGAGAAACTGCAGAGTCTTATAATCCAAGTAACCACCACTCAACAAAAAAACCCCCAAACAAACAAACAAACAAAAAACAACAAAAAAACAACAAATGACCCAAGCCCATAGTATTTTTACCTATTTTTATTTTAGACTAATATTTGTGTAATATTTTTAGTAAAGTACAATAATGGATTGATCAAACCACACACACGCATCGTTTCACAATGCACCAGAAATGCATACCACTACCGTGGACAAGCACAGCTGTTTAACAGAGCATATTGGGGTTCTATTACAGCTTATCACCTACAACAATAAATATTTTTTTTTCCAAATGAAACAGTAGATTAATTTATCAAAATTGATCAGTATTAACTTGCTTTTTCTAAGAGTGTCATAGCATGTAACAAATAGGAGTATCTAGGACCTAAGTTTTATGGTCTTGCTGGTGGTATTTTTAGAAACAAGAGAGCCCTTCAGTTAATACTGGGATATTAACCTCAGAAGGGGCAGTGCTACCTATTCAAAGAACATCACCCTCTGCTATAACAGATTTTCTCCGCTACCACTCTGTATATCATAGAATCATAGAATCACTTTGGTTGGAAAAGACCTTTAAGATCATCGAGTCCAACCGTTAACCTAGCACTGCCATCCCACCACTAAACCCTGTCCCTCATTTATCCTTCTTTTAAATACCTCCAGGGATGAGGACTCCACCACCTCCCTGGACAGCCCATTCCAGAGCCTGACAACCCTCTCGGTGAAGAAGTTTTTCCTAATGTCTAGCCTAAACCTGCCCTGGCACAGCTTCAAGCCATTCCCCCTCGTCCTATCATCTGTTACCAGGGAGAAGAGGCCGACCCCCACCTCACTACAGCCTCCTCTCAGGCAGTTGTAGAGGGCAATCAGGTCTCCCCTCAGCCTCCTCTTCTCCAGACTAAATAACCCCAGTTCCCTCAGCCGCTCCTCGTATGACTTGTGTTCCAGACCCCTCACCAGCTTGGTTGCTCTCCTCTGGACCTGTTCCAGCAAGGCAACATCTTTCTTGTAGTGAGGGGCCCAAAACTGAACACAGTATTCGAGGTGCGGCCTCACCAGCACCGAGTACAGGGGCACGATCACTTCCCTACTCCTGCTGGCCACACTATTCCTGATACAGGCCAGGATGCCATTGGCCTTCTTGGCCACCTGGGCACACTGCTGGCTCATATTCAGCCGGCTGTCAACCAGCACCCCCAGGTCTTTTTCCACCAGGCAGCTTTCCAGCCACTCTTCGCCAAGCCTGTAGCGCTGCATGGGGTTGTTGTGACCAAAGTGCAGGACCCGGCACTTGGCCTTGTTCAACCTCATACAATTGGCCTCGGCCCATCGATCCAGCCTGTCCAGGTCCCTCTGCAGAGCCCTCCTCCCCTCCAGCAGATCAACACTCCCACCCAGTTTGGTGTTGTCTGCAAATTTACTGAGGGCACACTCAATCCCCTCATCCAGGTCATTGATAAAGAGATTAAACAAGACCGGCCCTAAAACGGAGCCCTGGGGGACACCGCTTGTGACCGGCTGCCAACTGGATTTAGCTCCATTCACCACGACTCTCTGGGCTTGGCCACCCAGCCAGTTTTTAACCCAGCGAAGAATACATCCATCTAGGCCATGAACTGCCAGCTTCTCCACGAGAATGCTATGGGAGACTGTGTCAAAGGCTTTGCTGAAGTCCAGGTAGACAACATCCACAGCCTTTCCCTATGGGTCACCTGGTCATAGAAGGAAATCAGGTTGGTTAGGCAAGACTTGCCTTTCATGAACCCATGCTGACTGGGCCTGATCCCCTGATTGTCCTCCATGTGCCTGGTGAGCACACTCAAGATATATCCACAGACTCTTAGATGCTCCTATTTCTCATTTAGCACTACCATTGCTTCACCAGAGTTCGCAACAGGGAAGCATGTGTGTCAGCAACCAAAATTACGCTCTACCACAACATGGTATAGATCTGCTGGGAGCTATATAGCCTTGTAAAACAGCAGATATTATTTATGCAATTATTTCACTGTCATCAAGTTCCTCCTACAGTGCAGGCATACCAAAACAAGATGAGTCATCTGCAAATAGAATTCTGTACTGAAAAAGTATAAAAATCTAACAAGTTTCAACTTTCAGCGAAAGGAACTCAAACACTGTTACTGAAAAATCAGAGAATAAGTGCCAAGAAGTAAACACCAAGCACTATCAACCTCCCCAGTAAAGCAAAACAGTTATAAATGTTATTAAAAAAAATAAATCAGGTAGAAGTTTACATTTCGTTATTTACATTTTGTTGTCTACTAAGTTAAAACACATGAATATTTTAAAATTTCTGGCAGAAGTAAAGAAAACCTAAGGAAAAGAAAGCTGCGTTCTGATTTTCATCACTTTCACTGCTGCATGATAAGTTTTTTTGAATTCAGTGGTAATTTACAACCTCACAGACTTCAAACAATTGATACTGTACAATGAAAATTAAACATCCATTTTCTTTCATTAACCTTGATTTTCAGTTCCACATACAAAGAATTACAAGTTCATCTTTGCCAATAAGCAAAGAAGCACATTTTTAAATTGGAAGAGCAGAGAAATTATCTCACAATCTATGAAAATCAAATTCTGCTGGTGCATCAGGCATTCATAAAGAAATCTGTTAACACATTTGTGCCTTTGCACAAGAGGTGAGCCTGCAACAGCTGACGTACTACTTTGTGGAACTGATACTACATCAATTGATTGAAAATACATTTGACTTCTAAAACTACAGTGATGTTCCTTCAAAGAGCAGCTGTACAACCACTAACCTATGTGATATACCAAATAAAGCAAGAGCAGCAACTCAGACTTGTACTAGAGGATCATTTAAACTCATTTTTGTACAGAAAAAGTCAAACAGTTTTTTATGTACAATAGTTAATACCGATCACATGCAATAAACCTCATATTCCTTCCTTTTCTAACTATTTTTGTCTACTTTTAGCCAAGATACACATCTTCAATCCATTACAGGCTAGGGATGGCTGCAGGGCACATCATTCCCACACCACCCAGTTATAGCCAAGTGGCATGCCTAAAACCCTCCCCATTAAGTGTTCAGTTCTTCTTTTCCCATATGCAAAATTCAGCCTCTACCTACATCTATCTCTAATGGCACAGTATAATTCTCTCTGAGATATGAGTAGGATCCATGACACCAGCCCAATTACTTACCATTGCCTAGTTATTTACCTTACTTATTTGTATATTGTATCTTGCTACATAGTTGGAACCTCTGAATCATCAAACACAAAGTTGCCTTTAAAGGAATCCTAGCACAGATCTGATTGCAAAACTGAAGACCAAATTTTGAGTGTCTAAAATCTCTTGATATAAAATAAATATAACATATATTAGAATATGTATATAACGTATATTTTGTATTGTATCAATTACATAATATAATATAGATGTTAATTCATTTAAAGAGCATTACAGTTCTTACTGATCTAGATGTTGCACAAACTCATTTCAGACTTTTGCACAAAAAAACCCCACAATCTCAGAAAGCAAAAACAACTGAGGAAAGAACTGTGATTATGATTTTACACTAAATAGCGTAGACTTAACATCCTTGTGTGTTCCTCATTCTTCATGAAATGATGTTATAGTGCTATTTTTCCCTCAATATCAGCATCATATTTTAATTTCAAAATTCTTTGGGATGATCTTCTTTCATGAGGAAGGAATCAGTACTTACCAGAAGGAATGATTAAATCGCAATTTTCTAATGCAAAAATACAACAGGTTCATATGTTTCCAAGGTTAACATTTAAACACAAACTCAGTTGTTTTAATAAACTTCCACCACAGCAACAATTTTTTTTTAAAATTGTTTACTGTTCAAATACATAGACAGAGATCATTACACAGCCTGTTCTAGATTTCACAGACTTCTATCATCATTTTGCCTGCCAACTAAGGAAAAGATTTCATGACGTGTGAAGCACTGCAGATTTTAGACCTATACTTCTGTTCAACAGCTATCAGTCTTGAGCTTGACATCCATATGCTATTTTCTCCTCCCAAGAAAGTCAGTTAGAGTTTTGTACACCTAAAAAAAGACAGGCCCTTACCGGCCTCTCATTTCATTTTCAGTGAATGAAAATTGCATTTTGTTGTTAGTAAGTACAGACTGACCTACACAGAAGGCTATCTTTTGCCAGTGCAGCACAGGCAATGGATTTTTTTGTCCTTTAGATCTTGCGTATAACATGGTTAGGACCAAACTCTGCTTTCGATTGTAGTGATGCAACTATAATGAGGATCATAGGGTTGCGCAAGTGTCACCAATATCAGAACTCTACCTTGGGAATTTAAGCTCTATATTTCATTAACACTTCTGTGAGACTACAGCCCTGAAGCATCTGTCTTTTTGTAACTGATGTAATTAAATGCCCTGAGAAATATGTAAAATGAGGGATTTGCATACTATCACACAGCAGTTCTATGCTGTACTTAGCCTTTACTTGGTTTTAAGTGTCTGAATGGTATTGTGACTTGAAATGTAACTCTCTCAATAAATGTCATGTCCTCTACTGAAAAAAAAAAAAAATATATATATATACTGGAAGAGAAAACCACAAAGACAAGACTTTTTATGTGGTCAGTGATCCCGGAGAATTCTGTTTAGGTACCCAGCTGAGACACTCTAAAACAGGCCTGAGTTCTGAATGCCCATCATTTCTCTGAAATTCAGTGACCTTTATAGAATGTTGAATGGGATATCCAAAGTAAAGAGCCTCAGAACCATGAATGTTCACCTACATTCTTTATTAGTAGTAGTATTCTTATTCACAGCTGTGCCCAGAGTATACTAAGTATTGTGCCAACGTAAGGGAAAGCCCACATATATTTAATTTTTCAAGCAATAGGAATGGGTCACTGGGAAAATGATACATTCATCAATAAATTAATATAGTCACTCCCTAACTCAGCTGTCTGAGTAATATGCCTGAGATGAGGAGTGACAGATGACATCAATACATCCACATCTGAGCATCCAGAGAATAATACCTTCAATTGCTCTATGTTTGTACCATATAACTCCATTTGCAGTGCACTGGAGTAGCATAATAGGGGAGGAGAATCAGCAGTCATTTCCTACAGCTAACCAAAATGAGATTTTTATGGCTCAATTTAGTCATTCTAGTGAAGAAAGTGGACCTGGATCCATACTTTCTAAGGTTTGTTGGCATTTGTATCCGTCTGTTAGAGTCTGAACTGGCATGAAGCTTTAATCTGAAAGCAATCTCTACCCTGAAATTCCTAAGTGTATGAACCATGCATTTCAAACAAAATGCCTCTCTCATCCCAGTATGTGGAAGCTTGCTTTAATGAATTCTTTTCAGTAATTGATTTTGAAACACAAATAATTTTGTATCCAAAATCAGAATGTCAGTTTCTTCGCATTTACTTGTAATATCTTAGGCATGGGCCAATAGCTGATCCTCTAAAATATTCCCACTTACAGAATTGTATCTAACAAGTTTCCATCTGAAATGCTATACAGATGAATAGAATTCACCCTCTCAAAATAACAGTGCATATTTACAAGAGACTAAACACTTACCAGGATAGGACCTCAAATCATAGACCTATTAGTTGCAATCAAGTTTTCAGTTATTTCTATAAAGCTAAACCATAAATATGTCTGCGGTGATCTAAAAGGAGTGATCTCTAAAGCAACGATGACGACAGATTTCACAATCTGCCTGCTATTTCCCAGCATTTTGCAAATAGCCCAGGGTCAACTCTTCCCGTGACGCTTTAGCATGCAGGGCCTATTCAGGCGTGCTCTGACCACACTGGGACAGGCTGTCTGCAAGTTCCATCTCGACGGCTGCCTCATGAAAGCCCTTTACAAAGCTTACATTTACAAAGGCATACATTCTAAATCTTTACCCAACCTCTGACTACAAAGAGAGCTTTTAGTGCAGAATTTGGTCTATACATTGTTTTGATACATTGATATGACTACTCTATTCACTGTGAAACAATTTTACCTAATCAGATCAGGAAGATGAATGAACAGGCTACTTTCTGTGAATCACAAGTCTACACTGGACAAGAAATACCAGATAGAATGAGTTTGTTTTCTACTTTGACATTATTATCAGAGATTAGCTGCTTGAGCAGAAATTAAACTACAACAGAAAAGCTGTATTTGTATATTTTTCAAAATTATGTTTTACTAACGTAAATGTCAAGAAACTCCAAAGTTCCATACCACCTGTAATGGTCCCTCATCCTCTATTATGATTTTGCAGCAAGGCTCAGTATGAACCTACAATACTGCAGCCATAGAAAGAAATTACAGTTGTTATTATGAAATGATTTAGACTGCAGCTTTATACTACACATATATATGTTGCAAAAAAAGATGCTCATATTATGTTATCATTCTTTTCTTATATTATTGTAAGCCAGAAACAATTATATTAAAATTATTATTCCAGTACTTACTGGGGTGCTAACGAATAAATTAATGTTCATTTTAGTAATTCTTATCATGCCCAGTCTCAGTTTATTACTATCTATTTAAGAAAACATAAATCCACTCTTGATGAGAATTCTACAAGCATGCATATTTCAGGCAGCATCAAAATGAAAAGTGAAATGAACTTACTCATCAGGCATTGCTCAGTATCTGACCATAAAAGTACTGCACAAATGTCAGAATATGCATCACTGATTCTGAGAGCACCTAACTTTCCTAAACCACCTCCACAAAACTCGATGCCAGTGAGACCACTATCATTACCACACTGCAGGAGCTGCATTTAGAGACAGCAGCTGAAGCTTCCAAATGGTCTTTTACAAGTACAGCATTTCTGTAGTAAAATTAAGTGTATTAAGTACCCCATAGTAAGAGATCTGTTCTTTCAGCTAAGGAGAAAAGCTGATTTTATGGTCTAAGTCCTACTTCTCAATATTAGTGAATAAAAGATCACAATTTCATTTTCCCCTAAGCAGCCGTTCTGCTCCATACCCAGCCTAGCCTAGTTTAGATTTCCAAACCTAGAGACCAAACACTTTTTGATGTGTAAGTCAGCACTTCATCTTCTGCATTACGGTATTTCAGGCCACAAAACAGCCCATCCCAGAGAGAATGCATACCATACACCTGTTATGTAGCAAATACACACGTATATAGGTATATCATAATTTGAATTTATACACCTTTATAATACACCATAGACAGGTCCCTTTAATAGTAAGTCTAACACACGGAGTTCAGATCAATGGATCTCACACCTCATGTGCACAGATCATTACCTAATAAAGAAACTACTTTATGTATTCAGGTCAATGTAAGATTTATCAATCTCTTTCAATATCACCAAGTGAAAGAAGATCAGAGTTCAGCTGGGTCATTATCATAAGCCCACCAAAAGAAAACATATCACACCATTCCAACTTACGCTAATGCCAGAAAAATATAGCTTTGGAACCAACCAGACAAGTCTTGTAAGGAAGGATGGTGATCAAGCTGCAGCACTCAGGGGAGAGGGCAGACCATAAAAAAAGGAAAGGAAGTCTAGTTACAAACACCTAACTGAAAAAGGAGGCTCCTGAATCACTTCCCTGCTCTCCCCACAGACCATGCACACTGGTATCACCCCCCTTAGTATTTTTCTTACGCTCCATGTCCTCCATTTCTTCGACTACAGTTATCAAGTAACATCCTGGCCTGTTATCTTTATTATATCATGTGCTGCTGCAAAAGCAGCACTGTAAGACACACTTGCAAGAAAGTATTTTGAAGCCTATAAGAAGATAAAACAGAAATTTACAGAAAGAACATGTAGGGGAATCAGAAAAAGTAGCGAGAATACAGTCAGAGTAGCCTGACAATTAGCACAGCAGGTCCCCATTTTTCACTGAAATGGAACATCAGGGCTGTAGTGCCTGTAATTTACCATTACAGACAAGAAGTAAAACAGAAACAGGATGCTTTAAATAGCAGGTGTTTGCAAAGAATTGGCAGTGTCAGACACCCCGAAGTGACAACTAGTCATTTACATCAAACAGGCAGCAAACTCTGGTCACCTGGCATGTCTCCCAACTCATGGATTGGCTAGAGGAACCTGCTAAAAGGACAGCACAAAGGAAGAGAGCAGCCAATGTGAGATGATAAACTGAGCAGAACTGCTGAAATTGCACGGGGTGGGGGGGGGGGCAAGAGATTCTAGAAGAATCACTGTATTTTCCTCAAAGATTAAAAGTTTTAATACTGAGCATATCAAAAGCCCCAGAAATGCTTTTGTGGCAGGTAAGTTAACTGTCAGCTGTCTACTAAGAGATTATATACAGATTTAAGATGTACCTGTGTGCTGATTCCTCTTTTATTCTTCATAAATTTAGCCTCTTCAAACCAGAAGGAAAGATACATTCCAAAAACATGTAATTAGTCTACTACTAACAGCTGATTTCAGTAGTTCCATTTCTATCCACTGCAGCCGAGTATGCAGTCACAGTATATCCTGGCAGGGACTACCTTCTCTGCTGGTTTTTTTTGGTAGGGTTTCTAAACATGACCAGACTGCCACAAGGAAAATAGAAAATAAAAGCTTTCGGATAGCCTAACTAGTACTACAAAATGTTTTAAAAGACCCTTTTAAAAGAAATTTAGTGTTTCAGTTATCCATATTATCTTATGTCTTGCAACTCTGACAAAACGTAAAATAAAATTAAGCCCTTTCTCAATATCCCCTAAAATTATATTGTTTATAGGTAACAAGGTTATTTTATAAAACAGTATTTACTTTCATATTGCTTCAGTAGCAAAGACAGACTATTGCATTTTTATGAAGCAGAACAAAATGGAAACTCAGATGTCCGGCTTTCTTGTTAACATTCAAATTCTTTACAGTGTTAGATTCTGCTTTTAAGTGTTCCTTCTCTTTTCTCTCCTTTTTGAATCAAGTTAGTGTACCTGTGTTTCTATATAAATCGCTCCACGTAATATATGTTGAGTTTTCAGAGACCATTTGGCCAGATTCTAATAATCTCTCCTGGGAGCTGACACCAACTTCCAGCAGCAGGTCGTACACTGCAGATTAGAATAACAAAACACATGCTGCTGCAGCTTCAAAAAAAAAAGAAAAATAATGCAAGTCTGTTTTTATCAAGCTGAAGAATGCTGTTTTGAGACATCTTAGATATCTCCTAGACAGAGCTTTCCTTTCGTTTACATAAACACTTAAATCCAGTCAGTTCTGGTTTTTCCTTCTTTCAAGCAGAGAATGTGCCACTGCAAAGATTTTATTCCAGATTCCACATTTCTTTTTGTCCTTACAGTAACACAGTGTTACTTAATTGACCAAGATAGAAAGCTGCTATTTTACAAATTTGCACTGAACTAAAATATATCTTTATTTACACTATGTAGTATTTTTTCCTGGTTTTAAATAAAAGAAATAATTTCATTTTTTCCATATGAAAGTGGGGTTTGGTTGTTTTTTTTTTTTCAAATTCTTTGTGTAAACTAGACAAATGTCTTGAAACTTAAAGAAAAACACTGACTTAAAAAGAGACTGGTATTTCTCCTCCAGATTAGCATTGTGTTAGGATATCTGTCAGTGTAGTACAGATATATTATATATTTCTTCCTTATGATTCACTATTCTTTATTACAGCATTCCCACTACAAATCCCAGGTGGATTAAGACTTGTCATATTTGACCTCTTTGGTTAAAGGCAATCCACTGCATAATGATTTTTACACTATTTTGTAAAATGAACAGTTCCACATGCATAAATGCTAGCAGGCATCAACATCTCCTGTTTCTTTCTCCGACCTTCAACAACCCTACCCTCTGCAGAAAAAAAACAACAGTTTTACTAATTTATAAGCACCATGCAGACACAGGCAGTCTATAGAGAAACCTCTTTAGCAGTTTGAAAAAAAAAACATGAAAAGCTTCCACAGAGAGACAAATTCTGAGAGCCCAAAAAAAAAAAAAAAAAGGGAAGAGGTGTGAAGATTTAAAATATTCCCAATACTCACTGAAAGCAGCCACTGCAAGAGCCAGTGTGACAATAATGGAGACCCAGGAAACCCACAATGCCTTCTTTCTGTAGCTTTGAGCTTCATGAGGTTTTAGCCTTGTACTGCTTTCTAGTAAACCTGATAAGCAATAAGCAAAGAGGGTATGAACAATACATTGCTCCTTTGAAAAACACAGCTGTGTTAGTTCAGACCTAGATCACATATTTACATTCTATATTACACATAGAATCAATACAGAATCAAATCCTGCTCACATTATTAAGGTTAAGTGAATGGAGCCACCAGAAACATATGAGTAAGCAAGGAGAACACATACAAGTTCTTTTGATTTCACATAGAAAGACCACACATCAGTCACTTAAAAAGAGCACTGCAATTGTAGGGCAGTTACGAAAATTCACAACTTACGTCTTCCACCCATACATCTACATAAGAAAGGGCTTGGTCCTATACTCACTCAGATCAAAACTCATTTCAGCACTTCAGGATCTTGAACATAATTAACATAGGAAAAAAAATCATGTTCACCAGTCTCTGTGAAATAACCTACCAATGCACAGGAATATACTGCACATATTGAGCATCGAAGTAGAAGCAGGCATACTATCACAGTTGAAGTATAATGTCCTTCCTCTGAGGTAAGAATACATCCCCGTCTAGAACTAACTGAAGAACCAAATCTGTCTGTATTGCAATCAGCACGGAAGTCTGTTTAGCCCAAGGGAATGGGATTGCTCTCTCTCTTTTTTGATGCTTTCAATTTGTGGGAGTCTTTTGTCCACTCATCTTAAATCACAGAGAATAATTCAGTTTAAAAATAAAGAAAATAACAACATACTTTGGTTTTCATTCTCTCAGTCTGAGTCTTAAGCCACTTTTAAAATGTATTCAGAATTTAACATATTTGCCTTCTGCTTATCCCATCCAGATTCTTTTGTGCTTAATACATTCATCTCATTTGAAACATACATTCCTTTTCACCAGCAAGTTCCAGCTGAAATCTCCTTAACTGGAGAGAACACCTGATGGCTTTTAACTTTCTTAATTAATTACTCCAGAAAATGTGGGTGGTTTCTCTTAGATGATGATCACTTTTCAGAGGGACTTGCCTGCACGGAATGCATTGAACTGGGGCACTGGTTTAATAGCACAACCTTTCAGTAGCTGGTCTAATGTTTTAGACAAAGGATTGAGAAACAGGGGCTCTGGCAGACTCAGCAGCAGATTAAAACATAACAGCTGAAACTGTTACCACCCTTACCTTACCCAGTTTTCTCTCTGATGGCTGTTGCCACTTTCAAGGCAGGGACACCTGATCTGGTTATCAGTGTACTCCTGAACCCACACAGTGTTTAACCAAGTTTATTAATGTTAACAGATATTAATTTCAACTGACTGTAATATACTGGCTGAAAACTGCAATGGTTTTGGAATCAATCTCTGCCTCAGGGGCAGCAATGTGTCAGCAGAGGGGCAGGCATTCAGGGGTGGTAACAAACAATTCAAGCCACCTGATTTTATTCTGCCACTTGAAGTCTGACAAAATTACTGGTTCTAATCCTAACATAATTGGTGGGATTCATGCCATCTTGGAAAAATTCTTCATGTTTTTTTCACCTCAATTACGATAAAGCAGAGAGAGTTTCTTTCCAGTAGTTCAGAAAGCCACTGTGAGAATTTCATGCTCGCACTGTGTTTTCAGAAAATTTAAAGTGTTACCTCATTTTTGTGCTACACACTCCACCCTTTATGAATGGAAAAGAATTTGCAAACTTGCACGCAGGAGAATTACTAGGCCCTATATTGAAATGATGTATGTTTCTTATTGTATGCATTCTTTGTCTGTTAAATACCTGAAAGCTACCAGATGACAACTCTGAAAGGTTTGAGTCTTTCCCTGATAGTGCTGCACAGCTATTTGTCACATAGCCCACTTTCATCTATGTTAAGAAATATTTTATTTTCCCCAATGTTTGGCCTATCTTCTGCCACTACATATAATGATGCACAGTTTAATTGCTGTCTGATATGAGGTAATTTAACAATACATCTTGAAATATAGAAGAGATTTCTACTAATGTAACTATAGAGAAAACATGTCTTCTCACATTTTGTGTGTTTCAACCTCCTGCCCCCTCCCCGAACCAAAGATTTTAAATTATGGCCCAAATCTTGTTGGAATGTAAATCAAAGTAGATTTTCTTAGCCAATTTTGATTCTCAGTATTTCAAACCTCAAATAAACAGAATCAGTATGACAGACATCCTCACCTGTTTCTTTCTTTAAAGACATCCTATTATTCATGCCTACAGCTCACAATTACCTGTGAAGTCCAACATACACACTCAATACTTACAAATCAAATAATAACCTAATTAAATTGAGAAATGAATAATAAGCCCCACAGCTAGTGCAGCACTGCTGATTACTATTCACATGTCAAGCACGTGTCCAGTATGACAGAGACTGCAATCCTTATAAAACCGAACCACTTCTGCCGTGTGTGTGTGTGTGTTTGTCTTTCTCAAAATGGCTGGCATATTCTAGCTGTCAGAGATGTGATGCCTTCCTTCCTAAAATAATTCAAATAAATTTTCTGTATTTACAATTTTCATCCCTGAGAAATATCATATTATTCTTACGAGTGACCCAAGGGATGGCACACAAAAATACAAACTCATTCACAGGACTACCAAGCCCATAGCATGAAAATTATTTAGAAGCAACAACAGCTCATTAACTTACACGCAACAACACAATTCACAAGGTAAACCTCCATATTTTTTCCACTGACTGTAAGAAAACAAGTTTTAAGCATCCACAGGAGGCTGAAAGATAATCTTTCAGTATGACCTGCATTGCTACAGAAATAGCTAGTATCTACTGATAAAATTCCTCCGCCCAGAAATACTGAGTAATTTTATTGCCATTAATTTATTTAACACATAGATATCTTTAAGGTAAAGAAAAGATGATGAGCTGATTAAATCCACTGGATTTTTACTTTATCTTTCAGTACCTTCATATATTAACAGATTTTCTTCCCATAAAAAAATCAGAAGGAGAAAAAACCTGCCTAACAGTTGCAGAACACAAGCTTGGCATATTTGTGAAGTGATTCTAGGATATTCTTTACCATATGCTGACTTACCAGAAGTACTTTTCTATTTGGCTAAGGGATCATTTTAAAATGTCAAGTTAGAATTTGCGGAAGAGATAAGACTAATAGAAAAATTGTTCACCTAATATGTTAATTTAAGGACCCCATCCACAAAATTATCACTGACCTGGCTCTTAAAGAGCAAATATCTTGTTCCAAAATGTAGGGTTAGTTTTTATTTTTAGCAAGCATGGAAGTATCATCTCTATAACTGGATCTGCTATGATTCATTGGAAAGGATCATAAGAAAAAGTACAATCTGAAAGGACAGACTGTAACAATTTCAACAGGGACAACCTGCAAAAAGCATACCAGATTTTCCTCTACAATGACTGGGAATTATCCTGGTAGATGGAATCGGTGACTATAGGAAAGGCTAAAAGAAAGCTACTGCACAGGCCATAGAAAAAGCATGAAGGCAGAGAAGGAAATAAAATCAGCAGCTTTAGTCTCATCTCCCTCCTAGATAGAGATACGGTTAGGTACAACAGCCACTCTCTCTTTTTGAAATTACCCTCAATACGAAAAGGGCCAGCTTTCAACTTTAGCTCTGTCATACTGGGCACAAATTAAAATTTTCTGTAATCAAGCTTCCATGTTTGAACCATAATCAAAACTCCTGATTCCCATTATTTAAAACAGAACTGAAGCCTCAGATTGCCCTCAGTCACAATGTTCTGTCTGCCATTGGCAGTGACAGCAAGGGTACCCCTGGAAAAAGGGCTTTCCCCAGCACCAACGTGACTGAAACCTGTCAGGGAAGATGGTGACTGCTCTTCCTCCTTACTTCTCTACTTCATGTCTAGGATTTGTGAGCAGGCACAGGCATTTGGAAAGCTGGTGAAAGAATGGGAGATAGAAGGGTTATGTGTAGGATGGGATGAAGACCGAGAACACAAAAGGGACTCTGGGATGCTGAAACCAAAAAGAGAAAGGAAGAAAAAGCAACAGAGAAGCTAAAGAAAGCCTATACGTAAAATAAAAAATGGAGACAAATTGCGTGGAAGAGGAGCCTGGAGGCATTGTGGAGGACAGGGCAATGGGGAGGGTTAAAATGGCAGCTGCCTTTATGGGCAGCAGGTAAACCAGCGTCTCACACACCGTTAACAGATGTCCAAAATAGGTGCGCTTCACATTAATGAGTAACACGGTTTGGAAGGAGGCACCATTCCATCCCAGGTCAGATATTTAGGCAAATCATAAAAAAAAAAAAAAAACGAGTTATGTGGAAGTGGGTTATAGGGGGAAGGGAGACGAGGATTAAGGTTGAACGCCCCGGCTTCGCTCCCCAGCCTGGGCCGTAGCGGGCTACCACAGAAACGCCCCGTCGCGCCCCTGCTCGGAAGGCGGCTACCACAAGCCCGGCCGGCAGGTAACCTCAGCGGCCTCCCTCTCTGCAGCGGTGAGAAAACCTCCGGCACTGCCTGGCACTGCCTGCCCCTCCCGGAAACCCCCTGGGGCCGCGCCGCCACCTGCGCCTGGCCCGGGCCCTTCCCCTCGCCTGTGGAGCGGGAGCGGCGCCATGTGCCCCCCGCTCCCCCGCCAAGCAGGCAGGCAGGCAAGTTCTCGGGCGAGGTGGGAACAGCCACGAATAGAGTTTATAAAAATATTTTAAAGCTGTCGCGGAGTGCTCGCACGGGAACTAAAAAAAGGGACACGCTTCGAGGGCGGCGCGGTGCGAATGTTTAAGCGGGTGCCAGCGGCGGGCTGAGGGGAGGCGGCCGGGGGCGCTGAGAGGGCGGCAGCGGCAGGGCGGGAGCGGGGCCTGCAGGCCCTCACACCCGGGAGGCCGGGGCTGCGGCGGGGCGCGAGGGGAGAGCAAGGGGGTCCGGAGGAGATCGGGGCGCTGAGAAGCACGGCGGGCGGCTGCGAGCGCGGAGCGGCTGGCCGGGGCGGGCCGGTTGGGAGGGCAGGAGGGGGGGGCGTGCGGGAAGGCGGGTGCGGGGTGAGGGACGGGCGGGTGCTCACCTCTGTCCTCCAGCCCCTCGCTGAACTGCCCGCTCTCCCCGATCCGCAGCTGCTCCTGCTGCTGCTCCCGGGGGGGCACCGGCGGGCTGGCCCCGGGGGGCTGCACGATGGCGGGGTCCGGAGTGGTGTCCAGGGGGGCAGCGGACGGCTCCATTTCTTGCGGGGCGGCGGGAAGCGGCTGGCGACTGTGGCAGCGAAGCGAGGAGCGAGCGGAGCATCCAGCCCGGGTGCGAGCCCGGGGAGAGGAGGAGACTCCGGCTCAGAGCATCAGGGAGACGGGGACAGGCAGCAAACAAACTCCTCCGGCTGCTCCCCGCCAGCCGCTCCCCGCGGCCGCCTCATCACTAACCTCGCCGGCGGCGGAGGGGGGGCAGGTGGGAGAGCGGTGCCGCCTCCCCGCGCTGCCCTTCCCCTTCCCGCCCCAGGGAGCACCTCCGGCGGCGGGAGCGGCGCCCCGGCTCCGCAGCGGGGCGGGGGCGGGAGCCGGGGCCGGGCGGCAGCTCGCCCCCGTGCGGAGCGGCGTGTGAGGGGACTGTGGGGCAGGAGAGGTGGCGGGAAGGGCTCTGGTGAGCCGCCCCCCTAAGCCTCGAGGGCCCGCAGGCACCTGCGAAAGGTACGGCGGGAGCTCGGGCTTCAGGTACGTCCCTGGAGCCGGCCGAGGAAGCGGGAGGCCTGTCAGTCTCCCCTCGCTATGGCGGGCTCTGCCTTCCTCCTCCTCCCGGCACCGTCTCTCTCAGGGGGGATGAGTTGTCCGGCAACAGTCCGAACCCGGAGCCCTTGCGCAGGAGGGCGAGAGGCAAACGCCTGGCCCCACTCCCGAGGGCTGTGGGTGCTGGCCCTGTGGAACGAGGCCCCATCCGCCTCGCCTCGCCTCACGCAGGTGGAAGACCCAGCGCTCCCCTTTGCCTGGGGGATTGGCTCATTCTCCATCTGCTGTAGCCCTTCTTCAGGATCAGAGCCGAATCACCACACGTATGCACCTCTCAGACCCACCAGTGCTGACGTTGTGCTGACAATTGGTTTTACCAATATTGGCCTAAAAAATGTTCTAGAACATACAGCAGTCTCACACTGAAGCGTGGGATTAGAGCTGGAGACCTGCTGGCATTCAGGGCCATTCTCGGCTCGCTCACCTGCTGTTCCTAGGGCTTCAGAAGAACGTAGGGAAAAAACCTAAAACCTTAGGAGAGCAGAAATGTAAAAAAAAATGGAAAATTTTACTGATAGATCTGTGCCAGAGCTGCTTTCTTTGTTGATTTCTAATGACTAGATAGAGAGGTGCAAATAAACAAAAGCATTTTCTGTGCTAGCACAGTCTCCCAGTTGCATGTTTACTAGCATGCAGATAAATTTTGAAACTGCATTGTGTTTTTACTTGAGTCCAGGAAAAAGAAGACAATTAGACATTGCAGCCCAGGTCCTCACCTGATATGTATGGATATAATCCCCATTTAAGTTATATGAAGGTCAGGTTGCCTTTCTCTTTTGAGAAATTAGTAAATTTGGGGCCAGCAGGAAATTAATATTTATGCTAGCATAGGGACATGATTTTATAAACCGTCAGAATCTTGCTGATGTCAGCCTTAAAAAAAGTTTTGCAGTGGTTTAGTAGTACCTATTTGAGAATGGTTAGTGAAACATTGCTATCGAAATGTCTCAATTTTTAAAAATGCCTCTTAATGCTAATCTTCAAAATCTTTTTGGCTGTATTTTAAAGCATTAATTATTTGAAAAAGTAAATATAAGTAAATGTTAAGGTAAGGGACATAAAATACTGGGTTAGAAGCTGATTGGCATTCTAGCAACCTTGTGGAATGGAGATAGCTGTTGTGGTGTGAGGGATTGGTGTTTGCTTTTTACCTAATCTTACAATTTCTTTGTGTATAGTCTACCATACCTACTATATGAAATGTTTTTGAACTCTTCATGCCTCTCACCTGAATTTCATCTTCACCCTTAGCTATCCTAGCCTGCTTTGTGATCCCAGAGCTCTGCTCTTCTAGTTGGATCAGCATTAATATGAATATAAGCAATGCCGAAGGTATTTTCTTTTCCCTCATGTAATAGGTACTAAATTACAAAGTGCCTATTTGATGTTAATGTCAAAAGAGCTTCTCATGTCCATAAGCTAACACAAGCAAGTTCTTTGGAGGGAAATGTTGTTTTTTGGGGTTGGGATGGGGTAGAAACTAGTAGCTCCATAAACCAAATATGGTTATTTTCATTATGGGCCATTTACTAAGCTCTGGTGACCTTGAACCTGCAAGATATGAGAGAAGATCTGTATGTGTATGAGTATGAGAGATGCATGAAAAGTAGAAAATATTTACTTTTTGTTACTTGTCATAAATAATAGATTGTTATGTCCCTCTCTCACTTAAAATGTGTTTGTAAAGTGAGAATCTTTAAATGAGTAGAACCAGTTTTGTAACCTGGCCAGAGACAATGGATTGGGGCCAACTCACTTTTCAAGACCTGGCAGGGATACAGAAACCTTTGGTGAGTCAGTCTGGGGAGAGACACTCTCCCATGCAGGTTGCATCCAGTACAAGCCATGAAGAGTCCCTTGAAATTGCTGCAATGGGTATGACGCTCCCAAATGCAATTATTGTAGGATCCTTCCTCTTCTAGGGAGATAAGTCTGTATCTGATCCATTCCAGCAGGAACTTCCTTATTCCTTACAGAAATGAAAAAATTGACTAGTGACTCTCAGTGGACACTGCCTCCTTTTTGTATGTCTCTCTAAGCTATTTTGGTATTCCTACAACTTTCGGAAATCAACCCAAGATGAATGTACCTGGAGATTCCTAATTCTGTTTCTTCAAGAGGAGAAAGGGATAAGTTTCCAAATGATTTGGAAGAAAACAGGAACTAGGAACATCAAACCACAAGTTCTAAACTTTAACATGTTCCTTTTTCTTTTTTTAGTTGTTCTCAATTGCTGTTCTTACATAAAACTGTGTCTGGCAGGGGCTGCAGCTGTCTCTATTTGTATAAATGCTATAGTGTTCAGGCTATAGCAAAGAATATGAGGCTTGCAGAGAGCATTATATTTTCTTTTAAATGACTCTTCAGTGCTTTCAAACATGGCCTCGTGAGAATGGATATACTCTGCATTTAGCAAATACAAATTCAAAACACTAATAAACAGGTTCACAATGAAGAGCCTTTCAGATCAGACCATTATTTATACAAGTTAGCTACTAAGAAGCAGAAAGGCTGTCATATCATGGCAGCTGGAAGCTGCTTTCCACCATTGCCTGTTATTCCTCATGACGTCTCTTTCAGCCTAGACACAGGGCTAGGGTTTTAAAGATGTGGATCCTATTTTCCAGCCCTGTTGGACTTCATGTATAGGAAGCCTGTAGGCAAAGTCAATGAAGAGGAAAAGGGCTGACCCTAATAGCTATATTATTATATGATTTTATTTCTTGACCCCTCAAACCTCCTTTTGTTGGATATGAGTAAGGAGAAGCCAAAATCAATTAAAAAAAAAAAAAAGTCACATCTCTGGATTCAATCTAAATAGATTGATGCCATCCCATATTCTGTAGCTGCCGCAAGATTAATACACACTTGCAGAACTTTGTTACCAGCTGGAACTGCCTGTAATTTCCATAATATTCTGACTTCCAGAGAAAGGTGATTCCAAACAGGATGGAGGTCTCTTGCACCACAGCAACCAGCAACAATAACTTCACTTCTTTTATTTCATCTGGAGTGTCTGTGGTCTGGTTTTGATGTGGTTATTTGTGGTGGTTCTTTTGTTTCTTTCTTTCTGCCTTTCTTCCTTCTTTCTACTGAATAAATGAAAAATATCAATCAGATTTGAGATTCTTTCTCCAGGCCCACCCTAAATCTCAGCAAAGTCAGAGAAAGAACCTCACTTTTATATTTGACAAAAATTGGATTAGGTCCATCATTTTATTGTGTCCCAAGGTAGGCATTTTCCTGAGGTAATAAGCAATCTCTTGGCAGTAGGTTGGCCTGCTTTCCTAAGTTACAGTCCCTTTGTTTCACTTAAGCATTATTCCCATACTACCATCCGCACCCATTGTGGGATGACAAAGAGTAGCGTGATTCCAAAAGGCAGAAAGAATGCAGTGCTATTGCAACATGTAGACTGAACGTAGAACCAGTGGATGACCATGGCAAGACAGGTCCTGGTCTGTTAATGAGATAGTGGTCACTGTATGAATGCAGAACATTTGTTACTCCTCTTCAGTCTATGTGGAGTTGAAATAAATCCATTGTAAGCAAGTCTGGATCTGTTAGCATTATATGTTCATTTGTCATTCTAAAAATGAGAGCTGCATCTATTCTGGACTTTCTGGTTTTTCTTTTCTTTTTAGTGCTACTGACTGGAATGTTTTTATTTGGATTAGCAGAACACAGTGGTGTATTCAGAGGCTCCTGAGAAGAAAGTTTGCTTGCTTTCATTGATCTTAACTAGTCAATGTTCCATATTGACCATCATCTTAAGTGCAGCACTTAAATTAAGAGCACTCTGGCATATTTGGAAAGAGTTGTTCAGATGGCCCAGTGATTATTTTTTAGTATGTTTGAAGACATAAGAGCAAGATAATGGTACTGTCACCATTCACCATTTTGTTTGCAGGGTTGCATTTCATACACATGCTAAACACAAAACTGCCTTTTTCTGGCAGCAAAATACTGTACTTGTCACTGGCATTGTATTGCAGTATCAGGGAGTGCTAGTGTAAGCCAGGGTGGTTTATTAGTTTGGTCTATCAGAAGTCTGACATTCAGAAGAAAATGCTCACTTCTTACTTTTATCAATATGCGTTTCGTGGAACCTACAGCAGGATGTGATGGCATCTCTATTCAGTTTTACAAGAGACACATCTGAAACAAAACCAAGTACCAATCCAATTCTAAACGGACAGGCAGACATCCATCCTCTAAAGGCCATCACTATAGATAATCTTCAGTGTTACTCTAGAACCAAAGTCTGAGACTGATTTATCCTGATATTCCTAAGGGCAATGCTTCCAAGTAAGTGTTCATGCTGTTTAAACGCTCTGATAGTTTGCACTACAGCTACCATTTTGTGCCTGTTGTGTGGATGAGATGGTAAGATACTTCAGATCATTCTTTGCCATTTAGACTTGTCCTCTATTGAAACAAATAGATGAAATAGGTCTCTTTAGTGATGAAACCTCTAGATTCTGTATTTCACATCCTTTTTTTCATGAACCTAATACTTTCTTTTAATAGTCTCTTGACCTTCTTGTGCAATATTTGCTACCATAGTTTTCTTTTACAAAAAAATACAAATTAAGCTACATTTGGCAGGATGCTTTTTAATCTTTTTTTTGTTGTTATTGTTTGCTGGCTTACTTGGTGGCACGTAGGCAGAGGCAGATATGTATTTTGCTGTTATTTTGTAGTTTACCTGTAGTCCCACAGCGTGTTCAGTGGTCAACAGGATGAGAAATTCTACACTAGGTTCCTTTAACTTGCTCTAGATACCTCTCAGCCTAGTATTAGTCACCCTATGTTTTTAATTTAAAATAAAACAATAATGATGATGTTAGTACAACAATGCTACATTAATTTTTAAACTGCAGAGCATGCTTACATTATTATCCAATGTATGTAGATCATTTACTGTTTTTCTCTTGCACCGGTTCAAATAGAGTTTAAATTGAAATCATCTCTCTTCTTGGCATTTTTATACTTAATATTAACTTGGGTCAAAAATAATCAGAATGTTATTTTGGAAAAAGAATATGATAATTTGGTATCTTTTCCTTCAGGCTATGAAAGAGTGCCTATGACATGATTCCCAGAGAATACAGCATGCGGTGACCTTGGTGAGTAATTGATGACACATAAGCACCTGCTCTTCCTCTATATGTGTTGCTGCAGGATCATATTTGCAAAAAATGCCCAAGCTAGCAAGAGCCACAAGTAAATTCCATTGTGACAACAAATGAGGAATAAAAGTATAGAATGCAAATCTTAAAGTGAGCAGAAGATCTTGAAAAAGATTCTTCCCAGTAAGCGTTTTCTATCTTGAAACTATTTAAAAAGCTGGTTTTAATTTGAGTTAAAATTCTGTGTAAGTATGGGAAACCAAAGGTTTACCCACAAAAACTAAACGTACTGTTTTGTTCAGAGAAACATTATGCAGTCATGCAACATTTTATGCCTCTATTCCAAACAATGTTATTTCTTTATATCACTGAGGACATTTTGTTTCTAGTTCTTATGTAATTGTGTAAAACTGACTTACTTGACAGTGGCTTTATTTCATTGGTAATATTCACAAGTATTGAAGAGGAATGGAAGGGAAAATGAACTGAATTTTAAAGAGGTAGCAACCTGTTACTTAAGTAATAGTCTTCCTCTTTTTTTTTCTTTTTTTTTTTTTTTTCTGCTCCCCATGCTCTCTTGCCATGCTATGTGGAGAGATCTTTCTTCTTCTAACCATAGCCTAGTAGATGACATGAGTATAAGCAGCTGAGATTCATCTGTGCATCAAAGAAAATAAAAAAAGAAAGCTAGGAAATTCCTAGGAAGGAAAAATCAGTATAACTTTGTAATAAAATTATCCGATGACTTATAATTACTTGATAATTCCTACCCAAAAGCATCTTGACAACTAGACACTTCCAACATATTTGCATAACTTCATGTTTTCTTCCATATCTTTGCAAAAATTATACACAATTTTCCATTAAGTTTATATGATTAACCACAAGATTAAGTGAACCGCAAAACAGTCTTTTGATTATATACAGATTGGGTCACTTTTCCTATTGCCAAGCCAAGGCCCATTCCTCCTGATATGCCTGTCTACCAAGGCCTTTTCCCACCATGTCAGACCTAAGTATTATTAAGAAGGCTGTGTGCAAAGATAGACATACATTTGTTTCCTAGCCAGGTTAGACTCATGCATTTATAAAATATCTATAGTTTATAAATTTAATCTTATTCATTAAAAAAAATTAAGAGTCATAATCCCTACCTTGAAGGTAAGGATTTAATGAGAAAAGAGACTAGTTGCATTTACTTATGGGATTTGCCTGTGTCAGAAAAGAGATGTAATAGGTTTTTGGGGGAATACTGCCCAACTCGCATCTATTTTTCTTTTTTAAACATCAGTATTTTAAAGTTTAAACCAGTATTTGTGATTTGGACTAATATCTTATGCTTTGGCAGTTAGTGTCATCAGCAAAAGAGTAATTTTTCTTATCTTGCTGTGTTTTTATCTTTTATCAAAAGACCACTTGTAAGTATTGGAGGGAATGACCTTTTTACTAATCTATAGCAATAATATTTATATTGCTTCTACTATACTGATAAGTAAGTACTCCACAGCTCACTTTTGCCATAAGTTGTTTGATAAACTGTATGATATGATACTTATGTGTTGTTTTGAATATCTAATCCACATTGTTTAGTGAGTTGGAAAAGACTATCTAATCCTTTTCTTATGCCAAGTGAATTGTAACTAGGGTTCTGCACATTCCCACTTGAGTATTTAGCTAGGATGATTATAGAAATTTTGAAAAAAGAATTACAGCCGCAGCCAAAATGAGTATTTTGCAAAAAATTCTTCATAAACAGAAAACTATACTTGTTCCATTATGTGCCAGTTTGGGGTTTTTTTTTTTTTTACATCTGTTCAAGCAGATGTTTGACGCTTTAAATCATTTAACTCTTCTGGGTTTTGATGGACAACAAATTCCCGAGTACCTAGTGGAATCTGTTATACATTTAATGTTTTTTGATTGGTGGTTGTTGTTTCTGCTTTTTTGCTGGAGGAAGTAGATTTTGTTTCCAGAGTCTGGTGTGCAATTTGAGTTTGAATACTTCATTTTAATGGGAGATGCTGTAGATAAAATCATTAAATTCTTCAGATACTAATTTTTGTAAGAGGATTGGGTTAGGCAAAAATAATGTCAACAACATGTGGAGCATTTTTAATAGGTTTCAGCATCCTTTATTCTCATGATATATTCATTGTTTCTCATCCTCTTACGTAAAAATTTCAGTGGGCAATGGGAAAAATAGGATACAGTGACAATCCCTTTCGTAATTTTAAGAGAGTGAATCATATAATTCACGGCATTCTTCCTGTAAGAAGAAATGGGAGCCATTTTTAATGGAATTCAAACCCCAAAAGTTTCTACTTCGTTGCAGCTAAGCCTTTCTCCATGTGCAGCAGTAGCAAAAGCAATGGATCTCTGCGGAGTTGCACATGGCTCTTAACATTTGCTGATTTTACAAGAAAGAGGAGCATCTTTAAGAAATTGAAGAAGCACTTTTCTCTGTAGAATGAAGAGCGTTAAACACACTTCACCTATGAATGTCTTTTTAAGCAACCAGTAAAGTTCAGATTTAAAGGCAACTGAAGTTTGGAGTTCAAAATGTCATTGAAATTTTGAACCTCTGCTGCAATAAAATTGTCCTGTAACCAAAAAGGAAGAGGGAGATGTCAGTCATATAAGTTAATCATCTTACGATGAAATTAATTTTCTGCCTCTCAAATTTTCTCTAAAGCTGTTGATGGTGCCTAAAAGTAAACAAGGGGCAGGCAGTCATATAGTAATGCAGACAGCTTCCTCTCTGCCATCAAGACTACACATATTTTCAGTATTGGGCTGCAGGTATGCTTCAAGAGCCACAGAATTTCAGTTAATTTTCACATCATTAGTTTATTAGAAAATGTGTATTTGAAGATATTTTATTTTACTGATAAAGTTTATAGACTTGGATTCATTTTACTTTATCCATTCACTATCACAGCTGTCACTGGATAATACAAATCAGGTATGGTTGTACTTACAAATTTAGGCAAACTGAGGCAAGAGATGTAAAAAGAAGTAAAATGTTTTATTAAACCAACTGGTGTAATTCATTTCCAACTAATATGCTCAGAAAGTGTAGCTAGACGTGCAGTCTTCATGACTTCCAGAAGGGGTTTTGTGTCCAAAAGTGCATGCTTTTTTCACCTGTTGGTTTAATTAAAAAAGCTATCTATAACTTTGTCTTATCTTTGTACCAAAGCGTCTTCATTTCATATGTCTGGGTTTTGTCATATTTAGTATCTCCGTGTATAATTTGTTGGCAGGAGATGCATCGTAGAACAACTTTTCAGGTTGCATCAACCATGAGCCATATTTGGGTCAGATAGGATTTTTTTTATGTCACAATTTCTTTCTGTGAAGTTTGATATTCTGCAGCAGTCAGCTTGCAGAAGGAAAAAGAGCAAGATTATTTGAACTGCTAGAACCGATGCAGCTGATGTCGGAGCTTGGTGATGGGTTTTGGTAGTTCAAGTCTGGAATTGCAGTAGAGTGTCTGTGGCATGTCCACATCTGCCATGCCATCTGTGTCAGCGGCTGTTTAAATGAAGTTGAGATAAAGGTGCCAGGAGGTAAGGTGATGTGTTTTTTAATTAGGTGGATTTTTAACAAGTAGGCTAATATTATAGCACAGACATCTAAAGAAAAAGCCTCACTGTGTCAGTTCCAGCCCCAGAATATTCTTACAGACCCACCGCACATTTCATGTGCAAGAGGAGCCCAGTTTCTGCTCTTGGAGCAGCCAAAAGCACTTCTTAAATCAGGCAATACTTGTCAGAGGTTATTAGTGCTTGAGTATAGTTATGAAATAGATCTGGCTTTTTGCTTCTTGGCTCTTAATGTACACTTCTCCAACTTTGCTATGCACCAGCACTATCTTAGTTCATTTATTTGAGCTTTGTGTGGAGACTGAGAATCCAGACGCACACAGTCAGTTTGTGCCCCTAAGATACATTTTTTCCATTATTCTTGTGTCCAAAATCTGTTTTACTTCTTCAACAGAATTGCTTGTTCTTCTTCCCCTTTCAAAACTGAAGAGGAAAAACAAGCAGCACCATAAGAAGGGATAGCCTGAGCCAGTGTTTACAAACTGTGTCTTGAGAGGTTCAGATAGAACATGAGAAAAATATTCTTCACTATGATTTTAGTGCAGAGCTAGAAGAGGTTACCGAGAGAAGTGGTAGAATCTTCCCCCTTGGAGAATCTAAATTCATCTAGCAAAAAAGCCACAGGTAACCACAGCTGGCGTGGTATAGTGGTGCTTACAGTCCTTCTCAGAGAAGAGAGTTGAGCTAAATGATCTCTGTAGGGTCCTTCAGGTCCACACTTGTATGATTCAACCAATGTAAACATCAGGGGGTACGTAACTGTAAGGTTAGTAAATAATAAATTAAGTAGTATGAAAATAGGTTGACACAAAATGTGCAGAGGTTTAGAGACAGTGCTAATTCAAGCCTAAAAGCAGGTTAATTCACCAGTAAAGGGCAGGTGCTATGTTTTTATGAAGGATAAAATTCTGATGACTTACTCCTCTTGGATTGTTCCTTTCCTGTTGATTTCAGAAGGGCTATTAATGGAATATATTACTTATCTGATACAGATAGTCTCTCTAGGCCCCTTATTCTACTCTAATCTTTTTATGACAAGCCTATTTCCTTTACCTCATATAACTTTGAATATTTAGGCTCTTTTTTAACTGTTTCCTTTTTTATCTATGGGCATAGAAAAGTGACCTCACAGTTATAAAGATGAAGATCATTAATTCTGAACCTCTCTGGAATTACAGGTTGTTCTGGCTGATGTATCAATAAACTTCTTTGAATTGTCTCCTTTATCAGCTTGAAGTGTATGTAATTCTGTTGACCAAAAAATTCAATCTCTAAAGAAAATTAAATCAGGAAACAAAGTCAAGACCCTTCCAAGGTCTGTTTCACATCCTACAATCATTATAAATACAAGTTCACTGAGACTGTTTCGCATATCTTAACTTTGAGGATAAAATCTCTTTGGAAGATGCTTAAATTTTGTGAAGATCTTTTTTCATGGAGGTTTTGAAAGTTAAGTTTTAGTTCTTTTGCTTTAAATTTAATTCAGTATTAAAACTGTCAAGTGGTTGCAACATGAATTAGGTTCATATGCATGGGATATCTAGACAGACTTGTTGCATCTATACTTGTTGATTTTTCCACTAGATGGCATTATGCATTAACTGCAAGTTAATTTATGAGTTTAACTATAATTGCACATGCTAAAGATTTGAAAAATAAGAAATGATCTATTGTGCTTGTTCTTATTATATGCAAGAGTGAAAGAACTGTGGCTTAAAAATCACTTGACCTACTTCTACCTAACAGTAACCCAATCCGTCCTTAATGCATCAACTATGGATTTACTCAAAGCAATAAAGGAAGTCAGCCATGGCAACAATATCTGATCCTGTGTGCAATGCACCTTTTAGAATAAAACTCTCCCAACCTTTTCTGCATTTAATGTTTAAAGAGTGACTTCAGTGCTGCAAATTGCTTCCTTTTTGGCTACATGGCTTCAACTGAAGTGATAGGAAGTATCCTAAGTAAAGTGCAGTGCTGAAGATTGCTTTTAAATAAAGAGCCTCATACAAGCATTTTTTTATTTAGTAGCTAATTCAGGATAGATTATCAGAATAATTTATGGCTGCAAGTTTAAATATAGATACGCTGTTGTTTCCTGCACCCAGATGAAATGAACTATTAGCAATCCCTTACAAAATTATATGGTGCTTAAGAGTGAGGTTTCTAGAACTTAAGGTCCTGACCAGTAAAGCACCATCTGATGTGGAGCAAAGGTCTAATACCTTCAAAAGAACTGACTAGTGGGATTTTTGTTTTAATCCCAAGATTTGTGGTGACTAGACAAGGAGAAATTGGCAGTCCCAGCAGCAAGAAGGCAATGGCAAGGATTTGGTATGTGAGAAGCAAGGAAGCAGCACTAGTCTAAGGGGTGAAGAGGGAGGAAATGCAACAGGGGCAAATAGCAAAGCCAGAGGTGGAAGAAAAGAGGAACCACAGAGAGAGAAGAATGTGGTGGGATGGCCAAATTTTTCCTACCAAGCTTGCTAATTTTTTTTATGCATGCTAGTGTATGTAGGTACATGGGTATTCATTTTAAATATGTGTTCTGGGGGAAAAGAGAAGAGGTGGTCCTTTGTTTTAAACTTGTCTTCCAGAACTAGAGATAGTATTCACAAAAGAGGGCTCATCAAATTCCTGATCAGATATGTGTTATCTAGGGTGCGCTTCCCTGCATTCCGTATTCTGAGCTGGTTTTTTTTCTTGATTCTTTATGTAGAATGTAAGAGGCTCCAGGCTGGAAAGAGGTAATGTAATACAATAATGTTTAACTGTAAGAAGGGATCTAGAATACAAGATGGATTGAACCAGTTCAGTTAGCCTGGGCCAATAGCGGAAAAGCATCCAAGGCCAAGAAAACATGTGAATACTAGTTTAGTATTAAACAGATCTTTTAAATTCTCATGGTAGTCAAACACATAATAGAAAAGCAGTTAAACTTGCACTTAAGGTTGTCTCTGAGTTGGGCTTTTGAGAAAAGGACATACCAATGCTACTCTAAAAACATCAGAAACTTTGCTATAAATGCAGGCTGCTAAATTATTTGTGTTCTCTATTTAAAATTGTATTTTACTTGTGCTGAGCCTTAATAAACTATGATTTGAATTGTCCTATGCAGTGCATGGCTGTAGATAATGCAATATATGATTCTTTGACATAGAAGTGTTTATGATTTGTATTTGCCTATGATGGTCAGTATGATTCAACTATTTTGTAACACTGATACAAAAAATATGATACCTGCCTTCTACCACAATGCTATTAAGCTTTTTGGAAGCCTTGGTCAGTAGGGTGGGTGTCAGAAGTGTTGGGGAAATTTTGGACAGTCATGCATCTTTTGCCCAAAGCTAACCTCTCATTTCTTAATCCCCCAGCTCATGTTGCAGAGGCCAGAATCTGCTCACAGGTACATCACTGTATGATGGAGACTATAGCACAAGTTAATGCTGAGGTATGGGACCATTTACTTACTCCAGCTAATTCAGGCTCACACTCTACTCTTGCGAGATCTTGCATTTAACTGGGGACTTTGCTCTTCTCCAACTTTTTGGTATGAACAGAGGGAGGCACCACCAACTAGGTAAGAGGGGTGCATACAGTTGGAATTGCAGTAGCATCCTGCAGTAGCGTCTGTACTTTTAGTCAGTGACCAACAGCCAGGTTGTGAAGGAAGGTAGAAGGCAGGAGCAAATACTTGGTGGGGGATCCTGTTTCACTCCTGGCAGCACAGGTCTTGATAAACTTGTGATTCCACTGGACCTAACTATAGGCATCCAGACATTGATGGCTGAACATTATTATTTCTGGTTCCCAAAGGGCAAAATATACTTGCAGTGTGCATGGCTTTTATCTTGTGGGGGGAGGAAACAAGCGAGCAACAAACCAGTAAAAGAATTAAATATGAAGTCTCCATGGGAACACAGCAGAGGGTCCATCTTGCTGTGGTAGCCCTCCTTTGCTATTCCCTGGCCAGCTCCCTAGCAAGCAGGTGAGTGTCTGAAAGAGGCAGTACACACAAAGTACAGTAATACAGGTGAGAATGAAACAAATTCTGAGATTTTGAGTGAACCACATAAAAACAGACTAATTTAAGTAATATAACTGTATTTCAGTTATATTGTTGAAGCACTTACAAACTGCAAGTATGGACTAGGATATAGTTCCACTGAACTAGAGCAACTGGTTTCACTGTTGTCACTTGAGATTAAGAGATTGAATGTAGGGTTTAGTTGGTTAGTAATATTAGAAATTAATTCTTGTTGATTGTATTATTGGTTCATTTTTATAAGCACATGTATTTCGTTACTAGGATCCAAAACTTGAGAGCTTCACAAATGGTAATTAGCAGATTTTCATATGAAGAAGGTTAGTGACTCTTCTTTTATTACTTGCTAAGTGGTGAGCATTTACTGAAAATCAACATACAAACCCTAGTATCTGAAGTGTGTATTCTACATTGTGATCCAAATGGTGGTGCTCCAAGCCCCCAGGAGATTTTAATATATCCATTTGGTTAAGAACATACAACAGAGATGAGCAAGCATGTTAGAAAAATGGATATTTGGAAGCATGTATTTTCTTTCTGTTCCTAACAATGCTGTATTACTAGAGACAAAGGAATTTTAAAAGGCCCATTCACCAAACAATGAATTATATGAATGTGTAAAATATTCATTACAAATCCACCGTACTTAGCAGCAGTTCATCATAGTTGTACTTTGACATTGCAGCGTCAGCCACAAAATCAGACAGCACAAGCTTGCGTCACTTACCGCAGGCAAAATCCATTTCAATCAATATGAAATAAGTGCTCTGTGTGTATATTGCAATCACTGTTTGGTGCTCCACTTAATGCACTACAAATTGCAACCTGTAGTATTCACAGTGAGCTGCACAAACGTTATTAACAAAGTTATGATTTATAATGCAGTTCTCTTCTTTGAGCCACCATACTGACATGGGCAATCAGACATAAACCAAAACTGTCGCTCTAAACTTCCCTTGCACTTAATTACTCTGGGCAAAGTTTACCTTTAATTCCTTGCTTAAATTGGTCTGTCTTTCCAGTGACTCAAAACTACATTTTGAACCATCGATTGATAGATCTCTTCTGAAACGATTGGTTTTCCTGGTGACTTCAGTGGGCTTTCTGTTGGATTCAAAATGATTAATGATAATAGAGTACTTCTAAAACACCTACAGTATTTTTAGACCATAAAAAAGTTAACATGAAATGTTAGGTTGAGATGAGTGGCAATGTTCCTGAAGGGAAAATACATCTTATTTAGGAAGTGGCTACATTTATGACCTTCACACTCAGAAGCGAACACAGATGTTTTAATGTATCTGCAGTTTCTGTGACCAAGAAAGTGCAAATTTCATGATCTTTTTCAGCAAATTAGGAAAAAAAACCCAAGCAAATTAATAAAGCACACTTAAACACAGCCAGGAAGTCATGGACCTTTTTTTAGTAACTGAAGAAGGTTGTTCATCCTGAGAGGATGTTGTTAAATTCCAAATGTTGGAATTAAAAATAAGACAGCACCTGCCTTTTCCTGAGAGGAAAACTAAGTATGATAGTTGAGAAAAGAATTCACATTGCAATGTTAGTTGTACATACATCAGCAATTGCATCGGATTAAGTCTTTTGTCTGGATTTTGTATGGCACAAATTGTAAATCAAAGTGCACTTTACAGGCTTCTCAGTGAAAATAAGTTTGTTTTTTTAAATGGATAACATGATTGTTTAGCTGTGACCGTAGTATAAATTTACTGAATCATTTTGGAAAACACATGCTTTAAAACTAACTTGGTGGAGCTTTTGTGCTTGCTAGAGCATATGGAACCAAAATGACTCCACAGTGGAGTCCCTGAGTTAGTGCTCTGGACTCTCTCCACATTGCCTTCAGCATAAATCTTGAAGCCGTTCTTTCTGTGTTCTCTTTGTGTGCACATAATTGTTAGTAGAGCTTGTTGCATGTAAATATAAGCAGGACTGAGGTATGCATGTAGCAATTAGTATTTGCTTAACTTAGTAGTGCTACCAATTCCAGTGGTCCTGCTGTGGTTTAAAGTTAAGTGTGAATTTAAATATTTATTAGCGAACATGAAACAAAGCACATGTTTCCATTTAGAATGGAACCTTCCCCAGGAAAGTCAAACTAAAGATATCTTATTGGGAAACAAAAAGTGTTTCTTAAAAGCCATGGTATAAATGTTAATGAGTAGCCTTCTAAAGGAGAAAAGCCAATACAACAGGTAATGTTCTTTCCTATTCCACTTGTGGAACTCACAGGCTAAAAGAAAATTATCTGAGCTGGTTGACTGAATTCAATCATGGTGTAAGCCCACCAAATTCATTGAGTTTCCTAGTTAGTGATGGATTTGGCTTTGGGATGATAGTTATTTGTAAGAGTAACCAGGATCTCCAAAACTTTTCTTTTAGTTGAAGCATTATTTCCAGAGGTGTTCTGTGTTACTAATACACAGCCATATGTTGCTTGGCATGGTTGGTTTAGTGAAGTAATCCAAGTCCTAGCCATTGTGATGCTTGAACCTGAAATAAGTGGGCACATCAACCATGTATGTTGTTGTAACTGTGCTTATTTACCTGTTATGTAAATGTCTTACTGCATATTTCTAAAGGATTTGTTAGTCAAGAGCAGATTGAAATGCATAATCCCATTGTATATATTCACATATCAAAATCTAAGCATACTTTAGACGAAGAGTAAAGAAATGATCAGCTAATTTGGAAAGAAAATAGGTACCAATTTTGCTGTCTGGTAAACACTGTCAGAATTTTGCAATTTGTATATCACTTTTCAATCAATTTGCTAGGGAACTTGTTTTGCCTAGTAATAAAATTTTTCTGTTGAACAGTTACTCATGAAGTTATCTTAATACAACAAACTGCTAACAGGATACTCTGTAAACCTTTACAGAGTAACAGTTCTGAGCCTGTTGAGCAGCCTGTTGAACAGCATTTCTCTGTTACAGAAATGTAGTCTGACCTGTAGCATCACCTTCTGATTCAACTGTAAATTTGCTGGTGACCAGAAGGCACAGCAATACGTCCAGCAGTATTCATATTAGATTTGCTCAAAGTAATGCTAACCATCACATAATCCTCCATAGTGCTAGCCTTCACTCAGGGACAACACCAGTGGGAGAGTGTGAGTATCGTGACTATCTCCTTATAGTGCCCCAGCGACAGCTGGTGTTTTTTCCAACTGACACCATTTTCTCTGAGATGTTTGCATTAAAGTGGTAATCATTTGGCCAAAAGTTTGCTGCAATTGCTGATACGGCTTCTGTGGAAGAAGTGGAATGAGGGAAAGCTTCAATATGAACTTTCTTAATTCCTGTGATAATCTGAACTGTACTCTCACTCTGGTCCATAATTTCAATATCTTTTGGATTTCAAAAGAAACCATTTTGAGGCATAAGTCCTATTTTGGAATTACTGTATGTGGAAAAATAAATCCTGAAACTTAAAGACAGAAAAATGTTTGTATCTGAACTCAGCAAGTGAAAGCAGGTTCCAGAAATCCTCTGTGGAGGCATTTCTCTGCCAAGCTCCCTCTTCCAGATGAATGAATAAATGCAGCTGCAGTACTAAACCCTAAACATTTACATCATAAACATCTGCATAGTTGGAAAGGTCTTTGCTTTGGCACTCATTGCTGTAATCTACAGATAACAATATTCCTGCCTGTCAGGAACTCAGTAAATGCATCATCAGTCCAAAGCCGTGGCTAACCATTTGCACAACACTTACAGGGAGCCAGGGTTTCATCTGCGTCCCTTGCAGAAGATCTCTTTGGTGACAGGGTTTCACAGCTACTCAGAAATGGTGGAACATAAAACTTCATGCTCAAGCAGACCTCGAGGACCCAGGAAGAAGCCCATTTCACTAGCCCAGTCCTAGCAGCGCAGAGGAGGCATGAGCACGGCTTCTGCAGAGTTCTGGAGGAAGGTGTAGGAATTTGTTGAAGCAGCTGAACAAATTCAGATACTAGGTTTTTCTGTTGGTTCCTTGGCTTCCTTTCTGAAGCAGTAAAAGCTCTGAGAAGACCATTCTTATCCCCAAAATTCAGGTACCCCCAAACAGTGGCAGAGAGAGGCCTCTGCAAGAAGAGAAAGGTGGGGATTTGAGTATCTAGCACACAGGAAAAAAAAATTGTTAAGACAACATTTGGCAACAGTTACTATTTATTTATTTTAGACAGCAATCTTCTAAATAATTGCAGCAATCTCAGATGTTACCATGGGGTATTCACTTGAAAATTATGACTTCTTAATATCAGTATCTGTAAGCTTCATTCCATCTGTTCTTTCTGGCCCATATTTATGCTACTGGTATCTGTCTGGTTGCTCCTGCTGCACAAGAGTGACACTTTGCCTGATACATGCTTAAATTGAGTCTTTTTACTTGTTTGTGTCTATAAATGGAAGAACAATTAAAATTTTATTTTACTTGTACTCACTTTTTGGAAAATATTTAATATTTTTGGTAGAATATTTCTAGGCAAGATAAATGTGTGGTAATTGTAAATTGCAGAATCGCAATTGTATTGTATTAAGAAAGAAATTATCTGAAAGATGGCTATATATTTTTCTTTTGATTTAGAGTATTAGTTGAGTTTCAACAACATAATATTTTCTAGAAACCTGAAAATAAATGAGGATTTATTACAGCTTGACTTACACAGCAGAGAACACGGTAATGGTCAGGAATTTGGCATAGGACACGTTGTTTGCTTTCACCACTGTGTGATTCATCCAAACTCTTGCTAGGCTAGTAGTCACAAAGCAGTGCAGTGTGCTGCCAAAGGCGTCAGCAATCTTGGCCACCTTTACACTTTAAATTTAGTGACACAACTGTGGTGGCTGTGACAGGTCTAATAGAGAGACCACCTGGTGAGTGTAATCCTGAGCTCTAGTACAGCCATGAAGGTTTGGATGCAAATTTAATAGCTTAGATCTCGGAAGCATCAGAGACACATCAGTACAGCATCACATCTGAGCTAAAAAGCCCAACTCTGTAAGGCTAAACTGACTCAGATACAGACCAGCATCAGCTCTGATGTTTGTCTAAACAGAGGCTCTTTAAGTTGTTTGTCGCTGCAAAGGCTTTTGAATAACAAAATGAAAAATCCACCCTACTTGTCTCCAGTATTTAATGATGAATATACCTCCACTGCTGCCATCTTGAGCTGATCTAGTTGGCTCCAGTTTGGAGATGTGTATACTTTTTCTATTGCATTCTGTAAATGTGTCTAAATGAAATGCAGACATTGTCATCTAGCTACCTATGCAAGCCATCAGGAGTTCAGACGGTCAGACTGGAGTGTCTGGTACATGGCGTTTAAGAACAGGGAATCATAATGCCACCCACTCTCTGGGATACATCTTCATTAACGACTTTACTGGTGTAACTGCACCTGATCTAGTTAAAGATGTACCTGATCTAGTTAAAGATGTCCCTGCTCACTGCTGGGGGCTTGGACTAGGTGACCTCTAAAAGTCCCTTCCAACCCAAAACATTCTATGATTCTATGATTATAAATAACTGTAGCTGGATATGTCCTCCTGGTGTAGCTATGCTAGGTATTCTAATGTCTTCCTATCAAAAATAGCATCCACTGTAAAGCACTTGAGATCTACGTGTGGAAAGTGCTACATGGGAACTGCATAATGTTATTCCTCTTTAGAAGGGAAACCATAACCATTGTTATTATTCCCCATAGAAGGGAAACTTACCACTTCCACTAAAGTCTGTGTTCTCTGGAGTCCCAGAAGAGGATTAAGTTCTGTAATTAGGCTAATTTAATAGCAGAGGTTTAATTATTTGATACCACATAAAAAACAGAATTACTGACTTTTGAATCCTTTCCAAATGTGACATTTCCAAGCAGGTCTATAATGGCAGTCTCAAAGGACCGGTGCAGTCCCCAGCACAGCCAAAGGACAACCTGTTGCTAAGCAACCAATATAAGTGCACTGCTCAACATTTATTTCATCTGGAAAGGGACATACTCTTCTTCATCTTAGCTACTGAGCACAAAGAGTTTTCCAGTTGTTTTTCCAGAGCTGTACACGTGTGTAAAATAGCCAGTTTTCACAAACAAATGTGCAATTTCAAGAGCAGGTGCCAGAAAGAACATGCAAAACTGAAGGTTTGAAAAACTGGCACAAGTATTTTAGCACTTTCTAACATCAGCATTCTGAATTTGCCTCTTTGTTCCTGTGTTCATCCTACTTGAAAATGGGCTGCTTTGATAGCAGGTACGTGGCAGAGCTGCCTGCAGAGTTTACCGATGTTTGTTGATGCACCCTCTTTTGAAGAGTGCTGTGTCATGGTATTCCCACGGATACAAGGAAATAGTTTCTTCCAGGTAAACAAAGGCCAGAATTGGACCCCCACTTTCCAGCCTGAAGTCTTCAAATCTCAGATTCTTCAAATTTTTTTCAGAAAAGCAGCTAAATAGCTTTGGAAAAGAGCATTTAATGCCATACATCTAACACCACTTTCACTTCCGTGCTTGTCCCTATAGTTCTGCTAGACTTGCGTCTGCATATCTGAAATCAGCCCTGGCCTAAATAGTCTCTAACTAAATTGTCCTGAAGGAGTTGTGCATCATGGTTCCCAGTCTAAACCCACACAAATAGATAATGCACCAAAAAACAAATGGGAAGGTGGTCAAAATCAAGAATGCCATTTGGTTTCTAATGGCCAATAAATGCATGTTTTATTGCATGTGATCTTAAAGACATATGCCATGCATAAGTGTACTGAGGCAGGTGGGGCATGCCATCTTAATATATGTCCCATCTTAATGTATGAAGGAGGCTACTTTGGGCTGGGAAGAAGTCTGTATGCATTTTAATTCTCTTCTCTAGCAGATGTAGCAAGTACATTCATTGATCTTTTATTTTTTTCTGACCAGCTTTGTGGTCTCATCCAAATGCTCTAGGATGTAAATCATTTGTGGGTAGCCCAAGAATGGGTACAGTTCAGGTCCTATATGGGTAAAATAAACTTTCTGTCACAACCTGCCTAACATAGCACAGTGAATTTTAGCTCAGCTCTGTCTGTGTACAACCATCTGACACAGCTGCAGGTTTTCCTGGCTACTGTCAGCAATTCCTCTGTGTCACACTCCGGAAATTCACAACCAGGTGGAGACAGATAGCAAGGGCCATGCTAAAAAACATCGTGTTGCAGTAGGACACAAACTCAGCATAGAGACCGAGAGGCATAAGTCACTCAATGTCATCAGGCAGGTTGTCCAAAAACATCAGTGAAGGTGTCCTGGTTTTCAAACCCACGCACTCGAAGTAGGTAGGGTGCCTGGGGTAACTGAAGATGCTTTTGTTTGTAGCCACTGACAATGTTTCTGCTGATGATCGTATGGATCATGTCAGATATAGACAGATGTCTTACTGTCCCTTTGATCAAGTGAAATGGATAAAAATTTTGCCTTTGACTGGTATGGTTTCCAAGTGATGTATTTTGTTAAATGAAATGCAGTGTGGGAGTACTGCACTCTTTGCAAGCTAAGCTGTGTCTTGGGAGCAACAACTAACAACTAAGTCTTTTTTTAGAGCTGACAAAGCAGAGTGTTGAAGAAATGCTGCTGATCTCTGCATGGTAGCCTGCAGCTATGGTGACTTAAGAGAAGAAACTAGGTGTCAGACTCTCCAGATACAGAAATCTCTTCCTGCCCCTCTCTTTCGCTAGTACCTCTGCTTTCTATGCTTAAATAGGGAATTGTCTTCCAGACATCTCCTTACTGAAAGACTCAACTCTTTGCCTCGTGCTGTGGATTCATAGGATTCATGACGCAGAGTTCCCACACCTGAATCAATACTTCTGTCTTATCTCTGCTGTTGTATATGCGGGAATGTTGTTTGCCAATAGGCAAACATTATAGTGCTAGATCATATAATGTAGCTGCCACATTTGGGAACAAGAGAGCAAATTTGCTCCTTAACCTGGCAGCCCAGTCATGAAGAGATTGGTTTTGATTTTGAGATGGAAATAATCGCTATTTTCAATCCCATGGTTTTGATTGGCTGTCCTGCTTTATTTAGGGAATATTCTCCCAAAGCTGCTGCTTCCTATTTCTTTTGAATGTTCAGTCTTCGATATCACATTGCAGAGAAGCAACCAACCATGTTACAAGGAGTTGACTTGAAGAATAACTCTTAAGAAGGTTAACTGACCAAATCAAAAGCAGACTTGCTTAATGAGTGAACAAGCAGGGAAATAGAAGAGTCTTTTTTTTTTTAATCAACTCCAAAGAAAATAGCAAAGTCAGAAAAATGATGAAACAAAATTGGCCACTTGTTTTTCAAGTTGCTTGTTTCAAGTTGCAAGGTTCACAACAGCATTTAGTTTTGAAAAAATCAGCATTTTTCACTAGAAACATATTAATCAAGAAATAGTTAACCCGCTTTTGCAAGAAGACACCATGTGAGTAGCATACATTGGAGTAACTATAGAGGAAATAAATTACAGACAAAAATACAGCACAAATAAAAGGCAAGGGTATCTTGCAAAAGAAGTGAAATATTAAATTGAGTAAAGGGCAAAACATGAGATGTAGATTCACAGAAAATCTGAGTTAGGTCCAATTAAGCTTAACTTAGGATGCAGGAACTCTTTGCCATATTAGCTGGTGAACTCCTCTAGCATTAATTACTAAGGTAATCTGAGCCATTCTCCTGCCAGATCTTGAGCCAGCTTGAGAGGCTCTAAGCACCAGTATGCAGTAGCATGTGTAAATATCCTAAGTGAACCAATAATCAGTAGGGGCAAAATAAAATGCAGAGCATAGATTTGGCTACAAATCAATAATTCTGTGATTTTTTTTTTAATGTAATTTCAAAGAAAATGCAAAGGAAGGAAAAGAGAGTAGATGAGGAGGTATGACTATCTACCAAGGGCATTTTATATGCTCTCTACAGATTATTACAGAATCTAAAAAGGAGAAAGGAGGAAATTCAAGTCAGCATGTTTAATACATTTATTCTAATTCAAATTTATTGAATTATTTTCAACTGTAAACAAGCTTGCATTTTAGATTCTGTGTAAAATAAATCCCTTCATAAGGACAATATAAACATACATTTTCCCTCAGTCAGCTGTAGTTTATGCATTAACAGGGGCTTTCTGCTAGAAGCCTTTGTTCTTCCAGAGAGCCACTCCTCTGGGATTTAGGCTCCCTGGTTGGCCACTGTACCGAGCCCTCCTGATAGGACAGCAGGTGGATCTAAACAGCAACCAGACTTAATAACCTGCTAAACCAGGGACAGTAAGGACAGTAGCAATTACAAAGGAAACATTTTCGTTGAAAGAGTATTTCTCCTTTGATACTTCAAAAATGAAAATTGATATTCATAGCCACATTCTACCTAAGGAATGGCCTGACCTAGAAAAGGTAATAAGAGTTTAGATATTCAGTGCCTTATGCTATCAGCAACCATTTCTACCAATGTAAATTTTGAAAGAGCAATGAATGAGGGGTTCTGTTATAGGTATCTCTAGGTTTTTGTCTAATTTGATTTTTTTTCAGCTTTAAGATATTTGTATTGCATTACTTTGCAAAGCAAGAGTCCCAGTAAGAAAGGGATGGAAAACTGGGCTCTGTTCCCCACTCTGTTTAGTCTGAAGCAATTCTTATATTTTTGCTTGGTTTTATGAGAGACATTAAATTGTCAAATGATGATGTCAAATTCCACTTTCTTGATAAAATCAAAGCTTCAGGTTCCCAAATGGTATTCATTTTTGTTTTAAATAAGAGAAATAAGCAAATATTAGACAAAATTAATATTACCTAAGACAAAATTAATTCACATCTTGTACCCACAGGCATGAAAGTCATTAACTTCAATAGGAGTGGGGTCACTCTAAGTATGGTTAATTGATGATTATGATAATTTTACTAATAGCTGTTATTTTTTCAGTTACTAGGAAGAAGTAGTATATTGTATTAAAAATACAAAATCTCAGTTTTCAGAACACTGAAGCTATAAGTCAACTTTGAATATTTGCATAGTAGTAGTAGTATTCAATGACATACATTTATACTTGTCAGTAATAATTTTCATGATCCTGTGAAAAGTATTTGCAAATGGAAAGTGTCATTCAGGTTTTCATGTAATAAGTCTAATCTTTTTCTTATTCCAGATTATCAAAACCATGTAGTTGTCTCATTCTGAATTAGGTTTTAGAGTTATTGCCTAAATCACAATTCAATATAGAGATGTCTGATCACTTTTTGACTCATAAGGGACACATCTCCAATGCTACAAAGGGTATTGAAATAGATCACACGAAATTTTATTTATATATAGTTTATACACACATATGTATAAAATTATTTGCAATTAAAAATTGCATTCAGATTTCCAGGATAGCTATTTTTTCTAAGTCTTTAATGTTTCCATTCATGATACAAAATCAAAGTAGAAGAGAGAAGACCTGCATTGTTGCTTCTTTCCTTATTGTAATTCTGTGTTGGTTGTAGTTTGAATGAACATTCTCTGTGTCTGACAGTAGTATGGAACCACTTGATTTCGTTGTGCCTGTCTGACAACAAAAGAGTACCATTATTTCAGCCATGCTCTTAGGCATCTGACACACTAATTGAAACTTTGTTTTACACCGTACATTTCTTTCACTTAATTATTTTGAGATTGATGATGGCAAATTCTCAGGTAAGTGTTTCATATATATGTTAGCTCTGTTTATCTCTGGTTTTAAGCATGACAGTCCAGTATCAGTTCAATATTAGCCAGAGAGCAGCTGGAAAATGTAAACAGAATATTAGGAAAAAGGAATGAGAAAGTCTGGCATTAAGAATATACATAGGATTATTTCTTTAGTAGTAGTAAAAAATAACGTTGTTATGCATAAAACCTCCTGAAAAGGAATATTTGTTTCCTTGTTTACCTGGGAAGTTATTTTTAAACATATATTTGAACTTCCCATTTGTAATTATGAGAGCTCCTCAGTGAAAAACACATACACACTGAATAATGTAGGTGAGATGATATAATTTTTATAACAATTATGTCTGTTTTAAATGGATAGGAGTTTAAATATCCAGACTACAAAGATAGGTTACTCTTGCTTATTTCAAATTCTGTTGTCCTTGTTTGTGCCATATCCCTATAAAAACACCTATAAAATTCCTTCATTCTGATTTTACATGACTTTAAGAGATTTTTTTTTTCTGTATATACTTTAAAAGGGCAATAAATTCACTGAGATAAAATCACCCCAAGAATCCCTTGATGTTCACGGGTGTACATCAAGGCTGAATTCACTACTGTTAGACCCTGTAGGCCAGTGTTGCATTTATTTAAACATTGTTAAAGAGGCAAATACCAAATTTTTAAGTTAATTTCCACCTGCTAGTATTTGTTTCCCCTGTTCTAAAGATTGAGTGATTCGATGGTTTATTAACGGGCCCAGAATAGAAGACAACTCTCAGAATTCCCTAGAGTCCTCTGAAAATTCAAGCCATTAACATAGTTCTCTACATCTCATGCACATAAAACCAATGAGGCAATTCTAACATGCACACATAGTGCTAAACTTGTATTTTTTGTTTTCATCCTCATAAGTGCTGAACCTTGAACCTATGACTAAAAAATTCTATTGTCAATATACTTATTTAAGAGCTTTGGAACCCATAATAAGCAAAAAATTCATAGAAATGAATGAAATTAGGACTGTCAGTACATCCAGCTAATAACTGAGGGGAAGAAAGAAGAAAAGTTCAAAAAGAGACCAGTGAGTTTCTCTGTTGCCTAAATGCTCCTTGAGCCCTTTGAAGGTACTCATTTCCTGCACAGCCTACAATTGCAATTAGCATGGAGCTAGTCAAAACTTAAAGTTCTCATTAGGTGTCATTCACAAAATTTTCCCTGAATTTAAATATTTGAGAGAGATATATTAAAATGTATAAATTCCTACATTTAAATAAAATATACATTGCTACGTAGCTAAACATAGCCAAAATACACATACGTAGCCACATAGCTAAACATAGCTGAATAACACATTACATAGCCTCAGTCATCAGCATCTCTGATTGGCTGAAGTCAGGAGGCTTGGCTCTGCACACCTACTTTAGGAGAGCTCACAGTGGCATTACGTAATAATGATCTGTTGGAAATTCGGGACCATGTTCGGATTGTTTACACTTCAGTGACAGAAATGCCTGCTCTTACTCAGTTTCCTTTGAAATGTTTCGTTACAGAAAAATGGGAATTCTGAGCATTGTTTCCAGTCTATTATGGTATTTCAAGATTTCATTTATTTCTAATCTGATAATTTGTGAAAGTAAAAGGAAATCAGCATCTTTTGTAGGGTTTGGGTTTTTTGCGTAAACAATTCTGAATCTCTCTGGAAGAATCAATGAGCATCTAAGCTTCTCCTTTTTAGCTTCTCTTGGCTGTTTAAATATTAATAGACAAGAGACTGACCTTCAGTCCTGCTGCTGAGTCACGGAAGCTGAAAAGTGTAATCAATACATCTTTGTGCTAATGATTAACTGATCACATATTGGAAAATTGTCAGCTCAATTTTCATGTTGCCAAATGCTTGCTTTAATTTTTTCTGTGTTAAAATCATTCCAGTTAGAACCTCAATATAGTAAGCAACTTTAAGCACTTTGAAATCAGTTGTAGGACTTAGTTAAAAATGTTGTTGAACTGGGAGCTAAAAGTTCAGATCTAAAAACACCATTAGGCCAGTCCAGTTAAAATTCAGCGCTTATGCTGATGTCAGTGGGGCTACTTGTAGGCTCAAAGCTGAGCATATGCACATTTCTCCTGAATAAGGTACTGCTGGATTGTAAGAACTGAGATTTTTATTATTATTGCAGAGTCCTAACTAGCACTGGCTTTTTTCTTCTTTCTTTCACAGAGATACGGATATGGTGGATGGGTACAGCTGGATCATCACTGCAAGGTTTGGGCTGTTTGGTGCTCTAAGCTGATCTTACATCATCAGGAATAGAAATTCACAGTAAATCTATTAAAAAGCAAAGCAGCAATAAGATTGACTATGTCTTTGATACAGATTTCTCTAGAGGTCTATTTTCTGTGAAGTAATATCACTCCAAGTCCTAATATACCTCAGTAGAACTTACTGCTTTAGAGGTGAAACTCACGTTCTCTTGTATGAACCAGTATCCGTTTTTCATCATCATCTCATTTTAACACTTGGAATGAATAGCTCTAAGGAATTCTTTTCAATAAGATAGGTCAACCTAAAGCAGATTCTATGTAGATATTTTTTTTTTAGTTAAATGCAGTCGTCTGTATGAGAAGCAAAAACAAAAGGAACTGGTATTTTAATAAAAGTTAAAGAACTCAGGCGTGAAAATGTCTTCACATCTGAGTGAAAGGAAAAGAGTAATTTCTGTAACTACATGATAAGGAGAACAAGTAGCAGAACATAAGGACAATCCATAGATTTGGGGACCATTATGTTGAAAAGTAGGAGGTTCATTGGGAAGTAAAAGGCAGCCTGGGTCTGATTTTACTTCACCTTTCTATCACCATCCACTCTATAAACTTTACAAAGACACTTTCTGAGCTACATTAGTACAACTGGAACAACATGTCTCCAGATGACATGAACCTGTGCTAACAGTCCATCTACATTCAGAATCCATCCTAATGGTGATGAAGTTAGCAGAATACATCTATTTACTCTGGTGGGGACAGAACTGGTTTCTTAAAGGCTTGGTTCTGATCTCACTCATCACAGAGCAAATCGGCAATAATTTCAGTGATATTCACAGTGACACAACAATGTAAAACTTCTGAAAGCAAGATCAAAACGTTGCAGTTTATCTTTTGATAAGAGCATTAAAAAATTACCAGTATTAGTGCTTTTTTTTACAGGAAGGCATAAGGACCTATGAGAGGTAAGGCTGATATGGCAAAATAATTCCCTTTATACATTACTATGTAAGTTAGCCACACCAGCTAGTTTTAAGATGTTACCTCTGTTACCATGTAATAACTTTGGCATTCAGATATCCCTGTCTATCTCAAAACACTGTCAGAGGAAGCCAGTTTCGTCCTGTGATCGATCAGCTTCCCACTCCTAGGAATCTTTCGGAGAGCCTGTCACTGCAAATGTCATTGGCCTCTGGAAGGAGGGAAATTAGACAGATGGCATTAAAAAGAGGTCTCAGGAGACCTCAGTTCACTTTCCACCTCACTTCATAGGTACCTGTTCTAACTTGAAATACTTCATCTGTAATTGCCTACCATAGCAGTGTTGTGAGTTGTACAGAATCGAAAGGGATAAAAGCAATTCAAGGTATTAGCCAGATTAGTTAAGGAAAAAAATAGGAAGACAACAGAGGTTGGGTAGATAAAAGCAGAAGGAACAATTTGGATATAGTAAACTGCAAGACAAAAGATGCAAAGTTAAGAGCCTGAATAGCTCAACAAAGAGTGTCAGCACATAACCCACCTAAAGCACGCGAAGAGTGCAAATAACTGGCTAAACCCCGCTATGTTATGTAATGGCAGGCTGTATGCACAGTGTTTTACAAGGGTTAATCTGTCTCCGTCTTCTGGAATTCAGATACGATCTCAATATAGGAATTCTGTACTGAAAACTAGAGTGGTAAGTGGTAGAAAGATATAGTACTTAGCATTTTCAGGGTGGCAGTGCCTCTCCCTATCTGGGTGACCTTATAAAGAAAACAGTATCCAATCTTCTTCAGTGTTTCTTTTTACGACTTGGCTAATTCATTCATCCTCTGTAGAGATTCAACTTTCATTGTCTTTAGAAGCAAGACTTGCATCTTCCAGGTAACCAAGGTATTTAAATATATAATGCCTGTTAATTTCAGTGGAACTAGCCGTTGCCTCATCTCCTTGTCACTTCGCAAAATCATGCTTCTTTGTGATCGTATATATGCATACATTAACTGAAAAAAGCTGATAAAATGGATACCACACTGTGTCTATTTATTGCAACCTAATGATATACACACTTTTGTCATTCTACAACATGCAAGGCTATGCTGACAAATGCCTAACAACCATTTATGAAAAAGGACCACAGAATATGAAGGTTGGGACCGAGAATGAGGAGCAAACAAACACTATGCTGAAATTTCAGATCTGAGTCTAAGCAGGCATAGGAGGAGAGAACAAGCCACCTGCTGAACCAAAGTGTGGATGGCACAGCTTCTGAGATACATGGTAGGTGCAGGAAGGGGAGAATTGTTGGAGACGTTTTTAGCAGCTTAGCTGTTTGTTACAGGTCTGATGCTAAAATTTCTTGCTAAAAAGAGTTTGCAAAGGAACTTTGTGGCAAGTCAATAATAGCCTTATATACTCTGCAGAGAATCCTGTCTAGCCTACTTCTGTCTGAAAATGTTGCATGAAAAAAGTGCAAGGCAAAAAAAATCCTGTTCAGATATGTGAAGCTGGGGAAGTTAACTCTTAAGATTAAAAAAAAAAAAAAGCAAAATTTTTTCATAGTATTCTGTGAAGAAGCATCAGGGTCAAACTGGAAGAAAATAATTATATGCATTTTTAAAGTGCAATTTGGGATGTGACTGAGTAGTTTAGCAGTGGGATAATTTTAAATGTAGCTTGCTGAACCAAGTCAGCCTGCTGGACTTAAATATCTCTCTCTTAATTTCCACATAAATTAGTTAAAGCCTTAAATATCAGATAATGTTTAGAATAGAATAGAACAGAATAGTAGAATTCTTCAGCTGTGCCCTTAGAAAATTGTGTTAACCTTGCAAATAAATATCTCAGTCTTTTATGAGATTTTCAGCACTGCATCCATTGCTTTGGAACCTGAAAATTTTTTTCCTGATCTGTGTTTCATTCTTAATACTGCAAAAAACTCTGAGAATTGTTTCCCAGATGAGGTGTCTGAGTAATTTCTCATTTTAAAAATATCAGATGCAGGTTAGTGGCAGTGTCTAGAGACTACAGCAATATGACTCATTTTCCAGTCACAGTGTTACCGGACCAGATCTTTCCATCCTTACATACACAAGCATGAACCTATCCAGATGATCACGTTTTGCTTTCCTGCATAATCAAGTTTGTTGTTGCCAACATACAATGCTGTGAGCTTAGCCTTGACCCGTAGAGTGTTCACAAAGAATCAGTTAATGCAAATGAAATTAGCAAACTGTTCAACTAATTCTTCAATGAGAACAGAACATAGCGTATTAGAAACCCTTCCTGTATTGCAAACCCTGTTGCAGCGTTCAGAGAACAACTATTTATCTCAGCATTTAGGTATGAGCACTGTCAAAGTTGCTAGTAAAATTACAATCTATCTAATATTGTTTTCAATATTAGCAGAAAAAAATATACATGAGCAGGTCAGCTGCTATGCCTTAGCTGTGTCTGAGGAATGAATTAAGCTGCCTGTGTTCACAGAAATACAGTAATCCAGTAAAGTCCACATGAACTATTCATATGCAATGCAATGCTCAGTTCTACTCTGTATTTTTCTCAGACCCTGAATATTTTTTCTGTTTATTAGGCCATCTGCAGAAATGCACTGATTTTTTTTTTTTAATATATTGAAGTGTATGGCTAGAGTAAACCTTCCTGTCAGGTTGGAAAATCCATTTTACAAGAACCTGAAGTATTTTACCAGAGGATCAGGACTATGTAGTTGTTATTACTGACTGTAATTATTTCAAGTAATTTTCACAACCTGTGATATAGCTAACAAGTAACTTGACAGTTTGCCAAGGCAGCACAGTTATATTTGTTGAAGAGAGCTTTAAAATATTCATTAGGGCAGTATATTTGTGAATGATGTATGAAGTTAATAACAAATTCAAGGTTAAGAACAGTCTGACTTCTCAGAAGGAGGGGACAGAAACCCAGCTCTGCAAGAAGTAGTGAAATTTTATTAGTTATTTCTGGTTTATCATACTAGTAGGGAATATTCTGATTTAACAGGAGTTTTATGTAGAAAAATAGACAGGATCCTAAATAAACTGTGAGGAAAAATAAAGTGGCCTTTGGAGAGAGACAATACCCTTTCCAAGAAGGGCCAGAAGGCTGCCCTGTGCTTAGCTTCTGTTTACTGTGAAGGTGAAGGAATAGCTGCTGTGTTTTCTCATGTGGTTTTCAATTTTTAACTGCAGATGCAGTGTGTTCTCTGTCCAATACATCTGCTGCATGACTGCCTTTACCCGTCCCAAATACACAGGGTCATGTGGATCTTCTGACTTTCATCCATCTCCATTTATCCCTATAGTAGCTTCAAGCATCCAAGAAATACTCAGGCCTTGCAAGTATTGGTGAATTGTATGTCAATCAATCAATCATCAATTTGTGCAAGTGTAAGCCAACAGAAAGACTGTTTTGTCTGTCTTTACATGTCCATAGAAGCATGTGGATATCTACAACTGTAACAGATGATTACTTCACTTTGCTTAATGTGATGACACTGCGCCTACTTAATGTCTTTGGACAACTGGCAAATCAACCAAAATTTAAGTTTAAATAGGAAGTTTCCGTGTTCACAGTTAAAGCAACAGTATTTCATGACCGTGAAAATATTTTGAATGTTGTAAGTTTGGGATTTGATGGTATATGGGGAAAGTATTACACTAATTCAGGTAATGATTTTATACTGTGTTTAGGTTTTGTTTGGGGCTTTTTTTCCCAAATACAAATTCTTCAATAATTCTTTTTTTTCCCAAGGAGAAAATGTAATATGAAGACAACATAATAAGTCTCCTTTTGTCTCAGTATCACTGGTGATATGAAACAACTGGACTGAAATTAATAGAGTTGCACAATTATTTCTGTAGTTACTGGAATCATTGTGATGCTATTGACTTTAAAAGAACATACACATACCCAAGGGGAAAATTTAGCACAGATTTAATTAGAGTATTGTTTTGAGGTCAAAATTTGGTTTGAGGATAAACTTGAATTAAGGTACCTGGTATCTCTTCCAAACAAATGTAGAGTGATATACTTTGCAAAAGAAATGGGATTTTTTTATTATTAAGAATTAAACCTGAACTATAAATTACTCTTTTATTAATGACTATTTTAAAATAGTCTTTGATTAAAAATAGCTACTGAATAAAAATAACAGAATTCTGTCACTGAATTTCTGTAGGGAGCACAATATACTCAAGCGACTACAAATTAGCATGTACTACTTTGTCAGATTTATAATATATGAAAATGTCATTTCACAGGGACAGGCAAAGATGATGAAGGATGGAAAGATTTTTAGAGTTATTCAAGAGAACTGCTGGGATCCAGAAGTACGGATTAAAGAGATGGACCTATCAGGTACCTCCATAAAGGAACTGAAATCATTGTGTTTCATTTAGAATGATAGCAGCTTCTCTGTGCATCTGAAAGTGCTCAATAACAATATCAAAATTAAAATGTTTAGCATACTGATTCATTAGTTTAAATCTGTTGAAAGTCAGTGAAAACTGATAGGGTTTAATTCAGACTCAACTGGGACACGTTCCCATAACTTTCCTCATTTTCAGTAGCAATTTATTCTCCACATGGGCTCACTGATTTTGGTGGGATTGTTAATACAGTAAGGAACTAGTTGACCTAAGGAAGGATGACTGGCTATGGACTTGAAAAGGATACACACATTCCAGGTATAAAAGTGATTTACGTAAAAGATGTTTTAAAGTTTCTGTTTACTCATAGGAAATTTTGTATGTTTGTTTCATTTTCTAGTATTTTCTTCTCTTTATATGTCACGACTTCATTCTGTATTTTTGCTAGAGGACTCTGAGCCTAGAGAACAGGTACAGTTACTTTCTCAGAAAAGAAAATTTTCCTGATTTAAAGAGAAACTTAAGCAGATGCCAAATTTGCAAATTTGTTTTCCATAGGCCAATCTCGGAACTCAAGGGCTGGTGGGCAATTTGTGTAAACACAACTTAGATAATTTTCAGCTACCTCATTTTCACCCTGCAGAAGCAGCATTTCAAACTCCAACCATTAGACATTTAATGGGAATGCTATAATGTCTTTGCAACCTCTCTGAAATATGCTTGACTAGACTGTAATCATTCCCTGAGTTAGCTCAGGGGTTTTGGGGATTACTATGTCATTCAACCACAGTGTGGATCATAAATAGCCTTTGGGCATCTTTCCCTTTCAGATATTTCCCCCAACGCTAATGATAAGTTTAAACAAAACAATTCTGCCCCATGTATTTGCTGTAGACAAAGGAAAAACGCAGGTGTGGTTTTTTCAAATGTTAGCAACAGCTCTCCAGAAAAGAATCATAAAGCCAACACCACAATATTTCTCCACTAAACAGAGCTCACTGGGTTAAAAAAAAAAAAAAATCTAAAACTGTGTGTTACAGCACCATCTGGTGACTTGTGCCATAAAAATGTCCCCTTTCATTACAGCACCCCAGAGATACAGGCATCAGCCACATAAGTGTAAAAAAAAAGGTCTTAATGTTTTTACTGTTCTTCTAATGATAAAGACTATGGCCACATTTACTCTTTTTTGGTTTACAAAGCTGTAGCTACTTAGTTCAAAGACGGTTTTCTGTAACACAGGCTGAGATAGATTATACACAAAAATTTAACCTTCAAACGTGGCAGAATTTTGGAACAAATATGCAGGGTAGTCGCCCAGCTGAACAAACTACTATCAGTCACTGTAAGGTATTATTAACTCAGAAAGATAACTTACAGCTTGGTTGCTAAAAGGCTTTGTTTTTGCAATGCCCAACAAATCTTGCCAGCAATAAGAAATGGTAGCCAATGTACCAAAGAGATTAAATTAGTTCTCCTAATCATATGGCCTGGGTCTATTTGATATACAAACCTATGTCTTGATCCACTCAATAAAACAAGTTATCAAGGTAATTCAATAAAACAAGCTGTAAAGGTAATTAACATCACAGTTCTGTGACACAAATCATCACTCCCTTTCCTTATTATTGTCTCCTTTGTAAAATCCTCTGAAGAAGGTATGAAGTAGAGGTTTTTCTGTGCTGATTCTTCTTCTCCCTAAAGCTAGTGTCTAGGAATGTTCAGCTTGGAAATTTACCCTTAAATTTGCTCAGAAGTGTAAAAATGGATTGAAACCAGATACAATGCTTGTTGTGGAAAACATGGTGAATGTTCTCAAACATATTAATCAAATGTCCATTAGCATATTGGTGGATAATACAACTTAGGCTGTATTTCTGTATATATGTAATTTTGTAGATCTAATCCTTAATCCCAAACCATTGCTGCTGTAGATAATATTAATTAGATCTTCTAAGAGAGATGCCTGAGTCAGCTTCCCCTCTCATTTCCTGCTTAAAATACTGAGAAGGATGATAAATCATTTTGTTAAATATTCAAGTGCTTTGGCAAGGTCATTGTCATAGACGAAATTCTCCTAGGGTTTTTTCTGCCATCTTTTGCATTAGTAGTTTCATTACTAACAATCAAGTTAAATTTTTTAAAGCATAACAGAATATGTGCATAAATTTTACAATCAGACCTAAAATTAAAAAAAAAAATATGGTTTTGCATGTAACTATTTAGTGATGTCCTAATTATTGTTTATTGTTTCTTCTGTTGTTAAACTGCTCAGTTTGTTGTGTTCATTCCTGTAACCTGTCACACAGAAAGTTATGGTATAGATTTGTGTTTGAACAGAAACCAAACAAAATAAACTTAATTCTCTTTATGGCTAACATCAAAGTTATATCTAGAACCAGACAGATTTTCTTATACTTAAAACCTCAGTAGTCCAGACACAGAATGAAACCTAACACAATACAGCTTTGGGGAACACTTAGAAAAACGTTGTTGAACAACCATTGTTGATAACGTTGTTGATCTTTGAGCTATTTTACATATTTATTTATTAAATATATATGATAATCATGACCCCAAAGTCAACTTAAGATACTGTATTCTGTTGGTTTAACGTCACATTCATTTATGTGAGAGTAACATTAAATTGCTATTTTAATTAACTGTTCACGTGCACACCAAATACTTCTAAAATCAAAATACTGTTTCACAAATAGTCTCGTATGAGTATGAAAGTGTTGTTTTTCTTTCTACTTAGCAAAAATATTCCAATCCTAATAAACTGATACACTACAAGATTTATTACCATGATCATTAATTAGCAAAAAAAGATTCTATCCACGTCACTGTTAAAGCAGTCTTTCTTACTATTAAAGCTTTTGCCTTCTACCTTTCAAACCAAAGTGCTCTCTTATTTTTAACATTTTTACCAAAAAAAAAAAGAAACATTAATAACTGCTTTTTCTTATTCAGGAGTCACAGTCCAAGTCCTTTCCACAGTCCCTGTAATGTTCAGCTACTGGGTAGGTTCCTACTGGTATATTTTGTAATTCATATCTTACATAATTAAAAAAAAATAAATGCATCCTCCTATAAATTAGGTGATTGAAGTAGTCACTAGAGCACTGAAGTAAATGGGGAATTGTTCTGCCATGAAAAACAAAAGACAAAAAAATAGTCCAGGTATCAGAAGAGCCATCAGGGTGTCCTGGCAAAGCTCCACTCTGGAGTACACTCAGTGAGAAAGAATGACACGACAACAACAGAATTTCTCCTGGGGACCTTCTGGGGGTAGCTGGACACAGGGAGAGAGAATTTACACGGCATGAATTCATGGTTAGCAGGTAGACATGTATGTACAGATTCCATGAAAGCTAGACATCAATTAGTGTTTCCTCATGAAAAAAAGAAGTAAAAGATATGTTTGTGTGTTTGTCCCACTTTCTTTTAAATGTGGCATGGGACTCATTGACCTAGAATGCTTTGAATCTTAAAATGCAGTAGCAAATTTAAGTTAATATGTTCCCTGCATGGTGATACTGAATGCGTCAAAGAAATAAAAATAGTCTGCGAAGATAAATCATAGCAAAATGCTGTTCTAAATACATTCTCAATTTGACTATTTAGCTATGTGTACAAGTCGAGTTGTTATACGTAAACAGATATGCTACATGAAAAATCATTGTATTAAGTCCACATATAAGTAGTACCACCGATCTCCAGAATTTCCTATTGGGCGACATCTTTAAAATTTTATTCTGGTATTTATGGGAATATTTTCCATTAAATATGTATTAGGGTGAAAACCAAGAAACTGATTGTATGGATATTGCAGTTCTCATATTAGAATTATGACTGTTACCTCCTTCTAAATGTTAGAGAGGTTTGCTCAAGTTCCCTCTGTAGAATTCTCATGCTCCAGCATCTCACATTTCTTACTTTTATCTTTTCAACTCCAATAATAGGAGAGTAAATATTCACTGCTATGTTTAAAAATTATATGCTGAGGTTTTTTCATTGGGATAAACAAAACCAGAGGACTGGTTTACACAAAAGACCAGATACTTAAGTGCGTCAGCAACCTGGGCTTTATTACACTCATCCTGAGCAGTAAAGCCAACGGCAGTTGATAAAATATTCAAGACAAGAAGCAGAACTGCACCCAGAGGTTTTAAAGTGAGGCAGAATTTAGCCGTACTGGTTTCCAGCTATTCAGAACTGTAAAGTAAATTTTAGGTTCAAACCCTGTCTCTGAATTGTTTGCAGTGACATTTATGCAATATCTTCCAAAGGTGATAACATTTGAGAACTATATTTTAATGTACTGTTCTGCTTAATATCTCACCAGGCCAAACCTCAGGATACTTTAGATCTAGCCCAGATATTAAATAATGACTTAGCTGCTACGGTGAAAAAGTACCCCAAGAGGTTTATTGGCTTGGGTACCCTACCTTTGCAAGCTCCGGACCTGGCTGTGAAGGAAATGCATCGCTGCGTGAATGAACTTGGATTTCCTGGAGTACAAATAGGATCTCATGTCAATGAATGGGACCTGAATGCACCAGAACTGTATGATATTTATGCTGTGAGTAGATGTTTCTTTCCTTATTTTGGGGAATTCTGTGATACGGAATTCTGTCTAAAAATATCTTGGGACATGTTCAGTCATCAACTAAATTCATAGATACATTAAAACAACTGAGTCTTCTGATCCGCTCAGTGATCAGAGAGATTCAGCTTTAATTATATATGATAATTCATTATACAATATAATGACAATAATACTATATAAAACATTCTGAAACATACTTTATAATAATGAATAACAAATCCTTTTATGATATGAGTTCTCACTGTGGAGTTGCTGTCTTGGTTTGTGAGGATAAGCACAGTCTCAGATAAAGCATTTCTGTACTGTTTGCTTTGGTATTCAAGTTATCGTACCCAGTCTTACTGAGATAATTGATAAAACCATCTGAGATTTTCAGAGATACGTGTAGGGCCAAAGTACCATACAGAATTATGCAAATGGGACCAAAAGTTCCAAACTGAACGTGTTGATTATAAAATGAATTTATAGATTGCATTTCTTAAATAGCCTGAGGTCCAGATGAGGATGATCATTTGTCTAAATTATGGGGTTTAATCAATGTACATTCTGTATCTGTTTCACAGGTTATTATAGCTATCAGCTTGAAACTGATCCATAGAGGTTATTTTTCAGAATGCTCAATTTATTCAAGAATCCTGTTAGTGCAGCATCTGGCATATTTGTTTTTATGGTCATGCACAGTCAGTTATCAACTTCCACTCTTGGAGATGCATGCCATTCACAGAATCACAGCATGGCTGAGGTTGGAAGGGACCTCTGGAGTTCATCTGGCCAAGCAGGGCCACCTAGCGCCAGATGTCCAGGACCATGCCCAGGTGGCTTCTGAATATCTCCAAGGATGGAAACTCCACAACCTCTCTGGAAAACCTGTGCCAGTGCTCAGTCACCCTCACAGTAAAAAAGTGTTTCCTGATATTCAGAGGGAACCTCCTGTGTTTCAGTTTGTGCCCATTCATTGCTTCTGGTCCTGTCACAGGGCACCACAGAAAGGAGCCTGACTCCATCTTCTTTGCACCCTCACTTCAGGTATTTATATACATTGATGAGGCCCTCTCTTCTTAGGGCTAAACAGTCCCAGCTTTCTCAACATTTCCATACAGGAGAAATGCTCCAGTCCCTTCATCATCTTTGGACTCTCTCCAGTAGCTCCATGTCTCTCTTGTACTGAGATCCCTCTCTTGTACTGGGATCAATCTCTTATACTCTACATTCTTCATCTTATATTTAACACATGTAGGCAGTAACCTCTATCACTTTCAGAAACATCCCTGGATAATAAAGATTGTGAAATTAAGCCATATATGATAATGAACTTTATCACTCTACTAAGACAGTTATTGAATTGCTATTTTTAGTTTACAAATGTAGATGGCAATTACTCCCTTACAATCCAAAAGTTGCAGCTTTATTTATGCATGTATGGGTAAATAAACCCAAATTTTTCAAATGTGTGATAATCTCCTTAGCAACAAGAGGAGGTCCAGAAATACATCTGACAAAACGAAGCTGTTAAATCCTGGTTAAGCATATGAATGACTTTGATGACTATATATTTAAATTTAAGTACATAGTTAAATTACTCAGTCAGAATCAGCATCCTATATTGTTCTTCTGTTTTCCTTTCAAAGATGTGAGTAATTTTGGAAAAATTCATATACTTGAGTGGAGATGGATTATTGATCAGAATACAGCTAGATTTCGAACTCTTAGGGTGGATTAAGAATAGTTTTAAGCCAGGCAGAGGGCCAAAGGGGACACATGTAGTGCAACAGCAATGAAAATTCCTGAATACAGCTGGAACAATTCTACAAAACCATCCTAAAAATGGTTCTATAAAACATTGTGAGAATTCATCCCCATATGTGTAATGAAACCAAAGGAATGCTAGTTTGAGCCGAGTTTTATACTGCACCATGGCTGACAAACACAGCTAAAAAAGCATTTTTGTACTGCATTAATCTGAGGAACACTTATCTTACTAAAAATATATTATCATCGATGTTTCCAGTCCTGTAATCTCAGAAAGAACTTTGAAACTGAGTGAAGACCTCAGGATCTGGCCCAGAGGAGCAAATATAACCAACTATTGCTTATAGTTCTTACTTCTGGGCCTATTTTCATTACTAGTACTAATGCTCAGTGCAATTTTGCAGGCAATCTTTAAAGCACAGCTAAGAAGTAAGATGCATTTTGGTATGATTATTTTTCTTTTTGCTGTAGGCTGCTGAACAACTAAATTGCTGTCTCTTTGTGCATCCCTGGGACATGCAGATAGATGGAAGGATGTCCAAATATTGGTTTCCCTGGCTAATAGGTGAGTGTATATTTACTTTGCTTAATCTACATTTATGAATTGTCACTGTATTATGCCCAGAATATCGCTGCAAAGATACTAGTTCAGGGAAAACCTACATGATTTTCTATCAATCTCTTTTTTTTAAATCAAGTACTATGATTAATCTGTTGTGTAAATTCAGCAGTCAATTGCTTTTAAGCTCTCTAACTTTTAAATACCTAGAATTAAAATTATTCAGACTAGCAGCAGAATCTAGTATTCTCTTTTGTCCTAGATACAGAGAGCAGATGACTAGGGAAAATTGAATTGTCTTTGAAATGAGCTCCTCAAAAATAATGTGAGTAAATGAAGGAGTAGGCAAAACCAAACATTACTTCCTAGAACTGCTTGGATTATTTCCTAGAAATAGGTTGATCACAGAGGAAATAAATCTAAGTTCACATCAACTATAGCTGAAACAACATGTACTTTGAAAGCTCCTTGTAGATGTCGGGAATTATCTAGTTCCTGTTTTTTTTCCCATCTGCTATGTAAATCAGAACAACATTGAGTAACAGGAGGTAGGTTATACTGCTACCTAGAAGCAGTATCGACCTGATTCCACCCTCACTTACTCTGTTTCGGATTTTTTTGTTTTGCATGGTTTTGCACTGCCTCTATTCAATAGAGGTGTTCTGAAAAATACACGTAATGTACATATAATAAACGTTCTGCAATATAGATTGGAAAATCTGTGTCCCAATCACCAGTGCATTATCTTAAAACAGTATCAATTAGTCTTAATCAGAGCAAGCTCAACAACACAGATTTTAAAAGAGAATAAAATTATTGCATTTACTTAACAAAGTATTAAAAGACTTTCCTACTAAGCCTAATAAGGCTTTGCATCTGAGCGTATGGTAAAATATTAATGGAAGACAACCTTTTGAGCTGGATAGGTGTTGTTTCCCCCATAGATGAGGGGAACTCAGTTCCTAATTCCATGCTGGATATCTAAAGTTAGGCACCTAAATGGCATGATATTCTAAGTATGCTAGGTGTGCTCAGAAATTGAGGTCTGACATAGGAACCTAAATTGCTGTCACGCCTCTAATACTGGGCATCCAAGTTACCCAGTGATGAAGAGAGAGAGAGGTTATTTCTAAACTGTAGGAACTGGCACCATGTCATAAGTAAACCCCAAATCTGTGTTGGACTATCCACCAAGTTACCTGCCCCACTTTCCCCAAAAAGAAACCCAGAAGCACAAGTGAGAAGAGAACCTGGCGTATTCCAGACTTGTCTCTGAGCTAGGAAAACTGGGAAATCAAGCCTGTACTGTGCAGTTCAGGACATACCCAACCTGCCTGTCAGCTGTCCTAGTAATGTAGGATAAAAACTGGGTTTAGAATTCAGAAGATCTTAGCTTCCAGTCCTGTGTCCTCATTTCAGTTAATTACTGTTCAGTTCTGTATTCCTCTAATAGAAATAATGCGTAACCTTTGGCAGCTGCTCTGTAACTATTATTTTTTCAGTAGGCTGAAGGCTAATTGAAGAAAATGAAGATAACATTTAAAACTCAAATAGGAAAATAAAAAAGAAAACTCTCATCCAATAAAGCTGTTTTTGTTCTTAGGCATGCCAGCAGAAACAACCATAGCCATTTGCTCCATGATTATGGGAGGAATTTTTGAAAAGTTTCCTAAGCTGAAAGTTTGCTTTGCGCATGGAGGTAAGCAATATATCATGTGGAACACCTGTTCTTTGGTTGAGCATGGTACAGTTGTATTTTCCGGTATGCCAGCTAATAGGGTTACCACTTTAAGCCTGCCACCAACTGAATACTATTACCTCAAAGAAGGTAATGTGCCAGATTGGCTGCTAGTATGAACACTCCCTAGCCTGTTTCAGCCAGTGTTTGAACTGTTATGATAGCCTTTAAGGGAAACGAGGAGGAAGGGGAGATGGTTTGGGGAAAGGGACAAGGAAGCAGCAGGAGGAATTGGGGCATCAAAGTAGTGAAACAGTACGGAAAACAGGGAAAGAAGCTAATGAAGAGAAAGGAATAAAAAATTGCTGGTGCCGAGTGCTGTCTTTCTAAATAGCTGACAGTAAAACGTACAGGTCTCTTGATAATGTGGCTTTTTTTCTTCCTGCATATTTTCAGCTTCTGTTACTAAAAATTTCTTCTTGCAGGTGGAGCTTTTCCATACACAGTGGGGCGAATCTCCCATGGCTTCAATGTGCGCCCTGATTTGTGTGCAGTGGATAACAAGGTGGATCCAAGAAAATACCTTGGTTCATTTTACACAGACTCTCTTGTCCATGATTGTGGTGCACTAAGGCTGCTAACAAGTATAATAGGAGAGGTGAGTTTTAATGCTTCCAGAAGCAGGTGAGTCACTCTTTAATCCTCTATGAAATAGAAGAAGAAAGCAGGAAAAAGACAGCATAATCTCCCAGTAAAGTCAGAACCTGAGCTATTATAAACTGATGGGCTTCTGCCATATTGATAATGTTTTCACTATATGGAGTTATTGAAATGGTGGTTTTAATCTAGGAAATCGTGCACTGTGAACCTTAGTTCAGTGAGCTAGTTCCTTGTGTAAGGTTGTTCAGGATGGAACTGCAAGCAGACACTGCTTCATTTGGAACCTTGTTTTCAAATGGGTTCATTTTCAAATTCATGTGTATACTTGAAGAAATAAGTTGTATTTCCACTTGGGAAGTTACAGGCAGAAAAATGACAATAATAAAGTTTTTATGAAGATGCTGGAGAACACATTAAACATCATGGGTTTGCAAAAATATTTTAATTGTTAGAGTAGACTTTGTAGTTTAGCAACCTGTTTACATCATGTACAGCATGTGACAGAAAAATCAAAAAACATTCAAATAATTCCTTCTTATTAGTAAATGCTCAGGAAGGGGTTGAAGATGGCATCACTCATGCCAACTTCCAATGGATCACTACAAATCTGAACGTTTTCTTTCTCTCTACAGAAAAGATACTGTTGATTTCCCATTTGCATCTCTAACAGTCTGAACGGGTTACTGCAATAAACCTGTACTGCAACTGGTACAGAAGTGACTTGCCTAGGCCAGCCAAAAATAATAATGCAGAACTATTGCTTTCTTTATTGTGGTACTCAACCCACTGAAGTTTCAAGGGGTCTCAACCCTTTGAAATCCACGGGGTTTCAGTCTACGCTGCACAATAAATCTGTAGCTTTGAGACTGGATTTCTGCCTGCAGCTCCCCTACAAGCTCCCCTTGTACCTTTCAGGAAAACTTTGCATTTGAAGATTCATGAAAGTTCAATGAAGTGACAGCACAACTACAGCTTGAAACAATACTACAGAAAGTTTTTGTAAAGTATTATGTATGCATACAATAACAGTACAGCTCTAAGGGGAGGAGAGAGAATTCCTCTTTCTCAAATCCACCATGAACCAAAAATAGATTTATGAGAGCGCCCCATAAAATGTGCAAAGAAACTACCATGAGGCCTCGTTCCATTAAAAACAAGTAAGATAAAACCCAGGTCAGTTTACTTGTCAAAAGATCTGCTAATAACCTGTTAGTATTGGGAAGTTCTTATAACATCAGTGGGTATCAACTCATGTGGCATTTGCTGAGCTCTTTCCATACATATAGACATGTTATAGCAGGTTTTTTGGCAGTGCTAGTCCTAGTGAACACTGATGGAGAGATCTCCGTGTCAGGGATGAAGTTTTAGGCACCAGATGGGTTACTAACAAAATACTAGGGCTCCAGCCCATTATTCATTTCTGTTAATTTCTGTTACCAACCTCTAAATAGTAAATACATCACGGTCAACAGCCCCGGACTGTTTATTATGCATTACCGTTTGAATCTAACTGTAGCTTACAGTAATCAAGTGGCTCTAAGTAGTTTTAAAAATAGATTTAAAAATTTTACATGATGTGCACTTCCATTTTACAAGACACCCAAAGGCTTGTAGAGTAACAGTTCAGCACTTGCCCTCAGTTGTCTCCTTTTCTGAGAAGTCTCCCCACATGTAGACCGTGTTCAGCCTAAGTATGTCTCGTTCTACATGCAGTTACAGTATAGCAGGGATGAGTCTAGCTCTTGAATTTTAAATTGCCATGTTTAGGTGGTCAGGTTCTTTTTTGCCAAGGAGACAAGATTACTTGCTTGTTTCTTTTTGTTCCATTTTAAAACGTTGGGAGATGTGTTTTGCCATTGTTAGAAAAACCTTGGTAAATTAGAAGCTGTGTGACTCAGCATGGCAGGGACCAACAGATTCTTTTTTCTGGGCTGATTCTGGTTTGAAGCTGAACTATAGATGTCAAGAGCAAAGCAGGACAGAAAGTACAACAGGGTGTTTAATCTAGTGCTGACAACTTATTTTTCTGTTTTAACTTGTATAGAATGCAAGTCTCATAGCAGTTCTGCTTTAGATTAACAAATTAGCTTTGCATCTCAAGGCTGCTCTAAGCTAGGGCTCTTGTGGGAAAGCTGTTGTCTTTGCACCACACTTAAACTGTAATTTCTCTACCTTTCTTCCTAAGAAGTGACACATAAACTCTGGCCCTGAATCATGATTAGTCTTTGCAACTGACATTTAGTTGTTGGAGGAGAGAGAGGTTATGGATTCTAATTCGGTAATCTAGAAGTCACTCAGCAATAGCCTCTCTGGTGTCTCGTTTACTTTGTCAACAGACTTCTGAAATGAAGTTCCTTAATGCAATGCATTTGACCAGCGTATTACATGGGATGTTGGTGTCTTCTTTAATTCTCCTCTGAGTATTTTGAGCTCAAGCAGTGTGACATCAGGTGGAAGCGCAGTGCTGAAAAGTCATGAGTCAGATCCCAAAAACTTAAATGCTTTTAACACTCCAGAGAGCTTGAAAAAACGTTTTCTTTCTCTTTTTCATAGACTAAGGCATCTTATCCTTGAAAAAAACCCATTCACATCACATTTTCAAGCTTTACTTTATAAACATGAAGATTAAAATGTTCCCTCTTTTTTCCAATGGAAGTTGATATTCTTACATAATACCATTCCAAGAGTCAAATGCTTAAAAAAACACCAAATATTTCAGTGTTTTTAGTGCAGTTGTGTTGGCAGAATAACAAATATAAGACGAATAAATGCTGGGCTAAAAACAATGTGATTGGGTCTTGAGGATGACACTGTGACTTCATGAGCTGAAGGTTTGAAATAGGACAGCTCTCTAGGGTGTAGCTAAGAGCTGTGCAGGAAGGGCATCAGCGTGTGTGAAGATGTGCTTAGACATGGCTTCAAGTCCCTAGGGAACAGCCGTTACCTGGCATCAGAATGTAATGAGCTTATGAATACTAAGATCCAGTGACAGCTGTGATGAGTCATGTACATTTAACTTCATCCCTTCCTAGTTTTGGGTGCAGGTTAATTGGAGCCTATCCCAGTTAAAGGAAGCAGAAGCGTACATTTCAGAGAAAGAATTCTGTAAGACTGCAAAATTGCTGCAGTCCTTTGCTCCCCCCATAATGAGGCACCGTGAAGCGAATATAAATATACACAAAATCCCTAATGATGCTGGCTATAAAAAGTGAAGAACTGGGTTGACAGGGAATTAAATGATTCAGTGTATCTCTGCAAAAAATTCCCCATAGTGATTCCTCAAGAGCCAAAAGTTTACCCAAAGGTAAAACATTCTCTGGCCAGAAGTTGGAGCTGAACTGGCTATAGCAACATGGCCTTTTTTAAAGATGTGTCCTGATAGTAGGAAAGAAGGTGAGATTCAAGGCAAATACAATTTTTAACTAATGTAAGAGGACAAACTCATGCTTGATGCTCTTTGAGATTCATTTTAAGATTCGGGTCCCTACTACTGTGAAAAAAGTTCTGTTGGTAGAAGGGTCCACTGAGATTAGTAGGGACCTTTCTAAAAGGAGAGATGGACTAATTAAGGTATCAAACCCTTTAGGGGTACGCTAGGGAAAACTTACTTTGTTCATATCCTTTGGAATAATATAATAATACATCTGTTATGCCAGGAGTATTATTTATCTGCAGACTTCACAGCACTTCTCTGAGGCTGGTTGCTAAAGACAGGTATTGCAGTCCCCATTTTATACATGGATACAAAACTGAAGTTCAAAGAGTATGAATGACTAGCCTGATATTGCTAGTAGCAGAGCATAATGCTGCTTCTAAATTTGTCTTATTAATTTACAGCTCTTAATTTTACTGCTGATTAATAGATCACATGATTAGCTGTGAAACACTTTAAGTTAGAGAAAAAGAAGAATATAATTGAAATAATATATCTATTATTCCAATGAGGGGGTGGGATTTCTTCCTACCTTGGTACATAGGAGACGTAAACAAGAATGTACAAACCTTCCTGGCTTACTTAACCTTGACTAATAAACAGCTAGGCAAATACTGGGTTTCTTTCTCCTTTTCTTAGAATATCAAGCTAGTGCGTTTGTTGATTGGGTTTTTTTATATATATGGCATACATTTTTTTTTTTGTGTCTGAAGAAAATGTCTTGATATCAGATTGAATATTATAAATAAAAGAATGTATTTAGCTGCTTAAGCGTACCCACATCCAAATATATTTTGCTTAATCTACACTCAGAAGTTGATTTAGTATACAGAGGAGTATAAACTCGTCTATTCTAATCTTATGGCAACACTTCTATAATAATTTGTAACACAACAATATGGGACAGAACAATGGAACGTGCATCTTCTGCTTGGATTTTGTATAAGGTTTTGTATAGGTTCTTTCAGAGACTCTTGGGTGACATCTACTGGAGATAAAAAAAATAAAAATAAAAAAAGCATTTGACAAATAAGAAAAATGAATCATTTCATAAAATAACTGAAATATGTTTTCTTCACCCTATTTCAGTATTGGTAACCGAGTTCAAATATTATAACAAGTGCCCCAAATTCATCAGCTTGACTTCAAATTCATGAGACATTTAAAACCATATATTTTTAATGAAAACTGTGGTTTTCAAATATTCATGTCTCCAGGAGATGAAGCTTAAAGGAAAATAGACTTTTGATAAAATCAAGAGAGGTGCCAGTATGCACTACCCAAGGCAGGTAAAATGCGGAAATACCATTCCAGTGTGAAAATGAACCTATAACAATGTGGATCAGCTGAGGATCTGCCTATTTCTTTCATCTCTGATAACAGGAATGGCGCATACAGATTTTTATTGAATTTTCTTTTCACTGACTTGCTTTCAGAAACAAGTATCGTGCCACTCATATTCTCAGATACATGTTTTAAATGCACAGCTAATATCCAATCCCAGTTAAAGACAATGACATTTTAAAAAACCAATAAACTTACAAAAATATATGAAATTTTGTAAATGAGATTGTTTTTGTTATCTGAAGCTGAATACTAGTAAAATAAAATACTTTTTTAAAAATTTAAATATTTGTAGTAATTCTACATTGCACCATGCTTTAAGTATTATCACATTGCAAATATTACAGCTTTTAAACTATCACATGAAAGATAATTTTGATTGCTTTGTATATTTTATTACACATTCTTCTCACATATATATAATTTCAAGTTTGTGTGTGCGTCTCTATGTGTGTGTATGTAGTCCGGAATTTCAAATTCAAGAATCCAAATCCAAGCATCTTTTCTGAGGTTGATTGAGAAGTTCCTGAGATTTTTAAAAAACTGTGTCAAAAATCTCATGCTCTTTTTGGACTGCACACAACAGTGCAGAGCATGCAATGAACATGAAAAAGAACCAAAAAATAAGTAAAGAAACAGAAGAAAGAATTCTGTGAACTCTTTATTGGCCATTTAATTATGGCAATACTTAACAAAGATTAATCATTGCATTTGAGGCAAACTACTTGCAGAAGCAGTACAAGTAGTGTAGGAGAACAATAGATGCCTTTCTGTTACATTTCAGACCAGCACCACAGTACAGAAAATCAATCTGAGTAGGAAATTACCATTTGTACGGTATTCACCTGAGCAATAAACACTCATTCCCATGGGCCTGGGATTTGCATTTTGAACTTCCTGTGTGTCAGAATAAAAATACACAAACTTCAGTTAGACACCACAAAGACAATAAATAGCCTGTACTTCTTTCAAACTTACATTCACCCAATAAACTCGAGTCATTGTTTTCAAGCTTTGCATTTTTCCTAACGAAAGTTGGAACCCAACGATTATCTTAATATTCACTTTCATGACTAATCAGCCCAATATATAATTTCCTGTGTTTTATTGTGAATTCCAGAAAGCACATGCAACTGTATTGTTTAATGTTACTAAAAAATGTACAACATGTTTTTTTATTATCAGGACAAAGTTATTTTGGGGACAGATTACCCATTTCCACTTGGGGAACTGGAACCTGGAAAATTGATTGATTCAATGGAAGAATTTGACAATAAACTGAAGGTATGATCTTTACATTTGGGGGGGGGTTTCGCTCCTTTTTAAGCCTCTGGGTTTAGACCTGAGATAAAACACTGAAAAATCAGTGCAGTACATTGATTTCTGCAGAGACTTTAGTCTTTTTGCAGCAGTTAATTTTAAAGCATGAGTAAAACCATTTGAGTAAAATACAAGTTAAGCACACACAAAGGTATATATGTGTGTTTTGTTCTTACAGGATAAACTCAAGGCTGGCAATGCTCTGGAATTTTTGGGCCTGAGCAGAAAACAATTTGAATAATTATGAAGATACTAAAGAGACCAAATGTTGTGGTTTAATACCAGCTGGCAGCTAAGCCCCACACAGCCGCTTGCTCATTGCCTCCCCAGTGGGACGGGGGAGAGAATCAGAAGAGTTAAAGTGAGAAAACTCGTGGGTGGAGATGAAAACAACTTAATAGGTAAAGCAAAAGCTGCGCACGCAAGCAAAGCAAAACAAGGAATTCATTCCCTGCTTCCCACGGGCAGGCAGGTGCTCAGCCATCCCCAGGACAGCAGGGCTCCATCACATGTAACGGTGACTTGGGAAGACAAACCCCATCGCTCCAAATGTCCACCCCCTTTCCTTCTTCTCCCAGCTTTATGTGCTGAGCATGACATCATATGATGTGGGATATCCCTTGGGTCAGTTGGGGTCAGCTGTCCTGGCCGTGCCCCCTCCCAGCTCCTTGTGCCCCCCCCGCCTCTCACTGGTGGGGTGGGGTGAGAGGCAGAAACAGCCTTGGCTCTGTGGGAGCCCTGCTCAGCAGGAACGAAACCATCCTGGGGTTATCAACCCTGTTTCCAGCACAAATCCAAAACACAGCCCCGTACCAGCTACTATGGAAAAACTTAACTCTACCCCAGCCAAAACCAGCACACCAAACTTTGGAAATAACACTGAATCCTTAGGGATACTTCTATTTGCATGTGCAATTATACAGATGAAAAATAAATTTGACAGTCTACTGTTATTTCCAAAACAAAAGCAAGGGTACTGGAAATGAGTATGCACAGGTATTTCTGTGCATTTGAGGATTTAGGTTGTCTTTAAACAATACTGAAATCCCTGCTTTCATAGAAAAAGGGGAGATTTCATCATTTGCAGTTGTAATAAGAATCTCTGAATGATAATGAATGTCACGTTACTAGGACTTGATTACCAGGAGGAAAGGACTGAGAAAATTATGGCTGGTACCCATTACATTTCAGTCTTTGTTATGTCCTATAAACAGAATTTAAAAGAATCTTAACAGGAATTTAAACAGAATTTTGTTGATGCCCAGTAAAAGGCAACATTTGCCTTTATCCACTGATTGAAATTGCAGCATACCACGCTTCGGCTCAGCATTGCAAGTATATGCATTGACGCTTTGTAAATGTTGTGATAGGATGAAAAAGGGCTATGTGGGGACTTGGGCTTTTTAGCTGCCTCCTACACTACTGGCAACTTATTCATCAGAAACAATTTGAACAATATGGTTGTAGGTGCAGAAATAATGTATTTGTGTGGGTAATACTTTGTGCGTCACTGTCACTGTCAAAATAAATCCTAGTGTTTAGCAACAATATGGTTTAATGTTCTATTCCTTAAAAAAATACTTCCTAAAAGTAAGGTCGGATACTTTAAATGTTGAAATGTTAATGCTCTATCTAGTTTCAGTCCTACGGTAGGAATGGAAGGATGGTTTACATTCTAGACTATTGATTGAAATGGGTTTTCGTGATTATTCGGTAAGCGGCCAGACCCCTTCCTCCTCCTAAGAGGATTTTATTCTAGTTAGAAAAATGCCAATGAGCACTTAGTCTCCATCCTCAGGGGATCGTTTGCTGGCTACGTGTGGTGTCACAATTCTTCTGTTTAGCCTTAAAAAAGGAAAAACGGTATTAGACAGAATCTGGTTTTGTAGCTGTGCCCACTACTGTCCTTAGGTCACAGACTGGACCTGAAGGATGTTGAACATCAGCAGCTCCTGCTGATACCAGCCCCTGTTGGACTACAGAGAAGGCTTTGTCCTTCTTTATGGTCTCAAAAAACAAACCCAAAAGTGGCTTGTGCAGGTTAATTATATGTTTTCCTAGCTGTCACATTTGGATCTTTAATATATTGCTTCTCCAAATACATTCCATAAAAGACTACTGGACATCAGAAGCTGAAGTAGGCAGCAGCTCACAGGTTTAGGCCCTGGGAATATCAGGTTGTCATGTAAGAGGAAAAGAGGACCTAGATAAAATAGCCTTAACAGTATTTATTGTCCTAAGGTTCGCAAGACTTCCGTTGACCTTTATTATTTAAATATCTACATGCAAGCACTGAGCCTGCATGATTTTTCAACCAGATTGCTTTAATTAAATTTCAAAGTAGAAGAAAGGTAACTTCGTTCTCATATAATATTCTTTTCCTTCAGCATATTTGATTTTCACAGATGTTTAAATGGATTTAAGAGGAAAATACATTGTGATTCCTCCAATACATTTTAATTGGATTAATTCTGCAATTTTTTAATGTATTAAATCAGTTAAGTTAGTGAGAATGCAATGTTACATCTTTGGGGATCAAGGTCTGGAACGTCTCCAATAGCAAGAACAGTATTTAATTACTTTAACCTGTGACTGAATGGGTGATTGCAGCACTCTGCATGGCAATTAATTAATGTGCATACCCTGCATAAATCATATTCATTAGGCACTGTCGTTATTTAATGATATTCTACTTATTCTCAATGTGTTAAGATTTTTAAGTTTAAAATTCTCTTACAGTCAGATGAGAACATTCCTAATACTCTTCCATCAGTTATTGAAGGAATCAAAAGTGTACGTTGAACACCCAAGCTCCAAGAGTTTTATGCAATGATTTAAACAATGAGGTAAAACATTGTACTTCAAGATTGTTAAAGACAAAAACAATAGGAAGGCAAAGATCAGCTCCTAATTACAACATTCTGCAAGCTGCAGTACAGCAGGCATTAAAAGAGATTTAAATGGAGTTGCTGAATAGCCTATGCTTGAGATGTCCGGAGATTTAGAAGGGCTACGTATTTTCCCAAAGGGAAGATAGAAAGCTGCGTTTCTTTACCCCAAAGCAGTAAGAGACAGAATCGGGGATGTTTCATTCCGGCACTTCACCATGTGGGCTGTGTCACCACTTGGGCACCTGGGAACGAGCTTGAGGCTTAATGACAGCCATGTAAAAGTAACATTTGGTAGCACGTTACTATTTAAGGGTGAAATAGGAAGGGGCAAAAGGTTTAGAAAGCGATCTTAATTCTTAAAGGTACCTGAAGCATAACGTGGAAGAGGTTCGGACAAGTTCCTGTTCCATACAGTGTGAGTATATGCATCTTCTCTGCATACTGGAGAGTTATTGACTTGCTGGAGCTATTAACCTGGAAGGAGATGGAATATCACTGGCAGCTTTAATTCTGCCTTTTTGGCACCGAATTCTTGAGAAGTTAGTTATTGCTTATATCGGTGTGACTATCACATACACCATACACTCAAGATGCAGGAATCCTGTGCCATTCTTAAGCATTCCTGCCACTGAAGAGAGGAATGCTGTGCCTAGATGTTTGCTACTACCAGTACCGGGAAAAGAATTAGAGGCATGGCCCGCTTCTCACAGTCTTGGCATCTTTCTTGCAGAACAAGTGACTTTATATTACAGACCTTTCCACCTTCTTTCCACCAGCCTCTATTCCTGGTTCGTTACACTTTCCAACACAACCATCAATTAGCATTTCCAAGTATTTTAGCCCTTAAAACAGATGTTCTTTGATTCTGGTGCCCTTGCACATCTTTGAATCTGCAAGAATCAGGCGGTCGAGCATGGGAGGATGGCGCTTTCTGGGTAGGTCATGGCACAGCAGTGATGTGAGGTCCCCTCACAGCCTGGCTCCAGCTTGTCACCCTAACCCCACCACTGTCCCCTAGTTAATGGCTGACTCTTTTGGGAGTAGAACTTAAACCTTCATCGGAGGCCTGAAAGTTAACAGATGTCACATAACCAGTGGCGTTCCTGTGGGGAGACTGAGATTTGCTCAGTTGTAAGGAGGGTGGGGGTGCCAAGGCAGAGGAACAGGTAACCAATGTCAGAACTAGATCACACCCCACAGCCTGCATCGTTCGGAGGGGTAACTGTTATCTGTCAGAGCTCCGCAAGTTAAAGTTACCCTCTCCCAGCGCGGCCGCGCATGTCCACCTCTGCCCCTGGACTCACACCGCTACATGTGAGGCAACAAATGGCATCACTCGGAACAGCTGAGGTTGAAATGCTCCAGGAGTCTTGACCCAAACAAGGAGGCTGCAAGAGACGAGAGGCTGTTTGCCTCAACCCCATAGCGCCCAGACGGCAACAGCGGGCCCGCGCCCAGGCAGGCGGCGGGAGAAGGCTGCCAAGCTTACAGCTCCACGAAGAGCGAGCGGCCGCGCACCCGACCCGGGCAGCTGGAACCTCCTGCCCCCCGAGAAATCGCGCGCCTCCCCCCGCCTGCCCGCTGCGCCCCAGGGCACGGCCGAGCGCTGCGCCCCTCCCGCCCGCCCCACTGAGGGGACAAGGGCGCCGCTACCACCACCACCGCCCCGCGCGCGGCGGGAGGGCGGGGCTATCCCCAGCGGCCCGCCGCGCCGCAGCCAATCAGCGCCGGCGGCCAGCCAATGAAATGAGGCGGCGCGCCGTCACTTCCGGATGCCGGAGCAAGTTGTTACTTCCCGCGTCACGTGCCGCGGGAGAGATGCCCGCCCGGCCGCCCCGCAGGCCACGTGACCCTCCCCCCCTCCAGGCGGCCGCTCTTGCTGTGCCGCGGCGAGACTCTATGGTGCGGGGCGCGAGGTGGGGGGGCGGCCGGGCGGGGGGGGGGGGCCGGGCGCGGCGCTGCCGCCGGCGGGCGGGGCGGCGGAGGGAGGGGGAGGCACTGTCATGGCGGCGGCGGCGGCGGGCTCAGGCGCGGGCTCCTCGGCGCGGGGCGGCGGCGGCTCCTCGGCGGCGTCGCGCTGGTTCTTCAGCCGCGAGCAGCTGGAGAACACGCCCTCGCGGCGCTGCGGCGTGGAGGCCGACAAGGAGCTCTCGTACCGGCAGCAGGCGGCCAACCTCATTCAAGATATGGGCCAGCGCCTCAACGTGTATCCGAGCGGGGCCTGCGGGGCGGCGGGGCCCGGCGGGAGGGGGCGGCGGGCCGGGCTGAGGGGGGCGAGGGGCCGGGGCGGGCGGGAGGGAGCGCCGTCTCCCCCCGCCCCCCCCCCCCCCC